>CM060921.1:246825924-251825924 GCA_030737875.1 Allium sativum | reverse complement strand
ATCCAAAATCGACTTATTTTTAAGTTATACCTTAAATATCTCAATTTCCATTTTATCTATACCAAAACATTTAACTTTGATAATATTTGGTTTGGTTAATATTCGCAAAAATTCGAGTTCAAATCAGTTCAAATGATTTAATTTTAACCTTTTATAAAACCCATTAAGTCGATTCACGAAAATCCAACATTTCACCTCAAATTCAATATATTCGATTCAAATCAAAACTTGCACTTCAATTAACCAATCGTACCTTGTTTTATAGTTCAAGTAGTATAATTTGAAATCGTAATTTATAAATTTAGACAATTGGTATAATCCCGTTTATCTTTATAAGGATTCATTTAAGTTCAAATTACATTTTATATAATTCAAAACAAAACTTTTATTTCAATTTTAAATAGTTCATAAAATTTTAAACCATTCTTATAAGTTTGATTTCAGAAATATTCCAATTCAAGCCATTCGATTATAAAATCGATTCCATATGTAAAATTTAATATTCAAATTCATATTTGGTTACTTCAAACAGAATTCATTCCATATCAATTATAAATTCAAATACATTTTCTCTTAAATTCAAAAGATTCAAATTTAAAATCAGTTTCACAATTCAAATTCAAATTCATTTCATATTTTACCCAATTCAAATTCATCTCTATTGAAAAGTTCATATAAATTCAAATTCATAACCTAATATGAGTTCATTCATTATTCGAATATCGTTATGTAAATTTACATCTTTAAACTTCGAATATAAATCGCGAAATCTAACTTATCCATCTTGACATTTATTATTAAAGTTTATAAATATATATAAGAAACAAATTTTGAAAATAAATATATATATGTATATATAAGTTATAAAATTCTAAAATTAATTAGAAACAGATTATAACATATATAAGTTTAAAATAATATAAAAATAGATTTGAAGAAATGTTTATTAAAATAAAGTAAAATACTTATAGGAATAAATTATATGGTTTAAAATAAATAAAATTATAGGTAAAATCTTAAATAGACATTTAAATCTATATTTACTCGTAAAATCATTTTAAAATATATAATTCAAAATTTACAAACTTTAAGTTTAAAATAAATATAAATATAAAATATTAAGTTATTATATTAAAAAATCAAATTTCCAAATCTCTTTACTTTGAAAACATGACCAACGGTGTCCGTATATAGTTTTCTACCCTATGATCAAGTGATACAGATATTTATCATTTAGATCCGAAATTTATAAAATTTCCACGGGTCTATCATTTCAACCCACGATCCCAAATTCAGTAAAATTGTTCAGGTCTATCATTTCAACCCATAACGATTTTTCCCTATTCTAATGTCCGTTCGGGTATGTATCATTTCAACCCTTAGTGATTTTCCCTAAACTAGGGGTATAAACAATCACAAACAATAAATACATGGCAGCAATTCACAACATATATATCATCAGTGCAACTACGTGTCATATGAATATATCGTGTCACATATGAAATGTGCATATATATCAAACCAAACAATTTCTATCAGCAATCCTATACATTTCATATAACAGTTCATTATTGATCTAACATCCATGAAAAATGTGAGTCAGATTTGAGATAAACTCACCTTTCGTGGCATGAAAAAGAGGCGACAAATCGAATGAAATCGATGGAAGAATAATCAAGCTATGATACTACTAGAGAAGCGCAGCGATTACGAGTTTTCAAATCAAGACAATGACATATTCCAAGATCATCAACAATAGATCCTCAACTCCTTATATTTTCATATACAAAGAGATTGGCACACAAATGTCATTAGCAAGATGACTCATCTCCTTTCATCAATCTATCAAAACAAGCGCCTGGGCAAGCTTCTAGAAATGGAGACATAGCTAGTCACGGCAGGAAGAAATCATAACTTCTGAAAGTCTTTTTTTTTCAAGCATGAAAGAAGTAAGAGGAGCTGGAAATGTAGACATGGATGAAAACAAAGTGGAAGGCTTCAGGCAGTTACTTTATGTGCATCCATGCAGTAGCTTCTTGCCTTCTTCTTATATATATATATATATATATATATATATATATATATTGAGTGAATATGCATTCAGGTTTTAGATACAAAGAAGAGGAGAGGAGCAGTACAAGTGAGTGAGGCGGAAGAATTGAGGGAACTAAGAGCAAACACATGTGTAGGGCAAAGCACAGGTTATATAATGAGATGGAATGGAGAATTTTTGAAGTCCTTTCCTCTTTTGCATTCTTCAACACAGTTCAGATGATAGCAAATGAAACCAAACGCACTGCCCTTTTTATCGTTTCTTTTCTTTTTATAAAGTATTGCGAAAAGCTCGGGAACAAAAAAATTTCGAAACGCTGCTTTGATTATTTTTTCTCCTCGAAAAGTTGTATTTATTTTATTTAGACCAAGCGATTTTGGAAATTAAAGAAACAAAAGAAATGGGAAGCTTTCAGAAACGGAAAGGTTAGATAGAATGCATGCTAATGAAGAGGCTTTGGGTTGGAAAGGGTGTAATGTAGGATTTGAAATAAAGAATGACTAGGTAATTGAATTTTAGTAATGTGCATGTCTTGGAAACCAAATGGAAGTGGACGTGCATGCTTGATTCTTTCATGTCCCATACTAAGCCTTTTGAAAAAAAAAATGGTTTTGGAATCAAGTAGTAAATAGATGTGCATGCTTGGTTTGTAAAACAAGGAGTAAATGTGTCCACATTCTAAGGTTCTAGAAAACAAAAAAAATAATTGAATGGTTTAGTAAAATAAAAAGACCAGTTTTGCAGACCCAAAATGGCTAGAAATGTATGTGGGATCTGAAAAGGGACACGTCGTACTCAAATGACTTTGTTTAAAAATGAACTGTGCAAGCCTTTTTGCAATTTCATCGCGAAGGGAGCACCGAAACTGACAAATGAATATATTGCGGTAATCAGCACGACGAGATGGACACAACGGTATATAATTTGCAGTGTTAGGATGCTTCGTTCAAAACGCATTACAGACCTCTTTAAACGTAAAATTTGGATAGAAAAACAATTAAACGGAGGTCAAAATGTCTGATTTTCACGAAACGAATTTCACCGTTAGATTTGTGACAATAAATAGAGTATTTTTCATGTTTGTCCGAACTGGTTTCGAAGAGATTTTAAAATCATTAAAATTTGAACTGTTATACGCAGCTTTGCACTGAAAATTGCGCGACCGACAAACATTCAGATTTTTCGATGAAAATTTTGCAGCTGCTACATTTCACTATACATATTCCAAATTCCCGTTATGAAAAACAATAGAATATTTTTAAAATAAAAATTCGGTTTAAATCGGAATTTAAATTGTTAATATAGCTGGTTGTTACAAAACATCACCTTTTAATGCTACTTCTTCAACAATTCATTTTATTACACGGATTTTGTTACAAACTCCTATTACTCACTTCCTTACCACATTCACTTTTAATAATACATTTTCTAATCCATTCATCCCTTTCTTGCTTTGAAAATCTTATTTCAGCTTCCCATTTTATTTAATTTCATTATTAAGTAACGTTAATTTAAAATTAATGTATCAGCTTTTCGTCTCCTTTATATACTTTTTTATACCACTGTGGTTTAATATAAACCTTTTTTTTATCTCCTTTTACTTAATTCAAACATTAAGTAACATTTAATTTAAGCTATCGTATCTGCTTAAAAATCCTTTTTATAACTTTGTTATAAAATCTTGGGTTTATTATAAACCCGTTCATAGCTCCTTTCACAATTCAATTAGATTTCACTTCAACTTCGAATTACTTTTTAAATGAATAAAAAAGACATATCTTTCATTATTATTAATTAAAATAATAATTTACTTCAATCATTTACTACTGTAGAAGTAATTAATTTCTTTATTTATTAAATAAATAGTAAATTCCCTTTTTAAAAATCTTATTAAAACTAAAACAAACATTTATTAAATTACTTCACTAATCCAAAACAAATTCATTTAATAATCAATTTCAGTTTAAAACAGTTAACATAGTCAACTCAAAACACAGTTATCTCGGTAACCAAATTCAATTGATCCTTCCTTTAGATTAATTAATAATATAAATAATTTAAATAACTCCATTTAATTGTTTTCTTAAAAACAATTATCCAATTCATAACTGTTAGATTAATTTTCTACTCTCTTGCTTATAAATATGACTAATACCAGAATTTGCTTTACAAATCATGTAATACTTACTTATAAATTTTCAATAATAAATATTTATTTCCCTTTAATAACTTTTATTGAAAATGATAGATTTCAAAAATCTATCTTCAGTTATAAAATAAATTTTATAACTTCACTTCTATCGATTCACCTGACGGTAAATTCATATTTATAAAACGATTGATTTATAGGCCATCTACTGCCAATTACTCAACCATCATTGTCCATTCATTAAAACAAAACAACCGATGAATTTCTGGTTAACGGTCAACAACCAAATAAATCACTCAATCAGAACAGTTAATATACTGATAATAAGAGAATAAATAATAGCTAATACATTTGAGAAATCCAGTTGGATCCCTCCAACCTGTTTTTCCCAGCATCAAATACGTTACCTCAAATAATATTATTCAATCCAGTTTAATTGATTATTTCTATAACAGTAAATAACAGCTATTTAACATCAACCAATTTATTTAACAAACAATTCAAACAATTTAATTAAATCAAATACGTATATAATATAAACATGACCAACAAGGTAAGTTACCTTCTTTGGTTCAAATCGTTAAAATAATGATTTGGTTTTCACTGAAATTAAACAATGTTTAATTTCATTGGTTCAATCAATATATGAATATTTATTTATTTATTTATTTATTTAACAAACGAACAATAGTCAACCATTAACAACTATAGCACACAATTATAAAACCCGACTTATATAAATATAAGTGGGCAGAACAGAGTGAGTTTAACTCACCTTGATTTCATTTGTTGAAGTGGTTCCGTTACAGTTAAATTTAACAGTTGTTTTAATTTAACTATAAATTTCAGTTGCTGTCATTCCTGTCCAAATTAGCTTCAAAAAATTGTGCTCATTACCATAATTCCATTTCAACTTATTTCATTGAATTATATTAATGAATGCCCGGGCTATAAACAATATAAATGTACAATTTAATAAATTAATTGCTTCTTTAATTATACAATTAGAATAATTACTTTAATTAGGCTAAATAAGATTCTTTGTATTTAAGGTTAATGGTCCAATCCGTTTTGAAATGAAGCAGCACAGATCCAACTTCGTTTGCTATGTACATAGCTCCGTCTAATTTCTTTTTATTTTTGTACTTCTTTGGATTCCACCTACATAGATCATCACTAATTTTGTAAACTAAATTAATACCTTAAGTAAAATTTAATTTAAACTTAAACAATTAACTACTTGGTTATTCCTTTAAAAACTCACAGCTTGACCCATTTTGTTACCCACTATAGTGTCATTAGTCTCATGTACAGACCACCTCAACCAATTAAAATAAGAAACCCGATCCCTTACTTCACTCAAAACTGCATAGCTCCTTTCCATCGTTCATCGTCCATTGTCCAAACTACTTCGTTTATTCCTGTAACGTCCCACTTTTCCATACAACTTAAGTGTACATTTAACTACCACAATCAACCCAAATTATACAGAAAAACAGAAGGTTAAGAGAAAGAAATTAAGGAATGAGGAAAGAAAGAAAGAAATATTAGAATAGAAGGAAAGAAGAAGAACATCAGAACCTCACAGCGGAATGAATAAAATATAATGTATATATATATATATCAAATCTCTTTATACAAAAAGAGATGTATATACATACCAATCATCAGAGTACAACATTATCAGATACAGCAGAACAAACTTTAAATAATTAACGGTGAAGCCTTCTGCTTCCAGCCCCTGAAATTCCTAGCGAGAACCAACCTGGAAAAAATGTTCGGTCTGACTCGAGCACATTTTGAAGCAACGCAAAAAAATGTGGATCAGTCTGGAATACTTTCAGTGATAGATTCAAATCAAACAATCGGCTTAACTTTAGAAAAATCCTTTGAAAGAAAAAGATAATAGTAAGACCAGCCCACACATAAATACGAATGCTTTTTACCTTACTATAACCCAAAATATTTTGTTATAACAAAATCTAGTGATATTATAATAGTGTCTATCAAATCACAAATAAATAACTATCTAGTAGTACTCTTGCATCTCACGCTCCACATATTTGTTATATAATCAAAAACTGCATGGCGCTTATTGGAGATTGGATTCCAACTATGGTAAGGTATGAGACCACCTTCCCGATTAGTGTGCTCTAGGGGGAAATACACCGGGGTTCAACAAGAACATCTTGCAACCTAGGCTAAACATGACCGGTCACTCATTTAGCTTGAGTGTACCGAATGTATTATCACCCACCGGTGGGTGCTAACCACCATTCCCGTGGGACAACATCAGAAGATTTAAAGAAGAAAATGGAATTTCTCTAGATGGTAATAATATACCCTGCTTGGGAATGACCCAACTAGTCATGCGACCTACCCGATTTTTGCCATTTCCCAGTTGATGAGGCTTAAGGTCACGTTTACCTTTTTGAACATCACATCATATTCACTTTGAATGCCACATCGTCGGATCCGTCAAACCACTAATTGACGTCCACAGATATACTCTGTGTGTTAACAAAGAGAATTTCTCCACCACCAAACTTGGTATATTTGTAAAAATCAATGTACGTGAGTTTTCAGTAAATACTCTATCAGACATTCGTTCGTACAAGTCATCCAGGAACAGGATAAACCGAAGGCATCCTCCTAGCGCATCCTAGGAATCACCCTATAGATTAGTAGCGAGTAGTCCTTGCAAAATCCATAGATTTCAACCAAGACAGAACCACAGTGTATCTTTGGTTGCAAGTTAGAGATTATAAGTAGTTCTTCCATTTTATGAAGATCTACAATCTTCAAATGCTCCATCTTTAATTCCTGCAAGTTAGTTTCGTATGCAACGTTGATACGAAGTGGTTTTGGGTCTAGTTCCCATCCTGGTCTATTCGAAACAACACGTCAAAAGGTTCAATAAGATATTCGTTGATTGTTGGATTTTTAACTATCAACTAACATAGTACTATCAAGTATCTTGGCAGTTCAGACCCTCATTGTTAAAAATCATTCATTAAAATCTCTTTATCGAATCATTAGAAATCATTCCATAGATTTAAAGTCAATTCCATTTATTTTTCTTGACAATTCATATTTTGTTTCATCATTTGGAAACAATACCTCTCCTTTATTCACACCCCGAATTATTCTCCTTTAATTCATAAAAACATTTTTATATTTCCATAAACCATTTATTTCCTTAAATTTGGAAATGTCGATAAATCGTCAATTCAAATGTATAATCCAATTACCCATTTCTTATGCGCCAAAGCCCATGTTAAACGACATACACTCTCGTATTAAAACTCAATGGCTTTTGCTTCCCTTTCACTTGAAGATTTTTTGGAAATCTGCTTAAATTCCAAATGTTTATTTCCATTTCCAAACCAATATAACCCTTCCATTTCTAATTGCTTATTATTTCAAATAAGTATGTTCCACTCGTGTTATTTTCATTTTCTGGAAAAGCAGTACTATATAAATACCCTAAAGGTATAAATAAAACTTTATATTTCAACTCGGTTAAATAATATTAATTTTCCCATTATTTAATTTCAAACTCATTATATTAAATTACATTTTAACCCTTGCAAATGTTATACGCAAATAATAACTCATTTCTACCTTGTAACACCCCGAATTTTCCGTTAACTGTAACTTAACAAATTAAAGTATAATTAATTCTAAATGATGAAATCAAGGGAAATGGGTTATGCCATTGCGTTCGTCTCGAAATTCTTCTTGAGATAGAGTCCAAGTTTGCGTAAAACGGATACCGTATGGAGAAGATATGGACGAACGAGTTGGGCAGAAAAACCAGAAACGGGTCAGAATGCACTGGCGCACTTGGGAAGTGCGCCAGAACAAAATTGAACTGGCGCACTTGGGAAGTGCGCCAGTACAATTTTAGCACTGGCGCACCTGCCAAGTGCGTCCAGGCCAGAAAGACCTGTTGGTCAGGCCCTGGCTGGCCTGGTCAGGGTCTGGTCGAATTCTAAGGCTTGGCTGAGTCACTAGGGCTTACATGTCACTTTCTGATTGGCTTCTCTTGAGATGGATGGTCTGGATTCACTCTAGCTTCATCGACGGCTCTAATTAAATTGAAATTCTATAAATACAACTCAAGTCTTACCCTAAATTCACACAAATAATAGAATACTAAAGCAGTCATGCTGCTGGAAAGAAACTAGGAGTGGCCGTCAGTTAGAAAGCCTAGAGACAAGCCAATACTAAAGCAAAACACGAATCAAAACAATGTTAGTCTACCCAAAGGAAAGCATTTCAAATCCAGAATTCAGAATCCAGAATCCAAGTTCGTCGTTCATTGTAAGTATAGTGATTTTTCCGATGAGAATAAAACTAAGACTTGATTCGATGTAAATTGGAAGTGGAATTGTGCTATTATGTAACAACGATGTTAATTCATATCTATGTATTGAAATGATTGTGTTGTGAATGAAATTGGGATGTTTGTGGTATAATTAAGATTGATGTTGATCCTATTGTACTTTTAGAATGACAATAACATCACAAGCAAATTTTATAGTTCATGTGTATGTGATTTTATAGGTCGTTTGTGATTAGAACCTCATGTATATACTTTATGCTAGAAATATTTATGCCTAAATGGTTATGTTCATATACATGCCCCTATGTTTATACAAAAGTTGCAAGTTTCTAATTTGATCTATGTCAAGATCCACTTTAGTACATGTTTTATGTTGTAATTAGATATGCGATTGGATCTAGTTCACATCCTTGTCATAAAGTTATACATATTTATGAAAATGTCATATTCTTGTCATGTGCTAGTGATGTTCGATGTTATGCCTAGATCCAAAAACAAGTTTAGACCTATGTTGTCTAAATCATATGCTAATTCATGTGACACCTATTTGGTTAGACCCTTATTTCAATGCAAATTCACATATATGAAAAATTGATTTAGGCTATGTTGCAAATTCACATATATGTATATTGGCTATTTTGCAAGTTCACATCTATGACATTCATGTTGGTTATTTTGCAAGTTCACACCTATGATGTTCATATTTACTATGCCAAAAATGCCAATTTTACACCTATGTTATGTTTGTGTTTATGAATTCCCTTATGCCTATTTGTGCGCACTAAATTAGGCTAAGTTTTTAGCCTAATATTATATGTTAAGACTATGCGAACGAAAATTAGGCTATGATTGTTATCCTAATGTTTAAACGGGGTAATGTTGGGAATATTAGTAAAACTTGACATAAAATATATAAAATTGGCATGTTTGTCACATGCCAAAATTGGTGGCATTTAAATGGTATAAATTCTTATACCAAAAATGTTAAACTTAGAATGTGGGCCATAACATTTAATTGTTGAAAATTTACATATATTCATAAATAAAGACAAATATGTAAATTTAGAAAATACGAATATGCTTAACACGAGGTTGGATTGAGTTGTGATGTAAATCTGCCCGGACTCGCCCGGCTGTCCAGTAGTCACAACAATACCTATCCAATGTGGGTGGTTAAGCATTGAGCCCAATAAGGACCCGAGGTTAGACTGAGTTACGGTGTAAATCTGCCCGGAACCGACCGGCACATCTAGTAACCGTAACAATATCTGTCTAATGTGAGTGGTCGGCGCTTTAAAAGGCTAAGGACAGATGGTAGGGTTAAGTTTAAAACACTTAACCAATTCAACATGTTAATGAAATTGATGGGTGGGGTTAGGTAAATACAGACACTTAACCACTTAGCATGTTTGACTAGAAAACCCTAGTAACGGGGACCTATTTCAGCAGTAACCCAATTAGGTATCATGGTACCCTGAAACTAGGCAGGGTGGGGCACGATTACTGGGCTGATTGTAAGCGGTTAAAGCGACGGCGGTGGGTGCAACAGTGTGGGTTATAACGGAGTGCGGGCGTGCACACACTTCGGAGCAGACAAACAGGGCACTGGGGGCACCAGCAGTATAACCTGCATTCTAAGGTTTGTGTCGGGTCGCCACCATGGGACTTGATACACCCCATGGTGGGGCCAGCATAGGTATCTACAATCTCTGGGGGCCGTAAGACACAGCTGATTATGCGAGTAGGAGCCGATCTTTAGAAAAGGAGATCACTTTACCTCCAGCATGGGGTGACAGTTACGATAATACAAGTAGGTGCAGAGATATAGTGTGGGGTGCGATAGTATATTCGTTTCAAAACTACTTCATCTTAGTTTATGATACTTTCCTGTTCCAGTTTATACCTATCATGCCCTTATTCTTATTTTCATACTGAAGAGTCACTAGACTTACCAGGCTTTATGTCTGACCCTATTTTCTTTCATCTTCTTTTCTTCCGTTTCCCCCTAGGTCCACAGGGAGGAAATAACTCAGCTTTGTCAGATTCTTTAAAATCTTCAAGATAGTTGATGTACGGTTTGGAGTCTCTTTCCTTGGCTATGGCTGTTAGTCACACTCTATGGGGATTTCTGCAGTTTTAATCATGTTTTATGCTTCTTTATTTAAAAACCAAGATAGAAATGATGTTGTAATGTTTTGGAAGTTGTTATGAGACAATTATGGAAATGTGTTGTATGAACAAGTATTTTATGAAATAAAAGTCTGATGTTTTCCGCTGCTTATGTATATGTGTTTATATCTGTCTTGTGTTTTATCTGTGACTTTTACTTACAAACCTCCACCAAAGTTAAGGCAGTCCCTTGTGAGTGACCTTAATGGAGGGTGGGATGTTTCACTTGGTATCAGAGCATTGATTTACCAGACTAGATAAATATTTTTGAAACTATTTTCAAAAAGAAGTTTAAAGAAGCATTTTCAAGAAAATTTTTGATATTTTAAAAGGCATAATCCCCCAAAAGCCATATGCACTATCTATCTATCCTTTGTTTTGAACCTTTCCTTTTATTTCAGCATGTCTGGAGACCTTAACCTTCCGGAAGGAGTACCTGTACCCGGCTGGTTCCGAAGGTACCTAGAGGCTAGGGCCAATGGTACGCGCCAAGCAGAAATTTCTCCTCCTACGGTGGCAGCAATTCCCCCTCCCCCTCCTCCCCCTCCTCGGGAAACACTTTCGCTATGACATGTAGAGACTTCAAGGCTATGGGAGGAAAGGACTTTTATGGAACTGAATCATTTGTGGTAGCAAGGAACTGGCTGAAAGAGACTGAAGATTTATTCATTATCTTCGAAGTTGATGACAGGCAGAAGATACAGCTAGTAGTGTGGTTGCTCAAGGATGAAGCTTCCTATTGGTGGGAAGTTACGCATGCGGAGAGGCCAGTGGAAACATGGGAAGACTTCAGGACAAGGTTTGAGATGAAATTCCTTTCCCAAGTTGAGAGAAGTCTGCAGATGGAGAAGTTCCTAACTCTTAAGCAAGGGAGTATGACGATCAGAGAGTACGTCAATCAATTTAATCAGCCGGCTAGATTTGGGCTTGATTTAGTAAACACCCAACACAAGAAGGCCCTTCGCTTCGTCAAAGGTTTGAATGAGCCTCTACACAGCCTTGCTATGATTCATGTATCCACGGGAGCAACTTATGAAAGCTAAGTGGACATGGCATTGCTACACGAGGAAGAAAAGGGCAAGAAAGAGACTAAAGTGGAAGAAAAGAAGGAAGGTTTACAGGCTAAGAAAATAGACTTCAAGAAAGGCGGGAAGAATAAAAAATCCCGTGAAAAGAGAAAGTGCAATTTCTGTGGCATTGTGGGAGATATAGCAAAAGACTGCAGAAAGAAGAAGGCAAAGATGAATGGTAGTTGCTTCAGTTGTGGCGAGACTGGACACTTGGCTAAGGACTGCCCAAAGAAGCGGGGGCAGGGACAGAGGACTGGATCCACCTCAAGCGGACAAGTTCACGCGCTGGTGGCACCTCCATAGGAACGAGGTAGAAATATTTCTGTAGAAAGCTTAGTTTATCTGTATGATCATCCAGTTCGCACTCTCTTTGATTCTGGTGCATCACACTCCTTTATTTCATCTTCTTTAGTAGAATCTTTGCACCTAGACACTAGTATGGTAGAAGATCCCTTGGTTGTTTCAAATCCAATTGGGGGCTCGGCTTATTTGTCAATGGTTTGCTTGGATTTAAAAATCTCTATTCTAAGTGTTGAATTTAGATGTAGTGCCTTTGTTTTGGGCTTCTCAGGGTATGGACTGATCTTAGGCATGGACTGGTTATCCAGTAATGGTGCCATTCTTGATTGTGAGAAAAGAGTTGTTAGGCTCTTGACTCGGCTCGGTAACACTCTAGAAATTTCTTGTAATCCCTTGAATGCTGTTATGCTTAGTTATCTAGAGTCGCTTAACGCTTCTGTTGATAGAGTTTGCAGTCGGTTAGAGTAGTCCGGGAATATCCGGATGTCTTTGAAGAGGTGAAAGGCTTACCTCTGAAGCGGGAAATAGACTTCCGCATATATCTTGTTGATAATGCAAAGCCTGTAGCTCTTCCTGTTAGACACATGGCTCCAAAGGAGGGAAAGGAGCTCAGTAAGCAAGTTAAGGAGCTTCCCGAGAAGGGGTTTATAAGAAGGAGTATCTCGGAATGGGGTGCTCCAGTGGTGTTCGCCACCAAAGCAGACGGTTCACTACGTCTTTGTGTGGACTATAGGGAGCTAAACAAGCTAACCAAAAAGAATAGACATCCGCTTCCCCGTATAGACGATTTGTTTGATTAGCATGTAGGTGCGTTGGTCTTCTCCTAACTTGATTTAGCTACTGAGTTCCATCAGCTAAGGGTAGCTGAAGATTGCATTGATAAAACGGCGTTCAGAACCCCAGACGGTTTCTTCGAGTGGCTTGTCATGCCTTTCGGTTTGACGAACGCACCCGCTTATTTCGTAGACCTGATGAGCAGGGTGTTCAGAGAATTCCTCAATAAGTTCGTGGTGGTCTTCGTAGATGATATTTTGATCTTCTCAAAGAATGAGGAAGAACATGCTCAGCATCTGAAAGAGATCACGGATACTCTCTGTGCACATCAGCTAAAAGGCAAATTCTCCAAGTGCCACTTTTGGAGAAAGGAAGTAAGATTTCTGGGGCATATAGTGTCCAAAGAGGGGTTGGCTGTGGACCCCGCGAAAGTGGTGGCAGTGCAAGATTGGAAGACACCAAGAAATGCAACCGAAGTTCAAAGCTTTCTTGGGCTAGCCGGTTTTTACCGAAAGTTCACTAGGGATTTCGCGAAAATCTCAGCTCCACTCACAAGGCTAACAAAGAAGAATCTGGCGTTCACTTGGGTTTTGGATTTCGAGTTTGCTTTCCAACGATTAAAAAAGGCTCTCACAACAGCCCCTGTTCTGACATTGCCAGATGGAAGCAAAATGTTCACAGTATATACGGATGCTTGTGGTACGGAGCTAGGTGTTGTTCTGATGCAAGAAGGAGGGTAGTAGCTTATGGTGGAAGACAATTGAAAGTGAATGAAAAGAACTACCCAACCCACGAACTTGAGTTGGCCGCCATCGTCTTTGCGCTTAAGTCTTGGCGCCATTATCTCCTAGGTGAGAAGTTCGAATTATATACTGACCATAAATCGTTGAAGTATCTTTTCTCGCAGAAAGATCTTGACTTGAGGCAGCAAAGGTGGATGGAGTTCCTTGCCTCGTATGATTTTGAAATTTCCTATACTCCCGGCAAAGGCAACGTAGTAGCAGACGCGTTGAGCCGAAAGAAACTGACCTTAAGCCCTCTCTTTGTAGAAAGACAAAGCTTGGAGTATATAGCCAGTTTTGACTTTAGGCCCTCCTCAGATTTTATACCTGGTTTATTGGCATCCCTAGAAGTACGACCCACTCTTTTAGACTCGATAGGGGCCGAACAATGAGAAGACCCACGGCTTGTGGATGTGATTGATCAACTAATTAGGGGTGAAACTTCCAGTCCCCACAATAGGCACTCCATCGATGATAAGGGTTGGCTAAGGCGAGATGGAAGACTATGCGTCCCACAAGCTAGGGATTTTGTGAAGAAGGTTCTCGAGGAGGCACATCATTCCAAGATGACAGTACACCCAGGTGGAGACAAGATGTACAAGAACGTAAAGAGAGCTTTCTATTGGAGCGGCATGAAGAAGGACGTGGCAGATTTCGTTTCTAAGTGTGTGACATGCCAACAGGTCAAGGCGGAACAAAAGAAACATGGAGGACTACTACATCCTTTAGAAGTCCTGCAATGAAAGTGGGATAGCATTTCAATGGACTTCATTGACGGGTTGCCTAAGTCAAGAAGAGGCAATACTAGCATTTGGGTAAAAGTGGACAGGCTTACTAAAAGCACCCACTTTATACCTATCAAGAATAGAAGGACTGCTTCGTCTCTAGCTTCTCTTTATCTCAAGGAAACAGTTCGACTCCATGGAATACCGTCCAGCATAGTGAGTGACAGAGACCCCATCTTCACGAGCGAATTTTTGCGGAGTCTGCAAGAAGCTGTCGGCACACAGTTATGTTTGAGCATGGCCTATCACCCCCAAACTGATGGTCAGACAGAAAGGTTGAATAGAGTACTAGAAGATCTTCTAAGACTGTGCGTTCTTGACTTCGGAGGAACTTGGGAGGATCACCTTCCTTTAGTGGGATTCGCCTATAACAACAGTTACCAGGCCACCATCGGTATGGCGCCCTTCGAAGCTTTGTATGGAAGACCTTGTCGGTCACCAACTTGTTGGTGGGAGTCCACTGACAAGATTATAATTGGGCCAGATTTGATTAGAGAGACTTCAGAAAAAGTGGACTTGATACGAAGGAGAATGAAGACTGCCCAAGACAGACAGAAATCCTACGCCGACAAAAGAAGGACCGACCTTGAGTTTGAGGTTAGGGACAAGGTTTTCCTTAAGGTATCCCCTTTAAGGAACGTCGTTCGCTTTGGATCCGCAGGAAAGCTAGCACCAAGATTTGTAGGACCGTTCCCTATCATCGAGAAGATTGGGAAAATGGCTTATAGAGTAAATCTGCCTGAAAGATTGGTTGGAATTCACAACGTCTTTCATGTTTCTCATCTCCGGAAATGTCTACATGAATCAGCGGAAGTGGTGAAGCCAAGCATTCTAGAAGAAGCCGAAGTGGAACGCGAAGCAACTGTGAGGAGAGTTCCAACTCGAATCGTAGGAACTGAAATCAAAAAGTTACGCGACCGCGAAGTGAAGCTCATCAAGGTTCAATGGAGCGACACCAAGGAAGACGCGACTTGGGAAACTGAGGATAGAATACGCGCGGCCTACCCTTTTCTTTTTGAGGGTACATCTTTGACCTCTCTTTTTTCCTTAAGTTGAGCTTATATCTATCTTTTTAGGTATATCTCCTCGATATTATCCTTTATCCTTAGGTAGAAACCCCTTTAGATGTAAACATGTATTTGAAACATGTTATGGTTGATGGCTGCAAGTGGTTGCTAGTGGTTGATCGTGAATGCATATACACACACAACCTAGGTCTTAGATCGGCTCAATCACTTCATACTGCATATGCATATATGTATTCATATTTGTATGTGGTTGAAACTTGATATGTTGGCATATGGATGTTGCATTTGTATTGATGGTTGTGCACTCATGTAGAATTATGAGTAAGGACAAATTTGCATGCATAATGGACTCATGACACTTACATGATTTGCATTAAGGAGGTCAACTGGATTAGTAGACCGCCTGATTTTGCATTAGTTAAGGACATATACACACACTGTGCGTATAATCATAAAGCATTAAGAAGTCTTTTAAGGACAATGGACGCCTGTGTTTGTTGGTTGAGTAGATGGACGATTGGATGTTAGGACTTACGTTCACCTAGACTTGAAGATTTCGGGGACGAAATCCTTTAAGGAGGGTAGAATGTAACACCCCGAATTTTCCGTTAACTGTAACTTAAAAAATTAAAGTATAATTAATTCTAAATGATGAAATCAAGGGAAATGGGTTACGCCTTCGTCTCGAAATTCTGCTTGAGATAGATTCCAAGTTTGAGTAAAAGGAATACCGTATGAAGAAGATATGGATGAACGAAGTTGGGCAGAAAAACCAGAAACGGGTCAGAATGCACTGGCGCACTTGGGAAGTGCGCCAGAACAAAATTGAACTTGCGCACTTGGGAAGTGCGCTAGTACAATTTTAGCACTGGCACACCTGCCAAGTGCGCCCAAGCCAGAAAGACCTGTTGGTCAGGCCCTGGCTGGCCTGGTCAGGGTCGAATTCTGAGGCTTGGCTGAGTCACTAGGGCTTACATGTCACTTTCTGATTGGCTTCTCTTGAGATGGATGGTCTGGATTCACTCTAGCATCATCGACGACTCTAATTAAATTGAAATTCTATAAATACAACTCAAGTCTAACCCTAAATTCACACAAATAATAGAATACTAAAGCCGTCATGCTGCTGGAAAGAAAATAGGAGTGGCCGTCAATTAGAAAGCCTACAGACAAGCCAATACTAAAGCAAAACACGAATCAAAACAACGTTAGTCTACCCAAAGGAAAGCATTTCAAATCCAGAATTCAAAATCCAGAATCCAAGTTCGTCGTTCATTGTAAGTATAGTGATTTTTCCGATGAGAATAAAACTAAGACTTGATTCGATGTAAATTGGAAGTGGAATTGTGCTATTATGTAACGACGATGTTAATTCATATCTATGTATTGAAATGATTGTGTTACGAATGAAATTGGGATGTTTGTGGTATAATTAAGATTGATGTTGATCCTATTGTACTTTTAGAATGACAATAACATCACAAGCAAGTTGTATAGTTCATGTTTATGTGATTTTATAGGTCGTTTGTGATTAGAACCTCATGTATATACTTTATGCTAGAAATATTTATGCCTAAATGGTTATGTTCATATACATGCCCCTATGTTTATACAAAAGTTGCAAGTTTTAATTTGATCTATGTCAAGATCCTCTTTAGTACATGTTTCATGTTGTAATTAGATATGCGATTGGATCTAGTTCACTCCCTTGTCATAAAGTTATACGTATTTATGAAAAAGTCATATTCTTGTCATGAGCTAGTGATGTTCGATGTTATGCCTAGATCCAAAAACAAGTTTAGACCTATGTTGTCTAAATCATATGCTAATTCATGTGACACCTATTTGATTATACGCTTATTTCAATGCAAATTCACATATATGAAAAATTGATTTAGGCTATGTTGCAAATTCACATATATGTATATTGGCTATTTTGCAAGTTCACATCTATGACATTCATGTTGGCTATTTTGCAAGTTCACACCTATGACGTTCATATTTACTTTGCCAAAAATGCCAAGTTTACACCTATGTTATGTTTGTGTTTATGAATTCCCTTATGCCTATTTGTGCACGCTAAATTAGGCTAAGTTTTTAGCCTAATATTATATGTTAGGACTATGCGAACGAAAATTAGGCTAAGATTGTTAGCCTAATGTTTAAACGGGGTAGGGAATATTAGTAAAACTTGACATAAAATATATAAAATTGGCATGTTTGTCACATGCAAAAATTGGTGGCATTTAAAAGGTATAAATTCTTATACCAAAATTGTTAAACTTGGAATGTGGGCCATAACATTTAATTGTTGACAAATTTACATATATTCAGAAATAAAGACAAATATGTAAATTTAGAAAATACGAATATGCTTAACACGAGGTTGGATTGAGTTGTGATGTAAATCTGCCTGGACCCGCCTGGCTGTCCAGTAGTCACAACAATACCTATCCAATGTGGGTGGTTAAGCATTGAGCCCAATAAGGACCCGAGGTTAGACTGAGTTACGGTGTAAATCTGCCCGGAACCGACCGGCACATCCAGTAACCATAACAATATCTGTCTAATGTGAGTGGTCGGCGCTTTAAAAGGCTAAGGACAGATGGTAGGGTTAAGTTAACTAAAACACTTAACCAATTCAACATGTTAATGAAATTGATGGGTGGGGTTAGGTAAATACAGACACTTAATCACTTAGCATGTTTGACTAGAAAACCCTAGTAACGGGGACCCATTTCAGCAGTAACCCAATTAGGTATCATGGTACCCTGAAACTAGGCAGGGTGGGGCACGATTACTGGGCTGATTGTAAGCGGTCAAAGCGACGGTGGTGAGTGCAACAGTGTGGGTTCTAACGGAGTGCGGGCGTGCACACACTTCGGAGCAGACAAACAGGGCACTGGGGGCACCAGTAGTATAACCTATGCATTCTAAGGTTTGTGTCGGGTCGCCACCATGGGACTTGATATACCCCATGGTGGGGCCAGCATAGGTATCTACAATCTCTGGGGGCCTTAAGACACAGATGATTATGCGAGTAGGAGCCGATCTTTAGAAAAGGGGATCACTTTACCTCCAGCATGGGGTGACTGTTAAGATAATACAAGTAGGTGCAGAGATATAGTGTGGGGTGCGATAGTATATTCGTTTTAAAACTACTTCATCTTAGTTTATGATACTTTCCTGTTCCAGTTTATACCTATCATGCCTTTATTCTTATTTTCATACTGAAGAGTCACTAGACTTACCAGGCTTTATGTCTGACCCTATTTTCTTTCGTCTTCTTTTCTTCCGTTTCCCCCTAGGTCCACAGGGAGGAAATAACTCAGCTTAGTCAGATTCTTTAAAAGCTTCAAGATAATTGATGTACGATTTGGAGTCTCTTTCCTTGGCTATGGCTGTTGGTCACACTCTTTGTGGATTTATGCAGTTTTAATCACGTTTTATGCTTCTTTATTTAAAAACCAAGACAGAAATGATGTTGTAATGTTTTGGAAGTTGTTATGAGACAATTATGGAAATGTGTTGTATGAACAAGTATTTTATGAAATAAAAGTCTGATGTTTTCCACTGCTTATATATATACGTGTTTATATCTGTCTTGTGTTTTATCTGTGACTTCTACTTACAAACCTCGACCAAAGTTAAGGCAGTCCCTTGTGAGTGACCTTAATGGAGGGTGGGGTGTTTCATACCTCCTTTACCGTTACAAACTAATATCATTCCTCGATAATAGTGAAGCCGTTCATGCTGGGGTATTTTATTTACCTCTCAGACCTTGATTATCAACGTTTTTATCTTAGAATAGATAGAAGTTCGTAATTCAAAATCCATATCCTTGTACCATCATTCACATCTTATTTCTTATTTAAAACATGGTTTTACAGACCATATCCTTACGTTTGAAAATCTCAATCGACAATAACCCTTTTACTTAATATATTTATTAAGTAAATCATTTTCCAAAATATTCACTTCTTGCTTCAAACTCCCATATACTCTTCTATTCCTACCTGCATCCGTTCAGTAATACTTTATCCCAAAAACTCTTTAGCATCATTAAAACTAATAGTTGAATTTTATAACCCAAACCCTTATATTAACTTCTTTACTCTAATCGATAAGTACTTCCATTTACATGTTTTTTTTACAAATCTTCTCTTTTATTTCCAAATCGAATAGAATCTTTATTTTGAACTCAAATTTCTTTTATAACTTGTTTATGAAATTCAGATTATAAATCCCTTTTCCATTAGCTTCTTTCAAATTTACTAAATCTTGTTACATATCCAATTACTTTCTTAAATTAATTCTATTTAAGAAGTAATTAATATTAATTAACTTCATCATTTTCTGAAGTAAAACCCTTTACTTCTACATTATCCGAAATAGGTTGGTTACCATCCTTAATAAGTCATTAAGATAATAGTTTATTTTATAAATAATAAACTGTCCAATAATCACCTTAAATGAAGTTAAATTAAGGTTAACAGCTTTTTATAAATAATCATTAAGTTTGATCAATTATTCACTGAAACTATTCTTTATGAAGTTAATTGAAAAATATAATTAGTTTAAACAAAAAGTCACTTAATTGTTTTCTTTGGAACAATTATTCCAGGCGATCAACTCTCTCGTTAATCTCAGACTTCCTTATGTATTAAAACATAAGATGTTACTATAAAAATCCTTTTAACATTTCTTTATAAAACAAAGTCGTAAATGTCAATTTATTAAAACTTTATATTTAATAAACTAAAATAAAACTGAAACTTCGATTCAGTTATAGAAATAATTTTTATAACTTAAAATACGTCAATCCACCTGACGGTGAATTAATGTTTCAGAACGATGGATTTAGACCATCTGCTGCCAATTACCCAATCAATACTGCATATTGATTTAAAACATGACAAATGTTGAATTTAGATTCAACAATCCACATTCATTCAATCATTGATATCTAAACAGGATATAATATAAATTGGGATAAACTATTCATGAAAACAACAAATAATATACTATTTATTTGAGGAATCCAGTTGGAGTCCTCCAACCTCTTCTTCCCTGCACAACAGCTCATAATGTTGATTAATAATAGCATATGAAATGAGGATTTTAATATAATGTATTTAAAGGGCCAATTTATAAATATAGACAGACAATCAACCAATAAACCAATAATGAACATCCATAACATCCATCCAACCAATTTTATACTTATTAAAGATATATATTAATAATATGAATTTAACACATCACCAAATTCCAGAAGTGTGAGAATTAACTCACCTTTTTATTTTGATGATCCGTTTAAGCGTTGTTTCATTTAATTTTAAACAAGTGTTTAAAATGAAATGAAAAATTCAACTGACCAATCCTATCCGAACCTGTCCAGCAACATAGTGCTCTTCACCACGATTTGAACGAAATTTGTTTCGCGCGATTCTGGCAAAGTATGAACGAGTTATACCTATTTCAATTTTTATATATTAATATATTATTAAATTAATCCTATTAAAAATTAATAAAATGATTAAAATAATTACCTTAATAATAAAAAGGGTCCATGTCATGTTAGTCAATGCGGTTTTCTTCCTCTCTTCTATAAATAACACCGATGCCATCCTCTAACAAAACCCAATAATTGTTCTTCCTTTTCAACAAAATTAGCACCCACCATGGTGAGCTTCAGGCCGCCGCACTCTCCGCCTCCGACGCACCACAGGCACAACCGCCACTACTGACCATTGCCACCACTTCGGTTCCCCCCACGTTCGTCCACGACCTCAAAAGTACGAACCTAGATCAAAAATTAACACATGAACTACCTCCGTTCATCTCACGACTACACCGTACTCCGACAATGAACGGTGATTGCACCACCTCCTAAGCGACCCCCACCTTTCTGGCTTTCACCTCTTGTCGGCCTTACCACCTCTGATGAACCACATACTCCGTCACACCGCCAAAACACGTAACCACTTCTAGAAATTCGAAAATACAACATGAACATTACCCCCTCATTTCAACTTGACCGACCGTCCTCCTCAGGTCATCGGACCACCTCAGAGTGACACCAAAACCTCTGCCACCACTTCAACTTCAGTTCCCCTTTAGGTCATCTCAACCAGTTCGCCACCAACTGACGGCAAAAGCCCAAATTTCGATAGCTCCTCTAAACTGACAAACCATGATTTAACTCCAATTTCTCCGCATCTGGTCGATGACGGACGACCGGACTGCCGCCAGTAGGTGCGCAGCATCCACCTCCCCCTTCAGTCTTCAGACCTCAGCCCCCCATAGCCGACAACGCCACCGGAAACTGAAGAAGACCGAACCACAAGCCTTGCAGTTCACTTCCAGGTTTAGGCAAAGAAAGTTGATCGAGCCATACAAAAATGCATGAAATTGGAGCTAAAACTTCGAGCAATCCAAGTATTTGATTCATTGAATTTACAAAGATTTAATAGAATTGTTTTTGAATTTATGGGGGATATTTTAATGGAAGTCTTCGTCTGAAGCCAGATTGAGAACAAGAAAGTAGGAAATGATTTTTTTTGGGTATTAGAAGGGTTACGATGGTATATTTTATAAGGTAAAAATATAATTTTTTTTATTATATTATTTTACTGTGATGTGACTGAAGATTTTTATCTGACGAGACCGACGATTTTTATTTGAAAAGGCTGATGATTTATATTCGTGACTATCGCAATTTTTGAACACAGTTCATTGATTATTGTGATCACACACAAACTCTATTCGTGACAAAAATGGACGTCGTCGTATAATTCGATGTTGCGGTCCTACTGAATCTTGTTTCGTCGAATTCCGAGTTTGTTTGCAAAAAAGGGTGCTCATTGGAGTCCAAATGATCGATTTATTTACATTTTATTTTGCCACGCCCACAAAGTGATTGGCGTGAAACTTGATATCTAGCTATAATTAGTTATTACGATCTCAATAAAATTTGTTTCGTTAAAAAACGGAGATCGTTTGAATAAAGTCTTTTTTAACGGTCCAATTTAAATTAAAATAAACCAATTTTAAAATACCTCGGTATAATAATATTAAAATATTATAACCGGCCATACCCGAGAAGAATTTCACATATTCTTAAAATAAAATATTCCGGGTTGAATCCCGAGCCAAAACGATATCAAATAATTTAAAAAACCTTTATTTATATATAATAAATCGTTACATTATATAAACGAATTCCATAGCGATTATTTGAAAATTTGATTTGGACATAAAACAAAATCTACAATATGAAAACTCAAATTTTCTGCTTCATTAGAAAACTAGTATCCAATAGATTTGGATGTTTCTTGTTTCAAAGAAATCTGACTTAAATTGGATCATGTACAACCATTTAAAGTTCAAAACGTTATATTACGAACTACCGTGTCGCTGCTGTTCGTTTTATAATTAAATTATAAATTAAACATTCAAATAATGTTTAAAAACAAAATCGTTAATAAACTTAAATAAATACTCCTATATTACCAAATCATATAATATTGAAAATTTTGCCAATTTTCGACTATTTCGAAATTATATTATTATTTTATTAATTAAAATAATATAATATTCAAAAAATATTAAATTCAAACCATTTAAAATCCAAATCAACATTTAAAACAAAATTATAATATCAAATTAAACGGTTAAAAATCTGGGTCGTTACATTCCTTCCCCCTTAAAAGAATTTCGTCCTCAAAATCACTAAGGTAAGAAGAATGCTACAAACCCATTATTTTTCAAAAACCTATTTTAATTAAAGCTCCTCACTTTCTAAATTTTAAATTTTAAAACTAATCCAAATGCTTTTTAATCGAAAAACAAATTCATTCTTATCAACCAAAAATTCCGAAAAGATTTGAAAATTTTCAAACAACTTAAATTTTGGAAAAATTTCGGCAGAGTCTCCCTTGTACGGAGGGATATCTATAATATTGCAGGAACAATAAATATATATACATCGACCAACATGGTTGAAAAAAGGAAAAATCCAAAATTAAATATCAAAACTCAAATCAAAAACCAAAATTTCATATTTTGAGTAGGCGTACCTTTCCGAGCATTATTACGCGATAAGCAATAAAACATTATGCAATAAGCGAGCCTGCTCAATAGCCAAACTCGATCCAATTATCTTAAGATCTCAACCAATTATTGGATTAAAGATGAGTCTATCTTTCGGTACATGTTCTTAACTCAAATGAAATTCATTGTAATCCTGCCAATGGTTCAAACATTCATATATTCCAAACAAATTATTACATACCATTCAATTCACTATCCTTGAATTCCATTTCAATAAACATAATTTATTCATTTATTGGTTCTTGATCAAATTCTAATATATATATCCATGCAACATATTTAGTCATATAATCATTTGGATGTATTAACTTGATGTATATCTATACTCAAATTCAAGCTAAATTCTTACAAATTTAAGTTAAATTTTATTCTAAAAATTCCAGTCCAATTATAACTTATATAATTCATTTAATTTATCATAAGTTAAATTGAAATTTCTCATTCATATTTGTAATCCTTCCTTGATTAATCTTTCAATTCCATAATCAAACCATTCAAATCAACATCAAGGCAATACGAGCTTCAACAATCAAATCAATAATTTGAAAGCATTATTCCCTTTTTTCTATAAAAATGATTCAGGTAAAATTATTTCATTCACCCTCTTTACAATTTTTTTTAAAACAATCTTATATTCAAATTACAAATACGCGCACTCATATATATACACTCCAACCCAATCCAGGGTATTACTAACCCCATCTCTATTGAGTTACGCCACAGAGCCAAGGTTATCACTAAACCAATAGCTATGATACCAAGTTGTAACATCCCACTTTTCCATACAACTTAAGTCGACATTTAACTACCACAGTCAACCCAAATTATACAGAAAAGCAGAAGGTTGAGAGAAAGAAATTAGAGGATGAGGAAAGAAAGAAATACTAGAATAGAAGAAAAGAAGAACATCAGAACCTCATAATGGAACGAATAAAATATATATTATATATATATATATCAAATCTCTTTATACAAAAAGAATTGTATATACATACCAATCATCAGAGTATAACATTATCAGATACAGCGGAACAAACTTAAAAAAGAAAAACGGTGAAGCTTTGTGCTTCCAGCTCCTTAAACTCCAAGCAAAAACTAACCTGGAAAATATGTATGGTCTAACTCGAGCACATTTTGAAGTAAAGAAAAAACACCGGGATCATTCTGGAATACTTTCAGTGATAAATTCATATCAAACAATCGGCTTAACTTTAAAAAAATCCTTTGAAAGAAAAAGTAATAGTAAGAGACCAGCTCACCCATAAACACAGACGGTTTTTACCTTATTATAACCCAAAATATTTTGCTATTTCAAAATCTAGTGATATTATAATAGTGTCTATTAAATCGCAAATGAATAACCAACAAGTAGAACGCTTACATCTTACGCTCCACATATTTATTATATAATCAAAAACCGCATGACGCTTATTGGAGATTGGATTCCAACTATGGCAAGGTATGGGACCACCATCCCGATCAGTGTACTCTAAAGGGAAATACACTGCGGTTCAACAAGAACATGTTGCAACCGCTACAACAAATATGTCTATTCACAGCGTTGAAAAAACGCTTTTATAGCCTTTAACAGCGTTTTGATGAAGGTTGTCTAACAACACGTTGTTATAGGTCCTGGATATATCACAATACATTCAAAAACGCTGTAGAAAATTGACATACTACAGCGTTTCAAATGGTGTTGTCCTTATGTTTATACTGCATTTATGTTGTTTCAGAAATGTTGTTATTTTCCCTTTTCTACAGCGTTTAGCCACATATCACAGCATTTCTTGAAGTTTACATGTTCTTTACTATCACAATGTTTTGCCACCTATCACAGCATTTCTGGAAGTTTACATGTAATTTACTATCACAACGTTTTGCCATATATCACAATGTTGTTTTGCATCTACCACAGCGTTTACATATTGCAGTACCAAAATATTCATGCACAAACATATCAACAACATGTAAATATATATCAACCAACTAATTATAGAACACAATATTCATACACAAAGACATCATCAATAAACAGATTTTACATATTTTCCATTAAAAAAATAACACCATAAACTAAATTTACACAATATCCGTCGATTAAAGTCACGATATCTATAAATAAAACAAAATTTCCATAAAACAAGTTTGCACCGAATAACAACAAAATGAACATCTAAAAGTTAACGCTTTCTCTGTAATCAGATACCACAAGTGGTTTTATTGTTGAGGGATCTTCAAAAGCACCTAACGATCTTCTGATTATAGTCGAATGTACAACGATGCCCATCTCCAATACCTATACACATGTGTTCATGTTAGCATTTGGTAATGCTTGCACATTAACAAGAAAACAATGCTCAACAACAAGAAAAAAGAATACAAGGAGAAAGTTGAAGACAACAACATAGCATACTTGGTAATATTTTATAATAGTTAGTTAATTTTTATAATGTTTAGTTAATTTTTAAATATTGCTATTATTATTATAGAATACTTGGTAATATTTTATATTTTTTATATACTTAGTTAACTTTTATAAACTACTTCTTCATTTCCATAAAATTAGTAAACTTAGTTAAAATTTTATACTATTTAGTTAATTCTAATAATACTTAGTTAATTTTTAATTATTGCTATAATTATTATAGAATACTTGGTAATATTTTATATTTTTATATACTTAGTTAAATTTTATAAACTAAACTTCTAAATTTTTATAAAATTAGTAAACTTAGTTAATTTTTATAATACTTAGATAATTATTATAATAGTTAGTTAATTTTTATAATAGTTAGTTAATTTTTTATAAAATTAGTAAACTTACTTAATTTTTATAATACTTAGTTAATTTTTATAATAGTTAGTTAATTTTTATAATAGTTAGATAATTTTTATAAAATTAGTAAACTTAATTAATTTTTTTATAATAGTTAGTTAACTTCTATAATACTTAGTTAATTTTTACAAAATTAGTAAACATAGTTAATTTTTTATAATAGTTAGTTAATTTTATAATACTTAGATATTTTTCATTCTTGCTATTGTTATTATAGAGTACTTGGTAATATTTTATTTTATTTATATACTTCGTTAATTTTATAAATTGCCTCTTTGTTTTTATAAAATTAGTAAACTTAGTTAAAATTTTATACTATTTAGTTAATTCTATACTACTTAGTTAATTTTTAATTATTGCTATAATTATTATAGAATACTTGGTAATATTTTATATTTTTATATGCTTAGTTAACCTGTATAAACTATACTTCTAATTTTTTATAAAAATAGTATACTTAGTTAATTTTTATAAAACTTAGTTAATTTTATGATAGTTAGTTAATTTTTATAATAGTTGGATAATTTTTATAAACTTAGTTAATTTTTTATAATAGTTAGTTATTTCTAATAATACTTAGTTAATTTTGGCAATGAATCATTCGATCGACGGAAGGGGCTAAAGAAAGAACCTGCTGCCAACTTTCTTCATAAACTTAGTTAACTTTTACAAACTATACTTCTTAATTTTTGTAAAATTTGTTAACTTAGTTAATTTTTTATAATAGTTGGTTAATTTTTATAATACTCAGTTTAGTTTTATAAGTTTATTTAATTTTTTATAAATCTTAGTTAATTTACTACTATTATAAATCTTATTGTTATTATTATTATAGAAGTTTAGTTATGTTTTGTATTTTCATGTACTTTGTTAATCCTACATGAATGCCATGAACATGTAGGTGGTGAATATAATTACTTACAGAAAAATATGCTGAAGCATCGTTATCATTGGAAAGGCTCAAGGCATGTCTTATTAACAAAAGGGCCATAAGCTACACAAGCAAAACAAGTAATAAATTGACATCGCATACAACCATCTGAATGCACAATGCACAACGATATTCTGGTTGTAGCCGAATGTACAATGATGCCCATCTCCAATACCATTACACATTTGTTCGTATTAGCATTTGGTCATGCTTACATATTAACAAAAAAACAATGCTCGACAAGAAGAAAAAAGAATACAAGGATCAAGTCGAAGATAACAATATAGGATGTTCACAAGATTAGAGAAAGATAAGTCAAATGCATGCACAACTGACACAAATGTGTCAAACGTCTCAAATTATATCATACGTCTAAAAATTATAACAGACATCTGAAAATTATATCAGATGTCTGAAACAAGACCCAGAAAACTCTCTGAAGTGCATCCAGACGCCTAATATTACATCACAGACGTCTGAATTTTTTCTCAGATTGAAAGATGAAGTCTGAAGAAACATTCAGACGTCTGAATGATTTTTCATATGTCTAAATGAATTTTTAGACGTCTGATACTAATCTCGGCTCAAAAAATATATATGTCTATGCGGATGATCTTTTGAACTTCTCCAAAGTCATGCCAGTAAATGCACAGGCCATCAAGAATATTATAAACAAATTAAAATTACATTCTATAAATGTCACGGTATAATGGTCCAGTGCACCAATATGGTGCATTTGCACACAACAATCTCTAAAAATAAGGATATTGACCTCAATCCTCAATCAGGTCACCTACCAGCTAATAAACTTTGTGAGTAGCAACGAATCAATGGTCATTTCTGTTACATTTAGTAGTTGATAGATAAATTAAAGGAAGACAAGTTTACCTTATAGTATGATGAAGAAATCTGAGTATATATAACAAAAAAGAAGAGTATATATAGTTTCCCTTTCTGTATATATTTTGCATGAATAACTATACAGTAATCATCAACTATGGAAGCCACCTAAGTTCAAAGCTTGATGCAAAAGGATACGCAGTATAGAAAAGTAATGCCATTTAGAAATTGTTGACGTATGGATGATACATTGAACCAAAAGCGAAGCAAAGAAATAAACAAAAAAATAACAAGTCATAACCCGGTAATAGACTACTTTATCGCTTTCTTATAGTTCCCTTTTCTGTAACATTGATGAGCAAGTTCCAAGTGCACAACTTCATCAATTTCGACATCTAAAAGTTAAAAAATAATTATTGAACTGAAAATATTCATAATCAAATTAAAAGAAGCTATAGGCAACCTAAAGGTATGATCTTATCATTGCAGGTTGGATTAGACGGACCAATTCCACAATATTTTGCACCCATGTAACAAATTGTTTTTTTTATTAAAAGCTGGTTGTTCCTATATAAAATACAAAACTGAGCAGAGGATTGCCACAAATTTAGTGAACTAATGAGAGTGAATGGAAAAAAATATATAAGAACAAACCTGTAGTTGGAATGTGTTGACAATGTCAACAACTTTAACAGCCTGGTCATCAACACCCTCATCGTCTTCGGAACCTTCAGCAGAATCCAGAATATTGAAATGATACATCTCCACTGGAAATGGTAAGCATTTGTAATATTTTGCATTTCACTGGTACAATAGCGAGTATAAGGTGATTTTAAAATAAACAAGTGCAAGAAAAATACCAGGCATATAAGGTGATTTTAAAAGTCCAAATATTTAGCATAATTGAAAGAATATGAGAAACAATCATTTCTTGAAATTCACAAACAGATGTACAACAATATAACATTCAAAATAGTTCAAATTTTTCTGCGAGCACTCAAAGACAAATAAAATAAACGAATAGCGAACTATGTAGTTGATGATCCTTACATATCATTGTAACTTACACCACTAATCTTAATTCCTAAGTTATGCACATGAATGTAAGAACATAATGTCACTCTTACTTGAGTGAATAAGAATACTACCTGGTCAGGACAACCTCTATTATGAGGACAGTAATTCTGGTCAGACAACCTCTATTATTAGGAAATTACCCAGTCAGTTTTGCACATACACGTTAGAGTGGAGTCCTTTCTTTCTTATCTCCATATCCTTTTCACCTCCCATGCTTTCTTCAAGCTCAGGTCTTATATATTGGAATATCAACGTAATAATCCAGATTTTTTCATATCTACCTGTAATGACAATGAACAATTACATAAATAATCTTCACCTAACCTTGATGACTTGTTGTCAACACTTGCTATAAATCTATGAATCATATAGTCAGTTGACTTTTCAAATTTCAGTGTAACTAACCAATACAAATAATGACATAAGGAAGAAAATGAAAAACCACGATAGCTGTTGAAATCTGTTAGAAACTAACATAAAAAGGTAAAATTGGTTGCAAAGATGGTTAAAGCTGAAGACAATTTAAACATTTATGGCAATAATTACTGTTTGAGATAAAATAAATCTCTGTAGCTGAAAATGGAAGGCATCAATTCAATGTGACAGGAGGTTTAACGTGAATAAAAAATGGGATTGTATTTGATAGCTTCAAGGAAAAATGAATTTAATCAAGTAACTTGCATAAGCAAAATACTAGAGTGGTGTATAGACGATTTTCTGCCCTGTTCATCTTCATAATCGGTAATGTTTTCTGTAATGATGTGATGATGTATATTATTCATTAAATGAATTTACTTACATGAGATGGAGGGAAATTCTCAATTCCACTTGCTGGAGCTTGTGCTTTTAGAAAGGATGATTTTTTCACTTGAGTGGATTCATTTATCGATTCTTCAGACAATGTTCGGTAACTTGTTGTTACTGGAGATTGAGGTGGGCTAATAAGAAAAACCCTTAACTTCTTTTCTTCGATGCATCTTCCACTAACTTTTGAGAACTGTTAAGAAATAAAAGGTTAAATACAGAGCTAAGTTATAGACATATTGACTTTTATCTGTTTTATTACCATGCCATATTGAACAATTACACTCTGAACTAAAAAATTGTCTTTTAATTGCATACCAGGTGGAGCAGTCTTCATTGCTTGCATAGCAACTGGCAATTTACATTTAAGCATGATAGAAAACATAACCAGAAATCGTTTACTCACGGATGCATATAATTAACATATTATCCAATCATAAATTATATCCTAAGGAATGCATGGACAAGGATGCATGAAAATTATACTCAAGGAAACTAAATAGACACGAATTATTATAATAGTGCATCTTGAAAGCAGTAGAGACGAAACCCAAGATGATCTGACATAAATTCAAGTGATAAATATTTTCTATATGATTATAAGCAATTCCCAAATGGTATACCTATAAAATCACATGATGACCTTGGTAAAATGACACCGCTATTTGGTTTAACAGAATATTTCTTGGAGATGTAGTTTTGATCTAGAAACGTGAGTGCTTATATTAGTCAAAAGAATACAAAAAAATAAACAAGATGCTTAATTATATAATAGTAAGTTTATTGTTAACTCATTTTCAATGTGGATAGAAAGGGTAGTTTGAAATTCTAAGATACTATGATTTGTCAACTTCAAAATGAGAACACGACAACTGTTTCTTAAAAAAGTTCAAAGTCCACAAAACAATATCTATGACATTGGGAGCATAAGGAGACATGTGGATGTTACTGACCTTGAAGGCAACATATTCATTTGACTTATTAACAAGATGCACAATACACGAGCTTTGCTTCTTCAACTCAACTGAAATTACAAACAGATCTAAATGAAATAAAGAACAACCTAAGAAAGCTGCATACATCATTTATCATACAAATAATCCAATATGAAAAAGAATAGAATAGCATGGAAAAACAAAATAACGTAAGAAATTCTTCCAGTTTGCAATATACTATTTTGCAAACAGTTCATGGACATGATTTTTAGAGTCCAGTACATAATTTCCAAACAAGAGATAAAAACAGCTTCCTTTTAAACTGAAAGCTAGAATGTGAATCTGACTGAAAATAAGTCCATACCAAGCCTAAATTTAGCTCTGAATATGGTCACAGCTATTTATCTCCTACCATGAAAATAGATTCATACCAAGCCTAATTGTGTGTCGGATCTGAGCCGATTGAGAGGTTTTTAAGCGGCGTCCGATCTGGCGTGTTTGAGATGCGAGAAACTTATTTGTTCGAGGCGGTAGTGAAACGTCCCAAACTTCCCCTTTCGGGAAAGCCCAGATTGAATTGGGAACACGACAAATCAAAACACAAAAAAAAAGAAAATTTCATTGCTTATTACAACAATTTACATCAGAGAACAAGAATATATCAGAGTATGAATACATATTACAAATTGGAAATACAATACCAGAGATTTAAAATTACATAGCAGCGGAAAATAATACATAATATAATGCGTAGCAGAAAATAACAACTGGCACAACTGAAAGAGATATACGGATGCAAAGCTTTCCGAATATAGCTCCAGCTGTAATCCATGATCCTGTGAATATAATATCTGCAAAACCAAAACTACTAGCTGCCCGTGTGGAAAATATGGGCAACTAGAGTTTAGGAAGGAACAATAAACTCCAGGTCAGTCATAGGACTGGTATGAGAACTCAAAACAATTATTAGTTTGATTTTAAAGTTAGGTAAATCAAGGGACCACGCCGTATAACATGGAACGGGTTTACCCCCAAGAATTCCAGTGCATAAATAAACAGCGCAATGCTAATTAAAGAAAAATGAAGCTATTATAAGACTCAGGTCCCATCACACAATGCAACACAAGCCAGAAATCCAAAGAAAAAAAAAAAGGAATTTGAACTAACAAGGAACCTGTAGAATGTCTCACAGTGCATGGGATAAAAATATAATAATAACATAGCTTTGACATAAAACAGGCGAGACAGTACACAAGTTGAAAAATAAACCATCATAGCAGCGGAAATCCAAAATATAGCTTATCATCCAAATCAACATTACTACAACTCTGAAATACTGTCTCTAAAGCAAAAGAAAGAGGTACACTACTAATGCCTAAAGTAGTGACCAGCAACAACACATGGAATATATATATATATCATACGTGGAAGCCTCCTACTCGTCTCCGGTACAGCTACTCGTGCATAATCACCTGACCTGTCTCTAGTATGCTCGTTTAAGAGAACCCAGAGTAATAAGAAGAGACATAAAACTCTGGGTTAGACAAAAGTCTGGTATGAGCGACAAGCAGCAAAACAGAACAGTAACAGGTATAAATAACCATACATGAACCTGGACCTGCAACCAAAGAGTTAGCACAACAGGATGTACAATACTCTAAGGTGAAACTAACACATGGTGTGAAAATAATGGGGAGGGGGTGTGCATGTCATGGTGATAGCAAAACATCAAACATAGTAGTCATCCTCACGTCTCTCACTCAATGCGTAGAGCATACGATATCTACCACTTTGATCACCCAATTCTTTGTCATGATCACTCTGCCCCATGGAGTCATGATGGCTCCACTGCACTGATCTGTAACCACTAATACTTTGCTATGTCCACTCTACCCCATGGAGTCATAACAACTCCACTACACTGGCTCATAGCCCTGCTACGATCACTTTACCCCATGGAGTCATAACAACCCCACTGCACTGATCCACAGCCACTAAACCGTCTCTCAGTGGTGAGTCAAAGCTATAGACATCGATAACCCCTTTGCACACGTTCCACAACAAAGTCTAATTCATGAAGTTAACTCGCTGGTTCCCATCTGGATCCTGAGTTCTACTTCCTTTTGGACTTCCTTTGCATCTCGGGTTTTGGTCGAATTGGAGTTGGTCTTCAGAAGAGTCGTCGCGTATAAATAGAAGTACACATCCAGTTTGGTTCGGCTTGTCACCCTGGTTCAGTTCGGATCATTATTTGGTCACCTCCTCAGTTCAGTTCGAGTCCTTGGTCATCGCCTTGGTTCGGTCATGAAGCTCCATGGTGCAGTTCGGTTCGGTGCTCCCCTTCTAGCTTGGTTCGGTGCTCCTGAGGCGGCTCGGTTCAGTGCTACTCCAGTTCAGTGCTCCATTCAAACTCCAACCCTACTCCAACCCGATCCGATCTGGCCTTCGATGTTGTAACAACCCGTATTTTTATAGCATATTAAAACAAGAAATCAAGGCAGAATTAAATTTTAAAATCAGAATCAGGGGAAACGGGTTACGCCATTGCGTTCATCTCGAAATTTTACATGAAATAGAGTTCGAGTTTTCGAAAATCGGAGTCCGAATGAAGAAGTTATGGCCTGTACAAGTTTCAGCAGTTTTCAGGCAGCACTAGACCAGGGGGTCGACCTACCCCCCCTAGGTCGACCATAGTGTCGACCTCCCCCCCTTACAGGTCGACCTGGTCAGCCTGTTTTGTCCCAGAACTCATTTTTGAAGCCTTAGACGTGTTTTGATGGTCCAGATTGATTCTAGGGTTAATCTAAGGGCCTAAACTAGTTGCTACACCTATAAAAACACCCTTAGACCTAACCTAATTCATATCAAATCATTTTTACACTCTTATGTCGCTGAACTCCCTCTTGAACCATGGCCGCCGCCCCCAAATTAAAGAACAAGCATTCAAACTCAAATCAATTCGAAGAACAAAGCTTCAACAATGGTTCAAACAATAAATCAACAACGCCGCAACATTTTTACAACAAATTCAGTTCCCAATTCACTAGCCATGCTCTGTAAGTGCTAGTTACTTTTATATTTAAACATTTAATTATAATATGGCCATGGAATAAAGTGGAATTGAATTTAAGTATGTTTATTTGATTCGGACCCATTCCTGTTGCTTCTTGAATCTTGGGTTCTTGAGACTTGTCTATCTTTATTCTCATGTCAAGTTCATGATCTATTCAGCCTGTTGTAAATCAGTTTTCTTGATTCATGTTGAATTTATTATCCAGTTGTAATCTTTATGCCTGTAATGATGTTTTTCTCTCTGATCTTATTTTTATGCAAAATTCTATCTTCCCCTATTTATTTTCTTTTGATGAACATAGGTCAATTTCGGACCTAGGCCTAAACCGCGATTTGCGTACGATTGAATATGGGGAAATATGGGAATGTTGTCTATATTGGATATATATGTTTGGTAAAATTGATGGCATAACATGAAATTTGAAATTTGGGGTATTGTCAATATAATTGAAATTGCAAGTTTGGCCGTTGGCATAATTGAATTAGCATGAAGTGGGCATAATGAATTAGCATGTAAATCAAATCACGAGTTCGGGCCTATGTAAATTAAATCAAAGGATTAAGTTTATGATTAGGCATATGTAGAATTGGGAATTTGAACATGAAAGCAATTGTAAATTTGATAATTGGCATAAATATGTATTATGAACTTGGGCAACTGACATGTATTGTAATAGAAAGATTATAATTTGGGATAACTACATCATGAATCATGATTTGGGTTTATTGGGTATGAAACTTGATACATGTAATTTTGGCTAGAACTTGATATGGTAAAATGATATAAGATTGGCATATATGTAAAACGACATAAATTGAACATATGTAAATTTGGTACGAATTGGGCATATGTAAAATTTACATGTAATCTAGAACTTGGGCATATGTTAATTATGTGAAATTTGGAATAGAAACATGTATGGAAATTTATGACTTGGTAAAGGTTTAATATGAACACGCCTAAGTTGGGTTTTGGGTGGTTGGCATGTATTGTAAATAAAAGGCTATAACTTGGCATAACCTTATAGTGAATTATGATAATAATTTGGGAATACGTTTTGGGGCAAAAACGTGAACCATGAACATTTCTATATGTTAAACGCATGAACTGATATTGGGGTTTTGGGTGGAATACGACCATTAATGAACCTTTGACACGAGGTTAGACTCGGTTTGTGGTGTAAACCTGCCCGGAACCGCCCGGCAAATCCAGTAGCCACAAAGTGTCAGTCTAATGTGAGAGGTCGAAGGTCGAATTGTAGGCGTAACGATTTATGACACGAGGTTAGACTCAGTTTGTGGTGTAAATCTGCCCGGAACCGCCCGGCAAATCCAGTGGCCACAAAGTGCACGGTCTAATGTGAGAGGTCATGATTCGTTCGTCATAATGAATGAATTAAGGAATACTAACCAGAATAAAACGTGGGTATGGTTAGAGGGTTAGGTGGGATGACATGGAAATTTGTCATGTAAATGTGGACCTAACCGATATGAGTTAAGAACATGTAAAACTTATAAATGTAGGTTCAACCAATATGATGTGAATGGGTGGGTCAAGTAACGTGGCTAGGCTAATGATACTTAACCGTTATAACATGACTAGCGGATGGGTTGGGCTAACTTGAATAGGTTGATAACACCCAATCGATATAACCTGATGCGTGGTAGGGTTAAGTAAACACACAAGATTAACACTTAACCATTATAATATGACTGGTGGATGGGGTTAAGTTAACATGCACTTAACCAATATAACGTGATGCGTGGTAAGGTTAAGTAACAACCTAGGGTAACACTTAACCATCACAACATGATAAGTAGGTGGGCTAAGTCAATGTACACTTAACCAATATGACATGACATGCGGTGGGGTTAAGTTAACACAAGGGAGAACACTTAGCCAGTATAACAAGGCTTGCGGTGGGGTTAAGTAACATAAGGAACAACATTTAACCGATATAACATGATGTGTGGTAGGGTAAAGTAAAACAAGAGAAAACACTTAACCAACTTAACGTAATGGACGGAGAGGGTTAAGTACATATCGGGTTGGTGGGTAATATTAGTAAATATAGGCCCACAAACTTAACCATTAATAAGCACGCTTGAATCGGTGGGTTAAGTACATCACATGAAGGTGGGTAATATCTGTATATATAGGCCCACACACTTAACCAGTAGGAAACCCTAGTAACGGGGACCCATTTCAGCAGTAACCCAAATCAGGTATCAACGGTACCCTGAAACTAGGCAAGGTGGGGCACGATTATTAGGCTGATTGTAAGCGGTCAAAGCGACGGTGGTGGGTGCAACAGTGTAGGTTCTAACGGAGTGCGGTCGTGCACACACTTCGGAGCAAACAAACAGGGCACTGGGGGCACCAGTAGTATAACCTATGCCTTCTAGAATTGCGTCGGGCCGCCACCATGGGTCTTGATACACCCCATGGTGGGACCATCATAGGTATCTACAATCATTGGGGGCCGTATGACACACATAGGTAGCATAATCCCTAGGTTGGACCTAGGTGGCATAAACCATAAATCCGAGAAGCGTTCAATAGGTAGCATAATCCCTAGGTTGGACCTAGGTGGCGTAAACCCTAAATCCGAGAAGCGTTCAATAGATAGCATAATCCTTAGGTTGGACCTAGGTGGCATAAATCCTGGTTGAATCTAGGAAGCGCTCGATGGAAAACCCTAGATTAGATCTAGGTAATAAATAATAGATGTACACGTGAAAGCAACCTTAATTTCGGGGATTGGGATCACGTTATGATTTTATCATTTTATATTGATTACTAGTTGGGACACTAGTTAGGTGGTGCAGAGCAAATAGATATTATTTTAATGGTGAAGCAGAGAAATCTTGCGATGCTATACTTAGTTCATCTTGAATGGGAACCTTGCAATGTTATACATGACAGAAATCCTATGATGTTATTCTTAGTTATCGTGCCTGTAGCTTATCTTGTCATCATGCTTATGTTTACTTTCCGTTTACTCATGCCATGTTAGCCTTACCTGTTTTTATGCTGAAAGTCACTAGGGCTTACTCAGTCTTTATGACTGACCCGGTTTGTTTCACCTCTTTTTCTTCCGTTCCCCCCCCGGTTCACAGGGTGGGAATACAGCTTAGTTCGGATCTTACCAAGCTCCAAGGCTCTTTCGTGTACGGCTTGGATTTCTCTTGGCTATGGCTTGCTTTGCTTTATTGGGGAATGCTACAGTTTATTTTTTTGCTTCTTTGTTTTTGAGCAAGACAGATATTTTAGCTATGTGATTGGGTATTGGAAGTTGATGGGCTTTTATTGTAAACAATTATATTTAATAAATGATTTGAAGTACTTCCACTTTACTTTCAGCTGTTTTATATATGTCTGTCTTGTAATATTTCTGTTCCAGTACCCATAATGCTCCATTGAAGTTAAGGCATTCCCTTTGTGAGTGACCTTAACGGATGTGGGGTGTTACAGATGTTGCCTCCTTTATTTGCACGCTCCCGAAAATGCTAGGTTCCGATCCAAATCGAATACCCTTGCCCAGTTCTCTTATCCGATCCGAGCCCCATATCCAATCCGATCCGATCCGAAACCCTGCACATTTTCCAACAAGCAATTATCGTCCATTCTCGCCATACGACGACGTTTTCAACCATTCTAACTTTCCTACAAGATTACTTAACATTCCAAACAGTAATAACAAGAAATAGAATCAACCATAAACATCGAAACATCAATCATATGAGTTATTTGGGATCAAACATGCCCAAATTTATGGTTTTTCCCCTTAATCCTCTTAATCATGATTTAAGCATACAATTAGCAAAACAAATCCAAATTAACCCAAATTTCTATCAGATCCCTAGAATAATATTTAAGAATTTTTACATATTTTTCCAGAATTTTAACATATATAATTTCGTTAATTAACACTAATCACCCCTAATTAGCCGTAATTAGTGAAAAATAATGCAAATCACCCACCTTAGCCACAAATTAATCTTAGATCTGATAATATCTCTGATTTGGGTCGAATCTCTATGCAACACAGTAGCTCCAACTCTGATTTGATGCTATTTTAACTTGATTTGATGTTGATTAGCTTAACCCTTGATTAGAAAGTGATTAGAGGTGTTTCTAGAAGGTAGAAGCCAGGCTGCAAAAATGACAAAGAAGGGTTTCTCTAGTCCCTTTCAGTCCTTAAATACCCCTAATCCCGAAATCCCCCAATGGGCCCAGCTGTTAATTACCCAATTAAACCCAGTTAGGCTGTTTTTCTTCTTCTAAACCTTAATTCAACCATATCTCCCAAACGGTAAGTCCGTTTGATTAATGTGACCACTCTACTGAAAGGTAAACCATCATCTAAATCTAATGGAAGTGGTTTAAGGTCAAAAATTCTTACCAATCAAAAGTTATGGGCAAAACAAGGTTTGCTAGGGGCAAAACGATCATTTAAAAATCGGCAAAAATTGTGAACATGGGAAATGACCCCAATAGTCGTTTCCCAAAGTTACACGACCATATGACTTTGTATAAAAATGAAATAAATATTCTATGATCCTTCGATACGTAGAATGCGGGTCGTTACATTCTCCCCCCTGAAGAAATTTCGCCCCCGAAATTCCTTAACCAAAAACATACAAAGGTGTTCTGCATGCCTATCAGTCATTTACAAACAATCAAACATACACAACAAGCACAACAAGCTTACCCTAGCATGTGGTTTACTAACAAGGGAAGAAACTATCACTATTAAAATATTACCAGGCAAAGAGTTCTGGATTCGATTCCCTTATGCTCTCCTTTGTTTCCCAAGTACAGTCACTCTCATTTTCGCCCCCACTAAACCTTGACTATTTTCACCACCTTCCTTCGAAGTTGCTTTGTATCGCTCTCGACAATACGGATCGACTTGTGATTCGCAACTGCCTCAGGTTCTACTTCGATGTTATCTGACTGATTCGGTGAAATAGTCATACCGGGTCGTGCACGAACTTCCTTAACTGGGAAACATGAAATACGTTGTGAACTCCCGCCATCTTGTTAGGTAATTCAACTTTATATGCTAAATTCCCAACTTGTTCGAGAATTGGGAATGGACCAACAAATCTTGGTGTTAACTTGCCTCTCCTACCAAATCGAATCACGCTCTTTAATGGAGAAATCTTGACAAACACCAAGTCGCCAATGAAGAATTTTAGATCTCTTCTCCTCTTATCAGCATAAATCTTCTGCCTATCTTGAGTAGCCTTCATTCGTTGTTAGATAACCCTGATCTTGTCTGAAGTTTCTCTTATCACATCTGACCCAAGCACGAATTTCTCACCAGTTTCTAACCAACACGATGATGAGTTGCATGGTCTTCCGTATAAAGCTTCAAATGGAGCCATACCAATACTAGACTGATAACTATTATTATATGTGAATTCCACTAGATGCAAATGGTCGTCCCAAGACCCTCCAAAATCCAATATACAAGCTCTCAAGAGATCTTCTAATACTCGATTCACCCTATCTGTCTGACCGTCGGTTTGAGGATGGTAAGAGGTATTGAGATGTAATTCTAATCCTAAAGCCTCTTGTAAACTCTTACAAAATCCACTAGTGAACAATGGATCTCGGTCACTCACAACGCCTTTGGCTACTCCATGAAATCTCACTACCCACTTCATATACAATTATGCTAACTTAGTTGTTGTTCTATTTGACTTGACGGATATAAACCTTGCACTCTTGGTCAATCGGTCCACAACCACCCAAATGCCATCATGGCCCGATCTAGTCCTTGGTAACCCATCAATGAAACCCATTGAGACTTGTTCCCATTTCCATTCTGGAATTTCTAACAGTTGCAACAAACCACTAGGCTTCTTCTGCTCGGCTTTAACTAGCTGGCAATTTATGCATTTGGATATAAACTTCCCAACATCTCTTTTCATCCTTTCCCAGTAGTAGGTCTGCTTCATGTCTCGATACATTTTATTATCTCCGGGATGTATAGTCAGTTTCGAGTGATGACATTCTCTAAGCACTTCATCTCTCAATCCTTTGACATTGAATACAACTAATATCCTATTCTTTCTAAGCCATCCATCTCGATCAAGCCCATACTTGTTCATCTCCTCGTCGATACCCATCTCTAACTTGGAGATGATTTCCAATAGGTTAGGATTGTTCATCTGACTGGAACTAATCCGCTCATTCAGAGTGGGTCTGATCGTCAAACTTGCTATCATCTCTGGATCCAATTCACACTTTGGTCCGAAATCGTACCCTGCGATATACTCCAGTTGCTTCCACTCAAGAAACATAGCCCCTAAACTGGCATTCTCCTACTCAATGCATCAGCTACCGCATTGCCCTTTCCTGGTGTATATGTGATATCGAAATCATAGGAAGCCAAGAATTCTAACCATCTTTGTTGTTGGAGATTTAGATCCTTCTAAGAGAAGAGATACTTTAACGATTTATGATCGGTAAACAACTCGAATCTTTATCCCACGAGATAATGTCTCCACATCTTCAACGTGAACACGATCGTTGCCAATTCCAAATCGTGGGTAATCTTTTCTCATGCGGCTTCAGTTGCCAACTCGCATAAGCTACAACCCTACCTCTTTGCATCAATACAGCACCTAGTCCGGTATCACATGCATCCGTGTATACTGTCATCACTTCATTCCTTTTAGGAATGACTAATATTGGCGCATGCGTCAACTTTTCCTTTAGACTCTTAAATACATTTTCACACCTCTCGTCCCAAACGAAAGCTTGATTCTTCTTGGTCAACTGAGTTAACAGTGCCGCTATCTTGGAGAAGTCTTGGATAAACTTACAATAATATCCAACTAATCCCAAGAAACTTCTTATGTCTGTTGCATTCTTGGGCGTAGACCAATCTTGTACCTTAGCCACCTTTGCAGGATCCACAGCAATGCCATTCTCTAAAACTACATGGCCCAAGAATCTCACTTCCCTCCTCCAGAAGTGACACTTCAAAAACTTTGCTTTCAATTGGTGTTTTCTCAACACCTCCATCACTACTCTCAAATGTTCCTTGTGTTCTTCCTCTGTCCTCGAATAAACAAGTATATTGTCCACGAACACAAGAACAAACTTATCAATTGATCCCTGAATACCCTATTAATAAGATCCATAAAATATGTTGGTGCATTGGTCATCCCGAATGGCATGATCAACCACTCATATAATCTAGATGGAATCCGAAAGGCCGTCCTAGGAATGCTCTCAACTGCTACTTGGAGCTGATGAAATCCTATCGCGAGGTCTAATTGGGAGAACACTCTTGCTCCGTCCGATTGATCAAATAAATCATCTATCCGTGGAAGAGGATACTTATTCTTCCTAGTCACTTTATTCAACTCGCGATAGTCCACACATAAACGAAGGGAACCATCTGCCTTGGTAGAAAATACAACCGGTGCTCCCCACTCAGAGACACTTCTTCTGATAAATCCCTTCTTCAAAAGATTGCTTAATTGCACCCCGTGCTCTCTCTGCTCCCTTGGTGCCATACGACGAAGTGGCATCACTATAGGTGTTAGCCTACTTTGTGAACTAGGCTACACAAAGTTAAAAGGGGAATAAGTGAAGAATATTGACCAGAAAAGTGTGCACTGACAGCTCAGATCGGATCGAGGGCCTCAAGCTGAAATCAAAGGAAGCAGATCAGAAGTTAAGGGAAGCTGGGACAAATCTAGGTCAGGTCGATGGAGCCCGATCCATCTTTCTTTTCAACGAACACATCTGACCCGAGTTGGATGCTAGAGCGGTTATCACCCACGTTCTCTTGAAGTGCGGAGCGGTTATGCTCATGTTCCCCATGATCACCCACAACTGCTATGCACTGGCAACATCTCCGAGCCCTCAACTCCGAACTAAGCGGGATGCCTGCCACGTGTCCTCGAACCGGAGCCACTCCTGGGAGACTTTTCACCTATAAATACACCTCCAATGGTCATTTGAAGGTATCTTTTTGCACATTCAAAATTCAAACCATCTTGTTAACTGAATTTCATCATCATATTCAGATCATAATCATCTTTCAAACTACATTTTGAGAGAATTGAGTGGATCTATGTGTTGTGTGAGTGAATTTGAGTGAGAATCACTAGTGTATTTATATCTAAATCATCAATTCAAAAAGTAGAAAGTGGACGTAGGCTCTTTAACGCCGAACCACTATAAATCGTGTGTTTCCCTTTGCTTTTTGATTTTATTTTATTAGAATTATTACTAGTTTCAGTGTTAGAGCCATTTTTGGATCTAAAATTTTGGTGCTTTCACTGAGAACTCTATGAATTCTTCGTTTTTTGGGATTATCGTTCTACTATTTCGACTTTCAAGTTCAAAGAAGTTAATCCTCTGTTTCCAACATTTTTAAGTATTTGCTGATTAGTCACTGAAGAATTGGACATTATGGCTGAAGGAAAAGGAAAAGAAGCGCAAGGCGCTCAGGAGAATGAAGCTAACAAAAATTCGCAAGCCATGATCGTGACAAGGTCACGGGGACAGAGCACTGATGTAGACCAATCCGAACCGGTTTCTCCGAACAGAATGGATGGCTCGACCCCGAACTGAAATAGAAACACTACTACTGCTCGTACCCCCCTCCGAACCGAACCGGTTCCAATTCCCTACTCTGATCCGATCCGAACGCGGCTGAAACTAGTACATCTACTCGAGCACCCACCAATGCTCCGATATCGGCCGCGACGACTAGTGAACAACCCGTTCCATCTGCACCAGTTACACACGGAGACTTTTCGCGCCTCCTTGATATGCTTGAAAGTACTAGGGATGCTTTGGAAGCTCACAAACGTGACAGTCTTCATATGCAGGAGAACATGATCACTATGAGTAGGGAAATCAACGAGCTTTGTAGGCAGAAGACACCCTCTTCGACTCGTCGTCTTACACCAGACCAATCATCTTCTTCGGATGAAGAGCTCCCTCATGAAAGACGGCCACTTGAACGGCGTGAAAATCTTGATCAGTTGACCTTTGGATCTTTGGGATCCCGTGAAGATGTTGCTCATGTGCTAGGACCTGACGACCCGAGCCTGAGAGAACCTATGTTACTGCCCATGCGTGGATCTCACGTTGTACCTTGGAATATTAATATTATTAATCCCACACAAGGACAACTCCTCCAACCCCTTCCTCCCGTGATTGACCGGGAACGTAGGGAACAGAGTAGAGCAGATGCTGCTAGAAACAGGAGGACATCCCCTAATCAGGAGCATTGGGGTAATCTGAACATTAGGGCTAGAGAGCCTGAGCCTACATTAACGAATGCTGATGTATGGGCAATGTTGCGTCAAATCATGTCTGAAAAGCCAACACTACACCAATGAAGACTGGGGTACTGAATGAAGTCACACCCCTTTACAGATGACATATTGGACTTCCAATTCCCTCGGCGATTTAATTTGCCATAAATGGATCGGTATTCAGGGAGAACCAACCCTGGACAACATCTGATGAGATATGCATGGTTCATAAATGCCGCAGCAGCTCCAGACGCTGTAAAATGCAAGGCCTTCCCGATTTATCTAGAAGATGTGGCATTGATGTGGTTCACTCGACTCCCTCCACGGTCGATATCAACCTTTAAAGAACTAAGTGAACGCTTTATGAACCTGTTTCGACTTCATGCTCGAAAATCTAAAAGCGTCATTGAATTGTTAAGGATTAAACAGGATCAAGGTGAATCTTTGAAGTCATACTTAGACCGTTTCAACCTTGTTGTTACCGAAGTCAGCGACCCTTATGAACCTACTATTTTGATGGCCTTGATAGAAGGAGTCGACCCTGGCATAAAATTCGGGGATTACTTGTCCGGAAAACCGCCCCTACTAGGGAATTGTTCAACGAAAAAGCCAACATTCGCTTGAGACAAAAGGAAGCCCGTTCAAATAGAAAGAGAAAATCGGAAGGGGCTTCTAAGGAAGGTATTCCAAGCAATGTTGCAGTAAAGCAGTCCGGCGATAGCTCAGGAAGGATTGAGGTGAACATCGACAGCAAGAACGAAGGCAATAACCACAGGAATGGCAACGGTAATAGGAGGAATAGGAATCGAGGAAACAACTCCAGCAAAAGACCTCGATTAAACTTTTGAGAACTTTTCGGCATTGAGTGACACATTAGAAAATATCTACCTGGATACTTACAACGTATTGCAATATAAAAAGCCACCACCCAGAGACTCAGCCGAAAAAGAGACCGCTACAGGAAAGTTTTGTTTATTCCACGGAACTCACGGTCATTCTACCAACGAATGCCGCCATTTGCGAGATCTAGTTGAGAAATTGCTGCGGGAAGGGAAGCTAGACGAGTACAAGGTTTCCCCACAGGACAGGGGGCAAGGAGGGCAAGCCCCAAACCAAAACCAGCCTACTTCCAAACCCACAGCCCAACAGAAAGGTAAAGGGATCGTTATCAATACCATTATAGGTGAGCCCCATCTAGCTAGCTATAGTTACAAAGCAATGGTTCAGTACGTTAATGCCGCCAAGCACTTTGAAGTAGGAGAGTGCAGCAACCTCGCATACATCACTCTAGTGGAGCAACAGAAGACGATGTCAGACGACGTCATATTCCGTAATAGAGATGATACTAAAATTCAATCACCCACTGAAGACCCGCTGGTAATTACTACATCCATCGGCCCTGCTTTAGTCCATAAGGTGTTAGTGGATAACGGAAGCTCAGTTAATATCCTTTTTAAGAAAGCCTTTGAACAAATGAAACTCGAAGCGAAAGACTTGAAGCCCTACGAAGGATGGATACGAGGCTTCAATGGGGCGTCGACGGCTCCAATGAGATATGTAGAATTACCAATGACATTAGGACAGGGGGATCGCCAAAGAGTAAGAATCCTACCATTTGTAGTTTTGGATGTTGAATCACCCTACAATGCCTTCCTGGGCCGACCGACCCTCGCAGAGTTTAGGACATGTATTGCACCTGGTGCCTACTGCTTAAATTCCCAACTGACGTAGGAGTAGGAGTGATGATAGGTAATCAAGCTACGGGACGGGCTTGCTACATGACAGAGTTGAAGATGCTAATGAAAGGGTTAAGTATAGAACCCAAGGATGCTTCTCGCCTTTCGAAGGAAAATTCAGCATAGCAATTAAGGGGTCCAGCCTCAAGAGAGTCGCCTAGAGATTCGCATGAGGATATAGACCCCAAAGAGGATAAAGAACCTGAGGACTGAAAGGTGACTCCCAATGAAACGACAGTGGACATCTCCATTGACGATGCAGATTTGACAAAAGTATTGAAGATTGGATCATAGATAGACCCAATTTGAGCAAAAGAGTTGGCTGACTTTTTGAAGGCAAATCTGGATGTGTTTTCCTGGACTCGTGCTGACATGTGTGGGATATCGCCTGCTATTATGAGCCACTCTTTGAGTGTCAACCCAAAACACCTGCCGGTCAAACAAAAGAGGCGGATGTTAGGTCCGGAGCGATCAGCAGCTTTGAAAGAAGAAGTGGAGAAATTGAAGGAAAATGGTTTCATCAAGGACTCAAAATATCCCGAATGGATATCGAATCCTGTCCTAGTCGAAAAATATAACGGGACGTGGCGAACGTGCATTGACTTCTCTGACTTGAACGAGGCTTGTCCGAAAGATAGCTTTCTTCTTCCCATGATTGATCAACTGGTGGATTCAACGGTCGAACATGAGCTCCTATCCTTTATGGATGCCTATTCGAGATACAATCAAATTCCCATGCATATACCAGATCAGGAGCATACAAGTTTCATCACAGACTAGGGGTTATATTGCTATGTGGTAATGCCATTTGGATTAAAGAATGCAGGAGCCACATATCAACGCTTGGCTAACCGCATGTTCTATAATCAAATCGGAAAAACCATGGAAGTTTATGTGGATGACATGCTTGTGAAGTCTAGACAATCTCCCGATCATACAAGGACTTGGCAGAGATGTTCGGCATTTTGCGAAGGTATGGGATGAAGTTGAACCCTTCAAAATGCTCGTTTGGGGTCGCATCAGGGAAATTCCTTGGGTTCATTGTAAGTTCTTGAGGGATTGAGATTAATCCTAGCCAGATAGCGGCAATAAGGAACATTGAAGAACCACGGAAGATTAAAGACGTTCAAAGCCTGGCAGGGAAGGTTGTCGCATTAAGCAGGTTTACCTCCAAAGCCACAGACAAGTGTGTCCCTTTCTTCAATTTGATAAAACGGGGGAAACGTAACTTCGAGTGGACTCCAGATTGTGTGGAGGCTTTCCAAAACCTATTAGACTTATTAGAAAAGCCCCCGATATTGTCAAAACCCATGGACCATAAGGATTTGTTCGTATACCTGGCGGCGGTGTCTCATGATGTCAGCACAACATTGGTGCGTGAAGAAGACAAGGTCCAAAGGCCTGTATACTATGTAAGCAAGAAGCTAGCCGCTGCAGAACGTACTTTTCCAGGAATAGAAAAGATTGCTTATAGCCTCCTGATTGCCTCCCGAAAGCTCCGTCATTACTTTCAAGCTCATCTGATAGTAGTATACACTGATCAACCTCTAAGACAAGTGTTGCAAAGACCCGAAGCATCGAGGCGATTACTTAAATGGAATATCGAGTTGAGCCAATTTGATTTGAATTTTCAACCACGGAGATCAATAAAGGGGCAGGCCTTAGCCGACTTCATAGCATAATTCACGATCCCCGAAGAAGAAACAGTGGATGACAAGGTTGTTGCTTCAGAACAAGAGTTAGGGCTAAGTCCATGGAGGTTATATATGGAAGGGGCCAAGAATGATCGAAGATTCGGTGCCGGAGTTGTTTTAATCACTCCCGAAGGATGATCCATTTACTATGCCCTACGATTGGAATTTCCTACCACTAATAATGATTCCGAGTATGAGGCTCTGTTTGTCGGGCTAAAACTCGCCAAGGAGTTAGGAGTAAGAACACTGGATATATTTTCTGACTCCAAGATAGTTGTCTGCCAAGTTCGGAAGGAATTTGTGACTAAGGGACCTCGGCTTGTTACTTATCTTGGAAAAGTGGAAGAGCTGCTAGGTAACTTGAAACATTACTATATAACACATATTCCAAGAGCGGAAAATCAGAAGGCGGATCGACTGGCTAAGCTAGCGAGTTCTGACAACCTAGAGGAAACTGAAATGGTTCCGATAGAGATACTGGAATCCCCAAGCTTCAACTTAAAGGAAATTGAACTAGCCTTGGAAACTGAGCCAGAGAGGAAGTCATGGATGACACCAATAAAGAACCTCCTCAAAAGCGGAATTCTCCCATCAAAGAAGAGCGAGAGACGAGCTGTAACACATAAAGCTACAAGATACGTTTTACAGGACGACGCCCTTTATCGCCAAGGGTTTTCCATGCCCCTGCTACGGTGTATAGCACATGACGACATCAAGCGTGTACTGCAAGAAGTACATGAAGGTGAGTGTGGGGACCACACCGGGGGTCAAACCTTAGCAAAGAAAGTATTGCGGTGTGGATGTTTTTGGCCTACCGTGAATAAAGATGCGGCTGATAATTAACGATGCTGCGACAAATGTCAAAGATTCGCCAAAATTCCTAGAGCACCTCAGACTCGGCTTAAGTCAATGGTAAGCCTATGGCCTTTTCCATGTGGGGAATTGCTATTATTGGAGTTTTACCCATCGCCAAAGGAGGAGCGAAGTACGCAATCGTCGCTGTGGATTATTTCACGAAGTGGGCCGAACCCTAAACCACGATCATGGCAAGGAAAGTGATAAGTTTTGTGGTCAGAAATATTATTTGTCGATTTGGAATACCGAAAACCATTATAACTGATAATGGAACCCAATTCGATAGTGCCGAATTTAAGAACTTCTGTCATAAATACAAGATCGATAAAAGGTATACCACTGTAGCTCACCCGCAGTCGAATGGACAGGTTGAAGCGATAAACAAAGTCATTAAATCTATTCTTAAGAAGCGATTGGAGCGGGCCAAAGCCAAGTGGGTGGATGAGTTGCTGCTAGCTTTGTGGGCCTATAGAACAACCTACAAGACGACAACTGGCCATACTCCCTTTTCACTCTCCTTCGGATCGGAAGCAGTGATCCCGGTGGAGGTCGAAGTCCTCTCTCATAGGGTGGCATGCTATGACCCACTGACGAATAGGGCACTGCTTCTAGAGTCCCTCAACATGGTTGAAGAAAAAAGAGACGAAGCAGACTTGCATGCTTCAAGGCGTCGATGCCAAGTAGCACGTTATTATGACAGAAAGGTTCGCACTAGGACCTTCGAACCAGGTGAAACGAGTCTTCCCACCTCCAACCCAATTGGGTCTAAAGTGGGACGGGCCATATGCCATCCAACGGAAGCTTGATACTGGAGCCTTCAAGCTAACGACTGTGGATGGTGAAGAGACTCCCAGAGCTTGGAATGCTCAGCATTTGCGGCGATACTTGAGTTAGACATGTACTACTTTCTTTTGTTTTTTATGAACTATGTAAAGAGGCACGACTTGCCTTGAAAAGTCTGTTTATATGAACAAAGGATTATAAAGTGGATGTAGGCTATGACTTAGTTGAACCACTATAAAAACATCATGTGTCATTTATTTTCCTGCACTATTCTTATGTTGTGTGACTGTTCTGTCCTAATTATGAGATACTAAACATCAGATAAAGCTTAAAAGATTAAGAACAATTCATGTGCAGGAGAAAACGAAACAACCGTTTGCATAACAGGATTGAAGGAATGAGAAGATGACATTCCTAACTCTAACTCTCATGAAACGAGAGAGAGTATAAAGGACGAGAAGACAACATCCCCCGAGGCGTGATGGTGCACCCGAAAAGAAACCGCCTTGATGATACTCTAACCTGATCACCAGATAAGAGAGTATAAAGATGCTCGAAAGAATAAGCATCCCCGGTAAAGGGAACTTGACCCTACTAGAGAGTTGGGGGCAACTAAGTATTAAAGCTAATCAATTTTGAACAAAGCTTTAGACATGCTACTTATTCAAGATTGATAGGGGGCATACACATGCACATCCCCCGCTATATTGTCTATCATCTAAATAGTAGTGACTTTAAATATGTTCTGTTATTTATTTACATTCTTGCTTAAGTAATGAATTCACAAACATTTGACGTTGCAGGAAATAAACTATTTTATTTACAAATGTGTGGATTTACACAGGAAAATTAAAACAAAAGATGCGAGGGCCGCGCTCGCTACAACAACGGCGGACCAGGAGATAAAACAAAGCAAAGGACAAAGCCACTCTTCATTTGGACTTCGGAGTAGACTTTGACTTCTTGGTAGCCTTAAGCTTTTCTTTCTCCTCTTTATCAGCTTCACTAATGATGCTCTTTTTCTTCTTATTCTCCGGAATTGGAGTTCTAGAGTCCACGGATTTCTTCCCAGGAATTGGAGCACTGGGATCAATAGAAGATTTTTTAGCAAGCTCCTCTGTAATTGATCGAGTTGAAAGTTTGACAACTAACCTTGATCTAGGAGTTACCACCGCAAGAGGCTTAATACTTTCGGGGTTTGTTTCCTCAATTTTTAGCTGCATGCGCTTGTCTTGTTTGGCCTTTATCTCAGCCAAAGTCATGCCATCAACATTCCCCGAATCTCTAGTTACAACAACATCATCCTCCCCTTCATGTCCCTCGTCACCATCATCTTCTATCAGGGCATATATCATCTCCCCAATGTGAGAAGTTTCGGTGATGGGTGGTACAAGAGATTTGTCAGTAGCCTCCTCTTTCTTGTCCTCGGCTCCTCCTCTAGATTTGGGGACAGTGAATTCATCCCGTTTCTCCCGAGTTTCTCCAGTAGACCTTTCACCTGGAGTTGTCTTCTGTGAGTCATCAATTTTATTAGTTGATTGGGTACCTGCAGGACGAGAAGTAACAGTTATCAACTCAGGAGAAAACGCTGGATTTTCAAGTGTTTGTCCGATAATGTGAAGAAAGGTTGAGATAGCCTTGGCAAATTGAGGTGAAAAACTAGAAATACCCTCAGCAGATTTCTTAACTTGAGCAGCAGGAACTTCGGGAGGTAATCTGGCAGTAGAAGGTAAGGAAGAAGCTCCGGGGATCTCTGGCCTTTCTGGATCATATCCTTCTACTACAACAGTCTCGGTAATGGCAGAAGAAGAACCAATTTCAGTGGCATCCTTTCCCTTGGCTTGACGCCTTTCCTCCTCCATTGCGGCAACAATAAGTCTTCGCCCTTCAGCTAAGTGGGTTGTCTCTTCACCTCTCAAGTACTTCTCCATCAGCTTGTCCTCATCGACCGAGTCAACCCCAAGTTCTGATTTTTCCCACTCGACCAATTGGTCCCATGCATAAACGAGGGGAAGAGGATAGTCCTTAAGCCAAGCAAGATTTCGGTGACGAATCACCTAAGCAAAAAATCCAACCATAGTTTCACCACTCTCTTCCAGCTCCCTTTGAGCGTCTTTAAGCTGTTCATTGACTTCCTCAACTTGCTGCAAAAGTCGTATTTGCATTTCCTTCGGCAAGAATTGCCCTTGTTTCATCCTCTAGTAATTTAGCCTTGAGCTCTACGTTCTTTTTGGATAAGTCCGCCTTCTCTTGGGCGAGACGAGTGCTCTTCGACTTAGCATCTTCGGCCTGCTTTTTTAAATCTATTCGCTCCTGACTGTGGGATTCAAGCTCGGAATGATAGAGCTTTTGTAATTCTTCGAGCTGCTTCTTATAATTATCTGCGTCGCATTGTGCAAGAGCGAGCATAGCTTGGGCATCCTCCAGATTTTTTCGGAGTTTTCGATAGCCGTCGCATCATACTCAGCAGCATCGGCCATGGTTTTCACATCTGCCATCAGGTCGCTAATGATTTTATAAAGAGTCTTTGCATACTTCTTCATTTCCTTATATTGTTCATCCACGAAATCTATAGTAGCCTTGACATTGTTGGCCCAATCAGGTTTTACTGGTTTGAGAATAATCGACCTTGTGGTAGTTATGTTAACAGTGCGATGAGATAGTTTCGTGATAGGTTGGTTCTTTCCTTCATCTTTCCCCGATTCCGATTGCTTCTCTTTTGGATCAGGAACCCTTTTTGAAGTACTGTCTTGAGGAGTCTTGCCCTTAGATGGAGCAAGAGGCTTAGCGCTGTACTTATCCTTCTCATGATGTGAAGGTTGACTCTTGCATTTGTCTGAATCTTTGTGGTGTGGGGATCGAGAACGGGAAGACCGATAAGGCCTAGGAGGTCGATCCCTCCTGTCATCTCCGCCCCTACTTTCATGCTGGTCATGCCTTTCATCGGGATCCGTTGGGGGCATACTTGAACGAACATCCCCCATATAGTAACATTACCTCACCATTTGTCCTATAAGAAGAAATGAAAGAATAATAGAGTTAACATTAACATAAAACTCAAGTGCTGTGGTGTGCAGTACTAGTGCAGTGTGTTTCCTAAAGTGGTGATTCCCCCCAAATAGACCAGAACCCAGACTAAGGCCGGTATGTGTAGTCTCCCTGGACTTTACGGGAGTAACTTCTTCCTCGGAAGTGAGAGCAAGAGGATTGGTTACAAAATCATCTGCAGTATAAAAGGTCTTGGGCAAGGGAAGATCTCCTAAATTCCGATATATAGAGTCATCAAATATAGTCTTATCTCTTAAAGGAATGACTGACGACAACTCTTTTGGAGAAATTGGCCTCTCAGGGGTAGCCACGTCTTTAGGGGTGATATATTTATCCCTGTCCTTCTCAGCTATGTTAGCTAGTTCGTCATCCTGAGTTGAAGATGGAGAAGGAGGGTCCCTAAGGTGTACTATCGGACTTTTCGAGCTAACTCCCGTCTTAGGACTAATATCGACCGGGGGTATGTACATATAAGGGCCTTCTCCATGTCCTATGCTACAGGTTATGGCAAGTAGACGGTGCCGATGTAGATATTCATCCACCAAACAATCCTTGATGGTCAAGAACTTTTGGTCACCATTAAGTAATTGATTCAAACGATCAAAGTGTATTAGAAGCTTCTCTTGTGGAAGATTAGGATCTGTAAAAAGAAAACAAGCAACACTTAATTAATGTAAGATAAAGGCTGGAACTGAAATTCGAAAAACTCTAAGTCCCTACTTGATTTGATCCATCTTCTGGCACACCCGGGCTATTGCTTGATATAAAAACATTCAGGTTTTGGATCCCCAGCATTATACTAAACGGAACGGTAATAATTTTCCTTTTCGGCACCGATTCAAAATATACGAAGGAAGGAGTGTCATTGGTTCAATGTTTGAAATTATAAAAGAAGTGAACATCTTCAAAAGTCAACTCTTCACCAAGAATTTCTTTATAGGCTATGTACAAAGTATACAAATAGGCGTAAGAGTTGGGAAGAAGCTGCATGGGGCTAATCCTTAATTGTCTCAGAAAATCGACGATAAATGGTGGGAACGGAGGTATTGCTCCAACATGACACATTAGTCTGGTAATGGCCATATACCCTTCCAATGGATTATGAGGACAATCTGTTTTTGATGCCACCTCAGTATCTTTTCGAAGAATCCCGTATTTTAGACATATCCGTGCAAGTCTATCATTATCAATCGCTGATTCGACTGAGTCTTTAGGCAATTCCAAGATAATTGCATCCCTAAATTCATCAGGGGCACGACTATCTCCTACCCCTCCTTCTTCTTCCTCGCCTAGGGAACCCTTACCCCCGGATGATGATTCACTATCACGAGTCCCCATTTCACAATCTAGGCCTTCACTATCCCAGTCTGGATCGGAGGTAGAAGATACATCCTCAATGACAGGATTCTCGGATGTATCCACAACTTCTCTTCTCATCTGCTAATCTAGATGAGTGTATCTCGGTCATATCTGATGTACTATTGAAGAAACAATAGCAAGAATTAGAGTAAAGTTGCATGTGTCCCTCTATGTATGTGCGTGAACTAAACTATGCTGATATGAATGCAGTGCTAAAGCGAAAAAAATAAGAAGTCAGCATCAATTAAAAGAAATAGGAAGTAAAGTTGCAAGTTAGCCAAATCTACAAAGTCCAGCTAAAAAGGCTCTATCCTAACTGTCCGCAAAGTCATAGACCAAAGTCAATGTTAATTGAATTAGTTGAACAGTTCTTGCACGTTAAGTTGAATGTCTCTGGATCTGTTCGGGTGTGTATATCAATTCGGTTTAAGTCCCCTTTCTTACCGTCATAATCAGATCGATTCGATGGCCAAGTCATAATCAGATCGGTTCGATGTCCAGGTCATAGTTAGACCTGTTCGATGTCCATGTCATGATCAGATCGGTTCAGATGCTTCACTTCGGTGAACCGGTTCGGAACGAGGAAAGGAATAGGATTGGATATGAGGAGTTAAGAGAAAGACAAATCTGGCCAGGTTGGTTGACGTCGACCCAAACCATATCAGCACCACGAGACCTGTCCACTCACCTCAACCTCCCACCATAACATTAATTCTTTCCTCCGACTCGAACTAGTCCAACCCACTGTCCTTAATGGCTACTCCTTATCTTCGTGAAGCATTCGAACCAAACCAACCCTTCTACTCCTTCCTATTTCCACTCCGCTCCGCTGACATAATCTTGCCCCTTGCCAATGGCCAAGTTATTACCAAGCAAAGTATTTATAAATTGGTATGACCAACGCCTGCCTTAAGTCCCCTCCGCTACTGCATTGGGATGGCGACAAGAACATCAACGACGATAGCGAGGAGGTGGAAGGTGCGGCGTTAAAGCCAACAAAACATCATGCTGAAATTGCTCAAATTAATCAGGAATTCGAATTGAAATCAAGTAAAATGGAGTTAGTCGAAGTTATTGACCCACCTATGTGATCGATTTGAGGATTAAAGGGGAATTTTGAAGTTTCAGGAATTAGGGTTTTTTCGTGTGTACGGAACTTGGAAAGCGATGGAAATGAAAGGAAGAAGAAAGATATGGAGAAGTAGTAAATTTATATGGGTATGGAGCAGCCCTTTGTATTCCTACCAACGTGGCATCCTACTCCGATCGGATCGGAAAGATGGACCACGGTCATGTAACCCATTAGCCCAACTACACTGGAGTGTAGATAAGGCCATATGGATCAGATCTGAATCCAAGAAGAGTCACATACATTAATTCAACACATGAAGTGAATCTAAAAATAAACATATAAAGGCTTACGTGAAGGAGATACTTGAATATTAAACAGGCAACAAGAGATGTGACTTAGCAAAGCAACACGACCTTACAAGTGAAGGGAAATAACTATTCAATGGTGCTAATTCAGAAGCAGTTATTCAATGGCCTTTGTTTCAGAAACCAATATACAGACAATTTCAAAGCACACTCTATCGATAGAAGTTCACTTCGAGGGGGAAAAATGTTAGCCTACTTTGTGAACCAGGCTATACAAAGTTAAAAGGGGAATATGTGAAGAACATAGACCAGAAAAGTGTGCACTGACAGCTCGGATCGGATCGAGGGTCTCAAGCTGAAATCAAAGGAAGCGGAGCAGAAGTAAGGAAGCTAGGACAAATCCAGGTCGGGTCGATGGAGCCCGATCCGTCTTTTTTTTCAACGAACACATCCGACCCGAGTTGGATGCTGGAGCAGTTATCACCCACGATCTCTTGAAGTGCGGAGCGGTTATGCTCATGTTCCCCACGATCACCCACAACTGCTATGCGCTGGCAACATCTCCAAGCACTCAACTCCGAACCGAGCGGGATGCCTGCCACGTGTCCTCGAACCGGAGCCACTCCTACGAGGCTTTTCACCTATAAATACATTTCCAATGGTCATTTAAAGGGATCTTTTTGCACATTCAGAATTCAAACCCTCTTGTCTACTGAATTTCATCATCATATTCAAATCGTAATCATCTTTCAAACTACATTTTTGAGAGAATTGAGTGGATCTATGTGTTGTGTGAGTGAATTTGAGTGAGAATCACTAGTGTATTTATATCTAAATCATCAATTCAAAAAGTAGAAAGTGGACGTAGGCTCTTTAACACCGAACCACTATAAATCGTGTGTTTCCCTTTGCTTTTTGATTTCATTTCATTAGAATTATTACTAGTTTGGGTGTTAGAGCTATTTTTGGATCTAACAATAGGTCTGGCATCTTTCACTAAATCAACACGGAACTCATTCTCTCGGTGTGGTGGAAGTCCGGTCACTTCCTCGAAGATATCCGGATACTGGCCAGCAACGGGAATTCCTGCTAACTCGTCCTGTGGGATGTCGAGGGAATTTAGAAAACTAGTCATCACCTCATCACAAGGTAGGCCACCAAACACTACCCTCCGTCCATCATCCACCCTAATAGTCACCGAAAATCCCTCACAGTTTACCACCACCCCATATCTTTGGAGCCAATCGACTCCCAAAATAATTCCAAACCATGTAAAGCCCAAAACAAAGCAATCACCAGCAAACATACATCCATGACTCGATAAGACCAAATTTCACAAATCATACTAAGGCTAGTCGAACCACCAATTGGGTTCGTCACAACTAAAGGTCTATCGACTATCTCGGGTTCTAATCACAACCTATCTACCAGGTCACTAGATATGAAGGAACGGGAAGCCTCAGTATCAAAAAATACTCGAACAAGAACATCATAAATAGAATGCATATCTTGAATGACGCCATTCTTTCCTCTCTCCACCGCAGTTGGGGCATTCAACGAAGAAGGAATAACATTAATAACATATGCCTTCACAATCTACATCTCTTTTGGGGGTTGCGGACATTTATCCTTTTGATGTCCCACTTGGCCGCATTTGAAGCACTTACTATCTACTAGCTTTGCTTGACATTCTTTAGCATAATGGCCCTTCTTGCCACAGCTAAAGCACTCAACATCTTTCGAATTCTTCTTCTGACTATCCTTAGCTTGGTTCTGACTCTGCTTCCTTTTATTCTGAGAATTATTCTTGCCTCCACCGCTTGCTTGCGGCTTTGGCCCCTTTGGAGATGCAACAGAAATTTCAGCCTTGGGCTTAAGATAAAGGCTCTCTGATCTCAATGCTTTTCCAACAATCAATTCAAAAGTCTCATCAATATGGTTGATAGGCCTTTTCCGTAAGTACTGATCTAAGCCTATTATGAACTTCTCATTCTTCTTCTCGGGAGTGTCATTGAGGGATAATCCATACTTCGATAAAGTATCGAACTCAGCAATATACTCCGAGACTGCCCTACCATTCTACTTAAGCTCCGAAAACTTCCTAAACAACTCTGAATTTTGGGCAGCTGGGATAAACTTATCACTAAATTGGGCCTTAAACTGATCCCAAGTAACTTGATCCTCAGGGGTAGCTGCCTTAACAGCATTCCACCAATTCATAGCCCGTCCTTGCTGCTGACGAGATGCTAGCTTCCTCTTCATCGCATCATCGATCCCTAAGTCCTAGAAGATGCGCTCACAACTATCGAGCCAATCCTGAACTTCTGTAGCTGATTCCATTCCATGGAACGGCTTCCCACCAAGACTAGTGTAGTCCTTATAGAGCTTGGTGAAATCGGCCCTAGGCGCCTGCACCGCTGCATCACCGCCATTTGCAGCATTAGGAGCTGCCCTTGGAACATCCCTAAGCATCTCTCTCATGAAGCCAGTGAACATTGTCCTCATATCAGGAGCATTCCTATTGTCATCCCCTGAACCAGTATTCCTCATATATGGCTCATCGTTCAATCTGCAAGGAGAAAACGATTAACCATCTCTTCAGTGGTGCCAGTGGTGTGCGACTCCATCCTTAGATATACTAATAGTATATATATTGCTTTTGAAAACCAAAATATTACAAATGCGCGCTCTCATATACGTATACTATCTCTCCCTGGTGTCTTTCCCTAGGTTAAATACGCAACCTAGAGCTCTGATACCAAGTGTGACGGCCCACCCGCACCAGCCGACATTTCTAATGAAAGTGCGATGTGTCAATGCCCGACTAGCACGAGACAGTCGCCAAAGAAAGGAAAAGAAAGGAATTTGAACTAACAAGGAACCTGTAGAATGTCTCACAACGCATGGGATAAAATATAATAATAACATAACTTTGACATAAAACAGGCGAGATAGTACATAAGCTGAAAACTGAACCATCATAGCAACGGAAATCTAAAATACAGCGCATCATTCAAACCAACATTATTACAACTTTGAAATACTGTCTCTAAAGCAGAAGAGAGTTACACTACTAATGCCCAAAGTAGTGACCATCAACAACACAGGGAGAATATATTTATATATCATACGTGGAAGCCTACTGCTCGTCCCCGGTATAACTACTCGTGCATAATCACCTGGCCTGTCTCTAGTTTGCTCGTTTAAGAGCACCCAGAGTAATAAGAAGAGACAAAACTCTGGGTTAGACAAAAGTCTAGTATGAGCGATAAGCAGCAAAACATGACAATAACAGGTATACATAACCATACTTGAACCTGGACCTGCAACCAAAGATTTAGCACAACAGGATGTAAAATACTCTAAGGTGACACTAACACATGGTGTGAAAATAATGGGGAGGGGGGTGTGCATGTCATGGTGATAGCAAAACAACAAACATAGCAGTCACTCTCACGTCTCTCACTCAGTGCGTAAAGCATACGATATCTACCACTTTGATCATCCAATTCTTTGTCACGATCACTCTGCCCCATGGAGTCATGATGGCTCCACTGCAATGATCCGTAACCACAAATACTTTGCTATGTCCACTCTGCCCCATGGAGTCATAACAACTCCACTGCACTGGCTCTTAGCCCTACTACGATCACTTTGCCCCCATGGAGTCATAACAACCCCACTGCACTGATCCATAGCCACTAATCCATCTCTCAGTGGTGAGTCAAAGCTATAGACATCGATAACCCCTTTGCTCACGTCCTGCAGCAAAGTCCAATTTATGAAGTTAACTCATTGGTTCCCATCTAGATCTTGAGTTCTACTTCCTATTTGGACTTCCTTTGCATCTAGGGTTTTGGTCGAATTGGAGTTGGTCTCCAGAAGAGTCGTCGCGTATAAGCAAAAGTACACATCCGGTTCGGTTCGGCTTGTCACCCTGGTTTAGTTCGGATCATCATTTGGTCACCTCGTCGGTTCGGTTCGAGTCCTTGGTCATCACCTCGGTTCGGTCATGAAGCTCCATGGTACAGTTCGGTTCGGTGCTCCTCTTCTGGCTCGGTCCGGTGCTCCTGAGGCGGTTCGGTTCGGTGCTACTCCAGTTCAGTGCTCCATTCAAACTCCAACCCTACTCCAACCCGATCCGATCCAGCCTTCCATGTTGCCTCCTTCATTTGCACGCTTACGAAGATACCAGGTTCCGATCCGCGAATACCCTTGCCCAGTTCTCTTATCCGATCCGAGCCTCATATCCGATCCGATCCGAAACCCTGCACATTTCCAGTAAGCAAATTTTCGTCCATTCTCGCCATACGACGACGTTTTCAACCATTCTAACTTTCCTACAAGATTACTTAACATTCCAAACAGTAATAACAAAAAATAGAATCAACCATAAACATCCAAACATCAATCATATGAGTTATTTGCCAAATCTATGGTTTTTCCCCTTAATCCCCTTAATCATGGTTTAAGCATACAATTAGCAAAACATATCCAAATTAACCCAAATTTCTATCAGAGCCCTAAAATAATATTTAAGAATTTTTACATATTTTTACAGAATTTTAACATGCATAATTTCATTAATTAACACTAATCACCCTAATTAGCCGTAATTAGTGAAAAACAATGCAAATCACTCACCTTAGCCACAAAATAATCTTAGATCTGAAAATATCTCTGTTTTGTGTTGAATCTGTATGCAACACAGCAGCTCCAACTCTGATTTGATGCTATTTTAACTTGATTTGATATTGATTAGCTTAATCCTTGATTAGAAAGTGATTAGAGGTGTTTTTAGAAGGTAGAAACCGTTAATAGGGTTGAAGGAATGAAAGTGGCGGCTGCAAAAATGATAAAGAAGGGTTTCTCTAGTCTCTTTCAATCCTTAAATACCCCTAATCCCGAAATCTCCCAATGAGCCCGGCTGCTAATTACCCAATTGAGCCCGGTTAAGCTGTTTTTCTCCTTCTAAACCTTAATTCAACCATGTCTCCCAAACGGTAAGTCTGTTTGATTAATGTGGCACTCTACGGAAAGGTAAACCATCATTCGGATCTAATGGAAGTGGTTTCAGGTCAAAACTCAATCAAAAGTTATGGGCAAAACAAGGTTTGTTAGGGGCAAAACGGTCATTTAAAAATCGGTAAAAATCGTGAAAATGGGAAATGCCCCCATTAGTCATTTCCCAAAGTTACACGACCATATGAATTTGTATGAAAATTAAATAAATATTCTACGATCCTTCGATACGTAGAATGCGGGTCTTTACAGCTTACGTCCCAGCTAGAGAAAACACCGTAATGCACATCCGCACTATATCTAGAATATCGAGTATCTCCGCGACTTACGTCCCATGCATGAGAAAACGTCGCTTACTCTATCCATATGGGAATCAGGGGGTGTTCCCTATCCCTTTGAGCGTGGAGCGACCACACTCGGCTCATCTCGGTCGACCGAATCCATCCTCATATCGAAAGCATACTGACCTAACCATCAGTTCACCATCATACCAGGGAGTGAGGCTCGCGAGGTCACGCTACACAAAGCTATGCTAATTAAAGCTATGCTTTGATCGCCATCCACAAGGCTCTACTTTTCAACAAAAGCCTTGATCAATGCATCTCAACATGCCACATTGTCAATCCAAACCATACCATTGATTTCTGCCAATATATAACCTCTGAGCTCATACATCTCATAGAAGGGTGTTAAGCAAGGGAATAAGTTCCCCACCACCAAACAGATAAATATTTAGCAGAGATCAACAAATACAGCATAAAGGAATACAACGTCAGATATACCATCCATTTACAAGTCCATTCTGGGTCTGAACGAAACCAGAGGCAACTTATTCCTCGTCCCGTATGTCCAATATGGAAGAGAGGCCCTCGCATATCCGAACAATCAACATGTACGTCCGGACGACCACCACTGTAGCCCCTTCAAGGTAGCTACTCCAATCATCGGCATCAGTAGCAACTCATCCATTCGATGTGAAGACCGTCAGTCTTTCACCGTCTTCAATCCCTTCGACCGTTAGTCGTCGTATTCATTATTCAGAATAGGTTAAACCCGGTCTTTTCGAATAACTCGCGTAATTTATAATCAGGTGCTATAAAAACACATCCTATACCTCATTCCAATTTAGAATATTCTTTTATTCAAATCGAATTCCATTTAATTCCAATTTAATATACTAAATTGGAAAGCTTTACTTTGGAAATTTTCCATTAAATCTAAATAAAAAGATTTATAAATCCCAAATCATTACTTCACTATTAATTGGGTTAAATAACAAATGTTATTTAAAACATTATTCACGATAAACCCAAAAATCCAATTTCAATTCAATTCTAATTTAAATATTAATTAATTAGAAAACTTCACTAAATCTTAATTAAAAGATTTATTCTTTTCTCAACTGGGTTTAAGAACAGTGTTATTGAAGACACCATTCACGACAAACCTAAAATCCAATTTGACATTAAATATAAGTTTCTGGATAGAAATTATATCGGCTTATATTCAATACCAAATTACGGAACCAGCAAATATCATGTTGGGAATAATGATATATATATATTCCAAACTCCTCACAATATCTGTATAACCACGGAATTCAATATCGAAATATTCCGAAGATTATTTCTATTCAAATCCATTCCAATTTATACATTGGAAAATTCTAATTATTTCAAAACCATTTTCAAATCCCATTTATTTATTTAAAAATATAGGATTATTATTCTAGTTATCAACTAGTTCATTTAGATAAAAATATATTTTCATCTTTTCAAAACTGGATTTTTTCATCCAAAATCTTTTCAAATAATTTATTATGATTTTACATAATTTTTCCATGTTTTTAATAATTTTATTATCGCCCGTACAGTCGGTTTCCAATAACGGCCACCGAACTGCATCCATAGCGACCTTTTCTGAAATTGATTTGGACGTATCTCCAAATCTAACCATTAGATTTCAAATCTCTTATATTCATTGGAAAGCTCTTTTCGATACCGGTTCCGGTTTCAGGAGAATCCAATAGTCGGATCTCCCGTAATGTCAAATTGAAGTTAATGGTCGAAATTCGCGTACGGTCGCTGCGCGTTCTATTCAGGCCATTAAATATATATAATATATATATTTCGTCGATTTCCATTTAAAACGTATTTTATAAATCGTTTATTATTTCGTTTTAAAATGATTTCAACTTCATTTTAAATTTTATATCAAAATTGAATATTCTTATCTAAACAATGAATATTTTGATGAATCATACTTATATTAAAAATGTAATTTTTTATTGTTACAACATTTTTAGTCAAAAAATGAATATTTTAATGAATCATACTTACATAAAAAATGTAATTTTTAATATTGAAATATTTTTATTCAAACTTGAAACTTTTTCACCATTTCTTATATACAATGAAAATGTAAATTTTCATTGTTAAACATTTTTATTTCAATCAATGAATATTTTTCATTATTTTTACATTCAATAAAAATGTGAACTTTTATTGTTTAACCTTTCTATTTCAATCAATGAATATTTTTAATCTTTTCTACATGTACAATAAAAAATGTAAATTTTATCGTTAACATATTTTTATTTCAAACAAATGATCATTTTCATATTATATATATATACATAATAAAAAATGAATTTTTTTTATTGTTCAACCTATTCTATTTCAAAACATGAACATTTTACATATTTTTTAAATACAATAAAAATGTTATTTTTTATTGTTTAAACAATGTTATTTCATAACATGAATATTTTACATATATAAAAAATCATATAAAAATGTGTATTTCATTACATGTAAATTTTGTCCCCTTCACATACATGTTAAAAATAATATTTTTATCTAACAAACATATAATTCAACATATGATTATTTTTATTACTTCATTGAATATTATTTTAAAATATTTTTTATTTTAAAATATTCTTTATTTTAAAAGATTCTTTATTTTTGAATCGGAATGCGACTCAATCAATTACCATATAATTTCAATTATATGGATTTCATACATCACATGTATACAACAATATTGATAAACATTCATTAAAAATTCATACAACATCCATAGTGCATTCTACAACTGCATAAGCATTAAAAATGAATAATTAACGCTCATCACAGCCTGTCAACCCATCGGTTGACATACAACTAAATATTGGGATTAGTGTATGTCCAATATCATCCCAACACTCGTGTGGGGTTTTCAAACAACAACAGTTTATTTATTTGTGCAGTTGGGCAATGTGTAAAATTTATCATCCCAATCCGTATCAGATAAATGGGTGTACATAAACAAATCGTCCGATTTGTAAATGAATATTTTATTTCGTTTCAAGATAATTTTATGTCGCTCATATGCATATACGTTAAAATTATATTTTTAATGATAAAATATTTTATTCGACATATGAATATTTTATTTTCCATTTCACACCACAATCATATCACAATACAATCCAAACAAGCAATCATGGTCTCAATCAAAGGTGTCGGGTGCTACTAAGCACCATCTGCATCCTAATATATATTTAACTGTAAAATAAATAGAGTGAGAAGGAGTTCTCACCTTTGGTTTCCACTCCGCTAGTTTTATTTCTGAATTTATGAATAGTTTGGATTTTCCAAAAATTCCAACGCAATCTTCTTCACGCTGTTCAAGTAAAAATCACATTTTTAATATGATGTTTATATATTAAAAATCGCATTTTTAAACAACAATATTTATAAATAAAAATCACATTTTTCTTATGATGCTATTTATATAAAAATCTCATTTTTATGATAACACCATATAAATAAAAATCACATATTTATATCGCTACAATATATAATGAAGATCGTATTTTTATAACACAACATATATAAAAATCATATTTTATATAATCTATTCATATAATAAAAATCATATTTTTATAATCTAAAAATAATATCTTTTATATAACTAAAAGTTATTTCATACATATGATAAAAATCCCATTTATTTGTCTAATCTAAAAATATTTCTTTTATACAATAAAAAATCATATTTTCCTATACAATGAAAAATAATATTTTTATATACAGTGAAAAATCATATTTTTATATACAATGAAAAAAATCACATTTTTCTGTAAGCTATATATATAAAGATTACATTTTTAAACTGTTCTATATATTTTTAAAAAATCTTGTTTTAATTTTAAAGTTATTTCTATAGAAGTCTGTATTTTAAAACAAAATATTTATAAATAAAAATCGCTTTCTATAACATTATATATATATATATATATTCTCATTTTTAACAAGGCTATTTTATTTAACAAAATCAATGTTATTTTTATTTAACAAAATCATTGCTATTTTATATAATAAAAACCAATGTTGTACTTATTTTAAAAACCATTTTATTTTTTAAAACAATGCATATTTATATTTTAAAAACCAATGCTATTTTATATTTTTTTAAACAATATATATTTTTATTTCTTAAAACCATATTTTTAAACAATGTCATTTACTTTTTTAAAAAAATCATGCCCTTAAAACAATGCTATGGATAAATTTAAAAACAATGCTTTTTATTAATGTTATTTTATATTTTTAAAAACATTGTTATATTTGAAAATCATTTAAACAATTTAAATATATTAATAATTACATTTTTATACTATGGTATTTATATATAAGTCGTATTTTTATATTTTATTTTAATTAAAAATTCTGATCTTTAAAAACAATGTCAATTTATTTAAAATCTGAAAATAAAACAATGTTTAAAAAACTCATTGTTTTCGGTTCTGATCGATTCTATGTTGTAGATCTCGGAAAGACGATTCCAACGGATCCTTGTTTGCTGAATTCTGATATCGTACGACAAAGATACATGGTTTTAAACATTAATTACGTATTTAATTAACTAAATAAACAGTTATTTTCCTTAATTACATTTCAAAGAAATCTTGGCCGTTGAAAATTGAATCCTGCTGCGCTTCTTCCTCTTTCGCGATTTCCAGGTCTCGCAAAAAGAAACCCGCCTCGACCTCGTTGATTTCCTGCACTCCGCCCCTACGCCCTGCCGTACTTCGAACGGAGTACCTCACGAGAACCCCCTTACCGCCACCGCCCAACGCCAGGATCAGCGTTCAGCTCGAACCCTCCTTCCACCGTGAAATCAGCCTCGAAGACTACCAGTTCCAACAGTGATTCCTCCCACCATAGTACACGAGAATCGATCAATACCATATGAAAATAAAGATCATGAAATGCACTTTCACTTTTGTTTAATAAACTTTTCTAATTGGTCATCAGATTTGTGGAAAATTGTTGAAGAAGATGGGATGATATAGATCGTCGGTTAAGATGAAAGGCGGCGCAGATGTATTGGGGCTAGGGTTTCTGTAAATAGGGGGTATTTATAAATTATATTTTATTATATTTTTAATTCTCTAATTTCAAAAAGCCCGTTAACTCATATTAACTCCTAAATCTAGCCCAGTGAATGTTGCCTCTAGCCAAATACCCTTATTCCGGACACAATGGACTAGGTCTCGTCAGCCCATTTGATCGTTTCAGCCCATTTTTCTTTAAAATAAAAATATAAAACATTTAATTATTTAATTTGATCGTACATTTTAATTTACCGGGGCCACATACTGACTCCAAAAGTTCCCGAAAAATAAATCTAGCTATGTTTTGACGATGTGGTGCTAACAAAATTAATTTCGTCGAATTTGGATACCATTTGAAAAATGGTCATTTTCTGGTCGATCCAATTCAAATTGAACCGACCAAACGCGTTTAAATTTACCACGCTTATATATTAATTCTAGAAATTATGAAAAAAGGAATCTAGTAATAACTTGACATTTCGAATCCAACCAAAGTGGTTTCGTTGAAAACGAAGGTCATTTGCAAAAATGGCTATTTATTTATATTAAAATACATATATAAATTTCATAGCGACTATTTTAAATTTTTAACTGGACATAACATTTTACTCCCGTTATGAAATCTGGATTTTTCACATTCGTAAGAAAGATATTATTAAACATATTTTAATATTTCTTGTTTCACTGAAATCCGATTTATTTTGAATCTTGTACATTCAATTGAAATTTGAAATCGAATGTTCAAACTACCGCGCCATTTCAGGCTCGTTATATAATTAAAATAAATTTATTCATTCTAACTTTGATTTAAATAAATTTTTAGTCATTATTATTTAAAAAAATCATTTTAAATATTCAAAATTCATTAAAATTGCTAAAATAAAAAATTTAAATTTGTTCTGAAAATCCGAGTTGTTACAGGTAGCGAAGCGGATCCCAGTGCGCTGAGTGTTTCAATGGCGCATGGGTTAAGTTAGAGGTTGGAGGTGGAGATGCTAGAAGCGAAGCGCACATAGGAGGAGCAGCTAGGGTTGTTTTTCTTTTTTCGAGCGAGGTACTTTTTCCATAGGATTTCAATGAAGGAAGTGAAGATTGAAAAGGAAATAAACAAAAAAAGAAGCGGCCGCGGAAATATTTCATTTGCTCGTGTGAATTTTTTTGGCTCCCCGGGTTTCACAGTGAGAAGTTGTTCCATGTTAATTCAAGGTTTGTATTGTAAAATAGACAACAAAGAAGGCAAAACGCTGTGTATTGATGCTGTGAGTGGACAAATTTCTTGTAGTGAACCCAGGCTAAACATGACCGGTCACTCATTTAGCTTGAGTATACCGAACGTATTATAACCCACCGGTGGGAGCTAACCACCATTCCCGCGGGAGAGCATCGAAAGATTTAACAAAGGAAATGGAATTTCTCTAGATGGTGATAATACACCCTGCAAGGGAATGACCCAACTAGCCATGCGACCTACCCGATTTTTGCCATTTCCCGGTTGATGAGGCTTGAGGTCACGTTTACCTTTTTGAACATCACATCATATTCACTTTGAATGCCACATCGTCGGATCCGTCAAAACACTAATTGACGTCCACAAATATACTCTGAGTGTTATGCAAGTGAATTTCTCCACCACCAAACTTGGTATATTTGTAAAAATTAATGTACGTGGGCTTTCAGGAAATACTCTATTAGACATCCGTCCATATAAGTCATCCAGGAACAGGATGAAATGAAGACACCCTCCTACCACATCTTAGGAATCACCCTACAGATCAGTAGCGAGTAGTCCTTGCAAAATCCATAGGTTTCAACCACGATAGAACCATAGTGTATCCCTAGTTGCAAGTCAGATATTATAAGTAGTTCTTCCATTTTATGAAGATCTATGGTCTTCAAATGCTCCATCTTTATTTCCTACAAGTTAATTTCGTACGCAACATTGATTCGAAGTGGTTTTGGGTCTGGTTCCCATCCCGGTCTCTTCGAAACAACATATCAAAAGGTTCAATAAGATATTTGTTGATAGTTGGGTTTTTAACTATCAACCCACACAGTATTATCAAGTATCTTGCAGCTAAGGCCCTCATTGTTAAAAATCATTCATTAAAATCTCTTTATCGAATCATTAGAAATCATTTCATAGATTTAAAGTCGATTGCAATTTTTTTTGACAATTCATCTTTTGTTTTGTCATTTGGAAACATTACCTCTCCTTCATTCACACCTCGATTTATTCTCCTTTAATTCAGAAAAACATTTCTATATTTCCATAAACCATTTATTTCCTTAAATTTGGAAAGGTCGATATATCGTTAATTCAAAAGTATAATCCAATCACCCATTTCTTTTGCACCAAAGCCTATGTTAAACGACATACACTCTCTTATTAAAACTCAATGGCTTTTACTTCCCTTTCACTTAAAGATTTTATGGAAATCTGCTTAAATTCCAAATGTTTATTTTCATTTCCAAACTAATATAACCCTTCCATTTCTAATTGCTTATTATTTTAAATAAGTATATTTTACTCATATTATTTTCATTTTCGTGAAAAATAGTACGATATAAATAACCTAAAGGTATAAATAAAACTTTATATTTCAACTTGGCTAAACAATATTAATTTGCCCATTGTTTAATTTCAAACTCATTATATTAAATTACATTTCAACCCTTGCAAATGAATTGCAAATGTTTTACGAAAATAATAACTCATTTGAACCTCCGTTACCATTACAAACTAATATCATTGCTTGATAATAGTGAAGCCATTCAACTTGGGGTATTTTATTTACCTCTCAGACCTTGATCGACAACGTACTTATCTTAGGATAGATAGAAGTTCATAATTCAAAACCCATATCCTTATACTATCATTCAGATCTTATTTCTTACTTAAAATATGGTTTTACAGACCATATCCTTACGTTTGAAAATCTCAATCGACAATAACCCTTTTACTTAATATATTCATTAAGTAAATCATTTTCGAAAATATTCTTGCTTCAAACTCCCGTATACTATTCTATTCCTACCTGGATCCATTCAGTAATACTTTATCCCAATAACTCTTTAACATCATTAAAACTAATAGTTAAATTTTATAACCCAAACCCTTATATTAACTTCTTTACTCTAATCAATAAGTACTTCCATTTACATCTTTGTTTTACAAATCCTCTCTTTTATTTCTAACTCGAATAGAATCATTATTTTAAACTCAAATTTCTTTTATAACTCGTTTGTGAATTTCGGATTATAAATCCCATTTCCATAAGCTTCTTTCAAATTTACTAAATCTTGTTACATATTCAATTACTTTCTTAAATGAATTCTATTTAAGAAGCAATTAATATTACTTAACTTCATCATTTTCTAAAGTAAAACCCTTTACTTCTTCATTTACTGAAATATGTTGGTTACCTTCCTTAATAAGATAATAGTTTATTCTATAAATAATAAACTGTCCAATAATCACCTTAAATGAAGTTAAATTAAAGTTAATAGCTTTTTATAAATAATCATTAATTTTGATCAATTATTCACTGAAACTATTCTTTATGAAGTTAATTGAAAAATATGAATCTATATTTCTTTCAACACCTGACTAATCTCAACACATGAGTACTGTCAACACATGGCTATTTTGTTATGTAATATATTTTATAAAATTATGGTATCTATTGTTTGATTTTTAATCAGACTCCATCGTGAAGTAGACTCTAATTTTAAATATGATAAAGATGTAAATTTTATTGTTAAAATATTTTACTCAACACATGAATAGTTTCAACACATGAATATCGTCAACACGTGACTATTTTTATATTCAACACATCAATTTTCTTTTATAATATTCATTATTTCCCGATTGGAATGAGGCCCAATCAATCACCATATAATGTTAATTATATGGATTCCATACAACACATGTATATAAATAGCAACGATAAATAATCAACAATCATCCAAAGTGCACCACACAACTGCATAAGCATCAAATATAATTAATTAATGCTTACACAGTCTGTTGACCAATCGATCGACATACAATTAAATAGTTGGGATTAGTGTACGCCAAATATCATCCCAACACCCGTGTGGGGTTTCAAATCAATAAACACAGATTTTTATTTGTGCAGTTGGGCGATGTGTAAAATTTATCATCCCAATCAATATCAGTCAAATCAGTGTATATAAACAAATCGGCCGATTTGTTTATAGATATTCATTTGTTGAATAGAATAACGAATTTATTGAAATATATAAAGCCGTGTTGATTAGAGTTGCGCCATTTTGATGTGAATGATATTTATATCGATTATATTTGTTTTTACAATGAATATAGAAAAGGTAGTGATTTCGAAATATAACGTTTTGAAAATATTATCATTTATATAGTAATGATATGAAATATTCAATTTTGATTTGAAATTGAATATAGAGTTGAAATGGTTTTGAAAACGAATTTAAAACAATTTATAAAATATGTTTTAAAAAGGAAATCGACGAAATATATATATATATATATATATATTATATAATGGCCTGAATAGAACGCGCCGCACCGCGGCAGTTCGTGAATTTCGACCGTTGACTTCGAATTGACGTTACGGGAGATCCAACCGTCGGATTCTCCTAAAACCAGAACCGTTGGGTTCGTATCGAAAAGAGCTTTCCAATGAATATTAAAAATTTGAAATCTAATGGTTGGATTTGGAATTATGTCCAAATCAAATTTGGAAAAGGTCGCTGTAAGTGCAGTTCGATGGCCATTGATGGAAATCGACTGTATGGGCCTTGATAAAATTATTAAAAATATTAACAATTTGTGTAAAATCATAATATGTGAATTGGAAAGAACTGGGATGAAAAACTCCAAATTTGAAATGATAAAAATAGATTTTTATCGAAATGAACTAGTTTTGAACTAGAATTAAAATCAATTTATTTTTGAAATAAATAAATTGAATTTGAATTGGTATTGAAAATAACCAGAATTTCCAATATATATAAAGTGGAAGTGGATTTGAATCGAAATTGTATTTGGAATATTTCGATGTTGGATTCCGTGATTATATAGATATTGTTATGGGAATTTGAAAGATATATTTATATCGTTATTTCCACTACGGTATTTGTTAGTTACAGAATTTGATATTGAATATAAGCCGGTATATTTTCTATTCAGAGCCTTGTATTTAATATCAAATGTGATTTGGGTTTGTCGTGAATCGTGTTTTAGGTGACATTGGTTCTTTAACCCAGTTAAAGACAGGATACTGATTTTTGAGAAGATTTAAACTAAGTGGAGTTTTAATGAATCTTTAATTAGATTGAAACGTGAACTGATAATTTAAATTATCAAATTTGGAAAGTGATCGAGAATGGAGTATCACCAGTTTTACTCCAAAGCGATAGTTAAATCTTTAATTAGATTTGAACGTGAAATGGTACTTAATTTTACCGATAACACCGTGGTGTTAGATATGGAGTATTACCAGTTTTGCTCCATAGGATGAATAGGTTGGGATTGGGAAATAAAATAAATAATTACTTCGGTGTGATTCGCTAATCCCGACTAGTTTGGAAAACCATAATACGGTTTGAAATGATTTCCAAAGGAAGAATAAAGAATAAATTTAGAAGAATTTATCTTTGATAAAATTAATGGGAACCTTTCCCTAATGATGTGAATTTGTGAATAAAAGAATATTCTGAATTGGAATGAGGCGTATGTTGTGTTTGTGTAACATTTGTTTATCATATACGTGGGTTATTCAGAAAGGCCGGGTTTATACCCATTCTGAATAACAGATTCGACGAGATGTCGAAGATGAAGACGGTGGTTGAAGACCAGAAGTCTTCACATCGTATGGGTGATTGCTGATGATCTTGATTGGGCTGTACACCCAAGATGAGGGAATCAGTTGGTGATCGTCCAGACGTACTTGGAGATGGATGGATATGCAAGGAAAGTGCCTCTGGTTACGTTCAGACCTAGAACGAACTTGTAAATGGACTGTGTGTCTGACATTGGATTTTATTCTGTGTTGATTGATCTCTATTAAATATACATCTGTTTGGCGGCGGAGAATTTATTCTCTTGCTTAACGCCCTTCTCTGAGACGTACGAGCTCGGAGGTTGTATATCGATGAACATCAGTCGCATGGAGTGAATTGCCAGTGTGGCACGCGTAAGTGGCAATTGATCAAGGCTTCTGTTGAAAAGCAAAGTCTTGTGGTTGATGATCAAAGCATGGTCTGTGGGGCGTAGCTTTGTGTATAGCGTGAATTCGCGAGCCTCACACCTCGGTATGAGTCAAAAACGGGATAAGGACCCAAGGACAGCACGGCGTTTCTTTCTAGCTATGGTGGTGTCAGTGACCTACCAGCCCTGACATTTATATATACTTTTCACATGTGTGGTTGTTGGATACGAGGTGCCTCGGTTATAGGTCTGTAAGGACCCGGAAACGTGTGTTCAGGAATAATTAATCCTCAAAAGTAAGAGAGGACCGGCCTTGGAGGTTCCAAAGGATCATAGTGGGGTCCTAAGACATTTGCTAGAGTGTCTCGAATCGGAGAGGAGCTTGCCCCTTGCCTCGACTCATGACGGAAATCCAATTTCCAATACGTGATAATTCGGTTTTATTTGTAGAACCTAGTTTGGCGACATAGTGGTATGGGTCATTCATGCCGCCTATGATTGATATTTATGATTGAAATTGTTTTGACACTATACATTTATTATAGTATCAAATAATGTGTTTTTAACGTATCAAGCATCCTTTGGCTATTATAAGGTAAAAACCCTATCCTCCGGCTTGCGTTGCATTGTGTGATGGGACCTGGGTCTTATAATAGCTTTATTTTTCTTTATTTAGCATTGCGCTGTTTGTTTTATGCACTGGCATTCTTGGAAGGAAACCCGTTCCGTATTATACGGCGTGGTCCCTTGATTCACCGAACTTTAAAATAATGATTATTAACTGTTTTAGTTCTCACACCAGTCACATGACTGACCTGGAGTTTATTGGTTTAACCTAAACTCTGGGTGCCTCTATTTTCCGCACGGGCATCTAGTAGTTTTGGTTTTGCACATTTATATTCACAGGGTCCTGATTTACCGCTGGAACGATGCTCGGAAAGCTCTGTATCCGTATATCACTTTCAGTTTTTTTTATATTTTTTCCGCTGCTATGTAATTTACTGTAATCTCTGATATTCATCGAATGTATTTTATTCATTTATACTCTGTATATTCTTGTATCTGATGAAATTGTTGTAGTAACAATGAAATGTTCTTCCGTTTGCGTTCTGATTTGTCCTGTCCTCAAAACGATCAGGGGTTTCGAACGGTCTTAGTCGGTTTAACGATCGATTCAGATCGAGTGAAATTCCTTGTCGTCACAGTTGCTACCAAACTGACACGACCCGAACTTCTCCGGTAAGGAAAGCACGGATTGCGTTGAGGACAAGACAAATCGGAATGCAGACAGAAGAACATTTCATTGTTATTACAACAATTCCATCAGATACAAGAATATACAGAGTATAAAAAATAAAATACATTCGACAAATATAAGAGATTTAAATTACATTTAAATACATCGCAGCGGAAAATAATACAAAAACACAACTAGAAATAATGCACGGATACAGAGCTTTCCGAGCATCGTTCTAGCTGTAAATCAGGATCCTGTGAATATAAATCTGCAAAACCAAAACTACTAGCTGCCCGTGTAGAAAATAGGGGCAATATTTTACTCAACACATGAATAGTTTCAACACATGAACATCATCAACAAATGACTATTTTTCTAGTCTAATATTCTTTATTTTCCCAATTGGAATGAGGCCCAATCAATTACCATATAATGTTAATTATATGGATTCCATACAACACATGTATATAATAGCAACGATAAACAATCAACCATCATCCAAAAGTGCACCACACAACTACATAAGCATCAAATATAAATAGTTAACGCTTACACAGCCTGTCGACCAATCGATCGACATACAATTAAATAATTAGGACTAGTGTACGCCAAATATCATCCCAACACCCGCCTTTTCAAATATAAAGATTTCGCCTTTTTATATTGTTATAAAGATCAAATCTTTCCCCCTATAAAATTTACATCTTTATCATATTTAAAATTAGAGTCTACTTCACGGTGGAGTCTGATTAAAAATCAAATGATAGATACCATAATTTTATAAAATATATTACATAACAAGAATAGTCATGTGTTGACAGTACTCATGTGTTGAGGTTAGTCATGTGTTGAAAGAAATATAGATTCATGTGTTGAAGAGAATAAATATTCATTTGTTGAATAGAGTAACAAATTTATTGAAATATATAAAGCCGTGTTGATTAGAGTTGCGCTATTTTGACGTGAACGATATTTATATCGATTATGTTCGTTTTTATAATGAATATAGAAAAGGTAGTGATTTCGAAATATAACGTTTTGAAAATATTATCATTTATATAGAAATGATATGAAATATTCAATTTTGATTCGAAATTGAATATAGAGTTGAAATGGTTTTGGAAAAGAATTTAAAACGATTTATAAAATACGTTTTAAAAGGAAATCGACGAAATATATATAATATATATATAATGGCCTGAATAGAACGTGCCACGCCGTGTCAGTTCGTGAATTTCGACCATTGACTTCGAATTGACGTTGCGGGAGATCCGGCCGTCGGATTCTCCTAAAACCGGAACCGTTGGGTTCGAATCGAAAAGAGCTTTCCAATGAATATTAGAAATTTGAAATATAACGGTTGGATTTGGAATTATGTCCAAATCAAATTTGGAAAAGGTCGATGTAAGTGCAGTTCGACGGCCGTTTATGGAAATCGACTGTACGGGCCTTGATAAAATTATTTAAAATATCAATAATTTGTGAAAAATCATAATATGTGAATTGGAAAGAACTGGGATGTAAAACTCCATATTTGAAAAGATAAAAATAGAATTTTATCAAAATGAACTAGTTTGAACTAGAATTAAAATCAATTTATTTTTGAAATAAATAAATTGAATTTGAATTGGTTTTGAAAATAACCAGAATTTCCAATACGTGAATTGGAATGGGTTTGAATCGAAATTGTCTTTGGAATATTTCGATATTGGATTCCGTGATTATACAGATATTGTTATGGGAATTTGAAAGATATATTTATATCGTTATTTCCAATACGATATATGTTGGTTTCAGAATTTGATATTGAATATAAGCCGGTATATTTTCTATTCAGAGCCTTGTATTTAATATCAAATGTGGTTTGGGTTTGTCGTGAATCGTGTTTTATGTGACATTGGTTCTTTAACCCAGTTAAAGACAAGATATTGATTTTTGAGAAGATTAAAACTAAGTGGAGTTTTAATGAATCTTTAATTAGATTGAAATGTGAATTGATAATTTAAATTATCAAATATGAAAGGTGATCGAGAATGGAGTACCACCAGTTTTTCTCTAAAGCAATAGTTAAATCTTTAATTAGATTTGAACGTGAAATGGTAATTAATTTTACCGATAATACCGTGGTGTTAGATATGGAGTATAACCAGTTTTGCTCCAGCGGATGAATAGGTTGGGATTGGGAAATTAAATAAACAATTACTTCGGTGTGGTTTGCTAATCCCGACTAGTTTGGCAAACCATAATATGGTTTAAAATGATATCCAAAGGAAGATTAAAGAATAAATTTAGAAGAATTTATCTTTGATAAAATTAATGGGAATCTTTCCCTAGGAATGTGATTTTGTGAATAAAAGAATATTCTGAATTGGAATGAGGTGTTTGTTGTGTTTGTGTAACATTTGTTTATCATATACGTGAGTTATTCAGAAAGGCCGGATTTACACCCATTCTGAATAACCGATTCGACGATATGTCGAAGATGAAGACGGTGGTTGAAAACTGGAAGTCTTCACATCGTTTGGGTGATTGCGGATGATCTCGATTGGGCTGTACACCCAAGATGAGGGAAACAGTTGGTGATCGTCTAGACGTACTTACAGATCGATGGATATGCGAGGAAAGTGCCTCCGGTTTCGTTCAGACCCAGAACGAACTTGTAAATGGATTGTGTGTCTGACATTGGATTTTATTCTGTGTTGATTGATCTCTATTAAATATACATCTGTTTGGCGGCAGAGAATTTATTCTCTTGCTTAACGCCCTTCTCTGAGACGTACGAGCTCAGAGGTTGTATATCGATGGACATTAGTCGCATGGAGTGAATTTCCAGTGTGGCACGCGTAAGTGGCAATTGATCAAGGCTTCTGTTGAAAAGCAAAGTCTTGTGGTTGATGATCAAAGCATGGTCTGTGTGACATAGCTTTGTGTATAACGTGGATTCGCGAGCCTCACACCCCGGTATGAGTCAAAAACGGGAGAAGGATCCAAGGAGTGCACGACGTTTCTTTCTAGCTATGGTGGTGTCAGTGACCTACCAGCCCTAACATTTGTATCTACTTTTCACCTATGTGGTTGTTGGAATGCGAGGCGCCTCAGGTATAGGTCTGTAAGGACCGGGAAACGTGTGTTCAGGAATAATTAATCCTCAAAATTAAGAGAGGACCGGCCTTGCAGGTTCCAAAGGATCATAGTGGGGTCCTGGGACATTTGCTAGAGTGTCTCGAATCGAAGAGGAGCTTGCCCCTTGCCTCGACTCATGACGGAAATCCAATTTCCAATACGTGATATTGCGGTTTTATTTGTAGAACCTAGTATGGAGACATAGTGGTATGGGTCATTCATGCCGCCTAGGATTGATATTTATGATTGAAATTGTTTTGAAACTATACACTTATTATAGTATCAAATAATGTGTTTTAAACGTATCAAGCATGCTTTGGCTATTATAAGGTAAAAACCCTATCCTCCGGCTTGCGTTGCATTGTGTGATGGGACCTGGGTCTTATAATAGCTTCTTTTTTCTTTACTTAGCATTGCGCTATTTGTTTTATGCACTGGTATTCTTGGGAGGAAACCCGTTCCGTGTTATACGGCGTGGTCCCTTGATTTACCGAACTATAAAATAAAGATTAATAACTGTTTTAGTTCTCACACCAGTCACATGACTGACCTGGAGTTTATTGTTTTAACCTAAACTCTGGGTGCCCCTATTTTCCACACGGGCAACTAGTAGTTTTGGTTTTGTAGATTTATATTCACAGTATCCTGATTTACAGCTGGAAAGATGCTCGGAAAGCTCTATGTCCGTGCATTATTTCTAGTTGTGCTTTTGTATTATTTTCCGCTGCGATGTATTTAAATGTAATTTAAATCTCTGATATTTGTCGAATGTATATTTATTCATACTCTGTATATTCTTGTATCTGATGGAATTGTTGTAATAACAATGAAATGTTCTTCCGTTTGCGTTCTATCTTGTCTTGTCCTCAAGGCAATCCGTGCTTTCCTTACCGGGGAAGTTCGGGTCGCTACAGTTTGCTCTTAGTACCCGTAACTTCCCCGGTAAGGAAAAAGCAGATACTTCGAGAACACGACAAAATAGAACGCAGATGGAAGAACATTTCATTGTATATTACAACAATTGCATCTGAATACAAGAATATACAGAGTATGAATAAATCTTACATAGAAATATCAGAGATTTAAATTACATTTAAATACATCGCAGCGGAAATAATACAAAACACAACTAGAAGGAGATATACGAATACAAAGCTTTCCGGATATCGTTCCAGCTGTAAGTCAGGATCCTGTGAATATAAATCTGCAAAACCAAAACTACTAGCTGCCCGTGTCAAAATAAGGGCACCCAGAGTTTAGGTTAAAACAATAAACTCCAGGTTAGTCATGGGACTGGTGTGAGAACTAAAACAGTTATTAATCTTTATTTTAAAGTTAGGTAAATCAAGGGACCACGCCGTATAACACGGGACGGGTTTCCTCCCAAGAATACCAGTGCATAAAATAACAGCGCAATGCTAAATAAAGAACAATGAAGCTATTATAAGACCCAGGTCCCATCACATAATGCAACACAAACCGGAGGTTAGGGTTTTACCTTATAATAGCCAAAGAATGCTTGATACGCTAAATTTCGTCTTTTATTATTACTATAAGTGTATAGTGTCAAAACAATTTCAGTCATAAATATCAATCATAGACGGCATGTGTACCATATATCATGTCGCCAATACTAGGCTCTACAATCAAAACCGCACTGTCACGTATTTGGAAATTGGATTTCCATCTGTGAACCGAGGCAAAAGATAGTCCTCTACCAAATTCGAGACGCTCTAGCCCGTGTTTCAGGCAAGCGCGCAGACAAGCCTTGGATCGTCAGGGCCGGTCCGCCGATGTGGATTAAATGCCTGAACACTGCGTTTCCCCACCCTATGGGGTGTCAATGAGTCCAATGACTCCATCGGTCCCGGATCGACCGATATATCTGAGGCGCCTCACAACAACAACAACCACATAAGTCAAACTCGTCAGGGCGTGTAAAACCACTGATGCCACTTCTAGCTAGAAGGAAACGCATGCCCTCCCTGATGTCCTCTCCCATTTCTGGTTCACAACCGGGGTGTGAGGCTCGCGAATCAATGTTACACAAAGCTATGCCACACAGGCCGTGCTTTGATCATCCACCACAAGACTCTACTTTTCAACAGAAGCCTGGATCATATTGCCACTTAGGCGTGCCACACAGGCAATTCACTCCATGCGTTTGATATCCATCGATATATAACCCCTGAGCTCGTACGTCTCAAAGAAGGGCGTTAAGCTATAGAATAAATTCTCCGCCGCCAGACAGATATATATTTAATAGAAATCAATCGCACGGACTAAAATCCAACGTTAGACACACAGTCCATTTACAAGTCCGTTCTGGGTCTGAACGAAATCGGAGGCACCTAGTACCTCGCATATCCATCGATCTCCAAGCACGTCTGGACGATCACTAACTGATTCCCTCCTCTTGGGTGTACGGCCCAATCAAGATCATCAGTAATCACCCAAACGACGTGAAGACCTCCGGTCTTCAACCACCGTCTTCATCTTCGACACCACGTCGAATCAGTTATTCAGAATGGTATGAACCCGGTCTTTTCGAATAACTCGCGTATATAATAAACAAGTGTTACACAAACACAACATACGCCTCATTCCAATTCAGAATATTCCTTTATTCAAATATTCTTATACTTTCGGAAAGGCTCCCATTAATTTTAGCAAAGATAAATTCTTTAAATTTATTCTTTAATCTTCCTTTGAATATCAATTCAAACTAGTCGGGATTAGCGAACCACACCGAAGTAATCATTTATTTTATTTCCCAATCCCAACCTATTCATCCCATGAAGTAAAACTGGTAATACTTCATATCTAACACCACGGTGTTATCGGTAAATTCAATTACCATTTCACGTTCAAATCTAATTAAAGATTTAACTATTGGCTGGAGCAAAACTGGTGATACTCCATTCTCGATTTTTTTCAATCTAATTAAAGATTCATTAAAACTCCACTTAGTTTTAATCTTTGACTGGGTTAAAGAATCAGTGTCATTTAAAACACTGTTCACGATAAACCCAAAATCACATTCCATTAATTATTGGGTTAAAGAACAAGTGTTATTTAAAACACTATTCGCGATAAACCCAAAAATCAATACCAATTCAATTCCAATTAAATGTCATTTAATTGGTACACTTCATTAAATCTAAATAAAAGATTTAATCTTTTTCTCAACTGGGCTTAAGAACAGTGTTAATGAAGACACCATTTACGACAAACCCAAATCACATTGGATATTAAATACAAGGCTCTGAATAGAAAATATATCGGCTTATATTCAATATCAAATTCTACGACTAACAAATATCGTATTGGAAATAACGATATTAATATATCTTTCAAATTCCCATATCAATATCTGTATCATCACGAAATCCAACATCGAAATATTCCGAAGACAATTTCAATTCAAAACCATTTCAATATAATTATTGGAAATTCTGGATATTTTCAAAACCATTTCAAATCCAATTTATTTATTTAAAAACAAATAGAATTATAATACTAGTTCAAAACTAGTTCATTTCGATAAAAATCTATTTTTATCTTTTCAAATATGGAGTTTTTCATCCCAATTCTTCACAAATCATTTCTTATGATTTTACACAAATTATTACTATTTTTAATAATTTTATCAAGGCCCGTACAGTCGATTTCCATCAACGGCCATCGAACTGCACTTACAACGACCTTTCCCGAATTTGATTTGGAAATAATTCCAAATCCATCCGTTAGATTTCACATCTCTAATATTCGTTAGAAAGCTCTTTTCGATACGAACCCAACGGTTCTGGTTTTAGGAGAATCCGACGGTCGGATCTCCCGTAATGTCAATTCGAAGTCAATGGTCGAAATTCGTGAACTACCGCTGCGCGGCGCGTTCTATTTAGGCCATTATATTATATATATATATATAATATATACTTCGTCGATTTCCTTTCAAAACGTAATATATAAATCATTTTAAATTCGTTTTTAAAACGATTTCAACTTCCTTTTCCAATTCAAGTCAAAATCGAATTTTTTTTCACTATAAATTCATTTTAATTTCATTTCAAATCGATTTCAATTCAATTTCAATTTAATTCGAATTTCACTTCATTTCAATTTAATTTCAATTTCAAACCTATTCAATTTAATTCGAATTTCCAATCTATTCAATTTAACTCGAATTTCAATTCATTTCAATTTAATTTGAATTTCAAAATCACTTCAATATTCATTGAAAAATGAATAAAATCGATATAAATATCGTTCACGTTAAAATGGCATCAATCTAATCAACACGGCTTAATATATTTCTATTTTCAAATATTCTATTTCAAATATTTCTTTTTCAAATATTTCTATTTCAAATATTTCTTTTTCAAATATTTCTATTTCAAATATTCTATTTCAAATATTTCTTTTTCAATTATTCCTATTTCAAATATTCTATTTCAAATATTTCTTTTTCAAATATTCCTATTTCAAATATTCTATTTCAAATATTTCTTTTTCAAATATTTCTATCCAAAACTGGAATGAGGCCCAATCAATTACCATAGATTTTATTTCTATGGATTTCCATACAACGCATGTATATATCAACAATGATAAATAATCAACCATCATCCAAAGTGCATTCTACACTGTATAAGCATCAAATATAAATATTCAACGCTCATAACAGTCTGTCAATCAATCGATCGACATACAACTAATTATTGGGATTAGTGCATGTCATATATCACCCCAATACCCGTGTGGGGTTTTCAAACAATCAAACACAGATTTTATTTGTGCAGTTGGGTGATGTGTAAAATTTATCGTCCTAATCAATATTAGTCAAATCAGTGTATATAAACCAATCGTCGATTTGTTTATAAATATTCATTTCATATACACGTTGAAATTATATTTTTAAATATAAAATATTTTTCACTATAAAATATTTTATGTCATTTCACATCACATCACACAACCAACTACACATCACAATCAAACAAACAAGCATACAAGCCGTCCATGGTCTGTGGACGACGGGTGTCGGGTGCTACTAAACACCTCTGCATCCTAGTATATATTTTAACAAAAAAAATAAATAAGAGGTGAGGAGTTCTCACAGAGGTTTCCACTCCGCCGTGCTTTGCTTTTGAACTGCCGAACTGTCTGGATCTATTCAAAATTCCACTGTAGTTCTTTTCACGCTGTTCAAATAAAAATTATATTTTTATTGCTTCATTTCAATAAATAAAAATCATATCTTTATTTCTACTTCATATATTAAGATCGAATTTTTATTATCATAACCATATAAAAAATTATATTTTTATATTTCTACTTTAACAAAAACCATATTTTTAATACTCTACCTAAGTAAAAATTATATTTTTATTCTTTCTATAATATAAAAATCATATTTTTACTACCCTACATAAATCAAAATCTCTTTTCTAATCTATGTCATGTAATTAAAATTCAGTTCTTTACTTGTATGTTTTTCTATAAATTTCAAACTTATTTAAATACTTTAAAAGCTAATTTTCTATAATCATTAAAACTGATTTGTAATAAAAGTAATGATGATTCACTAAAACTAAAATTAAACTAAAAACTGATTTAATTAAATAAAATTACCTTTTCTTTGAGGTGGGGAGGGTTTACTGTCAAGATGGCATCGAAGGCGGGTCCGTTCAGGTGGGAAATGGAGCGCCGGAGCCAGTCGAGGTCGGAGGCATCACGACAGGTGGTGGAGGGTTCCTGTACGGCGGCGCCAGGGTTTGATTTGAGGGGGGTTACAGGTTCGTATGGGGAGAGAGGAGAGAAGGGTAGAGGAGCGACGAAACGGGGGGGGGGGGGGGGTCTCGCCTGAGGTAAAGCGGCGGGAGGGGGGGTCGACGAGCACCTGGAGCGGCGAGGCTAGGGCAAGGGCGGCGGGAAGTTTTGATCGGGGAAAACCCAATTTGGGGGTCTGAGAAAACTAACGGGGGGGGGGGGGGGGGGGGGCTAATGAATAGAGAGAGTGAGGGTTTTATATTTAAATATATATATATATATATTATTATTATTTTTAACTTCAAAAAGGTAACTTTTTATTTCGAAATCAAAATCGAACCCACCAACTGTCGTCCCTAGCTAATTACCCCCATTCCGAACACAATGGGATATGTATCATAGGCTGATTCGACCGTTTCGATCAGTTTTCGTCAAAATCAAAATATAACTCTATATATTGAATTTGAACGCGCATTTCAATATACTGGGGTCACGTACTAACTCGAAAAATTCCAGAAAAATATTTTCTAGCTTCGTATTGACGATACGGTCCTAAGAAAACTAATTTCGTCGAATTCTGAGATCGTTTAAAAAATGGCCATTTTCCAGTCGATTAAAATCAAGTGAAACTGGTCAAACACGTTTTCCCTCGCCACGCTCACATATTGATTCGAAAAATTACGAAATTTGAAATCTAGCAATAACTTGACTCAAGGATCCAACAAAAGTGGTTTCGTCAAAATCCGAGGTCGTTTGCAAAGTGGCTATTTTTAAAGGCCGAAATTCCATAGCGACTATTCTGAAATTTCAACTGGACATATTCAAATAGATTCTAATATTTATGGTTTCACTAAAATCTGGTTTATTTTGCACCCGGTACATTCATTTGAATTTTGTAATCGAATTATCGAACTACCGCGCCATTTTCAATTCCTTTTATAATTTAAAATAAATTTTTATATTCTAAGGACGATCTATATAATATATACGTTCGAATTCTATTCAACATAAATTTCTCGTCGATATTATTTAAAATAATTCATTTTAAATATTCAAAATTCACTAAAATTGCCAAAATAAAAATTTTAAATTGGCTCGGATTTCCGGGTTATTACATAATTAGTTTAAAAAACTCACTTAATTGTTTTCTTTGGAATAATTATTCCAAACGATCAACTCTCTCGTTAATCTCAGACTTCCTTATTTATTAAAACGTAAGATGTTACTGTAAAAATCCTTTTAACATTTCTTTATAAAACAAAGTTATAAATGTCAATTTATTAAAACTTTCTATTTAATTAACTAAAATAAAACTGAAATTTTGATTCAGTTATAAAAATAAATTTTATAACTTAAAATACTTCAATCTGCTTAACGGTGAATTGATCTTTCAAAACGATGGATTTAGACCATCTGCTGCCAATTACTCAATCAATACTGCATATTGATTTAAAACATGACAAATGTTGAATTTAGATTCAACATTCATTCAATCATTGATATCTAAACATGATATAATATAAACTGAGATAAATAATTCATGAAAAAAACAAATAATATACTATTTATTTGAGGAATCTGGTTGGAGTCCTCCAACCTGTTCTTTCCTGTACAACAGCTCATAATGTTGTTTAATAATAGCATATGAAATGAGGATTTTAATATATTGTATTCAAACGACCAATTTATAAATATAAACAAACAATCAACCAATAAACCAATAAAAATCATCCATTCAACCAATTTTATACTTATTAATGACAAATACTAATAATATGAATTTTATACATCACAGAATTCCAAAAGTGTGAGAATTAACTCACCTTTTTATTTCGATGATCCGTTTCAACGTTGTTTCATTTAATTTTAAACAACTGTTTAAAATTAAGTGAAAAATCCAACTGATTCCAATCCTGTCCAAACCTGTCCAGCAATGTAATGCTTTTCACCACGATTCCAACGAAATTTGTTTCGCGCGATTCCGGCAAAGTATGAATGTTTTATACCTATTTCAATTTTTATATATTAATATATTATTAAATTAATCGTACTTACAAATTAATTAAATGTTTAAAATAATTGCCTTAATAATAAAAAGTATCCACGTCATGTTAGTCAACGCGGTTCTCTTCCTCTTCTGTAAATAACCCCGATGCCATCCTCTAACAAAACCCGAAAATTGTTCTTCCTTTTCACCGAAATTAGCACCCACCACGGTGAGCTTCAGGTCGCCGCACCCTCCACCTCCGGCGTTCCACTGACACAACCGCCACTACTGACCATTGCCACCACTCTGATTCCCCCCATGTTCGTCCACGACCTCAAAAGTATGACCTAGATTGAAAATTAACACAGGAATTACCTCCGTTCATCTCATGACTGCACCGCACTCCGACTGAATGGTGATTGCACGACCTCCTAAGCGATTCCCATCGTTCTGGCTTTCACCTCCCGTCGGCCTTACCACCTCCGATGAACCACAGACTCCATCACGTCGTCAAAACACACAACCACTTCCAGAAATTTGAAAATACAACACGAACAGTACCCCCTCAATTCAACTTGACTGGTCGTCCTCTTCAGGTCATCGGACTACCTTAGAGTGCCACCAAAACCTTTGCCACCTCTCCTGCTTCGGTTCCCCTTCAGGTCATCCCAACCAATTCGCCACCAACTGACGGCATAAGCCTAAATTTCGATTGCTCCTCTAAATTGACAAACCACGATTTAACTCCACTTTCTCCGCCTCTGGTCGATGATGGACGACCAGACCGCCACCAGTAGGTGCGCAACGTCCACCTCCCCCTTCGGTCTTCAAACCTCAGCCTCCCATTGCCAATGACGCCACCGGAAACAGAAGAAGACCGAACCCCTAGCCTCGCAGTTCACTTCCAGGTTTCGGCAAAGAAAGTTGATCGAGCCATACAAAATTGCATGACATTGAAGCTGAAACTTCAAGTAATCCAAGTATTTAATTCATTGAATTTATAAAGATTTAATAGAATTGTTTTCGTATTTATAAAGGGGAGTATTTTAGTGGAAGTCTTCGTCTGAAGACTGATTGAGAACAAGAAAGCAGAAAGTGATTTTTATGGGTATAGAGAAGGGTTACGGCGGTATATTTATAGGGTAAAAATATTTTTTTTATTATATTATTTTATTATGATGTGATTGAAGATTTTTATCTGACAAGACCGATGATTTTTATTTGAAAAGACTGACGATTTTTATTCGTGCCTATCGCAATTTCTGAACATAATTTATTGATTATTGTGACCACACACAAACTCTATTCGTGACAAAAATGGACGTCGTTGTATAATTCGATGTTACGCTCCTACTGAATCTTGTTTCATATTCTACCATGGAAAAACCACCTGGAACAAGCTTCTCACTCTCGGGTATGAACTTCGCTTCAAATTTCTCTTGGAATTGCTTTCAAGATAGGTCTGTTTCTTGAACTTCAGAGGTTAAAAGTTCGTACCAATCCAATGCTCGATCCAGGAGTATACTAGAGGCCACTTGAACCTGCTCCAAGTCTGATAGGTCCATGCGCGAAAAGTTGTGGTCGTGCATCTTCAACCATGCTTGGACCTCAACAACATAACTAAAGCCTTTTAACAGCTTTACACCAAGCTTGGTGATGTCTCCACATAATCATGCGAACCCAAAATTAGGATAGGTAGGCACGGAAGCAACTCCGATAGCATGTGCATTAGTCACAAGATCCAAGTGTTGTTGAGAGGACATACATGCTCCTTCTTGCGGGGGATTGCTTGAAGAGCCAACACCATGGCGGGAATTCCTAACCATTCTTCTCCTCTTAAAGAGAGAAGAGGAAAAAGGTTAGATTCAAATAACATTGATTGCTCAAAAAAAGGATCAAGATATAAGATAGGATATGATGGGTCTTAAGACTCGAATAAAATCCTAAATACGATTTCCTAAGTTTGCTAAAATGATATTTCTATTTATAAGTCCTCAGGTAGCTTTGTTACGCCTATTCAGCTAGGTGGGGCATTGGTCATAGCCGAAATTCAGAGAAAACATCGCAAAAGGGTGCTCGTTCGAGTCCAAATGATCGATTTATTTATATTTTATTTTGCCACGCTTACAGAATAACTCCATTTGGTGTGGAACTTGAAATATAGCTATAATTAGCCATTACGGTCTCAATAAAATTTGTTTCGTTAAAAACAGAGATCGTTTGAATAAAGTTCCTTTTTAACGGTCCAATTTAAATTGAAATAAACCAATTTTAAAATACCTCAGTATAATATTATTAAAATATTATAATCGGTCATAACCGAGTAGAATTTCACATATTCTTAAAATAAAATATTCCGGGTTGAATCTCAAACCAAAACGATATTAAATAATTTAAAAACCTTTAATTCAGATAATAGATCGTTATATTATATTAACGAATTCCATAGCGACTATTTGAAAATTTGATTTGGATATAAAAAAAATCTACAATACGAAAACTTGATTTTTCTGCTTTATTAGAAGTTTATTATCCAATAGATTTGGACGTTTTTTGTTTCGAACAAATCCGACTTAAATTGGATCTTGTTCAACCATTTAAAGTTCAAAACGTTATATCATGAACTACCATGCCATTACAGTTCGTTTTATAATTAAATTATAAATTAAACGCTCAAACAACGTTTGATAAACAAAATCGTTAATAAACTTAAATAAATACTCCTATATTACCAAATCATACCATATTGCAAATTTAGCCAATTTCGACTATTTCCAAATTATATTATTATTTTATTAATTAAACTAATATAATATTCAAAAAATATTAAATTCAAACCATCTAAAAATCAAAATCAAAATTTAAAACAAAATTAAACAGTTAAAAACCTGGGCTGTTACAATTCCTCGGTGTTAGTTTTTCTAGTTCGCAACCTCCGTTTCAAAATCCCTTAGCACGATTGTTCCTCGTCTAGCAAAATTCTGTCCCACGGAACCATGAAGTGCCACATTTCCTTAAACAAGTTTTAACCAACTAATTATATTGTTTAAAAATTTAATTACGTTAAGCATATACATACATCGGCTGATTGTTTTCTTCCTTTTGTCTTCGTTTCGAACTCGATTTACCGGCCTCGACTTCACATGACATCGCTGCTCAAACCGTGCACCTCTCTGGACACGTCAGAGTTCGATCTGCGCTCGCCATGGGCAACGCCTGAGCTGCCTCGATGAACTCCCCGAGTCTCGAGAGTTGCGACTCTTCCTTGCTCTAGCAATTACTGCTCGAAAACCATGCCTTTGTGGCCGATTTCTGGTCACTACGATGACCCATTGCTGATCACCACCGCTCAAAATGGTGATCTCGTCTAGTTGAAAAGGTTTGATGTTGGTGATTTTTAGGATAGATGCGTGTATTTCGTGATTTAGAGGAAAAATCATTGTGCACTTTAGTCCATTCGTTATAAGGTGGAGCGCTGCTAATGGGTTGACCGAGGAAAAGGGTTTGACGTGAAAATTAGGGTTAGAAATGGGGTATATATAGTCAATCCTTTTAATTAAATAATATTATATCAAACTTAGGGATGAAGTAACACTTAAAAACCATCACCAACAATCTCTGCTCGAGATGAAAATCCTATTCTTAACATAAAAAATATTCTGGACCCGACGGGACAGGTTTCGTCGAATTCCGAGGTTGTTTGTGAAAAGTCCTTTATAAATCACAGGCTAAAAATCGCGCGTTTAAATTTCCCAGGATTACAAAATAAATTCAATCAACTTGAAACCTTGCAATTCTACTATACCTATTCCTTACGGATCCAATGAAATTTATTTCGTTAAAATCGGAGTTTGTTTGGCCAGTCGTTTATTCCTCTAAAGTTACCCCTGTCTAAATTGGCCAAAATAAATTAAATGATCAAATAAAAACAAGGGCGTTTGACGCTGCCACGATCACATGGTTAATCAGATTGCTAGAAAATTTGAAATGTAATAATAACTTACTAATACGGATCCAATAAAACTCGTTTGGTCTAAATCTGGGTCCATTTGGAAAACGACGATATTTTATAATTTAAATTATTTGTCGGTTTACAATTAAATTACATATGCTCACATATTAACTCCGTTTGGCCTCAAAAATTGCAGCACGCTATGTTCTGATGTTCCAGATCCAACAAAATTCATATCAATGCAAACGGAGGTCGTTCGAGAATTGGCTATTTCTAAGGCTTATAAAATATCGATTAAATATTATAAAATTCTAAAATAATTCAATTAAATAATAATAAATTATTATTATCATAAATATCCACATATAATATATGGATAGCTTTAAATATAAATTATACAACTCAATATCAACAATTTCGAGTTAAACGCTATTCATATTATGTAGAAAAACCTAATAAATTTATTAAATAAACATTATCATTTATTAACGATTTCCGTAGCGACTATTTTAAAATTTGAATTAGACATAACTATCAATCTATAACATGAAATCCATATTTGTCTCTTTCATATGAAAATTATAACCAATAAGATTCAATGTTTCTTGTTTCACAGAATTCCGACTTAAAATGAATTATGTATATTCAATTGAAGTTCAAAACTCAACATTACGAACTACCATGCCATTTCGAGCTTGATTTAAATTATATATAAATTTAACGTTCAAACTTCGTTTTAAAAAATGAATTAAATATTAAAATCCATTAATATTTCAAATATAATATTTAAAATAATAAAATACTTTAAATATTCGACTACCAAAAATACGGGACATTACATTCTTCCTTCCTTTTATGAATTTCGTCCCCGAAATTACTAAGGTAAGAAAAATGTTACAAACTGATTCACTTTTCAAAAATCCAAATTATTATAAATCAAAAACCAATTCAATACTGTTAATAAAAAATTTCAAACAATATCGAAAATTTTCAAACACATTAAATTCCTAGAAAAATTCGGTAGAGGCTCCCATGTACGAAGTGACATCTGCGATATCGCAGGAACAAATAATATATATACATCGACCCACAAAGTCGAAAAACAAAAATCAAAAACCAAAATTTTATATTTTCGCGTAGGCATATCTCTTACAATCGCTATTGAGCATTCTTGCTCAATTTATTACGATTTATTCAACCAAAACCAATCCTCTAGCCTTCTCGCACCTGTACTTAACTCAATTCAACATATAAGTAACAAATATATGAAATTCTTAAATAATATTTCACAATCGACAAGTATAACAACACGAATTCAAAAATCAAACAGGTAACATCCATTCCTTTTCAAATACAGGGTTAAATCATTAATTTCAATTCATATGTAGTTTCATTTCAATTTAATTATACTGGAATTTATTCTTTAGCTTATATATAATTCATTCAACTCCATTAAATTGTTGATTCATTTTATTTAAACAATCTACCATCAATAATAAACAATTCACAATTAACAACCAATACACAACCAAATCAACCAAATCAATTGAATTTACATTCAATATTAATATTTGTTTTGATTTAACTTATTTGAACATCAATTGATTAATATTCGATTGATTTTTATTTAATTATTATTTATTCAGATTCTAAATTCCAAATTTATTTAAATTAATTTCAGTATCATTGTTAATTTAATTTCACTTAACCAAGTTAAATTCCAATTCAAATTTTTAATCCAATTTGAATTCGATTAATCCAATTAATATTCGATTTACTTTTTAAATGAATTAAAAAGAGATCTCTTTCATTATTATTAATTAAAATAATAATTTACTCCAATCATTAGCTACTCCAGAAGTAGTTAATTTCTTTGTTTACTAAATAAATAGTAAATTCCCTTTTTAAAAATCTTATTGAAACTAAAACAAATATTCATTAAATTAATTTATTAATCCAAAACAAATCCATTTAATAATCAACTCCAGTTTAAAACAGTTAACTTAGTCAACTCAAAACACAGTTATCTCGGTAACCAAATTCAGTCGATTCTTCCTTTAATTAATTAATAATATAGTTAATTTAAATAATTCCATTTAACTATTTTCTTAAAAACAATTATCCAATTCTTAGCCGTTAGATTAATTTTCCACTCTCTTGCTTTTAAATATGACTAATATCAGAATTTGCTTTATAAATCATTTAATACTCGCTTATAAATTCTAAATAATAATTAATTAATTTTTATTGCCCTCTAATAACTTTTATTTGAAATAATAGATTTCAAGAATCTATCTTCAGTTATAAAATAAATTTTATAACTTCACTTCTATCGATTCACCTGACGATAAATCCATATTTAGAAATCGATTAATTTATAGGCTATATACTGCCAATTACTCAACCAATATTTCCCAATGGTTAAAAAAAAACAACCGTTGAATTTCAGGTCAACAATCAACAACCAAATAATCATTCAATTAGAACAGTTCATACAATGATAATATGAGAATAAATAATATCTAATATATTTGAGGAATCCAGTTTGATCTCTCCAACCTGTTTTTTCCTACATCAAATACGTCACCTCAAATAATATTATTCAATTCAGTTAAACTAATTATTTCAGTAGTCTCAAGCTAGCTGTGTGAGAAGGAGTCGATCCTTCGGTAGTCTTAAGCTCGCTGCTAGACGAGCTACCACTAGGGGTAGAGCCAGATGTAGGTGGCGAGGGCGGGGAAGCCTCGGCTTCCGAGGTCCTTCCAGTCTTCGATCTTGTTTGCATTGCTAACTACACTTCAACACATCAGTGTTAGTACTGGCAGTAAAGTGACATGTACCCCTCGTGTTGGTAATGACTAACATATATGTGTAGTGTTGTGCAAAGAAAAGTAACATAAGAACAGTTTCGAAACAGTCCAACAGTTCAAGTCCCAATCCGAATGAATGTTCTATCCTATGTGAAAGGTTCGAAACCCTACTCGTGTAACCACTAGTGTATACATTAGCGCTAAAATGCGCGGTTGCACGATTGATATGTAAATTTGAAGATAGGCAATCGGGAGGTCAAAGACTAAGGCATGAGAGAAAGCGCCAACCTACGTCAGATTCCAAAGCTCCGTGCCTCATAGTCCGAATTTTCGAACTCCTCCAAGTTCGAAATTTTGAACCCTTGAGTTCGAAATTTCGAACACCTCAGAGTTCAAAATTCGAACCCCTCGAAATTTCGAGCCCCGCCGGTTCGAAGACTCGAACCTGTAGGTTCGGGAATCCGAACCTCCCGAGGTTCGAAAATTCAAACCCGTCAAGGTTCGAAGTTTCGAACCTTATGAGGTTCGAAAATAAGAACCCAAAAGGTTCAAGAATTCGAACTTATAGAGGTTCGTGACTTCGAACCCAGCTGAGTTCAAACTTCCATACGTTCTCCAAAGGCTCGGAAGCTCCGCCTCTCGCGTCGACCCCCTCCGGCGACGCCATGGCCCTTCGACCTCCTTCCTTCTCGTTCCCTCGAACCCAGTCATTGCCTAATTCGGGTTCGAAAGTTTTGGGTTCGAAATTTTCAGCTTCGGAGCTATTACAACATTGGCGGCTAGGGAAGGAAATAATAAAAGGAAGAAAATGAAGGGGGGAGGCCTATTTATAAAAGGAAAGTCCGTCCCTTCGTATTCCAGGAACGATTCGAGAATTTCGAACCTATCGGGTTCGAAATTTCAGACTCTCAGCGGTTCGAAAATTTTAATCCCCTAGGTTCGAAGTTTTGATCCTCCAGGAGTTCGAAAATTCGAACCCTCTGGGCTCGAAATTTCGAACCCTCTGGGCTCGAAATTTCGAACCCCCTGGAGTTCGAATGTTCACATCCCTAAAAAAAAGTAAAAAAAATCGCACCTTCGGGTTCGAGACATTACGCCACACTCACTTTTATACGTACTCTCTGTGCATGCATACCGACTCCAATGCACCCACGGAGACGATGCATTACGGATACTTAGTAACTTGAGCACGACGCACCCCTCGACAATGGCTTATTCGCAAATCCAGAGCGAACAAGCCCAATAGTTAAACTTTTGTTTCCCTTTAATTTACAAGGTTAATCAATAACCCAGCTTTCATCTCAACCAATACCAAGCACATCATGTCAAGACAAGACGTACTTTGGGAGGCAAATGTTAACCGGCTTTTTGGTCCGGTTCTCAAAAGTACATATGACGCGCTCAACTCAACGCATCGCGTGAAGCCAAGGCCAAGAGGGATGCTTAGGAGCGAAGGGAGCATGATTAAGGAGGGACCGTACCACTCAGAACCTCACAGCGCCCAAAGAACATTCCCAAATGAAGCGACCCGAACTTCCCCGGTCTCTGAAGAGAAGAGAAAGAACGGATTGTTTCGAGAACACGACAAAATAGAACGCAGACGGAAGAACATTTCATTGTATTTACAACAATTCATCAGAATACAAGAATATAAAGAGTATTAATGAATATTACACAGAAATATCAAAGATTTAAATTACATTTAAATACATCGCAGCGGAAAATAATACAATACACAACTGAAGGAGATATACGGATACAAAGCTTTTCAGATATCATTCCAGCTGTAAACCAGGATCCTGTGAATATAAATCTGCAAAACCAAAACTACTAGCTGCCCGCGTCAAAATAAGGTCACCCAGAGTTTAGGTTAAAACAATAAACTCCAGGTCAGTCATGGGACTGGTGTGAGAAGTAAAACATTTATTAATCTTTATTTTTAAAGTTAGGTAAATCAAGGGACCACGCCACTAACGCGGAACGGGTTTCCTCCCAAGAATACCAATGCATATAACAAAACAGCGCAATGCTTTTTGGAAAAATGAAGCTATTATAAGACCCAGGTTCTATCACACAATGCAACGCAAGCCGGGGGATAGGGTTTTCCCTTATAATAGCCAAACATGCTTAGTACGTTTAAAACAAATCATTTGATACTACTATAAGTGCATAGTGCATAAAACAACTTCAAATCATAAGTATCAATCATAGACGGCATAGCATCCCATGCTACTATGTCGCCATACTAGGCTCTACAATTAAAACCGCACATGTCACGTATTGGAAGTTGGATTTCCATCTGTGAACCGAGGCAAAAGATAGTCCTCAACCGATTCGAGACGCTCTAGCCCGTGTCTCAGGAACAGCCGCAACTGCCCTATGGATCGTCAGGGCCGGTCCATCGGACCCGGATCATCCAATCAAACCGAGGCGCCTCGCAACAGCTACAACCACATAGGTGAAAAGTATATAATTGTCAGGGCTGGTATGTCACTGACACCACCCTAGCTAGAAGGAAACGCATGCCCTCCCTGATGTCCTCTCCCGTTTGTGGTTCACAACCGGGGTGTGAGGCTCGCGAATTCACGTTACACAAAGCTATGCCACACAGGCCGTGCTTTGATCATCACCACAAAACTTTGCTTTCCAACAGAAGCCTTGATCAATTGCCACTTAGGCATGCCACACAGGCAATTCACTATATGCGTTTGATATCCATCACTATATAACCCCTGAGCTCGTACGTCTCAGAGAAGAGCGTTAAGCAAGAGAATAAATTCTCCGCCGCCAAACAGATATATATTTAATAGAAATCAATCACACAGACTAAAATCCAATGTCAGACACATAGTCCATTTACAAGTTCGTTCTGGGTCTGAACGAAACCGGAGGCACCTAGTACCCTGCATATCCATCGATCTCCAAGTACGTCTGGACGATCACCAACTGTTTCCATCTTCTTGGGTGTACAGCCCAATCAAGATCATCAGTAATCACCCAAACAACGTGAAGACTTCCGGTCTTCAACCACCGTCTTCATCTTCGACACCACGTCGAATCAGTTATTCAGAATGGGATAAACCCGGTCTTTCTGAACAACTCGCGTATATATATAATAAATATGTGTTACACAAACACAACATACGCCTCATTCCAATTCAGAATATTCTTTTATTCAAACATTCTTATGTTTTTGGGAAAGGTTCCCATTAATTTTATCAAAGATAAATTCTTTAAATTTATTCTTTAATCTCCTTTGAATATCAATTCAAACTAGTTGGGATTAGCGAACCACACCGAAGTAATCATTTATTTTAATTTCCCAATCCCAACCTATTCATCCCATGAAGTAAAACTGGTCATACTTCATCTCTAACACCACGGTGTTATCGGTAAATTCAATTACCATTTCACGTTCAAAACTAATTAAAGATTTAACTATCGCCTGGAGTAAAACTGGTGATACTCCATTCTTGATCATTTCAATCTAATTAAAGATTCATTAAAACTCCACTTAGTTTTAATCTTCACAGAAATCAATATCTTGTCTTTAACTGGGTTAAAGAACCATTGTCATTTAAAACACGGCCCACAATAAACCAAAAATCACATTCATTAATTATCGGGTTAAAGAACAAGTGTTATTTAAAACACTGCTCATGATAAACCCAAAAATCAATATCAATTCCAATTAAATATCATTTAACTGGTACACTTCATTAAATCAAAATAAAAAGATTTAATCTTTTCTCAACTGGGTTCAAGAACAGTGTTAATAAAGACACCATTCACGACAAACCCAAATCCCATTTGATATTAAATACAAGGCTCTGAATAGAAAATATATCGGCTAATATTTAATATCAAATTCTACGACCAACAAGTATTGTATTGGATATAACGATATTAATATATCTTTCAAATTTCCCAAACAATATCTGTATAATCACGAAATCCAACATTGAAATATTCCGCAGACAATTTCGATTCAAATCTATTCCAATCCAATTATTGGAAATTCTGGTTATTTTCAGAACCATTTCCAATCCAATTTATTTATTTAAAAATAAATAGAATTATAATTCTAGTTCAAAACTAGTTCATTTCGATAAAAATCTTATTTTTATCTTTTCAAATATGGAGTTTTTCCTCCTAATTTTTCCCAAATCATTTCTTATGATTTTACACAAATTATTACTATTTTTAATAATTTTATCAAGGCCCGTACAGTCGATTTCCATCAATGGCCATCGAACTGCACTTACAGCGACCTTTTCCAAATTTGATTTGGACGTAACTCCAAATCCAACCGTTAGATTTCAAATTTCTAATATTCATCAGAAAGCTCTTTTCGATACGAACCCAACGGTTCCGGTTTTAGGAGAATCCGACGGTCGGATCTCCCGCAATATCTGTTCGAAGTCAATGGTCGAAATTCGCGAACTGCCGCGACGCGGCGCATTCTATTCAAGCCATTATATTATATATATATATATATAATATATACTTCATCGATTTCAATTCAAAACGTGCTTTATAAATCGTTTTAAATTCATTTTCAAAACGGTTTCAACTTCATATTTAATTTCAAATTAAAATTGAATATTCCAATATAAATTCGTGTTAAATTCATTTCAAATCGATTTCAATTTAATTCGAATGCAATTCCTTTCGATTTCAATTCGAATTCAATTCTATTCAATTTCAATTCGAATTCGTTTCTATTCAATTTCAATTCGAATTCACTTCTATTCAATTTCAATTCGAATTCATTTCTATTCAATTTCAATTCGAATTCATTTTTATTCAATTTCAATTCGAATTCACTTCTATTCAATTTCAATTTGAATTCATTTCTATTCAATTTAATTCGAATTCGCTTCTATTCAATTTCATTTTGAATTCATTTCTATTCAATTTAATTCGAATTCACTTCTATTCAATTTCAATTTGAATTCATTACTATTCAATTTAATTCGAATTTCAATTCTTTTCAAAATTTCAGATTTTGAAATCACTTTCGATATTCGTTATAAAATGAATAAAATCGATATAAATATCGTTCACGTCAAAATGGCGTAAATCTAATCAACACGGCTTCAAATATTTCTATTTCAAAACTGGAATGAGGCCCAATCAATTACCATATAATGTTAATTATATGGATTTTCTACAACACATGTATACAATAACAACGATGAATAATCAACCATCATCCAAAGTGCATTCTACACTGTATAAGCATCGAATATAAATATTTAACGCTTATAATAGTCTGTCAATCAATCGATCGACATACAACTAACTATTGGGATTAGTGTATGTCATATATCACCCCAATACCCGTGTGGGGTTTTCAAACAATCAAACACAGATTTTATTTGTGCAGTTGGGCGATGTGTAAAATTTATCATCCCAATCAATATCAGTCAAATGTGTGTATATAAACAAATCGTTCGATTTGTTTATAACTATTTATTTCATTTTAAATACACGTTAAAAATTCTATTTTTAACTATGAAATATTTTTAACTATATAAATATTTTATTTCATTTCACATCACATCACACAATCAACTACACATCAAAATCAAACAAACAAGCATACAAGCCGTCCATGGTCTGTGGACGACGGGTGTCGAGTGCTACTAAACACCGTCTGCATCCTAGTATATATTTTAACTAGAAAAACAAAATTAAAAGGTGAGAAGTTCTCACAGAAAGCTAAATCCAACGCCGCGACTCTTCTTTGCAGAAATCTTCGCCGTTCTCGCCTCTTGTCACTTTCTTTGCCCGTATTCTCTACATATGTAAAAATCACATTTTTACTTCGCTATTCAATATATAAAAATCGAATTTTTACTTTGCTATTCAATATATAAAAATCGAATTTTTACTTCGCTATTCAATATATAAAAATCGAATTTTTACTTCGCTATTCAATATATAAAAATTGAATTTTTACTTCGCTATTCAATATATAAAAATCGAATTTTTACTTTGCTATTCAATATATAAAAATCGAATTTTTACTTCGTTATTCAATATATAAAAATCTAATTTTTACTTTGCTATTCAATATATAAAAATTGAATTTTTCCTTCGTTATTCAATATATAAAAATCTAATTTTTACTTTGCTATTCAATATATAAAAAATGAATTTTTACTTTGCTATTCAATATATAAAAATCAAATTTTTACTTTGCTATTCAATATATAAAAATTGAATTTTTATTTCGTTATTCAATATATAAAAATCTAATTTTTTTACTTTGCTATTCAATATATAAAAATTGAATTTTTATTTTGCTATTCAATATATAAAAATATAATTTTTACATACCGTTCATATGAATAAAAATCTAATCTTTTCTTCTATAAAAATGTAATCTTTTCATATAGAAAAATATAATCTTTCCCTTATAAAAATCAAATCTTTTGATGTTTAAAAATCTAATCTTTCATATAGTAAAAATCATACTTTAACATCGCAAAAATCATTTCTTTTCCATCGCAAAAATTAGTGAAAAGAAGAACGAAAAATAATAAAACAAATAATAAAAGCTTACAGTTAATTGCACGGAGGAGGTGGAGCAGGCCGTCGGCGAGACGGAAATGGCGCACGGTGGATGAGGGGGGGGGGGTCGGAACAGTGGGAGGTTGGGTCCTAGGGGGCGCGGATTCGCAGAGGAGTGGGAGGAAAGAGAAGGGGGAGGGGATGGCGAGGCGCGGTGGAGCTGGGGCGTGAGGTGGCAGTCGTTGGGGGTTCACGGTGGCTAGGGCGTCGGCGAAGGGGATGGAGTGCGAGAGGAGGTGGAAGGAAGAAGAAGGGGGACTCGGAGGTGGCCGCGCCAGTGGTGGCGCGCCTGTGGCGCGGTGGCGTGCGAGAGAGGTGGGCGGCGGTGGACGATCGTCGATCCCCCCTCGTTTCCTTTTCTTTTTTTTAAATCTGAAAATGAAATTGTCGAGGGAAAGAGAAGAAAGAAAGGGGGGTTAAGTGAAAATTATATTATTTAATTTTAAAAAGTAACTTTTTCATTCGAACTCGAAACGAGGCCCACCGCCTGTCGTCCATAGCTAATTACCCCCATTCCGAACACAATGGGATAGGTATCGTAGGCTGATTCGACTGTTTCGATCAGTTTTCGTCAAAATCAAAATATAACTCTATATATTGAATTTGAACACACATTTCAATTTACCGAGCCCACATACGAACTCTAAAAATTCCTGAAAAATATTTTCTGGCTTCTAATTGACGATACGGTCCTAACAAAACAAATTTCATCGAATTCTGAGACCGTTTGAAAAATGGCCATTTTCCAGTCGATTAAAATCAACTGAAACTGGTCAAACGCGCTTTCCTTTGCCATGCTCACATATTGATTCAAAAAATTATGAAATTTGGAATCTAGCAATAACTTCACATCACGGACCCAACAAAAGTGGTTTCGTCGAAATCCGAGGTCGTTTGCAAAATTCCCATTTTTAAGGGCCGAAATTCCATAGCGACTATTCTAAAATTTCAACTGGACATATCTTTTGATCCCCGCTATGAAATTTCAATTTTTTGGATTCGTTGGAAAGATATTCTCAATTAGATTCTAATATTTTTGGTTTCGCTAAAATCCGGTTTATTTTACACCCGGTACATTCATTTGAAGTTTGAAATCGAATTATCGAACTACCGCACCATTTTCAATTCCTTTTGTAAATATAAATAATTATTTATATTCTAACGACGAACTATATATTATATACATTCGAATTCTATTCAAAATAAATTTCCCGTCGTTATAATTTAAAATAATTCATTTTAAATAATCAAAATTTGCCAAAATTGCCAAAATAAAAATTTTATACTGGCCCAGATTTTCGGGTTGTTACAATCTCCCCCACTTAAAACTTTTCGTCCCCGAAAAGGAACGAAGCCGAAAGTTGTTTTAAATACCAACTCAACTTTCATTATTTTCATTATAGCTTGAGTTCTTCAACTTTTCAGTTTCTAAGAACTTTTCAAATTTTTCAAAAATTTGGCTAACACCCTAAATTTTCGAAAAATTTCACCATAACCTCCCCTGCACCAGGAGCACGGGAAAATCCCGAAATTGCCATACAGGCCTTCTGATCTCAAAAAGAAAAGGAAAAAGCCAAGCGGCTAGCCAGTCGGCTCATAAAATCATCATCACCCAAATAAAACAGTAAATTATGATAAACTTGTACTATTTGTCGGGCAAACAATTTTATTTCTCTGCTCTAGCCTCCTTGCTATGACTTGTTCAATGAAAGTACATGTATATGCAAGCAAATGCGACAAATTTTCAATACAATTCACTATTTGATACAATTTGGCTAAAGGTTCAACATTTTAATTAATCAAACTATAATCAAACAACACAATCAACAATCAATTAGTTGATTATCATTTCAAATTTATAACTTTGATATATAGTCTAAAAATCAGATTTTTGATGCAAAATCACAACAATAAGCCCTATCTAATTTTGGTTCTCATGCCAGTCAATAGGAAATATATAGATATTACACGTTCATCACTCGAATATAAATTCTGATGATGATATATCAATCATCAGAATCACCCCCGAGTGACTAGAGTGTAACTCTATATCTATCCAATATATCAAAACTTCGAATACACGCTAGCTAGGCGCATACGCAAAATCTTTATATATTGGATTGTCCGATCAATATGAAATAAATAATCAAATACGAATAATTGATTTTAAATTTTCAAAACAAATTTTGTTTCATTTTAAAAATATACTCTTCACACTCGTTCTAGGATACTACTGATCCTATCTCTAACAAGTCATTCTCGTTGGATATTACTAATCCAATGTCTAATGAATTCTTTCGTATGGTTCTAAGGTGCCTTGTTCTCTGATCTTTGTAAACCAAAGCTCTGACACCAAATGAAGCGACCCGAACTTCCCCGGTCTCCGAAGAGAAGAGAAAGAATGGATTGTTTTGAGAACACGACAAAATAGAACGCAGACGGAAGAACATTTCATTGTATTTACAACAATTCATCAAAATACAAGAATATACAGAGTATAAATGAATATTACACAGAAATATCAGAGATTTAAATTACATTTAAATACATCGCAGCAGAAAATAATACAATACACAACTGAAGGAGATATACGGATACAAAGCTTTCCAGATATCATTCCAGCTGTAAACCAGGATCCTGTGAATATAAATCTGCAAAACCAAAACTACTAGCTGCCCGCGTCAAAATAAGGGCACCCAGAGTTTAGGTTAAAACAATAAACTCTAGGTCAGTCATGGGACTGGTGTGAGAACTAAAACATTTATTAATCTTTATTTTTAAAGTTAGGTAAATCAAGGGACCACGCCGCTAACGCGGAACGGGTTTCCTCCCAAGAATACCAGTGCATGAAACAAAATAGCGCAATGTTTTTTGGAAAAATGAAGCTATTATAAGACCCAGGTCCTATCACACAATGCAACGCAAGCCGGGGGATAGGGTTTTCCCTTATAATAGCCAAACATGCTTAGTACGTTTAAAACAAATCATTTGATACTACTATAAGTGCATAGTGTATATAAAAACTTCAAATCATAAGTATCAATCATAGACGGCATAACATCCCATGCTACTATGTCGCCATACTAGGCTCTACAATTAAAACCGCACATGTCACGTATTGGAAGTTGGATTTCCATCTGTGAACCGAGGCAAAAGATAGTCCTCAACCAATTCGAGACGCTCTAGCCCGTGTCTCAGGAACAGCCGCAACTGCCCCATGGATCGTCAGGGTCGGTCCACCAATGTGGATTATTATGCCTGAACACTACGTTTCCCCGCCCTTTGGGGCGTAAATGAGCCAACGAATGACTCCATCGGACCCAGATCGTCCGATCAAACCGAGGCGCCTCACAACAGCAACAACCACACAGGTGAAAAGTATATAAATGTCAGGGCTGGTAGGTCACTGACACCACCCTGGCTAGAAGGAAACGCATGCCCTCCCTGATGTCCTCTCCCGTTTCTGGTTCACAACCGGGGTGTGAGGCTCGCGAATTCACGTTACACAAAGCTATGCCACACAGGTCGTGCTTTGATCATCACCACAAAACTTTGCTTTTCAACAGAAGACTTGATCAATTGCCACTTAGGCATGCCACACAGGCAATTCACTCTATGCGTTTGATATCCATCAGTATATAACCCCTGAGCTTGTACGTCTCAGAGAAGGGCGTTAAGCAAGGGAATAAATTCTCCGCCGCCAAACAGATATATATTTAATAGAAATCAATCACACAGACTAAAATCCAATGTCAGACACACAGTCTATTTACAAGTTCGTTCTGGGTCTGAACGAAACCCGAGGCACCTAGTACCCTGCATATCCATCGATCTCCAAGTACATCTGGACGATCACCAACTGTTTCCATCTTCTTAGGTGTACAGCCCAATCAAGATCATCAGTAATCACCAAAACAATGTGAAGACTTCCGGTCTTCAACCACCGTCTTCATCTTCGACACCACGTCGAATCAGTTATTAAGAATGGGATAAACCCGGTCTTTCTGAACAACTCGCGTATATATATAATAAACACGTATTACACAAACACAACATACGGCTCATTCCAATTCAGAATATTCTTTTATTCAAATATTCTTATATTTTTGAGAAAGGTTCCCATTAATTTTATCGAAGATAAATTCTTTAAATTTATTCTTTAATCTCCTTTGAATATCAATTCAAACTAGTCGGGATTAGCGAACCACACCGAAGTAATCATTTATTTTAATTTCCCAATCCCAACCTATTCATCCCATGAAGTAAAACTGGTCATACTTCATCTCTAACACCACGGTGTTATCGGTAAATTCAATTACCATTTCACGTTCAAAACTAATTAAAGATTTAACTATCGCCTGGAGTAAAACTGGTGATACTCCATTCTCGATCATTTCAATCTAATTAAAGATTCATTAAAACTCCACTTAGTTTTAATCTTCACAGAAATCAATATCTTGTCTTTAACTGGGTTAAAGAACCAATGTCATTTAAAACACGACCCACAATAAACCCAAAATCACATTCATTAATTATCGGGTTAAAGAACAAGTGTTATTTAAAACACTACTCACGATAAACCCAAAAATCAATATCAATTCAATTCCAATTAAATATCAATTAACTGGTACACTTCATTAAATCTAAATAAAAAGATTTAATCTTTTCTCAACTGGGTTCAAGAACAGTGTTAATAAAGACACCATTCACGACAAACCCAAATCCCATTTGATATTAAATACAAGGCTCTGAATAGAAAATATATCGGCTTATATTTAATATCAAATTCTACGACCAACAAGTATTGTATTGGAAATAACGATATTAATATATCTTTCAAATTTCCCAAACAATATCTGTATAATCACGAAATCCAACATCGAAATATTCCGCAGACAATTTCGATTCAAATCTATTCCAATCCAATTATTGGAAATTCTGGTTATTTTCAAAACCATTTCAAATCCAATTTATTTATTTAAAAATAAATAGAATTATAATTCTAGTTCAAAACTAGTTCATTTCGATAAAAATCTATTTTTATCTTTTCAAATATGGAGTTTTTCCTCCCAATTTTTCCCAAATCATTTCTTATGATTTTACACAAATTATTACTATTTTTAATAATTTTATCAAGGCCCGTACAGTCGATTTCCATCAATGGCCATCGAACTGCACTTACAGCGACCTTTTCCAAATTTGATTTGGACGTAACTCCAAATTCAACCGTTAGATTTCAAATTACTAATATTCATCAGAAAGCTCTTTTCGATACGAACCCAACGGTTCCGGTTTTAGGAGAATCCGACGGTCGGATCTCCCGCAATATCCATTCGAAGTCAATGGTCGAAATTCGCGAACTACCGCGGCGCGGCGCGTTCTATTCAAGCCATTATATTATATATATAATATACATAATATATACTTCGTCGATTTCAATTCAAAACGTGCTTTATAAATCATTTTAAATTCATTTTCAAAACGGTTTCAACTTCATATTCAATTTCAAATCAAAATTGAATATTCCAATATAAATTCGTGTTAAAATCATTTCAAATAGATTTCAATTCAATTTCAATTTAATTCGAATGCAATTCCTTTTCGAATTCAATTCGAATTAAATTCTATTCAATTTCAATTCGAATTCATTTCTATTCAATTTCAATTCGAATTCACTTCTATTCAATTTCAATTCGAATTCACTTCTATTCAATTTCAATTTGAATTCATTTCTATTCAATTTCAATTCGAATTCACTTCTATTCAATTTCAATTTGAATTCATTTCTATTCAATTTAATTCGAATTCACTTCTATTCAATTTCAATTTGAATTCATTTCTATTCAATTAAATTCGAATTTCAATTCTTTTCAAAATTTCAGATTTTGAAATCACTTTCGATATTCGTTATAAAATGAATAAAATCGATATAAATATCGTTCACGTCAAAATGGCGTAAATCTAATCAACACGGCTTCATATATTTCTATTTCAAAACTGGAATGAGGCCCAATCAATTACCATATAATGTTAATTATATGGATTTTCTACAACACATGTATACAATAACAACGATGAATAATCAACCATCATCCAAAGTGCATTCTACACTGTATAAGCATCGAATATAAATATTTAACGCTTATAACAGTCTGTCAATCAATTGATCGACATACAACTAACTATTGGGATTAGTGTATGTCATATATCACCCCAATACCCGTGTGGGGTTTTCAAACAATCAAACACAGATTTTATTTGTGCAGTTGGGCGATGTGTAAAATTTATCGTCCCAATCAATATCAGTCAAATGTGTGTATATAAACAAATCGTTCGATTTATTTATAACTATTTATTTCATTTTAAATACACGTTAAAAATTCTATTCTTAACTATGAAATATTTTTAACTATATAAATATTTTATTTCATTTCACATCACATCACACAATCAACTACACATCAAAATCAAACAAACAAGCATACAAGCCGTCCATGGTCTGTGGACGACGGGTGTCGAGTGCTACTAAACACCGTCTGCATCCTAGTATATATTTTAACTAGAAAAACAAAATTAAAAGGTGATAAGTTCTCACAGAAAGCTAAATCCAACACCGCGACTCTTCTTTGCAGAAATCTTCGTCGTTCTCGCCTCTTGTCACTTTCTTTGCCCGTATTCTCTACATATGTAAAAATCACATTTTTACTTCGCTATTCAATATATAAAAATCGAATTTTTACTTTGCTATTCAATATATAAAAATCGAATTTTTACTTCGCTATTCAATATATAAAAATCGAATTTTTACTTCGCTATTCAATATATAAAAATTGAATTTTTACTTCGCTATTCAGTATATAAAAATCGAATTTTTACTTTGCTATTCAATATATAAAAATCGAATTTTTACTTCGTTATTCAATATATAAAAATCTAATTTTTACTTTGCTATTCAATATATAAAAATTGAATTTTTCCTTCGTTATTCAATATATAAAAATCTAATTTTTACTTTGCTATTCAATATATAAAAAATGAATTTTTACTTTGCTATTCAATATATAAAAATCAAATTTTTACTTTGCTATTCAATATATAAAAATTGAATTTTTATTTCGTTATTCAATATATAAAAATCTAATTTTTTTACTTTGCTATTCAATATATAAAAATTGAATTTTTATTTTGCTATTCAATATATAAAAATATAATTTTTACATACCGTTCATATGAATAAAAATCTAATCTTTTCTTCTATAAAAATGTAATCTTTTCATATAGAAAAATATAATCTTTCCCTTATAAAAATCAAATCTTTTGATGTTTAAAAATCTAATCTTTCATATAGTAAAAATCATACTTTAACATCGCAAAAATCATTTCTTTTCCATCGCAAAAATTAGTGAAAAGAAGAACGAAAAATAATAAAACAAATAATAAAAGCTTACAGTTAATTGCACGGAGGAGGTGGAGCAGGCCGTCGGCGAGACGGAAATGGCGCACGGTGGATGAGGGGGGGGGTCGGAACAGTGGGAGGTTGGGTCCTAGGGGGCGCGGATTCGCAGAGGAGTGGGAGGAAAGAGAAGGGGGAGGGGATGGCGAGGCGCGGTGGAGCTGGGGCGTGAGGTGGCAGTCGTTGGGGGTTCACGGTGGCTAGGGCGTCGGCGAAGGGGATGGAGTGCGAGAGGAGGTGGAAGGAAGAAGAAGGGGGACTCGGAGGTGGCCGCGCCAGTGGTGGCGCGCCTGTGGCGCGGTGGCGTGCGAGAGAGGGGGGCGGCGGTGGACGATCGTCGATCCCCCCTCGTTTCCTTTTCTTTTTTTTAAATCTGAAAATGAAATTGTCGAGGGAAAGAGAAGAAAGAAAGGGGGGTTAAGTGAAAATTATATTATTTAATTTATTTTAAATTTAAAAAGTAACTTTTTCATTCGAACTCGAAATGAGGCCCACCACCTGTCGTCCAAAGCTAATTACCCCCATTCCGAACACAATGGGATAGGTATCGTAGGCTGATTCGACTGTTTCGATCAGTTTTCGTCAAAATCAAAATATAACTTTATATATTGAATTTGAACGCACATTTCAATTTACCGAGCCCACATACGAACTCTAAAAATTCCCGAAAAATAATTTCTAGCTTCGTATTGACGATACGGTCCTAACAAAACTAATTTTATCGAATTCTGAGACCGTTTGAAAAACGGCCATTTTCCAGTCGATTAAAATCAACTAAAACTGGTCAAACGCGTTTTCCTTTGCCACACTCACATATTGATTCAAAAAAATATGAAATTTGAAATCTAGCAATAACTTCACATCACGGACCCAACAAAAGTGGTTTCGTCGAAATCCGAGGTCGTTTGCAAAATTCCCGTTTTTAAGGGCCGAAATTCCATAGCGACTATTCTGAAATTTCAACTGGACATATCTTTTGATCCCCGCTATGAAATTTCAATTTTTCGGATTCATTGGAAAGATATTCTCAATTAGATTCTATTATTTTTGGTTTCGCTAAAATCCGGTTTATTTTGCACCCGGTACATTCATTTGAAGTTTGAAATCGAATTATCGAACTACCGCACCATTTTCAATTCCTTTATAAATATAAATAATTATTTATATTCTAACAACGAACTATATAATATATACGTTCGAATTCTATTCAAAATAAATTTCCTGTTGTTATTATTTAAAATAATTCATTTTAAATAATCAAAATTCGCCACAATTGCCAAAATAAAAATTTTAAACTGGCCCAGATTTTCGGGTTGTTACAAACTAAGGCCTCAGATCCCAAAGGAGTCGCAAGCCTCAAGCGCCTGAACCTAAAATCCTTGTGAAAAGTCGATGTATGACTTAAGCAAGATCAGTAATATGGATATGCGGAATGTATGTGATAAACTAACTTGTATATTTACAATAGTTTTGCAAATAAATATGAGATAGTGAAATATATCACAAATAAAAAGCAGTAAAGTAAAGTAATAACACCAGGGCTTTTTATACTGGTTCGGAGTACCGTCCTACGTCCGGTCCCAGACCTCTCTCTGGATTTTCACTAATCAACAACCTCGCTTCACCCGGAGGAACAGGTTCACAACACCCGGACAACGAACGGGATTTCACGCCTCTATCAACACGAGGACTTCACAACTTGCCTCTTAACAACACGAGGACTTCACAACTTGCCTCTAACAACACGGAGGACTTCAACCAAGATAAATAATCTTGTAGTTTGAAAATGAGTGTTCTTAATAACACGAATTTGTCAATTCTTGTACAACCTTCCTATAATCTTATCCTCGAGTATATACTTTAAATGCATAGATATAAGGAAGTAGAATGCTCGTTGAATCAAATGATATTAATTTGATTCAAGGATTCAACAAGTATTTGAAACTTGGAGAGCTTTGTTTTGCAAAGAATATGAAAATGCAATTCAAAAATTAGAGAGAATATAGAATGATTTTTTAGTAATTGTAAAACAAGTTTGAAGTTGTTTATATAATAGTAGAAAGGTAGTAATTCTTCATGAAGAGTTTCTATAAAAAGTTATGTCTATTTCCTTTGATTATTGAATAGAAATCTCTTCACAAATAGAAGCAACCTTTCAGAAAAAGCTTGTTGTTTGAAAACGGTCGACTGGTGAATTTCAACCGGTCGACTGGTTGAATTTAATTAAAATTAAATGTCCAAAAAAATAGCCGTTATGTGCAAAAACACATTGACCGGTCGACTGATGAGTTTTGACCAATCGACTGGTTGAACTGAGAATTGTTTATTTCAAAACAGAAACATGAACGGTCGACTGGTGGTATTTTGGGCGGTCGACCGTTTTATTGCTGTGGACCAGAGGACCTCGGTCCACAGTCTAGATCACTCTGCACTCTTTCCTGGTTAGAGCCTGGACCGTTTGGGCTTTTTCTATGACTTTTCAATTCCTCAAATATACAGATTTCAGCAACGATGATATGAGCATTCGTGTTATACGTTGAGGACAGATTTTAACATATTTCTAACACGACTCAATGTATATATATATATAACCTTATCTTTATGAAATGATCTTCATTGCAACTTTATATGTTGGCATCGATCAAAATCTTGTTCTCAACATTCTCCCCCTTTTTGATTGATGACAACACCTTGGATTTTCTCTCTCTAAATATAAACCCCCCCCCCTGAATTTCTGCAACATTTGTTAGTTCATAAATAATCTTACCTTTTGATTTCTGCATTAACAAATGTTAGCACACATATACTACTACCATGTTAAGCACATAATTTTAAATGATAGTATATGTAACATGAATTATATGTATCATCATGAGAGAAAATATTTCTCCCTCTTTGTCATCGATTAAAAAATAAATAAATACCATAATAAGCACAGTAATCGAGAGTAGTAAGAACACAAATAATTATAGCACCTTTAGGAGATATTGAATCATGTGATTTTTTGATAAGCTGAGTTTTCAAAGATATTTAGAGATACCTAATAACCTTCTCTTTGTTGTGGTGTACCTACAAAAAATATGACATATATAGTTTTGGTATCCACTTGCTTTGTTTGGGTCCACGGGTTAGATGGAAGGTAACTATACCCAAGAGGGTTTAATGGAACCTTTAAAGATAAAATTTTCATTATTAACTACTAAATCAAAATAATCATCGATATATTTTTCTCTGTTTTTCCAACTTACAGGAACCCAAATATTTAAGTAATCTCTAGTGATATTCCTTTTCGTACTTCTATATTTATTATAAATACCGCTAGTCATAGAAGTATTCGAATTTCTATAATAATTGGGTCTTGGATGAGCATTAGTACTAGCAGTGATATTCTTATTGTACATAAAAGCATATCTAGTATTATTTCTATGATTGGTTTTATTATATCCTATACCACTTTTGTCATGTAAAGGTCGAGGTCTAGATAAAATCATGTTTAAATCATTTTGACCTTTATTAAATTTCTCGAACTGATTTGCACATTTATCAAATTTAAATGCAAAATCACGAGTGACAAAAGAGATTTTGTTATTTTGAAAATTATCAATTTCCTTATTTAATTCAGAGTTCTTCCTTTTTAAAGCATTCTCAGTTTTAAGACCACAAGTTTGAGATCTTGAATTAATTAAAGGAGATTGTAATTTTCCAAAATTTTCTTTTGAATCAGAAATTTTATTTTGCAAAATATTATTATTCACCTTAAAAAACTCACATTCTTTAGATAATTCCAAATTCTTTTGCATTAGAGCTCCATTCTCTTTTTCAAGAGACGAAATTAAAGAACTAGAATTATTTAAAGAATCTTCTAATGATTTATTTCTGTTTTGCAAAAGATCGATTTCCTTTAAAAGAATATTGTTTTTGTCTTCTAATCGCTTATTTTCTTTTTGAAGGAAATCTTTTTGAGAAACAAGCTCTTCTAAGGTATTTTCAAAACATTTGGCTTGTTTTACCAAACGATTGTTTTCTTCTTTTAATTTGGAATTTTCTTGCTCATAATTTTTTGACATATCTAAAATGATTGTATTGAATTTCAATAATTTTTCATGGTCTAACAAAAGATCTTTATATAATGAATCTGTACATACCGATTGTGATCTGACTTTAGCCATGAGACACTTGTTTCCTTGCTCTCCTGATTTTGATTTGTTGCTCTTCCATTTTCTAATTCCCTAACTAGATTTCTTTATAGCCATTTGTTCTAGGATGTTGCTACGATCTCTAGAACGCCAGGCTCTGGTACCAATTGAAAAATCAGTGTACGATTTAAGCAGGATCAGTAATATGGATATGCGAAATGTATGTGATAAACTAACTTGTATATTTACAATAGTTTTGCAAATTAATATGAGATAGTGAAATATATCACAAATAAAAAGTAGTAAAGTAAAGTAATAACACTAGGGCTTTTTATACTGGTTCGGAGCACCGTCCTACGTCCAGTCCCAGACCTCTCTCTAGATTTTCACTAATCAACAACCTCGCTTCACCCGGAGGAACAGGTTCACAACACCCGGACAGCCGAACAGGATTTCACGCCTCTATCAACACGAGGACTTCACAACTTGGTTCTTAACTACACGAGGACTTCACAACTTGCCTCTAACAACACAGAGGACTTCAACCAAGATAGATAATCTTGTAGTTTGACAATATGTGTTCTTAATAACACGAATTTGTCAATTCTTGTACAACCTTCCTATAACCCTATCCTCGAGTATATACTTTGAATGCGTAGATTTAAGGAAGTAGAATGCTTGTTGAATCAAATGATATTAATTTGATTCAAGGATTCAACAAGTATTTGAAACTTGGAGAGCTTTTGTTTTGCAAAGAATATGAAAATGCAATTCAAAAATTAGAGAGAATATAGGATGATTTTTTGGTAATTGTAAAACAAGTTTGAAGTTGTTTCTATAATAGTAGAAAGGTAGTAATTCTTCATGAAGAGTTTCTATAAAAAGTTATGTCCATTTTCTTTGATTATTGTATAGAAATCTCATCACAAATAGAAGCAACCTTTCAAAAAAAGCTTGCTATTTGAAAACGGTCGACAGGTGAATTTCAACTGGTCGACTGGTTGAATTTAATTAAAATTAAATGTCTAGAAAAATAGCCGTTATGCTCAAAAACACATTGACTGGTCGATTGGTGAGTTTTGACTGGTCGACTGGTTGAACTGAGAAATGTTTATTTCAAAGCAGAAACATGAACAATCGACTGGTGGTATTTTGGGCGGTCGAACGTTTTATTGCTGTGGACCAGAGGACCTCGGTCCACAGTCTAGATCACTCTGCACTCTTTCACGATCGGAGCCTGGACTGTTTGGACTTTTTCTATGACTTTTTAATTCCTCAAATATACAGATTTCAGCAACGAAGATATGAGCATTCGTGTTATACTTTGAGGATAGATTTTAACATATTTCTAACACGACTCAATGTATATATATATAACGTTATCTTTATGAAATGATCTTCATTGCAACTTTATATGTTGGCATCGATCAAAATCTTGTTCTCAACACCTTGCCTCCCCAGACAGGGGGACTTCACACCTGGAAGGGTGCAAAATTTCGCAACCAGCAGGTGCGAAATTTTGCACCTAGCAAGTGCGAAATTTCACACCTAGGCCCAGGTTCGAAATTCATGCATGTGCAGGTGGCAGTTGCAAATTTCTGCATGTGGTCCCACATTCCTACTTACTCCTACCTAATCCCTCTCCTATAAATAGCCCATAGCCTCACACTTCAAAGGGGTTGGATTTTCTTCACTTGGTACCTTCATAGAGCTTTATGTGCCTCATTAATGGCATCTTCCATTTAAGGAAGAAGGACTAAATAGTCATTTTCCCAAATACCTAGCACATGACAACTATGAAAATGAATGTAATAAGATTTCATGAGCATGCTTCTACTTTGTAATTCTTGAAGTGATTAATAATATTCCAATGCCTTTCCAAAGTGGAGGCTAAACCACTATAAATTCTTCGTGTCATTTACTGCTTTCTCTTACATAGTCTTACGACCATAACTACAACTCCTAGTAATAGGAATCCTTGGTGTTTTCGATATTTTTTGCCTTCAACACCGGGGAAAAGGGTTTGACATGAAAATTAGGGTTAAAAATGCGGTATATATAGTCAATCCTTTTAACTAAATAATATTATATCAAACTTTAGGTTTAAGTAACACTTAAAAACCATCATAAACAACCTTTACTCAAGATGAAAATCCTAATCATAACATTAAAAAATATTCCAGACCTGATGGGATAGGTTTCGTCAAATTCCGAGGTCGTTTGTGAAAAGTCCTTTATAAATCACAGGCTAAAAAACATGCGTTTAAATTTCACACGATCATAAAATAAATCTAATCAACTTGAAACCTTGCAATTATACTAGACCTTTTCCTTACGGATCTAACGAAATTTATTTCGTTAAAATCGAAGTTTGTTTGACCAGTCATTTATTCCTCTAAAGTTACCCCTGTCTAAATTGGCCAAAATAAATTAAACGATTAAATAAAAACATATTAACTTACTAATATAGATCCGATAAAACTCGTTTGGTCGAAATCTGACTCCGTTTGGAAAACGACGATATTTTATAATTTAAATTGTTTGTCGGTTTACAATTAAATTTCGTACGCTCACATATTAACTCCGTTTGGCCCCAAAATTTGCAGCACGCTATGTTTTGATGTTCCGGATCCAACAAAATTCGTTTCATCGCAAACAGAGGTTGTCTTAAAATTGGCTATTTCTGAGGCTTATAAAATATCGACTAAATATTATAAATTCTAAAATAATTCAATTAAATAATAATAAATTGTTATTATCATAAATATCCACATATAATTTATGCATAACTTCAAATATAAATTGTACAACTCAATATCAACAATTTCGAGTTAAACATTATCCAAATTATATAAAAACCCTTATAAATTTATTAAATAAACGTTATCGTTTATTAATGATTTCCATAGCAACTATTTTAAAATTTGAATTGGACATAACTAAAAATCTATAACATGAAATCCCGATTTTTCTCTTTCATATGAAAATTATAATAAACAAGATTTTAACGTTTCTTGTTTCATAGAATTCCGACTTGAAATAGATTCTATATATTCAATTGAAGTTCAAAACTCAATATTACGAACTATCGCGCCATTTCGAGCTTGATTTAAATTATATATAAATTTAATGTTCAAACTTCATTTTAATAAACGAATTAAATATTAAAATCCATTAATATTTCAAATAATTAAATAACTTTATTCGACTACCAAAAATACGGGATATTACAATAAGGCATGGGATAAAGTCAGAAATAAACAAGAGGAGAAAAAGTTTTTGAAGATAGCGTGGCATTCGAAAAATGCAAAAAGGATGGCCTTCATTTCTTTTTTCGCAGTTCATGATAGATTAAACACAAAGGATAGATTGCTAAGATTTGGAGTAGTATCTAAAAATTCATGTTTGTTATGCAGTAATGGTGTGGAGTCTATCAGTCACTTGTTCTTCTCATGTGAATATTCGAGTTTTATTTGGAGCTTGATTCTGGAAAAACTTGGCATCCATGATAATGTAGTTGAATCATTAAAAGATGAATCTATGAAAATCATGAGCTGCTTTAGAGAAAAGTATCAGTTATTTTATACAGTGTGTCTGCTTATACTTCTTTTATCTATCAATTGTGGAAAGAACGTAATTCAAGACATTTTAATAACAGAATCTTGGCTAAGGAGATACGGTTGAAGATGATAGAGAAAGATGTTCTTTATTTGGTGAAGAATAATGGGAGCAAAACAAAGTATTAGATGGAGAAGACGATGTTCTTAAGAAGATGGGGTATTGAACTTTTGGATACTGGTTGATCTTTATTTTTATATATTATATTTCGAGACATGTATTACAGATTTTTTTTTGTATGTCTTTTATTTTGGAGCAGGGAGGTTATGTGTGATGTGGGAGAGTTTGTTTTGATGTTTTAAAAAGAGTTGTTTGTATTGTTAATATATGGAGTTTATATGTACTCTTTTTCCTTATGTCGTTCTCATTTGTTAGGGGGTATAAGGTTTTGATGAGGCATATAAACAATGTATATGATTGGTTTTTGCAATAAAGAGAACCAATTTTTTAAAAAAATGTATGTATATATACGTCTTGCACCAGAAAAATGCTTTCTTCCTCAATCCAATGGAGAGGGGCAAGGAGATCCATAGGAAAAGAAACCGTTCGTGGTTTCTAGCCTTTTCCCATCAAAAGTTTCAATGAAATTTTGTGTTCTCGTTGATAAGCCTCCTAATATTCATCATCTGACCACAACTCAAAAATCAGACCAAGGAATAATCCCAAGTCGTAACGCATCGAGCGATTTCAACATTGCATCGCCTTTCTGATGTTATATATCATCTTGCAATCTCCCCAGAACGTCCAGATCTCCTTTCGATTTTAGTTCGTCAACCTCGCTGCTTGTCGATCTAGAAAAATGGCGAACCTGTTCGAATTAAGGGGATTAAGACATCATGGGATCTTGGGTTCTGACTGCTCCAGCATAGGTTAATACATCACTTCCAATTTCTCATAACCAATTCCTCCGACTGTTCGAACTTGCAACATTTTCTACATCAATTTTCATTGCAAAGGGGCTTTGGTGACTTGGTAAGTTACAGTGTTTTGATTTGGTCAATTTCACAAGGGGATTAATGCCTTATAAGCTATTGGTGTTGGATTCATTCTTTGAACGTTGGGATCTGTTTAATAGTATTAGATTATCTACAATTAAAATATTCTCAAATTTGTTTGCTCATACTCCTGTTTACCCAGTAGCAGGGTTTATCGTCTATAGTTGGGTTGATATCCATATGTAATACAATATTATCTCTCAATAGTTTCGTCTCTGATTTTTGTAATCATGTGAATCCTTTTAATTGTTTCAAAAATGGATCCCGGAATCTGTTCTGAGATGATTAAACACTACTTTGAAACCCAACATATGAAACTGCAACGTTTTTTTACTGGAAATCCTAATTCTACTGGGCAATCAGTCAAGCAGTTTGGTATGATTCCATATTTCATGATTGATAACTGAAAAGTGATAGAGAGTGGAAACAACATAGAATGTGTACAACAAGGTGAAGTTGTTTTATCATTTGGATGTTCATGTAAGATTTTTGGTTGGGTTTTATTTCAGTATTTCACTTGTTTTCCATCAGCAATTTGACATTGAACTCACTGACATGAAATGAGGTGCTGATCATGTGAACAACTTGGTTCTGCAATTGGTTAAAACATGCATGATGTTTCATGGATAATGCTCTTATAACAGAGACTATGGTGTATGTGTGGATTGAAGTGCACAAGATGTGCAGCTAGTGGGACGATCTTCGGACCTGGGAGACGACTTCATCATGGGTCTTATTTAGAATAATTATTATTATTTCTTGTATTTTACTTTATGTATTTAGTATGTTTTCGCATGTATGTTTTATTTAATCTGCCTTATACTGTTGTTTCGTAAGTAAATAAAAACGTATCAATTTTCAATAAAAAATGTATAATTTATATGGGGTGACTATTTGAATACAAATTGATGACAAAATATTTGATACATAAATTGTGAATCATTGGATTTTTTGTCTTCACATGAAAATTAGAATTCAAGGGGAGATCTAATGGTTCGCTATTTGTATATCAAATTTTGTGTAATTAATTTATGTCCTAATAGACTTTGCCTATATATATATATGTGTGTGTGTGTTTATATATATAGGACAATTCACTATGTTAGACCTGTTTCTAAATTATATAACATGAATAGCCTTGTTTGAAAAGTAATTACAGGAATAGACCTGTTCTGTATTAACAAAGGCGCGTTTTCGAAAATTGCACCAAGGCGAGTTTTCAAAGCTCGCCTGTATGCTTTGGTATTAAATTCCATAGCGATTTTATTGAAATTTGATTTGGACATAACTCGATAATTATAATATGAAATTCCCATTTTTCTGTTTCATTACTGAAATATAGTTTTATAGATTCGAACGTTTTGTGTTTCAATGAAAACCGACGTATAACGATTCCTATATATTCGAATGAAGGTGTAAATGTTAAACTTCGAACTACCACGGCATTTAAATAGTATATATAGCTTAACCAAACAACGTAAAACAAATACCAAATTCTAATATTCAAACACAAGAGAGATACATAGTCCGGTTAAGGACAGATAAGTTCGAAACATAAGAATACAGATACATGAAATGCAACACACTGACATCGCATCAACAAACATACATCTCCATTTTAGGCTACTGAAGTACACCACTTTCTGTTATGGCCCAGCGATCCACATTTGCTGCACCTGTTTGTTTTGGGTGTTTGATGCTTGTCCATAACATTTTTGAACCTCGTTGATTTGGGTCGTCCAGCTAGTCTTCTGACAGGCGGAGCCAGTATTAGTGGACCGTTATACGGGTCCCAATATTTCTTATCGCATATAGGATTAAACTCTAGGTCGTATGTAGTTCTATAATTTTGGACGGAGTACCATTCAGAAGCGAAATCGTGACGTGCTCTATTACTACTAAAATCCTGTGCTGAACAAGCCGCCATCACATGAGCACATGGTATCTTCTGCAGAAGTGGGATTCTGCATGTACAGGTGACATCAAAACCGTCGATCACAACATCATATTCATCGCCGTAACTGTTAATCACTTGCCATTTACATCGACCAAATCGAACAAGCCTACAACGCCGTGTGTCAATAGCACGAGCTTCAATTTTGGCTTCCCATTTTGGAGTAAGTTTCGAATTCAGACCCGCCCTTTTTTCTCGTCTCTTATAGAAATACTCAACTGATCGAAAGAACGTTCTTGCAACCAATGCCTTTATAGGCAAGGATCTGGCGCCTTTTAGTACGCCATTAAAACTTTCAGATGCGTTGGTCGTCATAATATGGAAGCGGTTGCCGTCATCTTTGCAAAGAGCCCAGTTTTCTTCGCAATTCCCTAGGCTTCGTTCAATCCAGTCATGCGCCTTCGGCTTAGTTGTCTTGATCTCTTCTCTAAGTTTATTGTATTCAACCACTTCTGAAGCACATGCAACAGCGTAAAACAAGCCTACAAGTCGCTTGTCTCGATGACCTGCATCTTGAAATTTTGCTTTAAGATGCCGTGTACAGAACCTATGTTTCTGCAGTTGTCGCCATTTATCCTGCAAAGCGCTTGGAATCCCTTTCATTCTGTTAGATATAAATGTAATGTGTCGATTTTGTACGCTATAAATGAACTCACGCATGCATGAAAAGAACCACACCCAACTATCATATGATTCGGACTCGACCACTCCATAAGCTAATGGGTAAAGGCAGTCGTCCGCATCTACAGCGGTAGCAACAAGCAATATTCCTTTGTACTTACCGTACAAATGTGTCCCGTCAATAGAGAGCACTAGACGACAGTGTACATAACCTGCAATGGAAGGACCAAATGCCCAAAAAGCACGATGAAATACCCCATACTCATCGTGTACTATATGTCCTACTAAACCCGGATTGCGTCTTTTTATTTCCTCAAAATACTGAGGCAAATATGAATATGATTTGGCCCAGTCACCATATATTTTTTCCAAATCTTTATTCAACGTTCGCCAAGCTTTCATGTAACTGATTTTTGATGAAAAGTTGCTCGTCGACAAGCACATGCACCATCCCAGCTGAGATATCTAAGTTGCCTTCACAAAAGCCATGATTTTGGATACAAGAATCACAGAAGTGGCTTGCCTGTGGTTTGAATTAATCGTAGAGTTGACACAGTTATGTTCATGAGGCAACTTTCTGATTTCCCACAATCCGTTTTTTGATTTCTTCGACACTGTAGCATGCATTTACCATGGACAAGTAGCATCAACACTACATACAGCGGTATATAATGTTTTATTCGACTTGATTGGCTTGTATGAAACACCGTGCAGAATAGACCATTCCGTAAATTGGTGGAGAAACTTTTCCTTGCTTCGGAATACCATCCCAACATCAAAACCATTTTGTACGCAAGCAGCCGAGAATTTTTTGCCAGAAAACTCTAAATTAGCCACTACAGATCTGGCCATCATTTGTGTCGTGTAGAGATCATCGTCCATGGGTACTTCCATTTGAGCCTCATCACCATCTTCTTCGGGATCTACTTTGTTTGTATCATAGTCATAGTTCAGTGGTTCATTGTTGACTCCGGTCCAGCATGTATCATCAATTGTTGTCGTGGCAACCGCCATGCTGTCAATATGTTCGACCTGTTGTGAAGGACCTGCACCCCATTCTTCTTTGGCTTCTACAGTCAGTCTATTAATAAATGCATTTCAGTTAGATCTTACATTTCAATGAGTAGTTATAAAACTAACTTGATGTGGAACACATACCTTTGGCTCATATCTAACAATTCTGACTGATTAGTCTGTTGTTGTTCTTGTTGTTGTTGCTGTTGCTCAGCCACATTTGGTGGACAATACAGATTGGTGTATAAAGGAGAACTAAAGTTGACTGATGGATCATGGGTTTGCAACAATTCTGTGAAATAACCGAAACTGCTACTCACTATAGGCGGTGTGATTATTTCTTCCACGACATCTTCCACGATTTATTTTGCTGTGTTTCCAACAAATAACTGAAACGATTTCTTCACAGTGGAAAACATTACTTGTACATCTTCATCCTCTAAAAGTGCTACGGCTCTCGACCCCGATTCAGTAGGCCAGTTGACCGACAACTCGATATCATATTCAAGAGGGTTAATTCTGGTTTTTTGGAAAACTGTGTCTTTCAAAGCACCAAGTGTGCAACCCCTTCGAACTCTCCCTGGTTTGCAGAATCCTCCCACATAACTTCCATTTTGGTGCCCATCCACGACCAATATACCGTCGTAGATAAGTGCAGTAATAAAAGTAGGCGCCATTGTTGACTATGTTTATTTTTCTTGAAGTTCTTTGAAGACAAGATTGAAGTGCATGAGAAATAATTTGCTGAAGAGCTATGAAATAGGGAAACCAACTAAGCAACGTCACCATTAAATCAACTTTATTCAACTCAGTGTGCGGTTGTTGTCAAGTCAGAATTGGCAGAGCTTTAATCATGTCACCCATTTCAAAATAAAGCAGAATCAGAAGCAATTGTCCTATGCTCGTCCTGATCACAAAAAACAAGTCATGCGTCAGAATTGGAAGAGCTTTTATCATGTCATTGAATTCGAAATAAAGTGTTGTCCTTTGTCCTTACAACGGCTTTATCACAATGGACAAATGTTGGATCAGATTTGGCAGATGTTTGTCAACACAACTATTCTGAACTATTGGGCCAACTTTACCCGTGTCTAGTCAAATCACCTGATTTGCGGCAGGTCGTACTGTACAGAAACAGACTGACCTAGCTTTAATTTCTGGCAGCGAGTTGTCAATTCTTATTTATGTCATAATGTACACTGTACAAACCAGCAAAATACAAAGCTTTAATTCAAACTTAAAAGCATAAAATAATTCATTAGAAAAACACAAACATACAATACTTCGTATTGATCTTCCAACTCCTACAAACACACAAATAATAATTCAAACTAAACTTCAGAAACATACAACGACAACAGATAATACAATAATTCAAACTAATCTTCAGAAACCTACAACGACGACGGATAATAGAAAAACTAGTGGTTATGTTTAAATTGCAAGTCCTCTAGGAGTTTTTTGAGACATCTAATTTCTTGCTCCAGCTCATTCGCATATGCTATGCCCTTGGGACAAAGCGGTTCGTCAATCCATTCTGAAAAATTGCATTCGTGAGGATAATTGGAACAAAGAAGACTTCGACGACCAATGTTTTCGCCATCATCACAGACGACAACTTCAGCATTATATCCATAGTGGCAGCAAACTGGGAACGAGTTAACCTCTTGCTCAACCACTGTTTGAGAAGTCATTTTGAAAATATACGGACCTGTGAAGATGTGGTTGAGTATGAATCAGAATTATGAGAAGACCGGTGAGTATATATAAAGTTTTGAAATTACCCCAAATACACAGGCGAGTTTTAAAAATGCGCACGAAGGCGAGTTTTCAAAATGCGCCTATATCCCTCCCCTGACAAAACAGGTCTATATTTGTTATTATTTCTGAAACATGGCTAATCATGTAATAAACTTTCAAAACAAGCCTAAGATAGTAAAAAGTCCATATATATATATATATCAGGTTAGACAAAAAACTTTAAAAAAGGGAGAGATGAAATGAAGAGAAGTTACTAGTATTTGAACCTTGGTTTTTAATGATGTAAATAGGATTCATACAAGAGTGCTGCTAAAAGCACCCAGATTTGTTCTTCTTAACACCATGAATGGTATTAGAAAGTATAAAACTGGGTGCTTTTAGTATCACATGATGGTGCATGTTAGAGAATATGCCACGGAATATGCTAAGAAATAAATATTAGAGAATATGCCAGAGAATAAGGAATATTCTAGAGAATAAATTTAGCCTATTAATATATGATTTAGCATTGTACTCAATCAATCAATTATCTTCTTTTGTAATAGCTATCCATCAATCAATAAAAATGTAGTTCTTTTATTGTTTATCGTTGTCTTTCTCCTCTCTGGATCTGAATTCTATCAGTGCAGTGCTAAAAGCACCCAGTTTTACACTTCCTAATACCACTCATGGTATTAGGAAGAAGAAATTTGTGTGCTTTTAGCAATACACTTCATACAATTGTACCACAAATTTATTTTTTGGAACTTCTCCTTAATCATGTAATTATGACTTAAACATATTGTAACCGCGCATTCAATATCTACGAAGCATTGTTTCTTTGAATCTATCAAGCATGCAATTAGGTCCAAATCATATTATAACTGAGCATGCAATATCTACAATGAATTGAGTTGGATAATGAATAAACCACTTATTTGACTATTCAACGCTAAGTTAGTGCAGGGAAGATATAAACTTAGCATGTTGAGTTCTTACCCATTCAACAAGTACAATGAACTAATATCTGATCCTAACCATCCTTTTTCATCATCAGGATATTCACTTGCCTTTGGGTAATAAAACAACAACAATGCCCTTTTTCGAACATTAACATGCGTGTAGTAAGTGGATCTCAAATGTTCCATTTACGTAGTGAAATGGAAACCTTTAGATTTGTTTCAATGTTATATGCATTTTTAGATATTTTGATAAAGTATATAGATTGATCTGGGTTCAGAAATATAATGTCTACTTAATTATTTCAAAGAAACATGGAATAGGTCATATTTATAATGCTATTATGAAAATTTTGACTTAACATAACGCATATGACAATGCATCCGGGGAGGGGTGCTTGTTGATAGAAACATGAATAATCAATAGTTGATCGTAGACAAAGTATTAGCATGTGAATTGATAGAATAAAGGAGAACAAGAGAATTCATGATATTGAAGGATACTGAGAACTCTTATTATCATATATTAATACAAGGAAATTAAAGCATCCTCAATTCTAAGGTAACTTCTTAAGGAGGGTATTATTCCTGTAATAGAGTAATATGCATTATGAACGAAATATTGCATGAATATTTCAGTACCCACGATTGATGGTTTTGATAATCGTATGGAGAATTATATAAAGTTGATTGGTTTTGATAATTATATTGAGAACTTGTATTGAAAAGAATAATGGTAAAAATATGTTTTTATTTCGATACTTGAAATATAATACATTATAGCCTTTATATGCATTGCATATTGAGCCCATATATATATATATATATATATCTGTGTGTGTGTGTGTGTGTGTGTTTATATATGTGTGTGTGTGTGTGTGTGTGTGTGTGGACACACACACAAATACACAAAAAAAAGGCCGTTACATTATGCTGTAATATATGGTTGTATTAGGAGATAACATTTTGTTTATTTCACAATACCCTACTCTCAAAACCGTCTAGGGTTTTCTTCTTCCATGGCAACGAATTTTTTCTTTCTAAAGTAATCTTTGATTTCTTCGGGTAAAATCATCTTCAAATAAGAGAAACTGCAACAATTCGGGTTTTTAGATACCGAGGGAAAACAGATTCTAATGTGATTTTATGATTTCAAGACCAAGAAGTATAAAATACGAGTTTAAGAGATTAACTTTTGTAGTAATTTAAGATGTGAAATAAAGAATTTTTTTATTTATAGAAATTTATGTGTATTGGAATAAATTAAATTCATTTAGTATAATAAGAAAATTTATTCCAGTCCATGTTTATTAATTAATATTTTGGTGGCTCTGTGAATATTGAAAATATAAAATATTCATCAACTGTTAATATTTAAATGAAAATATATTTTCAATATAAAGTGTTAAGTTGTTTTAACAAGATAATTAATAATTTATGAATTTGTGTGGAAAATGTAATTTGTAGAAATTATAAAATAAAATAAGAATTGTGTTTGTTTATTTTTGAAATTGTTAAGTAAATTTTAATGGAATAGTATAATGTTGAACTGTGTCAAGATGGAATAAATTTGTATAGATTGTTGTTAAAAGTGAATTTTGGCAATAATAACAATATTTGTGGAAGTTTGTATATAGTTAAAATAAAAAAAAATTGATATGAAATCAGTATTTACGTGTTAAATAATTTTTAATATTATTGTTCAAATCATTTGTGTCAAAATATTAAGGGTTGTACAATCTCCAGAATGAAAATGTCTATTTTGTTCATTAAATAACAAGACGTGCAATTTAAATTGGAAATGTGAATTTATGTATTAACATGTTAAAACTTACATTAAATCTTGTTAAAACATTTTTATCCCATTGTACAATTTTCAACAATGACAAAAGAATGTAAATATAAACAAGAATTAGACCAAATGTGTTAAATGGGTGTTATCTTATGCCTTGAAGAAGAATATAAATATGCAACACTTATAATTTTGTAACGCTTGAGCTTATTGGGTCTAAAACCCTAACCCAAAAGAAGTAACTGGAGTTGGCTTAAGATGAGGTACAAAACTTTCATTAGGGGAATTTTCTTCTGCCTTCTTTTGGTTTTTACTGGGAAAACACAAAGAAAAATATATGGCTTTCTTCCTTTCTTAGTTTGCAAAAATTAAGCCATTTCTCAAAATATGAAATATGAAGAAATTTATAATCTCGATCCTCTTAATAACTCAAATCCAAAAAGAGAATCAAATCAATAAAATTTCGGAGGTCTAAAAGAAAAAGCTACAGTGGAAAGTCATATTACTACATGTCTTTCCAGTGCATTTCTTTGGGCTTTGAGAGCTTCAAAACATGATTTTGCATACAAAATTTAGGATAAAATCTCCCAAATCCACGTAAGGTAGATAGTTAACTCACTCTCACTAGTTTGAAAAATCTTTATATGTTCATTCTAAGTTTTGTATTGTAAATTGTAAGTTATTGTGAGTTTTTCTGTGCAAATCTGAGCTGAGCGAAAATAGTGCTTGGGAACAACTTTGAGGCAATGTATCTCTTTCAATATTTGTTCAAACTATACGATTTTTTCCCAATTTGTATCCTACATCCTATAGTTTGTGTGTTTAATTTTTTAGGTCATTCTGATTATGTTAAAATAGAGAAATCAATGCACAAAGTTGGGTTTAGAGTAGGTTTTTAACCTGTTGAATTTCCCGTATGAAAGGTCGAACTCTGTTCCTTTAAGGTCGACTTAGACATGTTAAGGTTGTCCTAAGAGTCGACCCTGATTATGTAAGGGTCGATCTATGCATCACTTGAGCATGCTTCGGTTCCTTCATCATTTTGCTTGCTGCACTTAAAATTTCTGACCTTTGTAAAAACAGTGCAATGTCCAATTTTGAGGAACTATATCTATGTCTCCTTCAATTGTGGTCTGTTTTGCATGATTATTTTTCCATTGCAAATTTTGAATCCATGGTTGTAAATATTCATACCATTATGAGGTTGTTTAGTCACAAATCAGATCTGAAAGTTGAACCTAGATAAGATTTCAAACTGGGCCAGAGTTCAACATGGCCTAAGTCCAAGTTTGAGACTCCATATCTTCTACATTTCATGTTGAAATTCAGTGATTCTTTTTCAGTTGATAGATACGTTTTTCTATTTTGTGTACATCAGTTTTCAAACCACTCTATGGTCGTTTGTTCATTCAAAACTTATTTGAAATTTGAACCTAGAAAATATTTCAGATGTGGGTTAGTAACTTTTTTCCTCCGTATTTCGTTGCAATTTCAAATTTCGCATATGAATTGATATTCATATTAGTTGAATTCAGCCGAGTTTTCTATGTTCCTTTGATGGGTTTAAAGTGTATTTTGATGTTAATTTTGAATGGCTTTGATCTTATTTAGACAAGCTAATATTATACAAAATCTACATTTTGTATTTTAGTTTTTGCGTTGATTTTGTGTGTTGCTTCCATGTTGAAATTTCGTGTGTTCGTGAAACTATGAACATTTATAAAATGTTTTCATAAGTAATTTATAAATATAAAATTTTCTATCGCTTTGAGGCAAAAATAATTTTAGGGATTTTTTTTGAAATAAACTGCCTTAAGGACATATAGTATATGATATTTTCAGTATACATATCATTTTTAAATATAGATATCATTTTTAAAGAAATACTAGGTCGATTTCCAAATTGTTTTACAAGACTCATTTTTCCCAAATCCCATATTTTCAGTATGTTTTTGCACCTTCCAGAAGATAAGAAATAGTTTTAAACGATATAATAAACCATATGGTATGGGGCATGTAGGTTAATTATATCGGTTAATTTGGACTTGTCGATTAAAGTTATTTGTTGTTCAGTGTGAAATAGGTTGACTTGTAGTAAAACGATTAGTGAAACGTGCAGTATGAGACGTACTGCTTTCACTTTTCGAGTTGTTATTTGGAAGTCTGTGGAACATGATTGTTCTTGCTGTTATTCCAATACTTGCTTCGATGTGAACTAGACTCGAGGGAGTGCTTGTATGTATATATATACACACACACACACATACACTCCCTTGATCGATGTGATCAAGTTACACATGGCGAGGGTCGTAATGTTAGGCTCTTGAATACGTATATGGTACTTGACAAAGCTTGGGGGCTTATTTGTTGAAGGGCGTACAATTTGTTGTTGGATCCATTTGATGCTTTTGATAATTATGTTTATATTCGATGTTTGGATCCAAACCATATTGATATGTCGATGTTGAATTTTCACTTATAGCCTAAGAGCTTCTTTGTTGCATTTATTGTTTTGGATCCATTTTGATGCATTTATCGGCTTTGTTGCCTTTGTCGGATCCACTTTATGTTGTATTGTTGACTTTATTTCTATTGGATGTTTTGTATCCAATTTATGATGGTTTATTGATGTTAAAATTCTCTTTTAGACTGAGAGCTATTAGCCTAAAAGAGAATTTTAACATCAATATATTGCGATACCTTGTAACTCATACATGAGTTTATGTGTTGTCATTTGATGGAGATCTTGTTTTATTCTTGATGTTTCATTTTTGTGCTTCTCCTTGATGCTTTGTATCCTTTGTAGGAAGTAAACTTTCACTTGTTGCCATTTATGTTGTTCATGAAATCATATATGTTGTTTAGTTGTAGTTATCTCATGAATTATTTATTGATTTGGACTTAACTTATTCCTTTTCTACCAAGGAATTCTCTCTATATGCCTTATATTTTTTAATCGTACGATAATCGATATGTTTAAACTAGTCCTATCCACATATTTACACTCGTGTCAGACCAAGTTGTTTCAGATTCATAGCATGCTGTTGATTCGTGTTTAGATATTTCACCATGAAGCAATTTCCTAAGATATATAATGTATTCGTGTCATGTGTGCATTTATTCTTTAAGACATGATGTATATGTAAATGGTAATGTAAAATCATTCGAGTATGTAGCACATGTATATGTTGTAATCTGTTGTTGTACCGATATTTATTATGCTATGTGTTCTACTTTGTGTAATGTGCTGTAGCTTGTTCTGAGTATAATCTTTAGCCATCATGCTTTTATATGAGATGAATCGAGTACATCGACCCTCTTAAGGTAATAAAAAAATTATACACCCAGTTGACGTATTTGATACTCGTCTAATACAACATTATGGATGGACGCTCATAACCAATCCTATTCTCTGCTATAATAGACTGTGTTTTCAATAATGCTCTTTGTTAGGGTGTGTTCCGGGTTGAGGCATTACAGTTTAGTATCATAGCAAAGTTTAGAACAAAGTGCGACAAACACATGACTGAATTGGAATAGTTCATTTGTTATGACATAGAGGGATAACAGTTATGTCTTCTTTTATCACTTCCCTTGTTATGATAACTTTATTCATTACATGAAATAGAACAGAAAATTAAAGATAAGAAGAAGAAAATAATGGAGATTGCTTTTATTGATTGATTGAAGAATACAATGTTAAACCCTATATTTATAGGGTTATTTATTCTCTAGAATATTCCTTATTCTCTAGCATATTCTTTATTCAATTCTTTATTCTGTCGCATATTCTCTGACATATTCTTAGCATATTCTCTAACACCCCCCCCTCAAACTCACGATGCAGTTGCTATGAACATCGAGAGTTTGCTAACTAGAAAACGAAAATCTGAATGTGACTTGGTAAAGAAATCTGCAATCTGCAAAGAAGATGGTACAAAAGGTAAAGTGATGGTGCGCTTCTCAAGATGATACCGAGTAAGGTCACAATCAATCTCAATATGTTTGGTTCATTCATGAAATACTGAATTGTGAGCTATTTGAATTGCACTTTTATTATCACAATACATAGGAGTTGGCTGAGAAAAAGATACTCCCATATCCTCAAGTAACCAACGTAACCAAACAATCTCTTTAGTAGTAGATGTCATAGCATGATATTCTGCTTCAGTTGAAGAATGAGAAACAATAGATTGTTTCTTACTCTTCCAAGATATAAGAGAATCTCCCAAAAGTATACAATAACCAGTAACAGAATTATGATCATTTGGATTAATACCATAACCAACATCAGAATATGCACGCAACTCCAAGGAGGAAGTAGGAGAAAGTATCAGACTATGGAAAATAGTGCCTCTAAGATATCTTAATATGTGAAGAACATCGGCCCAATGAACTCTAGTGGGACAAGCTATAAACTAACTAACAATATGAACAACATGTGAAATATCTGGGTGTGTGATAGTAAGATACAATAAGATTCCAATAATAGTACAATACAAAGTAGGATCTGATAAAGGACTTCCATCAAAAGGAGAAAACTCGCATTAATCTCAATAGGGGTATTAGCAATCTTATTATCTGTGAGTCTACCTCAATCAACAATATCTGTGATATATTTTGACTGAGAAAGAAGATATCCTTTGGGTGAATGTGCTACCTCAATACCCAAGAAACATCTTAACGAATCCAAATCTTTCATTTCAAATCGTCTATCTAACTCTGTCTTTAATACAGAAATTCCCTATACATCATCACCAGTAATAATCATATCGTCAACATATAATGATAAGATTATATGTCATGCATTAATGCATTTAACAAAGAGAGCAAGATTATGACGACTAGAGATAAAACCAAGAGAAGATATAAAAACTAAAAATTTCTTAAGCCAAGCTCGAGGAGCTTGTTTTAGACCATACAATGCTTTCTTTAGTCTACAAACATATGAAGAATCATGTGGAACACCAGGAGGAGGTTCCATACAAACTTCTTCTTGAAGATCTCCATTCAAGAAAAGATTCTTAACATCAAGTTGAGAGATAGACCATTGACGAACTGAAGCTACAACAATTAAAGTGCAAACAATTGTCATCTTAGCAACAGGAGCAAATGTTTCCTCATAATCCATGCCATACTTTTGAGAATACACTTTTGCAACCAATCTAGTTTTGTATCTCTCAATAGATCCATCGGAATTAGTTTTAACCTTATATACCCAACGACAACCAACAACCCTCTTACCAGAAGGTAAAGGAACCAAATACCAAGTATTTGTCTTATGCAAAGCGGAAAGTTCCTCATCCATTGCCTCTTTCAAATAAGGATAAAAAAATTGCCTCTTTATACGAAGAAAGTTCAGAAAAGCTATGGATCGAGGACAAAAAAAAGGCAAAAGATGAAGAATAACAAGAATATGCAAAATTTGGTAATTTTGTGGACTTACAATTGCGTGTAAAGGTGGTGAAGGTGATGTTGGTGATGGAAGATCTACAGTCTCAAAAGTTGCTTATGGAGGCATATGAGACGAGGGAGCTTCATCATTATCATTTTCTGAAAGCATGTCACTATCTGCAATACTACAAGCATCAATATCATCTGAAAAAAGATCAATATGAAGAAGATCAGATCTAGTTATGTCATGAGTCTTGGTTGGAACAGAGAAGAAAGGTGATGTGTTCAAGAAACACAACATGACGAGAGACATAGATTTTGTCAGTAATTTAATCAAAACATCTATATCCCTTTTGTCCATCACCATATCCAAAAAAGACACACATAGTTGAATGAGGTGACAATTTATTGCGTTCAATAGGAGGAAGAAGAACAAAGCAAGTGCATCCAAAAACTTTAAAGAATGAATAATCAGGAGAAAACCATATAGTTTTTCAAAAGGAGAAGTACCAGAAATATGAGAAGATGGAATTGTATTTATTATAGTCACTGCTGTAAGAACAGTCAATCCCTAAAAGTCGTTAGGAACGAAAGAGGATAATAACATAGATCTAGCAGTTTCAAGAATGTGTCTATATTTTGTTTCTGCAACACCATTTTGTTGAGGAGTGTTTGCGCATGAAGTTTGGTAAATAGTTCCATCTAAGGTAAGTAATTCTTGAAATTTCTTAAATGTGTATTCCCCACCTAAATCACATACAAAACGTTTAATGTTAGTTAAGTGTTGAGTTTTAACAAGAGCTTGAAAAGCAGTATAAATTTCAAAAAATTCTGAAGGATATTTCATTAAATATATCCAACAATAACGTGTATGATCATCAATAAAAGAAACATAATAACGAGACCCTCCTTTTGTGGAAATAGGGGATGGACCCCATACATCAGAATGAACTAAATCAAAAGAAGCGTAAGAAATAGAAGTACTTTTATTAAAAGATAATGCAAAAAACTTAGCAAGTTTGCAACCAGTACAATCAGAAATATCATGGATTTTCAAATTTCCTAATGTCCCTATGGACGTTGAAAATCTCAAACGAGATAAAGAAACATGACCAAGACATGAATGTCATAAATAAAACTAGAAGAAGAAGGACCTAAACGAAAAGAAGATAAATCAACACTAGTAGCTGCAGTAGTAGCAGATGCTTTCAACTCATGCAAAACATAAAGCTCCCCTTTTCTATGACCTATCCCAATCAGCTTCTGTGACTGTAAATCCTGCACAAAACATGAAGACGATGTGAAAGTGACTATATTACCAGTATCACATAATTGACCAACAAATGCAAGATTTAATGTGAGATTTGGAACATGGTAAACGTTTGGAAGTGACAATTTAGAATTTATTACAGGTCAAACACCTTCTGAAGGCATAAGAGTGCCATCACCGGTCATAATATTAATAGAAGTTGAAGGGGTCAAAGAAACAAAAGATAAAGAATCTGGTGTCATATGATTTTTGAAGCACCAGAATCTAAGATCCATAAAGTAAATGACATACCTGAAGATTTTTTGAGGCAACTGACATATAGAGGAAGTGACAGACATGGCTTAAGCCTATAAGGCGAGAAAGTTCTGAAATTACTCATCCAAATTATTGGGATCTGATGTTGATATTGTTGCAGTATTAGGTTGCACTTGATTAAAATATGGAACTCTAGGGAAAAACTGTCTTGGTCGATTTTTTTTCAAAGAAGGGTACGGTTTTGACCAATGACCTTTCTCCATAAAAAAACCTGCATGTACCAAGGGGAGTATAACCTGTAGAAGGTTTCTTGAATGGTGGACCTCACGTACATGAGCAGCCACTAGCACAAAAGGGATAGCTTTTTCCGAACACGTCTCAAGACGTATTTCTTCAGCCAACAATTCAATAACAATAGAATCAACTGTTGGAAGTGAAGAACGATGTAATATTGAACCTCGAAGTCCTTCAAAATCAGTGTGTAGAGCCATAAAAAACTGGACCAAGCCTTTTTCCTCTCTGAAAGTAACATATGCTTTGGATGCTTTCAATTAATCAGGTTCTGTAAGTGCCAATTCATCCCATATTTTCGTCATAGCAGAGTAGAATTCCTGTATGCTCATATTATTCTGTTAAAGAGCTCTAATATCATTTTCCAACTGGTAACGTTTTGCAAAATTTGATTGGGGTAAATAACTTTTTTAAATGTTCCCAAACCAATTTTGTTGACTCATACTTTGTTAATTGCGTACCAATTGAATGTTCAACAAAATTATTGATCCATGTGATAATCTTTGCCTTCTTTGCTTCCCAAACATCCATAACAATTGCGTAGTCCTCATCCTTTCCTTCAGGCATATTACAAATCCCTTCAACATATCCCCACAACTTCTTTCCTTTTAAATTTTTTCATGTCATAACTCCAATACAAAGAATTTCTTCCATCCAATCGCACACCTATAGCTTAAAGCTTAACTTCTCTTTCGCTTGCCATAACTAGATTCAAGAATTATTATTTTTTCACCACCAACAAATAACAAATCTAAAAAACAAAGAAGAAATGGCAAAATACAACAAAAATGGTAAGAGAGTACCCAAAAAAATGAAAACTTTATTTGAACGCAAATAACAGATCCGCGACAGCAATCCGCTCTAATACCGTAATAACTTTATTCATCACATGATATAGAATAGGAAATAAAAGACAAGAAGAAGAAAATAATGGAGATTTCTTTTATTGATTGATTGAAGAATACAATGCTAAACCATATTTTTGTAGGGTTATTTATTCTCTAGAATATTTTTTATTCTTTAGCATATTCTTTATTCTGTAGCATATTCTCTAACAATCCTTATCCTGTGTTCCTTATTAGTTGAGTCGTGTGGAATTATTTGCTTTGGGAATATGTCTAGGAATGTATTTCATTCCGTAGTATCCCATGAGTTGAATCCTATAATCTGTGGTTTATCTTCGTAGAGATATCCATCCTAATAAATTCCATTGGTGTTCTAATCTTGGGTTTAAATTTTTAATGAAATTTGAATCCTATCCTTTTGTGTCCAGTTGATTGTTGAGTTAAATAAAATAAATTAGGATGGGTAAATGAATTAAATCCGAAGTAAAATAAGTGAAATTTATCTTAGGGTAAATAGGTGATGATTTGAAAATAAATTAGAGTTGCAAAACGGAAACAAGTGAATTGTTTGAGCTTTGCTAACTTTAATAAATCTACAATTGGGATTAAGGAATGATAAATATTGATGATTAGATATTTGTTAAGAGTTAAATGAGTGGTGTATATAAATCAAGTGAATAACTAGTGAAACTTAGTGTAGGATTATTTTGTTTGAAATAAAGCAAGAGTAATTGTGATAATGAATAATAGAGACAACCATGTGTGAACTAAAAATATATGATTATCTTTTGTGTTGAATTGTCGGTTGGGTATTTTAAGGGTTTTTATCAATACGTCTAATCAACGTTGTCGATAAGAATTACTTAAACACTTATACAAGATGATCAAACATAATATTTTGTGTTATAAAATAATTTTTTATGAAAGAATATTATGAAAATATTTTTGTGAATAGCGGTAAACCACTATATAAGACGAGAATTATAGTAAAGTTGGCGAGCCAGTAAGGATATTTTATCGACTTCCAGCCAAATGACGAGGAAAGTTATTATAAAATTAGCAGTTTAATATTATTTAAAACAAACTAAAGGATTGTTAAGTGAAAAAATGTGTTTGAGAAAGACTTAAGTGAATAAATATAAGTGTTTTGAGTATAAAAGTTGTTTTAGATGAGTAACCGTTTTAAACACGAGTAATATGTTTGAAATGCAACTCTCGTACTTGGGTTTAAAAGGCGGTTGCAACCATCAAGTTGGTAATATAAATGGTAAATGGCGATGCCGCTTGATATTACAATAAAGAAACAGCCATTTTTTGGGAAATTAGAACAAATTTGATGGCAAGACAACGTATACTATTGGTTGGAAATTGAAAATGATGAGTGTGTATGTGAAAGATTTGTTGTAGTAAATTAAACCTTATATGCATATTATTTGGACTGGGAGTTAAAACTTTTTACAAAAATTGAGCATCTAAAATTTGAAGTTTCTAGTTTTGCAACTTAAATAAGTTGGGGAAGATTGTAAAAGTTTGAAACATTATGTGTTTGATTCTTTAGTTATTTTTTTCTAAGTGAATAAATTTAGTGGTTTATTAGAAATTGGAAGTTAAATATATTATCTTAAGTAAATTGTAAGAATACAATTTCTTTAAGGGGGAGTCCGTAATAAACTAGGTTTCTAGGTACCCAGGGTAAATAGGTTTTAACATAATTTGTGATTTTAAAACCAAGGAATATAAAATGTGAGTTCAAGGGCTTAATTCACATAATAATTTAAGACGTGAAATAAATAGTTTGTGATATATATAAATTTGTGTGTATTGGAATAAATTAAATTCATTTAGTATAATAAGAAAATTTATTCTAATTTGTGTTTGATAATTAAAATTTTGGTGGTTCTAAAGAATATTGAAATATAAAATATTGATCAACGATCAATAATTAAGTGAAAATATATTTGCAATATGAAGTATTAAGTTGTTTTATCAAGATAATTAATAATTTATAAATTTGTGTGGACAATGTTGAGTTGTTGAAATTAGAAAATAAAATCAGAATTATGTTTAAACCATGTTTGGAAATGGTAAAGTAAATTTTAAAATAATAGCATAATGTTGAATCATATCAAGATGGAATAAATTTGTATAAATTGTTGTTAAATGTGAATTTTGACAATAACAATAATATTTTTGGAATTTTGTGTGTTGTTAAAAATTAAAATAAGAAATATAAAATATTGATTTGAAATCAATATTTATGTGTCAAATAATTTTTAATATGATTGTTCAAATCATTTGTTTCAAAATATTGAGGGTTGTACAATCTCCAAAACGAAATTTTGTGTTTTGCTCATAAAATAGCAAAAAGTACAACTTAAATTGTAAATGTGAATTTGTGTATCAACATGCTAAAACTCATGTTAAATTTTGTTGAAATGTTTTCATCCCATTGTACAATTTCCAACATGGATAAGACAATGTAAATATAAACACGAGTTAGAGAAAATGTGTTAAATATTTGTTATCTTGTGTTGTAGAGAAAAAGACAAAATTTCAGCCCGTAATGTTTTGTAACACTTGAGATTTTAGGTTTTTGGTTCTAAAACCCTAACTCACAAAAGTACCAGGACTTGGTTTAAAATAAGGCATGACATTTTCATTAGGGGAATTTTCTTCTTCCTCCTTTTGGTTTTCACTGGGAAAACACGAAAACAATCTATGGCTTTCTTCCTTTCTTAATTTGCAAAACTTATGCCATTTCTCAAAATTTGAAATAAGAAAAATTTCTAATCTCCATCGTCTAAAGAAATCAACTCCAACAAGAAAATCAAATAAATAAACTTACTTGGATCTAAGACAAAGAGCTAAAGTGGAAAGTCATGTTACCGCATGCCTTTCCAGTGCATTTGTAACAGCCCGCATTTTATATATCGAAAGATAGTAAAATATTTTTATTTTATTCCCTAAGGGTTGTATCACTCTCATATTTTAATACGTTGCTTATGGGGATATCAGACATGTCCATAATTTTTTACCAATTTTGTTTGAGACCATTTCGCCCTTGTTAGTCTTGTAAAGGGCATAACTTTTGACTTAGGTCGAATTAGGTGCTGAAACTTGTGCCATTGGAAATGAAATGATGATTCATTTTCCGTAGAGTGGTACATTAAAGATTTGGCTTAGCGGTTTGGGAGGAATCGTTGTTTTAAGGTTTTTCAGTTTGTTGTCCAGGTTTTGCTAGCCTTAATGGGCAGATTTGTAGAGGCCCATTAGCAGGCTGGTGTAAAGCCATAAATAGGAGGTTAGAGGTATGGAGAATAGTTTACTTCTCCACTCTCTCATTTGGTGGCCTTGTGTTCCTCCCTCCTCTAACACCTTTCCACCATTAAAATCGAGATCTAAGGAAGGGAATCCAAGATCTACACCATTTGAATCTAGATCTACATAATTTGAAGTGATAGTTTATCGAATCGAAGGATTTGGATCAAATTCTTCGCTAGACGGAGTCTAATTTCACCGTTTTTGCTTTGATTTGGAGAATTGGTGAGTGATATGCATCTCTCACATGGATTCAATCAAGCATATGAGTTATATGTGCATAAATTCATCATGTTCAAGTCGTTTTCCATAAATCTACATCATGATCAGCTTATTTTCATATGAATCGCCATAGGATCTAATTTAATAAATATAAATCGGTAATTTTCACATATATTTCATATGTTTATGCAAGTTGGATCCGTAGTTATGTTCATATGTTCATTTCTCATAATTTTGGTGAAGTTTGCATATATTTGGTGAAAATCGTCATATTCATGTTTTTAATGATTTCATAACATTCTTATGGTTGTATTGGATGAATTAGATGAGTAAAATTCATCGATCTTGTCGAATGGCCGAGTTTTGGTCGAAATTGGACTTGGATTGGGGATGTACAGGCTACGGGTCGAGCGTGTAGTACAAGTGGTTGGGTCGAGCAAGCCAAAGTGGTCAGTTGCGCAAGAAATGAGTGGTCGGTCGAGCAAAGACTTGGTCAGATCGAGCAGTGGTTTTGGTCAAGCAGTAGTTTTGGGTCGAGCAGTACCGGGTCGAGCAGTACCGGGTCGAGCAGTACCGGGTCGAGCATGGACTCGAGTAGAGGGGGTCGGTCTGGTTGGGTCGAGCAAACATCAGGTCAAGTAGAAGGGGTTCGGGTCAAGAAAGCTAGGGTCGCACCATATTGGGGTCGTGCATGTTAAGGTCGTTCGAAACTAGGGTGGCCGGTCGAGCATGCCAGGGTCGAGTAGGCCAGGTCGAGCAAGCCGAGGTCGAGCACATAGGGTCGTTTCTGAAAAATTATAATTTTCAGGTTCGACCCAGATTTGAACAAAAGGGTCTAAAAATAATAATTTCGGGGGCAACCCTCCCGAACCCTAGCCGCAGCGCAGTGATGTGATTTGGCTCAGTGATGTTGTGACTTCGAAGTAAGTTCAAGTGGGAATATTCAAAGTGTTGAATGTGTTCGTTGATCGGTGTAGAACAACGAATGAGGTGGGAACTCAAAGGTCGTGAGTTGGTGGATAATGGTTGCTTGAGAAGGTTTCTTGAGCTATGGAAAGTCGTCGGGTTGGATGCTAGAGATGTGAAGGCCGAGAAGTTATCGTTGTCGTAAGTTCTAGCAGGCTCAAAGCAGGGGTACAATAGGGCACCCAAAAGACTGGAAGGTTGCTGGTCAAGTACCATGGGTATAATTGAAAGGCCTAGTTGTCAAGTTGGACAAACATAAGTATCGTTGAAAGATGTATGGAGTTTATGTTAGAACTGGGTTTACCATTATCCCTTGACATATGGCAAGGTTGACTGTCATACGATTAACGATAGTTTCGAAGCAGGGTTGGTGGTGATAGCCAGAGTCAGCCATGAATGATTGATTGCTTTGTTTAAACTGTCTCATGTAGATTGTCTAATGTCGAATGAGATGTTCCTTGGGTGCTTATCTGATATTGGTTTAGGCCTCTGGGGATGGTGCTTAAGGGATGTTGAGTTCGATTAGGATGGTTTACATAAGATATATAACTTGGATGTCATAAGTGTTTTACCACGATTGAATGGGTGTTCTGGTTTCCATGGATGTATGGTTGAAATGTTATTGTAATGGCTATCATTGTCCGATGTGGGGAAGATAGGGTTGAGTTCTTCTCTGGTATTGTGGGTAGATTAGTATGTTTATCTATCCATTCTCATATACTTTATCGTTGATGTTTGTTAACTGTTTTATTGCTCACTAAGACTGTTGTCTGACTCAAGATTTTATGTTTCCCTCTTATTACCTTGGGCTGCTCATCTGGTTGTGGATGGGCAGACTAGGTGGTAGGTAACAGGTGATAGCTTAGTGAGGATGATGTTGCAGTTCGGTGGCAAGCTGAAGGCTTACGTACCAGTTTTTTTACTATCTAATATTTCTGTTTTCGCTGTTTGAGTTGCTCTATGAGCGTTGTAGCGAGACTTTATGTACAAACTTTGATATTTCCTATGATGTTTGGATAATCTTTCAGGATGTTTTGAAAGTTTTAAAAGTTTGTTATATGATGCTTCACTATTATTACCTATTCTATATTTTCTACTATATTTTATCCTTGCGCTATGAGTTCCACGATAGGTTACGATGTTGTTATTTACCTATGATGATCGTTTACAGCTGCCTGGCACACCTTTTAGCGCATTATTCCTCTTATTTAGTGCAGGGGTTATGGGTGGTCGTCATATTTGGTATCAGAGCTTTGGTTAATGATTTTAGCCAAAGTTCAAGGACGTAATCACGTATGAGAGACGTGCTTGTAGATTTCGTTTGGATGTATACTTTATGATACTATATAGTGTAGTAGTGTTTCTACTTCTTTAGCATCTTTTCTTGCAAGTGGGTAATCATTCTAATTTGCAGATTTAGAATGAGTCGACGTACTTCAAGGAATACTGCTAGGGAAGGGGTTGTTCCTAGAAGGGGTAATGGCGGTGCACCAGACTACCCAGCCATATTTGAGGCCATGATGGAGGCATTCATGCTAAGGGTACCTGCTCCATTGGCAGCTACGGTAGATGTAGGGGTTCAGTTGCCTAGGGTTGTGGATTTTGCGAAGCTGTGTAATGATTATACATCTCTAGGAGGAAAGTTATTCAAAGGAACGGAACCGTCTAAAGAGGTTAAGAGGTGGATGGATTCTTGTGTCCGTATTTTTGGAGGCTTGGGGTTGGATGACACAACTAAGAGAAAGCTTGCATCAACGCAGTTGCAAGGCTGGGCCATGGAGTGGTCGAATTTTGTTATACTTGAGACTCTAGAGGAAGAGATTTCATGGGAGCAATTCCAAGCTAAGTTTGAAGCAAAGTTTATCTCCACTGCTCAGAAGTCAGCGTTGTTCAAGAAGTTCATAGAGCTGAAATAGAATGGTCGTTTTGTGCTTGATTATGTTTTTGATTTCGAGGCCTTATCAAGATATGCTCGTTCATACATTGACACACCCTATCAAAAGAACGATAAGTTTGTTATGGGTTTGGATACCTACATAGGAAGACCGTTGGTGGAACACATTGATGATTCATTTGAGAAGATTGTGGAAAATGTTGTTCGCCATGAGAGCTTGTTTCCTAAGGAAGAAAATGTTGTCGCTACAACCAAGGAAGTTCAAAAACCACAGCAAGATGGTAATAATAATAAAAGGAAGCAGCAAAAGCAGAAAGGAAAGGATGGCCGGAAGCACTACAAGAATATGAGCTTTGCATAGCACCAGCGCGCATCTTGATTGGAATGCTATTCATGGTCAACGCTATTTTGAGAGAAGGGCGGGACTGCCAACGCTCTTCTAGAATAAAGCGGGAATTAAAATTTCAGCGGCAAGAAAAATAAACGTTTTGTCATCTCCTCCCAAAATCACTTCCCAAATTCGGTTAAACCCAAAATCGCTTAAACGCAGACATAAGAAATGATTAAACTCCGCCATCATCACCTCCTACAGGTCTCGTTCGTGTATAACCCTAATCGCCTTCATCGAAGCTGATGGTGCCCTAATCCCTCTTTCGAGCAATTACTCCCAATATCTAATCGCAACCAGCATTTCAACTACCTAGCTATGCTTCTCATATTTGAAAAACCGTGAGGTATTAATCTATGGTTTTTTATTTTTTATAATTTGATTGTTTTTTCGTATGAACATCTCGTTTTCTTGCCACGATTAGAAATGTTTGTTGTATAATTTTGAGAGAATTATGCTGGTATGCAATTAATAATGCATGGGCAAATCGTAAATCTACTTAGATGATTTCTATTTCATTGTGAAGCATGGTTTGCGTAAGGACTTGAAAAATCACCAATATTTTGCACAACTACTTACTGTTGAGACTTTCTTATTGGTAAGGCAATCATTTGTGTGTAGTTTATCGTATGTGCTGCATACAGATTAATACGAGAGCTATATTATGGCATTTTCCTTCTCCTGAAAACTTTATTTTTAACGTTCATCCAGCATGTTGAGATACCCATACAGTAAACATATGGGTAGAGAACTTACGTAACTTAAAATGATAAGCATATTGATTTAGTGGCAAAATGCGACTAACGCATAATTTAGAAACATAGTTTCCAAAGAGCTTGGCATGCATGGGTAAGTATTTTCTTTCATTTGGTTTTTTACTTTAGTTAGATGAGTGGTTTCTTTATCATATTGGATTTTGTATTTCAATGAAATTATTATTATACTTACAATGAAGATTATTTTGTATCTTTTACACTACCATATATGACAGTGAACGATGGGAAAAACACAACAAGCCTGTATATATCCAATTAGATTACCAAACGACCACATTCCATGTCCTTATTTATTGCGAACTGGTCACTCGTAATTCTATATTCCAATTAAGAGTTGAAAATCTTAAAATCCTACGATTTGAATCCCGTTTTGAATCGAATCTCTCCCTTTACGATTCGATTTGTATTCCAATCCAAACCAAGCTAATATCACACTTTAGAAATACCATTCAATTAAAATTAACATATTCAATATACTTATTTGGGTCTACAATTCCAACTTGAGTAATTTAAAACCAAATTAAAATTGGAACAAGAGAGAAAATGATGTTTTAAGTTTAGATGTATAAGTTCAAACATCAAAATTAGTTTCAAAATTGTGTGCAAACTTTATAATGTATGTTTTCTAAATCCATGATTTACGATTTCAATCCCGTTTCGATTCATAGTTTGAATTTTACGATATACGATTTGAATCTCATTTTGAAAACCTTGACAATTAACATTAATTTTTCATAGATAAATGATTCTACCTTATGATATGGGATTTTGATAAACGTCAATAAAAGATGGGGTCGTGATCCTTAAAAGCCAAAAAACTTAGGTTAGCTTTATACAGGAACTCTAATAACCTGCTTTCCTTATGGATAAAATTTTCAATTTTTTTTGAAGATATATCAATGCAGTATCATGTTTTTACTCAGTTTACTCGCGTTACTGTTATCACTACTTTTAATTACGGTCTAGGTATGGTTTGCACCATCGCTGCCATGACTTTGAACGCATAGTCGGTACGTCCACTCACTGACCATTCCTGCCATGGTTCAAACTGGAGCATTAATATAACCCCGATTATTGGAAAAGGTAAACATAAATTCATTATGTAGGCAAAGCATTTTTTAGTACATATACCATGTACATGTTTCAAGTTAGTGTAGAATTAATAGCTAAAAATCATCTAGTTGAATTAACCAATGCATGTATTTAATGTATTTGTATCTTGAGTCATTTTAGTAGTTTGAACTAGTACGTAGTTACTATTATGGACATTTGAGGCTTAGTCAGTGAACAATTATATGAGGGGCTGTTGCAACCTTAATTTCAGTATAAACAAGGAGTATCTTGTACTTGTTAATTAGCTGTTCTAATTTTGTTTAATTGCTGAGTAATAAATTTCATCCCGTTTATTTCTAAAAAGTATCCTCTGAAATAAGAACTTGATTTATTGTTTGAAATTTGTTCACTTAATAATGTATGGAGGTAAGAATCCTCGGAAAACTATACATCAAAGAAAAATTGTTTGAAATTTGTTCACTTAATAATGTTAATATTTCACATGCATCATAATTTACCATTATTTTCCAAAGAAAAACTGTTTTGAAATTTGTTCACTTAATAATGTTAATATTTCACATGCATCATAATTTGCCATTATTTACCAAAGCTATTTTAGTACATAAACTAGTTAATATTGCACATGCAAACTTACCTGTCAAATTATGCTTGAGAAATATGAACTATTTTTAAATGAAACTTATTGTAGATTTTTCTTTTCTTTGAAGAGTCTTATCCTAGTAAGTACAAATATCAGGTTTTCACTAGCTTTAAAAGTAGTACTCAAGTCTTTGTATAATTAAGATAAAATAATAAGTACCCGCGGAGTCATAGCCAGTGGCCACTGCTGGTTGATAACAAAATACTATTGGTTAGCCAGTGGCCACTGCTGGTACCCACTAGAATAATTTGAAAAGCCAAGTACTGGCAAGCCAGTGGCCACTGCTGGTTGTTGAATGCCACCACTGTAATATCAATCAGCAGTTGATAACAAAATATCTGAAATATGTTGGCCATAAATATGAATAAGCTAGGTGTTCCGCTTTCACGTTCGGGTAAATTGACGTAATATTGTTCGGGCAACCCAGCATTTTCCTTGTTGGATATGAACCATGCATATGCAAAGTCGACCTGGCCCGGTGTTCACTTTAAGGTCAGATTATTTTGTTCAGGTCTGATTAAGCAATAACATATAAAATCAATAGAATTTCTAAAGCCTTCATAATGATTAATATTTAATTTGTAATTTATGAAGCATTTATTATGCTTGAAAGTATTCCTAAAATTAATAGAATTTGATACCAATATTATGAATTTTTATCATACAGGTAGGCAACGTTATTTATAATGTTGCACAAAAAATTGAAAGCACACAAGTATTTTAATGCACCTATAATTCCATATAAATAAGAGGAAAGGGGAAAGAAAGTCCACAGCCTCAGCTTCCAGGAACACTAAAAAAAATAAGATAGTGAAAAATCACATGCTCATCCATTTTAGCTTGGTTAAACAAGAAACATTTGCATGTTTGGCATCTATGTCACATTACATTAAAAAGCAAGCACAATAAACATACAGTACAAACATGATGCAGCAGGGTCAGTCAAGAAAACTGAATTTTAATGTTCTTGCCTGATTCACAATCTGTCTTTGCATCTTGTTGTATGCACAAATGTAAACACTGTTAGCAATTCACCGACTAACTTCACTTATTCATTAGCTCAGAAAATCTAATAATATAAGGGTGTGTTTGGGTTACATTTTTTAATCTTGAGTTTTCGCATATACAAAAGTATCGATGGCGCACACATATTAAATCACAGGTGTTTGTATTTCACTAAATTTCAAAAGAGAATGGAGCTAAGTGGTAGGTCGTTAGAATAAGAAGTGGTCCAAATGATTAAAAAAACAATTTATAAAAATGCAAGTTATAACGAGAGCAGTATGTTTCTCAGTTGTCGGCAATTAATTAGATGTCCAACTATATGTCATTTATGTATTATAACATATCTCCTTGAGCATACTAATTTGGTTATATATGATAATATATGAACATTTCAACATAACTTGATTCTTTCTTTCAATAATACTAGAGCAAATCAATTTGCGTGCTGCTATACAATAAATGATCTCCAGGTAACAACCTTTGGATATTACGCTTGGGATTCATTTTTGCTTTTGATTTTCTAGACTGTTTGGAGCTGAATAGGCATGTAAATAATTTATTATGTGTTATAAATAATATACAATAAGAAAGCCATTAGGAGAGGATAAAGAGGATACTTTTTATCCATTCATCAATTAGTACACTATTTACAATACATGAGCTCCTTATATAAAAGCTTGGAAGCATGGAGTAAAACTTATACCACAATGTGGGACTAAACTATATATGACAAAAGCATATTCACTCATATATATTACAACACTCCCCCTTGAATACGCGTCTTCAAAATCTGGAATGCTCTGCTAACTTGAAGTTGTCCCTTTTAAAACATATATGATGATTTCTCCCTCTTATAATTATCCGTTCAGTCGATACAACTATTGTTTGTTGCCTTCAAAACTCTATCAGGAAAACCTAATGGGAAAAACCTTGAACGAGAAAAAGAATACAACATCTGACATCATGAATATCATATTAAAATGATATTCCTTAAAAGAGTTTGATTCTGCAGGATCAAAACAATGCCTCATTAAAAAACCTTTTTATGAAAAACCCTGTGGGAAAAATCGTAAACAAGGAAAAGAGTGCAAATTCATTTCATCTTTAGGTAACATGTTTTATAATGTTACAGTAAGGGTTGATACTTCAAGATCAAGATAATGACTCATTAAAAACCTTACTAACAAAAATCCATTGGGAAAAATATCAGTGAAGGAAAAGAGTACATTATAGCATATTTTTATATGCTCTCCCTTATTTATAACTCATTATTCAATTAGTCTATTGATGTAGTCGACGCATGCCAATTTTGTACATCATCTTCTGGAATGTTGATTTGGAAATTGCCTTTGAGAACAGATCTACCCGCTTTTCTTGAACTGAATTTGTTTCTCCTCATTCTTGTTATCCTTTCATTCATGTGTAAAGAGAAATTTAGAAGAAATTTTCTCCATCCTATCAGCCTTGATATAATTCACTTGAATCTGAGTCATGCAAACTGCCTTGTTGTAACGGCAAAGAATTTCGCTCGATCCGAATCGATCGTTAAACCGACTAAGACCGTTCGAAACCCCTGATCGTTTTGAGAACAGCTGTAATGTCCCGTATTTTTCCGACCATTTATTTGAAATATTTTATATATTGATTTGAATTTAAATAATGGGATTTGAACATTTTTATTTGAATATTTAAATTATATTAATAATATAATGATATTTTGTTTTTGGAATATTAGAACATACTGAAATTGCTGTATAAAGGTGAACGAGCGATTTAAAATGAGCTTAAATATATATGAGAAGTGAAAAACATCATTTGAGCTAAGAGAGGTGTTAGTACCAACTGATAATAGAATGAACTAATTTACGTTGTAAATCATCTTTTGTGTAGTAGGTTAGTTAGCGGTTTATGGTCCCAAATTTGTCCGAGCCAAACTTTTTAATTTTTATAGCATGAGTGAATTGTACATATGGAGATTTATTTCCTAAAACTAATAAAGAGAAAACAATTTTGAATGTAACTATAAATTTGGATATCAATATATGTTATCTAATTTAAGGAAGCACTATTTACATATAAAATAAAAAAAATAAAAAAAATCTCAGTTAACAAATGCGACATATTTTGCACAAGAATTTGAAATTTCAATTAAAGAAGAAAATACAAATCCGCAAAGATGCAAAGATGAACAGATAGAGAAAAACCAATCTATGTATATAGCTTGAACAAATCGAAGCAGATATAAATATATTTATATTACAGACCAAATCTCATAAACAAGATTCACTGCTGAAATGAAAAGAGGAAAGAAAAAAAAATGATACATCAAATCTACAATGCAATTTCGAAACTCTCAAATAAGATGAACAAGTAAATGGATGCACCAGATCTATATGTGATCACGCCAGTACATGAAAATCCAACCCAAATCTTCACTGCTTAGGGTGTTGCCACCACCACTGTCCACCACCTAACTAATCTGAGAAAAAGAAAAGAAAAGGACAGCTATTAATAGCTAGTATATATAGATATGTAAAGTAAAAGATTTGAATAAGGAAAATAACACATTAAAAACTCAGATTCTGTCATACAGCAATCAGAAACAGCTAAGAAAACAGTGATTTAACACAATTTTATTTCCTTTAACAACAGTAAAGGATCCACAGTTTGAATTCAAGCAAACAAGTCATTATTCACATCAGCAAAAAGAAAATAAAACCATACAATAGCTTCGGCATAAAGTTTGATCAATGGTTTCTTCAATAGAGTGAACAAATTGATAGCACATGGAAAAGCTGGAAACAAAATCCAATAAAATCTACCTATATATTCATAAATATTTAGAAAATCTGTTATACAAACCTATAAAATCTGTTTCGCTATATCCCAATATAGATCTGAAATCAAATTAAAAATAGTAGCAGACAAGACCATGTGAACAAACAGTATTTTTAGATGTATAGCTTAAACCATAAGGGCAGTTGCATATCTGAGCATTTCACATGGGTAGATCGAACAAAACCTGTTAAGTAACCCACAACCATCGACTTGTCAATCACCACAAATCCGTAACCTCACTGATGAACATCACACAAACCAAGTAAATTACCTACAGTTTGACTACACGACTGAAATGAAAAGGGAAATATCATCTAGGACCCTAAGCACTGTAAAAATTAAACCTAGGATGGAACAATTCGAAAATCCACTAGTATAAATACACTAGCAAAGTGATGAAGTTGCCACAACAAACTAGATCAACACAGCAAGAAAACCGAATTCAACTAAAAGGGAAAATCAAAACAGAAATTAAATATTGGAAAAAAATACTTAGCTTTGATCTTTCCTTTCTGGAAGGTAAGGGCAAATTCGATGAACTAGGATTCAGGGTTCGGTCTCGGGTTGCGCTTTAGGGTTTGGTGAAGCCTGGGTTACTGGTCGGGAGAAAAGGGGTCGGGATGGAAGCTGTGGAAGGCAGCGCCTCTGGTGAGGGCAGGGGTGTGGGATCCGGTGGTAAGAAGCATCGGTGGCAAGGATTTAAGGTGGAGGGTTTCCATTTTTTTTGCACTGGAGATTCTTGTGGCGGCTACGTTATGAAAGAAAATGAAAGAGGAGCCGATGTTTTAGGGTTAAAAGGAAAAGGGAGGCGGGCCTAGTTTAATTCGAATGGGCTGAACAGGTTAAGGTAAGGCCCAGTTTTGCAAATCTAATATATATATTTAGTTTAAGTGTAGGCTTAAGTTAGTATTAGTTGTTTAATTAAGGACTATTAATTTAAGATGAGTTAACCTAATTGATGAGAAGTTAAAACCATCTCATATCATTACTTTGCGGGTCTAATTGGTCATGTTACTTAGGTTAATCTATTTAAAATGTAATTATGTGTTTAATATAATTCAGTCTTACCACATGTGATTAGTGTTTATTATTTTAATTAAATAAAACCACAACGTAAAATAAAGGGATTAAAGAATTTAGTAGGGGTTGTATAGAGGGTATTTGGTGAAATTAAAAATTGGTTTAGTTTATTTAATTTATATCTAAGGATTTAATTAATTTAAAGGCGTTAATATTTAAAAATGTATAACTCGTTCGTATATGAACAGAAATGGGCAGAACAACTCGTGTTACGATCATAACGACAAGCAGAACAAAATCGGAAAGAAGCTGGCAACAGTGAGAATCAAAGGTGAGTTAACCTCACTCAGTTTCTTCCAGTTTATATTTGATATAAATTGGGTTTTTGTTTTATCTACTCTGGTTGCTAGAAATGGACTGTCTGTTTGTTATATCTTGTTGGTTTGAACAATGGAATTTAAACGGTTGTTTAAATTCAGTGAAATATAAAATCGTTATTCTTAACGACTAAATCCAATAAAGGAAATTTTCCTTGATTTACCACGTTTATAAAATAAACATGTTTGAAATTATTTGAATATTTTGCGTGATCTGATTGTTGATTGAGTATCGTCCTTTATTATCAGATAAAGGAAATAGTTGAATTGGGAAATTGATTTGATTGATGAACAGTTGGAGAGAAATTCAACATTTGATTTGGTTTAACCAATGACAATATTGGTTGAGTAATTTGGTATCACTTTGCGTGTCAGATAATCATGGATTTTTATCATCAAGTGGGTCGACCCTTATGAAATTTATAAATATATTTTATAATTAAAATAAGTTTAAGTACATTATAGGGCAATTTTAAAGAGGAAATAAGGATTTTTATCTAGTTAATCGAGTTAGGTTTTTAATTGAATATTTTTTATTAAATTCGAATTGATCGAATATAGTTATTTGAGACAGAGTTAGTCAAACATAGTTATTCAAGATAAGTACCATTTCGTAAGACTGCCAGCGAAATTCGCAGGGCTGCATATAGCCTACGGCGGTCGGATGTTTCCTGAGGGAATCAGGCGTAACCATTGTGATCGCTGCGATCTAAAGCCAAGCGAATGGTGTTAAATCAAATAGTAGTAAATCGATAAAAGTTAATTAAGTCGAGTTAGTCAAAGTTGAGTTAATGAAGTCGAGTTGGCCAAATTTAGTTAAATAAATCGAGTTAGTTGAGTTAGAGTTAATCAGTTTGAGTAACCAGTTAGAGTAAATCAGGTAGAATTAGTTAGGTAGAGTAACCAGTTATGGTTAATCAATTAAAGTAAATCGACTGGAATTAAATCGAATTAGAGTTATTCAAATAGGGGTAATCAAGTTTGAGTTAATCGAGTAGTAGTGAATTGAATAAAGTTAGTAAAAAGGGATTAATCGAATATCACTTATTCGAAGTAGAGTTATCGAATATAGTTTATTCTAGAAGTGAGTTAAATCTTATTTGAAGAGATAATTAATTGGATATAGTATATTCAAAAGAGAGATTATCGAATACAGTTTTATTCGGAAGAATGATAAATCGAATATGGGTACTCGAAAGGAAGTTGTTAAAGATTTCGAAGATGAACCTTGTCTTTTTCAAGGTTGGAAATGTTGCTCAGTTAAGGTCTGAGAGGTAAATTATACCCCAACTTGATTGGCTTCGTTTTTAACTAAGGATGAGTAAGGTTCGGTGTAACGACCCAGAAAATCTGAACCAATTTAAAAATTTTAAATTGGCTAAAATAATGGATTTTAAATATTTAAAATAAATATTTTAAATAATGGCGATGAAAACTGAGTTTGAATCGACAATTGAAAACGAATATAATTAATTATAATTATAAACAAGGCCTGAAAGGGCGATGTAGTTTCAAAAATCGAATTCAAACTTTGTCGGACTATACCGGGTGCAAAACCAAACGAATTTTAGTGAAACCAAAAATATTTAATTCTGTTAGTGAATACCTTTCCAACGAATCTGACAAATCGAAATTTGATAGCGGGAATCAAAAGATATGTCCAGTTGAAAATTCTGAATAGTCGCTATGGAATTCAGGCCCTTACAAATGGACATTTTGCAAACGACCTCGGATTTCGACGAAACCACTTTTGTTGGATCCGTGATGTCAAATTATTGCTAGGTTTCAAATTTCATAATTTTTCGAATCAATATGTGGGTGTGGCAAAGGAAAACGTGTTTGACCAGTTTCAGTTGATTTTAATCGACTGGAAATTGGCCATTTTTCAAACGGTCTCAGAATTTGACGAAACTAGTTTTGTTGGGACCGTATCGTTAATACGAAGCTAGAAAATATTTTTCTGGAATTTTTCGAGTTCGTATGTGGCCCCACTAAATTGAAATGTGCGTTTAAATTGAATATGTAAAGAATTACACTTTAAATTCAACGGAAACTGATTCAAACGATCGAATCAGCTTACGATACATATCCCATTGTGTTCGGAATGGGGGGTAGAACGCTAGGGACGACAGTCGGTGGGTCTCATTTCGACTTCGAATAAAAAGTCAACTTTTAATAGAAATTAAATAAAATAAAGTAATAATATATAACCCCTTACCCTCACTCTCTCTCTTCCTCCCCATTTCCCCGTCGTTCAACGGAAATAAAGAAGAAAAAAAAACCCTAAAACAATCGACGCCGTCGCACTCGTCGGAGCGCCGCCCTAGCCGTCGCTGAACTCCCCCCATCACCTCCATCTTCTCCGATCTCCTCTCTCCCCTTCCTCTCCTCTTCCACTTCGCCCAAAACGAGACCCTCCAGTATCGCGCGCCCCTTTATTCCAAACCCTTGTCGAGCACCTGAAGCCGTCGGACCTCCCTAAGCCGCCATCACCCACCTCCTACAGCCCCCTCCGATCCATCTTCTCCCCCCATTGCTGTAAGCTTTCATTTTTTTTATTTTATTCATTTATTTTGCTTTATGTTAATTTATTTTAAATGTTTTGTTAGTTTAATCTGATTTTTTTTACATTGTTAAAAAATTGAATTTTTCAGTGTTTAAAAACTGAAATCTTATTTATGTAGTGGTTTAAAGATCAAATTTTTTTCTATGTATGAAAAATAGGGTTTATAATATATAAAGATTATATTTTGAAGGGAGAAAATATTATATTTTTAAAATAGAGAAGTTAGGATTTTTAGAATATGAAAAGAACGAAGTAAAAATATGATTTTTATATATTGAACATCGAAGTAAAAATATGATTTTTATATATTGAATAGCGAAGTAAAAATGTGATTTTTATATATGTAGTGAATACAAAAGTGACAGGAGAAGAAACGACGAAGATTTCCTACATATGAAGAGTCGAGACGTTTGAATTAGCTAATCGGTGAGAATTTCTCACTCTTCAATTTCTTTTTCTAGCTATATATATATATGTGTTGAAATAAAAGTGAATTGCTATATATATATATATATATATATATACGCCCCTCGTCCACAAACCATGGACGATATTTATTGATTGAAATTTTTGTGAAAATTGATTGATAGCGAATGATTGTTTGGGATTGTTTGTGGTTGATATTGATTGATTGTGGTTGAAAAATACCCGTTTGTGGTTGAAAAATATTTGGTTGAAACCACATAGGATTAGTTTGTGGAAATGAAATAAATATATACATGCCGCCTGCGTGCGAACTAGATGCATGATCCCCATTGTCAAAAAACCGCGAGGTTTTAAGGAAGAGCGAGGAGCCGTACTAGGGACGGTCCCGGTTTTAACTACCCTGTCGTTATGCTGCCGAAATTTTGAATAACATTCATGTGTTTGAATTATTTTCATTTGCTAAAACTATATTTATTCATTGAATAGAACACCTTCATGTGTTGAATCGATATTCATTCGTTGATTAGAAATTCATGTGTTGAATGGTATTCGCGTTTTAAATAAAAAAAATCACATTTCTATTTATATATAGAAACTATAGAAAACCTTCATCTGTTGAATCGATAGTCATTCGTTGATTTGAAATTCATGTGTTGAATGGTATTCATATTTTGAAATAAATTGTTTGATAATAAAAAAAAATCACCTTTTATCGGCTATATGAACTGTGTAAAATAATCTCGTTTTAAAAGAAATTGTTTTATGATAAAAATCCTATTTTTGTCACCTATATGAACTATATAGAAAAATAGTGTTTTGAAATGAATTGTTTTACAATAAAAATCACATTTTTATTGTATGCATGAATCGTTGAAATGTGAAGTGTTAAAAATAGCCACTTGTTCAAATAAACATATATGAGTTGAAATATTCATTAATTAACTAATGAAATGATTTGTACCTATGTATGTAACATTAGAATGAATGGTGTTTTTAAACCAAATAGAAATCAAATATGAAGTTGAATAGAAAATGATAAATGATAAGAACTATATATATGTACATGCATATTCATTGAACAGGTTATAGCAAAGGGGCTAGAGAAGAGGAATAAAATTTTGTGCCCGACAAATAGGTACACATTTACTGTTTTGTTTGGGTGATGATTTTATGAGCCTGTTGGCTAGCCGCTTGGCTTTTTCTTTTTCTTTTTGAGATTAGAAGGACCGGGAAAGCTATTTGCGATTTCCCGATGCTCCCGGTGCAGGGGAGGTTATGGCGAAATTTTCCAAAATTTTAAGGCGTTAGCGAAATATTTGAAGTGAAAACGATATTAAAATCATTGAATGAACTATATTTATATAAATATATAAATATAAATAAAATTAAAACGAAACGAGGCCGTGCAGTTCGTATTTTGAAACCGTGTTTTCAAACAACTAGTGCGGGAAATCCGACCATTGGATTTTCCCGAAACCTCAACCGTCGGGTTTGCCTTGGAAATATCTTCCCAACGGCACCAACCTTGAAAAAATCCAATGGTTGGATTGTCTGGAATGTTTAATTCAAATCTGATGAAAAACAGCGCCAGAAGCGATTATATTTATATATATATAAATATAATTATATATTTAATCGAATAACGACGCTGCAGTTCGTATTTTGAAATCGAAAATTCAAACGATTGTACCGGGAGATCCGACCGTCGGATTTTCCCGAAACTGGAACCGTTGGATTCGTTTTGAAAAGACCTTCCTAATGATGTAAATTTTGTGAAGATCCAACGGTTAGATTTTCAGATATGTGTAAATCAATTCTAAAGAAAAACAGCGCCACGGCCGCGTTATGGCCCGAAGCGTCGTTTTGAATAAACTGGCTATTTTAAAATAAATAAAAATAGCGATAAATCGTTATAAAATATCATAAACGATATGGGATGGAAATAAACTGAATTTGCTCGATTTATGTAGTAGTTGATGGTTGAATGTGTTTGGTGTGAAAATTACATTAAAGAAAAAAATTGGTGTTGTCAAATGATTTAACCATTGGAATAAATTGATTTGAAATTCTAAATATACGTGAATTATTTGAAAAGACCGAGTTAATTCTCATTTCAAATAATTGACCAACGATTGAAATTCGAAGATGAAGACGATGGTCGAAGACCGGAGATCTTCACCTCGTTTGGATGGTAACCGAGGTCCTGATTGGGAGGCATCCCGAAATATGGATAATGAGTGGTGATCGTCCAGACGTATGTGGTGATCGAAGGGTTTGCGAGGTATTCAGTGCCTCCGGTTTCGTTCAGACCCAGAACGGACTTGTAAATAGACGGTGTGTCTGACATTGGATTTTATTCTGTGTTGATTGATCTCTATTAAATATACATCTGTTTGGCGGCGGAGAATTTATTCTTTTACTTAACGCCCTTCTCTGAGACGCACGAGCTCAGAGGTTGTATATCGATGGACATCAGTCGCATGGCATGAATTGCCTGTGTGGCATGCTAAGATGCAGTGATCAGGGCTTCTGTTGAAAAGCAAAGCCTTGTGGTGATGATCAAAGCACCGCCTGTGTGGCGTAACTTTGTGTATAACGTGAATTTGCGAGTCTCACACCCCGGTATGAACCTAAAATGGGAGAAGGACCTCAGGGAGGGCATGCGTTTCTTTCTAGCTAGGGTGGTGTCAGTGACCTACCAGCCCTGACATTTATATACTTTTCACCTATGTGGTTGTTGCTGTTGCGAGGCGCCTCGGTTTGATCGGACGATCCGGGTCCGATGGAGTCATTCGTTGGCTCATTTACGCCCCAAAGGGCGGGGGGACGTATTGTTCAGGCATAATAATCCACATCGGTGGACCGGCCCTGTCGCTCCAAGGCTTGCCTGCGCGCTTGCCTGAGACATGGGCTAGATTGTCTCGAATTCGGTAAGGACTATCTTTTGCCTTGGTTCATGATGGAAATCCAATTTCCAAATACGACATCGTGCGGTTTTGATTGTATATATATATGGCGACATGATATATGGTACCCATGCCGTCTATGATTGATAGTTATGATTTGAAATTGTTTTCAAAACATATAAACACTAGCAATAATATCAAATGCCTTTGTTCTATTCGTATCAAGCATATTTTGGCCGTTATAAGGTAAAAACTCTATCCTCCGGTTTGCGTTGCATTGTGTGATGGGAACTGAGTCTTATAACGGTTTCATTTTTATAAAAAGCATAGCGATGTTTAAAAGAAAGATTTGTTTTAAAGCACTGGCAATCCAATGGAGTAAACCCGTTCCACGAAAGTGGCGTGGTCCTGTGATTTGCCAAATTATATATGTGTTGAGTAGATTTCTCATACCAGTCCCATGACTGACTCGTAGTTTGTTTCACTTTCAAACTCGGGTGCCCCTTTCTCTACACGGGCAGCCTTGTATTCAGGTTTAGCTGGTTCTTTTTCTGGATAGCTGGAGCTGAAGATGGATTCTATCATTTACTTTTTTTATGCTGTTCAGCTCCTATTGTACATATTTTGTTTGTTTTCCGCTGTAGACATTTATGTATAGCTGAACTGTAATTGTACTAAGTAAGATCCTGTATTGTGTAACTCGGATGTTTACATTTATACAGTATATTCTATTGTTCATTATCTGGTGTATTTACTTAATTTTGTTCTGCTATTATCTGTTTCTGTGTTATATTCCAAAGATAACCCTTGTCTCCGTCTGAACAGGATTTGGGGTCGTCTCATTCGGTGGTGAAGGTTGGTCAAGTAAATTGAGCCAATGAGTGAAAGGGGTTGAATTGGCTGGTGATGCTTTATTTAAACATCGGTTTAAATCAAATGAAGAAGTTGGGAAACGAAATGTTCAATATATATAGAAATAAGCAAAAGAAGTAAATTCTGGAAATGTCCCAATGTTAATAAAGTATATTTTCTAAATGTAGGAAATAAGAATTTACGTATATATATAAATGGGTAGATGACTAGGTCAAGGATAATTTAATTTAAAAATAAACATTGAATGCTGATTGGTCGATAGAATTCCCATCTGGAAATAATATCGTTGTTTGCACACCTGTTTTTATTTGATAGTCAAATCCCCGACTATCAAAACCTGTCCATACGATCGTTGGTTCGGAAAGGCCGGGATCAAATTTATATTCGAAAACCATTCCGACCAGCGAATACGTGGAAGAAGATTATTGAAGATAGAGAAATTGAAGACCGTTGATCTTCATGAGCGGAAGAACCACTGATTGGATTTCTCTGGTTTAGCGGCCGGAGATATTTCAACAATGATTCTATCGTGATTGGAATCTACGGGTTGCAAGGGCTTCTCGCTACTGATCTATAGGGTGATTCCTAGGATGCAGTAGGAGGGTGCCTTCGGTTCATCCTGTCCCTGGATGGCTTGTATGGACGGGTGTCTGACAGATTATTTCCGAAGGAGTCACGTACTTTGATTTCTTCAAACGTATTTCTGTTAATGGCAGAGGAGCCCGTACACCTTCTCTTAGCTGACCGCAGAGTATTTTTGTGGATATCAATTAGGGATATCCGGAGGATCTGACGATGTGGCATTCAAAGTGAATTGTGACCAGATGTTCTGAAGATAAATTCTAGCCTCAAGCCTCATCAACCGGGAAATGACAAAAATCGGGCTGGCAGCATGGCTATGTGGGTCGCTCCCATTAGGGTGTATGATCACCTATCTAGAGGGATTCCATTTGCTTCTTTAATCTATATTCGATGCTATCCCTTTTCGGGAGGCGGTTTCTGATCCCAACCGTCGGTGATATACATTCGATACACTCAAGCGAAATGAGTGGTCGGTCATGTGAGGGCCGGGTTGCAAGACGTTCTTGTTGAACCCAGTGTATTCGTCTCTAGAGATACACGATCGGCAGGTGGTCCCATACCTTGTCAGAGCTGGAAACCAATCTCCAATAAGTGCTCGCGGTTTTGATTGTATACTATATATGTGGAGCGTGAGATGCAAGCGTTCCGCTAGATTGTTAATTACTTGTATTTAGACATTATCCTAATATCAGAAAAGATATTGTTTTCAAACTGTTTTGGGTTATCGTAAGGTAAAAACCGTCCGTGTTTATGTGTGGATTCGGTCTTACGATTATCTTTTGCTTTTGAAAGGATTTTGAACTTTAAAATCATGATGGGATGATTTACCCTTAATACCGTGCGAGTTTATCTCACTCTGGTTCACCAGACTGACCCGGTGTTTTGTAAATGCTCGGGTTAGCCCGGAGTGTACAGGTTCAGGTTATCAAATGCTGTGAAGAGACGGGCCAGAAGAATTCAGTCATATGATAATATTCCGCTGTGTTGTATATAAGGGCAGATTATTAGAACTGTCCAGTGATGATGATGTACTCTGATATTGTAAGTTTTATTCAAATCTCTCAATAAAGATTTATTTCTATTTTGTTCCGCTGCGATGTGAGACTCTGTGTTGTGTTCTTCTTCTTCTTCTATTCTTATATTTCTTCCTTTCTTATCTCACCCTCTAATTTCTTTCATTGACAATCTGGTGTTCTCGGTGTTTGGAAGGTCGGCATAAGATACAGTAAAGGTATTTATGTCGATTTTCGAGGCCGAAAACCGCCGGGTCGTTACAACAGGACAAAATAGAACGCAGACGGAAGAACATTTCATTGTATATTACAACAATTCCATCAGATACAAGAATATACAGAGTATAAATGAATAAATTACATTCGATAAATATCAGAGATTACAATAAATTACATAGCAGCGGAAAATAATACAAAAGCACAACTAGAAGTGATACACGGATACAGAGCTTTCCGAGCATCGTTCCAGCTGTAAATCAGGACCCTGTGAATGTAAATCTGCAAAACCAAAACTACTAGCTACCCGCGTCGAAAATAAGGGCACCTAGAGTTTAGGTTAAAACAATAAACTCCAGGTCAGTCATGTGACTGGTGTGAGAACTAAAACAGTTATTAATATTGGTTTTAAAGTTTGGTAAATCAATGGACCACGCCGTATAACACGGTACGGGTTTCCTTCCAAGAATACCAGTGCATAGAACAAACAGCGCAATGCTAAATAAAGAAAAATGAAGCTGTTATAAGACCCCGGTCCCATCACACAATGCAACGCAAGCCGGAGAATAGAGTTTTTTACCTTATCAACAAACACAGATTTTTATTTGTGCAGTTGGGCGATGTGTAAAATTTATCGACCCAATCAATATCAGTCAAATCAGTGTATATAAACAAATCGGCCGATTTGTTTATAATTATTTATTTATTCACTTTCACGTTAAAAATTATATTTTTAACGATAATTAATTTATTTCAACCATCTACAATTTATTATCGATTTCACATCAACATCACAAACAAATTTCACAACACATCAATCAAACAAACAAGCCATCCATGGTCTGTAGATGACGGGTGTCGGGTGCTGCTAAGCACCATCTGCATCCTAGTATATATATATATATATATATATATAACTAGAAAAAGAAATTTAGAGTGAGAAGTTCTCACCGATAGCTATTCCAACTCCACGACACTTCATTTATAGAAATCTTCGTCGTTCTCGCCTTTCTTCACTTTCGTTGCCCGTATTCACTACATATGTAAAAATCAAATTTTTACTTCGCTATTCAATATATAAAAATCGAATTTTTACTTTGCTATTCAATATATAAAAATTGAATTTTTACTTTGCTATTCAATATACAAAAATCGAACTTTTACTTTGCTATTCAATATATAAAAATCGAATTTTTACTTTGCTATTCAATATATAAAAATCGAATTTTTACTTTGCTATTCAATATATAAAAATCGAATTTTTACTTTGCTATTCAATATATAAAAATCGAATTTTTACTTTACTCGATTTTTACTTTGCTATTCAATATATAAAAATCGAATTTTTACTTTACTATTCAATATATAAAAATTGAATTTTTACTTTGCTATTCAATATATAAAAATCGAATTTTTACTTTGCTATTCAATATATAAAAATCGAATTTTTACTTTGCTATTATATAGGTAAAAATTATATTTTTCTAACGCTGCTATATAGATAAAAATTATATTTTTACACTACTATTCTCTATATAAAGATTCCGCCTTTTCAAATATAAAGATTTCGCCTTTTCAAATATAAAGATTTCGCCTTTTCAAATATAAAGATTTCGCCTTTTCAATTTCAAAAATCTAATCTTTTCTATTTTAAAAATCTAATCTTTTCTATTTTAAAAAATCTAATCTTTTCTATTTTAAAAAATCTAATCTTTTCTATTTTAAAAAATCTAATCTTTTCTATTTTAAAAAAAACCCACCTTTATATTGATAAAGATCACACCTTTATATTGATAATCAAATAAATAAAAATCGAATTTTTATGCCATATACACTTGGGTAAATGTCATATTTTTACTTCCTAAACATATATATAAGAATCAGTTTCTACATATGCTTTTACAATTTAAAAATCAGATTTTTATTTGATTACCAAAATTTAATTAAACAAAACATTCAAAAAAAACTTACTGTTTCGTTTTCTGGAGGTCAAGGGGCCCTGCTGCTCGCGGTGGCTCGCAGGGGGGGCTCGACCTCTGGCGGCGGAGGCAGGTGATGCGGCGAGCTTGGTTTGGGCGCGTTGGGTTCCTGGGGTGTCGCTGAAGAGGGAGAGTCGAGGGCGGAGGAGGTGGGAGGATGGGGCAACGTGGCTGCGGGGTCCGATGGCGGCACGAGCGGCGGCGGGAGTGGATGAGCGCCGACGATGGAGAAGAGGATTGGACGAGGTCGGTTTTTTTTTTTCTATTCTGAATCGAACTGGAGGGGGGGCAGAGGGATTTAAGGGGAGAGAGGAAGCTTTTATTTTATTTTATTTATTTAATTATTTAATCCCAAAAAGTTGACTTTTTCATATGACCTCTAAACGAGGTCCACTGCCTGTCGTCCATAGCGTTTTACCCCCATTCCGAACACAATGGGATATGTGTCGTAAGCTGATTCGATCGTTTAGACCAGTTTTCGTAAAAATCAAAATATAACTCTATATATTAAATTTGAACGCGCATTTCAATTTACCGGGGCCACATACTAACCAGAAAAATATTTTCTAGCTTCGTATTGATGATACAGTCCTAACAAAACTAGTTTCGTCGAATTCTGAGACCGTTAGAAAAATGGCCAATTTCCAGTCGATTAAAATCAACTGAAACTGGTCAAACGCGTTTTCCTTTGCCACGCTCACATATTATTTCAAAAAATTATGAAATTTGGAATCTAAAAATAATTTGACATCACGGATCCAACAAAAGTGGTTTCGTCGAAATCCGAGGTCGTTTGCAAAATGGCTATTTTTAAGGGCCTGAATTCCATAGCGACTATTCAGAATTTTCAACTGGACATATCTTTTGATTCCCGCAATGAAATTTCGATTTTTCGGATTCGTTGGAAAGATATTCACAATTAGATCCCATTATTTTTGGTTTCACTAAAATCCGGTTTGTTTTGCACCCGGTATATTCAATTGAAGTTTGAAATCGAATTATCGAACTACCGCGCCATTTTCAATTCTATTTATAATTAAAATAAATATTTATATTCTAACGACGATGTATATAATATATACGTCGAATCCTACTCAAAATAAATTTCTCGTCAAATTTATTTAAAATAATTCATTTTAAATATTCAAAATTCGCTAAAATTGCCAAAATAAAAATTTTAAACTGGCCCAGATTTTCGGGTTGTTACAATCTCCCCCACTTAAAACTTTTCGTCCCCGAAAAGGAACAAAGTCGAAAGTGGTTTGATTAATCAACTCTACGTTCGATCTGGCTTTCATTCTCCAACTTTTCAGTTTCTGAGAATTTTCAAAAATTCTTCAAAAATTTGGCTAACACCCGGAATTTTCGAAAAATTTCGCCCTAACCTCCCCTGCACCGGGAGCCACAGGAAAATCCCGAAATTGCCATATAGGCCTTCTGATCTCAAAAAGAAAAAGCCAAGCGGCTCATAAAATCATCATCACCCAAATGAAACAGTAAATTATAGTAAACATGTACCTATTTGTCGGGCAAACAAATTTTATTCTCTGCTCTAGCCTCCTTGCTATGACTTGTTCAATGTAAGTATATGTATATGCAAGCAAATGCGACAAATTTTCAATACAATTCAATATTTGGTTCAATTAGGCTAAGTGGTTCAAAATTATCAAACAAATAATCAAACAACACAAACATCAATCAATTAGTGAATTAGAGTTTCAAATTCATAATTTTGATACATATACAAAAATCATGTTTTTGATGCCAAATCACAACAATGAATTCTAGCTATATTTTGGTTCTCACACCAGTCTGATGGAAGTATATAGAAACCACACCTTCGAAACACGAACATAAATATTGATGATGCCATGGTCATTATCAACATCATCTCCGGGCGACTAGAGTGTGATTCTATATCTATCCAGTATATTAAAACTTCGACTATACGTTCATGACGCGTATACGTGAAATCTATATATACTCGATTGTCCAAATTCAAAACAAATAAATAGTCAAATACGTATAAAGCGATTTAAATTTTCAAAACAATATTGTTTTCATTTGAAAAATATACCCTTCACACTCGTTCTAGGATACTACTGATCCTATCTCTAACGAGTCATTCTAATTGGATATTACTAATCCAATATCTGATGAATTCTTTCGTATGGTTCTAATGTGTCTTGTTCTCGAGCTCTGTAAACCAAAGCTCTGATACCAACTGTAACGGCAAGGAATTTCGCTCGATCCGAATCGATCGTTAAACCGACTAAGACCGTTCGAAACCCCTGATCGTTTTGAGAACAGGACAAAATAGAACGCAGACGGAAGAACATTTCATTGTATATTACAACAATTCCATCAGATACAAGAATATACAGAGTATAAATGAATAAATTACATTCGATAAATATCAGAGATTACAATAAATTACATAGCAGCGGAAAATAATACAAAAGCACAACTAGAAGTGATACACGGATACAGAGCTTTCCGAGCATCGTTCCAGCTGTAAATCAGGACCCTGTGAATATAAATCTGCAAAACCAAAACTACTAGCTGCCCGTGTCGAAAATAAGGGCACCTAGAGTTTAGGTTAAAACAATAAACTCCAGGTCAGTCATGTGACTGGTGTGAGAACTAAAACAGTTTTTAATATTGGTTTTAAAGTTTGGTAAATCAAGGGACCACGCCGTATAACACGGAACGGGTTTCCTCCCAAGAATACCAGTGCATAGAACAAACAGCAATGCTAAATAAAGAAAAATGAAGCTGTTATAAGACCCAGGTCCCATCACACAATGCAACGCAAGCCGGAGGATAGGGTTTTTACCTTATAACAGCCAAAGAATGCTTGATACGTTTAAAACACATTATTTGATACTATCATAGGTGTATAGTGTCAAAACAATTTCAATCATAAATATAAATCATAGACGGCATAAGCGCCCCATCCCACATGTCGCCATACTAGGCTCTACAAATAAAACCGAAACACACGTATTGGAAATTGGATTCCATCATGAGCCGAGGCAAGGGGCAAGCTCCTCTCCGTTCGAGACACTCTAGCAAATGTCTCAGGACCCCACTTTGATCCTTGGAATCGGCTGGGCCGGTCCTCTCTTACTTTTGAGGATTGGCAATTCCTGAACACACGTTTCCCGGTCCTTACAGACCTATATCCGAGGCGCCTCGTATCCAACAACCACACAGGTGAAAAGTATATAAATGTCAGGGCTGGTAGGTCACTGACACCACCCTAGCTAGAAAGAAACGTCGTGCTCTCCCAGCGGTCCGTCTCCCGTTTTTGACTCATACCGAGGTGTGAGGCTCGCGAATTCACGTTATACACAAAGCTATGCCACACAGGTCGTGCTTTGATCATCAACCACAAGACTTTGCTTTTCAACAGAAGCCTTGATCAATTGCCACTTACGCGTGCCACACTGGCAATTCACTCCATGCGACTGATGTCCATCGATATACAACCTCTGAGCTCGTACGTCTCAGAGAAGGGCGTTAAGCAAGAGAATAAATTCTCCACCGCCAAACAAATGTATATTTAATAGAGATCAATCAACACAGAATAAAATCCAATGTCAGACACACAATCCATTTACAAGTTCGTTCTGGGTCTGAACGAAACCGGAGGCACTTTCCTCGCATATCCATCGATCTCCAAGTACGTCTGGACGATCACCAATTGTTTCCCTCATCCTGGGTGTACAACCCAATCGAGATCATCAGTAATCACCCAACTGATGTGAAGACTTCCGGTCTTCAACCACTGTCTTCATCTTCGACATCTCGTCGAATCGGTTATTCAGAATGGGTATAACCCGACCTTTCTGAAAAACCCACGTATATGATAAACAAATGTTACACAAACACAACAAACGCCTCATTCCAATTCAGAATATTCTTTTATTCACAAAATCACATTTTTAGGGAATAGGTTCCCATTAATTTTATCAAAGATAAATTCTTCTAAATTTATTCTTTAATCTTCCTTTGGATATCATTTCAAACTAGTCGGGATTAGCGAACCACACCGAAGTAATTATTTATTTTATTTCCCAATCCCAACCTATTCATCCCATGGAGCAAAACTGGTAATACTCCAAATCTAGCACCACGGTGTTATCGGTAAAATTAATTACCATTCCACGATCAAATCTAATTAAAGATTTAACTATCGCTTTGGAGCAAAACTGGTGATACTCCATTCTCGATCACCTTTCAGATTTGATAATTTAAATTATCAATTCACTTTTTAATCTAATTAAAGATTCATTAAAACTCCACTTAGTTTCAATCTTTTCAAAAATCAATATCCTGCCTTTAACTGGGTTAAAGAACCAATGTCATCTAAAACACGATCCACGATAAACCCAAATCATATTTGATATTAAATACAAGGCTCTGAATAGAAAATATATCGGCTTATATTCAATATCAAATTCTGAAACTAACATATATCGTATTGGAAATAACGATATAAAATATATCTTTCAAATTCCCATAACATATCTGTATAGTCATGAAATCCAACATCGAAATATTCCGAAGATAATTTCGATTCAACTCCAGTCCAATTCACGTATTGGGAATATTGATTATTTTTGAAATCACTTTCAAATTCAATTTATTTATTTCAAAAATAAATTGATTTTAATTCTAGTTCAAAACTAGTTCATTTCGATAAAAATCTATTTTTATCATTTCAAATGTGGAGTTTTTCATCCCAATTCTTTCCAATTCACATATTATGATTTTACACAAATTATTAATATTTTTAATAATTTTATCAAGGCCCGTACAGTCGATTTCCATCAACGGCCATCGAACTGCACTTACAGCGACCTTTTCCAAATTTGATTTGGACATAATTCCAAATCCAACCGTTAGATTTCAAATTTCTAATATTCATTGGAAGCTCTTTTCGATACGAACCCAACGGTTCCGATTTTAGGAGAATCCGACGGTCGGATCTCCCGCAACGTCACTTCGAAGTTAATGGTCGAAATTCACGAACTGCCGCGGCGCGGCGCGTTCTATTCGGGCCATTATATATATAATATATATATATATATTATATATATTTCGTCGATTTCCTCTTAAAACGTATTTTATAAAACGTTTTAAATTCGTTTTCAAAACCATTTCATCGCTACATTCAATTTCAAGTCGATTGGATTTCAATTCAATTCGAATTCATTTCAATTTTATTTAATTCGAATTCAAATTCGTTTCAATTCAATTCAAATTCAAATTCGTTTCAATTCAATTTGAATTACCTTCTATTTAATTCAATTCGAATTCATTTCAATTTGATTTCAATTCAATTTCAGTTCGTTTTAAATTTCATTCAAAACGATTTCAATTCTTTTTTAATTCAATTAAAATTTAGTTCAATTTGAATTCATTTCTATTTAATTCGAATTCAAATTCACTTTCTATTCAATTCGAATTCAAATTCACTGTCTATTCAATTCGAATCGAATTCATTTTCTATTCGATTTGAATTCTTTTCAAATTGATTCAATAAAATTTCAATTTGAATCTTAATCTAATTTAATTTGAATTTCATTTCAAAATATTAAATTTTGAAATCACTTTTCACTATTCATTATAAAACGAATAGAATCGATATAAATATCATTCGCGTCAAAATAACGCATCTCTAATCAACATGGCTTTATATTTCAATAATTCATTATTCTATTCAACAAATGAATATTTATTCTATTCAACACATGAATCTATATTTCTTTCAACACACGACTAATCTCAACACATGAGTACTGTCAACACATCACTATTTTTGTTATGTAAAATATTTTATAAAATTATGGTATCTATCGTTTGATTTTCAATCAGACTTCAACCGTAAAGTAGTTCTAATTTTAAATATGATAAAGATGTAAATTTTATTATTTAAAATATTTTGCTCAACACATGAATAATTTCAACACATGAATTTCGTCAACACATGACTATTTTTATATTCAACACATGAATTTTCTTTTATAACATTCATTATTTTCCCGATTGGAATGAGGCCCAATCAATCACCATATAACGTTAATTATATGGATTCCATACAACACATGTATATAATAGCAATGATAAACAATCAACCATCATCCAAAGTGCACCACACAACTGCATAAGCATCAAATATAAATAATCGACGCTTACATAGTCTGTCGACCAATCGATCTACATACAATTAAATAATTGGGATTAGTGTGCGCCAAATATCATCCCAACACCAGTGCGGGGTTTCAAATCAACAAACACAGATTTTTATTTGTGCAGTTGGGTGATGTGTAAAATTTATCGACCCAATCAATATCAGTCAAATCAGTGTATTTAAACAAATCGGCCGATTTGTTTATAATTATTTATTTATTCACTTTCACGTTAAAAATTATATTTTTAACGATAATTAATTTATTTCAACCATCTACAATTTATTATCGATTTCACATCAACATCACAAACAAATTTCACAACACATCAATCAAAAAAACAAGCCATCCATGGTCTGTGGATGATGGGTGTCGGGTGCTGCTAAGCACCGTCTGCATCCTAGTATATATATATATATATATATATATATATAACTAGAAAAAGAAATTTAGAGTGAGAAGTTCTCACCGATAGCTATTCCAACTCCACGACACTTCATTTATAGAAATCTTCGTCGTTCTCGCCTTTCTTCACTTTCGTTGCCCGTATTCACTACATATGTAAAAATCGAATTTTTACTTCGCTATTCAATATATAAAAATCGAATTTTTACTTTGCTATTCAATATATAAAAATCGAATTTTTACTTTGCTATTCAATATATAAAAATCGAATTTTTACTTTGCTAATCAATATATAAAAAACGAATTTTTACTTTGCTATTCAATATATAAAAATCGAATTTTTACTTTGCTATTCAATATATAAAAATCGAATTTTTACTTTGCTATTCAATATATAAAAATCGAATTTTTACTTTGCTATTCAATATATAAAAATCGAATTTTTACTTTGCTATTCAATATATAAAAATCGAATTTTTACTTTGCTATTATATAGGTCAAAATTATATTTTTCTAACGCTGCTATATAGATAAAAATTATATTTTTACACTGCTATTCTCTATATAAAGATTCCGCTTTTTCAAATATAAAGATTTCGCCTTTTCAAATATAAAGATTTCGCCTTTTCAAATATAAAGATTTCGCCTTTTCAATTTCAAAAATCTAATCTTTTCTATTTTAAAAATCTAATCTTTTCTATTTTAAAAAATCTAATCTTTTCTATTTTAAAAAAAATCTAATCTTTTCTATTTTAAAAAATCTAATCTTTTCTATTTTAAAAAAAACCCACCTTTATATTGATAAAGATCACACCTTTATATTGATAATCAAATAAATAAAAATCGAATTTTTATGCCGTATACACATGTGTAAATCTCATATTTTTACTTCCTAAACATATATATAAGAATCAGTTTCTATTCATGCTTTTACAATTTAAAAATCAGATTTTTATTTGATTACCAAAATTTAATTAAACAAAACATTCGAAAAAAACTTACTGTTTCGTTTTCTGGAGGGCAAGGGGGCCTGCTGCTCGCAGTGGCTCGCATGAGGGGCTCGACCTCTGGCGGCGGAGGCAGGTGATGCGGCGAGCTTGGTTTGGGCGCGTTGGGTTCTAGGGTTCTTGGGGTGTCGCTGAAAAGGGAGAGTCGAGGGCGGAGGAGGTGGGAGGATGGGGCGACGTGGCTGCGGGGTCCAGTGGCGGCACGAGCGGCGGCGGGAGTGGATGAGCGCCGACGATGGAGAAGAGGATTGGAGGAGGTCGGTTTTTTTTTCAGTTCTGAATCGAACTGAAGGGGGGGCCAGAGGGATTTAAGGGGAGAGAGGAAGCTTTTATTTTATTTTATTTATTTAATTATTTAATCCCAAAAAGTTAACTTTTTCATACGACCTCTAAAAGAGGCCCACCGCCTGTCGTCCATAGCGTTTTTCCCCCATTCCGAACACAATGGGATATGTGTCATAAGCTGATTCGATCGTTTAGATCAGTTTTCGTCAAAATCAAAATATAACTCTATATTGTAACACCCCGTATGTTGAATAACTAGCTATAATATAAAACAGGGCAGAATTAAATATAATAATCTGAATCAGGGGAAACGGGCTATGCCATTGCGTTCGTCTCGGAAAAATACGCGAAATAGAGTCCGAGTTTTCGAAAATCGGAGTCCTTATGACCCAGATAAGGCCCAAAGAAGTTTCAGAAAATTTAAAACAGATTTTAAATACGAAAATTTCAATTTTCATAAGTGGCGGGAAAAATCCCGCCAGACCCAGGGGGTCGACCTGGGGGTCGACTGGGGAGTCGACCCTAGGGTCGACCTGGGGGTCGACCTCCCTGGTCGAGCCCAGGTGACCTGGGTGCATCAGCTTGCCTTTTGGGCTGTGTTTTGGTGGCTAGGACGTGATCTGACGGCACTAATCTGATTTAGGGTTAATCTAATGGCCTAAAACACCTAACTACTCTATAAATACACCTAAGACTACCCTAATTCATACTAAAAATAGAAACAATGTCGTCATGCCGTCAAAATGCAACTTGAAGGAGCCTCCATCAATTTGTAGAAGAAGATAGCATCTCTAATCAACTCTAGCAAGTTAATCTTCTTCTTAGGAGTGCTAATCAACAAGTTGTGAGTTTTCTATAGCCTTAATGACCAATTGTTGAAATGATTATGATAGTATATAATGAGGTTATGGCTATGAATGTGGATCAATGCATGTTATGCAAGTTATATGCTATGTGTTAATGATGTTATGCATGTTATGCAAGTTATATGCTATGTGTTAATGATGTTATGCATGTTATGTGCTATATGTTCATGATGTTATGCAAGTTATGCAAGTCATATGCTACATGTTCATGATGTTATGCAAGTTATGCAAGTCATATGCTATGTGTTTGTGATGTTATGCAAGTTATGCAAGTGATATGCTATGTGTTTATGATGTTATGCAAGTTACACAAGTCATATGAGAAACATTGATCCATTATGACACCATGATATGCAAGTTTGGTGTATGATTATATGCAAGTCCACATATGACATGTTATGCAAGTTTGGTGTTTGATAATATGCAAGTAACATGTGCAAGTTTACACCTTAGAATGATATGCATACATATGCAAGTTAACCCCTTTGTATGTCATACATACATATGCAAGTTTACCCCTTTGTATGACATAAATAACTTATGCAAGTTAACTTCCTTATGACATATGTGATTCATGCAAGTTTGGGTTGATTATTTATGCTAGTTGGGTTGATGCTATATGCATGTTGACACCTTTAAACCCATGTTGATGCTAATGTTATGCAAGTTGAACCCATTATATTGGTGATGAATCTTCCCTTTTATGTCATGTTAGCGAATTACGTGGGGAACAATGGGGTTAATATACATGTTAATGAAATGGTGTGAAGTTGGTATGATTATGCATACCATAAAGTGGATGGACATAATTGAGTCAATTATGTACATCATTAAAATTAGAATTAATTAGGGAAAATTAATTCGAGGGTGATTAATTAGGTGTAATTAATCGACTAAGACATGAGGTTGGACCCTTTTGTAGCATAAGACTGCCCGGAACCGACCGACAAATCCAGCGGCTACAAATGATTGGCCCAATGTGAGAGGTCTTAGGCACAAACTAAATACGTGACAAGTGTATAGACACGAGGTTAGACTCGGTTATGGCGTAAGGCTGCCCGGACCCAACCGGCAAATCCAGCTGCCATAAAAGATAGTCTAATGTGAGAGGTCTTTACAACGGTTACGTTTTTAATCAATTAAGAAACACTTAACCAGATAAGCATGTAGTGGGCATGAGGGGTTAAGTAGGTGCCTTGGGTGGCATGTGGAAATCAAGTAAGTGCCTTGGGTGGCATGAGGAAATCTTGTGGGTTGCCTTGGGTGGCAATAGAAAATACGATTAGAATACTTAACCAAGTGGAAACATGTAATTAAACATGATTAAAGGGTTAAGTGGGATGCACTAGATAAATTGACAAGCTTAGGTGGTAGCTTGTGGGGGCCCATTTCAACCAGTAACCCATATGTATCTTATTGGGCTCGACCCATGTCGAGGACGGGACACGCGTACTGGGCTTGATTATAAGAGGCCAAAACGGTTTAGCGGTGGCAACGCGAGTCCAACGGGTTTCATATGCGTGTGTGGACCCGGGCTGGTAGGTAAGACGTTGTTGCATCATGTAGGTATAAGCCGTGCACCACTTGTTGTATCGGGTTGCCACTTTGGGGAGTGATACACCCCACTGTGGGGCCAGCACGGGTATCTACGGTAGGGAGCCGATCGCTTGGGAGTAGTGGGTACACCTAGTGGAGATAGGGGCATACGACACCTATGTAGTCAGCTAGGGGTACACGAAACTACTGGGTAAATTCTCTAAGTCCTTGGAGGGATCAACCTTTAAGTAGGAATGACTGGTGTGGTGCAGTTAGTAATTATCCTTGGGTGGGTAGATGCGTCTTTACCGTTATCCTAGTTCACCTTATGTCTAGTTGGCTACTTAGTGTAGTCATTTATCCCTAGTCATCCCGTGCCAAGTTTATATCATACCCTAATTACTTTAATGATTGTGTTGTTAAAGTTATAGGGCTCACTCAGACTTATGTCTGACCCCGTTGTTTTTATCTTTTTCCCCCTCAGGTCCTCAGGTTGGGCCTAGCACTAGTGGGCTTTGATCAGATTTCTTTATCTATCTTCTGGAGCTTGGACCGTGATGTAAAGCCCAGCTTATCTTTTCTTTTATGGCTATTGTTTATGTAGTGGGATTATGTACTTATGTTTTAATCAGGATGGATATTTAGTACTTGACTCATTATGGTGTTGTATCTAAGCATGTTTACCTTCTGCTGCTATGAAATGATGTTTTAGATTTTCAAGTATTTATATCTGTCTTGTTGTAATTTTTCTGTTCTATACTCACTTAAAATGCTCCACCGAAGTTAAGGCATTCCCTTAGTGAGTGACCTTAGCGGGTGTGGGGTGTTACACGTGGTATCAGAGCGAAGGTTACCGAAACAGATAAAATTTTTAGGAAACTATTTTTCTAAAAACATTTTTGGAAGAAGTATTTTCAAAAACATGTCTTTAAAGAGAAAAGTTTTTGAAAGAAAAGCATAATCCCCAATAGCCATATCTTTATCTTTCGAATTCTCCGTTTTGAATCTTTCCCTTTTTCGTTTCAGCATGGCTGAAGATCTTAACTTTTCGGAGGGTGTGACGATACTAGTATGGTATAGGAGATTGATGGAGGCTAGGGCCGCCACTGCGGGTCCAGCAAATGTTCCTCCACCAACAGTAGCACCCGATCTTCCTCCTCCCCCTCCTCCTCCTCGCATGGATACTTTTGCTAAGACTTGCAAGGAATTTAAAGCTATGGGAGGGAAACCTTTTCACGGATCAGAAACTTTTGTGGAGGATAGAGATTGACTTAAGGAGGTGGAAGAGTTGATAGACATCTTTGAGATGGAAGAAGGAAAGAAAGTCAAGTTAGCTGCTTGGTTAATGAAGGGAGAGGCCTCATTCTAGTGGGAGGTCACTAATGGAGAACGCCCCGTTGACTCTTGGGCGGATTTCAGGCAAAGATTTGTGGCAAAGTTTCTCTCAAGGGCGGAGGAAAACCTGTATATGGAAAGGTTCTTGACTCTAAAGCAAGGAAATCTCTCGGTGAAGGAATATGTCAACAAGTTTAATCAATTGGCAAGGTTTGGCATAGACATGGTGAATACACCAGAGAAGAAGGCTTTGAGGTTCGTTAAAGGCTTGAATGAACCGATGCATGGATTGGCTATGACTCACATCCCTATGGGAGCCACCTTTGAGAAGCTAGTTGACATGGCACTCATGCATGAGGAAGAGAAGGGTCCCAATGTTAATAAGGCACCCGAGAAGAAAGGAGATCAAAAGAGACCTCAACAGCAATAGCAAAGCAAGGGTGGGAAAGGCAACGGTGGCAAGGGAAAAAAGAAGTGCTTCACTTGCGGGATACCAGGCCACCTAAGCAAAGATTGTCGGAAGAAGAAGAAGACTGGCTGCTATCACTGTGGCGAAGCAGGGCATCTAGTGAAGGATTTCCCTAAGAAGGGGCAAAGGACGGGATCTACCTCAGGAGGACAGGTGCAAGCTCTTATGGCACCGGGTCAGGCAAGGGGGCAAGTTCAGGCTCTCGCGGTTCCACCAACTCAGGAAAGAGGTAGAACTATTTCCATTGAAAGTCTGGTTTTTCTATTTGATCATCCTGTCCGTACATTGTTTGACTCTGGCGCATCGCATTCGTTTATCTCATCATCATTAGTTGAGTCACTGCACTTAGACACCAGTCTAGAAGATGATCCCTTGGTTGTTTCAAACCCAATTGGGGGCTCCACTTATTTGTCCATGATATGTTTGGGTTTGAAGATTTCTATACTTAGCATTGAGTTTAGATGTGATGCTTTTGTTTTGGGCTTCACGGGCTATGGGTTGATTTTGGGCATGGACTGGTTATCCAGTAATGGTGCCGTTCTTGATTGTGAAAGGAGAGTTGTTAGGCTTATGACCCGCTTGGGGAACACTCTCGAGATCTCTTGTAATCCCATGGATTCTGTTATGCTAAGTTATCTTGAATCGCTTGACGCTTCGGTCGAGAGTTTGCGATCTGTTAGAGTGGTCCGGGAGTACCCGGATGTGTTTGAGGAGGTGAAGGGCTTACCTCCGAAGCGGGAGATTGACTTCCGAATATATCTGGTGGATAATGCTAAACCAGTATCTTTACCAGTGCGCCACATGGCTCCTCGTGAGAGGAGGGAACTCCATAAGTAAGTAGGGGAGTTGCTTGAGAAGGGGTTCATAAGACGAAGTATATCGGAGTGGGGTGCTCCAGTAGTTTTTTCCACGAAGGCGGATAGGTCCCTCAGACTTTGTGTAGACTATAGAGAACTCAACAAGCTCACAAAGAAGAATAGACACCCATTGCCGAGGATTGATGATCTTTTTGATCAGTTGGTTGGCGCTTCAGTATTTTCGCAGTTGGACTTGGCCACGGGGTTTCATCAGTTGAGAGTGGCTGAGGATAGCGTAGACAAGACTGCCTTTAGGACTCCGGATGGTTTCTGTGAGTGGCTGGTGATGCCATTTGGTTTGACGAATGCCCCTGCATATTTTGTTGATTTGATGAGTAGGTTGTTCAGGGAGTTCTTTAATAAGTTCGTGGTGGTCTTTGTGGATGACATCTTAGTCTTTTCTAAGAGTGAAGAAGAGCATGCCCTACATCTTAGGGAAGTGTTGGAGACTCTTCGAGCGCATAGCCTTAAGGCTAAATTTTCTAAATGTCACTTCTGGAGGAAGGAAGTGCGGTTCTTGGGGCACGTGGTCTCCAAGGAAGGGATAGCTGTGGATCCCGCGAAGGTAGTATCTATTCAAGATTGGAAGGTTCCAAAGAATGCTACCGAGGTGAGGAGTTTCTTGGGGTTGGCTGGCTACTATAGGAAGTTTATCAAGGACTTCGCGAAGATATCATCCCCATTAACTCGCTTGACGAAGAAGAATCTTGTCTTCGCATGGGACGTAGATTGTGATGATGCGTTCCTACGGTTAAAGAGAGCTTTAACCACAGCTCCAGTCTTTGTGTTGCCAGATGGGAGTAAGCCATTTGTTGTCTATACTGATGCTTGTGGGACTGGACCGGGCGCAGTCTTAATGCAAGAGGGAAGGGTAATAGCCTATGGTGGAAGGCAGTTGAGAAAGCATGAGAAAAATTACCCTACCCATGATTTAGAGTTGGCCGCTATTGTTTTTGCGCTTAAGATTTGGCGCCATTATCTTCTGGGAGAGAGATTCGAATTGTTCACTGACCACAAATCATTGAAGTAGTTGTTTTCTCAGAAGGATTTGAACTTGAGACAGCAAAGGTGGATGGAGTTCTTAGCATCCTATGATTTCGAGATAGCGTATACCCCTGGCAAGGGTAACGTGGCGGCGGACGCCTTGAGTAGAAAAAGGTTGTCCTTGAGTCCATTGTTCGTGGAACAACGAAGCTTGGAATTTATCTCGATGTTTGATTTCAGACCTTCCGTTGACTATATACCCGGTTTGCTAGCATCCTTGGAGGTCAGACCTACTCTTTTGGGGCAGATTGGCGAGGCACAGCGGGACGACCCACAGTTGGTTGAGTTGGTAGAGAGGCTCATAAGGGGGGAGTCGTCCAGCCATTTGAGTAGGTACACCCTAGACGATAGGGGGTGCTTGCGTAGAGACGGTAGACTTTGTGTACCGCAAGACGAGGGTTTGAGGAAGGCTATTCTTGATGATGCACACCGTTCTAGGATGACCATTCATCCCGGTGGGGACAAGATGTACCAAGACATGAAGCGAGTTTTCTTTTGGGCTGGTATGAAAAAGGATGTGGCCGAGTATGTCGCTAGATGCTTGGTGTGCCAACAGGTGAAAGCGGAGCAAAAGAAACCAGGTGGGTTGCTTCACCCATTGGAAGTTCCGCAATGGAAGTGGGATAGCGTCTCGATGGATTTTATTGACGGGTTACCCAGATCGAGAAAGGGTAATACGGGAATTTTGTTGTGGTAGACAGACTTACTAAAAGCGCCCATTTCATACCTGTGAAGAGCAAGAGGACTGCTCCATGGCTAGCTTCAGTTTATCTTCGAGAGATAGTTCGATTGCATGGGGTACCCTCTAGCATAGTGAGTGTAATGGCGGGATTTTCGACCCAGAAAATCAACATAAAAACACACTGTTGACTATTCAAGCATCGAAAACACCAGGACATTAATAGAAGAATTTAGAGGGTGAGAAAGAAAAGATAGAACTAATAGAATAGAAGAAGAAGAAGATCACAACTGAACAGAATCAGAGTAACACGAAACTCGCAGCGGAACAAAATAAGACGTATTATATAACATAACTTTGAATACAAAATTGTATTGTATATACATACCATTATCAGAGTACAATACATCATATCACAGCGGAAATAACTCTACATAACTAATGGTGAAGCTTCCTGCTTTTGAGCTCCTCCAAGTGAATCTGCAAAGCCTGAAACACTTGACTGCCCGTACAAATTTGGGCACCCAAGAGTTTAGGGAAAACAAACAAAATAAACTCTGGGTCAGTCATGGGACTGGTGTGAGTAAATTCCAACCATACTGTTTAACTTTGAAAATCCTTTTCCAAACAAGAAGGTAATAGTAAGACCAACCCACACATAAACATGGACGGTTTTTACCTTACTATAACCCAACATATTTTTATATCAAACTTCAGTGATATTATAATAATGTCTACTCAATTAAATCATCAAGTAGCAGAACGCTTGCATCTCACGCTCCACATATATATAGTATAAAATCATAAACCGCAGGGCGCTTATCGGAGAATGGATTCCAACAGACAAGGTATGGGAGCACCTTCTTAATAGTGTACTCTAGAGGGGATACACTCAGGGTTCAACAAGAACGTCTTGCAACCCGGCCACACATGACCGCTCACTCATTTAGCTTGAGTGTCGCGAATATATTGCCACCACGGTTGTAGGCCATCCAACCGTCATCCGAAGATACAGAATCGAAAAGAAGTATAAATATGAATTTTCTCTAGATCGGTGACAATACACCCTGCTTGGGGATGACCCAACTAGCCATGCTGCCTAGCCCAACTTTTGTCACTTCTTGTTGTGAGGCTAGAGGCTACGTCAATCTTCAGAACATCTGATCACCATTCACTTTGAATGTCACATCGTCAAATCCGTAATCACACATTGATTACACAAATGCACACTGGGTGTAGAATAAAGAGAAGTCACCTTCTCCCCACCAACTTGGTATATTCATAAAATCAACGGCGTGACCGTTGGAAATACCCTGTCAGACACTCGTCCATACAAGTTGCCCTTGGACTGGACAAACAAATAAACATCGTTCTAGAACTGGACGACCCTTGCATTTAACTCCGTCTTCAATTATCTTCAGCATATCAAAATTCGCAGCGCTTATGCCTATACGGAGTGGTTTTCGGATAACGTATCCAACCGGTCTCTCCATATTGACAACGATGGTCAAACACTTCGATAGACGGTTATTTAACTATCGAAGTAAAAACAACATTCATTCAAATGTATAATTAACATCACACAACCACGGGTATTTTTAATTTTAACATTCGACTTTATTATTCGAATTCTCATATCTTACCAGATATTTCTCAAATCCCGTTTTAGCCTTTCCATACTTCTTGGAAAACATTTCCAGTTATTATAAACTCTTATTCTTTCATGTTCCAGAAAACATACGTTATTAACGTTCGAACTATTTTCATTAATTTCACATTCTTTATTTTCTACCCTTGGACAATCTACCCTATTTGCATTGGAAAATACTTCCAATTTCATTTTAACCTTTTAATCGGCCCAACGTTCACTTTTAAAACATTGTTCACTTTGAAATGTGAATATCATTTCTATTATAGAAATCTGAACATCTTTATCAAATAAATCAATACCATGATCCCGTTTATCGAAATCTATTTCATACTTTATATATTCCTATTCCACTTTGTAAACTCTGTTTCTAAGTCAACTTCTTATCAAATCGATATCAAGTTTAAACTAAGTACTGACTCCTATCCTCTTTAACATTTATTTGTTTACAACTAAATGTTAATTATTATATCAGATTATAATCCCTAAAAATAGTTTACTTTTAATACATTCGACACCGTCGAATTCTAATTACAAATCCTAACAGTTTAATTCTAATCACATTTCGAACATCGAAATGCTGTCATCAGTTTCTAATACGATTCCCCAATTCTTTTTCTAAACTCTTTCTTATATTTCTTTGAACAAACATCATTACTTATTACTCTAGAATAAGTGGATTTCAAACCAAACCGTTACATTTCCTAGGAAGTGCTGCTATATATAAAAGTCATGCTTAAGTCAAATCAACAGCAGTTAATTTGTCGCTATAGTTCTAACTTGTCATACGCTGTAATATTCTCCTTATAACTAATTACAGTCTCACTTACCTTATCAACAGCGTTATTTTATTGCTATAGTTCAACTTGTCATACGCTGTAATATTCTTTGTTATAACTAATCTTGACATAACAGTCACACTTATCTTATCAACAGCGTTATTTTATTGCTATAGTTTTAAGACTTGCAAAGCCGCTGTCATATTAATCTTGACATCTTTTTCCGTTACAAACTGATACCGTTCCTCGATAATAGTGAAGCCGTTCAAGTTGGGGTATTTTATTACCTCTCAGACCTTGATCAACAACGTTCTTACCTTAGAACCGATACAAGTTTGTATTCTAATCCCTTATACATCAAATCATATTTTCTTGTTAAATCTTAACTAGGGTTTTATAACACCATATCCTTACTTTGAAATCTCTGTTGTTTATGATTATTCATTTTTAAACATTAACTCTTCGCTTTCCATTCCACATTTCTACTTATAACTTCTTAACGAAAAGGTAATTAAATCTCATTAATTTTGATTAATTTATTTCTAAACTGTTTCATTAGATTAATTAAAGACCAATTAACCTAATAATTATTTTCCCAAATAACAGTTGATTTAATCAACTTCATTCCATCAGTAAATTCGTTAACTGATTTTAATTACTTCTTAACGTTAGATTAATATAATTAATCTAAAAATATTATTATCCAAATATTTAATCGTCGGATAATTTCTGCTTTATAAACTCATTTTAAATGCCAACAATCGTTTTTATTTATTTTATAAAACGAACTCTAAAATACTGGTTTATAATAGAACTTCTATTATAAATTTAAATCTTCTTTTTAATTATAAAAATATAATTTTTATAATTAACCTCGTTGATTTGCCTGACGTCCAATCAACTTCTTAACAAAACGATGGTTTTACGGTCGACTGTCGCCACTTTCTAAATCGATATCGTTTATTGATTTATCGAAACAGATGTTGAATTTCCGTTCAACATCAATATTCACATGGGGTTTTAAATACAATTCGGGTTCAAACAAAACAAACAGTACATATAATTATCAAGGAATCCGGTCGGATTCCTCCAACCGGTTTCCGCATCCACAGATGTCAGTCAACACAATTTACACTAACTCTATACTAGGGGATATTCTAATCGGTGGAATCAGTGTCCAATCGATGATGTGTACATATGTAACGGTATATAATATTCAACCAAATTAATTGCAATCTACCTAATCGAACATCACACAGCATTCAAACAACATTAAAATATAATTAAAATATTTTAAAATAGATCAGAGTTAGTGATTTTACTCACCTTGGCGCATTAACCGTTAAATAACGATTTGCGTCACTTCCGGTCTCACCAAATTATCCGTCAGTGTAGTGCTTTACTAATACGAACCTGTCGGCGCCCATTTCACTTTGATCGTATAAACCAGTCCACTGGTTCTCCATCCAACCGTATGAACGCAAGTTGCCCCTCTTTCTCCTTCCAGGAATTCGAACACGACAACTTCCCTTGTTTCCATCTCCATACACATACTCCAATGTCTTCTTGGTCCAATCACATTCGAACCCCTTTTTTTCTTCAATCTGAAATGAATAGCTTCCTTGACAATAGCTCCAGATCACCTTTTTAACCAAACCATTCTTCAAAGAAGACACTACAAGGATGACCCATGTTTTCCTTAATAACAATGGACCGTTTATTTCTCTGCTAATCACCCTACTACTATTTTCTTTCACGACATCAGTATCTTCCCAGTAACCTTTTTGCTTGAGCTTCGATAGCCTCTTCCCTAAAGAGGATCCGCCCCCTGCTGTTTGGAAACACATCATGCTAATAGTTTTTAAACCCCGCGTGTGACTATGCCATTCCGTTCTCCTTAAACATACTCGCTCCAGTATATTTCCCATTCGCTAATCCCTACATCACCGGTGAGACGTAGCCCTATGTTGCCAAACCAGCGAACACTGAACTGATCCTAGCGTAACTTTATGCAGTAGAAACCCCCTCCTTCCAGTTATTCCTTCTCCTCATACTTGCGTGCTAAAATCAGAGTGCTTCCCATGCTAAGTGAAAGCAACGAATCCATTCATTTACAGCATTTTTTTTACCAAACTCCTTCCTCTACCACTGCTATTTAATTCTCTCGCATCCTACCTGAAGCTTCTCATTCAAGAAAAATTCACTCCTCTTTCCATGCGTGTGCATGGACACTCCCCTTCACATGCCATCGAACACAGATCACCAATATTTCATAATTTCGACAGCTTCCCTTCTTCAAGTTTCTCCACTACCGTTCTACACTTCATGCCTGCTTCAGCTCGTCGAGACCACCTCCATCCAGTAAAAGCAAACCCTCAAGTGCTTCCCAAATACACAATAGCTCCTTCTTACACATGTGGAGCAGACCTTCTCCACTCTTCTCGTACCAACCCTCAGGCACGCACCCCATTCCTTCATGCATTAACATTCAACGCCCCCCCTCCACTTCAACGCATACAAGCTTCTTACCGATCCTTCCATTTGAACAGACTTTGACCTCAACGCCTACACATGCATAGCTGGTGCGTCTCCTTCTCTCCCCAATATTGAGTTCGAACCTCATCCATTTCACAGTAGCCATTCATTTCGTTTTAAATCCGCATGCACATTATTCCTCAAAAGTTGCTCACGCCATGCAACGTTGAACACCACGTTCACCATTTGAATAAGCATCGGAGACTCCCATCTTCTCACAATATGTTCAACCAGACACTGTTCGAAAACCCCTCCCACACATTCCAACGTCCCTTCACCAGTCAAGCTGGTCTGAACCCGCGCTACCACCGGTTATCACCCCTTTGTCGTGCTCGCCTAACACCGCTGCGATGACGGTCAACCGAGCTGCTGCATCGACTGTGGGATCGTCGATGTTGGCGGAGGTGAAAGGAGTGGGTGGCGGCACTATTACAGGAGAGAACGGTCCTGTGGCTTTTAGTGTTTATTCACTTTTGTTTGTTTTGTTTAGAAACCATGATTATCTTCCTTTGCTATTATTTTCCTGAAGAAAAGAATTGGGCAGTCTGTTGGTTTAAATAGAAAGGAGGATGAACCAATCATATACGAAAATAAAATAAAAACCTTGCTTAAAATGTAAGCTATACGGTGATGGTGCGTGTTGTCTAAGGGTAGGTACTGTTTTTCTTAGTAAAGAAGAAATAGGGTTATAGAGTAGTGGTTTGCACATCTACACAGCGTAGGGTAATGGTCTCCATTTTCTTCAATAGAAAGTAACAAGGGAACGTATAGAAATTGATATTTTATATTTCTCTTTTGCTTAACCATGAAGCTTGTTGTTGGATTCACAAGCAAGAAATTCAACCATGGTACATTGTCATAAATGGGAAAAGAAGGCGTAGCTTGTAGGATAGGATGATTTCGGTTTTTGGGTATTCTGCCCTTTTGATTTTTTCCCCGAAGCTGTGGCGTAATTTAAGCTATCGTTACCTATTTATAGATTCAACTTCTTCACTTAGAAGTAACATGAGCTACGTACATGTGCTTTAGCTTAGGTCATGAGGGTTATGGTTCTAAGGTATGGTCTGTTGTATAGGGTACCTACGTATTATTTATTATGTAATTTATATTCACGCTTCTCATATATGATATTTATTGGTGCTTCTTAGTAAAGGAATTATGTTATGAGAATAGACACGAGACAACACCTTATCAAGTTGGACGTTTATGTGATATGGGACGCATTCTATTCTTTTATTGAGTATTTATCAAGTCTGTACAACGGTTACAAACCATATATATAAAGCTACAATACTATGTACCAAATCATTCATTTTACGGACTGCCATGGACAGAAGTAAGAGTACAGTCGCGCTCAACGAGGTGCCACGATCCCAAAAATATAATAATACCGGTAGTTTAACTCATATTGTGAAACCTCGAAATACCGATACAGGGTGCACAATACTCCAAATAAAAAGTTGCATATTTAATTAATTAAAAATTACAGTAAAATTCTAAAAATTAAATTATCGCTGCGCCTCAAAAGAACCTTGTCCCGGTTTGCATCCGATATCAAGTTATATTCAAATAACTGTTACGGTCGATATACGATTTCATAGCGACTTTCTGAATATTTGATTTGGACATATCTTGTAATATATTCGACGAAATCTTGGTTTTTCACTTCTGTTAGAAAGATACAGTTCAACAGATTCCAACGTTTCTTGTTTCGCAGAAATCTGATTCAAAACAAGTCCGGAACACTCAGTTGAAGTTTAGAACGTTAAATTACGAACTGCAGGGTTGTTCTGAGCTCGATTATGATTAATATATATTTATATACGTTCAACTTCTTTTTAATTAATATATAAATCCACTTATATTACAAATTCAATATTTAAACTGATTTAAATATTCAAATACCAACCGACAAAAATGCGAGACGTTACAGTGAGTGATCGAGATCCTATCTTCACTAGCGAGTTTTGGAAGAGTTTGCAAGAAGCAGTGGGGACTCAGTTGTGTCTGAGCACCGCATATCATCCTCAGACGGACGGCCAGACCGAGAGGGTGAATCGTGTTCTGGAAGACCTTTTGAGACTTCGTATCTTGGATTTTGGAGGTACATGGGAAGAGCATCTTCCATTGGTGGAGTTCGCGTATAATAACAGCTTTCAGTCCAGTATTGGTATGGCTCCTTTCGAAGCTCTTTATGGAAGGCCTTGCCGATCACCTACATGTTGTTGGGAATCTACGGATAAGATCTTGCTTGGGCCTGATATGGTTAGAGAGACTTCGGAGAAGATTGATTTGATTCGAAGAAGGATGAAAGCAGCGCAGGATAGGCAGAAATCTTACGCGGATAAGAGGAGGACGGATCTGGAGTTTGAGGTTGGGGACATGGTCTTTGTCAAAGTATCTCCATTACGGAACGTAGTTCGCTTTGGGTCCGTTGGGAAGTTAGCTCCAAGATTTGTTGGGCCGTTTCCTATTAAGTAAAGGATTGGACGGATGGCATATAGGGTGGATTTACCCGAGAGACTTAGTGGGGCACATGACGTATTCCATGTGTCACATTTGAGGAAATGCCTACATGAGACCGTAGAGGTGGTAGAGCCGAGCTTGCTTAGAGAAGTGGAGGTAGAGCGTGATGCAACTATTTGACGAGCTCCTACCCGCATCCTTGGGTCAAAGATTAGGAAGTTGAGGAACAGAGAGGTGCGGCTAGTCAAAGTGCAATGGGGAGAAGATGAGAGCAATGCTACTTGGGAGACAGAAGCGAAGATGCGTTCATTATACCCATTCCTTTTTTAGGGTATGTCTTTTAACTTCTCCTTTATCGTTTGTCTAGTACTTATCTTATCTTTAGTTGTCCTCTCGTTAGTACCTTTGACCTTTAGATAGAGTAAAACCTATGGTTGAAACATGTGTTTGAGACATGTTATGTTTGATGGATGCGTGTGGATGCAAGTGGTTGCTAGTGGTTGCTCGTGGATGCATATACACACACACTAGGCACTAGATCGGCTCAATCACTTCATATTGCATATTGCATATAATTGTGTGTAGGTAGCTATATTAATGGATGTATAATGGTTGTGTTATCATATGGATGATGCATTTTGGTGAATGATTGTGCACTCATGTAGAAATAGTATGTGTCGATAGAGTTCTTTCGCATACATATTGGATGCATGACACTATCATGGTTTGCATAAAGGAGGTCAACTGAATCAGTGGACCGCCTGATTTTGCATTAGACAGGGAACATATACACACACTTTTTGCATATGTTCATACAGCATTAGAAACTCTAAGGACAATGGATGCCAGTGTTTGATGGCTTGAGTAGATGGTTGTTTGGATGGTAGGATATGTTCTTCTTGACTTAGAGATTTCAGGGACGAAATCCTTTAAGTAGGGGAGAATGTAACACCTCGTATGTTGAATAACTAGCTATAATATAAAACAGGGCAGAATTAAATTTAAAAATCTGAATCAGGGGAAACGGGCTATGCCATTGCGTTCGTCTCGGAAAAATACGCAAAATAGAGTCCGAGTTTTCGAAAATCGGAGTCCTTATGACCCAGATAAGGCCCAAAGAAGTTTCAGAAAATTTAAAACAGATTTTAAATACGAAAATTTCAATTTTCATAAGTGGCGGGAAAAATCCCGCCAGACCCAGGGGGTCGACCTGCCCACCAGGTCGACTGGGGAGTCGACCCTAGGGTCGACCTGGGGGTCGACCTCCCTGGTCGAGCCCAGGTGACCTGGGTGCATCAGCTTGGCTTTTGGGCTGTGTTTTGGTGGCTAGGACGTGATCTGACGGCTCTAATCTGATTTAGGGTTAATCTAATGGCCTAAAACACCTAACTACTCTATAAATACACCCTAAGACTACCCTAATTCATACTAAAAATAGAAACAATGTCGTCATGCCGTCAAAATGCAACTTGAAGGAGCCTCCATCAATTTGTAGAAGAAGATAGCATCTCAAATCAATCTCTAATCAACTCTAGCAACTTAATCTTCTTCTTAGGAGTGCTAATCAACAAGTTGTGAGTTTTCTATAGCATTAATGACCAATTGTTGAAATGATTATGATAGGATATAATGATGTTATGGCTATGAATGTGGATCAATGCATGTTATGCAAGTTATATGCTATGTGTTAATGATGTTATGCATGTTATGTGCTATATGTTCATGATGTTATGCAAGTTATGCAAGTCATATGCTACATGTTCATGATGTTATGCAAGTTATGCAAGTCATATGCTATGTGTTTGTGATGTTATGCAAGTTATGCAAGTCATATGCTATGTGTTTATGATGTTATGCAAGTTATGCAAGTCATATGAGAAACACTGATCCATTATGACACCATGATATGCAAGTTTGTTGTATGATTATATGCAAGTCCATATATGACATGTTATGCAAGTTTGGTGTTTGATGATATGCAAGTAACATGTGCAAGTTTACACCTTAGCATGATATGCATACATATGCAAGTTAACCCCTTTGTATGTCATACATACATATGCAAGTTTACCCCTTTGTATGACATAAATAACTTATGCAAGTTAACCTCCTTATGACATATGTGATTCATGCAAGTTTGGGTTGATTATTTATGCTAGTTGGGTTAATGCTATATGCATGTTGACACCTTTAAACCCGTGTTGATGCTAATGTTATGCAAGTTGAACCCATTATATTGGTGATGAATCTTCCCTTTTATGTCATGTTAGCGAATTACGTGGGGAATGATGGGGTTAATATACATGTTAATGAAATGGTGTGAAGTTGGTATGATTATGCATACCATAAAGTGGATGGACATAATTGAGTCAATTATGTACATCATTAAAATTGGAATTAATTAGGGAAAATTAATTCGGGGGTGATTAATTAGGTGTAATTAATCGACTAAGACATGAGGTTGGACCCTTTTGTAGCATAAGACTGCCCAGAACCGACCGGCAAATCCAGCGGCTACAAATGATTGGCCCAATGTGAGAGGTCTTAGGCACAAACTAAATACGTGACAAGTGTATAGACACGAGGTTAGACTCGGTTATGGCGTAAGGCTGCCCGGACCCAACCGGCAAATCCAACTGCCATAAAAGATAGTCTAATGTGAGAGGTCTTTACAACGGTTACGTTTTTAATCAATTAAGAAACACTTAACCAGATAAGCATGTAGTGGGCATGAGGGGTTAATTGGGTGCCTTGGGTGGCATGTGGAAATCAAGTAAGTGCCTTGGGTGGCATGAGGAAATCTAGTGGGTTGCCTTGGATGGTAATAGAAAATACGATTAGAATACTTAACCAAGTGGAAACATGTAATTAAACATGATTAAAGGGTTAAGTGGGATGCACTAGATAAATTGACAAGCTTAGGTGGTAGCTTGTGGGGGCCCATTTCAACCAGTAACCCATATGTATCTTATTGGGCTCGACCCATGTCGAGGACGGGACACGCGTACTGGGCTTGATTATAAGAGGCCAAAACGGGTTAGCGGTGGCAACGCGAGTCCAACGGGTTTCATATGCGTGTGTGGACCCGGGCTGGTAGGTAAGACGTTGTTGCATCGTGTAGGTATAAGCCATGCACCATTTGTTGTATCGGGTTGCCACTTTGGGGAGTAATACACCCCACTGTGGGGCCAGCACGGGTATCTACGGTAGGGAGCCGATCGCTTGGGAGTAGTGGGTACACCTAGTGGAGATAGGGGCAGACGACACCTATGTAGTCAGCTAGGGGTACACGAAACTACTGGGTAAATTCTCTAAGTCCTTGGGAAGGATCAACCTTTAAGTAGGAATGACTAGTGTGGTGCAGTTAGTAATTATCCTTGGGTGGGTAGATGCGTCTTTACCGTTATCCTAGTTCACCTTATGTCTAGTTGGCTACTTAGTGTAGTCATTTATCCCTAGTCATCCCGTGCCAAGTTTATATTATACCCTAATTACTTTAATGATTGTGTTGTTAAAGTTATAGGGCTCACTCAGACTTATGTCTGACCCCGTTGTTTTTATCTTTTTCCCCCTCAGGTCCTCAGGTTGGGCCTAGCACTAGTGGGCTTTGATCAGATTTCTTTATCTATCTTCTGGAGCTTGGACCGTGATGTAAAGCCCAGCTTATCTTTTCTTTTATGGCTATTGTTTATGTAGTGGGATTATGTACTTATGTTTTTATCAGGATGGATATTTAGTACTTGACTCTTTATGGTGTTGTATCTAAACATGTTTACCTTCTGCTGCTATGAAATGATGTTTTAGATTTTCAGGTATTTATATCTGTCTTGTTGTAATTTTTATGTTCTATACTCACTTAAAATGCTCCACCGAAGTTAAGGCATTCCCTTAGTGAGTGACCTTAGCGGGTGTGGGGTGTTACATATATATTAAATTTGAACGCACATTTCAATTTACCGGGGCCACATACTAACCAGAAAAATATTTTCTAGCTTCGTTTTGACGATACGGTCCTAATAAAACTAGTTTCGTCGAATTTTGAGACTGTTAGAAAAATGGCCAATTTCCGGTCGATTAAAATCAACTGAAACTGGTCAAACGCATTTTCCTTTGCCACGCTCACATATTGATTCGTAAAATTATGAAATTTGGAATCTAACAATAATTTGACATCACAGATCCAACAAAAGTTGTTTCGTCGAAATCCGAGGTCGTTTGCAAAATGGCTATTTTTAAGGGCCTGAATTCCATAGCGACTATTTAGAATTTTCAACTGGACATATCTTTTGGTTCCCGCTATGAAATTTCGATTTTTCGGATTCGTTGGAAAGATATTCACAATTAGATCCCATTATTTTTGGTTTCACTAAAATCCGGTTTGTTTTGCACCCGGTATATTCAATTGAAGTTTGAAATCGAATTATCGAACTACCGCGCCATTTTCAATTCTATTTATAATTAAAATAAATATTTATATTCTAACGACGACGTATATAATATATACGTCGAATCCTATTCAAAATAAATTTCTCGTCGAATTTATTTAAAATATTCAAAATTCGCTAAAATTGCCAAAATAAAAATTTTAAACTGGCCCAGATTTTCGGGTTGTTACACTTGTCTTCTTCATAAATAATAGTTTACTACATCAAAAGATGTTTGATACTTCTGGATCGAAATGTGCCTCATCAAAACCTTACTAAGAAAAACTCGATGGGAAAAATCTTAGTGAAGGAAAAAGAGTACAATATAAAATGTCATATTTACAAGTCAAGTAGTATGATACTTCTGGATCAATGTAATGCCTCGTTAAAACCTTAATAAGAAAAACCCATTGGGAAAAAACTTAAATAAGGAAAAAGAGTACATTATAACTCATTTTTGTATGTTACTTTTGGGTTGATACTTTTGGATCATGACCCATGCCTTATTAAAACCTTACTAAGAAAACCCAATCGGGGAAAACTTAGTTAAGGAAAAAGAGTGCATTATATCATACTTATGGATGCTCCCCCTGATTTAATAATCTTCGCTGAATTCGTATTCTTCTTTCAATAACTCAAATTGCTTACAAATACTTCTTAATGAAGTTTTTTTCAAAAACTTCATGTGCATTTCCATGCTGCAGGCATGTTTTTTTATTTAAAACGCCTTCCTTTTGTAATTTGTATGATACTAATATTCATTTATGAATGCACTTCAGATGCTTATAATTTTCTGTTTCAATCGGACTTGCATATTGCAATACATATTTGGTGAATAAGACAACTTTCGTTACTAAGAAGGCAGCAATCTACTCACCTTGAAGTATATTAAGATTTTCATTACAGCAATACTTAGAAGAATGTTGTAATCTATCATCCATGTTCTTGATATTCTTTATAGGGGCGGGTTCGAGAGCACCCCAAACAGAGCAGCACCCCAAAAGCCCCTCAACCACAACCAAGTATTTCACATTCTCTCTCCTTCCACTCATTCTCTCCCTTCCCACTCACATTCTTTAATATAAATGAGTGGTTGTGGTTCAGGTGCAAATAGGGGGTTGTGGTTTGGGGGGGCTCTATGATCCTCTCTTCTTTATAATAACAAATGTTATTTATGTTCTTCAGGAACTTATATTTAAAATAAGTTTTGCATATCGCAACTACCACTTCAATGGATATTAAGAATTTCATTACAACATTTTTTGAAAGAAGGAAGTGATCTACTCATCATGAATTATTTCAAGATTTTCATCACAACAATACTTAAAAGAATGTTGTAATCTACATTTCTTACTCTTTATCACTACCAAAGTTATTTAAATTCTTCTGGAATTTGTATATTTTCATTTTTATACCTTCAGGGTATTGTTAGCATTTTAAACGCTTTAATCAATTAAATTATCTCTGAAAATACAATGCTCATGGCACTTAACATGTTGTTGACACTCTATGGTGCTTCAGTAACTTCTTTGTGCTTTTGTCATTATATATATTTTTATCTTATGAACTACAAGTTCATATCATATAGACTATAGGTCCATATATCTTATTTAGGAGAATTTCATGATGGCCAATCATGTTTCTCTCTAATATGGGATTTGTAATCCATTTATAAATATAAGCATTTTATTATTTATTAATTTATCATCGATGGTTATTTCTTGTTAGTTTTATACATAATTTATTGAGATCTCAAGACTTATCATGCTTTAGGTACTTAAACTACTTCTGGGGTTATTTTGACAATCATGTCATGGGTTTCTTTCAAAGCACCTTTATGTGTTTCTTCACGAACACTCACGTCCTTTATTTTGCATCTTTATGACTTACTCTAAAGATATTTTGAACTGACTTTTATACCACATTTTCAGTTGTGATTTACACCTTTTGATCCTTCGGGGATTCAAATGCATATTGGAGAAAGTCTATTAGGGACATAATTGATAATTTATGCAAGTTACTTAATACTTTGCATAATTCTATATGTTAGCAAATATTTAACATCGATGATTTCTTTATCCTCCCCCTCAACGTTGACAAACATTGTCACTTTAAATGATAAACCTACTTTCGATTCATTTTTGATCCATTATAGCATCATAGCTAGCAAATACGTTAGATGTATTTCAATTGTAGGAGGATAATGCTCTTATTAGTTGATAAGATGCTTTCATATTATATTGCATGTTCCCTTTCAATGATCTAATGACTTGGAGGAATTTTCTATCATTTGAATATGCACATGACTTCCGGTCATTCAATATTGATGTCAATCGACTTTCTGAAATATAAAATAATATATGCATAATTTATAATATGAGCTCAGGACAACTTCAAGTTGTTAATTAAATATTCGCATATATGTGTATATACGTGCGTCCACGTATTACATATGTAATTGATTTGCATATTCTTATTATTCAAGTTATTGATTTTAGAACAAATTTATAATGTTCCAATCATTAATTTTTGCTTATCAAGCAATGCCAACATGAATCTTAAAGATCGTTTCATAATATCCAAAATATCTGATTTGGAACTGTATTATTGAACTTCTGGTTCAAATGAAATATATGAACAACTTCGAGTTGTTAATCCATATTGAACTTTTGGTTCAAATAATGTATAAACAATTTTAAGTTCGTTAAACTGTATTGAACTTCTGGTTCAACTGTGTTGAACTTCTGGTTCCACTGTATTGAACTTCTGGTTCAAATAAAATATAAAACCAACTTCAAGTTGTTAAAGTTTATTCCTCAACATAATATGTAAATATAAATATATAAGCAAGATATAACTCATTTTGAAAACTGTGAAATCTTTGGATATCAATTTTATTAATGTTAATATTTCACACAGTTTCAATAAAGCTTCAGGCTTTTAAATTTTGAAGTATTTCAAGTTCATTGATTAAGGAACTTCAAGTTCCTATGCATATATATGTATATAAACATACATATTATATCTATTTTATTAATTTATGATGAACTTCTGGTTCTCAACCTTTTAACATACTTCTAATTCAGAAGCTTTTACATTTGTAACAACCCATGTTTTTATAACGTGTAATAACCATAAATCAGGGCAGAATTAATTTTTAAAATAAGAATCAAGGGAAATGGGTTACGCCATTGCGTTCGTCTCGAAATTCTGCTTGGAAACGAGTCCGAGTTTCCGAAAATCGGAGTCCGTATGACCAAGTTATGACCTTTCAAAGTTTTCAGAAATTTTCAAGTTCAAAGCAAACTCAATTCGAATTCAAAATTCGAATTTCAAACCTCCAAATGGACTGGGCAGGAAATTTCCCACCCAGGACCAGGTCGACCTGGGGGTCGACTATGTAGTCGACCTACCCAGGACCAGGTCGACCATAGTGTCGATGTAGTGACCCGGATTTTCGGCGACTTTGGTTATCGACGTAAGCTCGACGTCGATAACCAAAACATCGAAAAATCCCGGTAATTAATGAAAGAAATTAGAAGGTGAGAATAGATAAGATAGAACTTATAGAATAGAAGAAGAAGAAGAACATCATCATCAGAGTAAACACGAATCTCACAGCGGAACGAATAAAATATAACATAACATATCTTTGAAATAACATCAGTATATGTATACAATAACACTTATCAGAGTACAACACTTACAACAACAGCGGAAATAATAATAGCTATAGAATTCTGAAGCCTCCTGCTCCAAGCTCTCCAAGTGTATCTGTAAAATCCCGACTACTTGACTGCCCGTACAAATTTAGGCACCCAAGAGTTTAGGGAAAACAACAAAATAAACTCCGGGTCAGTCATGGGACTGGTATGAGTAAAACAATTTAATACTTGATTTAATAAAGGATATCTCACAAGACCACGCCGCATAACGGAACGGGTTTTTCCCTTATGAGAATCCAAATAACTTTTCAAAGCAATATCATTCTGATATTATAATAATGTCTAAGTACAAATAAATATCAATCTAGCAGAAACGCTTGCATCTCACGTTACTACATATATAGTATACAATCAAAATCGCAAGCACGTATTGGATGATTGGATTTCCAACTATGACAAGGTATGGAACCACCTTCCGATCAGTGTACTCTAGGAACGATACACTGGAGTTCAACAAGAACATCTTGCAACTCAGCCACACATGACCGACCACTCATTTCGCTTGAGTGTATCGAATGTACATCACCAACGGTTGGGATCAGCAACCGTTCCCGTATATATATGGGACAGCATTGATAGATTTAAGAAACAAATGAATATTCACTAGATAGGTGATTATACACCCTACTTCGGTGCGACCGACTTAGCCATGCTGCCTGCCCGATTTCTGTCATTTACCGGTTGATGAGGCTAGAAGCTACGCTTTATCATCACATCAGATTCACTTCGAATGCCACATGGTCAGATCCATCGAAAATCGCTAATTGACGTTTACAACAGTACATTACGTGTCAGCTAAAAGAAGTTTCCTTCTCCGCTCCCACTCTTGGTACGGTTGAAGAAATCAATGTACGTGACCTTTCTGGAAATACTCTGTCAGACATCCATCTTCATTTACTTAAAATGTCACATCGTCATACCCGCCAAATCACAAATTGACTTATCCAAAAATAACACGGGTATACAGCTAAGAGAAACAAATTCCTCCGCCACCAAACGTGAATACGTTTGAACAGATCAACTTACCCGATCCATTGGATATACTCTGTCAGACCTTCGTCCATACAAGTTGTCCTGGGACTGGACAAACCGAAGGCACTATTCTGTAAACAGTATAGCCCTTGCATTTTACTCCGTCTTCAATTATCTTTGGCATATATGATTCGGGACGCTTATGCCAATACAGAGTGGTTCTATGGATAATAATCCAACCGGTCTCTCCATATTAACAACGTTAAAATGGTCAAAACTTCGATAGTCTGTGATTTAACCATCAAAGAAAAACAAGTGTGCAAACAACGATATTATTTCCAAATGGAAATTATATCGAACCAACATCATTTAACATAAATCTCTTTAGTTCATTTATTTACTTATCTCCTGTTTCCCTATATTCTAGATTCTTATTTTCTTTTATCAGAAAACATTTCTGATTCTCGTTTGGAAAACATTTCCAAAACTCCTTTATGATCAAACCTTACCATTTCTTAGTTAAGAAGGAGGTCACTCAAGTTGGGGTATAATTACCTCTCAGACCTTAACTTAACAACGTTATAACTTCGAAATGGTCAAAGTTTATCTTTTAATCTTTAACACTTATTTACGCCTTTCTCGGATTCAATTTTACTAATCTACTTCTATATTTAAAATATTGGTTATAACGATAACGTTATAATCCCTACTTTCGAATTTTCTAACTTTAATTATAACTTCTATTCTTATTAGTGAATAATTAACCTAACACTTATTTATTTATAAATAAATAAATCTCTATTTAGACACTGGAAAGTATAAGTACTTTCCCGAATTCGATATAATCGAATTTGCCGATTAACTCTCTTCGAGAAATCTCTATTTGATTAACTCTTCTTCGAATAACCTATATTCGATTTACTTCTTCTCGAATAAACGATATTTGATAATCTCTCTTCGAATAACTAATATTCGATAACTCTTCCTTTTCAAATATCTCATATTTGAAAATCTCACTTCGATTAAACTATAATCGATAACTCCCTTCGATGAAACTAACATCGATAACTCCTTTCGATGAAACTAACATCGATAACTCCTTTCGATGAAACTAACATCGATAACTTTAACTCGACTTACTTGGTTCGACCAATTCGATTCGATTAACTAGGCTCGACTAACTCTATTAGTTTAACTCTAATCGATTAGTTCTATGGTTTAACCCTAATCGATAAATTCTATTTGACTAACCCTATTCGGCTAACTCGACTAACTTGGTTCGACCGACCAGGTTTGACTAACCTGACCCATTTGGTTTGACTGACCAGGTTTGGCTAACCTGACCCATTTGGTTTGACTGACCAGGTTTGGCAAACCTGACCCATTTGGTTTGACTGGCCAGGTTTGGCTAACCTGACCCATTTGGTTTGACTGACCAGGTTTGGCTAACCTGACCCATTTGGTTTGACTGACCAGGTTTGGCTAACCTGACCCATTTGGTTTGACCACTGGGCTTGACTACTTGGTTTGACCATTTGGTTCGAATACCATATTCGACTAACTCCTCTCGATTCATTAAAACCGATTAACTCATCTCGATTGACTAAATCAATTAACTCCTATCGATTAACTAAATCGATAAACTCCTTTCGATTAACTAAGTTTGATTTACTCGACTCGACTGACCAGGTTCGACTAACTTGACCAGCTTGACTCGATTGGTTCGACTCAACCAGCTCGACTCGGTTGGTTTGACTCGACCATCTTGACTCGATTGGTTCGACTCGACCATTTCGACTCGGTTGGTTTGACTAGTTTGGTTCGACTAGCTTGGTTTGACCACTTAACTAACTTGATTCGAATATTTATATCCGACTAACTAACTTTTCTTTTATTTCTATTTATTTTAACTTCTATTTATTTCCTAAATAGATTTCCTTTTGTATAATCTATTTATTTTCCTAAATAGATTTTCCTTTATAACTCTAATTATTTAATCCCTAATTAAATATCCTTTATTCTATTTATTTAATCTAAATAAATATTCCTTTATTTTATTTATTTATTTCTAAATAAATATCCTTTTATAAAATCCTTCGATTTTATAAATAGATTCATTTTCAATATAAATATTGAAAATCCCCTTTTCTACATTTTCAGTGTTTTCTATTGTTTTTAAACAACTAACTGTCAATGATCAATATCATCCAAACATATACAATCAACAATAGGTTATAATTCACATCATATATCAAAATATATGAAAAACAATAAAATAACTGTTGAGGAATCCAGTCGGATTCCTCCAACCTGTTTCCCTGCATCACAGATGTTAGACAATATAGATAACATCACTTTCAGTTCCATATGATATATTCTGTTAAACAGAATCAATATAGAAATTTAACTAACTGACTAGCAGTTCAATCAAATAATCAACACACAGTCAAGCAGACAATTTTAACAGTTCTAACAATACAACATGAAATTATAAACTGTTTAGAGTTGATGAGATTTACTCACATTGTCGATTATCGTTAAGGAACGATAATCGAGTGTCGATTCAGATCGGACATATTATTTTTCCGTAAATCCAGACAAGCTCCACATCGCTCACAACCAATTCCAGAGTGTTGTCCTCGTTCCTACGATTCTGATGGACCCTGTATTGTTCGATTCCGTTTGCATATGATTTAGAAACGGAAATAACAAGTTAATGAGCTATTAGACTTAAATTAAACTTAAGTGTTTAATTATTATCATGGGCCTTTACCATTTCATCTTAAACTGGCCCATCCCAAATTCTTAAAGCCCAACTCACAATCCTTCTCTTCCAATAGTTGTTTTCTTCATTTTTCCTTTTACATTTCAACACTTCAACTAATACTGTTCTTTGTTTTCTCCAATATCATCCACTCGAACAGACAGTCCCCTTTCACTTCATCTCAATTACAACGCAATTGCACTTCATCTTCTACTCTACGGATAACCGGACTCGCGTGCCATTATAATGGCCATAGCCGATCCTTAACTTCCAGTCATCTCCTTCATATCCCTTTTGTTCTTGTTTGGTTTCACTTCTCCAAACTGGACTACTAACTTGCTTCAGCCGTGGCCTCTAACTAGGCTTCACACTCATTCCCCTTGGTCCAACATTCATGCGTGAAACAGACCATATCATTTTCTTCCAGCTCGACATCACCGTCCCAGTAAAACACGTTTCTTTCTCCTATCAGAAAACTCGACTCCAACAATTCCCTTCTCGTGAAATTCAGTCGGTCATCCCTTCTAACACTCCTCCTTGACATCACTACAGCAAACCCTGCTTCCGTCGACATCAGTTTCCGGTCCAGTCCCCCACTTCGAGCGACATTAGCTTTCACCGAATCCTCCACAACTACCACCAACGAAACTGCATCCGACTATCCACTCAACAACAACCCTCCAAACAACTCAAATCGCCACCACCGCTTGATTATCGCAAGCCCTAGCTCCTCAGACTTCACGCTGTAACTTCCGTGACTGAAAAAAAAAAGGTATCGAACTGGTTGAACTCTACATGGACGCGAAGAGCATCACTTGTGGATCCCAGAAATATTTACTACGAGATTTTATAGGATTTTCTTTGATTTTATGTAGATCGAAGGTGTTTTACTGAAGAGAAAAAATCAGCGGCGCGCTGTTGACTTTGGAGGAAGAGAATTTAGGTTTAGGAAATTGTTATGGGGGGTATTTATAAGGGTTGGGATTTTAGATATTTTATTTTGATTATTAAATTTATTTATAATCAACTGCAGTTTTATATTGTCCTTTAAAATTCCAGTAATCACATACGATACCCAAAAATCACGAAAATTGACATGCAGCTAGAGTTCGACATTACGGTCCCAACGAAACTGGTTTCGTCGAATTCCGACTCCGTATGCTCACATAGCGTATTTTTAACTGTCAGAATACTGACTGTTTTACACTCTAAAAATCTCTACGGTCACACACTGACTCTAAAAATCACGAAACTGGAAACCTAACAACTATTCGACATTGCGGATCCAACAAAACTGGTTTCGTCGAATTCTGACTTCGTATGCAAAAGTGGCTATTTTTAACGCTCTAAATAACCTATTTAAAATATAAATATATTTAAATATAATTAAATTTAATATTTAAAAATAAATATTATCGTCTATATTCACAGTGGAATACCATACAGCTCCAGAAAAATATATATGTTCGATATTCCAAGTCCTGATTTGAATCGATATTCACTTTACATTGAAAAATCCTTTTATAACGTATATAAAGCGTTACGAATTATAAAGGAATTCCATAGCGACTTTTCTGAAATTTGATTTGGACGTAAATAAAAATCTACACAACGAAATCTAGATTTTTCTCTTTCACTAGAAAGATATACTCCACCAGCTCCACAGGATTTCTTGTTTCACAGAAATCCGGCTTAAAACGAATCATGTATACTCAGTTGAAGTCTGAATCGCCAAATAGCGAACTGCCGCGTCGTTTCAAGCTCTATTTTAATTATATTATAATTATACGTTCAAACTGTCGTCGATTGAATATATTCGTCAATATAATCCAACTCTAAGTTGAATTACATCTTTGGGATGACCCCATTCACAGAATATTTGTGTTTCCAATATTTTTGATTATTTCGACATTATAATATATTTTATTATATTATAATTATTAATTAAATATTCAATATTATTTAATTCACGTTCTCGATATCGATAAATCGATATTTAAAAATTAAATAAATAAATTATTCAACAGCTAAAATGCGGGTTACTACAGTCGACCTGGGGGTCGACCTGGTGCCCGAGCCCATTTCTGAAGCTGGATTCACTCTGATGTATTTGGCCTCGTTTCTGTCCACATTCGTTGACGTGACCCTATAAATACAGCCCCTAACACCAGTCTCTCTACACAAAATTCTTTCTGACCTTATGCTGCTCTGATTCTGATTGAAAAGTTTGAGAGAAGGACCGCTTCTTCTACGTTGAGACTGCGTTAAGGGAATTGCTGATATGGGGATTTCTATTAGGACTTGATTAAGCATATTTAACATCGACTCTCTTTTTCTTATTCTCGAACCACGATCTGTAAGCCCCAGTTATTTTCATATTTAAACTATAAATGTATTATGAATATGATGTAAATTGAAATTGGACCTATGTATGATGACTGTTTACATTCATTCTCGTTCATCTTGGATCTTGACTCTTGAATATTACTATGACATTGATTTGGGGCCTATTCATGTTGTGAATCAAAAGAAAAAACCCTCATATTATCATGTTGAACCTGCTATTAGTCACAAGTTTATACTATCACCTTATGACAGTCGTATCATGACTATACTATCACCTTATGACAGTCGTATCATGACTATACTATCACCTTATGACAGTCGTTACCATGACTATACTATCACCTTGTGACAACTGTTATTTTGACTAGTACCTTATCTTGCTAGATTTGGAATCTTTTTGTTTGAGGCCAATATTTCATATGCCAGTAATGTTTTATTTCAATTCATATCATGTTATGCTAGTAATCACTTTTGCCACCTTATACCCATTCCTTTTTATGTCATTCCCTAATTAGATTTATTTATATCGATTTGAACTTACGTGCGATGGGAATACGATTTGGGTAGACTAGGTAAAAACATAAATTAGCTTTAAACTTGAACATGAACATTGTTAAGACTTGAACTTGAATATGGACATGAACTTGACACGATTTGACATGAAACATGACTTGAAAACTTGACATGAATCTAGACATGAAAACTTGAACGTGGGCATGACAGTTAGACAAACTTGAAAATGGCCAACTCGAGGTTGGGTTGAGTTTGCAGTGTAAATCTGCCCGGAACCGCCCGGCAAATCCAGTGGCTGCAAACAATAGGATCCAATGTGGGTAGTTGGTCATATCGCACGTAAAAACCCGAGGTTAGACTATGTTGTGGTGTAAATCTGCCCAGAACCGCCCGGCAAATCCAGTAACCACAACAGCTAGTCTAATGTGAGAGGTTGGCGTGCACTAATGAATTAATGCCACATGATAGGGTTAAGTCATGAACCACTTGAATATACTTAACCAACTTGACACGATGAATTGATAGGGTTAAGTCATGAATTGCTTGAACACACTTAACCAACTTGATACATGATTTGGATAGGGTTAAGTCACGAATTTGAATGACAACACTTAACCCATTAGAAACCCTAGTTACGCGGTCCTTTTCAGCAGTAACCCACTTAGATGTATCACGATACCCTGGGACTAGGCAGGGTGGGGCACGATTACTGGGCTGATTGTAAGCGACCAGAACGACGGCTGAGTAGGTGCACCATTGTAGGTTCAGGCGGGCTATGGTCGTGCACGTAGTCCGGAGTTGAAAAAGCAGGCATTGGGCACCCGTAGATTTACACTGTGCGTGCTTGATTCGTGTCGGTGGTTGGCACCATAGGACTTGATACACCCTATGGTGGACCTAGCACAGGTAACTACATTTCTGGATAGGGCCGTATGACACAGACACATGACGAGCTAGGACTTGTAGGGAGCCGATCGATTAATAGATCGTACCGTAGGACCCCGTAATGGGTCACTTCATGACACTGGGCTAAGGGATCATTTCATGGTTAATACTTGACATGGGTTAGAATACTAGTATAGTTGGTGCAGCGAACCTTAAATGTGCGATGCCAGACTTGACTTATCTTGTTATCTTAATTATCCAACTAGTTATGTTATCATCCTTATGTTTAATTCCAGTTTTCACATATCATGTTACCTTTACTAGTTTTCATACTGAAAGTCACTAGGGCTTACCAGTCTTTATGACAGACCCTTTTTCTTTCGCCCCTTTTTCTTTCGTTCCCCCCCTTCCACAGGTTCTCAGGGAGGAAACACTAGCTCTTAGCTTGGATTCAACTTGCTTTCTGACAGCTCATGTACGGTTTGGTCTTGGGCTATGCTATGGCTGCTTCTGCTATTTATGCGGAATAATTTACTTTTGTTTTAAAGTTTATGCTTCTTTACTATGAACTTGATGTAATGGAATAATTTGTATCTTGGATATATGAGCTTTTGACTCTTTCCTGGAAAATAATAAAAAGTTGGTTTTTAATTTCTACCACTGCTTTATTTATGTTCTGCCTTGTGATATCTCTGTGCATTTTTACCTAGATAATACTCCACCAAAACTAGTGCATTCCCTTTGTGAGTGACCCTAGCAGAGGTGGGGTGTTACAATTTGGTATCAGAGCAGAAGGTTACCAGGCTGGGCAAAAGTTTTAAAAACCTTCCGAAACTGTTTTCAAAACTATTTATAAAGAAGCATTTTTCAAGAAAAGTTTTATGTTTAAAAAGTTTATTCCCCAAGAAGCCATTAGCACTTTCCTTTGTTTCCTCGTTTGAATCTTTCCTTTTCGTTTTTCAGCATGGCCGATCTTAACCTTCCTGAGGGAATACCCGTGTCTGGATGGTTCCGAAGGTACTTAGAAGCCAGGGCCAACGACGCGGGCACGGCAGACATCCCTCCTCCTCCTCCCCTAGTGGTCGCGGTTCCTCCTCCTCCTGGTACCGCCTTTGCCAAAATATGCAAAGACTTTAAAGCGATGGGCGGCAAGAACTTCGTTGGAACTGAAACCTTCGTTAAGGCACGAAACTAGCTAAAGGAAACAGAAGACTTGTTCATTATCTTTTTATATGGAGGACCATAGGAAAGTTCAGCTGGCAGCATGATTGTTGAAAGAGGAAGCTGCATTTTAGTGGGAAGTCACCAACGCTACCAGGCCAGTTGAAACTTGGGCAGACTTTAGAGAGAGGTTTGGGCTTAAATTCTTATCGTCCGCAGAGGAGAACCTTCAGATGGAGAGGTTCCTAGTGCTCAAGCAACGGGATATGTTTGTGAGGGAGTACGTGAATAAGTTTAATCAGCTTGCTCGGTTCGGTTTGGATTTGGTCAACACAGCCCAGAAAAAGGCTGTTCTTTGCTCGAGGATTGAACGAGCCACTACACAGGTTGGCCCTAACTCATATACCCATGGGGGCGACCTTTGAAAGCTTTGTGGATATGGATCTACTTCATGAGGAAGACAAGAATAGCAAGAAGGAGGTTAAGCCTAATGAGACTCAGAATAAGAAAGCTGACTTCAAGAAGGGGAACAACAAGAATAATAAGAATAACAAGAGCAACAACAAATCACGTGAGACGAGGAAGTGCAACTTCTGTGGTATTACTGGACATCTAGCTAAAGACTGTAGAAGGAAGAAGAGGAAGTTGGGTGAATGCTTTCATTGTGGAGATACTGGACACATCAGCAAGGATTGCCCTAAGAAGCAAGGACAGGGGCAAGGGCAGACCCAGCGAGCAGGACCTTCTGGAGGGAAGTTGCATGCTCTCAACACCACTCCAGCTCTTGACCGAGGTAGTAATATTTCTGTAGAAAGCCTTGTTTACATTTCTGACTTTCCTGTTCGAACCTTATTTGACTCTGGCGCATCGCATACTTTTATTTCTTCTGATATTGTTGAAAATCTGCACCTAAGTACTAGTCTGGTTGAGGATCCCGTTATAGTTTCAAATCCAATTGGGGGCTCCGCCCATTTATCTATGATGTGTGTGGATTTGAGGATCTCTATCTTAAGCGTAGAATTCACGTGTAATGCTTACGTTCTTGGATTCATGGGATACGGTTTGATCCTAGGTATGGATTCGTTGTCCGATTATGGAGCCATTCTTGATTGTGAATGAAGGGTAGTGAGGCTCATGACTCGCCTTGGTAATACCCTTGAAATTTCTTGTAACCCTAAGGGTTCGGTCATGTTATGTTATCTTGAATCCCTTGACTTGTCCGACGATAATTTGCAATCTGTAAGAGTGGTCCGAGAATATCCAGATGTCTTTGATGAAGTGAGGGGATTACCTCCTAAACGCGAGATAGAGTTCCGAATTTATCTTGTTGATAATGCCAAGCCAGTTTCATTGCCCGTTAGGCACATGGCCCCGCGAGAAAGAAGAGAGCTCAGTAAACAAATCAAAGAGTTGCTTGAGAAAAATTTCATAAGACGAAGCATTTCTGAATGGCATGCTCCGGTGGTATTCGCTACTAAGGCGGATGAATCGCTTCGTCTGTGCGTAGATTATCATGAGTTAAACAAGCTGACGAAGAAGAATAGGCACCCGCTACCAAGAATCGACGATTTGTTTGACCAGCTTGTGGGAGCATCTGTTTTCTCTCAACTCGATCTAGCCACAGGATTCCATCAGCTCGGAGTGGCTGAGGATAGCATTGACAAAACTGCGTTTAGGACTCCAGATGGGTTCTTCGAATGGCTCGTCATGCCGTTTGGGCTAACAAATGCACCCGCATACTTTGTAGATTTGATGAGTAGGGTGTTTCGGGAGTTCCTTAACAAGTTTGTGGTAGTTTTCGTGGATGATATTTTGATCTTCTCAAAAGATGAAGAAGAACATGCTAGGCATCTCCAGGAAGTCATGGAGACGCTTAGAGCACACCAGTTAAAGGCTAAGTTCTCCAAATGCCATTTTTGGAGGAAGGAAATTTGGTTCCTTGGACATGTAGTTTCTAAGCAAGGCATAGCCATGGACCCCGCAAAGGTAGTTGCGGTACAGGACTGGAAAATTCCTAAGAATGCAACGGAGGTGAGGAGCTTTCTCGGTTTGGCGGGCTACTACAGGAAGTTCATTAAGGACTTCGCTAAGATTTCAGCCCCTCTCACTAAATTAACAAAGAAGAACCTACCTTTTGCATGGGACATAGAATGTGACGTTGCTTTTCAGGGACTTAAGAGAGCCCTCACCACAGCTCCAGTTTTGGCATTACCCGATGGAGATAAGATGTTTACCGTGTACACAGATGCGTGCGGCACCGGATTAGGCGCTGTCCTAATGCAGGAAGGAAGAGTAATATGCTACGGGGGCAGACAACTTAAAGTTCATGAGAAAAATTATCCCACGCATGACTTGGAGTTGGCCGCGATTGTTTTTGCACTTAAAGCTTGGCGCCATTATCTTCTAGGGGAGAGGTTCGAGCTGTATACCGACCACAAATCGCTTAAGTACCTCTTCTCACAGAAATACTTGAATCTGAGACAACAGCGGTGGATGGAGTTCTTGGCATCATATGACTTTGATATAGCTTACACCCTGGTAAGGGTAATGTGATGGAGGACGCGCTAAGTAGAAAAAGGTTGAATTTGAGCCCCTTGTTTGTTGAAATGAAAAGCCTTGAGTTTATAGCAACCTTTGATTTTACACCTGCTGTTGAGTCATTGACTTCTACGTTAGCATCTCTTGAGCTAAAACCTACACTTCTAGATCAAGTAGGGACTTCACAGAAGGAAGACCCGCAGATAGTTGAAAACACGGACAAGCTGATTAGGGGTGAGACGTCGAGTCACCTCAGTAGGTATGCCATAGATGACAAGGGATGGCTAAGGCGCGATGGAAGGCTACGTGTCCCACAAGTGGGAGACTTAGTAAGGAGAGTTCTCGAAGAGGCGCATCACTCGAAGATGACTATACATCCCGGAGGGGATAAGATGTACAGGGATATGAAACGCATTTTCTTTTGGGCCGGAATGAAAAAGGACGTGGCAGAGTTCGTCTCGAGGTGCATGGTGTGCCAACAAGTAAAGGCCAAGTCGAAGAAGCCCGGTGGACTATTACACCCTTTGGAAGTTCCGCAATGGAAATGGGAGAGTATCTCGATGGATTTCGTGGATGGATTGCCTAGGTCAAGGAAGGGAAATACTAGAATATGGGTCATAGTTGATAAACTCACGAAAAGTGCTCACTTCATTCCGGTGAAGAGCGAGAGGACCGCATCAGGGCTAGCGTCTATTTACCTTCGAGAGATAGTACGATTGCATGGAGTGCCTTCTAGTATAGTTAGTGATCGTGACCCAATTTTCACTAGCCAGTTCTGGAATAGTCTGCAAGAAGCAATGGGAACACGACTGAACTTGAGCACGGCCTATAACCCACAGACGGATGGACAAACCGAAAGGGTGAATAGGGTAATAGAAGATCTCCTGAGGCTATGTATTCTTGACTTCGATGGTACTTGGGAAGACCATCTTCCTCTCGTGGAGTTTGCATATAACAATAGTTACCAAGCTAGCATCGGAATGGCACCGTTCGAAGCCCTGTATGGAAGACCGTGCAAGTCGCCAACTTGTTGGTGGGAGACGACAGAGAGGCTTATACTTGGCCCTGATATGATAAGAGACACTTCTGAGAAGATTGAATTGATACGAAGACGGATGAAAACGGCCCAAGATAGACAGAAATCTTATGCGGACCAGAGAAGGACAGACCTAAAGTTCGAAGTCGGAGATATGGTCTTTATAAAAGTTTCTCCGTTACGCAATGTAGTTCATTTTGGAGCAGTTGGAAAGCTAGCACCAAGATTCGTAGGACCGTTCCCTATCATTGAGAGGATTGGACAAATGGCCTATAAGACAGACTTACCCGAGAAGTTATCTGGAGTACACAATGTCTTTCACGTCTCGCATCTCCGGAAGTGCTTGCATGAGTCAGCCGAAATGGTTGAGCCAAGCATACTTGAAGACGTAGAAGTGGAAAAAGAAGCGACATTAAGGCGAGTTCCGATTTGTATCTTAGGAACGGAGATTAAGAAGCTAAGGAATTGAGAATTCAAGCTAGTGAAAGTGCAGTGGAGTGAAACCCAAGAAGACGCAACTCGGGAAACCGAAGAGAAGATACGCGCGCATTACCCATTTCTTTTTTAGGGTACATTCTCGATCTCTTTTTCCTATAAATTTGAAAACCTTTTCATATCATGCTTCTAATATCTATGTTTGTCTTGTTATCATCTCGATCTTATCTTGAGAACCTTAGGTAGAACCATATGGATGTAAACATGTGATTGAAACATGTTATGGTTGATGTTTGCAAATGGTTGCAAGTGGTTGCTAGTGGATGCATGACACACATTAGGAACTATATCGACTCAGGCACATTTTCATGTTGCATATGCATGAGTGCTAATACTTGTACATGGATGGAACTTGTTATGCTATCACTTGTATGTTGCATATGGATGAATGTTTGTGCACTCATGTAGAGATTATAAACTATGTTAGGAATTTGCATACTTGTTGGATTCATGACACTAACATATTTTGCATTAAGGAGGTTTACTGAATCAGTAACCGCCTGATCTTTTGCATTAGATAAGTACATATACACACACTTACTGCATATGTTCATACAGGATTAGAAATCTCTTAAGGACAATGGTTGCCTGTGGATGATGCTTTGAGTAGATGGATGATGGATGGTAGGACACATCCTCCCTAACTTTGAGATTTCGGGGACGAAATCCTTTAAGGAGGGGAGTATGTAACAACCCGTGTTTTTATAACGTGTAATAACCATAAATCAGGGCAGAATTAATTTTTAAAATAAGAATCAAGGGAAACGGGTTACGCCATTGCGTTCGTCTCGAAATTCTGCTTGGAAACGGGTCCGAGTTTTCGAAAATCGGAGTCCGTATGACCAAGTTATGACCTTTCAAAGTTTTAAGAAATTTTCAAGTTCTAAACAGACTCAATTCGAATTCAAAATTCGAATTTCAAACCTCCAAATGGACTGGGCGGGAAATTTCCCGCCCAGGACCAGGTCGACCTGGGGGTCGACTATATAGTCGACCTACCCAGGACCAGGTCGACCATAGTGTCGACCTGGGGGTCGACCTGGTGCCCGAGCCCATTTCTGAAGCTGGATTCACTCTGATGTAGTTGGCCTCGTTTCTGTCCACATTCGTTGACCTGACCCTATAAATACAGCCCCTAACACCAGTCTCTCTACACAAAATTCTTTTTGACCTTATGCTGCTCTAATTCTGATTGAAAAGTTTGAGAGAAGGACTGCTTCTTCTACATTAAGACTGCGTTAAGGGAATTGCTGATTTGGGGATTTCTATTAGGACTTGACTAAGCATATTCAACATCGACTCTCTTTTTCTAATTCTCGAACCACGATCTGTAAGCCCTGGTTATTTTCAGATTTAAACTGTAAATGTATTATGAATATGATGTAAATTGAAATTGGATTTATGTATGATGACTGTTTACATTCATTCTCGTTCATCTTGGATCTTGACTCTTGAATATTACTATGACATTGATTTGGGGCCTATTCATGTTGTGAATCAAAAGAAAACCCCCTCATATTATCATGTTGAACCTGCTATTAGTCACAAGTTTATACTACCACCTTATGACAGTCGTATCATGAATATACTATCACCTTATGACAGTCGTATCATGACTATACTATCACCTTATGACATTCGTTACCATGACTATACTATCACCTTGTGACAACTGTTATTTTGACTAGTACCTTATCTTGCTAGATTTGGAATCTTTATGTTTGAGGCCAATATTTCATATGCCAGTAATGTTTTATTTCAAGTCATATCATGATATGCTAGTAATCACTTTTGCCACCTTATACCCATTCCTTTTTATGTCATTCCCTAATTAGATTTATTTGTATCGATTCGAACTTACGTGCGATGGGAATACGATTTGGGTAGACTAGCTAAAAACATAAATTAGCTTTAAACTTGAACATGAACGTTGTTAAGACTTGAACCTGAATATGGACATGAACTAGACACGATTTGACATGAAACATGACCTGAAAACTTGACATGAATCTAGACATGAAAACTTGAACGTGGGCATGACAATTAGATAAACTTGAAAATGGCCAACTCGAGGTTGGGTTGAGTTTGCAGTGTAAATCTACCCGGAACCGCCCGGCAAATCCAGTGGCTGCAAACAATAGGATCCAATGTGGGTAGTTGGTCATATCGCATGTAAAAACCCAAGGTTAGACTATGTTGTGGTGTAAATCTGCCCGGAACCGCCCGGCAAATCCAGTAACCACAACAGCTAGTCTAATGTGAGAGGTTGGCGTGCACTAATGAATTAATGCCACATGATAGGGTTAAGTCATGAACCACTTGAATATACTTAACCAACTTGACACGATGAATTGATAAGGTTAAGTCATGAACTGCTTGAACACACTTAACCAACTTGATACATGATTTGGATAGGGTTAAGTCACGAATTTTAATGACAACACTTAACCCATTAGAAACCCTAGTTACGCGGTCCTTTTCAGCAGTAACCCACTTAGATGTATCACGATACCCTGAGACTAGGCAGGGTGGGGCACGATTACTGGGCTGATTGTAACCGACCAGAACGACGGCTGAGTAGGTGCGCCATTGTAGGTTCAGGCGGGCTATGGTCGTGCACGTAGTCCGGAGTTGAAAAAGCAGGCATCGGGCACCCGTAGATTTACACTGTGCGTGCTTGATTCGTGTCGGTGGTTGACACCATAGGACTTGATACACCCTATGGTGGACCTAGCACAGGTAACTACATTTCTGGATAGGGTCGTATGACACAGACACATGACGAGCTAGGACTTGTAGGGAGCCGATCGATTAATAGATCGTACCGTAGGACCCCGTAATGGGTCACTTCATGACACTGGGCTAAGGGATCATTTCATGGTTAATACTTGACATGGGTTAGAATACTAGTATAGTTGGTGCAGCGAACCTTGAATATGCGATGCCAGACTTGACTTATCTTGTTATCTTAATTATCCAACTAGTTCTGTTATCATCCTTATGTTTAATTCCAACATTCACATATCATGTTACCTTTACTAGTTTTCATACTGAAAGTCACTAGGGCTTACCAGTCTTTATGACAGACCCTTTTTCTTTCGCCCCTTTTTCTTTCGTTTCCCCCCTCCAGGTTCTCAGGGAGGAAATACTAGCTCTTAGCTTGGATTCAACTTGCTTTCTGACAGCTCATGTACGGTTTGGTCTTGGGCTATGCTATGGCTGCTTCTACTATTTATAGGGTATAATTTACTTTTGTTTTAAAGTTTATGCTCCTTTACTATGAACTTGATGTAATGGAATAATTTGTATCTTGGATATATGAGCTTTTGACTCTTTCCAGGAAAATAATAAAAAGTTGGTTTTTAATTTCTACCGCTGTTTTATTTATGTTCTGCCTTGTGATATCTCTGTGCATGTTTACCTAGATAATACTCCACTAAAACTAGTACATTCCCTTTGTGAGTGACCCTAGCAGAGGTGGGGTGTTACAACATTCTTGCTAATTGTCAAGATTTCAAACTTGTAAACTTCATCAAAAAGTTTCTTTTTTTTCATATTCCAAAAGTTCAGGTCTCATATCTGATTTATACAACTTCTTCCATTACGTTAGATATTAGTTGCCAAATACATTGACTAATAATACATATGCCTATTATTATTATTCCAAACACAAACATACATCATTTAACTTACAATAGCCAATGCTTTTAATACATTTACAATAATATGGTAATATAATATATATTACCATAACAATATATTTGATGCATTTATTATAAAATAACGGAAATAACATACGGTCTAAATATATGAATCAAATAAATAAATTTTACTTAAATCAGTATAACAAAATTTGGATCTAGCTACAGTATTGATCAACATCAAAACTGAAATAAAAACTTATAGTTGTACCGCATTCCCAATAATCATGTTTTCTAAAATACCATGTATATGCATAATATCTAATCGAGAATTGAGAAAAGTGCATAACTATAGAACCAAGGTTTTACATTCTTTAATATGAATAATTCCATAAACTTGCAGATCTATACATAAAATTAACAACATAAAAATTACATGTTTTAGATTCAAATTATATATAACGACCCGAACTTCCCCGTAAAGGAAATAACGAATTGCTTTGAGAACAACACACATCGAAACGCAAACAGAAGAACATTTCATTGTTTATTACAACAATTCCATCAGAATACAAGAATATTACAGAGTATGAATAAATATTACACATTTGATAAATATCAGAGATTTAAATACATTACTGCAACGGAAAAATTATACAAAACATAACTAAAAGAAATACACGAATACAGAGCTTTCCGAATATCATTTCAGCTATAAACCAGGATCCTGTGAATATAAATCTGCAAAACCAAAACTACTAGCTGCCCATGTCGAAAATAAGGGCACCCAGAGTTTAGGTTAAAACAATAAACTCCAGGTCAGTCATGTGACTGGTGTGAGAACTAAAACAATTATTAATCTTTACTTTAAAAGCGAGTAATTCAAGGGACCACGCTATATAACATGGAACGGGTTTCCTCCCAAGAACACTAGTGCATATATCAAAACAGCGCAATGCTTTTTGGAAAAATGAAGCTATTATAAGACCCAAGTCCCATCACACAATGCAACGCAAGCCAGAGGATAGGGTTTTCCCTTATAATAGCCAAACATGTTTAGTACGTTTAAAACAAATCATTTGATACTATTACAAGTGTATAGTGTCAAAATAATTTCAATCATAAATATCAATCATAGACGGCATGGGTACCATATATCATGTCGCCATACTAGTTCTACAATTAAAACCGCAATGTAGCATATTGGAAATTGGATTTCCGTCACGAGTCGAGGCAAGGGGCAAGCTCCTCTCCATTCGAGACACTCTAGCAAATGTCTCAGGACCACACACAGCGATCCTTGGATCCTCCAAGGCCGGTCCTCTTTTACTTTTGAGGATTGGCAATTCCTGAACACACGTTGCTCGGTCCTATAGGACCAGTATCCGAGGCGCCTCGCATCAAACAACCACACAGGTAAAAATAATATAAATGTCAGGGCTAGTAGGTCACTGACATCACCCATAGCTAGAAAGAAACATCGTGCACTCCTTGGGTCCCTATCTCATTTTTGACTCATACCGAGGTGTGAGGCTCGCGAATTGACGCCATACACAAAGCTATGCCACACAGTCCGTGCTTTGATCATCAACCATAAGACTTTGCTTTTCAACAGAAGCATTGATCATTTACCACTTAGGCATGCCACACTGGCAATTCATGCCATGCGACTGATGTCCATCGATATACAACCTCTAAGCTCGTACGTCTCAGAGAAGGGCATTAAGCAAGAAAATAAATTCTCCGCCGCCAAACAGATATATATTTAATAGAAATCAATTACACAGAATAAAATCCAACGTCAGACACACAGTCCATTTACAAGCTCATTTTGGGTCTGAACGAAACCGGAGGAACCTTATTCCTCGCATATCCATCAATCTCCAAGTACGTCTGGACGATCACCAATTGATTCCCTCCTCTTGGGTGTACAACCCAATCAAGATCATCAATAATCATCCAAACGATGTGAAGACCTCTGGTCTTCAACCACCGTCTTCATCTTCGACTTATCGTCCCAATCAGTATCCTTCAAATAGGTGTACATAAACAAACCGTCTGGTTTGTAAATGAATATTTATTTATACACATTCACGTTAAAAAATATATTTTTAACGATAAATAATTTATTTCAACACGTGAATGTTTTATTATCCATTTCACATCAACATCACAAACAAACTTCACAACACATTAAACAAGCATACAAGTCGTCCATGGTCTGTGGACGACGGGTGACGGGTGACGAGTGTCGGGTGCTGCTAAGCACCGTCTACATCCTAGTATATATTTTTAACTAGAAAACAAGATTTAAAGTGAGAAGTTCTCACCGACTAGCTAAACCAATTCACCGCGACTCTTCATATGTAGGAAATCTTCATCTTGCTTCTAACGAGATCTGTTCAACACCGTTTGTGTTAAAAATTATATTTTTAACAACGCTACTTCCTATATAAAGATTATATTTTTATATTGCTCTTCTTCTAATAAAGATTATATTTTTATATCGCCACTCATATAAAAATCACATTTTTATATTCTCTGTTATATAAAAATTATATTTTTAATCCGCTACTCCTATAAAAATCGAATCTTTATTCTCACTACAACATATATAAAAAATCGTATTTTTATACTTTCCATCTCATAAAAATTATATCTTTATTTTTCACTACTATATAAAAATAAAGTTCATATTTTTATTTCACTTCATATATTGTAAAGATTATATTTTTAAAACGCTTTCTTCTTTATAAAAATTCGATGTTTCTTCTTTATACATTCATATAAAAATACAATCTTTCTATTTTTTAAAAAAATCCTATCTTTACATAAACAAAAATCGTATCTTTCCTTTAACAAAGATCGTATCTTTCCTAATCATAAAAGTCTCCTCTTTTTCAAATCACTTTTTAAGCAAAGCAAGGTCATATTTTTAAACACCAAATTTAATATCAATGCTAATTTATTTAAAAAAAAATTAAATTTTACCTATGCTAAATTTAAATAAAAGAAAACTGAAAATGAAATAAGTAAATAAAAACTTACTTTTCGAATTTCAGAGAATGGGGCATTAGGGCTTCGAGAGGAGGAAAAGGGAGGTGCGTATGGGGGAAGAGGGGGTCGGAGTGTGGTCGCCGTCGCTGGCGAAGGCTGAGGATGGGATGGCGGCGGTTTTTGGTGGATTTGGGGGCGGTGGTTCACATTGGGTGAGAGGAGAGTGGAAAGGGAAGGAGGGGGCGCTGGATCATCGGAGGGGCGGCTAAAGGGCGCGCTCGCTGGAGGCAGGTGACGGATCGCAACGGGGGTGGGCGGTTAGGACAGCGACGGGATTTTGTTTTTTTTTCTTTTATTTTAATTCGTTCTGAATGAAAAGGAGGAGGGAGAGAAAGTAGAGGAGAGAGAGTGGGTCAACAGTCTATATATAATTATATTTTTTTTAATTAATTTCTTCTTCAAAAAGTTATCGTTCCATTCAAACTCCAATCGAGACCCACCGACTGTCGTCCTTAGCTAATTTCCCCCATTCTGAACACAATGGGATATATATCGTAGACTGATTCGATTGTTTCGATCAGTTTTCGTCAAAATCAAAATATAAATCTATATATTGAATTTGAACGCACATTTCAATTTACCGGTGCCATATACAGACTCTAAAAATTCCCAAAAAATATTTTCTAGCTTTACGGCCTAACAAAACTAATTTCGTCAAATTTTGAGACCGTTTGAAAAATGGCCATTTTCCAGTCGATTAAAATCAACTGAAACTGGTCAAACGCATTTTCCTTTGCCACGCTCACATATTGATTCAAAAAATTACGAATTCTGGAATCTAGCAATAACTTGACATCCCAGATCCAACAAAAGAGGTTTCATCGAAAACCGAGGTCGTTTGCAAAATTTCCATTTTAAGGGCCAGAATTCCATAGCGACTATTCTGAATTTTCAACGGGACGTATCTTTTGATTCCCGCTATGAAATTTCAATTTTTCGGATTCGTTGGAAATATATTCTCAAATAGATTCTAATATTTTTAGTTTCGTTAAAATCCGGTTTATTTTGAATCCTGTACATTCATTTGAACTTTGAAATCGAAATTTCAAACTACCGCGCCATTTTCTATTCCTTTTATATTTAAAAATAAATATTTATATTCTAATGACAATTCAAATAAATATATACATTCTAATTCTATTCAAAATAAATTTCTCATCGTTATTATTTAAAATAATCCATTTTAAATATTCAAAATTCGTTAAAATTGCCAAAATAAAAAATTTAAATTGGCTCAGAATTTCCGGGTTGTTACATTATACAATCTATATAAAAATCTTTTAGATCTTTCTATTCATATCAAAATTATCTCTTACCATTATAGAAACTATAGGTTCTAAATTTTCCATTTTTATAACAAAAATTGCTTCTGCATACACTTCAAGTATTTAAGATCAATATTTAAATTTTAATTTATGATCTTCAAGATGCATATTATCTTTAGTCATTAAATTTGCATCATCATCTTTCTCATTTGCATATGAATTTCAGGTTTCTTCATTTGCATATGAACTTCAGGTTCCTCATTTGCATACGAACTTCATGTTCCTTTTTTGAAAAAAAAAATGTATATGAACTTCATGTCATATGAACTTTTTCAGCAAAAAAATTATCATTTTTAATTGTAGAAATCTCTTCTAGAGATATTTTATTATTTTCAAATAAGCAGATCTCTTCTAGAGTTATTTTACCATTTCCAAATATACAAATATCCTCTAAAGATATTTTGTAACGACCTGGATTTTTCAGCTATTTGATTCGGATATTTAAATTTATTTTAAATATTTTATTTGGAATTAAATATCGAATTTGTTTATCAAACGACGACCGAGCGTTTATATTTATATTTTAAATTATAAAGCGAACTCAAAACAGCGCGATAATTCGTAAAATTGAATTTCAACTTTGATTGATTATCCTGAATCCGTGTTAAGTCAAATTTCGATGAAACAAGAAACGTTGGAATCGTTTTGATCATATTTTTCTAATGGAAGAGAAAAATCGAGTTTTCATACTGTAGATTTCGTTTTATGTCCAAATCAAATTTTCAAATAGTCGCTATAGAATCGTTTATATGCCATAACGATTTATTTAAATATAACTAAATATTGGCTTCGAATATGGACAAATCCTTTGAGGCATAGTCATAATTTAATTTTTAGAATTTTACTGTAATTTTTAATTCGTAAAATAAGCAACTTTTTATTTGAAGTATTTTGCACCCTGTGTCAGCATTTTGGGCTATCACAATATAAGTTAAACTACCGATATTATTATATATTTGTGATCGTGGCACACTGCTGAGCGCGACGGTATAGTTATTTCTGTCGATAGCGAGTCATATGTGGATGAAATTTTATAAAATGGGGTACGTTAACTAAAGTATCTTTAGTCAGTTCCACTAGAATCAAATCAAATGAATAATGAAAATAAACCACAACCGTATTATGCTTACGGTTACATATGTCATCCCACTGTATTTCTAATTCCTTCCGAGGCACGCTGCCTTTTTTCTTGGCATCCAAACATTCTCAAGGCGTGCTTTCCATGTAAACGTGATGACCACGGTTCTTTTCTCTATATAAACAGTACCCTTCGCGTTATCTTCCACTTCACTTCGCCTGGATTGTCCCAATTCCTTTTCCTCCCAGCAATAAAAGTAAAAAGAATAAATGCATACAGCATGTTTTGAAAACTTCAGAAGATCTTATCAAATTGAAACCCCAACCAAAATTCGTGATTTCAGTTTCATTAAACTCGCGAAGACTGCTCTCCATGCCTGTAGCATTCGTTTGGAGCTCGGTTCTAATCGTTTTCGATGGAATTTCCACAACATGGGTAGTTGTCAGGTGGATTTGGGGCTGGTGACTTCACAACGTGGATATCTAGTCGGTTCTGGTGAAGTCAAGGCGGAGCCGCGGCAAGGTAAACAGTGCGAAGTGACAGCGACTGGGTATGGTGCGATGTAGGAGCACACATGAGTTGGAGGAGCCGACGTACTGCTGGTGGAGTGCGTGATTATAGGTGAGTAGGAGGTCCATTGTTGTGGTGTTTTCTAGTACGTTCGGTTTATGGGTTTAGGTGTTGAAATGGTGAAGTCATGATGTACGGTGAGGGTTAAGATAGGAAACAAGGTGTGGCGCTGAGTATATTGTAGCTGCATATACATGCAGAGGAGGAGCGGTATTGGGAAACAAGAGCAGAAAGTGGGGGTCTGGGCGGTAAGGTACAGGTGGCGGAAGTTTTGTAAGGTGGGGCTTGGGCTTTTCGAGTGCGTGAAGTAAATGGGAAGACAGGAGGACCAGAAGGAAATTAGAGAAGAAGTAAAGAAAGGGAAACAAAACTAAAACGTTGAGGAAGGATACTGTGTAAGTGTGTACCAACGTGGTGAGGGAATAACAGGTTGAAGTACAGGAACGTGGGTTGATTTACATGTTGGGCTTGCGGGCCATAAAAAAAAGGAAAATAAAAAAGGGGTGCATCAGCAAATGGAAAGGGATGTGCGGGAACGCACGCATGGAGTGAAGATGGTGCGTATGGGGTAGCATCAAATGCCAACGTGGGAACAAAGAAAATGGGAAGTGGAAAGTTAGTGGGTTTTCTTTTAACAATGGAAACAAAAGGAGGACTGGTAAGTAATTAAACGTGGGGAAGATGCGGCTCTTGGTAAAACAGTAAAAAAGAAGAAAAGTAAAATAATAAAAGAAGGGAGCATCAGATGTTAGAAAGAACATTGGGTTCAGATGGGTACATATGAGAAACCGCATGGTAATAAGCTGATGTGGCAGGAAACTAAGGTAATAGAAAATATTTATTAATTTTAATGTTTAATTAGTTAAGTTAAATAAATAAATAAATTATCATCATAGTTATATGTGCAAAATGGTAATAGACATAACTGGGTTATATGTCAGAATCATGCAAAATCGGGCACATTGGAATCGTAGGGAAGAACACTACGCTGTGGTGCAAGTACGGACAGAATGAGAAGCTATCGGATTTTTGGTTTAATTCTAAAAGCTTGTTTAAATTTAAACGAATCGACGCTGAACCATCAATCAGAAACAAAGGTGGGTTAATTCTCAAACATTTCTGAAATACTAGGATGTGCTAAATTCATATAATTAGATTACATCATTGATAATTGGTTGATTGGATGCCTTGAATGCCTATGGTTGATTTATACGCTTGATGTGAATTATATTATCGTTGGTTAATATATTCAAATACTGATCTATGATGCAGGGAAGAATAGGTAGGAGGAATCAAACCGGATTCCTCAAATATTTAGTTTGCTGTTATTTCGTATTTTATATGAACTGTTTAAAACCCCATTAACTTTAGAACCCTGTTGATTGTTGATTATGGTTGAGCTTTGACCGAGATATACACCGTTGTATAACGATCGATTCACCGTCAGGCGAATCACTAGAAATGAAGTTATGGAATTTAATTTACAATCAAATATATTTTTTTAAATATATTATTTTAAAAGAAGTTTTAAAAAGAAAAAATATCCGACCACATAGATGCATTAATTGTTTTAACCACAAATCACCGTTTTGGTATCAAAATCTACCGTGCGCAAAGAACGTGCTTATCAAGTGATTATAAAACGATCTTATTTAGCTAATTCAAGTGGCCAGAATTAACGTAACAATTAGAAGGGATATATATTGGTATTAATTTAATGTAAATCAAAGTGAATAGAATTATTTAGATTAATTAATTATTAATTAATTTAAATATAAAGATCAGTAACGATTAATTAACAGGTTAATCATTTAGAGTTGAACAAGTTAACAACGTTAACTGAAGTTGTTTATTTAATTAATCATTTATTTAAATAGGGTAGTTTATGGTTAAGTAACCCAGATTTATTTCAATCGATGTTGAAATTTGATTATTTATTAAGAATTGAAGTGATAATTTAAATGGGAAATCAAACGTAAAACCCAGTTTGAATCAGAGTAGTTAAACGAACTAAGTTATAAAGATGTGATATAGAATCGCCATTTTTAAAGAAGAGACGATATTCCATCACGGTGGAATTATAATGGGATTTGTCGTATTGGAAACGAGTGTTGGGTTTGTATTACAACTGATATCCATCTTACGATAAGAACATTGTTGGTCAAGGTCTGAGAGGTAATTAAAATACCCCAATTGAACAACTTTAGGATTATCAAAGGATGGTGTTAGTCGTAATGGTGAAGGTGTTGGAATAAAATATTTTGCGAAAAATAAAAGTGTAACATTACTTGAACGATTTAGAAATATATATATATGATGAGATTCCGAGATAAAAAGGAAATAAAAAGGGGCTTGATGATTTTAAATGGTATTCCCATAATAAAAGAAATATAAAAAGGAGATTGGTGGAAATATAACGATATTTTCAAAAGATGTGGAATGAGATTTAAATGGAGTTTATTTAAAAAGGATGAGATGGTGATTTTGGTGTTCAAATAACGAAGCAAAAAAAAGATGTCGTTATGATAAGTTGAATCGATAAGATAATGAGAAATGTTATAACCATGGTTTGAAATGTTAGTTGAAGATTAATTAGATATGATTAAGAAGTTTTCTAGGTATATAGGTAAAAAAGATTTGAGAATATTAACATAGTTAAGCCAATATATGATAAGGGCCAAGTGATGCTGTGTATAAACCAATGGATCTGTTTGTTTTTATGGTTGTTTATTTTGATAGTTAAATAACCGGCTATCAAAATCTGACCCAACGTTATTGGTACGGGAAGACCGGGATCAAATTTATATTCGAAAACCATTCCGACCAATAAATATGAATACGTCGAAGATGCTGATCGAGATGGAGCAATTGAAGACCGTAGATCTTCATGAAACGGAAGAGTTACTTAAAATCTCTAGCTGATCCCTAGAGATATACTGTGATTCTATCGTAATTGGAATCTATGGGTTGCAAGGACTTCTCGCTGTTGATCCATGGGGTGATTCCTATATTGGATGCAGTAGGAGAGTACCTTCGGTTCATCCTGTACCTGGATGACGTATGGACGATGTCAATGGTGGCCAGATGTTTCAAAAGTCGATTATAGCCTCAAGCCTCATCAACTGGGAAATGACAAAAATCGGGCATGCAGCATGGCTATGTGGATCGCACCCATTAGGGTGTATTGTCACCATCTAGAGAATATTCATATTTATTACTTCTTTTCATTTCTGTATCTCCCAATGATTACGGTGGTCGCACGACAAAAAGCCGTAAGGTGACAATATACTCGATACACTTAAGAGAAATGAGTGGTCGGTCATGTGTGGGTCGGGTTGCAAGACGTTCTTGTTGAATCCAGTGTATTCGTCTTTAGAGATACACGATCGGCAGGTGGTCCCATACCTGGTCATAGTCGGAATCCAATCTCCAATAAGCGCCCACAGCTTTGTTTATATACTATATATGTGGAGCGTGAGATGCAAACGTTCTGCTAGATTCTATTTATTTCTATTTAGACACTATTATAATATTAGAAGAAGATATTGATTTCAAAATGTTTTGGGTTATAGTAAGATAAAAAACGTCCGTCCTTATGTATGGACTGGTCTTACTATTATCCTATTATTTCAAAAGGATTTTCAAAGTTAAACAAGTTGGCTGCTGTATGAATTTATCACTGAGAGTACTTTAGACTGATCCGGGTGAATTTTTCTTTGATTCAAATGTGCTCGGATCAGACCGAGTATATTATCAGGTTAGGTATCGCTTAGAGCTTCAGAAGAGGAGTTGAAGTCGAGAAGTATTCCATATATATACTGGTACTAGTTTATTTTCGTTGTGGGTTGTATTGATCTGAATGTATACTCTAATGATGTAATATACAATTCTTTTATAAAGTGTTATTGATTATTATGTTTTGTCCATTCCGTTGTGAGACTCTGATCTTCTTATTCTTCTATTCTAATATTTCTTTCTTTCTTTTTCTCACCCTTTAACTTCTTTCTATTAGCTTTCTGGGTTTCCGATACTTGAGTTTGGACATGGGGCGTGTTAGTGACTAGATTCGAGTGTCGAAATTACCGGGTCGCTAAAGTTGGTATCAGAGCAATGGTTTAGGAATAACCTTGGCTCTGTGGTGTAACTCGATAGAGATTGGGATAGTAATACCCTAGATCGAGTTGAGTGCATATACGAGAGTGCATATTTTTAATTTGAATACAGAATTAATTTTATATTGTTTCAACTCAAAATATTTTATAAGAATGGTAAAATTTATAATTTTCTCAAATTTTTATTTAATTCGAAGCTTGTATGAAGTTGGAAACATTTCAAATATGAAAAGGGAATTAATTTTAACTTGTATAAGTAAAAATAAATCCTTTGAATTGGAATTGAGACAAGCCAACAAGGATTTGACTTATGTTTGGGAAAAATGACAGTGAATAAATCCCAAATGAAATATTTGGAAATAAGTTGAATTGCGTGATTGGAGTTGATTGTATAGACTTGGTTTGAACAAACCTGAATGAGATGGAATTGATTCAGGTAATTGAATCAGAATGAGATATAAGGAACGGGTTGATATATCTAAATGGATTGCTAAAAAAATAGTTACGACTATGAATTGAAAGGTATGTAGAATGTGTTAGGAATGAGTAATATGGATTTGAATTGGATTTAGAACCAATAAATGAGTTAAGCCCATTAAAATGAGATTCAAGTATAATGAATTTGAATAATGTCCAAAGTGGAGCTAAGTACAGGTTTCAGAAGGCTGTGGTATTGGTTACACAGACTGGAAGCCCAGATTGAAAGATAAAGAGCAGTTACTTGGTTTTCTTCGAAATTGAGATTGAGTTGCCCGACAAAAAGGTAAACATTAATATTATTGATTGGGTGTTTGAATTTATACCCGAGATGGGTAGCCGCTTGGCTTTAATTTTCTTTGGATCAATATGAGAGGCCCAGAGTGGCATTTGTAGTTGTTTCGATCGAACCATCCAAAGGAGGTGCTGGCAAATTTTTCGAAAATTTTATAACTTGGTAATATTTTTGTGATATTTTTGAATTAATTATTTTGAAAATAATTGCGATTGGAGCATTCTTTTTACCTAGCAATTTCGAGGACGAAATTTATTTAAGGGGGGAAGAATGTAACGACCTGGATTTTTCGGCTATTTGATTCGGATATTTAAATTTATTTTAACTATTTTATTTGGAATTTAAATATCGAATTTGTTTATCAAACGACGACCGAGCGTTTATATTTATATTTTAAATTATAAAGCGAACTCAAAACAGCGCGGTAGTTTGTAAAATTGAATTTCAACTTTAATTGACTATCCTGAATCCGTGTTAAGTCGGATTTCAATGAAACAAGAAACGTTGGAATCGTTTTGATCATATTTTTCTAATGGAAGAGAAAAATCGAGTTTTCATACTGTAGATTTCGTTTTATGTCCAAATCAAATTTTCAAATAGTCGCTGTAGAATCGTTTATACGCCATAATGATTTATTTAAATATTACTAAATATTGGCTTCGAATTTGGACAAGTCCTTTGAGGTGTAGTCATAATTTAATTTTTAGAATTTTATGGTAATTTTTAATTCGTAAAATAAGCAACTTTTTATTTGGAGTATTTTGCACCCTGTGTCAGCATTGGGCTATCACAATATAAGTCAAACTACCGATATTATTATATATCTATGATCGTGGCACACTGCTGAGCGCGACGGTATAGTTATTTCTGTCGATAGCGAGTCATATGTAGATGAAATTTTATACAATGGGGTACGTTAACTAAAGTATCTTTAGTCAGTTCCACCAAAATCAAATCAAATAAATAATGAAAATAAACCACAATCATATTATGCTTACGGTTACTGTAACAACCCGGAAAATCTGAACCAATTTAAAATTTTTAAATTGGCTATTCTAGTGGATTTTAAATATTTAAAATAAATATTTTAAATAATAACGACGAAAAGTAAGTTTGAATCGACGTTTGAAAATAAACATTATTAATTCTAATTACAAACAAGGCCTGAAATGGCGCTGTAGTTTCAAAATTTGAATTCAAACTTTGAATGACTGTATCAGGTGCAAAACAAAATGGATTTTAGTGAAACCAAAAATATTTAAATATGTTAGTGAATATCTTTCTAACGAATTTGAAAAATCGAAGTTTCATAGCGGGAAGCAAAAGTTATGGCTAAATGAATTTTCGGAAAGGTCGCTATAGAGTTTATATAGCCCGTGAAAATGGCTATTTTGCAAATGACCTCAGAATTCGACGAAACCACTTTTGTTGGATCCGGAATATCAAATTATTGCTAGGTTTCAAATTTCATAATTTTTGAAGCTAGTATGTGAGCATGGCAAAGGAAAATGTGTTTGGTCGATTTCTATTAAATTGGATCGACCAGAAAAGGGTCATTTTTCAAACGGTCACAGAATTCGATGACACTAGTTTTGTTGGGACCGTATCGTCAAAACATATATTTTTCAGGAATTTTTAGAATCAATATGTGGCCCGGCAAATTGAAATGTACGTTCAAATCAAATATTGAATGTTTTATATTTTAATTTGAAGGAAAACTGACTGAAACAGTCGAATGGGCCTACGAAACATATCCCATTATGTTCGGAAAGGGGATATTTAGCTAGGGACGACAGTCATTGGGTTTGGATTGGAGTTCGTAGGAGGCAAGGGGTATTTTTGGATTTTAAAATTTATAAATAAAAAAAATCATTGGTCCACATCAGATCTCCCCCCCCCCCAACATTCTCTCTCCCTCCACGATTAAAGGCGGAAAGGCCTTCAAAACTTCCAGCCCCGATTCCGACCACCACGTCCATCTTTAGCCCTCGCTCTAGTTGAAGTTTTTGAAGAGCTCCTACTCCTCTTCAAATCCATACCCGTCTGGACCTTTCTCGTGGCGTGTGCATGGAGAATCGAGCTCACGAAGTTCGGACGTTTTCGCCGCCGCCCCGCCTTCCTCAGGCGATCGAACGCCTCCCCCTCGAGGCGCAGGTGCGCCGCTCCTCCCCCTCCGACACTGCAAAGGCCGATCGACGAATAGCTACACGAATTCGAAGAAAAATCGAAACCTAGTTTTGAACAAATCAGCTGTGGTACGGCCTATTTTAGATAAACTATATTATAGCACTTTAAAGCGCTACGGTTTTTGATTTCACTGTAAAAATCATATCTTTTTCGTTTGTTGATGAAATTCAGTGAAACAAAAGACAGTGGACTCGTGTGGACGTCTTCTACATCCTAGAAGAGACCGCATATTTTTCCGAGCCTTCTGCTATTTTTGGTGGAGTGGAACCCAGTGTGAGATTTCTGAATTATAAACGATATGGAAAAAGACGATGTATAAATTATATAGTCGATGTGTGGGTTATATAAGCGTTGTACACCACATGTATAAGCGTTGTATAAGTTGTACGTTCGATGTATAAGTTATATATGCGTTGTAAAAATTATATATGTATTGAATAGAAGTGAAATTTACCTATATATATATATATATATATATATATATATATATATACGCCCCTCGTCCACAAACCAAGGACGATATTTATTGGTTGTGATTGGTGTGAAAATTGGTTGATAGCGAATGGTTGATTAGAATTGTTTGTGGTTGAAATTAATTGATTGTGGTTGAAAAATATCTGTTTGTGGTTGTGAATTATTTGGTTGAAACCACATAGGATTAGTTTGTGGAAAAGAAAAAAATATACATGCCGCCTGCGTGCGAACTAGATGCATGAAATCCCCATTGTCAAAAGCTGTGAGGCTTTAAGGTAGAACGAGGAGCCGTACTAGGAACAGCCCCGGTTTTTACTACCCTGCCGTTATGCTGCCGAAATTTTCTGAAATATTCATGTGTTAGAATTATTTTCATTTGTTGAAAATATTTTCATATGTTGAAACCTTCATGTGTTGAATAGCAATTCATTCGTTGAATAGAAATTCATGTGTTGAATGGTATTCGTGTTTTAAATAAATTGCTTTAACAATAAAAATCACATTTTTATTGTATATATACGAACTATAGAAAACGTTCATGTGTTGAATAGAAATTCATTCGTTGAATAGAAATTCATATGTTGAATGGTATTCGTGTTTTAAATAAATTGCTTTAACAATAAAAATCACATTTTTATTATACATACGAACTATAAGAGACCTTCATGTGTTGAATAGAAATTCATTCGTTGAATAGAAATTCATGTGTTAAATGGTATTCGTGTTCGAAATAAATTGTTTTATAATAAAAATCATATTTTTATCATCTATAGGAACTATATAAAATAGTCGTTTTTTGAAATAAATTGTTTTATAATAAAAAACATCTTTTTATCATCTATAGGAACTATATAAAATAGTCGTGTTCTGAAATAAATTGTTTTATAATAAAAATCATATTTTTATCATCTATATGAACTATATAAAATAGTCATGTTTTGAAATAAATTGTTTTGCAATAAAAATCACATTTTTACTATATACATGAATTGTTAAAAATAGTGAAGTGTCGAAATAAATGTATGTTGGACAAAAATATTATTTCTATCGAATGTATGAAAAGAATATGGTTTATAAATCGAAGAATAGATTATATTTGTATATATATATAAATATAAATATAATTAAAATAAATCGAATAACGAAGCTGCAGTTCGTGTTTTGAAATCATGATTTCAAACGATTAGTGCGGGAGATCCGACCATCGGATTTTCCCGAAACCGAAACCGTTGGGTTCGTCTTGGAAATATCCTTCCAACGATACCCACTTTGTGAAAATCCAACGGTTGGATTGTCTGGAATGTTTAATTCAAATCTAAAGAAAAACAGTGCCAGAATCGATTATATATATATATATATAATTAAATTAAATCGAATAACGACGCTGTAGTTCGTATTTTGAAATCGAAACTTCAAACGATTGTACCGGGAGATCCGACCGTCGGATTTTCCCAAAACTGAAACCGTTGGATTCGTTTTGAAAAGATGTTTCTAATGATATAAAATTTGTGAAGATCCAACGGTTAGATTTTCAGATATATGTAAATCAAATCTAAAGAAAAACAACACCACGGGCCGCGTTATGGCCCGAAGCGTCGTTTGAATAAATTGGCTATAAATAAATAAATAAAAATAGCGATAAATCGTTATAAAATATTATAAACGATATGGAATGGAAATAAACCAAATTTACCTGATTTATTGAATATTTGATGGTTGAATGTGAAATGTATAAACTAACTGGAGGTTAGCTAAGTCGGATGGTTTCCTGGGTTTTGATCTGATGTTGGTTTTGGCCTTCGGGGTTAATATTTGGGAAATCGTTCTCTTGCTGATTTACGGTTAGTGACTGATGAATTGGAATAAGGCGTATGTCGAGTTTGTGTAGCACTTGTTTATTATATACGCGAGTTGCTCAGAAAGACCGGGTTTATCCCATTCTTAATAACTGAATCGACGATAAGAAGTCAAAGATGAAGACGGTGGTTGAACACCGGAGATCTTCACCTCGGTTGGATGATAACTGATGTCCTGATTGGGAGGCATCCCAAAATATGGATAATGAGTGGTGATCGTCCAGACGTATGTGGAGATCGATGGGTATGCGAGGCATATAGTGCCTCCGGTTTCGTTCCGAACCAGAACGGACTTGTAAATGGACTGTGTGTCTGACATTGGATTTCATTCTGCGTGATTGATGGACGTCAGTTACATGGCGTGAATTGCCTGTATGGCACGCTAAGATGCAGTGATCAAGACTTCTGTTGAAAAGCAAAGTCTTGTGGTTGATGATCAAAGCACGGCCAGTGTGGCGTAGCTTTGTGTATAACGTTAATTCGCGAGCCTCACACCTCGGTATGAACCAGAAACAGGAGAGGACCTCAGGGAGGACATGCGTTTCTTTCTAGCTAGAGGTGATGTCGGTGCTTAAACTGGCTGACATTCATATTATTTTCACCTATGTTGTTGTTTCTGTTGCGAGGCGCCTCGGATATATCGGTCGATCCAGGATCGATGGAGTCATTCGTTGGCTCATTTACGCCCCAAAGGGCGGGGAAACGTAGTGTTCAGGCATAATAATCCACATCGGCGGACCGGCCCTGACGATCCAAAGGATTGATGCGTTCTGATCCTGAGGCTCAGGCTAGAGAGTCTCGAATTCGGTAAGGACTATCTTTTGCCTTGGTTCATGACGGAAATCCAATTTCCAAATACATGACTGTGCGGTTTTGATTGTATACCTACATATGGCGACATAGTGGTATGGGGCATTAATGTCGTCTATGATTGATACTTATGATTTGAAATTGTTTTTGAAATATATAAACACTAGTAATAATACCAAATTCTTTTGTTTTATTCGTATCAAGCATATTTTGGCCATTATAAGGTAAAACTCTATCCTCCGGTTTGCGTTGCATTGTGTGATGGGAACTGAATCTTATAATGGCTTCATTTTTATAAAAAGCATTGCGATGATTAAAAGATTTACTTGTTTTAAAAGCACTGGCAATCCAATGGAGTAAACCCGTTCCGCGAAAGTGGCGTGGTCCTGTGATTAGCCATATTATAAATGTGTTAAGTAGATTTCTCATACCAGTCCCATGACTGACTTGTAGTTTGTTTCTCTTGCAAACTCGGGTGCCCCTCTTTCTACACGGGCAGCCTTGTATTCAGGTTTAGCAGGCTCTTTCTGGATAGCTGGAGCTGAAGATGGATTCTATCATTTATCTCTTTTTATGCTGTTCAGCTCCTATTGTACATATTATGTTTGTTTTCCGCCGTAGACATTTATGTATAGCTGAACTGTATTTGTACTAAGTATGATCCTGTATACTGCGTAACTCTGATGATTATATTTATCCAGTGTATTATTTGTTCTTTATCTGGTGTATTTACTTAATTCTATTCTGCTATTATCTGTTTATGTGTTATATTCCAAAGATTACCCTTGTCACTGTCAGTACGGGGTTTGTGGTCGTCACAGTTACATAAATCATCACACTGTATTTCTAATTCCTTCCGAGGCACGCTGCCTTTTTTCTTGGCATTCAAACTTTCTTAAGGCGTGATTTCCACGTAAACGTGATGACTACGGTTCTTTTCTCTATATAAACAGTACCCTTCGCGTTATCTTCCACTTCACTTCGTCTGGATTGTCCCAATTCCTTTTCATCCCAGCAATAAAAGTAAAAAGAATAAATACATACAGTATGTTTCGAAAACTTCATAAGATCTTATCAAATTGAAACCCCAACCAAAGTCGTGATTTCAGTTTCATTAAACTCGCGAAGACTGCTCTCCATGCCTGTAGCATTCGTTTGGAGCTCGGTTCTAATCGTTTTCGATGGAATTTCCACAGCATGGGTAGTTGTCAGGTGGACTTAGGGCTGGTGACTTCACAACCCGGATGTTTGTTCCGTTCTGGTGAAGTCAAGGCGGAGCCGCGGCAAGGTAAACAGTGCGAAGTGATGGCGACTGGGTATGGTGCGATGTAGGAGCACACATGAGTTGGAGGAGCCGACGTACTGCTGGTGGAGTGCGTGATTATGGGTGGGTTTTTTAGTATGTTCGGATTATGGGTATAGGTGTTGAACTGGTGAAGTCATGATGTACGGTGAGGGTTAAGATAGGAAACAAGGTGTGGCGCTGAGTATATTATAACTGCATATACATGCAGAGGAGGAGCGGTATTGGGAAACAAGAGCAGAAAGTCGGGGTTTGGGCCGTAAGGTACAGGTGGCGGAAGTTTTGTAAGGTGGGGCTTGGGCTTTTCGAGTGCGTGAAGTAAATGGGAAGATAGAAGGACCGCAAGGAAATGAGAGAAGAAGTAAAGAAAGGGAAACAAAACTAAAACGTTGAGGAAGGATACTGTGTAAGTGTGTACCAACGTGGTGAGGGAATAACGGGTTGAAGTACAGGAACGTGGGCTGATTTACATGTTGGGCATGCGGGCCATGAAAAAGACGGAAAAGAAAAAAAGGGGTGCTTCAGCAAATGGAAAGGGATGTGGGGGAACGCACACATGGAGTGAAGATGGCGTGTATGGGGTAGCATCAAATGCCAACGTGGGAACAAAGAAAATGGGAAGTGGAAAGTTAGTGGGTTTTCTTTTAACGGTGGAAACAAAAGGAGGACTGGTAAGTAATTAAATGTGGGGAAGATGCGGTTCTTGGTAAAATAGTAAAAAGAAGAAAAGTAAAATTATAAAAGAAGGGAGCATCAGATGTTAGAAAGAACATTGGGTTCAGATGGGTACATATGAGAAACCGCATGGTAATTAGCTGATGTGGAAGGAAACTAAGGTAATAGAAAATATTTATTAATTTTAATGTTTAATTAGTTAAGCTAAATAAATAAATAAATTATCATCATACTTATATGTGCAAAATGGTTATAGACGTAACTGGGTTATATGTCAGAATCATGCAAAATCAGGCACATTGGAATCGTAGGGAAGAACACTACGCTGCGGTGCAAGTATGGACAGAATGAGAAGCAATCGGATTTTTGGTTTAATTATAAAAGCTGTTTAAATTTAAACGAATCGACGCTGAACCATCAATCAGAAACAAAGGTGAGTTAATTCTCACACATTTCTAAAATACTAGGATGTGCTAAATTCATATAATTAGATTACATCATTGATAATTGGTTGATTGGATGCCTTGAATTCCTATGGTTGATTTATACGCTTGATGTGAATTATATTATCGTTGGTTAATATATTCAAATACTGATCTATGATGCAGGGAAGAATAGGTAGGAGAAATCAAACAGGATTCCTCAAATATTTAGTTTGTTGTTATTTCGTATTTTATATGAATTGTTTAAAACCCCATTAACTTTAGAACCCTGTTGATTATGGTTGAGCTTTGAATCAATATATAGTAAATAGCATATCGCCCAGATATACACCGTTGTATAACGATCGATTCACCGTCAGGCAAATCGCTAGAAATGAAGTTATGGAATTTATTTTACAATCAAATATATATTTTTAAATATATTATTTTAAAAGAAGTTTTAAAAAGAAGAAAAATCCGACCACATATATGCATTAATTGGTTTAACCATAAATCACTGTTTTGCTATCAAAATCTACCGTGCGCGAAGCACGTGCTTATCAAGTGATTATAAAACGATCTTATTTAGCTAATTCAAGTGGCCCGAATTAACATAACAATTAGAAGGGATATATATTGATATTAATTTAATGTAAATCAAAGTGAATAGAATTATTTAGATTAATTAATTATTAATTAATTTAAATATAAAGATCTGTAACGATTAATTAACAAGTTAATCGTTTAGAGTTGAACAAGTTAACGACGTTAACTGAAGTTGTTTATTTAATTAATCATTTATTTAAATAGGGTAGTTTATGGTTAAGTAACCCATATTTATTTTAATCAATGTTGAAATTTGATTATTTATTAAGAATTGAAGTGATAATTTGAAATGGGAAATCAAACGTAAAACCCAGTTTGAATCAGAGTAGTTAAACGAACTAAGTTATAAAGATGCGATATAGAATCGCCATTTTTAAAGAAGAGATGATATTCCATCACAATGGAATTATAATGGGATTTGTCGTATTGGAAATGAGTGTTGGGTTTTGTATTACAACTGATATCTATCTTACGATAAGAACGTTGTTGGTCAAGGTCTGAGAGGTAATTAAAATACCCCAACTTGAACAACTTCAGGATTATCAAAGGATGGTGTTAGTCGTAATGGTGAAGGTGTTAGAATAAAATATTTTAGGAAAAATAAAAGTGTAACATTACTTGAAGGATTTAGAAATATATATAAATGATGAGATTCTGAGATAAAAAGGAAATAAAAAGGGGCTTGATGATTTGAAATGGTATTCCCATAATAAAAGAAATATAAAAAGGAGATTGATGGAAATATAACGATATTTTCAAAAGATGTGGAATGAGATTTAAATGGAGTTTATTTAAAAAGAATGAGATGGTGATTATGGTGTTCAAATAACGAAGCAAAAAAAAGATGTCGTTATGATAAGTTGAATCGACAAGATAATGAGAAATGTTATAACCATGGTTTGAAATGTTAGTTGAAGATTATCATAGTTAAGCCAATATATTATAAGGGCCAAGTGATGTTGTGTGTAAACCAATGGATCTGCTTGTTTTTATGGTTGTTTATTTTGATAGTTAAATAACCGGCTATCAAAATCTGACCCAACGTTATTGGTATGGGAAGACCGGGATCAAATTTATATTCGAAAACCATTCCGACCAATAAATACGAATACGTCGAAGGCGCTGATCGAGATGGAGCGATTGAAGACCGTAGATCTTCATGAAGCGGAAGAGTTACTTAAATCTATGGCTGATCCCTTGAGATATACTGTGATTCTGTCGTGATTGGAATCTATGGGTTGCAAGGACTTCTCGCTGCTGATCCATGGGGTGATTCCTATATTGGATGCAGTAGGAGAGTACCTTCGGTTCATCCTGTACTTGGATGACGTATGGACGATGTGAATGGTGGCCAGATGTTTGAAAAATCGATTATAGCCTCAAGCCTCATCAACGGGGAAATGACAAAAATCGGCAGGCAGCATGGCTATGTGGGTCGCACCCACTAGGGTGTATTGTCACCATCTTGAGAATATTCATATTTGTTACTTCTTTTCATTTCTGTATCCCCCGGGGATTACGGTGGTCGCGCGACAAAAAGCCGTAAGGTGACAATATACTCGATACACTTAAGAGAAATGAGTGGTCGGTCATGTGTGGGTCGGGTTGCAAGACGTTCTTGTTGAACCCAGTGTATTCGTATCTAGAGATACACGATCGGCAGGTGGTCCCATACTTGGTCATAGTCGGAATCCAATCTCCAATAAGCGCCCGTGGTTTTGTTTATATACTATATATGTGGAGCGTGAGATGCAAACGTTCTACTAGATTCTATTTATTTGTATTTAGACACTATTATAATATCAGAACAAGATATTGATTTCGAAATATTTTAGGTTATAGTAAGATAAAAACCGTCCGTCTTTATGTGTGGACTAGTCTTACTATTATCCTTTTATTTCAAAAGGATTTTCAAAGTTAAACAAGTTGGTTGTTGTATGAATTTATCACTGAAAGTATTTCAGACTGATCCGGGTGAATTTTGCTTTGCTTCAAATGTGCTCGGGTCAGACCGAGTATATTATCAGGTTAGGTATCGCTTGGAGCTTCTGAAGAGGAGTTGAAGTCGAGACGTATTCCATATATATACTTGTACTAGTTTATTTCTGTTGTCGGTTGTATTGATCTGAATGTATACTCTGATGATGTAATATACAATTCTTTTATAAAGTGTTATTGATTATTATATTTTGTCCATTCCGCTGTGAGACTCTGATCTTCTTATTCTTCTATTCTAATATTTCTTTCTTTCTTTTTCTCACCCTCTAACTTCTTTCTATTAGCTTTCTGGGTTTTCAATACTTGAGTTTGGACACGGGATGTGTTAGTGTCTAGATTCGAGTGTCGAAATTCCCGGGTCGCTACATGTTTTGTTATCATCGCTTCTGGGATGAACTTATCTCCTTCAGAGATAAATATATACAAACTATTGAAATGTCATATCAATATACAAAAAAACATATCAAACCTTAAATGCATTAACAAAATTAGGTGTATTAAATAAAAATAAGATTCAAGAGAGAGAAAAAATCACTGCTTCTGGAGTGTATGATATTCCTTCAGGGAACTTATCTTTTATTTATGTAATAGCAATGCAACAAAAAATCTCTAACATCTCTTCTAGGATGTTGGATTTGCTACCTAAAATTAAATTTATAAAACATCTCTTCAAGAGATTAATATGCATACTATATCTTCAGGATATTCAGTTAATATAAATTGTACATGAAAGATGTCAGTTAAATGAAACAAGTTTAGAGATTTTCTATTGAATCCAATGTTTTTGTCATATATTATAATGTGTGTGTCTCTTTTAACTTCTTCTGGAAGTACAATCTTTTTATGTCACAACTTTTAAGAAAGCTTCGTGCTATTGTTTCATCTTTTTTTTTTTTTTTTTTTGAGATATCTTTAATAACATATAAACATATTCACTCATATATATTACAACATTATGATTATTATTCTATTTTTAATAGAATTCAAGCGTGCTTGTGTTTTTTTTGGGCCTGGTTAGCACTTCATGATAGGAAATATAACATATAAACATTAATTAATTAAGACGATCTAATCAATTTATACTTGTAAACACATGTGATAAACTACTGCTAAACTGTTGTTCCACAAAAAACTAAAGTTTCATTATAGGTTATCTAGGAGGAAAATTAAGAATTTTAAACAGGTTCATGGTAATATGCAAGTATGTTTATTTGCGTATACCATATACTTAGCCAACTGGTTTGTACATAGCGGTTCACTATTTACTAATTGCTCCTAATTTAATGACAAAAGTATTATTTAGATTTTTCTGTGTATATTCTAGGTAAAGTAATTAGCATGGCTCTTGCACAAAATGGTGGACCTATAATATCTTTGAACTTTTATGGGATAATTTATAAGTACATATCTATAACTAAAAAAAAGTCCTCAAAAGTACATATTATGAATTTAGACAAGAATATTATAAAGTAAAAACATGACAAGATATAAGGTAAAATAGTGTTTTAGACAAGAATATCAAGAGAGCTAAAGTGGTTCAGTACAAGTAACATGTTCAAGCTTTATATTTTTTTTTTTAAAAAAAAATGTATACACATTTGACATTACGCCACATTTATATAGATAACCACTGTTAAAGTTTGTTAGCTGATCAAAAGGGAATAAAAAGCTATTTTTGTCCTAACTGTAAGTTTAGAACTCTGCATTTTTTTTGTTCGTTGTCCTTATGTGTAACATCCCGCCTTTTTGACCGCTTCAAACTGGTAATTAAACCAATCTAAAACGTTCAAATCGACGGACCATTATTTAGCTTGCAAAGTTTAAAATAGAATCAACACAGAAAACACAAAATAAATAGATAATACAGTGTTGAACAGCGAAATAAACTTTTATTGATTAATCAAAATTTTGAATACAAAGATGTTTATATACAGCAAAATTTGAAAGAACCATTTAAACACAAGAAAAATCTTTACTGTATTAAAAATCTTTAGAGTGCGCCGCAAATTTTTTTTGAATCCCCAGCTTCGCCAATCTTCGAATCCTGAACTGTGATGCCTAAATTTGTACTACTCGGATCTGACCCGAGCATTCCATGCAAAAATAAAAGACACTTGAGTCAGGATTCATTATTGTTCAAGTGAGATGATTTCAAGCATATACTAAATATGATCGTTAGCCTTCACATAAAATCTATGTCACATGCCAAATATATAGTTATGTAGCAACCATACTATATCCATTTTTTTAAGGACCCTGATCCTAGGAGCTTGCATATACACACACATACAGGTACATGTGTCCATTGCCTCAGCATCCCAGGAATCGGAAAATAACCAGTTCAACATCCAATACAGGTGCATAGGTAAATAAATACCAATATACAACAGCTTCTATTTCGAATATATGACACAATATTCCAGTAACCAAATCAAGGCATATTTTCTCAAAACATCCTGTGCCAAATTATCCCCAAACATACATATATAAACCATACGTCCTGGTTCGCTAGAGGAAATGTTTTAAATTGGCATTGACTAATGTGTGGACAAATGAAGGGGCAGGTGGCCATTTACAAAATATATTCGTTGCCAAAACACGTGGTGTCCTATATCTTCAATAACCTAAGTAGTTTACTTCAATACCAATACTTTTATCAAAATAGTAAAAACCAAATGACTCACAAGTCACAACAAGGGACATAACCTTTCATATGTGAACAATCATGTTTATGATGTGCCAAATTACCCAACATGCATATATACACACCCTTTTTTATCATTACATTACCCAAATATCAAAATATCAGCACTTTGAATAAGACCCAAACTGTCAATACCTATTTTCCCAAAACAACGATAAAATACCCACACACCCACTAGTGCAGAGTACCTTAAGGCAAGCATATATACCCATATGTATAATTCAGTTTTAAAATGGGTTGGTATACATTTCAAGCAACTCAGTACACAGGTAAATTCCAATATATATATAACATTCCAATCTGACATAGGTATAGGGGCCAGTATGTTTCAAATTTTGTTGGACTCATTTTAGGTTTTTCCGATCATCACTATGCATATCCCAAGCTTCAAACGATCATGGTATTTCTCTAGTTCATGCATTTACCAAGTGCGGTAACAAACAAAACGAATAGTTGTAAACATGTCAACACATCCCTTACTTTTAAAAAGTAACATGTATATGTGAACTTAAATCATTATATTTCAGGTTAGCCTTAAAGGTCCAAGGGTATATTCAAAATGCGGAAAATAAATCAATGGTAGTTCAAGTATTAATTCCAGTGTTGGTTTCAAATGACACACAGCCAACTCACAGTTGTTATTCAAGTTTAGATGTTGTAAAACCTTTCTGTTCTATATATTATTTTTGTATCTTACCATCCAAATAAGTGTTCGAGATGGGATTATACGGCAGTTCGAGAAAATTGACTATGCTTTAACCGTATGAGGAATATAAATGTTGCCTTTACTTTGACAGAGCATTGATGGAAGATAGATCTCTTATATATTGTCTGTGACAATTAACCTTACGAGAACTCCTCAGTTCTTTGGCTTGCATGAATCGTTAGTTAGTTAGTTAGTTGGCTTTTATTTACACCCTTTTCCCTTTCTTACATAAGAACTTGTACAGATTTAAGCAACCTTAAACTTATAATAAGAACATATTTCCCAATAAATGCATTTACTATTTGCCATACATTTGATCCAGTTTGCAAAATATTTCCCAAAACAAGGATAAGAAAAGTTGCAAGTAAAAGGCAAATACAACAACTTGAGGTATTTCAAAATGCAACCAGACAGACCAACACAAGTGTCTCCAATCAAGCAAAAACGTGATTTCAACGTGATCAGGCAACCCAAAAGCAACAGGGAAGGAAAACTAAAATATTTAGCACAAGTTGAAATCAAACCACTTGAAAACAGATTGAATCGCGAGTGAGGAACTCACCTTGAAACAGTAGGAATGTGGGCGAACGTAGCGGTTCTGGCAACTGAAAGGAGGTTTTGCGATGTTGTTCCTCGCGGTGATGGTGGCAGCTAGCATCGGCGATGGGTGCAAAAGGCGACTTCGATCTCCGGAGGCGGCGACTTCAATCGCAGTGGTGCTGGCGGTTACGTTCAGCTTCGATTAGCTGGTGAGCCGCTTGAATTGAAGGCGGTGGATGTTAAATTCACAAAGGGCAAAGAATCGATTTTTCAGAGGGTTTAAGCCATTACCCAATTGAAAAGGCAGAAATGATTTCCTGAAGAAAAATGGAACGAGGGCGTGGTTTTATAGAAGGTTGATTTTCGCGATAAGAACAATGTCGAAATCAATAGGTTTAGGGTGGCCATAGCTGGTAACTTAGCTGTGTGATTTGAGAGGAGAGAAATGATGGTTGTAGAAGTTTTATGTGAGGAAGGTTGGTTGCAGTGAAGAAAAAACGTAGGGGGCGAAATAGGTTTTCAGAAGCGATAGTACGAGGGGAAGACTTTTAATACATATACCTTTTTTAATATATAATTTTATTATGGTTAATCATTATACCATAGACTTTGTTGACTGTTATAAATTCATACCACCAACATAAACTCCAAATTCCACGTCTCGATGTTTTAAATCCAGTAAAATTTATTTGGATGAATTCTGACTTTGTTTGTAAACAATGTTATTGAAAATTTTAAATCGTTTGTTGGTTACCAATTTAATTCCGTTTGTTCACAAAATAACTGCCTTCGATTCTAAATCTGAAACGTAAAATTTTAATTCCTTTATATGTACAAATACACACATATCCAAGCCAATTTTCCATATATTTCAACAAACGAAATCTTCAACTCGTTTTTAATGTTAATAACGTTTATTCAACCACTTATATTTTCCAGTCGAATTTAAATATCCAATTCAAACACCCAACCAAATTCAATTCAAAAAAAATCAACAATAAATATTTGTTTTTCCCACTCAACTACTCATTCTAAATTATATACACAACACCATATATTTGATTTTAAATTTCTAATCCCATATATCAATATAAAATTGATTATTCATAATAAATCTTTAACTAATTACATGTTCCAGTTGTCGAAATTTCTGGGATGTTACATTATGCCTTTAGTTGAATATATTTAATCATAGTGGTCTAAATGTGGTTGATCCTTGTGGTTGAGTTTTGGGTTGACTATGAGAACTCGACTTTGAATTGCATTTGATTTCCAATTTTTATTTGCATTTCACCTGTTGTACCATTTCTTCTTATCATATATGTAACGACCCAACAGATTTTCGACCCTGAGAATCGACATAAAATCACCATGTCGACTATTCAAGCATCCAAACACTGGATTGTCATGAGAAAGAAATTAGAGGGTGAGGATAGAAAGAAAGAAATATTAGAATAGAAGAAAGAAGAAGAACACATCAGAATCTCACAGCGGAACAAATAAGATATAATATCAAATATCTTTATACAAAAGAACTATATATACATACCAATCATCAGAGTACAACAGATTTCAGACACAGCGGAAAAATACTTTATATAACTAGTGGTGAAGCCTCCTGCTTCCAGCACCTGAACTCCAAGCAAAACCTAACCTGGAATATACTCGGTCTGACCCGAGCACATTTGAAGCAAAGCAAAATACACAGGGTCAGTCTGAAATACTATCAGTGATAAATTCACAGAACACACACTTGTTTAACTTTGGAAAATCTTTTATGAAATCAAAGGATAATAGTAAGACTAGTCCACACATAAACACGGACGGTTTTTACCTTACTATAACCCAAAATGTTTTGAAATCATAGCTTATTCTGATATTATCATAGTGTCTAAATACAGGTAATTTAGAATCTAGCGGAATGCTTTCATCTCACGCTCCACATATATAGTACACAAACCAAAACTACGGGCGCTTATTGGATATTGGATTCCAACCTTGACAAGGTATGGGACCACCTTCCGAACATGTATCTCTAGAGGCGAATACACTGGGTTCAACAAGAACGTCTTGTAACCCGCCCCTCACATGACCGACCACTCATTTCGCTTGAATGTATCGAATGTATATCACCGACGGTTGGGATCAGCAACCGCCTCCCGAAAAGGGACAGCATCGAAATAGATTAAAGAAGCAAATGGATTTTCTCTAGATAAGTGATCATACATCCTAATGGGAGCGACCCACATAGCCATGCTGCCTGCCCGATTTTTGTCATTTCCCGGTTGATGAGGCTTGAGGCCAGAACTTAACTTTAAAACATCTGGTCATCATTCACTTTGAATGCCACATCGTCAGATCCTCCAGATCACACTTGATTGACGTCACAAAAATACTCCAGTGTATTGGCTAGAGAATAACCATTTCTCCGCCATCAACTATGGTACGTTTGGAGAAATCAACGCATGTTATTCCTTTGGAAATACTCTATCAGACACCCGTCCATACAAGTCATCCAGGAACAGGATGAACCGAAGGTACTATCCTACTGCATCTCATATAGGAATCATCCCATGGATTAATAGTGAGAAGTCCTTGCAAACCGTATAATCTCAACCACGACCGAATCACGTCAGAATAACTCTGTGTTGCAACACAGAAGATATTCGTCAAGTAACCCTTCCGCTTATGAAGATCTACGGCCTTCACTTGCTCCATCTCCAATCGACGTCTTTACGTATTTGCTAGTCGGAATGGTTTTCGAATATAATTCGATCCCGGTCTTCCCGAAACAACAATCGTATTGGTCAGGTCTGATAGTCGGTGATTTAACTATCAGATAACAATAGTGTGAACACAAAGAGTTTTACTGATTCAGCACTTGACACAACTTGACCCCTTTAAAATATATTTAACCAAATTTCATTTGATTTACTCTGACTGATTTACTCTGAACGATTAACTCTAACTTGACTAACTCAATTTATTTAACTTGACTTGATTACTTCTATCGATTACCTAATACTCGACTAACTCCATTCGCTTGACTCTAGATCGCAGCGATCACAATGGTTACGCCTGATTCCCTCAGGAAACATCCGACCGCCATAGGTTATCTGCAGCCCTGCGAATTACGCTAGCAGTCGTACGCAATGGCAATTCTTCCTGAATAACTATGTTTGACTAACTCTACCTCAAATACTATATTTGATCAACCCTAATTGGATAACAAACATTCGATATATTTTGAAATCAATATTCTTATTTATTTTGAAACTAATATTTCAATATTATTTATTTCCCAAAAACTTTGCAGTAGAGTTCGATATTCCTCGTATAAGATAAAACCAATTTCAACATCCTCACTCGTTCCAATCTAATACTATCCCTCGATAATAGTGAAGCTAATCAAGTTAGGGTATTTTAGTTACCTCTCAGACCTTGATCAACCCGTTCTTACCTCAGAATAATATTAGCATGTCACTTAACCACTACTTATCCCCGCCTTTCCAATAAGACCTTTAACTTGGATTTTTATTTTCAAAAATCCCTTTTTATCTATATTTAACACAAACATATGCATATATATTTCCTTTCATTTGAATCCTTATTCAAATCACTTTATTCCGCTTAATTCAAATCTTCAACAACAAAAGTTATCACTTGGGTTTTGGAAACCTCCTTTGAACCTTGCTTGGATCCCTCTTATTACTTATAAATCTTATTTACAAATCTCGTTGGACACTTTGGTTTACACCCCTTTTTTAAAAAACTATTATCCCGTTTTGATCCAAAACTAATCGCCACTTTCTCACTTTTGAATTGATGCTTAATCAAAAGTCATCTCTTAAATTATTATTAATTGAAATAATAATTAACTTTATTATTTACTACTTAGAGGTGGTTAACTGTGCTATTAATATGAAAATAGGATTATTATTGTTTAAAAGCTTAATAAATAATAGTCAATGTTATCAACACCAACCACTTCGATAATTTCTTTAATTTATAGTTAATCGGCGATTAACTAATTATTTTCCACTATTCGTTAACTTGACAAATATTTCAAAATTTTAACTCAAATTACTTTCATTTGTCCATTGCGCTCCAACGGTTGATTTTTATCGACCGTACACATCAGTAGCAGTTAACTGATTTCATTTATCATTTCCCTTTTAAAATTAATTAAATAACTTAATTAATTTAAAATCACCATTTAATTGTTATAGAAACCATTATTCTATTTTATCAACCCGTAGGTAATTTCTTTGCCTCTTTTAGCTTTTCAATCTTGTATAAACCACTTATACAATTTCTTATATAAACTTGATTTAAAACACATATTGGTACATTTCAAAATCTAAATATTTACACAACATAATTGAAGAACTTTAATTCAGTTATAAAAGAATTTATTATTTCAACTGCGTCAATTCACCGAATGGTCAACTAACGTTAGAAACAACACATTTTAGGCCATTCACTGCCAATTACCCAATCAACACTGTCGGTTGATTTTAAACACAACACAGGTGAATATCTATTTAACCATCACGTTCAAACAGGTTTTTCTACCATGTGGGGTTAAATCAGTTCAAAATCAACAATATAAAACAAACGAACAACATATATAATATTTGAGGAATCTGGTCGGATCCCTCCAACCTGTTCTTCCCTACATCACAGCTCGTTATACATTTCATAATGATGATTGAAATAAATTTCAATCATCCATAAATTTAAAACGATGAATTATAAATAACAGCAACCATTCAACCAATAATCAACCAATAGCAACCAATCAACCAATTTATACTTTTTAAACGGTAAATTTTATTTTTATATGAATTTACCACATCACAGGATTCCAGAAGGTGTGAGAATTAACTCACCAGATTTATACGGTTGACGCGTTTGTTGCTTTGAATCTTAAACAGACATTCAAAATTAACTGAATTTCCAACTGCATCAGATCGACTCCTAGTTAGTGCCATCGGATAGGTCTCATCCCTGCGATCCCAACGGATCCAGTTTCGCTGAAATCCGTTAATGTATGTGAAAGTTATGACCGGTCAAAGTTTGATAAATATATACGATTTTATACTAAACAAATTAATTAATTAAAATATATTAATCACCTTCACTTAACAACCTTGCCACGTCATCCTAGGATTATCGAAATAATGCGTTTCCTTTTACTTCTTCTCCCGGAACCCGATCATTCTCCTTCCTCTTCTTCTGCTTAGAAAAACACGAACCAAAACCCCTCCCTAGCACCGCCGTCCGTCACCTGGGGCCCACCGCAACCTCGACAGACCACCGCCACTCCTCAGCGCCCCCTCGACCGAAGCACCACCACCCAGAACAACCTCGTCCGCCTGAAAATCGAAGATGAACAAAATTTGAACTCGACCCAAATTCCGATGCCGCAGGCACCCATCGACGACCAGACCACCACCATTTTGAACGCCTCACCTTCCAGCTCCGATCCCCCTGGTGCGCGACCCCATCTTCGCCTCCTCGGACCAGAAAGCCACCAAACCCGCCACCACCTTTACAAAAACACCCAGAAACCATCACCTCAGTTCATCTCTCGATTTCTCCGACCACCGTCACTTGTAGAACCCGAGACCACAGCCATTTGAAAGCCTTATCTCTCCTCTACAAAAGCCCTAAGGTCCCGGCCTCCCAAATCAACCCAATCTCTCGAATTTAGGCCAAAAACGAAAACTGTTCTTCGTTGTCCATCGTGAATTCTGGCCACCACAGTCGCCCAATCACCCCCAACTTTTTATAGCATGTAGATCTCGACACGATCTACGACTTTGCTTCAGGTCATCCTCACAAATTCCTCTCGGATTGGAAGATATAAATTGTTTTGTATTTAGGGACTTTTCTGCAAAATGTATGGATGAAAAAGGGTGTTGACTGGAAATTCTGATCTAAAGGGGTTTATATAAGCGGGAAATAATATAATTTATGTCGATGTGATGCGTGACGACGACTAATGATTTTTATTTCGTACCTATCGCTATTTCGAACATCGTTTATTCGCTGCTGCGCTCACATACAAGCCCCGTTTGAGACGCGACCGGACGGCATAGTATATTTTGACGATACGGTCCTAATGAAATTTGTTTCGTCGAATTCTGTGTTCGTTTGCTCGAAGGGTCCTCGTTCACGTTCAAATGGTCGTTTATATTTGCATTTTATTTTACCACGCTCACAGAATAATACCGTTTCGCGTGCAACTTGAAATCTAGCAATAATTTACTGTTGCGGTCCCAACAAAATTTATTTTGTCGAAAACAGATGTCGTTTGAAAAATGTCTCTTTTAAACTGGCCAATTTGAATTAAAATAAATTTATTTTAAAATACTTCAATATAATAATATTAAAATATTGTCATTGGTCATACCCGACCAGAATTTGACGCACTACCAGGGAAAGATATCCCGAGTTGAATTCCAAGCCAAATCGATATTTAAAGTATTTAAAAACCCTTATTTTATATAAACACAGCGCTATATATATAAAGGAAATTCCATAGTGTTTTTTCCAAAATTTGATTTGGCATGAAATAAAATTTACACGACAAAAACTGGATTTTTCTCTGTCGTTGGAAAGATATCGTCAAACCGGTCCCGACGTTTCTTGTTTTGAGGAAATCCGACTTATTTTGAACCTGGTACGACCGATTGAAGTTCAAAACGCCAAAACGTGAACTACCGCGCCGCTGCAGCTCGTTATTTAATTAAATTATAAACAATATCACTCGATCGTCATTATATAAACGAAATTGTCATTGTAAATTTAATATAACCAATATTTGACCAATTTAAACTGCCCGATCACAATATATGGCAAATTCTATATTTCCCCAAATATTCTGGAAATTAAAATATTATTTTACTATTTATTTAAATAATATATTCCAAATAAATTGTTAAATTCGATCATTTAAATTCAAACCAATATTTTAAATAATTAAAATAATTAAAATATTCCTAATAAATATGCAGAAAATACGGTTCGTTACAATATATATAATTGGTTTTCCATGTCATAATAATTGAAATCCCACTTAAAATACATAAAGCAACATGACAAAAATATGGATGGTCCTATTAGTCTGATCGATCGAATCATCGAATCCTTAAATTATTTGAGTTGTCATAGGCCGGCACATGGTCTAATCATGATAACTTATCATGGTGTATTGGCTATACAAAAATCTTGTACTAATATCAATATTTACAAATATACTGATTAATTGGTCTAACTGAAAGTTTATTAGAAATAATAAATGCATATATTCTATAATCCAATCTTAGTATTAATCTGGATAAATTGGCAGTATATTATGATTATATGACATTACTTAAATAGTTAATGAAATATACAAGGAAACTAGTAATGTAAAACGATGTCAGTCTCACCATGGCCATCAAGATTACCACAAAGTCACTAGTTTTACTAGAAGCCTCTCGGTTGTCGCCCGGAACAACCAAAGGACATGTAAGGTAAGAGCGAATGCTTCATCGCGGATCATAAAGCGGGAACCCTGTCTCACTATGGTCATCGTGGGTAGCTCAGACTCATAATTTTTACTAGAACCCTATCTCACTATGGTCATCGTGGGTGTCTCATTATGTCGTCCTCCACCATTAGATCGTTATGGCCGGGCACGCTACCTATTCTGCCAGCAAAGCTGTGATTGAAGTGATGACTATGGCGTTGGCAACAGAGTTGAAGGGGAGTGGGATAAGTGTGAACACTGTAGCGCCTGGTCCGGTGAAGATAGAGCTGTTTTACAGAGGGAAGACGGAAGAGCGGGTTAGGGCTTTGGAAGCGGACAATCCGATGGGCTGGTTGGGTGAGCCCAAGGATGTGGCTTTGACGGTGGTTTTTTTGGTTAGTGGTGTGGCGGAGTGGATTAATGGGAAGTTTATTAGGATAAACGGTGGTTATGTATAAACGTTTGTGCATTTACTGAAGTGTTTACTTCAAAGGTGACGTTGAACTGTATCCTACTCATGCACTAATCCTCTTATTTTAAAAAGATTCTTGCGAGCTTTTTCATCTACAATCACTAAATGATGTTCATTAGATCAACATGCAAATAAATCAAATGCGAGAAATAATTAAATAAACTTAAGAGCATAACCAACGATGACTTGTTCAGTTACTAAACAAGCCACGGAGCAACCAGGTGTGGCTTGTTCAGTCACCGATGGCTAGTCTGTGGCTGGTTTGGAGCTCGTTCGTGGCTGGTTGCCGTTGTATTACATAGCCTTTGTGCTCCAACGGCTAGTGCATATCCTCCCCTATATACAAACATATCTCCATCCTCTTACACACAACCACTCCACCTTCTCAACTTCAACATCAAAAAATGACTTCTTCTGCACCCAAGCGAGCCGGAAAAAAAATTCAGTCATGAAACCAATGTCCAAACCGCACTCGTCATCATATGCCATGCAACGTTCAGTCCAACAACAGCAATCGTTGCAGCCATCTCACGAATATGGCTACTTGCCGTATTCAAATTATACATACCGACCACCGTTCCAACCGCTCGCTCCTCCTTACTTTCCTCCCATCCATTCTACCGCCTCGCCACAGTATTACCAAAGACCGCTCGTGGTAGGCGTGTACGACGATCATTCGTCGTATATGTCAATGATGATGTAGACCGATCAAAGTCAACAACCTCATCTAACTCTGCAACAGACCGAGGTTCGTGACCGCGAGTGTACGCAAAATTTGCAAAGACAGTTTTCGTACGGGTATGTCTCTCCTACTAACGAAGAAAATGTTGAAACTTCAATGGAGGAGGCGGAGGAGGAAGATGCAAATGAGGATGCGAATGTTATAAATTCTGAAGAATTTAATCAAGAATACGTTGCACCTATCAGTCCCGAATATAACCAAAAGAAGACGAAGTTGAAGTCTTTAAGCGGCATTTTCAGTAAACGACACCAAACCGAAGTTAAATCGGAGCCGGATCCCGAAATAGAAGATATTGAGGATGATCATGCTGAAGGGGAAGGAACAACAGTAGATAGAAGAAAAAAACAATGTAAGTTTACTTCCGAGCAGTACGTTTCACTTGCTAAATCGTGGATACGCATTTCACAAGACAGCATTGTTGGGAATAATATGAAAGGTCGGAAATTTTGGGAAAGAGTTGTATAGTTTTACAATTCGTTGGAAGCGAGGAAAAGAACATGGGGATCACTTAGAGGCGGTTATAGAGTTATGAATGCCTCATGCCAGAACTATCTGGCAATACTGACAAGCTTGCAGAACAGGCAGCAAAGCGGTGCTGCACCTTATGACGTTGTAAGTACCGTAGATTACTTTTAAAAATAACTTACTATACTATGGTTAATTAGTTAGAAATGTCATACACTCATACAATTTCGACTTTGTGTTACAGATTGAAGAGTCACGAAAGGCCTACCAACAAAAGTATGGACTTCCATTTAAATTTCATGACTATTTCGAGCTTCTATCAAGTTTGCCGAAGTGGAAGAACCCAAACAACTTCATGTTTGAGCAGCAGAACAAAGCTAAAAGGATGAACTACTCTGATTCTAGTCCAGGAAGTGACCCGAGTTCGCTAGAAAGAAACTCTTTATTTGGAACTAGTGACGGATGACCTATTAGCAGAGCCAAGTCAATTCAGCAGGAGCAATGCGATGCAGCGTTATCTAGATTTATGGAAACAATAGAGAATTCAGCTAAGAAGACAAAAGAGCATAGAGATCGATTTTCGGTGGAAAGAAACCGCAGCGACGAAGAGTTCCAAAAGGCAGTTAGGGATGATCGAGAGCTTCGCAGACAAGCACATACGGAGAAACAAGCTTTGCTACGAGATAAGCAGGAGGAGAAGAAAGCAATGGCACGAGAGAAGCTGAAGGAGACGAAAGCTATGCTGCGAAAGAAGAATTATATTAAAATGATTACATGTGACTTTAGTAAGCTTTCCCCTCTACAGCAAGAACTAGTAACCGAGCAGAATTGAGAGTACAGAAAAAATAAAGGAAGCGGAAGCGGTAGTGGCTCATATAAGGACTAGCTATGTATGTTGGGTTAAGTTGTAATATGATTGTGAACTGTTTGTAGTATTTATGTACTGGTTGGTGTTTATGTACTAGCTATATATGTTGGGTTGAGTTGTAATATGATTGTGACCTGTTTGTAGTATTTATGTAGTAGTTGTTGTTTTTGTACTAGCTTTATACGTTTGGTTGAGTTGTATTATGATTGTGACCTATTTTTATTATTTATGTACTAGTTGTTGAAATAATGATACAATCTACATTATGATTGGAAACCAGATTTATTGACCCAACTACACTCTGGTACATAGTACTCTGACACATAGTACACGACTACACACTAATACATAGTACACGACTACACACTGATACATAGTTAAGTTCTAGTACCAACTAATGATTCTGACTATTCCTTCCTTTATGCGCCCACAAATGTTCCACCAATTGGTCACGCAGTTGGAAGTGCGCAGATTGATCTTCAATGTGTTGAACCATATCAACATATTCTTCCATTGAGTTTACATCTTTATAGGGTTTTGCATTTGACCCTATAAACATGTCAGGATAATTAGACTTTTGATTCTTATATCCGCCTCTTTCAGACTTCACAATCATGTTATGTATATTATACAAGCATACATGATTTCTAAAAGCACTCTTGCATCATGAAAACGAGTAGGATTTCGTAAAATATGAAATCGGGCTTGTAAAACACCAAACGTACGTTCGATGTCCTTTCTGTAGCTAGCTACTTTTTCAGTGAAATAAATTTCTTTGTCATTTGATGGTACTCTGTATCCTTGCATCAAAGTTCTCCATTTTGGGTATATTCCATCCACTAGGTAGTATCCAGTTTTGTGTTCGGTATTACCAACGTTATATGAAACATCTGTTGACAGTCCGTTAGCAAGTTTTGTGAAAAGATATGATTGTTTTAAAACATTTATATCATTCAATGAACCAGGGACTCCAAAAAAATCATGCCATACCCATAAATCGTCTGTTGCTACTGCTTCAAGGATCATTGATGGCACTTTCTTATGTCCGGTGAACATTCCTTTCCATCCCGTTGGGCAGTTTTTCCAAGGCCAATGCATGCAATCTAAACTTCCAATCATGCCTGGAAATCCTCTAGCTTCTCCCCTTCGTAGTATCCTGCTTATATCGTTTGGTTCAGGCGTCCATAGATACACCTTCCCGAACTGTTCAAGAACTGTTTTACAGAATTCTTTCAGACACTCTATTGCTGTTGATGCTGCGATTCTGAAATATTCATCCATTTGGTCGCCATATGTTCAATAGCTTAACATCCTCAACGCCGATGAAATTTTGATGTGGGGCAAGTGGTCGATTTCTTGTGCTATGTTCAGTCTATAAGTGAAATATGGGTTTGACTGATGAAGTTCAAGATAAATTTTTGAGAAAATTGCCGAACTCATATGATAACGACAGCGGAACAAAGTTATATCGTAGGTTGGAATGTCGATGAAGTAATCCCTCATTAGTCTTTCATGTCCATCCTTGTAGTCTCTCTTATACCGCTGGTCAATCCGGCCATGCATATGACCTCGACGATTGTTCATTGAGCCTTCAGCAAAATAATTAGAATACCTAACCATTGCGTGTTGTTTTAGCTCCTCCTTTGTCTCTTCCTCCATTTGTAGTTCGGAATCGTCAGTTTGATTCATGCCTTCATAGTAATGGTAATATAGATTTGGATCCATTGCTTGCTTTTTTCAAAATTTAGTTTCGTTGTTCTCCCTGAGTGTAGACATAGGACAGATATATATAAGCAAGGATGGTTAGCATAATATCTCTGTCATTGAGTAGTCAAATCGGGCAGTTATTGTGATGTGAAAGGTTGGCAATAATGGTTGGTAATACAAGTAGGCAAGAATGGTTGGCAATAATGGTTTGGATAATATCTCTGCCTTGAGTAGTCAAATTATTCTAGCCATATTTTTTGGCAACAATAGTTCCGACATAATGGTTGAGATAATAATGGTTCTTTCATTGAGTAGTCAATTCGACAGTTGTTGTGATGTGAAAGGTTGGCAATAATCCCTGGCAATAATGGTTGGCAATACCAGTAGGCAAGAATGGTTGGTAATAATGGTTTGGATAATATCTCTGTCTTGAGTAGTCAAATTATTCTTGCTATATTTTTTAACAATATCTCTATCTTGAGTATGCAAGAATGGTTTGGCAATAATGGTTGGCAATATTCAGAAATTCGGTTTAAAACGATATCCAAATGTATAGAAATTCCTTTATATTTAATTAAATAAACGTTATCGTTTATTAACGAAATTCCATAGCGACTATTTAAAAATTTAAATTGAACATGACTAACAATCTATGTCATGAAATCTTAATTTTTCCCCCAACAGATAATTTTAATCAAATCGACCTGGATGATTCTTTTTTCGCAGAATTCCGACCTATATCGATTCCGGTATATTCAATTAAAGTTCGTATTGAAACTTACGGACTACCATGGCATTTCAGGTTCGTTTTAATTATATTATAAACTATATATATATATTCAAACTTCATTTTATATAATAAACTCGATATGAAATCAATTATATCTCCAATATAATATTAAGACAACATCAAGGCTTCAGTGTTCACCATCATGGCAACGATGTACGCTACATGAGAGTCATTGGTCACAGTAGAGTAGGATAAGAAGATACAACAATAAGCATAAAGATAAAATAGTTTATAAAGGCACAACAACTGACGATAGTACATGCGAACTAGCTCAATCAAAGCATGGAGTAGGAATTAGCAACTTGATTACAATGCATTTTACGTTTAGTCTTACGGGAGTCGCATTATGTTCACTCGAAACTGCTCATTATCACTTCGAACACGTCTATTCTCTCGTTCGAGTTCGTTAGCATATGCTATTCCCCGAGGACATAAAGGCTGGTCTATCCATTCTGTGTAATTGCAACCATTTGGAAAGGCTGGGCATCGCTGAATGCACCGACCTATATTGTTGCCCTCTGCTCGAACCACAACTTCAACCGCGTACCCACAGTAGCAAGGAACTGGATAGGAATCAACTACATGTTCGTGTAGTGGTACATGAAAGAACTCTGCTTCCTGCGTTGACTGAGTGACTGCTTGTTCGGATGATACTTGAACAGGTGGGACTTGAGTTTCATATGGACGTTGAACGTTCACCTGTTCGTACGGCGGTTCAGTTTGAGGTCTCATTTGGTTTAGGAACTGGAATTCGTCTTCAAGCTCCTATAGCCTCATGTCTTTGTACGCCTGTTCCTCGGAATTTGTAGATGCGGACCATGAAGACATCTTCAGTGAGTTCTAGTAGAAGGATGTGCTCTAAGAATGGGAACGAAGTTGTTTGAGTGCGGTAAGTTGTGAGTAAGTTAACATATGTATATATAGCTGCAAGATTTATAATGGTGTGAACGGTCACTAGCTACACTTTGATTTACGTTGTGTGATTTTCAAAGCTTGTGTAGGAGGCCCAAAAAAATACTGATGTAACTAGTCACTGGTACGACTAAAGTGTACGGAGGACGACCCAAACAGGACAAAGGACTAAGGATTGGACTATATTCCAAAAACTCTCGAAAAAGAGTGACATGACTCCATTGTGACATAAAACATGACTACACTACGCGAACTGTGCAAGACATGACCAGTTAATGCGCTACAGTTGGTTGGCCCGCTACAGATGGTTACAAAGCTTATAAACACTGCTATAGTTGTCTATGTAATTTGATGTTCGTATGTAGAATTTGGAATTATCTGCAAACCTTGTTATGTTGGCGTCTTATTTTCGAATTTTGCATTTGTAAACGAGAAGACGGCAATCTTGTTCAAGATCAAATTCAAACGTTAATACATTCCAAACAACACATACAGGAACTAGAACAGTAGAACATAGCAACATCAAATTCAAAGTACAATAATAAAACTTCATTCCAAGAAGAACCAAATACTAATGATTTCTGAGATAGCCAGCTCTAGTTGCCTCCGCAACAATCTTGTCCAACCTCCTTATTTCGGCTTGCGCTTCCAGTGCATATTGAAGTCCACGTTGGCACATCGGGGGGGTCTATCCACTGCATAAAATTACAACATTGTACATCATTGGGGTTATATCTGTGCTTTTCGAAGGCAGGACATCCGAAGAATCAACGTCCAGCATTTTTTTCAGTTTTGGCAACAACAACAATAGATTCATCTGCACAAAGCAGGGCTAATTTGAAATGAATACAATGTGTATGGATTTTTTTTCTGCTAGAGATATAAACCTGGTGCATATATATTGGTGCGTTTGAACACAAAGCAGGGCTATATTTGTAAAAAGAAATGTTGCAATTCCCAACATAGAGACAAAGTAGTTGATATCCGTGATAAATTTATGGTTAAGATACAACAAAGAATTAACAAAGTGAAACAAGCAGAAAGTGATATCATATTTATTTGAAAGGAATCTACACTATGCACTTAGAAGGGACAACAGTTTGCACTGCATACCGTATCACTGTTTCCATATGATGCATCAACTTTATCAGTAACATAATTATTGATACTGTATATTGTATACTATACCATTGTTTGCACCGTATATTGTTTCACTGTTTCCAGATAATGCATGAAATTTGACAGTTTTAACTTGTACTGAAAAGATTAATGCACCTAAGGATGACCATTTTTTTAACTCTTATGCGTATTGAAATGGTTAACACACCCGAGGACGACCCCTTATTTTTAACTCCTACTCTCGAAAAAGAGTGACAGGACTCCACTCTGCCATAAAACATGACTGCACTATGGGAACTGTGCAAGACTTGACCAGTCAATGCATAACGACCCATATTTTTTAACTCGTACTTGTATTGACTTGTTTAATGCACCTGGGAACGACCCTTACATAAAGGTTACAAAAGTGATAATAAGTTACAAATATGATAAATTACACAAATGGTAGATAACCTGAACTTACACAGCTATTGGGTTACATACTTCGTTCGAACTTCAGTGAAGGTTTTCAACTAAAATAAAGCATAAAGATACAAGTGATAGGACGCGTAACGATATAGTACATAGTACGCATAACATAAAATATTTAAATCCTAATTTAACCCACGTTACAGGCGATAATTTGCATTACTTAGGTCGTTTACTTGATTTCGCAGCTTTCTTATTTCTTCCTCTAGTTCCAAAGCATACGTAATTGCTCGATGGGGAAAATGATCATCTATCCACTGTCCAAACTCGCATCCGTTGGTACGTATTGCACAACTATAATATCGACGTCCAACGTTGTTTCCATGATGGACGACTAGTTGCGGTGCTTTAAAACCACGAAAGCATACAATATTTGCAGATTGCACCTCGCCTTCTTCTACCGTGGCTCTAACACGAGGAATTATAGGGTTAGACCTGCGGTAACGTTGTCGATTTCGATTGTCTTGCTGATGTCGTATTTCCATTTCATGCATTCCTGCTTCAAGTTCTAATTGTCGCACCTCGTCATTGTGTCACTCTTCCATTTCGATATACCACTCTGTTGGTTCTCTAGGAGTGGACGTGTTACGACCAGGAATTTCGCTCGATCCGAATCAGTCGCTAAACCGACCCAGACCGTTCGAAATGCCTGATTGTTTTGAGAACACAACAAAATAGAACGCAGACGGAAGAACATTTCATTGTTAATTACAACAATTCCATCAGAATACAAGAATATACAGAGTATGAATAAATAATATACATCACAAATTATCAGAGATTACAATAAATTACATAGCAGCGGAAAATAATACAATGCACAACGGAAGGAGATATACGGATACAAAGCTTTCCGGACATCATTCCAGCTGTAAACCAGTTCTTGTGAATATAAATCTGCAAAACCAAAACTACTAGCTGCCCGTGTCGAAAATAGGGGCACCCAGAGTTTAGGTTAAAACAATAAACTCCAGGTCAGTCATGGGACTAGTGTGAGGACTAAAACAGTTATTTAAAACTTTACTTTAAATCAGATATATTAAGGGATCACGCCGTATAACACGGAACGGGTTTACTCCCAAGAAAACCAATGCATATAACAAAACAGCGCAATGCTAAGTAAAGAAAAATGAAGCTGTTATAAGACCCAGGTCCCATCACACAATACAACGCAAGCTGTAGGATAGGGTTTTACCTTATAACAGCCAAAGAATGCTTGATACGTTTTAAAAACAAATTATTTGATACTATTATAAGTGTATAGTGTCAAAACAATTTAAAATCATAAGTTTCAATCATAGGCAGCATGGGTATCATATATCATGTCGCCAATACTAGGCTCTACAAATAAAACCGCAAAGTCACGTATTTGGAAATTGGATTTCCATTTGCGAACTGAGGCCAGGGATCATCCTCAGCCGATTCGAGACAATCTAGCCCATGTCCCAGGACCCAGACTCAGGTGGGCCCTTGGATCGTTAGGGCTGGTCCACCGATGTGGATTATTATGCCTGAACACTACGTTTCCCCGCCCTTTGGGGCGTAAATGAGCCAACGAATGACTCCATCGGACCCGGATCGTCCGATCTAACCGAGGCGCCTCGCAACTGCAACAACCACATAAGTCAAACTCGTCAGGGCGTGTAAAACCACTGACGTCACTTCTAACTAGAAGGAAACGCATGCCCTCCCTGAGGTCCTCTCCCGTTTATGGTTCACAACCGGGGTGTGAGGCTCGCGAATCAACGTTACACAAAGCTGTGCCACACAGGCTTTTCTTTGATCATCTACCACAAGACCTTGCTTTTCAACAGAAGCCTTGATCATTTGCATCTTAGCATGCCACACAGGCAAACCACTCCATGCAATCGATATCCATCAATCACACAGAATGATATCCAATGTCAGACACACAGTCCATTTACAAGCCCGTCCTGGGTCTGAACGAAACCGGAGGCACCTAGTACCCCGCATATCCATCGATCTCCAAGTACGTCTGGACGATCACTAACGGATTCCCTCCTCTTGGGTGTACGGCCCAATCAAGATCATCAGTAATCACCCAAACGACGTGAAGACCTCCGGTCTTCGACCACCGTCTTCATCTTCGACACTACGTCGAATCAGTTATTCAGAATGGGATAAACCCGGTCTTTCCGAATAACTCGTGTATATAATAAACAAGTGTTACACAAACACAACATATGCCTCATTCCAATTCAAAATGTTCTTTTATTCAAATATTCTTATACTTTGGGAAAGGTTCCCATTAATTTTATCAAAGATAAATTCTTTAAATTTATTCTTTAATCTTTCTTTGAATATCAATTCGAAGTAGTCGGGATTAGCGAACCATGCCGGAGTAATCATTTATTTACCAATCCCAACCCATTCATCCCATGAAGTAAAACTGGTAATACTTCATATCTAACACCATGGTGTTATCGGTAAATTCAATTACCATTTCACGTTCAAATCCAATTAAAGATTTAACTATCGCCTGGAGTAAAACTGGTGATACTCCATTCTCGATCTTTTCAATCTAATTAAAGATTCATTAAAACTCCACTTAGTTTTAATCCTTAATTGGGATAAAGAATCAGTGTCATTAAAACAAGGTTCGCGATAAACCCAAAATCACATTCCATTAATTATCGGGTTAAAGAATAAGTGTTATTTAAAACACCGTTCACGATAAATCCAAAAATCAATTCAAGTTCAATTCCAATCAAATACCATTTAATTGGTACACTCATTAAATCTAAATAAAAAGATTTAATCTTTTTCTCAACTGGGTTTAAGAACAGTGTTAATTAAGACACCATTCACGACAAACCCAAATCCCATTTGATATTAAATACAAGGCTCTGAATAGAAAGTATACCGGCTTATATTCAATATCAAATTTTACGACCAACAAATATCGTATTGGAAATAACGATATTAATATATCTTTCAAATTCCCATAACAATATCTGCATCATCACGAAATCCAACATCGAAATATTTCGAAGACAATTTCGGTTCAAATCCATTCCAATTTAATTATTGGAATTTCTGGTTATTTTCAAAACTATTTCAAATCAAATTTATTTATTTTAAAAATAAATAAATTATTATTCTAGTTCAAAACTAGTTCATTTAGATAAAAATCTACTTTTATCTTTTCAAATATGGAGTTTTTCATCCCAATTCTTCACAAATCATTTCTTATGATTTTACACAAATTATTACTATTTTTAATAATTTTATCAAGGCCCGTACAGTCGATTTCCATCAACGGCCATCAAACTGCACTTACAGCGACCTTTTCCAAATTTGATTTGGACATAATTCCAAATCCAACCGTTAGATTTCTAATTTCTAATATTCTTAGAAAGCTCTTTTCGACACGAACCCAACAGTTCCGGTTTTAGAAGAATCCGACGGTCGGATCTCCCGCAATATCCATTCGAAGTCAATGGTCGAAATTCACGAACTGCCGCAGTGCGGCGCGTTCTATTCAGACCATTATATTATATATATAATATATACTTCATCGATTTCCTTTTAAAACGTATCTTATAAATCGTTTTAAATTCGTTTTCAAAACGATTTCAACTTCCTTTTCAAATTCAAATCAAAATCGAATTTTTCAATATAAATTCATTTTAATTTCATTTCAAATCGATTTCAATTTCAATTTAATTCGAATTGGTTTCAATTCAAATCGATTTCAGTTCAATTTCAATACGTTTTAAATTCAATTCAAAACGACTTCAATTCTATTTCAATCTAATTCGAATTTCAATTCTTTTCAATTTAATTCGAATTTCAATTTATCAGATTTTGAAATCACTTTCGATATTCATTATCAAATGAATAAAATCGATATGAATATCGTTCATGTCGAAATGGCGTCAATCTAATCAACACGACTTTTATTCAACATATGAAATTATTCTTATTTTCCAAATTGAAATGAGGCCCAATCAATTACCATATAGTGTTAATTATATGGATTTTCTACAACACATGTATATCTCAACAATGACAAATAATCAACCATCATCCAAAGTGCATTCTACACTGTATAAGCATCAAATATGAATGTTCAACGCTTAGAACAGTCTGTCAATCAATCGATAGACATACAACTAAACAATCGGGATTAGTGTACGTCAAATATCCTCTCAATACCCGTGTACGGTTTCAAACAATCAAACACAGATTCTATTTGTGCAGTTGGGCGATGTATAAAATTTGTCGTCCCAATCAATATTGGTCAAATCATTGTATATAAACAAATCGTCGATTTGTTTATAAATATTCATTTCATATACACAATAAAAATTATATTTTTAACCATAAAATATTTTATTTCACATCACATCACACAATCAACTACACATCAAAATCAAACAAACAAGCATACAAGTCGTCCATGGTCTGTGGACGACGGGTGTCGGGTGCTACTAAACACCGCCTACATCCTAGTATATATTTCAAACTAGAAATTTAAATTAAAGGTGTGGAGTTCTCACAGAGGGTTCCACTCCGCCGTGCTTTGCTGTTAACTGCTGAATCGTCTGGATTTGATTGAAATTCCAATGCAGTTCTTTTCACGCTGTTCAAATAAAAATTATATTTTTATTGCTTCATTTGAATAAATAAAAATCATATATTTATTTCTACTTCATATATTTTTACAATGCTTCCTTCTATATAAAAAATATATTTTTATATTTCTACTTCATATATAAAGATCGAATTTTTGTTTCAACGCTATAAAAATCACATTTTTATTATCTACTTTATATAAAAATCATATTTTTATCCTATCTATAATATAAAAATCTAAGTTTTATTCTTTCTATAATATAAAAATCATGCTTTTACCACATTAAAAATCATGTCTTTATTTAATAAAAGATTATATTTTTACTCCTCAAAAGATTATTTTTTTACTTCTCAAAAGATTATATTTTTACTTCTTTAAAAATCTAATTTTTCCTACATCAAAAATTTCAACTTTCTTTGAATAAAAATTTGATCTTTTTGCTCTATAAAAATTTGATCTTTCCTATATAAAATCATATCATTCTTAACATGCCAATCTGATTTTTCTTAATCATAAAAATCTGGTTTTTATTTAATAACTAAACTAATTTAACTAAGCATAAAAACTAAATGAATTAAATAAAGAAAAACGCACCTTTGCCGAGGAAGGGGGGTTTACTGTTGCGAGCTCGGAGGAGAGGAGGCAGGGGGGTCGCGGGTTCTGGTGGTGCGCGCTGGCGCGGTGGAGCGGTGGGTGGAGTGGCATGGCATCGTCGGCTTCAGGGGGGTCGCGGGTTTTTTTGGGGATCGGAAGGGGGGCTCATCGATCGAGAAGGAGGAGGGGGCTGGGGCAAGCCGCGCCTGATGGCGCGGTGGCCCTCCGATGGGAGGAGCGACGGCGGCTCCTCCTCCCTCTTCTTTTTCTCTTTTTTTATTTACTGAATGAAATGGATCAGGTAAGGGAGGGGAGAGATAAAGGGGAATTTATATTATATAATACATATATATAATTATTTATTTTAAAAACAACTTTTTATTTCGAACTCGAAACGAAACCCACCGCTTGTCGCCCATAGCTAATTACCCCCATTCCGAACACAATGGGATATGTATCGTAGGCTGATTTGATCGTTTCAATCAGTTTCCGTCAAAATCAACATATAACTCTATATATTGAATTTGAACGCGCATTTCAATTTACCGGGGCCACATACTAACTAGAAAAATTCCCGAAAAATATTTTCTAGCTTCGTATTGACGATACGGTCCTAACAAAACTAATTTCGTCGAATTCTGAGACCGTTTGAAAAATGGCCATTTTCCAGTCGATTAAAATCAATAGAAACTGGTCAAATGCGTTTTCCTTTCCACGCTCACATATTGATCCGAAAAACTACGAAATTTGAAACCTACCAATAACTTTACATCGCGGATCCAACAAAAGTAGTTTCGTCGAAAACCGAGGTCGTTTGCAAAATTTCCATTTTTAAGGGCCAGAATTCCATAGCGACTATTCTGAATTTTCAACTGGCCCCGCTATGAAATTTCAATTTTTCGGATTCGTTGGAAAGATATTCACAAATAGATTCTAGTATTTTTGGTTTCACTAAAATTCGGTTTATTTTGCATCCGGTGTGTTCAATTGAAATTTGAAATCGAATTATCAAACTACCGCGCCATTTTCAATTCCTTTTATAATTATATATAATTATTTATATTCTAACGACGACGTATATAAATATATATGTTCTATTCTATTCAAAATAAATTTCTTATCGATATTATTTAAAATAATCCATTTTAAATAATCAAAATTCGCTAAATTTGCCAAAATAAAAATTTTAAACTGGCTCAGATTTCCGGGTTGTTACAACCTCCCCCACTTAAAACTTTTTGTCCCCGAAAAGGAACGAAGCCGAAACTTGTTTTACAAATCAACTCAACTTTCTTTCTTTTCATCACGGCTTAAGTTCTTCAACTTTTCAGTTCCTAAGAACTTTTCAAATTTTTCAAAAATTTGGCTAACACCCTAAATTTTCGAAAAATTTAGCCATAACCTCCCCTGCACCGGGGACTTCGGGATATTTCATATAGCCTCCCATGGCCTTCTTCAATCCAAAAGAAAAAGAAAAAGCCAAGCGGCTAGCCAATCGGCTCATAAAATCATCAACACCCAAACAAAACGGTAAATTATGGTAAACATGTACCTATTTGTCGGGCAAACAATTTTATTTCTCTGCTCTAGCCTTCTTGCTAAGACATGTTCAATGTAAGTACATGTATATGCATACAAATGCGACAAATTTTTAATACAATTCAATTTTTAGTTATATGGTTCAGATTTAATTAATCAAACAATAATCAAACAACACAACCATCAATCAATTAGTTGATTATCAATTCAAACTCATAACTTTGATATATAGTCAAAAATCACGTTTTTGATGCCAAATCACAACAATAGGCCCTATCTAATTTTGGTTCTCACACCAGTCAATTGGCAATATATAGAAACCTCACTTTCGTCACTCGAACATAAACTCTAATGATGGAGCTCCATCATCAAAATCATCTCCGGGCGACTAGAGTGTAATTCTATATCTATCCAGTATATTAAAATTTCAAATACATGTGGATAAGACGTATACGCAAAATCTTTATATACTGGACTGTCCAAATCAATATAAATAAATAATCAAATACGAATAATTGATTTAAATTTTCAAAACAAAAATTGTTTTCACTTTAAAAATATACTCTTCACACTCGTTCTAGGATACTACTGATCTCATCTCTAACGAGTCATTCCCATTGGATATTACTAATCCAATCTCTGATGAATTCTTTCGTATGGTTCTAATGTGTCTTGTTCTCTGAGCTTTGTAAACCAAAGCTCTGATACCAAGCTGTTATGACCAGGAATTTCACTCGATCCGAATCAGTCGCTAAACCGACCCAGACCGTTTGAAACGCCTGATTGTTTTGAGAACACGACAAAATAGAACACAGACGGAAGAACATTTCATTGTTAATTACAACAATTCCATCAGAATACAAGAATATACAGAGTATGAATAAATAATATACATCACAAATTATCAGAGATTACAATAAATTACATAGCAGCGGAAAATAATACAATGCACAACGGAAGGAGATATACGGATACAAAGCTTTCCAGATATCATTCCAGCTGTAAACCAGGTTCCTGTGAATATAAATCTGCAAAACCAAAACTACTAGCTGCCCGTGTCGAAAATAGGGGCACCCAGAGTTTAGGTTAAAACAATAAAATCCAGGTCAGTCATGGGACTGGTGTGAGGACTAAAACAGTTATTTAAAACTTTACTTTAAATCAGGTATATCAAGGGACCACGCCGTATAACACGGAACGGGTTTCCTCCCAAGAATACCAGTTCATATAACAAAACAACGCAATGCTAAGTAAAGAAAAATGAAGCTGTTATAATACCCAGGTCCCATCACACAATGCAACGCAAGCCGTAGGATAAGGTTTTACCTTATAACAGCCAAAGAATGCTTGATACGTTTTAAAAACAAATCATTTGATACTATTATAAGTGTATAGTGTCAAAACAATTTCAAATCATAAGTATCAATCATAGGCGGCATGGGTACCATATATCATGTCACCAATACTAGGCTCTACAAATAAAACCGCAAAGTCACGTATTTGGAAATTGGATTTCCATCTGCGAACTGAGGCCAGGGATCGTCCTCAACCGATTCGAGACAATCTAGCCCATGTCTCAGGACCCAGACTCAGGTGTGCCCTTGGATCGTCAGGGCCGGTCCACCGATGTGGATTATTATGGCTGAACACTACGTTTCCCCGCCCTTTGGGGCGTAAATGAGCCAACGAATGACTCCACCGGACCCGGATCGTCCGATCTAACCGAGGCGCCTTGCAACTACAACAACCACATAAGTCAAACTCGTCAGGGCGTGTAAAATCACTGATGCCACTTCTAACTAGAAGGAAACACATGCCCTACCTGAGGTCCTCTCCCGTTTCTGGTTCACAACGGAGTGTGAGGCTCGCGAATCAACGTTACACAAAGCTGTGACACACAGGCTGTGCTTTGATCATCTACCACAAGACTTTGCTTTTCAACAGAAGCCTTGATCATTTACATCTTAGCATGCCACACAGGTAAACCACTCCATGCAACCGATATCCATCAATCACACAGAATGATATCCAATGTCAGACACACAATCCATTTACAAGTCCGTTCTGGGTCTGAACGAAACCGGAGGCACCTAGTACCCCGCATATCCATCGATCTCCATGTACGTCTGGACGATCAATAACTGATTCCCTCCTTTTGGGTGTACGGGCCAATCAAGATCATCAGTAATCACCCAAACGACGTGAAGACCTCCGGTATTCGACCAACGTCTTCATCTTCGACACCACGTCGAATCAGTTATTCAGAATGGGATAAACCCGGTCTTTCCGAATAACTCACGTATATAATAAACAAGTGTTACACAAACACAACATACGCCTCATTCTAATTCAAAATGTTCTTTTATTCAAATATTCTTATACTTTGGGAAAGGTTCCCATTAATTTTATCAGAGATAAATTCTTTAAATTTATTCTTTAATCTTTCTTTGAATATCAATTCAAATTAGTCGGGATTAGCGAACCATGCCGGAGTAATCATATTTTTTCCAATCCCAACCTATTCATCCCATGAAGTAAAACTGGTAATACTTCATATCTAACACCACGGTGTTAACGGTAAATTCAATTACCATTTCACGTTCAAATCTAATTAAAGATTAAACTATTACCTGGAGTAAAACTGGTGATACTCCATTCTCGATCTTTTCAGTCTAATTAAAGATTCATTAAAACTCCACTTAGTTTTAATCCTTAATTGGGTTAAAGAATTAGTGTAATTTAAAACACGGTTCACGATAAACCCAAAATCACATTCCATTAATTATCGAGTTAAAGTACAAGTGTTATTTAAAACACTGTTCACGATAAACCCAAAAATCAATTCAAATTCAATTCCAATTAAATACCATTTAATTGGTACACTTTATTAAATCTAAATAAAAAGATTTAATATTTTTCTCAACTGGTTTTAAGAACATTGTTATTGAAGACACCATTCACGACAAACCCAAATCCTATTTGATATTAAATACAAGGCTCTGAATAGAAAATATACCGGCTTATATTCAATATCAAATTCTACGACCAACAAATATCGTATTGGAAATAACGATATTAATATATCTTTCAAATTCCCATAACAATATCTACATCATCACGAAATCCAACATCGAAATACTCCGAAGACAATTTCGATTCAAATCCATTCCAATTTAATTATCGGAAGTTCTGGTTATTTTCAAAACCATTTCAAATCAAATTTATTTATTTTAAAATAAATAAATTATTATTCTAGTTCAAAACTAGTTCATTTCGATAAAAATCTACTTTTATCTTTTCAAATGTGGAGTTTTTCATCCCAATTCTTCATAAATCATTTCTTATGATTTTACACAAATTATTACTATTTTTAATAATTTTATCAAGGCCCGTACAGTCGATTTCCATCAACGGCCATCGAACTGCACTTACAGCGACCTTTTCCAAATTTGATTTGGACATAATTCCAAATCCAACTGTTAGATTTCTAATTTCTAATATTCGTTAGAAAGCTCTTTTCAACATGAACCCAACGGTTCTGGTTTTAGGAGAATCCGACGGTCGGATCTCCCGCAATATCCATTCGAAGTCAATGGTCGAAATTCACGAACTACCGCAGCGCGACGCGTTCTATTCAGGCCATTATTTTATATATATAATATATACTTCGTCGATTTTCTTTTAAAACGTATCTTATAAATCGTTTTAAATTCGTTTTCAAAACGATTTCGACTTCCTTTTCAAATTCAAATCAAAATCGAATTTTTCAATATAAATTCATTTTAATTTCATTTCAAATCGATTTCAAATCGATTTCAATTTAATTCGAATTGGTTTCAATTCAAATCGATTTCAGTTCAATTTCAATACGTTTTAAATTCAATTCAAGACGACTTCAATTCTATTTCAATCTAATTCGAATTTCAATTCTTTTCTATTTAATTCGAATTTCAATTCATTTCAATTTAATTCAAATATCAATTTATCAGATTTTGAAATCACTTTCGATATTCATTAGCAAATGAATAAAATCGATATGAATATCGTTCACGTCGAAATGGCGTCAATCTAATCAACACGGCTTTTATTCAACACATGAAATTATTCTTATTTCCCAAATTGAAATGAGGCCCAATCAATTACTATATAGTGTTAATTATATGGATTTTCTACAACACATGTATATCTCAACAATAACAAATAATCAACCATCATCCAAAGTGCATTCTACACTGTATAAGCATCAAATATGAATATTCAACGCTTAGAACAGTCTGTCAATCAATCGATCGACATATAACTAAACAATCGGGATTAGTGTATGTCAAATATCATCCCAATATCCGTGTGGGGTTTCAAACAATCAAACACAGATTTTATTTGTGCAGTTGGGTGATGTATAAAATTTATCGTCCCAATCAATATCAGTCAAATCAGTGTATATAAACAAATCGTCGATTTGTTTATAAATATTCATTTCATATACATGTTAAAAATTATATTTTTAACTATAAAATATTTTCCACTATAAAATATTTTATTTCATTTCACATGACATCACACAATCAACTACACATCAAAATCAAACAAACAAGCATACAAGCCGTCCATGGTCTGTGGACGACGGGTGTCGGGTGCTACTAAACACCGTCTGCATCTTAGTATATATTTCAAACTAGAAATTTAAATTAAAGGTGAGGGGTTCTTACAGAGGGTTCCACTCCGCCGTGCTTTGCTGTTGAACTGCTGAATCATCTGGATTTGATTGAAATTACAATGCAGTTCTTTTCACGCTGTTCAAATAAAAATTATATTTTTATTGCTTCATTTCAATAAATATTTATTTCTACTTCATATATTTTTACAACGCTTCTTTCTATATAAAAATTATATTTTTATATTTCTACTTCATATATAAAGATCGAATTTTTATTTCAACGCTATAAAAATCACATTTTTATTATCTACTTTATATAAAAATCATATTTTTATCCTATCTATAATATAAAAATCTAATTTTTATTCTTTCTATAATATAAAAATCATGCTTTTACCACATTAAAAATCATGTCTTTATTTAATAAAAGATTATATTTTTACTCCTCAAAAGATTATATTTTTACTTCTCAAAAGATTATATTTTTACTTCTTTAAAAATCTAATTTTTCCTACATCAAAATTTTCAACTTTCTTTGAATAAAAATTTGATCTTTTTGCTCTATAAAAATTTGATCTTTCCTATATAAAATCATATCATTTTTAACATGCCAATTTGATTTTTCTTAATCATAAAAATCTGGTTTTTATTTAATAACTAAACTAATTTAACTAAGCATAAAAACTAAATGAATTAAATAAAGAAAAACGCACCTTTGCCGAGGAAGGGGGGTTTACTGTTGCGAGCTCGGAGGAGAGGAGGCAGGGGGGTCGCGGGTTCTGGTGGTGCACGCTGGCGCGGTGGAGCGGTGGGTGGAGGGGAGTGGCATGGCGTCGTCGGCTTCAGGGGGGTCGTAGGTTTTTTTTTGGGGATCGGACGGGGGGGCTCATCGATCGAGAAGGAGGAGGGGGGCTGGGGCAAGCCGCGCCTGATGGCGCGGTGGCGCTCCGATGGGAGGAGCGACGGCGGCTCCTCCTCCCTCTTCTTTTTCTCTCTCTTTTTTTATTTACTAAATGAAATGGATCGGGTAAGGGAGGGGAGAGATAAAGGGTAATTTATATTATATAATATATATATATATATAATTATTTATTTTAAAAAGCAACTTTTTATTTCGAACTCGAAACGAAACCCACCGCCTGTTGCCCATAGCTAATTACCCCCATTCCGAACACAATGGGATATGTATCGTAGGCTGATTTGATCGTTTCGATCAGTTTCCGTCAAAATCAACGTATAACTCTATATATTGAATTTGAACGCACATTTCAATTTACTGGGGCCACATACTAACTAGAAAAATTCCCGAAAAATATTTTCTAGCTTCATATTGACGATACGGTCCTAACAAAACTAATTTCGTCGAATTCTGAGACCGTTTGAAAAATGGCCATTTTCCAGTCAATTAAAATCAACTGAAACTGGTCAAACGCGTTTTCCTTTGCCACGCTCACATATTGATTCAAAAAATTACGAAATTTGAAACCTAGCAATAACTTGACATCACGGATCCAACAAAAGTGGTTTCATCGAAAACCGAGGTCGTTTGCAAAATTTCCATTTTTAAGGGCCAGAATTCCATAGCGATTATTCTGAATTTTCAACTGGACATATCTTTTTATCCCCGCTATGAAATTTCAATTTTTTGGATTCGTTGGAAAGATATTCACAAATAGATTCTAGTATTTTTGGTTTCACTAAAATCCGGTTTATTTTGCATCCGGTATGTTCAGTTGAAATTTGAAATCGAATTATCGAACTACCGCGCCATTTTCAATTCCTTTTATAATTATATATAATTATTTATATTCTAATGACGATGTATATAAATACATACGTTCTATTCTATTTAAAATAAATTTCTTGTCGATATTATTTAAAATAATCCATTTTAAATAATCAAAATTCGCTAAATTTGCCAAAATAAAAATTTTAAACTGGCTCAGATTTTCGGGTTGTTATAGGACGGATTAGGGTTTGATGGTCCAGAGAGAAGGTACGTGTAATTGTAAGAAGATGGATACGAAATTGGCATTTTTCTTATTTGAGATGTAATTTTTAGTCCGTATGGATCGGGTATTATTGAAGCAATGTTAGCTATATATAGGAGTAGATTTAGTTACCACTGCATAAGGAAATCACTTCCCGTTTTCAAAAGACACGGAATGTGAAAACAAATTGACAACGGGTAATGTTTATGTTGGACTGTGCACTATATACTGTATACTGTGCACTGTTTACTGAGTACTGTGCACTGTTTACTACATACTATCCGCTTTATACTGTACATTGTGCATTGTATCCTGTAGCTATGTTGGAAAATGCGTTCTTAAACGGTCGTATTCCCTCCCTTTATATACCAACCTACCTCCTCCTTCTTCCACACACCCAGACCACCTTCTCAACTTCATCTTTGACAACCAGAAAAATGTCTTCAATTGAACCCAAGCGTACCTGGAAAAAAAATGCAAGCAAGAAACCCATGTCCTAAGCGCACTCGTCATCATATGCCATGCAACGTCCAGTCCAACACCAGCAATCGTTTAACCCAACTCACGAATACGGATACTCACCGTATTCAAACGATGATGCCTCTTCCGTTCATCAAAGATCTGGAAAAGAAATTGTACTTGAAGGGAAGGTTTCCGAGCCACTACGGACGATTGGATCCAACCCTATTTGCCATTATGGACAAGAATCGGTCGTAGTTGTTGATGAGACCGAAACAAATGCCGGTCGTCGATTTTTCGGCTGTCAAGACTACAACGACCACATGATTTATCCTGATGACATTGATTGTTGTTGCTTTAAGCAGTGGATTGACCCTCCCATATGCGAACGTGGACGTTAGTATGCGCTGGAAACGCAAGCAGAAATAAGACGCTTGAGCAAGATTAATGCCAGTAAAACTAGAGATGGTTTTTTCTCTAGGCCATGGTAGGTGTATGTGTTTGAATTTGATGCTCGTGTGCTCAGTTGTTGTAGCTTGTATGATTATGTCTTGGCATTTCTTTATGTTTTTCTAGTTGTCGTTGTTCCAGTCATTGTAATTGCTCAATTGGTGTAGTTATTATTATTGCCAGGTCATGTAAGCTTCTAAGTTACGTAAGGCACCTGGGAACGACCCATTTTTCTTAACTCCTTCGTGAATTGAAATGATTAATGCACCATAGGATGACCCCTATTTTTAAACTCCGACATATACACAAACTTGACACTATGACAAAACAATTCAGAATAATGTTTCCAAAGCCTGGTATAATCAATGAAATGGATTGACACTAAGCCATACAACAATATTACATACTGCAATATCACTGTGAATTTAATATGAGTCACGTGTTTTTAGATTGTACCATTTCACATGTGTGTATGACAGGATTTGACCATTCAATGAGAAGAAAACAATAAAGATGTGTCTCCATCATTCTTAGCTGGGATTCCAGTAAACGTCTCCATCGTTCGCAGACTGCATTGAGTAGTGTCTTTCGAATTAAACGACAACAGGATACGAAATTAATAGTAACTGCCAACATTTGTTGTGATCTGAAAAGTCATTGTAGGGAATCTAACTTAATATCACGAGATTAATAGTATATGCCAACATTTCATGTGACGGCACCATTTTTCGTGCTGCAATGATGTGACCGGTCATTGTACAAAATCAAACATAATATCACGAGAACTCTATAATGAGAATTCAACTCTGTTGAATTGTAACTGTTGGTCTTACATTGCCCTTATAAGTACTCCATATTTGATAATCCATCTCATACCTTTTATAGCTTCAAGCAGCATCGTTCCAGGCTCAAGTGAGAAAATTTATTTTCTTGTTTTCTTAAGGGTAACGTTTATTATCAACAAAATTCGTACTTCTGGTAACTCCACTTATTCTACTGATGCATAGGTTACATGGACGATTCAGAAATAAGTGATGAACAAATGCAGAGGATTTATGATGAGTATGAACAAAACTTAGTGAACGATAACGAAGTTGGATTAGTTCATGATACACAAGTTGAAGAGGTGCCTGTCGCGATTCACCATCGAGCAGTTAAAGCTCCAGGTCCTTCTCCAGTAAATCAACGACCTAGTAATAGTGTTCAAACATTGAATTCTCCTACTCCAGATTTTTCTTCTAAGGATTTGCTGGCCCTCGTAAAATCCTATATTGAGGTTGAAAAGAGAGATGAGTTACTAATGCAAAGTGGAGGGGGTTTATCATATGAAGAAAGATGGGCAATGATCACGAGGCTATACAACAACCATCATTACTGGCCCACTAGACGAACATCGGTTGAAATCTAAATGGTTAATCGTCATTTTGCATATGCTTGTGATCGGTACACAAAGATTATCGAAACTTTTGAAGACGAGAACATATTTAAAACAAATCAAGCAACATATGATTCTCGTTACTTTTTCGAGTATGGTGAGGAGTTTGTTGGTTACAAAGCGTATAAACTCCGCCACAGTTGGTTGACCCGCTATGGAACTGAGTAGGCTTATGGTATTGTGATTTTATTATTGTTTTACTATCTATTTAATTTGATGTTCGTATGTAGAATATGGAGTTATCTGTAAATCTTATCATGTTGGCGTGCTATTTAAGAATTTTTCATTTCTAAAGGAGAAAGGGGCAATCTTGTTCAACATCAAATTCAAACGTTAATACATTCCAAACAACACTTACAGGAACTAGAACAACAGAACATACCAGCTCTACACAAAAACAGTCTCTACACAGAAATGCAGTCTCTACACAGAACCAAATACAGCCTCTACACAGAAACATAATCAGAACGTACACAAAATACATCGAAAGTACATAATAGTGGTAGTCAACAAATACAGAACACCTACTCAAACAATAGGAACATACAACTGACAACTGTGAAAACATAATACATCGAAAGTACATAATAGTGGTGGTGAACAAATACAGAACGTCTACTCAAACAACAGGAACATACAACTAACAACTAGGAAAACGTAATACATCAAAAGTACATAATAGTGGTAGTCAACAAATGCAGGACGTCTACTCAAACAATAGGACCATACAAGTGACAACTGCGAAAGTACATAAAAGTGGTAGTAAGTCAGTCGTCCGAGTCATCTGAATGTGTACATGGACGTGTGCGGCGTCGATGAGGTCTCTCATCATCACCAACATCTGGAGGCTGACTCGACCCAGCACTAGACCTATGGTCGTAATACATCTGCAAGTCCTGAAATCACTTGCGCTCTGCCTCAAGCTGGGCCTCTAAATGCGCCTTATGTTGTCGTGCCTCCTCTGTAACACGACGCAGCTCACCATCATAGTAATCTAGGCTACGCCTATGCTCTACGTAGCCTGTATGCCTAATCCCCATCTGCATATCATACAGATCATGATATGATATCTGTGTAGGATCCGGGTAATCGTGATGGGCCGGAGGATGATACACGTCAACGTAACGATCTGGTCTAATAGTGGGCACTGCCATGGTCCAACCAAAATGACTGGCGGCCGCCACATGATCAGCTGCATGAAAACTCTAGCTGGGTTGGGTAATATCCTCGACAACAGGTGGACGTATTCCATGTCGTATAACAGATAGCCCTACTAAATCAATCGATGCTGCATGTGTAATCATGTCTGAAAACCCGGTGAAAAATCTATGCCAGACGGCAAGGTATGACTCCCCGGTAATTACAAAGCTCTCGGCCGTCCACCAGCCTGTTGCCTTGGCTATATCTAGCTGCTCCGACGGGTAAATCATACACCGATAAGTATGTGGGTGTGGATCATCGGGAATAGCATCGAAGTCATACAACTGTCTCCAGCACCTCTCACCAAGAAACCAATAAGCACCTACCGTCGAGGGATAGGATATAAGTGGAAATCTCCGTCCGGCAAGCAACCTAGCAATCTGTATGATATCAAGACCAGCTGATGTACTCTGCTCAAATGGATGTCATATAATCTGATCCCTATACATCCTCAACTCAATCTGGTTGTGGGCAACTAGATACACATGGCGTAACTCATTATCCTTGGACCCCACGTTGTCCGCAGTCCAAATGCATATACGGGGGAAAAAGGTCGACGGGTCTGAAGTACGGGTGGCAAAATGAAAGTTCCTAGAGTACTCAAAATACCAGTACTGTAACAACTCCCAGAATCCATATAAAGAAACCTGAGAATCAGAGATGGTGCACTGCATGTCGAGACATCTGTATAGGTATGCAAGGATAGGTGTGCCCCAATCATATAAAATCTCCCCATCGGCATTTAACTCATCCGCAACCGCAACAAACCCGACAGGCAAACTACTGCTCGTAGAACTAAAGAATACGTTACCCATAAGGTATAACACAAATAATCGAGCAAGCTCTAAGTCGTCAACAACAGAGTACTGAGCGAGTATGCTATCCAAGTCCACACGGATGGTGCTCACTCTGATAGCGCCTTCTGCCTGATACGACGCATCAAAAACGTCAAAATGAGGCAGTAGATCATGAAGAAGTGCACGATCACGCCATCGACCGTCATCAAAAGGCATTGCGGGATAAGCATCTACTCTAATACTAATACCAGTAAGCATGGAGAAATCAAGCGGTGTAAGTCCTAACTCACCACAAGGAAAGTGAAATGTGTGGGTGGTTTTGTACCACCGTAGAGCAATGGCTGCACACAATTGAACATCAGCGTTTATAACATGGTTTATTCCTAAAATTGTAAAGCGCATAATAAGATAAACTAGGACTAATAAATTATCCACTTGTTTCATTAAAAGACCTTTAATATTACCTAGAAAAAAATGAAATCCAAGAGCACGTAACAGTGCTACGGCCCCTCCTTACCCACCAACTATGCATGATAATATCTAAGTGTGGTAGCTAACGAACCACGTGAACGTATATTCCGCGTCTGCCAACAGTTCAACAAAATGTTATACTATCTACTCAATGTCTAATACTCAAAGAATATTATTTAAATAATACTAAAAATACTTACAGGCAAACTCGACTGTGTGCTAATGTGTACTTCACCTTGTGGAAGAATGCGAAAGTTGGATACTAAATGAAGCTTCACGGCGCTGAGGTTCAGATCCAGAAAACCATCAAGATCGGTCTGTCTAGCGGAAACCGATCCCACACCCCTACGTGCCCTGCCTGCTCGTCCACCCCTACGACCGCCGCGTCCACGACGACCGCCTTCCTCGTGCGCCCATACGTCCTGGTTCTCTATGTTTTCGGCAGCTGCAAGCAAGTCTTATATTCCGGGCACGTACTGTGCGACTGGTTGTTTGCCACTACCCCCTGCACCACTCCCGCCTGCGCCACTACCCCCTGCACCATTCCCGCCTGCGCCACTACCCCCGGTGCCACCATCGTCGCCATGCATGAAATTTTTGGTGAAATTTTTTAGTAATCTAGCCATATTTTCGAACGAATATCTCAAATACGGTAGTTAATTTTGTTAAAAGCTGACGGATTGGTGAATTGATGGAAAATTTTGGGTGAAAATTGGGGGATGATGTTGGATTTTCGGGTTTGAAGTATGGGGAAGGAGAATGAAGAAGAGGGGTGGCGGCCATGGGGTTTTCTAGGTTTGGGTTTTAAAGGCAAACACTTTGCCGTTATAACATTATAACGGCAAAGTGTTTGCCGTTATAATGTTACAACGGCAAAGAGTCTGCCATTGAAATCTTATAACGGCAAACTCTTTGCCGTTGTAAACTCTTCTGTGACTAGTTCGTGGCTGCTTCCTCCCTTCTGGTTGCTCGGCTCGTTGGACCAGTTGAAAAACAAGAGAGAGAATAACTGAACAGAACAGATTGTTGGTTATGGTCTAATAACATATACATGTCTGCGTTCAATTGTCAGCGTATAGCCCGTATTCACTGTTGAGACATGGAAAGTGGAAACCGTGCGCTGTATTAGTGGATCTCTAACGATTATTTAGTCAAAGAACGATGCTACAACACCCCGAAAATGTAAATTAAGGCTTGCCGAAATTCACGGGGTCCTGTACGATTTAATTATTCAACGTAAAATTAACGCATGGGTTAAGTATGGGTGTTTCGAGCATGCTTAATTTCAGAGGTGGTATACCATTACTACAAAATCATACTGATGAAGTTCAATTTCTAATAGATTGAGAATGAATCACTCGAAAAGGAAAATAATATATTGAAATTTAATAAGTTTCTTTTGCAAATGATAGCCAAGTTCACTCACAAAACAAAATCACGTAATTAAGAAGCATTGTCCCTATGGAAGAAACGGGAAAGCCATTCATGATATGTGAATTGAAAGGCAAAGAACAATAAATGTCAAGTAGACACGATACATAATATGCATTTCTTATTTCATAACATTATATTTATTTGATTATCATTACTAAAATAACTTATACATTAAATTATATACATAGATTTACTTTTAATTTCAATATTGAATATATTAACTATGGTATTATTTTTATAAACTGAAATCGTGAATTCACATATTCGTATACAACTCAAATGGATTCTACTCACTTCTTTAACAATTCACTGTGTATAAATCAAATTAACTACCACCCTATGAATCCATGATTCATTATCTAATCATATTACTATTTCTATTTCAATAACTAACAAGAATAAGTTATGCTGGATCTTCATGCACTAAATCATTTCTCTGAGTAGGTTAACCTTTCTATAACTAAGTATTATTTTTCAGTTAATGTTGCTGATTTCTGTGCGTGATTGGGATACAATTCTGGGGTTATTATTCTTGTCTATGAGTTTGATACCCAATTTTCCATTATAATCCAGATAAAAAGAGTTAGTTTTACATATGGTTTTCATTTGCAAATGGTATTGGATTTCGTGACATTTTAGTAAACTGCTAAAATTAATAATGTTTACCCAGAAGCAACTATTATTCACCTAGGCAGCTTGGGTGTTATATTATTAATGATCTATTTCATCACTTAACTTTGAAATCATGTACCCTTTTATGGTTTTTTATTTACCGTGGAGGGGTTGCAGAATTTAACCCGTAAATTGCAGTAGTAAACAACATATTAAGATCTCCTACATTAAGTACTTGCCTGTTATAGGGAGAACTCTATTATAGCTTAGAGTTACTGATTAACATAGAAATGTGTTTATTTTATTCTCTTATATCTAATCTTTTGTATATAAATAAATATTACTTGGGTATTGTTTTGTCACTTTTACAGATATTTCAACCCAGCCCGCATGCAACCAGAAAAGTAGAGAAATGGAGATCAGCTATATATTTACATTTTGAAGAATTGTAGATGAAGATCTCACATCTAGTTGTTGTTGGACAAGAAAATGATTGATAAAAAGGCCATGCACAATTCAAATTAAAGGAGGCTTGCAAGAGAAAAGGCCTAAAACTTACTTGAAATAGCTAGGCCCATTTGTAATTAGGGTTAGGGTTTGGTTATCTCCTATAAATACTCTTGTAATATCATTGTAGCCACCATCCTATTTTTCTATCTTAACATTCATTAATAAAAGTTCTTCTTCTTTTATTTTCTAGCATTTTTTTTTCTTAGCAATTGATGTTGTCTTCACAATTAGTTTTGGTAGAACACCAATTGTATTTTACTTTATTTTTATTAGTGATTAGTCGTTTGATTAGTTTCAACGACAATCCTAATTTTTCTTTTTTTTATTTTAATTTCTGAAATTTCAATTTCTGTTCTTTTTGTTGCTTCCTTAGGTCAATTGGATTGAATACAGATTTGATTAGATTTAGATCTGATTCAATTCAATAATAGTTTAATTGCAGCTTCAATTTCTTTTGCTTTCAAAACCAACTCGAAGATTAGTCTAACTCACCAAAGAAATTATATAAATAATTTAATTTAATTTACCTCCCTATGATTCGACCTGCATATACACGATCTGTGCGCTTGCGGAATTTTATTTCAAAATCTGCGCCTTTCTAATCCATAGGAAAGCGTCGATCAAGTTTTTGGCGCCGTTGTCGGGGAGGTAACGATTAAATTTTATTATTTATTTAATTTTTGATTCGTGTTAGTTTTTATTTATTTTTATTTCTTTTGTATATAGAAGAAAAGAAGATCTTAATTAGTGTTTTGGTATATCAATTCCATTGGTATTATCATCCACTAAACAGAAAAAAGAAAAAAAAACTTTCCAACTTTTATTTGATTTCTTTCCCTTATTCACTTCCATTTCCAAACTCTACATTTCTTCTTTTCCATGTCAAAAAAAAATCCCTTTTACAATTTCTTTTCCAATTTTGATATTTTTTCTGTGCTTCTTTTCTATCGCAACCCTCCTCCAACAAGCCTCTGAAATCCCTTCCTGGTCAACCACATCCCCTCTGCCAGCCTCACGCCAAACCCAAAACCGATTCAACCTTTTTCTCAGTCACATTCACGAACCCCACGTTTTACCAGAATTCTTCCACTATCTATACCCAAAGATCTTACCAACTCAATGAACCTAAATCACCAGCCACACTCAAATAATCCACTTCCCCTATGCCATCTTCATCATAGACCAAACCTACAGCAACTGCCTCTCACAAGCCCAAATACATCACGCTACAATCCTAAGACTCATCCACAAACAACACCATCTCAACCAACTTCAAAGACCACCAATCTATCATTCATCAGCCAAGTTCAAAAGCCCCTTACCATCTCCAGTCCATACCCTTGCTTTCAATTCCACCCTCTTCTACAATACACTTCTTCATCCACCCCTAAAACCATTAGTTCGGCTAACCCTACTGCCCCAATCCACAAACCTTCCACCACTTTCAGATCTGACCATCATTAGCCATTCACCACCACCCAGCACCGTGTGTTCGCAAGCCACAGACATCAACCTTTCCACCCTCTTCTCATTACACAGTTCGCATTCATCCACCATCCTCATCAACTAACCAAGTCCACGGTGCATCATCCATACCAGATTTCAGCACTGCTCTACTTCCAGACCACAAACTATTCAATACCTAACGCCATCACAGGTTTCAACCTCTTCAAACATCACTGCAAGGCCTGTCATCTTCATTACAAACCCCGTACAAAACCTCACTACCATCCCAGCAAATACCCTACTACTTGCTGCAAACTACCATCCCAGAGCCACTATCAAACATCGCACGGACCCACTACGCAAATCACACTACACCACCGATCCTCTCAACAGCCCTGAAATTCGCCCCATCTCAAACACCACTTCGAATAAACCCATCGCAAAATCAAATACCCAAATTTAGATATCTCCATCGCAAGAACTCCCTTCGAAACAAACCAAACCTCACAAATCGCGAACCCTAGCCCTCAATCAAGTCGAATACCCTTTCAGCTTCAATTCGAAACCCAGATCTGAACCGTAGAAATGCGAACCCGATTTGAATAGGAAAAAAATTGATTTTCTTTTGATCGGTATCATGCGTATTTCTTTCTTGTTTGCTATCCTTTTATAATTAGGGTGTGATCTGTTTAGCTGAAGGGGTACAATTGTTTTAGTTGAGGGCTTGTATTTTTTTTCCTGATCTTTCTTATCTTGGCTCGAGGTTCCCTGATTTGAAATAAAAAGAAGTGTTTGCCTATTTAATTTGCTTCCTCTTTGAGTATGCTAGTGAAATAACTTTCTTTGTCCAAACCATTGAAGTCGGTTTTGTTGTGTGAGAATTGTTCAGTTGAACACGTTTAGGCAGGAGAGATCTGTTTTCAAGTTCGTTTAGTTTTATTTATTTCTAGCCTAGTTTTAATTATTTTTTCCTCTTCTTTTTTCATCATCAAAAAAAAAGAAGAAGAAAAATCCTTTTGTTCTTTTGCTTTTGCTTTAGTTTAATTTTTATTTTTTTCTTCTTTTATTCTTTTACTTTCAAAAGATCGAAAAAAAAGAGAGAGACCAAATTCAAAATCAAAAGGAAAGCGAAAAGAGCCCAAGCAACAAACAAGGAATTCAACAGTCAAGTGATTTGAAGATAGTGGATTTTAATTGCTCTGGACGGACAGCCATACCCCACTATTAAATTTTCTGAACTCTACAGATGCTATGCTACTTTGAAAAATATAGAAATTGCTTGTAAAAATCTTCTGCAAGGGTAGCGGCTTGCTTGTACAATATTTTAATTTTCTGCAATTATTGTCTGATTGTTGTGTGGCCATAATTTCTGAATCTATTTGTGAGGAACGAATTTCCATCACCACTCTCATTGTTTTCAACAATAAAAATAGACGTTGTAAAATAATATAATTGAAATGTGGTGCTTTGTGAAGTTGACTGTCTCGTACAATTGGATCGCGGATATATAGTAGTTCAATTTATTGAATTATTAGCAAAAGAGGTTGCATACTACCCGTAAAACTTTAGTCGTATCCCTTAGTATTTATACTATATGTGAACGGCCATAAGACCCTCTTCCCCCTTCTATTTGAGTCAGTTAACTAATAGAGCGCAGCTGAGTATTGCATACTATTTTGAAGTGAGAATAATTTCTGTCTTGTCGTGACTTCTTTATAATGTCTGATTCAAAAAAATCATTGGGAGAATTGTGGGTTAATAATCGGAGTAAACGTCCTCTTGAAGAGTACGAGTATGAATTACAACTCGTGAGGCAAGATTTTCCAAAATTTTGTAAGCCCAATGTCGACAATTTTCAAAATTTTCCAACTGACCAACATTTTCAAAATCATAGAAATGATCAGAATGGCGATTTCAATTCAAATGTCAATAATTTCGATTATGGGCCACATCCACATCAAAATAGCTTTGAATCCCAATATAGCTTTGATCCACATCAATATGGGGTTGTGAACCAAAATTTCCAAAATTATAGTCCGTATCAACATCTTGAAAATAACCAAAATTGCAGTTTTCACTCGAATTTTAATAGTTTTGGTTACGAATATAATTTCTATGGTCAAATGATTTCCAATATCAGTGTCATTTTTCTGAAAATTCAAGCAGCCATCTGAATGAAAATAATATTGATCATGAAATTGATGTGGACTATAATTTTGAGAATTAAGAAATCCAAAACGAGAGCTCTCAAATCAACAATTCTAAAGAATATCATCTTAACATTCTTAGAGAGAGGGTAGAAAAGCAAGATAGACAGCTTGATGAAAAAGATAGATAGCTTGATGAACTTCTTTCTTTAATGACATCTTTTAAAGAACAACTCTAGCAACAAAATCAAAATCAAACATGCGATTATTCAGAAAATAATCCATTCTTTACTGATAGCGGAAATTTTCAAATAACAACTTTTGAAATTGAGAATGAAGATCTAAATGAAGTTGTTCACAATTCAGTAAATGATTTAGACTATGATTCTTTTCAGGAAAAAGATTTAAGCTCAGATTTTGATCTTCCGCTTTCAGGCTGTGAGAAACTTGAAATTCTAGAAATTTAACAGAATAAAAATGTTGAATTTTTCAATTCAAAATTGGAGAAGGATTTTAATGAACATGAATTTTTTGGATTGTATGAGGATGAGTTGATAAATGAGGATGAAATAGAACCAAGCCATGAATCCAAGTTTGAAAATTTTAACTTTGAAGAAACTTCCAACAACCTTGAAATTATCAGTGTTGAAAATATGTTGTCCAGTAATAAAATTGAGAAATGTGATCATATAATCTTGAATAACACTCTGGATTTAAATTTCACGATTGTAGCTGAGTTTATATACAATCACAAATTTTTGGACAATTACACTGATAAATTTGTTGAGCACATGATTTATTTTTGGAATGTTAGCTTGGTTGAAAAACTTCATGTTAGGATGACCCTGGACATTTATCTACTGGACTATAAATCTAGGTATAAAGATGAGATGGTTTTCAAAAATCTTTGCTTATTAGAAAACATGCTTAGACATAGTGGGAATCTGATTCATCGGGCTAGATCCAAGTGTGGGGGGAAAGTTGGTGGCATTCTTTGCATCGCATGCATTGCATGCATCGAAAACACATATATCATTGTACATATGATCCATTCTTACATATAGTTAGACTGCTTTTCATTCTACAAATCATTTTGCATCTAATTCATCTATGGGTTTTATCATTCAAATTTAGGAAACGTGTTACAGTGTGGACACTGTTTTGTCCAAGTGTGCGGGGATTCTGCATTTCATTCATTTTCGTTTTTTCTTTATTTTTCTTTCTTTTCATTTTCAGCCATTTAAATAGAACCATCATGCATTTTAGATTGTAGTAACATGCCATTTTTTTTAAACATGACTCATTTTAGATTGATACAACAAAATAAGTTAAGGATTGTTAGTATTTTTTTCTCTCAGCGAAGATCGAATATGAAATATAATGAAAAGTTGAATTTTGAGGGATAATAGTGTAACCGGTACATAGGGAGATTCTTAGGTAATGGCAATGAAATCTATTCTATATTGTAGTCTTTGTTTAAATAAGTGGAGGACTTAAAATACTTATATTGGCTTTTCGAATCTTTAAATCTAAGTTGTGTTAAGTTGAATTCGCGTAACTCTCTTTTGTGCTTATATTTTCAATAATAATAATAGTAATCCAAGGGTATCCAACATTGCTTGTATATCAAGCATTGGTGTGCAAACCCGCCAAGCTCTATCTGACATGTTGTTGACAAAGTCGGCGATGGAATATCTTGGTCTCATTTTATGAGATTGGGCATCTAAGGATTACCGACATGTTGTTGACAAAGTCAGCGTCGGTCTGCACAATCCGCCAAGCTCTGTCCCAACTCTCCGTCAGTCCGCAAGGCAGTGAATGGGTGGTATAGTTTGGTCTTTAAGTTAAGTGTATGTAATTAATCATAAATTTCAATTTTTATAGAGATAGAGAATAAGCGATGATGCTCAAACACTTCTTTACCTTATTGATTTGATTAGCCATACACAAGGAAATAATAATACCACTTTACAAACTATGCCAAGCAAACTAAGAATTTATTTCATGGCTGCACTATGTTATTGACTGAACTAACTGGCCAAACTGGAATTTAACATTTGGAAACTTGATTTTGTATTGAAAATTTGTGGCAAGTTGAGGTATTTAAAATAAAATCAACTGACTAGAAATTGTTAATTTAATTTGTTGTACCACTTTCCTGGAACAAGTCGTGTTTTCATTTTTCGTTTTTATTTGCATATGTCCATTGCATTCGTGTATCTGCATTAGAATCATAACATACTGCATTTGGATTTTGTGGGTAGTATCCGCTGAAAACCCTCACGAGACACCACTCGTCCTACTAGGGACACCTAGAGGTTTAATGGCTTGTTGCATACGCTCAATGCAATCGTGTTTCCTACGAAAGTGTGATCTATCTAGTTTAGTTTTTATTTCTTGTTTTACTCGAGGATGAGTAAAAGATAAGTGTGGGGGTATTTGATTAACATAGAAATGTGTTTATTTTATGCTCTTATATCTTATCTTTTGTATATAAATAAATATTACTTGGGTATTGTTTTGCCACTTTTATAGATATTTCAACCCAGCCCGCATGCAACCAGAAAAGTAGAAAAACGGAGATCAGATTACTATATATTTACATTTTGAAGAGTTGTAGATGAAGATCTTACATCTAATTGCTATTGGACAAGAAAATGATTGATAAAAAGGCCATGCACATCTCAAATTAAAGGAGGCTTGCAAGAGAAAAGGAGAAAAGGCCTAAAAGTTACTTGAAATAGCTAGCCCCTTTTGTAATTAGGGTTAGGGTTTGGTTATCTCCTATAAATACCTTTGTAATATCATTGTAGACACCATCCTATTTTTCTATCTTAACCTGCATCAATAAAAGTTCTTTTTCTTCTTTTATTTTCTAGCATTTTTCTTTTTCTTAGCAATTGGTGTTGTCTTCACAATTAGTTTTGGTAGAACACCAATTGTATTTTACATTTCTTTTATTAGTGATTAGTCATTTGATTAGTTTCAATGACAATCCTAATTTTTCTTTTTGTTATTTTAATTTCTACAATTTCAATTTCTGTTCTTTTTGTTGCTTCCTTAGGTCAATTGGATTGAATACAGATTTGATTAGATTCAGATCTGATTGAATTCAACAATAATTTAATTGCAGCTTCAATTTCTTTTGCTTTCAAAACCAACTTGAAGATTTGTCTAACTCACCCAAGAAATTATATAAATAATTTAATTTAATTTACCTCCCTGTGATTCGACCTGCATACTACATGATCTGTGTGCTTGCAGAATTTTATTTCAAAATCTGCGCTTTTCTAATCCATAGGAAAGCGTCGATCAATTACCGGGGTTAGAACTTCCTTTATTTCTCTTATTTCGCCTATGTATGCTTTTTCTTCATTATTCACATCTGTCCATGCGGGATTGTCGATAATGCCTTACATTCTATTGCCTGATAGACAGCAATTCTCCTCTCATCGACTTCGTCGAATAATCCAAAGACTGGAGCAACCAGGATCATGCAGAGTGCACCCCTCCACCATAAATCATAATTTGAAGTCTGATCAGAATGGTGTTTAAAACCCAGCATTTATTGTTTCTATGCTTTCCTTGAGTATGGGTTAGTGATTTGGGAAGTTAAGCTTCAATTTTTCAAGATCTTCTGCTGGTTTTACATGGACTTGGCAGATGTGTTTATTTATATGTGTTGTGTTGGTGTTGAAGGATTATGGGTTTGTAGTAATCTCTTTGCAGCGAGGGTGAACCGTAGTTTCCATTCCAATTTGGTACAGTTTTACAAGATAATATCCAAATTCCCAGCATGTTTTCTTGTATAAACATGCTATTGAAATTTGTTATGACTAGTATGCATTTATTGGAAGATATATTGTTACTGAATACATCTTAGGTTTGTTTGTATGAATGCATGTAGGTTTCGTTTTGTGTAGGTGGGATTCAGTTCTTTGTGGAATGGACATTGGTGTATTGTATTTTGGAACAACTTTGGTAATTTACTGCTGTTGTGCTTCTTGCCATGATACTTTTTCTTAGCATTATCATTCATAGATTAGTTGTTATAATTAGTAGTATACATAGACTAGTTGTTATAATTAGTAATACGTTGATTTTTGTTTTTTCATGTTGTTCTGATATTTGTTATAATAACTAGTAACAATTTCACTGAAATAAGTTAGGTCAATTTCTTATGTGCTTATTCGATACTTATTAAATGGAAAACATTCATGAAAATTCTGGTCAGCACATTGATGAACTAAGCACTTGTAATGAACAATATAGGCTCAGTTATTCTCGTCTTGAAAAATGCTCTTCCTATTGAATCATTTTTCAATTATGTTGTGCCTCTGCGTGTGTGCGCACACACACACACACACACACACACATATATATATATATATGCGCGTTTAAATATTTTGACCTAAATATTGCTTCTTTTTGTTGTGACATGGCCACATTTCTCATGTTCTGGACAAAATATCAAATGCAAAGCAAGATTAAGTATTTGACTACTTTGTAAGTAACTTATTAACGCAAGTATATATAACGTATTATGGACATGGAAGAGTTGAACAAACTATATGTATGAATTGTTAAGTTTGGATATGTGAGAAGTAATTTGAATTATTTGTACGAAATATTAAGTTTGAATATATATGAATGTTGTTTCAATGATATCTATGAAAAATTATGTTGTAGTTTACATGTTTGTTTGTAAAATGTGTTATGTTTGTATACATTTGAGAAATAGATAATGTATGAATGTTATTTGAATGATATGTATGTATTTAAAATTAACAAATGAGGTGAAACGGTGATAGACGAATGGTAAATGCTATGGATTTGCATGTATAGCGTTTTAAAAACCCTATAAAATTATCAGACAAAACGTTATTACAACTATGTAGTAAACGTTATTCAAATGTTCTTCAGAACGCTATAAAATTATAGTAACAAACACTATAGTAGAAGCTCAATAAACGCTATAAAAATTTAACGTAAACGCTATAATAGATTGCAGTTGGCTATGCTTTCATATAACGTTTATGTTTAATAGCAAAAACAAAACGCTATAATATTTGTACTTTTAATAGCGTTTTTTCCCGTGCTACTTAAAGTTAACTGTCTAAGATAGCATGTCGTTACATGACGTTCTCTGAAACACTATATTTGAATATAATAGCGTTTTTCAAACACTATAAAATCCCTGTTTTGTTGTAGTGAAGAATCCAAAGAGTGAGGTGGTTTTCTTTGGGGCATTACTTGAACGAGTGCAAGAATCTCAAAGCTGAGAAGAAGTGCTTCAAGTGTGCAAAGCCTGGGCATGAGAAGAAAGACTGTCTAGAATCAGCTAGGGGCAAGTAGGTTGTGAAGGCGTATGCTTTGGAAGCTGTGTCATCTTCTTCAAGAGCTCCTACTACATAAGAGAAGGGAAAGGGTGTCGTCGTCTAAGGTACTCTTTCTGTCTGAGGTGTTTCAGTTCGTGTGTTGTTCGATACTGGAGCATCACATTCTTTCATTTGCAATGAGCTTATGTGACGCTTGGGTTTGGTAACCGAGATTTGTGATAGGCCATTGATCGTGACTAATCCAGTTGGGGGTTCGTCCAGTTTATGCATATTATGTCATGGTTTAGTATTGTCGAGTCATGGTTCCTCTTTTGTGTGTGATTGCTTTGTTCTTAACTTCGCAGGGTTTGGGATCATCTTGGGCATGGATTGGCTCAACATGTATGCGGCAAGGGTGAATTGCGAGAAGCTAGAGGTGAGAGTTGGGGATGTGGAAGGGCGAAAGGTGCTGATTAGATGTAATCCCAAAGACAGGGTCTTCATAATATCTCTATATTCGCTTATGGTTCCACAGGAAGACTTGTCATCTGTGTTGATCGCTAATGAGTATGAGAATATCTTTGACGAGGTCAAGGGGTTACCGCCACATTGTGAGATCGAGTTTAGGATCAATTTGGTCGAGGGTGGTAGACCAATCGTTATGCCTCTTAGACGGATGGCGCCTATGGAACATCGAGAATTAGAGGTGCAAGTTAGTGACCTTTTGTGACAAGGACTCATTCGGAGGAGTGCTTCCGAGTGGGGTGCACTGGTCGTGTTTGCAACCAAGGCAGATGGCTCGTTAAGATTGTGTATGGACTATCGTGAGCTGAACAAGGTGACTAAGAAGAACAAGTATCCGTTACCGAGGATTGATGACTTGTTCGATCAGCTTCACGAAGCCAAAGTGTTTTCTCAGATGGATTTGGCAACGGGGTTTCACCAGTTGAGAGAGGCTAAGTGTAGTATGCCAAAGACTGCTTTTAAGATATCATCTGGTTTCTTCGAATGGTTGGTAACGCCATCCGGTTTGTTCGAATGGTTGGTGCATTGTATCTCCTTAAGATTTGTCTGAATTGTATGAGTTTTTTCCATTGCAAAGCTTAAATTCTTTTCTCTTGTAATTTTTTCAGACCATTCCGAGGTCGCTTAGCCATTTAAATCGGGTCCGAAAGTTGAACCTGAATCAGATTTCAGACTTGGCCAGAGTTCAACATGGTTTGAGTCAAAGTTTGAGACTTCATATCTTCTCCATTCGTGTCAAAATTCAGTGATTCTTTTTCAAATTGATGGATATGTTGTTCTAATTTAGTCATATCAAATTTTAGATGGTTCTGAGATTGTTTGGTCATTCAAAACTTACATGAAAGTTGAACCTAGAGAAGATTTAAAATTTGGATTTGTAACTTACCCTTGTATATTTTGTCAAAAATTTCATATTTTGCATATGAATTGATATCCATGTTAGTTGAATCTAGACAAGTTTTTTTATGTTCCTTTGATGATTTTAAAGTAGATTATGATATTAATTTGTGAAGGCTTTGAACCTGTTTGGACTAGCAAACATTATACAAAATATGTATTTCAGATTTGTAGTTTTTATGTGCTGCTTTCATGTTGAAAATTAATGTGTTTGTGACACTGTACACGATTATAAAATGTTTCCATAAGTAATTTATAAATATAATTTTTCTTTCTCTTTGAGTCCAAGATGATTTCTAGGATTTATTTTGAAATATATGTCTCCAGACCATATAGTGTACAGTATTTTCAATATATATATCATTTTCAAAGAAAATACTTAATCGATATCCAAATTATTTCACAAGACTCATTTTTCTCAAATCCTATATTTTCAATATAAAAATCACATGTTTTTCCCCGAGAAAACAAGGAATAGTTTTAAACAACATAATAAACCATATATTATAAGACATGTAGATTAATTATATTTGTTAATTCTAGACTTGTCGATTGAAGTTATTTTGTTATTCAGTGTAAAATAGGATGATTTGTAGTAAAACGATTAGTGAAATGTACGGTATGGGACATATTACTTTCACTTTTGACTTACTATTTCGAAGCCTATGACATATGATTGTTATTATTGTTGTTATGTCAGTACTTGCTTCGATGTGAAGCCAAACTCGAATGGGGAGTCTTTATATATATATATATATATGTATATATATATATACATACATACATACATATGCATATATGTGTGTGTGTGTGTGTGTGTGTGTTCCCTTGATCTATATGGTCAAGTTATACGCGGTAGGGGTTGTAGTGTTAGGCGTCTGAATACATATATGGTACTTGGAAAAACTTGGAAGGAGCTTATTTGTTGATGCACATGCAATTTATTAGGATCTATTTGATGCTTTTGTTGCTATTATATGTTTGGATCGAGATCATGTTGAATTTTCACCTATAGCCTAACATCTACTTTGTTGCATTTGTTGTTTTGGATCCAATTTGATGTGATTTTCAACTTCGTTGCCTTTGTTGTTTTAGGTCCATCTTATGATGTATTGTTGACTTTATTGCTATTTGATGTTCTGGATCCAATTTATGATGGTTTATTGACATTGATTTTTTTTAGCCTAAGAGCTATTGTAACACCCCACATTCGTTAAGGTCATTCACAAAGGGAATGCATTAACTTCAATGGAGCGTCATAAGTGTATAGAACAGGTAAATTACAAAACAGAAAAAATTTAAATAGCGAAAAATAAATAAAACTTTACTTCATTGATACAACAACAGCTTGGTAAAACAGCTTGTACAAAGATTTTTTTCCAACAGCAAAACACCAATACCCATTACAACAAAGCATCTGTCTTGTTTAACAAAATAAAGAAGCATAACATGACAATGATGTTCCCCATAAAGCATGAGCCAGCCATAGCAGTGGAAAAGAGAGTCCAAAGCAATACGTCGACTATCTCCGAGCTTGGAAATAAAACTGAGCTAAGTGGTAATATTCCCTCCCTGTGAACCGTGAGGGAGGGAATGGAAGAAAAGAAAGCGAAACAAAACAGAGTCAGACATAAAGTCTGGTAAGTCCAGTGACTTTCAGCATGTAAATAGATAAAAGCATCATGACATGAATAAACTGGATACAAGACATAACCATGATAGTAAGCATAGCAAGGCAACAAATGATGAGAGTTGGATATGACAAGATACACAAGATGAACAGGCTATGATGATTGTGCTCCTGATTATTAAGATACTTCCTACACCGCACTGTTTACTAAGACACCTTGGTTAAGAGAGTAACTCCCTGAGTATCAACCTCGAAGACCGAAATCAACATCAGATTGACCCCAAGGAATTACTACCTAACTCAACCAACCTTATGTTACCGCACTATTACAAGATTACACCGCACCATTCGATATGACAAGGCAAGATACACTGAATGTGCTTCAATTCTTTCTTTGATTTCCTATTTTCTCTGCACCACCCAACTAGCATCCTAACTAGTGTCTTTTATAGAATGATTCGTATTCCCTACTAGTATCTCAACTAGTATCCTGTGAAAAAGGATATGTATCCCCTACTAGTGTCCCAACTAGTATCCTGTGTTATATAATATGGTGATCCCAACCCCGCAATTGTGGTAGCCTTCAGGTGTACATCTAGTATGAGGATCTTACCTCAATCAGCCTAATTGCCATGAAGATGTTAGATGTATCCTTACTACCTTAACTGATCGGCTCCTACTCGTATTAATTTATTACTTATGTCATTCGACCTCGCTTGTATGTATTCATTACTTGTGTCATTCGACCTCGCTTGTATGTATTCATTACTTGTGTCATTCGGCCTCGCTTGTATGTAGATACCTATGATGGCCCCATCATTGGGTGTATAATTCCCATGATGGCAACCCGACACGATTCAAGATGCACAGTGTATACTACTGATGCCCAGTGTCTGCTTTTTCCACTCTGGAGCACGTGCACGCCTATACTCCGTCGGAACCTACACTGCTGCACCACCCGCTGCTATTTTGACCGCTTATAACCAGTCCAGTAATCGTGCCCCACCCTGCCCACCCTGCCAAGCTCAGGGTACCATGATACATCTATGTGGGTTACTGCTGAAATGGGTCCCCGTTACTAAGGTTTCCTAATCAACATGTTATAATGGTTAAGTGTTCTCAATTTAACTTAAACCCACCCATTTGCTTATTTAACATGTTGTATTGGTTAAGTGTTGCCTATTCATATATTACTTAACCTTCTCACTGATTCATGCATGTTTATTTAACGGTTAAGTTTGTGGGCCTATATATACTAATATTACCCACCTACCCAAGATTTACTTAACCCTTCCCCTTATCAAGTCCATATGTATTATTGGTTAAGCTTACATTAACCCTATCCACTTTGTTCATATAATATTGGTTAAGTTGTCTTCTTGTCCATGTTAACTTAACCCACCCACTTAACATGTCATATTGGTTAAGTGTTTCTTATTAACTTAACCCTTCCCATTCATTGTATTGGTTAAGTGTTTCCTATTAACTTAACCCTGTTCATTCATCATGTTATATTGGTTAAGTGTTTCCTATTAACTTAACCCTGTTCATTAGCATTAATTCATTCATTAATGCCTTAACCTCTCACATTAGAACTGTTGTTTGCGGTTGCTGGTTGTGCCAGGCGGTTCCGGGCAGACTTCTACCGCAAACTCATTCTAACCTCGAGTTTTGGGCTTTATGCGCTAACCTCTCACATTAGACTTGTTGCGGTCGCTGGATGTGCCGGGCGGTTCCGGGCAGACTTACACCGCAACTTAATCTAACCTCGGGTTAGGCATGTTCATCTTTTATCCATTTTACCTATTTACCGTACATGTCCAAGTCTTGATTTTATATGCTAATTATCCCAAATTTACGAAACTAGTCATGTTCTAATTCTCAAGTTATGCCCAACAATTTCACCGAATATGTTATGCCCAATTATTTCACTGAATATATTATGCCCAATATTTACCCAAAATAGGTTATACCCAAATATTCCCCGCATTCCAATCGTTCGTATTTTGCGATTTCAGCTTAGGTTCGAAGGTAACCCAGGTTCATAAAAGAAAAAGGAAATAGGGGAAGAGAGAGAAAAGGATCATAAAATAAAAATAGGCATGTAACAATAGACCTAATACAAGAAATTTAGATCCAACTAAGATAGATTCTTGAATAAACTGATACAATCATTATCGTAGGCATAAGAATAACATCATGAACCAAAAAGGATTATAAACCTGATGTACAACAAAGACATGCCTGACTTGATCAATAAAAATAACCTCTAAGGCATGCAAAGACATAGATTCAATAGAAGGATAGGGATAAATCTGAAAAGATTATCTTAAAATCAAGCATAGACTTCGATTCATTTTATTACATGTCAAGATTACAATCAGGTAGTCAAATCTGAAAATAACGTGAACTTACCTTGCTAGGATTAAGAAAAGATAATTGAATCGTTGTTATTGCAGAAACACTAATTTGATGTTGATTAATCTTCAAAGTTGATTGTAGAAGAAAACCTCTCCTTTGATTTAGAGCTTTCTAACTTGATTTCTAGTTTGGACAAGATGGAGGTGGCTAGGCTAGATTGAAGATGAACAGCATGACGGTGTCATAGCTTTGGAGCAATCAAATTAGGGTTGGGTTATGAGTGTATATATAGATGTCTAGGATTATTAAGAGCCTTTAGATCAACCTAGGATCCATCCAAACCATCCAGTCCAAGAGAATGAGTCAGCAGGTCAATCAGAAGACGCCACATAGCCCTATGACTCAGAAATTCGTCACTGTCCAGAACAGTCAGTAGGGGTCAACCCCTACAGGGGGGTCGACACCCATGTCGACACCCCTATAGGGGGATCGACACCTGTGTCGACACCCCTTGGGGGGGTCGACACCCTCTGGCGGGATTTTTCCCGCCCCCTTCTTTCCTCTGGTTCGAATTTTGATTATTAATTATTTATTTAATTCTGAGTTAAACTTAAATCTTCTAACCTCCATAACTTCTTCATATTGTATCCGTTTTATGCAAACTCGGACTCTATCTCAAGCAGAATTCCGAGTCGAACGCAATGGCCCACCCTATTTCCCTTAATTCTTGTTTTAAAGATTAAGTATTCTTTAATTCGTTATTTTAATATACACAGAAAATTCAGGGTGTTACATTCTCCCCTCCTTAAAGGATTTCGTCCCCGAAATCTCCAAGTTAAGAAGAATGTGTCCTACCATCCATCATCCATCTACTCATCCATCATCCATAAGCATCCAATGTCCTTAAATGATTTCTAATTGCTATATGAACATATGCAAGGGTGTGTGTACATGTCCCACTACTAATGCAAAAGATCAGGCAGTCCACTGATTCAGTTGACCTCCTTAATGTGAGTTATGTTAGTGCCATGAGTCCAACATGTATGCAGTTATTCCTATGGTACTTTATAACTTCTATATGAGTGCACAACCATCCATTCAAATGCATCATCCATATGATACCACATCAAGTTTCAATCCATATATATAAAAATTCACTCATGCATATGCAATATGGAAGTGACGGAGCCGATCTAGTGCCTAATGTGTGTGTATATGCATCCACGAGCAAACACTTACATCTACTTGCATCCACCAAACATAACATGTTTCAAACACATGTTTACATCGATTGGCTTCTACCTAAGATCGAGGATAGGACCAAGAGGATATACTTAAAAGATAAAGATAGCATGCAAATAAACTTTACAGAAAAAAGAGATCAAGGATATACCCTCAAAAAGGGTATGATGCGCGTATCTAGTCTACAATCTTCTAAGTCGCATCTTCTTGAGCTTCACTCCATTGTGCTCTGACTGTCTTAACTTCACGATTGCATAGCTTCTTAATTTTTGTTTCCAAAATATGAGTTGGAACTCATTTCACTATCGCCTCTCGTTCCACCTCTTCGCCTTCTAGTATACTCGACACTACAACTTCTGTTGTGTCATGCTAACATTTCCTCAAAAGGTCTTCCAAAATCTTATTCACCCTTTCTGTCAGAGGATGATAAGCGGTGCTCAAACATAACTGCGTACTCATGGCTTCTTCCAAAATTCACTAGAGGGTATTCCATGTAGAAGAACTATCTCTTGAAAATAAACAGATGCTAACCATGTTACCAAGTGTATTTATCAAGGTGATTAGAGGTATCTTCTCTACTTAACTTATCCATTGCGTCAGCTGTCTGAGAGTCTTTTCTTTATGAAGTCCCTATTTGATCCAAAATCGTAGGTCTTACTGCTAGCGCTACCAACTACTAATCTAACCAAAGGTTTTTAAATCAAAGGTTGATATGTATTCTGAACTTTTCCTTTTCACATAAAGAGGACTTGAAGTCAACCTTTTTCTTCTTAAGGCATCCGCTATGACCTTACCCTTCCTTCTTACATCAAAATGGCGCTTAGTCCCGTGCCGCATGCATCTGTGTATACCGTAAACCTTTTACTACCGTAAGGTAAAAGTCAAAATTGGGGCCGTTGTAAGAGCCATCCTCGATCGTTGGAAAGCGACATCGCAATCAATATCCCAAGCAAAGATTAGATTCTTCTTCGTTAATCCAGTAAGTGGGCTAATACCTTCGCAAAGTCCTTAATGAACTTCCTATATTAGCCCAAGTCCAAGAAAGCTTCTTACCTTTGTTGCATTCCTTGGGACTTTCCAGTCTTTGCACCGCAACTACTTTCGCGGGATCTACTTGTAACACCCCACTCCCGCTATGATCACTCACTAAGGGAATGCCATAGCATCGGTGGAGTATTTTAGTGAATATAGAACAGAAAAATTACAACAAGACAGATATAAATAGTACTTGAAATTTTAAAACATCATCTCATAACAGCGGAAGTAAAACATGTCTGGTTACATCATAAAACCACAATAAAGGTCAAGTACAATATCCATCAAAATAAAGAAGTACATAATCCCACTCTCATACAATAGCCAAACAAAACAAAAGATAACTGGATAACTGGAGCTTTACATCTATCCAAGCTCCTAAAGACTGGAACAGCAATCCGATCAAGCTCCACTACTGCTAGGATCCACCGTAGGACCTGAGGGTTGGGAAAAAGATAAAAACAACGGGGTCAGACATAAGTCTGAGCGAGTCCTATAACTTTAACAATACAATCGTTAAAGTAACCAGAGAAGACATAAACTGATATACGGTAACATATAGGGATGAATGGCTACCCTAAGCAGTCAACTAAACGAAGATAAAGGATAAAGACGCATCTACCCTCCCTAAGGTAAATTACTAAACTGCACCACACCAGTCGTTCCTAACTTAAAGGTTGATCCCACCCAAGGACTTATAAAATTTACTAATTAGTACTTGCGTACCCCTAGGTGACCAAGTAGGCGCCACGGGGCCCTACAATCCACTAGGTGTACACACTACTTCCCATTCGATCGGCTCCCTAACGTAGATACCCGTGCTGGCCCCACCGTGGGATGTATCATTCCCCAATGTGGCAACCTGATGAAACTAAAGGTGCACGGCTTATATCTACTCGATGCAACAACGGCTTACCTACCAGCCCGGGCCCACTCACGCATATGAAGCCCGTTGGACTTGCGTTGCCACCGCTAACCCGTTTGCCTCTTACAGTCAAGCCCAGTATGCGTGTCCCGTCCTCGACATGGGTCGAGCCCACAAAGATACATATGGGTTACTGGTTGAAATGGGCCTCCACAAGCTACCCACCTAAGCTTGTCCCTTTTTCTAGTATATCCCACTTAACCCTTTAATCATGTTTTAATTACATGTTCCATTTTGGTTAAGTATTCTAATCGTATTTTCTATTGCCACCCAAGGCAACCACTAGATTTTCTCATGCCACCCGAGGCACCCACTTAACCCCTCATGTCCCTCTACATGCTAATGTGGTTAAGTGTTTCTTAATTAATTAATTAAGAACGTAACCTTTGTAAAGACCTCTCACATTAGACTGTCTTTTATGACCGCTGGTTAAGCCGGTTGGGTCCGGGCAGCCTTATGTCATAACAGAGTCTAACCTCGTGTCTTTACATTAATTACGTATTTAGTTTGTGCCTAAGACCTCTCACATTGGGCTAACATTTGTAGCAACTGGTTAAGCCGGTTGGGTCCGGGCAGTTTTACGCTACAACTGAGTCCAACCTCGTGTCTTAGTCAATTAATTACACCTAATTAATCACCCTCATAATTTTATATTAATTATCCCTAATTAATCAAGTTTTCTTAACATGGGTAGACCTAACTTAATAGGTAAATTCCCATGGGGTAGACCTAACTCAATAGGTAAATTCCCAACACATAGTATGGGTACACCTAACCAAATAGGCAAATTCCCATACTATGTTTATTTATTTTGTGTTATGCATAATTATATTAATTTCACACAATCTTATTAACTTATGCATTTAATTACCCCATCGTTCCCACGTAATTTCGTTCATGATATAACACATATAAAAGGTGTCAACTTGCATATGAATGAACATGTTTCAAAGGTGCCATCTTGCATATTAACAAACACATAACTTGCATATGAACTTGCATAACATGTCACATAACTTGCATATAATATGTCACATAACTTACATATTCATTTTGCATAACAAACTTGCATATTAGCTTATAGACTTGCATAATGTGTCATCATGAACTTGCATATTAATAAACATGTAACTTGCATATTTACATACATGTAACTTGCATATTAACAAACATGTAACTTGCATATAAAGAAACATGTAACTTGCATATTTACATACATGTAACTTGCATATTAACAAACATGTAACTTGCATATTAACAAACATGTAACTTGCATATTTACATACATGTAACTTGCATATTAACAAACATGTAACTTGCATATTTACATACATGTAACTTGCATAGCATATTACCATGAACTTGCATAACATGCATATGATTACATAGCCCACAACTTGCATATTTAGCATCATGCAAACATAACATACATCATATTAAACTTGCATAAGCTTACATACTCAACATGCATAAACATAAGATTAATGCTAACATCATATCATATGATTCAAAGCTCATTAACCCACATACAAAACCATAAATCTCATCACATCTCATCTAATTAGTTTACCAAAAGATCATCAAAGTGATAGAAACTCACAACTAGCAACTTTGATCACCAAATGAAGAAGATTAAGATGCTAAGAAGGGATTAGAAGTTGATTAGAGAGTGATTAGTATGCAACCCTCTTCATAAAATTAGTGGAGGCCATGAGAGCTAGCATTTTGCCATAGTTTAGTTACTAGGTTTAATTATGAATGAATTAGGGTAGGTTAGGGTCTTATTTATAGATTAGGCAAGTGTTTTAGGCCATAGGATTAACCCTAGATTCAATCCAAGCCATCAAAGCATGTCTTGGGGAAGAAGTCAAGTGTAGGAACCATCTAGGGCCTTTAGATTAAAGATGGACCATGAGAACCATTCAAATGCAAAATCTGCACTTGAGCGAATCGGCCCACGGGTTGACAGCCAAACACCCTGGATTAACCCCTAGTCGACCCAGCGGGCTCGGGTCGACTTCAAAAATCGGCCGGTTCGGTTATTCCCCTCTCCCAATTCGCTGTTTTGAGCATTTTTGCATATTTATTTATTAAATTTTCAATTATATATATATATATATATATATATATCAATATATATATATATATATATCTACACAACCCATTTCACTTAATTAAGTATACTTTAATTTGGGAATTTTTCGTGAAACTTCGCGAGGCCATATCTTGGTCATACGGACTCCGATTTTCGAAAACTCGGACTCTATTTCGCGTATTTTTCCGAGACGAACGCAATGGCATAGCCCGTTTCCCTTGATTCCCATTTTAGAATTAAATTCTGCCTCGATTTATGTTATTACAGGTTATTGAAAATACGGGTTGTTACATTCTCCCCTCCTTAAAGGATTTCGTCCCCGAAATCTTCAAGTTAGGAAGAACGTATCCTACCATCCAATCATCCATCTACTCAAAGCATCATCCACGAGCAATCATTGTCCTTACAAGATTCTAAATGCTGGATGGATATATGCAAAAGTGTGTGTATATGTACTTACCTAATGCGAAAATCAGGCGGTTACTGATACAGTAAACCTCCTTAATGCAAACCATGATAGTGCCATGCATCCAATATGTATGCGAAACCCTATTGACACATACAAATTTCTACATGCGTGCACCACCATACACAAAAATGCATCATCCATATGATAACACAGCCATGATACATCCATCAATCTAACTACCACATCCATTTATGCAATATGCAACATGAAGTGACTGAGCCGATCTAGTGCCTAATGTGTGTGTATATGCATCCACGAGCAACCACTAGCAAACAATTGCATCCATATGCATCCATCAACCATAACATGTTTCAAACACATGTTTCAACCATAGGTTTTACCCTATCTAAAGGTCATAGGTATTAGCGAGAGGATATACTAAAGATAAGATAAGTACTAGACAAGCAATAAAGGAGAAGTTAAAAGACATACTCTCAAAAAGAAATGGATACAAAGAACGCATCTTTGCTTCCGTCTCCCAAGTAGCATTGCTTTCGTCATCTCCCCATTGCACTTTAACTAGCTGAACTTCTCTGTTCCTCAGCTTCCTAGTTTCTGACCCAAGGATGCGAGTAGGAGCTCGTCGAATCGTCGCATCACGCTCTACCTCTACATCTCTAAGCAAGCTCGGCTCTACCACCTCCGCGGTCTCATGTAAGCACTTCCTCAAATGTGATACATGGAATACATCATGAACACCACTAAGTCTGTCGGGCAACTCCACCCTATATGCCATCCGTCCAATCCTTTCCTTAATAGGAAACGGCCCAACAAATCTCGGTGCTAACTTCCCTACGGACCCAAAGCGAACAACATTTCTCAATGGAGATACTTTGACAAAAACCATGTCCCCAACCTCAAACTCAAGATCCGTCCTTCTCCGATCCGCATAAGATTTCTGTCTATCTTGCGCTGCTTTCATCCTTTTTCGAATTAAATCAATCTTCTCTGAAGTCTCTCTAACCATATCCGGCCCAAGCAAGATCTTATTCGTAGATTCCCACCAACATGTAGGAGATCGACAAGGCCTTCCATAAAGAGCTTCGAAAGGAGCCATACCAATACTGGACTGAAAGCTGTTATTATATGCGAACTCCACCAAAGGAAGATGTTCTTCCCATGTACCTCCAAAATCCAAGATACAAAGCCTCAAGAGATCTTCTAAGATACGGTTCACCCTCTCGGTCTGACCGTCCGTCTGAGGATGATATGCGGTGCTCAAACACAACTGAGTCCCTACCGCCTCTTGCAAACTTCTCCAAAACTCACTAGTAAAGATAGGATCTCGATCACTCACAATGCTGGATGGCACGCCATGCAATCTAACAATCTCCCTAACATAGACCGAAGCAAGCCATGGAGCGGTCCTCTTACTCTTCACGGGTATAAAATGGGCACTCTTGGTAAGTCTGTCCACCACAACCCAAATTCCCGTATTGCCCTTCCTCGATCTCGGTAACCCATCGATGAAATCCATCGAGACACTATCCCACTTCCACTGCGGAACTTCCAATGGGTGTAGCAACCCACCGGGTTTCCTTTGCTCCGCTTTAACTTGTTGGCACACTAAACATCTAGCCACATACTCGGCTACATCTTTCTTCATACCGGCCCAGAAGAAAACTCTCTTCATGTCTTGGTACATTTTGTCTCCACCGGGATGAATAGTCATTCTTGAACGATGTGCATCATCCAAAATAGCCTTCTTCAAACCCTCATCTTGCGGTACACAAAGTCTACCGTCTCTATGCAACCATCCCTTATCATCTATGGTGTATCTACCCAAATGGCTGGACGACTCCCCTCTTATAAGCTTCTCTACCAACACAACCAACTGTGGGTCGTCTCGCTGAGCCTCGCCAATCCGTCTCAAAAGAGTAGGTCTAACCTCCAAGGATGCCAACAAACCAGGTACAAAATCAACAGAAGGTCTGAAGTCGAACAAAGAAAGAAACTCCAAGCTTCGCCGTTCTACGAACAATGGACTTAAAGATAGCCTTTTTCTACTCAAGGCGTCAGCCACCACGTTACCCTTGCCAGGGGTATATGCTATCTCGAAATCATAGGATGCTAAGAACTCCATCCACCTTTGCTGTCTTAAGTTTAAATCTTTCTGAGAGAATAAGTACTTCAATGATTTATGGTCAGTGAACAACTCGAATCTCTCACCAAGAAGATAATGGCGCCAAGACTTAAGTGCGAAAACAATCGCGGCCAACTCTAGATCATGGGTAGGGTAATTCTTCTCATGCACTCTCAATTGTCTCCCTCCATAGGCTATTACCCTTCCCTCCTGCATCAAGACTGCGCCTAATCCTGTTCCACAAGCATCGGTATAAACAACAAACGGCTTACTCCCATCTGGAAGCACTAAAACTGGAGCGGTGGTCAAAGCTCTCTTTAACCGTCGGAAAGCATCATCACAATCTACATCCCATGAGAAAACCAGATTCTTCTTCGTCAAGCGGGTTAATGGGGCTGATATCTTCGCGAAGTCTTTGATGAACTTCCTATAATATCCTGCCAACCCCAAGAAACTTCTTACTTCGGTAGCATTTCTAGGAACTTTCCAATCCTGGATAGATACTATCTTTGCGGGATCCACAGCTATCCCTTCCTTAGAGACCACATGCCCTAAGAATCGCACTTCTCTTCTCCAAAAATGACATTTAGAGAATTTAGCTTTAAGACCATGTGCTCGAAGAGTCTCCAACACTTCTCTGAGATGTAAGGCATGCTCTTCTTCACTCTTGGAAAAGACCAAGATGTCATCCACAAAAACTACTACAAACTTATTCAGATACTCTCTGAACACTCTACTCATGAGATCCACAAAGTATGCAGGGGCGTTTGTCAACCCAAATGGCATCACTAGCCACTCATAAAAACCATCCGGAGTCCGGAAAGCAGTCTTCTCTATACTGTCCTCCGCCACTCTCAACTGATGAAACCCTGTAGCTAAATCCATTTGCGAAAACACTGAGGCGCCAACCAACTGATCAAAGAGATCATCTATCCTCGGTAATGGGTGTCTATTCTTCTTTGTGAGCTTATTAAGTTCCCTATAATCCACACAAAGTCTGAGGGACCCATCCGCCTTCGTGGCAAACACTACTGGAGCTCCCCACTCCGATATACTTCGCCTTATAAACCCCTTCTCAAGCAACTCCCCTACTTGCTTATGAAGTTCCCTTCTCTCCCGAGGAGCCATGTGGCGCACTGGCAAAGACACTGGTTTGGCATTATCCACCAAATAAATTCGGAAATCTATCTCCCGCTTCGGAGGCAAACCCTTTACTTCTTCAAACACATCCGGATATTCCCGGACTACTCTGACAGAATGCAAACTCTCGACCGAAGCATCGAGCGATTCAAGATAACTTAGCAAAACAGATTCCATGGGATTGCAAGAGATCTCGAGAGTGTTACCCAAGCGGGTCATGAGCCTGACAACTCTCCTTTCGCAATCAAGAACGGCACCATTACTGGATAACCAGTCCATGCCCAAGATCAACCCATAGCCCGTGAAGCCCAATACAAAAGCATCACATCTAAACTCAACGCTAAGTATAGAAATCTTCAAACCCAAACATATCATAGACAGATATATGGAGCCCCCAATTGGGTTTGAAACAACCAAGGGATCATCAACTAGACTGGTGTCTAAGTGCAGTGACTCAACTAACGATGATGAGATAAAAGAATGCGATGCGCCAGAGTCAAACAAAGTACGAACTGGATGATCAAACAGAAAAACCAGACTTTCAACGGAAATAGTTCTACCTCTCTGCTGAATCGGTGGAACTGAGAGAACCTGAACTTGCCCCCCTGACTGAGGTGGTGCTATAAGAGCTTGCACCTGCCCTCCTGAGGTAGACCCCGTCTTCTGCCCCTTCTTTGGGCAGTTTTTCACAAGATGCCCTGCTTCACCACAATGAAAGCAACCGGTCTTCTTCTTTTTGCGACAATCCTTACTGAGGTGTCCTGGTGTTCCACAATTGAAGCACTTCTTCTTCGTCTTCTTTTTGTCACCATTGCCTTTCCCGCCCTTGCCTTGTTGTTGTTGTTGTTGCGGTTTCTTCTGATCCCCCTTTTTCTCTGGTGCCTTAGAATTCTTATCATCCTCATGCATAAGTGCCATGTAGACAAGTTTCTCAAAAGTGGCCCCCATAGGAATGTGAGTCATAGCTATTCCTTGCAATGGTTCGTTCAAGCCTCTAACGAACCTCAAAGCCTTCTTCTCCGGTGTATTCACCAACTCTATGCCAAACCTTGCTAATTGATTGAATTTGTTGACATATTCTTTCACCGTGAGATTCCCTTGCTTCAAATTCAAGAACTTCTCCATAAACAGATTCTCTTCCGCCCTTGAGAGAAACTTAGCCCCAAACCTTTGCTTAAAATCTGCCCAAGAGTCAACAGGGCGCTCTCCATTAGTGACCTCCCACCAGAATGAGGCCTCTCCCTTCATTAACCAAGCCGCCAACTTGACTTTCTTTCCCTCTTCCACTTCAAAGATATCTAGCAACTCTTCCACTTCCTTAAGCCAATCTCTAGCCTCTACGAAAGTCTCTGAACCAAGAAAAGGTTTTCCTCCTATAGCCTTGAACTCCTTGCAAACCTTAGCAAAATTATCCACTCTAGGCTGAGGAGGAGGAGCGGTTGTCTCTGGTGTAGTAGCATTGGCCGGACCCGCAGCCGCGGCCCTAGCCTCTTGCAACCTCCTATACCATAGTGGTATAACTAAACCCTCCGGGATGTTAAGATCTTCAGCCATGCTGAAACGAAAGAGGAAAGATTCAAAAAGGAGATTCCGAAAGATAAAGATATGGCTATTGGGGATTATGCTTTTCTTTTTCAAAAACTTTTTCTCTTAGAAGACATGCTTTTGAAAATACTTTCTTAGAAAATAGTTTTTCTCAAAAATTTTATCTGTTCTGGTAACCTTAAGCTCTGATACCACGTGTAACACCCCACTCCCGCTATGATCACTCACTAAGGGAATGCCATAGCATCGGTGGAGTATTTTAGTGAATATAGAACAGAAAAATTACAACAAGACAGATATAAATAGTACTTGAAATTTTAAAACATCATCTCATAACAGCGGAAGTAAAACATGTCTGGTTACATCATAAAACCACAATAAAGGTCAAGTACAATATCCATCAAAATAAAGAAGTACATAATCCCACTCTCATACAATAGCCAAACAAAACAAAAGATAACTGGATAACTGGAGCTTTACATCTATCCAAGCTCCTAAAGACTGGAACAGCAATCCGATCAAGCTCCACTACTGCTAGGATCCACCGTAGGACCTGAGGGTTGGGAAAAAGATAAAAACAACGGGGTCAGACATAAGTCTGAGCGAGTCCTATAACTTTAACAATACAATCGTTAAAGTAACCAGAGAAGACATAAACTGATATACGGTAACATATAGGGATGAATGGCTACCCTAAGCAGTCAACTAAACGAAGATAAAGGATAAAGACGCATCTACCCTCCCTAAGGTAAATTACTAAACTGCACCACACCAGTCGTTCCTAACTTAAAGGTTGATCCCACCCAAGGACTTATAAAATTTACTAATTAGTACTTGCGTACCCCTAGGTGACCAAGTAGGCGCCACGGGGCCCTACAATCCACTAGGTGTACACACTACTTCCCATTCGATCGGCTCCCTAACGTAGATACCCGTGCTGGCCCCACCGTGGGATGTATCATTCCCCAATGTGGCAACCTGATGAAACTAAAGGTGCACGGCTTATATCTACTCGATGCAACAACGGCTTACCTACCAGCCCGGGCCCACTCACGCATATGAAGCCCGTTGGACTTGCGTTGCCACCGCTAACCCGTTTGCCTCTTACAGTCAAGCCCAGTATGCGTGTCCCGTCCTCGACATGGGTCGAGCCCACAAAGATACATATGGGTTACTGGTTGAAATGGGCCTCCACAAGCTACCCACCTAAGCTTGTCCCTTTTTCTAGTATATCCCACTTAACCCTTTAATCATGTTTTAATTACATGTTCCATTTTGGTTAAGTATTCTAATCGTATTTTCTATTGCCACCCAAGGCAACCACTAGATTTTCTCATGCCACCCGAGGCACCCACTTAACCCCTCATGTCCCTCTACATGCTAATGTGGTTAAGTGTTTCTTAATTAATTAATTAAGAACGTAACCTTTGTAAAGACCTCTCACATTAGACTGTCTTTTATGACCGCTGGTTAAGCCGGTTGGGTCCGGGCAGCCTTATGTCATAACAGAGTCTAACCTCGTGTCTTTACATTAATTACGTATTTAGTTTGTGCCTAAGACCTCTCACATTGGGCTAACATTTGTAGCAACTGGTTAAGCCGGTTGGGTCCGGGCAGTTTTACGCTACAACTGAGTCCAACCTCGTGTCTTAGTCAATTAATTACACCTAATTAATCACCCTCATAATTTTATATTAATTATCCCTAATTAATCAAGTTTTCTTAACATGGGTAGACCTAACTTAATAGGTAAATTCCCATGGGGTAGACCTAACTCAATAGGTAAATTCCCAACACATAGTATGGGTACACCTAACCAAATAGGCAAATTCCCATACTATGTTTATTTATTTTGTGTTATGCATAATTATATTAATTTCACACAATCTTATTAACTTATGCATTTAATTACCCCATCGTTCCCACGTAATTTCGTTCATGATATAACACATATAAAAGGTGTCAACTTGCATATGAATGAACATGTTTCAAAGGTGCCATCTTGCATATTAACAAACACATAACTTGCATATGAACTTGCATAACATGTCACATAACTTGCATATAATATGTCACATAACTTACATATTCATTTTGCATAACAAACTTGCATATTAGCTTATAGACTTGCATAATGTGTCATCATGAACTTGCATATTAATAAACATGTAACTTGCATATTTACATACATGTAACTTGCATATTAACAAACATGTAACTTGCATATAAAGAAACATGTAACTTGCATATTTACATACATGTAACTTGCATATTAACAAACATGTAACTTGCATATTAACAAACATGTAACTTGCATATTTACATACATGTAACTTGCATATTAACAAACATGTAACTTGCATATTTACATACATGTAACTTGCATAGCATATTACCATGAACTTGCATAACATGCATATGATTACATAGCCCACAACTTGCATATTTAGCATCATGCAAACATAACATACATCATATTAAACTTGCATAAGCTTACATACTCAACATGCATAAACATAAGATTAATGCTAACATCATATCATATGATTCAAAGCTCATTAACCCACATACAAAACCATAAATCTCATCACATCTCATCTAATTAGTTTACCAAAAGATCATCAAAGTGATAGAAACTCACAACTAGCAACTTTGATCACCAAATGAAGAAGATTAAGATGCTAAGAAGGGATTAGAAGTTGATTAGAGAGTGATTAGTATGCAACCCTCTTCATAAAATTAGTGGAGGCCATGAGAGCTAGCATTTTGCCATAGTTTAGTTACTAGGTTTAATTATGAATGAATTAGGGTAGGTTAGGGTCTTATTTATAGATTAGGCAAGTGTTTTAGGCCATAGGATTAACCCTAGATTCAATCCAAGCCATCAAAGCATGTCTTGGGGAAGAAGTCAAGTGTAGGAACCATCTAGGGCCTTTAGATTAAAGATGGACCATGAGAACCATTCAAATGCAAAATCTGCACTTGAGCGAATCGGCCCACGGGTTGACAGCCAAACACCCTGGATTAACCCCTAGTCGACCCAGCGGGCTCGGGTCGACTTCAAAAATCGGCCGGTTCGGTTATTCCCCTCTCCCAATTCGCTGTTTTGAGCATTTTTGCATATTTATTTATTAAATTTTCAATTATATATATATATATATATATATATCAATATATATATATATATATATATATCTACACAACCCATTTCACTTAATTAAGTATACTTTAATTTGGGAATTTTTCGTGAAACTTCGCGAGGCCATATCTTGGTCATACGGACTCCGATTTTCGAAAACTCGGACTCTATTTCGCGTATTTTTCCGAGACGAACGCAATGGCATAGCCCGTTTCCCTTGATTCCCATTTTAGAATTAAATTCTGCCTCGATTTATGTTATTACAGGTTATTGAAAATACGGGTTGTTACACTACTGCTATCCCTTCCTTGGACACCTCATGTCTAGAAACCTTACTTCTTCTCTCTGAAAATGACATTTTGGATAACTTTTCCTTAAGTTAATGTGCTCGAAGTGTATCCATGACTTCTCTTAAATGCAAAGCATGTTCTTCCTCGTTCTTTGAGAAAATCAAGATATCGCCCACGAAGACTACTACAAATTTATTAAAGAACTCTCTGAACACCCTACTCATCAAGTCTACGAAATAGGCGGGTGCGCTTATCAAGCCGAAAGGCATGATAAGCCGTTCAAAGAAACCGTCAGGGGTCCTAAAAGCAATCTTGTCTATGTTGTCCTCAGCTATTCTTAGCCGATGAAACCCTGTAGCCAAATCTAGTTGGGAGAAAATAGACGCACCTACAAGTTGGTCAAACAAATCATCTATTCTTGGGAGTGGGTGCCTATTTTTCTTAGTCAGCTTGTTAATTCTCTATAATCCACGCATAACCGAAGTGAACCATCCACCTTAGTAGCGAGCACTACTAGAGCACCCCATTCAGAAATACTTCGCCTAATAAACCCCTTCTCAAGTAGCTCTTTAACATGCTTGCTGAGCTCCTTCCTCTCCCTGGGAGTCATGTATCGTATGGGTAATGCAACTGGTTTGGCATTATCAACCAAGTATATGCGGAAATCTATTTCGCGTTTTGGGGGTCCACCCTTTCACTTCATCAAAGACATCGGGATACCCACGGACTACTTGAACGGATCGCAAATCTTCGATAGATGCATCAAGTGATTATAGGTAGCTAAGCCAAACTGATCCCTTAGGATCGCACAAAACCTCGAGGGTATTCCCAAGGCAAGTGAAAAGTTTAACTACCCTCACAATTACTAGCTAACCAATCCATGCCTAGAATCAACCCATAGCCCCTGAAACCAAAAGCGTAAGCATTACATCTAAACTCAAAGCTTAGTATCGATATTCCCAAATCCAAACAAATCATAGATAAATGAGCCGAACCCCCAATAGGATTTGAGACAACAATGGGATCCTCTACCCTACTAGTACTAAGGTGCAAAGACTCAACTATGGAAGCAGATAGAAAAGAACGTGAAGCGCCAGAATCAAACAAAGTTCTAACAGGATGATCGAAAAGAAAAACTAAACTTTCAACAGAAACGTCCCTACCTCTCTTAGGTACACTAGCAGTGAGAGCATGTAATTGCCCTTTAGAAGATTATGTCCTTTGCCCTTGTCCTTGTCCTTCGGGCAATCCTTGATAAGATTCCCTGCTTCACCATACTGAAAACAACCACCTATCTTCTTCTTCCTACAATTAAATTACCCGCTATACCATAGAAAAGACACTTGCTCTTGTCGCGGGATCTATTATTTCCTCCACCCTTCTTATATTCCAATCCCTTGTTTGTGATTCTTCCACTTTGGCCTCTTTCTTTTCACCTTTCTCCTTCTGCGTGGATTAAGCCATATCAACAAGCTTCTTATCCTTGGGCTTGTGCTCCTTAGCCCAAACTCCCTTATTCTCATCCTTACTATCCTTGTGTAGCTTGTTGACAAGTTTTTCGAAACTACCTCCATCGCACGGAAACCTACAAAGCTTGAAAGAAGATTAGCTGCAGGTGAAACTACTGCGGCTAAACATGGAGGTTGGGACTACTTCGCCCTCGACATGTGCCATATGCCTATGAACCTATGGCGAAAAGAAAGGAAGAAGAGATTCAAACAGAGAATCAAAAGATTGTGCATACGACTTTGGGGAATATGCCTTTTAAAAATAATACTTTTCTCTTGAAAAACACTTCTTTAAAACATGTTTTAGAAAACACCCCTTTTGAAATATTCTTTTGAAAAATCTTTTATCTGTTCTGGTAACCGTTAGCTCTGATACCACTTGTAACACCCCACCTCCGTTAAGGTCACTCACAAAGGGAATGCATTAACTTCAGTGGAGCACCATAAGTGTATAGAACAGATAAATTACAAAACAGACAAAATTTAAACAGCCGAAAATAAATAAACTTTACTTCATTGATAAAACAACAGCTTGGTAAAACAGCTTATACAAAGATTGTTTTCCAACACCAATACCCATTACAACAAAGCATCTGTCTTGTTTAACAAAATAAAGAAGCATAAAATGACAATGATGTTACCCAATAAAGCATGAGCCAGCCATAGCAGTGGAAAAGAGAGTCCAAAGCAATACGTCGACTATGTCCGAGCTTGGAAAGAAAACTGAGCTAAGTGGTAATATTCCCTCCCTATGAACCTGGGGGGGGGGAATGGAAGAAAAGAAAGCGAAACAAAACAGAGTCAGACATAAAGTTTGGTAAGTCCAGTGACTTTTGCATGTAAATAGATAAAAGCATCATGACATGAATAAAATGGATACAAGACATAACCATGATAGTAAGCATAGCAAGACAACAAATGATGAGAGTTAGATATAACAAGGTACACAAGATGAACAGGCTATGATGATTGCGCTCCTGATTATTAAGATATTTCCTACACTGCACTATTTACTAAAACACCTTGGTTAAGAGAGTAATTCCCTGAGTATCAACCCCGAAGATCGAAATCAACATCAGATTGAACCCCAAGGAATTACCCAACTCAACCAACCTTATGTTACCGCACTATTACAAGATTACACCGCACCATTCGATATGACAAGGTAAGATACACTGAATGCGCTTCGGTTCTTTCTCTGATTTCCTATTTTCTCTGCACCACTCAACTAACATCCTAACTAGTGTCTTTTATAGAATGATTCGTATTCCCTACTAGTGTCCCAACTAGTATCCTGTGAAAAAGGATCCGTATCCCCTACTAGTGTCCCAAAGAGTATCATGTGTTATATAATAAGGTGATCCTAACCCCGCAATTGTGGTAGCCTTCAGGTGTACATATACTATGAGGATCTTACCTTAATCAGCCTAATTGCCATAAAGATGTTAGATGTATCCTTACTACCTTAACCGATCGGCTCCTACTCATATTAATTTATTACTTGTGTCATTCGACCTAGCTTGTATGTATTCATTACTTGTTTCATTCGACCTCTCTTGTATGTATTCATTACTTGTGTCATTCGGCCTCGCTTGTATGTAGATACCTGTGATGGCCCCATCATGGGGTGTATCAATTCCCATAATGGCAACCTGACACGATTCAAGATGCACAGTGTATACTACTGATGCCCAGTGCCTGCTTTTTCCACTCGGGAGCACGTGCACGCCCATACTCCGTCGGAACCTACACTGCTGCACCACCCGCCGCTATTTTGACCGCTTATAATCAGCCTTGTAATCGTGCCCTACCCTGCCAAGCTCAGGGTACCATGATACATCTATGTGGGTTACTGCTGAAATGGGTCCCCGTTACTAGGGTTTCCTAATCAACAAGTTATAATGGTTAAGTGTTCTCAATTTAACTTAACCCCACCCATTTGCTTAATTAACATGTTGTATTGGTTAAGTGTTGCCTATTCATATGTTACTTAACCTTCTCACTGATTCACACATGTTTATTTAACGGTTAAGTTTGTGGGCCTATATATACTAACATTACCTGCTTACCCAAAATTTACTTAACCCTTCCCCTTATCAAGTCCATATGTATTATTAGTTAAGCTTACCTTAACCCTATCCACTTTGTTCGTAATACTGGTTAAGTTGTCTTCATGTCCATGTTAACTTAACCCACCCACCTAACATGTCATGTTGGTTAAGTATTTCTTATTAACTCAACCCTTCCCCATTCATTGTATTGGTTAAGTGTTTCCTATTAACTTAATCCTGTTCATTCATCGTGTTATATTGGTTAAGTGTTTCATATTAACTTAACCCTGTTCATTAGAATTAATTCATTCATTAATGCCTTAACCTCTCACATTAGAACTGTTGTTTTCGGTTGCTGGATGTGTCGGGCGGTTCTGGACAGACTTCCACTGCAAACTCATTCTAACCTCGGGTTTTGGGCTTTATACGCTAACCTCTCCCATTAGACCTATTGTTGCGGTTGCTGGATGTGCCGGGCGGTTCTGGGCAGACTTACACCGCAACTCAATCTAACCTCGAGTTAGGTATGTTCATCTTTTATCCAATTTACCTATTTACCATACAAGTCCAAGTCTAGATTTTATATGCTAATTATCCCAAATTTACAAAACTAGTCATGTTCCAATTCTCAAGTTATGTCCAATAATTTCATCGAATATGTTATGCCCAATTATTTCACCGAATATATTATGCCCAATATTTACCAAAATAGGTTATACCCAAATATTCCCCGTATTCCAATTGTTCGTATTTTGCAATTTCAGCCTAGGTTCGGAGGTATCCCAGGTTCATAAAAGAAAAAGGAAATAGGGGAAGAGAGAGAAAATGAGTATAAAATAAGAATAGGCATGTAACAAAAGACCAAATACAAGAAATTTAGATCCAACTAATATAGATTCTTGAAAAAACTGATATAATCATTATCGCAGGCACAAGAATAACATCATGAACCATAAAGGATTATAAACCTGATGTACAATAAAGATAGGCGTGACTTAATCAATAAAAATAAATTCTAAGGCATGCAAAGGCAGATTCAATATAAGGATAGGGATAAATCTGAAAAGATTATCTTAAAATCAGGCATAGACTTCGATTCATTTTATTACATGTCAAGATTACAATCAGGTATTCAAATCTGAAAATAACGTTAACTTACCTTGCTAGGATTAAGAAAAGATAATTGAATCGTTGTTGTTGCAGAAACTCTAATTTGATGTTGATTAATCTTCAAAGTTGATTGTAGAAGAAAACCTCTCCTTTGATTTGGAGCTTTCTAACTTTATTTCTAGTTTGGAGAAGATGGAGGTGGCTAGGCTAGATTGAAGATGAACAACATGACGGTGTCATAGCATTGGAGCAATAGAATTAGGGTTGGGTTATGAGTGTATATATAGATGTCTAGGATTATTAAGGGCCTTTAGATCAACCTAGGATCGATCCAAACCATCCAGTCCAAGAGAATGAGTTAGCAGGCCAATCAGAAGTCGCCACGTAGCCCTACGACTCAGAAATTCATCACTGTCTAGAACAGTCAGCAGGGGTTGACCCCTACAGGGGGGTCGACACCCATGTCGACACCCCTATAGGGGGGTTGACACCTCTATCGACACCCCTTGGGGGGGTCGACACCCTCTGGCAGGATTTTTCCCGCCCCCTTCTTTCCTCTGGTTTGAAATTCGAATTTTGATTATTAATTATTTATTTATTTCTGATTTAAACTTAAATCTTCTAATCTCCATAAATTCTTCATACTATATCCGTTTTACGCAAACTCGGACTTTATCTCAAGCAGAATTCTGAGACGAACACAATGGCGCACCCTGTTTCCCTTAATTCTTCTTTTAAAAATTAAGTATTCTTTAATTCGTTATTTTAATATACATAGAAAATTCAGGGTGTTACAGTTATTTTGTTACTTATATATATATATATATGAATAAGGTTCCTCTTCGCCTCTTATGTTGCACGTCAGTTCCTCATGTATCTAAACCGTTGAAATAGTGAGATCTAAGGGACAAGGTTGTGATGACATGACATACTGGCATAAACAAATAAAGTAAGGGAGAGAAACATGCATGCAAAGGGAGACTGACGCATGGCAGTATGGCTCTGACAAACTCATTGATTAATTCTATTATTATCATTATTCTCTTACTTCTCTCTATATTTTATTGTGAGAATTTCCATAAGATCACTACACAATTAGATTTTGAAAAAGTGGAGAAGATAACAATAACAAGCAAATTTCACCAAACAAACCTTTATTATTCCACCAACTAATTATAAAGAAAGACCTAAAATTGAGAAGATATCTCAATCCCTAAAAAAAACAAATTTTCTCCCTCAAAAGTACAAATAAATCTATTCCTAATGACATGCTTATATAGACAAATGGAAAGACTAGATCTACCCAATTGGGCCCTAAAATATCTTAGAAATAAATATTCCTTAAAACTTATTCAAAATAAAACTTTCCTAAAATATCTCAACAAATCCATAAAACTCGGTCAACAGATCCTAAAATCCCGCAACTTCCAATATCTCCACTTTAATATCCATGTGATAAATATCACAAACCATAACACTCCACCTTGATATGAAACCCCTCCAACACTCAACAAATCTAAAAACCACCCCCAAACTATGCATTTCCCTAATGAGATACACCACATAAAAGATCTCAAAATTGCTTGTAATACCACAATGACCTCCATGTAGACTTTGTGGCTTTACGTTGATGGCTCTACCTTGATTCAGATGAAATTGCCCCTCTTAATCCTATTTGATAACTCATAACATTCTCCACCGTTTTTCCAAGCAATTTATATATGTTATTATTTTCCCGTTTTGCGTGCAGAAGCTCCTTGTTACCCCTCCAAACTCTTGTAACTCCACCTCTAGTCGAGAAATTGTAACCTTTTTGTTCCAACTGTCCAATTAAAGCAAGATTCTTCTTAATTTCTGGGATGTACCTAAGTCCCGTTAGCTTCACCACCTTTCCATCATTCATCTTCAATCGAACCGAACCTATGCCTTTAACATGCAAATCTCGATCATCGACGGATTCCACTTTATTACTTTGTTCTTCATAATCATAAATGCTTCCTTTTGATGGCACATGTGAAAACAAGCTCCTGAATCAAGTATTCAATCTTTGTTTTTGCCTTCATTAACACATAAAACATTTCCTTCAATCTCCTTACCAAATTTTCACCTCATTATCATTGTTATTTTGTTCATCGGTCTCTTCTTCCAATTCCTTCATCTTCTCTTTATCCCTTTTAAGTTTGTGACAAAATCTTAGTTGATGACCGGATTTGTCACAGTAAAAATAAACATATTCATTTCTCATGTCTGATCTATTCGATTGCCTTTCCATATTTCGTTGACTATCCCTCCTTGCAATATTTTTTTTTTCAATTAGAGTTTCAATTTCTATTTCCTCCTTATCTTTTCCTTCCTTCAGCCTCATCCTTCGCATCTCTTCATTAAGCAAGCTACTAATCACGGACCTCATTGAAACAATGGCATCTGAAGTTGAGTTATTCAACGCAACCACAAGTGTTTCCCAACTTTCTGGCAATGAACTCATCATTATTAAGGCTTGTGTTTCATCAACCACCTTGAAATTCACGGCAACCAATTGATTCATTGTTTCCTGAAAATCATTAAGATGATCTCCAATTGATCCACCTTCTTTAAGCTTCGGATTTACCAATCTTCTCATAAGAAGAGCCTTGTTTCTTGCGGAGTTCTTCGCATAAACCCGGTCCAATTTCTTCCATATGGTATATGCAGATGTTTCGTTAGCAACAATATGAAACACTGTATTATCCAAAAAAACATCAAATAGACGCAGCAGCCTTCCTATCCAAAGTCTCTCATTTTGCTTCAGATAGATTGCTAGGTTTTCCCCATTATTCTCCAGTGGCAGAAGAAGTTCATTAAGTGTAACAACCCGAAAATCTGGGCCAGTTTAAAATTTTTATTTTGGCAATTTTAGCGAATTTTGAATATTTAAAATAGATTATTTTAAATAATATCGACGAGAAATTTATTTTGAATAGAATTCGACATATATATTTATACGCGTTGTCGTTAGAATATAAATATTTATATATAATTATAAATAGAATTGAAAATGGCGCGGTAGTTCGATAATTCGATTTCAAACTTCAAATGAATGTACCGGGTGCAAAACAATCCGGATTTTAGTGAAACCAAAAATAATGGAATCTAATAGTGAATATCTTTCCAACGAATCCGAAAGATCAAAATTTCATAGCGGGAATCAAAAGATATGTCCAGTTGAAAATTCTGAATAGTCGCTATGGAATTCAGGCCCTTAAAAATGGACATTTTGCAAACGACCTCGGATTTCGACGAAATCAGTTTTGTTGGGTCCGTGATGATAAGTTATTGCTAGATTCCAAATTTCATAATTTTTCGAATCAATATGTGAGCGTGGCAAAGGAAAACGCGTTTGACCAGTTTCAGTTGATTTTAATCGACGGGAAATTGGCCATTTTTCCAACGGTCTCAGAATTCGAGGAAACTAGTTTTGTTAGGACCGTATCGTCAATACGAAGCTAGAAAATATTTTTTTTTAGAATTTTTAAAGTTCGTATGTGGCCCCGATAAATTGAAATGTACGTTTAAAATTCAATATAATGAGTTATATTTTAAATTTAACGAAAACTGATCGTAACAGCCGAGTTGGGTTATGAAACATATCCCATTGTGTCCGGAATGGGGGTATTTAGCTAGGGGCGACAGTCGTTGGGTTTGATTTGAAGTTCGAACGTGGAATGTCACATTTAAAACAAGAATATAAATGAAATATTAATATTTAATTTGTATAAAAGGGTAAAACCTAACCCTAACTTCAGAAAAGGGCGCCGCCATCTCGTTTTCAACGAGCGGAATAGCTCGAAACTCTCTCCAAAAATTACGATCAATTAACGCAATTAATTGAAGAACTCCAAAGGGGGAAGTTCAAGAGGGAAGCACGAGCTTTCAATCCCCACTGGAATGATCGAAAAACATGAAGAAACGAGCTCGAATTTCGAGCAAGAACTCACGCCGTTCGAGGCGTTTTCTGGTGGCCATGGGTGCGTCGAACTCGACGCTGCGGGGAGGTGGAGAAAGCTCAGACGACGCCGCTTCAGGTGGACCTAGTTGATCGGACTCCGGTCACTTCTGGGAGGCAGCGACGGTCGATTCCCAAATCGACAGTGGGTTCCAGAAACGTAAAAGGGACGTTGGGTTCAGCAAACCACGGTCTGGAGGCAGCATGATGTAGTGAAAGGGATGGAGCTTTTCTCGATGAAGCCTGGAAGAAGAACACCGTGAGTTTCCTTTTTTTTATGAAATAAATTTGCTTTAAAAAAAAAATCAGTTTTCATATTGAAATAAAAACCATTTTTTTTTATATAAAGAATATCGAAATAAAAACCATATTTTTATATCAAGAGTATTGGAATAAAATACCGTTGTTTTTGAAATATAGATACATTGTTTTGAAAATATAATGATGTAAAATAAAAATAGATTTGTTTAGAAATAAAAATAGATTTAGAATAAAAATATTTTTTTTTTATGATGTAGAGAATTAAAAATATGATTTTTATATATTGAACTTCGAATTAAAAATATGATTTTTATATATTGAACTTCGAATTAAAAATATGATTTTTATATATTGAACTTCGAATTAAAAATATGATTTTTATATATTGAACTTCGAATTAAAAATATGATTTTTATATATTGAACTTCGAATTAAAAATATGATTTTTATATATTGAACTTCGAAATAAAAATATGATTTTTATATATTGAACTTCGAAATAAAAATATGATTTTTATATGTTGAACTTCGAAATAAAAATATGATTTTTATATATGGAATAGCGAAGTAAAAAAATTCGATTTTTACATAGGTAGTGAAAGCGGACAACGAAGGTAACAAAAAGGCGAGAACGTTGAAGATTTCTCTAAATAAAGAGTCAAGATGATTGGATAGCTATGGGTGAGAATTTCTCACCTTTCAATTTCTTTTTCTAGTTATATATATATACTAGGATGCAGACGGTGCTTAGTAGCACCCGACACAACCGTCCACAGACCATGGACTTGTTTGTTTGGTTGCATAGATTAGTTATATGATTTGATTTGAATTTGATTGTTTGATGAATTTGATTGATGTGTGAATGGCGTGGGCCTTCACTAGACCGGGGATAAGGCTAGGCCTTGTCCCGTTTCTAGTATCGTGCCGTTATGCCGCCGAAATTTTCTAAAATATGTTAGAAAAATAAAAATATCATTTTATTGAATAAATGAACCGAATAGAAATTCATATGTTAGAATAAAATGTTTTATCGTTAAAAATATAATTTTTAACGTGAATGTGAATAAATAAAATATTCATTTACAAACCAGACGGTTTGTTTATGTACACCTATTTGAATGACATTGATTGGGACGATAAATTTCACACATCGCCCAACTGCACAAATAAAATATGTGTTTGATTGTTTGAAACCCCACACGGGTGTTAGGATGAAATTTGAAGTTCACTCATCCTGATTGATTAAATATGTCGATCGATTGATTGACAGGCTGTTATAAGCGTTAGATATCTATATTTGATGCTTATACAGTGTAGTGCACTTTGGTTGATGGTTGATTATTTTTCAATGCTATCATATACATGTGTTGTATGAAAATCCATATAATTAACTTTATATGGTAATTGATTGGGCCTCATTCCAATTTGAAAAATAAAGAATATTATAAAATAAAAGTTCATGTGTTGACAGTACTCATCCATTGAGATTGGTCATGTGTTGAACGAAATATTTTAGTAATAAAATTTACATCTTTATCGATATAAAATAAAAGTTCATGTGTTGACAGTACTCATCCATTGAGATTGGTCATGTGTTGAACGAAATATTTTAGTAATAAAATTTACATCTTTATCGATATAAAATAAAAGTTCATGTGTTGACAGTACTCATCCATTGAGATTGGTCATGTGTTGAACGAAATATTTTAGTAATAAAATTTACATCTTTATCGATATAAAATAAAAGTTCATGTGTTGACAGTACTCATCCATTGAGATTGGTCATGTGTTGAACGAAATATTTTAGTAATAAAATTTACATCTTTATCGATATAAAATAAAAGTTCATGTGTTGACAGTACTCATCCATTGAGATTGGTCATGTGTTGAACGAAATATTTTAGTAATAAAATTTACATCTTTATCGATATAAAATAAAAGTTCATGTGTTGACAGTACTCATCCATTGAGATTGGTCATGTGTTGAACGAAATATTTTGATAATAACAACTATTTTGGAAAAGAGATATTTGAAATAGAATATTTGAAAATAGAAATTTATGAAGCCGTGTTGATTAGATTGAAGCCATTTTGACGCGAACGATATTTATATCGATTTTAAACGATTTCGAAATGAAATGAATTGAAAACGATTTCGAAATGAAATGAATTGAAAACGATTTCGAAATGAAATGAATTGAAAACGATTTCGAAATGAAATGAATTGAAAACGATTTCGAAATGAAATGAATTGAAAACGATTTCAAATTGAATTGAAAGCAAATTGAAATGAATTCAAATTGAATTGAAATTTGAATTGAATAGAAATGAATTTTAAAACGAATTTATAAAGAAGAATTCAATTTTGATTTGAATTGAAATGGAAGTTGAAATTGCTTTTGAAACGAATTTAAAACTATTTATAAAATTCGTTTTAAATAGAAATCGACGAAATATATATTATATATATAATATAATGGCCTGAATAGAACGCGCCGCGGCAGTTCGTGAATTTCGACCATTTATTTCAAACGGACATTACGGGAGATCCGACCGTCGGATTCTCCTGAAACCGGAACCGCTGGGTTCGTATCGAAAAGAGCTTTCTAACGAATATTAGAAATTTGAAATCTAACGGTTGAATTTGGAATTATGTCCAAATCAAATTTGAAAAAGGTCGCTGTAAGTGCAGTTCGATGGCCGTTGATGGAAATCGACCGTACAGGCCTTGATAAAATTATTAAAAATAGTAATAATTTGTGTAAAATCATAAGAAATGATTTAGAAAGAATTGGGATGAAAAACTCCATATTTGAAAAGATAAAAATAAATTTTTATCGAAATGAACTAGTTTTGAACTAGAATGACAATTCTATTTATTTTTAAATAAATAAATTGAAAGTGAAAAGGGTTTTAAAAATAACCCGAATTTCCAATGATTGCATTGGAATGGATTTGAATCGAAATTGTCTTCGGAATATTTCGATGTTGGATTTCGTGATGATACAGATAGTGTTATGGGAATTTGAAAGATATATATATATCGTTATTTCCAATACGATATTTGTTAATCGTAGAATTTGATATTGAATATAAGCCGGTATATTTTCTATTCAGAGCCTTGTGTTTAATATCAAATGTGATTTGGGTTTGTCGTGAATGGTGTCTTCACTAACACTGTTCTTGAATCCAGTTGAGAAAAGATTAAATCTTTTTATTTAGATTTAATGAAGTGTACCAATTAAACAATATTTAATTGGAATTGAATGGATATTGATTCTTGGGTTTATCGTGGATGGTGTTTTTAAATAACACTCGTTCTTTAACCCGATAATTAATGAATGTGATTTTGGGTTTATCGTGAACTGTGTTTTAAATGACACTGATTCTTTAACCCAGTCGCAGATTAAAACTAAGTGGAGTTTTAATGAATCTTTAATTAGATTGAAATGATCGAGAATGGAGTATCACCAGTTTTGCTCCAGGCGATAGTTAAATCTTTAATTAGATTTGAACGTGAAATGGTAATTGAATTTACCGATAACACCGTGGTGTTAGATATGAAGTACTACCAGTTTTACTTCATGGGATGAATAGGTTGGGATTGGGAAATTAAAACCAATGATTACTTCGGTAAGGTTCGTTAATCCCGACTAGTTTGAATTGATATTCAAAAATAGATTAAAGAATAAATTCAAGGAATTTATCTTGGATAAAATTAATGGGAACCTTTCCCTATGAATGTGAAATTTAGAAACTAACTGTCGGTTAGCCAAGTAGAATGGTTTTCTGAATATTGATCTGATGTTGGTTTCGGCCTTCGGGGTTAATATTTGGGGAATTATTCTCTTGATTAATTTACGGTTAGTGACTGATGAATTGGAATGAGGCGTATGTTGTGTTTGTGTAACACTTATTCAAAATATACGCGAGTTATTCGGAAAGACCGGGTTTATCCCATTCTGAATAACTGATACGACGATAAGTCGAAGATGAAGACGATGGTCGAAGACCGGAGGTCTTCACGTCGTTTGGGTAATTACTGATGATCTTGATTGGGCTGTACACCCAAGAAGATGGAAACAGTTGGTGATCGTCCAGACGTACTTGGAGATCGATGGATATGCGGGGTACTAGGTGCCTCCGGTTTCGTTCAGACCCAGAGCGAACTTGTAAATGGACTGTGTGTCTGACATTGGATTTTAGTCCGTGTGATTGATCTCTATTAAATATATATCTGTTTGGCGGCGGAGAATTTATTCTCTTGCTTAACGCCCTTCTCTGAGACGTACGAGCTCAGGGGTTATATATTGATGGATATCAAACGCATGGAGTGAATTGTCTGTGTGGCATGCCTAAGTGGCAATTGATCGAGGCTTCTGTTGAAAAGCAAAGTCTTGTGGTGATGATCAAAGCACGGCCTTTGTGGCGTAGCTTTGTGTAACGTTGATTCGCGAGTATCACACCCGGTATGAATCAAAAACGGGAGACGGGCCTCAGGGAGGGCATGCGTTTCTTTCTAGTTAGGAGTGGCGTCAGTGCTTGAACTGGCTGACGAGTTTGACTCATGTGGATGTTACTTATTATTACTTGCTGAAAAGCGAGGCGCCTCGTGATATCGGCTTCGGACGATGCTTCTGGTCGGCTGACGGGCCAGGCTTACGCCCCAAAGGGCGGAGGAACGTAGTGTTCAGGCATAATAATCCACATCGGTGGACCGGCCCTGACGATCCAAGGCTTGCCTGCGCGCTTGCCTGAGACATGGGCTAGATTGTCTCGAATCGGTTGAGGATCTTGCCCCTAGCCTCGGTTCATACCATAAATGATAACCCAACTTCCAATACGACATTTGCGGTTTTGATTGTAAACTTATATATGGCGACATAGTGTTATGGGCCATTCATGCCGCCTATGATTGATACTTATGATTTGAAGTGTTTTACACACTATGCACTTATAATAGTATCAAATGATTTGTTTTAAACGTATCAAGCATTCTTTGGCTGTTATAAGGGAAAACCCTATCCTCGGCTGCGTTGCATTGTGTGATGGGACCTGGGTCTTATAACAGCTTCATTTTTCTTTATTTAGCATTGCGCTGTTTGTTTTATGCACTGGTATTCTTGGGAGGAAACCCGTTGCGTGTTATACGGCGTGGTCCCTTGATTTACCTAACTTTGAAAATAAAGATAATAACTGTTTTAGTTCTCACACCAGTCACATGACTGACCTGGAGTTTATTGTTTTAACCTAAACTCTGGGTGCCCTATTTTCCGCACGGGCAGCTAGTAGTTTTGGTTTTGCAGATTTATATTCACAGGATCCTGGTTTACAGCTGGAATGATATCCGGAAAGCTTTGTATCCGTATATCTCTTTCTAGTTGTGTATTGTATTATTTTCCGCTGCTATGTAATTTAAATCTCTGATATTTCTGTGTAATAATTATTCATTTATACTCTGTATATTCTTGTAATCTGATGCATTGTTGTAATATACAGTGAAATGTTCTTCCGTATGTATTCTGTTGTGGCTTGTTCTCGAACTATCCGACACTTTCCTTAACGGGGAAGTTTTGGGTTTTCACAGTTGGTATCAGAGCTTTGGTTTACAAAGATCAGAGAACAAGACACATTAGAACCATACGAAAGAATTCATCAGAAATTGGATTAGTAATATCCAACGAGAATGACTCGTTAGAGATGGGATCAGTAGTATCCTAGAACGGGTGTGAAGAGTATATTTTTCAAATGAAAACAATTTTTGGTTTGAAAATTGAAATCAACTATTCGTATTTGATTATCTATTTATATTGAGTTGGACAGTCCAGTATATAAAGATTTTGCGTATACGTCTGATCCACGTGTATTTGAAATTTCAATATACTGGATAGATATAGAATCACACTCTAGTCGCCCGAAGATGATTCTGATGATAGTTCGAACATCATCAGAATTGGTATTCGTGTTTCGAAGGTGTGATATCTATATATTTCCTATTGACTGGTGTGAGAACCAAAATTAGATAGGGCCTATTGTTGTGATTTGGCATCAAAAATTTGATTTTTGTATATGTATCAAAATTATCAATTTGAAAAGCTAATTCACTAATTGATTGATGTTTGCGTTGTTTGTTCATTTGTTTGCTAATTTTGAACCATTTAGCCTAATTGAAACAAATATTGAATAGTATTGAAAATTGGTCGCATTTGCTTGCATATACATATATATCATTGAACAGGTCACAGCAAGGAGGCTAGAGCCAGAGAATAAAATTTGTTTGCCCGACAAATAGGTACATGTTTACTACATAATTTCCTGTTTTGTTTGGGTGATGATGATTTTGTGAGCCTATTGGCTAGTTGCTTGGCTTTTTCTTTTTCTTTTTGAGATCTGAAGGACCGGGGAAGCTATTTGAAATTCCCCGATGCTCCCGGTGCAGGGGAGGTTATGGCGAAATTTTTCAAAAATTTAGGGTGTTAGCCAAATTTTTGAAATTTTGAAAATTCTCAGAAACTAAAGAGTTGGAGAATGGAAGCCAGATCGAGCGTAGAGTTGAATGATCAAACCACTTTCGACTTTGTTCCTTTTCGGGGACGAAAAGTTTTAAGTGGGGGAGATTGTAACAACCCGAAAATCTGGGCCAGTTTAAATTTTTTATTTTGGCAATTTTAGCGAATTTTGAATATTTAAAATAGATTATTTTAAATAATATCGACGAGAAATTTATTTTGAATAGAATTCGACATATATATTTATACGCGTCGTCGTTAGAATATAAATATTTATATATAATTATAAATAGAATTGAAAATGGCGCGGTAGTTCGATAATTCGATTTCAAACTTCAAATGAATGTACCGGGTGCAAAACAATCCGGATTTTAGTGAAACCAAAAATAATGGAATCTAATAGTGAATATCTTTCCAACGAATCCGAAAGATCAAAATTTCATAGCGGGAATCAAAAGATATGTCCAGTTGAAAATTCTGAATAGTCGCTATGGAATTCAGGCCCTTAAAAATGGACATTTTGCAAACGACCTCGGATTTCGACGAAATCAGTTTTGTTGGGTCCGTGATGATAAGTTATTGCTAGATTCCAAATTTCATAATTTTTCGAATCAATATGTGAGCGTGGCAAAGGAAAACGCGTTTGACCAGTTTCAGTTGATTTTAATCGACGGGAAATTGGCCATTTTTCCAACGGTCTCAGAATTCGAGGAAACTAGTTTTGTTAGGACCGTATCGTCAATACAAAGCTAGAAAATATATTTTTTAGAATTTTTAAAGTTCGTATGTGGCCCCGGTAAATTGAAATGTACGTTTAAAATTCAATATAATGAGTTATATTTTAAATTTAACGAAAACTGATCGTAACAGCCGAGTTGGGTTATGAAACATATCCCATTGTGTCCGGAATGGGGGTATTTAGCTAGGGGCGACAGTCGTTGGGTTTGATTTGAAGTTCGAACGTGGAATGTCACATTTAAAACAAGAATATAAATAAAATATTAATATTTAATTTGTATAAAAGGGTAAAACCTAACCCTAACTTCAGAAAAGGGCGCCGCCATCTCGTTTTCAACGAGCGGAATAGCTCGAAACTCTCTCCAAAAATTACGATCAATTCACGCAATTAATTGAAGAACTCCAAAGGGGGAAGTTCAAGAGGGAAGCACGAGCTTTCAATCCCCACTGGAATGATCGAAAAACATGAAGAAACGAGCTCGAATTTCGAGCAAGAACTCACGCCGTTCGAGGCGTTTTCTGGTGGCCATGGGTGCGTCGAACTCGACGCTGCGGGGAGGTGGAGAAAGCTCAGACGACGCCGCTTCAGGTGGACCTAGTTGATCGGACTCCGGTCACTTCTGGGAGGCAGCGACGGTCGATTCCCAAATCGACAGTGGGTTCCAGAAACGTAAAAGGGACGTTGGGTTCAGCAAACCACGGTCTGGAGGCAGCATGATGTAGTGAAAGGGATGGAGCTTTTCTCGATGAAGCCTGGAAGAAGAACACCGTGAGTTTCCTTTTTTTTATGAAATAAATTTGCTTTAAAAAAAAAATTCAGTTTTCATATTGAAATAAAAACCATTTTTTTATATATAAAGAATATCGAAATAAAAACCATATTTTTATATCAAGAGTATTGGAATAAAATACCGTTGTTTTTGAAATATAAATACATTGTTTTGAAAATATAATGATGTAAAATAAAAATAGATTTGTTTAGAAATAAAAATAGATTTAGAATAAAAATATTTTTTTTTATGATGTAGAGAATTAAAAATATGATTTTTATATATTGAACTTCGAATTAAAAATATGATTTTTATATATTGAACTTCGAATTAAAAATATGATTTTTATATATTGAACTTCGAATTAAAAATATGATTTTTATATATTGAACTTCGAATTAAAAATATGATTTTTATATATTGAACTTCGAATTAAAAATATGATTTTTATATATTGAACTTCGAATTAAAAATATGATTTTTATATATTGAACTTCGAAATAAAAATATGATTTTTATATATTGAACTTCGAAATAAAAATATGATTTTTATATGTTGAACTTCGAAATAAAAATATGATTTTTATATATGGAATAGCGAAGTAAAAAAATTCGATTTTTACATAGGTAGTGAAAGCGGACAACGAAGGTAACAAAAAGGCGAGAACGTTGAAGATTTCTCTAAATAAAGAGTCAAGATGATTGGATAGCTATGGGTGAGAATTTCTCACCTTTCAATTTCTTTTTCTAGTTATATATATATACTAGGATGCAGACGGTGCTTAGTAGCACCCGACACAACCGTCCACAGACCATGGACTTGTTTGTTTGGTTGCATAGATTAGTTATATGATTTGATTTGAATTTGATTGTTTGATGAATTTGATTGATGTGTGAATGGCGTGGGCCTTCACTAGACCGGGGATAAGGCTAGGCCTTGTCCCGTTTCTAGTATCGTGCCGTTATGCCGCCGAAATTTTCTAAAATATGTTAGAAAAATAAAAATATCATTTTATTGAATAAATGAACCGAATAGAAATTCATATGTTAGAATAAAATGTTTTATCGTTAAAAATATAATTTTTAACGTGAATGTGAATAAATAAAATATTCATTTACAAACCAGACGGTTTGTTTATGTACACCTATTTGAATGACATTGATTGGGACGATAAATTTCACACATCGCCCAACTGCACAAATAAAATATGTGTTTGATTGTTTGAAACCCCACACGGGTGTTAGGATGAAATTTGAAGTTCACTCATCCTGATTGATTAAATATGTCGATCGATTGATTGACAGGTTGTTATAAGCGTTAGATATCTATATTTGATGCTTATACAGTGTAGTGCACTTTGGTTGATGGTTGATTATTTTTCAATGCTATCATATACATGTGTTGTATGAAAATCCATATAATTAACTTTATATGGTAATTGATTGGGCCTCATTCCAATTTGAAAAATAAAGAATATTATAAAATAAAAGTTCATGTGTTGACAGTACTCATCCATTGAGATTGGTCATGTGTTGAACGAAATATTTTAGTAATAAAATTTACATCTTTATCGATATAAAATAAAAGTTCATGTGTTGACAGTACTCATCCATTGAGATTGGTCATGTGTTGAACGAAATATTTTAGTAATAAAATTTACATCTTTATCGATATAAAATAAAAGTTCATGTGTTGACAGTACTCATCCATTGAGATTGGTCATGTGTTGAACGAAATATTTTAGTAATAAAATTTACATCTTTATCGATATAAAATAAAAGTTCATGTGTTGACAGTACTCATCCATTGAGATTGGTCATGTGTTGAACGAAATATTTTAGTAATAAAATTTACATCTTTATCGATATAAAATAAAAGTTCATGTGTTGACAGTACTCATCCATTGAGATTGGTCATGTGTTGAACGAAATATTTTAGTAATAAAATTTACATCTTTATCGATATAAAATAAAAGTTCATGTGTTGACAGTACTCATCCATTGAGATTGGTCATGTGTTGAACGAAATATTTTGATAATAACAACTATTTTGGAAAAGAGATATTTGAAATAGAATATTTGAAAATAGAAATTTATGAAGCCGTGTTGATTAGATTGAAGCCATTTTGACGCGAACGATATTTATATCGATTTTAAACGATTTCGAAATGAAATGAATTGAAAACGATTTCGAAATGAAATGAATTGAAAACGATTTCGAAATGAAATGAATTGAAAACGATTTCGAAATGAAATGAATTGAAAACGATTTCGAAATGAAATGAATTGAAAACGATTTCGAAATGAAATGAATTGAAAACGATTTCAAATTGAATTGAAAGCAAATTGAAATGAATTCAAATTGAATTGAAATTTGAATTGAATAGAAATGAATTTTAAAACGAATTTATAAAGAAGAATTCAATTTTGATTTGAATTGAAATGGAAGTTGAAATTGCTTTTGAAACGAATTTAAAACTATTTATAAAATTCGTTTTAAATAGAAATCGACGAAATATATATTATATATATAATATAATGGCCTGAATAGAACGCGCCGCGGAAGTTCGTGAATTTCGACCATTTATTTCAAACGGACATTACGGGAGATCCGACCGTCAGATTCTCCTGAAACCGGAACCGCTGGGTTCGTATCGAAAAGAGCTTTCTAACGAATATTAGAAATTTGAAATCTAACGGTTGGATTTGGAATTGTGTCCAAATCAAATTTGAAAAAGGTCGCTGTAAGTGCAGTTCGATGGCCGTTGATGGAAATCGACTGTACAGGCCTTGATAAAATTATTAAAAATAGTAATAATTTGTGTAAAATCATAAGAAATGATTTAGAAAGAATTGGGATGAAAAACTCCATATTTGAAAAGATAAAAATAAATTTTTATCGAAATGAACTAGTTTTGAACTAGAATGACAATTCTATTTATTTTTAAATAAATAAATTGAAAGTGAAAAGGGTTTTAAAAATAACCCGAATTTCCAATGATTGCATTGGAATGGATTTGAATCGAAATTGTCTTCGGAATATTTCGATGTTGGATTTCGTGATGATACAGATAGTGTTATGGGAATTTGAAAGATATATATATATATATCGTTATTTCCAATACGATATTTGTTAATCGTAGAATTTGATATTGAATATAAGCCGGTATATTTTCTATTCAGAGCCTTGTGTTTAATATCAAATGTGATTTGGGTTTGTCGTGAATGGTGTCTTCACTAACACTGTTCTTGAATCCAGTTGAGAAAAGATTAAATCTTTTTATTTAGATTTAATGAAGTGTACCAATTAAACAATATTTAATTGGAATTGAATGGATATTGATTCTTGGGTTTATCGTGGATGGTGTTTTTAAATAACACTCGTTCTTTAACCCGATAATTAATGAATGTGATTTTGGGTTTATCGTGAACTGTGTTTTAAATGACACTGATTCTTTAACCCAGTCGCAGATTTAAACTAAGTGGAGTTTTAATGAATCTTTAATTAGATTGAAATGATCGAGAATGGAGTATCACCAGTTTTGCTCCAGGCGATAGTTAAATCTTTAATTAGATTTGAACGTGAAATGGTAATTGAATTTACCGATAACACCGTGGTGTTAGATATGAAGTACTACCAGTTTTACTTCATGGGATGAATAGGTTGGGATTGGGAAATTAAAACCAATGATTACTTCGGTAAGGTTCGTTAATCCCGACTAGTTTGAATTGATATTCAAAAATAGATTAAAGAATAAATTCAAGGAATTTATCTTGGATAAAATTAATGGGAACCTTTCCCTATGAATGTGAAATTTAGAAACTAACTGTCGGTTAGCCAAGTAGAATGGTTTTCTGAATATTGATCTGATGTTGGTTTCGGCCTTCGGGGTTAATATTTGGGGAATTATTCTCTTGATTAATTTACGGTTAGTGACTGATGAATTGGAATGAGGCGTATGTTGTGTTTGTGTAACACTTATTCAAAATATACGCGAGTTATTCGGAAAGACCGGGTTTATCCCATTCTGAATAACTGATACGACGATAAGTCGAAGATGAAGACGATGGTCGAAGACCGGAGGTCTTCACGTCGTTTGGGTAATTACTGATGATCTTGATTGGGCTGTACACCCAAGAAGATGGAAACAGTTGGTGATCGTCCAGACGTACTTGGAGATCGATGGATATGCGGGGTACTAGGTGCCTCTGGTTTCGTTCAGACCCGGAGCGAACTTGTAAATGGACTGTGTGTCTGACATTGGATTTTAGTCCGTGTGATTGATCTCTATTAAATATATATCTGTTTGGCGGCGGAGAATTTATTCTCTTGCTTAACGCCCTTCTCTGAGACGTACGAGCTCAGGGGTTATATATTGATGGATATCAAACGCATGGAGTGAATTGCCTGTGTGGCATGCCTAAGTGGCAATTGATCGAGGCTTCTGTTGAAAAGCAAAGTCTTGTGGTGATGATCAAAGCACGGCCTATGTGGCGTAGCTTTGTGTAACGTTGATTCGCGAGTATCACACCCGGTATGAATCAAAAACGGGAGACGGACCTCAGGGAGGGCATGCGTTTCTTTCTAGTTAGGAGTGGCGTCAGTGCTTGAACTGGCTGACGAGTTTGACTCATGTGGATGTTACTTATTATTACTTGCTGAAAAGCGAGGCGCCTCGTGATATCGGCTTCGGCCGATGCTTCTGGTCGGCTGACGGGCCAGGCTTACGCCCCAAAGGGCGGAGGAACGTAGTGTTCAGGCATAATAATCCACATCGGTGGACCGGCCCTGACGATCCAAGGCTTGCCTGCGCGCTTGCCTGAGACATGGGCTAGATTGTCTCGAATCGGTTGAGGATCTTGCCCCTAGCCTCGGTTCATACCATAAATGATAACCCAACTTCCAATACGACATTTGCGGTTTTGATTGTAAACTTATATATGGCGACATAGTGTTATGGGCCATTCATGCCGCCTATGATTGATACTTATGATTTGAAGTGTTTTACACACTATGCACTTATAATAGTATCAAATGATTTGTTTTAAACGTATCAAGCATTCTTTGGCTGTTATAAGGGAAAACCCTATCCTCGGCTGCGTTGCATTGTGTGATGGGACCTGGGTCTTATAACAGCTTCATTTTTCTTTATTTAGCATTGCGCTGTTTGTTTTATGCACTGGTATTCTTGGGAGGAAACCCGTTGCGTGTTATACGGCGTGGTCCCTTGATTTACCTAACTTTGAAAATAAAGATAATAACTGTTTTAGTTCTCACACCAGTCACATGACTGACCTGGAGTTTATTGTTTTAACCTAAACTCTGGGTGCCCTATTTTCCGCACGGGCAGCTAGTAGTTTTGGTTTTGCAGATTTATATTCACAGGATCCTGGTTTACAGCTGGAATGATATCCGGAAAGCTTTGTATCCGTATATCTCTTTCTAGTTGTGTATTGTATTATTTTCCGCTGCTATGTAATTTAAATCTCTGATATTTCTGTGTAATAATTATTCATTTATACTCTGTATATTCTTGTAATCTGATGCATTGTTGTAATATACAGTGAAATGTTCTTCCGTATGTATTCTGTTGTGGCTTGTTCTCGAACTATCCGACACTTTCCTTAACGGGGAAGTTTTGGGTTTTCACATTAAGATAAAGAACATCTTCCATCATTGGCTTCCATAATCCCCAATTTCTTCCATTAAGCTTTTCAATAATTATTTTATCAATATTCAAACCCTCTCCAAAAAAAATTGTGTATAAGACTCTGATACCAATTGTTAGAATTTCCACAAGATCACTACACAATTAGATTTTGAAAGAGAGAAGAAGATAACAATAACAAGCAAATTTCACCAAACAAACCTTTATTTTTCCACCAATTAATTATAAAGAAAGACCTAAAATTGAGAAAATTTCTCAATCCCTAAAAAACAAAAACAAATTTTCTCCCTCAAAAGTACAAATAAATCTATTCCTAATGACATGTTTATATAGACAAATGGAAAGACTAGATCAACCCAATTGGGCCCTAAAATATCTCAGAAATAAATATTCCTTAAAACTTGTTCAAAATAAAACTTTCCCTAAAATATCTCAACAAATCCATAAAACTCGGTCAATAGATCCTAAAATCCCACAACTTCCAATATCTCCACTTTAATATCCATGTAATAAATATCACAAACCATAACATTATTAAGTTGTAGCAAAATGTGCCCATAAGATCACGTAGCTGTGCTTGTAAGCTAATCTATTTTATTTTTTAAAGTGTTTCTTCCTGTAAGCTACATGTATAATAATGAGTATTCAGCTTGTATTACATGCAAGTTATATATGACACCTGCACTTACTATTTTGATATTACATGCAAGTTACGTATGACACCTACACTAACTATTTTAAGTTAAATGAATAGTTATTCGACACATGTGCATTAACTATTGTAGGCTACATATGCACTAACTATTCAGCTTGTAGACTAAATAAACGTCTACATATGCACTAACAATTCAGCTAGTATAATAAAAAATGGGGCTGCATGTAAGCTACATATGACATCTTCACTAACTAGTATTCAGCTAGCTAGTAATAATAATTTCCAACGTTTCTTCTTCCCGAATAAGACGCACAAAACAGAAATGTGTATGTTTTTCTCTCTTTTTCAGACGTTTCTTCTTCCTGCTAAGTAATAATGATTTTCTCTATTTTCTGTAATGTAAATTAACAAGTTAACCATGTTTATTTTATAAGTCTTTGTACTTTATATCATCCCATTTTAATTGTTCGCTTCTAAGGATCAGTATTCAAGTAGTAGCCCAATTCAAAAGAAAGAATATTATTGTCTATTGATACATTATCCAGTTTTAGCTTTTTTTCTTCTTGTAATTCTGTGTTTCTGTTGTTTTTTTAGTATTTAATAAACTTCTTTACGTCTGTAGGCTAACAATTTACATATATATGATTGAAACTAGAATTTGTGACAATGAGTGAAGACATTACAGAGGCTTCAAATAATGAAACGGAAATCCTAGAAAACATTCCCCTTTTAGCTCGTGATGAGAAAGATGAAGATTTATTCATTGGTAAGTTATTCAATACCGTAGAAGAGGCAGAGTTTTGTTATAAATCATATGGAACAAAAAATGGTTTTATTGTTAGAAGACAAAAAATGGACAAAGCAAAACGTGGTAGTAATGAGCCAACAGGTGTATCATTTTGTTGTAATCGTGAAGGCGTGTACAAGGAGAAGTCGTGGGATGATGGAGAAGGAAAAATAAGGAGAAATACTTCAACAGTTAGAGCAGGTTGTATGGCTAGAATGCGTATTCTTAACGATAAAAATTTAAGCATGTGGAAAGTAACTATTTTTTATGACAATCATAGTCACAAGTTAGTTTCTCCAAGTAAACGGATTTTAGTGAAGACCAAAAATCGAGTACCAGGCATAGTAAAATCATTAACTGAAGTTTTTCGCAGGGAAAATCTTCAGATTAATAAAATTCCTGCACTTCTAGGAGGCCATTTGAATACCGAATTTGATGATAGAGATCTTTACAACCATTTGAGGAATGTGAGGACAACTATACATGAAAATGGATATTCCGACGCGGTAAGGAAATATTTTGATCAAATGGTGCAAATCAGTAAAGAATTTTATTATGCCATTGATATTGATGAAACGGGAAGAGCTATCAACTTCTTTTGGATCAACGGGCATTCTCGATTGGCTTATAGATAATTTGGAGGTGCAATTACATTTGACACTACCTATAATACTAATAAGTATTCCATGCCTTTTGCACCATTCACGGGTGTAAATCATCATCGCCGGTCTATTCTTTTTTGTTGTGCATTACTACGAAAAGAAGTTGAAGAGACATTTATTTGGATTTTCCGACATTAGCTTCGAGCAATGGAAGGACGACATCCTATATCTATTATCACTTATCAAGATAAGGCTATAACTAATGTCGTGGCAAAAGTATTTCCTAATACTCGTCATAGGTTTTGTCTTTGGCACATCAAATTTTTTTTGGAGAAAAGTTAGGATGCATCTTTTTCGGGGAGTCAGAATTTAAACTTGCAATACAAAAGTGTACAAGTTTTGCATGTACAATTGAGGACTTTGAATATCAATGGGCTATGTTAATTAAAAATTTTGGGCTGAAAAGTAATGAATATATGAATGAGCTTTATCGTATTCGTGAAAGTTGGATACCAATCTTTTGTAGAAGTACCTTTTTTGCAGGTATGAATACAACACAACGGAGCGAGAGCATGAATTCTTTCTTTGATGGGTTTGTCAAACCGACTACATGTTTAAAAGGGTTTGTGGTTAAATATGAAGATGCACTGGACTCAATTTATGTGAGAGAAAGAAAGGAAGATTTTATTTCTACTAACAAGAATCGGGTTTTAAAAATTGAAGATAATCTATTAGTTCACGCAGCAAAAATTTACACTAGAAACAATTTGATGAGTTTGATAAGCAATTTCAACTTTCTTGTCGAATGAGAGTAGATGAAAAAGATGGTGATGATCACTCTCAAACATACCATGTTGGTAATAGGGATGGAACTAGTGAGGGGTGACTTGTAAAAATGAATATAAATACAAAAAAGGCACTTGTGAGTGCAAATTATTTGAGTTTGAAGGGATACATTGCAAACACTTAATACGAGTCTTTGACAAATTCTACTTAAACGAAATTCTCTCGGCTTATATTACGAAGAGGTGGACCAAGGACGCTGACAAATCAGAAATCATATCCCAAGAGAAAACGATTATGTGTGATTCAGGTGTTTGTAAGGTAGCAGCTAGAGCAAATATTATTATACAACAATCAATGCAATGTGCATATATGGCATGCAAGTCAGAGGAAAGTTTTATCTTTGTCAAGAATGCATTGCATGATATGTATAAAAAAAATAAAAGAGTTTGATGATTGCCTGCTTCAAAAGGAGAATGAATACGTTCCTTTATTGTATGAGCCTAATAACAACAAAGCGGTTGACTTACTGCTCGATCCGCATATTTCAAAAACCAAAGGTAGATCGAGAAAAACCAATGATGAAATACAAATGGAAACTATGATGAACAAAAAGAAAATGAAAAGTGGGCTTGAGAAGGCAACCAAAAAGAAGAGAGTAAGAGTTTGTAGGATGTGCTTAGATATCAACGTTGGCCATGACAGTCGCAATTGTCCGAAAAATCCCCGTACATGTATGCTTTGCAATTATATTTTTTTTATTGGCAGGCTAATCCATCTTTTTGCTTATTATAAATATTTATATGAATTTATAGGTTTGTGTGATAAGGTTGAAGATTCCACAACTGATGTGGATGATGAATATTAGTCAATGCAGGTGTCATATATGATTATCCATCTCTTTTGGTAAATTTATTTTTTAATATATGTTTTGACAAAACAATAACTAATTATTTATGATTATTCCACACTTATGATGAGTTTTTGATTTGCTGTCCTTATATGTACAGATTTCTATTTTGTGCATTGCTACATGGCTCTAGTCTTTGGCCTGTTTTGTGGCGAATCTTCAATGGTGAAAGGCGTGGTATTACAGTCCAACAAATAAATCTAATATTGAAACTCTGTGTTATTAGCTGATTTTTGTTTGTAGTTAGCGCATGATTTTGAAGTAAAATATAATTCAATGTAACTTTGCATGTTTTAGTGTGATGTATGCAGCTTAAATGGTTATGCATGGTAGTGTTTTTTTCTTGCTACTGTAGAAATTTACTTCGTGTGATGCATATGTGTATCAGCTGGCTAGTTTGTGTAATATTACCTTATGTGTGATTGTGGTGAGTTTTATTTGTGGTTTACGTATTATTTGTTTTGGTCTCACTTCAGCATTTTGAAATGTGCCCACCTTCCATATCTGAAAGCCTGAAATGGATAATACGTTAATCCTAATATGAAAATTTTGCAAATAAATATAGAAAAGGGAAGAAACACATGTACATGGAATATAAATGTGCTTAGTTATTGACAGTCCTTTGGTACCCATATGCTAAGTCAATTGTTGAACATGTGACATAGTATGGAATGTGTAGTTTAAAAAGTAGGACCTACAGGCGGCAATAACTGATTAGTCTGTATGGTGCAAAATGGAATTAGTTACATTTTGTAAACTAACTAGACCAACAATACTGTGAAGCAAAACATATGCTTTCTTAAGACTAAACATCGGCAAAAAGGGGTGATAGTGTTATGTTAACTCATGTTTACCGAAACAGTTTAGTATGCCAGTTTTTAACGGTGGTACAATATTTTCATATATTTTCTGCAGATTACAATTACAATACATGTAGCGGGAAGTTTGTGTTTGTATGTTAAGATTGCGGTGTGCGAAGACAAGAACTTTGTAGACTAAATGAGCAACGGATGATATGGGAACCAGCCGACCTCTGACCTTTGAATGTAACTAAGCACAATGAGTTTCCATCTGGAATGTTCAGTATTATAAAAAAAATTTGAAGATACTGATAATAGATGCAAAACCTATTTTATTATGGTACATAACTCAACATTTCAGTACATAATATATTGGTCCAATATAATTTACAAAATTCTGACAAGTTGGCGTTTGTTTGTCCTTTGTCTACAGCAAAATATATACTGGAAGAATGATTGCTTGGAGCTGCTAAAAGGGCTTGAGCTCAGGTGATTTTACTGAGTGATTTCACATGGAAAAAAGGACGGCTAGAGAATAAGCTGCTGGGAATAGATGTCGTGGTGTAACCATCGTTCAATAGAATTAATTGAATCTAAGCCATTAATAGCAAACGAACTAATAAAAGACAATGGTTACTAATCCAGAATTTATACCAATGGTTGCTTGCTAATCGAAAAACATAAAACTAACGGCTTTTTAAGAAAGATTTGACCAATGGTTACTAGCTAATCAAAATAGTGCACGGATGCAAGGCTGGCATTGCTCACTAAAACAGAATTTATAGCACATGTAAAAAGTAATTCAGAATTTATACCAATGGTTACTAGCTTACATGTAGCCCTGTTTATATTATACTAGCTAAATAGTTAGTGCATATGCACATGTATTGAATAACTATTCATTTAACTTAAAATAGTTAGTGCAGGTGTCATACGTAACTTGCATGTAATATCAAAATAGTAAGCGCATGTGTCATATATAACTTGTATGTAATACAAGCTGAATACTCATTATTATACATGTAGCTTACAGGAAGAAACACGTTAAAAAGTAAAATAGATTAGCCTACATGCACAACTACGTGATCTTATGGGCACATTTTGTTACAACATAATAAAATATAGAGAGAAGCAAGAGAATAATGATAATAATAGAATTAATCAATGAGTTTGTCAGAGCCATACTGTCATCATCAGTGGGATGAATTGTTCTATACCCAAATTGGATGTTCCCATGTGTCGGATCAATCTTAACCACTGATTTGCACAAAATTTAAAGGTTTTGAGTGGATTGTAGGACTCGTTCATTAGATTATTAATGATATGTGTGATTGTGATTTGTCACAGGAACACCCGAGTTGGGTACAGAAGAATTAACCCTTGCGTCAGTCTCCCTTTTGTTAGAAAAATTTCTTTATCAATACATGATTGTATTACAAAGTTAATTTTTTTGTTAATACATTATTGTATTGCAAATTAAACGGTAACAACAAACAATGTTGTTCAATAATTGTAACAAATTCAATGTTACTAATTTATTCAACAATTGTCACGTCAAACTGTGTTCATAGTAACCACAGAAAGCGCAACCGATTGTACAACAAATTGAAGCAGTAGAGAACCGTCTTCAATAGAGAAGAAGAAGAAGGTAATGTCCGAGTCCAGAGATATTTCTGTTTCCTTGAAACAATATTGCCGTCGTATGCACCAAAAGATGTTGTTGCAATTTGTTTCCCAGGATAAAACGGACCAACTCCGTAGCGTAGTGCCAGCAATTAGAGCCCTGACGAACTGAAAAAGTTATAGAAACTAGATCGGAGAAATTACGTTGAAGAAGAAGCAATGCAAGCAGATCCAAAGGTATGTTCTGTCTTGTTTTGTGTAGTGAATTTATAGGCTGGAGGAGTGCCTATTTGTATGTATTAGTAACTGCTGAAGTGGAAAGGTTGCGACCCTTTAACCACTCGGTTATTAATGTGCATGTGCTCAGAATTCCAATGGTTGTAATTTGAACAGCCATGCCTTTCGAATTCCGGACTGAACAGGCATGCCTTTCTCATTTAACGCACTAGCCCAAGTAGCAACTATTGTCCCTACATTTTAATGATGTTGAGCAATAAATTGCTAACTCTTCTTTTTCCCAAATTTCTCTTACTCATGCTCATTCATATTCCAACAATCCCCCACATGAATGAGCAGTTGATCTTAGTTTTCGCGAACCATTTATCGCATCGGTTAAAGTAGCACATAGGCCTTGAACTTTCCTAGTAATTACCTATTTGAATCACAGGCGAATCAGTAGACATAGGTTGTCCTTGAACTGTATGTCTTTTGTGTAATTCCAAAGTAGATAACACACGATAAATGTTTCTTATAACCCTTCGTTCTCTATATGTGTTCGTTTTTGCCTTGAACACCTGCCTGGTCTCATAAGTGCTTAGAGAATTTGGCCTCATAATTCTCTTTGAAGCGGCGCCTTCGCACTTACGTAGGTGATTCTGTAAAGGGTATTCTCTAATTCCTCAAATACAGACATCACTAAAAGTACTAATACTTATCCTTATGCAACATATAATGCACTGACTTATCATAGGAATGGTTGGTGTATAACATTGCCATCAAGTTTCTCTTAAACTTCGTTGTCCCTTTGAACCTAGATCTTGGGATCTCCAGTCAACTAGGTGGGGTTTCCATTTTAGAAAAACCTTTAGTTTACAGGCCTTAGCCCCATTCCCTTCGATAAGGTTTGAACTTTCTCTCTTGGCAAGCCTTTTGTAAGTGGATCCGCTAAGTTATCTTTAGATCGAAGGTACTTTATTGTGATAACCTCTGTTAGAGAGAAGTTGTCTTATCTTTTTATGTCTACGACGAATATGCCTAGATTTACCATTGTATAGTGTACTGTTGACTATCACAATGTATACATATTGGAGGCATATGTTTTCTCCAATTGGGAATGTCTTCTAAGAAGATTCAAATCCTTCTGCTTATTATGCAGTCTTATCTAGGGCAATAAACTTCAATTTCATCATAGATCTAGTGATACAAGTCTGTTTGGATGATTTCCATAAAATTGCTCCATTTCCTAATATGAACACATATCCACTTGTAGACTTTGTATCATGTAATCCAGTGATCCAATTTCCATCACTGTATCCTTCCACTATTGAAGGATATTTTGTATAGTATAGACCATAGCTCTGCGTATACATTCGATATCCTAGAGCTCTGATTATCGCTTTCCAATGATGTTTACCAGGATTACTGGTAAATCTTCTTAGTTTTCTTACAGCATATGCGATATCAGGCCTAGTACAGTTCATAACATGTATGATACTTCCTAGTATACGAGAGTATTTTAACTGGTAGATACCATCACCAATGTTCTTTACCCAATTTTGGTTCATATCTACTGGTGATTTTGCAATAATTATATTATATTGCTTGAAATTTTCAAGTATTTTGGTGATGTAATGTGATTGGGATAATGCATTTCCCTGTGGTGTTCTTAGAATTTTTACACCCAATATGACATCAGCCAGTTCTAGGTCTTTCATATCCAATCTAGAGGATAACATATCCTTTATAGATGTTATTATGACCTTGTTATTGCCTAGGAGCAACATGTCATCAACATAGAGACAAACAATGACATATCCAATATGTGTGTGTTTTATGTACACACATTTGTCTGATTCATTTATCGTGAATCCGTTTTATAACATAGTTTTATCAAACTTCTCATGCCACTGTTTTGGAGCTTGCTTAAGACCATAAAGTGATTTTACCAATTTGCAAACTTTATTGTCATTTTCAGAGCTTAGAAATCCTTCAGGTTGTTTCATATAGATTTCTTCCTCTAATTCGCCATTCAAATGTGCTGTTTTAACATCCATTTGATGTATTTCTAAGTCATGCAATTGCAATAAGCATTCTTATTGACGTTATCCTTGTTTCTAAGGAAATATACATGATAGTATCTGGTACATTCGTCAATGAATGTAATAAAGTACATTTTTCCACCTCTAGTTTGACACATTTTCCAAATTACATACATCAGCATGTATTAAATCTAGAGGCTCGGTCTCTCGTTCAATATGATGAAACGAGGTTCTTGTCAATTTTGCTTCTGCACAAACTTGGCATTAATAGTTGGAATTTTTATTGCATTTTGGTGTAAATTCTAGATTAATCAATTTTCGCAATGTATGAAAGTTTACAGGACATATGTTAGAAAATTTAATAATATAAGCAAAAGATTAACTTTTATTTATATCAGTGCGTGGTACAATAGTGGTTGCATTTGCTTTAAACAAACCATCACACGCATATACTCTTCCAACATACACTCCATTCTTGGAAAGTACAAATTTATCATCTTTAAAGATTAATTTGAAACCATGCTTGCTTAGCGTATTTCTGGAACATGGAGAACATCATTAGTTCCTTTCCAGAAGTCAGTTTCAACACAACTTTTCCTTTGCCTTCCACCTTTGAAGTAGATGAATGGCCTATAAAAGTTTGTTCATCAGCATTTGCTGTTTTGTATTTGTCTGTTGAAACATCAGGTTTCAATTTCTTTTTAAATATCCATTTATTACCTAAGGTCTTACACCCTTGAGGTAAATTGACCAATTCCCATGTATGATTAGACATAATGGTTCAATCTTATTGTTAATCGCCTCCTTACAATAAGGGGCATCGTTGGAAGACACATCTTGTGTGTATGTCAATGGATCATCATCTAACACAAAGGTATAGAAGTTCGGTCCAAAGGTTTTTTAAGGTACTTGACCTTTTTTTTTTGGTTCCTCCACTTGTTGCTCAGCACTACTTTGCTGAGTTTTATTTTGTTCAGTATTCTCAAGAGAATAAGGAACTCCATCCTCCCTTGGTCTCTTTGTTTCAAGGGGAATATATGTTCGAAAAATCTAGCATTTCTCGACTCAATGATGGTATTTTCATGAATATCATCAATTTCAGATTTGTGTATCAAAAATCAGTATACAACACTGTTTTGTGCATATCCAATGAATACACAATCAATTGTTTTTGGTCCAATTTTGACCTTCTTTGGTTTTGGTACCTCTACTTTGGCAAAACACCCCCACATTGTTAAGTAATTTTAGGATGGTGGTCTGTTTTTCCAAAGTTCATGAGGAGACTTAGAGTTTTCTTTTGGGGTTTCTTTATTTAAAATATGATTTCCCAAAAGAATAGCTTCTCCCCAAAAGTTATCTGGCAAGCCAGAAACTAACCATAAAGCATACACTTGAGAGCCCCAACTTGACATCAATAAAATATTGTGTCATGGACTCCAAGAGTCCCAAGGAGCTAGGCCCAATTTGACATCAATATAATATTGTGTCTTGGTTTAGCCACGTCTGTTTACAAGCCCCTTTCTCCTTTATTTATATAAGCATATAGAAAGGTGGGTACTCATATTTCATAATGTGGGACTTTTGTTTGCTTTCCTCTCTCCGTTTTGCTTTTCATTTTCTTATTGAGTTGATTCTCAACTTATTGTTTAAACACATCAAATGCTAATTTAGCCTAAAAAGAAATTGCAAGCTACATGGCAATATTGAAAAGTCAAACATTGGAAAGCAAACCAAAAAAATTTGCAATTTCATAATATGGTTCACACAATTCACACTAAGTTTTGAATATGCAAAACATTTCATGCGTTACAAGCCAAATGATTCATTAAATATACTTTTAAAGCACAAATCATTTTGAATATGAATAGTCAAATGTCAGTTACCAACATATGAATTTCATATTTAATTCACACAAGTTTTCAATTTCAGAAGAGGAAAAGACTGACAATATATATGTATGACCTTTAAATGGTATTGCGATTGATATAATATAAATGGATCATTTAATAATATAAATGAATCATTTAATAATATAAATGAATCATTTGAAACTTGAAGATGTTTGCAGCAACTGAATCAAAGAAGAAGAAAAATGAATTTTAAGAATATCAGTACAAATCCAAACAAATTCAACATATCTTAAAATTCAAATGTTTCAATAATTCATGTCTTAAATAAAAACAAAGATTCCTCAATAGAATTAACCAAGAGTGGCTTTGATACCACTTGTAGGAAACACAATGTTTTTAAATCTGAAGATGAAACTCAGGTTGATTTAATTGAGAAACAAATACACGAAAATAACTGAATCAGCAGCAGAGCATACCTGAGTGTATAGCAAATTTATGAAGATAAGATATGTTTATAATCTATCAAATTAGCATACGTTCAAACAAGTAAAATATTGTTTCAAAATTGTTAGAAAATTTTCTTTATCAATACATGATTGTATTACAAAGTTAAATCTTTTGTCAATACATTATTGTATTGCAAATTAAACGGTAACAACAAACAATGTTGTTCAATAATTGTAACAAATTCAATGTTACTAATTTATTCAACAATTGTCACGTCAAACTGTGTTCATAGTAACCACAGAAAGCGCAACCGATTGTACAACAAATTAAAGCAGTACAGAACCGTCTTCAATAGAGAAGAATAAGAAGAAAGTAATGTCCAAGTCCAGAAATATTTCTGTTTCCTTGAAACAATATTGTCGTCGTATGCACCAAAAGACATTGTTGCAATTTGTTTCCCATGATAAAACGGACCAACTCCGTAGCGTAGTGCCAGCAAACAAAGCCCTGACGAACTGAAAAAGTTATAGAAACTAGATCGGAGAAATTACGTTGAAGAAGAAGCAATGCAAGCAGATCCAAAGGTAAGTTCTATCTTGTTTTGTGTAGTGAATTTATAGGCTGGAGGAGTGCCTATTCGTATGTATTAGTAACTGCTGAAGTGGAAAGGTTGCGACCCTTTAACCACTCGGTTATTAATGTGCATGTGCTCAGAATTCCAATGGTTGTAATTTGAACAGCCATGCCTTTCGAATTCCGGACTGAACAGGCATGCCTTTCTCATTTAACGCACTAGCCCAAGTAGCAACTATTGTCCCTACATTTTAATGATGTTGAGCAATAAATTGCTAACTCTTCTTTTTCCCAAATTTATCTTACTCATGCTCATTCATATTCCAACACCTTTTGCATGCATGTTTCTCTCCCTTACTTTATTTGTTTATGCCAATACGCCATGTCATCACAACCTTGTCCCTTAGATCTCACTATTTCAACGGTTTAGATACAAGAGGAATTGACGTGCAGCATAAGAGGTGGAGAGGAACCTTACTCTCTCTCTCTCTCTCTCTCTATATATATATATATATATATATATATATACATACACATACACACACACTTTAATGCCTTCTAAGTTGAACAAACTCACACACAAGTTTTTATGTTGTCATTTGATGGAGATGTTGCGTTATTATTGATGTTTTTTCTCTGTGCTTAGCCTTGATGCATTGCACCCTTTATAGGAAGTAAACTTTCACTTGTTGCCATTTATGTTGTTCACCATATCATATATGTTGTTTAGCTTTAGTTATCTCATGAGTTATTTGTTGATTTGGACTTAACTTATTCCTTTTCTATAAAGAAGGAATTCTCATCTACATGCCTTATATTTATTATCATATGATAACTGATATGTTTAAACAAGACTTACCCGTGTATTCATACTGAGGTCAGATCAAGTTGTTTCATGTTCATAGCATGTTGTTGATTTGTGTTTAGCTGTTTCACCATGAACTACCTCTCTTAAGGCTATTTCCTAAGATATGTAGTCATATATTTATGTCATATCTACATTTATTCTTTTGAGGCATGATATATATGTAAATGGTTTTGTAAAACCACTCGAATTGTAGCACATGTATATGATGCATTCTGCTATTGTACCTATATGTAACATGTTCTTTGACTTGCTATCTATGATGTGTTGTGGTTCATTCTAAATACGATCCTTAGCCATCATAGTTTTATATTAGATGAATTGAGTATGTCATCCTCTTGAGATAAGAAAAAAATACACCCAATCGACGTATTCGATACTCGTCTAATACAAGATTACAGATGGTCACTCCTAACCCACCCTATTCTCCACTCTAGTAGACAATATTACTTGGTAAAATTCTTTATCAGGGTGGATGTCGAGGTGAGGCATTAAAAAACACTGAATTAGCTTGAGTCTAGAGAGTGTTCTGTGCTAATTGAGCCTGGATATCACTTTATTGCTAGAAATTTGGAAATATCGAAAATTATTGATTTATCTTTTGAAGTTGAATCTGATTTTGGCTTGGTGAGCTTCGTATTCATTACCATTGATTTCTATCTTTAGTAAGATTTGAAAATTTAGGTACTTTTTTCAACTTTGAGCTTTGGCTTAAATCTGATGATTTTCTTTGTTGATAGAAGTTTTGCCGAGGGCTGTTATGGTAATGGTAAATTTACCGTTACCGTACCGTTACTGATAAATCGGTAAGCAGTTACAAAATTAAACGATAAACTGATGCATTCGGTACGGTAACTGTAATTTTACCGTTATATGCGGTAAAGTACCAGTAAAAAAAATTATTCTAATGGTAACGTTAAATTACCAGTGAACTAATACGTTTTATATTTTGGTCCATTTGATCAAAATTTAATGCTGCGAGTCATTTAGAAAATTAGGTAGTGTTTGGTTTATTTTTTGTTTTGAGTTTTCAACGTTAATTTTGAAAGATGCAAAGATTTGAAGGGTATCGGAGGTGACGGACTAAAGATGAAGGGAATGATGAAGGGTATGGATGATGGTGGATGGATGAATTTGATGTCGTTCTTCCATTGTTTCTTAAAATACGGGAAATGATAAAAAGTTGTTTTCGTTTTGTAAAATAATCGTTTTCCACAATATGTGTGCGTTGTTCGTACTTTTGTATGTACCAAAACCAAAAGGTAAATTTTATTTTCATACACGTTTTTAGTCAGTTAATCCACCCTATAAAATAGGATCTTTGAATGATATTAACATTTAAAATTTAATCAGTTCATCCACTTAAAAACATAAATATCTTTCTTTCTTTCTCCTTTGTTCGTATAGTTCGTTCTTTCTTTTCTATCTTGTTCTGCATGTCATTATTTCTACAACCTATTTGATTAAAGAAGAACTATTAATCCATTTATTAGTTTTAATTTCATTTAGTTTGTCAGCAACAACCCACGTTGAAATACATTATGAAAGTCTCTCGTAACATCTAGTCGAAGATGAGTTTTTTCTTTAACTTTCTTCTTCGATGATTAATATAATATAATATTGCTATCACAAATTAATACCCATCCAGCTCTGAAATATGTGTTGTCATAAACTCTATTATTCCGTTCCTTTCATGTGTGACAAATAGTTTTTGCAATGCAGATACAAGCTAGGTCTCTCTCTCTCTAGACTTATTACAAAATTTGCTTTTGCTCGTAAATTCATGGTGCATTTTGGTGTGATATCAATTATTCTTTAGCCGCAGATAACTTGCATGGAAAAATAAATGCTTGCTTTTCTTTGTTTCTTATTTACACAAGAGCAGGTTGTATCCTTGTACAATGATTCTTTTTTTCGTATGACTGCATAAAATTTAGTTGATGTATAAAAGAAGTTGCATTTGAATTTTTTCTCTTCTTCTATGTGACCTCCTATGAAACTTAATTTTGTTGTTTGTACCGTTTCCCTTCTTTCAACACAAAGTTTAGTGATCGTTTTAGTTGAAACAAAAGAGATATCTAGGATGCTTCCAGGTATGAATGCTTCGTTCTTAAGTTGATTAACTGACTATTGGTGCAACAGCAAGTATGTACCGTGGCTTACAAATATGGTTGCAAGACCGATTATTGAGCTTCTGCAAATATTATATCCATCGCGAGTTCATGGTTTTAAGTTTTGTGGATTAATATGAAATCTTTAAGTTAATCCACTTGTGGATTAACTTACAAAATAGTTGTGGATTAACTTATTAAAGTTTTAAATGGTGGATTAACTAACGGAATGTGTGGATGGAAATAAAATTTACCAAACCAAAAACTAAAAAAAAGCGAGAACGCACACTTAGGTTTCGCCTTCTCCATTTAGCTTCCTACAGCCAGTCGCATCTTTTCCTTTCATTTATAATTTATTTTATTTCCTCTAATGTTGATTAGGGTTCATGACTTCATTCGTCCAATTCAATTCAAAAGTTTGCAATCAGCTCGATTAATTTGGATTTAGGAACTTAGAGAAGAACTACTCTCTGCAAATTGGTAAGATTTCCTGTCTGAATCTCTGATTGCGTTCGTTTTTTTTCGATTTTTCATCCGTGTTTCAATTTCTTCCAAAATTTTGGACTGGTGAATTACTAATTGTGAAGCAATGATAAAATATTGCTTTTTTAAACGCTAAAATTTTAGCTTTCGAATATATTTTTTGGACATTAAAAAGTTATTTTAGCCCTATTTTTTCAACATTTTAAATATGTTTGCGGTTCACTATTTTTTTTAATTCTCTAGAATTTATTATCAAAATATAATTAGCATTTACGTATTTATTAGTGCTTTAATTAATTCTGCCAATTGTACAATGACCCCAAATAATGTATTGTTGCCCCATTTAAAGTACAAATGAAATTTTCAAATTTCAGTCAATAACTCTAACAGATATCAAATCAATGCTAGGAATGCTCAGCAGATTCAGGATATAGTTAGGCATTTGCGCCTAAAAGCGAGTTTAAAAGCATAAAATGGAAGTGTAGCTTCTATATCAAATAATGTCAGTTCCATAGGTGACCATCTGTCTATTGCCTTTTAGTTGAATAACATTACTTGCCTAGATAAGATTTTTTTGTGTTTGCTTCTTGATAACCTTAAAGTTGCATCTTTTTCCTCCTTTGTGAACATTGTTCATCATGAACATTTGTTTTCCTATGAGTTGTAAAATGTCTAAGCTTAGGCACATATAGTTATCACAAATTTATCTCAAATTTAAAATATTAAATGGAGCTGGAACGACCGAAACTAAATTGTGTTGTGATATAAAAGCATTATAACATTTAGGTTCCATCTAAATTATTATTTTAGATGCATGTTACTATAGACATATGGGTTTATTATACGTATCGTGGTTACCTATTCCTTTGAGCTATCCCCAGTTTGCGATTGATTACTCTTTTTATTGATAGCTGAAAGAACACTAACTTGATAATACAATCATCAAGGCATTTTATTTTCTAAACTACAGCAAAGTATATGAATTTTCTCGCAAAAGAATGCTATATATTCATACCAAAAGAGATGCATATTAGGAGAAATAGTTTGAACTAACCAACTAGAGCTCATGCCAAACACAAATGGATGTTCTGTCTATTTCCATCTAAACTAGTAACCAAAGTTTTGTTTCCAGCTATTTTAAAAACACATTATTGTCCATACATTGTTTTCATATTTGTTTCGCCTTCCTTTTTGACTGCTTTCATATACTTTTTTTGTGCTTTCATACACTTTTATTACTTCCGTTGTTCACAGTTTTCATTTGTTTTTTTTACTCATTGTTGCATGATGCTTATCAATTTTTTTTGCTTCTATATTTTGTTGCTTCCATATATTTCGAATACTTTTTTTTTTTTGCTTCCTTATGTTTTTTATTACTTCTGTATGTTAATTTCATGCTTTGGCCATATGAAATTTCATTCAGTTATCATGACAAATTTCATATATTTCAATTTTCATTTAGTTCTTTGAACAACATATATAATATAAAAGAAATATTTGTTAGAAATGAATAAGTGGATTTGGCAAAATCTGGAAAAATCACTAAGTCCCACATTGGGAAAACTTATGCCTTAATTCACTACATATACAAAAGCTTGATATGTTATATCAAAAGAAAGAGGAAGAGAGAGAGGTAATGGAATAGCATGAACAAAGCATGCACATCTTTCATATTAAATTAAAAAGGTCAAAGATTAGGGCCTGTTGGTAAAGGGTCGCAACCTTTCCGACAGTCGTTGTAATTCGAACAGTAACACCCCTTCACGAATAAATGCCTCTTCGTAGCCTATATAAAGGGCAGCGAAATAGCAAATCAGTATATGTTTTCTCCCTTTTTCCCTTCTTCCTCCAACGCTCTGTTCTGTAAATACAACTACTTTGCGTTCGCCGTTGCTTCGTCTACCGCACTGTACGGTGAAGTTGATCTGTTTTATCTTGGGAATCGATTTGCAACAACACCCTAAAGTGCTACAGAGGGGCGCAAATACGATTTAAGGAAACATCCGATTTCAGACTGGACTCGGATTACTACGTATTTTCAGATCAACTGCGACGGTATATTTTCCTCACTTTGTTTTCCTGTTGCGTTCATTTTTTCCAAAGTTTCCATATTACTATTCATAATCTGCAGATTGTTGTATCAACACAGTTTTGCTGTTGTTGGTGATAACAATATTAGCCTAATGGTGAACTGAATGTAGTAGACCCTATGAAATATTCTAAAATACATATGCATGAAAAATGTTGGATCTTGTACCCCTTTCTGTTAGTTATTATTGCTACGATTATTGTTATTAGTAGGGCAATTGAATTAAATATGTTCAAGAATCAGGTCTTAAATTTACTCTTTTTGAATGGTACATCCTGTTTGAATGATACATCCAGTTCGAATCGGGTCTTAAAAATGGCACAAGTGACACATTATTTTTATCATTATGTGCTACCTTCAACTTCAGGATTTGGTTTCATTTTTCCTGCGCTTTTGTATTTTTTAATTAGACTAAACAAAATATGATACATTTTCATCTCTCAATAAAAAAAATTCTTACATGCACCTTTATAGGTTTGTTGGTTCCACTGTCTGATCGGCCACCTTCCTCTACTTCACTTAATTGACTAATTCAAATTGTTACTTGTTAGTGAAAGCGATGGGAAAATTAGAGCATCTTTGGTGGCTTATTCGGTCATTAACTCCACGTTTAAACCGATTTTCTTTTTCTGCTAATGAAATGATGAATGCACTTTTTGTTTCAACTGAATTGTTATGCAATGTAAACTGTTAAAACTGATTTTTATTTATGTAACCATGTATGTGCTGCTGCTGTCACTTTGTTGTTTATTATTTTATGTTTGTCATTTTATGTCTTTATTAATTTATTTTGTTAATATTTATAAACTCAGACTTGCAGTTGATATGGTATACACATATAGCATGTTCATCTTTGTGTGGTACTTACTATTTAACATTTTTATTCTACATGTACATCAGCAAAGTAGATGTTTATACTATTTTTAGAAAACGGTAATTTACAGTCACCGACAAAACGATTACCGTTGTATCGGTATACTGACAGAACGGTTACCGACGTATCGGTAACAGTAAGCATTTTTTATTATCGAATAAAATGGTACAGTAATGGTATTTGCATAATGGTAACTGTAACCGTTACCATAACAGTCCTAGTTTGGCCGGTATGTCAAAAATTTGGTATGCTAAAGATATGTGATTGATTTTCAATTTTCCTTTCATTACTTGTTGTTGAACAAAATAAAAATCTGTTTCCATATGTTTGGCTCTGACATGCAACACATGGTTGGTGGGTAATGAAATAACACTTAAATTGTCATACCACAAAACTGGTTTTAAATATCTTTAGCAACCTTTCCGACAGTCGTTGCAGTTGTAATTCGAACAGTGACACCCCTTCACGAATAAATGCCTCTTCGTAGCCTATATAAAGGGCAGCGAAATAGCAAATCAGTATTTGTTTTCTCCCTTTTTCCCTTCTTCCTCCAACGCTCTGTTCTGTAAATACAACAACTTTGCGTTCGCCGTTGCTTCATCTACCGCACTGTACGGTGAAGTTGATCTGTTTTATCTTGGGAATCGATTTGCAACAACACCCTAAAGTGCTACAGAGGGGCGCAAATACGATTTAAGGAAACAGCCGATTTAAGACTGGACTCGGATTACTACGTATTTTCAGATCAACTGCGACGGTATATTTTCCTCACTTTGTTTTCCTGTTGCGTTCATTTTTTCCAAAGTTTCCATATTACTATTCATAATCTGCAGATTGCTGTATCAACATAGTTTTGCTGTTGTTGGTGATAACAATATTAGCCTAATGGTGAACTGAATGTACTAGACCCTATGAAATATTCTAAAATACATATGCATGAAAAATGTTGGATCTTGTACCCCTTTCTGTTAGTTATTATTGCTTCGATTATTGTTATTAGTAGGGCAATTGAATTAAATATGTTCAAGAATCAGGTCTTAAATTTACTCTTTTTGAATGGTACATCCTGCTTGAATGATACATCCAGTTTGAATCGGGTCTTAAAAATGGCACAAGTGACACATTATTTTTATCATTATGTGCTACCTTCAACTTCAGGATTTGGTTTCATTTTTCCTGCGCTTTTGTATTTTTTAATTAGACTAAACAAAATATGATACATTTTCATCTCTCATTAAATTTTTTTCTTACATACACCTTTATAGGTTTGTTGGTTCCACTGTGACCACCTTCCTCTACTTCACTTAATTGACTAATTCAAATTGTTACTTGTTAGTGAAAGCGATGGGAAAATTAGAGCATCTTTGGTGGCTTATTCGCTCATTAACTCCACGTTTAAACCGATTTTCTTTTTCTGCTACTGAAATGATGAATGTACTTTTTGTTTCAACTGAATTGTTATGCAATGTAAACTGTTAAAACTCATTTTTATTTATGTAACCATGTATGTGCTGCTGCTGTCACTTTGTTGTTTGTTATTTTATATTTTTCATTTTATGTCTTTATTAATTTATTTTGTTAATATTTATAAACTCAGACTTGCAGTTGATATGGTATACACATATAGCATGTTCATCTTTGTGTGGTACTTACTATTTAACATTTTTATTCTACATGTACATCAGCAAAGTAGATATTTATACTATTTTTAGAAAACGGTAATTTACAGTCACCGACAAAACGATTACCGTTGTATCGGTATACCGACAGAACGGTTACCGACGTATCGGTAACAGTAAGCATTTTTGATTATCGAAGAAAACATACAGTAACAGTATTTGCATAATGGTAACTGTAACCGTTACCATAACAGTCCTAGTTTGGCCGGTATGTCAAAAATTTGGTATGCTAAAGATATGTGATTGATTTTCAATTTTCCTTTCATTACTTGTTGGTGAACAAAATAAAAATTTGTTTCCATATGTTTGGCTCTGACATGCAGCATATGGTTGGTTGGTAATGAAATAACACTTAAATTGTCATACCACAAAATTGGTTTGTGCTTATATTAATCTTTTATTCACTTAGTAGCAATTGTATTCATATGATTTCTGTTGCTGCATGTGCTATGCTTTTGTACTCGACCTTGACACAGTTGACTGCTTTTTAGAACAACATGAGACTGGATTATTACCAACATATATGCAATATCCAGTGGTAGATCTTCTATCATCAAGGTCATCTTCCATGTCAAAGTCAGTATATCCAACTGTATTTAGATGCTTGCTTGCTCTGAACTTTAATCCAATGTTAACAGTGATCTTTAAATATCTTAATATCCTCTTTACAACTTACAGTGCTACTCTTTATGATCTTGCATAAATTGACATATTTTGTTAACGTTAAACCATATTTCTGGTCTTATAATGGTAGCATATTGTAATGCTCCAACAATATTTCTATATTGTCTAGCATTACATATGAACTCTACCAAGTGTTTTGATAAGTGATGCCCTATTATCATTGGTGTTACATGGAATTTGGTGCATCTATTTGTGCTTTAGTTAAATTTTCATGATACATTTTCTTTAACATAAATGTTTTTAAATTTGATTTTCTGGTAACATCAATTCCTAATAAATAAGAGCTCTAGGATCCTTTAATGAGAAACGTTTGTCATGGAGTTAGATCCTTGATCTTTGAGACGTTATTGCCTATGATAATTAAATCATCAATGTGTGTGTGTATTTGAGGTATCATTTAATGTTAATAAATAGAGAAATATTTAATTTGATAGGCTGATTTTTCAGTCATATTACTGTAGATTTCCATTTATTAAACAAGACTCTAGAAGCCTATTATAGACCTTAAATTTCTTTATTCAATCACTACGCCATAGATGGCCTACGACAACCCCGGAGAAATGACGTAGTAGGTGCCAAAAAGTGTTGCTGTAGGCAAAAAATGATCTGTGGCAACACTTTTTTGGGGTTGTCTTTTGCCACGTTGCCTTAGAGTCAAAGGCGACACATTTGCGACCCTAAGGCAACATCAACACAGATGTTGCCGCATGTACTAAATTTACAAAAATGTGGGATCCACTAAAATCTGTAACCGGGTTTACGGAATCGCCACTAAAATCTGTAGCCCGGGTTCACGGAATCCAGTTGTGGGGCCTACATGCATAAATCTATGGCAACAATTTTACCACCCAATGACAACACTATATCATAGCTATGACAACATTTAACATCACATGCTGCAACATTATATCATATATATGGCAACATTACATAACATAACATCAAACTGAAATTAACAAAGAACTTTTATTTCAAATTAACAAGCAAACACAAGTAGTACTTAGTCAACTACAAAGTAACAAAACATTGCCACTAAATTCAATTTTACAGACATTTCAAAAACAAACACAGCAAGTCCTAAATTCATGTATACATAAAACTAAAACAGTTTCAAAATATAGCGCAAGCCTTCAATGCTTTCAATGCCTCTACTGCATCGCATACCTCTAGTGCCTTCAGTAACAAGTTCTTGAAAATCCTCATCATTACCTCCTTCACCTGCATACATCAGTTGTATTTCAGCACAAAATAAGAGGTATGCATGCCTCAATTGTATTTCAGCACAAACTATGGTCATAGTATAACTGAGTTTCCTTTCAGCACAAACTGAGTTTCATAACTGAATTTTATTTGCATTTCAGTATAACATAGTATACTGATCTAAACAATGTGTATAAAAGTGTACTGATCTAAACAATGTATGAGTTACATAACCGATCTAAACAATGTGTATACAAGTGTATACTGATCTAATCATAACTAAGTTTTATTTGCATTGGCGTTTCATTTACATAACTGAGTTACATAACAGAGGCACAATGTGGATACCAGTGTACTGATATAAACATAACTGGGTTACATAACTGATCTAAACAATGTTTATACAAGTGTGGCAGTGTGGCAAAAATTATGTAATCAGTAATTTAGGTTTAATGAGCAATGTGGAAAAAATTATCACTAATCTGCAATGTGGCAAAAATTATCACTAATCTACAATGTAACAAAAATTAAAATTATATCTGAAAAACTGCCCATGCATGCTATTTCATGTTACTACACTGCTCTACATTGCCATAACAACACACAAAAGAACTCCAAACATGATCCAGGACATACCTAAAGCTTTTGCAAAGAATTTTTCTCCTGTGTCGTATTTTCCACATTCAATGCGCATTAGGGCCAACTCTTCCTTCATATCTACCAAAAATTCATCGGCTTTTGCCCTCTTTTGCTTCAGCAAATTTTCTTCAATTGTCTTCTTTTCCACGAGCAATTGCGATATAGTGTTTTCTTTTTCCATCAATTTAACGGTAGTATCATCCAATTCAGAATTGTTGTTGATTTCATACACTTCGTCATGCCACATAAAATAGTTGCAATCGCCATTCTGCAAATATATTAAATTCTTGAGTAAAACATCAATGAAAGATATGATAATCGACATGGAGCAACAAAAAAACTTAATTTATACTTACCGGCCACATGGAGCAACCAAAAAACTTCTTCCCTACATTCGGCCCTACCTTCACAGTCCTCATCTTCGCTGGGATTTTGTGGTGGCAGTTCTTTCTCGCAGCCGCTGTTGATGAATTTGAAGTAGAAATTGATTGAGCGATCATTCAACTCGATTTGAAGGAAGAATTGAAGTGATATCACAAACTGCAAATCATTCAATAGGCTTTCAGGCATGTATTTAATGTATATTCAGTATTTGTGTGCATAATCAAAACAAAACATGCGTATATTATTAGCCAGTCTTACACACACACACACACACACACACACACGCACACACACTCTTAAGAAATAATGCTTACACTTATTAGACGGTCTTATTGAAATAGATCATGGTAATACTTAAGAAATGATAACTATCATGTATATGTAAGCATCCTTATGAAACCATTTTCATAAATCAGTGTATCATGTCTCAATCATCACAGACAACAACAACCTGGGAAACCCGAGCAGTTGTTTAGAACATGCAGCTCATATAAGGTCGTTGGTCTAATTATTCACAACCACACTTCACTAGGAACTAAAGTTATGTTTTATTAAATTGATTAACAACTAAATAGCGGCTCAAAGAACATTTCAGTGAATCAACATACAATGAAACCACAAAAATACACCACCATCTACAATTTATAGATCACGCCCAATATTGCTGCTCATATCTACCTTAGTTTTTAAGTTTCAAAACTCCTTCAACTAAACTAAGCTACAAACCCAGAATCAAACTTGTATTACCATATTTAGAAGCATTGTTCTGGCCAAAACAACTAGCCTCAGTTTCAGGCTTATTTGTAGATGAAGATTCTGGATTATAGTCTGAGACAGTGCATTCTGAAACTCAGTTTTTGCCAGTATATCTCAAAGTATCTAGATTGAACATAAGCTCAATTTTTGAGGTAACGCACTGTTCGAAAATGAATTGTGTGAAACAAAAAATTAGGAATTTTACCTCAATAAATGCAAAGCGTAAGGGAGACAACTGACAAAATAACCAGACTGTCACACAGACGGAGTTGGAGGAAGGGCACAACAACCGATTGGAATTGCGGCGGACAAAAAAGGGGAAATTGCTGAGGCAGAGGACGACAGTAAGAAGTGGTAGGAGAAACGAAACAGTGACGATGAGCAGGGATGCTGATTGTCTCGAAGCCGACCAATTTGATTGTAAATGGAAATTAAAAGGGAGAATTGATGGTCGTTCGATTTGGAATTAGGGATCGGTGATTTTGGGAATTTGGGGTAGAAACGAAATGAAAAGAGAGGCGGTAGAAAGAAAATAAAAGCAGGAATAGAAATAAGTGAGGTGCGAATTGATGATGTGGACGGACGACTGAGATTTTGTTTAAACTAATGGTATGGATCGCTGAAGTGTATTTATTTTTTTAAATATTTTTATTTAGAATATATCTATAGCCACTACAACACAATTTGATATCTATCATAACACACTGAAGCGTGTGTTGCAATAGACAAAAAGAAGGCATAACAATGGCAACATTGTAGTAGGCAACACCATGAATTTTCGTTGCGATAGGCCATCTATGGCATAGTGAATCTACAAACCAACCTTCTATCTTGCTTATAGCCTTATGGCCATTCTATGTAGACTTCCTCCTTTAAATATCCATTTAGAAAGACATTATTTATATCCAATTGTCTTATTTTCCCTTTTTTGTGCAAAGCTACGGTGAGAACAATTATGACTGTTATTAGCTTAACTAGCGGAGAGTATGTCTCATCAAAGTCACACTTACTATTGTGTGTACCCCTTTGCTACAAGTTTTGCTTTATATCTTGCTATTGTTCCATTAGGGATTCTTTTTAATTTGAATGTCCATATGTATCCCACCATGTTTTTGTTTCTAGGTGGATGGACTAAGTTCAGTGTTTATTTTTCATTAAAGAACTATATTCTTCATCCATAGCTTGCTTCTAATTCTTATCATCGATTGCTTGATCAAAATTTATTGGTTCTTCAAATGTGATAGCGCCTGTATAAACCTTTAGCTTGAAATCCTACTTTCTGATTTGGTAGTCATTGGATGTCCAATACGAGTAGGTTGAGTTGTATGTGCTTACTCTTTTATATTTCCTCATTGTGCACTTGATTGTTTATGCTCATGTTTTTGATTTGTGCATTGTTTTTTATCATCTGCTGGAGTTTGATTGAATTGATTAGATGTTTCTATCTGCTCATGATGTGACTCACCTGTCACTTCATGTTTTCAACTAGAACAATCTAAACTTTTTCATTCCACTCATTGAGAGGTAAACTTGGTATTGAAGTTTTTGGTTATATACCTTTTGACTTGCCACTATACCTGTACTAGAAAATGGAAATAAATTTTTATTGGAACCAACATATATACTCACAACTATTGTTCTACGACCGTTTTAACACTTATATCCCTTATGATCACTTCCATGTCCTAGAAATATGCAAGAAAATGGTCCAAAACTTAACTTATGAGCATTATAAGTAATATATATGGAAAACACAAGCATCCAAATGCTTTTAATTTGTGATAATTTGGTTTTATATTAAACATAACCTCTAATGGAAAATTATTTTTTAGAATTTTAGTTATAAATATGTTTATCAAATAAACTTCCATACTAAATGCACATGGCCAAAATTTCATGGCTAACGACCCTTGTGCTAATACTGTAAGACCACCTTCCGTAATATGTTTGTATTTCCTTTCAACTAAACAATTATATCTACAAGTGTATAAGTATATGAATTTAAGAATGGTTCCTTTTTTTAAAAGGAAACATTTAAGTATCTTAAATTCAATCCCACCATATGTTTAAATTATTTTAGTTGATGGTTTATTTGTCTTTCATTTTGTGCTACAAAGTGTACGACTGCTTTAATAGTATTTTATTTTGGTCTAAGAAAATATATCCATGTGTAACTAGTGTGTGCATATACAAATAACACATAATAATTAAAACCATAATCTAAACTAACTAGTGTTGGACCTCACTAGTCAACAATAACTTATTCAAGTGGATTTTCATATGTTGTTAGAGAATTTGTTAAAGCGAGTTTATGATTTTTTTTCCCTAGGTACCAATGTATGCCCAATGGGTGTTATCCACTGCCTTTCCCAGTCATTACATTTAGTGTAAGAGCTGAAGGTTAAGTAATAACCATGACTCTGTTGTGTGACTCAATAGAGATGGGTTAGTAACACCCTGAATTGAGTTTCAATGTACACGTACCCCAATAATCAAATCCTTTCAGAATAGTTTTGAATTCAAAAACACATCTTTTCAAAAATTGAATTTGAGAATAAATCGGCTCATATGTCAACATATAATTCTTTAGCGAGTATGTCTTTAACTAAATAATAGTGTGGATAAAATTCAATATAAACATTGTTGTCATTTACAAATTGGGACAAACTCATAAAATTCCTCTTTATTTGAGTCACTCTTAATGAATTGTTAAGATATGATTATCTTTCATCGTTAATGCAAGAAATTCTATTGTGTGTAATTTTAGTACTCTCACAATTGTCTATTTGTATGGATTTTTTTACCTCTGCGCTCATTCTGTCCAAGATTTAGATTATCAATATAGTTTGTAATGTGGTTGGTTGCTCCTGAATCTGAATATTAACTTTCATCCATTATGTCTTCTGGTTTCACCGCCCTATTCCATCGATAATTTCTTAAAAAAAATTAGTTGATTACTTGATTCAACTTGACCAACATTAGCACTTGGATTAGTCTTTTCTATATTATTTTGATTTTTTTTCCAGCTACATGATTTGCATTGAATCTAAAGTAATAATTTATGTCGGTGTGGAATTCTATCACATATATGGCATTTTGGTATATTATTACTACTATTCCATCTGCCTCTTCCCGTTGACCTGCTAGAGCCGCCACCCATTAAATTTTCTTTGAAGATTGGTATGTCTTGAAATTGTTAGCATTTCTGTTTATGTAGTTTGCAGCATAGTCAACCGATAAATCCAAGTTGTATGGTTTCTTGTTGTCTATTCTATCTTCAGGTGCTAATAGTGTAATACCTCGCATTTTTAGTGATAATTAAAAATACACGTATATATTATATGCATAGATATATTTAAAGGAAAATAATAATAATATATAGGTGTATTGAAATGAAGGAAAATGAATTGCATGCAATATATATATATATATATATATATATATATAAATTAAAAATAAGTTAATGCAAGGAAAAAAAAGTATGCAATACAATTGCACATGTAATAATGTTAAAAAGGAAAAGGAAGTACATGCATGTAATTATGATAGAGAAAACAGTTAATAAAGAGAAACGTTAATGTAATTAATGTAAATGGTAAAAAGGTGAATTAATAAAATTGCATGCAACAATAAATGAGAAGGGGCATATGTGTATATATGTTATTTGAAATTCAAAATTTTGTAGGAAGATAATACATGCACTAAAAATAATAGAAATGTGCAGATGCAGGAACCTAAATAAAAATAATAGAAATGTGTAGATGCATGAACCTAAATAAAAAAGAATTAATGTCATGCAAATAAAAGAAAAAGAATATAGAATGCAAACATGTCAATTACGCAATTAAAGCATGCATAAAAGAAAAGGTTTAGAAAGAGGAATCAAGCAATTTAATGTGTTAAAAGGAAGTAACATATCAAGTGCATGAAACGGGAAAGCATTAATGCATTTAAATAAGAATATTAGAAATATATGCAACAAAGAAATAATGTCACATGGGAAAGTTTAATGCATGGAAAGAAGTTGGAAAATAAACATAAACTGATTCAATTAAAGAGAGCTAATGTCAAAAGAATTAATACAATTCATATTATATATAAAATAATGACACATGGAAGGACGCATTAATGGAAAAGAAACGTACTTTGCATATATTAAGGAGTGTTTAAGATTTTGCTTATACAAAAAGAAAAGAAACCGCATATAGGAAGGTGTCAACACCATCAGTGTCCACGCGTGCGTATGGGTGCAACGCACCTGGGTTGGTTTAGCCTACTCTAGAACCTTCTTTTTTTTAGCGAGGTGGAAGGTTTAGATGGATTCTATTTTAATCCTAAGGCCCTAATTCATCTACTACAGCTATAAATAAACATCAAACCCAACCCTAATCTCATATATCTCTTTAACCCTAGCCTCCATGCTGTTAAATTCTCAACTAACCTAGCCTCCACCTTCAATATAAATTAAAGTAGAGATTTTTAGAGACAAGTTCTTCATCAACAATCAATTTAGAAGGTTAATCAACATCAAAGTGTTACAACAACGATTTATCTCTTTTCTAAATACTGGCAAGGTGAGTGGGTTTAAATTACCCTTATGAATAATTGTATGTATATCGTTTAGCAATTCCCCAAATTAAAATGTTTTATTCAATTAAAATCTTATAGCTTTTACTTTTTGCCTATTCGATTCTTCTTCCCTTTCCTTTCTATTTTTATAGACTAGGCTAACTTCGAGTGTAGTCCAGATCTCATTGAAAGGCATACGTACGAGCAATATTGTAATAGTGGAAGGATATTTGGGAAATTAAAACAACTTTCATGATGGATTTTGGGCAAAACCTGTGATTGGGGAATTGTTGTACAACTTATAAAATACTTGAAATTAAGTGGGTTGGTAATTTGGCGCATAACTATAAATATTAATCTGGGACATTAGTGAAAATATATGCAAATTAAGTTGGAACAATTAAGTATGTTGGGATAATTGGGAAGTGCGTGGATTAATAATGGACATGAATAAGCAAGACTGTAATTTGAGCGCAACTAACGGTTGGGTAATTGTATGAACAATTGGTAGAATTGGACTAATTTCACTTTATTGAAGTTAATTAAATATAAGAAGAAATGCGACATATATGGGGAATTGGGCATAAGTATGCTTGGAATTATGAATATAATTAGGGTGGGATTTATGTATATAAGTCAAATTAGAATTATGAACTTGAAATTGGGATTATAAGTTGAATTGGGATTATAGGCATAATCTATTGATAGGATTATAAGCTTAAATGTGAATTGAGGGTTTATGGGTAATTGACATATATTATAATCCAATATTTAAATTATGAGTATAAGTTATAATAAGAACTTATATGCCTAAGACACGAGGTCAGATTTGGTCTGCGGTAGAAGTCTGCCCGGAACCGCCCGACATATCCAGCAACCGCAAACGGTAATCTAATGTGAGGGGTCTTAGGTGGAAATTGGACCCGTAATGGTGTCAAGACACGAGGTTAGATTCAGATGCGGTAGAAGTTTGCCTGGAACCACCCGACATATCCAGCAACCGCAAACGGCAATGTGATGTGAGAGGTCTTGCGTGTTTACGGACATAATAAATAATAATGAACACTTAACCAAGACGACACATGTAGGGTTGACATGGATATAATGAAAGGGGTTAAGTGGGTAACATAGGTAGCATGGTAATTTGTTAAACTGGAATACTTAACCTAATTAAAAATGGTGCGGTAGTTCGAAAATTCGATTTCAAAGTTCAAATGAATGTATCGGGTGCAAATAAACCGGATTTTGGCAAAACCAAAAATATTAGAATCTATTTGAAAATATCTTTCCAACGAATTCGAAAAATCGAAATTTCATAGCGGGAATCAAAAGTTACGTCCAGCTGAAAATTCAGAATAGTCGCTATGGAATTCTGGCCCTTAAAAATGGGAATTTTGCAAACGACCTCGGATTTCGAAACGACCTCGAATTTAGACGAAACCACTTTTTTTGGATCCGTGATGTCAAATTATTGCTAGGTCTCGAATTTCGTAATTTTTCGAATCAATATGTGAGCATGGCAAAGAAAAACGCGTTTGACCAGTTTTAGTTGATTTTAATCGACTGGAAAATGACCATTTTTCAAACGGTCTCAGAATTTGACGAAATTAGTTTTGTTAGGACTGTATGGTCAATACGAAGCTAGAAAATAGTTTTTTGGAATTTTTAGAAACTGTATGTGGGCCCGGTAATCTGAAATGTGCGTTCAAATTCAATATATAGAGTTATATTTTGATTTTGACGAAAACTGGTTGAAACGATCGAATCAGCTTACGGTACATATCCCATTGTGTTCGGAATGGGGGTAATTAGCTATGGCCGACAGGCGGTGGGCCTCATTTAGAGGTCGAATGAAAAAGTCAACTTCTTGAAATTAAATAATATAAATTAATATATAAAAAAAACCTTACTTATACTCTCAGCCCCCCCTTACTTTTCAAATCGATTAGAAGGAATAGAAAAGAAAAAAAATCGATCGAGATCCTCTCTCGCGGCGGGTACAGGTGGCGCGCCCCACCGATCCCCTTCCCCCTCCTCGCCGCGACGCCGGAGACCCACCCCTGCATCCACCTCGTCGACGGAGCCCCCCCTTCCCTTCCAATTGAAACCGCGAGCCCCCCCTTTCTTGAAGCCGTTGCGCCTCCCCAACGGCGCCGCCATCGCCTGCGTGGCCGCCCCCTTCATCAGACCTCCGATCCCCTTCCCCGACCATCCTCCCTCTGCTCCATTCGCCCTCCTTTTCGATCTAGGAACGCTGTGAGTTTTTATATTGTTTTATTTTATTTAATAAAATTAGTTTAAATCAGTTTTATTTTTATATGAAAAGCATTGTGGAAAATTTTGATTTATATATAAAGAGTATAACAATACAAAGATTGGATTTTTAACGCGATGGAGATATAATTTTTTCATTATGGAAAGGCTAAAGATATAATTTTTATATTATAGAAGTATTAAAAATTCGATCGTTATTATGTAGAAGGAGCAAAGATGTGATTTTTATATGAGTGGCGAAATAAAAATATAATTTTTATTATATTGCTAGCGAGATAAAAATATAATTTTTATCATGGAAGTAGCATTGTAAAGGAGTGATTTTTACATACGAAGCCATGATATAAAAATACGATCTTTATATATATAAAAATATAATTTTTATATAGAGAATAACATGATAAAAATAGAATTTTTATCTATATAGTAGCGGTGTAAAAATAGAATTTTTATCTATATAGTAGCGGTGTAAAAATAGAATTTTTATCTATATAGTAGCGGTGTAAAAATAGAATTTTTATCTATATAGTAGTGGTATAAAAATAGAATTTTTACCTATATAGTAGCGGTGTAAAAATAGAATTTTTATACAATAAAGAATATAAAAATGTGATTTTTTATATATGTAGTGGCTACGGACAATGAAAGAGACAAAAGGCGAGCACGACGAAGATTTCTGCATATGAAGAGTCGTCGTATTGGATTAGCTAGTCGGTGAGAACTTCTCACTTTAAATCTTGTTTTCGAGTTAAAAATATATACTAGGATGCAGACGGTGCTTAGCAGCACCCGACACCCGTTGTCCACAGACCATGGACGGCTTGTATGCTTGTTTGATGTGTTGTGAAGTTTGTTTGTGATGTTGATGTGAAATTGATAATAAAATATTCATGTGTTGAAATAAATTAATTATCGTTAAAAATATAATTTTTAACGTGAATGTGAATAAATAAATATTCATTTACAAACCGGACGATTTGTTTATGTACACTTATTTGAAGGATATTGATTGGGTCGATAAATTTTATACATCGCCCAACTGCACAAATAATATTCGGTGTTTGTGGATTGAAACCCCACACGGGTTTTGGGATGATATTTGGCGTACACTAATCCCAATTATTTAGTTGTATGTCGATCGATTGGTCGACAGACTGTGTAAGCGTTAATTAGTTATATTTAATGCTTATGCAGTTGTGTGGTGCATTTTGGATGATGGTTGATTATTTATCGTTGCTATTATATACATGTGTTGTATGGGATCCGTATAATTAACATTATATTGTAATTGATTGGGCCTCATTCCAATTGGGAAGATAAAGAATATTATAAAAGAAAATTCATGTGTTGAATAGAATAAATAATCATGTGTTGACGATGCTCATGTGTTGAGAATATTCATGTGTTGAGTAAAATATTTTAACAATAAAATTTACATCTTTATCATAATTTTATAAAATATATTAAATAACAAAAATAGTCATGTGTTGACAGTTCTCATGTGTTGAGAATATTCATGTGTTGAAAGAAATATAGATTCATGTGTTGAATAGAATAAATATTCATTTGTTGAATAGAATAACGAATTTATTGAAATATATAAAGCCGTGTTGATTAGAGATGCGCCATTTTGACTTGAGCGATATTTATATCGATTATATTCGTTTTTAAATGATTATAGAAAAAGAAGTGATTTCAAAATATAACGTTTTGAAAATATCATCATTTGTATATCGATGAAGTGGAATATTCAATTTTGATTCGAAATTGAATATGAAGTTGAAATTGTTTTTGAGACAAATTTGAAATGATTTATAAAATTCGTTTTAAAAAGGAAATCGATGAAATATAATATATATATATATATTATATAATGGCCTGAATAGAATGCGCCGCGCCGCGGCAGTTCGTGAATTTCGACCATTGGCTTCGAATGGATATTACGGGAGATCCGACCGTCGGAATCTCCTGAAATCGGAACTATTGGGTTCGTATCAAAAAGAGCTTTCTATGAATATTAGAAATCTAAAATCTAATGGTTGGATTTGGAATTATGTCCAAATCAAATTTGGAAAAGGTCGTTGTAAGTGAAGTTCGATGGCCGTTGGTGGAAATCGACTGTACGGGCCTTGATAAAATTATTAAAAATATCAATAATTTGTGTAAAATCATAAGGAATGATTTGTGAAGAATTGGGATGAAAATTTCGAAATTTGAAAAGATAAAAATAGATTTTTATAGAAATGAACTAGTTTTGAACTAGAATTAAAATCAATTTATTTTTGAAATAAATAAATTGAATTTGAAAGTGGTTTTAAAAATAATCAGAATTTCCAATATACGAATTGGAATGGATTTGAATCGTAATTATCTTCGGAATGTTTCGATGTTGGATTTCGTGATTATACAAATATTGTTATGGAAATTTGAAAGATATATTTATATCGTTATTTCCAATACGATATTTGTTGGTCGTAGAATTTGATATTGAATATAAGCCGATATATTTTCTATTCAGAGCCTTGTATTTGATATCAAACGTGATTTGGGGTTTATCGTGAATCGTGTGTTAGATAACATTGGTTCTTCAACCCAGTTAAAGACAGGTTATTGATTTTTGAGGAGATTAAAACTAAGTGGAGTTTTAATAAATCTGTAATTAGATTGAAATGTGAATTGATAATTTAAATTATCAAATCTGAAAAGTGATCGAGGATGGAGTAGCACCAGTTTTGCTCCAAAGCGATAATTAAATCTTTAATTAGATTCGAACGTGAAATGGTAATTAATATTTACCGATAACACCGTGGTGTTAGATATGGAGTATTACTAGTTTTCTCCATGGGATGAATAGGTTGGGATTGGGAAATAAAATAAATAATTACTTCGGTGTGGTTCGCTAATCCCGACTAGTTTGGAAAACCATAATACGGTTTGAAATGATATCCAAAGGAAGATTAAAGTATAAATTTAAAAGAATTTATCTTTAATAAAATTAATGGGAACCTTTCCCTAAGAATGTGAAATTTTGAATAAAAGAATATTCTGAATTGGAATGAGGCGTATGTTGTGTTTGTGTAACACGTGTTTATTATATACGCGGGTTATTCAGAAAGGCCGGGTCTATACCAATTCTTAATAACCGATTCGACAATATGTCGAAGATGAAGACGGTGGTTGAAGACCGGAAGTCTTCACATCGTTTGGGTGATTACTGATGATCTTGATTGGGCTGTACACCCAAAATGAGGGAATCAGTTGGTGATCGTCCAGACGTACTTGGAGATCGATGGATATGCGAGGAAAGTGCATCCGGTTTCGTTCAGACCTAGAAGTAACTTGTAAATGGACTGTGTGTCTGACATTGTATTTTATTCTGTGTTGATTGATCTCTATTAAATATACATCTGTTTGGCGGCGGAGAATTTATTCTCTTGCTTAATGCCCTTCTCTGAGACGTACGAGCTCAGAGGTTGTATATCGATGGACATCAGTCGCATGGAGTGAATTTCCTGTGTGGCACGCCTAAGTGGCAGATGATCAGGGCTTCTGTTGAAAAGCAAAGTCTTGTGGTTGATGCTCAAAGCACAGCCTGTGTGGCATAGCTTTGTGTATAACGTGAATTCACGAGCCTCACACCTTGGTATGAGTCAAAAACGGGATACGGACCGTTGGGAGAACACGACGTTTCTTTCTAGCTAGTGGCGGTGTCAGTGCTTACACTGGCTGACATTTATATACTTTTCACTTGTGTGGTTATTGGAATGCGAGGCGCCTCGGATATAGGTCTGTTAGGACCGGGAAACGTGTGTTCAGGAATTGCCAATCCTCAAAAGTAAGAGAGGACCGGCCCAATCGATCCAAGGATCATAGTGGGGTCCTGAGACATTTGCTAGAGTGTCTCGAACGGAGAGGAGCTTGCCCCTTGCCTCGACTCATGATGGAATCCAATTTCCAATACGTGATATTCGGTTTTATTTGTAGAACCTAGTATGGCGACATAGTGGTATGGGTCATTCATGCCGCCTATGATTGATATTTATGATTGAAATTGTTTTAACACTATACAATTACTATAGTATCAAATAATGTGTTTTTAACGTATCAAGCATGTTTTGGCTATTATAAGGTAAAAACCCTATCCTCCGGCTTGCGTTGCATTGTGTGATGGGACCTGGGTCTTATAATAGCTTCATTTTTCTTTATTTAGCATTGCGCTATTTGTTTTATGCACTGGTATTCTTGGTAGGATACCCGTTCCGTGTAATACGGCGTGGTCCCTTGATTTACCGAACTTTAAAATAAAGATTAATAACTGTTTTAGTTCTCACACCAGTCACATGACTGACCTGGAGTTTATTGTTTTAACCTAAACTATGGGTGCCCTTATTTTCGACACGGGCAGCTAGTAGTTCTGGTTTTGCAGATTTATATTCACAGGATCCTGGTTTACAGCGAGAATGATATTCGGAAAGCTCTGTGTCCGTATATCTCCTTTCAGTTGTGTTCTGTATTGTTTTTCCGCTGCTATGTAATTTATTGTAATCTCTGATATTTAGTAAATGTGTAATATTTATTCATACTCTGTATATTCTTTTATTCTGATGGAATTGTTGTAATAAACAATGAAATGTTCTTCTGTTTGTGTTCTGATTTGTCTTGTCCTCAACGCAATCCGTGCTTTCCTTCACGGGGAAGTTCGGGTCGTGTCAGTTTGGTATCAGAGCTTTGGTTTACAGAGCACGAGAGCAAGACTCATTAGAACCGAACGAAAGAATTCATCAGATATTGGATTTGTAATATCCAATGTGAATAACTCGTTAGAGATAGGATCAGTAGTATCCTAGAACGGGTGTGAAGAGTATATTTTTCAAATGAAAACAAACTTTGTTTTGAAAATTAAATTCAAGTTTACGTATTTGAATATTTTATTTATATTGAATTTGGACAATCCAGTGTATAAAGATTTTGCATATACGCGTCATGAACGTATATTCGAAGTTTTAATATACTGGATAGATATAGAATCATACTCTAGTGGCCCAAAGATGATTCTGATGGTTAAGTACTCGTCGTCAGAATTTTTCTTCGAGTGACGAAAGTGTGATATTTATATATTTCCATAGACTGGTGTGAGAACCAAAATTAGATAGGATTATTTGTTGTGATTTGGCATCAAAAACATGATTTTCTGTGTATGTATCAAAAATTATGAATTTGAAACGTTAATTCACTAATTGATTGATGGTTGTGTTGTTTGTTTATTTGTTTGATATTTTGAACCGTTTAGCCTAATTGAACCGAATATTGAATTGTATTGAAAATTATTTGAACATTAGTCGCATTTGCTTGCATATACATGTACTTACATTGAACAGGTCATAGCAAGGAGGCTAGAGCAGAAGAATAAAATTGTTTGCCCAACAAATAGGTACATGTTTAGCATAATTTACTGTTTTGTTTGGGTGATGATGATTTTATGAGCCAATTGGCTAGCCGCTTGGCTTTTTCTTTTTCTTTTGGATTGAAGAAGGCCATGGGAGGCTATATGAAATATCCCGAAGTCCCCGATGCAGAGGAGGTTATGGCAAAAAAATTCGAAAATTTAGGGTGTTAGCCAAATTTTTGAAAATTTTGAAAAGTTCTTAGAAATTGAAAAGTTGAAGAACTTAAGTCGTAAAGAAAATAATGGAAGTTGAGTTGATTTATAAAACAACTTTCAGCTTCGTTCCTTTTCGGGGACGAAAAGTTTTAAGTGGGGGAGATTGTAATAACCCGGAAATGCGAGCCAGTTAAAAATTTTTATTTTGGAAATTTTAGTGAATTTTGATATTTAAAATGAATTATTTTAAATAATATCTACGAAAAATTTATTTTTAATAGAATTAGAACGTATATATTTATATACGTCGTCGTTAGAATATAAATATTTTATTTATAATTATAAAAGGAATTAAAAAGGCACGGTAGTTCGAAAATTCGATTTCAAAGTTCAAATGAATGTACCGGGTGCAAAATAAACCGGATTTTGGCGAAACCAAAAATATTAGAATCGATTTGAAAATATCTTTCGAACGAATCCAAAAAATCGAAATTTCATAGCGGGAATCAAAAGTTACGTCCAATTGAAAATTCTGAATAGTCGCTATGGAATTCTAGCCCTTAAAAATGGGAATTTTGCAAACGACCTCGGATTTCGACGAAACCACTTTTGTTGGATCCGTGATGTTAAATTATTGCTAGATTTCGAATTTCATAATTTTTCGAATCAATATGTGAGCGTGGAAAAGGAAAACGCGTTTGACCAGTTTTAGTTGATTTTAATCGACTGGAAAATGACCATTTTTCAAACGGTCTCAGAATTTGACGAAATTAGTTTTGTTAGGACCGTATCATCAATACAAAGCTAGAAAATAGTTTTCTGGAATTTTTAGAAACTGTATGTGACCCCGGTAATCTGAAATGTGCGTTCAAATTCAATATATAGAGTTATATTCTGATTTTGACGAAAACTGATCGAAACGATCGAATCAGCTTACGGTACATATCCCATTGTGTTCGGAATGAGGGTAATTAGCTATGGACGATAGGCGGTGGGCCTCGTTTAGAGGTCGAATGAAAAAGTCAACTTCTTGAAATTAAATAATATAAATTAATGTATAAAAAAACCCTTACTTATACTCTCAGCCTCCCCTTACTTTTCAAATCGATAAGAAGGAATAGAAAAAAAATCGATCGAGATCCTCTCTCGCGGCGGCTACAGGTGGCGCGCCCCACCGATCCCCTTCCCCCTCCTCGCCGCGACGCCGGAGACCCCCCCTGCATCCACCTCGTCGACGGAGCCCCCCTTCCCTTCCAATTGAAACCACGAGCCCCCCTTTTCTTGAAGCCGTCGCACCTCCCCAACGGCGCAACCATCGCCTGCGTGGCCGCCCCCTTCACCAGACCTCCGATCCCCTTCCCCGACCATCCTCCCTCTGCTCCATTCGCCATCCTTTTCGATCAAAGAACGCTGTGAGTTTTTATATTGTTTTATTTTATTTTATTTAATGAAATTAGTTTAAATCAGTTTTATTTTTATATGAAAAGCATTATGGAAAATTTTGATTTATATATAAAGAGTATAACAATACAAAGATTGGATTTTTAACGCGATGAAGATATACTTTTTTTATTATGGAAAGGCTAAAGATATAATTTTTAAATTACAGAAGTATTAAAAATTTGATCTTTATTATGTAGAAGGAGCAAAGATGTGATTTTTATATGAGTGGCGATATAAAAATATAATTATTATTATATAGCTAGCAAGATAAAAATATAATTTTTATCATGGAAGTAGCGTTGTAAAGGAGTGATTTTTACATATGAAGCCATGATATAAAAATACGATCTTTATATATATAAAAATATAATTTTTATATAGAGAATAGCGTAATAAAAATAGAATTATTATCTATATAGTAGCGGTGTAAATGTAGAATTTTTATCTATATAGTAGCGGTGTAAAAATAGAATTTTTATCTATATAGTAGCGGTGTAAAAATAGATTTTTTATCTATATAGTAGCAGTGTAAAAATAGAATTTTTATTTATATAGTAGCGGTGTAAAAATAGAATTTTTATCTATATAGCAGCGGTGTAAAAATAGAATTTTTATAAAATAAAGAATATAAAAATGTATTTTTTATATATGTAGTGGCTACGGACAACGAAAGAGACAAAAGACGAGCACGACGAAGATTTCTACATATGAAGAGTCGTGGTATTGGATTAGCTAGTCGGTGAGAACTTCTCACTTTAAATCTTGTTTTCTAATTAAAAATATATACTAGGATGCAGACGGTGCTTAGCAGCACCCGACACCCGTCGTCCACAGACCATGGACGGCTTGTATGCTTGTTTGATGTGTTGTGAAGTTTGTTTGTGATATTGATAATAAAATATTCATGTGTTGAAATAAATTAATTATCGTTAAAAATATAATTTTTAACGTGAATGTGAATAAATAAATATTCATTTACAAACCGGACGGTTTGTTTATGTACACTTATTTGAAGGATATTGATTGGGTCGATAAATTTTATACATCGCCCAACTGCACAATTAATATTCGGTGTTTGTGAATTGAAACCCCACAAGGGTGTTGGGATGATATTTGGCGTACACTATTCCCAATTATTTAGTTGTATTTCGATCGATTGGTCGACAGAATGTGTAAGCGTTAATTAGTTATATTTAATGCTTATGCAGTTGTGTGGTGCACTTTGGATGATGGTTGATTATTTATCGTTGTTATTATATACATGTGTTGTATGGGATCCATATAATTAACATTATATGGTAATTGATTGGGCCTCATTCCAATTGGGAAGATAAAGAATATTATAAAAGAAAATTCATGTGTTGAATATAATAAATAGTCATGTGTTGACGATGCTCATGTGTTGAGAATATTCATGTGTTGAAAAATAAATATTCATGTGCTGAGTAAAATATTTTAACAATAAAATTTACATCTTTATCATAATTTTATAAAATATATTAAATAACAAAAATAGTCATGTGTTGACAGTGCTCATGTGTTGAAAGAAATATAGATTCATGTGTTAAATAGAATAAATATTCATTTGTTGAATAGAATAACGAATTTATTGAAATATATAAAGCCGTGTTGATTAGAGATGCACCATTTTGACGTGAGCGATATTTATATCGATTATATTCGTTTTTAAAATGATTATAGAAAAAGAAGTGATTTCAAAATATAATGTTTTGAAAATATTATCATTTGTATATCGATGAAGTGGAATATCCAATTTCGATTTGAAATTGAATACGAAGTTGAAATTGTTTTGAGACAAATTTGAAACGATTTATAAAATTCGTTTTAAAAAGGAAATCAACGAAATATATATATAATATATATATATATATTATATATATATATAATGGCCTGAATAGAACGCGCCGCGCCGCGGCAGTTCGTGAATTTCGACCATTGGCTTCGAATGGACATTACGGGAGATACGACCGTCGGATTCTCCTGAATCTGAAACCGTTGGGTTCGTATCAAAAAGAGATTTCCAATGTATATTAGAAATCTGAAATCTAACGGTTGGATTTGGAATTATGTCCAATTCAAATTTGGAAAAGGTCGCTGTAAGTGCAGTTCGATGGCCATTCGTGGAAATCGACTGTACGGGCCATGATAAAATTATTAAAAATATCAATAATTTATGTAAACTCATAAGGAATGATTTGTGAAGAATTGGGATGAAAATTTCAAAACTTGAAAAGATAAAAATAGATTTTTATCGAAATGAACTAGTTTTGAACTAGAATTAAAATCAATTTATTTTTGAAATAAATAAATTGAATTTGAAAGTGGTTTTAAAAATAATCAGAATTTCCAATATACGAATTGGAATGGATTTGAATCGAAATTATCTTCGGAATATTTCGAAGTTGGATTTCGTGATTATACAAACATTGTTATGGAAATTTGAAAGATATATTTATATCGTTATTTCCAATACGATATTTGTTGGTCGTAGAATTTGATATTGAATATAAGCCGATATATTTTCTATTCAGAGCCTTGTATTTAATATCAAACGTGATTTGGGGTTTATCGTGAATCGTGTGTTAGATAACATTGGTTCTTTAACCCAGTTAAAGACAGGTTATTGATTTTTGAGGAGATTAAAACTAAGTGGAGTTTTAATGAATCTGTAATTAGATTGAAATGTGAATTGATAATTTAAATTATCAAATCTGAAAAGTGATCGAGGATGGAGTAGCACCAGTTTTGCTCCAAAGCGATAATTAAATCTTTAATTAGATTTGAACGTGAAATGGTAATTAATATTTACCTATAACACCATGGTGTTAGATATGGAGTATTTCCAGTTTTCTCCATGGGATGAATAGGTTGGGATTGAGAAATAAAATAAATAATTACTTCGGTGTGGTTCGCTAATCCCGACTAGTTTGGAAAACCATAATACGGTTTGAAATGATATCCAAAGGAAGATTAAAGAATAAATTTAGAAAAATTTATCTTTGATAAAATTAATGGGAACCTTTCCCTAAGAATGTGAAAATTTGAATACAAGAATATTCTGAATTGGAATGAGGCGTATGTTGTGTTTGTGTAACACGTGTTTATTATATACGCGGGTTATTCAGAAAGGCCGGGTCTATACCAATTCTTAATAACCGATTCGACAATATGTCGAAGATGAAGACGGTGGTTGAAGACCGGAAGTCTTCACATCGTTTGGGTGATTACTGATGATCTTGATTGGGCTGTACACCCAAAATGAGGGAATCAGTTGGTGATCGTCCAGACGTACTTGGAGATCGATGGATATGCGAGGAAAGTGCATCCGGTTTCGTTCAGACCTAGAAGTAACTTGTAAATGGACTGTGTGTCTGACATTGTATTTTATTCTGTGTTGATTGATCTCTATTAAATATACATCTGTTTGGCGGCGGAGAATTTATTCTCTTGCTTAATGCCCTTCTCAGAGACGTACGAGCTCAGAGGTTGTATATCGATGGACATCAGTCGCACGGAGTGAATTTCCTGTGTGGCACGCCTAAGTGGCAGATGATCAGGGCTTCTGTTGAAAAGCAAAGTCTTGTGGTTGATGCTCAAAGCACAGCCTGTGTGGCATAGCTTTGTGTATAGCGTGAATTCACGAGCCTCACACCTTGGTATGAGTCAAAAACGGGATACGGACCGTTGGGAGAACACGACGTTTCTTTCTAGCTAGTGGTGGTGTCAGTGCTTACACTGGCTGACATTTATATACTTTTCACTTGTGTGGTTATTGGAATGCGAGGCGCCTCGGATATAGGTCTGTTAGGACCGGGAAACGTGTGTTTAGGAATTGCCAATCCTCAAAAGTAAGAGAGGACCGGCCCAATCGATCCAAGGATCATAGTGGGGTCCTGAGACATTTGCTAGAGTGTCTCGAACGGAGAGGAGCTTGCCCCTTGCCTCGACTCATGATGGAATCCAATTTCCAATACGTGATATTCGGTTTTATTTGTAGAACCTAGTATGGCGACGTAGTGGTATGGGTCAATCATGCCGCCTATGATTGATATTTATGATTGAAATTGTTTTGACACTATACATTTATTATAGTATCAAATAATGTGTTTTTAACGTATCAGACATGCTTTGGCTATTATAAGGTAAAAACCCTATCCTCCTCCGGCTTGCGTTGCATTGTGTGATGGGACCTGGGTCTTATAATAGCTTCATTTTTCTTTATTTAGCATTGCGCTGTTTGTTTTATGCACTGGTATTCTTGGGAGGAAACCCATTCCGTGTTATACAGCGTGGTCCCTTGATTTACCGAACTTTAAAATAAAGATTAATAACTGTTTTAGTTCTAACACCAGTCACATGACTGACCTGGAGTTTATTGTTTTAACCTAAACTCTTGGTGCCCTTATTTTCGACACGGGCAGCTAGTAGTTTTGGTTTTGCAGATTTATATTCACAGGATCCTGGTTTACAGCTGGAATGATATTCAGAAAGCTCTATATCCGTATATCTCCTTTCAGTTGTGTTCTGTATTGTTTTTCCGCTGCTATGTAATTTATTGTAATCTCTGATATTTAGTAAATGTGTAATATTTATTCATACTCTGTATATTCTTGTATTCTGATGGAATTGTTGTAATAAATAATGAAATGTTCTTCTGTTTGTGTTCTGATTTGTCTTGTCCTCAACGCAATCCGTGTTTTCCTTCACGGGGAAGTTCGGGTGGTGTCACATGCACTAAAAATAATATAAATGTGTAGATGCATGAACCTAAATAAAAAAATAGAAATGTGTAGATGCATGAACCTAAATAAAAATGAATTAATGTCATGCAAATAAAAGAAAAAGAATATAGAATGCAAACATGTCAATTATGCAATTAAAGCATGCATAGAAAAAAAAGGTTTAGAAAGAGGAGCCAAGCAATTTAATGCGTTAAAAGAAGTAACATATCAAGTGCATGAAACGGGAAAGCATTTTAAATAAGAATATTAGAAATATATGCAACAAAGAAATAATGTCACATGGGAAAGTTTAATGCGTAGAAAGAAGTTGGAAAATAAACATAAATTGATTCAATTAAAGTAAGCTAATGTCAAAAGAATTAATACAATTCATATTATATATAAAATAATGACACATGGAAGGATGCATTAATGGAAAAGAAACGTACTTTGCATATATTAAGGAGCATTTAAGATTTTTCTTGTACAAAAAGAAAAGAAACCGCATATAGGAAGGTGTCAACACCATGAGTGTCCACGCGTGCGTATGAGTGCAACGCACCTGGGTTGGTTTAGCCTACTCTAGAACCTTCTCTTTTTTTAGCGAGGTGGAAGATGTAGATAGATTCTATTTTAATCCTAAGGCCCTAATTCACCTACTACAGCTATAAATAAACATCAAACCCAACCCTAATCTCATCTATCTCTTTAACCTTAGCCTCCATGCTACTAAATTGTTAACTAACCTAGCCTCTACCTTCAACATATATTAAAATAGAGATTTTTAGATACAAGTTCTTCATCAACAATCAATTTAGAAGGTTAATCAACATCAAAGTGTTACAACAACGATTTATCTCTTTTCTAATCCTAGCAAGGTGAGTGGGTTTAAATTACCCTTATGAATAATTGTATGCATATCGTTAAGCAATTCCCCCAATTAAAATGTTTAATTCAATTAAAATCTATAGCTTTTACTTTTTGCCTATTCTCTTCTTCTTCCCGTTCCTTTTTATTTTTGTAGACTAGGCTAACTTCGAGCCTAGTCCAGATCTCGTTGAAAGGCATACGTACGAACAATATTGTAACAGTGGAAGGATATTTGGGAAATTAAAACAACTTGCATGATGGATTTTGGGCAAAACCTGTGATTGGGGAATTGTTGTACAACTTATAAAATACTTGAAATTAAGTGGGTTGGTAATTTGGCACATAACTATAAATATTAATCTGAGACATTAGTGAAAATATGTGCAAATTAAGTTGGAACAATTAAGTATGTTGGGATAATTGGGAAGTGCGTGGATTAATAATGGACATGAATAAGGAAGACTGTAATTTGAGCGCAACTTAAGGTTGGGTAATTTAGGGCAAAACTGATAGGTTGGAATTTTGGAGCATAACTTGAGTGAATATGAACAATTGGTAGAATTGGAATAATTTCACTTTATTGAAGTTAATTAAATGCAAGAAGAAATGCGACATATATGGGAAATTGGGCATAACTATTCTTGGAATTATGAATATAATTAGGGTGGGATTTATGTATGTAAATCTAATTAGAATTATGAACATGAAATTGGGATTATAAGTTGAATTGGGATTATAGGCATAATATGTTGATAGGATTATAAGCATAAATGTGAATTGAGGGTTTATGGGTAATTGATATATATTATGATCCATGATTGAATTATAAGTTATAATAAGAACTTATATGCCTAAGACACGAGGTTAGATTTGGTCTACGGTAGAAGTCTGCCCGGAACCGCCCGGCATATCCAGCAACCGCAAACGACAATCTAATGTGAGAGGTCTTAGGTGGAAATTGGACCCGTAATGGTGTCAAGACATGAGGTTAGATTCGGATGCGATAGAAGTCTACCCGGAACTGCTCCCCATATCCAACAACCGCAAACGACAATCTAATGTGAGAGGTCTTGCGGGTTTACGGACATAATAAATAATAATGAACACTTAACCAAGACGACACATGTAGGGTTGACATGGATATAATAAAAGGGGTTAAGTGGGTAACATAGGTAGCATGGTAATTTGTTAAACTGGAATACTTAACCTAATTAAATCTGTAGTGGTGTTACGAACCAGTTGAATTGAGTAGGGGTCAAGTAAATTTGCTAAAGAAATGAGAAAGGTTAAGTTAATCTTAATTAATGCCAAAATGGGGAATGATGATAATAACCTATTATGAATGAACTTGAATAAGAAAGATAATAGGTATGCTTGTCCTAGGGACAAGTGAGAATTATAACTTATGAAATAAGATAAGTTATAAGGAATGATAGGGAAAAATGAATTATCCTCTTACCAATGTATCTGTGAATTAAGATGTGCTTAATTATAAATTAAGTAGAACATGTTAGGGTAACCATGGGATGAAATAATGAATAGATTATGAGAATAACATGTTGTAGGCTTATTAATGAACTTAAATGGGTTAAGTTACAAATTGAATTAATAAGCAAGGGTAACTTGGTAAACTTGAAAAGGAAGTCAACGTGAAGGGGAATAACCAAGTTAAATGAGATAATTCACGAGGTGGCGCAAGCGCATGAATAATGGTTAGACGTAGGGTCTAATGACATATAAAACTGAGGCGCTTAGACCAGTCCACACGTTAGAGGATGAATAACCATAAGGGGTAGATCATCGGGGTGTCAAAAGACACAAAGAGGAGCGCATGTCCAACTAGATATTCTTGTAGGCTCCAACGGACTAGGTTAAGAAGCACAAGTCTTCCGGGGACATAGGTTACTCTTGGTATTCCTTTGTGAGTGGCAGATGATCCGCCTGTACTCACAGAGGTTAGGTCTGCGTAGGTGAACCAATGAGTATTCCTTGATTGCAAGAATAAGGGGCAATCAGAAGACTAAGATGGACCAGCGTGATTCGGCGAGACCAGTTAGTGCCCTGTGATAGCAACTCGTTGTCTACCTACCACCTACAGTCAGTACGTAAAGCGGAAAGGCGGAGAACTCCAAAAGACCATATACATTGCTATCTAGTTATGGGTGAGGCTGGCCAATAGGTTTGAAAGGCATAGGGGGGCCGGGGTTAAGTTCTCATTCTTGATATTCTTGGGTGCCTTTCATTAGTTGAGGGAGGGGTCTAGTGGGACCATAGCCACTGTAAAAGCAGACCTTAGCATCTACAATCGGCAGATATCTAAAAGCTCCCAAACGAGTTCCGTGTTTCTTGATTAGCCCTGCCACGGGACTCGGGTGCACATATAGAGAACATGTGCAATAGACATCGAGAACGATTGACGATACGTACGTGGAAAGTCTAGGTACTCTCATGTCGCTTTGGGTGGTATATCATAAGACTAGAGGGCATTATTCAACGATGGAACCTAATTCGATCGAGTGGTTTAAAGATGGCAGTTCGAACGCTTATGTAATATAGAAGCAGTGGTTCTTTGCAGACGTAGCGTTGACATATATATAGAAATCCGTACGACATTCGGGCATAGGATTAGGGACTACTATATTTCTGCGTTGATACGGTGGAGACCATGCGAGTAGGGTACCATGGGGTGTACCTTAGTTGGGGGTAGCTACATACACACTGTATTAGGTTAATATACTAGGGAGTAGATGGGTGCGGCGTTTGTAAGCCATGAATGCTAATAACACAGATAACCCAATAAATTAGAAAATGTAATTGAACGGTATATGTAGGATTATCCAGAAGTATAATTTAAATCCAGTCACACAGAACTTATGTTCTGACCCCCTCCTCATAACATTCGCAGGTTAGGTTCTTGACAGAGACTGTATAGCTTTAGATACTGGTTTAACAGTATTATTATTAAGGTAAAGCTATGTTTTAACTACATTATATTTTATTCCTTCCGCTCTGAGATGTTTTCCGAACTCTGACATGTTTTATGTCTCTGTCTTTTCTGCAGGATACCAGATCAAACCAACTCGGGTTTCGATGGAATGGATTTTTGAAAAAAAAATCAGTCTGTTGGAACGCTGGTTGTTACAAATAGTATCACAACAAACCATTATTTCATACTATTCAAGTTGACAATAAAGCCATACATGTACAACTCGAATCGTTCAAAACAACAGATTGTTAATGAATTGGGGTAAATAAGAATCACGCCACATAATTGCAAATACAGAGTATTACAATAATCTCATAGCGGAATGAATAAAACATAGTTGTTCATGAAGTTTTTAAATAAATATACATTAGAGTTTAAAAGAAAATGCAGCGGAAGTCTATGACATATGATTTCTAACTCAAACTTACCGAAATAAGGAAATAACTGGAAATGAATGAATAGATAGAGTCTTCAGAAGGTCTTCAGCTTCAAAGGTAGATGTCGAATACTGTGATACTTAGTCCGACCCGACCAAAAGTAAAACAAAGTACTCGAGTCGGGATTAATATTCTTATGCATATAAATCAACTCAAGTGAAATGCACAAGTAAATGAAAGGACGTTTGAGATTTTCATCTTTTAAGGATTCGTTAACTATATATATATATATATATAATAGAATATGCGACTATATAATGTCTATCAATAAGATATAGTATTGAAAATAATGTTAAGACGTTACCATTATCCCCCAACACATTTTTATACTAGCATTGTAGTTTATATAGTAGCGTAACACCCACCGTAAACAGGTGACTATCAGAGAGCACTCCATATGTGTAATTCAAAATAAAATCGTTGTGGACTCGATCAGGATAATATGAGAAGGAGACGATATCCATGATAGGATTCTACCAGGTTATGGACCTAGGTTGGTGGTAATGCACAACCACAGCTACTACCCACCTCAAATAACACTCGCATATTCAAAGGTGCTCACCAATCAATTACAAAGCAAGAGATATAGTTTTCAAAGAAGCCTTTCCAATAGGAGGTGCGACCTCACTTGACCCGATTATGGCTCTATTTTAGTCATTTAAATTATGACACGAATGTCATAGCTATCCATCATCGTTCTTTTCCCTCAATCTAGTAATCATATGTCAATCCATCTTACTTCATTTTGGATTCTATACCATACACAGTTATTAAGTAGTTTCGGTATTGACAGAGAGTATGTCAATATCCAATCTATCTCTTTAAACACCAAACGTTTATTTCATACATAGTCATTCTGTAAAACTCAAATAACAAAAATTTAAGTTATAATGAATCAAACTATAATATTAACTTAAAAACATACCTCATTTGAAAATCTTATAACTTAAACAATTCAGTTTATTCATTTTTACTTATCCAAATTAAAAAATAAGATTACGTTAATTGTTTAAATCAAGTTTCAAATTTCATAATTATATATTTGAAAATCACTTGAACAAATAAAATTAATAAAATTTTATATCAGTTTAATCTTTTAAAATAGATTAAGTCTCAAATTCAATTTTAAATGTTATCTTAATTTATTTCAGGTTATTTTATTACTTAAATTAAGACTATAATTAAAAATAAGTTTTTAAACTGAATAAACTTTTATATACAATTAAGTTAAAACTTTTAAATTATAATTATTATATTAAATTAAGTATTTATATTATATTATATTAAATTAATTTTAAATGAACTTTTATTAAATAAAATCTTAAGTTAAATCATAAAATAACATTTTAAAATCTAATATTAACAAATTTCACTTTAAAATACATAACTTAATCTTAAAAATTAAAATTTAAAACCTTTTATTATATCAACTCTAATATAAAGTTTAAACTTAAAATCTTTTAAATTAAATTTAAAATCAAATTGATTAAATCAAACATGATTATAATTTTTTTAGAAAATAATTTAAACTGACCAGCGGTGTCCATATATAGTTTTCAAACCTATGATCAAGAAATTTGGATATGTATCATTTCAACCCATAATGATAAAGTTTTCGAATGTGTGTCATTTCAATCCACATCCCAAATCAACGTCGAAATGTTTTCATAAATAATTTAATGGTTCAGGTATGTATCATTTTAACCTATAATGATTAATCGGGAAGTTGCAGTGTGGTTTCATGTCAAGAACATAAAATGTCATATCATGTTACATAACATATTCAACATAACATATTATTTTATATTATATTCAACGTTTCATACCACAAGCATAACAATCATATGAAAGCAACTTAATAATTCATGTACAGATTAAAAGCATACTAATCTACATTTTATGTGACAATTAATTTCCTTATCATAATAATGTTAATCGTGAGTGATTGCTCACCTTTTGTGGATATAAGTGATAACTAAGCAATTACAGAAACCAACCGAACATCGTCTCAAGCACCAGATCCAAGCACCAATAAAAATTTTAAGAAAAAAAAATTCATATAGAAGATTGCATGGATCTTGAACTGAACAAGAAAATCTGAAATTAAAGAAGAAGATTTAAATAGAAATAATTAGAATTAAAAAGAAAACATAATCAAAATTTTGAAGAATAGTTTTGAAAAAGAAGGAGAAGAACTAGATTTGAACAAAATCTTGGTTTGTAAAGAAGAATTAAAATAACAAAGATCTAAATTTGAAGAAGATTTGAAAAAATAAAAGACGAATCAAAGAAGAAGACTAGTATGGAGGCTAGTTTTTTTTTTAAGTTTGGGTATGGTGTTTTGAGGAGGTCGTGGGCTTTGGGGCTGGGTAAAGGATGGAGGCAAGGGAGAGAAAAGATAAAAGTAGACGGTGGAGAAAAATAGATCTAAATTAAGAGGAGAAAAATAAACAAATATAGATTTAGATTTGGTTTTAGATCTAGAGAAGAAAAATAAAACATACAGAGAAAAAATGGCGGATACAAGAGAATGAGCAATGGGGAAATGTACGTGCTTTATTCCCTAAGGAAGTCCCCTTAAATCAAGAAATTCACATAGGAGGTAAAGTCTATTGACTAAGCGAGGTGTTAGCACAATACAGTGTTTACTTCTTTTCAAAAATTCAAAAACAATTCACAAGTAAAGTAGACAAGAGACGAGGAAGGTAATATACAAATACACACACTGTTTTTGCTCGTTTTTGAAGTAAAAACCACATATATGGAACCGCTAAATGCTTTAACTACCCATAACGAAAGTTAATGCTAAGTTTCGATTTTGAAGGGCATTTTGTAGGGTATTTTGGAGTCATATCCATCGATTTACAGATAAACATCAATAATTAATGTGTCTATATCATTTTTAAGACACCCCATTTTCATAAAGGGTAATGAAATAAATCATAATTGTCAGATCTGTTCTTGGATTTCACCTTAGATATAAATACAAATTAAGATATTTAATGTTTATAATTATACATAACAGCTCCCATTTAACAATGATAAATCATATTCATACACCAAAAATCACTTAGCATACATCGTTGTTTTCCTACAAAAATCCATTACTAAAATTCCCTTTTATCCGAGTTGGCTTTTTTTAAACTTTTGCGTATAATCTATCAAATTAACAAAATTTGGTTTGAACTACCTATTTCAATGGAAATGTTAACAAATAATCTCATAATAAAATCTAAAATTTCAATCAAAACAAAGTTAAAAAATAATTGCTAAAATTCAGAATTGTTTAAACATTTTCTAAAATTAGAGTTATTTTGTTGAAATTGAGAATTTTTTTGTAAAATCTAAAAATGCAAAACTAAAGTTTATTTTCTTAAATTTGACTTAATTTATTGTATGAATTTCTAATTTTAGGCAAATGAGTTTTTAATTTGACAAAGGAAAGACAACAAACATGAAGACAAGGATAATTTCATAAGAGACATAATTGTACAATAGTTTATTATATTTTTTGATGTACAATTACATTTGTTGCTGAATGGACAAGGCCAGCCTTTTAAGAGCATCTCCAATGGCCTTTGATCACGCTTATGAATTGAAGAAAACAAACGCACCTAACAAACTGAACCCCCCTGAATATTCAATGGCCAATTCATAGTCCGGGCGCTGACATAGTCAATGTCCTAATTATGACACTGATTTAATCAGTGCCCTAATCAGGACGCTGATTTTGTGCCTTGCTTGGGTAATTACATTCGTCAATAAAGTTTTGTTTCATCCCACTTGTTATATTCACAAATTAAGCTTTGCACCATTCCAACATGGCAGCTGGCACTATTTTTGCCATCTTGCGGCAATAATCAGCGTTTTATTAAAGTATGTGGATTAAGGTACCGTTCACAGACATTGGATACCGCGGTACCGTTGCGTCGTCGAACGCGTGTACATGGTTTACCACATCCACCAACGACACGGTTGAACGTTGGAAAATGAGGCGGTGACGTCACGTCCACTTCCCATTCCCCTTGTAAATCATCTCTTACTCCTCCATTTCTCATCCTTCTTCTTCTTCTTCTCCTTCTCCATCTTCCAGAAAATGTCTACCATTGATTCATCTTCCGATTTTGATGATTTGCTTGATCTATACGGGATATCATTGTGCCAAAATTCACGGAGGAATCATATGACCCAAATTGATACTTCAGAGTATATTGGTTTAACTTGGATCAACGATATTTTAAACGGGCATCAACAACGTTGTCAAAATAATTTTCGCATGGAAAGGCTTTGTTTTACTCGTTATGTAACCGACTACAACATCATGGTCTCTCTTTAACGAAAAAAATTTGTGTTAGAGAAATGGTTGGTATTTTTGTTTACACAATGACTATTAGGCTCTCAAATAGACAACTTAGCGAAAGATTTCAAAGAGCAAGTAGCATAATTTCCATTTGTTTTCATGTTGTTATAAATGCTTTTCAATTACATGTTGCTGGTATAACAAAGCCAGACGATCCACAATTTAATAATGTTTCACAGCACATCAGCAGTTCAATCTGGTACTATCCATATTTTAAAAACTATATTGGTGCCGTAGATAATGTACACATAATGGCACACTTACCTGTTGATCGAGTTATTCCGTATATCGGAAGAAAAAGTTATGATACATAGAATATGTTAGCGGTATGCTCTTTCGATTTGCAGTTTACTTATGTTATGGCTAGTTGGAAAGGGACTGCACACAATAGTAGAATTTTTAATTTGATTATAAATGATAGAAATTCCACTTTCCTAAACCTTTAGTTGGGCAATATTATTTGGTCGATTCGGGATATCCACTTCAGACTGGATATTTACCACCTTATCGAAATATGAGGTATCATATGTCGCATATTCATGGGATTATGAATCAATCAAAATCCCCAATGAAGTGTTAAATTTCTACCGTTCGAGTTTACAGATGGCCGTTGAAAGAACTTTTGGTATTTGAATTTATTTTTTCTATTTTGAAGAGTATGCCAACATACTCATTTGAAACTCCAATCAAAGTTATCGTAGCTACAATGGCCTTACACAACTACATACACAAATATAAAAATGGATTTTATGGCTTTTGATGATGATCCCGAACTTAGTCCCGATGAATACTTGGAGGATTATTATGCTCTGAGAAATGAGACAAATAGAGGAACTGAACGGGTATAAAGAAATGCATGTCAAGAAATGTCAGCACTTCGAGATACCAAAAGAGATTAGTTGGTTGCTGGAGGACTGTGCTGAAACATAGTACTGTATATGTATATGTAACTGTATTTGTATCTATATCTGTATTTTAAATTTATATTCCTGTATCTGTATTTCCTGATGTTATTTTGAAATTGTATCTATATTTCTACTAGTATTTTGAAATTGTATTTTTACATTGTTAAAATTAAACGCATATTACAAAATAACACATCTCAAATTCCCCATTCAAATACCACGCTTAAATGCCTCGTTACCGTTCGTCAAAAACGTAACCTAAATCAGCTGGCATGTCCTGTGTTTCGACCTCCACTGTAACACCCCACGTCCATTAATGTCACTCACAAAGGGAATGCATTAACTTTCATGGAGCATTATAAGTGTATAGAACAGAATATTACAAGATAAATATATAAAATGGTACTTCAAATTTCAAAATAACTTCATTGCAGTGAAAACTGAGTATAGTTTTGTTACAACATCAAAACCAAAAAAAATAAAGCCAAGTACATGAATATCTATCTTGGACAATTTATTTTCAAAGTACATAAAAACAAAAGCATAATCCCCTCCAGCTAGTCATAATGAAAAGAGATAAAGCTGAACATTACTTCAACACTTCCAAACACTTCAAGAAGAAAGAAAGCTGAGTCAAGCTCCACTAATCCCACCCTGAGCACCTGGGGGGGGAGAAAAGAAAAGAGGCGAAACAAAACGGGTCAGACATAAAGTTTGCCGAGTCCAGTGGCTTTAACATATAATCAGTAAAGTAATAGGATAAGAACATAAATTGGATATAAGAAATGACTGTAACATGAATAGATATGACAAAGTAACAAGATGGACAAGATAAGCAAGATATAACGTTGATTGCGCTTCTTATCACTATAAGATAATTCCTACATTGCACAAATGCTAATTACACCGCACCATTACTAGTCCCATACTGGAAGTTGACCCCTCTTACCAATCATAATAATGGTAGTTTCGTGTACTTCTAGCTGTTATCGTAGGTGTCGCCTGCTCCTACCTCCCCTAGTTGTACTCACTACCCTCCCTATTCTAATTACAACATTTATTCATAGTATGGTAGTTGTACTCCTAGCTGCTATCTTAGGTGCCACCTGCTGCTATCTCCACTAGTTGTACCCACTACCCTCCCCATTCGATCAGCTCCCTAACTCATAGATACCCATGCTGGTCCCACAGTAAGGTGTATCACTCCTTAAAGTGACAACCCGATACTACTAAAAATGCATGGCTTATACCTACACGATGCAACAGCGTCTTACCTACCAGCTCGGATCCATGCACGCACATGACTCCGTTGGACTTGCACTACCACCGCTAATTCTTTATCGACCTCTTACAATCAAACCCAGTAAGCGTGTCCCGTCCTCAACCTAGTTCGAGCTCACATAGATACAGAATGGGTTACTGGTTGAAAAGGGTCCACACACTTTACACAAGCTTCCCTCCTAAGCTTGGTCCCCACTAGGAATTCCCACTTAACCCCTTCTTATTCCCATGTCTTCTTACATGTTTCACCTTGGTTAAGTGCTTCTAATTATATTTCACATGTCATCCATGACACTCATGTCTTATCACATGCCTTATCTTGGTTAAGTGTTCATTATTTATGTTATACATGCTACCCATGCAATACATGCTACACATGTCACCCACTTAACTCTTTTATTGTTCCCATGTCTTACTACATGTCTTATCTTGGTTAAGTATTGTCTATCCGTCCAGTTGACTTAACCCCATCCACTTATCAAATCAATATGTATTATTGGTTAAGCTTGCCTTAACCCTATCCACTTTGTTCATGTAATATTGGTTAAGTTGTCATCTTACATAGGTTAACTTAACCCCACCCACCTAACATGTTTTAGATATCATATTCATCTTTGATCAGCATTAATTAGTTATTAATGCACATACCTCTCACATTAAATCGATCGCTTGTGGCCGCTGGATATGCCGGGCGGTTCCGGGCAGATTTCTGCCATAAGCCAGACTTAACCTCGTGTCTAAGCATCTTTTAGTTATGCCTATGACCTCTCACATTAGACTGACCGTTTGCGGTTGCTGGTCAGGCCGGTTGGTTCCGGGCAGGCTTCTACCGCAAATGGAGTCTAACCTCGTGTCTCAGCATGCATATCTTAGCCAATTTATTCATTTGCAATTTATGTCAATTTCAGACTAATTATGTCAATTACCGAAATTCCCAATTTTAAATCTTGGATTAAAATATATTTCAATTACCCATAATTTCTTATCTAAATTATGTCCATAATTTTAATCCAAATTAGGCCTATAATCTTATATGTACTAGTTATGCCAAATTAGGCCCAAACCAATTTATGCCAAATTCATGTATACAAGTTATACATAATTATGCCCCAAATCAATTACATGATTACAAACCAATTTATGCCAATTACACGTTATTCAATATTTTCCCAAAAATTTTCCACAATGTTCCCACATCATTTGTACGTATAATAAAATGTTAGGCTCGCAGTTAGCCTAATCTCATAAAAAGGAAAAGAAGAGAAGAAGGGAAAAGAATTAAAGCACCAAAACTGGCATAACACATAAAATAGATCCAATAACATGTGCGATATAAACTTTGGGTATGCATAATAACATAGATCTAATAAGCATATGGATGATGAACTGGCATAGCATAATAACATATATCTAATAAGCGTATGGATCATGAACTGCCATAGCATAATAACATAGATCTAATAAGCGTATGGATCATGAACTGGCATAGCATAATAACATAGATCTAATAAGCATATGGATCATAATCTGGCATCATTACATAAAATAGATCTAAATAGGCATATGATCACATAAAATAGATCTAATTAGGCATATGAACATAAACTGGCATCATCACATAAAACATATCTAATTAGGCATATTAACATAAAATAGATCTAATTAAACATATGAACTTGCATCATAAATAGATCTAATTAAACATATGAACTTGCATCATAAAATAGATCTAATTAAACATATGAATTTTCATCATAAAATAGATCTAATTAAACATATGAACTTGCATCATAAAATAGATCTAATTAAACATATGACTCATCTCACAGTCATGTTCATAAAATCCAATCCACAAACTTATCACAATTGCTTTTAATTAATTATTTGTGAAAGCAACGTAGACTCACAATGGAAGAAGAGAAAGTATATCTGAATTTTGTATTCTGAATTTGATTAGCTAAACCGTTGTTGTAGAATTCTATTCTTATCTTCCAATATGAATTACTCCTGTTTATACTTGCTTTAGTGTAGAAGAAAGACTAGCTTAGGTTGCGGCAGCATGGAGGCGTATGAATTAGTGTATTGTGAATTAGATTTAGGTCTAGGTATGTTTATATAGTTGTAGTGAGTGAATTAGGGCCTTTAGATCTGACTAGAATCCATCTAAACCATTCAGATTAAAAAGACACATCACTCAACCAACCAGAAGAGGCCACGTCAGCCCTAAAACTCAAAAATCATCATTAACTAATAAAAATGCGCCATGTGTGCAACATGATGCGCAGCAGCAGGGGTGTTGACACCTACATGTTATATATATATATATATATATATTTCTTTTTAACTATCTTTCCAATTAACCCTTTTCACACTAAACCGTTTTCTTTTAATTGAACTGCGTCCAAACTAAGCCACTTTTTAGTCATTCCCCTAAAAAAAGGGCATTAACGGGGATTGAACTCACAACCTCTTATATACAAGTCACGTGTTCTAACCAAATGAGCCACTAAGTCTTTTACTAACAAGACTTAGAACAATGCTACACATTATTCTCTCATTCCTCTTTTTCATGTTTTGATGCAATATTTAGTTTAAAGATATCTTCTTTATTTTAAATCAGTTTTCTACCAACTATAGGTCTAAATTGACTAGAAAATCACCACAAACGCAATGACGCTAATTTCATGACCAAATTCTGAAGGCTCTTCAAATTCTCTTTTTTATTTCTTTTTTTAAATGTTCGCATGCATTTCTTCGCATTTCATGTATTACAAGTAATTTCTTTTATTTATTTTTTTATTCATTTCACTGCATTAACTTATCACATGCAATTTTATTGTCATTATTTAATTTCTCTCTCAAATATATCTATAAAATATATATACATTTTTCCACATTTTTAATTCATTAAAAATGTGGGGTGTTACATCCATAGTCTGACAAACATTCAATAACTTAACTTTAAGACAGTTATGGTAATGGTTACCATTAGCATTTAGCAAATACCGTTACCATATTGTTTTTAATGGTAAGTCAATATTGTTTACCGCTACTGATCGACTGTTATACTGAAGATTGGTATACCGATAATCTAGTAATCGTTATGCTATGAATGATAAATTACCATTTATCCATCGGAGTTTGTATCTTGATATGTTTTTTGTATACACTGCATCTTTATTATACTATATGAAGTTAGTTAATAAATAACATATATGAGGAGGACAAATTTTCAAAATAGACTTATTTTTAAAGCTAAAAGTAAATTTAGACTAGTTTTGAAGCTATTAGCAGAAATAAGCTTGTTTTGGCCACCTAAGCGCTAAGGTGGCCAGTTCTTAAAAAAATACACGGGGGCGCACTTGTGAAGTGCGCCCCTTAATGTAGTGATTTTTTTTGTTAATTTGAGAGGAAGCGTATTTGATCAGGATCTAGTATTGTCTATTTAGATACCAATGAATCTCAACACGAAAGAACATGAATCAATTATACAGCCTCACAGAAACAATAGCAAAAATAAGAGATTCAGAAGATTTAACGTGGTTCGGATATGAATATCCCACGTCCACGGAGACCCAACAACTTCTTTTATTCTTTCTTCACAAGAGGGAGTACAATAAGAAAAGAATATAAAACACTCAATATATATTTTTCACCCTATAATTTATACAGAAATAAGGATCTTATTGAGGATATTAAGAAGAGAGCACTATTGGCTTGTTCTTTACTAAAGGATGAGCAAATGCCTCCCAATTTATAAGAGTAAGGATGAAGGCTTGCCTGAAGATGAGCATGAGAAGTTTCTGGATTTCCTTGATTTGGTGTCAATGCAAATTCTGCATATTTATGATAGTTTCCCCGTATACATATATTTGATTGATTGCTTCAATAAAATAATATAACTTCTCATTCCATCCAAATTTGTTGCCACATATACCAAGATTTGATTGATTAATCAAATCAAATATCTCTTTCATATCTTTCTAATTTATTGCCCATAATTAGTTGGTTACAAGAATCAATTAAAATCTTCTCCATAATTGGTATAGATTTAAATCATCCAATTTTAACACTCCACCTCGATTTAAATATATTTATTAATCAACAGAATTAGTTATTGGGTCAGCGCCCCATGGCGCTCAAGCAGCAGGAAGCAAACTGATCAAGTTTGAGTAATGCTCAAACCTGCCTTTTGGAAGTAACTTTGTATCATATCTGAAGGATTATCTAAAGTACTCACCTTCACCAATTTCATCTTGTTTCATTCTTCTTCAAGCATAAGAAAGAAACCTGTGACATCAATGTGTTTCGTCCGTGAACTATAAGCTTGATTCTCTACAAGATGAATCACACTCTGACTATATGAAAATAGCTCTACTGTCCGCTGCGCCATTGAAAGATCATCCAACAACTGAAGTAAGTATAATTCTTCTTTTGTTGCTTCCACAATCGATATCAACTCCGCTTCGATAGTCGACAAAGCTACGATAGATTGTAGCTTTGATTTCCACGAAATCAAGCCTACGCCAAGTGTAAAAACATAGCCCAACATAGACTTCCTGCACCTATCCCCAGCATAACCAGAATCACAGTATCCTACAAGAAAGATGTCACCATCTAATCCACCATATAACAAGCCCACCGAAGAAGTGCTTCAAAAATATCTAAGAATCCACTTTACTGCTTGCCAATGTTCATTGCCTGAGTTAGACATGTATTGGCTTACAACACCCACTACATGGGACAAATCTGGTTTTGTGCACACCATCGCATGCATAAGACTACCAGCGACACTAGAATAAGGTATATTATCCATATACCTCTTATCTTCTTTCGATGTAGGAGATTGGTCTTTCGACAACTTAAAATGAGAGCCTAATGGAGTGCCAACTGGTTTGGCTTTCTCCATTCCAAATTTGATCGAGGACTTTCTCGATGTATTGTGCCTGAGTGAGTCTTAACTCTCTCTCTGCTTCCTATCCCTGCTTATCTCCATACCCAACATTCTTTGTGCCTTTCCCAAATCCTTCATGTCAAACTCTCTACTGAGCTCCTCTTTCAACTCCTGAATTCTGACCATACTCCGAGATGCAATGAACATGTCATCAACATATAACAACAAATAAATCATATCATCATCACATCTCCTAAAGTAAACACATTGGTCTTTGAAACTTCTGGAGTATCCCTGTGAAAGCATAAACTTCTCAAACTTCTTATACCATAGCCTGGGAGATTGCTTCGATCCATAAAGAGATTTGTTGAGTTTGCAAACATAATTTGGTCTGCTACTATCATTGAACACTTTTGGCTGCTTTAAATAAATTTTCTCATCCAGATCACCATGCAAGAATGCGGTTTTGACATCTAGTTGCTCTAATTCCATATCATAATGAGAAAATAATGCCAAGATAATACAAATAGAAGTATGCCTAACAACTGGAGCAAATATGTCATGATACTCTACCCGTTCTTCTGAACATATCCCTTTGCTGCTAGTCTTGCTTTATATCTGAGATTTCCATTGCCGTCATCTTTCACTCTATAGATCCACTTTCATTCAATAGCTCTTTTGTTGGTACGAAGTGACACCAATTCCCAAGTGTAATTTTTCCGTAAAGATTCAGTCTCCTCTTCCATAGCAACTAATCAACTGAACTGTCAACTGATGCAATAACGTCTCTATAATCTCTGGGCTCATCATAGATAGCGTTTAATGCATTTGTTGCCATATCATCAAAGTCAATGTCTTTGATGCTCAAACCAACAAACTCATCAAGCCATTTTTTCTTTCTTTCTCTAACAAGCCTAGTCTCTGCATGAGCTCCACCTTGAGTCTGAACTTCTATATCAACATTTGTACTATTCTCATCAACCACGGTGTCATCGAAAACACCATTTGAACGTCTATAAAAAGAATTAATAGTTGACTTGCTTTATGTCTGGTATTCTTCACAAGTCCTCTCATCGTCATTCGATGAGGAAGGCTCCACCTTCAACATAGCCTTCTCATCAAAAGTTACATGCCTGCTTATAATAATTTTCTTGCTAATAAGACACCACAACCTATATCCTTTCACTCCTCTTCTATAATGTAGAAAGATACACTTGCAAGCTCTGGGTTCTAGCTTTCCTCGACTCTCATACACATAAGCTCAGCAACCAAACATCTTGAGGAATGAATAGCTAACAAACTCTCCTTTCCATAGTTCTTCAGGGATCTTCATGTCTATGGCAGTAGAAGGTGTGTGGTTGATGAGAAAAGCCGCCATAGACAAAGCTTCAGCCCAAAATCCCTTCTTCAACTTAACAGTCAATCCGAGGCATCTAGTTCTCTCCAAAAATGTCTGGTTCATCATTTCTGCAACTTCATTGGACTGGGGGTAGCCTAGTGTGATGTAATGCCTCTTAATGCCTTCGGACTCACAATAATCGATGAATTCCTGTGATACGAACTCACCACCATTATCTGAACGAAGAAATTTCAACTTCTTCCTGGACTGCTTCTCCACCATGGATTTCCATTTACGAAATCTGGCAAAGGTTTCACTTTTGGACTTTAGAAAGTATATCCAAACTTTACAAGAGAAATCGTCTATAAATGAAACAAAATACCTGGCTTCACCCAAGGATGGGCAAGAGGAAGGTCCCCAAACATCTATGTGAACATAACCCAAAACAGCTTTTGTCTTATGCTCACCAACACTGTGGTAGCCCGTAACTTCCCCGGTAAGGAATGCCCGGATTACCTTGAGAACACGACAAAATAGAACGCAAACAGAAGAACTTTTCATTGTTAATTACAACAATTCCATCAGAATACAAGAATATACAGAGCATGAATAAATATTACACAGAAAATATCAGAGATTTAAATTACATAGCAGCGGAAAAACTATACAAACCACAACTGAAAGTAAAACACGGATACAGAGCTTTCCGAGCATCATTCTAGCTGTAAATCAGGATCCTGTGAATATAAATCTGCAAAACCAAAACTACTAGCTGCCCGTGTCGAAAATAAGGGCACCCAGAGTTTAGGTTAAAACAATAAACTCTAGGTCAGTCATGTGACTGGTGTGAGAACTAAAACAATTATTTAAAACTTTACTTTAAAAGAGAGTAATTCAAGGGACCACGTCGTATAACACGGAACGGGTTTCCTCCCAAGAACACCAGTGCTTAGAATAAACAACGCAATGCTTTATCGAAAAATGAAGCTATTATAAGACCCAGGTCCCATCACACAATGCAACGCAAGCCGGAGGATAGGGTTTTACCTTATAATAGCCAAACATGCTTGGTACGTTTAAAACAAATCATTTGATACTATTATAAGTGTATAGTGTCAAAACAATTTCAATCATAAATATCAATCATAGGCGGCATTAATGACCCATACCACTATGTCGCCATACTAGGCTCTACAAATAAAACCGAAATATCTTGTATTGGAAATTGGATTTCCATCATGAGTCGAGGCAAGGGGCAAGCTCCTCTCCACTTCGAGACACTCTAGCAAATGCCTCAGGACTACACACTCTGGGTAACCCCTGGAATCGGCTGGGTCGGTCCTCCCTTACGTTTGAGGATTGGCAATTCCTGAACACACGTTTCCCGGTCCTTACAGACCTATAATCGAGGCGCCTCGCAATCCAACAACCACAAAGGTGAAAGTAATATAAATGTCAGCCAGTTTAAGCACTGACACCACCGTAGCTAGAAAGAAACGTCATGTTCTCCCAGCGGTCACTATCCCGTTTTTGACTCATACCAAGGTGTGAGGCTTGCGAATTCACGCTATACACAAAGCTATGCCACATAGGCCATGCTTTGATCATCAACCACAAGACTTTGCTTTTCAACAGAAGCCTTGATCATCTGCCACTTAGGCATGCCACACAGGCAATTCACTCCATGCGACTGATGTCCATCGATATACAACCTCTGAGCTCGTACGTCTCAGAGAAGGGCGTTAAGCAAGAGAATAAATTCTCCGCCGCCAAACAGATGTATATTTAATAGAGATCAATCAACACAAAATAAAATCCAATGTCAGACACACAGTCCATTCACAAGTTCATTCTGGGTCTGAAAGAAACCGGAGGCACTTTCCTCGCATATCCATCGATCTCCAAGTACGTCTGGACGATCACCAACCTATTCCCTCCTCTTGGGTGTACAGCCCAATCAAGATCATCAGTAATCACCCAAACGATGTGAAGACTTCCGATCTTCAACCACCGTCTTCATCTTCGACATATCGTCGAATCGGTTATTCAGAATGGGTATAAACCCGGCCTTTCTGAATGACCCGCGTATATAATAAACAAATGTTACACAAACACAACATATGCCTCATTACAATCCATCAGTCACTAACCGTAAATTAGCAAGAGAACAATTCCCTAAATATTAACCCCGAAGGCCGAAACCAACATCAGATCAATACCCAGGAAACCATTCTTCTTAGCTAACCTACAATTAGTTTCTAAATTTCACATTCTTAGGGAAAGGTTCCCATTAATTTTATCAAAGATAAATTCTTTTAAATTTATTCTTTAATCTTCCTTTGGATGTCATTTCAAACCATGTTAAGGTTTTCCAAACTAGTCGGGATTAACGAACCACACCGAAGTAATTATTTATTTTATTTCTCAATCCCAACCTATTCATCCCATAAAGCAAAACTGGTAATACTCCATATCTAACACCACGGTGTTATCGGTAAAATTAATTACCATTTCACGTTCAAATCTAATTAAAGATTTAACTATCGCTTTGGAGCAAAACTGGTGATACTCCATTCTCGCTCACTTTCCAAATTTGATAATTTAAATTATCAATTCACATTTCAATCTAATTACAGAATCATTAAAACTCCTTTTTCTGGGTTAAAGGACTAATGTCATTTAAAACACAGTTCACGATAAACCCACGAATCAATTCTAATTCAATTCCAATTAAATATATTAGAAATTCTGGTTATTTAAAACCCATTTCAAATCCAATTTTATTTATTTAAAAATAATTGGATTTTAATTCTAGTTCAAAATTAGTTCATTTTGATAAAAATCTATTTTTATCTTTACAAATGTGGAGTTTTTCATCCCAATTCTTCACAAATCATTTCTTCTGATTTTACACAAATTATTGATATTTTTGATAATTTTATCAAGGCCCGTACAGTCGATTTCCAATAACGGCCATCGAACTGCACTTACAACGACCTTTTCCGAAATTGATTTGGATGTATCTCCAAATCCAACCGTTAGATTTCAAATTTCTAATATTCATTGGAAAACTCTTTTCGATACTAACCCAACGGTTCCGGTTTCAGGAGAATCCGATGGTCGGATCTCTCGTAATGTCTGTTCGAAGTCAATGGTCGAAATTCGCGAACTACCGCAGCGCAGCGCGGTCTATTCAGACCATTATATTATATATATAATATATATTTTGTCGATCTCTATTTAAAATGAATTTTATAAATAGTTTTAAATTCGTTTCAAAAACAATTTCAACTTCCATTTCAAATTCAAATCAAAATTGAAATTTTCCTTATAAATTCGTTTTAAATTCATTTCAATTCAATTGAAATTTCAATCCAATTTGAATTCATTTCAAATTGATTTTCATTCTATTTCAATTCGTTTTCAATTCAATTTGAATTCATTTTATATTCGAATTCAAATTTCAATTCATTTTCTATTCAATTCAATTCGAATTCATTTTCTATTCAATTCAATTCGAATTCATTTTATATTCAATTCAATTTTTCAATCTCTTTTCAATATTCATTACAAAAACGAATATAATCGATATAAATATCGTTCGCGTCAAAATAGCGCATCTCTTAATCAATACGGCTTTATATTTTTCAATAACTTCGTTATTCTATTCAACAAATGAATATTTATTCTATTCAACACATGCATTTATATTTCTTTCAATACATGACTAATCTCAACAAATGAGTACTGTCAACACGTGACTATTTTTGTTATTTAATATAATTTACAAAATTTTGGTTTCTATCGTTAAATTTTTAATCAAATTCTAACCGTAAATCAGTAGGAGAACGATTCCCCAAATATTAACCCCGAAGGCCGAAACTAACATCAGATCAATATCCAGGAGACCACTCACCTTATCTATTTTTCAATTAGTTTCTAATTTCATATTTGATAAAGATGTAAATTTTATTGTTAAAATATTTCGTTCAACACATGACTAATCTCAACAAATGAGTACTGTCAACACATGAATCTTTATTTTATAACATTCTTTATTTTCCCAATTGGAATGAGGCCCAATCAATTACCATATAATGTTAATTATATGGATTCCATACAACACATGTATATAATAACAACGATAAATAATCAACCATCATCCAAATTGCACCACACAACTGCATAAGCATTAAATATAAATAATTAATGCTTACACAGTCTGTCGACCAATCGATCGACATACAATTAAATAATTGGGATTAGTGTACGCCAAATATCATCCCAACACCCGTGTGGGGTTTCAAACAATCAAACACAGATTTTATTTGTGCAGTTGGGCGATGTGTAAAATTTATCGTCCCAATCAGTATCAGTCAAATCAGTGTATATAAACAAATCGTCCGATTTGTTTATAAATATTTATTTTATATACACGTTAAAAATTATATTTTTAACTATAAAATATTTTATATCATTCCACATCACACAATCAACTACACATCAAAATCAAACAAACAAGCATACAAGCCGTCCATGGTCTGTGGACGACGGGTGCTGCTAAGCACAGTCTGCATCCTATTATATAATTTTAACTAGAAAAGGAAATTTAAAGTGAGAAGTTCTCACCAACTAGCTAATCCAATACCACGACTCTTCATATGTAGAAATCTTCGTCGCGCTTGCCTTTTGTCTATTTCGTTGCCCGTAGCCACTACATATATAAAAATCACATTTTTATATTGTTGCTACGTATATAAAAATCACATTTTTATACTACTACTATATAGATAAAAATTCTACTTTTACAACGGTGTTCATATAATAAAGATTATATTTTCATCACGCTATTCTCTACATAAAAATTATATTTTTATATATCTACTTCTAATATAAAGATCGAATTTTTATTCTTTCTAAAATATAAAAATCATATTTTTATTCTTTCTATAATATAAAAATCATATTTTTAAATATTTAAAAGTCACTCCTTTTATAGTTAAAAATCAAAGCTTTTCTCTTCATAAAGATCAAAATTTTCTTATGCTAAAACGTATATAAAAATCTGATTTTTCCTAAGCTATAACATATATAAAAATCCCAACTTTGTATAAAATAAAAGTAAAAATAAAAATCATAGCTTTGTATATAGAAAAGATCCTATTTTTATTACTCTACAACATAAAAATTATATTTTTATTTGAAATAAAAATTAGAAAAACTCACATTCATTCCTCCTAAGGTTTCATTACTAGAACGTCACCCCACATCGATCGAGCGGAGTCCTCCAAGCCTTGAAAGCATTCGAATTCGAAGAGGATGAGGGTTTCAGGTTTCTTTTTGGAGAGAGAGGGGGAATAGGGGCTAATGGCGGCGGCAGGAGTTTTGGGTGCGTCGGAGGTGGGGCGTCAGGCCGTGGGGAAGTGGCGGAGGGCGGATTCAGGCGGTGGAAGGGGCTGTCGGTGGTGGGAATGTGCTTTGGGCGCCGGGTTTTCAAAGAGGGGTGAGAGGAGCGAAGTGGTTCACGGAGGAGGAGGGGATGGCCTGGAGGAGGGGAAGCGCAGCGGTGGGACCCCTCCGGTGGCGGCATCGTGGTGCGGGAGGGGGGGGGGGGGGGGCTTGAGAACGACGAAGTCGATTTGGAGAAAGGGGGAGGGTATCGGGCTTTCTGAGAATGGGTAAAGGGTAAAGGGGGTTATATTAATATATATTTTATTATTTTGAAATTCCAAAAAGCAACTTTTTATTTTGAACTCGAAATCAAGCCCACCGACTATCGCCCCTAGCGTAATACCCCCGTTCCGAACACAATGGGATATGTTTCATCAGCTGATTCAGCTGTTTCAATCAGTTTCCGTTTAAATTGAAATATAAATCTATATATTCAATTTTAAACGTACATTTCAATTTACCAGTGCCACATACAGTCTCTAAAAATTCCATAAAAATTATTTCTAGCTTCGTATTGACGATACGGTCCTAACAAAACTAATTTCGTCGAATTCTGAGACCGTTTGAAAATAGCTATTTTCCAGTCGATTAAAATCAACTAAAACTGGTCAAACGCGTTTTCCTTTGCCACACTCACATATTGATTCGAAAAATTATGAAATTGGAAATCTAGCAATAATTTAACATCGCGGATCCAACAAAAGTGGTTTCGTCGAAAACCGAGTTCGTTTGCAAAATTCCCATTTTTAAGGGCAGAAATTCCGTAGCGACTATTCTGAAATTTCAACTAGACATATCTTTTGATTCCTGCTATGAAATTTCAATTTTTCGGATTCGTTGGATAGATATTCTCAATTAGATTCTAATATTTTTGGTTTCACTAAAATCTGGTTTATTTTGCACTCGGTACATTCATTTGAATTTTGAAATCGAATTTTCGAACTACCGCGCCATTTTCAATTCCTTTTATAATTTAAAATAAATATTTATATTCTAACGACGATCTATATAAATATATACGTTCTATTTCTATTCAAAATAAATTTCGCGTCGATATTATTTAAAATAATTCATTTTAAATATTCAAAATTCATTAAAATTGCCAAAATAAAAATTTTATATTGGCTCAGATTTCCGGGTTATTACAAACACCAAAAGAAATCTTCGTCTGCTTACCAAGAACACACTCTTCACAAAACCTAAGCTTTGAATGCCGAACTCCATTGATCAAACTTCGCTTTCTTAGCCCATCCATGCTGCGCTTGCCAATGTGTCCCATCAGCAAGTGTCATAATCTAGAAGAATCTGAATCAACTGAAGTAACTGAAACTGATTTACCTACTATAGTAGTGCCCTTTAGTAAATAGAGATTTCATGCCCGTACTCCTTTCATAACAATGATAGAACCTTAGATATTTTCATCTTCTCTTCTTCAATTACAATCTTTAGTCCAAGTCTAGTCAACGCCCCAACAGAAATCAAGCTCCTCCTTAAATCAGGTACGTGCCTAACATCAGTAATGGTTCAAATAACACTGTTAAACATCCTGATCTTTACAATACCAACACCAACCATACGGCAGGAAACATCATTGCCCATTAGAACTTCTCCTCCATCAATCTCACGGTAAGTGGAAAAAGAGTTCGTATCAGGTGTCATATGATAGGATGCGCCATAATCAATCAACCATAGGGTGCTCTTCGCAAAAGAGCCAGAAGATGTAAACACGTTAGTGTCACTCTCTGTATCTGATTTCTCCGCTATAGAGGCTGAAGCTTACTCTAGGTCTTTTTTTTCTTTCTTCAAGCTTGGGACATTGTGCAATAAAGTGCCCAGGCTTCTTACAATAATGACAAGTCAATTTCTTAGTCCCACTAGACCGAGATCTCAAAGAATTTCGTCCTCCATCTTTGTTCGACTTGCTTTGACTTCTACCTCTCTGAATAGATAAGCCTTCGGTATCACTATCAATGCTAGTGCTCGCCAATCTACCTCTTAACACTTCACTATGAAGACCAACCTTTACATCAAAAAGGCTAATTTTACTACGACCATAAATCATGAAATTAATAAAAGCAATATACTCCTTATGCAAGGAAAATAAGAGGATCACAGCTTGATCCTCATCGGTAATATCAGCATCTGCTGCCTTCAGGTTCATAACTAAAGTGGTCAAAGCATCTACATGCTCCATAAGATCGGCTCCAGACTTCATCTTGAATGAATAAAGTTGTAGAATAATCCGATTAGTGAGAGACTTGTCTTGATATGCATCTGATAATGCATCCCATAGTTCCTTCGCCGTCTTCTTCTAAGAAAATTCTCTAAGAACTTCATCTGAAAGACTCAACTGAATTGTTGTGAGAGCTTCATCTTCCATCTCTTCCAAATCAGCTACATCCATATCTTTCAATTTCTCAGGCGCAAAAACAACTTTATAAGTCTTCTCCTTCTTCAATACAGCCTCCATCTTCATCTTCCAAGTACCAAAATCTCCTTTTCCGTCAAAATGAGTTAATCGATAATTGACAGCAAATCTACCAATAGACTTACTAGAAGTAGCCACTAATATCTAAATAGGAACAGTAACACTAGCTCTGATACCAAACTGTAGTGATTTTTTTGTTAATTTGAGCAGAAACATATTTGATCAGGATTTAGTATTGTCTATTTAGATACCAATGGATCTCAACACAAAAGAACATGAATCAATTATGCAGCCTCACAAAACAATAGCAGAAATTAGAGACACAGAAGATTTAACGTAGTTTAGATATGAATATTCAACGTCCACGGAGACCCAACAATTTTTTTTATTCTTTCTTCACAATAGAGTGTACAATAAGAGAAGAATACAAAACACTCAATATATATCTCTCACTCTATAATTCATACAGAATTAGGGATCTTATTGAGGATATGAAGAAGAGAGCATTATTGGCTTGTTCTTCACTAAGGATGAGCAAATGCCTTCCTATTTATAAGAGTAAGGATGAAGGCTTGCCTGAAGATAAGCATGAGAAGTTAGCGTATTTCTTTGATTTGGTGTCAATGCAAATCATGCATATTTATGATAGTTTCCCCGTATACATATATTTGATTGATTGCTCCAATCTAATAATATAACTTCTCATTGCATCCAAATTTGTTGCCATATATACCAAGATTTGATTGGTTAATCAAATCAAATATCTCTCCCATATCTTTCTAATTTATTGCCCATAATTAACTGATTACAAGAATCAATTAAAAATCTTCTCCATAATTGGCATATATTTAAATTGTTCAATTTTAACACTTAAAATATATAAAGGCGCACTTACTAAGTGCTCCCTTCTAGAAATACATGGACGCACTTCATAAGTGCGCCCATGTAATTTTATACAGGCGCACCTACAAGGTGTGTCTACTATAAGCTGCTATTCACAGCAGCTCCTGTAGTTGTAACTCTTAAATTTCAATTCAGACGACACTAATTTATGCCCAAAACTTAATCAGGTGCCCCGATCACATTTCAAATGACATTGAAAATTATTGATGCTCTAATACTTGATGACATGTCCGCATGTGTCACAATGGTGTCTACGCTTTCCATCGTCACGATATTACTGCCTACTCGGGTTAACCGACCTGAAAATATTAGATAGAAACTCAAATTCTTGCAGTGTTTCTTCAACTTCAGCTATTTTTGGAATATGCTGAACAGTGTTTAGAAATGCCGATCGAAAATCAACGGGCAGAGAAGGACAACATTTTACAAATAGCTGAGGATAATTCTTGTATTCATATTGCTTTGAAACTCCAATTAACGAAAAATCAATATGAATACATGCTTGTGTTTTGTTTACTTAACTATGAGTGAAATCAAATTACTAAAGATGCCCATGCAATTTGAGTCATTTGACCCAACTGGCCTGACGCAACTTAAAAAAGAGAGAAGAGGGAAGATCAGTAATAACTTTGATATTACGAGATAAGGTGTAAAAGCAACGCAATTCTTTCAACTTTTGTATGAAGTTCTACCTCATTGTCTATATATAATTATAAGGAGAAAAGAGAAGACATTTCAGCTGCGAACATCAGCTTATAGCAGGCGCAGCTTGTAGGTGCGCCGATATAAAATTTCATGAACGCGCATGTGAAGCGCGCCCATGTATTTTTTGAAGTGCGCACTTAGTAAGCGCGCCCTTATATATTTTTAGGGGAGCACTTCACAAGTGCGCCCAGTGTATTTTTTTTAAGCATTGACCATATCAGCGCTGAGGTGGCCAAAACAAACATATTTTTGCTAATAGTTTCAAAAGTAGTCTAAATCTGCTATTAGTTTTAAAAATAAGCCTATTTTGAAATTTTGTCCATATGAGAAAGAAAATTAAGAGCATTTGAAATTATATCACATTGCTATTGAAGTAAATTTGATCATTTATTTTGTTTTAAATGCATGTCATAAAGCATGACAAATGAATATACATAGTGTGCTGCTAAAAGCACATTGGTCTGTGTTTTCTGACACCATGATGTGGCAGCCAAAAGTACAAAACATGATGCCTTTAGCATCACACCACCACGTGGAACTAAAAACACCGAATTTTTTTGTTTTTGGCTAGTATTGATGAAAAATTACCAATAATTTAACATTTTTAATGGTAAATTTATCGATACCTTATGTAGATGATTTATCAATTGTAATAAAAAATAATTACTGATTTACTCGTAATGGCATGGATTGACTCGGAATGGAATGATCGACAAATTTATTATTAGAGGAAGAGCCCTATATAATTTTTCGTCTCTGGATTCGCTGAAGGTTCTGTGTTGTAGTGTAACTATGCCGACTTCCTTCGTGTTCAATTACATTTTACTCTTGCTTCTTCTCCTCCCTTTTCTTTCTTCAACCCTCGCTAAATCTCTTCGCCCAATCACAGTAATCAATCGATTCTCTCCTGATTAATGATTGTCTTGGGTTCCAGTGTCTTCTTCATCCCTATTTCTGATCTGCTTATTTAATCTTCTTTAATTTTTCCAGGACAACGAGATCAGAGAGAAGAAGAAAGCTTGTTATGAAGACATCGAGAAGTAACCTTTCCTTTTCATCTCCTTTTAGCATTATTCGCACAAAGTCCCTTCAATTTACTTACTAATATGGTTGTTAGTTTATGGTATATGCTGATTAAGCAATTCCTTATATGTTGGTGTAGCGGATTATGGGGATGGAGATGTAGATCATCTGTAACTGATAAAGAGAATTGTGCGCTAAGGTGCCTTTCGCCTGCTTGCTATTCTCTCATTTACGAGAGCGATCCGGTTTGATTTCTGTTTGTTGCATTATTTTTATCTTTTTTGTTGTCATCTACGTTAATCTGGTTTATTTTCTTTGGTGATCGTAGTTAGAAGAAGGTGAAAAAGATTTTGTAAGGGGACAAGAGTACAAGTACTGCATGCACAGGTATGTTTGGTGAAACTTTAACGGTTTAACCAACTGCTGGTTTTGTAAATTAGTATTCGAGCAACATATTTACATAATACATTGTTAGGACTTTTTTTTCCCTTGTCAGTGAATGTCACAGAATGAATGTAGGATAAGTTACCTGTAGGAGCACGTGCTCACTCCTACACAAACAAGTGGTATCACTCTTAGCCATAATCCTAAGAATTTCGTGTTAGAATTTCGGTATACTTCAGCAACAATCAATCAAATCCCAATATATAACCCATATTGATTTAATCGAGAGCAAACTATAGAACTGATATATAAATTACCTTAAGCGTATATAAATTTATGGTTAATTATTGCAGTACCTTAATCCATGGTTGGTCGTTACTCGTTAAGAAGAAGATGAATCTGATTCAGTCTCGCAAATTGAAAAAAACCCTTAGATATGTAATTGACTATCCATAGAAGAAGATGAATCCGATCGATTGGTTTGACTTTATTTAGGACAGGAATTGGATATATATCCGTCAGGTCCGACCGATTTACACTCCTATACATCTATTCATTTAGCCCATTATAATTAGACCTTTAAGTCTCTTAACGTTAGTATAAAATTAAATCACTTTGAATATGCTTTATACCAAAATAACACAACATATTTTATTCTACATATGTGACCCAAATTGTTGGCATATTTCAACAATCTTTCCCTGAGCCACATATGTAATAACCTTAAAAAATGTGTAACTTTATGAGCTTTAAAATTTATTATTTATAATGTGTTAACCCCGTTGTGAAAACGAAGTTCAAAATTATGAAGTACGTACGAACGTTGGCATGCGGCTTCGGTTATTTCGCGGTTTCATATAGCTCGTGCTCCCTTAGCTCGCGGCTACTTTTAGCCTGCATCCAATAGCCTTATCCCGTTCTTCTTTTTTAGCTCGCAACGGCATTTGACCCGCATCTTGCTTTTAGACACTGAGCACTAGGTCATCGCTTCAGATCGTTGCATGACACATGGTTTATTTGGCTCGTTGCTTTTAGGCCGTTCACACAACCTAACAGCATTTGTTAGATCGCAACTACAAAGAACAAACGTGTTTGATTAGGCAAAAGAGCAATGGCATTCTCGTGCTTGTAGCTCGTTCAAGCCAAGCATTTAGCTCGTCAAGGACATTTGGATCGTCACCTTCTTTTAGATCTTGGAAGCATTATGGAACCATGCAGTTTTGTTTACAGGAGAAAATGGCATTCCTGTAAATTTCATTCCCATATTTGTTGGATCCAAAAGGTAGTGGCAATTATGTAATATTTGTACCCATATTTTGGGTTTCCAAGAGCCACGTGAAACCTTTTAAGCCGTGAAAACGTTTACCCGCAAATGTTTTGACTGCAGCACCTGAATCCCTCACATCATTTTTAGCGCGCTCCAGTTTTAACACGCATCAATGATTAATGCTTTAGACCGCGGGTTGATCCCTCACATGATTTTCTAGTCCGCAATTTCCTTTTTTAGGTCACCCCGTACACATTAACTCGTGATAAAATTTTGGACCGCCAACCAAGCGCCAGCTATACACCATAAATTTATGACTGTGCCACTCACCTTTAACTCCAACTATAAATACCCCTCATAATCCACATTGAAGAAGGACGGAAAATTCATTTTGAGAAGGAGGTGCCGTCAAATTCAAAGCTCACCTACAACTTCTCTAATGGCTTCCATGGATCATGTAACTCTTCTCCAACTTCATGCGGATCAAATCTACTTCATTTAACACTAAAGCTCTCTCCAATCGAATCAAAGCTCCATGGATCTCATTCGTACATCGTGAAAAGTCTCCCCAACACATTCAAATGGTCTCTAATCTTCTCCAATCCTATCTAGATTCAGATCTAGCACAAAATTCATACCAAATCAAGGAAGAACATCAAGGCGCTTGAACGATTGAAGATTCATACATCCATCATCGTAAAGCTAGAAATCTCTCCACTTCCATTGCGAATTAAAGTGCAAATTAAATCATAAAGAGAGTGAAAAGAGAGGATAATGAGAAATGAATGTAAAAGAGGGTTCATACATGTTGTAAAGTGTGATACCATAATGAGAATTGGTTCAAAAGTGGATGTAGATCAAGTTTGATCGAACCACTATAAAACTTTGTGTCTTTTCCATTTTGTGCTCTTTAATTTGTGATTACGCGGTTCTACATTTCAGTCTTACCGAATTGGTGAACTGCTACATTCTGCACCTTTGGTGTTGAAGTCGAATTTCGATTTCAACATTTGGCGCCCACCATGGGGCCGCGTGCACATTTCTCTCGATCCTAAGAGCCTAATTCTATCATAGATTCCGCAAATCTAAGATCTAGACCAATCGACGAACTCTCATCAAAATTCAAGGTCTTGTCCGAGGTCATGGCCAAATCAAAGAAGACCACTAGCAATGTCGTTGAGGGAAACGACAATGTTGCTAATTACGAAACTACTCCACTCACCAACCGATTTGAAGGTGGAGAAAATTCAATATCCGGGGCAGGAGTGACAAAAGCCGAATTAGACACCGTCGTCGCTTACTTGAATCAACGCATGGAAGCCTCCAATAAAGCTTTAATCGATGCTAATAAAACTCTCGTGGATGCTAATCAAGCTTTGATGGATAAAGTGAGCGCTCTCCTAAACGCTCGAGCAAATCCCGCTCCTCCTCCGGAAATCCATGTCAATCTTGAAGAGAATGCAAATTCATCAGCCTCCGATCCTCACAATGAAAACTTGGAAGGATTTGTTGGCGAAGGCAATGTTAATGTCGAAGACTCGAAAATGAAAGCTAAAAACCACTCAGATCGAAATAACCGACGAGTTGTAAGTCCCGTTAAGGGGACACCTTCCCATAGTGGAAGTAAAAGACCTATATCATCTAAACGCGACCGCTCGCCACGACGAGCATCCGGAAAAGAGATCGAGGTCCGCTCTCCGGAACAACACAGCTCAAAGGAGTATATCACGGATGTGGTAAAGCAAATCATGAAAGACAACATGCCTCGCAAGGATAGTGAAAGGGAATGAGACTTCTCTCTCAGCAAAAACCCATTCACAAAGAGGATCCGCAAGGCTGAATTCCCCAAAAAATTCACTCATCCTACTGTGCCACAGTATAGCGGAAATTCTGATCCGAATCACTTCTTATACAAATACGAGTGACACATGAATGCAGCCAAGGCAACAGATGAGATCAAATGCTTGTGTTTTCCTCTCTATCTAGAAGGTGTCGCATCGTTATGGTTTACGAGGCTGCCGCCCAAATCCGTTGACCAATTTGATGATTTGACTCTGAAATTCAAAGACCAGTTCAGGTTGCAAGCTACAAAAGCTAAGTACGTTATCTCTCTTACGTCTATGAAGCAAAATCCAGGAGAATCTGTCAAAACCTTCCTCAAAAGGTTTGATGATGCTGTATCTGAAATAGGGAATCCGGAACCTCGCATGATCTTGATGTCTCTAATCGGCGCTATAGACGAGAGGAGCAAATTTGGTAAATGGATTAAAATGAAAGAGCCAAACACACTTGAGAAATTTTATAAAAAAGCCGAGGAGTACACGAGAGTTGAAACTGGTCAGTACCTCTTCAGATTATCGATGCTAACCCGCTTCTCGAAGCTCTCAAAAATACTGCTACTCAGTACAATCCGAAAAATACCGGAGGTCAGAAAAGAGGAGGCGACGGAAAGGAAAATTGAGACGGCAAGAAGCCACGTTTTTCTAATCCATCAGAGCTAACATCTTTAAATGACACTCCAGAAAATATCTTTGCTGCAACCAAAGACACCGAAGACTGTCCAATACCTAAGCCTTAGAAAATCAATGACCATCAAACAAACTCTGGAAAGTTCTGCCGATTCCATAATCAGCCAGGCCACAACACCAACGAGTGTTGGCATCTGAGGTCACTGATCGAAGAGCCGATTAGAAAGAATCGTCTGCGACAATATATGAAAAATCCACAGTCCTCAAACACTGTTCCGAATTCCCAGGGCCATGGGGCAACAAACAACGAAGCTTTTGTTCAAGCCATACCAAGGCTGATCATCAACTGATAACTGGCTCAGAATAAGCGACCAACATCGTCATTGCTTTACTTCATGCTCTGTTTCCTTCATGCTTTATTTCATGTTCTACTTTCTGTTATGTTCAAAACTTCTTATAAACAATTTGTAATAACATGCAAGTGATGTACTGAACTTTAGCTTTACAATTAAGAGCATATCTGTCTGAATCAATTTCCAGCTTGCAATTTTCATGTAAAATCAAAACTTGATTAAAAATGATTCCATGTTGCAGGCTATCTGTTGAGCGCTTGTTCTTTCAGAATCAGACAAAATATAACGATCCCAACAACACTAAGTACCAAATGCTGAAAATATTAACATGCACAAATCCAAGAATAGAAAAGCACCGCCTTGAGAAATGAATGAGAAAGTTGCATAGATTCAAGCAATAAACAGGCGCCACGACAAATATATAAGAATATTGTAACTTTCATCGAATGGGCATTCCTCTAAGTGAAAGTTTCAAAACCTCGATCCTCAACCCGAAATAGCCCGCCAAGTCAAGCGGCCAACAAGGGAATCGAAGCCAACCCAGAGCTGGAATAACCAACATCAAGTCGGAAGGACCGACAAACCTGATGTTGGAAGTACCAACATCAGGCTGGAAGGACCGGCAAACACGCTGGAAGGACCAGCACCAAGTTGGAAGGACCAGCACCAAGTTGGAAGGACCGACAAACCTGATGTTGGAAGTACCAACATCAGGCCGGAAGGACCGGCAAACACGCTGGAAGGACCAACACCAAGTCGGAAGGACCAACACCAAGTCGGAAGGACCAACAAACCCGATGTTGGAAGTACCAACATCAGGCCGGAAAGACCGACAAACACGTTGGAAGGACCAGCATCAAGTCGGAAGGACCGACAAACCTGATGTTGGAAGTACCAACATCAGACCGGAAGGATCGACAAACACGCTGAAAGGACCAGCATAAACCAAAGTCCTCTCCGGGGGCACCCAATTGATCGTCAGAATCAGGAAATACCTGATGCGATAACGACAAACATTGGGGTTTTAACCAAAGTCCTCTCCGGGGGCACCCAATTGATCGTCAGAATCAGGAAGTACCTGATGCGATAACGACAAACATTGAGATTTTAACCAAAGTCCTCTCCAGGGACACCCAGTTGATCGTCAGAATCAGGAAGTATCTGATGCGATAACGACAAACATTGGGATTTCAACCAAAGTCCTCTCCGGGGGCAGCTAATTGATCGTCAGAATCAGGAAATACCTGATGCGATAACGACAAACATTGGGGTTTTAACCAAAGTCCTCTCCGAGGGCACCCAATTGATCGTCAGAATCAGGAAGTACTTGATGCGATAACGACAAACATTGGGATTTCAACCAAAGTCCTCTCCGGGGGCACCCAATTGATCGTCAGAATCAAGAAGTACCTGATGCGATAACGACAAACATTGGGGTTTTAACCAAAGTCCTCTCCGGGGGCACCCAATTGATCGTCGGAATCAGGAAGTACCTGATGCGATAACGACAAACATTGGGATTTCAACCAAAGTCCTCTCCGGAGGCACCCAGTTGATCGTCAGAATCAGGCTGATGCGATAATGACAAACATTGGGATTTCAACCAAAGTCCTCTTCGGGGGCACCCAATTGATCGTCAGTATCAGGCAGCACCTGATCTGATCACGACAAACATTGGGCTTTAACCGAAGTCTTTCTAGAAGCTCTCCTTCCAAATTATCGACGCTTGGATTAATCAATGAAATTGAGTGGCAAAAGTCTCCAATAACTGAATTAACCAAGCCGGATTATGGACGGAGTTTGGACGATAACCACTTAACTTGCATAATGTCTGGAAATCTCAGACGCGACAAGTGTTAAATTTTCGCCCTAACACGGGCGTGAAATTTAAAATACTTCCGAGGGAGAAAATTGATAACGACTTCCTAAAACAAGGGCATCAATATCCAAGCCTTCTTCGAAAGGAAGTTGAAAAATCTTTTAAATGCGTATTTCCCAAATATGAAATATCGTGCAAGTCAGTTAGAATAACAACGCTTGAAACAGTCGAATTATGCCGACTAATTGATCTTAAGTGTCGATGTGAGTTCAAGTTAGAGTGTCATGTTTTTACAGACAATCTTCAACAGGTTTTAAATCATAGAATAAATCGAGTCTGTGAAAACATGCCATTCAGTGAAAATTGGTCATGATTAGATGTTTAACCGACTAATCTGTTGTTGATTTGGGCAGTCAATAACAAAATACCAGCCCAGAAATGTGCGTTGTTTTTGTTGTTGTAAAGCAGGTTGTAGCGGTGGAAATAACCCAAGTAAAAACCGAGGCGATCGAACCCTAGCACAACATTGTTAAGCAACAGATTCAAAAGTCAAAGTTGAAGCATCTACAACATCAACAGAAAACAGATGCAAATCTCATATCGAGTCAAGCAAGCCAAAAGATGTCAACAACATTATTTATTTCGAAGCCTGCATTTTCCGCAGAAAATACAAGCTTCGAGGGGCAAATGTTAACCCCGTTGTGAAAACGCGATTCAAAATTATGAAGTTCGTACGAACGTTGGCATGCGACTTCGGTTAGTTCGCGGTTTCATATAGCTCGTGCTCCCTTAGCTCGCGGCTACCTTTAGCCCGCATTCGATAGTCTTAGCCCGTTCTGCTTTTTTAGCTTGCAACGACATTTGACCCGCATCTTGCTTTTAGAACGTGAGCACTAGGTCGTCACTCAGATCGTTGCATGACACACGGTTTATTTGGCTCGTTGCTTTTAGGCCGTTCACACAACCTAACAACATTTGTTAGATCGCAGCTACAAAGAACAAACAGGTTTGATTAGGCAAAAGAGCAATGACATTCTCGTGCTCGTAACTCGTTCAAGCCAAGCATTTAGCTCGTCAAGGACATTTGGATCGGCACCTTCTTTTAGACCGTGGAAGTATTATGGAACCATGCAGTTTTGTTTATAGGAGAAAATGACATTCCTGTAAATTTCATTCCCATATTTGTTGAATCCAAAAGGTAGTGGCAATTATGTAATATTTGTACCCATATTTTGGGTTTCCAAGAGCCACGTGAAACCTTTTAAACCGTGAAAACGTTTACCCGCAAATGTTTTGACTGCAGCACTTGAATCCCTCACATCCTTTTTAGCCCGCTCCAGTTTTAACACGCATCAATAATTAATGCTTTAGACCGCGGACGTTGATCCCTCACATGATTTTCTAGTCCGCAATTTCCTTTTTTAGGTCGCCCCGTGCACATTAACTCGTGATAAACTTTTGGACCGCCAACCAAGCGCCAACTATACACCATAAATTTACGACTGTGCCATTCACCTTTAGCTCCAACTATAAATACCCTCATAATCCACATTGAAGAAGGACGGAAAATTCATTCTGAGAAGGAGGTGCCGCCAAATTCAAAGCTCACCTACTACTTCTCTAATGGCTTCCATGGATTATGTAACTCTTCTCCAACTTCATGCGGATCAAATCTACTTCATTCAACACTAAAGTTCTCTCCAATCAAATCAAAGCTCCATGGATCTCATTCATACATCGTGAAAAGTCTCTCCAACACATTCAAATGGTCTCTAATCTTCTCCAATCCTCTCTAGATTCGGATCTAGCACAAAATTCATACCAAATCAAGGAAGAACTTCAAGACGCTTAAACGATTGAAGATTCATACATCCATCATCGTAAAGCTAGAAATCCCTCCATTTCCATTGCGAATTTAAGTGCAAATTGAATCATAAAGAGAGTGAAAAGAGAGAGTAATGAGAAATGAATGTAAAAGAGGGTTCATGCATGTTGTAAAGTGTGATACCATAATGAGAATTGGTTCTAAAGTGGATGTAGATCAAGTTTGATCGAACCACTATAAAACTTTGTCTTTTCCATTTTGTGCTCTTTAATTTGTGATTACGCGGTCCTACATTTCAATCTTACCGAATTGGTGAAGTGCTACATTTTGCACCTTTGATGTTGAAGTCGAATTTCGGTTTCAACATAATGTATAGTGTATCTGAAACGATCTTGTCCATTAACTGTGTTAACAAAGGATCAAAGCGGCTTTTGTTATTTTATCATAACTAAACCTGGCAACGGTCACTTATATCAATACAATTAAATGATAAAATATAACACCCCACACCGAGACCCTCATTAACAAAGAGAATTACATAGTAATTCTGTCTGCTAATGCAGAGAATAGGGCTGGTTAGGGGCGACTAACTATAACCTTGTCTTAACAATCTATTGAATATGTCGATAAGTGATGTCTATTTTTTTTTCAAATCAAGTGGATCGACATAATAAATAAATCGATAATGCAAAGCTATAGATAGCTATGAATCTATCAGAACAAAACACCATAAGTAATGACTATCTCCACATAGAACAGTACATATACATATATACATGCTTACATATACAATGATACATCTCAATATAATACAAATGCTACAACAAAGTGATATGACGACCATTCTATATACGAAAGGAAAAGAATAACAATTCAACAACATCTCAAAGAAATGCTAAACAATTCCAAGAGAAGGCCTCGATCCCACAAGGAAGCATCAAGAAACTGCTATGTCCAAAGAGAAGCTAGGACCTGAAACAACTCGGTCTGACCCAAGTGGAAACACACGGGTCAGGCTAGCTTAACTCATCAGTAAAACTGAGCACTCGATAAGGTTAAGTGAAAGAAAGATATGATACCCCTTTTTCCAGAGGACACCATGTCATAATGGGGTTACCTTCTTCTAAGAAAGAATGATATCTTTTCTTTGGAAGTAGAAGTGATAATTAGAATAAAGCTATGCTCAAGTGGAAAACTACACTTAAGAAAATAAAACATCAACGAGCTAAGTTTTACATGTAGGGCTTAATTAATATAGTTTCTTCCTCATATCATAGACAAGGCGAATTAAATGTCGTTAAAGACTTCAAAAGATATGAATATCTTCCTAAGGCGGGATTAGCATAACTATACATTAAAATATATGTCCTTCATATAAAGATGAACATATAGATATGCCTCATCTCATTGTCATATACTAAAATATCAAAAATATCATTCAGCATATCATAAAAATTATCTATAGAATCTTCTTAATTATTTATACCTCCTTTCGTTGGTATAAATATAGAAACATCTTAAATCTATTACTAAACTCGTTATAAACAAACCTCACAATAATATATACCTCATTTCATTGGTATAGATATAAATACATCTTGCATCCATCATTCAAAAACATTTTAAAAGAATTGCCATAATTTATACCTTATATCATCGGTATAAACATAAATATATCCCAAATCCATTATTATAATTCATATAATTCATTATAAAAGAATCTCTATAAATTATACCATATCTCAACGATATAATTATAAATACATTTCAACTTTATCACTAAAATTCATCATAAAAGAATTTTCACAAATTATACCTCATCTCATCGGTACAATTATAAATATATCTCAAACCCATTTTAATAGAACCCGGAAAGAGTTCAAAACATCATATTAGAAACCACCATTAAACATGCATATAAATAAGTCTTTTTTTTCCTTACATAAGGCAATGATAAAGTATCATCATCGAAATAGTGAAATCGAAACATCAAGAAACTTCAAGAAATACAGCACGTGCTTACATCTTGACTAGTATTATACTTTTTGGTACCATATATCGTGATGACTAGGGCCACAAACATCATCATCTTCGTGACGACTATAGCCAAGAACATCGTGATGCACCTAAGTCACAAAAGCCCGAGTAATAAACATTATGGTGATTGGAGTCACAAACATCGTGATCATCATGATGACTATAGTCGAAAACATCGTGATGACTCCAATCTAGTACTCGGTCAATAGTACTAGTAACATCGTGAATGTGCCTCAATTTCTCGGATAGGAACCCGTAAGGCATGAACATATGTTCCATACCATACGTTTGTGCCTAACGGTTTACTAGCCGATAGTTGATACCACATCAGAAACCTCAAAAAAACGTCATAAACGTCCTGAAACATATATATTACGCCTCATCTCATTGGCGTAAATACAATACCCTACTTGTCTCATCTCATTGACGGGTACTATTAACATCGTGACTTGTCTCATTTTATAGACAAGTGGAAAATCATCATAAAACATCTCAACATCGTGAAATCATCATTAAAAAAAAAATCTTGCCTCGTCTTATTGCAACTAAATTAACATCGTGATAGATAACTATAACCATAAGTCCCAAATAAGGAAATTTTAACATTTAACACGCCTCATCTCATCGATGTTCATATACTTTTAAAAATGGTTCCTTATCGAATATACTCATAAATAGGTTCTCTCAAACCATGCAATTTTATCCAAAATTTGGTAACGTCATAAATTATCTTACAGAAAACTTAATACATGAGCTTGTAGAAAATGTTTTTAGCTTTCCGAATCATCAAGAATTATCAAATTCCGATTAAAAACGAAAAAGTTATGACTAAAACAATTACAAGTTTCAACTCAGAAAATTAGGCAAAAGACAGAATTATACCATCATTTCGAAATCTGTTTCAGGCCTATCAAATGATGAAATTTCGAGAAACCATATGAACGAAAATTGTAGCTTATCGAATCTAGTTTCTAACAAAAAATATTTGACCTGAATCGGATAAAAGACGCAAAAGATATGATGGTTTTACTATAGTGCATTTTCAGGAAACGAGATATATTGAAAAAAACAAAATTATACATCAGTTTGAAACCTGATTCAGACCTAGTAAACGATAAAACCTCGAAAAACAATATGAACGAAAAATGTAGCTTATCGAATCTATTTTCTAACAAATTTTTTTTGGCCTGATTCCGATAAGGAACGAGGAAGATATACATAATTTTGTTTCAGCTCCAAAGATGAACAAATTTCAGTTTTTATATTGAGCACAACTATGATCAAAACTTGATTTTTATAGCTCCAAACATCAACTTTACACCAAATACGAACATATAAAACTGAGAATAGCTAGCGTGAGTGATGTTACTCACCTTGCTTGGATTTGGAAGAGCTTCTAACTTGGATTGGCTGCAAAATAAATGAATCAATGCTTCCAAAACCCAAATCAGCAAGTACTTCAGGTATGCAATAGAAACCCTTTACAATATCGTTCTCTTAATCTCTAGAAGTAAGAAGATTTAAATTTTTGCTGAGGTAAACAAGAAATATCAAGCTTTTCCCCTTTAATTTGATTTAGAAGATTTGATTTTTGGTAGGGTTTTGCAAAGGGAAGAGCGTAGTTTTTTTTTGGGTCTGAGATAAGGTTGTGGAAGGAAGGAAAGAGCGTTCCTTTTCTGGAAGAGAAGCACGATCCTGTTTTCTCCAGAAAATTCCACCTATTTCTTTCCATTAATTACGCCCATTAAGGCTATAATCAAGTAATTAGCTCATTAGCCCATTAGATTAGGCTTGAGACACAAATTAGAGCTTATTTGCCATTTACACAAGCTAATACATGCCTTCTACACCAATTCTCTTATGTATATTCAAAACTTATAAAATTTGTACAAAAATAATGAAAACGTCTGAAATATACATTTTAAAAATATTATGACCACTTTTTACATTATTTTAACATAATTTACACAAAATTTACATTTTCACATAAAATGAACGTTACATGGAATTCAGTTTCTTAACACACAATCTTAACCCATTTAAAAATCTTAAACTCAAAATTATCATTATCAATACTCTTTTAAACTTTTTAAAATTATTGTAACATCCTTCTAACATATATTTACATAAACTTTATTTTTGTTACACATAATTTTACACAATCTTTACTTATAAAAGATTTAGTAAAAACTTCCAAACAAAAGCGCCTAGAAATTCCTCAAATTTCTATTTATTATTATCTTTAAATTTCTATTGTTTCAAAACAATAATCATTATTTTCCAAATCCTAAGTACACAAAATTGGTTATTTATCAAACAAAATATTACTTTTTCAACTTAGCCCAAATTCCACACGTTCAATCCCAATTATCCTAAAACAAGATTAAACTTATTTTCTCATGAGCTCAAATTCCATTAGACATAATTTCACACATGCACTTATTATTCACTTTAAATGAATATTATCTCTCTTTATTATTTTTTCACCAAATTATTTCTTAATTCATTCTATAATCTTCATATTCAATAATAATTTAATATACCGGCAATCTCCAAAATTTGGGTTGTTACAGACTTCCCACTTTAACAAAATTGCGTCCTCGCAATTTCTAAAGAAAAAACTGTATTCAACATCTTAATCTCATCAATCAAGTGAAAGCTAGACAAACACAAAATAAAATTTTTCCTTATCTTTTACTCAAGACAGTGGCAAGGTAGAAGGAAATAGCTTGGTAATTCTATAAACTTTCCCGAACATCTACACAGCGATAAGCGAATTTTAGAAAATTTCTAAGCATCGACTCAAAATTTGAAGGTACCTCACCTTCAAACAACAATGCAACAGTAAAAATACCTCGCAAAATCAATCATAAGAGAAAAAAAAATCTCAAAATGCCTCGAACTATATTGATATTTAACTTAACTTTAACCCAAAATCAAGACATCAAAGGAATAATCATCCTATTTTTCCATATTTCACAACGAAAAACCAAATCGATAAGAGAATATACTTCAAAATGGATAGGAAAAACCAAAAGAATGTGGTTTATTTAGGAGCCCAACAAACTTAATGACCGCAATTATGTGAACAATTAGACTATGGCAAATTCTATTTAAACCCGTGTATTTGCTGAGTATACCCAGGGAAACATAAAAAAATCATATACCCAGAAAATTGCTAAGTATACCCATTTTTCCTAGTCTTTGTTCCACTTCTACCATTAACATAATTATTCAATCGTGAAAAAAACCCTAAACAAAACAGCTGTTTCTTTCGTTTCCCCGATCTTTCCTAAAATCGCGATTTGTTCTTCTACAATTTTAGATCTTTGTAAATCAACTGATTGTCAAGCTGAAGGCATGCTCGAAATCTTATGCTGTTAGAATCGATAGTCTTGAAGCAACCCATTTATATGCCAATCGATTTTTATGCTTTCAGTTCTTTGTGAATCAATCGATTTTATGCATTTCAATTCTGTTATAGTGCTTGAAGTGTTCAGTAACCACGGATTAATTCTGTGATAATTCAGTCCTTTTTAAATGCATTCTATAATAATTCATTCCTTTATTTGCACTTGTTATTTATAAAAGGGTATTTTAGTCTCTTAAATTTTTATTAAGTTCCCTGGGTATACTCAGCAAATACATGGGTTTAAATAGAATTTGCCTTAGACTATTGCACTAAGGCAATAGGAACACAAGGAATTGAAATATCTCAAGAAGATGGTTATAGACTTCAAGATTCTCATGGTCGGAGAAAATTATTACTTAGAAAACAAAGTCTCAATCCCTCTTTATAAGAAAACTCATAAACTTCTTAATGAAGTGATTTTAAACTTTAATACCATGCATGATTGTCTCATCCTAGCATTTAAGAAATTCCTATCGATATCGTTGATTAGACGTATAAAACAGAATTTTTAAACACTCGAATTGACGGCCCAACATGAAAGGAAATCATTTTCTATAAAAGAAATTCTTTCATATGATTTTCAATTCATTACAAAAATAAAATTTCAACTTCCTTCTTAAACAAATCTTTACTTTAAAAGATTTCAAAAGCACAGTTTATAATTCACTCAAAAATCGGAACCATAAAAGGAATCATCGAGATATTCTCAGAATGCTTGACCCAAACAGAATAAATCCAAAGAATTACACTTATAATAAGACGTCATCAGATTAATCTGGAATATTGCGGAATACATATATTCCTAGACATATCCCAAATTATCAACTCAACGAATCGAAGAAAGACAAAAGCTTAAAGATATGGGTTAGTAACATTTGCACTATATTTGGATTTATCGCCATATATGTCTCTGTTATATGTTTATCGTATTTTGTTCTGAAATCCTGCTCTGATACCAAAATGTAACACCCCACCCGGAGACCCACATTAACAAAGAGAATTACATAGTAATTCTGTCTGCTAATGCAGAGAATAGGGCTGGTTAGGGGCAACTAACTATAACCTTGTCTTAACAATCTATTGAATATGTCGACAAGTGATGTCTATTTTTTTTTCAAGTCAAGTGGATCGACATAATCAATAAATCGATAATGCAAGGCTATAGATAGCCATGAATCTATCAGAACAAAATGCCATAAGTAATGACTATCTCAACATAGAACAAAACAAATACATATATACAAACTTACATATACAATGATACATCTCAATATAATACAAATGCTACAACAAAGTGATATGACGACCATTCTATATACGAAAGGAAAAGAATAACAATTCAACAACATCTCAAAGAAATGCTAGACAATTCCAAGAGAAGGACTCGATCCCACAAGGAAGCATCAAGAAACTGCTATGTCCAAAGAGAAGCTAGGACCTGAAACAACTCGGTCCGACCCTAGTGGAAACACACGGGTCAGGCTAGCTAAACTCATCAGTAAAACTGAGCACTCGATAAGGTTAAGTGAAAGATATGATACCCCTTTTTCCAAAGGATACCATGTCATAATGGGGTTACTTTCTTCTAAGAAAGAATGATATCTTTTCTTTGGAAGCAGAAGTGATAATTAGAATAAAGCTATGCTCAAGTGGAAAACTACACTTAAGAAAATAAAACATCAACGAACTAAGTTTTACATGTAGGGCTTAATTAATATAGTTTCTTCCTCATATCATAGACAAGGCGAATTAAATGTCGTTAAAGACTTCAAAAGATATGAATATCTTCCTAAGGCGGGATTAGCATAACTATACATTAAAATATATGTCCTTCATATAAAAATGAACATATAGATATGCCTCATCTCATTGGCATATACTAAAATATCAAAAATATCATTCAACATATCATAAAAATTATCTATAGAATCTTCTTAATTATTTATACCTCCTTTCGTTGGTATAAATATAGAAACATCTTAAATCTATTACTAAACTCGTTATAAACAAACCTCACAATAATATATACCTCATTTCATTGGTATAGATATAAATACATCTTGCATCCATCATTCAAAAACATTTTAAAAGAATTGCCATAATTTATACCTCATATCATCGGTATAAACATAAATATATCCCAAATCCATTATTATAATTCATTATAAAAGAATCTCCATAAATTATACCATATCTCAACGATATAATTATAAATACATTTCAACTTTATCACTAAAATTCATCATAAAAGAATTTTCACAAATTATACCTCATCTCATCGGTACAATTATAAATATATACGGTGATTGGAGTCACAAACATCGTGATCATCATGATGGCTATAGTCGAAAACATCGTGATGACTCCAATCATGAATGAGCATGGAAATTACATGAAATGTGATATAATGTCAATTTTCAATTAGTCCTACTTTAGTGAGATCAAAACATTCAATACTTGAATAATCTAGAATGCAAAGAAAATTTCATTACTTCAGAAAAAACTTGATATGTATGTATATGTATATGTATATATAACCGAAGGATAGAGCAATGAGTCATACGACAATACCAAATACAAACTCTCCTTAAATTAAACATTCTTGCATAGAAGTTACACCAGTTGAGCAACGTGCTCATGAAAGATCCTATGCGATAATCCTTTTGTAAAAGGATCCGCCATAATGGAGTCTGTTATAGTATGCTTTATGAATTACAATATACTTTGCACTCTTCCCTTATTGGAAAGTAATATATTTTTTACTGTCACATTATTGATTTTACGGTCTTTCAATTCTTCATCAATAAGCTGCAGTCTTGTAACAAAATTTTACAACTTTTTCCGTAATTGGTTACCTTATAATTGAACCTAAAAATATTTTTGTAGTCATGGAAACTGTAAGCATTTGAAGGACACCTTTCCTTATATAACTCCACCCAAAAAAATATTGCTATTACCCAAAGTGAATCTTTTGTTCTTTTGACATAGGAAATATTCGAATCGTAATGCTTTATAATCTCCAGCCATTCTGTTCTTTTATTTATAAGCTTATGATTTTTTATTTTGTTGCTCAAGTATTTGTTGTGACCATTTTGTTTACTAACTTGTGATCCTCTTTAATTTTCTGTACGATATCTACCAAATAATACACACGATATCCTGTGTATATGTCGCAATATGCTATTGATTTCACATTGCAAATGCGTGAGTGATCTTTTACATTTTTTAGTTTCAAGGATGCTCTTATATTAACATATAAGACAACATTTGCCTCATTTGGCAAAAGAGAATCAATTGATCCGCATTTTGCATACCAATTTTTCTAAGCATTTACTTATCCAGCTCTTTTGTTATAATTCAAATATCACCCCATAAAACATAATGCTATATTTGAATTCCTTACAAAAGAGTAATTCATAAGTGAGTATCTTAAGTTGTTTCATCGACGTCGCCATTGTGAAACACAACTTTAATATCATTTCGACATTGCTCAAAATTATAAATTGAAACAAGCTCCAAAAAAAGAAAAATCTATAGTCACTTAGTAAAAGCACCAAAGATAAAGTCTCCTTTAGATTTTTTTTTTCTTTTTTACTTTTGATTATAGTATTTTCTATAAAACAACCTTATACCTTATTACTGACTTGATTTTTCTTTGCTTTTGATTAGTCATTCATAACCAGTGATCTTACTACTTAAGTTAAAGGGAAAAATTTCAAACTTTATTTATCTTGAATTCACATTTTAAATTAGTGCCTTGTATAGATTAAATTTAAATTATTGAAACATCTTCACCAATCTATTATTTATTTTTATGAAAAGAGTACTACATAATCATCTAGAATAGCATTTCTTTTATACAAAGTAGATTTCCTTTTCGACCTTACACCTTGAGGTTATTGAGTTTGTTTTCTTGAAACAGTAACTTTAACTTAAAGAAATTTTTCTTTAACATCGTCTCATTATGGTTCCTAGTTTATTTTTTTCTTAATGAAAGGAAACCAATCAAAAACAATAGCTGAAGAAGCAACCGTAGTTGAATCAAAGACAGCGATTCTCGTTAAAGACAATGATCATGCTTTATTTCTCCTTTCAAACTTACCATACTAAAAATGTTAGTCAAATGAGTACTTTTAATCTCATATGCTTTGATCTTTTTTCTAATTACCAAAGTGCTAAATTAGCTCAGTAAAATATAATCTTATTCTTTGAAAATACTTATTAGTAGTAATCTTAAAAATAACCATACTATTATTAGAAAAAATACCAAAAAGTAACACAATAATTTGAGTGCTTTTAACTTATGAAGCAATAATTTTTCATGTAGTACTCAGTTCTATTTTCCTTTCTTTTGATCTTATAGAATCAAGCACCGCAAAGAGTGTGTCTTTCCTCTTTTCATTTGGATAAAATGTTATATATTCTTGGTAGATAACTCCTTAAAATTAGTTATCCCTTCAACTACCACATCCTTGAAAGCTTTTGAAATATTTTACCCGATGATCCTTTGCCTCTTGCCTTTTGAATTATACAATCTTTCAATGTTCTTCGCAACATTACAAGAATACTTAACTGTAGTAGGGCTCGCTGTGACTCTCCTAATTGTAAGAGCTAGATCCATGGAATTAAGAATAAACGATATGTTACCTTACAAATCTTTAGAGTTAGTCCCTGTAACGAACCGGGGATTTTCGACTCCGAAAATCGACACAAAACCCAGCGTCGACTGTTCAGACATCGAAAACACCGGACCATTAATAGAAAGAAGTTAGAGGATGAGATAGAAAAGATAGAACTAATAGAATAGGAGAAGAAGAAGAACACAGCTGAACATAATCAGAGTAAACACGAATCTCACAGCGGAACGAATAAAATATATTATATAACATAACTTTGAAATACAATTCTGTTTGTATATCCATACCATTATCAGAGTACAGTACATCATATCACAGCGGAAATAATCTCTAAATACTAATGGTGAAGCCTTCTGCTTTTAGCTCCTCCAAGCATATCTGTAAAAGCCTGAAACACTTGACTGCCCGTACAAATTTGGGCACCCAAGAGTTTAGGGAAAACAAACAAAATAAACTCTGGGTCAGTCATGGGACTGGTGTGAGTAAACTCCAACCATATGGCTTAACTTTGAAAATCCTTTTTGAAACAAAAAGGATAATAGTAAGACCAGCCCACACATAAACATGGACGGTTTTTACCTTACTATAACCCAAAATATTTTTGATATCAAAATCCAGTGATATTATAATAATGTCTAATCAATTAAATAACCAAATAGTAGAGCGCTTGCATCTCACGCTCTACGTACATAGTATAAAATCAAAACCCGCAGGGCGCTTATTGGAGATTGGATTCCAACTATGACAAGGTATGGGACCACCTTCCGATAATGTATCTCTAGAGGCGAATACACCTGGGTTCAACAAGAACGTCTTGCAACCCGGCCCACACATGACCGACCACTCATTTCGCTTGAGTGTATCGAATGTATATCACCAACGGTTGGACTCAAACCACCGTTCCCGAATGGGCAGAATCGATAGATTTAGAAACAAAAGGAATTTCTCTAGATAGGTGATTATACACCCTAATGGGAGCGACCCACATAGCCATGCTGCCTGCCCGATTTTTGTCATTTCCCGATTGTGAAGCTTGAGGCTACGCCTACCTTTTAGAACATCTGGCCACCATTCACTTTGAATGTCACATCGTCAAACCCGTCAAATCACTAGTTGATCTTCCCAAAATATTACGGGTATAAAAGCCAAGAGAAACGAATTTCCCCGCCACCAGACGTAATACCTTGAAAAGAACGCCTTAGGTGACCGTCAGGAATATTCTGTCAGACATTCGTCCATACAAGTTGTCCTGGGACTGGACAAACAGAAAGCACCATTCTGAACATGACGACCCTTGCACTTCACTCCGTCTTCAATTTTCTTCAGCATAATTTGCAGCGCTTATGCCTATACGGAGTGGTTTCAGATAGTATATCCAACCGGTCTCCCCGTATAGACAACGATGGTCAAAACACTTCGATAGTTGGTTGTTTAACTATCGAAGTAAAAACAACATCCATTCAATGTACAACCAGTATCACACAAATCACAGGCACTTTTTATTTAACATTCGTTCTTATATTTCTTTGGACAAACGTCATTACTTATTACTTTTGAATAAGTGAATTTCAAAACAAGCTGTTTTCCTTCCCTAGGAAGTGCTACTGTATATATAAACATCACGCTTAAGTTTGGTTAACAGCGTTTCATTTATCGTTACAGTTCAAACTTGCTATACGCTGCTATATCCCTTTATAACTAATCTTGACATAACAGTCACGCTTAAGCCTAGTCAACAGCGTTACTTTACTGTTATAGTTCTGAGACTTGCAATATGCTACTATATTCCACTTTATAATTAATCTCAACACCTCTTTCCGTTACAAATTCTTGACATCTCTTTTCATTACAAAAATCTTGATATCTCCTTTCGTTACAAAAATCTTTGACATTTCTCTTTAAACTTTTCTTATCAAAAATCGATCAAGTTCTTTGTCCTTTTAGCAACTTACTTCTTATTTGAATTATTATACCCAATTCAATAAAACATCTCAATACAAAACTTAATACCAGTTTACAATAGAATTTTTATTAGAATTTAAACTTCGCTTCAATTATAAAAATATAATTTTTATAATTAACTTCGTTGAATTGTCTGACGGTCAACCAACTTCTTAACAAAATGGGTTTATGGTTGACTGTCGCTGATATCGTTTGTTTACAAAATCAATATAACGTTGAACACGGTTTAAACAGCGTACAAACAGTACATCTAAATATTTAGGAATCCGGTTGAGTTCCTCCAACCGGTTTCCGCATCCATAGGTGTTATTCAAATCAGTATCCAACCAATGATGTGTGCATATGCAATGATATATATTTATTTCAACCAATTTAACTGTAATTTATCTAATCAACCATCACACAGCATTCAACCATTATTTAAAATATAATTAAAATATTTTAAATAAAACAAAGTTAGTGAATTTACTCACCTTGGTGTGTTAACCGTTAAATAACGATTTGCGTCGGTGGTTGATTAAACCGGGCGCTTCAATTTAAACGATCTTTCAAAATGCTCCAGACTGGTTCCCGTACATTGCCTGCGATCTTGTGATTCCAACGTGACGGACCGTTCGTAATTATTTAACTCTGCTTCACCGTTCCAGCTATTACGACGAACCTCAGGCCGAACAGATTCTCGATCCCCCGCAGTCCCATTGTATGTCCGATGAACACGGTTCCCTTTGTTTCACCAGATTTATAAAACCATATGCTAATTCCAGATAAACTCATGATATCATCAATAAAACTTGCCTCTCCAATATTTCTTCTCCGCTCCATCGGTTCAAAACTAGCAACACCGTTATCTACCCAGATCAGCCTCATAACACGTTCGCTTCACAGCCTTTCAATTAAACCCGTCACCGTGCTTCTCGTCCTCCACATCTCATAATTCATCAATGAAATAATAAGAGTATCCTAACTGTGCACCTCCCACCTAAATCCATTCTCGTCTTGGGGTGCTATAGTGCGAACCAAAACAAGCCTAAACCCACTACAACATTACCACTTCAAGAAAATAGACTTCAGGCTTCTATGTCCCAAACAAAAGAAAGAACCGCGACTTCACAGTTTTCACATATTAACTACTCCTCTGTTCACTTCACCTAGTTATCCATGCTTTAAACTCTTGTACACTTTGCTTATTTACTTTTGTATGAGCTTATACTTCTCCCAAATGATAATACTCATGCAACTTGCTCTCTAAACAAACCACCATTTCCAAAACTCCACTATACGGTAACACGCCCAGTTCCAAAATTTTATGTATTTTGCTTTTCTTATTTGGACTTCACATTTGTTTCCAGTCGGCTCAAAAACGATTTAAGAACCCACGCCCAAAGAAATTTACATTATTCTCATGCATGTACACCTCCTGCATGCCATCACATACCAGTGCATGGATACCAGCTGCCTGCTTCTGCCACCCAATATACACACCATTCCATCACTACCATTGAACTGTGAACTCATCACCGAACGCCCCTTCATGTTTGCCTTCCATCCCCATGTACGTCCCTTCATATGTCCCTTTATGAAATATTTCTGCAACTCCCCTGTCCTTACTTCTGGAACTCTCACGCCTTCAATAAACACCGTACTGACCCCATACTTTCCCTCTTCTACACCCTCTTTCTTGCAGCGCCTTCCTTCTTAACAGTTCGCAAGCCATCCCCATTCTCTTTATTTCCATTGTCGTGCTCTCCTTCTTCACTTTTTTTTTTTTTTTTTTTTTTTTTAAAAAAAATAAACTAAACTGACAATACTTTCTTTCCCCTCGTCAGAAACCAGACCGCACCCGCTGGCCATGCTCCAGGTCTCCTTCGTCAGTTCAGGGAACCAACGCCCCCCCTACGCTCTAGTTTTTTTTTTTTAGTTTTGTTTTTGTTTGAGTTGAGGCATTTGGGTTTGTTTTATGATTTGCAGAGGAGTAAAGTTTTTGTTTGGATTCCTTTGATTGTCATTCGAATTTTCCCTGGTTTCTGCTGCGAGAAGAAATGATGTGCATCGTATTTATAGAATTGTAAGCCGTGGGTGCCAAGGAAGGATCGTACGTGTATAGGTCTGCTGAGATGGTTACAACTCATGTGGTAGCCTGTTATTTGTAATATAGGTTTGCAGTTTAGAGTTTTTCGTAAACATATCCTTAGGTAGCTTACGTTTCCAATATATAGGTTATATCCTACTGTCGAATACATGTGCAGGATTTTATTAGCCTGTGTGTTGAACTAGGGGTATACATGAGTTGTCTCAGGCCATGTAATGTTAGATTCCCAACAATCTGGTCTGTACGTTCGTGACATGGGTACTGTACAATGCTTCACAGAGAAGAAAACAATATAAATTATATATATCTGAAATTATTGTTATATGAAGTTGTTTTGATTTGAAAATAAGTTTCACTGGTCCCTTTGGCATGCAGCTTTACATTTACTTCATAGTTAAGTATTAGATTTGAATTCATGATGGAGACATATCTTACTACGGAAAATACCATTCACGTACAGACAGAAGTAAGAGTACAGACGTGCTCAACGAGGTGTCACGACCCCAAAAATATAATAATACCAGTAGATTACCTCATATTTTGAAACCCCAAAATATTGATATAGGGTGCACAATACTCCAAATAAAAAGTTGTCTATTTAATTAGTTAAAAATTACAGTAAAATTCTAAAAATTAAATTATCGCTGCGCCTCAAAAGAACCTTGTCAAAATTCGAGACTGATAAGAAGTTATTTCAAATAAACCGTTATGGTCGATATACGATTTCATAGCGACTTTCTGAATATTTGATTTTGACATATCTTGCAATTCATACGACGAAATCTCAATATTTCACTTCTGTCAGAAAGATACAGTTCAACAGATTCCAATATTTCTTGTTTTGCAGAAATCCGATTTAAAACGAGTCTTGTACACTCATTTGAAGTTCAGAACGTTAAATTACTGTTAGACCCAAATGTGGTTCTAACACCCAAATTGATTAAAAACAAGATAAAATAAAACAGAAATAAACAAGAACACGCAAGATTTATAGTGGTTCGGCGAAGAAATGCCTACGTCCACTTAGTTTTTACTATATTCAGTAATTCAGTTACAAATACAATGTAAGAGTCGCTCACAACTCACTTTTGTTCACTCAAATGATTAAAACAAGAAATGAAAGATGGTTTGGATTTTCCGGGAGTAAAGGAATTCGGATGATTGAGGTACTTGGATTCTCAAAAGTGCTCCAAAAGATCCTTCTCTTTGTCTCTAAATGGGGTATTTATAGGTGTGAATTTGCCTGAGATTCAATCCGGGTCGGAACACGTGTCATCCATCGCTCTTTCTTCGGGTTCGGATGGGCTATCAGGTGGACAACGCATCCATGAGATGGACGTTAGAGGTAGGAATTAGTCATATCCGGTCCGGTTCTCCAGGCGACTTCGTAGGAGATTTTCCTGAATCAAGGATGCGGGTCGGAGACGTGCAGGTTGGGGGTCGGATCGGAGTACCCGATCCGAACCGGAGTGGCTCGGACGTCTCTCCTTCACTAACCATACTCCGCTCCGCTGCAGTCGTCGTGGCAAGCAAAAGGCTTTCCAATCCATTTGAGATTCATCGGCCTTCCGATCCGATCAGGCATGCTTTGCCAATCTATCCAGTAGGAGCTCCCCGATCCGAACAGGGGACTCTTCCCGACCCGAACCGAGGATTTGCTCTGACCCGATCCGAACAGCTGCTGCTATCTATTCTAGATTGTGGAGTCTCCTTCCGATCCGAACCGAAGTCTTATAACTTGAAATACTCTTCAATGGTTGGTTTCTTGACTTTGTGTGGCCTAGTTCACAAAGTAGGCTAACATTTTGCCCCCTCAAAGGATGCTTTCGTTGTACAAAGCGTGCTTTGATGTCGTTTAACCAGAATTGTCACGAGTAATGCACAGATTTCTGTTCGGTTCGGCGTCCGACCCGAACACATTTCCTTCATTTCTGGGCAAATTTGGGAACTTATCTCGCCATGTAATGCTTCTTGCAGGCATGCTCCTCTTTTACTCTCATTCTCTCCAACTCGAGTCGGATGCCAAATCAACGCGTGAAGTTTCCACTCGGTTCGGATTCCGATCCGAAGCGTATTGGTGGATTTATTTCTCAAACATTGGGCCTTCAGAGAGGGTCGTGCTACTGGGCTTCCACTCCGGTCCGAACGGGTGAGACAAAATAGGGAGACGAGGAGTCAACACTATTCTCTATATAAACCCATCGCCGCCTTCATTCCTTCCTTCTTCGTTTTCATCGCCGCTCGGACCCAAGCATCGAAAACCTTAAAAACTTTAAAACTCCGAACTCCTTTCTTGTAGATTCCTCAAATCAAGCACATAGGTAGCTTTTTAATCTCGAATAACATCGTAATAAACGTTCTTGATTTCACTTTACGGTCGATTGGAACGGTTTAGACACAGAGCTTCGCTTGAATTCCACGTCGTTACTGATGGATGCGCCGTCACTTCGAGGCGTTGCGAGGCTGGAGAGGGCAAATTTCTGCCCTTAACAATAGCTTTGGCGATGAAACGGACTCGTTCGTGAGAAAGGGGGAGAAGAGGAAGAAGACAAGGAGCGTGGTGATCAACTGGAGTCGGCTCGGGTAGAAGACGAAGGAGCGGAAAGGAAGGAGTATGATAAGGGATCGGTCCGGGTTTCATACTTTAGAAAGACAGGGAGGACAGAAAACGTCAGTTCGGGTCGGGGAAGTGAAGATCGAAGTAAATGGATCGGTTGAGTGGTGCTAGCTCGGTTCGGATCGGGCCATCCGATCCGATCAGATCAGTCCTGCCTCCGAGCCCATTGCTTCCCTTGTCTTGAACTGGCCCTGCTCTAATGAGGCACCCGAACCGACTGTTATCTGTGCCTGCGTCGAGCTAGTCATCATATGCATATCCGAACCGATCCGAACATATTGAACTTGACACATAAAGACCACCCAACTAATTCAACTAACACTTATTCTAGACGAATATGCCTCGCGGACAGTTAGGATAGTGCCTTACGAACATCAACGAGAATCAAGGACAAATCTGACTGTCATTTTCTCTTTAAAGCTTTGTCTTGCATTGCCGTACTTCTGTTTTGTATTTCCCGCATTTGTTGCACACACTTTAGTTCACACACACATACAAAAGGGGACACGGGATAATTCACTCTAATCCGTGCTATTGCTTCTTCAATAGTTTCACGACAATGAGGCCTAGACGCTCTTCTCGTTTAGCTGAGAGGAAAGAAGCTCCAGAAACTTCCAACAAAACCACTCTCGAGGATATATCTTCTTCATCTGACCCAGAATGGGATAGCGAGGGTCCGGATTACGGAGTTGGTCATCGGGAAAATGATGAAATGTCTTCAGAAAATGAAGTTTCCCTGGGCTTTGAGGAGGAAGGAGGGATTGGTGACAACCGAGCACCCGATGAATTTGACTCAGCCATTATATTGGAATCACCTCCAGATTCCGTAGAATCAACAATTGACAATGACCGACTCATGAGAATTTGCTTGAAGTATGGAATTATGAAGAGAGACACTCTAGTGCCCTCACGTTCTGATCGTCCACATAACCCTCCAGAAGGATATATGACGGTCACTCGTCTGATGTGCATGGTTGGCGCTATTCCTCCTTTCTCACCTTTCATCGTCGACTTCTTAAGACAAATGCGGATTGCCCCCATGCAGCTGCATCCCAATTCATACGCCTATCTGCATACCTTATTCATAGCATATCGCGAAATTCTAGGCGTGGAGCTTACATTTGACGATGTTCATTTCTTCTACAACTTCAAACATCGGACTAGAGAAACCCCTTCTTTCTGTTACTTTGAGTCGGTCCCAAAGAGGAAGATAATCTCTACGCCGTTTAGCAGCAAGGCTGGAGATTCCAGACTGGAGTGGTTCTATATAAAGCAACAGTCTGGATGCGCCAGAAGATGGACAAAATCAAGTAAAGCACTGATTTTCTGACCCTGGACTCTATACACTTGAATCATCATCCTGACCTGTTTTCCTTTTTATTTGCAGTCGACAACCCCAAACAGGTATCAGACCAAGCGTTCTTTGATCGAATGCACCGTCTCCTCAATGGCGATCAAAAGTTCCTTACTATTGATGAGGTTCTTAAAGATGAGTACCTTCATTTTCACGGGCTGCTATCCGTTTTCCGTAGCATCGGTCATGGGACGGTCCCTTATGCATATATTCCTCCAGTGGAAACAGTTCCTGAAATAGGAGAAGGCTCGGGAATTCCCGCAGCTTCTCTTCAAACTTCGCCCTCTCCCTCTTCCACTCAAGATGATGAACTGGCTAATCTGGCCAAAAAACATCGTGAAGGATATATTGCCCCCGAGGAAACTACCTCGGTAGACAAATCAAAATCTCCCCAAGGGTCGCCACTTCACGCTTCCGAAGGGGATGTTCCTAGCGCCGACGAGCACATATTTCAGGGTTTGGGGGATCTCCCTTTACCCGAGACTATATACACTTCGGAAGATTTCAGAAAGGATCCTCTAGTCTTCACTTCTTCCGAAGAGACTACTCCTGCTAAGGCCAAAGAGCCTGCCCGCACCAGTCTAGCTTCAGACTCGGGTTGGTTGGGGGGACACATACACCACATAGGATGCACTTTGCACCGTAGCACTAGCATTCATTGCACTTCTTTTTCCATGGATCCGTCGATTCTAAACTTCGTTTAACTTATCGTGCAGGTACAATGTCTCGATCCTCTTACGACATAAGAAAGCTCCGCCGCAGCATGTCTAATCCTCCCCAGGATGCCGAATATAACCGCCGGGATGACCGCGGCAGGGAGGAAAGGAGACCCTATGATCCTTATCGATCTCGATCCTCCCGCTCCCGCTCACCAGTTCGACCGGAACAGGAAAAATACAAAAGCTACCAAGGTCGTAGAGAGGAGGATAGACCACAATCTAGGGATTCCACTTCCTCCTATGAAAAGCGGGGTAGAGAGAAGACACCTCCAAAGGAAACTGGGTCTAAAAGTAAGCAAAAAGTCCCTGCTACTAAGCGACCTCGGACAGACAAGGGTTCTACAGAATCTTCTTCAGGAAGGGACACTGAACTAACCATCCTCGCCCCTCCTCCACCAGATGCGGGAACCGCAGTAAGGCTGGCATATTTAAAGGAGCAATTTCCCGAGCACTACTTCGAGACTCTGACCTTTCTACCTTTCCTTGAACCTATTTCTTCTAATTGGGCAGAGGAGGCCAGAGCTAAGATTGATTTGGTGGAAAAACAATATACCGAAATGTTCAAATATTCCCGCACTCTCTCTAGAATCATTCGTACGCTAATGACAAATGCTGACTCAATGCACAAAACTGCAGAGGAAGATGCTAAGGCCCTAAAAACCTTAGGAAAAAATTTAGAAGATACTCAAGCTCAACTGGCTAGTGCTCAGAAGAACGCTTCTAACTTCAAACAACAGTTTGAGGACATGCAAAAGCGCTACCATGATTTGCTAGAATCCCACACTCAGGAACGTTCCGAGTTGAAGAAGCAAGCTGATGAAGCCAAATCAGAGGCTGCTAAGACACGTCTCGCTTACACTGAGCTTGAGCAAAAGAACGCCGAGTTAGCGAAAAGGAGTGCTGAGTTAGAAAAGAAAAACGCCGACTTGGCTTCAAAATTGTTAGAGGCGGAAAACAGAGCTGCTCTGGCTGAAGGCAATGTGGAGTGCGCTATTAAATCTGCGGAGGAAACCCGCAAGCAATTGTCTGATGCGGAGGCTGAAATTCAAGGTTTCGGCGAGCTAATGATTGAATTCTTCGCGCACATTATTCGTCGTCAAAACATTTCCTGGATCGAGGACTATCCATCCACTTTGGTCCATGTGTGGAATCAAATCGTCGAGTGGGAAAAAGAAGAGCTTAAGGTCGATTCCCTCGATGAAGATAAGTTGATGGAGAAGTACTTGAGAGACGACGAACCGGAGCGCCTAGCTGAAGGTCGCCGTCTAATTGCTGAGGCCATGGAAGAAGAGAGGCGGAAGTCTAAACAGAAAACCATTCCTGAAGCTGGCTCCTCTTCTTCTGCTCCTGTAACTCCTGAAGTGGAAGGGTATGATCCCGAAAACCCGGGAATTCCCCGATCAACTTTACTATCTCCCATTCCTGAAATAACTCCAGAGGTAGTAGTCACCCCCGCTGAGAAGTCTTCAGAAGGTATCCCTGTCCTTTCTCCTCAACTTGTCAAGGCTACTACTACCTTTGGCTACATGATTGAACGTTCAATGAGAAATCCTTTGCTCTCGTCTGAGTTGATAACCGATGTTTCTCATTTTGTAGGCGTTGAATCCTCCGCGAAGACAGATGTAGTTCAAGGAGCTACCACTGGGACACAACCCGCTGATAGGGTCAAAGAAGGGGAAGACAAGGCTGCTTCAACAGACCTGGGGGAAAGAAGTGAGCCAATTGAGGTCACTACTCCCCATGATGAAGAAATGATTGCAGCTTTAAAAGATGACGGAGGAGACGAGGGGCGTGATGAGGAACCGGAGGTTACAATAACCGGGGAGTCAAAGAGCGCCGATGACGTTACCTTGGCAGCCATGAAGGCTGATCAAGACAAGCGTTTGCAATTAAAGGCTGAAGAATTAGACCCTGAGGTTCTCAAGCCCCTCGCAGTGGTGGATGCAGGTTCAAGGTTAGTGGTTAAGCTCTCAACTAGATCTATTACCGAAGAACTTGCTAAAAAATCTTCTCTTGATTCCAGCGCCCCGCCCTCCGGGAAGAAGTCTGCTGGCTCCAGTACTACATCTTCAGGGAAAAAGAAATCAAAGCGGATCTTGACTGAAGCCGAGAAGGAAGCAAAAGATGCGGAAAAAGCTGCCAAAAAATCGAAGGCTCATCCCAAACCCAAATAGTGGGTTCCCCTGTATCTTTTTAGCATCTTTATAAACCAATAAGTGCTGCTACACCAACAGCTTCCGCACTTTCTTTTTCAGTTATTTCCCTGTACAAATTCATTCATTTGTAAGTAAAAATAATTTACTTTCTGCAATGTTTACTTGTTAGCAGCTCTGCGCTTATGTAAAAATGCATATCTATAGTTATGAAACAAAGTTGTGGAGAGGGGAGCTATGTGTATGTGTATATGTCCCCAGTCAGTCTCCACAAGTTATTCAGTGCTTAACCATGCAATCTGAATGCTCCCGATTCTCTAACGGGATAGCATTTCCTGTGTCATCAATATCGGTTATTTTTCCTGGCATTTCTTTTATACTCTTTCTCATTCTCTTGAGAATTAGAGTTCGAGTTCAGTTATTTGTTTATTCCCTGGTCGTTCAACGGGAAAAGATTTCTTTCTCGGCGCTCGGTCGGAAACGCCTTTATACTCTCTTTCTCTCTGGAAAGTTAGAGTTCGGAGTTGAACCTCTTTTTCAGCGCTCAGTCGGAGACGCTTTTATACTCTCTCTCTATCTCTGGAGAGTTAGAGTTCAAAATGGAATTTCTTTTTCAGCGCTCAGTCTGAGACGCTTTTATACTCTCTCTCTTTCTCTGGAGAGTTAGAGTTCAGAATGTCGTTTTCTCATTCTTTTATGTCTTATTGCACAAATAATCATTGTGCTTCTCTTTATGCCCAAACTGTTTTAACCTTTTTAGGCTCTAAGTTATCCTGTATTTTATAATCACAACAGAACAACTAACGAATGTAAATGCATAAAAGTAAATAACACGCAATATTTTTATAGTGGTTCAGCTAAGTCATAGCCTACATCCACTTTATAGTCCTTTATTCATATCGTCATATTTTCCAAGGGCAAGTCATGCCTTATTACAGAGTTTACAGGAAGAACAGCAAAAAGTATAGCGTTTCTAATCCAAATATCGCATTAAGTGTTGGGCATTCCATGCTCGAGGGACTTCTTCGCCATCTACGGTCGTTAACTTGAATGTTCCTTTATCAAGTTTCCGTTGGATGACAAAGGGTCCTTCCCATTTTGGGCCGAGGTGAGGAAGAGATGGAAAAACTCTTTTTAGCACCAAATCCCCTGGTTCAAAGGTTCTGAGGCGAACCTTTTTGTCATAATAGCGTGCCATCTGACGCCGATGTCTTGCTGCACGCAAGTCTGCTTCGTCCCTTTTCTCTTCGACCTCATCAAGAGACTCAAGTAGAAGTGCCCGATTCGTCATCGGGTCATAATACGTAACCCTGTGGGAAGGAACTTCCAGTTCAACTGGAATTACTGCTTCTGAGCCAAAGGAGAGAGAGAAAGGGGTATGACCGGTAGCCGTTTTAAACGTTGTTCGATATGCCCACAAAGCTAGGGGCAATTCATCAACCCATTTTGCCTTTGCACGCTCCAACCGTTTCTTGAGGATGGATTTTATGACTTTGTTTACCGCTTCTACTTGCCCATTCGATTGTGGATAGGCGACTGCAGTATATCGCTTGTCTATCTTATATTTCTGGCAAAAATTTCTGAACTCAGAGCTATCAAACTGGGTTCCGTTGTCAGTTATAATTGTCCTTGGGATCCCGAACCGACATATAATATTTCTGACCACAAAACTTATCACTTTTCTTGCTGTGATCTTGGTTAAGTGCTCAGCTTCCACCCATTTCGTGAAATAATCCACGGCTACTATGGCATACTTAGCCCCTCCTTTAGCAATTGGTAAAACTCCAATGATATCGATTCCCCATGTGGCAAATGGCCAGGGACTCACCATCGATTTAAGCTGGGTTGACGGTGCCCTGGGGATTTTGGCGAATCTCTGGCACTTATCGCAGCGTCGTGAATAATCAGCTGCATCCTTGTTGATCGTAGGCCAGAAGTATCCATACCGCAATATTTTCTTTGCTAAAGTTTGACCTCCTGTATGATCTCCACACTCACCTTCGTGCACTTCTCTCAGTACACGTTTGATGTCGTCGTGTGCGATACATCGTAACAGGGGCATAGAAAATCCTTGTCTATAGAGGGTATCGTCTTGCATAACATATCTGGCAGCTTTGCGAACTACAGCTCTTTTCTCACTTTTCTTCGATGGGAGTGTCCCATCCTTAAGAAATCTCTTGATTGGAGTCATCCATGACTCCTTCTCTGGTTCCGCTTCAAGAACGAATTCAACTTCCATTGACTCAAAGCTTGGCGATTCCAATGTTTCGATTGGAATTATCTCAGTCCCTTCTGGATTGTCAGAACTAGCCAGTTTTGCCAGTCTATCCGCTTTCTGGTTTTCAATTCTAGGAATATGTGTTATGTTGTACCGTTCTAAGCTACTTAATAGCTCTTTCACTTTCTTGAGGTAAGCGACAAGTCGAGGTCCTCGAGCCGCAAACTCCTCTCGCACTTGACAAACAACAATCTTAGAGTCACAAAATATGTCCATCACTTTTACTCCGAGGTCTCTAGCGAGTTTCAGCCCGGCAATCAGGGCTTCATACTCAGAGTCATTGTTTGTTGCCGAAAATTCTAATCGCAGGGCGTAATGTAACGACCGTCCCTCCGGGGTGACTAAGACAATTCCAGCTCCGGATCTTCGGTCATTTTTAGCTCCATCTGTATATAGTTTCCACGAATTCATCTCTAGCTTATCCTCAGATTTAACCACTCGATCATTGATTATTTCTTCCTCTGGAATGGTGAACTCCGCAATAAAGTCTGCTAGAGCTTGCCCCCTGATTGACTTTCGTGGTTGAAAATTCAAATCAAACTGGCTCAGTTCTATGTTCCATTTAATCAACCTTCCCGACGCTTCGGGTCTCTGCAACACCTGTCTTAACGGCTGATCGGTATATATGGTTATTGGATGGGCTTGGAAGTAGTGACGAAGTTTTCGGGATGCAATCAGGAGGCTGTAAGCAAGCTTCTCGATCTTAGGGTAGTTGCGCTCCGCCGCTGCCAATTTCTTACTCACATAGTATACTGGCCTTTGTACTTTGTCTTCTTCTCGAACCAGAGCTGTGCTGACAGCGTGGGCCGAGACTGCTAGATAAACAAATAGTTCTTCGTGATCTACGGGCTTTGACAAGATTGGCGGTTTCTCTAACAGCTCCAACAGATTTTGGAAAGCCTCGACACAATCGGGAGTCCACTGGAAGTTCTTCTTTCCCCTTTTTATCAAATCAAAAAAGGGAACACATTTATCGGTGGCTTTAGAGATGAACCTACTCAACGCCGCTACCTTTCCTGCCAGACTTTGGACGTCTTTAATTCTTCTTGGTTCCTCGATATTCCTAATCGCCGCTATCTGGCTTGGGTTGATCTCAATTCCTCGGGAACTCACAATGAAGCCAAGGAACTTTCCCGACGCCACTCCAAATGAACATTTTAAAGGATTTAATTTCATACGGTATTTTCGCAAGATACCAAACATTTCCGCTAAGTCTTGCGTATGATTGGAAGACTGCTTTGATTTAACAAGCATATCGTCCACATAAACTTCCATAGTTTTTCCTATTTGCTCATAAAACATCCTATTTACCAACCGCTGATAAGTAGCTCCAGCGTTTTTTAATCCGAACGGCATTACAACATAACAATATAATCCCAAATTCGTAATGAAACTTGTATGCTCTTGGTCTGGCACATGCATAGGAATTTGATTGTATCCAGAGTACGCATCCATGAAAGAGAGAAGTTCATGACCTGCTGTCGAATCTACAAGCTGGTCAATCCTAGGAAGTGGGAAACTATCCTTTGGGCAAGCCTTATTTAAATCTGAAAAGTCAATACAAGTTCGCCACTTTCCGTTTGGCTTCTTTACCAAGACAGGATTCGATATCCAGTCGGGATAAGTCGAATCTCGAATAAATCCATTTTGCTTCAATTTCTCTACTTCCTCTTTAAGGGCAGCCGACCTCTCTGGGCCCAGCGTGCGTCTCTTTTGCTTTACAGGCGGATGCTTCGGATTTACATTCAATTTGTGACTGATAATGGAAGGTGATATCCCACACATGTCAGCATGGGTCCAGGCGAACACATCTAAGTTTGCCTTTAAGAAGCCCGTCAGCTCTTCAGCACGGCGTGGATCCAATTGGGAACCGATCTTCAAAACTTTCGTCGGATCAGCTTTATCAACAGGAATTTCCACTGTCGTTTCATTAGGAGTTGCATTCCTAGTCTCTGGTTCCTCGTCTTTTCTAGGATCCAGGTCCTCAGGCGTTCCTTTGGGCAACTCCCTTGGGTTCAATCTCTCTAATTGCTATGCCGAGTCCCCCTGTGAGGGAGATGAGGCATTCTTACATTCGGCATTAACTCCTTTCATCAACATCTTCAGTTCGGCCACATAGCAGGCCCGTCCAGAAACCTGATCCCCTCTTATTACTCCAGTCCCGGCTTCGGTTGGGAACTTTAGTAACAAGCACCATGGGGCGATACAAATTCTAAACTCAGCGAGGGCAGGCCTCCCTAAAAATGCGTTATATGGCGAATCTATGTCCAGTACTACAAACTGAAGCATTCGCACTCTTCTACGTTCTCCTTGCCCTAGGGTCACAGGCAACTCTATATATCCCATAGGAGCTGTCGTCGCTCCGTTGAAACCTCTAATCCATCCTTCACAAGGTTTCAGATCTTCAGGCTCAAGCTTCATCTGATCAAATGACTTCTTGAACAAAATATTAACGGAACTTCCGTTGTCTACTAGTACCTTATGGACCAAAGCCGGCCCAATAGTGGTAGTAATAACCAACGGATCATTGGTGGGAGATTGTATTCCCGTGTTGTCTCGGCTGCGAAACACCACGTCATCGAACATGGTTTTTTGTTGTTTTATAGGGGTGACATCTTCCAAATCGTCACCTTCATTCACATCTAGATGCTTAGCAGCATTCACATATTGGTCCATTGACCTGAAACTTCGGATCGCCGGGTGTGGTCCACCTACTATGGAGTTGATGACAATCCCTTTACCTTTCTGCTGCGCGGTAGGCTTAGGAGCAGGTAGGATCTGTTTTGGAGCCTGCTCTCCTTGCCCCCTGTCCCTCGGGGCAACCTTGTACTCATCCAACTTTCCTTCACGCAGCAACTTTTCAATTACATCCCTCAAATGCCGACACTCATTGGTCGAATGTCCATGTGTTCCGTGAAACAAGCAAAATTTCCCTGTCGCCATTTCTTTCTCGGTCGAATCACGAGGTGGCGGTCTTTTGTATTGCAACACATTGTACGTATCCAGGTAAATATTTTCCAGGGTGTCATTCAATGGTGTATAGTCCTCGTAATTCTGGAATCGGGGCCTTTTGTTAGGGTCGCTTCCCCTATTCCTGTTTCTCCTGTTACCGTTCGAATTACGGTTGTTGTTGTTTCCCCTATTTCCAGTATTGCCGTTTCCACCCTTATTTCCTACATTTACTTCAACCTTGCCGGAACTTTCCCCAGACTGCTTCACGGCAATATTACTCTGCACATTCTCCTTCGAAGCTGTCTCAGACTTTCTTTTCCGGTTTGCCCGGGCCTCCTCTCGTCTTAGATAAATATCGGCTTTTTCGTAGAATATCGCCCTTGTGGAGGGTGTCTTCCCAGAAAGGTAGTCTCCAAACTCAGATTCAGGATCGACTCCTTCCTTCAATGCCATCAGAATAGTGGGCTCATGCGGGTCACTGACCTCAGTTACAGCTTGGTTAAAACGATCTAAATATGCCCTTAAAGACTCTCCTGGTGCCTGTTTGATCCTCGACAATTCAATAACACTCTTGGACTTGCGGGCATGTAGTCGAAACTGGTTCATGAAACGCTCACTTAGTTCTTTGTAATTAGAAATTGAACGAGGAGGAAGCCGGGTAAACCAGAACAATGCCACATCTTCCAGGTAGATTGGGAATGCTTTGCACTTTACTTCATCAGGGGCAGCAGCGGCGTTCATAAGCCACGAATACCGCATCAAATGCTGTCCCGGATCAGTTCTTCCGTTATACTTGTCCATCTGTGGCAAGTTAAAGCGTCGGGGAAACTGGAAGTCTAGGATATCGTCAGTGAACGGGGTATGGCTTCGCTCGATGCCATAGTCTTCATTTGTATAATTCCGGCTCTCAGACATAATTTGGCGAACCATTGCCTGTACATCGGCACTAGTTAGGGGCTGCTCAGGTTCCCTGGCCCTAGTGTCGATGTTCCTTCGGGGCTCTTGCTCTGGAGATGCCCTTCTTCTTCGAGCTGCCTCTACTCGATTCCTTTCCCTGTGTTCCCGGTCGATCTCGGGAAGAGGGGATTGAAGTCTTTGCCCCCGAGTAGGGCTATCGTTTCCTAATGCTCGTGCGATATCCTCACGAGATCCCAAAGATCCAAACGTTAGCTGCTCCACGTTCTGAGGTCGTTCGAGTGGCCTTCGCTCACGGGGCCTCTCTTCCTCGGAGGATGAAGATTGATCTACGGGGGTGTGACGAACCGGTGATGGAGTTCTCTGCCGGCGGAGCTCATTGATTTCCCGACTCATGAGCCTCATATTTTCCTGCATCATGAGATTAGTGCGCTCATGAACTCTCATAGCTTCCCTCGTGCTCTCAAGCATATCAAGCAAGCGCGAGAAATCTCCTTGTGTGATGGGAGCAGCTGGATTGACCTGGTCTCCAACCCTGGCAGCTGGAATCGGAGCATTCGCGGGGACTCGAGTAGATGTTCCAGCTTCACCAAGCATCGGGTCGGATCGGAGGTAGGGAGTCGGGTCGGATCGGAGCTGGGGTGCCTGGTCGGATCGGTGTGCAGCGAGCAAGTCGGGCCGGTTCAGACTGGGGGAGTGCACCGCTTCGGAATCTCCTACCCGGATCGGATCGGAGCTCTCCCCTTCCCTTCGGTTCGGATTTCCTGCATTGATTCTCCCTGCTGCTGAACTCTGCCCCCGAGACCTTGTTACAACAGCATGTTGCTGATCTTCGCCAGCTCCATTTCCTTGAACAGACTGAACTTCTTTGCCTTTTCCTTTGGCCATGAGTCTTCAACAATTACTTCAACGAATGCAAGAAAGCGGAGAAACTTAAGGATTCACTTCTTTGAACTCAACGGTCCAAAAAGTAGAAAGAGATCCCGGAAAATAAAGGATTTAGATGAGGATTCTCAGTGAAAGCACCAAAATGTTAGACCCAAATGTGGTTCTAACACCCAAATTGATTAAAAACAAGATAAAATAAAACAGAAATAAACAAGAACACGCAAGATTTATAGTGGTTCGGCGAAGAAATGCCTACGTCCACTTAGTTTTTACTATATTCAGTAATTCAGTTACAAATACAATGTAAGAGTCGCTCACAACTCACTTTTGTTCACTCAAATGATTAAAACAAGAAATGAAAGATGGTTTGGATTTTCCGGGAGTAAAGGAATTCGGATGATTGAGGTACTTGGATTCTCAAAAGTGCTCCAAAAGATCCTTCTCTTTGTCTCTAAATGGGGTATTTATAGGTGTGAATTTGCCTGAGATTCAATCCGGGTCGGAACACGTGTCATCCATCGCTCTTTCTTCGGGTTCGGATGGGCTATCAGGTGGACAACGCATCCATGAGATGGACGTTAGAGGTAGGAATTAGTCATATCCGGTCCGGTTCTCCAGGCGACTTCGTAGGAGATTTTCCTGAATCAAGGATGCGGGTCGGAGACGTGCAGGTTGGGGGTCGGATCGGAGTACCCGATCCGAACCGGAGTGGCTCGGACGTCTCTCCTTCACTAACCATACTCCGCTCCGCTGCAGTCGTCGTGGCAAGCAAAAGGCTTTCCAATCCATTTGAGATTCATCGGCCTTCCGATCCGATCAGGCATGCTTTGCCAATCTATCCAGTAGGAGCTCCCCGATCCGAACAGGGGACTCTTCCCGACCCGAACCGAGGATTTGCTCTGACCCGATCCGAACAGCTGCTGCTATCTATTCTAGATTGTGGAGTCTCCTTCCGATCCGAACCGAAGTCTTATAACTTGAAATACTCTTCAATGGTTGGTTTCTTGACTTTGTGTGGCCTAGTTCACAAAGTAGGCTAACAATTACGAACTGCAACGTCGTTATGAGCTTGATTATATTGAATATATATATTTTTATACGTTCAACTTCGTTTTAATTAATATATATATCCACTTATATTAAGAATTCAATATTTAAACTGATTAAAATATTCAAATACAAATTGATAAAAATGCGGGACATTACATTCCTTCCCCCTTAAAATAATTTCGTCCTCGAAATTGCTAAGGTAGGAAAAAAGCTACAATTTCTGTTGTAAACATGTTAAAAATTCTTTTGGTTTACTTCATAATTTCAGTTCCAACTGGACTGATCAAAATATTAATTCCCTTCTTTGTAACGAAAATTTTCAAAATTCTGAAATTTTCTAACATTTTAATTTTCGGAGAATTTCATCAGCCTCTCTACTGCACTGTTCATTTGGTACTAATACAACACGCCACTCTGGACCTTCTCCCTTCATTGGGCATCCAACTTTCTCGCTTCCATTTGCAATCCATTCAGCATACCCAAATGCATCTCTAACTGATCTCCAGTCAGTTTATTCTCAATCAATAATTCTCTTACATCCCAACTCAAATTTCTTTTTCAAACTCCAGTTCAATTCCAATTCCAAATAATCAAATTTCCAAACCAAGTTCGGTTCCACAACTCAACTACTTTGCCAAGTCAAATCCTTATTCTAGTGCGTTTTCCACCTACTTGGTTTCAATTCAACTCCAATTTTATTTGACTTAGTTAAATTCTCTGTTTATTTATTTCATAAGTAAATTTTAAATTTCAGAATTCAAATACCTGGGATTTTCATTTCAAATCAGTTTGAAATCATATATATTCATAACATAGCAATTCAAAACATTTGAATTTTTAACAAATCGTTTTCTCAAAACAATTCATAACAAAATCTTTGGTAGTAATCCGTCACTTAGAAACTCGAAAATGAACACCGATGATGTCCGGATCATTATCGGAATTATTTTCTAGCCATCAAAGTGAGTTCAATACTATATCACTTTCAAAACTCATATTCAAATACTTTTATTTGAAATTTTTCTTCAAAACTGTCTTTTCGAAACTTGGATAATATTTCAAAATTTCCCCAGGATCTTAAAATTTCCTTATATAATTCAAAATTCATTTACAAACAATTTCATGTTTCAGAATTTTAATTCCAATTCTGGTTTAAATTTCAGATTTAATTCATCCGATTTTTTTACCTTATATTCATATGAATTTCGATTGGTTATTTACATAACCAACCCACTTATAATCTTATTCGATTATAGTAACGATCAACACTATAATAATCTCAAAATATATGCTCCTTTTTATATCAAAATATATTTTTGGGTAAAATTACTTCATTTACCCATTTTTCTCAAAACATACTGTGTCGAACTACTCTGTTCGAGAGTTTAGAAACACCTATCGACACAGTTTGCATTACTGTTTCGACCAGTATTCATAAACCACTCGCCAAACTAATCAACACAATATAAAACAGTTTTTATATCAATTTACAAATACGCGCTCATATATATATACACTCAAACTCAATCTAGAGTATTACTAACTCCATCTCTATTGAGTCACGCCACAGAGCCAAGGTAATCACTTAACCTTTAGCTCTGATACCAACTGTAACGAACCGGGGATTTTCGACTCCGAAAATCGACACAAAACCCAGCGTCGACTGTTCAGACATCGAAAACACCGGACCATTAATAGAAAGAAGTTAGAGGATGAGATAGAAAAGATAGAACTAATAGAATAGGAGAAGAAGAAGAACACAGCTGAACATAATCAGAGTAAACACGAATCTCACAGCGGAACGAATAAAATATATTATATAACATAACTTTGAAATACAATTCTGTTTGTATATCCATACCATTATCAGAGTACAGTACATCATATCACAGCGGAAATAATCTCTAAATACTAATGGTGAAGCCTTCTGCTTTTAGCTCCTCCAAGCATATCTGTAAAAGCCTGAAACACTTGACTGCCCGTACAAATTTGGGCACCCAAGAGTTTAGGGAAAACAAACAAAATAAACTCTGGGTCAGTCATGGGACTGGTGTGAGTAAACTCCAACCATATGGCTTAACTTTGAAAATCCTTTTTGAAACAAAAAGGATAATAGTAAGACCAGCCCACACATAAACATGGACGGTTTTTACCTTACTATAACCCAAAATATTTTTGATATCAAAATCCAGTGATATTATAATAATGTCTAATCAATTAAATAACCAAATAGTAGAGCGCTTGCATCTCACGCTCTACGTACATAGTATAAAATCAAAACCCGCAGGGCGCTTATTGGAGATTGGATTCCAACTATGACAAGGTATGGGACCACCTTCCGATAATGTATCTCTAGAGGCGAATACACCTGGGTTCAACAAGAACGTCTTGCAACCCGGCCCACACATGACCGACCACTCATTTCGCTTGAGTGTATCGAATGTATATCACCAACGGTTGGACTCAAACCACCGTTCCCGAATGGGCAGAATCGATAGATTTAGAAACAAAAGGAATTTCTCTAGATAGGTGATTATACACCCTAATGGGAGCGACCCACATAGCCATGCTGCCTGCCCGATTTTTGTCATTTCCCGATTGTGAAGTTTGAGGCTACGCCTACCTTTTAGAACATCTGGCCACCATTCACTTTGAATGTCACATCGTCAAACCCGTCAAATCACTAGTTGATCTTCCCAAAATATTACGGGTATAAAAGCCAAGAGAAACGAATTTCCCCGCCACCAGACGTAATACCTTGAAAAGAACGCCTTAGGTGACCGTCAGGAATATTCTGTCAGACATTCGTCCATACAAGTTGTCCTGGGACTGGACAAACAGAAAGCACCATTCTGAACAGGACGACCCTTGCACTTCACTCCGTCTTCAATTTTCTTCAGCATAATTTGCAGCGCTTATGCCTATACGGAGTGGTTTCAGATAGTATATCCAACCGGTCTCCCCGTATAGACAACGATGGTCAAAACACTTCGATAGTTGGTTGTTTAACTATCGAAGTAAAAACAACATCCATTCAATGTACAACCAGTATCACACAAATCACAGGCACTTTTTATTTAACATTCGTTCTTATATTTCTTTGGACAAACGTCATTACTTATTACTTTTGAATAAGTGAATTTCAAAACAAGCTGTTTTCCTTCCCTAGGAAGTGCTACTGTATATATAAACATCACGCTTAAGTTTGGTTAACAGCGTTTCATTTATCGTTACAGTTCAAACTTGCTATACGCTGCTATATCCCTTTATAACTAATCTTGACATAACAGTCACGCTTAAGCCTAGTCAACAGCGTTACTTTACTGTTATAGTTCTGAGACTTGCAATATGCTACTATATTCCACTTTATAATTAATCTCAACACCTCTTTCCGTTACAAATTCTTGACATCTCTTTTCATTACAAAAATCTTGATATCTCCTTTCGTTACAAAAATCTTTGACATTTCTCTTTAAACTTTTCTTATCAAAAATCGATCAAGTTCTTTGTCCTTTTAGCAACTTACTTCTTATTTGAATTATTATACCCAATTCAATAAAACATCTCAATACAAAACTTAATACCAGTTTACAATAGAATTTTTATTAGAATTTAAACTTCGCTTCAATTATAAAAATATAATTTTTATAATTAACTTCGTTGAATTGTCTGACGGTCAACCAACTTCTTAACAAAATGGGTTTATGGTTGACTGTCGCTGATATCGTTTGTTTACAAAATCAATATAACGTTGAACACGGTTTAAACAGCGTACAAACAGTACATCTAAATATTTAGGAATCCGGTTGAGTTCCTCCAACCGGTTTCCGCATCCATAGGTGTTATTCAAATCAGTATCCAACCAATGATGTGTGCATATGCAATGATATATATTTATTTCAACCAATTTAACTGTAATTTATCTAATCAACCATCACACAGCATTCAACCATTATTTAAAATATAATTAAAATATTTTAAATAAAACAAAGTTAGTGAATTTACTCACCTTGGTGTGTTAACCGTTAAATAACGATTTGCGTCGGTGGTTGATTAAACCGGGCGCTTCAATTTAAACGATCTTTCAAAATGCTCCAGACTGGTTCCCGTACATTGCCTGCGATCTTGTGATTCCAACGTGACGGACCGTTCGTAATTATTTAACTCTGCTTCACCGTTCCAGCTATTACGACGAACCTCAGGCCGAACAGATTCTCGATCCCCCGCAGTCCCATTGTATGTCCGATGAACACGGTTCCCTTTGTTTCACCAGATTTATAAAACCATATGCTAATTCCAGATAAACTCATGATATCATCAATAAAACTTGCCTCTCCAATATTTCTTCTCCGCTCCATCGGTTCAAAACTAGCAACACCGTTATCTACCCAGATCAGCCTCATAACACGTTCGCTTCACAGCCTTTCAATTAAACCCGTCACCGTGCTTCTCGTCCTCCACATCTCATAATTCATCAATGAAATAATAAGAGTATCCTAACTGTGCACCTCCCACCTAAATCCATTCTCGTCTTGGGGTGCTATAGTGCGAACCAAAACAAGCCTAAACCCACTACAACATTACCACTTCAAGAAAATAGACTTCAGGCTTCTATGTCCCAAACAAAAGAAAGAACCGCGACTTCACAGTTTTCACATATTAACTACTCCTCTGTTCACTTCACCTAGTTATCCATGCTTTAAACTCTTGTACACTTTGCTTATTTACTTTTGTATGAGCTTATACTTCTCCCAAATGATAATACTCATGCAACTTGCTCTCTAAACAAACCACCATTTCCAAAACTCCACTATACGGTAACACGCCCAGTTCCAAAATTTTATGTATTTTGCTTTTCTTATTTGGACTTCACATTTGTTTCCAGTCGGCTCAAAAACGATTTAAGAACCCACGCCCAAAGAAATTTACATTATTCTCATGCATGTACACCTCCTGCATGCCATCACATACCAGTGCATGGATACCAGCTGCCTGCTTCTGCCACCCAATATACACACCATTCCATCACTACCATTGAACTGTGAACTCATCACCGAACGCCCCTTCATGTTTGCCTTCCATCCCCATGTACGTCCCTTCATATGTCCCTTTATGAAATATTTCTGCAACTCCCCTGTCCTTACTTCTGGAACTCTCACGCCTCCAATAAACACCGTACTGACCCCATACTTTCCCTCTTCTACACCCTCTTTCTTGCAGCGCCTTCCTTCTTAACAGTTCGCAAGCCATCCCCATTCTCTTTATTTCCATTGTCGTGCTCTCCTTCTTCACTTTTTTTTTTTTTTTTTTTTTTTTTTTAAAATAAACTAAACTGACAATACTTTCTTTCCCCTCGTCAGAAACCAGACCGCACCCGCTGGCCATGCTCCAGGTCTCCTTCGTCAGTTCAGGGAACCAACGCCCCCCCTACGCTCTAGTTTTTTTTTTTAGTTTTGTTTTTGTTTGAGTTGAGGCATTTGGGTTTGTTTTATGATTTGCAGAGGAGTAAAGTTTTTGTTTGGATTCCTTTGATTGTCATTCGAATTTTCCCTGGTTTCTGCTGCGAGAAGAAATGATGTGCATCGTATTTATAGAATTGTAAGCCGTGGGTGCCAAGGAAGGATCGTACGTGTATAGGTCTGCTGAGATGGTTACAACTCATGTGGTAGCCTGTTATTTGTAATATAGGTTTGCAGTTTAGAGTTTTTCGTAAACATATCCTTAGGTAGCTTACGTTTCCAATATATAGGTTATATCCTACTGTCGAATACATGTGCAGGATTTTATTAGCCTGTGTGTTGAACTAGGGGTATACATGAGTTGTCTCAGGCCATGTAATGTTAGATTCCCAACAATCTGGTCTGTACGTTCGTGACATGGGTACTGTACAATGCTTCACAGAGAAGAAAACAATATAAATTATATATATCTGAAATTATTGTTATATGAAGTTGTTTTGATTTGAAAATAAGTTTCACTGGTCCCTTTGGCATGCAGCTTTACATTTACTTCATAGTTAAGTATTAGATTTGAATTCATGATGGAGACATATCTTACTACGGAAAATACCATTCACGTACAGACAGAAGTAAGAGTACAGACGTGCTCAACGAGGTGTCACGACCCCAAAAATATAATAATACCAGTAGATTACCTCATATTTTGAAACCCCAAAATATTGATATAGGGTGCACAATACTCCAAATAAAAAGTTGTCTATTTAATTAGTTAAAAATTACAGTAAAATTCTAAAAATTAAATTATCGCTGCGCCTCAAAAGAACCTTGTCAAAATTCGAGACTGATAAGAAGTTATTTCAAATAAACCGTTATGGTCGATATACGATTTCATAGCGACTTTCTGAATATTTGATTTTGACATATCTTGCAATTCATACGACGAAATCTCAATATTTCACTTCTGTCAGAAAGATACAGTTCAACAGATTCCAATATTTCTTGTTTTGCAGAAATCCGATTTAAAACGAGTCTTGTACACTCATTTGAAGTTCAGAACGTTAAATTACGAACTGCAACGTCGTTATGAGCTTGATTATATTGAATATATATATTTTTATACGTTCAACTTCGTTTTAATTAATATATATATCCACTTATATTAAGAATTCAATATTTAAACTGATTAAAATATTCAAATACAAATTGATAAAAATGCGGGACATTACAGTCCCTTACAAGATGAGAATACTAATAGAACTAGCAGATACTTTAGTGAAATTAGTTGAAAATTGAACAAAATAGATCATATATACCTATATCAATATGTCAACAATAAATTCAAATAATTTAAAAGTCTCTTCTCTAGAGATATAGTACAAAATTAATATCAAAGTATTTGGATGGTAATATTAACTCTAAGTGGTGCTCTTATTGTAATGATCAAGGTTTTAAATCTCGTTTCGTCTCGGGGATTTTAGAGACTTGATCTCGTATCGGGGAGATCTCGGACGAGACGAGTCTAACTCGGGGATTCGTCTCGTATTTCCATCTCGGATATGAAAGCTCATATCGGAACTATCTCGGGGTACATGATACGTTAAAAAATGACATTTTACAAAATGATTTTATGAATGCTATTAAAAACATAGTAACTTAAACTTGAATTGCAAAATCACTTTATTATTCTTAATTTACGAAAGATCATTCATACTCCGAATCGTAGTATGCTTAAAATAGAAATATAACACAATGAAAATAGATTAGTGCTTAAAACATACAATCCATGAAAATGAATTATTGTTAGACATTAAACATTAAAAAGATCTAAAACATTAAAAAAATACAGCATACGTAGACCATAAAATACATAATTTCATAGGTAACATGTATGTAAAAAAACGAATTTGAAAATCAAAAGCATTGTAGAACATATATGAACATATAATATGGTCATTTAATATGAAAAATGTAAAATAGCAGAAGATCATCGTGACTAGATTTGAGTTTTTTTAATTATTATTCTGGTTCAGACACATATTTAAATCTCAAACAAAAAACCAAGATCTCAGACGATATTCCAATATTTCGTATCGGTCGATATATCGTTCGATATTGCAATATCTTGGGCGATATATTCGAAAGACGATTTACATTGATATTTGTTGTTTCGTTTCGGTAGGAGGCCCAAAACGAGATCTCGGAGTAGATCTCGGGCGATATTTTCGAGATTTGAAAAAGTGATAATGATCAAACATCGACAATAATTCAGGGCAAATAACCATCTTCCTTTTGGTTGTTTAGTTATTTACTTGTAAAACCTTATAATTATCTTAAATTTATCATCATATATATGTAATGGCTCGTCTAAATACCAATCCTCCTTTGGACCAGTTAATATTTGCACGTAAAAATATACATAAATATCAAATATTTTTCATGAGCAATCAAAACAACACTTTGGTGACATGTTATTTCAATTGGTTCACTTGAAATGTATGATATTTACATTTTAAAGTGATTCTAAAAAGTATATTTGAATTTATTTCTTTGTATGTACAATATATTTCGAGTGTTATAAAACACTCCCGAAAATGCTTTAGGTCTATATAACACTTGAAAATCTCTGAATTAAAACATTGTACAACTTGTGTTAATAATAAATGTTATAATCTTTTGCTTTAAGTGTGATTACAGTCATGATATTCCCTAAATGAGTATGACGCAAGGCATCATAAATTGAATAACAAATATCACATATGAACGTCAGAATTAAGTGTCACATAAGGTTATATAAAAATGCCAAAGTAAATGTTGCATATGGAAACCGAAATTAAATGCCACATAAAAGACATAATGAGCGTTGTACTAAATAGCATGAATGTGGTAGATATGATGTATATCTGAACTATAACATAGCTATATTACAGAGTTCTATTGAATCGCTCTATATTTGATTCCCACACACACTATCAATCCTTGTGAATCATAATATTACTTCAGTGTATTGTAACATGAAAAACCAACTAGATTGGTGGAGACCAAAATGATTAAGAGATCAATTCATACCTAAATTACCAATGTATATGATAAATAATCACATCTAAGCATGTGCAGCTGACATATTGATATAATTAATATATTTTAGAAAATTCATGCCTAAAACATGTGAAATACATACCCGTATTTGTAGTTTAATTATAGTACTGGTACTTCTGTAAATGTTATTTTTCTTTGGTTAACGCATTTCCGAAAAGAATTGTCCATATTAACATAATTCTCCATTATCAGTATAGACAAAAGTATTTATTTCGTTTCATCCAAGATAATAGGGCAAGAAAACAGATCCAGCACATCTTACACTTTGCTTTATGTGAAATCAACCAGATGAAAGTTTTCAACCAGGTTTTAATTTGATAAATTACACAAAGTACTATTTGCATATATACTCCTTTTATGCGGAGGAGTGCAAAATTTAAAAGGAACATTTAATCAGTGCTAGGTAATTGCAACTTATCATCGCAAGCTATGACTTAGTTTAAAGAACTACAGAGAGAAAAGAGCTACAAACAAACCGAAATTTCAAAGAACAATCAACACAAAAGTAGATTGTTGATCCTTCAAAGTTCTTCTTCCTTGAGATGGGGAAGCTTTCTTTTGTTTGATAGAATGATATCGGGCCCTAGTATCCGAATTACAATCCACTGTCTACGGTACCACGTTGTGAATGAATTTCAGTGTGATGTTGTGAATGAATTTGAAAAGACAACTTTTTTAACATCAAAACAAAGATATAATTAAATATATCAACTGCATCCTTATCCGATTATTTAGATTATACATATTGCTCGACTGAATCCATTTTTCATAGAAAAAAAATTATTGCCTAGGTTTGTTAACCAATTTGTGAGATATAAAAGCAAGTTATTGGATTCCATGCAAATAGTTTGAAAAAAAAAAGTTTTGCACCCAACTGATACATTCAGTAGCCACCCACGTGAATAACTCAACAACAATCAAAAGTTTTACATCTGTATCTATATCATAATAATATATTATTCATGCAAGCGAAGGTAGGTGGATAGACTCAAATGCTTTGAATGCGTGAAGACAGTTTCAACCTAAAAACAAACTAGTTTTCAAATAAATTTATGTTTGCTTCATACTATAGCAAAAGCGGAAAGCAACAAATATTTTTACTATAAGATATTCACTTTTTAGATCTTAGATCCCCAGTTCCAAAATGTATATTCAACATTTAATTCAAAGATTCTTAATGAAATCAATAATGGTTTTCTTTGATACCACTTGTTAGAATTTCAATATACTTTAGCAACAATCAATCATGGAACTGTAGATCTAAATATAACCCATATTGCTTTACTTAAGAACAAACTATAAAACAAATATATAAATTAGTGGAAATGTACCCGAGTTTACAGTTAATTATTACAGTACTTGATCAATAATTGATCGTGAGAAGATGAATTTGGTTCGATCTTCCAAATTGACACAAAGTCTAGATTTTTAATTAGCTCTACATTGAATAGGGTTAGAGAGTTGCTATGGCTTGTGTAATTTGATGACTATAACCCCTTATAATGTTGACATTTTATAGTTTGGTCCTTCAAAAATTAAAATATTATGTATCTATATATTTAGCCCATAATAATTAGATATTTAAACCTCTTGGCGTTTATATGAAATTAGATCACTTTAATTAGACTTTAAAACAAAATAGCACAATGTATTTTATTTTACACGTAACTCAAATTGTTGAAATATTCCAACATTTTGTGCTGAAAGGGAACTAAGTTATAATCCTTGCATACTCCGATTAGGATAGAATTTTCAAAGGAAGGGGTGACATAGTACTTGACCGCGTTCTTGCTTCTCTTGTTTATTGGTCATTAACTATGCATGTAACATTTTTTTTAGAGAGAGCCAATGTTATTTTCATCAGCCTTGTTAACTATGTTGTTGAAAGCATGATTATTACGACGGCAAGTCGAGTCAAGTCGATAGAGGTCCAACCAGTCGACTAGTCAGACTAGTCGATAAATAAATAAATATATTAATACATAATTGCAGTGTGTAAATAAATATAAGGTATGTAAAACGTTTACAATGTTAAAGTCAAAGGTGTCAGTCAGTCAATGCAATTAAACAAAGTCATCATCCATGACTTTATCAATGCCATTTCTTCCTTGTTAATTTTTATATTTTCCTTTGTGTATCTTTGTTAATTTTTATATTTTAAAGAAACTCTTCCTCTATCTGCAATATACTTTTGCTCTATCAAATATAAAAATTAACAAAGAAACTCTTCCTCTATCTGCAATATACTTCTGCTTTATTAAATATAATAGTTAACAAAGAAACTCTTCCTCTATTTGCAATATCTCCGCTGTTGGCAAAATCAACAACTTTGAATTAGGGTTAAGGTTCGACTTCGAATTCAGTTAGGGTTTCGACTTCGACTTCATTTAGGGTTTCGACTTCGACTTCAGTTACGGTTTCGACTTCGAGTTCGACTTCTTCTTCGAATTAGCGTTTCGAGTTCGCGCAGGTCAGTATCAATCTCAACTAATGGCAAGTCGACTCCTCCAGTCGACAATCCAATCTCGACTAATCGACGACTAGTCGCGACTAATCGACGACTAGTCGAGCGCCGTAATAACAATGTTTAAAGTGGAGTTAACCTTTATGTAAGCAACCGTTAACCCGTCTTTTTGCAAGGCCGTCACATTTTGGATCCCCCGTCACTGGATCACTCGAAACTCGAGAACGGACTTGCACAAACTTGGGAATACTTGGACTAAGCGTTGAATTCGATGGGTATGTGGAATTCTGGTTTTATGACTCGGATTGGTCGTGTACACTGACACTTGATCGAGCATGACTGATCACCTTTAGGCCCGGTGAACCGCTAAGGGTTTGCTTTTGGATCTGGTAAATTTGACAAATTTGGTAAATATGAAGCAACTTGTTTGGATATAGGTGGATCCAGCTCGGCCTCCTACCCGGGATGGTTCAGGTCAGCCTCCCATTCAGATGGCCTCGAGTCAATCTTCGACCCGACTTCGCATCATGATTTTTTGGTCAATTCAAGGTTCTATTTTCATTTCTTACTTTTTAGTCGATCGAAGCTCCTTTGCAGCTGTAAATACACCTTTAGATGGATATTGGGGATCTTCTAGCTCTCCTACGTCAGGACTCTGCCATTTTCACAACTCAACTTCTTTCACTCTACTTTCTAGTAGTCAAATTAGGATTGTGATTGTAATCAAGTAATATAAACAAGTGATTACACATGTTCATTTATTTTCCTGTATTCTGTGACATATTCTGTGATTGTCGTTTGGATTTCATACTTTCAGTGTGTTAGGCGAAAAGTGATCACTTTTTCATTTGACATTTTTGACGTGACAAGAAGGGGCGACTACCTTTGAATTTGGATTGCTCTAGGATTCAACTATGGTGAAAATGAAGAAAGCAAATGCTACTACTCAGACTGAAGGTGCTGTAATGGAAGGGACAAGGAGGTTTTCTCTGCTGGAAACCCCTCTATCTAACTAACTTGGGAAGAGATGAATGAAGTGGTCATGGGATTTGTATCTCGCTTGGAACGACAGGAATGACTCCGCAAATGGCTAGAGGAGATACAGCTTGGATGGCCCTTTAGCAGGACCCAGTGGTGTATCACAGATGGAATATTTTGAAAGGTGAGGAGGTCAGGATACAACTACTGGAGCAAGACCCAGTGAGGTGGCAAGCGCTGGACAAGGCTCAGGGGCACCTCCCTCGTATTCTCTTCGGATCAGTGCGGATACCACTTGGGTCGGTACCGACCCGACTTCAGCAGGAGGCAACCCCCCGAGATGGCATGGCTTGATGTATTTTTAACCAGAGAAAGACAATGGATTAGTGCTAAAAATTGCATTCATTCAGTACAAAAGAAAGCCATATATATAAAGGCTTACAACATGGCAGTCAAATTTAGAAATAAATGCAATACATCCTTTTAGTTTATTAAAGTTTTAATATGACGTTCCATTTTGTATATTCCCAAAGCTTTGAAGTCAACGCAACCCTTCTTAAAAGATGCTTCATTCCCTAGATGAATAGCTCCCAATAGCTGCATGGAAAAGCTTTGATCAACTTCTACACCTCCCCTTGATCCAAGCTTGCACATGCCAATTTCCTTCATGAAGTTTTCGTGCTTGACTTGATTCAGAGCCTTAGTGAATAAATCTGCATTTTGACAATTTGTTCCACAGAAATGCAAGACAGCCTTTTTTCAGCTATCAAATTCCTGATGAAGTGGTATTGCACATCAATGTGCTTAGTCCTTGCATGAAATGCATGATTCTTTGTCATAGCTATAGTGGACTTGTTGTCACACCAAATTTCCAATGCCTCTTGTTGCTCACAACACAAGTCTTTCAACAACTTCTTTAGCCACAAAGTTTGCTTTGCTGCAGCTCCCACAACAATATATTCAGCTTCCGATGAAGACAGCCACAATATCTTGCTTCTTTGCACTCCATGTCACAGCTCCAGAACCAAGATCAAATACAGATTCTGACATGCTCTTTTTATCATCAACGTAGCCAACCCAATCACTATCTGTATATCCTTTTAACTTGAACTCCTTCACACTTTCATACCAAATGCCATAATCCAAAGAGTCTGCAATGTACTTCAAAATTCTTTTTGTAGCTTCCAGGTGTTGCTTGGTTGGATTGTGCATATATCTCGACACAACACTAACTGAATAGGCAATGTCAGGTCTAATGTGTGTGAGATAGTTCAAACCTCCCACCATACTTCTAAAAATCCTTTCATCCGCATTCTTACTGCCATCTACTTTCTGCAACTTCTCATTAGCATTCATAGGAGTCTTTGCAACTTCAGATTTTTCCATGTGAAATCTTTTAAGCAAATCTGCTGCATACTTTCTCTGGTACAGAAAAATACCATCTTTTGCTTGTCTTACTTCCAAACCAAGGAAGTATTTCAATGCTCCAAGATCAGTCATCTCAAATTCAGACAACATTGAGTCTTTGAACTTACTTAGCATGCTTTCTGAAGAACTGAAATAGATTATGTCATCAACATAGAGACGTACTATGATAAACTCATCCATACCTTGCCTTTTCACATAGATTGTTGGCTCATTTTCACTTCTGTTGAAGCCCGTTGAAATGAAAAATGAGTCAATCCTGCTATATCAGGCTCTTGGTGCCTGTTTTAGGCCATAAAGAGCTTTCTTCAGCTTGAACACCTTCTCTTCTTCTCCCTCCATCACAAAAACTGTGGTTGTTCCACAAATACTTCTTCCTGCAATTCTCCATTGAGGAATGCAGACTTCACATCAAGCTGAAAAACCTGCAATTTCCATTGTGCAACCAATGCTAAAACAATTCTTACTGTTTCAAAGCGTGCAACGGGTGAGAATGTTTCCTCATAGTCTATACCCTCCTGTTGTGCATAGCCTTTTTCCATAAGCCGTGCTTTGTGCTTTGAGATGCTTCCATCTGCATTATATTTAGTCCTGTACACCCATTTTAGACCAATTGCGTTTTTGTTTGGAGGCAAGCTCACTTAACTCCCATGTTCCATTTTTTTGAATTGACTTAATCTCCTCTGTCATTGCATCTTGCCACTCATTCTGACATACCGCTTCATCAAACCCTGCAGGTTCTGTAGCTACAAGTGCAAAATCACAGTTTTCATAGATATCAACAAGTGATCTTACACGACATGGAGGAGATTCACTTGATGATGAAGACTAAGTTGATGAAGGACTCTGGCTACTTGAAGATGTTGATGAACCATGAGGTGTTGTTGGAGGAGATTGTTGTGTTGGCACTTCAACTGGTTCATCAAATTCTCCAAGTGTGATTGACTTATGTAAGGCTACATTCCTCTTGCTTGGTTCATTCCACTCCCAACATGCTTCCTCATCAAAAATAACATTTCTTCTAATGATGATCTTGCCACTGACTGGATTATACAACATGTAGGCTTTAGATTGTGTTGAGTAGCCCACAAAGATGCACTTCTCTGCCTTATTATCTAGCTTAGTTCTCAAATTAATAAATGTATAAACAATACATCCAAAAATTCTAAGATGACTTATAGAAGGCTTTTTATTTCTCCAAATCTCAAAAGGTGTAGAGTTCATGACAGCTTTAGTAAGTGAGATGTTGAGCAAATACACTGCAGTTGCAACAGCTTCACTCCAGAATGTGTTAGGCATCCCCTTGGCCTTTAGCATGCTCCTAGCCATCTCTACCACAGTCCTGTTCTTTCTCTCTGCCACCCTTTTTTGCTCTGGTGTGTAAGGTGCAGTGAGCTCTCTCCTAATGCCATGATCATCACAGAAATGCACAAATTCGTTGGAGACAAACTCTCCTCCCCTATATGTTTTTAATGCCTTGACTTGCTTTCCACTTTGCTTCTCCGCTAGAGCTTTGAGTTTCTTGAAGTTCTCAAATGATTCTGACTTGGTCTGCTAAAAATAGACCCAAGACATCCTGCTGTGATTGTCTGTAATTAATAGGAAGTATCTGCTTCCTCCTAAAGATTCAGTTTGTATAGGCCCACACAAGTCGGCATGCAACAGTTCCAAGCATTCACTAGCTCTCCAAGAATTTCCACTTGGAAAGGATCCACAAGTCTGTTTCCATACACACATCCTTCGCAAAATTCTAGATTCCCAATTTTGGGCAATCCAAGCACCAATTGTTTAGTACTCAAAAGCTTTAAACCATGAACATTTAAATGTCCATACTTGAGATGCCACAGCTTGGCACTGTCATCTCCTTTCACCACAAATGCATGTCCTGAGTTGTTTGACAGACTCAAAGGAAAGACTTTGTTCTTTCCCATCGCAATCTTCATTAGTGCCTTATTGCTTTGCTTCTCCTTGATCACATAGACGCCATCTTCAAACACAACTCTGTAGCCACCACATACCAGTTGACCAACGCTCAAAAGATTGTGTGCCAGTTTTGGCACATACTGAACATTGTGCAGAAGACTTGATTTGCCTTGCTCAGTTTGAAAAGCAACTGTACCAAGACCTTCCACTATCAATTGCTTCCCATCTCCAAGCCTTACAATACTTTTCTTGCTATCATCAAGATTCTGAAACAAGTTTCTTGAATTGGTCATGTGGTTAGAACATCCACTGTCCGCATGCCAGACTGAATTGCTTTCATTGTCACAACTATGTTGAACTAAAAACAGATTCTCTTGTTCAACATAATTTGACTTTTGCTCCTGTTTCCCTTTCTCCTTGTCTTCATTCTTTTTCCAGCAAAAAGCTTCCTTGTGGCCAGATTTGTTACAATAATAACATTTGATTGGCCCATTGCCTTTAGAAGGGTCTTCTCTTCCTTCACCAGATTGGCCTCTTCCATGGCTCCTGCCTCTATGGCCACCTCTTCCTCTTACTGAGTTTTGGTTTGATTTCTCCTTATTTGAAGACTCTCCTTTGACATGAAAAACTTTATTCTCTTTCTTTTCATCACTTTTGGAATGCCTTTCTTCATGAGCTTGAAGTGAGCCCATGAGTTCATCAAACGTGTATGTTTCCATGTCTTTGGACTCTTCAATTGCAGTGACAACATGATCAAATTTGTTTGTGAGACTTCTTAGCACTTTGCTCACAACCTGTTGAGATTTGATCTCTTCACCATAAGACCTCATCTGTTGCACAATACTTGCACATGTACTCTTGAACTGTCTCCGTTTCTTTCATCTGGGGCGTCTCAAACTCCCTCGTAAGAGATTGCAATCTCACTGCAATCACCTTCTTGTCTCCCAAGTATTCTTGCTTTAGAATGCTCCAAGCTTCTTTTGCAGTAGAAGCCGCTGCAATTTTTGGAAAGATCTCATCATCCAAAGATTGTTGGATAATATAAAGGGCCCTTGCATCCTTCTTTCTCTTGTCTCTCAAATCTTGGCTTGGTTTAGCCGGTGCATCATCCGTGAACCCATCTTCAACAATGCTCCACAACTCTTGTGATCTAAAGAGTGTTTTCATCTTTAGACTCCAAAAGTGATACTTCACTCCCTCAAACATAGGCAACTGGGTAACTGGATTCCCATTGCCACCAGCACCATTGTTGTTGTTTTGCATTGTCTCACACTGTGTTTTCCTGTGCTTTAATCTTCACACAAAACACTCAATCAAGCTCCTAAAATATCCTCTGGCTCTGATACCAAATGATGTATTTTTGACAAGAGAAAGACAATGGATTAGTGCTAAGAATTGCATTCATTCAGTACAAAAGAAAGCCATATATATAAAGGCTTACAACATGGCAGTCAAATTTAGAAATAAATGCAATACATCCTTTTAGTTTATTAAAGTTTTAATATGACGTTCCATTTTGTATATTCCCAAAGCTTTGAAGTCAATGCAACCCTTCTTAAAAGATGCTTCATTCCCTAGATGAATAGCTCCCAATAGCTACATGGAAAAGCTTTAATCAACTTCAATATGGCTTTGGATTGCGACAACCTAGTTAATCGCTCTTTGGATATTGGTTTGGAAATGATATTCAACCGTGAGCGCGCATAGATTTGGAAGCTGGATTAAAGGCGCACGAAGAAACATATATTGGAATGGATTGTGCCAGAACTTACGTGGCACATGAACTTCGGGTCGGAACTCGATCACGCTCCTAGGGTTGAGGCGATCCAAACTTTAACATCGTGGATCGACGTGCGACTACTTTTGGATTGGACACTAGGGATATGGTGTCAGATTAGGCGATTGGCAACAACTTCTCAACAATGGAAATCAGATTGCGGATGTGATTCGATGGTTTTGTCGATGCGGGATATCTCAATCGGGTATGAGTTGTGTTAATCGGAGCCCCCTTACTCTGGTTATAAGGAATTCTCGAAGCTCACCAGACCTCAAATTGCTAGTGTTGGAGGCTTATGATGGTAGGGAAGATTTTACTGTCCATTTCGTGTGTTACATGCATCATATAAAAGTGTTAAGGGCATCAGATGATGTCATGAAAAAGTGATTTCTTTTTTCTTATCATATATCGCTGTTAAGTGGTTCAGACAGCTGGAATCAGAATCTATTGGTAGTTGGAATATTTTGGTTGAAAGATTTATTAAGTAGTTCAGGGTCTACATTCTCAATCCAGAACGTGATGACACTCGCTACAATCAAGTAGAGGAGTAGAGAGACTCTGCGCAAGTTTTTGGAAAGGTATATTGCGGTGGTAGCACTAGTGCACTGAGTGGATCCTTTCATGGTATTTATGGCTGCTATCTCTGGCATTCTGGATAATTTTAGCTTTAAGATCTTCAGAAAGGGATCCGCCAGAGGACTTGGTGAATTTTACTATGAAGCGGATTCGTTTCTGCGTAATGAAGATGCTAAAATTGATAAAAAAAATCCCGAGGTTAACACTTAAGTACGAAGGACCATCCGGATCCGATGAAGGAAAAGATAAGGGCAAAGAAAAAGCATCAACTGTAAATGATCGGAATAATGAGCAATGGAGAAAACCTAAATTCTCTTCGTACAGCGAACTCAATTCTTTTTCGAAAGATATTTATTTGATTATTCATGAAACTTCTCCATTTAGAAAGCCTCCCAGGAGGGAGCCAACGCAAATGGAATCTGGTAAACAATGTTTGTTCCATAATCTGGATGGTTAATCCATAAACGAGTGTCGACATCTCCAGGATATGATTGAGGAACATATTGACATAATATATCAGGAATAGAGTTGCGGTAGCAGAACAGATGCAACCGCTTACTAAGAATATGAGCAAGCTATGACATAGCACGCGTAGGTTGATCATCAATTTATTTGGATTTCTCTGAATTTTGGTTTTTAGATGGCTAAGTCGGCCTATCCATGTATGAGATTATGTCTTAATCTCTAGGCATCATCTGTGCCGTAATAAATTTGTCATAAAGAACGGTTAAGTCAGCCCACCCACTTATGGGATTAGGACGTAATCCCTAGGTGTGCTGTGTACCCGACAATAAGCCGTTAGTTTTCTTTTGGGCTTGTAACAACTTAGGATTTCAGAAATTTAATAAAATCACTTCATTAGTGTGGATTATGCTTGTGAAGTATGAAATCGAAATTTGGAATTTTAAATTTTAATATCCGGTCCCAAGTATGAATTGTACTTGAGAAAAGCCGGACCGTCTTGTCAGGACTTGGCAAAAACGCTTGGTCCGTCCTCGCGTATGGACTATACTCGAGAAGGCTTGGGCTGTTTTTTAAGGACTTGGCAAAGCTGCTCGAATGGTTTTTTTTTAGGTATGGTTTATACCCATGCGGGCTAGGTCCTGAAGGGCTATGGATTTCAAATAGGGATTTTGGATTGGATATTCTGGATTTTGAATTTTTTGGATATCGGATTCTCCCGTTCTTTAGATATTTGGATTTTTCGGATTTGGATTTCAAATTTGGATTTCTTGGATTTTGAACTTCGATTTCCTATCATAATCACGATTCGTAGCAATGGTATGATTTCTGGACTTCACTCACAATACGATCCAGTGAGATCGTGAGATTCTCTTGGCTTTTGGATACAAATTTGGTGTGATCGTGACTTTTTGAGTTTCTGGTTTTTGGAAATCAGATCTATTACGACTTTCTATTGAATTGGACTTCTTTCTGATTACGGCTTCTGGATTTATGAATTTCTTGATTATACTAAACACATCTTCCATCGAAAGACATGTTTTGAGTATCAATTGTTGACCCGTCTTTTTGCAAGACCGTCACACTTTGGATCTCTCATCACTGGATCGCTCGAAACTTGAGAACGAGCTTACACAAGCTCGGGAACGCCTGGACTAAGCATTGGATTCGACGAATACCTAGAATTTTGGTTTTACAACGACTCAGATCGATCGTGTACATTGGCACTTGATCGGGCATGACTGATCATCTTCAGGCCCCGTGAATTGCTAAGGGCCTCATTTTGAATTTGGTAAATCTGACAAATTTGGTAAATACGGAGCAACGTGTTTTGATATGGGTGGATCTGGCTCGGCCTCTTACCCTGGACGGTCTCGGGTCGGCCTTCCTTCTGGATGGCCTTGGTTCAATCTCCGATTCGACTTCTCACCATGTTTTTTGGTCAATTCGAGATCCTATTTTCAATTTTATCTTTTGGCCGATCCGAGCTCCTTTGCAACTATAAATACACCATCATATGGACATTTTGGGGGATCTTTTAACTCTTCCACGTTAGGATTCTTCCATTTTCACAACTCAAGTTCTTTCACTTTACTTTCTTGTAATCAAATAAGGATTGTAATTGTAATAAACGGTATAAGCAAGTGATTACCTCATAGTAAACGTAGGCATACTCGTCGAACTACTATAAATTTTTATTTTTTTACACTTTGTGTCTATGATCTATGACATATTATGTAACTATTGTTTGGACTTCATGCTTTCGGCGTGTTAGGTGAAGAGTGGTCACTTTTTCATCTAATAACAATATATAATAGCATATCATTTTTTTCTTGGATTTAGGTTAGACAAACCAAGTGATGGACCTATTTTAAGGTTTTAGCAGATATCGTCAGACTATATCTATGCAGTTAAAACGCTTAGTGGTTCTATGGCGGTAAGGTGTAAAAAACTGTAGTGGGGATATAGTGAAAGTGCAAAAATGTTAATTAGATATACAAATATATAATTAAAATTAATTAATTATCATTCTCGCATCATTTGTGTAGACACTACTACAAATCTGCATTTTTCTGACCCATTTTGGCGTCGTTAAGGCGCCACTAAGTTTTTTAGTGACTCCATAACGACGCCAAATACACGTCAGAAAAACATATGTCACTAAATTAATAGGTGTCGCTGTGGTGTCACAGAAATATCGTCACTACGACGTCATTATATTTTTTCCACGCCATAACGATACAAATGATTTGGCAAAATACTGTCACATGGCATCAGTAAATATTACCGACGCTCTTGTGGCACAACTAGAATATCAAAATATTGGAGTCGCAACGTTGTCACTAATATATAGTGATGTGGTTGTGACGTTTTAGCTCCAATAGACAGCGTCCGTCGCTATGGGGTCATTAAATTTAGTGACTCCATAGCGATGCAAATGATTTAACAAGATAATGCGTTGCAGTGACATAGATAAACATTAGTGACGCTCTTGCAATGCAGCTTGCATAGCTAAATATTGGTGTCACAACATTGTCACGACACTGCCTTTCAAAACATTGTCACGACAGTTTACTAAACTTCAATCCTAAGCGAGTCCATTTAAATACAAGCTGAAACAAAGCTGGACGAGATCTAGTTATTTGTCATTGTACTTCCTAACATAAGCAAAAATAAAAATGACATGTCAATATTATCCTTGTCCTTTCTAATATATCAAAAGAAGCCCTCTACAAACATTCTTTTCCTTTTTGCAGCACAATAAGCCATAACGTGAGTATGCAAACCACCATAAGCCACAACATCGACCACACCAACCCGTTTAATATAGGGTCAACCCAACCCGACCCCTTAGAAAAAATGCTAATAAAAAGTGCAAAGCACCATTATATTGTTATTATTACATAATGTGCAGCTACTACCAAAACATGTTTTACAAAGGCACACACATTGGTTTCAAGCAGAGTTACAAACGATACTGAATTGAAAGATGTTCACAAATTAGAGCGCACTCTCAAAATTGAATTGACATCATGGAAGATGTTCACAAATTAAAACACGAAAACTACAACAAAAAACTAGCACATATAATCAAGCAGTAACTTTGTTAAACTTGCTGTTACCGAATTTTTGCCGAAGCTACCGCCGCTTGTGTACATATAATTAAGCAGCAACATCCTTGAAAGAAAGGGAAAAAATAGTACATGGATTATTCCAAATGTGAAATGACCAGCATATGAATTATTATTGTACCAAGTAGAAGATCAACTAAATCTTCAACTTTATTAGTCCGTCGGGATTTATCCAAGAATCTGCACCATTTGACTAGCCAAACCAGCGTATGCACTGTATGTGATCATCAGTCATCAAACAAGGAATTCTCGATTCATCAAATAGATCACCTGCAAAAGAACGAAACATTAAAAGAAAATTACATGAGAGCCAAAGGAGAAACAAATTATATCTACATTTACTTCAACTCAACAAGTATTATCAAAAGACCCACAGCCTTCCCGGTCTGCTGAAATAATAAGACTACACAGCATATTGCTCAGACCACTATAGATAAAGAAACCAAAAGGAAAATTGATAGGGGTAAACAAAAAATTGGAGATACCTAATAGACTACAATCGCCAGAAAAGAGCCACATAAGCATATTACCTTAGCCATTAATAACCAAAAAATCACCACATTAACACCAAAACACATGAAAACTCACCCCACAAAATCACCATCCAAACCCAGCACATCCCGACAGCCTCCAAGCTTGTCAAGCAGGGCTTCATCTGAACCTGAAAAATACTGAGGAAAATAAGCTTGTAAAGACAAGAAGATGCATATGGAGTAATGAAAGGTATGCCAATGGCATCAAGCGCAGTGTGGCAAGACACGTCATTTGTGCCTTTCACTTCATGGTGGCATATGTGAGTACACAAAATGGTGCACTTGACACACAATGCAAATAAGAGTAGTATATGATGTCCGATTGGTATCTATTAACGTACTTGAGATTCATCCTACTTTTTGTTTTGCGGGTTGATAAAGAATTGAAGGAGCATTTGTGTATTTTGCTTAGATGCAAAGGGAAGAGTTATATTTGCTGCAAACTGGTATTTGATATACGACTTCAGGGTACCAAACTATCCGAAACGTTCAGCCAAATAGAAAATGATAAAGTCAAATTGATTGCAAGCTATACATTACTCATGATAGATGTGTCAGAAAAATGTAGGTTGTGACTGGTTGTGAATAACTAGGGGCGAAATATTGTTGCAGAGCAAAAGGAAGAAGGTAACAAGGGAGAGTATACAGTAACCAAGAGTTGGTTTGACAAACTGTAACATTTGACCCAACCAAAAACATTTGACCCAACCAAAAACATTTGATTCAGGACAATCTTATAACAACTTAGGAAACAAAGCATGTGATAAATATAGGCAACCAAAAAACGGAAATACGGCACATGGAAATATATTATGAGAAAGCTCGAGACAAGGCGAAGAAACAGCAAGCATCGGCATAGTCTATCAGCTAACATGTCTTCTAAAACCAAAATCTAGCTGGTTTACCAGGCATTTCGTCTCTAAATGCAGTGTAGCTCATCCGATACCTCCAACAAAAGATATAAGAATGCTTGCTTCATCATTTTGTTCTCACCTTCTCATGATCTGAAGTTTCCATCATACCTTTGATCTGTTTTCTTCATATTTTTAAGTTTCAATCTTTATATATCATGACAACATTTGAAGTTATTTTGTTGCGTGTCCGGTAGGAATTTGAGTTAGGGGATTCATTACAGTTCTTTTTTTCTTGTATCATGGCAGAATACCCTGTTAAATATTATAACACTGATTGATTATTTATGGAGCATCTTGCTAAAAAGAAGATGCATATGGAGTATCGAGGTTTGTTTATATATGAGAGCGTTAGGCCAAGTACAAGAGAAGACAGGGTGATGAGCAAGGGAACTCCATCATGAATTTGAAAACAAGCAGGGATTAAAAGCAGTAACTTTTTTTTTTAACTTTCATCATGAATAATCTATAATGTAAGACTTAGTATCGTATATTTTCTTGCTTTATTTCCATCTATATGTAAGAATATTCATGCATTTGTTACTATCGTGCTTTTGATGGTTGATCCCATTTGACAACCCAAAGCCTAGATAATAATTAAAAAATACATTCTCTAAAGTAAACATGACTGTAATTGCACCAAAAAGGGAAAAATGTATATTACTGCCAAAACTCTTTAGCAAAGAACGATAAGGTATAAAATGGACTAAGGTCGATACATAATTAAGCAACGAAAATACATACGCAATCATAGTAGTTATGACAGTCAAGGAAAAATATTCTTTGAAAATATAACTTTCTACTTCTTCTTTAACTCCTTCCATTCTCTATTTTTTTTCTTTTAGAAAAATGCTTACCGTTGATACACATTTTGATCAAAGAATCTCTGTGTTCTTCTAAACTAAAATGTTTGTAACTTTTGGAACAAGATATGAGAGACAGTTTATTCAAAAACAATAGTGGGAAAAAGACAGAAAAGGGAGTGATGTATAAAAACTTGGTGTTATTTATTTAGCCATGGTACTTGCTTTTAACGCTGCACGTTACATTTTTTTGTATGATGTCTATAGGATCTGTAATCTCCTTTGTTATTATCAATTTATGCAATAATTAAACTTGCTTCATTTTGTTCCTAAAGAATATGTTATAACTTTTTGACACTAGTTGCATAGAATGATCTCATACAAAAAACTGGCATTATGACAATAATATTCCATATTTAACTAAACAAAACATATCCAGTTTACTTAAAATTACAATGACAAGTAGCGTTGTCCATAAATTTAAATCGGAAAAATTCAATTCCAGCAACATATTTAATTTTACAAGTAAACTAAAATAAAAACTAGTATATATAAATTTCTAGTTAAAAAAAGTAATAACTTTCATTTTATTTTATTCTTTAGAAAAGAAGAAGAAGAAGAAATGAATATGCTGCACTTACTTCAGTTGGCAAAAGTTATCCATACGGAAAATAAAGAAGTGACAAAAAAGGATGTCTGATGCCATAATTGATACATAGTGATATAAAGTATTAAATATATAGAGTAATAAGTATACCGTAAATGAATTCAACTGTGGATAACTTGGAATAAATAGAAATATATCCATTCTATAAAACATCTAAGAACTCAAATTGCTGACTTCTCAAGAGTTAACAGGGCTTACTTACAGCTTCCATTTAATTTTATTTTGATATTCTAAGTTTGACCTTCTATCCAAACCATGCCATTATAAAAATGCATGATTCAAATAAGCATACAGTTTAAAGAAAATTACAGGTTCAAACAATAAGTTATTTTTAGCAATTTTTTTAAAAGGGTTGCTAATTTTTGCACAGACCCCGTAATTTTTATCGATCAAATTATACAAAATCAGTCAATAACATAAAACTGCAATTATAAACACCTTATCAGTTGGACCCTTTATTCAATAAATAAACAAAGAAAAAAGCAAGAACGAATTGGAGTAAAAACCCAAAATGAGAATAAAATATCAGAGTACCTGAAAATAGTAAAATTAGGGTTTTGACTGAATTCCAGATGCATGCGAGAATAGACCCAAGTCCAAATGGAAACCGAGTATTAATGAGAAGGATGTGAAACCTAGATTGTGGATAAGAACGAAGAAGAGAAATTAGGTTTAGGATTTTTTGAAATTGAATTTGTAAACGAAAAAATTAACGAAATGAGACTAGATTTGGGAAGGGTTTCGAAGAGTTTTGAGATTCGGGGAGGGTTTCGAGGTTTAGGAAATATTTAACGTGATAAATATAAAAACAACGAAATAAAAAGGAAGTTTGTGGAGCTGAGTTTTATTGGATGAAAGTCAGTGGAAAGGATGGATGAGTTGGAGATATCTACAACCGTCTGACTGGAATGAATTAATCGGTTATAAATGTATTAGTAGACAAAGATACGCTTCGTCACAAAGGCATAAGTACATAACATTGCCTTTGTGACGCCAATATGAAAACGTCAAGGAAAATAATAGCGCCGCTAAAACGTAGCTAGTTAACGACGCTTTGGCGATTTCTTAAAGACGTTTTAGCGACGACGATAATTTTAGTGATGCCGCACCGTCGCCACGTCGCTGATCAACATCAGAAATAAGCTATTTTCTTGTAGTGAGAAGAAACGAATATCAATTAGTATTATATAACAATATCAAAGAATATCATGTTTATGCAAACTAGATTCGAGGATTACTATAGATGTCTATATTATATAAGGCGCTTATGACTTAAAATTAGCTTTTTGCCTTAACTTTTTTGATTTATTTTAAAAGAGAACTGGTCAAGTCTTCCTTTGCATATTAATATTGCTAAAGCTTGTGTTAAATAACGTTGATTTAGCGGGTACAGTGGAAAATAGCGGGGCTAAAAGCGAAACTATTGTTCATCAGCGCTAAATTGAAATAGTTTTGTGGGGCTTTAACTGCATAGGACTACAAAATATAATAAACAAAAGAGTGATGAGGTAAATAGAACAAAACGTTTGCCGCAAACAACATACAGTAGTGTTAACATGCATATGTACACAACTCATTATCATAAGTATATAAGCAGAATAAGGACACACATGCGTATGTGTATTGATCATTGAAAAATATGTGATATAGCGTGTCTTACTAAAGAACATTCTAGAGCATCTCCAAAAATTAGTGTGGATATTATGAATACAGGATTTGAACCCCAGACTTCCTTTCAACGGGCAAAATTACGAATTGTATTATTATAAAAAATTGCAAATTTTGATTGCGGATCTGTATTCGAATTAGGCATCTATTGAACTGTTCCTATTCAACAGGCTTCCAATAGTCTGCCGCATGTTGAACAGATGTCCAATGGTTGAGTGCCTGCTCGGCTACTGTTTTCAATCCAGTATAGAGAAAAGTTCAAAATTAGTACATAATCGTATAATTATTTGGCTGTTGGAGATGCTCTTAGCATATTTTATGAAACTGAGATGCTCTTAGCATATATAATGGAGTTCCTAATGATATATATCTCACAGGTTATCACTTGGGGAGAGCCTTGATGGAGTGAAGGGTGCATTTGATTACTAAACGTCAGACACCCCTTGAACATGCTTAGGGAAAAATATATTGCAATTCTTCAAATGGTACTTTCTGCACAAATATCTAGTATCATTTATGCTTATTTTTTTTAGTCAATTTGCTAATTTTCAGTGCAATTTACATAGTTATTCTACGCTGTTTGTTTATTCTCTTCTGTTATACGATAAAATGCTTGGTCGAAGGAATCATATACTACTGTGAAAAAACAGATGAATATGCATTGATAACCCATACACCATATTTTACATTATATTTCTTTACAGCAGAGTAGCAGGAAATAAGGGAAAATCATTAGTTACATGCTTGCTTTCCTTGGATAAACACTCGTTTTTGCCCATTTTACAGGAAGTTTAAACCTTTATCAGAACATTTACTGCAATCATTATGGCTCTAGTCCACGCATCTTTATCATAGCCTTAGCATACTCAAGTTTTCACTTTTCAGTGGTAATGAGATTCATCGTTCTCATGGAAAAGCGGAGTAACTAAAATCAGTGGTAACTTTAAAGTGGAACTTTTAGGAGTTGGGGCGATTGGTACTAGACAATACACCACATCTGTAATGGATTGGAAAATAATTTTAGATTTTCAATGAATTATAAATTGACGATTTCCGTTTTTGTAGTAGTGGATATATGATTTGTATCAAGTCCATGTGCAATTATAATAAACATTCTTTGTCCTTAAAAGGTAGCATGGAAGGGGAAAAAAGAAGAAAAAGGAAAAGAAAAATCCTGATTGATGACAAAAACTTTGTGCTTAATGAAATTGATGGGTTTTGCAAATAGATTTTTTGAACAATTTGGATAAATGATTCGATCAATTTCTCTTGTGAAATTTATTACATGAAGCTATGTAGTAGTTAAAGTTTAGCTGTCAGTAAGCACTAAAACACCACGGAAGCTACAAGACCAATAGGCATTAAGCATGATTTTTCTTTTTAAAATAAATAAATAAATAGGACCTTAATGCCTATCGGTTCGGGTTGTGCCTCCATTTTCTTTATAGCAGGTATTAAAAATCCAGCTCGAAAGACCAAACAGAATTCCGAAGAATTCTTCAAAACTGATCTGGTTTACGTCTATTTAAACCTGATTTTGTAACCTCCACTATCTACAAAAATACTCAGTGTCCAATAGTTTAAGGATTGAGATTTCAGTTCAAAAATCATTTTTTAAAAAGTAAATATCATCCAAATTCGACGCACTCAGTGAGTCTGGACAATAAATCAGAGCAAAGGGTAGAACCTGGGAACTCAGAATATAAATAATCGACTTAGGTTATAATCAAAATCGATTTTCATGTAAACTCTCTTTCATTGTGTCAAAATTTAGTCATCATGAACTTCTGATTTGTATTGTGTATATGTTGGCTTGTGGTAATAATGCCTTTGTGCTACAAAATTGACTTATACGTGCATAATAAATTTTGTTCCTATTATGTTATAATCTAACTTTTGATTTGGTTATTCTAACAGGTTTGCAGTGTCATTTAAAACTTGTTGAATCATGTTAAATTGACTTGGATTGTGCATTAAATTGGTTGAGATTGTATTAAATTGGTTGAGATTGTAATTTGTATGATAATAATTATATAATTGAAACCCACTTGCTGCCTGTAGTAATTGGCTTGCGTCGGTTAAAGATGTTTTTGATGCATTGAAAAATGGTTTGACCTATATTAAAAGTTGAGTTGAGCTCTATGTTGAGAATTGAGATTGAGATTAATTTGTAACAAAAATTGACTGTTGTACTGAAAATTAATTTGAACTGTACCAAAATAGTCCTGCTTAAGCTATGAAAAGGTTTCCATTGTAACAGTGTAAGTTATCCTGCATTGTACTTCGAAAATTGGTCTGCATTCTACTTGATAAGTATTTTGCAGTAGGATTCCGGATTTGCAAACTTTTATTACAAAAAAATATATCATGTTTTCAAAGTTAGTACGTTTACAAGTTAGCGCTGAGTTGGTCAAAACTGGACAATAAACGTAATAAGTTTGCAAATAGGGCTACTTGCACAATAAAACGTAAAAATTGGGCTATTAGTGTAATTAACCGAATAATAATTGCTTTGCATGGTAATGAGTGCTTTTATGGACTGTAATTAAAATTGGCTTGTATTTGACATGAAGCATGTTAATCTATGACATGCAACATAACATAACAAGGAATGATTTATGTACGTCCAGACTCCAAAGGATGGTTGGATGGTTTAGCATCGATTTGCAGAGGGAATGACTTATAGTTCCAACAATGATACATCAGATAATCACCATGATAATATTGTTTATATCCTTTTGTCATTCCCTATTCGTCTATTTCTACTACGCATTTTGTAAGAACATCGAGTTTTAGATGATTCTTCTTGACACTAGAGGTGAAAGTACTTCCTTCTGTTGTAATAGCACAACGGAAAATCTGTTCTATGACTCATATGCTATCGGCTTTGTTCTATACTTCAAATTGTGGTGTCCAAATGTTTAAAAATAAAATAAAAGAAACCAAATTAGCAAAGGACATCGTTATTGACACTTCAAATATTATTAAGGAGGGTCAATTTTTTATTTTTTAAAAAATTGTTAAGGGGAGTACCAATGAAGAAAGTAACCCTTAACAAATAAACGTAATTTTTACCTTATTATCCGTTTAGATTTAATTTCATTTTCATGTCCATTAATCTATTTTCTAATGGTTAATCAATATCATTAGCTGTGGAGGAATCAAACCTTAACAAAAAAAAAGAAAAAAGAAAAAGAAAAAAAGAAAAAGAAACATGAGTATTAATTATCAACTGTTAAGTGAAAGCAAAAACAAATATTCCAGTGCAAACTTGTTGAAGTTACTAATTAATCATGGTTTTAATTGAAAACAATAAGAACGGTACCTGAAATATGCACAAGAGCTCTAACTTAATGGTTCAACAAAATTACAATATCACTATCTTTTACATGGCAGTCAAAACCAACTTGATAATGAATGAGAAATGTGAATTACTACTCCATATAACAAATGATAAGACATGCACCAGTCCAAACCAGCCGTATGTAGTGTTAGCGATTAATTTGTGCACATTAATTTTCTTGCTCATCTTTTACGTGGATCTCACAAAATAGTTTGATCAAGTATAAAGTTTGGCAAAGGTGCACCGTTCCATAGATTTTTTCCCTCTTTTCGACATGTATATGCCGAATAAAATTATTCAGTCTGATATAGCTCCATCGAATATCCTGGTTCTCTACCCAATATTTACGAATGTCCTCTTCGATGCACCAATGACGAAACTACTTATCAAAAGTGCGACCCCCCTTCGAAATACCTCTTTTCGACAAGTCACTTAATAAATAAGTTCGACATAGCTGTATCGTTCCTGAAAGTTTAGCCCATTTTCGACATGAGGACATCAAACTAATTGGAAATGCAAACCTTATATGTTGACATGACAATGTCGAATCTGCTTCTCATTTTAACAAGAATATTATAAATAAAGATAATCTAATTTGATGTTCATATCATCTAATTGACAAAGATAATCTGTTAACAAAAATATTTTCATCTTAATAGAAAGGAAATACAATCACAGCTTAGCTATTTACTTTTGCCATCTAATTTGTTGTTCATCTCATCTAGTTGACATGCAACATTATCAACATGAAATGCACAGACGAACCTAGTTTATGGTTGAAATGATTTAGGGTTTTATGATTTAGGAGATCGATGATTTTATGGTGAGTAATTTCTAGAAGTAAGGGTAAAAAAGCAAGAAGTAAAAAAAAATTAGTCATCTACATAGACCCCTCCTTAACAATTTAAAACAAGTGGAGTGTCGTTGAAATTTGACCCCCTTTTAACAGAAAATGGAGTGTCATTAACAATGCCCTTAACAAACTCATAAATTTAGAAAAATGCAATACTGAATTAGCTTCACATGACCGATCCATCACTGTTCGCTTTTGTTGTTCGTTTCCTTCACAGAATCCCCATTCAAAGCCCGTCTGTTATAAAAGTTGTAATATCCTAATTTTCAGTGCCCAAGTTTAATTATTTAAAGATGAAAACGATTATTTTTGTAGTTTTACGACTGAATTCAGAATATATAAGTTAGTTAATATAACTAAATAGTGAAACAATAATTTTAATATTGAAAATACCTAATAAGTGAATCTAGAATTTAATATGAAATTAAATTGATTTCGAAGTTTGTATAAAATTTTATTTGAATAGAAATGATATTAATAAACTATTTTCGTAAAAATTGAAGTGTTTTGAAATCGATTAATAATAAATCGATTTACTTAGCATATGAAAACAGGCTTCTTGTAAACTGCTTTGGATATTCACGAAACCAGATTCAAAATAGTAAATTATTCTAGGATTTCGGGTTTCATAGCAATCTAACTTATTATGTGATCGTACGCGTCAGAAACAAGTAGCGATTTGAAATTATGATATTATAATGTGATTTGAAAAGCTAACATCTGTATATGACCAAACTGAATTTCGAAACAAGTTCCATTGAGTCCGGAGTATGGGTATGTAGCTATGAATCCCAGTGAGCACATCTCGATTGAAGTTTGAAAAAATATGAATGAATAATGTTTTGAAACTTGTATAAAAGGATCTCAAAATCACAATATTTCACAAAACATAGAACCCTAGTTAGGTCAGCCGCCTCATTTCCTTTTATGAATTCAACAACCCAGAATTTTCCTCGTCTGATCTCCTCCATGTGACCTTGGTTAGCAATGGGATCTAAAGGGACTTCGCTCGACATGAGGAGGGCTTTGCACAACCGGAGGCGTTGGAGCACAGGCGACTTCGATTGGCCGTGGCAAGCTCGAGAAGGCAGCGTGGATATGGGTCAATTTCTGGAGTTATGTACGTTGAGGGGAGATCAGACCTGTTGCAGTAGGTGGTACATGGATGGGGGGTCGGAGCGGTGGAGATTGATGGTGTTCCGGTGTACGGATTAGGGGTGAGCAATATTCAGTTAGAACCGAATTAACCAATCGAACCAATTTATTTTGGTCGGTTCGTTTCAGTTTTGAAACTAAATTGTTTTTTTTTTGGTTATGCGTTTAATCGACCTTTTATTGTATTATCTATTTTTATGTTATTATCGCACTAAATAATTGATTTAGTGATAAAATACAAAATCATTTGTTAAAGATGTATCAAATTTTATCGTAAACATAAAATTTAATGAGCAAAATTTCTCCAAACATAAATTTATATTTTTCTTTGAGTGAATTAACCATTTGAACAATAAGATATCATTCAAGTTCGGTTAAATCGGTTACCGACCGAATTAACCGGAATTATTTCGGTTCAGTTTGGTTTTGAAAATTTTCGGTTTTAATTCGGTTTACGCCAAAACCAACTGAGCCGACCAAACACTCACCTCTAGTACAGATGATGGCGCGAATGGCGGTGGAAATAATCGAAGTTTGTAGATGTTATCGCCCTGGAACGAGATGATTAAAGAAGTGTATTAATCAATGTTAATGAGTGTGATTAACTAATAATGACAGTAATTAGTGAATATAAATTTATTTTAATTCGGTTAAAACTTTTAACACTTGTATATATTTCGTACGAGGCTGAATTTGGAAGTGACAAGCCCTGTTGGGTTCTTATTCGTGTAATCTGCGCGTATAAACTAGATTAGATACTTTCGAGCTACTTGGAATTTTAGATAAAATCGAATTCCTTCGATTTAACTATTCTACGAAATCATTGTTTGGATTGGATGATGAGTTACAACTCACATTCTCTGATGTACTATTATACAATATAATAGTATAGACTGTTAATTGCATGTTTATATGTTTGATTGGTTGTTTGGATGATTTGCTGCTTATTCAGTTGGTTTAATTATATATTTCCATCCGTTGATGTAGCATCCCGGATTTTTGACCATTCAAATCAACAATGATCCTCAATGTTGACTTAAACAAATCAAAAATATAGATAGTTATTGGGATTAAAATAAGAAAAAGAAGAAAGAAGAAAAACAATCACAGAATCTCTCAGCAGAAGGACAAAATATAATAAATAAATAACAGTTCATGAAGCTGTTAAAATATGCATTGATTTTGCATTTACAATGATTATTAGAGTTAATTAACATACAACATGCCAATATATGCAGCGGAATAATATAAATGAATGCGTCAGTCAAGCTCCATCTTCATCTTCATAACGTCATCTTCAATAACTGAAAACTCAGGCTGACCCGAGCATAAATGAAAAGATAAAAACACTCGGATTAGAACTAAAATATTCTCATATCAGTTAAATCAATTTCATGTGAGAATATGAGTGTAATAACTTAAGAGATGTTACGGGAAATTCCATCTCTTAAGGATCCGTCAAACTAAATACTATATAATATAATACGCTATTATAATAGTGTATATGGTTAAATATATAATATTAAAATAGTGTAAGCGGGATTACCATTATTATCCTTACACCGTTTATACCGTTGTCGATTGTCGTACAGTTTGCATATAACACACTAGTACGTCGATGGATAGTGATGCGCCGTGATACGACAATGTTAAACGAAAATCGTAGGGGGCTCGATCAGGATAAATATGGCAAGGTATCGAGGCAATACCCATCAGTAGTGATTCTACCGGATTGCAGACCCAGGCCGATGGTAACGCATAGCCGCGACTACTGCCCACCCCAGATAATACTCCCAAAATTCAAAGGCGCCAATCAATCACAAAGTAATATATATGGTATTGAAGAAGCATGTCTGCTAAGAGGAGCTAGCTCACATTAACCTGGGTATGGCTCTTGTTTTAGTCATTTTAATCTTGATCCCAAGATCAAGGCTATCCATCATTGTTCTCTTTCTTCAAATCCATCCTACTTCATTCTGGAACTCCACCACGTACACAGTTTTTAAAGTGGTTTTCGGTATTGGCAGAGAGTATGCCAATATCCGATCCCGATCTCTTTAACAACCAAACGTTTACATTTTTCACACCGGTAAGTTCTTTTACATTTCAAAGAGGTTCATACTTCATATCAAAATATCAGATTTTCTTTAAAAAAAAAATCATTTTCATTATACAAGCTAGAATATTATTCATATTAAAATCTCCAGTTAAAGCCAAACTTAGAATCTTGAAACAATTCCAATTCCAAATAATTTGACTATTTAAAATAATAGAAAAGTATGTTAAAATAATCTAGATATATATAAAATAGTTAGGAAATAAATAGTTATATAATAAAAGTTTAAAAATAAAATAGTGTGTATCAAAATTTTCTAAAATACATATATATGTAGTTAATATAAAATAGTTGCAACATAGATAATTGGTTATTAAAATAGTTTATTTAAATAGTAAATATATATAAGAAAAATAGTTTATAAAACTATTAGAACATAAATATATGTTAAATAGTATAGTCTGTAAAATAAAATAAATATTTAGTAAATAGCTTATAAAATGGTTTAAAATATTAAAATTGGAAATGGTATTGTTCCTTCTGATAACTTGAAGTCGAGTTTCAATTTCAAATCACTGCAGCTCAATTTCAGCACTTCAATTCGATTCAACCTTTATTTTTCACAATTTAATTCAGAAAATCTAATGCAAAATTTTAAAGTTCTAATATAGAATTTTCTTTCAGAATCGTTTCAGTTTATAGCAGATCTAGAGTTCACAAATCAAATATTACTTTAAATAAGGTTAATTTAAAGTAAATTTTAAAGATGGACAATTATTTATATTTTAAACAATTCAATTTCAATAGGTTCAATTCATGCTAAAAAAATTTCGATTTACAACAAAATAATAGTAATTAAAATAATCATTTAACTTTAAATCCCAAAATTTTAAAGTTCAATTTCGAAGGAAATCAATTCATAAAATCTCATTTATACTGTTTTTAAAACAATATTTCACATTTCAAAGTCTAAACAAAATTGTTTAACCAATCGGCGTCCGTATATAATTTTCTATCCTATGGCCAAATAATACTTAAATTTTAATTTTGGGGAAGGATATATACCATTTCAATCCAAGTCAGGGTCATAGGCATTTATCATTTCAACCTACGTTCTTAATTCATTTCAAAGATTAATCCCGGGTTTATTTGATGCCTTTAACATCTAAGGTAATGGTTGGGATCAATCAGCACAAACAATGGTCATATAAAATCAAGGTGAATAAGAAGTAAATTTACACAAATAAACATCAATATGTCGAACATATCAATTCCAAGCCATTCATTACATTGATGCATCAAAACAGTTATATATCGATTTTTTTTACTAGTTATCAGATGATGGGTTTTAAACTAGAAATAAAATGTCAAATTTTAACATAAGTGTAAAATTTAAACTAACGGTCAAATTAAATCACACTATCGATGCTAGTTAACATAAATATGCAATTTTAACTACCAAACAACAATCATATCATAATTTTAATTTAACAAATATTCGAATACTTTAGTTAGGTGTGAGTGGATTTAATCACTCACCTTTGATTTCAAACGAGATTGGAATCCAAAATTTAGCCCAAAATTTTACAATCTTAGAATTCAACCAAACTTGCGCCATCGCGAAGAGCTCGTCAATACAATGCCAACACAACAAACCATGCATCAAACTCAATTCGTATGAAAAAAATTATACATGTTACAAGTTATACAAATCTGAATTTGAATTAAACAAAATAAAATAAAAAATACTTTCTCACCGCAAATGCCACGTCATCCTTCTTCTCTCTCACATAAAACGTCACTACAACAAATTCAAACCATCCATGTCCAGCCCATTCATTTGTTATACTGTAAAAATTTTGTGGACCTTACAACTCGATCGCGACACCTAAAAAACTAGGCTACAAATAGATCTCTCCTTAAGAACTTAAGGAAACAAGTTTCATGATTTTAGGATTTAACTGGAATTGTTTTTTATTTTTGGAAGAAGAAGGTATTTCGTTTTATGGAAGACATAGAAGAATGACGGCTTATTCAAGTTGTTACAAGAGACAAAAATGATAAATTAGGTTTTAGAAATGATTATTTAGGCAAGGAAATTTAATGATTAATTAAATGGTAAAACATTCATTCCTTTCTAATCCATCTTTAATAGAATTCCAAACGTTACTAACAAAGTCCTAATCTGAAATAGAACTTATATTAGTTATGTAAATCAGTCACACCTAATGTAATCCCAAATTCAAATATTCACAAATTTCAATTGAACATTTTTTTAAATCCTATTATGTTCGTAACTTTCATTTATCGTTTAATGTACATCAACAAAATACTTAATTACAATTAATTGCAACAAATTTATTTATCATCACTTAAATTTGATTAAGTCTCATACATTCGATATTTACTTTATTATTCCATAAATCATTACACTTTGGTCCTAGTACCTAACGCTTGTTTTAAAATCTATTATGTCAATCTTCTACAGTTACAATTTTTTATTCGCCTTAACTGCATTAATTATGTGCATTAGTTGCCATTTATTTTCAGTTTATCATCAGTGAATTAAATAATAAATATGAAATTTAAGAATTGTTATAAGTTATCAATTCAAACACATTTGTGTATATGTTGTTTATAGCAAAAGGAAATGGTTTCACACACTAATCAGTTAGCCTATTATAATCATTATTTTTAACAATTAATTGAACATTCAATTTATTCCTTTAATTACCATTCTTAATTTCCATTAGTTACCATTCAATTATCTTTATTGCCATTTGTTTCCAATTTATTCCACTGCATTAATATTGGGTTTTGCAATCTATGACTAGTTACAAATTCTAATTAAAATATTACAGGCTTATTGTAGTAAACAAATAAACAAATGCATTCACATACCTGTAAATTATCCTTACTTAATACATTTCAATATGATCACGTGAAATCTTGCTATTTATTTACAGCATTTGGTTTAATTTCTTTTATTTCAATTAATAACCAAATCTTATACCTACAATCATACACAAGTTATTATATTAACAGGAAAATATTTACAAGGACAAAAGTGAAGGCCTTTTTATCCATAAGGACAGCCCATTAAAATTTTACTCAGAAGGACAATTCACCGTTTCTCTTCTTCTTCACGTGCGCTTTTTTCTTCTTCCTCCGCTCCCGATTCACGTCCGCTCCATCTTTAAAACAATCGAACCCAAAAATCACAAAAATTCGAATCCATAACAATTCATAAATCACGAAAATCAAAAGGACATCAGATTCGAAATTGCAATCGAAACCAAAAATTCGAATCCATAAATCGCTCGAAACAGAAACCCTAGAAAACAAAAAAATTGTCGAACAACAAAAATCCATTGGAAATCACATGCTCACATTGAATAAAAATATTTTTCAAACGATGGAAAACACAATTGAAGAAGTCGAAATTGTTGAAACAATTTTGTCGTGATTGGAAATGTTTTTTTTTTCGTTAATAGTATAGCAGTTCGTAGGTATCATTTTTCTATTTTTTTAGGTATCATTTTTCCCATTTTAACTTTAAAACATAGCAGCAGTTTTTAGGTATCATTTTTCTATTTTTCTAGGTATCATTTTTCATGTTTTAACTTTAAAACATAGCAGCAGTTTTTAGGTATCAGTTTTCTATTTTTTTAGGTATCATTTTTACCGTTTTAACTGTGTTATATGTTTTTTTCATGAGATTTTGTTGCTGTGTTAATTTTGAAGTTATATTGTTGTATCAGCTTTGAAATTACGTTGAACTTATTTCATTTTAATCAATCAAACTGTGATATAATTTTTTTTATCTTCAAAACATTGCATCAGTATTTAGGTATCATTTTTATTACATTTTAGGTATCATTTTTACTGTTTTAACTATGTTATGTGTTGTTTTCATGTGATTTTATTGCTGTGTTAATTTTGAAGTTATATATCAACTTTTTAACTCAGTCGAATTTAGTTAATTTTATACAATCAAACTGTGATGTAAACATTTTTTGCATTAGTTTTTCTTTAAAACATTGATGCAGTTTGTAGGTATCAGTTTTCTATTTTTTTAAGTATCAGTTTTCATGTTTTAACTGTGTTATGTATTTTTTCCATGTGATTTTGTTGTTGTGTTAATTTTGCAGTTGTACTGTTGCATCAACTTTGTAACTCAGTCGAACTAATTTCATTTTATTCAATCAAACTTTGATGTAAACATTTTTTCCATTAGTTTCACTTCAAAACATTGAATCAGGTTTTAGGTTTCAGTTTCCTATTTTCTTAAGTATCAGTTTTACTATTTTAACTGTGTTAATTGTTTTTTCATGTGATTTTTTTGTTCTGTTATCTGTTTTATAAGTTGGTAGGGCTAAGCTAAAGTTTTTCTCATATTCACAGTTCATGGATATCAGTTTTTTAATATTGTAGGTAAAAAAAAAGATGTATATAAACATAACACAGAAATTACACTAAAAATGGTACCTTAAAAAATATAAAAATGATACCTTAAAACTGCTATGATGTTTAACATAACACATAAATTACAGTAAAAATGATATCTTAAAAAATATAAAAATGATACCTTAAAACTGCCGTGATGTTTAACATAACACATAAATTACATTAAAAATGATACCTTAAAAAATATATAAATGATTCCTTCAAACTGCAGTAATGTTTAACATAACAGAGAAATTACACTAAAAATGATACCTTAAAAAGTATAAAAATGATACCTTAAAACTGATGTGATGTTTAACATAACACATAAACTACAGTAAAAATGATACCTAGAAAAATAGAAAAATGATACCTAGAAACTGCTGTTATATTTTAAAGTTAAAATAGGAAAAATGATACCTAAAAAAATAGAAAAATGATACCTACGAACTGCTATACTATTAACGGAAAAAAACATTTCCAATCACGAAAAAATTGTTTCAACAATTTCGACTTCTTCAATTGTTTTTTCTATCGTTTGAAAAATATTTTTATTCAATTCACTTGTGATTTCCAATGGATTTTTGTTGTTCGATAATTTTTTTGTTTTCTAGGGTTTCTGTTTCGGCTGATTTTTGGTCGTGATTTTGATTTCGTGATTTTTGTCTTCGATTGAGAATTTCGATTCTAATGTCTCATGATATTTATGATTTCATCGATTTAGGATTTCGTGATTTTTGTGATTTCGTGATAAACGATGAAATCGAGATACGCGTCAGATGGAGAAGATGGAAGCATCAGCCGAAATTTAATTTCAGTGTATTGTCCTTATGGATAAAATATTAGGTGGTTGTCCTTATGGATAAATTTTAATGGGCCTTTGTCCTTGTCGTTAATTGTCCCTTATATTAATACCTATTGAATTCATCGTTTAATAAGCTTATTCAAGTTTATATCAATTAAGTTCACTTAATAATTTTTTTTAACCTTGCATTTATCCATTGTTATCCAAAATCAACATTAAATTTAATAATATAAAGTATCGCAAAATCTCGGGATATTACATTCCCCCCACTTAAAAACTTTTCGTCCACGAAAAGGAACATTGTAATAAAGTGGTAAAATAAAATTAAAATAATATAAAATTTCTACTAAATTAGAAAACATTTACTTAAATATATGGAAACATGAGTTTGAAAACAAATTTCACAAAATTTTCTAAGGCTAGATTTCACGATAAATTTCGGCAGGGTCTTCTTTGTACGAAGGGGTCCAAAAAATAACAATATATATAATATCACAAATATACATCCCATCTCAGTGATGAGGCTTCCCAAAACATGGGGAATAATATATAATATTCAAATATAATATAAAAATCATTATACGATGTAACAACCCGGAAAATCAGAAACAATTTAAAATTTTTATTTTGGAAATTTTAATGAATTTTGAATATTTAAAATGATTTATTTTAAATAATAACGACGAGAAATTTATTTTGAATAGAATTAGAACATATATATTTATTTGAATCGAAGTTATAATATAAATATTTATTTTAATTATAAAAGGAATTGGAAATGGCGCGGTAGTTTGAAAATTCGATTTTAAATTTCCAATGAATGTACATGATTCAAAACAAACCGAATTTTAGTGAAACTAAAAATATTGGAATCTGTTTGAAAATATCTTACCAACGAATCTGAAAAATTGAAATTTCATGGCGGGAATAAAAAGTTATGTCCAGTTGAAAATTCAGAATAGTCGCTATGAAAATATAGCCCTTAAAAATAGCAATTTTACAAACGACCTCCGTTTTCAACAAGACCACTTTTGTTGGATTCGGAATGTCAATTTTTTGCTTGATTCCAATTTTCATAATTTTTGGAATCAATATGTGTGGCGGATTTAAACGTGTTTGGTCATTTCACTTTGAATTTTATCGACTGGAAAATGGCCATTTTTCAAACGATCTTCAAATTTGATGAAATTAATTTTGTTAGGACTGTATCGTCAATACAAAGCTAGAAATAGTTTTTCTGGAATTTTTAGAATCAGTGTGTGGCCCCGGCAAATTAAAACGTACGTTCAAATCCATATTTGAATGTTTTATATTTTAATTTGAAGAAAAACTGGCTGAAACAGTCGAATGAGCTTACGAAACATATTCCATTGTGTTCAGAATAAGAGTATTTAGCTAGGGGCGGCAGTCGTTGGGTTTGATTTGGAGTTCGTATTAGAAAACCCTATTTTAGAATTTAATATAAGTGTGGGCCAATTATAATTTTTCTTTCATTATTTAATTTTTCCAAAAATATTTAAAAAAACCCGATAACCCCTGGAACCGAAGGCGGCTACTGCTTCCCCCCTTCTCTCCTAATTTCTGGCGAAACCACTCATTAGAATCGAATGATGCAGTTGAAGCTTTTGTAGAGCTCCTCTCCAGCTTCAAATCGATACCCGTTGCACCCCCCATCGTCGAGTATATTGCAAGATTCACCTCCTCGAAGTGCGTGACTTCGGAGCGCCGCCGGAGCTTCGATTGGCCATCGATAGTGGCCGCACCTCCGTCGATCTGGGCGCCCATCCTCCCTCTTCGACGTTGAGATTACCCGATTCCGACCTCGAGCAACGGATTGTCCAGAAAATCGTGACCTAGAATTGAACAGGTTGCTGAGGTATACGGTAGTTGATTATTTTAACTGTTTATAACGTATAAAAGCATTGCGATTTATGATTTTAGAATAAAAATCATATCTTTAACATATGTTGTCAAAATCCAGTGAAAACGGAGACATTGGACTCGTGACGACGTTCTCTACATTCTAGCAGAGACCGGAGAATTTTTAAAGCTCGTTACAATTTTTGGCCAAGCCGAAAGCAAAGTGAGATTTCTAAATTCAATTAAATTTAGAAATAAAATATACTAGGATGCAAACGGTGCTTAGAAGCACCCGACACTCGTCATCCACAAACCATGAACGACTTGTTTGATTAGATTGTGTTGTGAAAATTGATTCTGATGTGGAATGAAATAAATAAAACATTGGGTGCATTTTTTGCAGGTCCCTATTATGTTTCAAAATATAAAAAAAAAAACCGACCATAAAAACTATACAAATTTCATCCCTGTTTTTGAAAAGCGGCAATTGAAATTCCGATTATATCCCTTCATACCGTAAAAACCCTCGTTCCTCTTTTGATTGTTTCATTAATCACCTCGCATAATTAGGGCAGCTGATAAAAGGGGAAAATTAAAACCTTTCAGCCGACTCTCCCTTTTCTACTATCGATCGATTAAAAAACCTAAAGCTAGTTAGGATTTGATTTGAAGTGTTCATCGACATGGCTAGAACAAAGGTAAAAATTTGATTCTTGTATATTTCTGTCAAACAACGCATATTATAGTCGTATTTCATATTAAAATATGAATTAACCTGGAATTGTTGCATGATTATATGGTTATTTTCAATTATACATGCAAGTTAGGTTGAAAAACTGCTGAAGGTTTGAAAAAAATTCAGGTTTGTCGTTGTATCCAGATATGAAAAATACGTTTGAAAGGCGTTATACAGAATTGTAACTACCAACAGATATATGCATGGTTGTATGTATTTTTTTCAGATATACAGCATGAAAGTATGGATTTAGTTCAAGGTTTTTTCATATTTATACACTCCAGATTAGAAATATTGGACATAGTGTTGATTTTTTTTCCTACGAATCTTTGAATTCAAGCCAGTAATGTAGAATGCAATTGTGCAAATGACACTACAACAGATTTACCTTTTAATAGCATGTGAAAAACGCTATAATAGGTTACCATAGCATTAGTGACGACGCTATATAACAACATGTTATAATAGCCCTGTTCTATCTTATAGCTCAAATCTAAATGCTATAGTATTATACATTTTATAGCGCACATTCACCACCATGAAAAGTTTTACATAGCATTCAGATTTTGCAATTATATTTGCTTACTAAAATCTCAACTTGATTTTTTATAGCATTATCAAAATTTTCATATCACATATTCATTGATATGAAAAATATTTTCCATAGCATTAGCATTGTTTACATAGCTCATATTCAATGATATGAAAAGTTATCCACACGATTTAATAGCATTTCACATTTTGATTCCATAAGTGGAGTTTTCCGCTATGAATATTTATAGTATATTTTGTTTCCATAGCACAGGTTCAATGGTATGAATTTTTTTTCATAATATTTTAATTTTTGTACATAGCATTCACCTTATATTTTCATAAGATCAATTTTCCGCTATAAATATTTTTAATATATAGCAATATCAGCTATGATCTTTATACAACAAATCTCTTATTTAATTTGTGCACAATTTAAACAATTAAGCAGTAAATTCACAAAACAAAACTGTCAATAACAAAAAATTAATACCAAAAGCATATTTGATTTCAATTACAAAGTCAAAGTATAAGAAGTCTACTAATAAATATATAAATAAGTCAATTAACATACATTGTTTAAACATCGTTTCAAACCAAGATTACATGAAAAATCACTTAGTCTTCAACTTGTAAGCTCGTCCAACTTCTAGAGCCTGTAATTCAAAAGCACAAATTATAGTTTTATAACAAAAAAAAAATGCAAGAGACACAATTAAAATGCAAAATGAAACAATCTTAAATGTCATCTCAAATAGTTCATTACAAACAGAAAATATGTTGCATGTAGTAATCACGTTAAATAGGCTTTTGGTATAACATAAATATGCAGAAACTATCTTTCACCATTACTGATCCTCTGCAGAAAGTGTCATTCACCATTATTAAAATGAAACAGTTTGATTGTTATAAAACTGAAAAAACTGTCGTGCACTAAGATTCAAGAATTTTCTACCTTTTCTAACTGCAATTCTATTTCTACGTGTACTGAGAGCCAATAACAAAATTGCAACAAAAAATAGAAAATCTGAGAATCTGTTAAATGTAAATATGGTTCTTAATAAGAGGACATATCCTTGAGCAAAAGAATGCAAGGAACACCATTTTAATTTCATTTTATTCAATGAACCTTAAGAAAATGTCTTAATTCTATCAAAACAGTAAAGTCTGGACTAGAATTTTCAAGAATAATAGAATAAAAGCCATTGTAGAGTGGATAGTAAGCACACGCAGGATAAACAACATGTGAAGTGGCGGATAAACAACAGAGATTAAACAAGTATAAACATACCTAAATTACTTCCGTGTACTACAAGCTGAAACTGCCATGTAGAGAAAAACAAAGTATGCTGCAGCTGCCTTGAAGGAAGAAGAAACATGTTTTGTCTAAAATACAAAGGTAAATGTTTTTCTACCAACAATCTTTTAAAAAAAAGGTGACATGAAAAATATTTTTTTTAAAATTACCTATATATATAGCCAAAGTCCACATCTATTTTCCAAAGACGATCAATTACCTGTATACAAGTAGGATATTTGATTCATAAATTCAGAATTTTATATTTGAACGATTTTATTCAACAATAATGAGATGCTTACTAGAAGATGAATCCGTTACAATATTTTTCATAGGCCACGCTATTGTAGAGCCAACGGCATCTTCAATGCATTCAAACTCAGTCGTAGGCCTCCATAGACGTGCAGCTGGAACTATTGCAATGTCAACCCAAACTCTACCTGCACCCTCTCCTAATGGGACGAAATGTACCATTATTTTTGGATCGGTTGAAGCCACGCGTCCCTCGGCTACTATATTTCCCGTTCCAAACACATCGACCAACTTATATTTATTCGATGTAAAATTTGTAACCTATCAAGTAACAATAATAATTGATTATATAAACTACTTGAAACACATTATCTTGAAAACGAAGCAGAACTATTGAACTACAAACGATATTTACCATGGGAATTGATACTGGGTTCGTCAAAGGACTGAAAGATGTTTGAGTGCTTACTTTCTCAATAACTACTTTAGATTCTGGACAAGCTACTTTTTTACTAACGACTTCTCCAACATATCTCATATTAGTTGTTGGCTTCCATAAAAAAGCCTTCACTTTTTTTGGATTGTCTATCGACACTAGCTTGGCGGATGGTCCAAGAGGTATACCATTAACAAGTTTTTTTGGATCACTATCGTAGATTCGTCCCTCCGCAACTATTTCTTCGCTTCCCATCCAATCATATATCTTGCACTTATTATCTTCGCTTCCATTCTAAAAAAACAAATCGTCTATCAATAACAAAGATTACAATAAGGTAATACAGGTTTTTAATTCCACCCGTTGGATTATATTCGCACACTCCCACTGTCCCCTTTGTGGGCCTTGTAACAAAGTCCATGAAAAATAGGCAAATACATTGTTGAAGACAGTGAATAATAGACATTGTAATAGCTAATAATAGATAGTAACAATAAATTATCAACTCTGTCTTCAGAACAAAAATGCTATTGCAGGGTTTGGGGTACCATTTACTCTGAATATCATGTGTGAACTAATTTAGTTACCAATGATAATTGTCAGTTAGTTTATGAAAGCCAGGTTACAGCCATAAAAGAATAACTGCAAACCTTCATACGAATAATTTCAATCAGTATCCTTGTCTTACTTAAAATCTCCTTGAAATTCTCTAATTGGCATTCTAAAATATTTGAAATACATCTGTGCAACCTACATGAATATATGACATGCTAAAATTCTACAAGTTATATGTTCCAATTCGTTGAAACTGTATTCGTTTTAAATTACATTATTGTTCCATAGAAGAAGGGGAACTAATTCTAGATTGACCCATGCCATCAAAATGCACGTGAGCAGCAGCCAACATGCATTTTTCTTGGTTCAAAATTTAATCTTCTATCAATTTTTTTATTCAATATTTAATCAGTATGTATATTTCAGAAAAGTGAAATTTCATAAATCGCAGATCTTGATTGTTGCAAAAAGGTAAGCGAACTCATCATGTAAGACATGGTTTATTTGCAAGCAAATCTTATTTGCATGAGGTAAAAATTCATTCATACAATACATGCTTGTATTTACACTTTTATGTTTTGATTGATAATTGTAACAAGCATGCTAACCTCATCCTTACTGAGAAGTAAAAAAATTACATTTTTGATCCTTTGTATTTGGACACAATGCATTATACTGAAGAGAAAATTATGACGGCTTTATAAAGCCTAACGATGTTAAGCGTTTGCTATATAATTATGCATTACTCATTTATTTTGAAGGAAATTGTATATGCAGATTAAAAGTGAATAGACAAATAACAGTTGAAGTTCTTATTTATTTTGTCAGAGTCTTTTTATATGCAAATTTGTATTTTTATATAGAAGTGAACAAATTTAATTTTACTATCATATAAATGTTGACAAACATAGTAAATACATTGTACATGTTAGTTTGCTGGTATAGAAGTACGAAAACTGAACCTAATCGATTTTAACCCAAACTGTACGTGTTATACTCTATTTCTTGTTATTTTTAATGGCTTGGGCTAAACAAATATATGACAAATATGTATTATTTTTAGTTTATAGCTACAATAGAAACTAAATTCAAATGTTACCACAATGTTTTCTTTCTCCTTTTCTATCGTGCGCACAATTACTCTATCAGCTGGCCATGCTACTATCATACTCTTAGCTTCTCCAACACGTGTCATTGCAGCCGCGGTCCTCCACAAATAAGCATCTGTTGTCTTAGGAAATTATATCAAGATTTTCATAGCATTTGGCCCTAAAGGAACTTGATGTACAAACTCATTCGGATCACTTGATAAAACTTTTCCTTCAGCAACTATTTCATCACTCCCATTACAATCCAATAAATCACATTTTTCATGCGTTTTCTCCAAAATACCCTATGATTAATAAAAAACAAAAAATTATATTAAAACCAAAAAACAAATGTTGCAATGTAACTTGAAGTTTACCGTTTCAGATGTGCTTAAATCAATCCGATTTTCTACACCCTAACAAATTAGTAAATAAGTTAGCGCTTTACAACACAAATCACTCTAAACAATCATACATGATATCATATAATGAACAAATTACTGATATTTACCAAATTGTTTACTAGCATCCGAATCGTCTGCTTCAGTTCCAAAATAGTATTCTGACAGTCGGTTAGTTTCTTATCATTAGCTTGTGATAAAATGAACTTGGTGAGAGTTATTCCTCTTCCCATTGCTCTTAAACGTCCTGGTTTATCTTGTCCTAGCACTTGTGAAAGAGCATCATTGGTTGGTAAACTAGATTGTGATTCACTTTCACAATGTTTTATCTTCTCTTGTAATAAAAATATACGGATATACATATGAGTGTCAATTTACGTACTCTCAAACAATTAGAGTGATAATCAAATGCATGGTTTTTGGAAAGTTAACTAAATATAAATAACAGATTTTCCATGAATTTCAAAATCAATTTTGAGTTCTAAGCGCCCATTTTTGAGTGTTCCCTCCTTTATCTTAATGTCTAAATCAGAGACGAAGAAAGGGGGGGAGGTGCTAAATGTCACGTTATCACTCAGTATTGAAAATGGCTGCTTTTGCTTATGTAAAAACTGAACTCAACTCTCTTGAAGGTGATTTAAAGCAAAGAATCAAAGACAATCTCAAATATTTAGAGAAACATGGAGTATCCAAAATGCATTATCCACAGCAACAAAAAAAAAATTTGTTGTGCAGAAGGAAAATGTTCCTCCAGCAAATAATAAAAAACTATGTATATAATATTTAGAAATTAATGTAAAAAAATGTTTAATATGACAATAAATAATCAAAAACTCTTACAATAACATCTGCGACATCGTTGTTAACTGGTTCACCATTTTTTCGTATGCGAGATTTAATCCAAACTTTAGATCTACAGATAGAAGAAGGATCATCGCTCTGCATTTTCTGCATTAAGAAGATTAAATTTAAGATATATTTAACATTGATTAAAACTGGACATATGAAACAAGCTAAGTCTACAATTTTAAATCCAAAATAGTTTCTTACCATATCTTCAGTTAGTCGAGCCATTCCTTTGCGGCTGCATGTATGTGGTATTTGCTTCCGTCTCATAGCTTTGTATTTCTCACTTCGTTTCTAAAAAAATGTCATTATAATGGTTAAATCATAATGGTAAACATGTGCATGCATGTATACCGTATGCATGCTTGAAATATATATGAGATAGCTATATTCAAGGGCTCTAGTTTCCAATATATATGCCGAATAAACTACAAACAGAAAACATTTTTTCAATATTTTTTTTTTACTTTTTTTTGAAATTTAGTACTCTTTTTTAACTTGTGAAATAAAAGTACATGAATAAAAGCAGAATACAGAAAATATATACAAAAAAATGTTGCCACTGAATTGAGTTGCCACAAACTACAAACAGATAATTTACAGTTGAACTGTTTGTATATCAGATGTAAATACAAAAAACCCAGAAGCTCAGATCACGCACAATACTCCCATCAAAAACCAATGTGAACAAGAGAAGTTCTCCATTTTTGATTTAAATCATTGCAACATTGTGGGATAACTATGTGGCTTTTGCTGCATCAAGCTCAACACTGAAGTTGGTTGTTGGAATATCAGGGTTGTTTTCAGCTCAGACATAGAAATTGTTAACGATAAGAGAGGAAAATCCAGACAGATTGTAATAGTGGATGCTATTGGCACAGATCACGCACAGTACTCCCATCAAAAAACCCCAGAAGCTTCTCAAATAGGCAATGCCAAATTGAGTTGCCACTGAATAACTCTATGTATCATACACCATATCTATATAAGCGTAGAAGCTTCTCAAATAGTGGATGCTATTGCCAAATTGAGTTGCCACTGAGTAACTAAAATAATCCACAGACAAATGCAGTCTCCAATTGAATTTAAGCCAGTAAAATAGACACGAAGCAAAACTTTCAGGTATCCCAAAAACCAGTGGTGGTTAACATAGAAATACTCCAAATTGAGAACTGGACTCCTCAACCACCAGAATTCATGTATGCTGAAACACTTTCTGGTATCTTTGGCAATGAAATGAAGATGACAACTAAACATTAACCAGTACTAAAATCACAAAAAAAAACACAAAAATCCCCGAATAGAATCCCTATGGCGCACAAAAGTCAGCATTAAAATCTGAAACTTAGCTTTTATTTACACCCATATTTCCAATCGTGTAAATCATGATAATGAGCAGATGGTTTGAGAGGAACAACGGTTCTACCTTCAACCTTCTTAGATCGAACTTGGCTTTGATTTAAACAAACCAAACTAATCAATATACCAGATCGACCATTAATCCACAGACTAAACAAAGCAACATAGCCCAAATATCTTACTCAAAACCCTCGCTGTTGGAGATCTAATTCCATATAGACGGTATGCAGTTGATTACTTCATATTGGCTCACATCCTCGAATGAGTTATAAAACTGTTCCATTTGACATGTTGTAACTGAAATAATCCGTAGACAAATGCACAGTCTCCAATTGAATTTAACCCAGTAAAATAGACATGAAGCAAAACTGCCTCTTCCATTGGCAGTAGTAACATATGAATAGAAATCTTCACAGAAATAAATCCCAAAAACCAGTTAAAAATGAATAATTAGCCTTAGTCCATAATCGAGCAAGGATAGTTATTAGTTGGTACAGTTAAAAATGAATTATTAGCCTTAGTCTGAAAATGCCAAACTCGGCGTGAAGATTCATAAAACTGATGCCAGTTGATGTGCAAGAATCAAATCTCTTGATTTATAAAAACAACTATTGTCGCAATGTTAGACGTGAAATGATAAAAATGTGAAGGGAATAGCCTTTGTAAAACTGAGATTAGGCATCAAAACAGTTTGATAATAAATATATAAAAAGGTGCGAACATGCAATGCAAGCACCGGATAGAATTACCAACTGCACATGACAAACAACATGCACATAAGTTGCAAAAATGATTAGTACACTATAAAAATATGCATCAGCCAATCTTGGAATCTCTCAAGCATAACTTCTAAAATTACGGTTTTAAATAATTAAAAATCCAAAATATTTCCTCAAACATGGCAATACAAATAAATGAATTGAATTAAATGCAGACAAATGAATTGAATTGAATCAGTAACATTTTTTTTAGGGCAACGGCAAATTGGCTGCAAATAGTCTGCGCTCTCTCTAAAGCGATTCTAGTATCAATTCCGCTCATTCTATGGTATTTTACACCCTATCACTAATTAGTTTTAAAGAGATTTGAAAAATAAAAAAAAACCTATCTATAAGTAACTTGAGTCCAAAATTGATGTGTCAATACTCTTTTCTGAAGTTTGTTATCTAAACTAATTTAAATTCATAATAATATCCTGCGCATTCATGGTAGTAGAAACAGATAACAGTTTGAAAATATCAATGCAACAATGTTTATGCATTTGGCAAAATTCATGCGTATTCAACGTTTTCCATAGTATAGAGTAAATGAGCTAAATACAGTTTAAAAGTTTAAATGAGAAAAAATATAGTGGAAAACAGGAAAGAACTTGGTTGGCTTATTACATTAGTTGATTAGTTGGTTATATCATTTGACTGGCGCAACCATAAGGTCGGGCATTTGCTCAACTTTTGCACTGGAATTTTTGTAGGATCAATGTATGAATCCAAAATTTCATCAACTGTTATCTTATATGTGTTTCTTTGATATACATATCGTTAAGCTTATTTTGTGAAAATAAACCATGTATGCATGAAATAAACAATAAATACTACAGGGAAATGCTTAAATTGCTATGTATATGGCTTGTCCGATATTTCTTTTTTTTGGCTTCTGTGTGAATACTAATGCTGTGTGTGCACTTCATCATGCATGCGCAGATTAATTATTATTGATGCAGTATCCAAAAATCTATGTGAAAAATCCTTGTATCCAATAAGTTTATGTCTAACTTCAGTGTATCTTAAGTGTGGTGTAGTACCCATTGAATATGCGGGAAGCAAAGATGTATTTGTCCAAGCCTGAATTGAAAATGGTGGGTTGTTACATTTGCTAATCAATATACTAGATCAACCATAAATCTGCAGACTTAACAAAGCAACATAGCCCAAATATCTTATCCAAAACCCTCGCCGTTGGAGATCTAATTCCAAATAGACGGTGGACTGGGAAGAGTAGTCCTGGCGATGCTATGAATTTGAATCGGTCAGCGGATAAAAGTAGATCTGAAATCCGGATTTCAGTTGTGAAAAGAAAATAAGATTCATATGGCTTATCAACGAAAAAACAAAAGAGTAATTCGTTGAAGGTTAGCTAGACGAAATCAGATAGAATTAAAATATGAAACTAGGAATAGGGGAGAGCTCACGCATAATGAAATCAGGGGAGAAAACCGCCTGTCGCCATTAACAAGCTCCCCTCCACTAGGTATTACTTCAAATAGTTATTAAGTACAAACAGAAAACATCCAACCCAAAAGATATGATAAGCAATTGTTGAGCTTAAGGAAGGAAGAAATAAAGGAAGAAATAAAGGAAGAAAATGCAACTTTGAGCATAAATTTATTTATTTACCTTAAAAGTTGAACTTGTTTTCAACTTCACAAAATCTCTCCAGTCGTTCATATTGTCAATGTTATCTGGTTTTAACTGTAGTATTTCTTCTATGGTTTTTGCTTTTAACAACTGCCCAACGAATCTACTTTTTGTGGCCCTCCAAATAGCTCCCATTTGCTGGAATATATACACTTTCTGCCAGTCTTCATCCAATTTAAATCTTGCCTAATATCAATATGAAGAATGAAAAGAACTGTTATTCAATATGACGCTAATGTCTCTTGTTACGATATCAATTTAAATTTGATATTAATATAAAGATACATCAGCTATACGGAGAAAAAAACATAGATATAGTTATAGAAAAAAATGGGTTCAATGCATAGTGACTTATATTCTGTGTATAAATAAATTTATTCTGTGTGAGAAAAAAAATGTGCGCTTTTAACCAACATCTATAAATTATAAAGAATAGACCTTAAAACAAATCCAAGACCACAAATTTACTCAAGAAAATAATAGGCTAGAATGAATACTGCAGCTTTTGGTGCGGTGTGTAATACATCGGATATTGTGATATTTTAACCCTTGTCCCTAAAAATAAGAGACCATACTTCTATAACCTAGAGCAGGGCCGGTCCAAAGCTGTATTGGGCCCTGGACAAATGGTTAATACAATCCCATCACAAAGTTACTAACAATACTATTGAGCTTCTGACTACAATTAATACTAAAATAGTATAGCAAGCAAGTTTCTACAATGACAAAAATATCTGAAACGAAGAAATAGACTAATGGTTTTTTCTTTCCATATCGCTTGAATACAGCAACAAAATTACAAAGCGTATGAACATGTGGTATATATGTCATACTTCATATTGTACAAAATGGATAACAAACTCATTCAATTAGTTTTCATTCTGCTAACTTTCAAAATTAAAACTATACGAAATTGAAATACCTAATGTAGTATGTCATCTTAGAAAAATATAACTTTAAAACAAAACCTTGCATTAGCAATTTACTGTAACTTAATAAATCAGCAAGCAGCTAAAAATTTTCCAATTAATTTTATTAAGTTCACTAATATTTGTAAACCACTATACCTCAAATTCTCGAATAGTTATAGAACATGCAACGTGAAGTCTGAATTTTTTTTCTTTCTTTTTCAATGTGAAGTCTGAGTTATTCAAAGTTATGTATAAGAATTTGAAAAGTATAATACAGACAGAGAACAAATACTATCGCATGGTGTAACAACCCGGAAAATACGAGCCAATTTAAAATTTTTAAATTGGTTATTTCAAAGGAATTTGGACAATTGAAATAGAATATTTCAATAAAATAATGAATTAGAAATAGTGAGTCAGTTTGAAAATTTGAATTCAAACTTTGACTGGCTGTGCCGGGTGGAAAATATAACGGATTTTAGTGAAACCAAAAATATTTAAATCTGTTTATGAATATCTTTCTAAAGAATCTAAAAAATCAAAGTTTCATAGCGGGAATCAAAAGTTATGGCCAAATGAATTTTCAGAAAGGTCGTTATATAGAATATATAGCCCTTGAAAATAGACATTTTGCAAACGACCTCGGAATTTGACGAAACCACTTTTGTTGGGTCCGGGATGTCATACTATTGCTAGGTTTCAAATTTCATAATTTTTGAAGCTAGTATGTGAGCGTGGCAAAAGAAAATGTGTTTGGTCAATTTCTGTTAAATTGGATCGACCAGAAAAGGACCATTTTTCAAACGATCTCAGAATTCGACGAAACTAGTTTTGTTAGGACTGTATCGTCAAGACATAGCTAGATAAATTTTTCGGGAATTTTTAGAAGCAGTTTGTGGCCCTGGCAAATTAAAATGTACGTTCAAAGTTAAAATTAAATGTTTTATACTTTAATTTGAAGAATAACTGACTGTAACAGTCGAATTGGCCAATGAAACATATCCCATTATGTCTGGGATGGGGGTATTTAGCTAGGGACGACAGTCGTTGGGTTTGAATTGGTGTTCGTGTGGAGAAACACTATTTAAAAATTTAATAAAGCCCTTGGCCAATCAAAATTTCCCTTTCATGAAAAGCACACTTTCTCGCAGTTGGATATCCCTAAATTCTACAAAAGAACATATATATGTTGATTACAATATTTATTTTAATAAAAAAAATCATGTGAACAACTAAAAATACGTTTTCAACTAATAATGTACTGATACTATAAACGAATCGAAATACATTATTTTAACTTCTCAATTATGCCTTCGCAGTCTTCTCTTACATAGCTAACGTCCTCACTAGAATCATCTACATCCATATCAATTTCTCTATCCTATTCCCCGATATAGTCAACTTCATCAACCGACCCATTTGTCTCTAACTCGTGAAAGCCTCTTGGTGGTGTTTTCATTACCACGTACCAATTAGACTCATCATTCTCTTTCAAGTAAACAACTTGTTTCGCTTGGGATGCAAGAATATATGGATCTTTTGAAAAGGAAGCTTGATTTTGATGTAAATTTACAAGAGTGAAACCATCTTCAACCTTTACACCATTTCCTACGTTTGCCCAATGACATTTAAAAACAGGAATATAAAAGACATGATAGTCTAATAAAAATATATCAGTCAGTATCCCATAGTAAGTAACTACGTCAGCCACTTGAGATGTATCTTTTGCACTTGCTCTACACATGGTAGTGGCATCATAAGTAACTCCACTATTTTGAGTTTCTCTACCAACGTCCTTTGTGTGAAAACGTTGTCCGTTGATGATATATCCTTTATAGGACAAGACATCATTCTTTGGTCTGTAAGCAATCCATTTTAACATTTTATCATGATCATCGGAGCCAATAGATATCTGTAAAAATATATTTAATACATAAGTCATGACATTCCAAAGACGATTTTAATTTTATTATAAAATTTAACTAACCTTCTTTTTAATCCAACCAGCAAAGTTAATTATCTGCATGTTTTTTCCAAAGTAAGGTTGCGTTTCTTCCTAAACGTTGGTCAGAATCTTGCAACTCCTTTAAATGCAAGCTGATAAAGAAAAAAAATTATAGCTTGCAATTTCATATAAGAACAATACTAACAAAGGTTTAGATATACTTACTCTAAAAACGGTTTAACCATTGTCATATTCATTAGCACGGCTAAATGAGCATTTTTTTTTCGTTATAAGATAACGTAACTATCTTGGAAGCGGATATCGGGCATCCTTCAAGTATTGTAGAATTATCATAGTCCTCATTTCGAACCTCTTTCTCTTCCATTTGTGTTGTTTCTTTTAAAAATTTACCAAAATATCTCATGCATTCTTCAGCAAGATAGGATTCGGCAATACACCCTTCTGGTCGTGCCAAATTTCTTATATAATCTTTAAGTGTTTTCATATATCTTTCAAAAGGGTACATCCACCGAAAATGAACCGGACCACACAACCGTGCTTCTCTTCCAAGATGAATCGCCAAATGTATCATTATGTCAAAAAAAGAAGGTGGAAAATATCTTTCGAGCTCACATAATATTATAATAATTTCATCATCAAGTTGTTGTAGATTCTCTCTATCAAGCATGCACTGACATATTCTATTAAAGAATGAACATAAACGAATTATTGTTTCCCTTGGTTTCTTTGGCAATAGTCCTCTTATTGCTGCTGGCAACAATTGTTGCATTTAAATATGATAATCATGAGATTTTAACCCACTAATTTTGCAATCTTGTAGCGAAACACAATTTTTAAAATTTGCACAATAACCATCCGGTCCTTTGAAATCATACAATCTATTACAAAATGTTTTCTTCTCGCAATTTGATAATGTATATGGCGCCGGTGGAAGATACATTTTTTCCCACGAGGTTGTGCATAAAGTTCATGTCGAATCCTCAAATCCTCTAGATCTTTTCTTGAGTTAATTCCATCTTTTGATTTACCATCATGTAGCATCGCGCCTAAAATGCTTTCACATACATTTTTCTCTACATGCATTACGTCTAAGTTATGACGTAGGGGAAGTTCCTACAAAAAAAAAAGAATGCAATATTTCAATGATATAATATTTTTATTACTACTAAAGCATTAAAAAATTCACACTAACCTCCCAGTATGGCAAATCGAAAAATATTGACTTTTTTTTCCATCTTGATAGCTCCATTTTCATAGGATCAACTCCAATGTGAAAATTAGTGTTTCTTTTCTTCAATGGTCTCTTCTTATTTTGCATTTTTTTTTCTTTTTTGTGTTTTTTGGGTCTTTACTTTCCTTTCCGAAATCATTTGGAAAATCTTTTAAAATATTAAAGATATTTCTTCCAGTTAAAATTCTTGGTTTACTTCCAATTTCTATAGTATTGTCAAACCAAGTCTTTTTGTTCCTCATTGGATTAGAAGGATGTAAAAATCTTCTATGACCCATATACACAATCTTTCGACTATGATTCAACCAACGATGATGAGTATTCACACCACATGTAGGACATGCCTCTTTACCCTTTACGCTGCATCCAGCGAGATTTCCATAAGCTGGAAAATTATTTATCGTCCATAACAAAATTGCTTTCAGATTAAAACATGTTTTAGTAAATGTATCATAACTCCAACTCCATTATTCCACAAATGACACAAATCTTCTATCAATGGCGCCAAATAAACATCTATATCATTCCCTGGTTGCTTAGGGCCTGGAATTAGTGATGTTAACATAATATTTTCCTTCTTCATGCATAACAAAGGTGAGAGATTATATGTTACAAGCATTATTGGCCAACAACTATATTTAGAATTTAACATAGAAAATGGATTAAAACCATCGGTAGCAAGACCAAGTCTGAGATTGCGTGGGTCATTTGAAAATAGTTTCCATTTCTCATCCACTACATTCCATGTAACCGAATCTACAGGATGACGCATTTTTCCATCATTACTTTTGTTATTAAAATGCCATCTTAAATCTTCTGCCATTGTTTGCGATCTAAACATTCTCCTAAATCTTGGAATTATTGGGAAATACCGTAATACTTTTGTCGGGATCCCTTGCATAATCTCTTTTGTACGTTCATTAATCTTCCATCTTGACGATCCACATTTCGGACAGTTAATCAAATCTTTGTAATCTTTTCTAAAGAGGCAACAATCATTTTTACAAGCATGAATTTTCTCAAATCCCATATCAAAAATCTTCAGAAACTTTTTCACCTCATATAAAGTTTTAGGAAGTACATTATTTTTGGGTAACAACAATTGTTGCACGCTCAAAAGCTTATCAAAACCACTATCAGATAGCCCTGTTTCACATTTAAGATTATACAAGGCAACGATGGCGGATAGCTTTGTTTGATCTGCACAATCGGGATATAAAGGGGTTTCTGCATCTTCTAAATTTTTCAATAAATCGTCTTCTCGTCTCTGCACATCATCCTCATCGTTATCATTAGTAAAAGAAAAATGAGTAATGAAATCTTCATCTTTGTAATGAACCCCTTTAAATAAGTCATATGCACCATCCAACTTAATCTTTTTTTCAGTATCTACTTGCTCGCCATGATTGTACAATCTGCCATTTTTATATTTAGGATCCATTCCCCTTATAATCAAATGCTCGACAATGGTGTTTCCAAATTGGTAGGTAAGGTTTCAACAATCAAAACAAGGACACAAATTTTTTTCCACATTTCCCAAACATCTTTTTGCAAAATCCACAAACTTCCTAGCCCCATGCTCGTACTCACTATTAGTTTTATAATTACAAAATAATCATAAAATAAATAATTATTTACATGCAAAATAAAATAAAATAAAATCTTCATTTGCAAACATTAGCAATTACCTGTGTAAATGCACCCAATTTTTATCCATTTTGAGATGCAAATTACTTCAGCAAAAAAGTTTCTAAAATTTAAAAAAAAATAGTAATTAAAGGAAAGTGGTACACATCATATGCAAAGCAATGAAATTTAATTACAGTAGGACTGTTGTTTACAAATCATTTGATTTTCCATTGTTTTTTTTTACCATTTTTCCCAGCATTGAACATACAATTTTTACAATAGTAGCGGTCATGTTGTTTACTTCAACCGTCCTATAATCACTCGCATCGTAAGGCAACTACATTTATCTTTAAATGGTGTATAAGATGACTCTTTAGCTTTTAAAAATCATAATTACATATATAAAGCAAAAGCAAATTGGTTAATTAATTTAACCAATCTCAACACAGCTAAACAGAAAATACTTAGTCATTTTCCTCATTTGCATGCTAGTTATACATATGGCTATTTGAATTTGATTTTTGTATAAAGCTGTTTATAAGAAATGTTTACTACTATTTAACTGCAATACATTAATTACATAGGAAATTTGTTGCAAAAGGATTGGGAATTCCACATTATTGCATACATAGGTTCATAATTCTTTTGGGCTGTCCGTTTGAAAATGATTGTAACATCCTCAATTTTCTAATTAAAACTGCTATACTTTTCCTTTAAAAACACAAGTTTAAACCTTTAAATTCTGGGTCATTGGCCATTGGTATTCCTTTTTAAAAGACCAGAACGAATTTGAACATAAGCTAAGTCAATTTGAACATGCACATCTTCTTGTACATGCAGGGCCAATGTACATCAACCAGCAGGTCTTAACCATAATAAGCAGACCAATGTGTGCACTGTTCTGGCCAAAACTGGAACCTGTGTTAACTATTTAGGTTTTTGAAAGCTTGGGGAGAAATACAAGTCTTCTACACATACATGCGCTTGTTTAAGTTTAGTGACATAAAACAACATCTAAAACTTTAGAAAAATCAGTGGCTGGTACATCATGGTAAGTTTTTTTCCCGAATACGATAAGTTTGCTAACATATTATTTTCAGTCAACCTGCTATTTAAAGATGTAACGACAGATTTAACCAAAGACTCAGAGTTATAGAGCTCAACAAAAATAATAATACCAAAAATTAACAGAAAATGCTTCGAGTTAAGCTGTTTAAATAAGATTAGAAATTAATTAAAAAAACTGTTTTTTCACCTTATCTCAAAGCAGCATTTTCTATTAAGGCATTATTTTTTTAAATCTGTTTAAATAAGGTCTACTGGCAATGTTTTCTGTTCAGCACATTCACCTTATCTGAAAGAATTTTTGATTTGTTAAGCATCAACTGAAAATGGTGTTGGTTAAGTGAAAAAATGCCTAAATAAGATCTGTTAAGCATGTTCATCTTATCTCAAAGCTTTTTCTGTTACGTGAAAATGCTTGATCTGTCCCAACAACACCTTATCTCAAAGCATGTTTACCTTTTCTGTTAAGTGAAAATGTTGCATAATTATTTAAGAAAATTGATGCTCTGCTGATTTACCAGTTAGAAAAAGTTTGGAAAGATTTTTTTTTTTTGATATACAAACTAAATTGAGCACCAAATTCAAAGCAAACATATCAAGCATTAAACTTGAAAATGTTGAATGAATTCAACATCATGCATTCACCAAAGTAATTTAGGCAGCACACATTCCATGATTTTAATCAATATTTTTCTATTAAGTGAAAATGTATGAGCAGTGAATTTAGCCTTAATCACAATCCTTCTCCTAAACCCACTTTTTGCTAGGGTTGAACCAGATGAACATGCTAATGTGCTACCGAGTCACTCATACAACCAGCATCCCGTTAATAAAATAACATTTAACAACGATTTTAAAGTGTGTACAACATAGATAACAAAGCTGAAGATTTATCATTCTAGAAATTTGTATGTGCAATCATATACTGTCTATTTGTACAAATATGTATGTATGTGTGCATCATACAACCAACATCCCGTTAATAAAATAACATTTAACCGAAATGTAAGCGTAGGTTTCATGAAAATCCATTGATTTATCATTCTAGAAATCTGTATGTGCAATTATATACTGTCTATTTGTACAAATATGTATGTATGTGTGCATCATTCCAAAGAACCTGTTGTTAACTGTAAACAATGGGATCATGCTTTGATATATAAGCGGGATAAATCAGATTTGGCCAGTCTGAATTGAATTTTTGATTAAGGAAGTGCTTTCAAAAAAAATGAAAAAAGAATTTTACATAGTTGCCTAATAAAAGGTGTTCATCAATGAATAATGGGCATTCAACATTCTTGTAAATGCGCATTCAACATAGTCAAAATTCTCTATGTAAAAGTAGAGATAATTATTTTTAGGGGACATATATAATTGAATCTGACAGAGAGCTTGTTCGGCAAATCTAAAGCAGACAAAAGCTTATCGGGTTATTTTTTTCTTTCTCTGTTAAGGCATAAAGTTGTTCTATAGTAAGCAATTCATAAAATTGTGATGCTTGTATACTGAATTCATATTTAAGTGCTCTCAAACACTAAGCTCTAATTGTAGGGAAGGAAGTGATCCAAATATCTCACCATCATTTTTTCTTCTGCTATAGTTTTTCGATGTCCATTTTTATTGATTGGATACATAAATGGTTCTAAAATGGAAAGGAAAAATAATAAAGTTTAACAACAGAACCATGTTCCCATAATTATTTGTTCTACTCCTGTATAGGATTACAACAGACCCATATTCTTATAATCAATACTATAGTCCCAGCTATATGGTAAGCTTACAAAACAATTAGATATTTTCACATAGAAAATTAAATGATCACAGATGACATATAAGTGATCCTATTAAGTAAATTTCGAACAGTAATTAAAATTTTCAACTCTCTAGAAACTCTGGACAGTGATTATTTTCACCATTCTTTACCATGATCCTGAATTCTATAAAATAAACCTTGCAAGATATTATTTATCTGATAGTATGAATTATCTGAATTCAAAGTATGAGCAGAACAAGCAATGCTAGTTCTTTGTGTAGTATTCACCATTTACATGTTGCATTGTCCCAATAGTGTATTGCTAAATGTAATTGATTTCTAGTTTTTGTTGTTGTTCAGATTGTTAAATTAATAATGTAATCTTGAGTACAGCGGCCGGGCTGGTTGGCAACAACATAAGCACAGTCGGGTAAGTTGAGAATACCATAATAAAATACTGGAAAGTTGAGGGCCATCCCAGGCCTTATACGATAGATAATGGGCAACTCAGCCAAAACAATATCTTTTTTTAGTGTAATCAAGTAAAGACAACATATACTTCTCCAATTTACATTCGTACCCAAGAAGAAGGAAAAAAATTCCGTAAACAGAAAAAATAAAATACGTGAATGAACTAATCAATTTTAAATAATTATAGATACCATAAAATTAGGTACTAATCCTAAAAATTAGGGTGGATAAACTAATAGGTTAGATGGATGTAAATAAAATTTCCCTTATTATTACTATTATTTGGTTTCATGGTAGCAAACAGAGAGTAAAAATGGTAATGTTTTACATAAATCTTATCAAACAACCCATACCATAATGAACAAAACTATGTATGTATTAATATTTACAGATCACTACAACAAAAATAGGAAAATTCACCACTTATTTCCTTTACCAAATCCTCTGTTAAAATAATCCTTTTTAGGGTTAAAAGAAACTAATACCTACATATTACAATTCATGGAAATCAACTTAGGGATTCAGGTGAATAACAAAATATATACAGCGAGTGGAGCGAATTTATAAAAAATCGAAAGTAATACTATTAACGATTTCATAAAAACTCACGTTGATTTGGAAGAGTCAAACTGAATCTCAGGGGGCGATGCTCTCGATTTATCCTTGAATCGGTCCGAGATGAAGGAATTGATGTCGGATTGAATAAGAGATTGGATGAAGCCAAGCTTTAATGAAAAAGAAAACGGAAATTTTAGGGATAAAATTTGAAGGGGACGGAGGGAACTTTTTAATTTCGTGGCCTTACTTTTCATTTGGTCGCACTTTGGATTTTTCGCTCCCGCTTTTCCTATAATCAACGTTAACATAGCACAATGTACTAATGTATAGCATAATCTTTTTGTTATTTTATTTGCTTCTTTACATAGCACAATTAATACATTATTTTAATTACTTTATTATAGCACTTTAATGTAAAGCTATAATACAATGCTATGTATAACATATTTTCTTGTAGTGTGAAAACAGATAGTTGTACGCGTATATGAAGGTAATATTAACTATTGCATACAATTGTGCATGTATTTAGTGTTTGATGGTTGAATATATGCATGTAATAACAATTTTTGCTTATAGTAGAACAATAGATTAATTGAGTGGTTGAATAACTTTTAATTTGAAGTATGAGTGAATTTTCTGTAATTTCAAATTCATATGCATGTATGTATGTATTTGTTTTTATGCGGAGTCTTTACATGAATGGAGTGATAAAAAAAACTGGAGAAGAAGAATTTTCAACAACCCAGAGAGCTTGAATTGGTTAATTGCCCACAACAAGGCCATACGTAAGAAAATAAACTCAGTTCATTTGCAAGTATCCATATGCATGTATGTATGTTTCTTCATGCTTGTATCCAGTTATCATGTATATTTGAATGTTTGTATGCAATTTTTGACAGAATGTGCACGCTTGTATGCAGTTATTGACAATATTTCCATGTTTGTATGCAGATATTTTAAATATTTGCATGCTTGTATGCATATATTGACAATATCTACATGCTTTTATACAAATATCAATTATATTTGCATGTTTGAAGTTAGATATTAACAATATTTGCATGCTTGTATGCAGATATCCAGTTTTTTTTTTTTGCATATTTGTATGCATGTAATATAAAAACTTGTTTATATGTATTCATTTTTATTTATGTAAATAATAGGATTTTTGTATACTGATATTTCGAAAACTTCCATACATACTAGTATATAGATTTTAAGAATGATTGCATATTTATATCCTTGTTATCATACCAAATAGAATTATTCAAACAAGGTGTTAATGTTTTATAAATTTCTGCAGCATAGATCGTGGCATGTTTGTTATTAACATCATGAAACAGAGAAGTGAGAACCAAGAAATCATTGAAGATGATGAAGTATATGGTGTTGTGGCTGTTAATGAACAACGTGCTGAGCTTCCTCATGAAATTCTCAATTGCAAACTTTATAGATGGATTGTTGATTCTAATCTGTTGACACAGAAGTTCTTGGAAATTCATGTACTGAATTAAGTTCTACTACTTTTTCATGATTTTATGAAATGTTGCTTTCTTGTGTACAGTTATAAATAATATATTGCATACTTTTATGCATTTTTTCAATAAAATCGGTTACTCAACTACTAATATTTGCAGCATTACTCCAAAAAACGCTACTGATGTTTTTTTAAATTACTTACTGTACTATCAGAACTTCAGAAGATTTTTGGAGTAGAAAACCAAATTAATATTGTAGAATTCGATGACTAAATAAACAAATTCAAGACTAAATAGGGAAGAAATACTGAAAGTTAAAACAGAGTTTGCACACAAACTGAAAATTTGAATACTTGCATGCACATAATAAGAATACTTGCATACATCCATGCAACAATAGAGACTACTTGTATATATTATCAGGTATAAAAATACTTCTGTACCGACATTTAGCTACTATGATTTATTCATACATCTACGCACTTATACAAAATATTAACAAAGTTAATACAAATATTCAGTATATCAACAAACGACATCTCTCACTATATCAACAGAACTATTAAAATACAGACGAATAGAGCAGCTATCATTGCCAAACTTCAACCACACCAAGACACCGACATCAGCAGGAACACTGTTATACAAACAAGAGATTCAGCAATAAGTAGACAAATTTAGCAGTAATTATTGCATAAAATTACATAAACGCGTTCAAAATAGTAATAAATAGATGCATAAATGTATGCAAATATCAGTAATACTAGAATATTTGTGTGCAAATTTTCACAAAAAGTTATGCATACTTATATTCATAATGGATGAAAAACACTAGTAAAATGCATATATTAGGAATATATGCATATTTGTATGCAACTAATCATCATACACGCAAGCAAACATAATTTCAAAAAGAGGCGTACATAAGTATGCATATATACAAAATATATGCGTACATATATGCAACTTTCCTGAACATATGCATGATTTTATACACGTATTCAAAATTAAGGAAACAAACCCTATAGCGAAAAATTAATAATCACGACTATGCAATAAATAATAACCAGATAAATTTATCACCTTATTAAATTATCCATCAACAAACCTAGACAGTTTAATAACATCAGAATAATTAATCAAAAAAAAACCGGCTTGAAATTGCCACGATTTTGATATTTTTTCTTCGATCAACATTAAAATAAAGAAAGTCGGCTTTGAAATTTATTTTTTCTTCTTCAATCGTCTGCATCACCAATATACCAATATTTGCAGGACCACTGGATGAAAAAAAAAATCAGGTTAATATGCATTAATAAAATAAAAGTACAAAAACACATTCAGTTAATTATAACTATATGCATACGTATACGCAAATAATAGAAATATATGCATACTTATATGAAAATTTTAAGAATATTTGCACAAAATATATTAAAAAAAAATCCAAAACACCTGTAATATGTATTCAGTACAACTATATGCATAATGATGTACACAACTGATCATCAGGCACACAAACAAATAGAAACTAAAAGTATATGAAAATTAGAATGCATATATACAAAAAATATGTACATTTGTACGCAAATTTTTTTAATACATAACATATTACAGCAATAGTTGCAATTTTGAACACTCAAATTCATAATGAATTCATATTTCTATACATCTATGTATAACATCCTTTAAATATGTTGATAAATTATTTTACAACGCTCCACAATCAGGAAAAAAAACTCTATAATATATTTAAACTATCAATCAATCAAACAGAATAATTAAACTAATTCAGAATAATTATTTAACAAAATTCAATTTCAAAATAGAAATCATTACAGTCGATATAATTTTTTTTTTGAAAAATAACATATTACCTTGATGAAGACGACACCATTTTATAAATAAAAGAGCGATAAAGGTTATTCTCTGTAAAAGTCGATCGATCAAAAATCCAACAAAGAAGCAGCCGCCATTAGCACGAAAATATATGTTTAAGTAAAAATTTAATCGCTTATAAGAAATAGCGGATCAGATCCGAAATTAAAGCCGTAGGTATCAATATGGGCAATTGTGGAAATTATAAGGCGCTATTTAAAAATAGGGATGAAATTTGTATGTTTACAAAGGGGAGGATGTGAGCCTAATTAACTTTAATTTTAAGGATGTGAGGCTAATTTTCACTAAAACATTCATGTGTTGAAATAAAATATTCTATAGTTAAAAATATAATTTTTAACATGTATATGAATAAAATAAATATTCATTTACAAATTGGAAGATTTGTTTATGTACACCCATTTGACGGATATTGATTGGGACGATATATTTTACACATCGCCCAACTGCACAAATAAATCTGTGTTGTTGTTTGAAAACCCCACACGGGTATTGGGATGATATTTGACGTACACTAATCCCAATTATTTAGTTGTATGTCGATCGATTGGTTGACAAGCTGTTGTAAGCATTGATTATTTATATTTAATGCTTATGCAGTTGTGTAATGCATTTGGATGATGGTTGACTGTGTTTGATTATTGTTCTATACATGTGTTGTATGAAATCCATATAAATAACATTATATGGTAATTGACTGTGTTTGATTCCAGTTCAAAAAGAATAAATATTTTAAAATAACGAATGTTTTAAATTAATGAATATTTTAAAATAATATTCAGTAAAACATCAAAATATAATTTTGATGTCCGATTGGGGATGGACACGAATATATTTAAATATATATATAACCATGTTGATTAGATATGCGCCATTTTGACGCGAACGATATTTATATCGATTTTATTCATTTTTATAGTAAATATCAAAAAGGAAGTGATTTCAAAATCTAATGTTTTGAAAATATTATCATTTATATATTAATGATATGGAATATTCAATTTTGATTTGAAATTGAACATGAAGTTGAAATCGTTTTGAAAACGAATTTAAAACGATTTATAAAATACGTTTTAAATAGAAATCGACAAAATATGTAATATATATATATATATATATATATATATATTATATAATGGCATGAATAGAACGCGCCGCGCCGCATCAGTTCGCGAATTTTGACCATTGACTTCGAATTGACGTTACGGAAGATCCGACCGTCAGATTCTCCTAAAACCGGAACCATTGGGTTTGTATCGAAAAGAGATTTCCGACGTATATAAGAGATTTCAAATCTAATAGTTCGATTTGGAATTATATCCAAATCAAATTTGGAAAAGGTCATTGTAAGTGTACTTCGATGACCATTTATGGAAATTGACTGTACGGGCCTTGATAAAATTATTAAAAATATCAATAATTTGTGTAAAATCATAATAAATGATTTGGAAAGAATTGGGATATAAAATTCCATATTTGAAAAGATAAAAATATATTTTTATCGAAATGGACTAGTTATGAACTAGAATTATAAATCCAATATTTTTAAATAATTAAATTGGATTTGAAATGGTTTTAAAAATAACCGGAATTTCCAATATACGAATTGGAATGGATTTGAATCGAAATTATCTTCGGAATTTTTCGATATTGGATTTCGTGATTATACGGATATTATGGAAGAATTTGGAAGATATATATATCGTTATTCCAATACGATATTTGTTGGTTTCTGAATTTGATATTGAATATAAGCCAATATATTTTCTATTCAGCGCCTTGTATTTAATATCAAATTGGATTTTGGGTTTGTCGTGAATGGTATCTTTAATAATACTGTTCTTAAACCCAATGGAGTTAAGAAAACTAGAAACAGACTGGAGATTAGCTAAGTTGAATGGTTTCCTGGGTATTGATCTGATGTTGGTTTTGGCCTTCGGGATTAATACTTAAGGAATTGTTTTCTTACTAATTTACGGTTAGAGACTGATGGGATTTTGGGTTTGTCGTGAACTGTATTTTAAATGACACTGTTCTTAAGCCTGATGTGAAAAGAATAAATCTTTTAATTAAGATTTAAAGAAGAATTACCAATAAATTAATATTTAATTGGAACTGAAAATGGAATGTGAATTGGGTTTATTGTGAATTGGGTTTATTGTGAACTGTGTTTTTAACAACATTCGTTCTTTAACCCGATTTACAGTGAAATGGGATTTGGAATTTATAAATCTTTTTATTAAGATTTAACGGGAATTTTCCAAGGCAAATTTTTCCAATTTAATATATTAAATTGGAATTGAATGGAATTTGATTGATAATAATCGAAGTGAACTTCTGTGGAGGAAGACTGTTAATACATATGGAATTTAAAAGGCTTTGCCGTTATTCCATTTATATTATTAGTCGGATACAGAAATTGATATCGATTATATATTGATTTGTTTTTCCGTGAAGATTCCATAATTAATGGAATGTGATTTGGGTTTATCGTGAACTGTGTTTTAAATGACATTAGTTCTTTAACCCAGTTAAAGGCGGGATTACATGCCTGTCATTGTATTTTGAACTGCATGGTTGATCTTTGCTAAATATATATCTGTTTGGTGGCGGAGAATTCATTCACTTGCTTAACACCCTTCTCTGAGACGTACGAGCTTAGCGGTTATGTATCGGCAGAAATCAATAGTATGGTGTAGATTGTCGATGCGACATGTTTGTGTTTCCAAAGTTAAATAATCATTAATATTTATTTTTGGGAAGATTAAAACTAAGTGGAGTTTTAATTAATCTTTAAATAGATTGAAAAAGGGAATGTGATAATTTAAATTATCAAATTTGGGAAATGATCCAGAGTGGAGTATCACCAGTTTTGCTATTAGTGATAGTTAAATCTTTAATTAGATTTGAACGGGAAATGGTAATTAATTTTACCGATAAGACCGTGGTGTTAGTTATGGAGTATTACCCGTTTTGCTCCATGGGATGAATAGGTTGGGATTGGGAAATTAAACAAATGATTACTTCGGTAAGGTGCACTAATCCCGACTAGTTTGGAAAACCGTAACATGGTTTGAATTGGCATCTAAAGGAAGATTAAAGAATAAATTTAAAGAATTTATCTTTGATAAAATTAATGGGAACCTTTCCCAAAGTATATGAATATTTGAATAAAAGAATATTCAGAATTGGAATGAGGCGTATGTTGTGTTTTTATAGCACTTGTTTATTATATACGCGAGTTATTCAGAAAGGCTGGGTTTATACCCATTCTAAATAACTGATTCGACGATAAGTCGACGATGAAGACGGTGGTTGAAGATCGATGGTCTTCACATCATTTGGATGATTGTTGATGTCTTGATTGGGCTATACACCCAAGACGAGGTAATAAGTGGTGATCGTACAGACGTACTTGGAGATCGACGGATATGCGAGGGCCTCTCTCCTGTATTGGACATATAGGACGACGAATAAGGTGCCTCCGGTTTCATTTAGACCCAGAACGAACTTGTAAATGGACTGTGTGCCTAAAATTGGATTTTATACAGTGTTGATTGATTTCTATTAAATATATATCTGTTTGGCGGCGGAGAATTTATTCTCTTGCTTAACGCCCTTCTCTGAGACGTATGAGCTCAGAGGTTATATATCGATAGATATCAGTCGCATGACATGAATTGCCTGTGTGGCATGCTGAGATGCAGTGATCAAGGATTTTGTTGAAAAGCAGAGTCTTGTGGGTGATGATCAAAGCATAGCTTTGATATAGCGCCGCTTTGTGTATAGCGTTAATTCGCGAGCCTCACACCTCGGTATGAGTCAAAAATGGGATAAAGGAACGCAGTGAGTGCATGACGTTTCTGTCTAGCTATAGGTGGTGTCGGGGTTTTACACGCCCTGGCATTTATATATTTTTACCTACGTGGTTGCTGGAATGTGAGGCATCTCCGCTATATCGGTTACTACAGAGCCGATGGATGGGTCCTTTAGGATCGAGAAACGTGTGTTCAGGTATAACCAATCCACTTTTGCACTTTGAGTGGACCGGCATTGCAGGATCCAGGGGTTTGTAGGATCTAAATTAACCCTTGAGGGGGGGGGGGGGGGGTGAATAGGGTTTTTCGCAGATTTTCACAGAGTAATTAAATAATAACAACACAGATAATAATCAAAATAAATGCGGAAAATAAATAACACACAGATATACCCAGCTTCGGCAAAACGCTGCCTATTGCTGCATTTCCCAAGGTTTCTACTAGGAGTTTAAACAATCTCTACGCCTACAATCCCCTGTAAACTCGCGACACTTGCTCCCAACTATTCTTAACCCGACGCTCAAAACCCTGCACTGGTTTCTATCCCCGAAACCAGATTTCTCTAAATTACAAAACCCGTAATTCGTCTACCTAGTTTTAGAGACAAACTAGAAAACTTAAATTCTTGATTACAAATTGAAACTAAAGACGAAGAAAATTTAAAAACAATTTGAAAACCCTTAGGAGTTTAAATTAAATGGATTATCCCCTTTTAAAACTTAGTTGGCTAGCCTCTTTCTCTTTTTACTTGGTTCTACACTTTTGGCTTTAACCCAATCTCTTATCCCTGATAAAAAAATGGCGGCGTCTTTGCTCCTAGGGTTTCTTCAAATCCCAAAATCGCGATGGCTTTCTGATGCTTGAAATCACGTTGATGTTCTTGATCGATCTCTGGTGCTTCTCTCTTCACGATTTGGAGATTGGATTTCGATCCAAGCTTACTCCTTTACTGGTATGAATTTTTATTTCAGTTTCGGTTTTGAATTAGTGTTGGAACTTGGATAGATAATTGCTGATGAGGATTGGTATTTAAAAAGGATTAAAAATCCGATATTTGCTCTGATTTCGTTTGATGACTTGGTAGTGATATGTATACGAAATTATGGGGCTTGAAAACAACTTTGAATTGTTCTTGAGTTTAAAATACTCGATCTTGCTGGAATTTTTGCACGATGAAACTCTTGACTTTAGTAATTTGATTTCTGGAACCTTCAGATTTCCTTTCTGGTTGACCATTTCTAAAATACTTTTCAGTAAATTTCAAATTAGATTTTTGATGCTTCCTGGATATTTTGAAAACTGATTTTGATTTGCTAAACACTTTGAACAGATACTTCTCTTGACTTCCTTGACTTTGAATTGGTGTTATTCTTTGATAAGAATAGATGCTAAATTTTTATCACATATCCATTGTTTGTTCTGTCTTATATATGGTACCCTCTTGCTTGTTACTTGTATCACATGAATTGTGCCATGACTGATTTAACATATCCTATACATGTTTTGTTGCACTAACAATGCTAGCTGTCTTCACCAGTTATATATGCTTGTACATGAACTGTTTTGATGCTGAATGCATCCATGCTCCATTCTGACTTGATGTACTTTGATTCGACCTTGTCTCTACATATGTCCATCCGAATGTCCATGCTGTTCATGCTTGTATTTGTTGATCCTTGACCATTTTGAGGTATGCTTTCACTTGTTCACTTCTATGTGGTCTCCACCTGACTTTGAGTAATGCTTTTCACTTGTGCATGTGTCCATTTCTTTTTGCTGTGTGTCACTGTGAACTGCTATATGTAATTGTTGTGGTGTCCATCCTTGTGTGCATGTGTTTATGGCATCCATGTTTTAGCTGCAGCTCTGACTATACATTGTATTTGCACTTAAAAACTCGACACTTGAGACTTGGTGCACCATGTTGTGAAACTGCCATGTAGAAATTTCTCTGTCTTGCATGATCTTGAATTATTTGTTCAATACATATTTAACTTGTTGATGCCTGGGTTACTTGTAGTGGCTCGACCATGAACAAAAATTATACGATGCAATCTTCAAACTGCATGTTTATGAGCCTGATTTAGAATTTGTGTCCTCATTCTTGTTTACCCACTATATTCTGTGCATGCTTAATCATGTATAGATGCACCACCTTGTTTGAGTTTGAGTTAGCACTTGTAGTCTCTGTTTTGACCATAATTGCTTTGATCACTGTATTGACATGTAGTATGATCATTTACTAGTTTGCCCACTATCTAGCTGTACATATATATAACTTCTTGAGTTACTTGAATGTAATTTCTAGACTATGCTTTCTCTCCATGTATACATTTGCTTCTGCCCTGAAATTTTTTGTAGATACTTTGTTGTTTTCTCATTGCTTTATGCCGAACAAATAATGCATTTGAACTTTTCTTGAATTTTTTTTACTTCATAAAAATCTGTGAATTTGAAATGCCTTTCCATATTATTGTTATGAGCTGTTCCCTTTTCTTGAACTTTGACCTTTTGCTCGACTATTTTGATATGTTGTGCACTGAGTCGAGATGGTCCATGTGGCTACTCCTCAGTTGCACACTGGATTGGCGAGGTAGTGCACACATGTATATACAACACGTGTGTATATGCAGCCATCCAGACGAGTTTTTCTGTCCCTGCATACCAGACCAAGTTTAAAAAAATGACGAGAAACACACCGTAATTCTGAGGCAAATAAAATTTAAAAATAATTTTTTATTTTATTTTATTTTATTTTATTTTTTGTTGCAGTCTACTGTGTGTGTTCTTCTGTATGTGACAGTAAAGCAGATGATGACTGGACTGGATAAGGAGCTGTGGAGACAGAAGATGAAGATTGATGCAGTGATGAGTCAGTGTATAAAAGTGATTGTATAAGTGAAGAATTTTTGTATATGAGAGTGATTGTAGACACGACTGAATAGAATTGTACTATCATTTGTAATAATCACATTGATTGAAATAAAATATATTTTGTTGTTCAATTCAATATGTTTATTTTGTTTGAATCATTTAATAGTACAATTTCTGTGATGTGTTAAATGTGTCATGTCAGATATATTCAAAAAAAAATTGAATCGTAAATAGTGGAGTTATAAATAGTCGTTCTGTTTGAATGCTTGAAGTATAATATTTAATTTAAATAAAATACTGTATGAATATATGAATGTCTGTACAGTCATATTCTATTTAAATATAAATATTATACTCCTGTCTGTGATGTATAAATAGAACAGTACAGTAACAAACACATCTAAAATAATATTTATTTGGTTGTTATCATTAAACAAAAATCATATAATTGTGTATACAACACTGTTATATACAACAATCTCCCCCTTTTGATGATGACAAACAAATAAAAGATTTTGACTGTGTTTGAATGTGAAATATATTACTCCCCCTATTTGTATGCTCCCCCTACAACTGAACTCTCCCTATATATGTGGAAAATATGAATGATGAAATCCAATTGACCATTCTCCCTCTAGATATTTAATTTTCAATTTTCAATTTTCAATCTTAAAATATTTTTGAATTAAATACTCATCAATCAAAATCTTGACCATTCTCCCCCTTTTTTATCATCAAAAGGATAATAGAAATTGAACCAGTGATGAATATAGACTATAAATATAAATTCAAATTAAGAGAGAGAATATATCGCAAATATCATTTATTCAAACAAAAATCATAATAATCTTTAAATCAGAAGCAAATTTCACTTTCAGAATGAATGGATTTACGATGTATTTTATAGAATGAGGAGAGTTCAATAAAAATTGAATATTTGAATATGAATTTTAAAGATTTTAAATATGCTCAAAAATATGTTATGCACTTCCCAACCACGAATAGCCCAAAGGTCTTTTAAATGAGGTTAGTAGTAACTTAACTTTATCCTCTCTAATGAGTTCCATCCATGCACAACCCAAAGTTTTTTTAAGTGAGAATGGAAGCACATAGAAATTAAGGTAATTCACCCACGCAAAACTGCGAGGACTTTTAAATGGGAGTGAATACCAAGGATAAATTTTTTATTTATTTATTTTTATTTTATTTTTAATTCCAAGAATAATTAGAACTCCCCAAATAACATAAAACCACGATGAATGACAGAAATATGGTAGATATAGAAGATGGTCATGAAATAAGCTCTAATTTAAAGATATTATAAATTCTGTCCAATCATCATGAGTTTTAAAAATAACATCTCCTCTAGTTATGAATTATATCATAGTCACAACTCATCACAATTTCATAGATCTATTAATAATTTTGATGACTCACACAACGGTTCAATCAATCAATAATTTCAATTTTTGGATAAATAATCATAAAATAACTTTAAAATTGAAAATATCAATTTCAAGAGGAGTTTTTGAAAATATCAATGCAAGTTTGAAAATCAGTTTCAAAAATCAATCAGTAGAATATGAAATTGTCTAATATTTCTAATGCTGATTGTTCCTAGACAATTTTAAAATAACTTATATATTTAGTTCAAATTGTCTATGGAATTTAAAGATATTTAATTACTGATTTTTCAACTCATCATCCAGTTACCAAGATATCAAAATGAATCAAATCCGAAGATGATTATTTAAAATCACTTAAAAAATCAATTTTTTTTTATAATCTAGGAAATTCAACAATCAACAATGAATGATTTCGAAATCAGCCAAGCAAAAAATAAAGAAAACAAGAGAAATAAAAACTAAAAAGGAAAATAAACTAAACAGGAATTGAAATAAAAAATACGAGTTTTAGAGATCATACCCGACTTACCATAATCGATGTGATCCAATGAATCTCCAACTCTGAATTTATGGCTAAGGAACTTCAAACAATTCAATAAGATGGAACAATTTTGAATTTTTATCTTTTAAACACAATTGTTCCTTAGCTTATCCCCGATACCTAAATGTTTATAGGATCGAGTGGTCTAACAAAAATTGTTTTACCACTCTTATCTTCGTTTACACGTTTTGGTACCCAAACCCGTTTATATAACAATCCATTACTATTCACTAGTGTTCCCTTTGGAACCTAAATTCGTTTAGATTTATTCAAATTCATTTTATTATTTTTTGGAATCCAAATTCGTTTAATTGAATTGTTTATAAACGAGTTCTCATATCGTTCATGATTTAAAAACCCTTTGAAATTATTAGAGTTCAAAATTTCAATTTGATCAATTTCAAAACCATTTAAAGGATTATTAAAATCATTAGGATTTTGTTTTTCAACTTGATCAGATCCAAAGCCAAGTCCCTTTTTATTCTAAACAAAAAATTTGTTTTTTAAAACCATATTCAACGATTTCTCTCCTTTAGAAAATTTAGTCAAAGTCGACTCAAGTCGTTGAATTTTATATTTAAGATTGCTATTTTCTTTCATTAAATTTGAACAACGATTAATAGCATTTTCCTCTTTTCAGCATCAGTTTGTCTCAAAACCAAAATTTCGTTTTCAAGTGCTTTGATTTTAGCATCGGACTTAGAAATTTCAATTTCAAATTGTTTTCTCTTTTCAAAATCAAGTTTTTCAGATTCTCTAAGCTTTTTAATTTCCTTCTCAAAATAACGATTTTCGTTTTTCAAATTCACGTTTTCTCTTTTGAGTAATTCAAAATTAGTTTTGAATTTCAAAGGATCATTACTCAAAAATTGACATTTTTCGCATTCTGAAAAAGGTGAATTCCTAACTTTTTCAAGTTTTCTTTCTAAATTGTTATTTTCTTGAACTAGTTTCGACTTATCAGATTTCAATTTCTTAACTTTTAGTTTAAGAGAATCATCGGTTTTTGTGAGGTCGTAACACATTAAAATTAATTCTTTATAGGTAAAATTCGATACCTCACTAGAATCCTCTTCACTACCTTCCGAATCAGGTTGAGCCACCTCTTCATCACATTCAGAAACTTCTCCTTCCTTGTCATCCCATGTAGCAGTAAAAGCCTTCTTCTTTCTTCTGAACTTCTTCTTCTTTTCATTTTTGACCTGTGGGCAATTCAGTTTGATATGTCTGGGTTTCTTGCAATTGTAGCAAAACACTTCATCGTCTGAACTATCTGAACTTTCGGACTTGTTGGTTTTTGAATTCTTCATTCGTGGCTTGTAATTTCCTTTGGCCCACTTTCTCAAAGCCATGGCTTGCTCTTCAGCGGAATCTTCTTCATCACTTTCAACAGTATTATTTAGAGCGATCGTCTTTTTCTTTGATTAAGAATTCTTTCGTTCTTCTCTTGCTTTTAACTCCATCTCTTAAGTGATGAGATTTTCGATCAACTCCTCCATGCTTATTTTATTCAGATCTTTTGATTCTTGAATCGCCGTAACTTTTGCTTCAAAATTCATCGGTAGCACTCTCAATATTTTTCTGATCAATTCCACTTCGGTATTGGTTTTTCCAAGAGCTTTTGCATTGTAGACTAGTGATGAGAAGCGTCCATACATCTCTTTTGTATCTTCATCTCTTTGCATAGAGAAATTTTCATATTCGTTGCTGAGTAGAGCAAGACGAGATTCCTTCACTTGAGATGTACCTTCGTGTGTGACCTCCAATGTATTCCATAGTTCCTGTGCAGTTTCACAATGAGAAATTCGATTAAATTCTGTTTTATCAAAAGCACAGATTAAAGCATTCATCACTTTAGCATTAGTTGAAAATAATTTTTTATCATTAGCATCCTACCTGTCTTTTGATTTAGGAATTTCAACACCACTAACAATAACAGTGGGAGATCCATAACCCGTTCCAATAATATCCCACACATCATAATCGACTGAACTCAAATAAATTTTCATCCTAGCTTTCCAATATGCATAATCAGTTCCATTAAACATTGGTGGCCTAGCTATGGAGTGACCCTCAGAAAATGCGTTATTAGATAGATTCATGACTTTAGAGTTAAAATAAAATAAAAAATACTTGCGCTGATACCACTTGTAGGATCTAAATTAACCCTAGAGGGGGGGGGGTGAATAGGGTTTATCGCAGATTTTCACAGAGTAATTAAATAATAACAGCACAGATAATAATCAAAATAAATGCGGAAAATAAATAACACACAGAATACCCAGCTTCGGCAAAACCCTGCATACTACTGCATTCCCCAAGGTGTCTACTAGGAGTTAAAAAAATCTCTACGCTTACAATCCCCTGTAAACTCGCGACACTCGCTCTCAACTGTTCTTAATCCTACGCTCAAAACCCTGCACTGGTTTCTGTCCCCGAAACCAGATTTCTCCGAATTACAAAACCCGTAATTCGTCTACCTAGTTTTAGAGACAAACAAAAAAACTTAAAATTTTGATTACAAATTGAAACTAAAGATGAAGCAAACTTAAAAACAATTAAAAAACCCTTAGGAGTTTAAATTAAATGGACTACCCCCTTTTAAAACTTAGTTGGCCGGCCTCTTTCTCTTTTTACTTGGTTCACCACTTTTGGCTTTAACCAGATCACTTATCCCTGATAAAAAATGGCGGCGGCTTTGCTCCTAGGGTTTCTTCAAATCCCAAAATCGTGACGGCTTTCTGATGCTTGAAATCACGTTGATGTTCTTGATCGATCTATGGTGCTTCTCACTTCACGATTTGGAGATTGGATTTCGATCCAAGCTTACTCCTCTACTGGTATGAATTTTGATTTCAGTTTCGGTTTTGATTTAGTGTTGGAACTTGGATTGATAATTGCCGATGATGATGGGTGTTTAAATAGGATTAAAAATCCGATATTTGCTTTGATTTCGTTTGATGACTTGGTAGTGATATATATACGAAATTATGGGGCTTGAAAACAGCTTTGAATTGTCCTTGAGTTTGGAATACCCGATCTTGCTGGAATTTTTGCGTGATGAAACTCTTGGCTTTAGTAATTTGATTTCTGGAACCTTCAGATATCCTTTCTGGTTGACCATTTCTAAAATAATTTTCAGTAAATTTCGAATTAGATTTTTGATGCTTCCTGGATATTTTAGAAACTGATTCTGATTTGCTAAACACTTTGAACAGATACTTCTCTTGACTTCCTTGAGTTTGAATTGGTGTTATTCTTTGATAAAAATGGATGCTAAATTTTTATCACATAACCATTGCTTGTTCTGTCTTGTATATGGTACCCTCTTGCTTGTTACTTGTATCACATGAATTGTGCCATGACTGATTTAACATATCCTATACATGTTTTGTTGCACTAACAATGCTAGCTGTCTTCACCAGTTATATATGCTTGTACATGAACTGTTTTGATGATGAATGCATCCATGCTCCATTATGACTTGATGTACTTTGATTCAACCTTGTCGCTACATATGTCCATCCTAATGTCCATGTTGTTCATGCTTGTATTTGTTGATCCTTGACCATTTTGAGATATGCTTTCACTTGTTCACTGCTATGTGGTCTCCACCTGACTTTGAGTAATGCTTTTCACTTGTGCACACTTGTGTCCATTTCTTTTTGCTGTATGTCACTATGAACTTCTGTATGTAATTGTTATGTTGTCCATCCTTGTGTGCATTTGTTTATGACATCCATGTTTTAGCTGCAGCTCTGACTATACATTGTATTTGCACTTGAAAACTCGACACTTGAGACTTGGTGCACCATGTTGTGAAACTGCCATGTAGAAATTTCTCTGTCTTGTATGATCTTGAATTATTTGTTCAATACATATTTAACTTGTTGATGCCTGGGTTACTTGTAGTGGCTCGACCATGAACAAAAATTATATGATGCAATCTTCAAACTGCATGTTTATGAACCTGAGTTAAAATTTGTGTCCTCATTCTTGTTTACCTGCTATATTCTGTGCATGCTTAATCAAGTATAGATGCACCACTTTGTTTGAGTTTGAGTTAGCACTTGCAGTCTCTGTTTTGACCATAATTGCTTTGATCACTGTATTGACATGTAGTATGATCATTTACTAGTTTGCCCACTATCTAGCTATACATATATAACTTCTTGAGTTGCTTGAATATAATTTCTGGACTATGCTTTCTCTCCATGTATACGCTTGCTTCTGCCCTGAAATTTTTTGTAGATACTTTGTTGTTTTCTCATTGCTTTATGCCGAACAAATAATGCACTTGAACTTTTCTTGAATTTTTTTTACTTTATATAAATCTGTGAATTTGAAATGCCTTTCCATATTATTGTTATGAGCTGTTCCTCTTTCTTGAACTTTGACCTTTTGCTCGACTATTTTGATATGTTGTTCACTGAGTCGAGATGATCCATGTGGCTACTCCTCAGTTGCACACTGGATTGGCGAGGAAGTGCACACGTGTATATACATACACGTGTGTATATGCAGCCATCCAGACGAGTTTTTCTGTCCCTGCATATCAGACCAAGTCTAGAAAAATGATGAGAAACATACCGTAATTCCGAGGCAAATAAAATTTAAAAATAATTTTTTATTTGCTTTTATTTAATTTTATTTTTGTTGCAGTCTACTGTGTGTGTTCTTCTGTATGTGACAGGAAAGCAGATGATGAATAGACTGGATAAAGAGCTGTGAAGACAGAAGATGAAGATTGATGCAGTGATGAGTCAGTGTATAAAAGTGATTGTATAAGTGAAGAATTTCTGTATATGAGAGTGATTGTAGACACGACTGAATAGAATTGTACTATTATTTGTAATAATCACATTGATTGAAATAAAATATATTTTGTTGTTCAATTCAATATGTTTATTTTGTTTGAATCTTTTAATAGTACAATTTCTATGATGTGTTAAATGTGTCATGTCAGAAATATTCAAAAATATTTGAATCGTAAATAGTAGAGTTATAAATAGTTGTACTGTTTGAATGCTTGAAGTATAATATTTAATTTAAATAAAATACTGTATGAATATATGAATATCTGTACAGTCATATTCTATTTAAATATAAATATTATACTCCTGTCTGTGATGCATAAATAGAATAGTACAACATTTAAAATATTATTTACTTGGTTGTTATCATCAAACAAAAATCATATAATTGTGTATACAACACTGTTATGTACAACATGGTTACCCAGAGTGTGTAGTCCCAAGACATTTGCTAGAGTGTCTCGAAGCGGGATAGGAGTACATCCCTTGCCTTGATTCATGATGGAAAACCAATTTCTAATACGTGACATTTCGGTTTTGATTTTAGAGCCTAGTATTGGCGACATGATAGATGGTACCCATGCCGCGTATGATTGGTACATTTATATTTGAAGTTGTTTTGACACTATACACTTATAATAGTATCAAATGATTTGTTTTAAACGTACCAAGCATGTTTGGCTATTATAAGGTAAAAATCTATCCTCCGGCTTGCGTTGCATTGTGTGATGGGACCTGAGTCTTATAATAGCTTCATTTTTCCAAAAACATTGCGCTGTTTGTTTTATGCACTGGTATTCTTGGGAGGAGACCTGTTCCGTGATATACGGCGTGGTCCCTTGATTTACTCCATTTTAAAGTAAAGATTTAATAACTGTTTTAGTTCTCACACCAGTCACATGACTGACCTGGAGTTTATTGTTTTAACCTAAATTCTGGGTGCCCCTATTTTCCACACGGACAACTAGTAATTTTGGTTTTGTAAATTTATATTCATAGGATCCTGGTTTACAGCTGGAATGATATTCAGAAAGCTCTGTGTCCGTTTATCTCTTTCAGTTGTGTTTTTGTATTATTTTCCGCTGCAATTAATTTGTAAATCTCTGATATTTATCAATTGTATAATATTTATTCATACTCTGTATATTATTGTACTCTGATGTAAATTGTTGTAATAAGCAATGAAATGTTCTTCTGTTTGTGTTCTGATTCCTCTTGTCCTCATAGCAATCCGGGCTTTCCTTTACGGGGAAGTTCAGGTCGTCACATTTGGTATCAGAGCTTTGGTTTACAGAGCTCGAGAACAAGACATATTAGAATCGAACGGAAGAATTCATCAGAGATTGGATTAGTAATATCCAATAAGGAATGACTCGTTAGAGATGGGATCAGTAGTATCCTAGAATGAGAGTGAAGCGTAGTCTTTTAAAATAAAAATGAAAACAAATTTTGTTTTGAAAAAATTAAACCATTTATACGTAGTTGAATGTTTATTTTATATTGAATTTGGACAATCCAATATATAAAGATCTTGCATATACGCCTTGCAAACGTATATTCGAAGTTTTAATATACTGGATAGATATAGAATCACACTCTAGTCGCCCGGGCATGGTTATGATGATAGCGATCACATCATCAGCATTTGTGTTCGAGTTTCGAAAGTGAGATGTCTATATATTTCCAATTGACTAGTGTGAGAACCAAAACTAGATAGGATTTATTGTGTGAATTGGTATCAAAAACATGATTTTTGTATACATATCTAAAGTTATGTGTTTGAAAGGTTAATCAACTAATTGATTGCTTGTTGTGTTGTTTGATTATTAGTTCGCTAATTAAATTATTCAAACCCATATGATAATATAAGGTAAATTTAGTCAAATTTGAACTGAATTGCAAAATGTTTGAAATTGCATGCATATACATGTATATACATTGAACAGGTCATATCAAGGAGGCTAGAGAAGAGGAATAAAATTGTATACCCGACAAATAGGTACATGTTAACTAATTTCTTAGGTTTGGATGATTTTATGAGCCGACTGGCTAGCCGCTTGGCTTTTTCTTTTTCTTTTTGAGATGAGAGGGCCGGTATGGCAATTGGAGATTTTCCCGGTGCTACCCGTACAAAGGAGGTTATGGCGAAATTTTTCGAAAATTTAGGGTGTTAGCCAAATTTTTGAAAAATTAGAATTTCTTAGAAACTGAAAAGTTGAAGAATGAATGCCAGAATGAAAGTTGAGTTGATTAGTTAAACAACTTTCAGCTTCGTTCATTTTCGAGGACGAAAATATTTTAAGTGGGGGAGATTGTAACAACCCGGAAAATCAGAACCAATTTAAAATTTTTATTTTGGCAATTTTAATGAATTTTAAATATTTAAAATGGTTTATTTTAAATAATAACGACGAGAAATTTATTTTGAATAGAATTAGAACGTATATATTTATTTGAATCGAAGTTAGAATATAAATATTTATTTTAATCATTAAAGAAATTGGAAATGGCGCGGTAGTTTGAAAATTCGATTTCAAATTTCCACTGAATGTGCAGGATTCAAAACAAACCGGATTTTAGTGAAACAAAAAATATTGGAATCTATTTGAAAATATCTTTCCAACGAATTTTAAAAATTGAAATTTCATAGCGGGAATAAAAAGTTATGTCCAGTTGAAAATTCAGAATAGTCGCTATGGAAATATAACCCTTAAAAATAGCAATTTTGCAAACGACCTCCATTTTCAACGAGACCACTTTTGTTGGATCCGGAATGTCAAATTATTGCTTGATTCCAATTTTCATAATTTTTGGAATCAATATGTGAGCGTGGCAGTTTTAAACGTGTTTGGTCATTTCAGTTTGAATTTTATCAACTGGAAAATGGCCATTTTTCAAACCGTCTTCAAATTTGATGAAATTAGTTTTGTTAGGACCGTATCGTCAATCGAAGCTAGGAATAATTTTTCTGGAATTTTTAGAATCAGTATGTGGCCCGGCAAATTAAAATGTACGTTCAAATCCGTATTTGAATGTTTTATATTTTAATTCGAAGAAAAACTGACTGAAACAGTCGAATGAGCTTGCGAAACATATTCCATTATGTTTGGAATGTGGGTATTTAGCTAGGGGCGATAGTTGCTGGGTTTGATTCGGAGTTCGTATTAGAAAAACCTATTTTAGAATTTAATATAAGTGTGGGCCAATTATAATTTTTCTTTCATCATTTAATTTTCCCAAAAATATTTAAAAAAACCCGATAACCCCTGGAACCGACGGCTGCTACTACTACCCCCCTTCTCTCCTAATTTCCGGCAAAACCACTCATTAGAATCGAACGATGTAGTTGAAGCTTTTGTAGAGCTCCTCCCCAGCTTCAAATCAATACCCGTTGCACCCCCCATCGTCGAGTATATTGCGAGATTCACCTCCTCGAAGTGCGTGACTTCGAAGCGCCGCCGGAGCTTTGATCGGCCATTGATCATGACCGCACCTCCGTCGATCTAGGTGCCCATCCTCCCTCTTCGATGTGAACCCACTCGATTCCAACCTCGAGCAACTGATTGTCCAGAAAATCGTGACCTAGAATTGAACAGGTTGCTAAGGTATACGGTAGTTGATTTTTTTAACTGTTTATAACATATAAAAGCATTACAATTTATGATTTTAGATTAAAAATCATATCTTTAACATATGTTGTCGAAATCTAGTGAAACCGGGGACATTGGACTCTTGCCGACGTTCTCTATATTTTAGAAGAGACCGGAGAATTTTTAAAGCTTGCTACAATTTTTGGCGAAGCCGAAAGCAAAATGAGATTTCAAAATTCAATTAAATTTAGAAATAAAATATACTAGGATGTAGACGGTGCTTAGCAGCACCCGACACCTGTCGTCCACAAACCATGGACGACTTGTTTGATTAGATTGTGTTGTGAAAATTGTTTATGATGTGGAATGAAATAAACAAAATATTCATGTGTTAAAATAAAATATTCTATAGTTAAAAATATAATTTTTAACATGTATATGAATAAAAATAAATATTCATTACAAATCGGACGATTTGTTTATGTACACCCATTTGACGGATATTGATTGGGGCGATTATTTTACACAGCGCCCAATTGTATAAATAAATCTGTGTTGTTGCTTGAAAACCCCACACGGGTATTGGGATGATATTTGACATACACTAATCCCAATTATTTAGTTGTATGTCGATCGACTGGTTGACAAGCTGTTATAAGCATTGATTATTTGTATATAATGCTTATGCAGTTGTGTAATGCACTCTGGATGATGGTTGACTGTGTTTGATTATTGTTCTATACATGTGTTGTATGAAATCCATATAAATAACACTATATGGTAATTGACTGTGTCTGATTCCAGTTCAGAAAGAATAAATATTTTAAAATAACGAATATTTTAAAATAACGAATATTCAGTAAAAGATCAAAATATAATTTTAATGTCCGATTTGGGAGGGGCACGAATATATTTAAATATATATAGCCGTGTTGATTAGATATGCGCCATTTTGACACGAACGATATTTATATCGATTTTATTCATTTTTATAGTAAATATCGAAAAGGAAGTGATTTCAAAATCTAATGTTTTGAAAATATTATCATTTATTGTAACACCCCACTTCCGCTACGGTCATTCGCAAAGGGAATGCCTTAACTTCGGTGGAACATTATAAGTAGACAGAACAGAAAATTTACAAGACATATAAAGTAGTACTTGAAAAATTTAGAACTTTATTACAACAGAAACAGAAATAAGTTTGGTTACATCTTTCAAAACCACAATATCGGAATTCAAGTATATAAATTTCAGTCTTGTACAAAAACCTTTAGAATGCATAGTTTTTAAAGCCATAATCCCCAACATAATCTGCCATGGAAAGATAGAGTCAAAGCCAAGCAATACTTAAAACACTTCAAGTAGAGAGAGTCTAAATCAAGCTCCTACGTTTCCACCATGAGCACCTGGGGGGGAACGGAAAAAAAAGGCAAAACAAACTAGGTCAGACATAAGTCTGGTGAGACAAGTGACTTCCAGCATATAAACAGATAATAGTACCATGACATGTAAATAAAACTAGATGAGAGATAACCGTAACAGGAATAGTAGGTTAACAGAAGAAACAGAATGATATAGGCTAAGCTAAGCTAAGCCTCTTACATAGTTTTCACTCCTCTGCACTAATACTAGTTTAACAGAATTAGGTGTTGTCCTAATGTCTAAACAGAAAACAGAACGATCTCTTCAGAAACATGATGCTAGTAATGTGCCTTTACCACCCAAACATAGATAGACGGTACAGAAACAGAATGCTAATAATGGGCCTTTACCACCCCAACAGAGACAGACGTACAGAAACAGAAGCAGGAACGGAATCAGAGACGGAAACAGAATAATGCCTACGGAAACAGAATATTAGAATTAGGTGTACACTAATAATGGGCTTTTACCACCCCAACAGACGGTACCACGCAGAAACAGACAGGTGTTACCACCCCAACAGAAACAGACGGTACCCCAACAGAAACAGACAGAACTAAGTGTACCCTAAATTCTACCCCAAGCGATCGGCTCCCTAATACATAAATACCCTGTGCCGGCCCCACAGAAGGATGTATCACTCCCTAAAGTGGCCACTTATAGACACATACCTATTTACAGATGTCACAGTGTCTTACATCCTCAGAGCAGACCGGATCCATGCACGCACATGACCAGGTTGGAATGCGCCATCAACACCCCTCGCCATTATCAGAGTGAACGTCTTACAATTAGTTCAGTAAGCGTGCCCGGACCCCTCTTAGTGTTGGGTCATAGTTTTGATACCAGAAAGGGTTACTGACTAATATGGGTCCCAAACAACATATGACACAAGTAATTACCCCTCCTAACCTTGTGTCCCTAGACTAAAAGATTTCAGATAAACTTGCTTACAGATTAGATGTACAAAGTTCAGATTAACTAGTTCTTAGATCAGACATATAGGTTAACAATCTTTCAGACTAACGGATCAAATATATAGATTAACAAGTTTTCAGACTAACAGATCAGATATACAGATTAACAGACTTACAGATTGTTTCACCTAACCTTGTATTGGGCCTACAGATTTACGAAACGGGTTTATTAGATTCACCAGTCCAGTTGCTTTAACCCTATTCACCCAACACGTTTTAGGTATCACATTTATCTTAGATTTGCATTAACTAAATATTAATGCACAGACCTCTCCCATTAGGTCGGTAGCTTGTGGCCGCTGGATGTGCCGGGCGGTTCCGGGCAGACTTTTGCCATAAGCCAGACCTAACCTCGTGTCTAAGCATCTTTATGCCTACGACCTCTCACATTAGACTGACAGTTTGCGGTTGCTGGTTAATTCAGTTGGTTCCGGGCATGCTTCTACCGCAAACGGAGTCTTACCTCGTGTCTCAACATTCTTATTCTAGCCAATGTATTCCATTACAAATTATGCCAATATCAGACTAATTATGCCAATTCAACAAATTAACTTTGTTACAATTTACAGCAGATTATTCAAAGTTCTGTTAACATGTTTTGCCCGATTTTAGATCGAGCCTACAGATTTCATACCTAAATTACCGTATTTAGTTTTCAACAGATTTAGCAGATTAGGCAATTTAACAGATTTAGTCATCCCTTAAAATTCCATTGACATATCTCGCCCAATTATAAAATTATGCCTAATTTTACATGCCCAAATTACGGTCATAATTCAATATATAACATATGTCCCAAATTTTAGTTAAATTTGCACCGTACAAAATATTCTCTAAAAACCTCAAATCATAATGTATAATATAAATTATGCCAAATTATAACCGTTGATTACCGCGTATGTTAAATATCCAAAATTCCGAATTAGGCGTATTCACATTAATAGTTATCCCTATTTTAATATAGGTTTTTCAATCCTTTTTCTTCCAAGTCATAATTCGCCATATAAAATATACTCCAAATCTAGATCTTAAGTTACAACATGTATTATGTCCTCAAAATCAGATCTTAAATTATAACATGCATTATGTCCCCCAAATTACAAGTCATATGTTGTCATACAATAATTCTCCTTCTTCCAGATCATAAACTGTCATATATAGTATGCCTAGATCTAGATATTAAATTACAACTTATGTTGTGTTCTTAATTTAGTCACAAATCAGTTATGTATGATTATGCATCATTCAATATTTTTCCCAAATTTAGCTTTCGCGTGTCAATTTCTTATGAGATTTGGCTCAGGCTCGTGGTAGCCCGGCTATAGAACAGAAAGAAGGAAGAGATACAGAATATTTACAATAAGATAGATCTACACAAAATACAACAGATCTGATAAACAAGAATAAGATAGATCTACATAGAATAAAACAGATCTGATAAACATGAATATGCATAATCTCCAATTCAGATTTATAACCATGTCAAGATCATAGTTAAATTTCATATCTGAAAATAACTGTACTCACAATAAGAGAAGAACGATTCTAGGATCTGATTTTCTGGAGTTGATTTAGCTTTCCGTTGATGTAGGCGTTGATTTGTTATCTTTTAATCCTATTCAAATTGGAAGAAGAAGAATTACTAGTTCTAGCTTAGGTTTCAGCAGATTAGCAATGCCATTGATTTACTTTAGAGAAGGAGAGAGCAATGGAGGCAAGAGAATAATGTAAGAGATTTAGGTTTTGGCTTAGGGATGTATTTATAAGAGAATAGAAGTGTTTAGGGCCTTAGATATCAACCTAGAACCAATCCGGACCATCAGAACAGCCAAAACCACGTCACAAGCTAAAGAAAATCGGATCTGGGCCAAAACAGGTCGACCCGTAGGGGGGAGGTCGACCCCCAGGTCAACCCCCTGGTCGACCTATGACCCAGGTCGATCCCAGGTCGACCTGCCTGGATATTTTTCTATGTAAATTCTGAATTTTTGTTGAATCTTCCGAAGGCCATAAATTCTTCATACGAAGTACGATCTACGCAAACTTGGACTCTATTCCAAGCAAAATTCTAAGACGAACAAAATGGCATAACCCGTTTCCCTTAATTCTTCATTTAAAAATTAAGTATACTTTGTTTCGTTACTTTTGTGTTTACAGAAAATACGGGGTGTTACATTCTCCCCTCCTTAAAGGATTTTGTCCCCGAAATCTTCAAGTTAAGAAGAATGTGTCCTACCATCCAATCACCCATCTACTCAACCATCATCCACAAGCATCCGTTGTCCTTAGAAAACTTCTAATGTTGTATGTACATATGCAAAAGTGTGTGTATATGTCTCTTATCTAATGCAAAGATCAGGCGGTCTACTGATTCAGTTGACCTCCTTAATGTGAATTATGTTAGTGCCATGAGTCCAATTATGTATGCAAGAAATCGTATTTGATACACATCATTTCTATATGAGTGCATAACCATTCATCCAAATGCAACATCCATGTGATGAGTCAATCACTTTTCATCCAAAAAAATTGAAAAATGCACACACATCCTTATGCAGTATGAGAGTGCTTTTGAGCCGATCTAGTTCCTAGTGTGTGTATATGCATCCACGAGCAACCACTAGCAACCACTTGCATCCACTTGCAACCATCAAACATAACATGTCTCAAACACATGTTTACACCCATTAATTTCTACCTAAAGGTCGAAGACTCGATCGATAGGATACGGCCGAGTGATAGAAGCAAGTACAATTAAAATAAAAGTTCTGTTCCCATTAGACATCGGTTAAAAAAAAAATCCCTAATTATCAACCCCGAAGACCGAAATCAACATCAGATTGACACTCAGAGAATTACTCCCATTAAACAATGTCAAAACTGGAAATCTACTTCACGCTTCGAGTAAAAACTCCTATCCTTTTCAGAAATATTCAGACACTTACAGACTACTGGTACAGATCAGATTATCAAATGATTCTTAAGAAACTAAGCATGATAAAACCCTACCATATCCCACAAAAACCAGAAGGTATGCGTCATAATCAACTTAACGCCCAACACAGATACCCTCAAACCCCAACCTATCACAAACAGATGAGTCGTAACCCTTATGGGGTTTGTGACTATAGCGGGACCAGACACAAGACTAGTATTAAAGTGCGGAATCTCAATTACAGAATCAAAATGCCAGAATCAAAAAGAGTTTTAACTCATTATTTAGATAAGGAAATTAAACCTTCTACAGAAATTTTCCTATTTCTATCCTATCCACTAGCTTCAAGAGTGTTCGCCTGCCCTCCAGAAGTGGGTCCTGTCCTCTGCCCTTGCCCTCGTTTCTTCGGGTAGTCCCTAGTGAAGTGTCCCATTTCACCACAGTTGAAGCAAGCGCCCTTCCTTTTTCTGTAATCCTTGTTCAGATGAGTCAAGCTTCCACAAGTAAAGCACTTTTTCTCCTTCTTATCTTCAGACTTTTCATCCTTCTTTTGTGTTTCCTTTTTGGGCCACGCTTTCTTGTTCTGTGGTCCTTCGAGCTTTTCATCTTTCTTCTCGCTTTTGGCTTCCTCTTCATGAATTAACGCCATGTCAACCAATTTCTCGAAGGTAGCCCCCATGGGAATGTGGGTCATAGCCAACCCATGTAGCGGCTCATTCAAACCTTTAACGAATCTTAGGGCCTTCTTTTCAGGAGTGTTCACCAAGTCTAAGCCAAATCTCGCCAACTGGTTGAACTTGTTGACGTACTCCTTTACCGATAAATTCCCTTGCTTCAATGCTAAGACCCTTTCCATGTATAAATTCTTTTCTGGTTGTGAGAGAAATTTCATCCCGAACCTATGCCTAAAATCCCTCCATGTCTCCACTGGATGCTCTCCATTCGTGACCTCCCACCAAAACGAGGCTTCGTCCTTCATTAACCAAGCAGCTAGTTAGACCTTCCTTCCGTCTTCTATCTCGAAGATACCAAATAAATCTTCCACCTGCTTAAGCCAATTTCGAGCTTCAACAAACATCTCTGACCCATGAAAAGGTTTCCCGCCCATCGCCCGAAAGTTCTTGCATATCTTTGAAAAATATCAACGTGGGGAGGGGGGAGGAGGAGGAGGAACGTCTGTTGGGCCTCCAGCGGTGGCCCTAGCCTCCAGATACTTTCTGAACCAAGTTGGTATTGGTATGCCCTCGGGTATCTCGGGTAACCCAGACATGCTGAAAAGAAAAAGGAAGATATTCAAAACGGAGAATCGAAAGAAAGATACATGACTCTTAGGGATTATGTTTTTCAAAGTAAACTCTACTTTTGAAAGTACTTCCTTTTTAAAACCTTTTTGAAAATAGTTTTCAGAAACTTTTTATCAAATCTGGTAACCTTCAGCTTGATACCAAGTGTAACACCCCACTTCCGTTAAGGTCACTCGCAAAGGGAATGCCTTGACTTTGGCGGAACATTATAATAGACAGACCAGAAAATTTACAAGACAGATAAAGTAGTACTTGAAAATTTTATAACTTTATTACAGCAGAAACAGAAATAGGTTTGGTTACATCTTACAAAACCACAATATCGGAATTCAAGTACATAAATTTCGGTCTTGTACAAAAACCTTTAGAATGCATAGTTTTTAAAGCCATAATCCCCAACATAAACTGCCATGGAAAGATAGAGTCAAAGCCAAGCAATACTTCAAACACTTCAAGCAGAGAGAGTCTGAATCAAGCTCCTACGTTTCCACCATGAGCACCTGGGGGGAACGGAAAGAAAAGAGGCGAAACAAACTAGGTCAGACATAAGTCTGGTGAGTCCAGTGACTTCCAGCATATAAACAGATAATAGTACCATGACATGTAAATAAAACTAGATGAGAGATAACCGTAACAGGAATAGCAGGTTAACAGAAGAAACATAATGATATAGGCTAAGCTAAGCTTCTTACTTAGTTTTCACTCCTCTGCACTAATGCTAGTATAACAGAATTAGGTATTGTCCTAATGTCTAAACAGAAAACAGATCGATCTCTTCAGAAACATGATGCTAGTAATGGGCCTTTACCACCCAAACAGAGATACACGGTATAGAAACAGAATGCTAATAGTGGGCCTTTATCACCCCAACTAATGGGCCTTTACCACCCCAACAGAGACAGACGTACAGAAACAGAAGCAGGAACGGAATTAGCGACGGAAACAGAATAATGCCTACGGAAACAGAATATTAGAATTAGGTGTACACTAGTAATGGGCCTTTACCACCCCAACAGACGGTACCACACAGAAACAGACAGGTGTTACCAGCCCAACAGAAACAGACGGTACCCCAACAGAAACAGATAGAACTAAGTGTACCCTAAATTCTACCACAAGTGATCGGCTCCCTAATACATAAATACCCTGTGCCGGCCCCACAGAAGGGTGTATCACTCCCTAAAGTGGAACCTATAGACACAGGCCTATTTACAGATGTCACAGTGTCTTACATCCTCAGAGCAGACCGGATCCATGCACGCACATGACCCGGTTGGAATGCACCATCAACACCCCTCGCCATTATTAGAGTGAACCTCTTACAATTAGTTCAGTAAGCGTGCCCAGACCCCTCTTAGTGTTGGGTTATAGTTTTGTACCAAAAAGGGTTACTGACTAATATTGGTCCCAAACAACATATGACACAAGTAATTACCCCTCCTAACCTTGTGTCCCCAGACTAAAAGATTTCAGATTAACTTGCTTACATATTAGATGTACAAAGTTCAGATTAACTAGTTCTTAGATCAGACATACAGGTTAACAAGCTTTCAGACTAACGGATCAAATATATAGATTAACAAGTTTTCAGACTAATAGATCAGATATACAAATTAACAGACTTACAGATTGTTTCACCTAACCTTGTATTGGGCCTACAGATTTACGAAACGGGTTTATTAGATTCACCAATCCAGTTGTTTTAACCCTATTCACCCAACACGTTTTAGGTATCACATTTATCTTAGATTTGCATTAATTAAATAGTAATGCACAGACCTTTCACATTAGGTCGGTAGCTTGTGGCCGCTGGATGTGCCGGGCGGTTCCAGGCAGACTTCTGCCACAAGCCAGACCTAACCTCGTGTCTAATCATCTTTATGCCTACGACCTCTCACATTAGACTGACAGTTTGCGGTTGTTGGTTAAGGCGGTTGGTTCCGGGCAGGCTTCTACCGCAAACGGAGTCTTACCTCGTGTCTCAGCATTCTTATTTTAGCCAATGTATTCCATTACAGGTTATGCCAATATCCGACTAATTATGCCAATTCAACAAATTAACTTCGTTACAAGTTACAACAGATTATTCGAAGTTCTATTAACATGTTTTGCCCGATTTTAGATCGACCCTACAGATTTCATACCTAAATTACCGTATTCAGTGTTCAACAGATTTAGCAAATTAGGCAATTTAACAGATTTAATCATCCCTTAAAACTCCTTTGACATACCTCGCCCAATTATAAAATTATGCCTAATTTTACATGCCCAAATTACGGTCATAATTCAATATATAACATATGTCCCAAATTTTAGTTAAATTTGCACCATACAAAATATTAGCTAAAAATCCCAAGTCATAATGCACAATATAAATTATGCCAAATTATAACCGTTGATTACCGCGTATGTTAAATATCCAAAAATCCGAATTAGGCGTATTCACATTAATAGTTATCCCTATTTTAATATAGGTTTTTCAATCCTTTTTCTTCCAAGTCATAATTCGCCATATAAAATCTACTCCAAATCTAGATCTTAAGTTACAACATGTATTATGTCCTCAAAATCAGATCTTAAATTATAACATGCATTATGTCCCCCAAATTACAAGTCATATGTTGTCATACAATAATTCTCCTTCTTCCAGATCATAAACCGTCATATATAGTATGCCTAGATCTAGATCTTAAATTACAACTTATGTTGTGTTGTCAATTTAGTAACAAATCAGTTATGTCCGATTATGCATCATTCAATATTTTCCCTAAATTTAGCGTTCGCGTGTCAATCTCTTATGAGATTTGGCTCAGGCTCGTGGTAGCCTGGCTATAGAACAGAAAGAAGGAAGAGATACAGAATATTTACAATAAGATAGATCTACACAAAATACAACAGATCGGATAAACAAGAATAAGATAGATCTACACAGAATAAAACAGATCTGATAAACAGGAATATGCATAATCTCCAAATCAGATTTATAACCATGTCAAGATCATAATTAAATTTCATATCTGAAAATAACAGTACTCACAGTAAGAGAAGAACAATTCTGGGATCTGATTTTCTGGAGTTGTTTTAGCTTTCCGTTGATGTAGGCATTGATTTGTTATCTTTTAATCCTATTCAGATTGGAAGAAGAAGAAGTACTAGTTCTAGCTTAGGTTTCAGTAGAGCAGTGACACCATTGATTTATTTTTAGAGAAGGAGAGAGCAATGGAGGCTAGAGAATAATGTAAGAGATTTAGGTTTTGGATTAGGGACGTATTTATAGGAGAACACAAGTGTTTAGTGCCTTAGATATCAACCTAGAACCAATCCGGACCATTAGAACAGCTAAAACCACGTCACAAGCTAAAGAAAATCGGATCTGGGCCAAAACAGTTGAACTGTAGGGGGGAGGTCGACCCCCAGGTTTACCCCTTGGTCAACCTATGACCCAGGTCGACCCCCAGATCGACCTCCCTGGGTAGGTTGACCCCCAGGTCGACCTGCCTGGGTATTTTTCTATGTAAATTCTGAATTTTTGTTGAATCTTCCGAAGGCCATAACTTCTTCATATGAAGTCCGATTTACACAAACTTGGACTCTATTCCAAGAAGAATTCCGAGAAGAACGCAATGGCGTAACCCTTTCCCTTAATTCTTCTTTTAAAAATTAAGTATACTTTGTTTTGTTACTTTTGTGTTTACAGAAAATACGGGGTGTTACATTTATATATTAATGATATGGAATATTCAATTTTGATTTGAAATTGAATATGAAGTTGAAATCATTTTGAAAACGAATTTAAAACGATTTATAAAATACGTTTTAAATGGAAACCGATGAAATATATATAATATATATTATATATATAATGGCTTAAATAGAACGCGCCGCGGCAGTTCACGAATTTCGACCATTGACTTCGAATTTACGTTACGGGAGATCCGACCGTCGGATTCTCCTAAAACTGGAACCGTTCGGTTCGTATCGAAAAGATCTTTCCGACGATTATAAGAGATTTGAAATCTAATGGTTGGATTTCGAATTATGTCTAAACCAAATTAGGAAAAGATCGCTGTAAGTGCAGTTCGATGACCGCTTATGGAAATCGACTGTACGTGCCTTGATAAAATTATTAAAAATATCAATAATTTGTGTAAAATCATAATAAACGATTTGGAAAGAATTGGGATGAAAAATTTCATATTTGAAAAGATAAAAATATTTTTTTTATCGAAATGGACTAGTTATGAACTAGAATTATAAATCCAATATTTTTAAATAATTAAATTGGATTTGAAATATTTTTAAAAATAACCGAAATTTCCAATATATGAATGGGAGTGGATTTGAATTGAAATTATCTTCGGAATATTTCGATATTGGATTCCGTGATTATATGGATATTATGGAAGAATTTGGAAGATATATATATCGTTATTCCAATACGATATTTGTTGGTTTCAGAATGATATTGAATATAAGCCGATATATTTTCTATTCAGCGCCTTGTATTTAACATCAAATTGGATTTTGGGTTTGTCGTGAATGGTATCCTTAATAATACTGTTCTTAAACCCAATGGAGTTAAGAAAATTAGAAACTGACTGGAGATTAGCTAAGTTGAATGGTTTCCTAGGTATTGATCTGACGTTGGTTTCGGCTTTCGGGATTAATACTTAGGGAGTTGTTCTCTTACTAATTTACGGTTAGAGACTGATGGGATTTTGGGTTTGTCGTGAACTGTGTTTTAAATGACACTGTTCTTAAACCCAGTGTGAAAAGAATAAATCTTTTAATTAAGATTTAAAGAAGAATTACCAATAAATTAACATTTAATTGGAACTGAAAATGGAATGTGAATTGGGTTTATTGTGATTTGTGTTTTTAACGACATTCGTTCTTTAACCCGATTTACAGTTAAATGAGATTTGAATTTTATAAATCTTTTTATTAAGATTTAACGGGAATTTTCCAAAGTAAAGTTTTCCAATTTAATATATTAAATTGGAATTGAATAGAATTTGATTGATAATAATCGAAGTGAACTTCTGTGGAGGAAGATTGTTAATACATATGGAATTTAAAAGGCTTTGCCGTTATTCCATTTATATTAGTAGTCGGATACAGAAATTGATATCGATTCTATATTGATTTTTTTTTCCACGAAGATTCCATAATTAATGGAATGTCTAAATGACATTAGTTCTTTAACCCAGTTAAAGGCGGGATTACATGTCTGTCATTGTATTTCGAACTGTACGGTTGATCTTTGCTAAATATATATCTGTTTGGTGGCAGAGAATTCATTCTCTTGCTTAACACTCTTCTCTGAGACGTACGAGCTTAGAGGTTATGTATCGGCAGAAATCAATAGTACGGTGTAGATTGTCTATGCGACATGTTTGTGTTTCCAAAGATAAATAATCATTAATATTGATTTTTGGGATGATTAAAACTAAGTGGAGTTTTAATGAATCTTTAAATAGATTGAAAAAGGGAATGTGATAATTTAAATTATCAAATTTGGGAAATGATCGAGAGTGGAGTATCACCAGTTTTGCTACAAGCGATAGTTAAATCTTTAATTAGATTTGAACGGGAAATGGTAATTAATTTTACGGATAAGACCGTGGTGTTAGTTATGGAGTATTACCCGTTTTGCTCGATGGGATGAATAGGTTAGGATTGAGAAATTAAACAAATGATTACTTCGGTAAGGTGCGCTAATTCCGACTAGTTTGGAAAACCATAACATGGTTTGAATTGACATCCCAAAGGAAGATTAAAGAATAAATTTAAAGAATTTATCTTTGATAATATTAATGGGAACCTTTCCCAAAGTATATGAATATTTGAATAAAAGAATATTCAGAATTGGAATGAGGCATATGTTGTGTTTTTATAGCACTTTTTTATTATATATGCGAGTTATTCAGAAAGGTTGGGTTTATACCCATTCTGAATAACTGATTCGACGATAAGTCGACGATGAAGACGGTGGTTGAAGACCGAAGGTCTTCACATCGTTTGGATGATTACTGATGTATTGATTGGGCAGTACACCCAAGACGAGGTAATAAGTGGTGATCGTCCAGACATACTTGGAGATCGAAGAATATGCGATGGCCTATCTCCTGTATTGGACATATGGGACGAGGAATAAGGTGCCTCCGGTTTTGATCAGACCTAAAACGAACTTGTAAATGGATTGCGTGCCTAACATTGGATTTTATATTGTGTTGATTGATTTCTGTTAAATATATATCTGTTTGGCGGTGGAGAATTTATTCTCTTGCTTAACGCCCTTCTTTGAGACGTACGAGCTCAGAGGTTATATATCAATAGATATCAATCGCATGGCATGAATTGCCTGTGTGGCATGCTGAGATGCAATGATTAAGGCTTTTTTTGAAAAGCAGAGTCTTGTGGTTGATGATCAAAGCATAGCTTTGATATAGCTCCGCTTTGTGTATAGCGTTAATTCGCGAGCCTCACACCTCGGTATGAATCAAAAACGGGATAAGGGAACGCAGTGAGTGCATGACGTTTCTGTCTAGCTATGGGTGGTGTCGGGGTTTTACGCGCCCTGGCATTTATATTTTTTTACCTATGTGGTTGTTGGAATGCAAGGCACCTCTGCTATATCGGTTACTAATGAGCCGATGGATGGGTCCTTTAGGATCGAGAAACGTGTGTTCAGGTGTAACCAATCCACTTTTGCACTTTGAGTGGACCAGCACTGCAGGATCCAGGGGTTACCCAGAGTGTGTAGTCTCGAGACATTTGCTAGAGTGTCTCGAAGCGGGCTAGGAGTACATCCCTTGCCTTGACTCATGATGGAAAACCAATTCCAATACGTGACATTTCAGTTTTGATTGTAGAGCCTAATATTGGTGACATGATAGATGGTACCCATTCCACCTATGATTGATACATTGTTTTGACACTATACACTTATAATAGTATCAAATGATTTGTTTTAAACGTACCAAGCATGTTTGGCTATTTTAAGGTAAAACTCTATCCTCCTGCTTGCGTTGCATTGTGTGATGGGACCTGAGTCTTATAATAGCTTCATTTTTCCAAAAAGCATTGCATTGTTTGTTTTATGCACTGGTATTCTTGGGAGGAAACCCATTCCGTGCTATACGACGTGGTCCCTCGATTTACTCCATTTTAAAGTAAAGATTTAATAACTGTTTTAGTTCTCACACCAGTCCCAAGACTGACCCGGAGTTTATTGTTTTAACCTAAACTCTGGGTTTCCACACGAGCAGCTAGTAGTTTTGGTTTTGCAGATTTATATTCGCAGGATCCTGGTTTACAACTGGAATGATATTCAGAAAGCTCTGTATCCGTTTATCTCTTTCAGTTGTATTTTTGTATTATTTTCCGCTGCAATGTAATTTGTAAATCTCTGATATTTATCAATTGTATAATATTTATTCATACTCTGTATATTCTTGTACTCTGACGTAAATTGTTGTTATAAGCAATGAAATGTTCTTCTGTCTGTGTTCTGATTCTTCTTGTCCTCATAGCAATTCGGGCTTTCCTTTATGGGGAAGTTCGGGTCGTCACATATGTACCTTTCATTATCGTTTTCATTGGTTTTTTTTCTTTGCATCTTACCTTTATATTAAGGGAGCAAAAGCGAAGCACGAAGCGTAAGCGTCCTCTTAGCGAGTGGATTCCATCGGTGCCTGCTACAAAACTCAACAACAAATAATAGCACACAAATATATATAGGGAATAATCCAATATATAAGTAACAAACATACATGCCATAAATTAGTTCACACATGACATAACAATTTTAGAAAAGCAACAGGTGAAACATCTAAATAATCACATTCATCTAATTAAAGCATAATTACAAGTTTTTTTCCATTGTGAATATACTATTTACACAATTTCATTTTGTTGTTTTCAATGATATGCAATTCACACTTTTTTTTCATTTCTTATCCATGTTCCATTGTTTTGCCTTTATTTATTTGCATTTATTTCATTTACATACAAGTTGTTTGCTTCTAATTGGATTCATTTCAAATTTTATCACTATACTCACTATTCACTTGTAATTCATTCAATTTTGTCTCATTTATTAGTTTATTTAAACTGTTTCATTAATAATTTAGTTCACCTTGTTTATCTTACTTAGTTGCATTAAATTCCATATCAAGTTAAGTATTCATCGCTTATAATCGCGACTTAAATTTTTATTTATTTCATAAGCCATTCATTTAATTTCAACATTCATCATTCATGGCATTATTAGTATATTATCAAATTCCTTATCCCCATAACAATTTAACTTTATGTATTTGGTAAATCGTATACAAGCTATAGAAAAATGGGTATATTATCGCAATTTAAGTTTTTATTTATTTCATAAGCCATTCATTTAATTTCAACATTTATCATTCATGGCACTATTACTATATTATCATATTCCTTATTCCCATAACAATTTAACTTTATGTATTTGGTAAATCATAAACAAGCTACAGAAAAATGAGTATTATTCAAGTTCTATTTGCCAAACTATTTCAAACTCCAATGGATTCTTACTTTAATTTCTTTTCCTTTGATTTATTTCCATTTTTCACCCTTTGAAGGTTAATGCAATTTCAAGTTTAATTCAATTCATTGTTTTGAAAAAAATCATTATTTATTTGAGAACTTAAGAATTCAACTTCGGGTTTATTTCCAAATCACCTTCAAAATATCTCGTATATTATATCTTTTATATCAAACTAAGCTATAAAAGGTTTAAATGTAAATTCTATTTTGCAAAACAAGGTATGAAAGTTCTAAGTGGTCACCCCACTCAAACTCTTGAAAATAGACGTCGATGATGCATGCACTCATCACCAAAATCATTTCTCGATGACAAGTGAGGAGCATACACTTAGTTTTGAAATTCATTTGAAAACAATTTCTATATGAAACAATATTTAAAATATAATGTAATTATTTCAAAAATCATTTTTAATCAATATTGCAAAACCACCCAAAATTAAATTCTCAAATTCATATTTAACTTCTTATTTCATTACCAATTTTTTTCAGTATTTCATTTTCTTAACCATTCAATAACCAATTGTTTAAATTATTGATTGATCGAATAATATATGATGAGAATCAACAAAAATCAAAATTCATATATTTTCAAATAATTCTTTATATAAAAAAAATATAATTCAAAACAATATTATGTCAATGAGTCCTATTCGAGTGTTTAAAAATCCCTATTGATGCCTTGGCGTCTCAAGTACCGACCAGAATTCATAAATACTCAATGGAACAAACCAACGCAATACCAAATCATTTTATATCAAAATTACAAGCACGCTCTCTTATATATACTCAAACTCGTTCTAGGATATTACTACTCTATCTCTAATGAGTCAATCCCAAATAATACCAAGGTTTTCACTAAAGCAAAGCTCCGATACCAAATGTAACATCCGGGATTTTTGACCGTTCAAATCGACAATGATTCTCAATGTCGACTTAAAAAAATAAAAACTACAGATAGTTATTGGGATTAAAATAAGAAAAAGAAGATAAAAGAAAAACAATCACAGAATCTCACAGCAGAAGGACAAAATATAATAAATAAACAACAGTTCATGAAGCTACTAAAATATACATTGATTTTGCATTTACAATGATTATCAGAGTTAATTAACATACAACATACCAATATATGCAACAGAATAATATAAATGAATACGTCAGTGAAGATCCATCTTCATCTTCATAACGTCATCTTCAATAAAAGAAAACTCAGGCTGACCCTAGCATAAATGAAAAGACAAAAACACTCAGATCAGAACTAAAATATTCTTATATCAGTTAAATCAATTTCATGTGATAATATGAGTGCAATAACTTAAGAGATGTTATGGGAAATTCCATCTCTTAAGGATCCATCAAACTAGATACTATATAATATAATACGCTATTATAATAGTGTCTATGGTTAAATATAAAAATATTAAAATAGTGTAAGCGGGATTACCATTATTACCCTTACACCGTTTATACCGTTGTCGTACAGTTTGCATATAACACACCAGTATGTCGATGGATAGAGATGCGCCGTAATGCGACAACATTAAACGAAAATCTTAGGGGGCTCGATCAGGATAAATATGACAAGGCATCGAGGCAATACCCATCAGTAGTGATTCTACCGGATTGTGGACCCAGGCTGGTGGTAACACATAGCCGCGGCTACCGCCTACCCCAGATAATGCTCCCAAAATTCAAAGGCGCCAATCATTCACAAAGTAATATATATGGTATCGAAGAAGCATGTATGCTAAGAGGAGCTAGCTCACATTAACCTGGGTATGGTTCCTGTTTTAGTCATTTTAATTATGACCCGAAGGTCAAGGCTATCCATCATCGTTCTCTTTCTTCAAATCTAGTAATCGCCTCCAAATTCATCCTACTTCATTCTGGAACTCCACCGCGTACACAGTTATTAAAGTGGTTTTCGGTATTGGCAGAGAGTATGACAATATCCGATCTCGGTCTCTTTAACAACCAAACATTCACATTTTTCACACCGATCAGTTCTTTTACATTTCAAAGAGGTTCATACTTCATATCAAAACATCAGATTCTCTTAGAAAAAATCATTTTCATTATGCAAGCTAGAATATTATTATATTAAAATCTCCACTTAAAGCCAAATTTAGAATCTTGAAACAATTCCAATTCCAAACAAGTTGACTATTTAAAATAATAGAAAAGTATGTTAAAATAATCTAGATATATATAAAATAGATAGGAAATAAATAATTATATAATAAAAGTTTAAAAATAAAATAGTGTTTATCAAAATTTTCTAAAATACATATATATTTATATATGTAGTAAATATAAAATAGTTGTAAAATAGATAATTGGTTATTAAAATAGTTTATTTAAATAGTAAATATATATAAGAAAAATAGTTTATAAAACTAGTACAACATAAATATATGTTAAATAGTATAGTTTGTAAAATAAAATAAATATTTAGTAAATAGCTTATAAAATGGTTTAAAATATTAAAATTGGAATTAGTATTGTTCCTTTTGGATAACTTGAAGTCGAGTTTAAATTTCAAATCAATGCAACTTAATTTCAGTATTTCAATTTGATTCAACCTTTTTTTTTATCAATTCAATTCAGAAAATCTAATGCAAAATTTTAAAGTTTTAATATAGAATTTTCTTTCGGAATCGTTCCAGTTTATAGCAGATCTAGAGTTCACAAATCAAATATTACTTTAAATAAGGTTAATTTAATGTAAATTTTAAAGACGGACAATTGTTTATATTTTAAACAATTCAATTTCAATAGGTTCAATTCATGCTAAATTACAAATATTTAGCTTCGATTACAACAAAATAACAGTAATTAAAACAAACATTTAACTTTAAATCCCAAAATTTTAAAGTTCAATTTCGAAGGAAATCAATTCATAAAATCTCATTTATACTGTTTTTAAAACAATATTTCACATTTCAAAGTCTAAACAAAATTGTTTAACCAATCGGTATCCATGTATAATTTTCTATCTTATGGCCAAATAATACTTAAATTTTAATTTTGGGAAAGGATATATAACATTTCCATCCAAATCAGGGTCATAGGCATTTAATATTTCAACCTACGCTCTTAATTCATTTCAAAGATTAATCCCGGGTTTATTTGATGCCCGTAACATCTAAGGTAAATGTTGGGATCAATCAACACAGACAATGGTCGTATAAAATCAAGGTGAATAACAAGTAAATTTACATAAATAAACATCAATATATCGAACATATCAATTCCAAGCCATTCATTACATCGATGCATCAAAACAGTTATATATCGAATTTTTTTTACTAGTTATCAGATGATGGGTTTTAAACTAGAAATAAAATGTCAAATTTTAACATAACTATAAAATTTAAACTAACGGTCAAATTAAATTACACTATCGATGCTAGTTAACATAAATATGCAATTTTAACTACCAAACAACAATTATATCATAACGTAATTTTAATTTAACAAATATTCGAATACTTTAGTTAGGTGTGAGTGGGTTTAATCACTCACCTTTGATTTCAAACGAGATTGAAATCCAAAATTTAGCCCAATATTTTACAGTATTAGAATTCAACCAAACTTGCACCATCGCGAAGAGTTCGTCTATACAGTTCCAACGCAACAAACCGTGCATCAAACCAAGTTCGTATGAAAAGTTATACATGTTACAAGTTATACAAATCTGAATTTGAATTGAACAAAATAAAATAAAAAATACTTTCTCACCACAAATGCCACATCATCCTTCTTCTCACCCACATAAAACGTCTCTACAACAAATTCAAACCATCCATGTCCAACCCATTCATATGTTATACTGTAAAAATTTTGTGGACCTTATCAACTCGATCACGACACCTAAAAAACTAGGCTACAAATAGATCTCCACTTAAGAACTTAAGGAAACAAGTTTCATGATTTTAGGATTTAAACTAGAATTGTTTTTTATTTTTGGAAGAAGAAGGAATTTCATTTTTTGGAAGACATAGAAGAATGATGACCTATTCAGAATTTCATTTTTTGGAAGACATAGAAGAATGATGACCTATTCAAGTTGTTACAAGAGACATAAATGATAAATTAGGTTTTAGAAATGATTATTTAGGCAAGGAAATTTTATGGTTAATTAAATGGTAAAACATTCATTCCTTTCTAATCCATCTTTAATAGAATTTCAAACTTAAAGTCCTAATCTGAAATGGAACTTATATTAGTTATGTAAATCAGTTACACCTAATGTAATCCCAAATTCAAATATTCATAAATTTCAATTGAACATTTTTTTATATCCCATTATGTTCATAACTTTCATTTATCGTTTAATGTACATCAACAAAATACTTAATTACAATTAATTGCAATCAATTTATTTATCATAACTTAAATTTGATTAAGTCTCATACATTCGATATTTGCTTTATTATTCCATAAATCGTTACATTTTGGTCCTAGTACGTAACACTTGTTTTAAAATCTATTATGTCAGTCTTCTACAGTTACAATTTTTTATTCACCTTAACTGCATTAATTACATGCATTAGTTGCCATTTATTTTCAGTTTATCATCAGTGAATTAAATAATAAATATGAAATTTAAGAATTGTTATAAGTTATCAATTCAAACGCATTTGTGTATATGTTGTTTATAGCAAAAGGAAATGGTTTCACACACTAATCAGTTAGTCTATTATAATCATTATTTTTAACAGTTAATTGAACACTCAATTTATTCCTTTAATAACCATTCTTAATTTCCATTAGTTACCATTCAATTATCTTTATTGCCATTTGTTTCCACTTTATTCCAATGCACTCATATTGGGTTTTGCAATCTATGACTAGTTACAAATTCTAATTAAAATATTATAAGCTTATTGTTGTAAACAAATAAACAAATGTATTCACATACTTGTAAATTATCCTTAATAAATTTCAATATGATCACGTGAAATCTTGCTATTTATTTACAACATTTAGTTTAATTTCTTTTATTTCAATTAATAACCAAATCTTATGCCTACAATCATACACAAGTTATTATATTAATAACCTACTGAATTCACCGTTTAATAAGCTTATGCAAGTTTATATCAATTAAGTTCACTTAGTAATTTTTATTAACCTTGCATTTATCCATTGTTATCCAAAATCAACATTAAATTTAATTATATAAATTATCGCAAAATCTCGGGATGTTATAGTTGAGCTAATGACATTTGATACTGCCTGCTTTGTAGCGAGAGATCCATCTTATACGAAATATACTATACACATAGATGTTGATGTATGAGCTGTGAAGCAGGGAGACAAATTGGAGGGACCCAAAAGGATTTCTCAACACTATCGATTTGTTTACATATTTAGGTGCTGACATATGAGTTGTGGTGTAAGGGGGCAGGTTGGAGCATCCAACATGATTCATTAGTATGATTGTTATGTTATTTATATTCGTATGATGTTATATGAATTGGTTGGACTTGTGACCCCTATTGGTTATATAACATTGTCGTACGTTGAACTGTGGTGAACTTAATATATTATTATGTATAATATATTGAGGTTGTCAATTTCACACATTTTGTTGTGTTTGACATAATTTGAACTGATTGTAAAGTTATATCAATTGAGATGAGAATTTGAGAAAGTGGCTAAAACATGTTTTAAATCATTTTTAGTCAAAACCTATTTTTAAGTCATTTTGTAAGTATATGGTTTGAAATAAATTAAGTCTTTCATATAAGACTAAGAAATGATTTTCGATTATAACACCTGTTATAATAAATGATTTGTAAATGAAACCACAAGTATACTGCCATGTTGAATAACTATTGATACTTAAATCTTTAAGTGAATGTTTAAAGATAAGGGCAAGTATAAAATGGTTGCAGATCTATCGTGACAATGTGTTAATTATATTTAACCCCCTCAGATTGTATAAATGAAGTAAGTATATTTGGAACTTAAACGAATGTTTAAAGATAATTATAAAAGAAATTATTTTGGATTTGTTGTAAACAGTGTTTTAGCAATACTTGTTTTTAAACCCTTGAAATATAGTTAAACTGGAAATATACTGTTTAACAATTTTGAATATACTTAGATCATTAATAATGGATTTTAAAGATAGAAACAAGTATTGAATCATTCAGGATAAAGATATTAAAGAAGATTTTTTAACTTATAAAAGAGAAGAGGTTCGTAGTTTACATTGTTTTAAACCTATTTGATTATATTTTAAAGAAAATAATTCTGGCAAATGATTTGTGAATATACTTATACCGTATAGATAAGTATACGAATACTTCTTGAAGTATTGAAGAGTAAAAAAAATAGTGAATTAATAAAATACACGTGTATATATTTTATAACAAAGAATTGAACATACATAAGTATATAAAGGAATATTATTCAAATAGAAGTTTTTGATTAATAAATAAGTCTTATTAGATAAAAGAAGCTTCACTAACAAAAAAGTTTTTAATTAATGAAAGATTAATTAAATGGGAAACGGATTAAAAATTGTTTGTACAACTTAATTGTGCTCTGCATATTAATCATGTTGTGTAACTTGACAGTGCTTTGATTGTTTATTTTTTTGTTATTGAAAATATGCGTGGCTTGTTTCCATTTATGGTTGTCTATTTTGAATTTGATAGTTGATTAGTTGACTATAGATTTTGACCAAAAATCAATCGGATTAGTTTTGAGAGGGCTGGGAATGGTAAGTGTTTTACTTATTGAAAGCCACTTGAAAACTAGTATACAAGTTCTATGTTTTGGAAGCAGTTGTGAAGTGGAATCCATGTGGAGATTCGAGATCTGTTTGAGAAGAACGAAAACATGTAGCTATTCGTGATCTATTCAGGATGTGGTAATCCATATGTGATTCCAAGATCTATTGATATACGGGAATCCTTGTGTTATTTCAAGATTTGTTGAGCAATCTATATGTGGTCCGAGATCTATTGTGCTGTAGGAATCCAACTGGCAATTCGTATTTCCTTAAGTGGCCAAGACTTATGTGAAAGATGATGAATGTAGCATCGACATCTGAAATGACAGAAAATTGAGTACAAACACAATCTGGGTTTTAGCTAACTTGCGAAAGGTTATGTCAACTCCATATCTAAAGTGTGCTTATTGATGTTGCATGTGAGAGTTTATGGTACTTGGTTTCACGTGGTGGCTATCGGTGTTTTCGTGCATAGGCCACTTGTGTTTACCTTGTGGTATATTTTATCTAGAGATATACAACATTCAGAGGTATGTTTTGACCCTTATCAGGAGGTTGACTCCAGTTTATCTAGGGACATCTCCGACGAAAAATCCAATATGCGAACGAACCTTTAGCATTTTTGAATGTACCATTGTATGCTGACGTATGTAACCATTCCAGCTATTTGATATGATTTTTATCTTCTACACCCTATAATTATCTATTATATCACTATATTAAACCTAATGAATGTTTGGATGCTTTTGAGGGGAAAGCCATTATGAAAATCCATACAGTTTCTAAATGTATTGAGTATGCCACATATATGCTGATTTCTCACATTGGTTTACTAGCCTGATTCGGCTGTTATTTTCTTATAATGCTCGGGTCAAGCCGTATATTTTTTTGCTTTGGAGCTTTAGAAGAGGAGCTAGAGCCCAGATGTATGCTCATATTCTTTTATTTATTCCATTGCGTTTCTTGTTGTATGTATCAAAAATTGTAAAGACATGTTATTATTACTATCTAGGCTGATTTATTGTTATGTACTTTGATTGATGTATGCATATTATAGTTTTTCTCTTTATATAAAGAACATTGTTTATATTACGGATTATCGTTCCCGCATAGTGAAGTCAATGTGATAAGGGGTTCTGACACTGGTGAACGTGTGATGCAACTTTGTCTCTTACCCTTACACGACCCTTTATAGGTTAGTCGAGTCGATAGGCCGGCCGTAAAATGAGGAATGAGGTTACCATTTGTAGTCACCATCTGAAATAGGGCAATTCGTTACTTTCAGTATCAGAGTTGAAGGTTAAGCGAGAATCTTGACTCCGTGGAGGTAAGCGCATTAGAGATATGGTTAGTGACACCCTAGATTAAGTTCTGAGAATATATATATATCTGAATGCATTCTTATTAGTGAATATAAAAATGGTTTAATTGGTTGGTTTGTTTGTTTGTTAAGTCTGAATTTTGGATTTGAGTCAATCGTTTGATCCTTGTTTTTTATAAGGATTTCAAAACACTTGCAAGTCCTTCGAAGTGATGTTGTTTCCAAATTTGGTAAATGGAATAATTTTTCCAAGATTTTACATTATATATAAAGGAAATTCTCATAACTAAATATAGTTATATGGATGAGTTGTTTGTTAGGAAATGATGATATTTAATTATTCACATTTGGTGATTGATTAGTCATGCTCACCCACTTAGAAGCATTGGCTATTATTGGTTTTTATGGTTGTGCCCAACCAGTTTATGGGTATTGACTATTGTTTTTGAACATGAGCAACCTTATCCTTTTCATGCATGGGTTGGGTAGACTGATAACTATGGGAACATTGGAAATAAATGTCTTGTGAATTCAGTTTCACGATTTGACTATAATGTGTTCGATGGTAATGTTGGGTAAGAATACAACCTTAATGAAAATTGTTTAATATGATTTTAAGCAATAATTAGTACATGTGAATGATCTTGTACAAGGAATGAAAGAAAAGTTGTTAAGTAAAATTTATAAATGAGATTTATAAATAAGAAGATTTTGGGTTAATAATTTATTGGTCATAAGTCCTGGTAAGTTTGAAAATGAATTACTGAAGTTTGAAAGAAATAATAAGAATATTTGAAAGTGTTTATGAAAATAAAAGGATTTAAAAGCATTGATCTTGCTTTGATCATTGGAAAAATAATTCCTATGATGATCGCGACCTTACCGGTGTCCATTTTTGAGTTTCTGAATAAGAACTTACAACCATAGGTAATTGTTGGATTAAAACGAATTTCTATTTTGAATCCAAGATATCACTACGCCATAAATTGCCAACTGCAACGCAAATTCAAGGTGTTGCCAGCTAAAACATTGCCACAGTTATGCTAATTTTTGTGTATTGCAACACACTCTTCAATGCGTTACCATAGATATCAAATTGTGTTGCAGTAGCTATAGTTATAAACTTATAAGTTTAATTTGCCACATCATCAATCTGCATTTATAAAAAGATGCATATCTATCCTTCAATTTACCTTTTAAAAACAACATCTGAAGTTGACACCTCACTAATCCGTTAAAATCCTTCACCACCAATAGGAAGTATACTTGCGTTACTCATTCGATTCCTCTTTCTCAATTTCTTAGATCTGTTCGTTCTCACCCCCAAATTTCCAATTCCAATCCCTAATTTTCATTCACCTACTTCTTCCACTCCAACCCTCTCTGTGTCCTCGACTTCTTCCAGCGAGTCCTTGACTCCAAATGCACCCACTTCTCCCCTTCCTCGTCATCAAATGGCAATCAATCCATGAAGAAAGGTGCTAGCTTTTTATTCTGTGTTTCTCATGTACGTTTCTGCTGGTTTTTTATCATCGCTATTAATTACTATACCGAGAAACGAAAATTATTATCACTATGAGTATAATTTTGTTTGGTTGGTGGTGTTTTTTTGGGTTTTGTTGTATATTGATTCGCTGAAATGTCCTTTGAGCTGCTATTTTGTTGTTAATCAATTTAATAACACAGAACTTTAGTTCCTAGTGAAGTGCCGTTGTGAACAATTAGACCATCGACCGTATATGAGCTGCATGTTCTAAATAACTTCTTGGGTTTCCCAGGTTGTTGTTTCCTATGATGATTGAGACATGATACTGCTAGTTTTTTTTAATAAGATATACAGTGGTTTATGAAAATGGTTTCATAAGGATGCTTACATATACATGATAGTTATCATTTCTTAAGTATTATCATGATCTGTATGCATAAGACCGTCTAATAAGTATACGCATGATTTCTAAAGTGTGTGTGTGTGTGTATAATACTGGCTAATAAATACATGCATGTTTTGTTTTGGTTATGCACACAAATACTAAATGCATGAAATACATGCCTGAAAGCCTACTGAATAGTTTGTGATATCACTTCAATTCTTCCTTCAATTCGAGTTCAATGACCACTCAATCAATTTCTACTTCAAATTCATCAACAGCGGCTGCGAGAAAGAACCGCCACCACAAAATCCCAGCGAAGATGAGGACTGTGAAGGTAATATCGAATGCGGGGAAGAAGTTTTTTGGTTGCTCCATGTGGCCGGTAAGTATAAATTAGTTTTTTTTGGTTTCTTTGTCGATTATCATATCTTTCAGTGATGTTTTAGTTGAGAATTTAAGATATGTGCAGAATGGCATTTGCGGGTATTTTATGTGGCATGACGAAGTGTATGTAATCAACAACAATGCTGAATTGGATGATACTACTGTTAAATTGATGGAAAACGAAAAGACTATATCGCAATTGCACATGGAAAAGAAGACAATTAAAGAAAAGTTGCTGAAGAAAAAGCAAAAGAGGGCAAAAGCCGATGAATTTGTGGCAGAGATGAAGGAAAAGTTGGCTCTAATGCGCGTTGAATGTGGAAAACACGAGAAAGGAGAAAAATTCTTTGCAGTAGCTTTAGTTATGTCCTGGATCATGTTTGGAGTTCTTTTGTGTGTTGCTATGGTAATTTAGAGCAGTAAAGTAACATGAAATAGCATGCGTGGACAGTTTTTCAAGTATAATTTTAAGTTTTTATCACATTGTAGATTAGTGATAATTTTTTTTCACATTGCAGATTAGTGATAATTTTTGCCACATTGCCCATTAAACCTAACGTGCTGATTATTGGTAAATTTTATCCACATTGTAACTGTCTAATTGTTTACTCAGTATACACTTGTATACACACTGTGCCTCTATTATACTATGTATACACATTATTTAGATCAATATACACTTGTATCCATATTATGCCTCTGTTATGTAACTCAGTTACGTAAATGAAACGCAAATGCAAATGAAATTCAGTTATGTTTAGATCAGTATACACTTATATGCACATGTTTAGATCAGTTATGTCACTCAGTTATGTTTAGATCAGTATACACTTGTATACACATTGTTTTACACTAGTATACTATGTTATACTGAAATCCAAATGGAATTCAGTTATGAAACCTAGTTTGTGCTGAAAGGAAACTCAGTTATGAAACCTAGTTTGTGCTGAAAGGAAACTCAGTTATACTATGACAATAATTTGTGCTGAAATGCAATTGAGGCATGAATACTTCTTATTTTGTGCTAAAATGCAACTGATGCATGCAGGTGAAGGAGGCAGTGATGAGGTTGTTCAAGCACTTGTTATTGAAGGCACTAGAGGTACTCGTTGTAGTAGAGGCACTGAACGCACTGGAGGCTTGCGCTATGTTTTGAAACTGTTTTAGTTTTATGTAAACATGAATTTAGTACTAGCTGTGTTTGTAACTGAAATGTCTGTAAAATTGAATTTAGTGACTGTTTTGTTATTTTGTAGTTGGCTAAGTGCTACTTGTGTTTGTTGGTTAATTTGAAATAAAAGATTTCTTTGTTAATTTCAGTGTGATGTTATGTTATGTAATGTTGCCATAGCTATGATATAATGTTGCAGTATGTGATGTTAAATGTTGCCCTAGCTATGATATAGTGTTGCCATTGGATGGTAAAATTATTGCCATAGATTTATGCATGTGGGACCCACAACAGGATTCCGTGAACTCAAGCTACAGATTTTAGTGGTGATTCCGTGAACCCGGGCTACAGATTTTAGTGGGGCCCACATTTTTGTAAATTTAGTATCTGTGGCAATACCAGTACAGATGTTGCCTTAAGGTCGCAAAGATGTTGCCTTTGACTCTAAGGCAACGTGGCAAAATGCATCACCAAAAAAGTGTTGCCACAGATCATTTTTTGTCTATAACAATACTTTTTTGCACTTTCTGCATCACTTCTTTGGTGTCGTAGTATGAAATCTATGGCGTAGTGTATTTTGTTTTGAAATCCGGGAGATTGATTTAGAAGTTTTCATCTAAGATGCGATATAGATGCATACGTTCGATGTATTAGACTTATTTGATTTTGTTTCTTGTTTGATATAATGTTTAGTAGGTTTCATTTTTAGATGAAATGGAATGTTTGACAATTCTGGATAGTCGGACCTCCAAGTTGAATTAGAAGAATCTAGCTAAATGTTATGTTAAAACATAAGAGGATAAGTTTAGAACTTACAATTTTTGAGAAATGACAATTTTAAACCAATTTGAAATTGTTAAATTGATTGAGTTAGGTAAAATAAACATGTTATTTTTTATACACCTAGAAAGCATAATACCATGCTGAAACTTAAACTTAGGTATAGAATGGATAATAAACATTCATCAATAACATTTGTTTATTGAAGCGACCCAAAAATTTTCACCAAATTTAAAATCATTTTTAAATATTATTTAGGTAAACACTAGGGTCGACTTCTCTATCATCACTAATTCATATCAGGATCACTCAACACTAATATAAAAATATCAGTATACTACAAAATTAGAACTTGAATATAAGGAGATATACAAGTCTCCTTTACTTATATCAAAGTAAAATCAAATAGTAAAGGTTAGTAGATTAATTAAAAATAATTAATCACCACATAGCTGTTTTAAACGTGATTAAATTAACTTGTCTTCTCTTTTAAACCATTTCTCTTAAAATATTAATTTGATAATATTCACATATAACATCATGACATTGCATAACTAAGTATTCAAAATTAGAATGTTTAACTTACATGTACTAGGCATACATTCTCATTACTATCTACACAAATACACATTTACATCTACCCAACAGAACATACGAACGAATAATGTAACTACCCGGAAAATCAGAACCAATTTAAAATTTTTAATTTAGCTATTTTAATGAATTTTGAATATATAAAAATAAATTATTTTAAATAATAACAAACAAAAATCTATTTGGATCAAAGTTATAGCGAATATATTTATTTTAATTATAAAACAAGGCCTGAAATGGTGCGGTAGTTTGAAAATTTAAATTCGAACTTTGACTGACTGTACATGATGCAAAATAAAACGGATTTTAGTGAAAACAAAAATATTTAAATCTGTTTAAGAATATCTTTCTAACGAATCTGAAAAATCGAAATTTCATAGCGGGAATCAAAAGTTATGGACAAATGAATTTTCAGAAAGGTCGCTATGGAATTAATATAGCCCTTGAAAATAGATATTTTGCAAACGACCTCCGTTTTCGACGAAACCACTTTTTTGGATTCGGAATGTCAAATTATTGCTAGATTCCAAATTCCAAAAATTTTGGAGTTAATATGTGAGCGTAGCAAAAGAAAATGTGTTTGGCTAATTTCAGTCAATTTGGATCGACCAGAAAATGGCCATTTTTCAAACGGTCTCCAAATTCAATGAAACTAGTTTAGTTGGGACCGTATTGTCCAAACATAGCTAAATTTATTTTTCTGGAATTTTTGGAATCAGTATGTGGCCCCGGCAAATTAAAATGTACGTTCAAATCCATATTTGAGTATTTTATATTTTAATTTGAAGAAAAAAACTGATTGAAACAGTCGAATGGACCTACGAAACATATTCCATTGTGTTCGGAATGAGGGTATTTATCCAGGTATAATAGTCGTTGGGTTTGAATTGGAGTTCGTAAGGAGAAAGGGGTATTTTTGGATTTTAAAATAAATATAAAAGGGCTGGGCCAATCAGAATTCACCATTATTTTCTCTCTCCCCGACTCCCCTTCAGATCGCGACGGCGGAAAAAGCATCCCTCCTTCTCTCCTCTTTTTCTTCCAATCCGCTCAGTAAAATCAAATGTCATAGTTGAAGATTTTGTAGTGTTCCTCACGAGCGTCACATCCATTTAAGGATTGGATTTTTTCGTGCCCCGTATTGTTCGAATAGAGCTCGGGAAGTTAAAGACTTCAACCCACCGCCACCCCTTCCCCTGGTGGATCGAAGTGGACCCACCCCCGGCGCCAGCGCGCCTCTCCTCCCTCTTCGTCGTTGTGAAGGCCGATCGTCCAACCACTTCACCGTTTGCACGAAAATTCAAAATCTAGTTTTGAACGAATTGGCTGAGGTACGATTTTTGTTTATTTAAACTGATTTCGACAAATAAAAGCGTTGAAAACTTATAAAATTCATATCTTTTTGTTATGTGGTCGAAATCCAGTGAAACAAGAGACATTGGGCTCGTGGCGACGTCTTCTACATTCTAGAAGAGACATATAAGCGTTGTACACCTCATGTATAAGCGTTGCATAAATTATATGTGCGATGTATAAGTTATACATACGTTGTAAAAATTATATGTGCGTTGAATGGAGTTGAAATGAAATGGAAATATATTTATATAAGTATATATATATATATATATACTTCCCTCGTCCACAGACCATGGACGATATATATTGGTTGTGATTGTTTGGATTTTGGTTGATGTGATAAATGGGAATGGTTGATAATAATTGTTTGTGGTTGAAACAAAATTGGAATTGTTTGTGGAAAAATCCATTGTGATATGAAAATGAATCGAAATATTTAGATTATAAGGATAAGCCCTTTAGGGAACGCCGTGAGGCGTAAGGTAGTGCGAGGAGCCGTACTTGGGACGGTGCCGGTTTTAAACCCCCTACCGTTATGCTGCCGAAACTTTCTGAAATATTCATGTGTTTGATTTATATTCATGTGTTGGAAAAATATTCATATGACGAATAATTGTTTGAATGATAAAAATCACAATTTTATCATGTATATGAAGTATATAAAATATTCATGTTTGAAATAAATTGTTTTAACAATAAAAATCACATTTCTATTATATGTATGAATCGCTAAAAATATTCATGTTTTAAATAAATTGTTTTAATAATAAAAATCACATTTTTATTGTATATATGAAGTGTTGAAAATAGTCATGTGTTGAAATGAATATTTGTTGGGTACAAATATTATTTTTACCTTATATAAGAAATAAAAATTGTTTGGAAATGGAAGAACGGATTATATTTATATATGTATATAAATATAATTAAATTAAAACGAATAACGACGCTGCAGTTCGTATTTTGAAATCGTGATTTTAAACGATTATTATGGGAGATCCGACCGTCGGATTTTCCCAAAACTAAAACCTTTGGGTCCGCTTTGAAAATATCTTTCCAATGATACCAAATTTGTAAAGATCCAACGGTTAGATTGTGTGGAATGTTTAACTCAAATCTGAATAAAAACAGTGCCAGAATAGATTATATATATATGCATTTATATATATTATATAATTAAAATAAATCGAATAACGACGTTGTAGTTCGTATTTTGAAATCGTTACTTCAAACGATTGTACTAGGAAATCCGACCGTCGGATTTTCCCAAAACTAGAACCATTGGGTCCGTTTTGAAAAGATCTTTCCAATGATATAAAATTTATAAAGATCCAACGGCTAGATTTGCAGATATGTGTAAATCAAATCTGGAAAAAACAGTGCCATGGCCGCATTATGGCCTGAAGCGTCGTTTGAATAAATGGGCTATTTTTAAATAAATAAAAATAGCGATAAATCGTTATAAAATATTATGAACGATGTGGAATGGAAATAAACCGAATTTACTCAGTTTATTGGATATTTGATTGTTGAATGTGTTGGACATGAAAATTATATTAATGAACCGAATTATGGATGTCAAATAATTTAACCAGGAAATGAATTGATTTGAATTATGAATATACGTGAATTATTTGAAAAGGCCGAGTTAATTCTCATTTCAAATTTGATCGATGATTAGAAGTCGAAGATATGAAAATGGTGCAAGGCCGAGGATCTTTACATCGAATGGATGGCTACTGATGCCTTTGATGGGAGTTGCTGCCCTAAAGGGGTTATAGTGGTGGTTGTCCGGACGTACTTGTTAATCGTTCGGATGTGCGAGGACCTCTCTCCTGTATTGGACATATGGGACGAGGAATAAGGTGCCTCCGGTTTCGTTCAGACCCAGAATGGACTTGTAAATGGATGGTGTGTCCGACGTTGGATTTCATCCTGTGTGATTGATATTCGTCAGTTGCATGGCGTGAATTGCCGGTGTGGCATGCTGAGATGCAGTGATCAAGGATTTAGTTGAAAAGCAGAGCCTGGTGGTTGATGATCAAAGAACGGCTTCAAATAGCATAGCTTTGTGTATAGCGTTGATTCGCGGGCCTCACACCACGTTATGAACCAGAAACGGGAGAGGACTTCAGGAAGGACATGTGTTTCCTTCTAGCTAGGAGTGGTGTCAGCGTTTTGCAAGCCCTGACGTTTTACTTATGATCGATAGCGAGGCGCCTCGGTTGTTTCGGTCGTTCCGAGGCCGATAATTTGGTCGGGATATGACCAGTTTACGCCCCATAGGGCGGGGAAACGCAGTGTTCAGGCATTTTAATCCACTCCGTGTGGACCGACCTTGACGATCCAAGGGCCCACCTGAGTCTGGGTCCTGAGGCTCGGGCTAGACAGTCTCGAAGCGGTAAGGACGATCCCTTGCCTTGGTTCATGACGGAAATCCAATTTCCAAATACGACATCATGCGGTTTTGATTGTAAACATATATATGGCGACATAGTGGTATGGGGCACTTATGACGTCTATGATTGATACTTATGATTGGAATTGTTTTTGAAACATATAAACACTAGTAATAATATCAAATACTTTTGTTTTATATGCGTCAAGCATATTTTGGCCATTATAAGGTAAAACTCTATCCTCCGGTTTGTGTTGCATTATGTGATAGGAACTGAGTCTTATAATGGCTTCATTTTTATAAAAAGCATGGTGATGTTTAAATGATTTACTTGTTTTGAGCACTGGCAATCTAATGGAGTAAATCCGTTCCGCATTAGCGGCGTGGTCCTGTGGTTGGCCTTATTATAAAATAAGTTTAGTAGATTTCTCATAGCAGTCCCATGACTGACTCGTAGTTTGTTTCACTTGCAAACTCGGGTGCCCCATTTTCCACACGGGCAGCTTTGTATTCAGGTTTTAGCAGGCTCTATCTAGATAGCTATGGAGCTGAAGATGGATTCTATCACTTCTTTTTATGTTTTTCAGCTCCTGTTATGTATATTATGTTTGATTCCGCTGTAGACATTTTATATAAAGCTGAATTGTATTTTTGTACTAAGTATGATCATGTATACTGTGTAACTCTGATGATTATGTTTATCCAGTGTATTTATTGTACATTATCTGGTGTAATGATATATTTATGTTCTGTTGTTATCAGTTTATGTGTTATATTCCAAAGATTACCCTTTCCACCGTGGAACGGGGGTTTGGGGTCGTCACACGTGGTATTAGAGCTTTGGTTAAGCTTAGTTCTAGAATATAACATATTAACGAACTCATCAGAAATAGAACCAGTAGTGTTCTAAGACAAATTACTCAATTTCAGATAGGATCAGTAATACCCTAGAATGAGTGTAGCAGAATGAAATGCAACCCAATAGACACATTTACATTCAAGTATATGTCTTTATGCTTTAGAATACCTTTTCTGTTGGCCTTACACTTTGTCTGCTATTTGCAAACATTGAAAAATGAGTGGCAGAAGTAGAAGAGGTAGGTCAGAACCAGATATTGAAGCTCTATTAAAGATGTATCGAAATCTGGGTGGAGTACCATTCTCGGGCAATGAATCCTTTATTCAAACACAAGCATGGATGCGCTCTACTGAGAAATTTTTTGAAGGTTCAAAGCTGAGAGATGATTAGAAGAGATTACTGGCATCTTGGGCACTCAAAGACGAAGCTTTAATCTGGTGGGAAACCGTTATTAAAGATAATCCAGAAGGTAATATTACCTGGGATAGACTTAGAGAAATTTTCAATGAAAGATTTATTCCTCCAGAAGCAACTGAGCGGTTAAGTGATGAATTCTACTATGTGATACAAGGAGATATGACCATTCCGAAATATCATAAGAAATTCAAAGAACTTTCTCGTTTTTCCCCGCATCTAATTCAAGATCCTAAGAGTAAGAATCTGAGGTTTATTAACGGGCTTCAAAGAAAGTACCAAAGTAGTGTAACTGCACATGTGCAACTTCCTTTTTTAGAAATGATATACGTGGCTTACCAATATGAAGATCTGGATAAGCATGGTCTTTTGGGCGATGAAGAGGAAATCAGTACTAGCAACAAAAGGAAATTTGAAACTGATAGTCTGGGGGCAAGTACGCAGTCTGAGGTAAGTACGACGTCTGGGGTCAGAAAGAAGCCAAGAAGCAATAGGAAAAAGGTTAAGTCTGAGAAAGAACCAGTAGCGACTGCCATATACCTTAACTGCAATCAGAAAGGCCATTTGTCCAGAAAATGTATATCTTTGAAAATGCAGAGAAAGAATGGATCTAAATCCAAGAAAGAGTTTCAAGAGAATAGGGGATGCTATAAGTGCCACCAGGCTGGTCATATTGCGAAGAACTACCAGCTATCACAGAAATCTAAAGTAGTGCATGTAAATGAAGTGGCAGAAGTTCCAGCACCCTCAGTCAGTCAAGCGAGGCCAGATGTTTTAGAAGGCACGCTTACTGTCAAAGACATTCCAGTTAACGTACTGTTTGATACAGGCGCGTCGCGAAGCTTTATTGCAAGTAATACGGTTAAGAAACTGGATTTGAAATTGAAAAAGCTCAAAGAACCCATGACTGTCCATAATCCGGTTGGGGGTTCCCTCGATATTTGTTGGATTTGTGGGGTGCCTGTCTCTGTTTCCCGTTATCGGTTCCCTACCATCTCGATCGTCATGAATTTTACAGAATTCGATCTTATTCTAGGATTGGATTGGTTAACCAAATATGAAGCTGAGGTTAAATGCACCAAGAGAGTTGTTAAGGCAAAAACAAAGTTCGGGGAGTATATAACCATTCCATGTGAAGGTCCAAATTCAGATAGAAAAGACTTTTGGTCAGCTCTGGATGTTTCTCCTGCTGAAATAGAAAATATTCCTGTCGTTGCAGAGAATACTCTGGTTGACGTAGAAAATATTCCTATCATCAAGAATTATGCGGATGTGTTTGAAGAAGTTGTTAGCTTACCTCCGCGTATAGAAATTGGTTTCAAAAATTATTTAATTCCGAATGCAAGGCCAGTCGTTCATGCTATTCGAAGAATGACCTTGAAGGAAAAAGAAGAGTTAGACAATCAATCTCGACAACTTGTATGGAAGGGTCTGATCAGGCCTAGTTTCTCTGATTGGGGAGCAGCAGTGATATTTGTCCCAAAGTCAGACGGTTCTCTTAGACTATGTGTGGATTATCGTGACTTGAACAAGCAGACGTTAAAGAATAAATATCCATTGCCGTGAATTGATAATTTGTTGGATCGACTGAATGGCGCACAAGTATTTTCATGAATGGACCTAGCTACAGGTTTCCATCAGCTTCGTATTGTCGAAGAGAGTGTTCCTTTGACAACATTCAGAGGTCCAGATTTATCCTACGAGTGGTTAGTAATGTCGTTCGGTTTATGTAACGCTCCAGCTTATTTTGTCGATCTAATGAACAGAGTATTCAGAGAAGTATTGAATAAATTCGTACTGGTTTTCATTGACGACATATTGATCTTCTCTAAATCAGAGAACGAGCACGCAAAACATTTGGAACAAGTGTTGGAAATTCTTAGAAAGAATGTTTTAAAGGCAAAATTTTCCAAATGTATATTCTGGCAAGAAGAGGTAAAATTCCTTGGTCACGTCATATCAAAGGAAGGAATTTATGTGGATCCCAGTAAGATCACAGCTATTCAGGATTGGAAGCAGCCAACTACGCCCATAGAAGTTCGAAGTTTTCTTGGATTTGCTAGTTATTATCGGAAATTCGTTAAAGATTTTTCAAGGATATCGAGTTCCTTAACAAAGCTTACTAAGAAACATTCAAGGTTCAATTGGACTCCAGAATGTGAGACAATTTTCCAAGAGCTGAAGTTAAGGCTGACAACTGCTCCACTGTTAACAATTATTGATGGCAATCAAGGCTTGAAAGTCTAGACAGATGCTTCTAAAGAAGGTCTTAGTGCAGTATTAATGCAAAGAGGCCAAGTAGTCGCTTATGCTAGCCATAAGTTGAAGCCACATGAGAAGAATTATGCAACTCATGATCTTGAATTATTAGCCATCGTGCTTGCTATGAAAATATGGAGGCATTATCTATTAGGTGAGAAATTTGAATTATATACCGATCATCAATCATTGAAGTATTTATTCACCCAGAAGGATCTGAATATGAGGCAGTAGCGTTGGCTAGAATTTCTCGCGGCATATGATCTTGATATTTTGTATACTCTGGGGAAAGCCAATGTTGTGGCTGATGCACTCAGCAGAAAAATGTGATCATCGCCAATCTTATCATTACACCATCGTTAATTGATAAAATATCTATTCTTTAGAAAGATGATAGTTTTGTTAAAGAGATGATCAAAAGAATTCAAAGGGGCGAAGTCTCCAGTTTCCAAGTGGATAGCTGTAACAACCCGTATTTTTAAACAACACGTTATAACTTAAAACAGGGCAGAATTAAATGTTAAATTCTGAATCAGGGGAAATGGGCTGTGCCATTGCGTTCATCTCGGAAAAATACGCGAAATAGAGTCCGAGTTTTTGAAAAACGGAGCCCGTATGACCAAGTTATGGCCCGTCAAAGTTTTCAGAAAATTTCAAGTTCAAAAACAGTTCAAATTTAAATTCGGAATTCAAATTCAGCCAAAACAGACTGGGCGGGAAAATTCCCGTCCATACAGGTCGACAGGGGGGTCGACACTAGGGTCAACCTCCCCCCCAACCAGGTCGACACTAGAGTCGACCTGGGGGTCGACCTCCCTGGTCGGCCAGGTCGGCCTGGTGCACTTATTTTGGCTGTTTGGACCTGTTTCGTTGGCTAGTGACGTGATTTGATGGCTCAGATTTGATTTAGGGTTAATCCTATGGCTAAAACTAAACCTAAACTCTATAAAAAGACCCCTAAGCCTACCCTAAACTCACACAAACTAATCCTACAACTAAGTGCTGCCAAAATGCTCTCTAATCATGGCCTCCACCTTCTTCATGAGAGCATGAGTGTTCCAAATCAAATCTAAGTAGAAGAAGCTATCTTTCTTAGTTCAAAGAGCCATCTTTCTTCGTCATAGAAGCTATTTTACTTATTTCTCAAGGCTTAGAGTGGAGCATATTATTTTCTTTGCGGATTTGCTAGTGGCTTCGTCTCAATCTTATTATATATTATTCTAAATCACTTAGCCATGAATTGTAAGCCCTATTCTACTCTTAGATTTAAACTATGAAGTTAATATGATCATGTAGCAAGTTTAAATGTGACTTTTGGGCTATATTTGTATGCATAGATCCATGTATGACTCTTTTGATCTATGATTGTGGCACTATCATAAACCTAGTATCATTTACCTTGATTTTTGGGTAGAAAGCTATGAGCTTTATTTGTTGGTTATGCATAATGCAACATAGAACTTGGTAGTTATGCATAAATGCAACATAGAACCATCTTATAACCTTGATATTAACCCGCATATGATCTTGAACTATGTGCTAATCACATGTTTTCACCCTATGTCAACTATGATCATGTTATCACCTATTTGCTAAGTGGATGCCATGCATGTTTTGAGGCTAATAATGCTATATGCTAGTATGTTGAACCCCTTTTGCCTCATATATCACCATGTTGAACTTGTGATAGACTTTGCCACTTTATGCCCAACTTGTCATATCATTATGCTACCCTTTTTGATCTATATGCGTTGATGCGAACTTACGTGCGATGGGGTTACGTCATGGGTAAACTTAAATGACATGAAACATGACTTGAAAATATGACATGTGATTATGCTTGAAAACATGAACGTGGACATGACATGTAGAAAACATGAAGGTGGCCAACTCGAGGTTGGGTTGAGTTTGTAGCATAAATCTACCCGGAACCGACCGGCTTAACTAGTGGCTACAAACAATAGGACCCAATGTGAGTAGTTGGTCACATCGCACTTGAAACCTAAGGTTAGACTAGGTTGTGGTGTAAAGCTACCCGGACCTGCCCGGCTTAACTAGTAACCACAACAAAGTCTAATGTGAGAGGTTGGGGTGCATTAAGTTAATTAATGCCACATGGTAGGGTTAAGTCATGGACCACTTGAATACTTAACCAATTAAACATGATGGGTTGGTAGGGTTAAGTCATGGACTACTTGAATACTTAACCAATTAAACACGATGTATTGATAGGGTTTTGTCATGAACTGCTTGGATACACTTGACCAACTCAATACATGGTTAGGATAGGGTTAACCACACTTAACCCGCTTGAAATCCTAGTTACGTGGTCCTTTTCAGCAGTAACCCACTTGGGAGTATCTGGATACCCTGGACTAGGCCAGGGTGGGGCACGATTACTGGACTGATTGTAAGAGACCAAAAGAGACGGCTGAATAGTGCACCGGTTGTTCAGGCGGACCATGGTCGTGTACATTAAGTCTGGAGTTGAACATGGGCACCAGTAGGTTTAGACTGTGCGTGCTTGAATTGTGTCTGTGGTCTACACCTTAGGGCTGGATACACCCTAGGGTGGACCTTGCACAGTTAACTACATTCCATGATTAGGCCGTATGACACCGATACACGACGAGTTAGGCTTATAGGGAGCCAATCGACTAGACCGAGTAGTTGGACCTTGATTTAGGTCATCTCATGATGTTGGGCCAACTTTGGGCCAAGGGATCATTTCTTGTTTATACTTGACATGGATTAGAACACTAGTACACCTGGTGCGACTTAACCTTGTATATGCGATGCCATACTTGATTTATCTTGTTAACTTTTCACCATGCCAGTTATCATCCTATGTTTCATCTCTGTTTTACATGTCCAGTTAACTTTATTTGTTTTTATACTAATAGTAGGTAGGACTTACCAGTCTTTTTGACTGACCCGTTTTCTTTCGCCTCTTTTCTTCCGTTTCCCCCCCAGGTTCTCAGGGTGGGAACACTAGCACCTAGCTTGGATCTTTAGCTTGCTTACTGGATAGCTCATGTACGGTTTGGACTTGAGCTCGCTATGGCTTTACCACGTCTACTTTGGGGATAGTTTACTTTATGTTATTTCCAGTTTTCAGTTTATGTTTCTAGACTTGTAGTAGTTGGAAAATAATGACTCAGTACTTTTGATGTAAGTTGACTATGGTTTTGAAATAGTAGTTTTATCCGCTGCTTTACTTACTCTGTTTTACTTATATGTTCTGTCTTGTGATATCTTTATGCATGTTTACCTTGTCCAACACCCCTCCAAAGCTAGTGTACTTGCAAGAGTGACCCTGGCGGAGGTGGGGTGTTACATTTGGTATTAGAGCCAGGTTTTACTAGATCGGACAAAAGTTTTAAAACCCTTTTGAAAAACTATTTTCAAAACCAATTAAGTATTTTCCAAGAAAGGTCTAGTTTTTTTTAAAAGGCTATTCCCCAAAAGCCATTAGCACTATCCTTGGTTTCCTCGCTCTAAATCTATCTTTTCCTTTTTCAGCATGGCCGATCTTAACCTTCCCGAGGGAATAACCATACCCGGATGGTTCCGAAGGTACTTGGAAGCTAGGGCCAACGATGCGGGCCCAGCAAACACTCCCACCGTACCTGAGGTTCCTCCTCCTCAGCGTCCACAAGCGGATTTCGCAATGATTTGCAAAGACTTTAAGGCGATGGGTGGAAAGAATTTTATTGGGACGGAGACTTTTGTTGAGGCAAGAAATTGGTTAAAAGAAACTGAAGACCTCTTTGGCATCTTTGATGTGGAAGACCGTAGAAAAGTTCTGTTGGCAGTATGGCTATTGAAAGAGGAAGCTGCTTATTGGTGGGAAGTCACCAACGCTACTAGGCCTATAGAGACTTGGGCCGACTTTAGGATGAGATTTGGGCTTAAGTTTCTATCATCTGCTGAGGAGAATCTACAAATGGAGAAGTTTATATCTTTGAAGCAAGGGGACATGACAGTGAGGGAGTATGTGAATAAGTTTAACCAGCTTGCTCGATTCGGTTTGGACATGGTTAACACACCCCAGAAGAAGGCTCTACGCTTTGCACGAGGGTTGAATGAGCCATTACAAGGTTTAGCCATGTCTCATATACCCATGGGGGCCACTTTTGAAAGCCTTGTAGACATGGCATTGCTTCAGGGAGATGATAAGAATGGCAAGAAAGAAGTCAATCCTAATGATACTCAAACCAAGAAGGCGGACTCCAAGTGGGGAGGAAATCAGAGAAACCAGAGCAGTCAGAACAACAAGAACAACAAGGGTAACAAGGCCAACAACAACAAGGCAAGGGACACAAGAAAGTGCAACTTCTGTGGGATCGTTGGACACATAGCCAAAGATTGTAGGAAAAAGAAGAGGAAGATGGGAGAATGCTTTCATTGCAGAGAGATTGGGCACTTCAGTAAGGATTGCCCAAAGAAGCAAGGGCAGGGGCAAGGACAGACTCAGCGAGCAGGACCTTCTGGAGGGCAGATGCATGCTCTCAACACTGCTCCAGTTCCGGACCGAGGTAGTATTTCTGTAGAAAGTCTTGTTTATATTTATGGTTTTCCTGTTCGAACTTTATTTGATTCTGGCGCATCGCATACCTTTATTTCCTCTGACATTGTTGAAAGTTTGCACCTAAGTACTAGTCTAGTTGAGGATCCCGTTAGTGTTTCAAATCCAATTGGGGGTTCCGCCCATCTGTCTATGATTTGTATGGATTTGAGGATTTCTATCTTGACCGTAGAATTCACATGTAATGCTTATGTTCTCGGGTTCATGGGATACGGGTTGATTTTGGGCATGGATTGGTTGTCCAATTATGGAGCCATTCTCGATTGTGAGCATAGGATAGTGAGGCTTATGACTCGCCTTGGCAATACCCTAGAGATTTCTTATAACCCGCTGGATCCCGTCATGTTATGTTATCTTGAATCCCTCGACTCGTCTATTGACAATCTTCAATCTGTGAGGGTGGTCCGAGAATATCCTGATGTTTTTGATGAGGTGAAGGGGTTACCCCCTAAACGAGAGATAGATTTCCGTATATATCTTGTTGATAATGCCAAGCCAGTTTCATTGCCTGTTAGGCACATGGCCCCGCGAGAAAGGAGAGAGCTTAGCAAGCAAATCAAGGAGTTGCTTGAGAAAAATTTCATTAGGTGAAGCTTTTCAGAATGGGGTGCTCCGGTGGTATTCGCTACTAAGGCGGATGGTTCGCTTCGTCTATGTGTTGATTATCGTGAGTTGAACAAGCTGACAAAGAAGAATAGACACCCGTTACCGAGGATTGATGATCTCTTTGACCAGCTTGTTGGTGCTTCTGTTTTCTCTCAGCTCGATCTAGCCACCGGATTCCATTAGCTTAGAGTGGCTGAGGATAGTATTGACAAGACTGCGTTTAGGACTCCAGATGGATTCTTTGAATGGCTAGTCATGCCGTTCGGTTTGACTAATGCACCCGCATACTTTGTTGATTTGATGAGTAGGGTGCTCAGGGAGTTCCTTAACAAGTTTGTGGTTGTCTTCGTGGATGATATTCTGGTCTTCTCTAAGGACGAGGAAGAGCATGCTACACACCTCAAGGAGGTTATGGATACGCTTAGAGCTCATCAGTTGAAAGCCAAGTTCTCTAAATGCCATTTCTGGAGAAGGGAAGTTCGGTTCCTTGGGCATATAGTTTCTAAGCAGGGCATAGCTGTCGATCCCGCTAAAGTGGTGGCGGTACAAGACTGGAAAGTTCCGAAGAATGCAACTGAAGTGAGAAGCTTTCTCGGTCTGGCAGGATATTATAGGAAGTTCATTAAGGACTTCGCTAGGATTTCGGCTCCTCTTACTAAGTTGAAGAAGAAGAACTTAGTCTTTGCATGGGACTTAGAGTGTGAGCTTGCTTTTCAAAGGCTCAAGAAAGCCCTCACCACAGCTCCAGTTCTAGCATTACCCGATGGAGGGAAGTTGTTTACCGTGTACACCGATGCATGTGGCACGGGATTGGGCGCTGTCCTGATGCAAGAAGGGAGAGTGATATGCTTTGGGTGTAGGCAACTCAAAGTTCATGAGAAGAACTATCCCACTCATGATTTGGAGTTGGCGGCGATCGTCTTTGCACTCAAATTCTGGCGCCACTATCTTCTAGGCGAAAGGTTTGAGTTATATACTGATCACAAGTCGCTCAAGTACCTCTTCTCGCAGAAAGATCTGAATCTAAGGCAGCAAAGGTGGATGGAATTCTTGGCATCATATGACTTCGAGATAGCTTATACCCCTGGCAAGGGTAATGTTGTGGCGGATGCGCTAAGCAGAAGAAGGTTGACTTTGAGTCCCTTGTTTGTTGAGATGAAGAGCCTAGAGTTCTTGGCAACCTTTGATTTCACACTAGCTGTTGAGTCGATGACTGGTTCGTTAGCATCCCTTGAGCTTAGACCTATACTTCTTGATCAAGTTGGGGCTTCACAGAGGGAAGACCCGCATATAGTCGAGATCATGGACAAGTTGATCCGGGGTGAGACGTCAAGTCACCTCGCTAGATATACTATTGATGACAAGGGATGGCTAAGGCGTGATGGAAGACTATGTGTCCCACGAGTGGGAGACTTAGTAAATAAAGTTCTTAAGGAGGCGCATCACTCGAGGATGACCATACATCCCGGAGGGGATAAGATGTACCGGGATATGAAGCGCATTTTCTTTTGGGATGGGATGAAGAAGGATGTGGCAGAGTTTGTTTCTAGATGCATTGTTTGCCAACAAGTGAAGGCCGAGTCGAAGAAGCCCGGTGGGCTATTGCATCCATTGGAGGTTCCGCTATGGAAGTGGGAAAGTATCTCTATGGATTTTGTGGATGGGTTGCCGAGAACAAGAAAGGGGAATACTGGCATATGGGTCATAGTTGATAGACTTACGAAAAGTGCTCATTTTATTCCGGTGAAGAGCAAGAGGACCGCATCATGGCTAGCATCTGTTTATCTTTGAGAGATAGTACGATTGCATGGAGTCCCTTCTAGCATAGTCAGCGATCGTGACCCAATCTTCACTAGCCAATTTTGGAATAGTTTGCAAGAAACGATGGGTACGCGATTGAATCTAAGTACGACCTATCACCCACAGACGGATGGCCAGACCGAAAGGGTGAATAGGGTACTAGAAGATCTGTTGAGGCTATGCATTCTTGACTTTGGTGGTACTTGGGAAGATCATCTTCCTCTAGTGGAGTTTGCTTATAATAACAGCTACCAAGCAAGCATAGGGATGGCACCATTCGAAGCTTTATATGGGAGGTCGTGCAAGTCACCAACATGTTGGTGGGAGACGACGGATAAGCTTATACTTGGGCCCGACTTGATAAGGGAAACATCCGAGAAGGTTGAGTTGATTCGAAGGCGGATGAAAGCAGCCCAAGACAGACAGAAATCCTACGCAGACAAGCGAAGGACAGACTTGGAGTTTGAGGTTGGAGATATGGTCTTTGTGAAGGTTTCTCCTTTGCGAAATGTGGTTCGTTTTGGAGCAGTTGGGAAGCTGGCACCAAGGTTCGTAGGACCCTTCCCTATTATAGAAAGAGTTGGGAAGATGGCTTATAAGGTGGAATTGCCCGAGAAGCTGGCCGGAGTGCACAATGTTTTTCATGTCTCGCATCTCCGAAAATGCCTACATGAGTCAGCCGAGGCAGTTGAGCCTAGCATTCTTGAAGACATGGAGGTAGAGAAAGAGGCAACCCTGAGGCGAGCTCCGATTCGTATCTTGGGAACGGAGATCAAGAAACTGAGGAATCGAGAAGTCAAGTTAGTAAAGGTTCAGTGGAGTGAAGCCGATGAAGATGCAACTTGGGAAACCGAGGAGAAGATGCGTGGGCTTTATCCATTCCTTTTTGAGGGTACATTCTCAATCTCTTTTCCTAGTTAGCATATCTTTCCTTTGCTATCCATGTTTATCTTGTTATCTCGTTAACCTTGTCATGAGAACCTTAGGTAGAAACCCTTTGGATGAAACATGTATTTGAAACATGTTATGCTTGATGTTTGCCAGTGGTTGCAAGTGTTTGCAAGTGGATACTCGTGGATGCATGATACACATTAGGCACTAAGATCGGCTCACACACTTCCATATTGCGTATGCATGAGTGCTTATACTTATTCATGGCTGAAACTTGTTATGCTATCACGTGGATGTTGCATATGGATGAATGTTATGTGCACTCATATAGAGATTATGAATTATGTTAGGAATTTGCATACATATGGACTCATTTCACTTACATACTTTGCATTAAGGAGGTTTACTGAATCAGTAACCGCCTGATTTTCGCATTAGATAAGTACATATACACACACCTTTGCATATGTTCATACAGCATTTAGAATCTTTTAAGGACAATGACTGCTCGTGGATGATGTTTTGAGTAGATGGATGATGGATGGTAGGATACGTTCTTCCTAACTTGAAGATTTCGGGGACGAAATCCTTTAAGGTGGGGAGAATGTAACAACCCGTATTTTTAAACAACACGTTATAACTTAAAACAGGGCAGAATTAAATGTTAAAGTCTGAATCAGTGGAAACGGGCTGTGCCATTGCGTTCGTCTCGGAAAAATACGCGAAATAGAGTCCGAGTTTTCGAAAAACGGAGCCCGTATGACCAAGTTATGGCCCGTCAAAGTTTTCAGAAAATTTCAAGCTAAAAAACAGTTCAAATTTAAATTCGGAATTCAAATTCAGCCAAAACAGACTGGGCGGGAAAATTCCCGCCCAGACAGGTCGACAGGGGGGTCGACACTAGGGTCGACCTCCCCCCCCAACCAGGTCGACACTAGAGTCGACCTGGGGGTCGACCTCCCTGGTCGGCCTGGTCGGCCTGGTGCACTTATTTTGGCTGTTTGGACCTGTTTCGTTGGCTAGTGACGTGATTTGATGGCTCAGATTTGATTTAGGGTTAATCCTATGGCTAAAACTAATCCTAAACTCTATAAAAAGACCCCTAAGCCTACCCTAAACTCACACAAACTAATCCTACAACTAAGTGCTGCCAAAATGCTCTCTAATCATGGCCTCCACCTTCTTCATGAGAGCATGAGTGTTCCAAATCAAATCTAAGTCCAAGAAGCTATCTTTCTTAGTTCAAAGAGCCATCTTTCTTCATCATAGAAGCTATTTTACTTATTTCTCAAGGCTTAGAGTGGAGCATATTATTTTCTTTGCGGATTTGCTAGTGGCTTCGTCTCAATCTTATTATATATTATTCTAAATCACTTAGCCATGAATTGTAAGCCCTATTCTACTCTTAGATTTAAACTATGAAGTTAATATGATCATGTAGCAAGTTGAAATGTGACTTTTGGGCTATATTTGTATGCATAGATCCATGTATGACTTTTTTGATCTATGATTGTGGCACTATCATAAACCTAGTATCATTTACCTTGATTTTTGGGTAGAAAGCTATGAGCTTTATTTGTTGGTTATGCATAATGCAACATAGAACTTGGTAGTTATGCATAAATGCAACATAGAACAATCTTATAACCTTGATGTTAACCCGCATATGATCTTGAACTATGTGCTAATCACATGTTTTCACCCTATGTCAACTATGATCATGTTATCACCTATTTGCTAAGTGGATGCCATGCATGTTTTGAGGCTAATAATGCTATATGCTAGTATGTTGAACCCCTTTTGCCTCATATATCACCATGTTGAACTTGTGATAGACTTTGCCACTTTATGCCCAACTTTTCATATCATTATGCTCCCCTTTTTGATCTATGTGCGTTGATGCGAACTTACGTGCGATGGGGTTACGTCATGGGTAAACTTAAATGACATGAAACATGACTTGAAAATATGACATGTGATTATGCTTGAAAACATGAACGTGGACATGACATGTAGAAAACATGAAGGTGGCCAACTCGAGGTTGGGTTGAGTTTGTAGCATAAATATACCTGGAACCGACCGGCTTAACTAGTGGCTACAAACAATAGGACCCAATGTGGGTAGTTGGTCACATCGCACTTGAAACCCGAGGTTAGCATAGGTTGTGGTGTAAAGCTACCCGGACCCGCCCGGCTTAACTAGTAACCACAACAAAGTCTAATGTGAGAGGTTGGGGTGCATTAAGTTAATTAATGCCACATGGTAGGATTAAGTCATGGACCACTTGAATACTTAACCAATTAAACACGATGGGTTGGTAGGGTTAAGTCATGGACTACTTGAATACTTAACCAATTAAACACGATGTATTGATAGGGTTTTGTCATGAACTGCTTGGATACACTTGACCAACTCAATACATGGTTAGGATAGGGTTAACCACACTTAACCCGCTTGAAATCCTAGTTACTGGTCCTTTTCAGCAGTAACCCACTTGGGAGTATCTGGATACCCTGGACTAGGCCAGGGTGGGGCACGATTACTGGACTGATTGTAAGAGACCAAAAGAGACGGCTGAATAGTGCACCGGTTGTTCAGGCGGACCATGGTCGTGCAGATTAAGTCCGGAGTTGAACATGGGCACCGGTAGGTTTAGACTGTGTGTGCTTGAATTGTGTCTGTGGTCTACACCTTAGGGCTGGATACACCCTAGGGTGGACCTTGCACAGTTAACTACATTCCATGATTAGGCCGTATGACACCGATACACGACGAGTTAGGCTTATAGGGAGCCGATCGACTAGACCGAGTAGTTGGACCTTGATTTAGGTCATCTCATGATGTTGGGCCAACTTTGGGCCAAGGGATCATTTCTTGTTTATACTTGACATGGATTAGAACACTAGTACACCTGGTGCGACTTAACCTTTTATATGTGATGCCATACTTGATCTATCTTGTTAACTTTTCACCATGCCAGTTATCATCCTATGTTTCATCTCTGTTTTACATGTCCAGTTAACTTTATTAGTTTTTATACTAATAGTAGGTAGGACTTACCAGTCTTTTTGACTGACCCGTTTTCTTTCGCCTCTTTTCTTCCGTTTCCCCCCCAGGTTCTCAGGGTGGGAACACTAGCACCTAGCTTGGATCTTTAGCTTGCTTACTGGATAGCTCATGTACGGTTTGGACTTGAGCTCGCTATGGCTTTACCACGTGTACTTTGGGGATAGTTTACTTTATGTTATTTCCAGTTTTCAGTTTATGTTTCTAGACTTGTAGTAGTTGGAAAATAATGACTCAGTACTTTTGATGTAAGTTGACTATGGTTTTGAAATAGTAGTTTTATCCGCTGCTTTACTTACTCTGTTTTACTTATATGTTCTGTCTTGTGATATCTTTATGCATGTTTACCTTGTCCAACACCCCTCCAAAGATAGTGTACTTGCAAGAGTGACCCTGGCGGAGGTGGGGTGTTACAATAGCGCAGGAGTTCTGAGATTGAAAGGAAGAATTTGTGTTCCCGGCATTCTTGAGCTCAAAAGAGTAGTATTGGATGAGTGTCACAAGTCCAAGCTGAGTATCCACCTAGGGGTTAGTAAAATGTACAATGACCTCAAGTGAACATTCTGGTGGAAGGCGATGAAAAGAGATATCTCTATATATGTTAACAGGTGTTCTACCTGTTAATAAGTCAAGAGCGATCAACAAAAACTCGCTGGATTGCTACAACCGTTGGAAGTTCCAGGTTGGAAGTGGGAACAAATTTATATGGATTTCATAGATGGTTTTCCCAGAACCCGGAGAGGAAATGACAGTATTTGGGTGATCGTAGATCGTTTCACGAAGACCGCCCATTTTATACCTGTCAGATCAAATAGAACCGCTCAAACTCTGGCGTAGATTTCAGGGAAATTGTTAAACTGCATGGAGTCTCCATGAGTATCGTTGGTGATCGAGACCCGATTTTTGCTAGTAAATTCTGGGAAGCATTCTAAGCAGAATTGGGAACAAAACTGAACTTGAGAACCGCTTATCATCCTCAAACAGATGGTCAAACTGAGAAGGTGAATTGTATTCTAGAGGATTTATTGCGGGCTTGTGTTATTGATTTTGGTGGATCGTGGGAAGACCATTTGCATTTGGTTGAGTTCTCATACAAAAACAGCTACCAAGCGAGCCTAAAAATCTCACCATTCGAAGCATTGTATGGTAGATCGTGCAGATCTCCCGCATGTTGGGTATAATCTGGCAATAGACTCGTATTGGGACCCGATATGATTCGCAAGGCTTCAGACAAAGTCGATTTCATTAAGAAACGATTGCAAACGGCTCAAAGCCAACAGAAGCGTTATGCAGACTCGAGAAGAAGAGATTTAGCAATTGCCGTTGGCGACTATGTGTATCTACGAGTTTCTCCGATGAGAGGAGTACTCCGATTTGGCAAAACAGGGAAGTTGGCGCCCAAATTTATTGCTCCATTTCCTATACTTAAACGGATTGGAACTCTCGCTTATAGAGTTCAATTGCCTGACTGGTTGCCTGGAGTACATGATGTGTTTCACATATTTCAATTTCGAAAGCATGTACATGATGCAGACTTGGTCGTGGAAGAAGCCGCGCAACAAGATTTGGAGATTACTCTAGAATTGGCAGTGAGGAGAGAGCCGATAAAGATTATTGGCAAAGAAACTAAAGAGTTGAGGAACAAGAAGGTTCACTTGGTCAAAGTGCAATGGAGTGGAGATCCGCGAGACTGTACTGGAGAAACCGAGGAAAGCATTAAGAAAGACTATCCCAATTGCAGGGTGGACATTTCTGATTAACTCTGGTGCAAGGTACATTTACAGTATTTTGCATTTCCATTTTGTTTTCTACTTTTCTGTTGTTTCCTTTTCATGAATGTAAATTTTTTAATTATATAGTCTGAATGATTTTAAAAGAGTATATGAATTAATTAGTATTTTTTGAAAAGTTAATCAATAAATTGATTGCTAGTTGTGTTGTGTGATTATGAATTTGATTAATTAAAATACTGGAATAATAGTTAATCTAATCGATAAGAGAATGAAAGGTAAATTTATGCAATTGAATCAAATATTGAACTGATTTGAAAATAGATAGAAATACATGCATGTACATTATATATGTTTGAACAGGTAAATGGATTCGCTGTTGAGTAAAGAATTTATTTGCGTGCCCGACAAATAGGTAAACCTTAATGAGTTGGATGCGCAATTTTATTTATTATATCAACTCCTGAGAATGCCATTGGATGCGGAGTGCGGGTTGTTCTGTGTGAAATAATAAACGTCGCAATAGGATAGTAACAATTAATTTTGAACTACACTACATGGCATACTTCTTGAAGATAGCATACTTTATCATATACCACATAAGCATTTGGAGCTTATGTGACGAGGTTGAAGATTTACTATACAAGCAAGAGGCTTGTATGGCAATGACTATATTATAGGTTGAACCGAAGACTGATATGGACTATATAAAATGTAACGGAAAATTGCCAGATTAATAAAAACCCTACACGGGTCTGGAGATGACAATAAACACGTATCTCTAGTCATTAAGGCACAAAAACCAATTATAGGGTGACGAGAATTTATTCTCTGGAGTTATGATCTATACACACTCCCCTGTAGACACTGGAATATATCACTATAAATATGGGTATGCTTTTTAGGATTTATTGGGTACCTAATACGGCCCAATAAATTTCCAAACCCCTCCCCATACAAAGGAGGTTATGGCGATTTTTTTTGAAAATTTAGGGTGTTAGCCAAATTTTTGAAGAATTAGGAAATTCTTAGAAGCTAAAAAGTTGAAGAATGGAAGCCAGAATAAAAGTTGAGTTGGTTAGTTAAACAACTTTCAGCTTTGTTCCTTTTCAGGGACGAAAAGATTTTAAGTGGGGGAGATTGTAACAACCCGAAAAATCAGAACCAATTTAAATTTTTTAATTTGGCTATTTTAATGAATTTTGAATATTTAAAATAAATTATTTTTAAATAATAATGACAAAAATCTATTTGGATCGAAGTTATAGCGAATATATTTATTTTAATTATAAAACAAGGCCTGAAATGGCGCGGTAGTTTGAAAATTTAAATTCGAATTTTGACTGACTGTATAGGATGCAAAATAAAACGGATTTTACTGAAACCAAAAATATTTAAATCTGTTTAAGAATATCTTTCTAACAAATCTGAAAAATCGAAATTTTATAGCGGGAATCAAAAGTTATGGCCAAATGAATTTTCAGAAAGGTCGCTATGGAATTAATATAGCCCTTGAAAATAGACATTTTGCAAACGACCTCCGTTTTCAACGAAACCACTTTTTTGGATTTGGAATGTCAAATTATTGCTAGATTCCAAATTCCATAATTTTTGGAGTTAATATGTGAGCGTGACAAAAGAAAATGTGTTTGGCTAATTTCAGTCAATTTGGATCGACCAGAAAATGACCATTTTTCAAACGGTCTCCAAATTCGGCGAAACTAGTTTTCTTGGGACCGTATCATCCAAACATATCTTGATTTATTTTTCGGGAATTTTTGGAATCATTATGTGGCCCCGACAAATTTAAATGTACGTTCAAATCCATATTTGAATGTTTTATATTTTAATTTGAAGAAAAAACTGATTGAAACAGTCGAATGGACCTATGAAACATATTCCATTGTGTTCGGAATGAGGGTATTTAGCTAGGGACGATAGTCGTTGGGTTTGAATTGGAGTTCATAAGGAGAAAGGGGTATTTTTGGATTTTAAAATAAATATAAAAGGGTCGGGCCAATCAGAATTCACCATTATTTTCTCTGTCCCCGACTCCCCTTCAGATCACGACGGCGGAAAAAGCACCCCTCCTTCTCTCCTCTTTTTCTTCCAACCCGCTCAGTAAAATCAAATGCCAAAGTTCAGGATTTTGTAGTGTTCCTCACGAGCTTCACATCCACATAAGGATTAGATTTTTTTCGTGCCCCGTATCGTTCGAATCGAGCTCGGGAAGTTAGAGACTTCAACCCTCCGCTGCCCCTCTCCTGTTGGATCGAAGTGGACCCCACCCCTGGTGCCAGCGCGCCTCTCCTCCCTCTTCGTCGCTGCGAAGGCCGATCGTCCAACCACTTCACTGTTTGCATGAAAATTCAAAACCTAGTTTTGAAAGAATTGGCTGGGATACGGTTTTTTGTTTATTTAAACTGATTTCGATAAATAAAAGCGTTGCAAACTTATAAAAATCATATCGTTTTGCTATGTGTCGAAATCCAGTGAAACTAGAGACATTGGGCTTGTGGCGACGTCTTCTACATTCTAGAAGAGACTGGAGAATTTTTGGAGCTTCCTACAATTTTTGAAGGAGTGGAACCCAATGCGAGATTTCTAAATTCAAAACGATATGGAATAGCGATGTATAAATTATATAATCGATGTATAAGTTATATAAGAGTCGTACACCTCATGTATAAGCGTTGTATAAATTATATGTGCGATGTATAAGTTATATATACGTTGTAAAAATTATATGTGCGGTGAATGGAGTTGAAATGAAATGGAAATATATTTATATACGTATATATATATATATATACATACACTCCCCTCATCCATAGACCATGGACGATATGTATTGGTTGTGATTGTTTGGATTTTGGTTGACGTGAAATTTAGTTGATAAATGCGAATGGTTGATAATGATTGCTTATGGTTGAAACAAAATTGGAATTGCTTGTGGAAAAATCCATTGTGATATGAAAATGAATCGAAATATTTAGATTATAAGGATAAGCCCCTTAGGGAACGCCGCGAGACGTAAGGTAGTGCGAGGAGCCTTTCTTGGGACGGTGCCGGTTTTAAACCCCTTGCCGTTATGTTGCCGAAATTTTCTGAAATATTCATGTGTTTGATTTATATTCATGCACTGAAATATATTCATGTGTTGGAAAAATATTCATACGACGAATAAATTGTTTGAATGATAAAAAATCACATTTTTATCATGTATATGAAGTATATAAAATATTCATGTTTGAAATAAATTGTTTTAACAATAAAAATCACATTTCTATTATATATATGAATCGCTAAAAATATTCATGTTTTAAATAAATTGTTTTAACAATAAAAATCACATTTTTATTGTATATATGAAGTGTTGAAAATAGTCATGTGTTGAAATAAATATTTGTTGGGTAAAAATATTATTTTTACCACATATAAGAAATGAAAATTGTTTGGAAATGGAAGAACGAATAATATTTATATATGTATATAAATATAATTAAATTAAAACGAATAACGACGCTGCAGGTTCGTATTTTGAAATCGTGATTTTAAACGATTATTACGGGAGATCCGACCGTCGGATTTTCCCAAATCTAAAACCGTTGGGTCCGCTTTGAAAATATCTTTCCAACGATACCAAGTTTGTAAAGATCCAACGGTTAGATTGTGTGGAATGTTTAATTCAAATCTAAATAAAAACAGCACCAGAATGGATTATATATATATATATAATTAAAATAAATCGAATAACGACGCTGCAGTTCATATTTTGAAATCGTAACTTCAAACGATTGTCCCGGAAGATCCGACCATTGGATTTTTTCCAAAATTGGAACTGTTGGGTTCGTGTTGAAAAGATCTTTCCAATGATATAAAAGTTGTAAAGATCCAACGATTAGATTTTCAGATATGTGTAAATCAAATCTGGATAAAAACAGCGTCATGGCCGCATTATGGCCTAAAGCGTTGCTTGAATAAATGGGCTATTTTTAAATAAATAAAAATAGCTATAAATCATTACAAAATATTATGAACGATGTGGAATGGAAATAAATCGAATTTACTTGGTTTATTGGATATTTGATGGTTGAATGTGTTTGACATGAAAATTATATTAATGAACCGAATTATGGATGTCAAATAATTTAACCAGGAAATGAATTGATTTGAATTATGAATATACGTGAATTATTTGAAAAGGCCGAGTTAATTCTCATTTCAAATAATTGATCGACGATTAGAAGTCAAAGATATGAAGACGGTGCAAGACCGAGGATCTTCACATCGAATGGATGGCTACTGATGCATTTGATGAGAGTTGCTGCCCCGAAGGGGTTATAGTGGTTGTTGTCCGGACGTACCTGTTGATCATTCAGATGTGCGAGGACCTCTCTCCTGTATTAGACATATGGGATGAGGAATAATGTGCCTCCAGTTTCGTTCAGACCCAGAACGGACTTGTAAATGGACGGTGTGTCCGACATTGGATTTTATCATGTGTGATTGATATACGTCAGTTGCATGGTGTGAATTGCCGGTGTGGCATGCTGAGATGCAGTGATCAAGGCTTTAGTTAAAAAACAGAGCCTTGTGGTTGATGATCAAAGCATGGCTTTAAATAGCATAGCTTTGTGTATAGCGTTGATTCGCGGGCCTCACACCCTGGTATGAACCAGAAACGGGAGAGGACTTCAGGGAGGACATGCATTTCCTTCTAGCAAGGAGTGGTGTCAGCGTTTTGCAAGCCCTGACGTTTTACTTATGTGGATGATGGATAGCGAGGCGCCTCGGTTATATCGGTCGTTCCGGGGCCGATAGTTTGGTCGGGATATGACCAGTTTACGCCCCATAGGGCGGGAAAACGCAGTGTTCAGGCAATTTAATCCACTCCATGTGGACCGGCCCTGACGATCCAAGGGCCCACCTGAGTCTGGGTCCTGATGCTCGGGCTAGACAGTCTCGAAGCGGTAAGGACGATCCCTTTCCTTGGTTCATGACGGAAATCCAATTTCCAAATACGACATCGTGCGGTTCTGATTACAAACCTATATATGGCGACATAGTGGTATGAGGTACTTATGCCGTCTATGATTGGAATTGTTTTTGAAACATATAAACACTAGTAATAATATCAAATACTTTTGTTTTATACATATCAAGCATATTTTGGCCATTATAAGGTAAAACTCTATCCTCCGATTTGTGTTGCATTGTGTGATGGGAACTGAGTCTTATAATGGCTTCATTTTTATGAAAAGCATTGCGATGTTTAAATGATTTACTTGTTTTACCACTGGCAATCCAATGGAGTAAACCCGTTCCGCGTTAGCGACGTGGTCTTGTGATTGACCTTATTATAAAATAAGTTTAGTAGATTTCTCATACCAGTCTCATGACTGACTCGTAGTTTGTTTCACTTGCAAACTCGGGTGCCCTATTTTCCAGATGGGCAGCCTTGTATTCAGGTTTTACAGGCTCTACCTGGATAGTTATGAAGCTGAAGATGGATTCTATCACTTCTTTTTATGCTGTTTAGCTCCTGTTATGTATATTATGTTTGATTCCGCTGTGGACATTTTATATAAAGCTGAACTGTATTTTTGTACTAAGTATGATCCTATATAGTGTGTAACTCTGATAAATATGTTTATCCAATGTATTTATTGTACATTATCTGGTGTAATGATATATTTCTGTTCTGCTGTTATCTGTTATGTGTTATATTCCAAATATTACCCTTGCCACCGTTGAACGATGGTTTGGGGTCATCACAAAAAATTACTTATGTTATTGGATTTACTTTATGTATGTCTATTTCCCAGACCTTACACTACATGTACGTATTCAGATTTTAACATGATTCAACATTATAAAATAAGGAACTAAGTTAAACTCTATATTTCAATCTATGCATCTTAGTTGCACCTCCAAATCACTTTCAAGAACTAACTTTTGCATTATATAAAGCAGTTTAACTCGAAATGCTTTCAATACATATATAACAGATGTCATTTTAAACATAGAAGTATATGGAAACAACTTAAAATAGTACTACATCTACAACATATGCCCAAAACCATTATTGATACAAATTGGATTATTTTAAGTAAGATCCATATTCATATATTGATTATATGATATGGTTTACTTCATCATATATTGCAGACCGTATCATATCTGGCCATAATTGCACAATGTAATAAAAGCTTTCAAAACTATATGTTGTTTTCAATATTAACCGACATCATTTTAACAACATGAAATACATTTATAAGTAACAGTCACTGGCTTCTCAAGCCTTTATAAGTAACAGTATGTCCATTGAAACTTCCCAGATCAACTCATGCATAAAATAGTCGATTCATTTCTGGTTGTGGTGAAGAAATGCCAAAAACATATATTAAATTATATGGCACGACATTATATTCAACTCCAAATTCATACATTAATAGATCTGCATCTACTAAACAGACTGTATAAACAAACAATCACTTATATCCATGAATTCAGTGCATACATGATTTACCATTCATTTTTTTACACTGTATATATATAATAACTTAGAAACTAGTTCTAATCAATTCACATCTTCAAGCAAACATGTGTGTGTGTGTATATATGTCACCCAGTGTGCTAACTGGCCTTTTAATTCAATACCACTACCATATATTGATTTATACGACAAGGTTATCTTTTCTTGACAAGTAGGTAATAACTGAATTCAATGAATATAAAAGTTCTAGTCTATTTCATACTAACTGCCACAGAGGACTATAAGTATATATTAATTATACATTGTGTTCCCCTTTTCTTAGTACATAATGTATTACCAATGGTCCAATGAGAGATTCCATCTCTTATTCATTTCAGAAGAGAAATATGCATTTTATTATTACATACTTTCATCTCCAGTCACGTGATATATAAAACCAGTTAAAACATATTCAAGAATGACACTAAGTAAAACATTAACAGATTACATAACTAAACATGATTAAACTAACGAGATAATTTGACTTATGAATTATCTTTCACAAACAATCCCTCCATTCTTTACCTAGCTTTCTTTTATTACCTGCAAACATAGTAGGCTACCCCATTATGAAATGGGATACCCCAGTTGCATAAAAGCACATCGGGGTTAGACTAGAAATGTCTGGTATGAGTGTGCTTCTTTATATCATATAAAATATGAAAACACTGATTTTAACTTGTATAAGTGATACTCGGTGAGCTGCACAATTCTGTGCTCCACAGTTTAAGCTAGTTCTCAAATATACTTATTAAAATAGTCTAAACAAATTTGTATAACTGTATATATATTTATCCTAAATAGCACTCATCTTACTAATCAATTCTAGAAACTAGCAAACATATTTCTAATTGACCCTAATGTGTGTATATACATAAAACAACATGTATGGTCAGGATTAATTAATCGACCATCCTGGCAATATTCGATCAGCATTATCATTAACTATTATCAAGTTTTCTGGTTTACATATATATATATATATATATATATATATATATCCCCCCCCCCCAATTTAATACATAACACATTATTCATGCACCTATGAGCTAATAATGCCCTATGTCATTAAAAATAATTCCCTTGTTAATCTATTGTTAATCAAACCAACACCACAAACATTGCATAATCATTTAATTTATACGTCCACATTATATTCAGCATGCATGCAGTTACTTATCAAACACAATTATCAAATTACTTAACAGTGAAAATATAAATTCAGGCAAATGAAAACTACGTAACAAGGTTAAGCACCAATTCATTGAACTAGCATGTGATTCATACTTATTCACATATATATCAGGAACTTTTCACTATTTTTACATTAATATTTAAGTATACTTATCACTGTGTAAATGTGACTAGAGATATATTAGGTTATCCCCTAACCCTCGGCTTCTCTTCACCAAATTTCACCACATAAGTGTGAGAAACTGATTCAGAAAACTCAATAAGGACATAGTGAATCAGCGCATGTGATTCCATCGCTCCACTTGCCTATTTACATAAGTATAGTGATACGGTTGCCACTGTGACTATGGAGAGTAAGAATGCACGTCCCAAAAGAAACACTCACATGCCTAAGCGTTATTTGGATTAAATGCTTAGAAGAATCACATGCAGCTGAGAATGGAAAGTTATCCCGCCTTCTTTTTTAATTTCTGCTTTTTGCTTTATTTTCCCGCCTTTAAGTTTGTTATGTACGAGAATTCTAGATGCCACGTAGGCAAAAAGGATGATATGCAGTTGTTATATAATTAGGATGAAACAGTAATGAAAGGATATAGAAAGAATTCATGGAAATTCTCACTGTTCTTCTCAGTTCTTCCTTCTTCTTCATTTTAATTTTTCTTTTTCTATGATTTGAACTGCTTCTCGCTGTAGCCTCCGTATCAAATTGGTGCTTTCATCTCGACCTCAACCTCTTCTCCCTAAAATCCAAATCAGCTCCAACAACCTAACCTTCTCTTCACCATGCCTAAAATCGATGATGCTCTCCAACAAATCAATCAACAGCAAGAAACAATTACAGAAATACAAAATACCCAATCTAGCCATGGTTCGATGCTGGAAAAACAACATATCGATATCATTGATATCAAAGCTACATTACAGGACCTTACAAAATCACTTTCAGATCTGAACCGCAAATTGGATTCACAACCTCCACCTTCTCCAACAAATCAGACATCCACCACCTATCTTCATACTTCCAACAACCGTCAACCTCCAATCCTCTCTACCCCTTCCACCTCAACAACCCGCACACCTAAATGTTCACTTTCTCAATTTGATGGCACAAATCCACACGACTGGATTTTTCAGGCCGATCGTTTCTTTGCTTACTATGCTACTCCGGAAGATCAACGGCTTGACCTGGCCAGCTTTCACATGCAAGGACAAGCCCTGTCGTGGTTTCAGTGGATGCATAGAAATAAACAACTCTCTTCATGGTCAGCCTTGACAAAAGCCATTGAACAACGCTTCGGTCCGCCAACATTTTTAAACCCTCAAGCTACCTTGTTCAAGCTTAAGCAGCTTTCAACGGTTGAAAATTATATCTCCACTTTCGAAATACTCTGCAATCGCATCAATACACTACCCACTGAATCAATCCTTCACTGTTTCATCTCAGGCCTAAAACCCCACATACAAAATGAACTCAACCTACTCAAACCCTCCACAATATCAGACGCCATGGAAATGGCCAAACTCATTGAACGAAAACATACTGACCTAACCAAGCTACAGTTTCCAAAACCCAATTCGTCATTTCAAAAACCAAACTCCATTTCACAGTCCACTCAAACATTTAATCAAACACCTTCAGTACCCTCCACCAAATCAACTTTTCCTATAAAACAATTGTCACAGGCAGAGATGAATAATCGAAAACAACAAGGGCTCTGTTTTAATTGCGACGAGAAATATCAGTTTGGCCACAAATGTAAACCAACCCATACTTTACTAATCCTCCCTGACACCGAAACCGAAGACACATCATTACAGGAAGACGCTACTCATGAAACAAACCCTACCACTGATTCAGATCCAAACCCAGACCATCCTCAAGAAATCTCGTTCCACGCATTCATTGGTTCATCACATCCACGATCAATCCTCCTTCCAGCCACTGTTAACACCAAACCCATATCGATTCTCGTGGATACAGGATCTACTCACAATTACACTCACCCTAAAACCGCCAAATTCCTTGGCCTGGAAGCAACTGCAAACAATTCTTTCGTCGTAACAGTGGGCAACGGGGAAAAGCTTCGAAGTGACGGCTGTTGCCCCCAAGGTGCGAGTAAATATTCAGGGTAATGAATTCCTTATTGATTTTTATCTATTAGAGATAGTTGGGTCAGATGCAGTTTGCGGAATTCAATGGCTAGAAAATTTGGGGCCTGTTACGATGGACTATAAAGCCCTTACAATGGCCTTTAATGTGAACAATAGAGCCATTCAATTAACTGGGCTCGGCCCATGTCATAAACCTGCACTCATATCCTTACCTCAATTAAAACGCCTTGAGTCCACTGAAGCAATCTCCAATTTTCTTTATCTCCAAATGCAACCATTACAAATGTTACCCGAACCACAGGCCCAATCCACCACTGACCCACTCCTTCAAAACCTGGTATCTAAATTCAAACATATTTTCCAGAAACCCACTTCGTTACCGCCAACGCGAACATTAAATCACCACATCAAATTGCTTCCCAATTCTGAACCCATAAATACCAAACCCTACCGATATCCATACTTCCAAAAGAATGAAATCGAACGCCAAATCCAAGAAATGCTCCAATCAAAACTTATCCAACCCTCCACTAGCCCGTTTTCATCACCGGTCCTTTTAGTTAAAAAGAAGGATGGATCATGGCGATTTTGTGTCGACTATAGAGCCCTTAATACCATCACTATCAAAGATCGTTTTCCAATTCCAACAGTTGACGAATTATTGGACGAACTGTATGGCGCAAATTTTTTCTCAAAACTTGACTTAAGAAGTGGCTATTTCCAAATTCGAGTTCACCCACCCGACATTCCTAAAACAGCGTTTCGAACCCATGAAGGCCACTATGAGTTTTTAGTGATGCCGTTTGGATTAACGAACGCACCATCCACTTTTCAAGCAACCATGAACACCATTTTTAGACCCCACTTGCGAAAATTTATACTTGTTTTTTTTATGACATACTTGTGTATAGCCCCTCGTGGTCGGATCATTTAGCCCATCTACACACGACATTGAGTATTTTGGATAATCATCAATTCTTTGCTAATCACGACAAGTGCAATTTCGGTTTGACCGAATTATCCTATTTGGGTCATATTATTTCGAATAGAGGTGTAAGCATGGACCCAACAAAAATCTCAGCTGTGGTAAATTGGCCTTTGCCATCATCAGTGACAGCCCTTCGCGGTTTTTTGGGCCTAACGGGCTATTATAGGCACTTCATAAAAAATTATGCCCAAATGGCCAGCCCATTAACAGATCTGCTTAAAAAAGATAGCTTCAATTGGAACCCGTTAGCTCAAAATGCCTTCATCTCCCTCAAACACGAAATCACCAAAGCCTCAATTTTATCGCTACCCAATTTCAACCAAATTTTCACCGTCACCACCGATGCTTCGGCTACAGCAATAGGAGCGGTTCTAGCACAAAATGAGCACCCAATTTCCTTCTTCAGTCTCAAGCTTCCTTACCATCTTCAAAAGGCATCAGCCTACTCGCGAGAAATGTTCGCTATTACGTCAGCGATTAAGAAATGGCGTCACTATTTATTGGGGCGCCCATTTCAGATTTATACTGATCATCAAAGCCTGCGAGAGTTGGCCTCTCAGTCTATTCAGACGCCGGAACAGCAATGATGGTTGACAAAGCTTCTAGGCTTTGATTTCACCATCCATTACAAACTGGGCAAGCATAATGTGGTTGCGGATGGACTTTCCAGATTTTCTGCTGAAGCAACAATGAAGGCAATCTCTGGTCCAACCTTTCCGTTCTTAACAAGCATCACCAACGCACTACTGGAGGACCAAGAAGCTCAGACCATCATCTCTCAACTACGCTCAGGTACTTGCCCGAACCCCAAATTTCAATTGCGAAATAACATGTTGTTTTGGGATGACAGAATTTATGTTCCGAAAAACACTGACCTCCAAAACAAAATAATTGCAAAGTTACACTCGTCTCAAATCGGAGGGCATTCAGGCGTGAAAGCTACAATTGCAAGGGTTGCAAGTAATTTTTATTGGCCAAAACTTCCTCTATCCGTTCAGCAGTTTATAAAACAGTGCACAACATGTTTGCAAACTAAGGCGGACAGCACCCCATACAAGGGTCTCTTGTAACCATTACCAATACCGGATCAAATATGGACGGACATCGCCATGGATTTCATAACACATCTTCCACCGTCCAACGGCAAAACAGTGATTTGGGCCATCGTCGATAGGCTCTCCAAATATGCTCATTTCTGTGCACTGCCTACATCCATATCTGCTTCAATGTTATCATCCCAATTTATACAGGAATATGTCCGTCTTCACGGATTTCCTCGATCGAAACTCGAAAATATATTCTAGTCATCACCAGAATCATTTCCAAGCGACTAGAGATTGATTCTATATCTATCTAGTATATTCAGGATTTTAGTACACACGTTAGCTAGACGTATGTTCAAAATCTTAAAAATACTCTGTAGTCCAATCTTAATGTCAAAGGAAATACTCGAAACAATTCCTTCTTAAAACAGAATAAATACAAAATTTTCAAATATTTATGTGATAACAACATATTTCAAGTCATTTGTTTATTATAAATCATATTTACAAAGTCCAGTTAATCCTTACAAGTATAACTTATGTTATATCCTTAAAATCGTCATCTTTTATAAATAATTTATACGCTAACATAAAGAAAACTTATTCATTTCATGACATTCTAAAAATTCATATTATATTCTTATTATTATATCTACTTTAATCAAATTAGTTTTATACTCATTCAGGTTAACTGTGACGACCCGCCCCGCACCAGCCGACATTTCAATGTAAGTGTGTTGTGCCAATGTCCAACCAGTACGGGACGGTCGCCAAATAAAGGAAAGAAGGGAATTAGAACTAGCAAGGAACCTGTAGAATGTCTCACAGTGCATGGAATAAAATATAATAGTAACATACTTGACATAAAACAGGCGAGACAATGCATAAGCTGAAAACTAAACCATTATAGCAGCGGAAAATCCAAATACAGCTTATGTTCCACATCATTGTTATCACAACTTTTAAAAACTGTCTCTAGAGCAAAATAAGGAAGGTACACTACTAATGCCCAAAGTAGTGACCAGCAGCGACACAGGGAGAATATCTATATATATCATACGCGGAAGCCTCCTGCTCTCGTGCATAGTCACCTGACCTGTCTCTAGCCTGCCCGTTTAAGAGCACCCAGAGTAATAAGAAGGGAGATAAAACTCTGGGTCAGACAAAAGTCTGGTATGAGCGATAAGCAGCAAAACAGAACAATAACAGGTATACTAAACCATATCTGAACCTACAACCAAAGAGTTAGCACAACAAGATGCACAATACTCTAAGGTGACACTAACATATGGTGTAAAGATACGGGGTGGGGGTATGCATGTCATAGTGATGTCAAACAATCAAGCATAACAACCATCCCCACATCTCTCACTCAGTGCGTAAAGCATACGATATCCACCGCTTTAATTTGATCACCCATATCCTTGCTATGATCACTCTGCCCCATGGAGTCATGGCGACTCCACTGCACTGATCCATAACCACTAGTCCTTACTATGTCCACTCTGCCCCCATGAAGTCATAACGACTCCATTGCACTAGCTCATAGCCATGCTACGATCACTCTACCCCATGGAGTAATAACTACCCCACTGCACTGATCCGTAGCTTAACAATCGTCTCTCGGTGGTGAATCAAAGCTATGGACGTCGACAACTCCTTTGCACACGTCCCGTAGCAAAGCCCAACTCATGAAGTTAACTCGTTGGTTCCCAACTGGATCCTGATTCTACTTCCCATTTGGACTACCATTGCATCTCGGGTTTTGATCTCCTCCGGATCGATTTGGCCCTTCACTTCACTTTGCTTCGGATCATAGTCACCCATCGGTTTGATCTCCATCTGGTTCGGGTCGGTTCGTGATGCATGGAGAGGCTCGTGGTGCTCCGGTTCGGATCGTGGATCTTCTGGTCACGAATGGCTCCGTTCATGCGTGGTCATCCCATCGGGTCGGGTCATTGCCATAGCATCGGATCGGTTCGTGGCACACTCCAAGTCGGATCGGGTATCATGGCACTCCGGATTGGTCCTCCTCTTCATGCATCGGGTCGTGGCTTGCTTCCTCAGGCAGTTCGTGGGACCTTGTCCGGGTCGTGTAGGAGAGCTTCAAATACGAGCGGATTGGCTCATGAGGGGGTGTCACGATCGGGTCGGGCGATCCGATCCGGTCCACTTTTCTGCACTGTTTCCTGCAACTTTTCTAGCAAATGTTTACGCCTCATGACGGTGTTTTCGACCAATCTAACTCCACTAGATAATCATAAAGCATCCAAACAGTAATAGTAACACATATGATCAACCACAAACACTAAAACAACAATCTAATATGTCAAAACAGATCAAACATACCCAAAACCCATATTTTCCCCTTAAGCATGTTTAAGCAAATCTAATGATAGGATTAGCAAAACTTAACCAAATTAACCCAAACTTCTAACAGAGGTCTAAAACAGTGTTTAAGAATTTCTAAACATTTTTCCAGAATTTATTAATACATAAATTCGCTAATTAACACTAATTACCCCTAATTAACCATAATTAGTGTAAAAACAATGCTAATCACCCACCTTGGCCACAAATAAACTATAGATCTGAAATATTATCTGATTTGGGTTGAATCTCTATGCAACACAGCAGCTCTATTCCCGATTTTATGCTAATTTGCCTTGATTTGATGTAGCCTGGCTTAATCTTCAATTAGGAAGCGATTAGGAGCGATTCGGGATGAAATTAGAAGGTAGAGGCCATGGCTAGGGTTAGAGAAATGTTTTAGGCGACTGTAAAATGAAATAAAATTCGTTTTCCTACTATTCTCAGCCTCCCCATAACCCTAATCCCGAAATGGGTTATGGGCCCTTTTGCTAATCACCCTAATTAGGCCCAGTTAAGATGTTTTTCATCTTCTAAACTTTGTTTCAGCCATATCTCCTAAACGGTGAGTCCGTTTGGCAAATGTGACCACTCTACGGAAAGGTAAACCATCATCCGGATCTAATGGAAGTGGTTTAAGGTCAAAATTCCTTACTAGTCAAAAGTTATGGCCAAAACAAGATCAGCTAGGGGCAAAACGGTCATTTAAAAATCGGCAAAAATCATGAACATGAGAAATGACCCCAATAGTCATCTCCTAAAGTTACATGGCTATATGACTTCGCATGAGAAAGAAATAAATATTCTACGATCCCCTGATGCCTAGAATGCGGGTCGTTACATTCTTCCCCCCTTAAAAAATTTTGCCCCCGAAATTCCTTAACTAAGAAACGAGCAAAGGATCCCGCATGCCTATCAACCATTCACAACAATCAAACATACAAAAACAAACAAGTCTATCCTAGCATGCAGAAAACTAAATTGAAATTAAAGTCTTACCAGGCAAAATGTTCCGGATACGTCTTCCTAATGTTCTCCTCTGTCTCCCAAGTAAAGTCATTCTCATTCTCGCCCCACTGAACCTTGACTAGTTTCACCGCTTTCCTTCGAAGTTGCTTCGTATCGTGCTCGACAATACGAATCGGATCGCGATTCCCAACCGCCTTGGGTTCTACTTCGATATCATCCAACTGACCAGGTGAAATAGTCATATCGGGGTCGTGCACGAATTTCCTTAACTGGGAAATATGAAATCAGTTGGATGATATCGAGGTAGAGCCCAAGGTGGTTGGGAGTCGCAGAACGATTCGTATTGTCGAGTACCATACGAAGCAACTTCGAAGGAAGACAGTGAAACTAGTCAAGGTCCAGTGGGGGTGATAATGAGAATGATTGTACTTGGGAAACAGAGGAGAACATAAGGAAGACGCATCCAGAACTCTTTGCCTGGTAAGATTTTAATAGTGATAGTTATTCCTTTATTAGTAAACCGCATGCTAGGATAAACTTGTTGTGGTGTTATGTATGTTTGATTGCTTGTAAATGGTTGATAGGCATGCGGGACACCTTTGTATGTTTTGGTTAAGGAATTTCGGGTGCGAAATTTCTTAAGGGGGAAGAGTGTAACGACCCACATTCAACGCATCAAAGGATCATAGAATATTTATTTCTTCCACATACGAAGTCGTATGGTCGTGTAACTTTGGGGAACGACTATTGGGGTCATTTCTCATGTTCGCGAATTTTGTCGAATTTTAAATGACCATTTTGCCCATGGCGAATCTTGTTTCGCCTATAACTTTTGATTGGTAAGGAATTTTGACCAGAAACCACTTCCATTGGATTCAAATGATGGTTTACCTTTCCATAGAGTGGTCACATTAATCAAACAGACTTACCGTTTGAGAGATATGGTTGAAATAAGGTTTGTAAGGTGAAAAACAACTTAATTGGGCTTAATAGAGTAATTAGTGGATGGGCCCATAACCCATTTCGGGATTACGGTTATGGGTAGGCTAAAATCAGTTAGTCAACCATCTCATTTCATTTTCTTAGCCGCCACTTTCATTTCTCTAACCCTAGCAATGGCCTCCACCTTCTAAACTACCTTCTAATCATTTTCTAATCACATATTAGCTAAATCTACATCAAATCAAGGCGAATTGACATTAAATCAGAGTTAGGGCTGCTGTGTTGCATAGGAATTCGACCCAAATCAGTGGAGTTTCAGATCTAAGATTTTATTTGTGGCTAAGGTGAGTGATTAGCACTTTTATTCACTAATTACGACTAATTTGTGGTGATTAGTGATAATTAGTGAAATTATGCATCATAAAAATTTGGAAAAATATGCAAAAATTCTAAAATACTATTTTATGTCTCTGATAAAAATTTGGGTTAATTTGGATCCTATTGTTAAAACATAGTTAAGGGGATTAAGGGGAAAATCATGCTTGTTGGGTATGTTTGATCTAAATGACCTATATGCTTGATGTTTTGATCATTTTAATTAAATTCATATGTTGTTACTATTGTTTGTGATGTTTTGTGATTATTTAGTAAAGTTAGAATGGTTGAGAACGTCGTCGTATGGCGATAATGGACGAAACAAGCTTGTTGGAAATGATGCAGAGATCCGGATTGGATCGGATCGGATAACCAAACCGAACCGGAGTGGTAGCATCTTCAGCAGCGCACAAAGGCAAGGCAACAAGGAAGGCCAACCGGATCGAATTGGGGAAGGGGATCGGATCGAAGATGAAGGGAGAACCGGATCAGAATCTGGAGATGAAAAGGAAGCATAAAGGGGACCCGGACCGAACCAAATGAGAGACCTGAACCGAGCCGATGATGACCGGAGCACTATGCATATTTGAACCGAACCTAGGGGTGGGCTATGAGCACCGAACCGAGCCGGGTATGGGGTACCGAACCAGATGTATAGTTTTACTTCTATGCGACGACACTTCTGAAGACCAACTCCAATTCAGCCAAAACCCAAGATGCAAAGGAAGTTCAAATGGGTAGGATCCAGATGGGAACCAACGAGTTAACTTCAATAGTTGGGCTTTGCTGCGGGACGTTTGCAAAGGTATTATCGATATCTATAGCTTTAGTTCACCACCGAGAGACGGATTAACGGCTATGGCTCAACGTAATGAGACCATTAAGACTCCCAAGGGCAAGTGGTCGTAGCATGGCTATGAGCCAGTGCAATGGAGTCGTCATGACTTCATGGTGCAAAGTGGACATGGCAAAGGATTGGCGGCTATGGATCAGTGAAATGGGGTCATTATGACTCTTAAGGGCAAGTAATCATAGCAAGGATTAGGTGATCAAAGTGGTGGATATCGTATACTTTACGCACTGAGTGAGTGATGTGAGGATGATTGCTATGTTTGATGTTTGTTATCACCATGACATGCACACTCCCATTTTACGCTTTATGTTAGTGTTACCTTAGAGTACTGCACATCTTGTTGTGCTAACTCTTTGGTTGCAGGTCCAGGTTCAGGTATGGTTATGTATACCTGTTATTGTTCTGTTTTTGCTGCTTATCGCTCATACCAGACTTTTGTCTAACCCAGAGTTTTATGTCTCTTCTTATTACTTTAGGTGCTCCTAAACGAGCAGACTAGAGACAGATTAACTGGTTATGCACAAGTTGCTGTCCGGAGATGAGAAGGAGGCTTACACGTCATTTCCATATATTCTCCCTGTGTTGTTGCTGGTTGCTACTTTGGGCATTAGTAGTGTACCTTTTCTATTTTTTGCTTTTGAGACAGTATTTTGAAGTTGTAATAATGATGTGGTTTGGATCATAAGCTGTATTTTGGATTCCGCTGCTATGATGGTTAGTTCTCAGCTTATGCACTTTCTCGCCTATTTTATGTCAAGTTATGTTGCTATTATATTTTATTCCATGCTCTGTGAGATATACTACAGGTTCTTTGGTGATTCATAGTTCTAAACCCTTTTCTTTGACGGCCGTCTCGTGCTAGTCGGGCATTAGCACAACGCATTTTGGGGAAATGTCGGCTGGTCCGGGGAGGGCCGTCACAATGTAACAAATCAAATTTTAATTACCAGTTTAAACTTATTCCATTAAATAGGTTTCAGTCTATTTCAAATTTCAAATCCATTTCCATTGTATTGACTACCCAACTTAAATCACAAACTTAGCCAGTTTCATTATATTGATCTACATTCTAACTCTTAGATTTAACAGCTTAAATAATCCGGTTTTTGATAAAACCCAATTTAATCTTGCATTCACTTTAAGATTTCTTATCTCACAATGTAAATCATCATACTTTTATTGTCGTTTTCATTTAACAACTTAACTATACGTTTGTAATATTTTGTATTTCGGGCCGAATTGTAATTTATAAATTTCTGTGTATAAGTTTTCTGTTCAACGATCCATTTAAAATGAGAATCCGATTCAAAACATGGTTTCATTCGATAAAATTCGTTAAATTCGAGTATAATATATATTCCAAAATAATGGATTTAATCTAAGATCAAATTTTAAATTCGAAATTAATTTAGAATTACCCTTTTAAAAGTTTTAATCTAAATTATGATGTATTCCAATTTCAGAATCACGTTTAATTATATGTCGATAAATTTCAAATTAAATTCTAATTAAAAATCAAACTTTACAAAACCTTGTAAAATCAGAAATCAATGTTACTAAATCAAATCCACAATTATTAATCACAATAACAACCTCCGTTAATGTCGTTGTATTTAAATATAACATTTCTCGGTTCTAGTCGATCATATATCCAAATTTAAAAAATCGAGTTTCAATAAATAAACCCATTCAAACATTTACCAGTATGTTATTATATAATTCATAAAATTTCAATTTAGTAACAAATTGAGTCGAGTAATAAATAAATGCTTAAACAATTTTGATTAAAATTTTAATAATTCATTATTAAATTTCAAGTCAACTTTAGTTCATAAAATAATTCATTTTGGCCAACAGTGTTTATAATTTAATTTTTTTCTACTTAGGCCAAGTGAAACATCTATAATTTAATTTGGTTATATGTCATTTCAACTCTTCCAGTCGCATAAGTGAATACGTCAAAATATATCCAATATTAATAGGGAATTAACAACAATCATAATGACCAATTATAACAGATGTAACATAACCGAATACCGAAACATGGATGTAACATCATATATGAATATTTGTTTCCTATACATGTGTTTATGCATATGACATGTATATCATGTCAACATGTGCACAAACAATCTAATCAATTTAATTCGCAACTAAACAATGCACACATCAGATAAATTCGAACAACAATAAATACGATAAATTTAATTTATTCATTCACATGAAAATGTTAGTTAAGCATGAGTGTGTAAACACTTACCTTTGATTTTACGTTGGACTGAAATCTAACTTAATGCAAAATTTTCAGCTGTCTCCAACTGCGATCAAAACAGTTTTCCGTATTGTCCGTAATTTCAATACGAACCTGTTGGAGGAAACCACGTGCGAAACTGCTTTCAGATGTGGAAGATATTCTAATTGAAGTACACATGATTAAAATAATGCATGCATATTTACATATAAATAAAGTTATGTCACCTGCTTTGAAGCTTTTGCAAATGGAAACAGTTAGCTTCTTCACTCAACGCATGCATCACTTGACTGCAGCCCTCTCATTCACGCATGCAAACTACACTACATTCTCTTTATTTTTTCCTCTATGATTGTTAGCCTTTTATTTTTGTTTTTTTCCAAGATCGAAATAAGCCTTTGTTAATTATATAATTATTGAATTCGGTTCGTTAGTTCAATATCAAATTTATTTATTTCCCTGACATACAAGAATTGTAATTAACCGTGCTAGTGTTTTACTGAGTGAATTATGCTCCAGGTTGAATGTTGTATTTGTGAATAAATACAATTCACTTTCATTGTGTCACTTATTTCCTGTAGAAACAGTCAATTCTTTGGATTAAATTCATAGAGAAAAGTGGCCAAATCATTTGTCTGTCTCGAGAAACTTGACTTCTTAGCATGGAATATGCGAATGTTATAACTAGCTTCAGTTCTGTGATGGGTGTTAAAATTGATTGATAACATAATATTAATATTTTGTTCATATTTATATGCTATGTTATCAAAGCCCTCGCCTAGACGCGCCAAGGCTCCAAAAAGCCCTAGGCCCTAGTCTAGGGCTTTTTTACCTTCCAAGGTGCCTACGATGCACGAGGCGCCAAAAAAGCCCTAAAGGTGCCAAGGCGCTCACCTTGTGAAGCGCCAAAAAAGCGTGTTTTTTATAACATTTGAGTAGAAATTAATATTTTTAGCATTCGGTCCACTAGGAGCCAGAAATCCAACATAGTAAGAAAAATGTGATCGATTAACTGTTGATTTAGAGCGCAATGTGTAAAAAACTCTGCTTTTCTTTCGTTGATCGAAAAGTAAAAATTACTCGAATTGTTCGGTCAGCCCCATTTTGTTTGTTACTGCACTGACACCAAAGTTCCTCCTAATTATTATTACTGCTACGAACATGAGATCATTTTTGAAGCTATTGCATAAATTTTTGCTTGGTAGTTAACTTACATGCGAGGTTGATCAACATTTTGTGATGAGTATTAAATTTTATAAAGAAGTTACATTTTGTGTTGTGTTTGTTTTTCTTTTTTTTTTGTTGAAAAAAAGTGCAACAAAAACAAAAATAAATATGTGTTTGACTAGGGCATTGAATAACCTTGGCCCGGCTCTGAGCGGAGGTTGGTGGTCGACGAAGCATGCGCTGGAGAATTTATTTAAGAGAGGAGCTACCGAATTGGAACTTGGCGGCTACAGTCGCATGGAGTACTAGGCGGAGCAGTTTCAGGCGGTGGTAGAAATTGATTTTAGATCGGGGGTCGAAGTTTGGTAGCGGGGTACACATGGCAGGAAGAAGGGCACAGAGTGGCTGTTGGCAGTGGTGTGGTTCGAAGCAAGTCCATGGTGGACTCTGGTTCGGTGCAGGTGGCGTCATGTGGCGAGGAGTAGAGGCAGCGCCGACGACCTATGCGTGGCTGCTATGGGTCTTGAGCTTATATTTTTCTTTTTTTTATATATGGGTTTACAGGTTTTGAAAATTCAAAGAGGGGAAGATAGAGGGTTTCGTGAAAATGAAGTGGACAGAGAGCCATGCCACATCAAAACCGATATGAAGAATGGAAAGTATGAATCTCAGAGAAAAAGAAATATGACAACTAGTAAAGTAGTAATGTGAACAAAACGTGATCCTTAATTTTTTTTTTTTCAATTTACCAGGTAAACAGGTACCAATTGGCATGCCTTACAAAAGAATTCGAACTTTAAATATATACGGCATATAAAATTTTGGGTAAGCGGGTACGCACGTACTGCAAGTTCAATAATTGAAATCCGACGTTCAAACCGAACATGCTACCCAAAAAATAGCATTGTGTTCAGTATGTCTATACGAACATAATAGCACATTAAAAACTAGTAATTTGACGTTTGTGTAAAAAATCGTTATTTGCGCTATATCGTTTGTCGCTACTGTTAAATTGACCATAAAAATCAATTTAAACGGAGCTTGCGAAATCAAAATTCGACAAAACAAACATAATGTTTTCGTTATAAAATTCTCTAAATAAATTTTTATGTACAACTATTCGTATTTAGAAAATATATTTCACATCATATTATTTACCAATATCACATAAATTACAAAACTAAGCAAATTCTGATTTAAACGACCATTTACATTCTTATATTCAATTTGAACGTATGTATATCAAAATTTATATTTGATAATCTAATTAGTAAATTTCATATATTTCAAAATAACTTGAATTTTTCTTTAATTTTAAACGGTGAATTTACGGTTTTTTACATTAGGTCTAGGATCTTTTTTATAGCGGAGTTGTTGGATCTAGAATTTATTCGAAATTTAGTACTATCACTAATAATTTTATTATTAGTACTATTTCTATGATCAGTTTTATTATACGCTAAACAACTTTTATCATGTAAAGGTCTAGAACTAGATAGAATCGTGTTTAAATCATTTTGACCTTTATTAAAATTAGCGAACTCACTTGTACATTTTTCAAACTTGATTCGAACGTCGCGATTGACATTTTCAATTTTTTTTTTTTCAAATCATCAATTTCCTTGTATAATTCATAATTATCCTTCTTTAATGTATTATTCTCATTTTCGAGATGATCAATTCGAGTTTCCAAATTATCTAAAAATGATTATAATAAATTATTTTGATTTTTTAAATCACAAATTTCATTTGGAATAATTTCTTTTTCTTTTTAGAACATGGTATATTGTTAATTTATAAAGTCTTTAAAATTCAAAAGAATATTTTTAAAGCACTATGTTTGTAACGACCGAGAATTCCGCTCGATCCGAATCAGTCGCTAAACCGACCCAGACCATTCGAAACGCCTGATTGTTTTGAGAACACGACAAATTAGAACGCAGACGGAAGAACATTTCGTTGTTAATTACAACAATTCCATCAGAATACAAGCATATACAGAGTATAAATCAATATTACACATTAGATAAATATCAGAGATTACAATACATTACATAGCAGCGAAAAATAATACAATACACAACTGAAGGAGATATACGGATACAAAGCTTTCCGGATATCATTCCAACTGTAAACCAGGATCCTGTGAATATAAATCTGCAAAACCAAAACTACTAGCTGCTCATGTCAAAATAATGGCACCCAGAGTTTAGGTTAAAACAATAAACTCCAGATCAGTCATGGGACTGGTGTGAGAACTAAAACAGTTATTTAAAACTTTACTTTAAATCAGATATATCAAGGGACCACGCCGTATAACACGGAACGAGTTTCCTCCCAAGAATACCAGTGCATACAACAAAACAGCGCAATGCTTTTTGAAAAAATGAAGCTATTATAAGTCCCAGGTCCTATCACACAATGCAACGCAAGCCGGGGGATAGGTTTTTCCCTTATAATAGCGAAACATGCTTAGTACGTTTAAAACAAATCATTTGATACTATTATAAGTGCCTAGTGTATAAAACAACTTCAAATCATAAGTATCAATCATAGGCGGCATGGGTACCATATATCATGTCGCCAATACTAGGCTCTACAATCAAAACCGCAAAGTCACGTATTTGGAAGTTGGATTTCCATCTGTGAACCGAGGAAAAACATAGTCCTCTACCGATTCAAGACGCTCTAGACCGTGTCTCAGGCAAGTACTCAGTCAAGCCTTTGGATCGTCAGGGCCGGTCCACCAATGTGGATTAAAATGCCTGAACACTGCGTTTCCCCACCCTTTGGGGTGTCAATGAGTCAACGAATGACTACATCGGCTTCACATAGTCACCGATATATCTGAGGCGCCTCGCAACAGCAACAACCACATACGTCAAACTCATCAGGGCATGTAAAACCACTGACGTCACTTCTAACTAAAAAGAAACGCATGTCCTCCCTGAGGTCCTCTCCCGTTTCTGGTTCACAACCGGGGTGTGAGGCTCGCGAATCAACGCTACACAAAGCTATGCCACACAGGCTGTGCTTTGATCATCAACTACAAGACTCTGCTTTTCAACAGAAGCCTTGATCATTTGCATCTTAGCATGCCACACAGGCAAACCACTCTATGCAACCAATATCCATCAATCACACAGAATGGTATCTAATGTCAGACACATGGTCCATTTACAAGTCCGTTCTGGGTCTGAACGAAACCGGAGGCACCTAGTACCCCGCATATTCATCGATCTCCAAGTACGCCTGGACGACCACCAACTGATTCCCTTCTCTTGGGTGTAAGACCCAATCAAGATCATCAGTAATTATCCAAACGACGTGAAGACCTCCGGTCTTCAACCACCGTCTTCATCTTCGACTCATCGTCGAATCAGTTATTCAGAAGGGGATAAACCCGGTCTTTCTGAATAACTCACGTATATAATAAACATGTGTTACACAAACACAACATCCGCCTCATTCCAATTCATCAGTCACTAACCGTAAATTAACAAGAGAATAATTCCCCAAATATTAACCCTGAAGGTCGAAACCAACATCAGATCAATACCCAGGAAACCGTTCTGCTTAGCTAACCTACAGTTAGTTTCTAAATTTCACATTCTTAGGGAAAGGTTCCCATTAATTTTATCAAAGATAAATTCCTTTAAAGTTATTCTTTAATCTTCTTTTGAATATCAATTCAAACTAGTCGGGATTAGCGAACCTTACCGAAGTAATCATTTGTTTTAATTTCCCAATCCCAACCTATTCATCCCATGAAGTAAAACTGGTAATACTACATATCTAACACCACAGTGTTATCGGTAAATTCAATTACCATTTCACGTTCAAATCTAATTAAAGATTTAACTATCGCCTGGAGTAAAACTGGTGATACTTCATTCTCGATCTTTTTAATCTAATTAAAGGTTCATTAAAACTCCACTTAGTTTTAATATGTGACTGGGTTAAAAAATCAATGTCATTTAAAACACGGTTCACGATAAACTCCAAAATCACATCACATTTCTATCAGTCCCTAACTGTAAATTAGCAAGTGAGCAATTCCCTAAGTATTAACCCCGAAGGCCGAAACCAACATCAGATCAATACCCCAGAAACCATTCAACTTAACTAATCTCCAGTTAGTTTCTGATTTTCTTAACTTTTTTGGGTCTAAGAACAATATTATTGAAGATACCGTTCACGACAACCCAAAATCACATTCCATTAATTATCGGGTTAAAGAACAAGTGTTATTTAAAACACTATTCACGATAAACCCAAAAATCAATACCAATTCAATTCCAATTAAATATTATTTGATTGGTACACTTCATTAAATCTAAATAAAAAGATTTAATCTTTTTCTCAACTGGGCTTAAGAACAGTGTTAATGAAGACACCATTCACGACAAACCCAAATCACATTTGATATTAAATACAAGGCTCTGAATAGAAAATATATCGGCTTATATTCAATATCAAATTCTACGACCAACAAATATCGTATTGGAAATAACGATATCTATATATCTTTCAAATTTCCATAACGCTATTTGTAAAATCACGAAATCCAACATCGAAATATTCCAAAGACAATTTCGATTCAAATCCATTCCAATTCAATTATTGGAAATTCTGGTTACTTTTAAAACCCTTTTCAAATTCAATTTATTTATTTAAAAATAAATAGAATTATAATTCTAGTCCAAAACTAGTTCATTTTGATAAAAATCTATTTTTATCTTTTCAAATATGGAGTTTTTCATCCAAATTCTTCACAAATCATTTCTTTTGATTTTACACAAATTATTACTATTTTTAATAATTTTATCAAGGCCCGTACAATCGATTTCCATCAACGGCTATCGAACTGCACTTACAACGACTTTTTCCGAATTTGATTTGGACATAATTCCAAATCCAACCGTTAGATTTCAAATCTCTAATATTCGTTAGAAAGCTCTTTTCGATACGAATCCAACGGTTCTGGTTTTAGGAGAATCCGATGGTCGGATCTCCCGTAATGTCTGTTCGAAGTCAATGGTCGAAATTCACGAACTATCGTAGCGCGGCGCGTTCTATTCAGGCCATTATATTATATATATAATGTATATAATATATACTTCGTCGATTTCCTTTTAAAATGTATTATATAAATCGTTTTAAATTCGTTTTCAAAACGATTTCAACTTCTGTTCAAATTCAAATCAAAATTGAATTTTTCCTTATACATTTGTTTTAAATTCTTTTCAAATTGATTTCAATTTAAATCGACTTTTAATTCAATTTCAGTTCGTTTTCAATTCAATTCAATTTCAATTCGAATTCATTTCTATTCAATTTCAATTCAAATTCATTTCTATTTAATTTCAATTCGAATTCATTTCTATTCAATTTCAATTCTTTTCAAAATATCAGATTTTGAAATCACTTTCGATATTCATTATAAAATGAATAAAATCGATATAAATATCGTTCACGTCAAAATGGCGTCTATCTAATCAACACGGCTTCATATATTTCTATTTTCAAACATTCTATTTCAAATATTTCTTTTTCAAATATTTCTATTCAAATATTTTGTTCAAATAGTTCTCTTCAAATATTCTATTTCAAAACTGGAATGAGGCCCAATTAATTAACATAGATTTTATTTCTATGGACTTCCATACAACGCATTTATATATCAACAACGACAAATAATCAACCATCATCCAAAGTGCATTCTACACTGTATATGTATCAAATATAAATATTCAACGCTTATAACAGTCTGTCAATCAATCGATCGACATATAACTAATTATTGGGATTAGTGCATGTCATATATCATCCCAATACCCGTGTGGGGTTTCAAACAATCAGACATAGATTTTATCTGTGCAGTTGGGCGATGTGTAAAATTTATCGTCCCAATCAATATCAGTCAAATGTGTATATATAATCAAATCGTTCGATTTGTTTATATTAATTTATTTTAAATACACGTTAAAAATTCTATTTTTAACTATAAAATATTTTCCACTATAAAATATTTTATTTCATGCACATCAAAATCAAACAAACAAGCATACAAGCCGTCCATGGTCTGTGGACGACGGGTGTCGGGTGCTACTAAACACCGTTTGCATCCTAGTATATATTTCAACTAGAAATAAAATTAAAAAGTGAGAAGTTATCACAGAGGGTTCCACTCCGCCGTGCTTTGCTTTTGAACTGCCGAACTGTCTGGATCTGCTTGAAATTCCAATGCAGTTTTTGTCCCGCTGTTTATAATAAAAATTATATTTTTATTACTTCTTCCCGATAAATAAAACTCATATTTTTATTTTTACCTCATATATTTTTTTCGATGCTTTATTCTATATAAAAATTATATTTTTATATTTCTATTTCATATATAAGGATCGAATTTTTTTACTTCGCTACTCAAATAAAAATCGAACTTTTATTTTCTACACCTTATAAAAATTATATTTTTATAATCTATACTATATAAAAATCATATCTTTATTATTCCTATAATATAAAAATTATATTTTTATAATTCCTATTTTTATATCGAACCATTTCATATAAAGATTATATTTTTATTCAAAGAATTTTCATATAAAAATCAAATCTTTTATATATTTAAAAATCAAATCTCCTTTTTCTTTATAAAAATTCTAATTTTCTCGCTATGCATATATAAAGATCTATTTTTTATGAAACCAAAAATCTGATTTTTAAAGAACTAAAATTCTAATCTTCACAAAACTAAAATTTTTATCTTTGATAACATAAAAACTCATATTTTTAAATCGAAGAATATATATTTTTCTCATTTTTAATTACCTAAATAAAATAAAATAGAATTAAGATGAGATTAAACTCTCACCAGCCGTATTGGGGTTAGAGATGGCAGCACCGGAGTCGGGGAGGGGCGGCAGACCATACAAGCGGCGGTGGCAGCGGACCTGAGGATTTTTGGCGGCGGTTTCTCACGTTGGAGGGGGGTATTGGGCTCGGAGGGGGTACGAACGGAGGGGGAAAGGGGTGGGGATGCTCCAGCATGGCGGTGGACTTCGTGGAGGAGTAGCTGCTGTGTGGAGGTGCCGCGCTCGATTCACGACTGGAAGGCTTCAATTGGCGTCGGACTTCATTCCAGAGGAGACGGAAACGAGGGCGGAGAGCGATGGAGGCAGCGAATCGGAGGGAGGCGTCCAGGTTGAGGTGCGGCGGACATGGGTGGAAGAGCGATGGGCGTAGGCAAGAGGGAGCCGCCATCCTTTTATTGGTGAACGACCTTTCTAATTTGAGAATAGTGAAGATAGGGGGCTCAAGTGTAAAGATGGTTTTATTTTATTATTTAAATTTTATTTTTCTTTCAACAAGTTGAATTTTCATTTAAACCCCATATCGAACCCAACAACTGTCGCCCCTAGCGTAAGTCCCCCATTCCGAACACAATGGCATATGTTTCGTAACCCAATTCGGCTGTTATGATCAGTTTCCGCTCAAATTAAAATATAAATCAATGTATAATGAATTTGAACGCACATTTTAGATTACCGGGGCCACATACTAACTCTAAAAATTCCAGAAAAATTATTTCTAGTTTCGTATCGACGATACGGTCCTAACAAAACTAGTTTCGTCAAATTTCGAGACCGTTTGAAAAATGGCAATTTTCTGGTCGACCTGAATTGACTGAAACTGACAAAACACGTTCAGCTTCGCCACGCTCACATACTGATTCAGAAAATTATGAAAATTGAAACCTAGCAATTATTTGACAACGCGGATCCAAAAAAAGTGGTTTCATCGAAAACCGAGGTCGTTTGCAAAATGGCTATTTTTAAGGGCTTGTATTCCATAGCGACTATTCTGAAATTTCAACTGGACATAACTTCTGATCCCCGCTATGAAATTTCAATTTTTCGGATTCGTTGGAAAGATATTCTCAATTATATTCAATATTTTTTGGTTTTACTAAAATCCGGTTTATTTTGCACCCGGTATGTTCAATTGAAATCTGAAATCGAATTATCGAACTACCGCGCCATTTTCAATTCCTTTTATAATTAAAATAAATAATTATATTCTAACGACGATCTATATAAATGTATGCGTTCGAATTCTATTCAAAATAAATTTCTCGTCGTTATTATTTAAAATAATTCATTTTAAATAATCAAAATTCACTAAAATTGCCAAAATAAAAATTTTAAATTGGCCCAGATTTCAGGGTTATTACAATCTCCCCCACTTAAAACTTTTCGTCCCCGAAAAGGAACGAAGCCGAAAGTTGTTTAACTAATCAACTCAAATTCCATTGTTTTCCTTACGGCTTAAGTTCTTCAACTTTTTAGTTTCTAAGAACTTTTCAAATTTTTCAAAAATTTGGCTAACACCCTAAATTTTCGAAAATTTTCTCCATAACCTCCCCTACACCGGGGACTTCGGGATATTTCATATAGCCTCCCATGGCCTTCTTCAATCCAAAAGAAAAAGAAAAAGCCAAGCGGCTCATAAAATCATCATCACCCAAACAAAACAGTAAATTATGGTAAACATGTACCTATTTGTCGGACAAACAATTTTATTCTTCTGCTCTAGCCTCCTTGCTATGACCTGTTCAGTGTAAGTACATGTATATGCATGCAAATGCGGCTAATTTTCAATACAATTCACTATTTGGTTCAATTTGGCTAAAGGTTCAACATTCAATTAATCAAAACAGTAATCAAAACACAACCATCAATCAATTAGTTGATTAGCTTTTCAAATTCATAATTTTGATATATAGTCAAAAATCACGTTTTTGGTGCCAAATCACAACAATAAGCCCTATCTAATTTTTGTTCTCACACCATCCAATTGGAAATATATAGATATCTCGCTTTCGAAACACGAACATAAATCCTGATGATGGAGCTCCATCATCAAAATCATCTCCGGGCGACTAGAGTGTGATTCTATATCTATCCAGTATATTAAAACTTTGAATACACGTTTTCAAGGCGTATATGCAAAATTTTTATATATTGGATTGTCCAAATTATTTTAAATAAATATTCAAATATGAATAATTGAATTAAATTTTCAAAACAAGAATTGTTTTCATTTTAAAAATATACTCTTCACACTCATTCTAGGATACTACTGATCCCATCTCTAACGAGTCATTCCCGTTGGATATTACTAATCCAATGTCTGATGAATTCTTTCTTTTGATTCTAACGTGTCTTGTTCTCTGAGCTCTGTAAACCAAATCTCTGATACCACAATGTAACGACCGAGAATTCCGCTTGATCCGAATCAGTCGCTAAACCGACCCAGACCGTTCGAAACGCCTGATTGTTTTGAGAACACGACAAATTAGAACGCAGACGGAAGAACATTTCATTGTTAATTACAACAATTCCATCAGAATACAAGCATATACATAGTATAAATCAATATTACACATTAGATAAATATCAGAGATTACAATACATTACATAGCAGCGGAAAATAATACAATACACAACTGAAGGAGATAAACGGATACAAAGCTTTCCGGATATCATTCCAGCTGTAAACCAGGATCCTATGAATATAAATCTGCAAAACCAAAACTACTAGCTGCCCGTGTCAAAATAAGGGCACCCAGAGTTTAGGTTAAAACAATAAACTCCAGGTCAGTCATGGGACTGGTATGAGAACTAAAACAGTTATTTAAAACTTTACTTTAAATCAGATATATCAAGGGACCACGCCGTATAACACGGAACGGGTTTCCTCCCAAGAATACCAGTGCATACAACAAAACAACGCAATGCTTTTTGGAAAAATGAAGCTATTATAAGACCCAGGTCCTATCACACAATGCAACGCAAGCCGGGGGATAGGGTTTTCCCTTATAATAGAGAAACATGCTTAGTACGTTTAAAACAAATCATTTGATACTATTATAAGTGCCTAGTGTATAAAACAACTTCAAATAATAAGTATCAATCATAGGCGGCATGGGTACCATATATCATGTCGCCAATACTAGACTCTACAATCAAAACCGCAAATCACGTATTTGGAAGTTGGATTTTCATCTGTGAACCAAGGCAAAAGATATTCCTCTACCGATTCGAGACGCTCTAGCCCGTGTCTCAGGCAAGTACTTAGTCAAGCCTTTGGATCATCAGGGCCGGTCCACCGATGTGGATTAAAATGCCTGAACACTGCGTTTCCCCACCCTTTGGGGTGTCAATGAGTCAACGAATGACTCCATCGGCTTCACATAGTCACCGATATATCCGAAGCGCCTCGCAACAGCAAACGCAACAACCACATAAGTCAAACTCGTCAGGGCATGTAAAACCACTGACGCCACTTCTAACTAGAAAGAAACGCATGTCCTCCCTGAGGTCCTCTCTCGTTTCTGGTTCACAACCGGGGTGTGAGGCTCGCGAATTAACACTACACAAAGCTATGCCACACAGGCTGTGCTTTGATCATCAACTACAAGACTCTGCTTTTCAACAGAAGCCTTGATCATTTGCATCTTAGCATGCTACACAGGTAAACCACTCTATGCAACCACTATCCATCAATCCCACAGAATGATATCCAATGCCATACACATAGTCCATTTACAAGTCCGTTCTGGGTCTGAACGAAACCGTAGGCACCTAGTACCCCGCATATCCATCGATCTCCAAGTACGTCTGGACGACCACCAACTGATTCCCTCCTTTTGGGTGTACGGCCCAATCAAGATCATCAGTAATTATCCAAACGACGTGAAGACCTCCAGTCTTCAACAACCGCCTTCATCTTCGACTCATCGTCGAATCAGTTATTCAGAATGGGATAAACCCGGTCTTTCTGAATAACTCGCGTATATAATAAACATGTGTTACACAAACACAACATACGCCTCATTCCAATTCATCGGTCACTAACCGTAAATTAACAAGAGAATAATTCCCCAAATATTAACCCCGAAGGTCGAAACCAACATCAGATCAATACCCAGGAAACCGTTCTGCTTAGCTAGCCTACGGTTAGTTTCTAAATTTCACATTCTTACGGAAAGGTTCCCATTAATTTTATCAAAGATAAATTCCTTTAAATTTATTCTTTAATCTTCTTTTGAATATCAATTCAAACTAGTCGGGATTAGCGAACCTTACCGAAGTAATCATTTGTTTTAATTTCCCAATCCCAACCTATTCATCCCATGAAGTAAAACTGGTAATACTACATATCTAACACCACGGCGTTATCGGTAAATTCAATTACCATTTCACGTTCAAATCTAATTAGAGATTTAACTATCGCCTGGAGTAAAACTGGTGATACTCCATTCTCGATCTTTTCAATCTAATTAAAGATTCATTAAAACTCCACTTAGTTTTAATATGTGACTGGGTTAAAGAATCAGTGTCACTTAAAACACGGTTCACGATAAAACCCAAAATCACATCACATTTCAATCAGTCCCTAACCGCAAATTAGCAAGTGAGCAATTCCCTAAGTATTAACCCCGAAGGCCGAAACCAACATCAGATCAATACCCCAGAAACCATTCAACTTAACTAATCTCCAGTTAGTTTCTGATTTTCTTAACTCCTTTGGGTCTAAGAACAGTATTATTGAAGATACCATTCACGACAACCCAAAATCACATTCCATTAATTATCGGGTTAAAGAACAAGTGATATTTAAAACATTGTTCACGATAAACCCAAAAATCAATACCAATTCAATTCCAATTAAATATTATTTAATTGGTACACTTCATTAAATCTAAATAAAAAGATTTAATCTTTTTCTCAACTGGGCTTAAGGACAGTGTTAATGAAGACACCATTCACAACAAACCCAAATCACATTTGATATTAAATACAAGGCTCTGAATAGAAAATATATCGGCTTATATTCAATATCAAATTCTACGACCAACAAATATCGTATTGGAAATAACGATATCTATATATCTTTCAAATTTCCATAACATTATCTGTATAATCACGAAATCCAACATCGAAATATTCTAAAGACAATTTCAATTCAAATCCATTCCAATTCAATTATTGGAAATTCTGGTTACTTTTAAAACCCTTTTCAAATTCAATTTATTTATTTAAAAATAAATAGAGTTATAATTCTAGTTCAAAACTAGTTCATTTTGATAAAAATCTATTTTTATCTTTTCAAATATGGAGTTTTTCATCCAAATTCTTCACAAATCATTTCTTATGATTTTACACAAATTATTACTATTTTTAATAATTTTATCAAGGCCCGTACAATCGATTTCCATCAACGGCTATCGAATTGCACTTACAACGACCTTTTCCGAATTTGATTTGGATATAATTCCAAATCCAACTGTTAGATTTCAAATCTCTAATATTCTTTAGAAATCTCTTTTCGATACGAACCCAACGTTTCCGTTTTTAGGGGAATCCGACGGTCGGATCTCCCGTAATGTCTGTTCGAAGTCAATGGTCGAAATTCATGAACTACCGCAGCGCGGCGCGTTCTATTCAGGCCATTATATTATATATATATATATAATATACTTCGTCGATTTCCTTTTAAAACATATTATATAAATCGTTTTAAATTCGTTTTCAAAACGATTTCAACTTCTTTTCAAATTCAAATTAAAATTGAATTTTTCCTTATACATTTGTTTTAAATTCTTTTCAAATTGATTTCAATTTAAATCGACTTTTAATTCGATTTCAGTTCGTTTTCAATTCAATTCAATTTCAATTCGAATTCATTTCTATTCAATTTCAATTCAAATTCATTTCTATTTAATTTCAATTCGAATTCATTTCTATTCAATTTCAATTCTTTTCAAAATATCATATTTTGAAATCACTTTCGATATTCATTATAAAATGAATAAAATCGATATAAATATCGTTCACGTCAAAATGGCGTCTATCTAATCAACATGGCTTCATATATTTCTATTTTCAAACATTCTATTTCAAATATTTCTTTTTCAAATATTTCTATTCAAATATTTTGTTCAAATAGTTCTCTTCAAATATTCTATTTCAAAACTGGAATGAGGCCCAATTAATTAACATAGATTTTATTTCTATGGACTTCCATACAACGCATGTATATATCAACAACGACAAATAATCAACCATCATCCAAAGTGCATTCTACACTGTATAAGCATCAAATATAAATATTCAACGCTTATAACAGTCTGTCAATCAATCGATCGACATACAACTAATTATTGGGATTAGTGCATGTCATATATCATCCCAATACCCGTGTGGGGTTTCAAACAATCAAACACAGATGTTATTTGTGCAGTTGGGCGATGTGTAAAATTTATCGTCCCAATCAATATCAGTCAAATGTGTTTATATAAATCGATTTGTTTATATTAATTTATTTTAAATACACGTAAAAAATTCTATTTTTAACTATAAAATATTTTCCACTATAAAATATTTTATTTCATTTCACATCACATCACACAATCAACTACACATCAAAATCAAACAAACAAGCATACAAGTCGTCCATGGTCTGTGGACGACGGGTGTCGGGTGCTACTAAACACCATCTGCATCCTAGTATTATTTCAACTAGAAATAAAATTAAAAAGTGAGAAGTTCTCACAGAGGGTTCCACTCCGCCGTGCTTTGCTTTTGAACTGCCGAACTGTCTGGATCTGCTTGAAATTCCAATACAGTTTTTGTCCCGCTGTTTATAATAAAAATTATATTTTTATTACTTCTTCCCGATAAATAAAAAACATATTTTTATTTTTACCTCATATTTTTTTTCGACGCTTTATTCTATATAAAAATTATATTTTTATATTTCTGTTTCATATATAAAGATCGAATTTTTTTACTTCGCTGCTCAAATAAAAATTGAAATTTTATTTTCTATACCTTATAAAAAATTTATTTTTATAATCTCTACTATATAAAAATCATATCTTTATTATTCCTATAATATAAAAATTATATTTTTATACTTCCTATTTTATAAAAATCCTATTTTTATATCGAACCATTTCATATAAAGATTATATTTTTATTCAAAGAATTTTCATATAAAAATCAAATATTTTATATATTTAAAAATCAAATCTCCTTTTTCTTTATAAAATTTCTAATTTTCTCGCTATGCATATATAAAGATCTAATTTTTATGAAACTAAAAATCTGATTTTTATAGAACTAAAATTCTAATCTTCACAAAACTAAATTTTTTATCATTGATAACGTAAAAACTCATATTTTTAAATCAAAGAATATATGTTTTTCCCATTTTTAATTACCTAAATAAAATAAAATAGAATTAAGATGAGATTAAACTCTCACCAGCCGTATTGGGGTTAGAGATGGCAGCACCGGAGTTGGGGAGGGGCGGCAGATCATACAAGCGGCGGTGGCAGCAGACTCGGGGATTTTTGGTGGTGGTTTCTCACGCTGGAGGGAGGTATTGGGCTCGGAGGGGGTACGAACGGAGGGGGAAAGGGGGGGATTCTCCAGCATGCGGTGGACTTCGTGGAGGAGTCGCTGCTGTGTGGAGGTGCCGCGCTAGATTCGCGACTGGAAGGCTTCAATTGGTGTCGGACTTCATTCCAGAGGAGAGGGAAACGAGGGCGGATAGCGATGGAGGCGACGAATCGGAGGGAGGCGTCCAGGCTGAGGTGCGGCGGACATGGGTTGAAGAGCGACGGGCATAGGCAAGAGGGAGCCGCCATCCTTTTATTGGGGAACGACCTTTCTGATTTGAGAATAGTGAAGAGAGGTGGGGGGGCTCAAGTGTAAAGATGGTTTTATTTTATTATTTAAATTTTATTTTTCTTTCAAAATTTTGACTTTTCATTTAAACCCCATATCGAACCCAACGACTGTCGCCCCTAGCGTAATACCTCCATTCCGAACATAATGGCATATGTTTCGTAACCCAATTCGGCTGTTATGATCAGTTTCCGCTCAAATTAAAATATAAATCAATGTATATTGAATTTGAACGCACATTTTAAATTACCTGGGCCACATACTAACTCTAAAAATTCCAGAAAAATTATTTCTAGTTTTATATCGACGATATGGTCCTAACAAAACTAGCTTCATCAAATTCTGAGCTCGTTTGAAAAATGGCCATTTTCTGGTCGACCCGCTTTGACTGAAACTGACAAAACACGTTTAGCTTCGCCACGCTCACATACTGATTCAGAAAATTATGAAAATTGAAACCTAGCAATAATTTGACATCGCGGATCCAACAAAAGTGGTTTCGTCGAAAACCGAGGTCGTTTGCAAAATGGCTATTTTTAAGGGCCTGAATTCCATAGCGACTATTCTGAAATTTCAACTGGACATAACTTCTGATCCCCGCTATGAAATTTCTATTTTTCGAATTCGTTGGAAAGATATTCTCAATTATATTCAATATTTTTTGATTTTACTAAAATCCGGTTTATTTTGCACCCGGTATGTTCAATTGAAATCTGAAATCGAATTATCGAACTACCGCGCCATTTTCAATTCCTTTTATAATTAAAATAAATAATTATATTCTAACGACGATCTATATAAATGTATGCATTCGAATTCTATTCAAAATAAGTTTCTCGTCGTTATTATTTAAAATAATTCATTTTAAATAATCAAAATTCACTAAAATTTCCAAAATAAAAATTTTAAATTGGCCCAGATTTTCGGGTTATTACAATGTTGATTTTCTAAATCTAAATTTTCTTTTCTCATTTTCAAGTTCAATAGATTTCATATTTGCTAAAAATAGTGAAATTAAGTTTGGGAATCTTCTTGCTTGTTCTAACTAGTTCATCGTTTTTTATATTAAAATCTGTAAATTAGAATGTACCTTTTTGTAGTCCTTACTTGTTATAGCTTTGTTTGTATCAGGATTTTTGCTTGTTGTATTTTGATCACATCTTTTTTCGGTCATTACTTTATGATGTTGTGATGATCAATAGAATTCCTTGCTCTGATACCAATCGTTGAGTGGGTGCGGCGATGAATGAATAGTCGCTATGCGTTGGATCGATGATAGCACACACACACACACACACACACACACACACACACATATATATATATATATATATATATATATGTGTGTGTGTGTGTATAATAGCAGTGGAAATTATGAAAGAAATAATGTAAAATGACACCAGAAATTTTTATACTGGTTCAGAGCGACGCCCTTTGTCCAGCCCTTGACACCTTCTGGAATATCGACTAACAATAAACCCTCACTTAAACTGGAGGAACAAATATAAGATACCTAAGCAAACAAATAAGAATTTCAGGCCTAATAACTTAAGAGGACTTTAAATGTGCCTAACAGAAGAACAAGAATTCAAACTTGCCTGATCAAACAAACAAGACTTCAACAAATACAAAAGATAATTTTGACGGTTTGTATTCTTGATAACACGAATTTGTCACTGACAGTGTACCCTTTCTGTAATCTTGTAACACCCCACCTCCGCTAGGGTCACTCACAAAGGGAATGCACTAGGTTTGGTGAAGCATTATCAAGGTAAACATGCACAGAAATATCACAAGACAGAACATATAAAATAGCAGAAGTAAAATCGAACTTTCATAAACATTAATAACTAAGGTCTAAAGCCTTTTACATCAGAGTACATCAAAACCTGTCTTGCAATAGTAAAGAAGCATAAAGACTTTTTCATAATTTATTCCCCAAATAAAACAGTAAAGTAGCCATAGCCAAGAAAAGTCCAAGCCATCCATGATGACCTTCAAGCAGAAGAAGTACGAACTAAACAGCATTGTTTCCTCCCTGTAACCTGGAGGGGGGGAAACGGAAGAAAAGAGGCGAAACAAAACGGGTCAGTCAAAAAGACTGAGTAAGTCCTATCTACTTCAAGTATAAAAACAGGTAAAGGTAACATGACATGCATAAACTGAAAGTAAACATAAGGATAACTACAAGATAGATAAACTAAACCAGGGTAGCCGGTTGAACTATTGTGGCAAGGTAAACTAAGGTATCATGATAAACTACGGTGTTATGATAAGTCAAGGTATCACATCGTCAGATTTCTATCGAGTACATTATCCGAAGGTATCTGCCCCGTCTAACATCCCACGGTATCTATTATGTATATTCTTCCTAGTTCTAACATGTATATTTACTCTGCACCCTCCGTACTAGTATCCCAGCCTTGTTATGTGTTAACCATGAATGTCCCTTACTCAAAGTCGTGTAATGGTCCATGTCAACCTAATATATCATATGTTTCTTTCCATGTATATAAGTTCAGTCCTTTGTCGTACCTCGTACGGGCTTCCTCATGTTGTATTATCCTTGGAATCGTTTGGACTGTCACCCTTGTTCTAGCTAGGCTCTTCCATATGAATCATCGTTTGAACTACTAGGACTTACGCCACCTAGCACCACTAGGGATTACGCTTACCTATTGCACGCTTTCGTATTTCGGTTTGGGTTAAACCACCTAGGCCACTAGGGATTACGCTAACCCTCAACCGCGCCCTTTTTCCCACGCATTCATCGTGAATCGTTTTTCTATAACTGTATGCACATGTATCACATCGTGCCATCCGAGTCCTGTCACAGGGCAAAATAAGAGATACAGGACTCGGTCGGGAGCTTTAGATTTATCTGCCGATGCAGATACTAAGGTCTGCTTTTCTACACGTGGCTATGGTCCCACGAGACCCCTCCCTCAACTAGTGAAAGGCAACACAAGAGAAAATCTTGCATGAGAACTACACTCCGGCCAGCCCACATCCTACGGCCTACCTCACCCATAATTAGATAGCAATTATGGTCTGTTGGGTGTTCCCTGCCTTTCCGTACGTACACGCTTGACTCAAGATGGTAGATGATCGACGAACTTGCTATCTCGGGCACCTTATGTATTCGTCGACTCACTGCTATCCACCCCAGTCTTTAGGTCGCTCGCATAGCAACCAAGGCATATTCTTGGTTCTTCTACCGCAGACCTCAACCTCTCGTGAGCCTAGTATAATGACCTGGCAGCTCACAGAGGGATCCCAAGAATATCCTCACGTTCCCCGAAGCCGCTGCTTCGTTACCCAGTTCGTTGGTGCCTTTATCTAAATCAGATAGCCTGCTCCTACACGCATACTTAAACGTTGACCTAACGTATCGGGTTACTAATCTATCTAAGAAATGGTCCAAATTTCCTTGACTAAGAATTATTACTTAGTTTCCCTTAACTAAGGTTTACCACTTAGCCTTATTTCCATAATCCTTGTTAATGATGGTTATTTACCTAATCCTCCGAATTAGGGTTTATCTAATGGGTTAAGTGTTATCATTCAAGTCCATGACTTAACCCTATCGAGTCAAATTGGTCAAGTACCAGTTTACTTTAATCCTATCGGATTATCTTGCTAGATTGATTAAGCATAGATTATCTTAATCCCATCCAATTATCGAGTCGGATTGGTTAAGTATAGGCTGGCTTAACCCCATCCTCTAATTGTACTAGAATGGTTAAGTATACTCTAAGAAGGTCTTGTGACTTAACCTTATCAGGTCCGCGTATTAGATTGGTTAAGTGTGGATCACTTAATCCTCATCAAATCATCATGTATAATTGGTTAAGTATAAGTTGCTTAACCCCATTAGATTATCATGTTAAGTTGGTTGAGTATTGGTTACTTAACCTCATTGAATTACCAAGTTTAGTTTGGTTAAGTGTTTAGCTTAACCCCATCGAATTACCGTGTCGAGATTAGTTAAGTGTCAATTACTTAACCCCGTTTAATTACCGTGTTTAGATTAGTTAAGCCTTAATTACTTAACCCCATCTAATTACCAAGTCGGATTAGTTAAGTGTAAATTACTTAACCCCATCTAATTACCAAGTCGTATAAAAATGGTTAAGTGTCATTAGGCAAATCAAATCACTTAACCTACCCAACCTTGTCGTGTTTTGTTAAGTATCATTAGCCTAATCAATTTACTTAACCCCTTTATCCATATCATATTTGGTTAAGAGTCATTAATCAAATTAACTTAACCCTATCATGTGACATTAATTACTTAATGCACCCCAACCTCTCACATTAGACTTTGTTGTGGTTACTAGTTAAGCCGGTCGGTTCCGGGTAGCTTTACACCACAACTTGGTCTAACCTCGCGTTCAAGCACAACATGACCAACTTCTCACATTGAGTCCTATTGTTTGCAACTACTAGTTAGGCCGGTCGGTTCCGGGTAGTTTTACGTTGCAAACTCAACCCAACCTCGAGTTGGCCACTTTCATGTTTAGTCTAGTGTCATGTTCATAGTCAAGTTTTCAAGCAATTGGGTAGACCTAACTTAATAGGTAAATTCCCAAGCTTATGTTTTTATGCATACTTACATGTTATATTTAATGTTACATGTTGTCATGTTATACCCATTTAACCCAAATCATGTTTCACATCATATTTTTATGAAACTTCAAGTTAAGTTTTTCATGTATATTCATGCTCGTCTAACCAAACCCCAAAACGTGTTTCCAACGTAAGTATAGACGAGTCAACATAATAGGAATACTATGACTACAAATTGTCCTCGATCATGCATAGTGTCATAAAAAGGGGTTTTGGCCACAAACACACAAAATGCCACAAGGGAATTTGGCCACAAACATGCATATTATCAAAAAGGGTTTGGCCATAAACATGCACAACTTAAAAGAGGGGATTGGCCACAAGCATGCATAATCTCATAAAGGATTTGGCCACAAACTTGCATGATAGCATAAGGGGTTTGGGTTCATAAACATGCATAAGCCCCAAAATCTTGCCTTAGCCAATGTTTCACAAGTAAAGTGGTTCCTAAAGGTTCATGCTAGCATTTCATGCATAAAGATCCAAACTTGCAAGTTAAACTAGGTTATGCATAGCATGAGAGGCATGATTAAGTCACTCACATGGCCTAAAATCATAAACATGAACACAAGAGGCAAGGTAAGGTTCATATAGGTTCGCATAATCATGTTTAGCCTCATTTTATCTCATGTCATTATCAAAACTACCGTTTCCATCTAAAAGTAGCTAGAACTTACCTAGGCAAGGCTTAGAAAAGGGGTCATGCATCATCTTGACGAAGAAAGGTGGCTCCTTTGAAGAAGAACCTTCATGAAACTCGCATAGCAATGTTGATTTGGCCTCTATTTGGTGTAGCAAGCTTGCACCTTTTGATTTGAACCCGATTTGAATGCATAGGCTCTAGGGATTTGAGATGGAGGCCATGAGAGTAGAAATTTGGCCATAGTTTAGTTACATGAGTGAATAATGAGGGTTTAGGGGTAGGTTTAGGGTCTTTTTTATAGAGATTAGGATAGTTTTAGGCCCTTAGATTAACCCTAGGACCAACCTGAACCGTCAGATTTCAAGCCAGGCCCAAAAACCTAGCCAAGATAGAAAATAGGTGCACCAGGCCAGAATCAGCCGACAGGGCAAGTCGACATGCCTGTCGACATGCCTGTCGACATGCCTGTCGACATGCATGTCGACAGCCCTGTCGACAGCCAAGTCGACTTGTCTGGGCGGGAATTTTCCCGCCTGGCTCCATCTCTGCATGCTTCAAAATTCAAATTTCCCGAAAACTTCTTTGGGCCTTAACCGGGTCATACGGACTCCGATTTACAAAATTTCGGACTCTATTTCGCGTATTTTTCCGAGACGAACGCAATGGCATAGCCCGTTTTACTTGATTCAGAATTTAAAATTAAATTCTGCCTTGATTCTCGTTTTAACATGTTATCGAAATACGAGTTGTTACATTCTCCCCACCTTTTAGGATTTCGTCCCCGAAATCTCCAAGTTAGGAAGAACATATCCTATCATCCATCATCCATCTACTCAAAACATCATCCACGAGCAACCATTGTCCTTAGATGATTTCTAATGCTGTATGAATATATGCAAAACGTGTGTGTACATGTTCCTTAGCTAATGCTAATGATCAGGCCTGAAAAATCTTTCTAATGCGAAAATATGTATAGTGCCATGAATCCAACATGTATGCAAATAGTCCTAGTCATATAGATACTATATGCGTGCACAATCATTCATTCATATGCAACAACCGCATGATAATACATTCGATTTCATCCATAAACAAGTATAAATACTCGTGCATATGCAATATGAAATGTGACCGAGTCGAGCTAGTACCTAATGTGTATTCGCGCATCCACGAGCAACCACTTGCAACCACTTGCAACCATATCAATCATAACATGTTTCAAATACATGTTTACATCCATAGGGTTCTGCCTAGAATCCCCTGAAACAGGGTCGAGAAGATAAACAAGACAAACTCCTTACGGGGTTTGTAACAGAAAATAGGACCAAGAAGATGTCCACAAAAGATAGCCTACAAGTAAGCTCTACAGAAAACAGGGATCAAGGATATACTCCCAAAAAGAGATATCATGCGCGTATCTAGTCTTTGACCATCAAAGTCGTATTTCCTTGAGCTCAATTCCATTGTGCCTTGACCGTCCTTTAACTTCGCGATTTCGTAGCTTCTTATTTCCTGTTTCCATAACATGAGCTGGAACTCATTTCTTCGTCGCCTCTCGTTTCACTTATTCTTTCCCTAGTATGCTTGGCTCAAACATATCTGCGTACTCATGCAAGCTCTCCAAAATTCACTAGTGAATTCTGGATCTCGTTTTCCGATGCCAATCCAAGTTATCAAGCGCACTTACTAAGGTGACTTCTATAACCCATGCATAAGTGAAATAAATCATCCGTCTTATCGGCGAACACCACTCGATTGGGCTTCCAATTTCCCATAAAGGCATCAAAGGATTCTAAGTAACTAACCATGACCGAACCCAAAAGGTTACACGAGACTTCGAGGGTATTACCAAGGCTAGTCAAGAGTCTAACTACCCTCCTATCAAAACCAAGAGTGGCACCCCTTACTGGATAACCACTTCATCCCTAGAATCCATCCATAGCTTATAAACATAAGCATTATTTCCAAACTCAACACTTGGCATAGACATTCCCAAATCCAAACAAGTCATGTATAAATGGACTGATTCTCCAATAGGACTTTGAGACACAAATGGGATTCTCTATTACGCTAGTACTTAAGGTGCAGAGACTCAACTATCGAAGCAGACTTAAATGATACGATGATCAAAACAAAGTCCTAACGGGATGATAGAGAAGAAAAGCTAAACCTTTAACAAGATCGTCACCCTCCTTCCGAGGTACCCTAGAAATGAGAGCATACTGCTGCCCTCCCGATGATCTTGTCCTTGTCCCATGATACTTAACTATCCGTCCCGTTCCACTATGCCAAAGGTACTCTCTCGTCATGGGTTTCATTGTTCATTTTTCTTTCTCATTCCGGGTTGAGCCATACCAATAAGTTAAACTCGTATCCTTTATCCTCTTTCTCATTATCCTTTCTTATAAGGCGGCTACTGGTCTCCCGAGAACAACCTCCATCGCATGGAAAGCGCTTTCGTAGATAGAAAAGACTAGTCGCAGTTAAAACCACTGTGACTACAGATGGAGGAAAGAAAGGAAAAGAGATTCAATCAAGGAAACAAGGATAGTGCTAATGGCCTTTGGGGAATAGCCTTTTTCTTTTTAAAAGAAAATTTTCTTGAAAAATGCTTCTTTATAAACGGTTTTCCAAATAGTTTTCATAAGGTTTTAAAAAACTTTTGCCCAGTCTGGTAACCTTCTGCTCTGATACCAAATGTAACACCCCACCTCCGCTAGGGTCACTCACAAAGGGAATGCACTAGGTTTGGTGAAGCATTATCAAGGTAAACATGCACAGAAATATCACAAGACAGAACATATAAAATAGCAGAAGTAAAATCGAACTTTCATAAACATTAATAACTAAGGTCTAAAGCCTTTTACATCAGAGTACATCAAAACCTGTCTTGCAATAGTAAAGAAGCATAAAGACTTTTTCATAATTTATTCCCCAAATAAAACAGTAAAGTAGCCATAGCCAAGAAAAGTCCAAGCCATCCATGATGACCTTCAAGCAGAAGAAGTCCGAACTAAACAGCATTGTTTCCTCCCTGTAACCTGGAGGGGGGGGGGAAACGGAAGAAAAGAGGCGAAACAAAACGGGTCAGTCAAAAAGACTGAGTAAGTCCTATCTACTTCAAGTATAAAAACAGGTAAAGGTAACATGACATGCATAAACTGAAAGTAAACATAAGGATAACTACAAGATAGATAAACTAAACCAGGGTAGCCGGTTGAACTATTGTGGCAAGGTAAACTAAGGTATCATGATAAACTACGGTGTTATGATAAGTCAAGGTATCACATCGTCAGATTTCTATCGAGTACATTATCCCAAGGTATCTGCCCCGTCTAACATCCCACGGTATCTATTATGTATATTCTTCCTAGTTCTAACATGTATATTTACTCTGCACCCTCCGTACTAGTATCCCAGCCTTGTTATGTGTTAACCATGAATGTCCCTTACTCAAAGTCGTGTAATGGTCCATGTCAACCTAATATATCATATGTTTCTTTCCATGTATATAAGTTCAGTCCTTTGTCGTACCTCGTACGGGCTTCCTCATGTTGTATTATCCTTGGAATCGTTTGGACTGTCACCCTTGTTCTAGCTAGGCTCTTCCATATGAATCATCGTTTGAACTACTAGGACTTACGCCACCTAGCACCACTAGGGATTACGCTTACCTATTGCACGCTTTCGTATTTCGGTTTGGGTTAAACCACCTAGGCCACTAGGGATTACGCTAACCCTCAACCGCGCCCTTTTTCCCACGCATTCATCGTGAATCGTTTTTCTATAACTGTATGCACATGTATCACATCGTGCCATCCGAGTCCTGTCACAGGGCAAAATAAGAGATACAGGACTCGGTCGGGAGCTTTAGATTTATCTGCCGATGCAGATACTAAGGTCTGCTTTTCTACACGTGGCTATGGTCCCACGAGACCCCTCCCTCAACTAGTGAAAGGCAACACAAGAGAAAATCTTGCATGAGAACTACACTCCGGCCAGCCCACATCCTACGGCCTACCTCACCCATAATTAGATAGCAATTATGGTCTGTTGGGTGTTCCCTGCCTTTCCGTACGTACACGCTTGACTCAAGATGGTAGATGATCGACGAACTTGCTATCTCGGGCACCTTATGTATTCGTCGACTCACTGCTATCCACCCCAGTCTTTAGGTCGCTCGCATAGCAACCAAGGCATATTCTTGGTTCTTCTACCGCAGACCTCAACCTCTCGTGAGCCTAGTATAATGACCTGGCAGCTCACAGAGGGATCCCAAGAATATCCTCACGTTCCCCGAAGCCGCTGCTTCGTTACCCAGTTCGTTGGAGCCTTTATCTAAATCAGATAGCCTGCTCCTACACGCATACTTAAACGTTGACCTAACGTATCGGGTTACTAATCTATCTAAGAAATGGTCCAAATTTCCTTGACTAAGAATTATTACTTAGTTTCCCTTAACTAAGGTTTACCACTTAGCCTTATTTCCATAATCCTTGTTAATGATGGTTATTTACCTAATCCTCCGAATTAGGGTTTATCTAATGGGTTAAGTGTTATCATTCAAGTCCATGACTTAACCCTATCGAGTCAAATTGGTCAAGTACCAGTTTACTTTAATCCTATCGGATTATCTTGCTAGATTGATTAAGCATAGATTATCTTAATCCCATCCAATTATCGAGTCGGATTGGTTAAGTATAGGCTGGCTTAACCCCATCCTCTAATTGTACTAGAATGGTTAAGTATACTCTAAGAAGGTCTTGTGACTTAACCTTATCAGGTCCGCGTATTAGATTGGTTAAGTGTGGATCACTTAATCCTCATCAAATCATCATGTATAATTGGTTAAGTATAAGTTGCTTAACCCCATTAGATTATCATGTTAAGTTGGTTGAGTATTGGTTACTTAACCTCATTGAATTACCAAGTTTAGTTTGGTTAAGTGTTTAGCTTAACCCCATCGAATTACCGTGTCGAGATTAGTTAAGTGTCAATTACTTAACCCCGTTTAATTACCGTGTTTAGATTAGTTAAGCCCTAATTACTTAACCCCATCTAATTACCAAGTCGGATTAGTTAAGTGTAAATTACTTAACCCCATCTAATTACCAAGTCGTATAAAAATGGTTAAGTGTCATTAGGCAAATCAAATCACTTAACCTACCCAACCTTGTCGTGTTTTGTTAAGTATCATTAGCCTAATCAATTTACTTAACCCCTTTATCCATGTCATATTTGGTTAAGAGTCATTAATCAAATTAACTTAACCCTATCATGTGACATTAATTACTTAATGCACCCCAACCTCTCACATTAGACTTTGTTGTGGTTACTAGTTAAGCCGGTCGGTTCCGGGTAGCTTTACACCACAACTTGGTCTAACCTCGGGTTCAAGCACAACATGACCAACTTCTCACATTGAGTCCTATTGTTTGCAACTACTAGTTAGGCCGGTCGGTTCCGGGTAGTTTTACGTTGCAAACTCAACCCAACCTCGAGTTGGCCACTTTCATGTTTAGTCTAGTGTCATGTTCATAGTCAAGTTTTCAAGCAATTGGGTAGACCTAACTTAATAGGTAAATTCCCAAGCTTATGTTTTTATGCATACTTACATGTTATATTTAATGTTACATGTTGTCATGTTATACCCATTTAACCCAAATCATGTTTCACATCATATTTTTATGAAACTTCAAGTTAAGTTTTTCATGTATATTCATGCTCGTCTAACCAAACCCCAAAACGTGTTTCCAACGTAAGTATAGACGAGTCAACATAATAGGAATACTATGACTACAAATTGGCCTCGATCATGCATAGTGTCATAAAAAGGGGTTTTGGCCACAAATACACAAAATGTCACAAGGGAATTTGGCCACAAACATGCATATTATCAAAAAGGGTTTGGCCATAAACATGCACAACTTAAAAGAGGGGATTGGCCACAAGCATGCATAATCTCATAAAGGATTTGGCCACAAACTTGCATGATAGCATAAGGGGTTTGGGTTCATAAACATGCATAAGCCCCAAAATCTTGCCTTAGCCAATGTTTCACAAGTAAAGTGGTTCCTAAAGGTTCATGCTAGCATTTCATGCATAAAGATCCAAACTTGCAAGTTAAACTAGGTTATGCATAGCATGAGAGGCATGATTAAGTCACTCACATGGCCTAAAATCATAAACATGAACACAAGAGGCAAGGTAAGGTTCATATAGGTTCGCATAATCATGTTTAGCCTCATTTTATCTCATGTCATTATCAAAACTACCGTTTCCATCTAAAAGTAGCTAGAACTTACCTAGGCAAGGCTTAGAAAAGGGGTCATGCATCATCTTGACGAAGAAAGGTGGCTCCTTTGAAGAAGAACCTTCATGAAACTCGCATAGCAATGTTGATTTGGCCTCTATTTGGTGTAGCAAGCTTGCACCTTTTGATTTGAACCCGATTTGAATGCATAGGCTCTAGGGATTTGAGATGGAGGCCATGAGAGTAGAAATTTGGCCATAGTTTAGTTACATGAGTGAATAATGAGGGTTTAGGGGTAGGTTTAGGGTCTTTTTATAGAGATTAGGATAGTTTTAGGCCCTTAGATTAACCCTAGGACCAACCTGAACCGTCAGATTTCAAGTCAGGCCCAAAAACCTAGCCAAGATAGAAAATAGGTGCACCAGGCCAGAATCAGCCAACAGGGCAAGTCGACAGCCCTGTCGACATGCCTGTCGACATGCCTGTCGACAGCCCTGTCGACAGCCAAGTCGACTTGTCTGGGCGGGAATTTTCCCGCCTGGCTCCATCTCTGCATGCTTCGAAATTCAAATTTCCCGAAAACTTCTTTGGGCCTTAACTGGGTCATACGGACTCCGATTTACAAAATTTCGGACTCTATTTCACGTATTTTTCCGAGACGAACGCAATGGCATAGCCCGTTTTACTTGATTCAGAATTTAAAATTAAATTCTTCCTTGATTCTCGTTTTAACATGTTATCGAAATACGAGTTGTTACAAATCTTCTCCTCAAGTGAAGATAAGAGAGGAAAATATTGCTTAGAGATAAAGAATTGAAGTTTGGATTCAAGCAATTTTAAGCCTGAGAATGGTCACTACACTAGAAATGCCAATTAGGTAGTGTCCATGGAAGTATCTAAATCGATTTGGCAGTGCTCTGGGTCGTATCAAAAAATGGCATCTTTGTCAATTTGATACAGCTAATGGCTGTATCAAATTAAGAATTTGATATGGCTAATGATTGTATTAAATTGAAAGTTTGATATGGCTAATGGGCGTATCAAATTTAAAAAAAGGCTATTAACCGTATCAAATTCTCAATTTGATACGACTAATGGTCGTATCAAATTTAAAAAAAGATACGGCTAATGACCATATCTTTATTTGAGTTAGATACAGTCATGAGCCGTATCTAATTAAAAAAATACATTGTGCAACTAAAATATTAATGATCAATACAAACATTTATTTTAGAACATTAGTGATCAATACAGATACGGTTATACATTTAACTTCATAACTAGGATTTTTTTATAAAAAAATACATTCCTCCTAACTGGTTAACCGTTCGATTTAAACGGTTAATATGATTCATAATTCAGATACATAATCCACTGCGCGCCCACCCTTTGCTGCTTTAGTGCTCCACATCCATAAAAGCTCTAGTGCCGAAACCCTGAAAGCTCACTACTCTTGTCCAACTGAAATCTGAAATAGTAAACAAACATATACATAAAGCCTAACCATGCTCTACTGTACTGAAAGTAGATATCCAATCAGATTCAAAACCATGTTGAACACATCCAAAAAGTTACAATAGTAAAAAAATATAACATTAAGCATGCATTTCAAACTTTCAGTGATTTCAGACTCAAAGTGATTCTAGTAACATAATATAATTTAGCTAATGTGTTCAAAAGCCAGAAGTGCACCAGTATAGAAGAGAAAAAAGCAGGAGATGGGCAATAATGCAGTAGAGGATCCCTATTTTGATGATTGCATTTTAGATGCTGAGTTGCTATGAGAAATACAAACTGCTATGAGAAATAGTGCCGCAAAGTATAAGCTACTGTTAGGTTGTATTGGTTGATAATTTCATCGAATAAATTTCTGTATATTCCAAATGAGCCGAGAGTTTTAGAAATGAATTGTTTTCAATAAAAATACCATGTTTGTTTAAGTTTGATTTCCAAATAACGCTAACTGACTGTCTTAAATATCGAGCTGTGTTTGACAGCGAAGCCCGCACAAATCACATTCGACTAAAGGGTGGTTTGCTAGCAAGTCCAACTCAAATAAATGATGAGCAAACCAAAAACTATCAACCTAACAATTAAACTAAGAATTGTTGAAAATAATTTGTGAATTATTAAAAATATTGAAATAAGTGTATGAATGGTTCCTATATGTGAATAGTTCCACATCATGGGATTATAAGAAAGATGCAAGTATGTATACTTGTTTTTAAGAAGTCATGTTGGGGCCTTTGGCTCCCAATGTATGCTTTGTTGTGAGGAGGGAGACTATGCATCATGACCACCACACACGCGCGCGACCGACCGACTCGACCCGGCCCGGCTCGGCTCGGTTCGGGCTCGGGCTTGGCTTTGTGGTGTAAACACTTATATTTTTGGACTAGAAAAAATTGCTTTTTCGAACTGTGTTTTTTTAAATATGAGATATATTTCTGTGCCGACTTTTATTTGAAGCGGTAAACTATTGACCCGATATTTGAGCGAATTTATCTACTACCCAGTATTTTTGTTCAGCCCTAATCCCCATCTATATATTATCTTCAGTTGTAGATGAAAACAATATAACAAAAACACAGTTTTTACCTCCGCCATTAAAATTTCTTCCTGAGATTTTCGAGCAGTATTTTTATTTTCGAAAGTGCAAATCTGCACTGATTTGTTGTGCAAAGAAAATCATTTATTATTTCAGAGGCTGTTTTATCCTAGAGGCGGCGGCGAAAGTACGAATTGGTTTTGCACCACCAGCCAGATCGCCAAATCGTCTTCAAGAAAGCGACCAAGTACGTGACTCAGCCATTGTTTCCCAACAATTTGAAGACGAATCGAAACAATGGCTTCAACATCAAACATAGATGGTGCTGCTCCTACCTCTGCTTTCCAGATCCCATTGGTGACTGCTGCCCCATTCCATTTCGAAGGTCTGCACTTCAAACGATGGCGTCAGAAGATGGAGTTCTACCTGACGATGAGAAAGGTAGCTGCTGCTCTGACCACCGACAAACCGCAGTTGCCAGACAAACCTGGCGGAACTGATGAAGTGCAGATGGCTTCCTGGATTGACAAACAAAACAGCAACAAAACTGGATTGAGCAAGACTATCTGTGTAGAAATTTCATTCTTAATGGCCTCAGTGATGATTTGTATGATTATTACAACTCGGACGACAAGACAGCGAAGGAGATCTGGGAAGCGCTGAAGAAGAAATACGATACAGAGGAGGCAGGGGCAAAGAAGTATGCTATGAGCCGCTATCTCAAGTATCAGATGACAGACGATAGGTCAGTAGAGATGCAGTCTCATGAGCTTCAGAAAATAGCTCATGAGATCATCTCCGAAGGTATGGTTTTGGACGAACAGTTTCAAGTTGCTGTTATTATTAAAAAACAGCCCCCAGGTTGGAAAGACTTTAAGAATTTCCTATGATATAAGCTAAGGAATTTTCCTTAAAGAGCTTGAACACTCGCCTCCGTATTGAGGAGGAGGCATGCAAACAGGACCAGAAAGAGGAAGTGCTGGTTGTCTCAAACAACAACACTAAGAAGACCACATCCGCTGTTCTGAAACCGAATCACAAATCATTTAAGAATCAGAATAGGCGCAACAAACAGAATGGGAATCCGCAAGGAAACCCAAAAGGATAGCAGAAACCAACCCAAAAGAATGACTCTGGACAGTTGTTTCTATGTTACAACTGTGGAAAACCAGGTCATATGGCACGAAAGTGTTGGAGCAGGCCAAGCTCAGCAACGCAGGTGAACCTGACTGAAGAGCCTCTTATGGCTATGATTACTGAGATTCACCTTGTTGGTGGATCAGAGGGTTAGTGGGTAGACACTGGTGCTTCTCGCCATGTCTGCTATGATCGTGATATGTTTACCACATACACGGCTGCTGATGATCAGAAAGTGTTGTTGGGAGATTCTCATACCACTAAAGTTGTAGGGGTTGGAAATATGGAGATCAAGTTTACCTCTGGAAAGACTGTGATTCTTAAAGATGTTTTGCATACTCCAGAGATGAGGAAGAACCTGGTTTATGGCTTTCTCCTTAATAAGGCAGGCTTTACTCAATTTATTGGAGCTTATGTGTATACCATAGGGTATAAGGGAACTTTTGTAGGAAAGGGTTATGCTTGTGAGGGAATGTTTAAATTAAATGTTGAATCTAATAAAGTGAATAATTCTGCTTATATATTGTGTGATTTTAATATTTGGCACTCAGATTATGTCATGTTAATAAACGAATAATTCATAACATGAGCACCCTACATATGATACCTAAGATGTCAGAATCTGAACCTGATAAATGTGAATTCTGTACACAAGCAAAAATCAATAAGAAATCTCACAAATCTATTGATAGAGAATATGAACCCTTAGATTTGATTCATTTTGACATATGTGAACTTGATGGCACTTTGACTAGACATAGACATCGATATTTTATCACTTTTATTGATGACTGTTCTGATTTCACATATGTTTACCTTTTGAAAAATAAAAGTGATGCTTTTGAAATGTTTAAAACATTCAAAACTGAAATTGAGAATCAAACAAACAGGAAAATTAAGAGACTTCGTAGCGAAAGAAGAACAGAATATGAATCTAATTCAATTATGGACTTCTATAAATTACATGGTATTGTACATGAGAGAACTGCACCCTATTCACCTGAAATGAACGGTAAAGCTGAAAGAAAAAAATAGGACTTTTACGAATTAGTACTTTCCATCCTATTAAATTCTGGTGCAGCAAAACATTGGTGGGGGGATATTTTATTGACTGTATGCTATATTCTAAATAGAATTCCCAAATCTAAGAATAAAATTTCACCTTATGAAATTTTAAAGAATCATAAACCTAATGTGTCATACTTTAGAACTTGGGGTTGTTTAGCATATGTTCGCATCCCAGACCCTAAGAGAATAAAATTGGCAAGTAGAGCATATGAATGTGTATTTATAGGCTATGCTATTAATAGCATAGTATATCGATTTTATGATATAAATGCACATAATATACTTGAACTAAAAGATGCTGATTTTTATGAAACAAAATTTCCTTTTAAATTAAGGAATAGTGGGGGCACTTCAAGTATGCCTATTAGAACAGAACTTAATAAAAGTTCTGAAGCTGAACCTAGAAGAAGTAAAAGAACAAGAACCGTAAAAGATTTTGGTTCGGATTTTTGTGCTTTTACTATAGAGGAGGATCCCTTAAACCTCCAAGAGGCCCTATCTTCTTTAGATGCCGATTTTTGGCAAGAGGCTATAAATGATGAGATGATTCTCTGGAATCCAATAAGACTTGGCATTTGGCAGATTTACCCCCTGGTTGTTAATCTATAGGCTGTAAATGGGTGCTTATAAAGAAATTGAAACCTGATGGTACTATTGATAAATACAAAGCAAGACTAGTAGCTAAAGGTTTAAGACAAAAAGAAAATATAGATTTCTTTGACACTTTTTCACCTGTAACTAGAATAACATCCATTCGGGTATTAATCTCACTTGCTTCCATTCATAATTTACTAATACACTAAATGGATGTTAAAAACGCATTTTTAAACGGTGAATTAGACGAAGAAATCTATATGGACCAGCCTGAAGGATTTGTAGTACATGGTCAATGAAACACCCCACATCCATTGAGGTCACTCACAAAGGGAATGCCTTAACTTCGGTGGAGGTTTATAAGTAAAAGTCACAGATAAAACACAAGAAAGATATAAACACACACACACACACATATATATATATATAAGCAGTGGAAAACAAACAGACTTTCATTTCATAAATACGTGTTCATACAAAACATTTCCATAATTGTCTCACAATAACTTCCATAACATTACATCATCATTTCTGTCTTCATTATTAAATAAAGAAGCATAAAACGTAATTAAAACTTCATAAATCCCCATAGAACGTGTCCAAAAGCCATAGCCAAGGAAAGAGAGTCCAAACCATACATATACTACCTTGAAGCTTGCAAAGAGTCTGACTAAGCTGGGTTGTTTCCTCCTTGTGGACCTGGGGGGGAGGAGGGGGGGGACGGAAGAAAAGAAGACGAAAGAAAAATAGAGTCAGACATAAAGCCTAGTAAGTCTAGTGACTCTTCAGTATGAGAATAAGAAAAATGGCATAATAGGTATAAACTGGAAACAGGAAAGTATCATAAACTAAGATAAAGAAGTTTTGAAACGATTATACTATCGCACCCGACACTATACCTCTGCACCTACTTGTATTTGTTCCGATTGGCGCCCTATGATCGGGGTGAAGTGATCCCCTTTCTAAAGATCGACTCCTACTCGCAAAATCAAATGTGTCATACGGCCCCAATGATTGTAGATACCTATGCTGGTCCCACCATGGGATGTATCAAGTCCCATGGTGGCGGCCCGACACAATTCTAGAATGCATAGTGTATACTACTGGTGCCCAGTGCCCTGTTTGTCTGCTCCAAAGTGTGTGCACGCCCGCACTCCGTTAGAATCTACACTGCTGCACCACTCGCCGTCGCTTTGACCGCTTACAATCAACCCAGTAATCGTTCCCCACCCTACCTAGTTTCAGGGTACCATGATACCTAATTGGGTAACTGCTGAAATGGGTCCCCGTTACTAGGGTTTTCTAGTCAAACATGTTAAGTGGTTAAGTGTTTATATTAACCTAACCCCACCCATTAGTTTAGTTAACATGTTGAATTGGTTGAGTGTTTTAGTTAACTTAACCCTACCATCCTTATTCTAGCTTTAAATTATTCATTAAAGCACCGACCACTCACATTAGACAGGTATTGTTGCGGTTACTGGACAGCCGGTCGGTTCTGGGCAGGTTTACACCGCAACTCAGTCTAACCTCGGGTCCTTATTGGGCTTAATGCCTTAACCTCCCACATTGGATAGGTGTTGTGATTACTGGACAGCCGGGCAGGTCCGGGCAGGTTTACATCACAACTCAATCCAACCTTGGGTTAAGCATTCTCGTATTTTCTAAATTTACATATTTGTCTCTTTTACTTGTTATATGTAAATGTTATGGCCCATTTTCCAAGTTCGTTGTTTTTTTAGGCATGGCAATTCATACCATTTAAATGTCACCAATTATTGGCATGTGCCAAACATGCCAACACATATATTTTTCATGTTTAATCCCAACGATATTCCCCCGTTTGTACGTTCACAAGATTATAATGAATGTTGGGCTAGATATTTCAGCCCAACTTATAAACATAGAAGGGAAAGCCAAGAACATGAAATATTCTAAATAACATAAAGGGTGTGTGACATATGAACTTGCAACTTTGCGATCTAATTAACATAAATCATGGGTTTCAACTTGTCATGTGAACTTGCATTCAAATAAGAATCTAATTAAATAGGTGTCACATGAATTGGCATAATTTAGACTTGCATAAAACATAAGCCTAAACATATTTTTATCTAGCATAACTTCTAATACAAACTAGCATGTGACAAAGTTATTACATGTCCATAAAAATGTCTATTTTTGACATCAACCCAAAAGCGTGAACTAGATCAAATCATGTATCCTATTATAACATGAAACTTGTAATAATCGTGTGAAACTAAATGGTACTTGGCATGGACCCAATTACAAAATTGCAAAGAACATAAGAACATATACATGGGATTTTATCATGTAGGCATAATGGTCTTAACATTGAACATGTGTATATAAGTCTTAACTTGGACTTAGAAAAATGTATACAACCTATGTTAAACATATAAACATATAGGTGTAAATTCTAACATTAACCATATACTTATATGTGACGTTGCTTTCATTCTAAATGTACAATAGGACCAACATCAAGTCAATTATACCACAAACATCCCAATACCATTCACAATACAATCATTGCAATACACAGATATGAATTAGCATCATCGTTATACAATAGTAAAATTCCATTTCCACTTTACATCGAATCAAGTCTTAATTTTATTCTCATCGGAAAAATCACTATACTTACAACAAACGACGAACTTGAGTTCTGGTTTCTGAGTTCTGAATTTGCAATGCTTTCCTTTGGGTAGATAAACGTTGTTTGAATCTTGTTTTTACTTTAGTTTTGCTCGTCTCTAAGCTTTCTCCAACTGACGGCTACTCTTAATTTCCTCCCGGTAGCATGACGGCTCTAGCTCTATTTTATTTGTGTGAATTTAGGTTGAGTGTTCGGTGTATTTATAGAATTTTAGATTGATTTGTACCGTCAGATGATCATAGAGTGAATCCAGACCATACACACCAAGAGGAGCTAATCAGAAAGTGACAAATCAGCCCTAGTGACACACCAAAGCTTAGAAAATCGACCAGAACCCGACCAGGCTAGCCAAGACCTGACTAGGTCGACTGGGTAGGTTGACCCCCAGGTCGATCCCCTAGTCGACCTGGGTCTTGGGCGGGAATTTTCCCGCCCAGCCCAATTTGGGTCTGTTTTCGAATTTTGAACTGTTTTAATTTCAAATTGAATTCTGAAACTTCGGAAGGTCATAACTCCTTCATACGGAGTCCGATTTACGCAATCTCGGACTCTGTCTCAAGCAGAATTCCGAGACAAACGCAATGGCGTAACCCGTTTCCCTTAATTCTTTCATTTTGAATTAAGTATACTTTAATTTGTTAATTTAATGTTAACAGAAAATTCGGGGTGTTACAGTCAAGAACATAAAGTTTGCAAATTAGATAAATCATTACATGGTTTAAAACAAGCACCTAAACAATGGCATGAAAAATTTGATAACTTAATCATTTCACATGGTTTTAAAGTTAATGAAAGTGACAAATGCATTTATTACAAATCTGAGAATGACATTTGCACTATTATATGTATTTATGTAGATGACCTACTCATCTTTAGGTCAAACATTCATGCCATAAATTCAATCAAATCCTTATTAAGTGCCAATTTTGATATGAAAGATCTAGGTGAGGCGAGTGTAATCCTTGGTATTAAGATTATTAAGTCAGAAAAGTGAATTTCTTTGGATCAATATCATTACATTGAGAAGATACTGAAGAAATATAATTACTTTGACTGTAAACCTGCATGTACACCATATGATCCAAGTGTAAAGTTATTTAAGAACACTGGTGAAGGTGTAAGACAGTATGATTATGGGAGCATCATTGGCAGCCTTCGGTATGCCATTGATTGTACTAAACCCGACATTGCCTACGTCGTAGGATTATTTTGCAGGTTTACCAATAGACCTAGTATAGATCACTGGCATGCTATTGAAAGGATAACGAGATACCTTAAACGAACTATGAACCTTGGATTACATTATGAGAAGTTTCCAGCTGTACTTGAAGGATATTCAGATGCAGACTGGAATACTTTATCTGATGATTCTAAAGTGACCAGAGGCTATATATTTAGCATCGTTGGAGGAGTTGTCTCTCGGAAATCCAAGAAACAGACTATGTTGGCTCTGTCTACTATGGATTCTGAGATGATAGCACTAGCCACAGCTAGTGAAGAAGCAGAGTATTTGAGAAATCTGCTAGCTGAGATTCCCTTATGGGAAAAACCGATACCACCTGTGTTAATACATTGTGATAGTACCGCGGCTATTGCAAAAGTTCAGAACCGTTATTATAACGGTAAGAGACAACAAATACGTCGTAAGCACAGCACGGTTTGAGAACTACTTTCCTCAGGTACCGTTAGAGTGGATTACGTACGTAGTGATGAAAATTTGGCAGATCCTTTGACGAAAGGACTGTCAGAGAGAAAGTCCTTAATTCTTCTAAAAAAATGGGATTATTGCCCTTAGATTGTTGAGTCACTCACAATGGTAACCCGACCTAAATGACTAGAGATCCCAAGAAATAGGTTCAATGGGTAAAAACAAGTTGTGTAGTGATAGGAGTTGAACATGCTATTTAATAAACCAAGATGCCTGAAGCGATTAGAGGATGAGTTGATAGAAACTCTTAATGAGATCTATACTCTATTTGAAGTGGAGTACCTACCTTCAGGAGTACTCTTGATAGACTCACCTATGTGAATGTGGAAATGAGGTCGTTTCCTATGGAGTTTTGGGCAAAACTTCTAGAGCGTTCACTAGACTGGGATAAACGTGCATGGCCATAAATGCAAGGGTTTATTTGATTGCACTATAGAAAAGGTTATGTGTGGTTTGATGTTAGGAATAGAGTTCAAGACTACGTGTCACTCTAGTAAAAACTGAATCTTATTCACTATGTAAAGGTCCAAGTCGGATGACAACTTTGTTTATGCACAATCTTATATATTTTTAGAAACTGCTCGAAGATATTTTTAAAAATTCAAGTGGGGGATTGTTGAAAATAATTTGTGAATTATTAAAAATATTGAAATAAGTGTATGAATGGCTCCTATATGTGAATAGTCCCACATCATGGGATTATAAGAAAGATGCAAGTATTTATACTTGTTTCTAAGAAGTCATGTTGGGGCCTTGGGCTCCCAATGTATGCTTTGTTGTGAGGAGGGAGACCATGCATCATGACCACCACACACGCGCACGACCAACCGACTCGACCCGGCCCGGCTCGGTTCGGGCTTGGCTTTGTGGTGTAAACACTTATATTTTTGGACTAGAAAAAATTGCTTTTTCGAACTGTGTTTTTTTTAAATACGAGATATATTTCTGTGCTGACTTTTATTTGAAACGGTAAACTATTGACCCGGTATTTGAGCAGATTTATCTATTGCCCAGTATTTTCGTTCAGCCCTAATCCCCATCTATATATTATCTTCAGTTGTAGACGAAAACAATATAACAAAAACACAGTTTTTATCTCCGCCATTAAAATATTCTTCCTGAGATTTTCGAACAGTATTTTTATTTTCGAAAGTGCAAATCTGCACTGATTTGTTGTGCAAAGCAAATCAGTTATTATTTCAGAGGCTATTTTATCCTAGAGGCGGCGACGAAAGTACGAATTGGTTTTGCACCACTGGCCAGATCGCCGAATCGTCTTCAAGAAAGCGACCAAGTACGTGACTCAGCCATTGTTTCCCAACAAAAATTCACTCAATCCAGATAAAATTTGACGCAAGGATAAAAGCAGAAGCATGACGACAATTCAAGAAAAAAATATGGCTTACTGTTGTTAAGATATGCGCATACCAAAGTATTTTTAACCTACAAGAAACTAGTTCCCGCAAAACTGGCTTACATGTTGTGATCAGAATTACTTCAACAATACAACCAAGAGGCAACTGGAATAGTTATCAATGATGCATACTTCATATTTGTAATTATTGTGCCATTTTGATTGTTCCAGTTATCAGTGATGCATACTTCATATTTGTAATTTTTGTGCCATTTTGACTCTTAGCAAAAAATGAAAACATTTGATTTAGACCCAAAAACATTATGAGATCTGAACACAACTGCATTGCCTTTTGTTTAGCAGTGACATATATGCCGGTTTTAACTTGTTAACTACAAATCATGGCCTCAAACTTTAATGATTTACCATGCAACACAATTAAACAGTAATAAAAAGTAAATACTTACCAATGAACAAAAGGTAGCAAGATAAACCCCGCGCTTCCTGTAGATGGCGACAGATTAAGCAGTAATAATTGTTAATGCAAATAGTGTTGGAAATAATAATTTAAATTTATCTTTATTAGTTTATGAAGTCTAGGCGTCAGTTTGTAAGTTATATGTCTTTTATGGTTAAGAGTCATATTAAAATTTGTGTGTCTTTTAGTAAAGTATGATATCTATTAAATGAAGTGACATGTAAGGCTCTCTATATAAAGCCTATCATTTTGGTTATGATGTAAGAAGTAAGAAAGAAGTAACAAAATTAAGTATCCTCCTCCTCTTCAATTCAACAAATTGGTATCAGAGTGTTAGGTTGAAACTATGACTTTTCTATTCTTCTCACCTTTGTTCTCACAAAAGAAAACTTCAAAGAGTGGAATAATAAAAAGAAAGAAGAGTTGATCTCCAAAGAGCTTTGGGAGATTGTTGAGAATGGCTATGAGTGGCCAAAAGATGTCAAAAATATGACAGAGAAAGAGAGTGAGGCATTCACAAAGTTGAGATGGAAAGATCGTTGTGCACGTGCTGCAATGAGTGAGAACGTTGATGAAGAAGCTTTTGACCATATTATTGGAGAAAAATCCGCAAAAGAATCATGGGTTTTATTGAAGGAGATTTATGGTAAGGAGGATGAGAAGAAAAATAGTGAGGACGAGAGAGATGTTGAAGTCGAAAATTTAGAAGATGAGGCTGCTGATGAGGAGTCAGTACAAATGATCATTGCAGATCATGTTGATGAGGCACAAATGGAGAATAAAAAAAGAGAGGAAGCTATCAACGATGAAAAAAAAGGAGGAGTTGAAGAAATTGAGGATAGAAGTAATGAAAGAAATGAGTGCGATCCCTGTAAGCTCGAGACCAGAAAATTGAAAGTACCATCAGATAAAGACCGTGTTAGTAAAGTTGGCAACAACCAAAAATGCATGTGGCATAACCACAAGAGCAAGTGTAATAGAACTTTCACTGTTGCAGAATTGCAAGCTTACAAAGCGGAGAAAGTGAATTCAGATGAAGACGTGGCTTCAAATGGTACATGTAAAAAGGTTACAGTGCCTATTGGAACCAAAAGTGAAGAAAGCAAGGATGTGGTCATAGGCAATTTGCTTGATCCACAATTAAGGTCTGCACTTAAATCGATCGGGTTGCAAGACGGTGACATGAATGCTCAGCCTTCTATGAAGGAGGAAGCGAAAGTGGATGTGGCTGAAAGGGAAAGAAGTCGTTTGGAGGATATGATCAAGACGGAAAAAGTTAGAGCGCTTAACTTGAAAGGGAAACAAGCTAGAGCTATAGAAATTGCATTGAGAAAGGGAAGTAGAGCAGGTTCGAAACTTTCACACTCATCCAACGTTAATAAAGATGAAATTGAAGAATTATTTGTCAATAGGAAATTGTTCAGCCAGTGGAACTCATGCAGTCGGATGATGAATGGTCAACTTCTGAAACAAGATTTATTGCTGATGTTGCAGAAAAAGTACTGCATGGTAAGATGATGACAACAAAGAAAGCAAGAAAGGAAGAGGAGTTTAAGACATTCAATCTAAAAGAAGTCAGAAAGAAAATTTCAAATTAAGGAGGAGTGTTGGAAATAATAATTTGAAATTTATCTTTATTAGTTTATGAAGTCTAGGCATCAGTTTGTAAGTTATATGCCTTTTATGGTTAAGAGTCATACTAAAGTTTGTGTGTCTTTTAGTAAAGTGTAATATCTATTAAATGAAGTGACATGTAAGGCTCTCTATATAAAGCCTATCATTTTGGTTATGATGTAAGAAGTAAGAAAGAAAGTAAGAAAATTAAGTATCCTCCTCCTCTTTAATTCTAACAAATAGGATACAATGCTACTATAATCTGAATCTTTTAGTTAATGCTAAGATAGCAAAAAAGTTGGCACCGGGTCTGAGGGTATAGTTTTAAAAAAGTACGACAAATAAGTAAATATCAAATCATCAGTGCTACCAATTACTAGATATAACATTTTGAAGACATATACACACCTGAACGGCTTCACCGGTGTTAGAAGTCAAGAGGAAGCCAACTGATGAAGGGTAACTGGGCTGCACAGTTGTAGGTCCGGATATGGTGGAATCCATGACTAGTTTGTTAGCAAACTGTTCACTGCCTCAATAGAACTATATAAATCCCACCACACAAAGGTCGAAGAATCGCTGCAAGCCAACTCAGGTGTCAGGCAACCTACCATAGCTCCATAGATGACAACTCAACATTATGCATCCTGTACGTTTTTAAACCCTAAATTGAATACATGCATGGCTTGGTTATTATTTCAGAAATCGACCTGTTTGTATTATAAATCATACGAACAGTTACTGCAAATAGATTAGGAGGAACATGAATTGATAATCAGACCCTTATCGTAGTTCTGGAATATGCATGTAGGATCTGTTGGAATAAATGAATAATGAAGGTGTAGGGTAGAGTATCCCACAATGTAGGAATAGTCCCACATTGTAGGGTATAAGTAATTATAATGGTTTATATATACAAGTGTAGAGACCATTATAAATTCCTTAGAGAGTGTTATGGACCAACAATGGGGACCATAAGGGGTGGTGCACCGCACCACCCCGCACCCGCACCCGCACCCGTACCCGAACCCGAGCCCGAGCCCGTGCTCGTGCCCGTGCCCGCGCCCGCTCCCGTACGCGTGTGCGAATGGGCGTTTGAGGTGTCTTGTAGGCACTTAGCACTTTGCAATGTGCATTGTGATTAATGGGTCGAAATCATATTTTTGCTGGGCTTGGGCTAAACGGTCATCTTTTTGCAAGCAGATACGAATTCAAACGGGTTGCAACGTTTAGAAACGGGTCGCTACCTTTCCAAACGAAACATCCATTTAAACCAAATCGTCGCCTGGAAAATATATAAATAGATTGAGTCAGAACCGTTTTTATCACCGAAAAAATTCGAAACTCTGACCAACTTCTTCTTTCTCCCGCATAATTGTTCTTAAAACATTCTCTTGAGTTCGTCGCCGTTCGCATCGCTAGCGCAGCCTTGCGAACTTGATTCCGTTTCACCTTGGGAAACAGTTGCTCATCTTAACCCAACGGGCCGTAGGGAGAGCAAATCTGTTTGAAGGGTACATCACAGTGCTGGACTCGGATTTGAAGATCATACTTGCAATCGGAATACAAAACGGTAAACCTTACTGTTAAACCATTTTTTTTTACTTTTTCTGGTAACCCAATTTTTGAATTAGGGTTTCTCTGTAGATAACAATCTTAAAACAGATTTTTCTTGTGTATAAATGTGTTACTGATTGAAGTCAACTGCTTGCAGACGATGGCTCAAGACAGTAACAGTTCGGCAAACAAGCAGCCCGTACCACCCACTGTACCTCCCGCTCAGACCGGTACTTTGGTTCCTCAACATGTACCTTTCTCACATGGGGAACGTCCAGAGAAATTCAATGGTGTGGATTTCAAGCGTTGGCAACAGAAAATGATTTTTTTACTTGACCACACTAGGACTGGCCAAGTACCTTGAAGAGGACCCTCCGAAAGTAGATGAACTCGAGCCTGACGCCACAAAAGTCGAAGCGCTCACTGCCTGGAAGGGTTCAGACTTCATTTGCAAGAATTATATACTAAATGGCCTTGATAACAACCTGTACAATGTATATTGTACTATTCAGACCACAAAGATCCTCTGGCAGGCACTGGAAAAGAAATAAAAGACTGAAAATGCCGTCATGAAGAAATTCATAGTCGGAAGATTTCTGGATTACAAAATGGTCGACTCTAAGACAGTTGTTAGCCAAATTCAGGAACTTCAAGTCATTATCCATGAAATTCATGATGAAAAGATGGAATTGAGCGAATCTTTCCAAGTCGCTGCAGCAATAGAAAAATTACCTCCATCATGGAAGGAATTCAAAAACTACTTGAAACATAAGCGCAAGGAGATGTCCATGGAGGATCTGGTTGTTCGTCTCAGAATCGAGGAAGACAACAAAAAATTTGAAAAGAAGGCAACAAACACCATGGTGGCCAAAGCAAATGTGGTCGAGTCCGACAAGAACAACAAAAGAAAAAGGGAGCATAATCCAAATGCAAAAAAGGCTACGAAGTTCAAAGGAAATTGCCATAATTGTGGAAAGAAAGGTCACAAAGCAGTTGAGTGCCGAGGACCAAAGAAGAAGAAATACGAAGCCAATGTTACTGAATGTGATAGGCTCTCGGAGGATGTTTCAGAAATGAACTTATCTGCTGTAATCTCCGAATGCAACTTGGTTGGCAACACGAAGGAATGGTTTGTGGATACTGGTGCCACAAAACATATTTGCGCTAACAAGTGGATGTTCTCAAACTACAAGCCTACGACACAAGAAGAGCAACTCTTTATGGGAAACTCCTCCACGTCAAAGGTTGAAGGCAAGGGAAAAGTGGTTCTCAAAATGACTTCTGGAAAAGAACTCACTTTGAATGACGTGCTCCATGTTCCAGACATTCGGAAGAACTTGGTCTCGGGATCACTACTGAGCAAGAATGGATTCAAGTTGGTCTTTGTTTCTGATAATTTTGTATTGTCTAAAAATGGAGTGTATGTGGGGAAAGGGCATGTGAGTGATGGTCTGTTCAAAATGAATGTAATGACTATTGTACCAAAAGATATGAATAAAGTGGAACCTTCTATTTATATCGCTGAGTCATTTAATATATGGCATAATAGATTAGGACATGTTAACTTTGATACTTTGCGAAAAATGATAAACTTAGAATTTATACCTAAGTTTGCCATAGACTCAAATTACAAATGTGAAACATGTGCCGAATCAAAACTAACTAGAACTTCCTTTCATCAAGTTGAAAGGAATACAGAACCTCTAGACTTAATTCACACAGATGTGTACGATTTAAAAATGTGTCAAACTAGAGGAGGAAAACGGTATTTCATTACCTTTATTGACGACTGTACGAGGTACTGTTATGTATATCTCCTTAAAAGCAAGGACGAGGCATTCGACGTATTTAAACAATACAAAGCAGAAGTTGAAAATCAACTTAATAAAAAGATAAAGTCACTAAGAAGTGATAGAGGAGAAGAGTACAAATTTCCTTTTGAGGAGTTCTGCGCCGAACATGGTATTCTACATCAGACAACGGCACCATATTTCCCTCAATCAAACGGGGTAGCAGAACGTAAAAACCGTACACTAAAAGAAATGATGAATGCTCTACTCATTAGTTCTGGTTTACCAGATAACTTCTGGGGAGAAGCTATACTTTCTGCTAATCACATTCTTAATAAAGTGCCTCGAAAGAAGACTTCTAAATCACCACATGAATTGTGGAAAGGCAGACCACCATCCTATAAATACTTGAGAGTGTGGGGGTGTCTTGCCAAAGTAGAAATACCGAAAACAAAGAAGGTCAAAATTGGACCAAAGACTATAGATTGCATATTTATAGGATATGCTCATAATAGTGCTGCTTATCGGTTTTTGGTATACAAATCTGAAATTGATGACATACATGAAAACACCATTATCGAATCTCGAAATGCTAGATTTTTTGAACACATCTATCCTCTTAAATCCTCTATTGAAACAACCGTTCAAAAGAGATCAATAGATACAAATACTCCTGAGGATAATGTTAATCAAAACTCGAATAAGAGAAATGTTGAAACTGAGGTAGAGGAACCCAGAAGGAGCAAACGACAAAGGACTTCGAAAACCTTTGGACCCAATTTCTATGCATATATGATAGAAAATGAACCTCTTACTTACCAACAAGCAATGTCATCTCCTGAGGCTTCATACTGGAAGGAAGCTGTCAACAGTGAAATAGAATTCATTTTACAAAACCATACATGGGAACTAGTGGATCTACCTAAAGGATCAAAACCACTAGGGTATAAATGGATATTTAAGAAAAAACTCAAGGCTGCCGGCTCAATAGATAAGTACAAAGCTCATATTGTAGTCAAAGGATTCAGACAGAAAGAAGATCTGGATTATTTTGACACTTACTCACCAGTAACTAGAATAACATCCGTTAGGATGCTTATTGCAATCGCGTCTATACTAAATTTGGAAATACATCAAATGGATGTAAAGATGGCATTTTTGATTGGTGCGTTAGAAGAAGAAATATACATGCTTCAACCTGAAGGATTTGTAAGCCTAGGAAATGAAAGCAAAGTGTGTAAGTCAGTGAAGTCACTTTATGGTCTTAAACAAGCACCATAACAATGGCATGAGCAATTTGATCAAACTATGTTATCAAATGGATTCAATATAAATGAATCAGATAAACGTGTTTATATAAAATACACACATATTGGATATGCCATTGTATGTCTCTATGTTGATGACTTATTAATCCTAGGTAATAATAAGGCCATAATAACGTCAACAAAAGATATGTTATCCTCTAGATTTGATATGAAAGACCTAGGACTAACTGATGTAATATTGGGTGTCAAAATTGTAAGAACACCACAGGGATATGTATTATCCCAATCACATTACATAGCCAAGATACTTGAAAAATTCAAGCAATACAATATAACTATAGCGAAATCACCAGTAGATATGAACCAAAATCGGGTTAAGAATATTGGTGACAGTATATATCAGCTTGAATATTCTCGCATATTAGGAAGTATCATATATGTAATGAATTGCACAAGACCAGATATCGCATATGCTGTGAGTAAGCTTAGTAGATTTACCAGCAATCCTGGTAAACATCATTGGAAAGCGATAATAAGAGTTCTTGGATATCTAAAATATACACAGAACTTTGGTTTGCATTATGCAAATTATCCTTCAGTAGTGGAAGGTTACAGCGACGCAAATTGGATAACTGGCTCAAATGACACAAAATCCACAAGTGGATATGTGTTTACATTAGGAAATGGAGCAATCTCATGGAAATCATCCAAACAGACTTGCATAGCAAGGTCGACAATGGAATCAGAGTTCATTGCTCTAGACAAAGCCGCAGAAGAAGCAGATTGGCTTAGGGGTTTTCTGGAAGATATTCCAAATTGGGAAAAACCTGTTCCTCCAATATATATACATTGTGACAGTCAATCTGCTATAGGAAAGGCAAAATAGTACATTGTATAATGGTAAGTCTCGACATATTCGTCGTAGACATAAAACCATAAGACAACTTCTCTCTAATGAAGTTATAACTATAGACTATGTAAGGTCAAAGGATAACATAGCGGATCCACTTACCAATGGCTTGCCAAGAGAGAAAGTTCAAACCTTATCGATGGGAATGGGTTTAAGACCTATGAATTAAAAAGTTTTCTAAAACGGAAACCCCACCTAGTTGACTGGAGATCCCAAGATCTAGGTTCAAAGGGACAACTAAGTTTATAGATAAACTTAATGGCACTGTTAAAATACAAACCATTCCTATGATAAGTCAATGCACAACCCGTCGGAGAATAGGATAAGTTTAGCTTTTAGTGATGTCTATACTGTGGTGTTATAAAAGACCCAAGTGGAGTATTACGGGATACTCTTCATAGAATCACCTACATGAGTGTAAAGGCGCCGCTTCAAAAAGAATTGAAAGGTCAAATTCTTTAAACACTCATGAGACCAAGCAGGTGTTCATGACAAAAAACGAACACAAATAGAGAACCAAGGAAGTTTAGAAATCATGTTGTGTGTTATCTACTATCTTGATCTATACAAAAGGCTTACAGTTCAAGGACATTCACAAGTCTACTGATTCTCTAGTAGGTCAAATAGATAAACACTAGGAAAGTTCAAGGCCACTGTGCTACTTTAACTGATGCAACATAATTTCACTAATTTAAGAACAAATTAAAGAATTATTCATTCATGTGGGGGATTGTTGGAATAAATGAATAATGAAGGTGTAGGGTAGAGTATCCCACAATGTAGGAATAGTACCACATTGTAGGGTATAAGTAATTATAATGGTTTATATATACAAGTGTAGAGACCATTATAAATTCCTTAGAGAGTGTTATGGACCAACAATGGGGACCATAAGGGGTGGTGCACCGCACCACCCCGCACCCGCACCCGAGCCCGAGCCCGAGCCGTGCCCGCGCTCTCTCCTGTACACGTGTGCGAATGGGCGTTTGAGGCGTCTTGTAGGCACTTAGCACTTTGCAATGTGCATTGTGCATTGTGATTAATGGGCCAAAATCATATTTTTGCTGGGCTTGGGCTTAACGGTCATCTTTTTACGAGCGGATACGAATTCAAACGAGTTGCAACATTTAGAAACGGTTCGCTACCTTTCCAAACGAAGCATCCATTTAAACCAAATCATCGTCTGGAAAATATATAAATAGATTGAGTCAGAACCGTTTTTATCACCGAAAAAATTCGAAACTCTGACCATCTTCTTCTTTCTCCCGCATAGTTGTTCTTAAAACATTCTCTTGAGTTCGTTGCCGTTCGCATCGCCAGCGCAGCCTTGCGAACTTGATTCCGTTTCACCTTGGGAAACAATTGCTTATCTTAACCCAACGCGCCGTAGGGGGAGCAAATCTGTTTTAAGGGAACAACACAGTGCTGGACTCGTATTTGAAGATCATACTTGCAATCGGAATACAAAACGGTAAACCTTACTGTTAACCCATTTTTTCAATTTTTATGGTAACCCAATTTTCGAATTAGGGTTTCTCTGTAGATAACAGGATCTAACTTTCAACACTTGTAAACGATAAATAGTTTAGAGGATTTAAACACAAAGCATATAAGTGATACAAGGTATGTATGGCCAAACAAATTTTCCGAAGTCAATGCAGTTTTCACAGTGGATAAATATATTGGTGGAATACCATGTGTGGTAGTAATCAAGTGAAAGATACTGGTCGATTCTGGAAACGTAATATGTGGAAAAATTCTATATGGCACATAATAATTCTCATCGGCTAAGGACTAGACATGGCAAATTAAGAGCGTTGAACTATATGACCTATACCATAAGTGAGGGGACTGAAGATGATTTTCATAATTGCTTGATAGATATTACAGAAGATAATCTGAAGTCCTGGAAGCTTTGTTTATAATTTAAGTAGAATATCAGAGAGCTTAGATATGTAGTTGGATACTAGATCATTGACCTCATCTATGCACATTCTTCCATCCAACCTATCCATTCCTTCAAATACTATTCGAGGTGCACATCCCAAGGGCACAACCCCTATCTAAGCAATTTTCCTTACATCAGCATTGTACAGCTCCTGTATCATTCAAATATTCTAGTGAATATATTATTCAGATGTAAACCAGTGTGGGTATAGCTTAAATAAAAAAAATTCTTTCTTTTAACAGCAGTTAAAGTGTGCATAAGGTTGATTAACATGGGAAAGATACAAAGAATGAAACTCCCAAATACAACCTTTTAAACATAGTATTCCAGATCATAAAGAGGGGAAATTGCTTCAGTATTTCTAGTTACTACATGTGCATGGTCATATTAACTGCCAGCATTGACTTACGCGTGCCTTGCTGGCCAGTTACCAAACCGATAAACAAATTCGAATAGGGGATATTCACCGAAAGTAACACACAGTTAAAAATATACTATACTGGAAAAGTGATTTTCTATAATGATATTTGACCCCAAAATAAAAGTTTGACATGTACACTGCACATGATTTGGATGTGCAAGTAGAGATTGTAATGTTTCTTCCACCCAAATCAATGTCAAATGTCAACGTTGTTATCTAGTACTCCAATGACAAAGTCAAATTTCCAAACATAAATCCATTTTGTCTAATGTCTTTGAATGTCAAAAAACACAAGCATAATATATACAAACCATTCATTCACTTGCTGCAATAAATAATCAATCATCAGTGATCAAATAGGCCAGCATGCTTGTTTATATTATGTGCATCAAATGCAATTATTACTTTGCAAATCATTAATTTCAAACAAAAATAGATGCATCATAGTGTGATTAGAAACCATCATACTGCAAAATTATATGGTACTTGACTGTAGTTCAATAAATCTAAAATATCACAAAACTATACTTTACCTGATTGTTGTTAATGTTATCTCAATTTGATATATTCAAGAAAAGCTTGCAAGTACCTATACTTTACATACGGTCAAATATCATACCACTATTATGCAATCTACAATAAATATTTGTAAATAAATAAATATTTAGAAGAAATGCAGTAATGAATATTTTGACTAATGCTCACAGTATGTCCAGCCTCTTGATGAGCAAAAGAGGAAGTAATCATTCCTAATAAGAAACACAAAGAAGAAGGAATAACTTGACAATACCCAATCGTATTCCAAATGGAATGAGACGATTGACAGTCTAAAACCATAACAGGAGTTGTTATTATGAATGCTAGCGCAGAGCCAAAGTTGATGCCCGTTGTTACCATAGCAGGAGTCATGTTATTGCCATGAAATGGTTGGTGGAAAGATACATTCATGTTAGCTAGCGTGCATGCATGCCTTGTTAAATTGCACTCATTTTACATACGAAGTCGGTCGGAGCCACAAATATGTACTACATTCTTGTTACTATGATGTCATGTTCTACAAATGCAAAAAAACCAAGAGATAGCTAAAACAAGTTATACCTCATGACAAAACTTTGTCTTCATACTTACACCAATCCCAAAAGGGCAAATTTATTGTTTTATTCTTCAAGCACAATTCTTGTTGTTTCAGGGTCCACAACAGTCAGTATAAAAACCACAAAATACAAAAGGATAGGCCAACTAAATGAAATTCTATGCCCGTTCAAGGTAAAATACTAATGTAAGGAAAAGTAAGCCATCAATAAGCATACGTATATTAATATGTCCATTGTATTATCAAAGATGCAGATGAACACGAATTAATAATCATACAATAAATTGCCATGTATTTGATTTGTAACAACACGGAAAATCAGAACCAATTTAAAATTTTTATTTTGGCAATTTTAATGAATTTTAATTATTTAAAATGATTTATTTTAAATAATAACGACTGGAAATTTATTTTGAATAGAATTAGAACGTATATTTTTTTTTAAATCAAAATTAGAATATAAATATTTATTTTAATCATAAAAGGAATTGGAAATGGCGCGGTAGTATGAAAATTAAATTTCAAATTTCAAATGAATGTATAGGATTCAAAATAAACCGGATTTTAGTGAAACCATAAATATTTGAATCTGTTTGAAAATATCTTTCAAACGAATCCGAAAAATCCAAATTTCATAGCGGGAATAAAAAGTTATGCCCAGTTGAAAATTCAGAATAGTCGCTATGGAAATATAACCCTTAAAAACGGAGATTTTGCAAATAGCCTCCGTTTTTGACAAGACTACTTTTGTTGGATCTAGAATGTCAAATTATTGCTTAATCCCAATTTTCATAATTTTTGGAATTAATATGCGAGCGTGGCGAATTTAAACGTGTTTTGTCAATTTCAGTTGAATTGGATCGACCCGAAAATGACCGTTTTCCAAACGGCCTCCAAATTCGACGAAATTAGTTTTGTTAGGACCATATCGCCAAAACATAGCCAGATTTATCTTTCTGGAATTTTTAGAGTCAGTATGTGGCCCCGGTAAATTAAAAAGTACGTTTGAATTAAATATATATTGATTTATATTTTAATTTAAAGAAAAACTGATCGTAACAGTCGAATTGGCTTACAAGACATATCCCATTATGTTCGGAATGGGAGTATTTAGCAGGGGGCGACAGTCGTTTGGTTTGATTTGGAGTTAGAATGTATAAATAAGTAATTTTTGAATTAAAATAATTTAAAATATATAAATATCTATAAAGGCCTTATTCTCTAAACCCAAAGTCAAACTAAATTGCGGTCAAACCATTTACTCATCCGCTCTCAAAAAAACTCGTCATCTCCATCGCTCCCTCCTATCACCTGACGCCACCGCCCTCCAGCCATGCCATCACCGTCGCCGCCACCCCCTTCCTCGCGCCGCTGTCCATGCTCCGGCCTCCCTCCTCAATGAGAACCCCCCACTTAAAATCCCCCAAATCGAGAAAGACACCCCACCGCCAATTAACGTGGACCGCCGTGTTGGCCACCAGTGCCACCCCCGACCCACGGCATTGACGAAGCGATCTCTGAACACCTGGGGAGGCAGTGACGGCTAGCTTTCTTTGATCGATGATGTACAGAGAACAATGTACATTGATTTTTTTTTGTTTAATTAATTTACTTAAATAACATAGTTTTAAGAAGAATAATCTGAAATTATAAATGAAATAAAATTAGCGATGTTTTTAGAATAAAATTAGCAATGTTTTATATAAGAAAAGAAAAGATTTTTATATAAGAAAAGAAAAGGTTTTTATATAACAAATGTTTAGGTTTTTATATATATTACACGAAGGTAAAGAAATTAGGTTTTTATATAATTATAAACATGAAAAATTATGATTTTTATTCTATGAACATCGTAATAAAAATTTGATTTTTATTATATGAATAGCAAAATAAAAATGTGATTTTTACATACAAAGATTTGATTTTTATTTATATGAATAACAGATAAAGTTGTGATTTTTATATACATAACGTTCAAATAAAGAAGTGATTTTGATATATATAACAACGATATAAAAATGTTATTTTTATATATGAAGCGTTCATAAAAATATGATTTTTATTATATGATCGAACCACAATAGAACAAATAATAAAAACGAAAACAAAAACTGAATAAACTGAAAAAGAAGGTAAATGTATAAACTAGAGATTTAAAAATTAGAATAAAAATCACGGCTTCGGGAATTAAAATGATTTCAGAGATTCCTACACATCGAGGAAGGAGAGGAGGGGTTTCCATTCCTAGTGCTAAACCGCAACAACTGCCATCGTACTCAATTCCAAGGCAAAAACAAGACTATGCCTAGGCTGAATCTGGATGAGTCCTTGACTACTGAAATCAATAAATAAATAAAAAAACACGAATTCTCAGAAAGGTAATTATTTATTTAGAAATCGATTAAAAAAGGTAGAAAAGAAAGGTCGACATTTAAGATAAGGAGGAAGATGAGGAGCAAATGGAAAAGTCCTTTAAGGCACCGACAACATGACGAGCATACTCTTAATATAAGAAGCGACGACACAATCGTACGATGTCTTTTCATTTAATAATATAAGGTTGCATATGCCTTTATTTAATCTTTGATATGTTTCCATCGTCTAAATCATACTAGTAGATAGAATGTGTGACATTCTTTATCATTATAGCTCATATTAACATCTATAATTTAGCACTCAAAGTTATCGTCAATTTACTTTTCCTTAGTCAAAAAGAACTATACAGGCCAGAGCATAATAATGGAAGACGCTACAACTTTAAATAGCATTTCAGCATTTCTATATGGGTTTTAGCTTACGTTCATACTTGGACTTCCTGAAACACCCTATATACTTAATAGCTTGTAATACGTTTACACATAGTCATTTTACCGCTATAACGGATTTACTTCCCAAACCAGTTTCATATATTTAATTTTGTAGGGGAAATCTCGTTCTTTCCTGCTTCGTGAAGTTAAGATAAGCACTTTAAGATTAAAAGTAGTAATGAGAGCAAACAAGTTTATAATTCTCCAATATGGAGATTCTTCCACTATACAAAAAGAATAGTGAGATTACAATAATATGATTACAAAAGTAACTCACAGTGGGTGGCTCACTCAAGCTTGAGGATAAAGACTTCCTAAGATATCTCTCTTTTCTCTCAAAGAGGATCTCTCTAACTCTCAAGTTTTTCTCACTCTAAGGAATGGCTTCTCTCTTGATTCTTGGATGGATAGTAATAGGGCTCCTTCTTCTATTTATACCACTCAACCTCTATGATGAATGGTGGAGATTACTTGCATCGAAGGGTGGAGATTGATTCTCTAGAATGCTCTGTACTCTATAGGAATCTCTACACTCTTCCATTCCCTTATGCATCCTTCCATACTCTTCCGTAAGGTTCCACACATCTCCAGAATATTCTAGAGGGTTCCACGCTCTTCCACAACCTTCTAGAGAGTTCTACACTTCTATAGAGTTCTCCGGAACATTCTAGAAATTTCTAGATTTCTCTAGAAAGGTCTTGAATTTTCTAGAAACTCTCCAACTAAGGAGGGATTCCAACAAATCTCCCCCTCCCGACGTAATTGGGGGGTAGTATTACGTCGACACCTTGACAACAATCTTCAAACTTTTTTATTGGTACTATCTTGTTCATCATGTTAGACCAGTTTTCATCTGTGTGAACCTTGTCAAGATATATTTGCTTTTCCTCGAGGACTCCTCGGATCCAGTGATATCTTGTGTCAATGTGCTTTGTGCGGGAATGAAATGTTGAATTCTATGCCAAGTAAATTGGACTTTGATTGTCACACTTCAAGACATACCTTTCTTGATCCACCCCCAATTCATGCAACAAGTTCTTCATCCACAATATCTCCTTGCAAGCTTCAATAGCTGCGATATACTCTACCTCTGTAGTGGATAATGCAGTACACTTTTGCAGCTTTGATTGCCATGAAATAGCTCCCCCCGCATAAGTGGTAAGTATCCCGATGTTGATTTCCTTGAATCAATGTCACCAGCCAAGTCTGCATCTGTATATCCTTCTAACATAGGTTTTCCTTTTCCAAAGCATAAACATCTTTTGGAAGTTCTATGTAGATATTGGAGGATCCATTTGACAGCAACCCATTGCTCATTCCCCGGGTTAGCCAAGAAGCAATCGGCAACACCAACTGCATAAGCGATATCTGGTCTTGTGCATATCATTGCGTACATGAGACTGCCTACTACAGATGAGTATGGTTTCTTCTTCATTTCCTCCATGTTTTTTCACTTGTCGAACTCTGCTTCGAACTTAGCTTGAAGTGCCTAGCTAATGGAGTGTTAAACGGCTTTGATTTGTGCATGTTGAACATTTCCAACACTTTCTCGATATATCTCTCTTGGGATAGCCACAACAGTCCTTTTGATCTATCATGATTTATTCTCATCCCAAGGATTTGTTTAGCCGGTCCCAAATCTTTCATGGCAAAGGTCTTGCTTAGATCTTTCTTTAAAGCAGCTATCTTTATGCGATCTTGTCCAATGATTAGCATATCATCAACATAGAGCAGAAGTATGAGAAAGTCACCACTTACATACCTCTTTATGAAGACACAATGATCACTTTCCGTCTTTTTGAAATCATGTTCTCCTATGAATGCATCGAACTTCTTGTACCATTACCTTGGTGCTTGCTTAAATCCATATAGACTCTTTGTGAGGCGCACACTAGATTTTCTTTGCCTGGAACTTTGGATCCCTCAGGCTGTTCCATGTAGATCTCTTCCTCGAGATCACCATGTAGAAACGCCGTCTTGACATCGAGTTGTTCAATCTCCAAATATTGCATGGCTGCTAGGTCAAGGACAACTCGGATTGATGACATCTTTACCACGGGAGAGAATATCTCTTCAAAGTCAGTGCCTTTTTCTTGTCTGAATCCTTTGACGACTACCCGCGCTTTATAGCAAGGCTTTGAACAGTTTTCTTCGGTCTTGATTCTATACACCCACTTATTCTTCAAAGCTCTTCTCCCTTTTGGTAGCTCCACTAGTTTATATGTGCTATTCTCATGCAAGGGTTGCATTTCTTCTTGCATGGTCATTCTCCACTCTTCTTTATGACAATCAATCATTGCTTCTTTATAGCTTTGAGGCTACCCTTCATCAGTGAGCGTAACATACTCCTCTATGTTGTATCGGGTGGATGATCTTCTGTCCCTTGAGGATCGTCTTGGCTCTGGTGCAATTGGAGTGCTAGATTGAGGATCTTCCTAAACCAGTTCATCATGAATTTCATGATCTTCACCATCACTACTTTCTTGTGTGTTATTATCTTCATGTCGAACCAGAGTAGGTTCAGTGTTCTTATAGCTTCTCAATCTTGGCCTCTCTAAATTCTTGATATCTTCAATTGTTTGGTCTTCGAAGAATACAACATCTCTATTGTGAATAACCTTCTTGTTAATTGGATCCCGCAACCGATACCCAAATTCATCCTTAGGTGAACGAAGATAGGTATACTCCTTTGTCTTTGCATCAAGCTTAGCTCTCTCATCTTTTGGGATGTGAACAAATGCCCTGCACCTGAACACCTTGAGATGATTATACGAAGCACTCTTGTTTGTCCAAACTTCCTATGGAATGGCCCCATCCAAAAGAACTGATGGTGTGAGGTTGACAATGTCGATCACAGCCATTATAGCTTCTCCCCAAAATGATTTGGGTAATTTAGCATGAGACAACACACAACGAACTCTTTCTTCAATGGTTCGGTTCATTCTCTCAGCTAGCCCATTCAATTATGGTGTCTTGGGTGGAGTCTTCTCTAGCCTAATGCCATATTTCTTGCAATAGACTTCAAAAGGACCTCTATACTCACCTCCATTATCTGATCAATCACACTTGATCTTCCGTCCAGTCTCACGCTCCACTAGAGCATGGAATTCTTTGAAGGCATCAAGCACTTGGTCCTTTGATTTTAATAGGTGCAACCATACTTTTCTTGAATGATCATCAATGAATGTGACAAAATGTAGAGCACCACCAATGATCTCTCAAATATCGAACATACGTCAGTGTGCACGAGGTCTAGAATGTTCGTTTTCCTTGTGGGCGGAGAAGATCTTTGGAAATCAACCTGTGTTGTTTTCCAGCTAAACAATGAGCACAAGGATGAAGTGGTTTACCTTTCACGTCAAGGAGGAGTTGTTTCTGAACGAGTATGTGAAGACCTTTCTCACTAATGTTCCCAAGTTGTTTATGCCATATGTCCATATCACCAGTAGAGACGTTTACTTCTCCTTTGCATAGCTTAGCTTGCATTACACACAATGATCCTACCTTCTTTCCTCGATCCATTGTCAAACTTCCTTTGGTGAGTTTCCACTTCTCTTCACCAAAGTAATTCATCAGACCATCATCATCTAGCTTTCCATCGGAGATAAGACTAAGGCGCATGGTCAGGACATGCCTCACATCTTTCAAAACAATTTTGCACCCAGTGCTTGTCGTCAAAATGATGTCTCCTATTCCAACAATCTTGCTTCTAACTTGATTTCCCATTTGCACCATTACAAAGTCGCCTCTTTGGTAGGATGAGAAGAAGTTTTCATGTGGAGTAACATGGAAGGAAGCACCGGAATCAATAATCCAATAACTCCCATCATAATCAATGTTTAGAATGTTACTTTCACTAACGAGATATAACAGATATTCCTTTAATACTATGGCAGTTGTACTCTTTTCTTCTTGGTTCTTCGTTAGGATTATTTGGTCAGGCTTAACATTACTAACCTTTTGGTCTCTTTTGAAGCTTCGACATTCCATTTTCTAGTGACCCATCCTTCCACAGTAATAGCATGCAATCTTCGAGTGTGACTTGGATCTTCCTTGAGATTGATGTGGATTTGGGCTCTTACTACGTCCACGAGTTTCATTCCTACCCTGATTCTCAACAACATTAGATTCGGAATGAATAGACTCATCTTGTTTCATTCTCCTTGCTTCTTCACCAAGAAGGTTGTCACTGACGGTATCCATATTTAACTTTCCTTCCGGAGCTGAGTTACTAAGTATAACAACAAGTGTGTCCCAACTTTCCGGTAAGGAACTAAGGAGTAAAAGAGCTTGTAACTCATCATCAATCTTCATATCAATTTTTGTTAGTTTATTTACGAGCCCCTTGAAGTTATTCAAGTGCTCAATCATACTATGACCATCCTTATACTCCAATTTCACCAATCGTCGAACTAAATTGGCCTTGTTGCGAGGCGTTTTCTTCTGAATCATGTACTCAAGCTTTGTCCATAATTCATAGGCATTTGTATAAGTAGAAACATGCTCGAAAGAGTTTTGTCAATGTACTTACAGAACATAGCAACAGCCTTCAGGTTCAACAGTTCCCACTGAGCATCACTCTTTCCTTCCGCCTTATCTTTGTAAATGATGGGCTCATGCAAATCCTTACAATACAAGTGGTCCTCCATCATTGGCTTCCAATAGGAGTAGTTGTTGGCTGTGAGCTTGAACATGTCTCCATCATGAGCGACATTATCCTCCATCTTGAACTTACATGAGCTTGATTACGGCTACAGATGAACCTGGCTCTGGTACCACTGTTGGTGAAATCTCAGTCTTTCCCGCTTCATGAAGTTAAGGTATGCACTTTAAGATTAAAAGTAGTAATGGAAGCAAAAGAGTTTACAATTCTCCAATATAGAGATTCTTTCACTTTACAAAAGAGTAGTGAGATTACAATAATATGATTACAAAAGTCACATTCGGTGGCTCACTCAAGCTTGAGGATAAATACTTCCTAAGCTATCTCTTTTTTTCTCAAAGAGGCTCTCTCTAATTCTCAAGTTTTTCTCACGCTAAGGAGTGGCTTCTCTCTTGATTCTTGGATTCTTGGATGGATAGTAATAGGGCTCCTTCTCCTGTTTATACCACTCAACCTCCATGATGAATTGTGGAGATTACTTGCATCGAAGAGTGGAGATTGATTCTCTAGAATGCTCCATACTCTCTAGGAATCTCTACACTCTTCCATTCCCTTATGAATCCTTCCATACTCTTCCATAAGGTTCCGGAAGGTTCCACACATCTCCAGAATATTCTAGAGGGTACCATGCTCTTCCACAACCTTCTAGAGAGTTCTACACTTCTCTAGAGTTCTCCGGAACATTCTAGAAAATTCTAGATTTCTCTAGAAAAGTCTAGAATTTCCTAAAAACTCTCCAATTAAGGAGGGATCCCAACAAATCCAACATCCATAAGCACATTTACAAAATGAGATTAAGTATATATATGTATACATTTAATCACAACTAACTATATATACATTTACAAAATAAGAACTTACCCATCTTTTAATTTTTGTTTTACTGTGTGGTAGAAGATATGTACATTTAATCACAACTAAGTACTAACTATATATTTTTAATGTGATTATTATCTAAATAGCATAATCAAATTTTATAGGAATTTGGGGTTCTCACACCTGCTCTACTCGATTATAATTCCGAGACTGCTAATTATGTCTGCGCTTAGGTTTTTCTATATTTTGCATATACTTAAAAATTGCAAGCTAAACAATGTTAAATAAATGAAAATTTACTTTGAAATAAGAGAGAATGTAACAAGGCAACAAATCAAGCAAGCTAATCATGCACAAATCAATTTAATGCCATGCAAAACAAAGGGTGTAGCTCACGCAACAAATCATACAAGTCAATCACAAGAAATCGGAGAATTTAGGGTTTCTATAACCTTATATATACACCGATACATCACTGGAAAATTAATCGAAAACCAAGCATCAAATTTGAGAGCTAAAAGAAAAATCAGATCAGAGTACCCACAATTTTCATTCGCAAGCCCAAATCGTTGACCAAGAGCATCGAAAAAATCGGAGCATCAAAGATTAAGCCCAAAGCAATCGATTTTGAAGACGTGATTTGGGGAACCGGTTTTGATTTGGAGAAGTGGGGAGGGAAGCCATTATTTTTGGTTTGGGGAAATTTTTTTATTTCGCCGGAATGAAAAGCAGGGAGGGGAGGGACGAAAATAAAAAATGAGGAGGAATCATGTCTTTTGATACGGTTCAAGACCGTATTATATGAACTGATCCAAAGTTTCGAAGATCTATGGTTTGATCTTAGGGATTGAAGGAGACGCGGATCGGTTGAGCTGTAGCAAATGAAATTTGATATGACTATTAGCTGTATCAAATTTGATATGGCTATTAGCCGTATCAAATCCCTACATCTTGGTATGTCAAATTTGTTGTTTTGGTATAGTGTGTTTGAAAGTATAGAGAGAGTACTTACAATAGATTTAGGAAGATTAGATTAGATTCAGTGAATTGGATTGTGGATAAAATTTGTATTTATAGTAGGTAAATATTTATATCCATTAACAAAGAGATTTAATTAAAAAGAGGCATTCAAATCTCTTTGTAGTGACTATAACCCTTCATAAATGGAAGCAACCTCTCAAAAATTAGACTGTTGGAACAAATTCAATTGGCTGAATTTCTATGGCAGTTGACTGAAGTTATACGTCCGTGTATATATGCATGCACCATGCATTTTGCACCAAGTCAGTTAACTGACTAGTATAGTCTAGTCGACCGAACTAGGTTAAAATGCCCAGTGCACATATATTAGGGAAATTTAAATTAAAAAATGTTTTGTGCCGTGATATGAACTACTTGAGGATAAATTTTAACAATAATATATACTTCTAAGGATCAAAACTCTAAAGATATGAAATGATGCACCAATTTGAAGTCTTGTCTTCATTGTTATTTACATCAATACTGTTCATTTAAAGCGCTTAGCAGTTCTATAACGGCGGAGAAGCAAAAAGGTATAGCGGGGATAAAGAGAAGAAATAACGGAGATATAGCGGAGGCGTAAAAAGGTTCATTAGATTAAAACCAAATATTTGTAAAATAATTAATCATCATTCTCAAATTGTATATGTATAAGAAACTAATATTAATTAATCTTATACACAAAAAATCAAGGAATATCATAGTTGTGCATGCTAAATTCGATGAGTGTAATTAATTGTTACCATATATTAAGCTTGTATGCCTAAAATTTAACCCTTTACACTAAATTTACTGAATTTTTTAAAAATAAAACTAGTCAAATCAAGCTCTGTATATTAACGTTGCTAAAACAAACGCTAAAAAGCCTTGATTTAGTGGATGCAGCGAAAAATAGCGGGGCTAAAAGCGAATCTATTGTTTATCAGCACTAAATTGAAATAGCATAGTGGCTGAAGAGCTCTATGGGCTATAACAAGAATATTGTAGGGCTATAGCGGGGCTTTAACTGAACAACATCAATATGTGTGACTCTCTTCTTGTTGCGCTAATCATCATTGAATCTCCTTGTTGAAAGATAAACTCTTTGTCATGAATCAAAACCATAATTCAACCTGTGCAATTAATGTCCCACAATCACCTTACTATATCCTCGCTATATCATGTAGCAGATTTCTACCATTATGCTATTTCCAAAAAGCCTACGAAATAGTCTTTCATCTTAAAGCCTGCTATATTCTGATAACCCGTTATATCCCATTATTTCAGCTATATTCTACTATTCCTGCTATATCTTTTATAAAAGAAATAAATAGAAAATTGACTTTTATACATTATAATTTTTATAAAATTATCTTTTAAACATAATTTTTTAACACATATTTTTCAAAATAGAAAATACTATAATATTCTATTAATCAAGCTAAATAGAAGTATACATATATTTATATATATTTGCAAATGTTTTTATTTAAAATTAAGAATGTACTAATTATAATTAAACCAAATGTTAATTTTCCTTAATTTATCATTTATATACTGGTACAAGCAGCATGTAAAAGTTTTATATGCTCTTTTAGACTCATCCGCTATATCCTGCTCTTTCCTCGCTTTATCCCCATTATAACCTTTTGTACCTCCACCGCATTTAATCCGTTGAGTGCTTTAAATACATAGGATTCAACATGACCTGTACCTTAAGGAAGTTGATCGAGAATGGATATCTCATCGGGAATGTTTGTCTGAATTGGCATAATGAACTGCCCTTATATCTACCCTATGACCAACCAAAAGTTTAGTCGTCAAAGTTATCTGACTTTAATATAGAAGCGTTAAGGGTAGTGCTCCTCCTGTATGGGAGATTGACTGGTAGAAGTGGAAGTCGAAGCTTCCATCAGAAATACTCCCTCCAGTCCAAAATATAGGACGTTTTGTGAAGTTTTTTATTTTTCAAAATATAAGACATTTTTACCTATAATAAATTGTACTACTTTATTATTTGCCATGAAGTACTTCTATTTGCTCATGTGAGTAGGTGGCTGCTTCGGAAACCCCAACAACCACTTTTTTATACTTGTAAATAGAGAAAGTAACTTAATCTTACACGAAAAAAGGAGTCAACCCACCAAAAAAAAGCATTTGAATTTTTTCTTAATTCCCGTGCAAATCACTAAATGACTTATATTTTTGTTCGGAGGAAGTATAAATGAGTAAGTTATATAAATACAATGATCGAAATTCCAAAAAAGTTTGGGGAGAAATCCTAGATTGTATAGCCTTCATGTTGTTGTCCCTATAGTGCATCGATGCTAGACACTATGCAGGCTGGTTTTCCTCTCGCTTCCTAGGACCGTTAACCGACCCTACTGCCTTTTTCAGCATTATGGAATTACTAAGGTCTAACCATATGCTGTTGGTTCAACCCTTGGCTCATTATCAAAATTAGTTCTCCACAAAAGTTCTTCGTTCACTTATAGCTAGGCCCATTTATTCCCATTAGCATCAATCAACCACCACTGGTATGTTGGTGATGGTGCGATCAACGTCAAAATAATCTAAATAATGATGGTTTCTAAACCAGTGGTCAAAGAGAACCCATGCACTATAATCCTAAAAAATTACGCCCATAATGTTAAGAAAGCATGAAATAATAGAAAGGAAAAGAAAGATAAATTCCCAAGCCTTACCCAAGCCACCATGCTCACCATGGTAGGGCTATCAATGGATGCTTTCGGATACGGATAGTGCCATATTCATATCCGTATCCGAAATTATTTTCAGATATCTATATCCGCTTAATTTTCGGATATCGAATATCCGTATCCGCTTAATTTTCGGATACGGACGGATATCGGATATTTATCCGCTCCACCAGTAATTAATGAATTTTCAAGAGCATATATAAAAAAAAATTGGATTAGCATTAAAATACTTTTTATATTCATGTTTATAAAAACCAAAAAATAAAGAAATGTGATGATGAAACATTGTTTTATACTAATACCCATAAGAATAACAAAAAATATTCCAAAATAAACATTAAGACTACCAATTTTCACTAAGAATTGACAAAAAATTATATCATAGTAACATCCAACAGTTACAAAATAATTATTGCTCTATTTTTCGATTTTGATTTATATATATTACATCAATTAGTTAGATGGATATTTTTCGGATACAGATACTACTATAACCATATCCGTATCCAAAAAGCTTTTTGGATATCGGATATCCGTATCCGTTTTTCGGATAATGCCGGATAATGGATATTTCAGATACGGATTCGGACAAATATCAGATTTTTCAACAGTAGCTAAAAGTCATAACATCTTATCCTTAAGCAACATTCGTACTTAGAAAAGATCTAGATCATGTTTTGCTCGATCTTGACCGACTCTCCTATATCAAGCTTCTTTCAACAACAGCTTAAAGCCAATAATTTTCTCAACATCGTATAAAACATAGTTTCGGAGACCGAATCGTGAATCAAATTGTGTTGGTGTAAGATATAAGGTTTTCATGATTCAACCGGTCAGATCGTCAGAACCGCACTGATAGTTCATTTCTATTTGCCTGATTTAAACGTGAATTATTCCAAACATAGCTAAAAATTAACTAATTACAATTAACATATTAAAATTTAGAACATTTATTTTTGTATATTTCATAACAAATGTAACAAACCGGAAAATCAAAACCAATTTACAATTTTTATTTTGGCTATTTTATTGAATTTTGAATAGTTAAAATAATTTATCTTAAATAATAACGATTACACATTTATTTAAATCGAAGTTTGAATGAATATATTTATTTTAATTATAAAAGGAGTTAGAAATAGTGCGGTAATTTGAAAGTTTGAATTTGAACTTTGACTGATTGTACAGGATTCAAAATAAATCGGATTTTGGTTAAACCAGAAATATTTAAATCTGTTTAATTGTATCTTTCCAATGAATCTGAAAATTTTAAATTTCATAGCGGGAATAAAAAGTTATGGTCAATTGAATATTTAGAATAATCGCTATGTAATTTAATATAATATATAACCTTTATAAATACCCATTTTGCAAACGACCTCCGTTTTCGACGAAACCTCTTTGGTTGGAGCCGGAATGTCAAAATATTGCAAGACTCCAACTTTCATAATTTTGGGAATTAATACGTGAGCGTAGCAAAAGAAAATGTGTTTTGTCAATTCCAGTCAATTTGGATCGACCAGAAATTGGCCATTTTTCAAACAGTCTCCAAATTCGACGAAATTAATTTTGTTAGGACCATATCATCAAAATATAGCTAGATTTAATTTTCGGGAATTTTTGGAATCAGTATGTGGCCTCGATAAATTAAAATGTACGATCAAATTAAATAATAAAATGTTTTATTATTAAATTTAAAGAAAAATGGACTGAACGATCAAATGGGCTGATGAGACCTAGTACATTGTGTCGGGAATATGAGTAATTAGCTAAGGGCGATAGTCATTGGGCCTCGTTTGGAGTCCAGACCGATAAACAAATAATTTGTAAATTAAAATTATATTAAATAATAAAAATATATATTAAAATAATCAAATCCTCGTCGTTATCTTCAGAAACCCGATCCCCTTTCGAAACGAATGACGGCTATTGTTCAAATTTTGCTCCTCAAATAATTTTCCATCCACTAAATGAAATCAACTGCTCCTTTGGAGAATTTCGTAGAGGAACTCGAGATCTTCAGATTCATATAAAGTTTGTCCATTTTCGTCGCACGTACTTCGAGATTAAGACCCCGAAGCGGCGCCGTTCGCGACTGATCTCCACCGCCGTCCGACCGGCGAGTTCAACGTCGTCCCTGGCACAGGTGCGCCTCTCTGAGGCCGTCGACGTGACGCACCTGAAAGCCTTTTAGCTGTGCAGATTGGAAACAAAACCGAAACCTAGTTTCGAGTGATTTACTTAAGGTAGCGACGGTTAATAATTTAAACTGTTTAACACTTTAAAGCGTTGCAAATTCATGTTTATTTATAAAAATCATATCTCGGTCATACGATAACGAAATTCTATGAAACAGGAAGCGTTGGGACCATAAATTCGAGATCTACATTTCAGAACTGACCAAAGAATTTTTTTTAGCCTTCTACAATTTTTGAAGAAATAAAAGGCGATGTGAGATTTCTGAATTCAAATTAAATAAATAAAATTATATTGGGTTGCAGACGGAGTTTAGAAACTCCCGACACCATCGTATACAGACCATGGACGACTTGATTGTTTTGTGGTGTGAAATTGGTTTATTTTTGGTGATTGATTGTGGTTGAAACGATATTGATTGAAATTGTGAAAATAGATTGTATATTGAAAAGAAATTGTATTAGGAAAATATGACCCTTGTATCATCGCGAGGCCTAGGTTAGCGCGAGGAGGCATACTAGGGACGGTGCTGGTTTTAATTTCCCTGCCGTTACGCTGTCGAAATTTTCTGAAATATTTATGGTTGTGAATTATTCATGTTATGATATAAAATTGGTTGAACAACAAAGATTAGATTTTTATTGTATATATTAAATTAAAAATGATCATTATTTGGAATGAAAAATTGTTCAACAATAAATTCCCATTTTTATTGTAAGTGAAAAATATTGGTCAATATTTTGAATTAAATTGTTTAACAATAAAAAGTTACATTTTTATTGTAAATAAGAAAACAAGAAAAATGATTCATTGTTTATATAAAAATCTCATTTTTATTGTAAATATGGAAATGAACATTATTTGAATAGAAAATATTTTAACAATAAAATTCTCATTTTTATTGTATATACAGAATATATGTAAATGAACATTAGTTGAATAGAAAAGTTGTTTAACAATATAAATACATTTGCTTTATTTTATATATATAAAATGATCATTATATGTTGGCATAAAAATTCACATTTTTGTCATAGATTAAAAATGATCATTATTAGAAAAGAAATTGTGTTAACATAAAAATCTCATTTTTATGTTAAAAATGAATTCTTTAAAGTACTCAAGTTAGAATGAAATTTTGTTAACATAAGAATCACGTTTTTATGTTAAAGATGAATTCATTAAAATATTCAGGTTAGAATGAAATTGTGTTAACATAAAAATCACATATTTAGGTTAGAATGAAATTGTGTTAACATAAAAATCACATATTTATGTTAAAGATGAACTGTTTAAAATATTCAAGTTAGAATGGAATTGTGTTAACATAAAAATCACATTTTTATGTTAAAGATGAATTCATCAAAATATTCAAGTTAGAATGAAATTGTGTTAACATAAAAATCACATTTTTATGTTAAAGATGAATTCATTAAAATATTCAAGTTAGAATGAAATTGTGTTAATCTAAAAATCACATTTTTATGTAAAAGTGAATCATTCAAATGTATAAGAAAGAATGAAATTGTGTTAACATAAGAATTTACATTTCTAATGTAAGTGAAATATGATTCTTTAAAAAAGGATGCTTGTTTGACAAATATGTTAACATTAAAAGTACATTTTTAATGTAAATATGAATTAATAAGTAGGTTCAAGTTTAATGAAATTGTCTAACATAAGAAATTACATTTTTAAGTAAAGAGGATCATTAAAAATGATCGTTGTTGGAAGAAAACATGTTTTAACATAAAAGAATACATTTTTAATGTAAATGAATGATTAGAAAAGATTCAAAAGTGATAAACATGTTTTAGCATAAAGATTTACATTTTAATGTAAATGAATCATTTTAAAAGGATTCATTATGCAATAAAAATGTTATGACATAGAAATTTACATTTTTAGTGTAAATGAATCATTAAAAAAGATACATTTTTAAAGAAAATGTTCTTATATTGAAATTTAAATTTTCAATGTAAATGAATCATTATAAAAAGATGCATTGTTAAAAACGCGTTAACATTTTAAAATTCACATTTTAATTTAATAAAAGATTACGTTAGATAGATTACAATTTAACGTAATAAAAGATTACATAAGAGAGATTACATTTTAATGTAATAAAAGATTACATAAGAAAGATTGCATTTTAATGTAATAAAAGATTACATAAGAAAGATTACATTTTTAATGTAATAAAAGAAAGATAAGGAAAATTACATTTTTAATGTAATATATGATTTCATATAAAAGAATCATTGTTGAAATGAAAATGTGTTTAACATTAAAAAAATTACATTTTTAAATGAAAGTATGATTCATTTAAAATATTATAGTGTGATAAAAATGTAGAAAGCATTAAAAATTACATTTTAATGAAATTATGATTCATTAAAATGATGTTATTTATATGGTAGAGAGAAAATGGTTTGAAGCCGTCGAACAAATTAATATATATATATATATATCAAAATAAAATGAATTGCGCTGCTGCAGTTCGCGATTTGGAATCGTAACTTTAAATGATTATACCGAGAGATTCGACCATCGGATTTTCCTAAAACTGGAACCGTTGGGTTCGCTTTGGAAAGACCTTTTCAACGATCTGAAATTTGCTAAGATCCAACCGTTAGATTTTGAGAAATGTGTAAAACAAATTTTGATGAAAACAGCGCCAGGGCCGTGGAATGACCTGAAGCGTCGTTTAGTTAAAAAAACTATTTACATATATATAAAAATAGCAATAAATCGTTTTAAAATATTATAAACGATATGGAATAAAAAAATTGATTTGATTTATATATATTCGCGAATTGTTTGAAAAGACCAAGTTAATTCTCATTTCAAATAATTAATTGACGATTAGAAGTCGAGGATTTGAAGATGGTGGATTGATGACCGACGATCTTCACATCGAATGGATGACTACTGATGCCCTGGATTGGTTAGCTCCCAGGAAGGGGTTACAATGGTAGTTGTCTGGATGTACTTGTTGATTATCCGGATATGCGAGAGCCTCTCTTCCGTATTGGACATACGGAACGAGGAATAAGGTGTCTCCTGTTTCGTTCAGACCCAGAACAGACTTGTAAATGGATGTATGTCTGACATTGGATTTTATTATATGCTAATTGATTTCTATTAAATATATATCTGTTTGGTGGCGGAGAATTTATTCTCTTGCTTAACACCCTTCTCTGAGACATATGAGCTCAGAGGTTATATATTGGTAGACATTAGTCGCATGGCGTGAATTGTCAGTATGGCATGCCAAGATGCAAATGATTAAGGCTTATTGTTGAAAAGCAGAGTCTTGTGGTTGATAATCAAAGCACAACTTTAAATTAGCATAGCTTTGTGTATAGTGTTACTTCACGAGCCTCACACCCCGGTATGAATCAGAAACGAGAGAGGACTGCAGGGAGGACATACATTTCTTTCTAGCTAGAAGTGGTGTCATGGTATGGAGCCCAGACATTTTTACCTATGTGGATGATGGAATGAGGCTCCTTGGATTTGAGTCTCTAATGGCTCTATATTTACGCCCCATAGGGCAGGGAAACGTTTCAGGAATTACCAATCCACTAAAGTATTTGTGGACTGGCCCTGAAGATCCAAGGTGCAGTTGCGGCTGATCCTAGGACATGGGCTAGATTGTCTCGAATTCGGTAAGGACGATCCCTTGCCTTGGTTCATGATGGAAATCCAACTTCCAATATGTCACCATGCGGTTTTGATTGTATAACTAGTATGGCGACATAGTATATGATAGCTATGTCGTCTATGATTGATATATTATAATTGAAATGTATCAAGCATTTTTTTACCATTATAAGGTAAAATTCTATCCTCCGGTTTGAGCTGCATTGTGTGATGGGACATGAGTCTTATAGTGGTTTCATTTTTCTAATAAGTATTGCATTGTCTAACGACTTACTTTATTTATGCACTGGCAATCCAATGGAGTTAAACCGTTCCGCGTTAGCGGCATGGTCATGTGATTAGCCTTATTATTAAATAGGTTAAATAAGATTTCTAATACTAGTCCCATGACTGACTCGTAGTTTGTTTCACTTTGCAAACTAGGGTGCCCTCTTTTCCACATGGGCACCCTTGTATTCAGGTTTTAGCAGACTCATTCTGGATAGCTATGGAGCTGAAGATGGACCCTATCATTTCTATTATGTTGTTCAGACTTCATTTAGTATATTATGTTTGATTCCGCTGCAGACATTTTACATTAAGCTGAAACTGTATTATGTACTAAGTATGTTCCTATTATGTTGTGTAACTCTGATGGTATATTATTCCCAGTGTAATTTGATGTACTTTATCTGCTGTAATTATATATTTATGTTCTGTTGTTATTGTTTATGTGTTATATTCCAATGATTATCCTTGCTTTTGTACTATGGGAGTTGGGGTTATCACAGTTGGTATCAGAGCTTTGGTTAAACCTAGCTCAGAATGTAACATATTAACAAACTTTGCAGAAATAGAATCAGCGGTATTCTAAAGCGAATAACTCATTATAGATAGGATCACTAATGTCCTAGAATGAGTAGAGCAGAATAAAATTCACGTAATAGATTCATTTGCACTTAAATATATATCCCTATACTACAATATCTTTTCTGTTGGCCTGACTCTTTGTCTGCTATTTGCAGACATAGTAGAAAATGAGTGGCAAAAACAGAAGAAGCAGTTCTATGGTTGGGCAATCTAATGACCCAATCACGCTCCCACAACCAGAACCAGATCTAGCAGCTCTAGAAAAAAGGTATCCAAATCTGGGTGGAGTACCATTCTTGGGCAAAGAGTCCGTTATTGAAGCACTAGCATGGATGCGTTCTTCTGAGAGAATTTTTGAAGGCTTAAAGCTAAGAGATGACCAGAAGAGATTAATAGCAACCTGGGCACTCAAAGGCGAAGCTTTAATCTGGTGGAAAACTATTACTAAAGAAAATCCAGAAGGTAATATTACCTAGGATAGATTTAAAGAAATGTTGGCAGAAAAATTTATTCCTCCAAAAGCAACTTAGCGACTATATGATGAGTTTTATAATCTGAAACAAGGAGATATGACCATTCGGGAGTATCGGAATAAATTTAAAGAACTTTCTCGCTTTGCCCTAGAACTAATTCGAGATCCTATAAGGAAGAGTCTGAGATTTATCCATGGACTTCAAAAGAAATACGAAGGTAGAGTACTTGCTCATGTGAATCTACCATATTCTGAGATGATACAAATGGCTTATCGCTATGAGTATATTGATGAACAACATGTTTCGGAAGATGAAGAGGAAAGCAGCTCTAGCAGCAAAAGAAAGTTTGAAATTGATAGCCCTGAGACAAATACAACGATTGAGGTCAGCAAGAAGCCTAAAGCTGATAAGAAAAGGGCTATATCTAGGAAAGAACCATTAACGACTTCCATATGCAATAACTGTAATAAGCCAGGGCATTGGTTAAGGAATTGCAAATCGTTAAAGAAACGAAAGAATGATGGATCGAAATCCGATAAGAAATCTCAAGAGACCAGGGAATGCAATCTTTGCCATAAGCCAGGTCATGTAAAGCAAGATTGCCGACTTTTGAAAGCGACCAAGGTAGCTCAAGTCAATAACATAACAGATGCTGCAATGCCCTCAGCTAGTCAGCAAAGGCCAGATGTTTTGGAAGACACTCTCACTGTCATTAATATCCCTGTTACAGTATTGTTTGATACGGGCGCATCACAAAGCTTTATCTCAAGCAATACGGTTAAGAAGCTGAAATTAAAACTAAGGAATCTTAAAGAAATGATCAGAGTCCATAATCCAGTAGGAGGTTCTCTTATTCTCGGTTTGTATTGTAGAGTGCCCGTTTCTTATTCTTGTTACCAGTTTTCCTTTGATTTAATTATTATGGATTTTTCTGAATTAGATATCATTCTCGTGTTAGATTGGTTAACGAAGTACGAGGCTGAAGTTAAATGTGCTGAAAGAATTGTAAAAATCAAAACAAAGCTTGGGAATATTGTTATACCATACGTAGGCTCAGATTCAGATAGAAAAGGATTTTGGGCTACACTTGAGGTCACCCCTACTGCTCTTGAAAATATTCCTGTCATCAAAAATTATGCAGATGTGTTCGAAGAAGTTGATAGCTTACCTCCGCGAAGGGAAATTGACTTCAGGATCGACCCAGTTTCGAATGCAAGGCAAATGGTGCACCTTTTCGAAGAATGACCTGGAAAGAGAAAGAAGAATTGGGTAATCAAACTAAGTAGCTTTTATGGAAGGGTCTGATCAGGCCTAGCTTTACAAATTGGGGTGCAAAAATAGTGTTTGTTCCAAAGTCAGACGGTACTATCAGACTATGTGTGGATTACCGAGATTTAAATAAGTAAAAACTCAAGAATAAATATTCGTTGCCCCGTATAGATGATTTATTGGATCAATTGAATGGAGAAAAAGTATTTTCTATAATGGATCTAGCTGCAGGTTTCCATCAACTGCGGATTGCCGAAGAATGTGTTCCTATGACTGCTTTCGGAGGTCCAGACATATTTTACGAGTGGCTAGTAATACCGTTCGGCTGATGCAACGCTCCTGCTTATTTTGTTGATCGAATGAATAGAGTATTTCGCGATGTCTTGAATAAATTTGTGCTGCTTTTTATTGACGACATTTAATCTTCTCTAAGTCAACTTCCGAGCATGAGAAACATTTGGAACAAGTTTTGGAAATTCTGAGAAAGAAAGTTATAAAAGCCAAATTTTCTAAATGCATATTCTAGCAAGAAGAATAAAGTTCCTCGGTCATGTAGTATCGAAGGAAGGAATTTCGGTGGATCCGAGTAAGATCACCGCCATTTAAGATTGGAAGCAGCCTAGCATGCCTACTGAAGTCAGAAGTTTCCTAGGATTGGCTAGCTACCATCGGAAATTCGTTAAAGATTTTTCGAAGCTATCTGGTCCACTAACGAAGCTTACCAAGAAGCATGCGAAGTTTATTTGGATGCCTGAGTGTGCAGCAGCTTTCCAAGAGCTGAAATTAAGGTTGACTACTGCTCCAGTGTTGACCATTATTGATGGAAATCAAGATTTGAAAGTCTATACAGATGCTTCTATTGAAGGTATTGGTGCGGTATTAATGCAAAGAGGTAAAGTTGTTGCTTATGCTAGCCGTCAGTTGAAGCCGCATGAGAAGAGATATCCTACTTATGAGCTTGAGTTGTTAGGCATCGTGTTTGCTTTGAAAATATGAAGGCACTATCTTTTGGGTGAGAAGTTCGAATTATATACAGATCATAAGTTATTGAAGTATTTTTTCACACAGAGAGACTTGAATTTGAGGCAACAACGATGGTTAGAATTTCTTGTGGCATACGATCTGGATATTTTGTATACTCCAGGGAAAGCCAATGTTGTAGCAGATGCGCTTAGAAGAAAGAATGTCATTATCGCTAATCTCATTATTATGCCTTCAATGATTGACAAAATCTCTACTCTTCAGAAGGATGATGAATTTATTCAGAGAAGTAGTAAAAGAGTTCGGGAAGGCGAACCCTCGTGTTTCCAGATTGATAACAAGGGAGTTCTGAGGTTAAAAGTGCGAATTTGTGTTCTGAATATTCCTGAGCTCAGAAGAGAAGTAATGGATGAATGTCACAAATCCAAGCTTAGTATTCACCCAGGGGTGAGTAAAATGTATCATGATCTCAAGCGCACGTTCTGGTGGAAATCTATGAAAAGAGACATTTCCATTTATGTCAGCAGGTGTTCTACTTGCCAGCAAGACAAGAATGATCATCAGAAACCTGCCGGATTGTTACAACCACTAGAGGTTCCAAGTTGGAAGTGGGGTCAAATTTCCGTGGATTTTATTGATGGCTTGCCCCGAACTAGAAAAGGCAATGACAGTATTTGGGTGATCGTAGATCGTTTCACGAAGCCTGTCGATTTTATTCCTGTCAGATCAACTAGAACAGCTCAAAGTCTGGCGAAAATTTATTTTAAAGAAATTGTCAGACTACATGGAGTTCCCAGTAGCATTGTTAGTGATCATGATCCGATATTCGCCAGTAAATTCCGGGAAGCATTCCAAGAGGAGCTGGGGACAAAGTTAAATCTGAGCACCGCATATCATCCTCAAACAGATGGCCAAACTGAGAGGGTAAACCGTATACTAGAAGGCTTGTTGCAGGCATGTATTCTTGATTTTGGTAGGTCATGGGAAGATCACCTGCATTTGGTTGAGTTCTCTTATAATAACACTTACCAAGCAAGCTTGCATATGTCGTCATTCGAAGCATTGTATGGCAGGCTGTGTAGATCTCCCGCATGTTGAGTGGAACCAGGCAATAGACTAGTATTGGGTCCCGACATGATTTGTAATGCTTCGGATAAAGTTGATTTTATTAAGAAGTGATTACTAATAGCTCAGAGCCGACAGAAAAGTTATGCAGATTTAAGAATAAGGGATTTAGAATTTTTTGTTGGTGATTATGTATACTTGAGAGTTTCTCCATTGAGAGGAGTAGTTTGTTTTGGGAAGACTGGGAAGTTGGATCCTAGATTCATTGGTCCATTTCCTATACTCAAAAGAATGGGAACTCTCGCTTACAGGGTTCAGTTGCCTGACTGGTTGCCAGGGGTACATGATGTATTCCATGTGTCTCAACTTCGAAAGCGTATACATGATCCATACTTAGTTATGGAGAAAGCTGCACAACAAGATTTGAGATTACCCCGAACTTAGCAGTAAGAAGGGAGCCGGTAAAGATCATTGGCAAAGAAACCCAAGTTATAAAAAATAAGAGAATTCATCTAGTCAAAGTGCAGTGGAGCAGAGATCCTAGAGACTGTACATGGGAGACCGAGGATAGCATCAAACATACTTATCCCCAGTGGCAAGTGAATATCTCTGATTAGCTCTGGTGCAAGGTATATTTACAATATTTTACATTTTCCATTTTGTTTCCTATTTTACTGTTGTTTCCTTTACGGAGACGAAAAGTTCTTAAGTGGGGGAGATTGTAACAACCCGGAAAATCAGATCCAATTTAAAAAATTTATTTTGGCTATTTTATTGAATTTTGAATAATTAAAATAATTTATTTTAAATAATAATGATAAAAAAATTATTTAAATTGAAGTTTGAACGAATATATTTATTTTAATTATAAAAGGAAATAGAAATAGCATGGTAGTTTGAAAATTTGAATTTGAACTTTGATTGAATGTACATGATTCAAAATAAATCAAAATAAATCGGATTTTGGTGAAACCAGAAATATTTAAATATGTTTAATGATATCTTTCCAACGAATCTGAAAAATTGAAATTTCATAACGGGAATAAAAAGTTATGGTCAGTTGAATATTCAGAATAGTACGTTGCCATGGAATTTAATATAATATATAGCCTTTATAAATAGCCATTTTGCAAACGATCTCCGTTTTCGACGAAACCACTTTGGTTGGATCCGGAATATCAAATTATTGCAAGATTCGGAATGTCAAATTATTGCAAGATTCCAATTTTCATAATTTTTGGAATTAATACGTGAGCTTGGCAAAAGAAAATGTGTTTTGTCAATTTCAGTCAATTTGGACCGACCAGAAATTGGCCATTTTTCAAACGGTCTCCAAATTCGATGAAATTAATTTTATTAGGACCATATCGTCAAAACATAGCTAAATTTAATTTTCGGGAATTTTTGGAATCAGTCTGTGGCCCCGGTAAATTAAAATGTACGATCAAATTAAATAATAAAATGTTTTATTATTTAATTTAAAGAAAAGTGGTTGAAATAATCAAATGGGCTGATGAGACCTAGTCCATTGTGTCCGGAATAGGGGTAATTAGCTACGGGCGACAGTCGTTGGGCCTTGTTTGGAGTCTGGACCGATAAACAAATAATTTTTAAATTAAAATTATATTAAATAATAAAAATATATATTAAAATAATCAAATCCTCATCGTTATCTTCAGAAAAAACCGATCTCCTTTCAAAACGAATGGCGGCTATTGTTCAAATTTTCCTCCTCAAATAATTTTCCATCCGCTCAATGAAATCAATTTCTCCTTTGGAGAATTTCGTAGAGGAACTCGAGATCTTCAGATTCATATAAAATTTGTGCATTTTCGTCGCATGTACTTCGAGATCCGGGACCCCGAAGTGGCGCCGTTCGCGGCTGATCTCCACCGCCATCCGACCGGCAAGTTCAACACCGTCTCTGGCACAGGTGCGCCTCTCTGAAGCCGTCGACGTGACGCACCTGATCGCCTTCTAGCTGTGCAGATTGGAAACAAAATCGAAACCTAGTTTCGAGTGATTTACTGAAGGTAGCGGCTGTTAATAATTTAAACTGTTTAACACTTTAAAGCATTGCAAATTCATGTTTATTTATAAAAATCATATCTTGGTCATACGATAACGAAATTCGATGAAACAGGAAGCGTTGGGACCGTAAATTCGAGATCTATATTTCAGAACTGACCAGAGAATTTTTTGAGCCTTCTACAATTTTAGAAGAAATAAAAGGCGATGTGAGACTTCTGAATCCAAATTAAATAAATAAAATTATATTGGGTTGCAGAAACTCCCGACACCGTCGTCCACAGACCATGGACGACTTGATTGTTTTGTGGTGTGAAATTGAATGATTTTTGGTGATTGATTGTGGTTGAAACGATATTGATTGAAATTGTGAAAATAGATTGTATAGTGAAAAGAAATTGTATTAGGAAAATATGACCCTTGTATCATCGCGAGGCCTAGGTTAGCGCGAGGAGGCATACTAGGGACGGTGCCGGTTTTAACAATAGAAATCTCATTTTTATTGTAAATAAGAAAAAATGAAAAATGATTCATTGTTTATAAAAAAAATCTCATTTTTATTGTATATATGGAAATTGAATAGAAAATATTTTAACAATAGAAATCTCATTTTTATTGTATATACAGAATATATGTAAATGAACATTAGTTGAATAGAAAAGTTGTTTAACAATAAAAAAAAATTGTTTAACAATAAAAATACATTTGTTTTATTTTATGTATATAAAATGATCATTATATGTTGGCATAAAAAATCACATTTTTGTCGCAGATTAAAAATGATCATTATTAGAAAAGAAATTGTGTTAATATAAAAATCACATTTTTATGTTAAAGATGAATTCTTTAAAATATTCAAGTTAGAATGAAATTGTGTTAATATAAAAATCATATTTTTATGTTAAAGACGAATTCACTAAATATACAAGTTAGGATGAAATTGTGTTAACATAAAAATCACATTTTTATGTTCTTCTTTAAAATATTCAAGTTAGAATGAAATTGTGTTAACATAAAAATCACATTTTTATGTTAAAGATGAATTCATTAAAATATTAAAGTTAGAATGAAATTGTGTTAACATGAAAATCAGATTTTTATGTTAAAGATGAATTCATTAAAATATTCAAATTAGAATGAAATTGTGGTAACATAAAAATTACATTTTTATGTTATAGATGAATTCTTTAAAATATTCAAGTTAGAATGAAATTGCGTTGACATAAAAATAACATTTTTATGTTAAAGATGAATTCTTTAAAATATTCAAGTTAGAATGAAATTGTGTTAATGTAAAAATCACATTTTTATGTTAAAGATGAAATCATCAAAATATCCAAGTTAGAATGAAATTGTGTTAACATAAAAATCATGTTTTTGTGTTAAAGATGTATTCACTAAAATATTCAAGTTACCATGAAATTGTATTAATCTAAAAATCACATTTTTATGTAAAAGTGAATCATTCAAATGTATAAGAAAGAACGAAATTGTGTTAACATAAGAATTTACATTTCTAATGTAAATGATGTGACGACCCCAAACCCTATATCCACGGTGACAAGGGTAATCTTTGGAATATAACACATAAACAGATAATAGCAGAACATAATTAAATAAATACACCAAATAATGTACAATAGAATACACAGGATAAACGTAATCATTAGAGTTACACAATATACAGGATCATACTTAGTACAAATACAGTTCAACTATACATAAATGTCTATAGCAGAAAACAAACATAATATGTACAATAAGAGCTGAATAGCATAAAAAGAGATAAATGGTAGAATCCATCTTCAGCTCCAGCTATCCAGAAAGAGCTTGCTAAAACCTGAATACAAGGCTGCCCGTGTAGAAATAGGGGCACCCGAGTTTGCAAGTGAAACAAACTACGAGTCAGTCATGGGACTGGTATGAGAAATCTACTTAACACATTTTATAATATGGCTAATCACAGGACCATGCCACTTTCGCAGAACGGGTTTACTCCATTGGATTGCCGGTGCTTTAAAACAAATAAATCTTTTAAACATCACAATGCTTTTTATAAAAATGAAGCCATTATAAGACTCAGTTCCCATCACACAATGCAACGCAAACCAGAGGATAGAGTTTCTACCTTATAATGGCCAAAATATGTTAGATACGAATAAAACAAAAGAATTTGATATTATTACTAGTGTTTATACGTTTCAAAAACAATTTCAAATCATAAGTATCAATCATAGGCGGCATTAATGCCCCATACCACTATGTCGCCATATATAGGTATACAATCAAAACCGCACAGTCACGTATTTGGAAATTGGATTTCCGTCATGAACCAAGGCAAAAGATAGTCCTTACCGACTTCGAGATGCTCTAGCCCATGTCTCAGGCACAGCCGCAACCGTACCTTGGATCGTCAGGGCCCGTCCACAAGGAGTGGATTATAATGCCTGCACAATGCGTTTCCCCGCCCTATGGGGCATCAATGAGCCAACGAAGGACTCCATCGGTCCCGGATCGACCGATATATCCGAGGCGCCTCGCAACAGCAACAACCACACAGGTGAAAATAATATGAATGTCAGCCAGTTTAACTAGAAAGAAACGCACGACTCCCCTGAGGTCCTCTCCTGTTTCTGGTTCATACCGGGGTGTGAGGCTCGTGAATTCACGTTATACACAAAGCTACACCACACAAGCGGGGCTTTGATCATCAACCACAAGACTTTGCTTTTCAACAGAAGCCTTGATCACTGCATCTTAGCATGCCACACAGGCAATTCACACCATGCAACTGATGGCTATCAATTACACAGAATGAATTCCAATGTCAGGCACATAGACCATTTACAAGTCCGTTCTGGGTCTGAACGAAACCGGAGGCACTATATACCTCGCATACCCATCGATCTCCACGTACGTCTGGACGATCACCACTCATTATCCATATTTCGGGATGCCTCCCAATCAGGACATCAGTTACCATCCAAACGAGGTGAAGATCTCCGGTCTTCAACCACCGTCTTCATCTTCGACTTCTTATCGTCGATTCAGTTGTTCAGAATGGGATAAACCCAGTCTTTCTGAGCAACTCCCGTATATAATAAAAAGTGCTATACAAACACATCCTACGCCTCATTTCAATTCATCAGTCACTAACCGTAAATCAGTAAGAGAACGATTTCCCAAATATTAACCCCGAAGGCCGAAACCAACATCAGATCAAAATCCAGGAAACCATTCTACTTAGCTAACCTTCAGTTAGTTTATAAATTTCACATTACATATCGTTTATATTATTTTATAACGATTTATCGCTATTTTTATTTATTTAAAAATAGCCAATTCATTCAAACGACGCTTCGGGCCATAACGCGACCGTGGCGCTGTTTTTCTTCAAATTTGATTTACACATATCTGAAAATCTAACCGTTGGATCATCACAAATTTTATATCATTAGAAAAATCTTTTCAAAATGAATCCAACGGTTCCAGTTTTGGGGAAATCCGACGGTCGGATCTCCCGGTATACTCGTTTGAAGTTTCGATTTCAAAATACGAACTGCAGCGTCGTTATTCGATTTAATTTAATTATATTTTTATATAAATATAATCGATTCTGGCGCTGTTTTTCTTCAGATTTGAATTAAACATTCCAGACAATCCAACTGTTGGATCTTCACAAAGTGGGTGTCGTTGGAAAGATATTTCCAAGGCGAACCCAACAGTTTCGGTTTCGGGTAAATTCGATGGCCGGATCTCCCGCACTAATCGTTTGAAATAACAGTTTCAAAACACGAACTGCAGCTTCGTTATTCGATATATTTTAATTATATTTATATATATATATATTAATATAATCGATTTTTCGATTTCAAAACTATTTTCTTTTCATACATTTGATAAAAATGATATTTTTATCCAACAGACATTTATTTCGACACTTCACTATTTTTAAAGATTCATGTATATAGTAAAAATGTGATTTTTATTGCAAAATAATTTATTTCAAAACATGACTACTTTATATAGTTCATATAGATGATAAAAATAGGATTTTTATTATAAAATAATTTCTTTCAAAACACGACTATTTTATATAATTTATATAGATGATAAAAATAGGATTTTTATTATAAAACAATTTATTTAAAACACGAATACCATTCAACACTTGAATTTCTATTCAACACGTGAAGGTTTTCTATAGTTCGTATATATATATAATAATAATGTGATTTTTATTGTTAAAGCAATTTATTTAAAACACGAATACCATTCAACACATGAATTTCTATTCAACGAATGAATTTCTATTCAACACATGAATGTTTTTTATTCAACACACGAATATAGTATCAACACATGAAAATAATTCTAACACATGAATATTATTCAAAATTTCGGCAGCATAACGGCAGGATAGTTAAAACCGGGGCCGTCCCTAGTACGGCTCCTCGCTGTACCTTAAAGCCTCACAGCTTTTGACAATGGGGATTTCATGCATCTAGTTTGCACGCAGGCGGCATGTATATTTTTTTTTCATTTCCACAAACTAATCCTATGTGGTTTCAACCAAACAATTCTCAACCACAAACGGGTATTTTTCAACCACAATCAATCAATTTCAACCACAAACAATTCTAATCAACCATTCGTAATCAACCAATTTTCACACCAATCACAACCAATAAATATCGTCCATGGTTTGTGGACGAGGGGCGTATATATGTATATATATATATATATAAGCATTTCACTTCTATTTCAACACATATATAATTTTTACAATGCATATATAACTTATATATCGAACATACAACTTATACAACGCTTATATAAGAGGTGTACTACGCTTATATAACTCATACATCGACTATATAATTTATACATTGTCGTTTTCCATATCGTTTATAATTTAGAAATCTCACATTGGGTTCCACTCCACCAAAAATAGCAGAAGGCTCAGAAAAATACGCGGTCTCTTCTAGAATGTAGAAGACGTCCACATGAGTCCATTGTCTCTTGTTTCACTGAATTTCGTCAACAAACGAAAAAGATATGCTTTTTATAGTGAAATCAAAAACCTAGCGCTTTAAACTGCTATAATATAGTTTAAAATAATTTAAACCGTACCTCAGCTGTTTCGTTAAAAACTAGGTTTCGATTTTACTCGAAATTTGTGAAGCTTGAAGAGGATCGGGCTACGCAGTGTCGAAGGGGGAGGAGAGGCGCTCAGGCGCCGGGAGGAGTTGGCCAGTTCGACGGCCTGTGGAAGCGGCGGCGGCGGTTGGAAGGGCTCGACTTTCGAGCTCCAATTCTCCCCTAATTCTGAACGAAAAAAATCCAAACTATATATGGATTTGAAGATCTTCTCGAGCTCTTCAAAATCTTCAACTAGAGGAGGGGCTAATTTTGCCTGGTTTGGTCGGAAAGTGGAAGGGAACAGAGGGAAGCAGTTCCGCCGTGCGATTGATCGGGGAGAGAGAATGTGGGGGGGGGGGAATCTGATGTGGACCAATCGTTTTTTATTTATTTATTTATTTATAAAGTTTTAAAAATCCACAAATACCCCTTGCCTCCTACGAACTCCAATCCAAACCCAACGACTATCGTCCCTAGCTAAATACCCCCATTTCGAACACAATGGGATATGTTTCGAAGGCCCATTCGACTATTTCGGTCAGTTTTCCTTCAAATTAAAATATAAAACATTCAATATTTAATTTGAACGTACATTTCAATTTGATGGGGCCACATACTGATTCGAAAAATTCCAGAAAAATATTTCCTTGCTTCGTATTGACGACAAGGTCCCAACAAAACTAGTTTCGTCGAATTCTGAGGCCGTTTGAAAAATGGCCCTTTTCTAGTCGATCCAATTTAATAGAAATCGACCAAACGCATTTTCCTTTGCCACGCTCACATACTAGCTTCAAAAATTATGAAATTTGAAACCTAGCAATAATTTGACATCCCGGATCCAACAAAAGTGGTTTCGTCGAATTCCAAGGTCATTTGCAAAATGGCCATTTTCATGGGCTATATAAACTCTATAGCGACCTTTCTGAAAATTCATTTGGCCATAACTTTTGCTTCCCGCTATGAAACTTTGATTTTTCAGATTCGTTAGAAAGATATTCACTAACAGATTTAAATATTTTTGGTTTCACTCAAATCCGTTATATTTTTCACCTGGTACAGTCAGTCAAAGTTTGAATTCAATTTTTGAAACTACCGCGCCATTTCAGGCCTTGTTTATAATTAGAAATAATTATATTTATTTTCAACCATCGATTCAAACTTACTTTTCATCGTTATTATTTAAAATATTTATTTTAAATATTCAAAATCCACTAAAATAGCCAATTTAAAAATTTTAATTTGGTTCTGGTTTTTCGGGTCGTTACAATCTCCCCCACTTAAAACTTTTCGTCCCCGAAAAGGAACAAAGTCGAAAGTGGTTTGATTAATCAACTCTACTTCCAATCTGGCTTCCATTCTCCAACTTTTTAGTTTCTGAGAATTTTCAAATTCTTCAAAAATTTGGCTAACACCCGGAATTTTCGAAATTTTCGCCATAACCTCCTTTGTACGGGGAGGGGTTTGGAAATTTATTGGGCCGTATTAGGTACCCAATAAATCCTATAAAGCATACACATAATTATAGTGATATATTCTGGTGTTTACAGGGGAGCGTGTATAGAAAAAAACTCCAGAGAATAAATTATAGTCACCCTGTCCAAGCCTGAGGGGGTGTGTATTTTTAATTGCTCCAGAGAATAAATTCTCGTCACCTCGTCCCGTGTGGGAAATAAATAATCCATGTGCTGTATCTAAAATCTAGAGAGACGTGATTATTGTCAACTCCAGACCCGTGTGGGGTTTTTATTAATCTGGCAATTTATCGTTACAATTTTATATGGTCCATATCAGTCATCAGTTCAACCTGTAAAATATAGTCATTGCCATACAAGCCTCTCGCTCGTATGGTAAATCTTCAACCTCGTCACACAAGCTCCAAATGCCGATGTGGTATATGATGAAGTATGCTATCTTCAAGAAGTATGCTATCTTCAAGAAGTATGCTATCTTCAAGAAGTATGCCATGTAGTGTAGTTCAAAATTAATTGTTACTATCCTATGGCGACATTTATTATTACACATAGAACAACCAACACTCCGCATCCAATGGCATTCACAGGAGTTGATATAATAATATTTCGCATCCAACTCATTAAGGTTTACTTATTTGTCGGGCACGCAAATAAAATCTTTACTCAACAGCTAATCCATTTACCTATTTCAAACATATATAATGCACATGTATATATTTCTATCTATTTTTAACTCAGTTCAATGTGTGATTTAATCGAATAAATTCTACCATTCATTCTCATATTGATTAAATTAACTATTGTTCTAATAATTTAATTAATCAAATCCACTATCACACAACACAAACAACAATCAATTTTATTTTTAACTTTTCAAAAATGTATCTATTAATTCATATACTCTTTTAAATCATTCAGACTATATAATTAATAAGTCTACATCAATGCAAAGAAAACAACAACAAAGTAAAGAACTAAATGGTAATGCAACGTATGGTAAATGTACCTTGCACCGGAGTCAATCAGAGATATCCACTCGACACTTAGGATAGGCTTTCTGAATGCTCTCCTCAGTTTCCCAAGTACAATCTCGCGGATCCCCACTCCGTTGCACTTTGACTAAGTGAACTTTCTTGTTCCTCGGTTCTTTGGTTTCTTTGCCGATAATCTTTAGCGGCTCTCTTCTCACAGCTAATTCTGGAGTAATTTCAATATCCTGTTGCGCTGCTTCTTCCACGATCAAGTCTAGATCATGAACGTGCTTTCGAAGTTGAGATATGTAAAATACATCATGCTCTCTAAGCAGCCAATCAGGCAATTTAACTCTATAAGCGAGGGTACCAATCCGTTCAAGTATAGGGAATGGACCAATAAATCTGGGCGACAACTTCCCAGTTTTGCCAAATCGAATCACTCCTCTCATCGGAGAAACCTTTATATACACATAATCACCAACAGAAAAAGCCAAATCCCTTCTTCTCGAATCAGCATAGCTCTTCTGTCGGCTTTGAGCAGCGAGTAATCGTTTCTTAACGAAATTGACTTTGTCTACAGCTTCGCGGATCATATCAGGTCCCAGTACAAGCCTATTACCAGGTTCGACCCAACAAGCAGGAGATCGGCACGGTCTACCATACAATGCTTCGAATGGTGACATTGTCAGGCTTGCTTGGTAGTTGTTGTTGTATGAGAACTCCGCCAGATGTAAATGGTCTTCCCATGATCCACCGAAATCTAGAACATAAGCCCGTAATAAATCTTCTAGAACACGATTCACCCTCTCAGTCTGACCATCTGTCTGAGGATGATAAGCGGTGCTCAAATTCAGCTTTGTTCCCAGCTCTACTTGAAACGCCTCCCAGAATTTGCTAGTAAATATTGGATCTCTATCACTAACTATACTGAGCAGCACTCCATGTAGCCTAACAATTTCCTTGAAATAAATCTGCGCCAGACTCTGAGCAGTTCTATTGGATTTAACATGTATGAAATGGGCTGTCTTCGTGAAGCGATCTACGATCACCTAAATACTATCATTTCCTTTTTTTGGTTCTGGGCAAACCATCTATGAAGTCCATGGAAATATGTTCCCACTTCCAACCTGGAACGTCCAACGGCTGCAACAATCCAGCCATTTTCTGTTGGTCGCTTTTGACTAGCTGGCAAGTAGGGCATTGGCTAACATATATTAAAACATCCCTTTTCATAGCCTTCCACCAGAATGTTCGCTTGAGATCTTTATACATTTTGGCCACACCTGGATGGATACTCAGCTTGGACTTGTGACACTCGTCCAACACTTCCCTTTTTAACTCGGGGATGTCGGGAACATAAATCCTTCCTCTCAATCTAAGAGTCTCATCGTTATCTATTTGAAAACACGAGGGTTCGCCTTTCTGAATCCTTTTGATCATATCCTTAATAAAATTATCGTCCTTTTGAAGAATAGATATTTTGTCAATCAAGGAAGTCGTAATGATAAAACTGGCGATCATTACATTCTTTCGGCTTAGCGCATTGGCCACGACATTGGCTTTCCCTGGAGTGTATAGAATCTCAAAATTGTATGCTGCAAGGAACTCTAACCAACGTTGCTGCCTCAGATTCAAGTCTTTCTGGGTGAACAGATACTTTAACGACTGATGATCTGTAAATAGTTCGAATTTCTCACCCAGGAGATAGAATCTCCATATTTTCAAAGTGAATACGATAGCCAACAACTCAAGATCATGTGTAACGTAGTTCTTTTCATGCGGCTTCAGCTGACGGCTAGCATAAGCAATAACTTGACCTCTTTGCATTAATACTGCACCAAGGCCTTCTCTAGAGGCATCTGTCCAGACTTTCAAGTCCTGATTGCCATCGATTATCGTTAACACTGGAGCCATTGTTAATCTTAACTTTAGATCCTCAAAAGCCTCCTCACATTCTGGAGTCCACTTGAATTTACAGTGCTTCTTTGTAAGCTTTGTTAAGTGACTAGATATCTTCGAAAAATCTTTAACGAACTTCCGGTGATAACTAGCCAATCCAAGAAAACTTCGGACTTCTGTGGCAGTACTAGGTTGTTTCCAATTTCGAACAGCGGTGATTGTACTTGGATCCACAGCAATTCCTTCTTTTGATACGACGTGGCGAAGAAACTTCACTTCATCTTGCCAGAATATACATTTGGACAGTTTGGCTTTCAATACATTCTTTCTCAGAATTTCTAGAGCTTGCTCCAAATGTTTTTCATGTTCAGCCTTTGATTTAGGGAAAATTAGAATATCGTCAATAAAAACCAGAACAAACTTATTCAGGACTCCTCTGAACACTCTATTCATCAAATCGACGAAGTAAGCTGGAGCGTTACATAAGCCGAATGACATTACTAACCACTCATAGAATAAGTCTGGACCTCTGAATGCTGTCATAGGAACACACTCTCCGGCAATTCAAAGCTGATGGAAGCCTGTAGCTAGGTCCATCCTTGAAAATACTTGTGCTTCATTCAGACGATCCAATAAATCATCGATCCGCGGCAATGGATATTTATTCTTTATTGTCTGCTTATTCAAGTCACGATAATCCACACATAGTCGCAGAGTACCGTCATACTTTGGGACAAACACCACTGCTGCTCCCCAATCAGAGAAACTAGGCCTAATCAGACCCTTCCATACAAGCTGTCGTGTTTGATTGTCTATCCTCTTTCTCTTTCAAGGACATTCTTCGAATAGCGTGAACTACTGGCCTTGCATTCGGGATTAAAGCAATTTTGAAATCAATTTCTCTCTGCAGAGGTAAGCTAACAACTTCTTCGAACACATCCGCATAATTCTTTACAACAGGAATATCTTTGATGAGGTCATGAATATTCTCTGTGACTACAGGGATATTTTCTATTTGAGCAGGAGAAACATCCAAAGCTTCCCAGAAGTCCTTTCTATTAGAATTCTGACCTTTACAGGGAATTGTTATATAATCACCTGATTTAATCTTCGCCTTAATGACTCTGTCGGTGCATTTAACTTCAGCTTCATATTTGGTCAACCAGTCTAAACCCAAGATAAGATCAAATTCTGTAAAATTCATGACGACAGCGATGGTAGGGAACTGATAACGAGAAAAAGAAACCGGCACCCCACAAACCCAACTGAGATTGAGGGAACTCCCAACCGGATTATGGACAGTCATTGGTTCTTTGAGCTTCTTCAAATTCAAATCTAACTTCTTAACCGCATTCTTTGCAACAAAGCTTCGCTACGCGCCGGTGTCAAACAGTACCTTAGCTGGGATATCTTTGACAGTTAGCGTGCCTTCTAAAACATCTGGCCTTCCCTGACTAGCTGAGGGCTCAGAAGTTTCTGCCACTTCATTTACCTGAGCTTCTTTGGTCGCTTTTAACAGCCGGTAATCTTGCTTTACATGACCAAACCGATGGCATTGATTGCACCTTTTCTTCCCTTGAAAATTCTTCTCGGATTTAGATCCACTCTTTATCCGTTTCTTTAAAGGTCCGCAATTTATCGACAAGTGCCCTTTCTGATTACAGTTAGAGCAAGTGGCGGTCGTTACTGGTTCTTTCCCAGTTCTGGCCCTTTTCCTCTTGGCCTTGGGCTTCTCACCGACCTCAGACATTGTACTGGCCTCAGGACGATCAGTTTCAGACTCAACTTTATTACTAGAACTGACTTCCTCTTCGTGACGCAACATACCCTTCTTGTCAAGATCCTCATACTGGTAAGCCATGTATATCATTTTAGAAAAAGGAAGCTTCACATTCCTCATTACACTGTTCTGATATTTTCTTTGCAGACCATGAATAAACCTCAGATTCTTCCTCTTTAGATCTTGAATCAGATGCGGGGCAAAATGAGAAAGTTCATTGAACCTCTTATGATATTCTGGAATGGTCATATCTCCTTGTATCAGATAAGAGAATTCATCACATAACCGCTCAGTTGCTTCAGGAGGAGTAAATCTTTCTAGGAAAGTCTCTTTGAATCATCCCAGGTGATATCACCTTCTGGATTATCTTTGATGATTATGTCCCACCAGATTAAAGCTTCTTCTTTGAGTGCCCAAGATGCCACTAATCTTTTCTGATCATCTCTCAACTGGATACGTTCAAAAATTCTTTCAACAGAGCTCATCCAAGCTTGAGTTTGAATTATAGATTCATTGCCCAAGAATTGTGCTCCGCCTAGATTTCGATATCTCTTTAATAGAGCCTCTAGATCGGGTTCTGCATTTCTTCTATTTCTGACACTCATTTTCTAGTACTTCTGCAAATAGCAGATCAAGTGTCAGGTCACAGAAAAGATATTTCAAAACATAGAGACATATACTTCAAAAGTAAATGTGTCTATTGGGGTGTATTTCATTCTGCTTTACTCATACTTGGATATTACTGATCCTATCTGTAATGAGTTACTCGTCCTAGAACACTACTGGTTCTATTTCTGACGAGTTCGTTAATATGTTATATTCCAGCACTAAGCTTAACCAAAGCTCTGATACCACGCTGTGACGACCCTAAACCCCGTATCCACGGTGGCAAGGGTAATCTTTGGAATATAACACATAAACAGATAATAGCAGAACAGAATTAAATAAATACACCAAATAATGTACAATAGAATACACTGGATAAACGTAATCATCAGAGTTACACAGTATACAGGATCATACTTAGTACAAATACAGTTCAGCTATACATAAATGTCTACAGCGGAAAACAAACATAATATGTACAATAGGAGCTGAGCAGCATAAAAAGAGATAAATGATAGAATCCATCTTCAGCTCCAACTATCCAGAAAGAGCTTGCTAAAACCTGAATACAAGGCTGCCCGTGTAGAAATAGGGGCACCCGAGTTTGCAAGTGAAACAAACTACGAGTCAGTCATGGGACTGGTATGAGAAATCTACTTAACACATTTTATAATATGGCTAATCACAAGACCACGCCACTTTCGCGGAACGGGTTAACTCCATTGGATTGCCAGTGCTTTAAAACAAATAGATCTTTTAAACATCGCAATGCTTTTTATAAAAATGAAGCCATTATAAGACTCAGTTCCCATCACAAAATGCAACGCAAACCGGAGGATAGAGTTTTTACCTTATAATGGCCAAAATATGCTTGATACGAATAAAACAAAAGAATTTGATATTATTACTAGTGTTTATACGTTTCAAAAATAATTTCAAATCATAAGTATCAATCATAGGCGGCATTAATGCCCCATACAACTATGTCGCCATATATAGGTATACAATCAAAACAGCACAGTCACGTATTTGGAAATTGGATTTCCGTCATGAACCAAGGCAAAAGATAGTCCTTACCGACTTCGAGACGCTCTAGCCTGTGTCTCAGGCACAGCCGCAACCGTACCTCGGATCGTCAGGGCCGGTCCACACGGAGTGGATTATAATGCCTGAACAATGTGTTTCCCCGCCCTATGGGGCGTCAATGAGCCAACGAATGACTCCATCGGTCCCGGATCGACACATATATCAGAGGCGCCTCGCAACAGCAACAACCACACAGGTGAAAATAATATGAATGTCAGCCAGCTTAAGCACTGACACCACCTCTAGCTAGAAAGAAACGCACGTCCCGCCTGAGGTCCTCTCCTGTTTCTGGTTCATACCGGGGTGTGAGGCTCGCGAATTCACGTTATACACAAAGCTACGCCACACAGGCGGGGCTTTGATCATCAACCACAAGACTTTGCTTTTCAACAGAAGCCTTAATCACTGCATCTTAGCATGCCACACAGGCAATTCACACCATGCAACTGATGGCTATCAATCACACAGAATGAATTCCAATGTCAGGCACACAGACCATTTACAAGTCCGTTCTGGGTCTGAGAGAAACCGGAGGCACTATATACCTCGCATACCCATCGATCTCCACATACGTCTGGACGATCACCACTCATTATCCATATTTCGGGATGCCTCCCAATCAGGACATCAGTTACCATCCAAACGTGGTGAAGATCTCCAGTCTTCAACCACCGTCTTCATCTTCGACTTCTTATCGTCGATTCAGTTGTTCAGAATGGGATAAACCCCGTCTTTCTGAGCAACTCGCGTATATAATAAAAAGTGCTACATAGACACATCCTACGCCTCATTTCAATTCATCATTCACTAACCGTAAATCAGTAAGAGAATGATTTCCCAAATATTAACCCCGAAGGCCGAAACCAACATCAGATCAAAATCCAGGAAACCATTCTACTTAGCTAACCTTCAGATAGTTTATAAATTTCACATTACATATCGTTTATATTATTTTATAATGATTTATCTCTATTTTTATTTATTTAAAAATAGCTAATTCATTCAAACGACGCTTCGGGCCATAACGCGGCCCTGGCGCTGTTTTTCTTCAGATTTGATTTACACATAACTGAATATCTATCTGGTGGATCATCAAAAAATTTATATCATTAGAAAGATCTTTTCAAAACGAATCCAACGGTTCCAGTTTTGGGGAAATCCGACGGTCGGATCTCCCGGTATACTCGTTTGAAGTTTCGATTTCAAAATACGAACTACAGCGTCGTTATTCGATTTAATTTAATTATATTTTTATATATAAATAAATATAATCGATTCTGGCACTGTTTTTCTTCAGATTTGAATTAAACATTCCAGACAATCCAACCGTTGGATCTTCACAAAGTGGGTGTCGTTGGAAAGATATTTCCAAGGCGAACCCAACGGTTTCGGTTTCGGGTGAATCCGATGGCCGGAACTCCCGCACTAATCGTTTGAAATCACGGTTTCAAAACACGAACTGCAGCTTCGTTATTCGATATATTTTAATTATATATATATATAATCGATTTTTCTATTTCAAAACTATTTTCTTTTCATACATTTGATAAAAATGATATTTTTATCCAACAGACATTTATTTCGACACTTCACTATTTTTAACGATTCATGTATATAGTAAAAATGTGATTTTTATTGCAAAACAATTTATATCAAAACACGACTATTTTATATAGTTCATATAGATGATAAAAATAGGATTTTTATTATAAAACAATTTCTTTAAAAACACGACTATTTTATATAGTTCATATAGATGATAAAAATAGGATTTTTATTATAAAACAATTTATTTAAAACACGAATACCATTCAACACATGAATTTATATTCAATGAATGAATTTCTATTCAACACATGAAGGTTTTCTATAGTTCGTATATATATGTAATAAAAATGTTATTTTTATTGTTAAAGCAATTTATTTAAAACACGAATACCATTCAACACATGAATTTCTATTCAACGAATGAATTTCTATTCAACACATGAATGTTTTTTATTCAACACACGAATATAATTTCAACATATGAAAATAATTATAACACATGAATATTATTCAAAATTTCGGCAGCATAACGGCAGGGTAGTTAAAACTGGGGCCGTCCCTAGTACGGCTCCTTGCTCTACCTTAAAGCCTCGCAGCTTTTGACAATGGGGATTTCATGCATCTAGTTCGCACGCAGGCGGCATGTATATTTTTTTTTCATTTCCACAAACTAATCCTATGTGGTTTCAACCAAATAATTCTCAACCATAAACGGGTATTTTTCAACCACAATCAAACAATTTCAACCACAAACAATTCTAATCAACCATTCGTAATCAACCAATTTTCACACCAATCACAACCAATAAATATCGTCCATGGTTTGTGGATGAGGAGCGTATATATATATATTTATTTTTATATAAGCATTTCACTTCTATTTCAACACATATATAATTTTTACAACGCATATATAACTTATATATCGAATGTACAAATTATACAACGCTTATACAAGAGGTGTACAACGCTTATATATCTCATACATCGACTATATAATTATACATCGTCGTTTTCCATATCGTTTATAATTTAGAAATCTCACATTGAGTTCCACTCCACCAAAAATAGCAGAAGGCTCAGAAAAATACGCGGTCTCTTCTAGAATGTAGAAGACGTCCACACGAGTCCACTGTCTCTTGTTTCACTGAATTTCCTCAACAAACGAAAAAGATATGATTTTTACAGTGAAATCAAAAACCGTAGCGCTTTAAACTGCTATAATATAGTGTAAAATAATTTAAACCGTACCTCAGCTGTTTCGTTCAAAACTAGGTTTCGATTTTACTCGAAATCCATGAAGCTTGAAGACGATCGGGCTACGCAGTGTCGAAGGGGGAGGAGAGGCACTCAGGCGCCGGGAGGAGTTGGCCCGTTCGACGGCCTGTGGAAGCTGCGGCGGTGGTTGGAAGGGCTCGACTTTCGAGCTCCAATTCTCCCCCAATTCTGAACGAAAAAATCCAAACTATATATGGATTTGAAGATCTTCTCGAGCTCTTCAAAATCTTCAACTGGAGGAGGGATAGTTTTGCCTGGTTTGGTCGGAAAGTGGAGGGGAACGGAGGGAAGCAATTCCGCCATGCGATGGATCGGGGAGAGAGAATGTCGTGGGGGGGGGATCTGATGTGGACCAATCGTTTTTTTTAATTTATTTATAAAGTTTTAAAAATCCACAAATACCCCTTGCCTCCTACGAACTCCAATCCAAACCCAACGACTATCGTCCCTAGCTAAATACCCCCATTCCGAACACAATGGGATATGTTTCGAAGGCCCATTCGACTGTTTCGGTCAGTTTTCCTTCAAATTAAAATATAAAACATTCAATATTTAATTTGAACGTACATTTCAATTTGCCGGGGCCACATACTGATTCGAAAAATTCCAGAAAAATATTTTCTAGCTTCGTATTGACGACACGGTCCCAACAAAACTAGTTTCGTCGAATTCTGAGGTCGTTTGAAAAATGGCCCTTTTCTGGTCGATCCAATTTAATAGAAATCGACCAAATGCATTTTCCTTTGCCACGCTCACATACTAACTTCAAAAATTATGAAATTTGAAACCTAGCAATAATTTGACATTCTGGATCCAACAAAAGTGGTTTCGTCGAATTCCGAAGTCGTTTGCAAAATGGCCATTTTCACAGGCTATATAAACTCTATAGCGACCTTTCTGAAAATTCATTTGGCCATAACTTTTGCTTCCCGCTATGAAACTTCGATTTTTCAGATTTGTTAGAAAGATATTCACTAACAGATTTAAATATTTTTGGTTTCACTCAAATCCGTTTTATTTTGCATCCAGTACAGTCAGTCTAAGTTTGAATTCAATTTTTGAAACTACCGCGCCATTTCAGGCCTTGTTTATAATTAGAAATAATTATATTTATTTTCAACCATCGATTCAAACTCACTTTTCATCGTTATTATTTAAAATATTTATTTTAAATATTCAAAATCCACTAAAATATCCAATTTAAAAATTTTAAATTGGTTCTGGTTTTCCGGGTCGTTACAAATGAAATATGATTTGTTAAAAAAGGATGCTTCTTTGACAAATATGTTAACATTAAAAGTACATTTTAATGTAAATATGAATTAGTAAGAAGGTTCAAGTTTAATGAAATTGTCGAACATAAGAAGTTACATTTTAAATAAAGGGGGTCATTAAAAATGATCATTGTTGGAAGAAAACATGTTCTAACATAAAAGAATACATTTTTAATGTAAATGAATGGTTAGAAAAGATTCAAAAGTGATAAACATGTTTTAACATAAAGATTTACATTTTAATGTAAATGAATCCTTTTAAAATGATTTATTGTGCGATAAAAATGTTTTGACATAGAAATTTACATTTTTAGTGTAAATGAATTATTGGAAAAAGATTCATTGTCAAAGAAAATGTTCTTACATTGAAATTTACATTTTCAATGTAAATGAATCATTATAAAAAGGTGCATTGTTAAAAGTGTGTTAACATTTAAAAATTCACATTTTAATGTAATAAAAGATTACATAAGAGAGATTACAATTTAATGTAATTAAAGATTACATAAGAGAGATTACATTTTAATGTAATAAAAGATTACATAAGAAAGATTACATTTTAATGTAATAAAAGATTACATAAGAAAGATTACATTTTTAATGTAATAAAAGAAAGATAAGGAAAATTACGTTTTTAGTGTAATATATGATTTCGTATAAAAGAATCATTGTTGAAATGAAAATGTGTTTAACATTAAAAAAATTACATTTTTAAATGAAAGTATGATTCATTTAAAATATTCATAGTTTGATAAAAATGTAGAAAACATTAAAATTTTCATTTTAATGAAATTATTATTCATTAAAATGATGTTAATTATATGGTAGAGAGAAAATGGTTTGAAGTCGTCGAACAAATATATATATATATATATATATATAAATTAAAATAAAACAAATCGCGCTGCAATTCACGATTTGGAATCGTAACTTTAAATGATTATACCGAGAGATCCGACCGTCGGATTTTCCCAAAAATGGAACCCTTGGGTTCACTTTGGAAAGATATTTTCAACGATATAAAATTTGCTAAGATCCAACGGTTAAACTGTGAGAAATGTGTAAAACAAATTTTGATGAAAACAATGCTAGGGTCGTGTAATGACCTGAAGCATCGTTTAATTAAAAATGACTATTTTTATATAAATAAAAATAGCGATAAATAGTTGTAAAATATTATAAATGATATGGAATAAAAAAATTGATTTGATTTATATATATTCGCGAATTATTTGGAAAGACCGAGTTGATTCTCATTTCAAATAATTAATCGACGATTAGAAGTCGAAGATTTGAAGACGGTGGATTGAAGACTGGCGATCTTCACATCGAACGGATGACTACTGATGACCTGGATTGGTTAGCTCCCAGGAAGGGGTTACAGTGGTAGTTGTCCGGACGTACTTGTTGATTGTTCGGATATGCGAGAGTCTCTCTTCCGTATTAGACATATGGAACGAGGAATAACGTGTCTCTGGTTTCGTTCAGACCCAGAACAGACTTGTAAATGGATGTATGTCTGACATTGGATTTTATCATGCTGATTGATTTCTATTAATAATATATCTATTTGGTGGCGGAGAATTTATTCTCCTGCTTAACACCCTTCTCTGAGACGTACGAGCTCAGAGATTATATATTGGTAGACATCAGCCGCATGGCATGAATTGTCAGTGTGGCATGCCAAGATGCAAATGTTCAAGGCTTATTGTTGAAAAGCAGAGTCTTTTGGTTGATGATCAAAGCACATCCTTGTGTATAGCGTTACTTCACGAGCCTCATACCCCGGTATGAACCAGAAACGGGAGAGGACTGCAGGGAGGACATACGTTTCTTTCTAGCTAGAAGTGGTGTCATGGTATGGAGCCCAGACATTTTTACTTATGTAGATGATGGAATGAGGCGCCTCAGATTTGAGTCCCTAGTGGCTCTATATTTATGCCTCATAGGGCGAGGAAGCGTATTGTTTAGGAATTACCAATCCACTCAAGTATTTGTGGACGGGCCCTAAAGATCCAAGGTGCAGTTGCAGCTGATCCTGAGACATAGGCTAGATTGTCTCGAATTCAGTAAGGACAATCCATTGCCTTGGTTCATGATGGAAATCCAACTTCCAATACGTCACCATGCGGTTTTGATTGTATAACTAGTATGGTGACATTGTATATGGTAGCTATGTCGTCTATGATTGATATATTATGATTGTAATGTTTTTTCTGAAACATATATACACTAATAATAATATCAAATTCCTTTTATCATATCAAGCATTTTTGACCATTGTAAGGCAAAACTCTATCCTCCTGTTTGCGTTGCATTGTATGATGGGACTTGAGTCTTATAATGGTTACATTTTTCTAAAAAGCATTGCGTTGTCTGACGATTTACTTTATTTATGCACTGACAATCCAATGGAGTAAACCCGTTCTGCGTTAGCGGCGTGTTCTTGTGATTGGCCTTATTATTAAATAGGTTAAATAAGATTTCTCGTACCAGTCCCATGATTGACTCATAGTTTGTTTCACTTTGCAAACTCGGGTGCCCTCTTTCCCACACGGACAACCTTGTATTCAGGTTTTAGTAGACTCATCCTGGATAGCTATGGAGATGAAGATGGATCCTATCATTTCTATTATGTTGTTCAGACTTCATTTAGTATATTATGTTTGATTCCGCTACAGGCATTTTACATTAAGTTGAAACTGTATTATGTACTAAGTATGATCCTATTATGTTGTGTAACTCTGATGACATATTATTCCCATTGTAATTTGATGTTTTTATCTGTTGTAATTCTATATTTTTGTTCTGCTGTTATTGTTTGTGTTATATTCCAATGATTATCCTTGCTTTTGTACTACGGGAGTTTGGGGTTATCACAACAAATATCAATTGGAATAGTTATGTAACAATTTTTATAGTAAACTTTGTAAATTTACTTATTTTTAATCCTAAAAGAGAGCTAATTAAACCGTAACACGTAAAATGTGCATTAATAATGAATTATATCATCCAAAATTTAATGATATTTTCCATGAAATTATTTGTTAAATTGATTATGTGAGAAAATGAACAATAAAGCGATAATTTCTTCTCAATTTTAAAAATCGTAAGGTTCAAAGAGGTTGGTGTGGAGGTTATTTAAGGGTTTTGAGGTTAAACCATGGATTTGTGAACACGCAAGATTATTTCATTTTGAAAGCCACAACACTCCAAGGTGGAAGGTTAATTGTGTCCGAACCGATGTTGGGTTGGGTTTTAAGACATTGGTTCATAGTCTATGGTCCAAAACCTTGATAGGATTTATTTTCCTAGATCTTTCAATCTTGTTATGCTACTAAATGGACATCCATACGATCACTGATCGAAAAGAAGGTCTCTTAGAGCATTCCCAATATGGGTTGGGTCGGTGGTCCCATCCAGGTCGGTTGACCCTCACCCACCCCCAATGGATAAAATACAGCAACCCCAATGTGGGGTTGTTGTGTGTCCTTAACTAGGTTTTATAAAGTCGGCTAAGGTGAAATGATGTGGATTACGATCCACAGTCGTTGGATCGTAATCCACACCACGGTGTGGATTACGATCCACACCGTAAACCCTTAGCCAGCTAAATAAAAGATGGCTAAGAGAAGGTTATCAAAGCAACTGTTTGGTTGCTTTAGCAACCACCCAGCCATCCAACCGACCCCCTGTTGAGGGTCGGTTGTATCCCAACCCAACATTGGATTAGGAATGGCCTTATTATACAAAGATGATTTTGGTTTTAGAAAAAATCGTGCATGGACCGTGATATGAGAGAAACATAAGGAATTTTGATAACCAAGCTACTCATGCGATCATCTTTTTTAATTCTATCAGGACCAACATGTAACATGACTTTTTATTAGTTCGTGGAGACAAAGTTGAGAATTTTGCTATCTGTTGCTTGTATTCTCCATTATGTTTTTATATTTTCTTTTTGGTGAATATTTTCCTTCCCACAATCGTATTTGATTATTTTATTTTCTTTTTATATGGCTACTAGACAATCAACCTTTCATAGGTTTTCTACTTGTACTTTTCTTAGCTTATAATAAAACTGGTAGGGCCCTAGTATAAAAGCAAGTTTACCTTTAGAATAAAAGAGTGTTTTGTTCAGGGAAAGTCAAAAATGGGTCTTTTGGGTTTGATGGAAGGTGGAAGGCCTTAACTAGTAAAAAAATCTCGACGTTGATGTTTTATTTATCATTCGCATTTTAAGTTTATTATTTCGTTCTTTTGTAAAAATTACTCTACTAATCATATTGTCACTCAGTGCACATTTGAACAACTCCGTAAGATACAATAATGAGGAAGCAAACTAATATCATAGTATGTGTAAATGGTACTATTAGTATTACGTTAATAGCTAAAAATTCAAATATGTGATTAGGTTGACCATTCCATTGTGCAATCTTTTTCATTGCTCCATAACTTGTCTCACTTGATCATAAAAGAAAAACTCTTTTTCCAACTTCTTAATTCCCTTCATAACCATTTTTATTTGCCTTTATTTGAGTTCTTTCCCCATGTAAGAAGGGAATACTGTAGGTCCCTCTATTTATTTTCAAAATCTTTTCAACGATACTTACGTCGATGTTAATAAATTGAGTAATAACCAAATAAAGAGCTAATTTCATTGTTATTTATTCCTTTTCTAGACAAACTAATATTCCACGTATAATAATATTGAAAATGTACTTATCTACATTTTCCTTGTCTTTTTTCTTCATTTTTACAATTTCAAAATCAATGGTTTAAATTACAATCTTCTTGGTATAAATTTTCAACAACTTTCACTTAAAAAATAAAATTTAGCACCATATACATTAATAAAAATTCGATATTCTAATTTAGAAACAATATTTTGTCTAGAACCTTATAAAAATATTATTATGTCCAGATCAACATAGTCAAATCAAATGGGTCATCGATATCTTCACTGATCTGTATGTAGGTCGATCCCGGTTTTGAACTGTACCCAAAGCCCATCGCAACAATGAGTTAGGCAAGTTATATTGATGTTCGGTAAGAGGGGTGAAAATTTTGAAAGAGAAAGAAGAGTAGTTTTTCAAGTTAATCATTTAATATCAAAAGAAATCCCATTTATACATCATAAATTACCTAATACATGAAACCATTTTGCTAGAAAAAATTAAATCCATATGCTGCTTTCTTCATGATTGCATTTTAAATCCCCTTTCAGTATTTCATGAAGTTAAGACCATTAGATAATGGAATTTGATAAAGTCAATCTTTTTTATTAAGGAGTCAATGAATATTTAGATCATGAAACCTAAATTACATATATAAAGATAATTTCATCACCACTTATTCTAATTTCAAAGCTTTTAACTTTTTTCTAAAATAATGCTACCGCATTTGATTTATTTTATGTTCTTTTTAACATTCAACATTATGTACCAACAAAAAAGAAGAAAAGAAGAGACCTTGAAGCAATGTAGGGAAGATGGACGAGAAATAGAGAAGTTAGAAGGATGATGAAAAAATAAGTTGTCTTTCATCCTTTTGTTGTTTACGAAAACACAAAAAATAAAAATAAAAAGGTCTTTATCCATTTTGTGTGTCAACTTTGCTTTCTAAAACAACCGTTTTTTCACAATGTACATGCAGAATAAGAAATAAGGAAACTGATAGAATAAAAGATAGAAAGAGTGGCCGTGTATTATAATTTCTTTGTTGCATTGTTCCATGGACTTGCATATGGGCTTTAGTCTCTCAGCCCAATTATCATATCTTGTCCATATTTATCTATAAATACAGTGTAATACATTATGTAACAATTATTCAACATTAATAAAATTCTGCACAACCTCTTTATCATTTCCTCAACATTTCTGCAATCAATACAATCACTCCCTTCATATTTTAACATGGTATCAGAGTAGATCAGCAATACTGCGAAGTTTAACCAAGAAGTGAGCAATTGTATTGAATCCATCAGGAAAATTTCAACATTTGGATTCATAGCATCATCTATGATTAAATCTCGTCATTTGAATGCAATTTATATTTGTGTATACTGAAGTGTCGTGCCATCAATTAAGGTTTACATCAACAATATATGACAAATACTACAGGAAAACAAAACTACAGTGCTAAAACCGATCAAGAACTTCAAGAAATTGCCACAATCAAGAAAAACAATCAAATTTCTTATTTCAAAACTGAAATAAGAAAAACCTCATCATCTTGAAATTCAAGATTGCAGCAAATTTCTGTAAATTCTCAATTCAAAGTTTCATTTACAATATTTGAAGCACCCCACCTCCGTTAAGGTCACTCACAAAAGGAATGCCTTAATTTCGGTGGAGCATTATAGGTAAAAGATGTAGATAAATTACAAGACAGACAATTAAAGCTGCGGCAAATAAATAGAACTTTATTTCATTGATAAACAACTTGTACAAAGATTGTTTTACAATACCAAAGTATCTTGTCTTGCTTACGAAAATAAAGAAGCGTAAAATGATTTCCCCAAATAAAGCATGAGCCAGCCATAGCAGCAGAAGAGAGAGTCCCAGGCAACATGTCAAAGAGTCTTCAAGCTTGGAAAGTGTAACGGTCCAAACAAACCTGAGCTATTCCCTCCCTGACTACCTGGGGGGAGGGAACGGAAGAAAAGAGGCGAAAGCAAAACTAGGTCAGACATAAAGTCTGGTAAGTCCAGTGATTCTTAGTATTTAAACGAGGAAAAGGGTCATGACATGAAATAACTAAATATAAGACTAAACCATAGTAACAAGATAATATGGGATAAGCATGGGATATGGCAAGATAAACTGAATGTACCGATAAACCGAATGTACTGATAAACTTAATGTGCTCTACTCCTTCTCTGCTTCGCAACTACCCTATTTATACTGATTTCTATATCTCTGCACTACCTAACTGGTGTCCAAACTAGTAATCTATGATCATATGATAACGTGATCCCAATCCCCGTATTTGCAGTCGCCTTCAGGTGTGCTTCTATTATGGGGATTCCGTTTATTACCTAGATCTAATCTAGGGTTTACTATCGAGTGCTCATGTAATGACCCGCATTTTCTGCGATATATAATTAATTTATTTAATTATATAATTGGTGATTTAGAGAAGTTAATGATCGTTCAATTAAATAATGTTGAATATTTAATAAATAATTATAATATAATAATATATTATAATGTCGAAATAGTCGGAAATAGTGAAATTCACAATATCGTGTGAATTGAATAGCATACGAGATTTGGTGGAGTTTCGATTCGGAATATAATAACGATTATATTGAATCGACGACAGTTGAACGTATAGTTTATAATATATTTATAAACGAGCTCGAAATGGCGCTGCAGTTCGCTATTTGGCGATTTGAACTTCAACTGAATGTACAGGATTCGTTTTAAGCCGGATTTCTATGAAACAAGAAACGTGTGGAGCTGGTGGAGTATATCTTTCTAGTGGAAGAGAAAAATCGGGATTTCGTCGGATAGATTTTGATGTACGTCCAAATCAAATTTCAGAAAAGTCGCTGTAGAATTTCTTTATAATTTGCGACGCTTTAAATACGTTATAAATCGATTTTTCGATACGAACTGAATATCGGGATAATCTGGAGTCTGGAAATCAAGTCATAAAATCTGAGGTGATATTCTGGAGCCGGACGACATCGTATATGGATATATACGATAATATTAATTTATTAATAATTAATTTAATAATATTAAAATATATTTATATATTTAAATGGGTCATCCAGAGCTTTAAAAATACACTGTGTGAGCATACGAAGTCGGAATTCGACGAAACCAGTTTTGTTGAATCCGCAATATCAAATAATTGTTAGATGTGAAGTTTCGTGATCTTTAGAGGCACTGTGTAGCCGTACGGATTTTTAGAAAAGGAAAACGAATATAAAAGGACAAAATAAAATATCTAGATATTTGTTTGGGCTATAAATACCCCCATACCTTCCTAAAACCTAATTTCCCATTTCTCTCTGGTCAACACAAAACGCGCCGTCACTATTGTTTTCTTCACAGCAAGAATCCTCACTTCCAAAAATCAAAAACAAGCAAAATAAAATTCATAAAATCCTCAAAAATATACATATGAATTCATGGTCAGTTTCTCTTCAACTCAGTACGAGTTTTAAGCAGTTCGATTCCCTTTTTGTCTCGCTGGAAACCAACGAGCGACCTAGGTTTAGTCCCTGGCTTCGATTTAAGCATCTATGGTGGAATTCGATGTCGTTTGTGGGTTCAAGGGTGTGAGGTGCAGCTGTCGGCGTGGTTGGGTGGGATTCCGACACGTTTAGTGTCGATATGGTGCCTGTACAGCAACCGCCGTTTCCAGAACGCGGTAAGGGGGAGGCCGTCGAGTGGGTCTTTGATGATGTGAATGGAGAGAGGAGGTGAAAAGAAAGAAGGTGGTGGCGGTTTCAAGGAGAACGGTGGTGGGTGGGGAGCGAGAATGGTGGTCAAAGATGCGGTCATGGTAGGTGTGGAGGAGCAGGTCTCGTTCAGCGTATTGGGGGAAGAAGGGTCTAACGACCGGGTCTGGTATTTAGAAGAAGCAGGCCGGTCTCTTATAATTGCAGATGGGCCAATGATATTAATAAGGTCAAAGCCCATTAAAGTTTTAAACTAGTTTGATTTTGTTTTAAATTAGTTTAAAACTTTAAAACTGTATATCTTGGTCATACATGGTCAGAATCACGAACCGTAAGTTGCGTTGGGATCGTATGGACGAGAGCTCCATCATGGAACTGACCGAAAGTGAATTCGAGCTCGTTTGGAATTATGGTGAAATTTAACGCCTGAAATCAATGACCGATATATCGTTATTTAACGATCACCGTCCAAGGTGAGTAAATCTCACTAACTCTGAACACTTTATATTTTTATAAAGTATTTTTAGAATTGATAAATATTGATTGAATTGATGTGTGTTGGCTGTTTGGGTGAACTGCTAGTCAGTTGGTTGAATATTTCGATAACGATATATATAAATCGTATCGAAATATTGATTCTGTTTATCAGGATATTTTATACTCATGTTAGTTATGTGGACTGACATTTGTGGATGCAGGGAAACAGGTCGGAGGAATCCAACTGGGTTCCTCAACATTTATTTACCGTTTTTCATATATTCTGATATATGATGTGTTATATCATTTATTGTTGAAACCGTGTGTTTGGATGATGATCAACCCCTTTGATTTGGTATTTTTATACCATAAGTGATACCGGGAAGTGAAAAGGAGATTTTCAAAGTTTATTTTGAAAATAAATTATTTATAAAAAATCCAGATTTTATATATATATAAAAGAAAAAGAATTTCATAAAAGGAAATAATTATAGGATCAAAGAATTTGGTAAAAAGGAGAATAGTTATGAAATCCAATGTAAAGGGAAATATTGGTGAAATTAATGTAAAGGAAAATATTTGGGGAAATAAATATAGAAAGGGAATATTTGTAAATCTTTTACAAATAGAATTGGATAGGGAATAATTGTAAAACATTTTCAAGTGAAATAGAAGAGGAAATGCTTATCTAGGAAATAAACTGAGTTATGAAAAGTAATTATTTATTTAGAAAATAAATAGAATAATGAAATACTTGAAAATGGATAAAAGTGTAATAAAGGAGAATTTTACACTAGGAAGAATTTAGGCCCGTGCTTCGCACACGGGTAAACAGAATATGAATTCGAAGTGAGAATTTAAGAGAGATCTGTTTTAACAGATAAAGTGAGAAGGTTAATTTATAGATAAAGTTTTATAAATTAATTTAGTTATTTATCTTTGGATAAATAGAGTATATAAGTCAAGACTTATATAGAGAAGTAAAAATCGATTTCCACATCGATATTTGAAACTGAATAAGGACGAAGGAGAATTTATCGAATAAGAGTTATTCGAAGTAAAGTTATCGAATATCAGTTTATTCGAAAGGAAGTTTATTGAATATTAGTTATTCGAAATGGGTTGATCCAAGAGAGTTAATCCAATAGAACAAATTGATTTAGATCAACCGTTAGAGTTAAACTATTAGAGTTGAACTGTTAGAGTTAAACCGTTAGGATTAAGCCGTAGAGTTAAACTGTTGGAGTAAACATTTAGAGTTAGTTAGTTAGAGTTAACCAATTAGAGTTAATCAGTTAGAGATAATCGATTAGAGTCTAATCGAACTAGAGTTATTCAATTATAGTAATCGAATAAGGGATGATTGAATGTTAGTTATTCAATGAGATTTGCTCGAATTTAGTTATTCGAGATAGAGTTAAACAGAAGTAGTCATTTAAGATAAGCTACCAGTAGGCACGACTGCTAGCGAAATTCGCAGGGCTGCAGATAGCCTAAGGCGGACGGATGTTTCCTGAGGGAATCAGGCGTAACCATTGTGATCGCTGCGATCTAGAGTCGAGCGAATGGTGTCAAGTCAAATATTAGTTAATTGATAAAAGTAATTTAGTCGAGTTAATTAAGCTAAGTTAGTCCAGTTGAACTGATCAAGTAAGTTGGTCAGATTGAGTTAAATCAAGAGGAGTTAATCAAAACCGAGTTATCCGAATAAGAGTTAATCCTGTAAGAATTAATAGAATAAGGGTTATAGATTAGAGTTAACTGAATAGGAGTTAATAAATTATATATTCGTTTATTTATTTGAGTTAGAAAATAAAATCCATATAAAGTTATTATATTTCGGATGCAGGGAATTATAACACTTTTGTTATAATCAAGTGCTTACTGTATGAGAAGCGGACTCGTAAGTAGAATCTTAAAATGTCGTAGAGAAGTGTTAATGTTTTAAAGAGATGAACTTTGCCTATTTCGAAGTTGGAAATGTCGTTCAGTTAAGGTCTGAGAGGTAATTATACCCCAACTTGATTGACTTCGTTTTTAACTAAGAAATGGTTGAGGTTCGATAGTGGAAAGTGGTTAAGTGGAAACCAAATGAAAGAGATTTGGAAATGTTTTCCAAATGAGAAGCAGAATTGTTTGCTGAATATAGAAACAAGAGCTGGAAATGTTTTCCAATGATAATGATATATATATTTTCTAAATATAGTGAATAAGAAACATTAAACAACAGGAATAGGGAAATGGATGAATGAATGAAATGATGATTGTTCGATAGAATTTCCATCTGGAAATAATATCGTTGTTTGCACACCGACATGTTTTCGTTTGATAGTTAACTCACCGACTATCAAAGTTTTTGACCATTTTACGTTGTTAATATGGAGAGACCGGTTGGATTATTATCCAGTGAACCACTCCGTATTAGCATAAGCGTTGCGAATCAAGTATGCTGAATATATTGAAGACGGAGTTGTGCAAGGGCTATCCTGTTTACAGAATAGTGCCTTCGGTTTGTCCAGTCCCAGGACAAACGTATATGGAAGGATGTCTGACAGAGTATATTCAAAAGATCGCGTAAGTTGATCTCTTCAAACGTACTTACGTTTGGTGGCGGAGGAATTCGTTTCTCTTAGCTTTATACCCGTGGTATTTTTGGTGAAATCAATTTGTGATTTGGCGGGTATGACGATGTGGCATTCAAAGTAATGGAGGTGTGATCTGTCAAAAGATACGTTATGACCTCAAGCCTCATCAACCGGGAAATGACAAAAATCGGGCAGGCAGCATGGCTAAGTCGGTCGCTCCGAAGTAGGGTGTATGATCACCTATCTAGAGAAATTCCTTTTGTTCTTAAATCTATCGATGCTGTCCCATTCGGGAGACGGTTGCTGATCCCAACCGTTGGTGATATACATTCGATACACTCAAGCGAAATGAGTGGTCGGTCATGTGAGGGCCGGGTTGCAAGATGTTCTTGTTGAACCCAGTGTATTTGCCTCTAGAGATACACGTTCGGAAGGTGGTCCCATACCTTGTCAAGTTGGAATCCAATCTCCAATAAGTGCCTGCGAGTTTGATTGTATATTATATATGTAGAGCGTGAGATGCAAGCGTTCTACTAGATTTTAATTACTTGTGATTAGACATTATTATAATATCAGATAAGATATGATTTCCAAAAGTGATTTGGGTTATCGTAAGGTAAAAACCGTCCGTGTTTATGTGTGGATTGGTCTTACGATTATCTTTTCTTTCGAAAGGATTTTGAAAGTTAAACCAAATGATTTGAGTTTACTCACACCAGTCCCATGACTGACCCAGAGTTTATTTTGTTTTGTTTTCCCTAAACTCTTGGGTGCCCAAATTTGTACGGGCAGTCAAGTAGTCAGGATTTACAGGTATGCTTGAAGAGCTTGGAGCAGGAGGCTTCAAGATTTTTCTAGCTATTGATTATTCCGCTGTGATGAAAGTGTTGTACTCTGATAATGGTATGATATACATATACTACGTTGATTTCAAGATATGTGGTCTATTATATTTTATTCGTTCCGCTGTGAGATTCGTGTTACTCTGATGTTGTTATGTTCTTCTTCTTCTTCTGTTCTAATTTTCTATCTTATCTATCCTCACCCTCTAATTTCTTTCTTGGACTATCCGGTAATTTCGATTTTTGATTGTTCGATATGTGTTGTATATCGGATAACCAGGGTCGCTTTTTCCCGGGTCGTTACAGTGGTATCAGAGCTGAAGGTTAAGTATTACCTTGGCTCTGTGGCGTGACTCAGTAGAGATGGGGTTAGTAATGCCCTAGATTGAGTTTGAGTGTATATATACGAGTGCGTATTTGTATTTGATATAAAAATGGTTTTATATTGTGGAGATTCATTGGCTGAGTTGTTTATGAGTTCTGGTCGATCAGTTTGATCCACTGTATCGGTAGGAGTTACTAAACACTTGAATACGATAGGTCGTCACGATATGTTTTGAAAAGAGGTTAAATTGATATAAGTTTACCCAGAGTATATTCTGATATAGAGGAAATATATATTAGATATATTGGTTGTTATTATAATCGAGTAAGATTATAAAAAGTGAATTGGTTATGTAAATAACTGATCAGAATTCATATAAGTAAAGTATATGAAATAAAATGAATTAAATATGAATTTAAAGCAGATCTGGAATTAAAATAAGGAAATTTTAAGTTCCTGGGAGAGTTTGAAATTGTTTTCAAATTTGAACGAGAAATATAGTATTGAATTCACTTCGACCGCTGGGAAATAATTCTGATGATGGTGTACACATCATCAGTGTGATTTTCGAGTTTCAAAGTGACGGATTACTACCAAAGATTTTGTTTTGAATTGTTTTGAGAAAACAAGTGGTTTAGAAATTCAAATGTTTTGAATTGGTATTATGATTTCAAATTGATTTGAAATGAGCCCAGGAATTTAGATTCTGGAATTAAAATTTAACTTGCGAAGTTAAATGGATTAAAATATTGAAAGTGAATAAATAATTGAGAAATAAACTTGGACAAGGCTAAATATAATATGGAATTATATTGGGATGATATCGAGTAAGTTGATTGATTTTATATGGATTTGGAATCAAGAATTGTACTTAAGTTTGAAATGGAATTTGACTTGATTATAAGCAAATGTTTGAGTTTGAGGATAAAAACTGACAGGAGATGGATTGGAATGACATTGGTATTTGTTAAGCTGATAACCAATGGAAGTGGTATAATGATATGGTCAGCAAAAAGGTACAAGTTTATATTTCATATAGAGCATGAGATTTATGAGCCGAATTGGCAAGCCGCTTGGCTGTTTGATTTTCTTTTGGGTTGGAGATGGCCTAGAGAGGCGATTTGTAGTTTTACCGATAGGGCTGTACAAAGGAGGTTATGGCGAAATTTTCTGGAAATTAAAAGTGTTAGAAAATTTTCAAAATTTTTGGAAATTTTAGTTAGTCGGAATGGATTAATATTTTAGTCGATATTAATGGGTTCAGTTGAAATTAGAAATAAGGGGAAAATAAATCTTAGGAATTCCAATAAATAGGGTCGTCCTCTAACTTAGCAATTTCGAGGACGAAATTATTTTAAGTGGGGAAGAATGTAATGACCCGCATTTTCTGCGATATATAATTAATTTATTTAATTATATAATTGGTGATTTAGAGAAGTTAATGATCGTTCAATTAAATAATGTTGAATATTTAATAAATAATTATAATATAATAATATATTATAATGTCGAAATAGTCGGAAATAGTGAAATTCACAATATCGTGTGAATTGAATAGCATACGAGATTTGGTGGAGTTTCGATTCGGAATATAATAACGATTATATTGAATCGACGACAGTTGAACGTATAGTTTATAATATATTTATAAACGAGCTCGAAATGGCGCTGCAGTTCGCTATTTGGCGATTTGAACTTCAACTGAATGTACAGGATTCGTTTTAAGCCGGATTTCTATGAAACAAGAAACGTGTGGAGCTGGTGGAGTATATCTTTCTAGTGGAAGAGAAAAATCGGGATTTCGTCGGATAGATTTTGATGTACGTCCAAATCAAATTTCAGAAAAGTCGCTGTAGAATTTCTTTATAATTTGCGACGCTTTAAATACGTTATAAATCGATTTTTCGATACGAACTGAATATCGGGATAATCTGGAGTCTGGAAATCAAGTCATAAAATCTGAGGTGATATTCTGGAGCCGGACGACATCGTATATGGATATATACGATAATATTAATTTATTAATAATTAATTTAATAATATTAAAATATATTTATATATTTAAATGGGTCATCCAGAGCTTTAAAAATACACTGTGTGAGCATACGAAGTCGGAATTCGACGAAACCAGTTTTGTTGAATCCGCAATATCAAATAATTGTTAGATGTGAAGTTTCGTGATCTTTAGAGGCACTGTGTAGCCGTACGGATTTTTAGAAAAGGAAAACGAATATAAAAGGACAAAATAAAATATCTAGATATTTGTTTGGGCTATAAATACCCCCATACCTTCCTAAAACCTAATTTCCCATTTCTCTCTGGTCAACACAAAACGCGCCGTCACTATTGTTTTCTTCACAGCAAGAATCCTCACTTCCAAAAATCAAAAACAAGCAAAATAAAATTCATAAAATCCTCAAAAATATACATATGAATTCATGGTCAGTTTCTCTTCAACTCAGTACGAGTTTTAAGCAGTTCGATTCCCTTTTTGTCTCGCTGGAAACCAACGAGCGACCTAGGTTTAGTCCCTGGCTTCGATTTAAGCATCTATGGTGGAATTCGATGTCGTTTGTGGGTTCAAGGGTGTGAGGTGCAGCTGTCGGCGTGGTTGGGTGGGATTCCGACACGTTTAGTGTCGATATGGTGCCTGTACAGCAACCGCCGTTTCCAGAACGCGGTAAGGGGGAGGCCGTCGAGTGGGTCTTTGATGATGTGAATGGAGAGAGGAGGTGAAAAGAAAGAAGGTGGTGGCGGTTTCAAGGAGAACGGTGGTGGGTGGGGAGCGAGAATGGTGGTCAAAGATGCGGTCATGGTAGGTGTGGAGGAGCAGGTCTCGTTCAGCGTATTGGGGGAAGAAGGGTCTAACGACCGGGTCTGGTATTTAGAAGAAGCAGGCCGGTCTCTTATAATTGCAGATGGGCCAATGATATTAATAAGGTCAAAGCCCATTAAAGTTTTAAACTAGTTTGATTTTGTTTTAAATTAGTTTAAAACTTTAAAACTGTATATCTTGGTCATACATGGTCAGAATCACGAACCGTAAGTTGCGTTGGGATCGTATGGACGAGAGCTCCATCATGGAACTGACCGAAAGTGAATTCGAGCTCGTTTGGAATTATGGTGAAATTTAACGCCTGAAATCAATGACCGATATATCGTTATTTAACGATCACCGTCCAAGGTGAGTAAATCTCACTAACTCTGAACACTTTATATTTTTATAAAGTATTTTTAGAATTGATAAATATTGATTGAATTGATGTGTGTTGGCTGTTTGGGTGAACTGCTAGTCAGTTGGTTGAATATTTCGATAACGATATATATAAATCGTATCGAAATATTGATTCTGTTTATCAGGATATTTTATACTCATGTTAGTTATGTGGACTGACATTTGTGGATGCAGGGAAACAGGTCGGAGGAATCCAACTGGGTTCCTCAACATTTATTTACCGTTTTTCATATATTCTGATATATGATGTGTTATATCATTTATTGTTGAAACCGTGTGTTTGGATGATGATCAACCCCTTTGATTTGGTATTTTTATACCATAAGTGATACCGGGAAGTGAAAAGGAGATTTTCAAAGTTTATTTTGAAAATAAATTATTTATAAAAAATCCAGATTTTATATATATATAAAAGAAAAAGAATTTCATAAAAGGAAATAATTATAGGATCAAAGAATTTGGTAAAAAGGAGAATAGTTATGAAATCCAATGTAAAGGGAAATATTGGTGAAATTAATGTAAAGGAAAATATTTGGGGAAATAAATATAGAAAGGGAATATTTGTAAATCTTTTACAAATAGAATTGGATAGGGAATAATTGTAAAACATTTTCAAGTGAAATAGAAGAGGAAATGCTTATCTAGGAAATAAACTGAGTTATGAAAAGTAATTATTTATTTAGAAAATAAATAGAATAATGAAATACTTGAAAATGGATAAAAGTGTAATAAAGGAGAATTTTACACTAGGAAGAATTTAGGCCCGTGCTTCGCACACGGGTAAACAGAATATGAATTCGAAGTGAGAATTTAAGAGAGATCTGTTTTAACAGATAAAGTGAGAAGGTTAATTTATAGATAAAGTTTTATAAATTAATTTAGTTATTTATCTTTGGATAAATAGAGTATATAAGTCAAGACTTATATAGAGAAGTAAAAATCGATTTCCACATCGATATTTGAAACTGAATAAGGACGAAGGAGAATTTATCGAATAAGAGTTATTCGAAGTAAAGTTATCGAATATCAGTTTATTCGAAAGGAAGTTTATTGAATATTAGTTATTCGAAATGGGTTGATCCAAGAGAGTTAATCCAATAGAACAAATTGATTTAGATCAACCGTTAGAGTTAAACTATTAGAGTTGAACTGTTAGAGTTAAACCGTTAGGATTAAGCCGTAGAGTTAAACTGTTGGAGTAAACATTTAGAGTTAGTTAGTTAGAGTTAACCAATTAGAGTTAATCAGTTAGAGATAATCGATTAGAGTCTAATCGAACTAGAGTTATTCAATTATAGTAATCGAATAAGGGATGATTGAATGTTAGTTATTCAATGAGATTTGCTCGAATTTAGTTATTCGAGATAGAGTTAAACAGAAGTAGTCATTTAAGATAAGCTACCAGTAGGCACGACTGCTAGCGAAATTCGCAGGGCTGCAGATAGCCTAAGGCGGACGGATGTTTCCTGAGGGAATCAGGCGTAACCATTGTGATCGCTGCGATCTAGAGTCGAGCGAATGGTGTCAAGTCAAATATTAGTTAATTGATAAAAGTAATTTAGTCGAGTTAATTAAGCTAAGTTAGTCCAGTTGAACTGATCAAGTAAGTTGGTCAGATTGAGTTAAATCAAGAGGAGTTAATCAAAACCGAGTTATCCGAATAAGAGTTAATCCTGTAAGAATTAATAGAATAAGGGTTATAGATTAGAGTTAACTGAATAGGAGTTAATAAATTATATATTCGTTTATTTATTTGAGTTAGAAAATAAAATCCATATAAAGTTATTATATTTCGGATGCAGGGAATTATAACACTTTTGTTATAATCAAGTGCTTACTGTATGAGAAGCGGACTCGTAAGTAGAATCTTAAAATGTCGTAGAGAAGTGTTAATGTTTTAAAGAGATGAACTTTGCCTATTTCGAAGTTGGAAATGTCGTTCAGTTAAGGTCTGAGAGGTAATTATACCCCAACTTGATTGACTTCGTTTTTAACTAAGAAATGGTTGAGGTTCGATAGTGGAAAGTGGTTAAGTGGAAACCAAATGAAAGAGATTTGGAAATGTTTTCCAAATGAGAAGCAGAATTGTTTGCTGAATATAGAAACAAGAGCTGGAAATGTTTTCCAATGATAATGATATATATATTTTCTAAATATAGTGAATAAGAAACATTAAACAACAGGAATAGGGAAATGAATGAATGAATGAAATGATGATTGTTCGATAGAATTTCCATCTGGAAATAATATCGTTGTTTGCACACCGACATGTTTTCGTTTGATAGTTAACTCACCGACTATCAAAGTTTTTGACCATTTTACGTTGTTAATATGGAGAGACCGGTTGGATTATTATCCAGTGAACCACTCCGTATTAGCATAAGCGTTGCGAATCAAGTATGCTGAATATATTGAAGACGGAGTTGTGCAAGGGCTATCCTGTTTACAGAATAGTGCCTTCGGTTTGTCCAGTCCCAGGACAAACGTATATGGAAGGATGTCTGACAGAGTATATTCAAAAGATCGCGTAAGTTGATCTCTTCAAACGTACTTACGTTTGGTGGCGGAGGAATTCATTTCTCTTAGCTTTATACCCGTGGTATTTTTGGTGAAATCAATTTGTGATTTGGCGGGTATGACGATGTGGCATTCAAAGTAATGGAGGTGTGATCTGTCAAAAGATACGTTATGACCTCAAGCCTCATCAACCGGGAAATGACAAAAATCGGGCAGGCAGCATGGCTAAGTCGGTCGCTCCGAAGTAGGGTGTATGATCACCTATCTAGAGAAATTCCTTTTGTTCTTAAATCTATCGATGCTGTCCCATTCGGGAGACGGTTGCTGATCCCAACCGTTGGTGATATACATTCGATACACTCAAGCGAAATGAGTGGTCGGTCATGTGAGGGCCGGGTTGCAAGATGTTCTTGTTGAACCCAGTGTATTTGCCTCTAGAGATACACGTTCGGAAGGTGGTCCCATACCTTGTCAAGTTGAAATCCAATCTCCAATAAGTGCCTGCGAGTTTGATTGTATATTATATATGTAGAGCGTGAGATGCAAGCGTTCTACTAGATTTTAATTACTTGTGATTAGACATTATTATAATATCAGATAAGATATGATTTCCAAAAGTGATTTGGGTTATCGTAAGGTAAAAACCGTCCGTGTTTATGTGTGGATTGGTCTTACGATTATCTTTTCTTTCGAAAGGATTTTGAAAGTTAAACCAAATGATTTGAGTTTACTCACACCAGTCCCATGACTGACCCAGAGTTTATTTTGTTTTGTTTTCCCTAAACTCTTGGGTGCCCAAATTTGTACGGGCAGTCAAGTAGTCAGGATTTACAGGTATGCTTGAAGAGCTTGGAGCAGGAGGCTTCAAGATTTTTCTAGCTATTGATTATTCCGCTGTGATGAAAGTGTTGTACTCTGATAATGGTATGATATACATATACTACGTTGATTTCAAGATATGTGGTCTATTATATTTTATTCGTTCCGCTGTGAGATTCGTGTTACTCTGATGTTGTTATGTTCTTCTTCTTCTTCTGTTCTAATTTTCTATCTTATCTATCCTCACCCTCTAATTTCTTTCTTGGACTATCCGGTAATTTCGATTTTTGATTGTTCGATATGTGTTGTATATCGGATAACCAGGGTCGCTTTTTCCCGGGTCGTTACAGCTCACTAGATTCAACCAGGGTTTATGCTACCCAGGGCCACTGGGGTTTATGCTACCTATTGAATGCTTCTCGAATTCAGGGTTTACGCGACCTAGGTCCAACTAGGGATTATGCTACCTACTTTGTATTAATTTTCCTTGTGTATGTGTCAGTCGGCCCTCTCTTGCATGTAGATACTCTGTGCTGGCCCCACCATAAGGTGTATCAAGCCTTATGATAGCGATCCAACACGAATCAAGATGCCCAGTGTATAACTATTGGTACCCAGTGCCTGCTTTTTCCACTCCGGAGTACGTGCACGCCCGTAAACCGTCGGAACCTACATTGACGTACTCCCTACCGCTATTTTGACTGCTTACAATCAGCCCAGCAATCGTGCCCCACCCTGCCTAGTTTCAGGGTATCAATATACATCTATGTGGGTTACTGCTGAAATGGGTCCCCGTTACTAGGGTTTCCTATTGGTTAAGTTTGTGGGCCTATATATACTAATATTACCCACCTATACGAGATGTACTTAACCCTCCCACCGATTCTAGCATGTTTTCTTAACGGTTAAGTTTTGTGGGCCTATATGCACTAATATTACCCACCTACACGAGATGTACTTAACCCTCCCATCGATCCAAGCATGTTTATATAATGGTTAAGTTTTGTGGGCCTATGTTTACTAATATTACCCACCAACTCGACGTGTACTTAACCTCCTACTTGTCAAGTCGTGTTGGTTAAGTGGTTCTTATTAACTTAAACTATCTTGCTTATCATGTTGGATTGGTTAAGTGTGGTTTATTAACTTAACATCATTCATCAGGTTATATTGGTTAAGTATTTTCCATTTAACTTAACCCCATTCGTTCATCAAGTTATATTGGTCAAGTGTCAATTAATCAATTCAAGTTAACTCAACCCACCCACTCGTCACGTCATGTTGGTTAAGTGTTTCCTTCTGGTGTTAACTTGACCCTACCTCAAATCCTGTTATATTAGTTAAGTGTTGCCTTCTCGTGTTAACTTAACCCTTCACATACATCGTGTTATATAATTGGTTAAGTGTTTTCCTCTTGTATTACCTAACCCCACCACATGTCATTATATATTGGTTAAGTGTTACTTTAGTTAGTTAACCCTATCATTTGTTTAATTAACATGTTACAACGGTTAAGTGTTCTAAATTTACTTAACCTCACCCACTTGCCTAGTTAACATGTTATTACGGTTAAGTGTTTCCTTAGTTACTTAACCTCAACATTTCTAGCTTGATTTATTCATGAGCCTTAATTAATTAATTAATTAATTAAAGCACCAACCACTCACATTAGACAGATATTATTGTGGTTACTGGATGTGCCAGTCGGTTCCGGGCAGGTTTACACCACAACTCAGTCTAACCTCGGGTCTTTCTGGGCTTGATGCACTAACCAACCACATTAGACAGGTACTTTTGTGGTCATTAGATGTGCTGGTCGGTTCCGGGCAGTTTTACACCACAACTCAGTCTAACCTCGAGTTAGGCATATTCGTCTTTTACTAAATTCACATATTTGCTATTTATATAAATTTCCCGTAAATCAATTTAGCCTAGATCATATTCAACCGTCATGCAAATTTACATACTTGTATTCTATGCCCAAAACTTGATTTACTAATCAATTAAACCAACTTGCAGTTTACACCAATTTAGATTTAATATTCCCCTTTTACAATTCATGCCCAATCTAGATTAACATTCCAATTTACAGTTTATGTCAAAATTAGATTTAATATTCTAGTTTTACTGTTTACGTCCAAATCTTGGTTTACATGCCAATTACATACTTTGCAGCCAAATAAATTTATCAATTTATGCCCAAGTCTAATATGCACGTAAATCATTCACTATTATAGCCAATTTAGATTTATGCCAACAATTTATTATGCCAAATTAACTTAATTAAGCTACGCCCAATCCCCGCATCATAATCGTACGTATAACATGATTACACAAGTTTTTCCATGTACTCATGAAATGATACTAATAGTATCAAAGTAAGGAATAGGGGATAAGCACGAGAATTGACATAAAAGAATAGCCATGCAAGAATGAACCAAATACAAAAATAATGGTTCCAATGGGTTTGATGTACATAATAGTGAATAGGAATAAACTAGACAAGTTGCACCCCAAAAATGAGATCCAACATAATTAAGGGAATAGGCATAGGTGATTTGGTCCAACATAATGCCAGTTCAAAGTACAACCTAATAGGTTAATGGGAATAGGCATAAGTCACCGACTACAATAATTATAGGTAATTAACCACAATAGTCATGGGCGACTAATCACAATAGTTTCTTAATCCATGTCATAGGCAATAGTCTCATAGTCATGAATCTTGGTAATAGTCTCATAGTCATGAATCATATGCAATAGTCTCAAAATTATGAATCATAGTCATAGTCATAGGCAACAGTCTTATAGTCATAGTCATATGTAATAGCCTCTTTGTCATGAATCATAGTCATAGGCGATAGTTTCATGGGAAATAGTTTCATAGTCATAGTCTTAGGAAAAAGTCCCGTACTCATAGTTTTGGCAATTAGCCACAATAAGTTCTAGGCCACAATCGAGAATCAGATCCAAAGGCATAGATAACGTTAGATTTGACATAAGCATGAATCAAAGATAATTAACTTGCCAATAGGAACAATTCTATATTTTAATTTATTACATTCACGAGTCCAATTACACGTTCAAATCTAAGGAATAACCAAACTTACAGTGATCAGTTTTGAAAAGGCGATTTGCTATGATTTGCGTGACATTGCTCGAAGCCGTTGAATTAGCCTTTGATTCCCTTCTTAAAGCTTTAACTTGATTTAAATCTCTTCTTGAAAAACTCGAGCAATGTAACCTCATCTTAGATTTATATATTATTTTATTCTAATTAGAATTAGAGCAGAGTATAGATGTAGAGAAGTTGTGAGGAGAAAATTTGAGGCCTAGGGGTGTTTTTATAGCTGTTTGATCAATGTATAGGGCCAAAATCGCATCTAGGTTCAAAAATGTGAATTCTGCCCAGATCTGGGGGGGGGGGGGGTTAGGTCGACCTCCCTTGGGGTAGGTAGACCCCCAGGTCGACCTCCCTTGAGGTAGTTCAACCTCTAGGTCGACCTTCTTGGGCGGGTATTTTCCCGCCCAACCCAGTTCTGCGATTTTTGAATTTCTGAGCAGGTTCTGAATTTTTGCTGAAACTTCTGAAGGCCATAACTTCTTCATACGGAGTCCAATTTATGCAAACTCGGACTTTATCTCAAGCAGAATTTCGAGACGAACGCAATGGCATAACCCATTTCCCTTACTTCTTCTTCTAAAAAATTTTTATACTTTAATTTGTGAAACTTAATGTTACCGAATTATGGGGTGTTACAGTATTTGTACCTGTTTCTTTGATCCTCCTTCATCATGAGTCAAGGAACTTGTAACAACCCGGAAAATTAGAACTAATTCAATTTTTTTTATCAAAGATAAAACTCTGAAAATAAAATCATAAATATTCCTTAAAAGATTTATTAAAACTCCAGTTTTGATTTGAGATCAAAAATCATTATTACAAGATCATTTATTTTTAAGGAATAAATCTTGTCTTAAACAGGTTAAAGAACTAGTGTCCTTTAAAACAAAGTTCACGATAAACCCTCAAATCAATTTCCAAAATATGGAATTCCACAGAAATCAAATCAATACATAATCGATATAAATTTCTGTATCGGACTAATAATATAAATGGAATAACGACAAAGCCTCTTAAATTCCATATATAATATCGGTCTTCTTTTACAGAAGCCCATTTCGATTATTACCAATCGAATTTCCACTTAATTCCAATTTAATATATTAAATTGGAAAACTTGATTTTAGAAAATGTCTTTTTTTAAAACTATAAAATAGATTCACAAATTCCAAATAATAATTTCAATGTAAATTGGATTAAAGGACAAATGTCATTCAATACACCGTCCACGATAAATCCACTTCACATCTCAATTTATTTATAATTACGACTTCTAATAATCTTAACTAAAAGATTTCTCTTTAAATATTAATTATAAAAACATAATTTAAAGTAATCATTGAAAATATTCTTTATATAAAAGACTCTAAATGGGAGTATTCTTTATATTACAGATTTTTATCTTTTACAAATATTCTTTGTTTTAACATATACTTGATTAAAAATATTTTTTTATGAAAATATATACTTTATATAAAAAGGATTTCTAATGTAAAAATATTCTTATTTAAAAGAACACCTGAATCGAAATGCGACTCAATCATTTACCATATAATTTGGATTATATGGATTTCACACACATCATATATATGATAATAACAGTGTAATCATCAAATCATCCATCTACATCCAAAGTGTAATTTCCACTGTGTAAGCGTTAAAATTAAATAATAACGCTCATCACAGCCGGTCGATCCAACGATCAACATACAACTGAATATTGGGATTAGTGTATGTAAATTTTCATCCCAACACCCGTGTGGAGTTTTCAGCCAATAACAGTTCATAAAAATAAATGATTGGTTAAAGAATTCAACCAATTTAATTCTACTAACATGTTGATGATAATGAACTAACATGTTATAATATTTCTAATACCGAATAAAAATGTATTTTTATTCGTATAATTTCCCTATACATTTCTAAGGTCAAATAAACTATAATTTATTTATGTGGCATTGCTGTGGATGACAAATAAAAGATAATTTTCTATTTTCTTTTATTTATATGTACATATTCTTAACATTTACACATAAGTGAAATAGCCTTATTGGCAAATGTTTTCAAGGTAGATCCTAGCACATAAAATGTTTAATTTAGGTTGCACACAAATTCTAATGTATGCAAAGGATGTTACTTTAACTCACCTACACATCCTAATGTATGTGTTGTGAAACGACCCGAAAATCGCCCTTGCGGGAAATCGCCGGATACGCTTACTATTTCATCCTTATTTACATTGAAAAATGTCGGTTTCTATATTACACCAATTACATAAAAAATGTAACTTCCTATTTTCCTTTTATTTACATTAAGAAAAAAGTAACTTTTCTAATATTTACATTATGAAAAATGTAAAACTTTTATAATCCTTATCTTATTTTATTAAAAATGTAACTTTCTTTTATAACAAACTTGGAGGTGAAAATATTCATTTCATTATTAACACATAACGGTGTGAAAATAACGTCAATTTCTAAGTTATCCATTTATATTTTAATATGGGCCAGACCTCTCACATTAGGCCTACAACTTGTGGATGCTGGATAGGCCGGTCGGTTCCGGGCAGACTTCTCCCACAAGTTGGGCTTAACCTCGTGTCTTGCCCCAATTTGTATTTGCGCACTTGGACCTCTCTTAAGGAAATTTTTGAATTGGTTCTAATTTTCCGGGTTGTTACAGAACTACTTCAGAAGGAAGTTCTGCAGGGTCCGCTGATGTTCAAGTCGCAGAGCAACTGATCAAAACCATCGTTAATCCTCAAAGCCAACTAATTATTGTTCAACTGGACGAGAACAATTATATGTTATGGAAGCTTCAGGTTGAAACTGTCATCCAAGGCTAAGGTCTCGAAGGCTACATTCTTGGAACACTGCCAATACCCCCAAAGTTCATAACTGATAAAGACAATAAAGTCATTAGAAATGAAGCATATAATCCATACTATAAGCAAGAAAGGTTGCTGAGTGCTTGGCTACTTTCCTCAATAAGCCCAAATTTATTGTCTCAAGTCATTGGATGTCAAACTACCAATGATATATGGTCAACTATAGAGAGAACGTTCAATTCTCAATTAGCATCCAAAACATTATTTTACAAGAGACAATTGCAAAATTGCTAGAAAGAAAACATGGGTATGAGAAAATATATTGCAAAAGTGAAATATATGTGACATGCTTCATGCAGTAGGTAGCAAAATTGAAGAATCTGAACAAGTTCTTTCACTACTTAATGGTTTGGGAGATGAATACGCGGCAGTGGTGGTTGCTATAACAACTCAAAGGGTAACACCACCACTGGATGAAGCCAGTTCTATTCTACTGTCACATGAAGCACGAATGAAAAAAAGAAACCCTTGCGAATGAATACTCACTCAATTATGCTACAAATGTTAAAGGTCAAGGCAACAAAGGAAACCCATCTGGTCAAAGGGGCGGTTTTAATGGTAGAGGAAGGGGAAGATCAAATCCCAATAATAGGCCCAAACGCCAAATATGCGAAAGAATTGGGCATACTACTTTCAAGTGCTTATTTAGATATAACTAGGGCTGGGCACAAACCCTACCCAATGCGGAAACCGCCCAGAATGGATTACAAAAACGGTGCGGAAAACTGCACCAGATTCTCTCTCTAAAGGAAATAACCCAAACCGAACAGACTCGCAACGATACGGTTCGGTTGCATTTTGAACTTTTACCATACCATATTAAATCGAACCGAACCACATAGCTACACTGGTAATGTTATGATAAAAAATTAACAAATTCCTATCTAACTTTTTATTTTAACGATATATATTATATATCCAGCGTATGTTGTAGTTATATCGATCTAAGATAACACTATGCGTTTTAACATTCTGGTGACACAACGTCATACAATCGTAAATTGATTGTTGAGGAAAGTAATTCTCTTGTTTCAGATTTAATACGGGTTCAAACTGGTCCGTACCAAAGCCGGACCGTATTACATCGAAACCGAAACCGAACCGTTTGAACGGTTAGTATAATGGTTTGTATTTTTGATCAACCATTTGATGCGGAGCGGAAGCGGTTTGAGCTCCAAACTGCACCGAATCGAACCACGCCCACCCCTAGATATAACTGAAGCTTTGTACCAAATCAAGGTGATAACAGTCAGAAAGGAAATAATCCAAATTTGGTACAAAATCAACATGACAACTCTACTGGTGCAGATAGCAACAAAAATCAGAATGAAATTGCCAAAGCTGAACACATTCAAGACGATAATTGGTATCCAGATTCAGGGGTTACTAATCATATGACAAGCAATCTTGACAATCTCAATCTTAGGAATAAAGAGTACAGAGGTAAATAGTTGATAAGCATGGGAGATGGTAAAGTATATTTCAATTTCTCATATTGGTAATGTTGTAATATATGGAAAAAGGCAGCTTTTTCTACAAAATTCACTAAGGGTGCCTAAAATCAAGAAAAATCTAATGAGCGTGTCACAATTTGCAAAGGACAATCTATCCTAAATATTGCTTAATTAAAGACATGCTGACAAATAACATTCTCTTGCAGGGTAATGTTGACAATGGAATCTACAAGATAAATCTTAGAGGAAAAGATAACTCAACAAGAGAAAGGTTATGCTATGCTACTGTGATACAGCAAGATAATCACAGTACAAATATTTTTGATACGTGGCACTATAAACTTGGACACCCAAGTGAAAATGTAGTCAAAGATAAATAAAAACAACATTGCATATGATGATATTGCTACTCCTTATGTCTGTGCTTATTGCAAGATGGGTAAACATCATAAATTACCATTCAATAACTCTTTAACCACATATGATAAACCATTTGATTTAGTAGCTACTGACTTGTAGGGTCCTACACCTATAAACGCTGATTATGGATTCAAATATTATGTGTCATTTATTGATGCACACAGTAGATATACATGGATCTATTTTCTGAAAACAAAATCTGAGACACACAATACTATTATAATGTTCTTGACTATGGTTAAAAATTAGTTTAATACTAAAGTCAAGGTACTACAAACTGATGGTGGGTCTGAATATAAAACTCTTAATAGTCATCTCAAAAACAAGGGAATTATACATAGAACCACATGTCCTTATACATCAGAACAAAATGGATTAATTGAATAGAAACACAGACACATTGTAGAATCTGTCTTAACATTACTAGCTCATGCATCTCTACCTCTCAAATTTTATTCTGAATCATTCAATACTGTTGTATATCTTATTAACAGAACGTCAAGTAAATTATGAATGATTAAACACCACTAGAAAAGTTATACAACATTAAGCCAGATTATCATAGTCTAAAGACATTTGGTTGTTTATGCTTTCCATATCTAAGGCCTTATAACTCTTGCAAGCTAGATTTTAGATCAAGGCCATGCACTTTTCTGGATTATGCAACCAAGCAAAAGGGATATAGGTGTATTGATGAAAATGGAAGGATTTTCATTAACAGGCATGTAATCTTTAATGAAACTGTATTTCCATACAGTAGTGCAAATATTAAAACTACTAAGAAAGTTTGGAATGAAAAGTTGTTATACCAGATATCCCACAAGTTAATAATAATTTGCATCCCACTGGCAATAAAGTTGTTGCTGATGTACTAACACTACTGAAGCTGAATCATCCAATAGTGCTAGTTTTTAAACACCTAGCTTTGCCAAATTTTCACCTGAACAATCAGAAAATGAGGATAATGTTAATCTGAATGAAGATCAAGCAGAAATGAGCACAAGCAACCAATCAAGAAAATTACCAGAGGACAATACAGTCAATGAAGGCAACCATCAATCAAATAGACCACTCACTGATCCTGGTCACCCAGTGATAAGCAGGTCTAAAAGTGGAATATTTAAACCAAAGTTGTATGTTGCCACTAAAGATTCAGATGAACCGATCACCTATGAATAGGCAACAAAACATGAGAAGTGGAGAGCATCTATGAATGATGAATATCAAGCTTTAATCAAAAATTAAACCTGGGAACTCGTGCCACAACCAGCAAATAAAAATATGATTGGATGTAAGTGGACATACAGAATAAAAAGAAACCCAGGTGGCTCAGTGAACAGATACAAAGCAAGATTAGTAGCTATAGGCTACACACAGTAGTATGGATTTGACTGTAGTGAAACATTTTCACCAATAGTCAAACCAACTACTATTTGACTTATATTCACTATTGCATTAAGCAATCAATGGAAAGTCAAGCACTTGGATGTAAATAATGTATTCCTTAATGGTACTTTACAGGAGAAAATCTACATGCAACAGCTTGAAGGGTACTCAAAGAATTCAAAGCATGTATGCATGCTAAACAAGGCAATTCATGGCTCGAAACACGCCCCAAGGGTCTGGTTTGAAAAATTAAGATCAACTCTTGCCTCATTGGGATTTCAATATTCAAAGGTTGATAATTATCTATTTATTAAAAGTAGTAAAGACTTAACCATATACATACTCATTTACGTTGATGACTTAATTGTCACAGGTAACAGTGACATTGAAATAAACAAGCTGACACACTACCTGGATGAGCAATTTTCAATAAAAGACTTAAATGAAATATCATACTTCCTTGGGATTGAAGTACAAAGAAATTCAAGCACAAAGACGTTCTTGTGTCAAAGAAAATGCATTGTAGAATTATTAATGAAGAATGATATGAGTGAAGCAAAATCACAGCGTACACCAATGATCTCCAGTCAACATTTCTCTAAAAACAGGGGGGAAACTATAAATAATATTAAACAGTACAGAAGTGTCATGGGAGCACTTCAATATGCTACCATAACATTACCTGATATTTCATTTAGCATTAATAAAGTGTCTCAATTTTTACAGGAACCCAAGGATGAACATTGGAGGGCTGTGAAGAGAATACTCAGATATTTGATGGGCACTATTAACTTTGGACTCACACTCAAAGGGACCAAGGAACTAAACATCATTGGATACACAGATTCAGACTGGGAAGAAGACCCGGATGACAGAAAATATGTCTCTGGGTACTGTATCTACATAGTGGACAACCTAATATCATGGCGTTCGAAGAAGCAAGCTACAATATCTAAATCAAGTGCCGAGGCTGAATACAGATGCATAGCTAGTGCCACGACAGAAATAATATGGTTACAGTCAATACTAAACGAAGCTACCGGATAATACAAAAGCAAAGTTAAGGTGTGATAATCAAAGTGCAATCTACATGTCATTGTGAGGACCCGTAACTTCCCCGGTAAGGAAAGCCTGGATACTTCGAGAACAACACACAATCGAACGCAGACAGAAGAACATTTCATTGCTTATTACAACTATTCCATCAGATTACAAGAATATACAGAGTATAAATCAATATAATACATCCGATAAATATCAGAGATTACAATACATTATATAGCAGCAGAAAATAATACAATACACAACTAGAAGTAATACATGGATACAGAGCTTTCCGAGTATCAACTATTCCATCAGATTACAAGAATATACAGAGTATAAATCAATATAATACATCCGATAAATATCAGAGATTACAATACATTATATAGCAGCGGAAAATAATACAATACACAACCAGAAGTAATACATGGATACAGAGCTTTCCGAGTATCGTTCCAGCTGTAAATCAGGATCCTGTGAATATAAATCTGCAAAACCAAAACTACTAGCTGCTTGTGTCAAAATAAGGGCACCCAGAGTTTAGGTTAAAACAATAAACTCCAGGTCAGTCATGTGACTGGTGTGAGAACTAAAACAGTTATTAATCTTTATTTTAAAGTTAGGTAAATCAAGGGACCACGCCGTATAACACAGAACGGGTTTCCTCCCAAGAATACCAGTGCATAAAAAAACAGCGCAATGCTAAATAAAGAAAAATGAAGCTATTATAAGACCCAGGTCCCATCACACAATGCAACGCAAGCCGGAGGATAGGGTTTTTACCTTATAATAGCCAAAGAATGCTTGATACGCTAAATTTCATCTTTTGATTCTTAATCAGAATCCAACCGTAAATTAGTAAGAGAACGATTCCCTAAGTATTAACCCCCGAAGGCCGAAACCAACCTCAAACCAATACCCAGGAAACCACCCATCTTAGCTCGTTTCCAGTTAGTTTCTGATTTTATATACAATCATAAATATCAATCATAGGCGGCATGAATGTCCCATACCACTATGTCGCCATATATAGGTATACAATCAAAACCGCAATTGTCACGTATTGGAAGTTGGATTTCCATCTGCGAACCAAGGCAAAAGATAGTCCTTACCAATTCAAGACGCTCTAGCCCGTGTCTCAGGATCAAAACGCATCAACCCTTGGATCGTCAGGGCCGGTCCATTGATGTGGATTATTATGCCTGAATGATACGTTTCCCCGCCCTTTGGGGCGTAAATGAGCCAACAAATGACTCCATCGGCTTCACATAGTCACCGATATATCCAAGGCGCCTCGCAACAGCAACAACCACATAAGTCAAACTCGTCAGGGAGTGTCAAACCACTGACGCCACTTCTAGCTAGAAGAAAACGCATGTCCTCCCTGATGTCCTCTCTTGTTTCTGGTCCACTACCGGGTGTGAGGCCCGCGAATCAACGCTACACAAAGCTATGCCACAGAGGCTGTGCTTTGATCATCAACCACAAGACTCTTCTTTTCAACAGAAGCCTTGATCATTTGCATCTTTGCATGCCACATAGGAAATTCACGCTATGCAACCGATATCAATCACACATAATGAAATCCGATGTCAGACACACATTCATTTACAAGTCTGGGCCTGAACGAAACCGGAGGCACCTAGTACCCCGCATATCCATCGATCTCCAAGTACGTCTGGACGACCACTAACTGATTCCCTCCTCTTGGGTGTACGGCCCAATCAAGATCATCAGTAATCACCCAAACGACGTGAAGACCTCCGGTCTTCAACCACCGTCTTCATCTTCGACTTACCGTCATATCAGTTATTCAGAATGGGATAAACCCGGTCTTTCCGAATAACTCGCATATATAATAAACAAGTGTTACACAAACACAACATACGCCTCATTCCAATTCATCGGTCACTAACCGTAAATTAGCAAGAGAGTAATTCCCCAAATATTAACCCCGAAGGCCGAAACCAACATCAGATCAATACCCAGGAAACCATTCTTCTTAGCTAACCTACACTTAGTTTCTAAATTTCACATTCTTAGGGAAAGGTTCCCATTAATTTTATTAAAGATAAATCCTTTTAAATTTATTCTTTAATCTTCCTTTGGATATTAAATCCAACTAGTCGGGATTAGCGAACCACACCGAAGTAATCATTTATTTTATTTCCCAATCCCAACCTATTCATCCCATGAAGTAAAACTGGTAATACTTCATATCTAACACCACGGTGTTATCGGTAAATTCAATTACCATTTCACGTTCAAATCTAATTAAAGATTTAACTATCGCCTAGAGCAATACTGGTGATACTCCATTCTCGATCTTTTCAATTTAATTAAAGATTCATTAAAATTCCACTTAGTTTTAATCTTTAACTGGGTTAAAGAATCAATGTCATTTAAAACACGGTTCACGATAAACCCAAAATCACATTCCATTCTATCAGCTTTTAACCGTAAAATAGAAAGTGAGCAATTCCCTAAGTATTAACCCCGAAGGCCGAAACCAACATCATATCAATACCCAAGAAATCATTCAACTTAACTAATCTCCAGTTAGTTTCTGATTTTCTTAACTCCTTTAGGTCTAAGAACAGTATTATTGAAGATACCGTTCACGACAACCCAAAATCACATTCCATTAATTATCGGGTTAAAGAACAAGTGTTATTTAAAACACCGTTCATGATAAACCCAAGAATCAATCCCAATTCAATTCCAATTAAATATTATTTAATTGGTACACTTCATTAAGTCTAAATAAAAAGATTTAATCTTTTTCTCAACTGGGCTTAAGAACAGTGTTAATGAAGACACCACTCACGACAAACCCAAATCCCATTTGATATTTAAATGCAAGGCTCTGAATAGAAAATATATCGGCTTATATTCAATATCAAATTCTACGACCAACAAATATTGTAATGGAAATAACGATATAAATATATCTTTCAAATTTCCATAACAATATCTGTATAATCACGAAATCCAACATCGAAGTATTCCAAAGACAATTTCGATTCAAATCCATTCTAATTCAATTATTGGAAATTCTGGTTATTTTCAAAACCATTTCAAATCCAATTTATTTATTTTAAAAATAAATAGAATTATAATTCTAGTTCAAAACTAGTTCATTTCGACAAAAATCTATTTTTATCTTTTAAAATATAGAAATTTTCATCCCAATTCTTCACAAATCATTTCTTATGATTTTACACAAATTATTACTATTTTTAATAATTTTTATCAAGGCCCGTACAGTCGATTTCCATCAACGGCCATCGAACTGCACTTACAGCGACCTTTTCCAAATTTGATTTGGACATAATTCCAAATCCAACCATTAGATTTCAAATCTCAAATATTCGTTAGAAAGCTCTTTTCGATACGAACCCAACGGTTCTTGTTTTAGGAGAATCCGACGGTCGGATCTCCCGTAATATCCATTCGAAGTTAATGGTCAAAATTCGTGAACTGCCGCGGCTCGGCGCGTTCTATTCAGGCCATTATATATATATAATATATATATATATTTCATCGATTTCCTTTCAAAACGTATTTTATAAATCGTTTAAATTTGTTTTCAAAACGATTTCAACTTCCTTTTCAAATTCAAATCAAAATTTTCAATATAAATTCATTTTAATTTCATTTCAAATCGATTTCAATTCAATTTCAATTTAATTCGAATTTCAATTCATTTCAATTTAATTCGAATTTCAATTCATTTCAAGTTAATTCGAATTTCAATTCATTTCAATTTAATTCGAATTTCAATTTAATTCGAATTTCGAAATCACTTTCAATATTCATTGAAAAATGAATAAAATCGATATAAATATTGTCCACGTCAAAACGGCGTCAATCTAATCAACATGGCTTTTATTCAACACATTAATATTTATTCTATTCAACACATGAATTTATTTTCTATTCAACACATGAATATATATTTTCAATTCAACACATGAATATATATTTTCAATTCAACACATGAATTTATTTTCTAAATTGGAATGAGGCCCAATCAATTACCATATAATGTTAATTATATGGATTTTCTACAACACATGTATGTAATAGCAACGATAAATAATCAACCATCATCCAGAGTGCACCACACAACTGCATAAGCATTAAATATAAATAATTAACGCTTACACAGTCTGTCAATCCATCGACTGACATACAACTAAACAATTGGGATTAGTGTACGTCAAATCTCATCCCAATACCCGTGTGGGGTTTCAAATCAACAGACACAGATTTTTATTTGTGCAGTTGGGCGATGTGTAAAATTTATCGTCCCAATCAATATCAGTCAAATCAGTGTATATAAACAAATCGTCCGATTTGTTTATGAATATCTATTTCGTATACACATTAAAAATTATATTTTTAACTATAAAATATTTTCCACTATAAAATATTTTATTTCGCTCCACATCACACAATCAAATTTCACTACACAGCAACCAAACAAACAAGTCATCCATGGTCTGTGGATGACGGGTGTCGGGTGCTACTAAGCACCGTCTGCATCCTAGTATATATTTCAAACTAGAAATAAAAATAAAAGTGAGGAGTTCTCACTGACTAGCTAAACCAAACGCCACGACTCTTCGTATGTAGAAATCTTCGCCGTTCTCGCCCTTTGTCACTTTCGTTGCCCGTAGCCACTACATATATAAAAATCACATTTTAGTTCACTCTATATGGATAAAAATCACATTTTTATACTGCTACTATGTAGATAAAAATTCTACTTTTACATCGCTACTATATGGATAAAAATTCTATTTTTACATCGCTACTATATGGATAAAAATTCTATTTTTACATCGCTACTATATAGATAAAAATTCTATTTTTGCATCGCTACTATATGGATAAAAATTCTATTTTTATCTTGCTAGTAAAATAATAAAAATTATATTTTTATTGCTCTACATGAATAAAAATCATATATTTATTCTTCCTATGATAGAAAGATCGAATTTTTATTATCTGTATAATATAAAAATCATATTTTTATATGGCTACTTCTATAAAGATCACATCTTTATTATTCTTACTATATAAAAATCATATCTTTGTATTTTTATATAGTTAAAAATCCTTTCTTTATATGATTAACATATAAATAAAGATCAAATCTTTTCTTTTTTACTTTGAAAAATCATTTCTTATCTCTCCAAACTCATATTTAACAACAAATCATTTTCTCTTAATGCTATTATATATATGTAAATCAGATTTTATTTAATTATAAAATTAACTAAATATATAAAAGAAAAACTCACCGTTTTAACGAAAAGGAGCTCACTGCCGAAGAAAGAAGGGGGAGGGGGAGGAGTGCTCGTCGGCGCTGGGTGGTGGGAGTCGCTCCGGCGCGGGTTCCTCGGCTGCGAAGGGGAGAGAAGGGTGGGGGGTTGCGTCGTGGTCTTCGCTTGAGGAGGGGGGAGGAGTCGATGCTGCGTTGGGGAAGAGGGGGGAAGGGCAGAGTCGAGGAGGGGCTGTCGGAGGGGCGGAGGTGGCTCGGTGGCCCACCCAGGCGGCGGCGGCTGCTATCGCCCTCCTTTTCCTTTTCTTTATTTTCTTCTGACCTAATTTGATTTGAGCGGGAGGGGGGGTAAAGGAGAGGGATTTGGGAATATATTAATATATATATTATTTAATTATTTCAAAAAGGTACTTTTTATTTTGACCTCGAAACGAGACCCACCGCCTGTCGTCCATAGCTAATTACCCCCATTCCGAACATAATAGGATATGTATCGCAGGCTGATTCGATCGATTCGATCAGTTTCCATCAAAATCCAAATATAACTCTATATATTGAATTTGAACGCACATTTCAATTTACCGGGCCCACATACTAACTTGAAAAATCCTCGAAAAATATTTTCTAGCTTCGTATTGAGGATACGGTCCTAACAAAACTAGTTTCGTCAAATTCTGAGACCGTTTGAAAAATGGCCATTTTCCAGTCGATTAAAATCAACTGAAATTGGTCAAATGCGTTTTTCCTTTGCCACGCTCACGTATTGATTTGAAAAATTGTGAAATTTGAAACATATCAATAACTTGACATCACGGATCCAACAAAAGTGGTTTCGTCGAAAACCGAGGTCGTTTGCAAAATTCCCATTTTTAAGGGCTAGAATTCCATAGCGACTATTTTGAATTTTCCACTGGACATATCTTTTGAATCCCGCTATGAAATTTCGATTTTTCAGATTCGTTGGAAAGATATCCTCAATTAGATTCTATTATTTTTGGTTTCACTAAAATCCGGTTTATTTTGCACTCGGTACATTCATTTGAAATTTGAAATCGAATTTTCGAACTACTGCGCCATTTTCAAATCCTTTTATATATAAATAAATATTTATTTTCTAACGACGACGTATATAAATATATACATCCAAATTTTATTCAAAATAAATTGCTCGTCATTTTTATTTAAAATAATCCATTTTAAACAATCAAAATTCGCTAAAATTTCCAAAATAAAAAATTTAAATTCGCTCGGATTTCCTGGTTATTACAGTCATACAATCCAATACAGCATGCACAAACAAAGCATACAGAAATCGACATTTATTTCATTCGTGAACAAGTCAAAGAAGGGAAATTGGAAGTAAATCACATACCATTAGCGAGCTGATATCCTTACCAAGGCACTATCAGCCAAGAACTTCACAAGATTACGAGATGAACTGAAAATTCAAGCTAAAAGAAACAATGAATCCACAACTGAAACCCACAAGAAGAAAAATCAAAGCAGATCCATCGTCTTATCTCTTGAAGCCTCAACTCCAACAACGATCTATCGTAAGCCTTGCAACAAGACAACATTAATAAGAGTCTACTTCGATCCAAGAAGAAAGTGGAATTTCATCCTATCGGAAGCTCTCGATCGCCATTCAGATGCAAACCTAAGATCGAAACCCTAACCCTAGCTTTGAAAGTGGGAAATGAGAAATAAGGCATCTGGTAGAAAAAACGATAGAAAGAGTAGCCGTGTATTATAATTTCTCTTATTGCATTGTTACATGGACTTGCATATGGGCTTTAGTCTCTCAGCCCAATTATAATATCTTGTCTATATTTATCTATAAATACAGTGTAATACATTATGTAACAATTATTCAACATCAATAAAATTCTATGCAACCTCTTTATCAATTCCTCAACGTTTCTACAACTAATACAATCACTCTTTTCAGATTTTAACAATGCACCATCCGTACTTAAGGACAAAAACCAAAACTATAAAAAAACGAATCGAAAACAACCTAATTTACTGAAGTTGAATTTATTTTAAAATTTTAGTATTTGCTAAAAATTTGGTACTGAAAATGAAAGTTAAACATGAGAGAGGGATGATAACTATGATCCAATCAAAGATTTCAAATCCAATCAACATCTCGTATAATCTGCACCTTCTGAGCTACCATCAATTATTTCTCAGCTTCCTTTCCTAACAACTATTTTACTCCTCATTAGAACATTGTTTTTATTTATAAATCAGATTCCCTCCTTGTATTAAAAATGATATTTCTCTGTGTCTAAGAGAACTATGCAAGGACTGATAAAAAGGAGAGTGGGATATTGTACTACTCAAATAGAAATTATATTTAGCTTTTGAAATGATAAAAGAAATCTTCTATTAGAATGAACGAAATACTTAGAGAAAGGGATGAAGACATTTGCAGGAAGGTTTAAATACTTACTTGTTTGTTTCCTTGGTGATGATCATGATACACCAAAAATAAAAATTGTCTAACATTTTCTCCTTTCCTCTAAGTCTAATTCATAGTGTTTTTCTCCTTTCCTCTAATTACCTACACATTTTCTATTTCTTTCCTCTTTCTAATTATCGCTAGATTAAGCACAACTCTTTACTGGTTGTGTATAACATTTTTGAGATTTCTCCATGGAATAATAATCACATGTGAAACTATATGTTATATCTTCTTTAAAGAGAGAGAAAATAAAAAAGATCAAGAATATTAAGCAACAAGCATATAACATCAATTTCGATTGAACATAAGCCACAATTTTATTACAGAACAGTCATATTCCTTTTTAGACGAAGCAAACTTAGCAATAAAAAAGATCACATGCAATAACCATTCGGAAATAAGAAGCTAAAATCAGCAACATTTTTTATCACAACAATTAGGAGTTGGCACAGTAATACATTCAAAAAAACAGTGGTATGAACCACAGCTCTTGCGACAACACTTGTTGCACTTTGCATAGTCTGCAATGCTCCCACCAACTAAACAAAAAATCAGTATACCAAATGCCACGATAAAATTCAACTTCCCTTTGCTAATAGCCATGTATTTTGATTTTTTTACAATAATTTTCTTCCTCTTGATTTTATGATGTTTGCTACAGTTATTTATAGGGCAGAGGAATGAAATACAAGGCCTTTAAAAGCAAGGAAAGTAAATCCTTTGTGTAAGAAAAAAACTTCTGAACATAAATGAATTTTCATTCTAATTAGTGTCTCTGTGATATGCTTTCATCATTATAAATATCATTTTCTTTCAAACCTTTCATATTACTTCCCCGTTTATAACATTTCATTCACATTTTTCTAGTTTTTGTTTTCCCAGTTTATGTCTCCATTGTATGGTAACATTTATAAATGGGGTGCTGCATTGTTATGGGTACCATTGAACCTGCGTTATATATATGTATGTATGTATATGTATTTTAAGTTTATGACCGATGGATTTAAGATTCTCCTGACTATCCAATGTTAGTTGAGTGCGAGTTGGTTGAATGTACTAAGAAAGAAACCAATGACAATGAGATTAAATATTGTAGGTGTATGTATTAATTGATTTCACAAATTCATGAAATTATTATGGTTTGCATATGTGTGATAATTAAAGGTGTGAAAGTGCAAGTTGTCGATACCAAGAAGATTCAAGAATAATATTATGTAATGCTGAAATATTTGAGTCGTTTTGCATTTTCTTTTAAAAACATGATTTTTTTTTATTGTTTTGATAATTAATGTTGACTTGTTATCTTCCTCTATTATTACTTGTTATTTTAGTTTATATTTACTGTCAAAATGAATAAATTTATGTTAAATAAGGGATTCGAACATAAATGCCTGCTAATAATTTTAGGAAAATGCTTAGGTGGTTTTATTACGTACATATCCCCTACCTTTTAATTGTGCAAGGATAATATAGGCATCAAAAATATATCTTCTTGTCCTTTAATATTTAGTTATTTACAATCGGTGATATTCCTTTAGTATTTAGTGATTTATGATTGATAATATGTGTTCTTAGGGTACACATAACCTATGATTTGATAGATAAAACGTCCCTCTTATAATTTAATGTTAAGTATTTCGAATTACTTTCATTGTAATCAGATGTTAATCTTAATGCATTACCTAACATTTTAATTTAAATCTCTATGTTACAATATCTTTATGTAGAAGCATCCAATTGACAAAATCTTTTTGTTAAAATTTCTTTTCATTGATATCTATAAAATATTGTAACAGTCAATACTAAAAAACTTAAAATTAGTAGATATCAATCATATTTTACTAATGTATTTAATTATGTCATATCTAAATAATTACGCTCTAAGGGGCCAAATGGGTGTCGCATTTAAGAGATACAATACGTCTGAATCACCAAAAAAATATTGGAATAGTTTGTTGTGGATGTAAGTACATAACTGTGTCTAAGATTTATACCTATAATTACAAAGATGAGATTCAATTATAAAGGACCTTTCCGATGCAATTAATACTGCATCCGTGAAATGCATTATAACTTCGTCTTTGGGACATTGTTGTAATTTCATCTAAGTGATTCATTTATAACTATATCTATGAAATGTAATTATAACCCCTACTTCTGATGGTAACATTCCTATGCTTATGAGAGTCAATTATAATTGCATCGAAGAGCAACTATGATGGCAAATTTGGATCTTGTTATGTCAATAGCGCATGAGTAATGGAAGGATGGAGGTGCAGTAGATGAGATAGCAAACGGTGTGGTAGTTGTACCCTTAGGGGATGACTCTGACGACGAGAGTTCTATTGGCAATAGTGTCACTGTTTAGACTATCTTAGTATTTGTATTATCTTTTTTATCTTTTGCAGTATTGTGTGGTATCTTATTTTGGATTTTGGGTATGTAGATTATGTAAGTTTCCTTATGTTGTACTTGTGTTTAATATTATATAATATATAATTGGTAATTTATGCCTTAGGAAGTGTTATTATATATTTGTTGATCTTTTGTTCTATCTCTCTGTTATGTTTACTATGTGTTTTGGTTTGGGGAGAATTTCGAGGAAGAAATTCTTTTAAGGGGAAAAGAATGTAATAAGCAGGAAATTTATTAATATTAATTTTGATTATTAATTGATTTTAAATATTATAATTGAGGTTAAGTAAATCCATGGATCATGTAAGGATTTCTTGGATAGAGTCCTTCACTTGTTATAGGGTTTCCACTCTTCCTCTTCTTTACATTAGAATCGTCCTTTATCGAGGTCGCAAGCTCAATGCGATCTTCGATCCTCTGTTCGATAAAGCTAGAGTAAGATTCTTAGGGTGGAATTATACCAACTTATCCCAGGTTGATAGACTTGTTCTCATTAATTAAGTCTTTCCTCGATTCATTGAGGTCTTATGTTTTCGTAGCTATAACCCTCACTTCCTCTCTTTTTTCTGTGCTCATCACTCTTTGCCTTGATCGTTTTTCTGGAGGTAAAAGTGTAACAACCCGTATTCTACATATCATAGGATTGTAAAATATTTATTTCTTTCCCGTATGAAGTTATATGGTCATGTAACTTTGGGAAACATCTACTAGAGTCATTTCCCATGTTTATGATTTTTGTCGATTTTTAAATGACCATTTTCCCTTAGTTGGTACTGTTTTGGCCATAACTTTTGACTGGAAAGGAATTTTAACCTGAAACCACTTCCATTGGATTCGTTTGATGGTTTACCTTTCCGTAGAGTGGTCATAATAGTCAAACGGACTTACTGTTTGGGAGATATGGCTGAAATAATGTTTGGAGGGTGAAAAACTGCTTAACCGGGCCAAATCAGGTGATTAGTGAGTAAGCCCATAACCCATTTCGGGATTAGGGTTATGGGGAGGCTGAAATGAGATAGAGAATCATTCCATTTCAGTTTTCTAGCCTCCACTTATCACCAAGGAACCCTAAAAATGGCCTCCAACCTCTAAATCACCTCCAAATCACCTTTTGGTCAAGGATTTGGCTTAACAACCCCTAATCAAGGAAGATCTACACCAAATCAACATTGGAGCTGCTATTTAGCATAAAGATTCACATCAAATCAGATATTTATTTCAGATCTTAGTTTATTTGTGGCTAAGGTGAGTGATTTGCATATATTTGCACTAATTATGGCTAATTAGGGGTGATTAGTGTTAATTAGCGAATTTAAACATGATAAAATTCGGGAAAAATGTTCATAAATTCCTAAATAATGTTTTAGACCTCTGATATGAATTTGGGTTAATTTGGTTAAGTTTTGCTAATTCTATTATTAGTTTCACCTAAACATGCTTAAGGGGAAGTATGGGATTTTGGGGTATGTTTGATCCATTTTAACCTATCATATTGATGTTTTGATGTTTGTGGTTGATTATGCATGTTGCTATGACTGTATGAAATGCTTTGTGACTGGTTTCAATAGTTAGAATGGTCGAAAACGTCATCGAATGGCGTAAACACTTGCTGGAACAGTTTCAGAAACAGTGCAGGTTTCGGATCGGATCGGATATGGGGCTCGGATCAGATATGTTGAACTAGGCAAGGGATTCGATCGGATCGGAGCCTGACACTGGGGAAAAGTTGGTAAAAAGGAAGGCCACGATAACTGAACTGGGATCGGATCGGATTAAGGGGGAGGCGGATCGGAGCGGAAGCCTGAAGACGGATCGGATAGGAGCATACGAAGGATGAGGGATCGGATCGGAGCACGTGAAGGATGAGGAGACGGATCGGAGCGGAGGCACGAACTGGAGGAGAGATGGCACCCGACCCGAGGTGGAGCACCCGACCCGAACCGTACCAGAAGAAGACCCGACCCGAACCAACGGAGGACACCCGACCCGAACCGATAGCTGGAAGAGAATCCGACCCGATCCAGTATTGACTAATAACCCGAGATGCAAAGGTAGTCCAATATGGGAAGTTAGAGCTCAGGATCCAGTTGGGAACCAATGAGTTTACTTCATGGTTGGGCTTTGCTGCGGGGCGTGTGCTAAGGAGTTTTCGACGTTCATAACTTCAATTCACCACTGAAAATGAATGATGGCTACTTATCAGTGCAGTAGGGTCATTATGACCTGAGAGGCAAGGTGATGGTAGCAAGACTACGTTATCAGTGCAGTAGGGTCATTATGACCTGAGGGGCAAGGTGATGCGTAGTAAGACTATGAGCCAGCGCAGGTGGGGTGAACAGCTCCATGGGGCAAGTGGACATAGTAAGGATTGGTAAGGCTATGAGCCAGCGCAGATGGGGTGAATAACTCCATGGGGCAAGTGGACATAGCGAGGAATTAGTGGCTACGTTATCAGTGCAGTGAAGCCATTTATGACTTCATGGGGCAGAGTGATCGTAGCAAGGCATGTTGGGTGATCGAAGTGGTGAATATCGTATGCTTTACGCACTGAGTGAGAGATGTGAGGATGGATGCTATGTTTGATTGTTTGCCATCATTATGACATGCACACCTCCCCCACCTCCGTATCTTTACACTGTTTGGTATGGTACCTTAGAGTGTTGTACAGTATGTAGTGCTAACTCTTTGGTTGCAGGTCCAGGTTCAGGTATGTTTTAGTCTACCTGTTATTGTTCACTTTAGATGCTTATCGCTCATACCAGGCTTTATGTCTGACCCAGAGTTTTAAGTCTCCTCTTATTACTCTGGGTGCTCATACGAGCAGACTAGAGACAGGTTAGCTGGTGATGCGCGAGTAGCTGATTCGGAGGCGGGCAGGAGGCTTCCACGTATGATGTATATATATATATATATATATATATACACACACACAGTCTCCCTGTGTCGTTGGTGGTCGCTACTTGGGCATTAGTAGTGTACCTCCTTTATCTTACTTTTGCTTGAGACAGTTTGAAAGTTGTAATAAGCTGTATTTTGGATTTCCGCTGCTATGATGTTTAGTTCTGGTTTTCAGCTTATGCACTGTCTCTCCTGTTTTATGTCAAGTATGTTATTATTATATTTTATTCTATGCGCTGTGAGACATTCTACAGGTTCTTTGTATGTTCATTTCCTTTTTCCCTTTCCTTCTGACGACCCGTTCCGTGCTAACTGGACATGTGTACAGCGCACTTTTGGAGTAAATGTCGGTTGGTGCGGGGCGGGCCGTCACACTTGGTATCAGAGCTCTAGGTTGCGTAGTTAACCTAGGGAAAGACACTAGGGAGAGATAGTACGTATATGAGAGCGCGTATTTGTAATTATTTTGGTTTTCAAAAGCTATGTATATATATATATATACTATTAGTAGTATAAGAATGAAGTCGCACTGCACTAGCACCACTATGGGGTCGTTAATCGTTTCCCTTTTCCAGATTGACGATGAGCCGAGATACGAGGGGTGCTGGTAGAGGGACCAACCAGGGAAATGCCGCTGACATGAGAGCAATGTTTACTAACCTCATGAGAGATATGCTTAGAGAAGTGCAAGGGGCAGTTCCCAATCCCGGGGTTGGTGTTGGCCCAGTAGTGCAGGCGCCTAGGGTCGATTTCGCCAAGTTGTGCAAGGATTACACTAATCTTGGTGGAAAGCCGTTCCACGGAACGGAGTCGGCCACAGATGTTCAAGATTGGATGGATAGCTGTGATCGTATCTTTTATGACTTGGGTCTTGAGGATGCGATGAAGAGAAGGCTAGCATCTCGTCAGCTGCAAGGGCGAGCGATGAATTGGTGGAATGCCATTAGAATGGCTACTCCAGAGGATCAGGTTACTTGGGTTCAGTTCAAGGCTCGCTTTAGCGAGAAGTTTATTCCAGCTGCCCAGAAGTCAGTGTTGTTCAAGAGGTTCTTGGAACTCAAGAAGAATGGGAGGGCAGTTTCTGACTATATTGCTGAGTTCGACACTTTTTCGAAATATGGACTATCTCTTATCGATACTCCTGAGAAGAAGAATGAGAAGTTCATTACTGGTTTGGATGGATACTTGGGGGAAAGGCTTATCAACCACATCGATGAGACTTTTGAATCGATCGTGGGGAAAGCTTTGAGATCAGAGAGTCTTTACCCTAAGTCAAAGACTGAGGCTGCATCTGCAGAAGGGCCAAAGCCACAAGCAGGCGGTGGAGGCAAGAATAACTCTCAGAATAAGAGGAAGCAGGACCAATCTAAAGGTGGTCAGAAAAAGAGCAAGAAGGATGTTGAGTGCTTCAGCTGTGGTAAGAAGGGCCATTATGCTAAAGAATGTCGGGCCAAGCCAGCGGAAAGGAAGTGCTACAACTGTGGTCAAATGGGACATCAGAAGGACAAGTGTCCGCAACCTCTTAAGGAGAAGCAGATTGTGAAAGCATATGATATTGATGCTGTTCCTTCTTCGTCGAATGCCCCAACTGCGGCGGAGAAAGGAAAGAATGTTGTTATTCAAGGTATGCTTTCTATTTATGATGTACCAGTTCGAGTTTTGTTTGATACTGGGGCTTCCCGTTCCTTCATATCTAGTGACCTGGTAGATAGGTTGGGACTGGAACCCGAGATAGTCGATAGACCATTGGTTGTGACGAACCCGATTGGTGGTTCGACCAGCCTTAGTATGATTTGCAGGAATTTGGTCTTATCGAGTCATGGATTTATGTTTGTTTGTGATTGCTTTGTTTTGGGCTTTACTGGGTATGGCATTATATTGGGAGTCGATTGGCTCCAAAGATACGGGGTGGTGGTAGACTGTGAGGGCTTTTTGGTGACAGTTAGGGCGGATGATGGGCGGAGGGTAGTGTTTGGTAGTCTACCTAGTGATGGGGTTATGGCTAGTTTTGTAAATTCCCTCGACATCCCGCAGGATGAGTTGTCAGATGTGCCCGTGGTTAGCCAGTATCCGGACGTCTTCGAGGAGGTGACCGGGCTTCCACCACACTGAGAGATTGAGTTCCGTATTAATTTAGTGAAAGATGCCAGACCTATAGTGATGCCACTTCGTCGTATGGCGCCAAGGGAGCAGCGAGAGCTCGGGGTGCAAGTCAGCAATCTTTTGAAGAAGGGATTTATTAGAAGGAGTGTCTCCGAGTGGGGAGCACCAGTTGTGTTTGCCACTAAGGTAGATGGTTCCCTTCGTTTGTGTGTGGACTATCGCGAGTTGAATAAGGTGACGAGGAAGAATAAGTATCCTCTAATGCGGATAGATGATTTGTTTGATCAGCTGGAAGGATCTAGAGTGTCCCAGTTGGACCTCACGACAGGATTTCATCAGCTACGGGTAGCGGATGAGAGTGTTCCGAAAACGGCATTTAGAACGCCGTCTGGATTTTATGAGTGGTTGGTCATGCCATTTGGGTTGACCAATGCACCAGCCTACTTTGTGGATCTCATGAATCGAGTATTCAGAGATCAGTTGAATAAGTTTGTTCTTGTGTTCGTGGATGATATCATTGTTTACTCAAGGACAGAGGAGGAACACAAGGGACACTTGAGGATAGTGATAGAGGTGTTGAGGAAACACCAATTGAAAGCGAAATTCTCTAAGTGTCATTTTTGGAGAAGGGAAGTAAGATTCTTGGGTCATGTTGTTTCAGAGAGTGGTATTGCCGTGGACCCTGCGAAGGTGGCTATGGTACAGGATTGGCCTACGCCCAAGAATGCGACAGACGTAAGAAGTTTCTTGGGATTAGCTGGAAATTATCGTAAGTTTATCCAGGACTTCTCCAAGATAGCAGCACCGTTGACTCAGTTGACTAAGAAGAATCAGTCCTTCGTCTGGGACGGAGTGTGTGAGGATGCCTTCAAGAGTCTAAAGGAGAAGTTGACACATGCGCCAGTGTTAGTCATTCCTAAAGGGAATGAAGAGATGACGGTATACACGGATGCTTGTGGTACCGGACTGGGTGCAGTATTGATGCAAGAAGGTAGGGTTGTAGCTTATGCTAGTCGACAGCTAAAGCCGCATGAGAAAAAGTATCCTACCCATGATTTGGAACTAGCAGCGATTGTGTTTGCGCTGAAGATGTGGAGACACTATCTCTTGGGAGAAAGATTTGAGTTGTTTACCGATCATAAATCGTTAAAGCATCTCTTCTCTTAGAAAGATCTGAATCTCCGTCAGCAGAGATGGTTGGAGTTCTTGGCTTCGTATGGTTTTGATATCGCATACACACCTGGGAAAGGTAATGCGGTAGCCGATGCCTTGAGTAGGAGACATGCCAGCTTAGGGGCAATGTTTCTTGAGTGGAAGCAACTGGAGTATATCGCGGGGTTTGATTTCAGACCAAAGTGCGAATTGGATCCAGTCATGCTAGCTAGTTTGACGATCAGACCCACTTTGATAGAGCGGATTGGTTCTAGCCAGAGGGACGATCCTAATCTATTAGAAATCATCTCCAAGTTAGAGATGAACATCGACGGTGAGGAGATGAATGTGTATGGGCTTGATCGAGATGGATGGCTTAGAAGGAATGGAAGGCTAGTTGTACCCAACGTAAATGGTTTGAGGGATGAAGTGCTTAGAGAATGTCATCACTCAAAACTGACTATACATCCCGGTGGTAATAAAATGTATCGAGACATGGAACAGACTTACTACTGGGAAGGGATGAAAAGAGACATTGGGAAGTTTATATCCAAATGCATGAATTGCCAGCTAGTTAAAGCCGAGCAAAAGAAGCCTAGTGGTTTGTTGCAACCATTAGAAATTCCCGAATGAAAATGGGAGCAAGTCTCGATGGATTTCATCGATGGTTTACCAAGGACTAGATCGGGATATGATAGCATTTGGGTAATTGTGGATCGATTGACTAAAAGTGCAAGATTTATACCAGTCAAATCGACCAGAACGGCAGCCAAGTTGGCAGAATTGTATATGAAGTGGGTAGTGAGATTTCATGGAGTACCCAAAAGCATTGTGAGTGACCGAGCCACATTGTTCACTAGTGGGTTTTGGAAGAGCTTACAAGAGGCTCTAGGGTCAGGATTACATCTCAGTACCGCATATCATCCTCAGACCGACGGTCAGACGGAGAGGGTGAATCGTATATTGGAAGATCTCTTGAGAGCGTGTATATTGGATTTTGGTGGATCATGGGATGACCATTTGCATCTAGTAGAGTTTGCATATAATAATAGCTACCAATCCAGTATCGGTATGGCTCCATATGAAGCTTTGTATGGAAGACCGTGCAACTCACCATCATGTTGGATAGAGATTGGCGAGAAGTTTGTTCTTGGACCAGATGTGGTGAGAGAAACTTCGGATAAGATTAAGATCATTCAACTACGAATGAAAGCTGCCCAAGATAGGCAGAAGAGTTATGCTGATAAGAGGAGAAGAGACTTGAAATTCTCCATTGGCGACTTGGTGTTTGTCAAGATCTCTCCGTTGAAGAGCGTGATACGATTTGGCAGGAGAGGCAAGTTGGCACCAAGATTTGTTGGCCCATTCCCTGTTCTTGAACTAGTCGGGAATTTGGCATATAGAGTTGGCTTACCAGAGAAAATGGCGGGAGTTCACAATGTATTTCATGTTTCCCAACTAAGGAAGTTCGTCCACGACTCAGATATGACTATTTCACCTGATCAGTTAGAGGACTTCGAAGTAGAACCCGAGGCGGTTGGGAACCGCAAGCCGATCCGTATTGTGGGGCACGATACGAAGCAACTTCGAAGGAAGGCGGTGAAGCTAGTCAAGGTTCAGTGGGGCGAGGACGAGGATGATTGTACTTGGGAGACAGAGGAGAGCATTAGAAAGGCATATCCAGAACTCTTTGCCTGGTAAGATTTACTTTGCAATTTAGTTTTCCGCATGCTAGGGTAGACTTGTTTTGCTTGTTTTGCATATTTGATTGTTGTTTTATGATTGATAGGCATGCGGGACCTTTGTGTGTGTTTTGATTAGGGAATTTCGGGGGCGAAATTTCTTAAGGGGGGGGGGGGAGAGTGTAACGACCCGTATTCTACATATCATAGGATTGTAAAATATTTATTTCTTTCCCGTATGAAGTTGTATGGTCATGTAACTTTGGGAAACATCTATTAGAGTCATTTTCCATGTTCGTGATTTTTGTCGATTTTTAACTGACCATTTCGCCCATAGTTGGTACTGTTTTGGCCATAACTTTTGATTGGAAAGGAATTTTAACCTGAAACCACATCCATTGGATTCGTTTGATGGTTTATCTTTCCGTAGAGTGGTCATAATAGTCAAACGGACTTACCGTTTGGGAGATATGGCTGAAATAAGGTTTGGAGGGTGAAATACTGCTTAACCGGGCCAAATCGGGTGATTAGTGAGTAGGCCCATAACCCATTTCAGGATTAGGGTTATGGGGAGGCTGAAATGAGATAGAGGATCATTCCATTTCAGTTTTCTAGCCTCCACTTATCACCAAGGAACCCTAAAAATGGCCTCCAACCTCTAAATCACCTCCAAATCACCTTTTGGTCAAGGATTTGGCTTAGCAACCCCTAATCAAGGAAGATCTACACCAAATCAACATTGGAGCGGCTGTTTAGCATAGAGATTCACATCAAATCAGTGATTTATTTCAGATCTTAGTTTATTTGTGGCTAAGGTGAGTGATTTGCATAGATTTGCACTAATTATGGCTAATTAGGGGTGATTAGTGTTAATTAGCGAATTTAAACATGATAAAATTCGGGAAAAATGTTCATAAATTCCTAAATAATGTTTTAGACCTCTGATATGAATTTGGGTTAATTTGGTTAAGTTTTGCTAATTCTATTATTAGTTTCACCTAAACATGCTTAAGGGGAAGTATGGGATTTTGGGGTATGTTTGATCCATTTTAACCTATCATATTGATGTTTTGATGTTTGTGGTTGATTATGCATGTTGCTATGACTGTATGAAATGCTTTGTGACTGGTTTCAATAGTTAGAATGGTCGAAAACGTCGTCGAATGGCGTAAACACTTGCTGGAACAGTTTCAGAAACAGTGCAGGTTTCGGATCGGATCGGATAAGGGGCTCGGATCAGATATGTTGAACTGGGCAAGGGATTCGATCGGATCGGAGCCTGACACTGGGGAAAAGTTGGTAAAAAGGAAGGCCACGATAACTGAACTGGGATCGGATCGGATTAAGGGGGAGGCGGATCGGAGCGGAAGCCTGAAGACGGATCGGATAAGAGCATATGAAGGATGAGGGATCGGATCGGAGCACGTGAAGGATGAGGAGAAGGATCGGAGCGGAGGCACGAACTGGAGGAGAGATGGCACCCGACCCGACCCGAGGTGGAGCACCCAACCCGAACCGTACCAGAAGAAGACCCGAACCAACGGAGGACACCCGACCCGAACCGATAGCTGGAAGAGAATTCGACCCGATCCAGTATTGACCAATAACCCGAGATGCAAAGGTAGTCCAATATGGGAAGTTAGAGCTCAGGATCCAGTTGGGAACCAATGAGTTCACTTCATGGTTGGGCTTTGCTGCGGGGCGTGTGCTAAGGAGTTGTCGACGTTGATAACTTCGATTCACCACTGAAAATGAATGATGGCTACTTATCAGTGCAGTAGGGTCATTATGACCTGAGGGGCAAGGTGATGGTAGCAAGACTACGTTATCAGTGCAGTAGGGTCATTATGACCTGAGGGGCAAGGTGATGCGTAGTAAGACTATGAGCCAGCGCAGATGGGGTGAACAGCTCCATAGGGCAAGTGGACATAGTAAGGATTGGTAAGGCTATGAGCCAGCGCAGATGGGGTGAATAACTCCATGGGGCAAGTGGACATAGCGAGGAATTAGTGGCTACGTTATCAGTGCAGTGAAGCCATTTATGACTTCATGGGGCAGAGTGATCGTAGCAAGGCATGTTGGGTGATCGAAGTGGTGAATATCGTATGCTTTACGCACTGAGTGAGAGATGTGAGGATGGATGCTATGTTTGATTGTTTGCCATCATTATGACATTCACACCTCCCCCACCTCTGTATCTTTACACTGTTTGATATGGTACCTTAGAGTGTTGTACAGTATGTAGTGCTAACTCTTTGGTTGCAGGTCCAGGTTCAGGTATGTTTTAGTCTACCTGTTATTGTTCACTTTAGATGCTTATCGCTCATACCAGGCTTTATGTCTGACCCAGAGTTTTATGTCTCCTCTTATTACTCTGGGTGCTCACACGAGCAGACTAGAGACAGGTTAGCTGGTGATGCGCGAGTAGCTGATTCGGAGGCGGGCAGGAGGCTTCCACGTATGATATATATATACACATTCTCCCTGTGTCGTTGGTGGTCGCTACTTGGGCATTAGTAGTGTACCTCCTTTATCTTACTTTTGCTTTGAGACAGTTTGAAAGTTGTAATAAGCTGTATTTTGGATTTCCGCTGCTATGATGTTTAGTTCTGGTTTTCAGCTTATGCACTGTCTCTCCTGTTTTATGTCAAGTATGTTATTATTATATTTTATTCTATGCGCTGTGAGACATTCTATAGGTTCTTTGTATGTTCATTTCCTTTTTCCCTTTCCTTCTGACGACCCGTTCCGTGCTAACAGGACATGTGTACAGCGCACTTTTGGAGTAAATGTCGGTTGGTGCGGGGCGGGCCGTCACAAAAAGGATGAAGTAAGGAAGCATCACTAGGTCTCTTCAGATATTATTTCCGTCCTAGACATAAGGGAGGTCTTGGGTTACGGAACCCCAGGGATATCTGCACAGATTACCCCTGTAAGCTCTGGGTTAGTTTCCGTTCAAATGACTCCCTTCAGGAGTTGTTTCTCCATGCAAAGTACAATCGTTTTTTCCATCTGATTTCTATGGGACGTCGTATTACGCTAGTGAGACGTGGAAAAGGATGCAAATGGTAAAGTAATTTTCGACTCTCATGATCAGAGTATCGACTAGAATGGTGGACCTTTCTCTCTTTGAGTGGCGTGGAATTTTATTCGAATTCATATGCCTAGAATTCCTGTTTTCTCTTTTATTTGGGACCTCCGTATTCCTCCTAAGATTTTCATTCTTATGTGAAAAAAATTTCATGAGGGATTACCACTTGATGTGAACCTTATAAGGATCGGTATCCCTCTTACATCCCGGTGCAGATGTTGCAGAGCAGGAGATTTAGAATAAACTGCTCTTTTGTTCTTTTTCGGTGAGTGTTCAAGTGCTATCTGGTCATACTTCGCAGAATTGGTGGGCGTGGGTTGTAACGCTCTTTCTTTCGTCGATTTTCTTAGGTTGTGGTGGAAGGGAAGGTCCTGCAAGGATCTTCGATCCATCCACTTTCGTTTATCCCCTGGCTCGTTTACTGGCACCTTTGGTCTATCGAAATAAGGCTAATTTTTATGAGTCATCGATGGTGGCGTCATGTATCATCCATAGGGCGAAGGATGATGTCTTTTTTGCGTTTCGTGCTCGTCCTTTCTTCGGTATTCTTCGCCCTCACTCTTTACCATTGGCGGGTGCTTTCAATGTCTATGAAATGTAATCATAAGTTAATAGTGATTAAAGAAATTTAGTTAGTTAATTATCTATCTATCTAAATTATATTAACTTATATTATTAATAACTAATCCTTATCTCGTAACTATATTGGACAGGAGAACGCAAAGTCGAGTGCAAAAGGGAAACAATTTGGATTGGCCCTGTATATTTAAAACATAATTAATTTATTTAATTAATGATTACGGATTTTAATAAAAAATAAATAGTGTTAAATTAAAATATTTATAACTTGTTGTTATATGATCAGAATCGGACAAGCTACATACCATTGGAATCATGTTGACAAGTACTATGTTACGGGATAAGTTTGGTGTAATGTACCGTATTTTTACGGTGAAATAATTAATTTATTTAATTAGAGTTGAATTATATTAACGAATATATTATATAAATGACAGTTGAACGTATAAATTATATTATAAATATAATCGAGCTCGAAATGGCGCTACAATTCGTAATTTGGCGATTCGAACTTTAAACGAATACATAGAAGCCGTTTTAAGTCGGATTTCTGTGAAACAAGCTGGTGGAGTATATTTTTCTAGTGGAAGAGAAAAATCGAGATTTCATCGTGTAGATTTTGATTTATGTCTAAATCAAATTTTAGAAAAGTCATTGTGGAATTCCTTTATAATTTATAACGATATATAAAAGGAATTTCATTATAAATCGAATATCGATTTAATCGTGATTTGAGATATAGAGCTAGAAATTCATATAAAAATATTTTGGAGCTGTATGGTATTCTAGTGTGAATATATACGATAATATTAAAAAAATATTTAATTTAAATGTTTTTAAATATATTTATATATTTAAATGGTTTATTTTGAGCTTTAAAAATAGCCACTTTTGCAAACGAACTCGGTTTTCGACGAAACCAATTTTATTGGATTCGTAATGTAAATTATTGTTAGATTTAAATTTCTGTGATTTTTAGAGTCAATATATGGCCGTACAGGACTTTAATGTGAAATACAGTCGATAAATTGACCTTTAAAAATACGCTGTGTGAGCAAACGAAGTCGGAATTCGACGAACCCAGTTTCGTTAGGTCCACAATGTCAAACTGTAGCTGCATGTCCATTTTCGTGATTTTTGGGTATTGTATGTGCTCACAGTGATTTTTAAATGGCGTATACAAACAGCGATGGACTAAAAAGAAATATAATAAGAGAATAAAAAAATTATTTTACCATACTATAAACAATCCTAACATCCTAACCCTAAGTCGTATTCATCCCAAATCAATAGAAAATCCGCCGCACCCTCTTTCTTATCTGAAAACCCATTTCAGGATCTTATAAAAATCAGTAAAATTGAAATCAATTCCCATAAATCACTATACATATATTTTTGGATTACTATGGATGAGCTCTTCAATTTCATATCAGCTTCATCAAGTTCATATTTGCTTTTGTTCGGTGTATTTTTTTTACAGCGAAGGGAAATCTTTCTAGGGTTCAATGGTTTGGCAAAAATTGGAGCGTTGTTTGGTAAATAAGACATCATAATTGAGTTGGAGATAGAAATCGGAGTGTATATGGGAAGTTTGGTGGGTTTCGATCAACAAATGGGGTGTGCGATCCCCTGTAGCACGGGTTCTGGACAAAGAACGGAATTTTCTGGTTGAGTGCGAGTGTGACAAGGATGGTGTGGGCCTGTAGAGGGGTTGATGAGGAAGATTTTACATATTTTTGTTTGATTTTAAAATGAAGCGATTAAGGAGAAATTGGAGCTCAAAGAATATGGTGATGAATTGGTGCAGATTTCGGTAGTTTACTGGAGAGGGAAGAAGAGGGTAGCGGGTTTGGTCTTCTAAAAGTGGAGTTGGGCCGGATGTGTAAGGTAAAGGCCCGTTATAAAATAATAATCCAAGTTTAAATTAACTTATGATGATACCTTAACTTATAATTGTCATAACTTGACCATACTATATCAGAATTTCGAACAGTTAGATCCGTTGGGATCGTATGGACGAGAGCTCCACAATGAAACTGGTTGGGAGTGAATTGAAGCTCGTTTGGATTTATGGTGAAATTTAACACCTGAATCATATCAACGACGGTTATCGTTAGTTAACGATAACCGACCAAGGTGAGTAAATCTCACTAACTCTGTTCAACTTATATTTTTGTAATGTATTTTTAGAATCTATAAATATTGATCGATTTACTGTGTGTTGGCTGTTTGGTTGAACTGCTAGTTAATTGGTTGAAAATATCAATAACGATATATATAAATCATAATCGAATATTGATTCTGTTATTAGAATATTCTATATTCGTGTTATTTATGTTGATTATCATCTGTGGATGCAGGAAAACAGGTCAGAGGAACCCAACTGGGTTCCTCAACATTTATTTTACTGTTTTCCATATATTGTGATATATAATGTGATTTATAACCTGTTGTTGATTGTGTGTGGTTGATCATGGTTATTTGGTACTTTTAAATACCAAAAGAAATATTGGAATGTAAAAAAGGAATTTCGAACTATAATTTGAAATAAATTATTTATATAACATCAAAGGATTGTATATAAAAAGGGAAATTTCAAAATTAACATTGAAGTAAAAATAGTCGTATGAAATCAAAGTATTTTATAAAAAGGAAATTTGAAGTGATTATTAAATCCTGGAAGGTTATAAAATCAAAATAGGTTTTGTAAAAAGGGAATTTGGGAAGTGTATGTTGAATTTAAGGATTTTATGAAATCAATGGATTTATAAAAAGAATTATTCAGAAAGTTTATAGAATTATAAAGGGAATGGGCGGGATATAAAAGAGATTATAGAAATTGGTTTAAAGAAAATAGTTAGATAGAAATAAGTTTTAACAGATAAATGGAGACGATTTATTTATAAATTAAGTTAAAATATTTATCATTTGATAAATGGTATATATATATATATATATATATATATATATATATATATATAAGTCCAAACTTATATAGAAGAATAGAAATTAGTGTTAACCTCAGAATTTTAAATAAAATGTGAACTCAACATTTATAAAGGATGTATAAATGGGAATTAAGTGTCAGGAATGTAAAAGAAGATTCCGTTTGAATAAAGCTATAAATAGATGTAAATGGGATTTGGTAAAATGGGATATTGGTTTGAAATATGAAATCAAACCGAATCGATTATATAAAAGAGATATTTTCTCACATTTGGTGTGAAAAATGAATTTAAGCAAATATTTTGTGAATAAACACTTTTATCAAAGAAAGTGCATTTTTGAGATAGAAGTTATACAGAATTGCGATTTCAAATGGTTAGAAATAAATATCTTGTTTAATAATGAAAACAAGTGTGTGATTTATAAACAAAATTTATAAATGAGCTGAATTTATAATTATCAGTGGATAGTTAAGATTGCAAATTCAATAGTGAATTTGGAAAATTGGAGATTTGGGTTGTTTTAAAAGAAGCTATGAAATCCATTTCGATATTCGAAATGTAAAAAGATTAAATAAAACCCATAGATAAGAGATAATCGAATATAAGGTATTCGAGGGAGATTATCGAATATAGTTTATTTGAAGAGAAACAATCGAATAGAGTCATTCGAGAGGAGTTATCGAATAGAGATTATTCGAGAGAGAATTGTAAGTTGAAATTCGATTATATCGAATTCGGGAAAGTACTATATACTTTTCGTTTTCAAATCAAGATAAAATTATTTAGTTATAAATTAGTTGTTTGTTTAATCATCCAAATTAATAAAGAAAAGTTATATTTAAGTTAATACATTTCGAAAGCATGAAATTATAACACTAGAGCTATAATCAAATGATTTTCGTAAAAGAAGTGGATTCGTAAATAGAATCCGAGAGTTTGCGTAAGGAAGTTTGTTGAAGGGATATAAGATGAACTTTGTCTATTTCAAGGTTAGAAATGTGGTTCAGTTAAGGTCTTAGAGGTAATTATACCCCAACTTGATTGACTTCGTTTTTAACTAAGGAGTAGTTAAGGTTCGATAGTAAAGATTTGTTAAATGAATTTAGTTAGTGAGTGAAATGGCTTGAACGGGCAAAGCGATGTTTTATTTAGACATCAGTTTAATTCCGACAAAGAAGTTTGGGAATGTTTTTCCCAAATAACAACCAGAAACGTTTTCTAAAGTTAGAAAATGAGAATTTACAAATATATAGAAATGGGGGAATGGATATGTTAAAGATAATTTAATATAAAGAGATAAAGGTGGATTGATGATTTGATCGATCGAATTTCTATCTGGAAATAAGATCACTGGTTGTAATCTTATTTTTCTTTGATAGTTAAATCACCGACTATCGAAGTTTTTGACCATTTTTACGTCGTCAATACGGAGAGACCGGGATCAGATTCGTTATATGAAAACCACTCGGTATAGATGTTAGCGTTGTGATCAAATATGATGAAATTAGTTGAAGACGGAGTTACGCAAGGACTATCCTGTTTACAGAATAGTGCCTTCGGTTTGTCCAATCCCAGGACAAACGTGAATGGACGAATGTATGACAGAGTATATCTAACGGATCGCGTAAGTTGATCTCTTCAAACGTACTTACGTTTGATGGCAGAGGAATTCGTTTCTCTTAGCTTTATACCCATGGTATTTTTGGTGAAATCAATTTGTGATTTGGCGGGTATGACGATGTGGCATTCGAAGTGAATGGTGGTCAAGTGTTTCAAAAGATACGTAATGACATCAAGCCTCATCAACCGGGAAATGACAGAAATCGGGCAGGAAGCATGGCTATGTGGGTCGCTCCCATTAGGGTGTATATCACCTATCTAGAGAAAATCCATTTCATTCTTTTATCTATGTTCGATGCTGTCCCTTTTCGGGAGACGGTGGGTAGCTCCCAACCGTTGGTGATATACATTTGATACACTCAAGCGAAATGAGTGATCGGTCATGTGAGGGCCGGGTTGCAAGATGTTCTTGTTGAACCCAGTGTATTCGCCTCTAGAGATACACTATCGGCAGGTGGTCCCATACCTTGTCATAGTTGGAAATCCATTATCCAATAAGAGCCCGCGGTTTTTGTTTGTATACTATTTATCTGGAACGTGAGAAGCAAGCGTTCTGCTAGATTGTTAATTACTTGTGGTTAGACATTATTATAATATAAGAAAAGTATCGATTTCCAAAATGTTTTGGGTTATCGTAAGGTAAAAACTATCCGTGTTTATGTGTGGATCGGTCTTACGATTATCTTTTCTTTTGAAAAGGATTTTGAAAAGTTAAACAGATGATTTGAGTTTAATCACACCAGTCCCATGACTGACCCAGAGTTTATTTTGTTTTGTTTTCCCTGAACTCTTGGATGCCCAAATTTGTACGAGCAGTCAAGTAGTTCAGGTCCTTACAGATATACTTGGAGGAGCTTGAAGCAGGAGGCTTCAGGATTTTATAGCTATTGTTATTTTCCGCTGTGTGCAAGTGCTGTACTCTGATAATGTTGTTGCATATATATATATATATATCGTTTTATTTCAAAGTTATGTTATATATTATATTTTATTCGTTCCGTTGTGAGATTCATATTACTCTGATTTTTTTCTGTGGTGATCTTCTTCCTTTTCTATTCTAACACTACAAGAAAAACTGCAAACAGCGACAGATTTTTAGCAGCGGAAAGTTTCGTCGCAAATTAGTTACGAATTTTCGTGGAATCTATAAGGGATATTATTTAGAAATTTTTATTTCAATTATTTTAAAATATTACCGTCGAATTCTTTTTTCTGTCGCTAAACCATAGCAAATTGCAACGGTTTAACGTCATCATTTTTTCATCCCTGATTTCCGTTGCAATTTGTGACAGTTTACCGTCATGTATTTTTTGAAGCTATTTTGCAGCAGATTTTCAAGGGATTTGCAAGGGATTTATATGCTTATTTTTTATAAAATGTTTTACTTTTATGTTTTTACTAAGTTATTGGTAAGTAAAAATTAATTTTAAATAATTAATGTTAATAATAATATACTAATAACAAAAAAATATAATTACTATTAATAGTAAATAAAATTAAATAGTTAGAATTGATTAATTATTAATTACGAAATAATTAAGAAATAATAATAATTACTAGTATAGATTAATAAATAATATGTAATAATCAATGATTAATAAGTAATTTTTAATAGTTAACAAGTAAAATGAAGTGTAAATATTAATTATTCGTTGTTAAACTAAATTTATTTTGATAATCAATGATTAGTATGTATTAATTAATAAATAAATAGTAATTAAGAAAAACAAAGTGTTCAAAGTTTAAAAATAAGAAATTGAATAAATATTAAAGGATTTCGAAATTCAAAAAAATCAAACATTACCATATAAGTTATTATTTTTAGAAAATGTAAAATTTTATAATATTTAAAAACTTATAAATTATAATCTATCATTTTTAATTATTATATAAAATAAATTACTATTGTAAATTATTAAATGTTACTAAGTTATAATTAATATTTATCAATTATGTTTAATAGTAAATAAATATAATTAATATTTATATGTTCAAAGTTTGCCGTCATGTATTTTCTAAAGCTATTTTACAGTAGATTATGAATAGTTAGTAAATCAGACATAATCAAACTAATTTTGTCGGTTTTTCTTAATTTAGCTCCACCTTCGAAAACTTCCGTCTGTCTGAAGCTAGACAGACAAGATCGTTCTTTTCTCTGGAATGTCTCTCTCACGAAAATATCTCAACTTGCCTCCAAATTGACAGGACCTTTCTTTTCTTCATCTCCGCTTTTAATTTCTAATCTTATTTACATCCACGAGTTTTGTGCCTCTTTCCTTTTTTTTATCCAAATGTTGGTATACATTCATCCTGCTCGAATTAGGGCATCGCTGTACAGTTTGGAAACCTAGATTTCTAGATGAAATCAACAAGATGGTTACGATCACTACACCAAAATCATCATTTTGCAACGGCTTTGAGCCGTTGCAAATGTGTTTAGCAACGGCTTTTAGCCGTTGCTAATTCCTGGGTTGCAAACGTTTAGCAACGGACCAAAGCCGTTGCGAAATTTGTTTTTTGCAACGGCTTTGAGCCGTTGCAAAATGTTAATTTGCAACGGCTATTACCCGTTGCAAATTTACATTTAGCAACGGCTTTGGTCCGTTGCTACATAAACTTCAAATACGAAATGGTTTATTTCAGCAACAGCTTTTACCTGTTGCTATTTTTAATTTAGCAACGGTTTCTGACCGTTGCTAAATTGAAAATTTCCCCAAAAAAAAATATTTTTTTCTGTCCTCATCCAACATTCCATATACAGTAGAAATCAATGCATGTTCGATTAAAGTACCACAACAATTGATAATATTATGATATTTTCAATACATTCAACATAAACAAACTACATACTACAAACCACATACGTACCTTCATAAAGTACAAATACTGCAAACCACATACGTACCTTCATAAAGTACAAATACTACAAACAACATACCTTCATAAAGTACTAAAACACTACAGTTTAATATTTCCTGCACCACGGTTTAATAGACAAACAAAAGCACAGTAAAACATGAAGTCTGGAAAAAATCATCATGCACCATAGTTTAATAGTTCTTGGACAGAAAAACATAACAAAATTATATTAATCATAGAAGTAGCTGTTGAATTACAAAATAATGGAAATGAAACTATGCAATGCAATGTTAAATCTAAGTCTATCAGTTTATCATTCCAAAACTTGTCATTGTGTAATTATTTCCAAACCTGCATGTAACTATTTCTAAACCTGCTGGAATCAAGATCCAGTGAACCTATATGTAACTGGGTTAGCGTTCATTATTTATTGGTCCTAACTGAGAACGACACTTGGAATTTTTATGAACTTCTACAAGGGCATAATTAACCAAACGTTGTATTTTTAAACTTTCTATCCCATCATTTTCTTAACCAAGCTAAACTTTGGTTTAAATGTAAAATATGCTAAGACATAGGGATGACAGCATTAAGTGTACTAAATGCGGCATTACGTTTCTATGAAATAGCCCTTAAATAAATAACATGTAGAACTGAGCTATGCATAATCAATTAAGTTCAAGTATCAAATCACATCCATTAAGTTCAAGTATCCTGTCAACTTAATTTAAAATTCTAAGTTCTATTTTGATGTTCTGATAGTTCGTCTCTTTACATGTTTCACTGCACAAATAAAATTCTACAAACTGATTAATTCTACAAACTGACGTTTGATGTTAGGGATTCCCATGATTTCCTAAAAAAAATCTTACCCAATCGCTGTTAGCTTCAGTTCTGGGAACTAACACACTAACCTCGCTTGATTTAGCAGTGGTTATAGAGACCATCAATGGATCTTTGCTCAAATATAACTGGCAGCCACTTGTGTTGTCAATTGATATTGTTGGTGCGGAACCCTATAGTGATTAGCAGAACTAAAATGAATATATATAAAGCATGAAATTTTATAATGGTATAAAACATCAATACATATTTAACATAGTTAATTTTATAAACTTAATTAAGTTTTCTAAAAGACGGTTAACTTTGTTGGGTATATAGGAATGTACACTAGTAGTAATTAACAAAGATTTCGTTATTTTAACACTTGAGATTAGTGAGGGAGATACACGTTCTCATATCATATTCCTCTGTTCTAGTGTGGCAATTCAATCAATGTATGTAGACTTCTACAAAATAGTTCTTTCTACTTTATAATAAAGATTTTTTTTTTTAAAAAAATTCTATGTTTTGTTTGGGTAGGCACGTAAACATAGGGAAATATCATGGGTTTTACGGGCTTTAAACTGGAAAAATGATGTACGACCTGTGAACCATTAACTGGAACTCATGAAATGCAGAGACAAGTCTCAAATACTGCACCCTTACATGAAACCAGGACATTTGGTAGCAAGTGATTGATAACCATACAGATTGATTAGTTTTTCAAACCCAACAACTAACCTCATGTGTCATTTTACAACATCAACCAATTATATTTGAATTTTAATTCAAAATAAGGTAAAAATGTTGCAGCAACTGAATTAAGCTTTTGCCTCAATTAGCAATACTCATTGTTAACTTATGCATGGTTTTATAGGTATTTAGTATGCGTAGGTTCGATAAACTATTGGATATACTGCTGCATATGCAAAATCATTGTAGAAAATCATTATGGGTCTATTTGTATACATAATCCCGTTTATATCAGTAACTAATATAAGTATATGCAAAAATGATTATAAAACATCCAATATATGTAGATATGTATGACAAGTGATTTTAGAGGACCACGTTAAGTGGATTGAAAATAGAAGCTTTACCATGCTTTAATGGAATGTATGCAGAATTTGTGAAACATATTCACTTGCATTAAAATCTAATCTAACAATGTTTATTTACATCAAAATCCAATCTAACAATGTCTTACCCTATGTACAAAATTAAACTTTTCCTCTAAAATCGTTTCATATAGAAATATATTCATTTGTTTCCAGTCATGTGCAAAGTAAGCCGAACGTCATATGAAAATAAGAACTTAACCCATCATCACTAGCAAAACAATATCCATCACATCTGATTTTGATATCTTCCAAATTATGTTACTTTTGAGCAATTTCCGTATTTTAGCAACTACGTTTGCATTAATAACTATAAGGTTATATCAAATTTTAGCCCATGATCAATATATATGTTTAACTTGGTATTGAAGATGATTATAGACAAAATCTTAGACGAGGATGCAAATGCTTCATTACTCAAGCTAAAGCAAACACAACTGGTCATCTGTGCCCTTTAATATTGGTAAAATACTGTCATGAATTGGATTTTCTCCCTGGTTTGTTATTTTTCTACAGAAAATGGAATATGTATGCATGTACAAAGCAGGCTAAATATCTGAGAAACCTATAATTTGGTTATATCGTTTCTTGGATTTTAAAGAAGGTTGCACATTGCTTGTGCTATGAATCTTAGTCTGATTTTATCACGTTCTTTTTTCTTCATTATCCTCACAAAAAAGCCGCTTTTCTAGAGATGCTCTAAAGTAATGCAAAAGGCATTTCAATCTAAGTGTCAATCCATTTGGCAATATTGTTGTAGTTTAGCATTTATGACAGTGATCATATATTTACATACATATTGCTGGCTACTAGGCTTTTTCCTAATTCTTAGCTGTGTATAATATTGTACAAAATTCACATGTGTAACATATAATGTTTCCTACTTAACAGAAGATATACCTTGAATAAAATAGTAAATTGCACGAGAACCGACCAACAATTCCTTCCAAATTGTAATTTATGTAAGACTCAATCAAGATTGGAGCAGTATGGGGAAACACTGCAGGGGGACACACAGTCTCTAAAGACCTGCTAAACTAGCTCCATCTACCCTTACCCTAAGCCCATAGTCCTCCCAGATGGGCGCATCTTCATGCTCCACACCAGCCTCTTCAACACCTCCACCCAGATAGTCTATATTACTTGCATGATGCACAACTGAAGTTGTAGCTTATTAAAGTGAAAAATAAAAGCCATTTTTCAAAAGCAAAAAAAAATAGAAAAGAAGAAGAAATCATTGCCTTGCACTCTTGATAAATAAAAGTAATTTTTGCTAACTGATGTCTGCATGAATCAACATGACGTTTTACTGCAGTTGTCAGAAATGTTGCCCATAAACAGCAATATGTAGTAAGCGCACCTCCATACTATTAAATAACATGCCAGTAATAACTTGATGATTTTTGGAAATACATACCCCCCCCCCCTTTAAGTTGTATCTTACAGCACACAAGTCCTGCTCTTCTCATTAGGATACTTATTAATGCAATAAGACCCATTCAGAAGATTGCGTTTCACGAACACATCCATATCAAAATCAGACATCTTATGTCCTCTCAAAATAACTACAACTAGATTAAAACATGCAATATGATCAATAGTACCTAATTTTCTTGTAGCGGAGTTCATACCCCACATTCCTAACAACAATTCCATTAAGTTGAAGAAGTAGGTTTATCCCCAGTAGTAGAGTTACCGGAACATGAACTCAATTTGATCCTTTTATTGTGTCTGTTTTTGCTTTTAGCTTGATTAATCATAGCAGACCTTGCAAGGTTGTCAATCACACCGTCCACCTCCGCAGCTTGGAAGACGAAGTTGTCATCATCTCGTTTGCTTCTACATTTGATACGCAAGCTTGAGCTTTCAGCACAAGGTAATTTAATTGAAACTTTATTGTTATATAAATCATAAGTAGTCCTGCAAAATAATTTATCATTACATTTTCCATTTGCTGCATTATTCTCATGCTCTAAAGTTTTCCCAGGTTGACAGTTCATACCAGTCTCACCGCCACCATCATGCCGATCTAAATCACCATTCTCCTCAGTCACTACATCCATATAGCTAGAGAATCATCATGGCCATTTGCAGCATCATTGCTCGCTTTGATCCAAGAGGAGTAAATATTTGTAGGCCAATTATTAGATGAACTAGTAACTTTATGAAATGTTCTAGACTTTCCAGGCGCGTGCAATATATTAGTAGTTTTTGTTGTACTGACACCAACTGTAGTACAATGTTCTTGCATTTCACTTCAGATTCCATGTTCCACTTCTCAATGTTCATGCCTGTAAGATTTGAAATATTTTTCTCTTCAAAATCAGATTTAAAATAATATTGTGCAAGTTACCTATTGATAATTTTATAAACTTGTTGTCAGAAGCAGACCAATATAGCCAGAAAACAAGCAGGGTTACGATAATTCTTATCCGGATATTTAAGCTGTGGAGACATAAGATACACCAAACGAATTTCATGCATCTTAATTGAATATCTAGTTTTCTATTGCACACATACAGTGTTAAAATGGTATAATTTCACAACTTAGTTATTCGGTAGTCCACTTATATACGAAGATTAAACATGAAAATGGTTTAATTTCTCAAATACCATCCATGTTAATTTAGGAAATCCCTACACGCTGCCATTTTTTTGGTAAAACCAGATAAAAACAGTGTATAGCATACCATGGAAGTTGGTCTTTGCCCCATCAACAACCATCCTCCTCAATTGCATTGCCACTGTTTCAACGTCATTTCTGACAACTGCAGTAAAATTAAGTCAATAAAAGTAAAAAATAAGACCAAGAAGGGGAAGAAGAAAACAATTTTAGCAAAAACCAAGGCACTATGTACCAATCTTTTAAAAATAAAATAATACACACTAATATTTGCTGATAGTACAAGCGAGTACTTTCATAATACAAGTTATCTTTAAATGTACATGAATTGAATCAAGATAGTAAAATAATAAGGAATCATCCTTGAAGAAGAAAATATTTTTAAATGTCTACATAAGTATTATATCATATACATTGTCAGAACCTCATAATTCATGAAGAAGAAAATATACATTGTCAGAACCTCATAATTCATGAACAAGAAAATATTTTTGGAATCATCCTTGAAACTGAACTCTACTAATATTTATGTAGCCAGTAATTATGAAAACAAAATAAAGTTACAACAAATAAAATTGCTACAACGGCTCCTCAAAATCAGACATGCTTTCATTTAGTTGTAAGATAAGGTTTCCCAGATAAAGTTCTCTAGTCGGTTTTGGTTTAAGAACAACTTGAGTACATATATACATATATACCTTCACTAGATCATTCAACATTAGGCATCTTTATATGTCGTTCAACATTAGGCATCTTTATATGAGAGGTGAAGATATATTATTAAAATGGACATAAACTATGATATTGACTAGATCGTTCAACATTAGGCATCTTTATATGTTGTTACAATTAGATAGACATAAGAAATAATAATTTTAACTTATTGTTATTACAAACAACATACCTGGAATATAAAAGAAACGAGTAAGCAGGGAAACTGCATGGAATATCAATGACTATGCTTATTCTGCTTATAATATTGTGAGGTTGTTCCTACATGATATCCAGGACTAGAAACTGTAGTATCGGCACTTAGGTGATCAACACACGGTCCTAGCACTTTTCTTCTTTTTCCTCCCCCTTCTCTCCCCTCCTCTTGCTCCCTCTCTCTTTAAAAATGTTACATTTCTCCATTACTTGTATGCGCTCCGACTTTTAATCTTTCACCAAGTTGTTCAGCGTACTTAAATTAAACAATATACTTGTAAACTTATTTGATAAGTGTGCATAAAGTCATTTTCAAATGGACAAGAAGGTAAAAGGTAAGCGTGCATAAATTATATAATTAAGTATTTCTTTGGTCTTTTGTTGATACTTACGAGAACTCCAAGTTTTGTAAATCAAGCACACAAATATCTTTGAATGATTTATAGGAGACTACTGGGTGTAAGTATTTTACCTGCTCTTGGTTATGAAAACAGGTTATTTGTTTTTTAAAATTTGGTTATAAATATCACTCACCCGACCAATTCACATTCACATCTCTCCACTATTATACCATTATCTACTATTTATTTTTCAACAATTTCTAATATTGGCTCTTATTTGCTACACTTGCAGCCATTAACCACTATTAATTTCTCCCATCTTCGCTTCAGGTTAGATTTTGCACGTACTATAGAAGTTTGCCACATGAATATATGACCTATTTTAACAATCTAATAGTATTATGTTTCCTTTGTTTTAAAGGTTGGAGAGCCTTAATATTAAGCTTTTGGGCATCATCGAACCAGGTACTTTACTCCATTGTTCAGATCATAGCCAATAATTCATTTCAATTTAATTAAACAATGTTTCCGTGGTGTTCAGATCATAGTTAAAATGTTAACACGGTATCTAATGTTTTTTCAACCTATTTTCTTTTATAGGTATAATAGGTACACAATAAAATATTGGACTTCATACACATGAAAACACATTTCAATAGGATTTACCAATGTCACTCTCTAAGCTATCACCAGATGCCACCTAATAAGTGGTACCTACTGGATTTTGCGACAACTAATAATGTGTTTTTCCTACAAAACCACATATTGGGACTCTGGAGCCATTATTCAATCATGATATCATATTGCACCATTAATTGAATATAGTACCACACAGTTCACATTATATATCAAATTAATATTGATTGAACAGTGTTTAAAGGAAAATTTGAGCTGCCTGTGCTAGCACACTTATTTCAGCAACAAACCAACGTGCACTAACAACAGGAATGATATCAAAAACATTATATCATGGTTACTAAAAATCACAATTAATTTATAAAAAAATGACCTTTCTTGATATAGAGGCATGACTTCTGCAGCAAACTCCTCAGAATTAGTTCATAATCATTGACAATGGTGGCAGATGATTCTTTGAACATCTTTCCAATTCGCTTCTCTTCTTTTTTGGATCCAATTTCACTCCATACTTTTCCAGAAAATCCTTTAATACATTTTGTGTCAAGCTTTCTATCAACAAATATATTGAAAAAGTGAACAGTTAACAAACAAAAAATATGAGACGATACCCATATCCAAAAGAGAGCCAGCAAGATAAAAAATAACAGCATATATCATAATTCCATTCATTATAAGTTGGTTATCAAAATACAAAATTTATGGGTACTTGAAGGGTGTTAATTACTGGGGATCAACGAATAATAATTAGAACCATATACCGATTAGATTTGATGCGAATAATGAGAAAGTATATATTAGATAAAAATGAATGTTGCCTGCGCAAACAAGATGAAAGATCAAGACAGAGATGGCATTCGATATCTCTACAAATTTCCTCGATCTACGAATTACAGAGACGGCGTTTGACATCAGTGACAAATCAAATCGACTTCGATAAATTTCGAATCAACAAGAAAACAACTAAAACCAGTTTTTGTATACCTAAAATTGATCGAATTCGATTTTGAGATCTTGGGAAGTTTTCGATCTGGAAATATGGATGTTTTCGATCGAGGTTATTAGGGCAAGCCGGCTCTTTTTTTTTCATTTCTGCGTGAATCTGAAAATAGGGACGGAAAAATGAAATAGTACGCTATATTGGGATGGAGCGTGTATTGAGGGGCGTATTCAATTTCAGAGCGGTTTTAGGCCGTTGTAGAAAGCAGAACGGACCATGACCGTGGTATAAATATTTGCAATGGCCCATAGCCGTTGCTATTTAGCAACGGTCCTAAATCGTTGCAAATTGTCCGCCCTTGGGGGTTGCAAAATAGCTTGTATGGTGTAGTGGATCGATTTAAAAGACGTCTATGTGTAGCCCTAGATATATACATTAATTTCCTCAGGTTTGTATTTTTTAATTTGATAGTATTTTAATGGATATATGCTAAATTTGGTTAAATATCCATCAATGTTTGCAGGAGTTTTCAATTTATTATAATATTTTTTGTTTAAGTTGTTTTAGCTGAAAACTTCATGTTAATAGTGATTATAAAAAATGAAACTCTGTTTATATACAAATTTTATTTAAAGGTTCTTTCTTTTTTAACCATTGAATTATAGGGGTCTTCATGGATTATGTCTATGTGAAATTCATTAAAAAAATACACTACTGTAAACATCTTTAGATTAGCAGATAATATCTAAATTCATAAATGCTTACTAAATGATGAACGAGCTTAAATTCTGAAATCATTTAAAGAATATATTCTATGACGTTATAACATAGAAAGTAATTATTATTTCAGTTTTGTTAAGGAGTGAATGAAATTTCAATTGCCAAATATTTTTGATGTATTAATTTTGGTAAGGTGTTAATGTCTTATCGAAATAATTTACTATCCTTTAAATGTTTATTATTTCGATAATAGTTTAGATCCATTTAAGTCAAGCAAGGTAATATAGAATGGAATACTTTATAAAAACATATTGACAGGATAGTTCCTAATTCATTTTTGTGATACTAAATCCCAACAAGTATTTCATGCTGAGTGAGAAATATTCATTGAATTCTTTTTTTGTTTGATAGCCCATCCTATTTTCATTCATGAGTCTTTAGACATCGATGTTTAGCCATTTTGACAAAGGTTAGCGATGCTTGATTTTATTTTTCCTTTTATATGGTTTAAACAATGGTATATTTTCCATGATTTATTTTGGATATCAACTCTTTTCAATTGTTATTTTTATTAAATCACATGAAGTATTTTCGTTCGACACTAACCGAAAATATTCAAACCAAAATGTTCCTTTTATATTGACCATGTTTATGTAGTTAGTAGGGTAATGTAGCTAAAATCAATCAACCATATTGACACCTAAGATCCTATGCATGTTATTTTTATTAAATAACATTAGTATGTTGTAGGATAATAAATAAAATTTTAAATCTTGTTTGATGTTAACGCTTTCGGCTCCAAGTTCAAATTTTGACTTAAATTTAGGCGGAAAGTGCAAAATAATTGGCTCCAACCAGCGAAACATTTTCGCCTACCACGCTCAAATGTAACGAATCCATTACCAGCTTTCCTGTTTCCTTATTCTTCCCCAAAATCAAAATTTCCAGCCGAAATCTTTATTCCCCCAAAATCAAAATTTTCCCTTTGCATTTTAATGGCCTCGTTCTACCTTTAATTCATGGCGCTGTCACCACTAAACTGAATCTTTCCTCCTTGAACAATTCAATTCAAAACAGAGTTTTTTCGGCTCCTATATCAGATCAAAGCCGCGAGCTCCCATCGAAACCGCGAGCTGCTTCAAGATCACCTCCACGCGATTCTGAAATCCGTCAAACGGAGCTACTCAACCAACGTAAATCGAGGATCGGTCACTACTTCTTTTTTTTTCATAGCCTGTCTCGATTGAAGACTGATTTAAATGTGAGATTTTTGCATTTTTTCCACGATTACATGGGTTGCTTATTTGACTTTTGCAATTCAATTTCTTGTGTCTTTTGCTGGCTTGGCTTGTGAAAAATTGATATCTTATATATATTCTTACCTGTTACTTAGAGAATTTTATAAAGCAAAAACCGATTTTGATTTGAGCAATATAATTATGAATGGTTTTGCATCCAATATAATATTTGTTAGCGACTGGCTCTTTTTACATCCGATATAATATTTTTGTTTTCAGTTCAATTTTAATTTATTTATTTTGTAGGTATTCTGTTAACAAACTAGGAGTTTGATTCAAGGAGGCGGTTGTCAAGAACATTTTGAGTCTTTTGTTGTATCCCTTTGGTGAATTATTTTGAGAATCATTCATTTTTTGCTTGATTTACTACTTTATAAACGTTGCAAGAATTTACACGCATCTATTTACCTATGTAACACAATCAATGGAAGTTAATTAACTACTTTATAAGCGTTGTATTTTAAAGCACTTTCCCCTCCTTAAAAGTGTTTTGTGCTAAATGAGTTAACATGTTGGTTTACTTGTCTCTTTTCTTCTTTTAAGCACGTTACAATGAGTTAGATTAAAACCTTACGGAGGAATCAGTTGCGGACTTGTTGTGAATATGTCTTAACCTGAGAATAAAAATCAGAAAAAGAAATATAGAGGAGTATGCTATGAATCATATTAATCTCCAGATAGGTAATGCTATTCATTATATATCCTGGTTCTGATAGTTTGTTTTAACTGCTACAGTCAGTGCACTATCATTTCGGTGGTTTGAGAGTAAATCCAAACTTGTATGTCGATGGGAAGGTGTGTCTAAGTCTGTTAAATACATGGACGGGAAAGGAAATGAATAGGCTCAGGTGCGTCTGAGATTTGAATATCTAATTCCTTAAAGCCTGTAGATTACAATTTACTATCCATTACTAACTGAGTATTCCTTATTTTCTCCTAAACTATACTATTTTTGCTACCCATCTAATATTTTACTTTGTCATCTTTTCTAAAACGTCAGCACGCCTACAATTTACGAATGAACTTGCAGTGAGGAGTTGTAAATTGTACTTTAATAGTATCAGTAACTCTATAACTTATGATCTATTTCAACTGCATTTACAGAACAGCATATCAATTTACATCATTTACGGTGGTCGCAGCAATTAAGTTTTTTGAATCTGTCACACTACATGGAAATAGTTGGATGTGGATGGAGGTAGATGATGAAATTATTACAACACTAAGTTTATTGTATTCGCAGTAATGAAGTATGTTATCTTTTCATATCAAATCATGTAAATCACATTTGTTGTACAATTCATTGCATTTTTTTATTTGAATCACAAGGACAGTGCGAAATCTATACGCTTCTGCCACCAAAGAAGCATGGCCCAATAATAAAACCACTTCCAAAAAAAATTTCATGTGATCAACTATTAGGTTCACATTTACTTTTTGTATTTTTTCCCCTTGCTAATTTTTGTACATAGCTCCTGTTTTTATGAACATTTTGAATATTGTTGGTTGGTTTCCTACTAGTTTTGGTGATCTTGGTTCGTTAATTAGGGATTCCAGTTTGAGTTCATCGAGGCTAAACTGTAGTGGATTTGGAAGCTCAAACTGTAGAAGGGCTGGTGGTATGAATGCTTGTTTTATAGTTTTGTTGTTTATAATTCAGCTTGGTGTATGACACCTTGGTGTATGAATTGAGGAAGAATTGTGACATTCTTTTTTGAATGCGAATATGGATGTTCTTTTTTAAATGTTAATATGGATGTTGTTCTTTTTTGAATGCGATTATAGATGTATTTTCTTGCAAATTTATCTTTGTTTTTTTTTATATGTTGTTTTAGTGTTCACAATTGAATGATGTTAGTTCAAAATATGCACGTGTGTATGTGCATATATATTACTGTATATATATATACATATATATATATAAAAATTAGATGGGGAATAGCAACGAATTACCAACAAAAAAGTGATGTTAAGTTTACTTCAGTTTAATTTCCGTCGCTAATCCCTTGGCAATTGGTAAGGGTTTACCAATGCATCTTATTAATAATAATTTATTATAAATTACTTTTCCATCGGTAAATAGTTGGTAAATAAATTAAAATTAAATTAATAAATAAAATTATATTTTTATTCAAAAATAGTAGAATGATGGAAAACTGTCGGAAAACTCATGCAAAATTCCGTCGCAAAAATCTAACACGGATACCGTCATGGTTTTTACCAACCACACCATTATGCAGGAAATCCGTCGCTAAGGTCTGTTTAGCGACGGATTAGAAGCGGATACTACCGCAGCTATATGCAGATTTTCTTGTAGTGTAATTTTCTATCTCATCAATTCTCACCCTCTAACTTCTTTCTATTAATGATCAGGTATTTTTGATGTCTGAATAGTCAACATGATAGTTTTTGTGTTGATTTTCGGAGTCGAAAATCCCTGGGTTGTTACTGTGGTATCAGAGCTGAAGGTTAAGTGATTACCTTGGCTCTGTGGCATGACTCAGTAGAGATGGGGTTAATAATACCCTAGATTGAGTTTGAGTGTATATATACGAGTGAACGTATTTGTAGATTTTATAAAAGTTGATTTATATTGTGGAGATTTATTGGTTGAGTTGTTTATAAGTTTTGGTCAATCAGTTTGATCCACTGTATCGATGGGGGCTTCTAAACACTCAAGTATGATAAACCGACACAGTATGTTTTCAAAGAGGGTAAGTGAAATAATTTTACCTAAAATATATTTTGATATAAGAGAAAGGTATATCTTGGAATTATTATCGTATATTGGATGTGTTGGTTGATTATAATTGAAATGGTTATATAAATAACCAATTTGAGTTCGTATAATACAAAAGCAGATTAATTAAATATGAATTAAATCAGAATTGGAATTAAAATGCTGAAAACTGGGAAAAAATGTTCATAAAGGGATTTGAGTTAAATATAAGAAAATTTTAAGATCCTGGGAGATTTTAAATTGTCTACAAGTATCGTGAATGATATTTTGAAAAGGATTTAAAAATGAAAGTGTTTAAGATTTGAGTTTTGATAAGTGATATAGTATTGAACTCACTTTGATAGCTGGGAAATAACTCTTATGATGCTGGCCACATCATCAGTGTTCATTTTTGAATTCTAAGTGATGGATTACTACCAAAGATTTTATGTTGGACTGTTTTGAGGAAAACGAGTTGTTTGAAATCCGAAAAGGAATATTTGGTTTAGAAAAGCAAAGTTATTTAAAACTCCTAGGAAACGATTGTTAAATAAAAAACAATTAAATAGAAATTTGTGGAAGCAAATATGAATTGAATTGAAACCAATTAACTGGAAATTTAATTGGAATATAAATATATCAAGTAAAATCAGATTTTGAATTATGAGATAAGAATCTGAAATGGTATTGGATTGATGAGTTAGGAGTTGGAATCAAGAATGGAACTTTGGTTTGACATAGAATTTGGCTTGGATACGTGAATGATTTGGTTTGAGGGAAAAATTGGAATTTTGTTTGGAAATGCAGTTGTATATGCTGACAGGGTAACAGATGGAAAGGATATAATGATATGCCCGACACAAAGGTACATGTTTAAATTTCCATATGAGGTTTTATGCGCCGAATCGGCAATCCGCTTGGCTTTTTGATTTTCTTTTTGAAAGGAAAGGGCCTAGAGAGGCGAGTTGGGGTTTGAACTATTAACCGGTACAAAGGAAGTGCTGGCGATTTTTTTTTTGAAAATTTCGGGTGTTAGAAAATTTTCATTATTTTTGAAATTTTTCGTTAGGAGGAAATAAATTAGTAATTTAATTGGAATCAACTAATTCGGTTAAAACTGAAGTTAAGAAGTAAACGTATAATTTTTAACCCAGTTAATAGGGTATGTTTTCTACCTTAGCAATTTCGAGGACGAAATTATTTTAAGGGGGGAAGAATGTAATGTCCCGTATTTTTACGGTGAAATAATTAATTTATTTAATTAGAGTTGAATTATATTAACGAATATATTATATAAACGACAGTTGAACGTATAAATTATATTATAATTATAATCGGGCTCGAAATGGCGCTGCAGTTCGTAATTTGGCGATTCGAACTTCAAAAGAATATACAGAAGCCATTTTAAGTCGGATTTCTGTGAAACAAGAAACGTTCGGAGCTGGTGGAGTATATTTTTCTAGTGGAAGAGAAAAATCGAGATTTCGTCGTATAGATTTTGATTTATGTCCAAATCAAATTTTAGAAAAGTCGCTGTGGAATTCCTTTATAATTTATAATGATATATAAAAGGAATTTCATTATAAATCGAATATCGATTTAATCGGGATTTGAGATATCAAGCTAGAAATTCATATAAAAATATTTTGGAGCTGTATGGTATTCTAGTGTAAACATATACGATAATATTAAATTATTTTTATTTAATTTAAATGTTTTTAAATATATTTATATATTTAAATGGTTTATTTCGAGCTTTAAAAATAGCCACTTTTGCAAACGAACTCGGTTTCGTAATGTCAAATTATTGTTAGATTTCAATTTCCGTGATTTTTAGAGTCAATATATGGCTGCACTGGATTTTAATGTGAAATACAGTTGATAAATTGACCTTTAAAAATACGCTGTGTGAGCAAATGAAGTCGGAATTCGACGAAGCCAGTTTCGTTGGGTCCGCAATGTCAAACTGTAACTACATGCCCATTTTCGTGATTTTGAGGTATTGTATGTGCTCACAGTGATTTTTAAACAGCATATACAAACAGCGATGGACTAAAAAGAAATATAATAAGCGAATAAAAAAATATTTTACCATACTATAAATAATCCTAACATCCTAACCCTAAGTCGTATTCATCCCAAATCAATAGAAAATCCTCCGCACCCTCTTTCTCGTCTAAAAACCCATTTCAGGATCTTATAAAAATTAGTAAAATTGAAATCAATTCCCATAAATCACTATACATATATTTTTGGATTCATATGGATGACCTCTTCAATTTCATATTAGCTTCATCAAGTTCGGATTTGCTTTTGTTCGGTGTATTTTTTTTACAGCGAAGGGAAATCTTTCTAGGGTTCAATGGTTTGGCACAAATCAGAGCATTGTTTGGTAAATAGGACATCAGAATTGAGTTGGTGATAGAAATCGGAGTGTATATGGGAAGTTTGGTCGGTTTCGATCAACAAATGGGGTGTGTGATCCCCTGTCGCATAGGTTCTGGACAAAGAACGGAAATTTCTGGTTGAGTGCGAGTGTGACAAGGATGGTGTGGGCGTGTAGAGGAGTTGATGAGGAAGATTTTACATATTTTTGTTTGATTTTAAAATGAAGCGATTAAGGGGAAATTGGAGCTCAAAGAATACGGTGATGAATTGGAGCAGATTTCGGTAGTTTATAGGAGAGGGAAGAAGAGGGTAGCGGGTTTGGGCTTCTAAAAGTGGAGTTGTGCCGATGTGTAAGGTAAAGGCCCGTTAGAAAATAATAATCCAAGTTTAAATTAACTTATGATGATACCTTAACTTATAATTGTCATAACTTGACCATACTATATCAGAATTTCGAACGGTCAGATCCGTTGGGATCGTATGGACGAGAGCTCCACAATGAAACTGGTTGGGAGTGAATTGAAGCTCGTTTGGATTCATGGTGAAATTTAACACCTGAATCAAATCAACGACGGTTATCGTAATTTAACGATAACCGACCAAGGTGAGTAAATCTCACTAAATCTGTTCAACTTATATTTTTATAACGTATTTTTAGAATCTATAAATATTGATTGATTTACTGTGTTGGCTGTTTGGTTGAACTGCTAGTTAATTGGTTGAAAATATCGATAAGGATATATATAAATTGTAATCGAATATTGATTCTGTTATTAGAATATTCTATATTCGTGTTATTTATGTTGATTAACATCTGTGGATGCAGGAAAACAGGTCGGAGGGACCCAATTGGGTTCCTCAACATTTATTTTACTGTTTTTCATATATTGTGATATATGATGTGATCCATAACCTATTGTTGATTGTGTGTGGTTGATCATGGTTATTTGGTACTTTTAAATACCAAAAGAAATATTGGAATGTAAAAAGGGAATTTCAAACTATAATTTGAAATAAATTATTTATATAAAATCAAAGGATTGTACATAAAAAGGGAAATTTCAAAATGAACATTGAAGTAAAAATAGTCGTATGAAATCTAAGTATTTTATAAAAAGGAAATTTGAATTGATTATTAAATCCTGGAAGGTTATAAAATCAAAATGGGTTTTATAAAAAGGGAATTTGGGAAGTGTATGTTGAATTTAAGGATTTTATGAAATCAATGGATTTATAAAAAGAATTATTTAGAAAGTTTATAGAATTATAAAGGGAATGGGTGGGATATAAAAGAGATTATAGAAATTGGTTTAAAGAAAATATTTAGATAGAAATAAGTTTTAACAGATAAATGGAGACGATTTATTTATAAATAATAATTTATAAATTAAGATAAAATATTTATCGTTTGATAAATGGTATATATATATAAGTCCAAACTTATAAAGAAGAATAGAAATTAGTGTTAACCTCGGAATTTTAAATAAAATGTGAACTCAACATTTATAAAGGATGTATAAATGGGAATTAAGTGTTAGGAATGTAAAAGAAGATTCCGTATGAATAAAGCTATAAATAGAAGTAAATGGGATATTGGTTCGAAATATGAAATCAAACTGAATTGATTATATAAAAGAGATATTTTCTCACATTTGGTGTGAAAAATGAATTTAAGCAAATATTTTGTGAATAAACACTTTTATCAAAGAAAGTGGATTTTTGAAATAGAAGTTATACAGAATTGCGATTTCAAATGGCTAGAAATAAATATCTTGTTTAATAATGAAAACAAGTGTGTGATTTATAAACAAAATTTATAAATGAGCTGAATTTATAATTATCAGTGGATAGTTAAGATTGCAAATTCAATAGTGAATTTGGAAAATAGGAGATTTGGGTTGTTTTAAAAGAAGCGATGAAATCCATTTCGATATTCGAAATGTAAAAAGGATTAAATAAAACCCGTAAATAAGAGATAATCGAATATAAGTTATTCGAGGGAGATTATCGAATATAGTTTATTCGAAGAGAAATAATCGAATATAGTCATTCGAGAGGAGTTATCGAATAGATATTATTCGAGAGAGAATTGTAAGTTGAAATTCAATTATATCGAATTTGGGAAAGTACTATATACTTTTCGTTTTCAAATCAAGATGAAATTATTTAGTTATAAATTAGTTGTTTGTTTAATCATCAAAATTAATAAAGAAAAGTTATATTTAAGTTAATACATTTCAAAAGCATGAAATTATAACACTAGCATTATAATCAAATGATTTTTGTAAAAGAAGTGGATTCGTGAATAGAATCCGAGAGTTTGCGTAAGGAAGTTTGTTGAAGGGTTATAAGATGAAATTTGTTTATTTCAAGGTTAGAAATGTGGTTCAATTAAGGTCTGAGAGGTAATTATACCCCAACTTGATTGACTTCGTTTGTAACTAAGGAGTAGTTAAGGTTCGATAGTAAAGATTTGTTAAATGAATTTAGTTAGTGAGTGAAATGGCTTGAATGGACAAAGTGATGTTTTATTTAGGTATCAATTTAATTCCGACAAAGAAGTTTGGGAATGTTTTTCCCAAATAACAACCAGAAACGTTTTCTAAAGTTAGAAAATGAGAATTTACAAATATATAGAAATGGGGGAATGGATACATTAAAGATAATTTAATATAAAGAGATAAAGGTGGATTGATGATTTGATCGATCGAATTTCTATCTGGAAATAAGATTGTTTGTTGTACACTTTTTTTTTTTGATAGTTAAATCAGCGACTATCGAAGTTTTTGACCATTTTTACGTCGTCACTACGGAGAGACAGGGATCAGATTCATTATCTGAAAACCACTTTGTATAGACGTTAGCGTTGCGATCAAATATGATGAAATTAGTTGAAGACGGAGTTATGCAAGGACTATCCTGTTTACAGAATAGTGCCTTCGGTTTGTCCAATCCCAGGACAAACGTGAATGGACGAATGTCTGACAGAGTATATCTAACGGATCGCGTAAGTTGATCTCTTCAAACGTACTTACGTTTGGTGGTGGAGGAATTCGTTTCTCTTAGCTTTACACCCATGGTATTTTTGGCGAAATCAATTTGTGATTTGGCGGGTATGACATTGTGGCATTCGAAGTGAATGTTGGTTGAGTGTTTCAAAAGATACGTAATGACCTCAAGCCTCATCAACTGGGAAATGACAGAAATTGGGCAGGCAGCATGGCTATGAGGGTCGCTCTCATTAGGGTGTATATCACCTATCTAGAGAAAATCTGTTTCATTCTTTTATCTATGTTCGATGCTGTCCCTTTTCGGGAGACGGTGGGTAGCTCCCAACCGTTGGTGATATACATTTGATACACTCAAGCGAAATGAGTGGTCGGTCATGTGAGGGCCGGGTTGCAAGATGTTCTTGTTGAACCCAATGTATTCGCCTCTAGAGATACACTATCGGCAGGTGGTCCCATATCTTGTCATAGTTGGAAATCCATTATCAAATAAGAGCCCACGGTTTTTGTTTGTATACTATATATATGGATTGTGAGATGTAAGCGTTCTGCTAGATTGTTAATTACTTATGGTTAGACATTATTATAATATCAGAAAAGTATCGATTTCCAAAATGTTTTGGGTTATCGTAAGGTAAAAACCATCTGTATTTATGTGTGGATCGGTCTTACGATTATCTTTTCTTTTGAAAAGGATTTTGAAAAGTTAAACCGATGATTTGAGTTTACTCACACCATGTAACATCCCAGAATTTTAACTAAGTTTGATTTGGATTTTTATTTATAAAATTTTATTTTCTGAATGTAAATTGATTTTTATAAGATTTGAATATAAATTTTAACTTTGAATAATATTTTGTTTTATTAAATATGATTTTGTATAAGAAAAATAAACTTATTTTGAAAATTTATATTTAATTTATAAGATTTATGTATAAGTAATAATATTTTCTAATTTTGATAATATTGATTTGTAAAATATGAATTTGGTAAAGGATAATTTATTTTATGATTTTTTCAAGAATGATCATTATCTTATTTATTTTGGTAAATTATAATGGTATTTATAAAATTGTATAAGAATTGTTATCTATTTATTTGTGACTTAAATAAGTGTTAGAAAAGCATTTCAAGTTAGTAACACAAAATAAGTGTTAGAAATAATGTCGCAAAATGATTTAATATGAATGTAACATGTGTCCTAAAGAGGTGTCACCACCTTATTCACTTAAGGAACATGTGTTAACATGCATGAATCAAAGACACAAGGAAAGGAAAAGTGTCCTATGAGGTGTAAGCTCCTTATACCTTTAAGTTTCCTATATAAACCCACCTTAACCCTCTCTTTTCATCATCCTTCTCCATTTCTCATTTCTTCCATTTTCTTTCATCCTTCTCCCCTTCTTATCCATGGCTTCCTATGCCATTCACCTCTCCTCTTCCTTTCACCATTTTGCTTAGCCTTTTTCCTCCTCCTCTTATAAAAAGATAAGATTAATATATCTATATATATATTGGCAAAGAAGATGGTGCGCAGAAATACTGTTTGAGGGTTCGTTCAGCTAGGATCGTCTACGTGAAGTTTTGGAAAGCTGTTCGGTGAGAACTTCTAATTAAATTATTTATTTAAATTAGTAGTGATTAAATAATTAGTTGTTATTGAATAATTATAATTAGTTGAGATTAATTATAGTTAATTGTTGGTTGGATATGGATGTTCTTGTGTGAATGGATGTGCATGTAATTAGATGACACTGAACACTGAAGCGTTATTGACCGTAACGCTTGTGCACAACTGAATTGTATGTGTACGGGTGATGATTATAATTTTATGATCATCCGATTTATATGGTTGATTTACATGGAAGGAGATTTTAATCGATTACCTGCATGATTCCACAACCATAGTGTTGTGTGTGCATCATGCAAAATATTTTCTTTTAAGTAAAATTTTAATTTGATAGGGTTTGGAAATTTAAGTATAATATTTTATTATACCAGAACGTTCTAGGATGACAGAGAGGATAGTGTCTAGGCTTGGGTTTGGAAATGAAGTTTCCTGCTCTCCCTGGCTATCCCTAACTGATCCGACGAATGGGAAGGTTAATTTGAAGTTATTTCAATTTAGAAATGAATTGGAATTTATGAAAATTGAACTTTATATCCAAAATAATTTGAAAAGTAAATCAAAATGATTTTAAAAGGGTTATATAAGGATATAACGATTTTCTAAGATATTTTGAAGTATCGTAGAATAATGGTTATTATGGTAAAAATAGAGCGTGTTGCATAACGACAATTTACGTATTTTAGATGCAAACTTTAAACGCTTATAACTTTTGCAATCTAAATCGGATTTCCATGAAACGAAAAACATTTGATTTATATAAACAAGAACTTTCAAATGAGTGAAAGCAGATTTTAATTTCGAGTTATAATTTTCAAGTTATGTTTGAAACCGTTTTGGAAAAGATCGATGTAAGAACAATTGTTGCCCATAACCATAAACAGCTATTTTTAAATTATTTAAAAATATGAAAAAAAATTGTAAAATCATTACAAATTATGAAAAAGTGTTTTCAATTGTAAAGTTTAAGTTTTGGCTAAGATAAACGATATTTTGATCAAAATAGTTAAGATATCTGTTTTGTAACACTTTTGTAACATTTTTGGAACGCTTCTGTAACGCTTCTTCGAAAACAATCTATTTTGAAGTTTTAACCCGTAAACGATTTTCCGAACTATATGTAATGATTTGTGGAATGTTTTCAAAGGTTTAAGAGTATTAGAAATATTTTATATGGAATTTATATTTATACTAATACGGGTTTTTAATACTAAATAATTGGATATGGTTGGAGATAAATCTTTGAATGTTTGATATTAGTTCGGTAAACGAAAACTCTTATTATCTGAGGAATTTAAAAGGGTATTTCACCGTTATTCCGCTTATAATATGAGTTGGATACGGAAATTAATATTGAAGATAAGTTGATGGTATCTCTATCCAGATCTAATGTCAAAGAGTTGAATAAACCTTTCAATTAAGATACGGGTTCTCACCTTGATTTAAATAAGCTAGATAGAAATAATCTTCGATATTTGGTATGAACTTCATGATGTAAATGTATACTATCTGGGGAATTTGAAAGATATTATTATATCGTTATTCTACTTATAGTATTCGTTGATTATGAGAATTTATATCGAATATAAGTGGATAAAATTTCTGTGTAATTTATGATTCAATGACGATTGATTTGGGTTCTGTCGTGAATCGTATCTTCAATAATACCATTCTTGAAACCCAATAAGATTGAGTTGTGGAAATTCATATCGTAATTGGAATTTAGTCAAAATCTTCGATCCGAGGGAATTAAAAGTAAGAAATTGAAGCGAAGGTATACTCTTTGATTTCAAAGAAGAATTTAAGATGATAACGAGATGTACGAAATTATAGAAATTCAAATCTTTAGTTGTAAATGAATTGATAACTATGTGGAAGGAGATTTGAATTGAAAATCCTGTGTGAACCATAGCTACTGTTTAAAGTACGCTTATTACTTGGAAAGACCGGGATCGAGCATATGTTCGAAAACCATTCCAAGTAATAATACGACGTTATGAAGCAATTCAGGACTTGGTAAACGACGAATGAAGACCGGGAATATTTGAATTGTTTAGATTGATTGTTGATTAATGTCTCGGTTGGGTAGGCCACCCGATACGAGATGTGAGTTGCATGAGACCTGAACAAATTTAAGTATTTTCAGGTTGTTCCGTTCAGACCCAGAACGGTCTTGTATGGATGGTGTGTCTGACATTGAAATTGACTGCATAGCACTGATTTCCGTTAATGAATATCGGATTTGTGGCAATATATTATCCTCGTCTCTAAGTCATATGAACTTAGAGGGTATGCATTGATTGAAATCAGTGATATGTCGTGAATTATCAATGTGACATACCCAAGTTAGGAAACGAGCTAGTGATGATCAAAGAATGGCTTATCGAAGCATAGCTTTGTGTATGACGTGACATCGACAAACCTCACACCCCGGATGATGAGAAACTGGCGGTTAGGTTGTGTATATATATGAATTGATGATGACCGCTGCAGCAGTGGGAAACCACTTATGACTTATGGAATAGGGTATGTTCGGGGGGCCGCGCCTGGTCGAAAACCGTTGATCTACCTCGCGATTTGTATTGGTGTCCGCGTCTGGATGAAAAGCCCTTGATTACATTTCGTTTGTGTTCTGATTGATCTTTCGTGCTAGGAATCATCAAGTTGGAAACCCAAATCTCCAATACGTACCACACGATTTTGGTTTGTATATATATATGGCGACATAATAGGATGGGGTATTATGCCGTCTAGGATTAATACATTTATTTGAGAAATGTTTTCCACACTATATATATATATTATGGCTTTGAAAGAGGATTTTACGTATGAAAGCATGTTTGGTTATCATAAGATAAACCTCGCCCATCTGGTGTGCGCTTGCCTTGTGTGATGTGGGACGAGCTAATGATAACTTCATTTTAGAAAGGTCGTTGCGTATTTATATGCACGGGTATTCACATGGAGTAAACCCGTTCCGCGTTAGCGGCGTGGTACGGTGAATTTCCCAACTTTAAAATGAATCCTAAATAATAACTGTTTTTGAGTTCTCACACCAGTCCCACGACTGACCTGGAGTTTATTGTTCCTTTCTAAACTCTGGGTGCCCATTAATTTTCACACGGGCAGCCAGTAGTTTAGCTTTACAGTTTTAGTTCGTTGGAGCATGGTTCGGAGCACTTTCTGAGTTGGAGTCCACGATAGAGTTGAAGCTTCCGCTGTATCATTTCGATCTTCCGCTGAGAGTATATTTTCTTTCTTCCGCTGTATACGTTTATGTTGTAACTCTGATATTCATGTAACTCTGATGTAACATTGTAATTTGCAATGAAAAATTCTGTTATTTTGTTCAATGTATGTATGCACCCATAACAATTCGTCTTTCTGAACGGTTTAAGTTGGTTTAATTACCGGCGAAAACTGGTCAAAAAGGCGGGTCGTTACAGTTGGTATCAGAGCTTTGGTTATACAAAGCTATGGGGTACGTACATATTTGGACAAAAGAATATGACTCCTCAGAGTTATATTATCTCATTAGAGATAGGGTTAGAAATACCCTAGAATGAGATTTTGGAATATTATGACGAGAGAGCGTATTTTGAAATCTATATAAGGTATTTTTGAACAAGTAAATCATTTTGGAACGATAATTATTTGAAATATATTTTTGGAAATAAGGGTTTCTAGTGTTTTATTCGACGTCAGGATTGGACTATCGAGTATGTAAGGGTTTTAAATATACGTTTGATCAACGTATATGCGAAGTCTAATATATACTACATAGATATAGAGTCACGCTCTAGTCGCTTGGGGATGATTCTGGTGATTGATGCATCATCATCAGTCTTATTTTTGAGTTTCGAAAGTGGGATGACTATATGATTCCAGTTAATACGTCGAGGAATACCTAAAATACTTCGATATGTTAAAGGAATATAATATAAGGACAATATGTTATAGATGCAAAAACCAACTATTTTGATAATAACAAAAAGGGATATTGTAGAAGTAAACTATACTTAAGAATTAGAAAGAACACGTAAGTGTGAAAATTCATTAAGAAATTATATCAATACCACCTCTTAAAGAATCTGAAAATGATTTAGACTTAAGTTAAGAATTTGTTTAAAGACATGATTTTGACTTAAGAATGGGTTTTAAAAAAAAAATTAAACCGTAACAAACCTCGAAATAGGAAAATTTGGATCTTTGAAATATTAAATTTGAAGAAGTGAGTTCTGAAAATGATAAGATTAATATTTGAAACAAATCTAGCTTGAACATAATCAGGGTGCGCAGAGGAAGCGTGATGGTATTTTTTTTTAAATAAAACCGTTTTAAGAGATTTTCAGGCTTGTTGAGTAAGAAAAGTTTTCTAAACAAGATTTGATATTTTTTTTAAAATGAAAAGAGTTATATATATTTTGAATTTTAATTGGATTTAGAAAAAGTGTTATTCGATTTGGTGAATACGACAACTAAAATATGAATATTAAATGAGTATAAGTTTAACTTATAAATGGGGTTAATATGAGATTATATTGAAAACAATTGGAATAACAATTTGAAATAGAATGAGTATTTTGGAAACATAATTCTATCTCTTCCCTTATCGCAGAGTTTTGCTCGACCCATTGTCATCCTTTGAATATCACCCTGAATTGTCTATCCAACTTTATTTCTGAATTCTTCCTTTTGGCTCTGCTCTAATAAAGCCATGGACAAGTGAATTAATTTGGATTTGAAACCAGTATTTTTGAATTATCTTTTAAATTGAATTTGAATTCGTATTGAGTGCGATAGAATTTCTAATACTAGATTTAACCAAGATGTTATTTGCAAGATAATGGAAAATTTTGGGAGAATTTATTGGAGAACTTGGATTTAATTTCTAATTTAAGCTCTTATAATTGATAAGAAAATCATGGGTTCCGAAAGAACAAGTTAGGAAGATAATTTCCAAGCTTTAAAATATTCTTAGGGTCGTAGGTACTGGACAATATATATTCTAGTTTCTCCTTAGTAAGGGTAGTAGCCCTGAGTCTAACTCAGAGAATTCGATTATAAACAAGACCTGTGACGACCCCAGAAAATCACGAGATCATAGAAGTATCCTTAGGCTCTACCTTTAGTGAGAATCAGACAGAGTACCCTGAGAATGATATGAGCCTTGGTTCTGACCATTACATTTCCGATGTATTTAGAGAGAAATTAGAATTTAAAATTTGTAAAGGAGTTTAAATTTACTCGACTTCCTTTTCGAGGACGAAAAGTTCTTAAGGGGGGGTGAATGTAACATCCCAGAATTTTAACTAAGTTTGATTTGGATTTTTATTTATAAAATTTTATTTTCTGAATGTAAATTGATTTTTATAAGATTTGAATATAAATTTTAACTTTGAATAAGTATTTTGTTTTATTAAATATGATTTTGTATAAGAAAAATAAACTTATTTTGAAAATTTATATTTAATTTATAAGATTTATGTTTAAGTAATAATATTTTCTAATTTTGATAATATTGATTTGTAAAATATGAATTTGGTAAAGGATAATTTATTTTATGATTTTTTCAAGAATGATCATTATCTTATTTATTTTGATAAATTATAATGGTATTTATAAAATTGTATAAGAATTGTTATCTATTTATTTGTGACTTAAATAAGTGTTAGAAAAGCATTTCAAGTTAGTAACACAAAATAAGTGTTAGAAATAATGTCGCAAAATGATTTAATATGAATGTAACATGTGTCCTAAAGAGGTGTCACCACCTTATTCACTTAAGGAACATGTGTTAACATGCATGAATCAAAGACACAAGGAAAGGACAAGTGTCCTATGAGGTGTAAGCTCCTTATACCTTTAAGTTTCCTATATAAACCCACCTTAACCCTCTCTTTTCACCATCCTTCTCCATTTCTCATTTCTTCTATTTTCTTTCATCCTTCTCCCCTTCTTATCCATGGCTTCCTATGCCATTCACCTCTCCTCTTCCTTTCACCATTTTGCTTAGCCTTTTTCCTCCTCCTCTTATAAAAAGATAAGATTAATATATCTATATATATATATTGGCAAAGAAGATGGTGCGCAGAAATACTGTTTGAGGGTTCGTTCAGCTAGGATCGTCTACGTGAAGTTTTGGAAAGCTGTTCGGTGAGAACTTCTAATTAAATTATTTATTTAAATTAGTAGTGATTAAATAATTAGTTGTTATTGAATAATTATAATTAGTTGAGATTAATTATAGTTAATTGTTGGTTGGATATGGATGTTCTTGTGTGAATGGATGTGCATGTAATTAGATGACACTGAACACTGAAGCGTTATTGACCGTAACGCTTGTGCACAACTGAATTGTATGTGTACGGGTGATGATTATAATTTTATGATCATCCGATTTATATGGTTGATTTATTTTGCATGATGCACACACAACACTATGGTTGTGGAATCATGCAGGTAATCGATTAAAATCTCCTTCCATGTAAATGAAGATTTATTTTTCAAATATTGAAATATTTTCTTTTAAGTAAAATTTTAATTTGATAGGGTTTGGAAATTTAAGTATAATATTTTATTATACCAGAACGTTCTAGGATGACAGAGAGGATAGTGTCTAGGCTTGGGTTTGGAAATGAAGTTTCCTGCTCTCCCTGGCTATCCCTAACTGATCCGACGAATCGGAAGGTTAATTTGAAGTTATTTCAATTTAGAAATGAATTGGAATTTATGAAAATTGAACTTTATTTCCAAAATAATTTTAAAAGTAAATCAAAATGATTTTAAAAGGGTTATATAAGGATATAACGATTTTCTAAGATATTTTGAAGTATCGTAGAATAATGGTTATTATGGTAAAAATAGAGCGTGTCGCATAACGACAATTTACGTATTTTAGATGCAAACTTTAAACGCTTATAACTTTTGCAATCTAAACCGGATTTCCATGAAACGAAAAACATTTGATTTATATAAACAAGAACTTTCAAATGAGTGAAAGAAGATTTTAATTTCGAGTTATAATTTTCAAGTTATGTTTGAAACCGTTTTGGAAAAGATCGATGTAAGAACAATTGTTGCCCATAACCATAAACAGCTATTTTTAAATTATTTAAAAATATGAAAAAAATTTGTAAAATCATTACAAATTATGAAAAAGTGTTTTCAATTGTAAAGTTTAAGTTTTGGCTAAGATAAACGATATTTTGATCAAAATAGTTAAGATAACTGTTTTGTAACATTTTTGGAACGCTTCTGTAACGCTTCTTCGAAAACAATCTATTTTGAAGTTTTAACCCGTAAACGATTTTCCGAACTATAAGTAATGATTTGTGGAATGTTTTCAAAGGTTTAAGAGTATTAGAAATATTTTATATGGAATTTATATTTATACTAATACGGGTTTTTAATACTAAATAATTGGATATGGTTGGAGATAAATCTTTGGATGTTTGATATTAGTTCGGTAAATGAAAACTCTTATTATCTGAGGAATTTAAAAGGGTATTTCACCGTTATTCCGCTTATAATATGAGTTGGATACGGAAATTAATATTGAAGATAAGTTGATGGTATCTCTATCCAGATCTAATGTCAAAGAGTTGAATAAACCTTTCAATTAAGATACGGGTTCTCACCTTGATTCAAATAAGCTAGATAGAAATAATCTTCGATATTTGGTATGAACTTCATGATGTAAATGTATACTATCTGGGGAATTTGAAAGATATTATTATATCGTTATTCTACTTATAGTATTCGTTGATTATGAGAATTTATATCGAATATAAGTGGATAAAATTTCTGTGTAATTTATGATTCAATGACGATTGATTTGGGTTCTGTCGTGAATCGTATCTTCAATAATACCATTCTTGAAACCCAATAAGATTGAGTTGTGGAAATTCATATCGTAATTGGAATTTAGTCAAAATCTTCGATCCGAGGGAATTAAAAGTAAGAAATTGAAGCGAAGGTGTACTCTTTGATTTCAAAGAAGAATTTAAGATGATAACGAGATGTACGAAATTATAGAAATTCAAATCTTTAGTTGTAAATGAATTGATAACTATGTGGAAGGAGATTTGAATTGAAAAGCCTGTGTGAACCATAGCTACTGTTTAAAGTACGCTTATTACTTGGAAAGACCGGGATCGAGCATATGTTCGAAAACCATTCCAAGTAATAATACGACGTTATGAAGCAATTCAGGACTTGGTAAACGACGAATGAAGACCGGGAATATTTGAATTGTTTAGATTGATTGTTGATTAATGTCTCGGTTGGGTAGGCCACCCGATACGAGATGTGAGTTGCATGAGACCTGAACAAATTTAAGTAATTTCGGGTTGTTCCGTTCAGACCCAGAACGGTCTTGTATGGATGGTGTGTCTGACATTGAAATTGACTGCATAGCACTGATTTCCGTTAATGAATATCGGATTTGTGGCAATATATTATCCTCGTCTCTAAGTCATATGAACTTAGAGGGTATGCATTGATTGAAATCAGTGATATGTCGTGAATTATCAATGTGACATACCCAAGTTAGGAAACGAGCTAGTGATGATCAAAGAATGGCTTATCGAAGCATAGCTTTGTGTATGACGTGACATCGACAAACCTCACACCCCGGATGATGAGAAACTGGCGGTTAGGTTGTGTATATATATGAATTGATGATGACCGCTGCAGCAGTGGGAAACCACTTATGACTTATGGAATAGGGTATGTTCGGGGGGCCGCGCCTGGTCGAAAACCGTTGATCTACCTCGCGATTTGTATTGGTGTCCGCGTCTGGATGAAAAACCCATGATTACATTTCGTTTGTGTTCCGATTGATCTTTCGTGCCAGGAATCATCAAGTTGGAAACCCAAATCTCCAATACGTACCACACGATTTTGGTTTGTATATATATATGGCGACATAATAGGATGAGGTATTATGCCGTCTAGGATTAATACATTTATTTGAGAAATGTTTTCCACACTATATATATATATTATGGCTTTGAAAGAGGATTTTACGTATGAAAGCATGTTTGGTTATCATAAGATAAACCTCGCCCATCTGGTGTGCGCTTGCATTGTGTGGTGTGGGACGAGCTTATGATAACTTCATTTTAGAAAGGTCATTGCGTATTTATATGCACGGGTATTCACATGGAGTAAACCCGTTCCGCGTTAGCGGCGTGGTCCGGTGAATTTCCCAACTTTAAAATGAATCCTAAATAATAACTGTTTTTGAGTACTCACACCAGTCCCACGACTGACCTGGAGTTTATTGTTCCTTTCTAAACTATGGGTGCCTATTAATTTTCACACGGGCAGCCAGTAGTTTAGCTTTACAGTTTTAGTTCGTTGGAGCATGGTTCGGAGCACTTTCTAAGTTGGAGTCCACGATAGAGTTGAAGCTTCTGCTGTATCATTTCGATCTTCCGCTGAGAGTATATTTTCTTTCTTCCGCTGTATACGTTTATGTTGTAACTCTGATATTCATGTAACTCTGATGTAACATTGTAATTTGCAATGAAAAATTCTGTTATTTTGTTCAATGTATGTATGCACCCATAACAATTCGTCTTTCTGAACGGTTTAAGTTGGTTTAATTACCGGCGAAAACTGGTCAAAAAGGTGGGTCGTTACACACCAGTCCCATGACTGACCCAGAGTTTACTTTTTTTTTGTTTTCCCTAAACTCTTGGGTGCCCAAATTTGTATGGGCAGTCAAGTAGTTCAGGTCTTTACAGATGTATTTGGAGGAGCTTGAAGCAGGAGGCTTCAGGATTGTATAGCTATTGTTATTTTCTGATGTGTGTAAGTGTTGTACTCTGATAATGTTGTTGCATATATATATCGTTTTATTTCAAAGTTATGTTATATATTATATTTTATTCGTTCCGCTGTGAGATTCGTATTACTCTGTTTTTGTTCTGTGGTGTTCTTCTTCCTCTTCTATTCTAATTTTCTATCTCATCTATTCTCACCCTCTAACTTCTTTCTATTAATCATCAGGTATTTTTGATTTCTGAATAGTCAACATGGCTGTTTTTGTGTTGATTTTCGGAGTCGAAAATCCCCGGGTCGTTACATTTGGACAGGATTGGAAGCAAGTGAATTTTACGGTTAAATTAACGACTATTTAATTTTACTGTAACCGATCCATTTCAAATTGAATCAAATCAAGGTGAGTTAAACTCACTCAGTTCTCCCACTTACATTTTATATAAGTCAGGTTTTATAATTGTGTGTTATGGTTGCTAATGATTGCTATGGTTGCGAATGATTGTCTGTCTGTTAAATATATATATTTATATATTGATTGAACCGATGAAATTAAATGTTTTTTTAATTTTAGTGGAAAACCAATCATTATTTTAACGACTGGACCCAATAAATGTAACTTACCTTGTTGGTCACGTTTAGAATAATATAAACATGTTAAATATAAATGAATGCTTGAATTGATGTCATTGATTGATTGTTAAATATTATTCATGTTTATTTAAATTGAATTATATCATTTGAGATAACCAATTGGAATGCAAGGAAGTACAGGTTAGAGGGATCCAACGGGACTCCTCAAATATAGTTAATGATATTTATTTTCATATTATCATTATATAAACTGTTCTGATGAGATGATTGATTTGGTTGTTGAGCGTTGAACTGAAATTCAACCTTTGTTTTGTTTTAACCAATGGGTAATGTTGGTTGAGTAATTAACAGTAAATGGCCTAAAAATGAATTGTTTTCTAAATATTGATTTACCGTCAGGTAAATCGACGAAATGAAGTTATAAAATTTATTTTATAACTGAAGACAGATTTTTAAATCTGTATTTTGAATAAAATTTTGTTAAAGGGAATAAATATTTATTATTTATTAATTAAGTTTATAATAAATTTTTATTTGATTTTATAATGAAAATTCTTATGTTAAGAAGATTTATAGGCAAATGAGCAGAAATTAACCTAACGGTTAAGAGTTGGATAATTGTCTTGTTAAGAAACAGTTAAGTGGAATTATTTAAATTAATAATTAATTTAAATAAAGAACTAATTGGAACTGGTTAACGAGATAACCGTGTTTTGAGTTGACTAAGTCGTTTTAATTGGGATTGATAAATAAATTAGTTTGTTTTGAACTAATCTAATGAAATAATTTAATGAATATATGTTTTAATTTTAATAAGGCTTTAAAAGGAAATTTACTATTTATTTTAGTTAATAAAGAAGTTAACCAATTATATGGTAGTTAATGACGAAGTAAATTATTATTTTAATAATTTAAGTATAGTTGTAATGAAATTGAATTGAGTTGCGAAAGGAGTTTATGAACATGTTTTATATTAAAACCCGAGTTTTTATAACGATGTTGTAAAAGGGAATTTTAAGCAAATATGATAGCTTAAAATAAATATTTATTTAATATTTGAAATTAGAAAAAGGAAATTGAGAAGTAGGGAAATAGTAGGTTAAGTGAGGGTTATTCCGAGGTTTGGAATGTGATATTCCGAAGTTCGTATGGTTAATGAAGTGAAATTTATTCTGAGGATCGGGATGTGATATTTTGAAGTTCGGAATGTTAATTAAAGGAAAGAGTATAAGCTAAGTAAAAGGTTTTTGAAATGGTAATGAATATAAGTTGTTGTAAATGATTTACAAACAATTTTGTAAATGGAAGTTAAGAATTAAATGTAATCAAAATGTTAGTTGTCGATAATAATTTACAAATGGACTTTGTAAATGAAGTAAGAGATTTGAAAAATGAATTTGTAACTGGGCTTACAAATAATAAATTGATTTATTTGATTTATAAACTGAAGATATTTGAAAAGGTCGCTATGTGATTTTAGACAATGCATAAGTTGTTGGAATAATTTGAAAAAGGTATAACGTAAGAAATTACAAAGTTTTGAAATGAAATCTGTAATGGTTGTTACAGACAATAAGTTGAATTGTTTTAATATAAATAAATATAAGGATTCGTACGAGATGTCAAGTAGGTAATATTTTTGAAGATACTTATATAAGATTTGAAAAGATAATTATATTAGATTTGTTAAAGACAGTTATATATGATTTAAAACAAATATAGTACTGCAAACAAGTTTTGAAGAATTTTATAAAGGAATCTATTTTTAATGGAATTGAAGCTCAGGAATAATATTATAAAGGATCATTAAAGATTAATAGAGAATTATTATAATAATAGTTACTTAATTATTTATTAAGTAAATGGTGTTGAGATTTAAAGAAGGTTTCCAAAGGAAAACATGTGGTTAATAAACTTCTATTTATTCGGAAGATATGAATGTTGTTGGTCAAGGTATGAGAGGTAAATAAAATACCCCAACTTGAATGACTTCGCGATTATCCAGGAATGGTGTTAGTCTATAAAGGAGAGAAATTGAGGGGAAACATAAGTTATGATTTCCGTAGGAATATTGAAAATTGTATTTGTAAAGTCTATAAGTAAATGAAATGATTTTTAAGAATATTCTTATTTTTAATAAGAAGTAAAAGGTAAACTCCAATATTGGAAGATTTTAAGAATATAATTAATAGATGCTAATCAAAAGGCCAAGTATTGCCGACTAATGAATCAGTGAACTCATTTTATTTCCAAAATTATTTATTTGATAGTTAAAAAACCATCTATCAAATCTGGCCAAATATGATTACTCGTAGGGAAAGACCAGGATGAAATTATATTCGAAAACCATTCCGAACCAGCAAATATGTGGAAGATGTTAGTTGAAGATGGAGCATTGAAGACCGTGGATCTTCATAAATGGAAGAACCACTTGTTGAATTTCTTTGGTTTAGCGGCCAGAGATATTTCGGCAGTGATTCTATCGTGAGTGAAATCTTCGGATTGCAAGGACTATTCGCTACTGATCCTTGGGGTGATACCTATATAGAATGTGGTAGGAGGGTGCCTTCGATTCATCCTATTCCTGGATGACTTGAATGGAAGAGTGTCTGACAGAGTATTTCCAAAGGAGTCACGTACAATGAATATTTACAAACGTATTTCTGTTGGTGGCAGAGAAGTGCACACTTTTCTTAGCTTAACGCTCAGAGTATTTTGTGGAAATCAATTATGTAATATCTAGCGGATCTAATGATGTGGCATTCAAAGTGGATGGAGATAAGCTGTTCTAAAGCATAAGCTAAACCTCTAGCCTCATCAACCAGGAAATGACATAAAATCGGGTAGGTCGCATGGCTATATGGGTGGCACCCATCAAATGGGTATATCATTACCTGATCTAGTGAAATCAAATGCCTTCGGTTGTCCCTTTAATTTTTATATGTATGCTATCGGTTCGGTCAGCTGTCTAATAACCATGATAACGATATATTCGGTACTCTCAAGCGAAGTAAGGGGCCGGTCATGTTTAGCCTGGGTTGCAAGATGTTCTTGTTGAGCCCCAATGTATTCATCTCCAAAGGTACATTGTCGGGAAGGCGGTCCCATACCTTGCCAAGAAATCCATTCTCTAATAAGAGCCCGTGGTTATGATTGTATACTATATATGTAGAGCTGAGATGCAAGCGTTCTGCTAGAATGATATTTATTTGTATTTGGACACTATTATAATATCAGAAAAGATATTGGTTTCAAAAATGTTTTGGGTTATCGTAAGGTAAAAACCGTCCGTACTTATGTGTGGATTTGGTCTTACAATTATCCTTTTCTTTCGAAAAGAATTTGACTTTAAAATCAAGTGGTGTGGTACCTTTAAACTTAATGTGTTTTTTCTCACTCTGGTTCACCAGACTGATTTGGCGTTTGTAATGCTCGGGTTAGGCAGGTTCGTACAGGTTTAGGTTATTGGATGCAGTGAAGAGACGAGATGGAGAAGTCCAGAAGTATGATATGTGGTTGCTATTCCGCTGTCTGTTATATATGAGGATAGAATATTATAACTTTCCAGATATGTTGATGTACTCTAATGATTGTAGGTTTTTATTTCAAGCTCTCAATAAAGATCTATTTCTATATTATATTTTGTTTCGTTGCGATGTGAGACAGTGTTGTGTTGATTCTTCTTCTTCAATTCTAATATTTTTTTCCTTTCTTTTCTCATCCTCTAATTTCTTTCTAATACCGTTCTTGTTTTTTCAATGCTTGAATGGTCGACAAGTGTTAAATGATTTGTGTATTATTATCGATTTTCGAAAATCCCTGTTCATTACACTTTTATCTATCCCTTTTGAATTGCATTATTGACGGAATGGACCTTAAATACTTTGAAAGCCTTTTGCTGTCGACATCCCTTTACTATAACATTGTTCCCTATACCGCTATGATAGTTTTGGTACTAACATTTGCCTCCATGCTAGTGAAGGGGCATCCTTGAATTTTCAAGCCCCCGGTTTCGTTCGGAGCTTCCATAGGAGTCTATTTGTTTTTTCCGCCTTTTTCTTTAAATCTGTCCCCTCAAATCAAACCATGTGGCTGTCCTTTCTCTACTCTACCATATAAGTATCCTAACCTTTTCATCTTCCCCAATTACATGCATCTGAAAAACTTTGAGCATAAGAATCAAGGTTTTCCAAAAGCTTAAAATTATTCTAATCTTTTCAACTTACAACTGAGATTAGTTTCTTTTAATATTTAAACTAGGTTTCGAAATCGATTACAAGTTCTTCAATTGAAAATTCACATTGTTTTACTTAAAAACAGATTTAATCTTTATTTCATTGAAAATGTACCATGGGTCTTTGTGTTTATGCATTTGATTGAGATTGAGACTACTTTTGGGTTTTGATCCAATTTTTCCCAAATAATCCAAGAAAAAATTATTTATTGGATCAGGTCTTTGGAATTGAAACCTAATTCATTCAATTTCAGCTAGATGTGACATTTTTAGTTTCTCGTGATAAACGAATTTTGTTCGCAATCCACAATGTAATAAAACTAGATAACTAGGAAATGATAAATCGTTCCAAATTTTGAACCCCCTTCGATTTTTTTGGACCTCTTTATACTTTTATCTTGCAAACAGTCATACCTTATGGCTTTGAAATTATGAGATGACAACTAGAAGTTTTTGAAGGATTTTAAAATAACTGAAGATTGTTTCAATTTTAAAATCATACCGATACTTTCGCTTTATCGAAGATTATCCATCTTCCAGTTTCTTCTCACTCTGTTAGTGCTGAACTAGTCAGGATGGTTCTTTTGAATGGAGTATGTAACATCCCGCATTTTTATCGGTTTATATTTGAATATTTAAATCAGTTTAAATATTGAAATCGTAATATAAGTGGATTTATATATTAATTAAAATAAAATTGAATGTATGAAAATATATATTAAATATAATCGAGCCGCTAATATCACGGCAGTTCGTAATTTAATGTTCTGAACTTCAACTGAGCATACAGGACCAGTTATTAGTCGGATTTCGTCAAAAACTAGAACAGTTGGAATCAGTTTAACTATATTTTTCTAACGGAATCGGAAAATGGAGATTTCGTCGTATAAAATGCAAGCTATGTCCAAATCAAATTTCCAAATAGTCGCTATGGAACCGTTTATCGACCGTAATAGTTTATTTGACATAATTAGATACCGATTGCAAATCTGGACAAGTTTCTTTTAAGACGCAGTTATAATTTAATTTTTAGAATTTTACTGTAATTTTTAATTAATTAAATACGCAACTTTATATTTGGAATATTTTGCACCCTTAATCAGTATTTCGGGGTTTCACAATATAAGTCAACCTACCGATATTAGTATATTTTTGGGATCGTGGCACCTCACTGAACGCAATCGTATTCTTACTTCTGTCCGTAGTGGCTCGGACATGAACGTAATTTTAAGTAGTGGATGTTGAAGAAATTCAAAGCTTAAACATCAGACTTGCATATTTAAATCTGGTTGCGTGGATACCTGTGTTTACTATAGGTACATAAAATGAAACATCTAACTAATTAACAAATAGTAAAAGATCAAACACTGATGTAAAGCATGGAAATGCTATACGTAAAATCCGAAATACCAAGACTTCATGGAAAAGGAATAGAGTCCTACTATCTTTCAAATATAGGTGATATGACCTTACATGACCTTACAGTACTTCATCACCAAGAAAACTGCAAAACTTACACCCTACACTTACTTTACATTACTTAACCCATAAGATTTCTGAAACGTACGTGTAATGACCCGGATATTTCGTCGGTTAAATTTGAATATTTTATATGGTTTTAAATATTAATTTGATAAATTAAATGAATATTTATATTAAGTTATCAGTTTAATAATCAATTTCAATTTAATATCAAATATATTAAATCATCGTAATGCGAAAATATAATTCAGTTCGAGATTTAAAACTGAATTAAATACAGTTCAGAATTCTGTTTGAATTAGAATAATAATATTAAATTATTATTGAAGAATTTATCGGTTTGAAATTAATTTGTATCATTTTAAATTAATATCTCCTTCATATGATCGAATTGGACTACGTGACCTATCCCAGTGTGTCCGGAATAGGGGTATTACCCTAGAATTGACAGTTGTTGGGTTCAGAAAGGAGTTTGGAGTCAAGGGTTCTTTAAATTTAAAGGATACGAATTAAAATAAAAATAAAATATCTTTGTTGTGTGGTCAGAAAAAAGCTACAAGGCAAAAATCAAAACAAACCGTGGCTCTTTTCCTCACCACTAAATAAAAACAACTCGTGTCCTTCTTTGTTTCCATCCGTTCAACCATAAAAGAAATTCAAAGCTGTGCCTTTTTCACAAATCCAAACCACCAAGCTCGAAATCAAAATGGCCACACATTAAAAGAAAAATCGAAAGCTTCACAAGCCATTAAAAATAGCCTAACTCTTTTATATTCAAAATTGAACTTTGTGAGATTTAGGGTAGCAAAAGCTTCAACCCTATATGCTTCAATTTAGGCGCGAGATGGATTTCTGGGTGCTCGAGATTTACCGCAACCCTAGGATTTGATTGGCGTCAAGAATGGAAGGAACGGGAAGGCATTCAAAATGGGTGCGATTCAATTTGGAAATGGGACTGGCTATCAAACCACGAAGGGGAGTGGGAAGCCGAAGTCATGATCTGCTGTAGGAGGGAGCAAAGCGGCACTGTGATGTTGCGATGTGGTCAGAAAGAGTGCGATGTAGTAAGGGTCAGAATGTGGGGGTTAATGGCGACAGTGGCAGTTGCCAGAACGATGGCTCGTGGTACTTGATTCAGGGAAGAAGACAATGTCGTGAATTTTAATAGGAAGATAGAAGCATGACGTGAAAAACCTGATGAAGATAATTAATTTAGACTAATCAGTGATTTAGGTGATTGGAAAAGGAAGGGAACTTGACTGTACAATGTTTGAGGAAATCCTAAGTAGGACGAAGCGAAATTTTGGGGATAATAGCAAGTGTATATAGGGATGTTCGAATGGTTGAAGTTAGTACGACAGTGTTCTTGTGGTATTGAGTTGAAGAGGCAACCGTCGACGATGATCGAATGGCTTGGTAGTTGTTCAAGCAGTAAGGTACGTTTTTCGGATATTTAAAAAAATATAATACATAGAATAAATTGCTTATGTATGTTAGTAGCTAATTAAAATAAATAAATAAATGTTTAATCTTTAAATAAAAATCAAATTATCATAGGCGATAAATTCATTTGGGACGATTCAAGTCGATTTGTAGATACAACGATATGGATTAAAGACAGGATATGTCGGCAAACAAAAATACGATGAGTAAATCTCACTCACCCTTTAGTTAGAATTATTTTTATATCGTGAAATAAATAATTGTTTGTTGCTTGTTGAATGTTTTCTGATTGTTTGAAATATATAAGTTATTTAGGGTTGACTATTATATATATATATATTGGGCTGATGATTGGATTGATTCCTGCAGTACCATTAGCGGATGCCCGCAGTATCATTAGCGGATGACCCTATACGCCCCACGCTATGATAGTGGATGACCTTCATACCGCGATATCCCAGGATGGGTATTACTATGTTGACTAACGTCTGTGGGTGCAGGAAAACAGGTTGGAGGAATCCGACTGGATGCCTCAAAAATATATTATCTGTTTGTTTATTTGTTTGCATATATACTGTCATATATGATGTGTTAGAAATCCCGTGATTTGATAACTGACTGTTTGGGGTATTTAAATATCACTGGGGCTTGAATATTGATTTATAAAAATATCGAAAAAGGGTATTTGAGATTTAAAAGGGGAATTCTATTTTTACAAATAGAATTTGAATTTTTAATGAACTATAGGAAATATTAACTTGTTTTAAGTATACAAAACAAGTATTAAATTTATAAACTTGGTTTATAAATTTATAATAAAGGATTGGTATTGAATTTATAAACCTTGTTTATAAATGTATAATGTGGAATTTGAATCGAATTTATAAACTTTGTTTATAAATTCATAATGTGGAGTTTTGAAGTAAAGTGATAAACGTGGTTTATAAATTAAATAATAAAGAAAATATAAAGGGATTTAATTATAGAATTTGAATATAGAAATTCAAATAGGATTTAAAGATGGAGTTTGAATATAGAAATTCAAATAGAATTAAAAATAGAATTTGAATATGGGAAATTCAAATAGAGTTGAAAATGGAAATTGAATATGGGGAATTCAAATAGAATTGAATTGGAAATTGAATATAGAAGTCGATGAGGAAACGAGCTTAAAAATAGAATTAGATTTGGTTCATGAGTAGTTCAAATATAGTTGAACATGTTATATTAAAATGTGAAAGAGAAATAGGCAAGAGAGTGGATTAACAAATTTATTAACGAGTTGAGTTAAAATGAGGGTATTAAGTTGAAATAAAATAGAAATGTATGGATATACACGAGACAGGTTTGGAATGAAGTGTTAGAAGAGATATAAATAGAATGCCCAACAAAAGGTATGTATTTAATTCATATATGAGATTTTATGCGCCGTATCGGCAAGCCGCTTGCTTTTTCCTTTTCTTTTGGATTGGTGTGAGCCATGAGAGGCTATTTGAAATATCCCGATGCTCCCGGTACAAAGGAGGTTATGGCGAATTTTTGCGGAAATTTAAGGAGTTAGAATATTTTTAAGAAGTTTGATAACTAGAAATCTATATATTAATAAATATAGAAGTCGATAAGGAAACGAACTTAGAAATAGAATAGTATAATCAAAAAGGAAGTATAAGAATAAAATCTAGTAAGAATAGAAAGATAAAGTGTATATGTATTTAAAAGTGAAGAAGTAGTTGTGTGGTATTGATTATTCGAGTAAGTAGTTTTATCTGTTTTGACGTTATAAATGTTATTCAGTCAAGGTCTGAGAGGTAGTTATACCCCCAACTTGATTGATTTCATTATTAACAAATAAATAGTAAGATTCCTGGCTCGAAGATCAATGTTGGATAAGAGTTAGTTGAATATAGTATTTGGGTTGTCATAACGATGTTTTACACAACATCCGTTTTAACCCAAATAAGTGTAAACTTGGAAATAGGATAATAAATATTTCCGAAGTATAGAAATAAACGAGATCGGAAAAGAGATAAGTAATTGTAATATTTTCCAATTATAAATAGCATATATTTTCTAACATTTTAGAAAATAAAGGAAGGCGGTATTCGGATATGTTTTCCAAATAACGTAAAAGGCCAGTTTGGTTATTGAAAATATTTGGTTAACAAATATTGATAAAGAAATAAAGAAGTGATTTAATTAATGGAATATTAATTAAGGGCTCAGTGATTGTTTGATAATTGGATGAACACTTGTTTTATTCAATAGTTAAATCATCGACTATCGAAACACTTGTTTTTGTTCGATAGTTAAATCACAGACTATCGACGTTTTGACCATCATTGTCAATATGGAGAGACCGGTTGGATTATTATCCAAAGAACCACTCTGTATTGGCATAAGCGTTGCGAATCATATATGCCAAAGTAAATTGAAGACGGAGTAAAGTGCAAGGGCTATCGTATAAGTCTTAGATAACAGTGCCTAAGATGGAGGTATTGAATAGTGCCTTCGGTTCATCCTGTTCCTGGATGACGTGTATGGATGAATGTCTGACAGAATATTTCCAGAAAGGTCACGTACATTGATTTCTTCAACTGTACCAAGAGTGGAAGCAGAGAAGGAAACTTCTTTAGATAACACGTAATGTACTGTTGTAGACATCAATTAGTGATTTTCGATGGACCTGACAATGTGGCATTCGAAGTGAATCTGATATGATGATAAAGCGTAACCTCAAGCCTCATCAACCGGTAAAGACAGAAATCGGGCAGGCAGCATGGCTATATAGGTCGCACCTATTAGGGTGTATAATCACATGATCTAGAGTTTCATTTACTTCTAAAAATCTATTGTTGATGCTGTCCCATTCGGGAAACGGTTGCTGATCCCAACCGTCGGTGATATACACTCAAGCGAAATGAGTGGTCGGTCATGTGTGGCTGAGTTGCAAGATGTTCTTGTTGAACTCGGTGTATTCTCCTCTAGAGACATACCAGCGGAAGGTGGTTCCATACCTTGTCATAGTTGGAAATCCATTACCCAATAAGTGCTTGCAGTTTTGATTGTATATTATATATGTAGAATGTGAGATGCAAACGTTCCACTAGATTGTTATTTACTTGATTTAGACATTATTATAATATCAAAAGAGTTTTGATATAAAGATTATTATTCCTTTCAAAAGGATTTTGAAAGTTAAGTCAAGTGGTTGGATTCTCATAAGGGAAAAACCCGTTCCGTGTTATACGGCGTGGTCTTATGAGATATCATTTAGTTTCTGAAACTGTTTTAAACTGTTTACTCATACCAGTCCCATGACTGACCCGGAGTTTATTTTGTTTTGTTCTACCTAAACTCTTAGGTGCCTAAATTTGTACGGGCAGTCAAGTAGTTCAGGATTTTACAGATCTATCTAAAGGAGCTTGGAGCAGGAGGCTTCAGCATTAGTTATATAGAGTTTTGTTCCGCTGTGTTGTAAGTGTTGTACCCTGATAAGTGTATGTTATACAGTTGAAATTTTGTATTTCAAAAGTTATGATATATTATATTTTGTTCTGCTGCGATGTGAGATTCTGTGTTGTTGTTTCTGTTCTTCTTCTACCTTTTTCTTCTACAAAAAAAATGTTTCGTATTTTCGTGATATTTGGGTTGGACGTATGATGTATATAGTCAACTCATATATTACGAATTTGTGGGCCATTAAAGTTGGTATCAGAGCTTAGGTTGAGCGAATACCTAGGCTTTGTGGAATGTGCTCATTAGAGGTAGGATCGGTAGTATCCTAGAATGAGTTGAGTGTATATATATACGAGAGAGCGTATTTGTTATTTGATACAAAAACTGTTTTATATTGTGTCGACTAGTCTATTGAGTGAATTATGAATTCTGATCGAATCGTGGGACGCCACGACGTCGATAGGAGTTTATAAACACTTGAACAGAAGATTTGGCCCAATATTGTTTTAAATGGTTGAGTTTATTATTAGGATTATAATCAAATGAGATTATAGAACTGAAATGGTTATATATAACCAAGTAGAATTTGTATATAAAATAATATATACAAGTGAGATGAATTAAAATTAAATTCAAACCAGAATTCAGAATTTAAAATCCTGGGGAGTTGGAAATATTTTCCAAAGTATATTCAAACAATATAGCTTTGATTTAGGAAGGATTTTTTTTGAATAAAAATCATTTTAGCTGGATTTTGAAAGTGGTAAAGCACTGAACTCACTCCAGTGACTGGAAAATAATTCTGATGATGACTGCAACATCATCAGTGTTCATTTTCGAGTTTCTAAGTGACGAATTGCTACCTTAGAAAAGTTTTTGATGGAAATTTGTTTGAAAGGAAAACAAGTTGATTTAGAAATTTCAAATGTTTTGAATTTGAGATGGATATAAATATATGTATATATTTATATTATTTCAAAGGAGATTTGAAATAAAACCCTGGGAATTTGAATGCTGGAATTAAAATTTTACTTGAGTAAGTTAAATGGACCAAAGTGAATAAATTGATCAGAATCAATTTAAATAAAATCGGAATACATATGAATGGAATATGAATTGAATGCGAATAACTTGATTGTAAATCATTCAGATTAATGGATTAAAATGGATAATTTGAATTAGAATCAAATTTGTAGAAAATATAAAATGTCGAGTATCAACATAAGTAAGATTTTGGAAAGTTAATGGGTTTGTAGCACTTTTTCTACCTTAGCAATTTCGAGGACGAAATTATTTTAAGTGGGGAAGAATGTAATGACCCGGATATTTCGTTGGTTAAATTTGAATATTTAATACAGTTTTAAATATTAATTTAATAAATTAAATGAATATTTATATTAAGTTATCAGTTTAATAATCAATTCCGATTTAATATCGATTATATTAAATCATCGTAATGCGAAAATATAATTCAGTTCAAGATTTAAAACTGAATTAAATACAGTTCAGAATCCTGTTTGAATTAGAATAATAATATTAAATTATTATTGAAGAATTTATCGGTTTGAAATTAATTTATATCAGTTTAAATTAATATCTCCTTCAGATGATCGAATTGGACTACGTGACCTATCCCAGTGTGTCCAGAATAGGGGTATTACCTTAGAATTGACAGTTGTTGGGTTCAGAAAGGAGTTCGGAGTCAAGGGTTATTTAAATTTAAAGGATACAAATTAAAATAAAAATAAAATATCTTTGTCGTGTGGTCAGAATAAAAGCTACAAGGCAAAAATCAAAACAAACCGTGGCTCTTTTCCTCACCACTAAATAAAAACAACTTGTGTCCTTCTTTGTTTCCATCCGTTCAACCATAAAAGAAATTCAAAGCTGTGCCTTTTTCTCAAATCCAAACCACCAAGCTCGAAATCAAAATGGCCACACAATAAAAGAAAAATCGAAAGCTTCACAAGCCATTAAAAATGGCCGAACTCTTTTATATTCAAAATCGAACTTCGTGAGATTTAGGGTAGCAAAAGCTTCAACCCTATATGCTTCAATTCAGGCGCAAGATGGATTTCTGGGTGCTCGAGATTTATCGCAACCCTAAGATTTGATTGGCGTTAAGAATGGAAGGAACGGGAAGGTGTTCAAAAAGGGTGCGATTCAATTTGGAAATGGGACTGGCTATCAAACAACGAAGGGGAGTGGGAAGCCGAAGTCGTGATCTGATGTAGGATGGAGCAAAGCGGCACTTTGATGTTGCGATGTGGTCAGAAAGAGTGCGATGTAGTGAGGGTCATAATTTGGGGGTTAATGGCGACAGTGGCAGTTGCCAGAACGATGGCTCGTGGTACTTGATTCAGAGAAGAAGACAATGTCGTGAATTTTAATAGGAAGATAGAAGCATGACGTGAAAAACCTAAAGAAGATAATTAATTCAGACTAATCAGTGATTTAGGTGATTGGAAAAGGAAGGGAACTTGACTGTATAATGTTTAAGGAAATCCAAAGTAGGATAAAGCGAAATTTTGGGGATAATAGCAAGTGTATATAGGGATGTTCGAATGGTTGAAGTTAGTACGACCGTGTTGTTGTGGTATTGAGTTGAAGAGGCAACCGTCGGCGATGATCGAATGGCTTGGTAGTTGTTCAAGCAGTAAGGTACGTTGTTCGGATATTTAAAAAAGTATAATACATAGAATAAATTGCTTATGTATGTTAGTAGATAATTAAAATAAATAAATGTTTAATATTTAAATAAAAATCAAATGATCATAGGTGGTAAATTCATTTGGGATGATTCAAGTCGATTCGTAGATACAACGATATGGATTAAAGACAGGATATGTCGGCAAACAAAAATACGGTGAGTAAATCTCACTCACCCTTTAGTTAGAATTATTTTTATATCGTGAAATAAATAATTGTTTGTTGCTTGCTGAATGTTTTCTGATTGTTTGAAATATATTTGTTATTTAGGGTTGACTATTATATATACTGGGTTAATGATTGGATTGATTCCCGCAGTACTATTAGCGGATGCCCACAGTATCATTAGCGAATGACCCTATACGCCCCACGCTATGATAGTGGATGACCTTCATACCGCGATATCTTTCCTCGAAGCAGGATGGGTATTACTATGTTGACTAACGTCTGTGGGTGCAGGAAAACAGGTTGGAGGAATCCGACTGGATTCCTCAAAAATATATTATATGTTTGTTTATTTGTTTGCATATATACTATCATATATGATGTGTTAGAAATCCCGTGATTTGATAACTGACTGTTTGGGGTATTTAAATATCACTGGGGCGTGAATATTGATTTATAAAAATATCGAAAAAGGGTATTTGAGATTTAAAAGGGGAATTCTATTTTTACAAATAGAATTTGAATTTTTAATGAACTATAGGAAATATTAATTTGTTTTAAATATATAAAACAAGTATTGAATTAATAAACTTGGTTTATAAATTTATAATAAGGGATTGGTATTGAATTTATAAACCTTGTTTATAAATGTATAATGTGGAATTTGAATCGAATTTATAAACTTTGTTTATAAATTCATAATGTGGGGTTTTGAAGTAAAGTGATAAACATGGTTTATAAATAATAAAGAAAATAAAAAGGGATTTAATTATAGAATTTGAATATAGAAATTCAAATAGGATTTAAAGATGGAGTTTGAATATAGAAATTCAAATAGAATTAAAAATAGAATTTGAATATGGGAAATTCAAATAGAGTTGAAAATGGAAATTGAATATGGGGAATTCAAATAGAATTGAATTGGAAATTGAATATAGAAGTCGATAAGGAAACGAGCTTAAAAATAGAATTAGATTCGGTTCATGAGTAGTGCAAATATAGTTGAACATGTTATATTAAAATGTGAAAGAGAAATAGGCAAGAGAGTGGATTAACAAATTTATTAACGAGTTGAGTTAAAATGAGGGTATTAAGTTGAAATAAATTAGAAATGTATGGATTTACATGAGACAGGTTTGGAATGAAGTGTTAGAAGAGATATAAATAGAATGCCCGACAAAAGGTATGTATTTAATTCATATATGAGATTTTATGCGCCGTATCGGCAAGCCGCTTGGCTTTTTCTTTTTCTTTTGGATTGGTGAGGGCCATGGGAGGCTATTTGAAATATCCCGATGCTTCTGGTACAAAGGTGGTTATGGCGAATTTTTCCGAAAATTTAAGGAGCTAGAATATTTTTAAGAAGTTTGATAACTAGAAATCTATATATCAATATATATAGAAGTCGATAAGGAAACGAACTTAGAAATAGAACAGTATAATAAAAAAGGAAGTATAAGAATAAAATCTAGTAAGAATAGAAAGAGAAAGTGTATATGTGCTTAAAAGTGAAGACGTAGTTGTGTGGTATTGATTATTCGAGTAAGTAGTCTTATCTGTTTTGACGTTATAAATGTTATTCAGTCAAGGTCTGAGAGGTAGTTATACCCCAACTTGATTGATTTCATTATTAACAAATAAATAGTAAGATTCTAGGCTCGAAGATCAATGTTGGATAAGAGTTAGTTGAATATAGTATTTGGGTTGTCGTAACGATGTTTTACACAACATCCGTTTTAACCCAAATAAGTGTAAACTTGGAAATAGAATAATAAATATTTCCTAAGTATAGAAATAAACGAGATCGGAAAAGAGATAAGTAATTGGAATATTTTCCAATTATAAATAGCATATATTTTCTAACAGTTTAGAAAATAAAGGAAGGCGATATTCGGAAATGTTTTCCAAATAACGTAAAAGGCCAGTTTGGTTACTGAAAATATTTGGTTAACAAATATTGATAAAGAAATAGAGAAGTGATTTAATTAATGGAATATTAATTAAGGACTTAGTGATTGTTTGATAATTGGATAAACACTTGTTTTGTTCGATAGTTAAATCATCGACTATTGAAACACTTGTTTTTATTCGATAGTTAAATCACAGACTATCGAAGTTTTGACCATCATTGTCAATATGGAGAGACCGGTTGGATTATTATCCAAAGAACTACTCTGTATTGGCATAAGCGTTGCGAATCATATATGCCAAAGTAAATTGAAGACGGAGTAAAGTGCAAGGGCTATCGTATAAGTCTTAGATAACAGTGCCTAAGATGGATGTACTGAATAGTGCCTTCGGTTCATCCTGTTCCTGGATGACGTGTATGGATGAATGTCTGACAAAGTATTTCCAGAAAGGTCACGTACATTGATTTCTTCAACCGTACCAAGAGTGGAAGCGGAGAAGGAAACTTCTTTAGCTAACACGTAATGTACTGTTGTAGACGTCAATTAGTGATTTTTGATGGATCTGACAACGTGGCATTCGAAATGAATCTGATGTGATGATAAAGCGTAACCTCAAGCCTCATCAACCGGTAAATGGTAGAAATCGGGCAGGCAGCACAGCTATGTAGGTCGCACCTATTAGGGTGTATAATCACCTGAACTAGAGTTTCATTTACGTCTAAAAATCTATTGTTGATGTTGTCCCATTCGGGAAACGGTTGCTGATCCCAACCGTTGGCGATATACATTCGATACACTTAAGCGAAATGAGTGGTCGGTCATGTGTGGCTGAGTTGCAAGATGTTCTTGTTGAACTCGGTGTATTCTCCTCTAGAGATATACCAGCGGAAGCTGGTTCCATACCTTGTCATAGTTGGAAATCCATTACCTAATAAGTGCTTGCGGTTTTGATTGTATATTATATATGTGGAACGTGAGATGTGTTGTATATAACGCAGTTGTATACACAATTATATGATTTTTGTTTGATGATAACAAACAAATATATATTATTATAAATGTGTTTGTTATTGTAATGTTTTATATATACAACACAGATAGGAATATAATATTTTAATTGAATATTATATCTCTAACATTCAAACAGTACAACTCTGTATAACTCCACTATTTAAACATTCACTGTATATTGTACTTGTATATAAACAGAATATAATAGACAAGTTCGTTTGACAACAATAAAATGATATTTTATTTCAATCAAATTTGTTTATTACATATATTTGTACAATTCTCTCACAGCTCCTCAGTACAGTTCATTCATTGTCACTTAGTCATACATACACACAACATATACACAGTTACATTTCATATATATCCATTTTCACTTGTATATACAGACTCATACATTCATTGACACCACACACTGTCTTCTTATCTTCAGCTTTCAGTCCAGTCATTGTCAGTCCAGTCATCCCAGCTTACCTGTCACACATGAAACAGAAACGCACAGTATACTGCAATAGAAATAATACTGAATATATGCAAATATAAATTTTGTTTTTAGAATTTTATTTGCCTCAGATTTCTGGTGTTTTTCTCATCATTTTTCTTGACTTGATCTGAATTATAAAACCATCAATCTGTGTCTAGACAGCTTGTGATATTCACAGTGATACACTGTAAATACCACAAGGTAGACAGTATGTATATAAAGTGCAGGGACAGAAAAATTTGTCTGATGGCTGCATATACACACATGTATAAAATATACATATGTGTACTGCCTCGCCAATCAGTGTGCAGCTGAGGAGGAGCCACGGGGACCATCTCGACTCAGTGCAACACTCAAGCAATAAAACAAAAGTCAACACATCTCAAAGTACAAAACAAAGTGGTCGAGTCGGCTCAACATGTGTGGTCGAGCACAAACACAACATATTAAAATGGTCGAGCTCAATACAAGTGGCAAGGTAGTACAAGTCTTGTGATCAAAACAGTAATGAAGTTGTCGAGCAACAATGTCAAAAACAGCAAATGCAGTATGCACATAAAACAAGAATGGACATGTAATGATGGACAGCAAAAGGCAGATCAGCCCAAAACTGTTTGTTAGTGTGCAATACAGTATGAAACAAAGCAATGTATTTCAAAGTGAAAGGATCATAGCAGCAAACTCTAGCAAGTGTAAACTGTGTACATCAAGGTGCACAGCATTGTCAAAAGAGGCAAGCATGGAGCATAGTGGATCATAGCAGCTCTACAAGTCCAAATGATCAAGTTCAGCAACATGCAAGATGAATGGATCAAGTTCAAACAGGTCAGATTTCTAAATATGGCGAGAAAACAGTTTTTCAAGAAGCAAGAGAGTGGTGCAAGTGGAGCAGCATGCTCAAGAAATGGTGCAACATGGATGGTGCAGTTCACAAATGAATGATACATAGTGATACAGTGGTGCACTTTCATTATCACAAACTTATGAAGCATGAACAAGAAGTAATCAAGCTCAAGTGTGTGTGTGTGCACAGCCTAAGTAAATCAAGATCAGTAAGCAATTTCGAGCACAACAGTTCAATCATAAATGGGTGCAAGTAAGGGGATGTAAAGCAACATGCAGAATCATTGAGGACAAGGCAGGTATGTCAAAGCATTTTTTTTGACAAGTCTACATACACATGAAAATATCTCAACATGGCCGGGGCAATCATCTGAACTGCATGGTTCAACATACATGAGTACATAAGGTTCAGCTCAATTTCAAATGTCATGGCAAAATCAGCTAATGGAAGTTTTTTGGCATTAAATTCATTCAAATACTTTGTCATTAACACTTCCAGAAATCACAATTTAACACTTCCAGAAATTACAATTTCATTTTTTGGCATTAAATTCATTCAAATACTTTGTCAAGAAAGTTTCAATCAGCTAATGGAAGTACAAGATGCAGAAAATCAGCAAGGAGATATTGTGGATAAGTGCTCGAGCATGTGCAAACATTTCAACAAAGCATATTTGGCAAGGATACTAAAGAGTGACAGAAATCAACAGAACGTTTTTTTTTTTGGCAAGTTATCACAAATTTGTTTCCAGAATTTTGATCACTATCTTGTGATAAAACAAAAATTAAAAGAGTTTAAAGGCGGATTAAAATTCTTGACAAATTTGAAACCAGCAGGGGTGATAAATCCAGGAACAAATATGGCAAGCTAAAATATATTTCCAGAGTTAATCAAGGACAGATTGGCAAATATTTTGGAATTCAAAGACCGAGCAAATCAGTGGAAAATATTCACAGCAACTTGTTTAAGTTGATTCGTTCACAATCAAGACCAAGAAACAAAAGGCAACATTTTTCACGCATCGCAAATCAAGGGACAAATTCAATTTAAAGATTTATAAATAGTCCAGGTAATCATACATATCACGCATCAGTTTAATGCCAAGGTAATCAAGTGTTCAAGGCCGCAAATTTCTCATTCAATCGAAGAAACAAAAGAGGAAACCGCAAGTTATCAGCCAAGTCATCAATCGTGAAATCAGAGTGTGATTTAGGATTTTATAATCCTATATTTACACCAATTGCATCATCGGCAAAAGTGTATCGAAAACCAACAACAAAATCAAGAGCAATCAGAGAAACAAAATTCGAATAACTCACAATTTTCACAAGAGTTTCAATCATCTGAAAGCCACAAATCAGTGAGCAAGAAAGCATCAGAAAGCCACGACAACTCGACGGCACAGATATTCAGTTCCAAGAAGCGAGCGATTCGATTTGGGAAGAAACCCTAGTTTGATATCGGCCGCCATTTTTTTTCTCAGAGACATCGAGCTAAATAAAAAAGGAAAGGGGCCGGCCTAATGGGGTTAAACCTAGCCAAGTGTTTTATAAAGGGATGACCCCCTTATTTTTAACTCTTCCTTACATCTAGGTTTTTAAAGCTTCTTCTGTTTTTGTTTTTAATTTTGTATTGTAAAATCAAACGATTCAAACAGTTGTCTAGAGTCTGTAAAAATTCTAGATTCAGTCAGTGTGTTGGCTGTCAGTTTCAGAGTCTGTAAAATTCTGGGTTACTGGTTACAGGGTCGTAAACAAGGAAATCGGATCGAGGGGATATCGATCAGTCTAGGGGTTTGAGCGTAGGGTTAGAATAGGAGCAGGGTTTGCGAGTGTACATGGTCTTGTATGCGGGATCTGTTCTATCACCTAGTAGAAACCTTAGAAATGCAGCAGTAGGCAGGGTTTTGCCGAAGCTGGGTATATCTGTGTGTGATTTATTTTCTGCATTTCTGTTTCTGCTATATTCTGTGATCTGTTTATTTTTATTTATCTCGTTTGATTTTTAATTCAGTTAAAAACTGTCAAAAACCCTATTCACCCCCCTCTAGGGTTATTCTAGATCCAACAAGTGGTATCAGAGCAGGTATTTGTGTTTAACTCTAGAGTCATGGGTAATCCTAGTCGTCAGTCTACTGAGAGTCAGTCCAGATAATCTCCAACTGTTTTCACTGGAACAGATTTTTCAAACTGGAAATTCAACATGGAATTTTATTTAAAATCTGTTAATATTAAATGTTGGAATGTTGTTATTAATGGGTTTCATAGTGTAGATATTACTTTCAATGCTCGTGCTATGAAAATTATATTTGATTATCTTAGTACTGAACAGTTTAATCTTATATGTCATTGTTTATCCGCACAGGAAGTCTGGAGAACTCTCAACAAGTTGTATGGAAAACCTGACAACAGCTCAAAACCCCAGGATGACAACTCAGACTCAGATCTGTGCCTTACAAGCCATGCAGACGAAACTTCAGATGGAACTGATGATGGAGAATCAACAAATGCTGAAACAGAAAACTTCTCATATGAAGATCTGGTTTACATGTGTCTTGATTTAACAAAATCTGTTGATAAACTCCAAATGAAAAATAAGTCTCTGAAATCTAGGAATTCTGAGTTGATCAGTAAAATTGATGATTTGGAATCACAACTTGAACACTTTAAAAATTCTTCAAATTCAGATTGTAAAAATTGTTTGAAATTGAAAACCAATCTTGTTCATCTCAATAAATATATTCAAAAGTTTGAAAAAGAAATTCTGATCTTAAAAGAGAACAAGATTGAGTTATCAAGTTTGAATAATTGTTTACAAAAGGAATTTGAAAATTTTAAGACAGATATATATTCCAAATTTGAAATTGCTGAAAAGGAGAATTTGTTGAAATCCGATTTGATTTTGAAAGAACTGGAAAACGAGATTGAAAAATCCAAGAAATTTGGGTTTAAAAAACAAAAACTTTTTGAATCTGAGATTGTTGAGTCCCAAACCAAAATTAATTTGCTTAAAGAAGAAAATTTGGTTTTGAAATCTGACTTTAAAAAATATAAGATCACTGAAAATCGTTGTTCAGATTTATTGAAAGAAAACGATGATCTCAAAACAAAACTTCAACAACTTGAAACAACCTTGGCAAAATTTTCAAACAGTGAAAAATCTTTAAATATGTTGTTGAAAAATCAATTTTCTTCAGGAAATAGAATTGGACTTGGTTTTGGAAAATCTGAGTTATTTGAAAAGAAAAGTTCAAACGATTTTAAAAATCCTCTAAGCAGCTTTGGAAAAAATGGATTTGAAAATCTGAACTTTGGAAATTCCAAAGGATTTTTGAAACAAAAACAAAATGAAAAATTGTTTTATAATAAACCATTTAAACATATCTGGATCCCAAAAGGAAATAAAACGAATTCAGTTAACTTCAAACAGATTTGGGTTCCAAAGGGTACAAAGGTAAATTTAGATGGTTTGTTATATAGACAGGTTTGGGTACCAAAAGTGGTAAACACATATCAGAGTGGTTTTACAAATTTTGTTAGACCACTCGATCCTTTAAACTGTTAGGTACCAAAGGTGGCTGAGGAACTGCTATGCTGAAAAGAGATTGATTTCAAGTTGCTCTATATTTCTGTATTCTTTACAGTTCCTCGGCCAAGACTGATGAGTTAGAGATCCACAACGTCTTCTATGAATCAGGTATGATTTCTAATCTCATCCTTGTAAATATATTTTTTCATTATTTATTTCTGCTTCTTCTACCCCTTTCTTTTTTTATTTTCTTCTATTTGTTTTTATTTGATTTGTCACTGCCATATCTCTTTGTTTATTCTGTGTTTCTTAAACTTCCAATTGCAGTTCTCATGACTTTCTGGAAATTCATTTTATTTGAATAAAACTCTCTTGTTTATAATCATTTCCAGATTCTGAATTTAATCTTGTAATTATCTGCAATTGTTTAGTAGTTTATTTTTGAATTCATAACAGTGCTGAAGCATTCATGTCATATCTTGAACACTGTTAATTTGAATTCAAAATTTTTGAAGATCTGAACATTTAATGAAATTTTACACACCTTTGCTGTTCTGAGTTTATTCTAATTCATTTTAGAAAAGCTCAAAATATTATACTCATTACAGCACTCTATTATTTATCAGTTGTGATAATTTCATTGATTTTCGGATTGGCTTGAATCAGTGATACATCTTGAATTTCATTCATGATCGTTATTGTTGAAATTTGTTTGTTTGAAATCATCTGAAACTATTAATATCTTGAATAATCACACACCTCCTAAATTTGAAATTATCAACCTTGTGTGACTGATTCATTATATTTCAAAACTTGACATTGATTCAAGTGATTTCAAATAAATTATTTTGGATCATGAATATCTATCAAATCTGATGTAAATGATCTGATTTTCTTTGGGCTTGTCTGAAATTCTTGTGAAAAATTCTTTGAAAAATTGGTGTTAAATCTCTCTACTATTTCATGGTTATTTGATTTGAATGATTGTTTGTTTAAAATCATTTGAAATTATTGATTTATTGAATCACACACATATTCTGAATCTAACATTAATAATTTGGTGTAATCGATTCATTGAATCTAGAGTATTTCATATTCATCAAATGATTTAAAATAAATGGTATTTTTTAATCTTGGATCATGGACCATCTTATGTGACCATCACTCTGACAAGGTTTGTTTCTGAAACTATTTTTGTGCTGCTCTGATACTGTTTTCAAATAACTGCCTGTTTTGATTTGTCTGTTGCTTGCCAAATTTGTAAATCTTGTCTGCGTGGGCTCTGTGTTTGAAACTCTTTGATATCCTTGTTCGTCTCAAGTGTCAATTTTAAATCCTCGAGAAGAGAGAACAATTGGTATCAGACGTGTTGTTTTTTTTTCTTTTCTTGTCCTGTATAGCTTTTCACATTTCCTCTTGTAATTAATTTTCAACTTTAAAATTATTTGTTGATTATTCATTTTGAAATTGAAATCAATATCCAATTGAACTGTATTTATAATTCATCAAAATTATTATCAGATTTTGAAATTGTGATGAATTATGACTGTAATATATTTCATAATAAGAGGAGTTTTTATGTGGATTTTCATGATGGTTGAATATTTATTATAATATCTTTGAACTGGCAATTATTTCAGGACCATCCTCATTATCTATCATCATTCTGCCATCCATGATAAATTTTTTATAAATGTGGAGAGTTTAATATTTTTTTTAAAATCATCTTGAATAAACAGTGAAAATATTTGTGATGCAATTGTGGTTATGTTATTTTTCAGAATTAGTGTCAACTGAAAATTTTCAATAATCCCAGTACAGTTGAGCATATTTCATAATATAATTAATTTAGAAATTTATTTCACAGTCCATTTCTGTACCTACCATTTTTCTATCATCCATATTGATTTTATATATCGAGGAGTTTTTCTTTTTGAAACAGAAAAAGATAATAATATAATAAGTATTTCTCTAACCTCATTTAAAAATCCAAGCTCTGGTTATGCATGGTTACGAGATTACTTATATTTAAGCTGCAACTGATCTCATTTAAAAATCCAAGATCTGGTTATGCGTGGTCAGTGTGCTCTTAAATTAAAAAGAAAAAGAAAAGAAAATAATTTGGATAAAATAAAGATTTATATGAAATTCTCCTTGGTGTTTATAAAAACCAACCTATCAATCCATCTTCTATCTGTGAAATGTGTTGAAATATTATGATGTCTTATGATTTATTGATTAATAGATATTGGGATTTGAGATTATTCGATCTTGTCACTTAAATTGAATTATTAATTATAGTCCAAATCCATCACTGCTTTTTGTGTTTTTTTTTTAAAATCCTTTGAAAATAATTGAAAATGTTTTTTTTTAAGACTCTCCATTTTATATAAAATTCTTCGTATATTCGTCATGCTCTACAATGTGAAATATGCCACTTGATCTCAGAATATTATGATTTTTGTTTGACTGATTGAGATTTATGATGATCGTTCTTCCTCTTAAGCTGAAATTATTTTTTTAGTCATTTTTCATCGATATTTTAAATTCTATATCCTTTTGATGATAACAAAAGGGGGAGAATGGATTAGATTTTGATTTATGAGTGAATATTTTATAAATATTTTAATTTTGAGAATTCTGAATCCTTTTACATTCTTTTCACTCATGCACAGTTATAGGGGGAGTTTCTGTTGTAGGGGGAGCTAATAAATAGGGGGAGTTCAGAATTCACTGTCAAACACATTTATTGTAATCAAAATCTTTTATTTGTTTGTCATCATCAAAAGGGGGAGATTGTTGTATATAACGCAGTTGTATACACAATTATATGATTTTTGTTTGATGATAACAAACAAATATATATTATTATAAATGTGTTTGTTATTGTAATGTTTTATATATACAACACAGATAGGAATATAATATTTTAATTGAATATTATATCTCTAACATTCAAACAGTACAACTCTGTATAACTCCACTATTTAAACATTCACTGTATATTGTACTTGTATATAAACAGAATATAATAGACAAGTTCGTTTGACAACAATAAAATGATATTTTATTTCAATCAAATTTGTTTATTACATATATTTGTACAATTCTCTCACAGCTCCTCAGTACAGTTCATTCATTGTCACTTAGTCATACATACACACAACATATACACAGTTACATTTCATATATATCCATTTTCACTTGTATATACAGACTCATGCATTCATTGACACCACACACTGTCTTCTTATCTTCAGCTTTCAGTCCAGTCATCCCAGCTTACCTGTCACACATGAAACAGAAACGCACAGTATACTGCAATAGAAATAATACTGAATATATGCAAATATAAATTTTGTTTTTAGAATTTTATTTGCCTCAGATTTCTGGTGTTTTTCTCATCATTTTTCTTGACTTGATCTGAATTATAAAACCATCAATCTGTGTCTAGACAGCTTGTGATATTCACAGTGATACACTGTAAATACCACAAGGTAGACAGTATGTATATAAAGTGCAGGGACAGAAAAATTTGTCTGATGGCTGCATATACACACATGTATAAAATATACATATGTGTACTGCCTCGCCAATCAGTGTGCAGCTGAGGAGGAGCCACGGGGACCATCTCGACTCAGTGCAACACTCAAGCAATAAAACAAAAGTCAACACATCTCAAAGTACAAAACAAAGTGGTCGAGTCGGCTCAACATGTATGGTCGAGCACAAACACAACATATTAAAATGGTCGAGCTCAATACAAGTGGCAAGGTAGTACAAGTCTTGTGATCAAAACAGTAATGAAGTTGTCGAGCAACAATGTCAAAAACAGCAAATGCAGTATGCACATAAAACAAGAATGGACATGTAATGATGGACAGCAAAAGGCAGATCAGCCCAAAACTATTTGTTAGTGTGCAATACAGTATGAAACAAAGCAATGTATTTCAAAGTGAAAGGATCATAGCAGCAAACTCTAGCAAGTGTAAACTGTGTACATCAAGGTGCACAGCATTGTCAAAAGAGGCAAGCATGGAGCATAGTGGATCATAGCAGCTCTACAAGTCCAAATGATCAAGTTCAGCAACATGCAAGATGAATGGATCAAGTTCAAACAGGTCAGATTTCTAAATATGGCGAGAAAACAGTTTTTCAAGAAGCAAGAGAGTGGTGCAAGTGGAGCAGCATGCTCAAGAAATGGTGCAACATGGATGGTGCAGTTCACAAATGAATGATACATAGTGATACAGTGGTGCACTTTCATTATCACAAACTTATGAAGCATGAACAAGAAGTAATCAAGCTCAAGTGTGTGTGTGTGCACAGCCTAAGTAAATCAAGATCAGTAAGCAATTTCGAGCACAACAGTTCAATCATAAATGGGTGCAAGTAAGGGGATGTAAAGCAACATGCAGAATCATTGAGGACAAGGCAGGTATGTCAAAGCATTTTTTTTGACAAGTCTACATACACATGAAAATATCTCAACATGGCCGGGGCAATCATCTGAACTGCATGGTTCAACATACATGAGTACATAAGGTTCAGCTCAATTTCAAATGTCATGGCAAAATCAGCTAATGGAAGTTTTTTGGCATTAAATTCATTCAAATACTTTGTCATTAACACTTCCAGAAATCACAATTTAACACTTCCAGAAATTACAATTTCATTTTTTGGCATTAAATTCATTCAAATACTTTGTCAAGAAAATTTCAATCAGCTAATGGAAGTACAAGATGCAGAAAATCAGCAAGGAGATATTGTGGATAAGTGCTCGAGCATGTGCAAACATTTCAACAAAGCATATTTGGCAAGGATACTAAAGAGTGACAGAAATCAACAGAACATTTTTTTTTTTTGGCAAGTTATCACAAATTTGTTTCCAGAATTTTGATCACTATCTTGTGATAAAACAAAAATTAAAAGAGTTTAAAGGCGGATTAAAATTCTTGACAAATTTGAAACCAGCAGGGGTGATAAATCCAGGAACAAATATGGCAAGCTAAAATATATTTCCAGAATTAATCAAGGACAGATTGGCAAATATTTTGGAATTCAAAGACCGAGCAAATCAGTGGAAAATATTCACAGCAACTTGTTTAAGTTGATTCGTTCACAATCAAGACCAAGAAACAAAAGGCAACATTTTTCACGCATCGCAAATCAAGGGACAAATTCAATTTAAAGATTTATAAATAGTCCAGGTAATCATGCATATCACGCATCAGTTTAATGCCAAGGTAATCAAGTGTTCAAGGCCGCAAATTTCTCATTCAATCGAAGAAACAAAAGAGGAAACCGCAAGTTATCAGCCAAGTCATCAATCGTGAAATCAGAGTGTGATTTAGGATTTTATAATCCTATATTTACACCAATTGCATCATCGGCAAAAGTGTATCGAAAACCAACAACAAAATCAAGAGCAATCAGAGAAACAAAATTCGAATAACTCACAATTTTCACAAGAGTTTCAATCATCTGAAAGCCACAAATCAGTGAGCAAGAAAGCATCAGAAAGCCACGACAACTCGACGGCACAGAGATTCAGTTCCAAGAAGCGAGCGATTCGATTTGGGAAGAAACCCTAGTTTGATATCGGCCGCCATTTTTTTTCTCAGAGACATCGAGCTAAATAAAAAAGGAAAGGGGCCGGCCTAATGGGGTTAAACCTAGCCAAGTGTTTTAATAAAGGGATGACCCCTTATTTTTAACTCTTCCTTACATCTAGGTTTTTAAAGCTTCTTCTGTTTTTGTTTTTAATTTTGTATTGTAAAATCAAACGATTCAAACAGTTGTCTAGAGTCTGTAAAAATTCTAGATTCAGTCAGTGTGTTGGCTGTCAGTTTCAGAGTCTGTAAAATTCTGGGTTACTGGTTACAGGGTCGTAAACAAGGAAATCGGATCGAGGGGATATCGATCAGTCTAGGGGTTTGAGCGTAGGGTTAGAATAGGAGCAGGGTTTGCGAGTGTACATGGTCTTGTATGCGGGATCTGTTCTATCACCTAGTAGAAACCTTAGAAATGCAGCAGTAGGCAGGGTTTTGCCGAAGCTGGGTATATCTGTGTGTGATTTATTTTCTGCATTTCTGTTTCTGCTATATTTTGTGATCTGTTTATTTTTATTTATCTCGTTTGATTTTTAATTCAGTTAAAAACTGTCAAAAACCCTATTCACCCCCCCTCTAGGGTTATTCTAGATCCAACAAGATGCAAACGTTCCACTAGATTGTTATTTACTTGATTTAGACATTATTATAATATCAAAAGAGTTTTGATATAAATATTATTATTCCTTTCAAAAGGATTTTGAAAGTTAAGTCAAGTGTTTGGATTCTCATAAGGGAAAAACCCGTTCCGTGTTATACGGCGTGGTCTTATGAGATATTATTTAGTTTCTGAAACTGTTTTAAACTGTTTACTCATACCAGTCCCATGACTGACCCGGAGTTTATTTTGTTTTGTTCTACCTAAACTCTTAGGTGCCTAAATTTGTACGGGCAGTCAAGTAGTTCAGGATTTTACAGATCTATCTAAAGGAGCTTGGAGCAGGAGGCTTCAGCATTAGTTATATAGAGTTTTGTTCCGCTGTGTTGTAAGTGTTGTACCCTGATAAGTGTATGTTATACAGTTGAAATTTTGTATTTCAAAAGTTATGATATATTATATTTTGTTCTGCTGCAATGTGAGATTCTGTGTTGTTGTTTCTGTTCTTCTTCTACCTTTTTCTTCTAAAAAAATGTTTCGTATTTACATGATATTTGGGTTGGACGTATGATGTATATAGTTAACTCATATATTACGGATTTGCGGGCCATTACAGTACGAGATTGTTTTCCTACCCTACTCGCCAACTATTACTTAAAGCCTAAGTCGCGTTGTACATTCAAATCAAAACTGAAAGTCTAAAGCATGCTCCAGTACAGCCTAAGCTAATAAACGTCAACACGAGACCTTAACCTAAGCTAAGCCCCAATGTGCTACCCTGCTGACCTATTTACAAGTGACATGGATCTTTTCTATATATTTTTCTCTTTAAATACCGTCCTCTTCACGCTCACCTCAGGAAAAATCAAAATGAAGCCGACTTTTTCTATCTTCCTTTCAGAGAAACAAATCTCCACTATAATAAAAAAAGTTCGCCACTCTTATAGGAGAAGTGAACGAAGGCTATCCACCATCGTGGTGCGGGGTGTGCGAGACTGACGTGGAGGGTACTGGGCCAGCGGTTAAGGTACTGTGGCAGCCTACATCTGACGGTCGAGGCGTTGGCGAAGGGAGGTGAGGACTTCTCATTGGGTGGAGGCCGGTTTGCACTGAGGGGAGTATATATGGTGTACTCTTCGATGGTCTGTAGAAGGGAAGAAGGAAGGTCTGCGGGGGTTGGAGAAATTGTGGTGGAGGTCATGAGTACATAAAGTAGCGTTGGAAAGAGGTAACGTGAAGGGAGGAACTATGGCTGAACTGTATGGCGAAGAGGAGTGGAGGATGGATGCATGTGTGCCTGTAGCAGCTTTAGGCAACTTGGGAACAGATTTTTGAACTAAGCATTGGAGTTGTGTACTTTTGGCATGGGTTTAAAATCAGAGTAGCGTGGTGAAATCCCCTTTGTATTTCATGAAGAACAGAAGGGGAAGATGAAGCTATAGGAAGTGATGCGGGCTGGGTTTAATATACGAGGCCCAGAAGAGAAAAGAAAATATGTGAGCCCAATAAAAATAGAAAAAGAAAACCAAATGGGAAGACGCGTTTAAGCATGGGAAATATGAGCGGATGTTCACAAAGTGGAAGAAATACTATGCTAGCAGGTTGGTTAAGTGGTTACTGGGCCGGAATAAAAGGAAGTGCCATTGAAATCATATCAAAGAATATTATGCTATAGATTTGGTTTGGAGCTCAGTTAGATTTTTAGCAAATTTAAACGCTGGAACAGATCTACTGACACAAATCATTATTTAACGGTTAACGCGCAAAGGTGAGTAAATTCACTAACTCTGATCTATTTTAAAATATTATAATTATATTTTAATGTTGTTTGAATGTTGTGTGATGGTCGATTAGGTACATTACAATTAAATTGGTTGAATATTAGATATCATTGCATATGTACACATCATCGGTTGGATACTGATTCCATCGATTATATATTCCCTAGTATGGAATCAGTGTTAATTGTTTGACTAATATCTGTGGATGCGGAAACCGGTTGGAGGAATCCAACCGGATTCCTCGATATTTTATATGTATTGTTTATTTTATATATGCACTGTTTGAACCCGAATGACATTTGAAACCTTGTGTGAATACTGATGTTGAATAGAAATTCAACGTTATTTTGATTAAATCAATAGACGATATCGATTAAGAAAGTGGCAACATATGACCATAAATACATCTTTGCGTTAAGATGTTGATTTGCCATCAAGCAAAATCAACGAAGTTAAGTTATAAAAATTATATTTTTATAATTGAAATGAAGTTTAAAATTATAATAGAAGTTCTGTTATAAACTGGTATTTTATAGTTTATTTTATAAAGTAAATATAAACAATTATTTGACATTTAAGTAAGTTATTAAGCTGTAATTATCCTGGAGTGAATAATTTGGATAATTATTTTAAAGCAAATAGTTAAGAAATATTATTAGATTAATGATACTAATCTAATGGTAAGAAGTAATTAAAAACAGTTAACGAATTAACCGATTGAATGAAGTTGATTAAATCAACTGTTTATTTGAGAAATGATTTTTTTGATTAATTGGTCTTCAATTAATCTAATGACAATAACTTGGAAATTAATTGATTAAAATTAGCGAAGCTTCGTATTAATTACCTTTTTAACTAATGAAGTTTAAATGATTATTAGTATAACTAGTATTGTTTTATTAAAGTAAGCAAATAATCAGTCTTAGATTAATAAGGAAGTAAACTATTTTACTTCCGAAACGATAAAGTAAATTATTATTTAATTTAAATAATTGTTTCTAAAATGGAATCCATTTAAAGATGGAATTGAGTTTATAATGAGATGTTACTTGAATTAAGTATAATGATTCAAATAAAAGGAAAACGTCAGAAAACAAAGAGCGTTAATGGATCTTGGTAAAGAAGTTATAAATAGAACTGTAGAACGAAGTTGAAGCGAAGAATTAATGTTAATATAAGTAGTCATAAACAATGGAAATTTCAAAGTATGAATATGGTGTTATAAAACCATATTCCAAAATAAAACAAGGAAATACGATTTGATGTATATTATAAGTGATAAGGAGTTAGAGTTACAGGCTTATATCTATTCTACGATAAAAACGTTGTCGATCAAGGTCTGAGAGGTAAATAAAATACCCCAACTTGAACAGCTTCACTATTATCGAGGAATGATATCAGTTTGTAATGGAAAGAGATGTCGAGGTTGGTTATAAAGTGGAATATAGCAGCGTATTGTAAGTCTTTGAACTATAACGATAAAATAACGTTGTTGACTAGGCTTAAGCGTGACTATTATGTCGAGATTAGTTATAAAGGGAAATATTACAACGTATGACAAGTTTTTGAACTATAACGATAAATTAGCGTTGTTGACCAAGCTTAAGCGTGATTTTTATATATTGCACTATTTCCTAGGGAATGAAAACAGTTTGGGTTAAAATCCACCTATTCTAAAAGTAATAAGTAACGATGTTTGGCCAAAGAAATATAAGAACGAGTTTAGAAAGAGAAATTGGAGAATCACTCAGAAAACCATGACATCATTTCAAGGTTCGAAATATGATTAGAATTAAACCATTAGGATTTGGAATTATAATTCGACAAGGTCGAGTATTATGAAAATAAGTTATTTTAGAAATTAGAAATTGATAGGATAGTAAATACTTGGTTTTAAACCAATAAATTTTAACAAAATATGAAATCAAGATTAAGGTTATAAACATGATATCTACTTAACAAGAAGTGACTTAGAAATAGAGTTTATGAAGTGGAATGGGAAGATAAAATTATAGAATAACTCGGTAAATAGGATTGAGCCCGTAAGGGTATTTATTACTAAATTGAAGATTTATTCGATAAAGGTGTTCAGATTTCTATAAATGGATTATATTCACATTTTTAAAGTGAATAGTGTTTAAAAAGAAAATGTTTCAAATTTAATGGTTGTAATTAAGTATGGAAATGTTTTCCAAAAAATTTAAGGCTTAAACGGGTTTGGGAAAATATCTAGGAAGATATAGGAAACTGGGAAATTAATGTTAAAATAAAAAGGGCCAATGATTGTGTGATGTTTAGATATACATTAGAATGGATGTTTGTTTTTACTTCGATGGTTAAATAACCGACTATCGAAGTGCTTTGACCATCGTTGTCAATATGGACAGACCGGTTGGATATATTATCTGAAAACCACTTTGTATAGGCATAAGCGCTGCGAATTAGAATATGCTGAAGACAATTGAAGACTGAGTGAAATGCAAGGGTCGTTCTGTTCCAGAATTGTGCTTTCTGTTTGTCCAGTCCCAGGACAACTTGTATGGACGAGTGTCTGACAGAGTATACCTAACAAATCATGAACAGTTAAACTCTTGAAGGTATTACGTCTGGTGGCGAAGGAATTCTTTCCTCTTAGCTTTTTATATCTGTGATATTTTTGGAAATCGATCAGTGAATTGACGGGATTGACGATGTGGCATTCAAAGTGAATGGTGATCAGATGTTCTGAAGATAGACGTAGCCTCTAGCCTCACAACCAGGAAATGACAAAAATTGGGCAGAATGCATGGCTATGTGGTTCATTCCCATTAGGGTGTATTGTCACCATCTAGAGAAAATTCGTATTTGTTTTTCTTTCGTTTTTGTATCTTCGGATAACGGTTATATGGGCCCAACCGTAGGTGGCAATATATTCAATACACTCAAGAGAAATGAGTGGTCGGTCATGTGTGGGCCGGGTTGCAAGATGTTCTTGTTGAACCCCTGTGTATCCCCTCTAGATTACACTGATCGGGAGGTGGTCCCATACCTTATCATAGTTGGAATACAATCTCCAATAAGCGCCCTGCGGTTTTTGATTTTATACTATGTATGTGGAGCGTGAGATGCAAGCGTTATGCTATTTGATTATTTATTTGATTAGACATTATTATAATATCACTGGATTTTGATATCAAAAAAATGGTTTGGTTATAGTAAGGTAAAAACCGTCCATGTTTATGTATGGGCTGGTCTTATTATTATCTTTTTGTTTCAAAAGTATTTTTAAAGTTAAACGATATGGTTGGAATTTTCTCACACCAGTCCCTTGACTGATCCAGAGCTTATTTTGTTTTCCCTAAACTCTTGGGTGCCCAAATTTATACGGGCAGTCAAGTGTTTCAGGCTTTTACAGATAAATTTGGAGGGGCTCGAAGCAAGAGACTTCACCACTAGTTATTAGAGATTATTTCCGCTGTGATGTATATGAGTTATATTCTGATATGGTATGTATATACAGTACAGTTCTGTATTTAAAAGTTATGTTATATAATACATTTTATTGTTCCGCTGTGAGATTCGTGTTGACTCTGATTCTGATGTTCTTCTTATTCTTCTATTATATTAGTTCTATCTTTTCTATCTCATCCTCTTATTTTATTTCTATTAAAGATCTGTATTTTCGTGCACTTTGGGTTGAATGTGTAGAATATTAGTCAGCTCAAATTGGTACGGATTTACGGGCCTTTACAGTTGGTATCAGAGCCAGGTTAAGTGATTACCTTGGCCCTGTGGTGTGACTCAGTAGAGATGGGGTTAGTAATACCCTAGATTGAGTTCGAGTGTATATATATGAGTGCGTATTTGTAAATTAATATAAAAACTGTTTTATATTGTGTTGACTGGTCAGTCGAGTGGTTTATGAATTCTGGTCGAAACAGTAATGCAAACTGCATTGATAGGTGTTTCTAAACTCTTGAACAGATTAATTCGACACAGCATGTTTTGAAAAGAGGGTAAATGAAATAATCTTACCCAAAATATATTTTGATATAAAGAAAACATATATATTGGAATTATCTAATATATATTGAATGTGTTGGTTGAAATTATGATCGAATAAGATTTATAAGGAAGTTGGTTATATAAATAACCAATCGAAATATTATATAAGTATAATATGCAAAATCAGATAAACCAAATCTGGATTTAAACCAGAATTGAAATAAAACTCTAAAAATTGGGAGAAGTGTTTGAAATTGAATGTAGGATTAAATATATAGAGATTTTAAAATTCCTGGGAAATTTTGATAAAGTTTTCCAATTATTTTGAAGATGTTTTGAAATAAATAATAGAAATGTTCGAAAATAAGTTTTGAAATAATATAGTACTAAACTCACTTCGATCACTGGAAAATAATTCTGATGATGACGGCAGCATCATCAGTGTAATTTTCGAGTTTCCAAGTGACGGATTACAACCAAAGGTTTTGATTTGAGGAAACAAGTGTTAGAAATTCAAATGTTTTGAATTGTTATTATTATGCATCCATGATTGCATACTGATTTGAAATAAATCCCAGGAATTTGAATTCTGAAATAAAAATTTAACTTATGGGGTTAAAATGGTAAAAATGAAACTTAAACTAAGATAGACAAGGTTGGACTGAATTTGGAACGATCCAGAATGGAAATTGTAAAAGAGAAATATTGGAGATTCGAGTTATTAAAATGAATTGGTTCTTGAAGAATAAGAATCGAATTTTAAATTTGGAGATGAAGATAACTGATTTGAGAAATAAATCAGTAAATGGAATGTCGTAGTAGGACCTAACAAGGTTAAGAGTTGGAATAGAGAATGGAATTGGAGTTTAAATAGAAATTTGGCTTTGTAAAAGCGAAAGATTGGTTTGAGAATGGATTAATGGGAGATCAACCAGTGATGTTTGGATATATGTTAAAGTGATAGCAAATGTGCTAGTAAACATTTTAGTCTTTGAGGTTTTTAAGAAAAACCCTTTTTTGCTTAATTATACACTTGTTAATTTCAGCCATTGCATCAAGAAAAGCTAAGAAGCTTCAAAAGCCTGAGGTAGACTCTAATTCTCTTACCAAGCAAGATTCCTAGTCTTTAATTGATACCTTAATCTAGGTTTCAAGTCTTCTGTTATTTCCATAAATGGATTCTGGATTTCTACTATTAATACCTGAATATGGGTTTTGGGTCTTATTATAATTACCGAAGGAAGTTTCAGTCCTTTGTTATTTTCACAAAAATGGTTTTCTGGATTTTTATTATTAATAACTAAATAGTGTTTTAGGTCTTATTATTATCGAAAGTAATTTTAGTCTTCTATTATTTTCTAAAATGGATTAGATTTCTATTATTAATACCCGAATCTAGGTTACGGGTCTTCTTATTATTACCGAAAGTAATTTCAATCTTCTATTATTTCCAGGGATGGATTTCCATTATTAATAATCGAGTTCGGGTTTCAGGTCTTCTAATTACTACGAAAAGTCGTTTTGGCCTTCTGTTATTTCTAGAAATGTATTTTTGAATTTCTATTAATTATACCCCATTCTGGGTTTTGGGTCTTCTTAATATTACCGAAAGTAGTTTCTGCCCTTTGTTATTTCCAAAAATGGATTTATGGATTTCTATTATCAATAACTGAATCTGGGTTTTGGATCATCTTATTATTATCAAAAGTAGTTTCGGTCCTCTATTGTTTTCAGGAATGGATATCTTGATTTCAGTTATAAATACCCGAATTAGGGTTTATGGTATTCTGATTATCGTCGAAAGTGATTTTGGTCCTCTAACGTTTCTAGAAATGGATTCCGGACAATCTATTGTTAATACCTAAATTTAAGTTTTTTGTCTTCCATTTTCAAAATTAGATTTCTAAATTTTTTATTTTCATGCAAAGAGATTATCAAAATTAGTGATTTTATGCATATAAGCTAACACGAAATACAAGCACGATAAATATTATAAAAGATTAATCTAAAAGAATGTCGAGGCTAATAGTATTATTTTGTAATAACCCGAAAATCTGGGCCAATTTAAAATTTTTATTTTGGCAATTTTAGCGAATTTTGATTATTTAAAATGAATTGTTTTAAATAATAACGACGAGAAATTTATTTTGAATATAATTCGAACGTATATATTCATTTGAATCGACGTTAGAATATAAATATTTATTTATATTCATAAAAGAAATTGAAAATGGCGCGGTAGTTCGATAATTCGATTTCAAAATTCAAATGAACATACCGGGTGCAAAATAAACCGGATTTTAGTGAAACCGAAAATAATAGGATCTATTTGAGAATATCTTTCCAACGAATCCAAAAAATCGAAATTTCATAGCGGGGATCAAAAGATATGTCCAGTTGAAAATTATGAATAGTCACTATGGAATTCAGGCCCTTAAAAATGGAAATTTTGCAAACGACCTCGGATTTCGACGAAAACACTTTTGTTGGATCCGTGATGTCATATTATCGCTAGGTTCCAATTTTCATAATTTTTCGATTCAATATGTGAGCGTGGCAAAGGAAAACGCGTTTGACCAGTTTAAGTTGATTTTAATCGACTGGAAAATGGCCATTTTTCAAACGGTTTCAGAATTCGACGAAACTAGTTTTGTTAGGACCGTATCGTCAATACGAAGCTAGAAAATATTTTTCTGGAATTTTTAGAGTTCGTATGTGACCCCAGTAAATTGAAATGTACGTTTAAAATTCAATATATAGAGTTATATTTTGATTTTGATGAAAACTGATCGAAACGGCCAAACAGGCTTATGAAACATGTCCTATTGTGTTCGGAATGGGGGTAATTAGCTAGGGGTGACGGTCGTTGGGTCTCGTTTAGAGATCGAATAAAAAAAAGTCAACTTTGGAGAATTAAATAAAAATATATTATTAACCCTCTCTCTACTTTACACTAAGACCCCCCCCCCCCCCCCCCCGTTACCCTTTTCTTCAATCAGAAAATCGAATTGGAAAAAAAAACCAACGCCACGAACCCCGTCGCCCCTCTTCCAAGATCGAAGCCGCCTGTGTAACACCCCGTATGTTGAATAACTTGCTATAATATAAAACAGGGCAGAATTAAATTTTAATATCTGAATCAAGGGGAACGGGCTATGCCTTGCATTCGTCTCGGAAAAATACGCGAAATAGAGTCCGAGTTTTCGAAAATCGGAGTCCGTATGACCCAGTTAAGGCCCGAAGAAGTTTTCAGAAATTCAAAACAGATTTAAAAACAGAAATTTCACATTTCGGAAGAGGCGGGAAAAATTCCCGCCAGGCAGAGGGAGTTGACCCTAGGGTCGACATGGGTGTCGACCCCCTCCCTAGGGGTCGACCCAGGGGTCGACACAGGGGTCGACCCCCCCTGTCGGTCTGTGTGACATGGGTGCAACCTGATGGCTTTTGGGATGTGGTTGGTGGCTAGGACGAGATCTGACGGCTCTAATATGATTTAGGGTTAATCTAATGGCCTAAAACACCTAACTACTCTATAAATACACCCTAAGACTACCCTAATTCATACTAAAAATAGATACAACGTCGTCATGCCGTCAAAATGCAACTTGAAGGAGCCTCCATCAAATTAAAGAGGAAGATAGCTTCTCAAATCAACTACTAATCAACTCTAGCAACTTAATCTTCTTCATAGGAGTGCTAATCAACAAGTTGTGAGTTTCTATAGCCTTAATGACCAATTGTTGAAATGATTATGATATGATATAATGAGGTTATGGCTATGAATGTGGATCAATGCAAGTTATGTTATCATATGCTATGTGTTCATGATGTTATGCAAGTTATATGTTATGTGTTCATGAAGTTATGCAAGTTATATGCTATGTGTTCATGATGTTATGCAAGTTATGCAAGTCATATGCTAGGTGATCATGATGTTATGAAAGTTATGCAAGTCATATGCTATATGTTCATGATGTTATGCAAGTCATATGCTATGTGATCATGATGTTATGCAAGTTATGCAAGTCATATGCTATGTGATCATGATGTTATGCAAGTTATGCAAGTTTTAGGCTATGTGTTCATGATGCTAGTTATGCAAATCGCTATGATAAACATTGATCCATTATGACACCATGTTATGCAAGTTTGGTGTATGATTATATGCAAGTTCATATATGATATGTTATGCAAGTTTGGTGTATGATTATATGCAAGTTCATATATGATATGTTATGCAAGTTTGGTGTATGATTATATGCAAGTTCATATATGATATGTTATGCAAGTTTGGTGTATGATTATATGCAAGTTCATATATGATATGTTATGCAAGTTTGGTGTATGATTATATGCAAGTTCATATATGACATGTTATGCAAGTTTGGTGTTTGATTATATGCAAGCAACATGTGCAAGTTTACACCTTAGTATGATATGCATACATATGCAAGTTAACCCCTTTGTATGTCATACATACATATGCAAGTTTACCCCTTTGTATGACATAAGTAACTTATGCAAGTTAACCTCTTTATGACATATGTGATTCATGCAAGTTTGGGTTGATTATTTATGCTAGTTGGGTTTGATGCTATATGCATGTTGACACCTTTAAAACCCATGTTGATGCTAATGTTATGCAAGTTGAACCCATTGTATGTGTGATGAATCTTCCCTTTTAAGTATGTCATGTTAGCGAATTACGTGGGGAACGATGGGGTTAATATTCATGTTAATGAAATGGTGTGAAGTTGGTATGATTATGCATACCATAAAGTGGATGGACATAATTGAGTCAATTATGTACATCGTTAAATTTGTAATTAATTAGGGATAATTAATACAAATTATGGGGGTGATTAATTAGGTGTAATTAATCGGCTAAGACACGAGGTTGGACCCTTTTGTAGCATAAGACTGCCCGGAACCGACCGGCAAATCCAGTGGCTACAAATGATTGGCCCAATGTGAGAGGTCTTAGGCATAAACTAAATACGTGACAAGTGTAAAGACACGAGGTTAGACTCGGTTATGGCGTAAGGCTGCCCGGACCCGACCGGCAAATCCAGCTGCCATAAAAGATAGTCTAATGTGAGAGGTCTTTGCAAAGGTTACGGTCTTAATCAATTAAGAAACACTTAACCAGATAAGCATGTAGTGGGGCATGAGGGGTTAAGTGGGTGCCTTGGGTGGCATGTGGAAAAATCTAGTGGTTGCCTTGGGTGGCAATAGAAAATACGACTAGAATACTTAACCAAAGTGGAACATGTAATTAAACATGATTAAAGGGTTAAGTAAGTGCCTTGGGTGGCATGGGGAAAATCTAGTGGTTGCCTTGGGTGGCAATAGAAGATAAGATTAGAATACTTAACCAAAGTGGAACATGTAATTAAACATGATTAAAGGGTTAAGTAAGTGCCTTGGGTGGCATGGGGAAAATCTAGTGGTTGCCTTGGGTGGCAATAGAAGATAAGATTAGAATACTTAACCAAAGTGGAACATGTAATTAAACATGATTAAAGGGTTAAGTAAGTGCCTTGGGTGGCATGAGGAAAATCTAGTGGTTGCCTTGGGTGGCAATAGAAAATACGATAAGAATACTTAACCAAAGTGGAACATGTAATTAAACATGATTAAAGGGTTAAGTAAGTGCCTTGGGTGGCATGTGGAAATCAAGTAGATGCCTTGGGTGGCATGGGAAATCTAGTGGGTGCCTTGAGTGGCAATTGAAATATGATTAGATGACTTAACCAAACTTTAAACATGTAAGTGGACATGATTATTAAAAAGGGTTAAGTGGGATACACTAGAAAATGTGACAAGCTTAGGTGGGTAGCTTGTGGGGGCCGATTTCAACCAGTAACCCATATGTATCTTAGTGGGCTCGACCCAAGTCGAGGACGGGACACGCGTACTGGGATTGACTATAAGAGGCCAAAACGGGTTAGCGGTGGCAACGCAAGTCCAACGGGTTTCATATGCGTGTGTGGACCCGGGCTGGTAGGTAAGACGTTGTTGCATCGTGTAGATATAAGCCGTGCACCATTGATTGTATCGGGTTGCCACTTTGGGGAGTGATACACCCCACTGAGGGGCCAGCACGGGTATCTACAGTAGGGAGCCGATCGCTTGGGAGTAGTGGGTACACCTAGTGGAGATAGGGGCAGACGGCACCTATGTAGTCAGCTAGGGGTACAAGAGACTACTATTAAGATTATTAAGTACAGGGTACACCTAGTGGAGATAGGGGCAGACGGCACCTATGTAGTCAGCTAGGGGTACACGAAACTACTGGGTAAATTTTTCTAAGTCCTTGGGAGGGATCAACCTTTAAGTAGGAATGACTGGTGTGGTGCAGTTAGAAATTACCCTTGGGTGGGTAGATCTGGGGTGGTGCAGTGTAGTATTTATCCTTGGGTGGATAGGCACGTCTTTACCGTTATCTTAGTTCATCCTAAGTCTAGTTGGCTGCTTAGTGTAGTCATTTATCCCCAGTCGTACCGTACCAGGTTTATATCATACCCTAATTACTTTAATGATTATATTGTTAAAGTTATAGGGCTCACTCAGACTTATGTCTAACCCCATTGTTTTTATCTTTTTCCCAACCCTCAGGTTATCAGAGTGGGCTTAGCACTAGTGGGCTTTGATTCAGATTGCTTTATCTATCTTTTGAAGCTTGGACTCTTGAAGTAAAGCTCGGTTATCTTTTCTATTATGGCTATTAGTATGTAGTGGGATTATGTACTTATGTTTTAACGAGATGGATATTTTGTACTGGACTCTTGTTGGTTTTTGATATGTAACCAAACATGTTTACCTTCTGCTGCAATGAAATGATGTTTTAAATTTCAAGTATTACTTATATCTGTCTGTTGTAATTTTTCTGTTCTATATTCACTTAAAATACTCCACCGAAGTTAAGGCATTCCCTTAGTGAGTGAGCTTAGCGGGTGTGGGGTGTTACACGTGGTATCAGAGCTTAAGGTTACCAGAACAGATAAAATTTTTAGAAAACTATTTTTCTAAAAACATTTTTGGAAGAAGTATTTTCAAAAACATGTCTTTTAAGAGAAAAGTTTTTGAAAGAAAAGAACATAATCCCCAAGAGCCGTATATCCTTCCTTCGATTCTCCGTTTTGAATCTCTTCCTCTATCTCTTTTTGAATTTCCCCTCCGCGTATAGATGTCTTTTTAAGATAATTAAGGACTTCCGTATGAAGGACGGAAGAACCACTTCAACGGGCTAAGAAGTTTGTCGGGCTAAGAAGTTAGTCCAAGGAGGTGGAGGGCTTATGGGTACCTTTAAGATGGACGAGGGAGGAAGGTTCAAATAGCTATTAGGTAAATAAAGGACGAAACCTCATCGTGGCGAGAAGGTCACGAAAGGAGAATGTAAAGGAGAAGGCTAGTTGTTTTGGAGAAATAGGACACCTTATTAGGATTGTCCAAAGAGGTAAGGACAAAATACAGGATCTTTTGGAGGGTAGATGTATTCCCTCACGGCTGGTATACCTGATGGGGGTAGGACCGTCTAGGTTGAAAGTTGGTTCTCTCGATCACCCTGTTCGAACTTTATTCGACTTTGGCGCCTCGCATTTGTTTATCTCATCATCATTAGTTGAGTCACTGCACTTAGACACCAGTCTAGTAGATGATCCCTTGGTTGCTTCAAACCCAATTGGGGGCTCCACTTATTTGTCCATGATATGTTTGGCTTTGAAGATTTCTATATGTAACAACCCGTAAATTCTGGGCCAGTTTAAAATTTTTATTTTGGCAATTTTAGTGAATTTTGATTATTTAAAATGAATTATTTTAAATAATATCGACGAGAAATTTATTTAGAATATAAATCGAACGTATATATTATACGCGTCGTCGTTAGAATATAAATATTTATATATAATTATAAAAGGAATTGAAAATGGCGCGGTAGTTCGAAAATTCGATTTCTAATTTCAAATGAATATACAGATTTCAATATAAGTCAGAATTGAACGAAACAAGAAATATTTGAATCTGTATAACTATATCTTTGTAACGAAGTTAACAAACTGAGATTTCATCTTAGAAATGATAAGATATGTCCAGTTGAAAATTAGAAATAGTCGCTGTGGAATTTATATATATTTTAATATAATATATGGCCCTTAAAAATAGCCATTTTGCAAACGACCTCGGATTTCGACGAAACCAGTTTTGTTGGATTCGCAGTGTAAAGTTATTGCTAGATTCCAAATTTCATAATTTTTCGAATCAATATGTGAGCGTGGCAAAGGAAAACGCGTTTGACCAGTTTCAGTTGATTTTAATCGACTGGAAATTGGCCATTTTTCAAACAGTCTCAGAATTCGACGAAACTAGTTTTGTTAGGACCGTATCGTCAATACGAAGCTAGAAAATATTTTTCTGCAATTTATAGAGTTATTATGTGACCCCGGTAATTTGAAATGTACGTTTAAAATTCAATATAGTGATTTAAATGTAAATTTAACGGAAACTGATTCAAACGGTCGAATCAGCTTACGATACATATCCCATTGTGTTCGGAATGGGGGTAATTCGCTATGGACGACAGGCGGTGGGCCTCGTTTCGAGGTCTTAGGTAAAAGTCAACTTTATGCAATTAAATTAATAAAAAAAAAAAAAAATATCTTTCTCTTTTATCCTCCAGGCCCCCCCCCCCCGTTCAAAAAATTAAATTTCAGAATAAAAAAAAAAAGAGGGCGGAGCCCTAAAACCGCTCGACGGAGCCACATCGCGCGAGGCGCTGCTCCCCCCATCTCCGACAACTCCTCCGCCGCCCTCTCAGGTGAACCCCCCCTCGTGAAAACAACCGAGCGCCTCCCCTTGAAGCCCTCGACGCCGACGAAGAAGCCGCGCCACCCCCCCCCCTCGAAGCAGCCCCTCCTGCCACCACCGATCGAAGACCCAAGCCGCCGACGAACTGCGAAGACCTCCCCCCCCCTCTCAGTAAGAATTTCTGTTTATTTTATTATTATTATTTTTTTTTTATTTTTTTTAAAAACCGATTTTAATAATGATTTTGTTTTAAAAATAAAAACTGAAAATGTTTAAAAGTAAAAAACTAAATATTTTTAAAGGTATAAAACTGAATATTTTTAAAAGGAATTTTTAAAAGTAATAAAACAGGAATTTTTAAAAAGTATTAAAAACTGGAATTTTTAAAAGCATTTTAAAAACCTGAATTTTAAAACATAGAAAAAAAAAACTGATTTATTTATAAAGTATTAAAAACTGAAATTTTTATAAAGTATAAAACTGGATTTTTTTTATAAAGTATTAAAACTGAATTTTTTTTAGAAATAAAAACTGGTTTTTGAAATAAAGGATAAAAACTGAATTTTATAAAAAAAAAAAAAAAAAACTGATTTAGTTTTAAAGGTAAAAGCTTTAACATGGGAAGAAAGGTTTGAACTTTCAAGCAAAGTAAAAATCATATTTTTATATGGTGAAAGCAAAAGTAAAAATCATATTTTTATGTGTTGAAAGTCGAAATAAAAATCATATTTTTATATGTTGAAAGTCAAAGTAAAAATCATATTTTTATATATTGAATAGCGAAGTCAAAATTCGATTTTTACATATTGAGTAGCATAGTAAAAATTCTATTTTTACATATGTAGAGGATACGGGCGAAAGCGACAATAGGCGAAGATTTCTATTAAGAAGAGTCTTGAAGTTGGATAGCTATTGGTGAGAATTTCTCACCTTTCAATTTATTTTTCTAGTTATATATATACTAGGATGCAGACGGTGCTTAGTAGCACCCGACACCCGTCCACAGACCATGGACTTGTTTGTTTGACTGTTTGGTGATTGATTGTGATATTGGTTTGAATGTGGTTTGTGGTGTGAAAAATCGAATCGATAAATTGGTTAGGATTAGACGTGCGCCGTTATAAGGCGAAGGAGTAAGGCTAGGTTAGACCCTTACTCCAAAGTTTGTGGTTTGCATAACGAATTGATTTGATTGATGTGTGAATGGCGTGGGCCTTCACTAGACCGGGGATAAGGCTAGGCCTTGTCCCGTTTCTAGTATCGTGCCGTTATGCCGCCGAAATTTTCTAAAATAAGTTAGAAAAATAAAATTAGCATTTTATTTAACGAATGAACTGAATATAAATTCATATGTTAAAATAAAATGTGTTATCGTTAAAAATATAATTTTTAACGTGAATGTGAATAAATAAATATTCATTTACAAACCAGACGGTTTGTTTATGTACACCTATTTGAATGACGTTGATTGGGTCGATAAATTTTACACATCGCCTAACTGCACAAATAAAATATGTGTTTGATTGTTTGAAACCCCACACGGGTGTTAGGATGAAATTTGAAGTTCACTCATCCTGATTTATTAAATATGTCGATCGATTGATTGACAAGCTGCTATAAGCGTTAAATGTCTATATTTGATGCTTATACAGTGTAGTGCACTTTGGTTGATGGTTGATTATTCATCGTTGTTGATATATACATGTGTTGTAGAAAATCCATATAATTAACATTATATGGTAATTGATTGGGCCTCATTCCAGTTTCGAGAAAAATAGAAATATTTGAAATAGAAATATTTGAAATAGAAATATTTGAAATAGAAATATTTGAAATAGAAATATTTGAAATAGAAATATTTGAAATAGAAATATTTGAAATAGAATATTTGAAAATAGAAATATGTGAAGCCGTGAGGATTAGATTGACGCCATTTTGACGTGAACGATATTTATATCGATTTTATTCATTTTAAAATGAATATTGAAACGTGATTTCGAAATCGAATATTTTGAAATGAATTGAATTGAAAACGATTTCGAAATGAATTGAATTGAAAACGATTTCGAAATGAATTGAATTGAAAACGATTTCGAAATGAATTGAATTGAAAACGATTTCGAAATGAATTGAATTGAAAACGATTTCGAAATGAATTGAATTGAAAACGATTTCGAAATGAATTGAATTGAAAACGATTTCGAAATGAATTGAATTGAAAACGATTTCGAAATGAATTGAATTGAAAACGATTTCGAAATGAATTGAATTGAAAACGATTTCGAAATAAATTGAATTGAAAACGATTTCGAAATGAATTGAATTGAAAACGATTTCGAAATAAATTGAATTGAAAACGATTTCGAAATGAATTGAATTGAAAACGATTTCGAAATAAATTGAATTGAAAACGATTTCGAAATGAATTGAAAACGAATTCAAATTGAATTGAAAGCGATTTCGAAATAAATTGAATTGAAAACGATTTCGAAATGAATTGAATTGAAAACGATTTCGAAATGAATTGAATTGAAAACGATTTCGAAATGAATTGAATTGAAAACGATTTCGAAATGAATTGAATTTTAAAACGATTTCGAAATGAATTGAATTGAAAACGAATTCAAATGGAATTGAAAGCGAATTGAAATGAATTCAAATTGAATTGAAATTTGAATTGAATAGAAATGAATTTTGAAACGAATTTATAAAGAAGAATTCAATTTTGATTTGAATTGAAAAGGAAGTTGAAATTGCTTTTGAAACGAATTTAAAACCATTTATATAATTCGTTTTAAATAGTAATCGACGAAATATATATTATATATATTATATATATAATATAATGGCCTGAATAGAACGCGCCGCGCTGCGGCAGTTCGCGAATTTCGATCATTTGTTTCAAACGGACATTACGGGAGATCCGACCGTCGGATTCTCCTAAAACCGGAACCGTTGGGTTCGTATCGAAAAGAGCTTTCTAATGAATGTTAGAAATTTGAAATCTAACGGTTGGATTTGGAGATACGTCCAAATCAAATTCGAAAAAGGTCGCTGTAAGTGCAGTTCGATGGCCGTTAATGGAAATCGACCGTACGGGCCTTGATAAAATTATTAAAAATAGTAATAATTTGTGTAAAATCATAAGAAATGATTTGTGAAAGTTTGGGATGAAAAACTCCATATTTGAAAAGATAAAAATAGATTTTTATCGAAATGAACTAGTTTTGAACTAGAATTATAATTCTATTTATTTTTAAATAAATAAATTGAATTTGAAATGGTTTTGAAAATAACCAAAATTTCCAATGATTGCATTGGAGTGGATTTGAATCGAAATTGTCTTCGGAATATTTCGATGTTGGAATTCGTGATATTACAGGTGTTGTTATGGAAATTTGAAAGATATATATGTATATCGTTATTTCCAATACGACATTTGTTAATCGTAGAATTTGATATTGAATATAGGCCGATATAGTTTCTATTCAGAGCCTTGTATTGAATATCGAATGTGATTTGGGTTTGTCGTGAATGGTGTCTTCACTAACACTGTTCTTGAACCCAGTTGAGAAAAGATTAAATCTTTTTATTTAGATTTAATGAAGTGTACCAATTAAATGATATTTAATTGGAATTGAATTGATATTGATTTTTGGGTTTATCGTGAACAGTGTTTTAAATAACACTTGTTCTTTAACCCGATAATTAATGGGATGTGACTTTGGGTTTATCGTGAACCGTGTTTTAAATGACACTGATTCTTTAACCCAGTCACAGATTAAAACTAAGTGGAGTTTTAATGAATCTTTAATTAGATTGAAAAGATCGAGAATGGAGTATCACCAGTTTTGCTCCAGGCGATAGTTAAATCTTTAATTAGATTTGAATGTGAAATTTAGAAACTAACTGGCGGTTAGCCAAGCAGAATGGTTTTCTGGATATTGATCTGATGTTGGTTTCGGCCTTCGGGGTTAATATTTGGGGAATTATTCTCTTGATTAATTTACGGTTAGTGACTAATGAATTGGAATGAGGCGTATGTTGTGTTTGTGTAACACTTTTATAATATATACGCGAGTTATTCGGAAAGACCGGGTTTATCCCATTCTGAATAACTGATACGACGATAAGTCGAAGATGAAGACGATGGTCGAAGACCGGAAGTCTTCACGTCGTTTGGGTGATAACTGATGATCTTGATTGGGCTGTACACCCAAGAAGATGGAAACAGTTAGTGATCGTCCAGACGTACTTGGAGATCGATGGATATGCGGGGTACTAGGTGCCTCCGGTTTCGTTCAGACCCAGAACGGACTTGTAAATGGACTGTGTGTCTGACATCGGATTTCATTCTGTGTGACTGATATCGGTTGCATAGGATGGCTTGCCTGTGTGGCATGCTAAGATGCAAATGATCGAGGCTTCTGTTGAAAAGCAAAGTCTTGTGGTGATGATCAAAGCACGGCCTTTGTGGCGTAGCTTTGTGTAACGTTTACCTCGCGTGTTTCACACCCGGTATGAACCAAAAACGGGAGACGGACCTCAGGGAGGGCATGCGTTTCTTTCTAGCTAGAAGTGGCGTCAGTGGTTTTACACGCCCTGACGAGTTTGACTTATGTGGTTGTGGTTGTTGCGAGGCGCCTCGGTTATATCGGTTTCGGCCGAATGCATTCTGGTCGGCTGACGGACCAGACTTACACCCCATAGGGTGGGGAGACGTATTGTTCAGGCATAATAATCCACTCCGTGTGGACCGGCCCTGACGATCCAAGGGGCAGTTGCGGCTGTTCCTGAGGCTCGGGCTAGACAGTCTCGAATCGGTTGAGGACTATCTTTTGCCTCGGTTCATAGAAGGAAATCCAATTTCCAAATACGTGACTTTGCGGTTTTATTTGTAAACCTATATATGGCGACATGATATATGGTACCCATGCCGCCTATGATTGATACTTATGATTTGAAGTTGTTTTATGCACTATGCACTTATTATAGTATCAAATGATTTGTTTTAAACGTATCAAGCATTCTTTGGCTGTTATAAGGGAAAACCCTATCCCCCGGCTTGCGTTGCATTGTGTGATAGGACCTGGGTCTTATAACAGCTTCATCTTTCTTTATTTAGCATTGCGCTGTTTGTTTTATGCACTGGTATTCTTGGGAGAAAACCCGTTCCGTGTTATACGGCGTGGTCCCTTGATTTACCTAACTTTTAAAATAAAGATTAATAACTGTTTTAGTTCTCACACCAGTCACATGACTGACCTGGAGTTTATTGTTTTAACCTAAACTCTGGGTGCCCTTATTTTGACACGGGCAGCTAGTAGTTTCGGTTTTGCAGATTTATATTCACAGGATCCTGGTTTACAGCTGGAACGATATCCGGAAAGCTTTGTATCCGTATATCTCTTCTAGTTGTGTATTGTATTATTTTCCGCTGCTATGTATTTAAATGTAATTTAAATCTCTGATATTTCTGTGTAATATTCATTTATACTCTGTATATTCTTGTAATCTGATGCATTGTTGTAATATACAATGAAACGTTCTTCTGTATGCGTTCTGTTTTGTCGTGTTCTCAAACGATAGGGCGTTTCGAACGGTCTGAGTCGGTTTAGCGACTGGTTCGGACCGAGCGAAATTCTTTGCCGTCACATTTGGTATCAGAGCTTTGGTTTACAAAGCTCAGAGAACAAGGCACATTAGAACCATACGAAAGAATTCATCAGATATTGGATTAGCAATATCCAATGGAATGACTCGTTAGAGATAGGATCAGTAGTATCCTAGAACGGGTGTGAAGAGTATATTTTTCAAATGAAAACATTTTGTTTTGAAAATTTAAATCAACTATTCGTATTTGATTATTTGTTTATATTGATTTTGGGCAATTCAGTATATAAAGAATTTGCATATACGCCTTGCAAACGTATATTCAAAGTTTTAATATACTGGATAGATATGGAATCACATTCTAGTCGCCCGGAGATGGTACTGATGATTGTCATGACATCATCCGTATTTATATTCGTGTTTCGAATGTGTGATTTTCTATATATTTCCATTAGGCTGGTGTGAGAACCCAAAACTTATATAGTTAGAATTCATTGTTGTGATTTGGCATCAAAACATGATTTTTTGTATATGTATCAAAATTATGAATTTGAAACTCTAATTCACTAATTGATTGATGTTTGTATTGTTTGATAATTTTGAATCATTATGCCTAATTGAATCAAATATTGAATTGTATTGAAATTTGGTCGCATTTGCTTGCATATACATATACTTACATTGAACAGGTCATAGCAAGGAGGCTAGAGACAGAGAATAAAATTTGTTTGCCCGACAAATAGGTACATGTTTATTACATAATTTACTGTTTTGTTTGGGTGATGATGATTTTATGAGCCTATTGGCTAGCCGCTTGGCTTTTTCTTTTTCTTTTTGAGATCTGAAGGACCGGGGAAGCTATTTGAAATTCCCCGATGCTCCCGGTGCAGGGGAGGTTATGGCGAAATTTTTCGAAAATTTAGGGTGTTAGCCAAATTTTTGAAATTTTGAAAATTCTCAGAAACTGAAGAGTTAGAGAATGGAAGCCAGATCGAGCGTAGAGTTGAATTATCAAACCACTTTCGACTTTGTTTCTTTTCGGGGACGAAAAGTTTTAAGTGGGGGAGATTGTAACAACCCGTAAATTCTGGGCCAGTTTAAAATTTTTATTTTGGCAATTTTAGTGAATTTTGATTATTTAAAATGAATTATTTTAAATAATATCGACGAGAAATTTATTTAGAATATAAATCGAACGTATATATTATACGCGTCGTCGTTAGAATATAAATATTTATATATAATTATAAAAGGAATTGAAAATGGCGCGGTAGTTCGAAAATTCGATTTCTAATTTCAAATGAATATACAGATTTCAATATAAGTCAGAATTGAACGAAACAAGAAATATTTGAATCTGTATAACTATATCTTTGTAACGAAGTTAACAAACTGAGATTTCATCTTAGAAATGATAAGATATGTCCAGTTGAAAATTAGAAATAGTCGCTGTGGAATTTATATATATTTTAATATAATATATGGCCCTTAAAAATAGCCATTTTGCAAACGACCTCGGATTTCGACGAAACCAGTTTTGTTGGATTCGCAGTGTAAAGTTATTGCTAGATTCCAAATTTCATAATTTTTCGAATCAATATGTGAGCGTGGCAAAGGAAAACGCGTTTGACCAGTTTCAGTTGATTTTAATCGACTGGAAATTGGCCATTTTTCAAACAGTCTCAGAATTCGACGAAACTAGTTTTGTTAGGACCGTATCGTCAATACGAAGCTAGAAAATATTTTTCTGCAATTTATAGAGTTATTATGTGACCCCGGTAATTTGAAATGTACGTTTAAAATTCAATATAGTGATTTAAATGTAAATTTAACGGAAACTGATTCAAACGGTCGAATCAGCTTACGATACATATCCCATTGTGTTCGGAATGGGGGTAATTCGCTATGGACGACAGGCGGTGGGCCTCGTTTCGAGGTCTTAGGTAAAAGTCAACTTTATGCAATTAAATTAATAAAAAAAAAAAAAAATATCTTTCTCTTTTATCCTCCAGGCCCCCCCCCCCCCGTTCAAAAAATTAAATTTCAGAATAAAAAAAAAAAGAGGGCGGAGCCCTAAAACCGCTCGACGGAGCCACATCGCGCGAGGCGCTGCTCCCCCCATCTCCGACAACTCCTCCGCCGCCCTCTCAGGTGAACCCCCCCTCGTGAAAACAACCGAGCGCCTCCCCTTGAAGCCCTCGACGCCGACGAAGAAGCCGCGCCACCCCCCCCCCCTCGAAGCAGCCCCTCCTGCCACCACCGATCGAAGACCCAAGCCGCCGACGAACTGCGAAGACCTCCCCCCCCCTCTCAGTAAGAATTTCTGTTTATTTTATTATTATTATTTTTTTTTTATTTTTTTTAAAAACCGATTTTAATAATGATTTTGTTTTAAAAATAAAAACTGAAAATGTTTAAAAGTAAAAAACTAAATATTTTTAAAGGTATAAAACTGAATATTTTTAAAAGGAATTTTTAAAAGTAATAAAACAGGAATTTTTAAAAAGTATTAAAAACTGGAATTTTTAAAAGCATTTTAAAAACCTGAATTTTAAAACATAGAAAAAAAAAACTGATTTATTTATAAAGTATTAAAAACTGAAATTTTTATAAAGTATAAAACTGGATTTTTTTTATAAAGTATTAAAACTGAATTTTTTTTAGAAATAAAAACTGGTTTTTGAAATAAAGGATAAAAACTGAATTTTATAAAAAAAAAAAATAAAAACTGATTTAGTTTTAAAGGTAAAAGCTTTAACATGGGAAGAAAGGTTTGAACTTTCAAGCAAAGTAAAAATCATATTTTTATATGGTGAAAGCAAAAGTAAAAATCATATTTTTATGTGTTGAAAGTCGAAATAAAAATCATATTTTTATATGTTGAAAGTCAAAGTAAAAATCATATTTTTATATATTGAATAGCGAAGTCAAAATTCGATTTTTACATATTGAGTAGCATAGTAAAAATTCTATTTTTACATATGTAGAGGATACGGGCGAAAGCGACAATAGGCGAAGATTTCTATTAAGAAGAGTCTTGAAGTTGGATAGCTATTGGTGAGAATTTCTCACCTTTCAATTTATTTTTCTAGTTATATATATACTAGGATGCAGACGGTGCTTAGTAGCACCCGACACCCGTCCACAGACCATGGACTTGTTTGTTTGACTGTTTGGTGATTGATTGTGATATTGGTTTGAATGTGGTTTGTGGTGTGAAAAATCGAATCGATAAATTGGTTAGGATTAGACGTGCGCCGTTATAAGGCGAAGGAGTAAGGCTAGGTTAGACCCTTACTCCAAAGTTTGTGGTTTGCATAACGAATTGATTTGATTGATGTGTGAATGGCGTGGGCCTTCACTAGACCGGGGATAAGGCTAGGCCTTGTCCCGTTTCTAGTATCGTGCCGTTATGCCGCCGAAATTTTCTAAAATAAGTTAGAAAAATAAAATTAGCATTTTATTTAACGAATGAACTGAATATAAATTCATATGTTAAAATAAAATGTGTTATCGTTAAAAATATAATTTTTAACGTGAATGTGAATAAATAAATATTCATTTACAAACCAGACGGTTTGTTTATGTACACCTATTTGAATGACGTTGATTGGGTCGATAAATTTTACACATCGCCTAACTGCACAAATAAAATATGTGTTTGATTGTTTGAAACCCCACACGGGTGTTAGGATGAAATTTGAAGTTCACTCATCCTGATTTATTAAATATGTCGATCGATTGATTGACAAGCTGCTATAAGCGTTAAATGTCTATATTTGATGCTTATACAGTGTAGTGCACTTTGGTTGATGGTTGATTATTCATCGTTGTTGATATATACATGTGTTGTAGAAAATCCATATAATTAACATTATATGGTAATTGATTGGGCCTCATTCCAGTTTCGAGAAAAATAGAAATATTTGAAATAGAAATATTTGAAATAGAAATATTTGAAATAGAAATATTTGAAATAGAAATATTTGAAATAGAAATATTTGAAATAGAAATATTTGAAATAGAATATTTGAAAATAGAAATATGTGAAGCCGTGAGGATTAGATTGACGCCATTTTGACGTGAACGATATTTATATCGATTTTATTCATTTTAAAATGAATATTGAAACGTGATTTCGAAATCGAATATTTTGAAATGAATTGAATTGAAAACGATTTCGAAATGAATTGAATTGAAAACGATTTCGAAATGAATTGAATTGAAAACGATTTCGAAATGAATTGAATTGAAAACGATTTCGAAATGAATTGAATTGAAAACGATTTCGAAATGAATTGAATTGAAAACGATTTCGAAATGAATTGAATTGAAAACGATTTCGAAATGAATTGAATTGAAAACGATTTCGAAATGAATTGAATTGAAAACGATTTCGAAATGAATTGAATTGAAAACGATTTCGAAATAAATTGAATTGAAAACGATTTCGAAATGAATTGAATTGAAAACGATTTCGAAATAAATTGAATTGAAAACGATTTCGAAATGAATTGAATTGAAAACGATTTCGAAATAAATTGAATTGAAAACGATTTCGAAATGAATTGAAAACGAATTCAAATTGAATTGAAAGCGATTTCGAAATAAATTGAATTGAAAACGATTTCGAAATGAATTGAATTGAAAACGATTTCGAAATGAATTGAATTGAAAACGATTTCGAAATGAATTGAATTGAAAACGATTTCGAAATGAATTGAATTTTAAAACGATTTCGAAATGAATTGAATTGAAAACGAATTCAAATGGAATTGAAAGCGAATTGAAATGAATTCAAATTGAATTGAAATTTGAATTGAATAGAAATGAATTTTGAAACGAATTTATAAAGAAGAATTCAATTTTGATTTGAATTGAAAAGGAAGTTGAAATTGCTTTTGAAACGAATTTAAAACCATTTATATAATTCGTTTTAAATAGTAATCGACGAAATATATATTATATATATTATATATATAATATAATGGCCTGAATAGAACGCGCCGCGCTGCGGCAGTTCGCGAATTTCGATCATTTGTTTCAAACGGACATTACGGGAGATCCGACCGTCGGATTCTCCTAAAACCGGAACCGTTGGGTTCGTATCGAAAAGAGCTTTCTAATGAATGTTAGAAATTTGAAATCTAACGGTTGGATTTGGAGATACGTCCAAATCAAATTCGAAAAAGGTCGCTGTAAGTGCAGTTCGATGGCCGTTAATGGAAATCGACCGTACGGGCCTTGATAAAATTATTAAAAATAGTAATAATTTGTGTAAAATCATAAGAAATGATTTGTGAAAGTTTGGGATGAAAAACTCCATATTTGAAAAGATAAAAATAGATTTTTATCGAAATGAACTAGTTTTGAACTAGAATTATAATTCTATTTATTTTTAAATAAATAAATTGAATTTGAAATGGTTTTGAAAATAACCAAAATTTCCAATGATTGCATTGGAGTGGATTTGAATCGAAATTGTCTTCGGAATATTTCGATGTTGGAATTCGTGATATTACAGGTGTTGTTATGGAAATTTGAAAGATATATATGTATATCGTTATTTCCAATACGACATTTGTTAATCGTAGAATTTGATATTGAATATAGGCCGATATAGTTTCTATTCAGAGCCTTGTATTGAATATCGAATGTGATTTGGGTTTGTCGTGAATGGTGTCTTCACTAACACTGTTCTTGAACCCAGTTGAGAAAAGATTAAATCTTTTTATTTAGATTTAATGAAGTGTACCAATTAAATGATATTTAATTGGAATTGAATTGATATTGATTTTTGGGTTTATCGTGAACAGTGTTTTAAATAACACTTGTTCTTTAACCCGATAATTAATGGGATGTGACTTTGGGTTTATCGTGAACCGTGTTTTAAATGACACTGATTCTTTAACCCAGTCACAGATTAAAACTAAGTGGAGTTTTAATGAATCTTTAATTAGATTGAAAAGATCGAGAATGGAGTATCACCAGTTTTGCTCCAGGCGATAGTTAAATCTTTAATTAGATTTGAATGTGAAATTTAGAAACTAACTGGCGGTTAGCCAAGCAGAATGGTTTTCTGGATATTGATCTGATGTTGGTTTCGGCCTTCGGGGTTAATATTTGGGGAATTATTCTCTTGATTAATTTACGGTTAGTGACTAATGAATTGGAATGAGGCGTATGTTGTGTTTGTGTAACACTTTTATAATATATACGCGAGTTATTCGGAAAGACCGGGTTTATCCCATTCTGAATAACTGATACGACGATAAGTCGAAGATGAAGACGATGGTCGAAGACCGGAAGTCTTCACGTCGTTTGGGTGATAACTGATGATCTTGATTGGGCTGTACACCCAAGAAGATGGAAACAGTTAGTGATCGTCCAGACGTACTTGGAGATCGATGGATATGCGGGGTACTAGGTGCCTCCGGTTTCGTTCAGACCCAGAACGGACTTGTAAATGGACTGTGTGTCTGACATCGGATTTCATTCTGTGTGACTGATATCGGTTGCATAGGATGGCTTGCCTGTGTGGCATGCTAAGATGCAAATGATCGAGGCTTCTGTTGAAAAGCAAAGTCTTGTGGTGATGATCAAAGCACGGCCTTTGTGGCGTAGCTTTGTGTAACGTTTACCTCGCGTGTTTCACACCCGGTATGAACCAAAAACGGGAGACGGACCTCAGGGAGGGCATGCGTTTCTTTCTAGCTAGAAGTGGCGTCAGTGGTTTTACACGCCCTGACGAGTTTGACTTATGTGGTTGTGGTTGTTGCGAGGCGCCTCGGTTATATCGGTTTCGGCCGAATGCATTCTGGTCGGCTGACGGACCAGACTTACACCCCATAGGGTGGGGAGACGTATTGTTCAGGCATAATAATCCACTCCGTGTGGACCGGCCCTGACGATCCAAGGGGCAGTTGCGGCTGTTCCTGAGGCTCGGGCTAGACAGTCTCGAATCGGTTGAGGACTATCTTTTGCCTCGGTTCATAGAAGGAAATCCAATTTCCAAATACGTGACTTTGCGGTTTTATTTGTAAACCTATATATGGCGACATGATATATGGTACCCATGCCGCCTATGATTGATACTTATGATTTGAAGTTGTTTTATGCACTATGCACTTATTATAGTATCAAATGATTTGTTTTAAACGTATCAAGCATTCTTTGGCTGTTATAAGGGAAAACCCTATCCCCCGGCTTGCGTTGCATTGTGTGATAGGACCTGGGTCTTATAACAGCTTCATCTTTCTTTATTTAGCATTGCGCTGTTTGTTTTATGCACTGGTATTCTTGGGAGAAAACCCGTTCCGTGTTATACGGCGTGGTCCCTTGATTTACCTAACTTTTAAAATAAAGATTAATAACTGTTTTAGTTCTCACACCAGTCACATGACTGACCTGGAGTTTATTGTTTTAACCTAAACTCTGGGTGCCCTTATTTTGACACGGGCAGCTAGTAGTTTCGGTTTTGCAGATTTATATTCACAGGATCCTGGTTTACAGCTGGAACGATATCCGGAAAGCTTTGTATCCGTATATCTCTTCTAGTTGTGTATTGTATTATTTTCCGCTGCTATGTATTTAAATGTAATTTAAATCTCTGATATTTCTGTGTAATATTCATTTATACTCTGTATATTCTTGTAATCTGATGCATTGTTGTAATATACAATGAAACGTTCTTCTGTATGCGTTCTGTTTTGTCGTGTTCTCAAACGATAGGGCGTTTCGAACGGTCTGAGTCGGTTTAGCGACTGGTTCGGACCGAGCGAAATTCTTTGCCGTCACACTATACTTAGCGTTGAGTTTAGATGTGATGCTTTTGTTTTGGGCTTCACGGGCTATGGGTTGATTTTGGGCATGGACTGGTTATCCAGTAATGGTGCCGTTCTTGATTGTGAAAGGAGAGTTGTTAGGCTCATGACCCGCTTGGGGAACACTCTCGAGATTCCTTGTAATCCCATAGATTATGTTATGCTAAGTTATCTTGAATCGCTTGACGCTTCGGTCGAGAGTTTGCGATCTGTTAGAGTGGTCCGGGAATACTCGGATTTGTTTGGGGAGGTGAAGAGCTTACCTCCGAAGCGGGAGATAGACTTCCGAATATATCTAGTGGGCAATGCTAACCCAGTATCTTTGCCAGTGCGCCACATGGCTCCTAGTGAAAGGAGGGAACTCCATAAGCAAGTAGGGGAGTTGCTTGAGAAGGGGTTCATAGGACGAAGTATATCGGAGTGGGGTGCTCCAGTAGTTTTGCTACGAGGGCGGATGGGTCCCTCAGACTTTGTGTAGACTATAGAGAACTCAACAAGCTCACAAAGAAGAATAGACACCCATTGCCGAGGATTGATGATCTCTTTGATCAGTTGGTTGGTGCCTCAGTGTTTTCGCAAGTTGAACTTAGCCACGGGGTTTCATCAGTTGAGAGTGGCTAAGGATAGTATAGAGAAGACTGCCTTTAGGACTCCGGATGGTTTCTATGAGTGGTTGGTGATGCCATTTGGTTTGACGAACGCCCCTGCATACTTTGTTGTTGATTTGATGAGTAGGGTGTTCAGGGAGTACCTAAATAACTTCGTAGTGGTCTTTGTGGATGACATCTTGGTCTTTTCTAAGTGCGAAATAAGTCTTCGTATGTGCTTAAAAGGTTAAGCAAAGCCAGTTATTTGATCAACGGCGGCTTTGGAGCGAGACTGGCAAGGACATCCAGAGTTGGACAAGTGCTTAATTATTTAGCCGTTTTTACTAGTATCATCTCACGTAGGTCGTCTGAATTCGAAGGAGGTATCCCTTGGGTGTTTGTCTGATATTGGTTTAGGCCTTTGGGGCTTGCACTTGGGGGATGTCAAGTTCGACTAGGATGGTCTGCGTGAGAGATGGATAGTTGTGACGATTTTTCATGGGAGAATATCCTGGTTTTCTCTAGAGGTGGAGAAAAGCATGCCCTACATCTTAGGGAAGTGTTGGAGACTCTACGAGCGCATAGTCTTAAGACAACAAAGGTGGATGGAGTTCTTAGCATCCTATGATTTCGAGATAGCGTATACCCCTGGCAAGGGTAACGTGGTGGCGGACGCCTTGAGCAGAAAAAGGTTGTCCTTGAGTCCATTGTTCGTGGAACGACGAAGCTTGGAATTTATCTCGATGTTTGATTTCAGACCTTCCGTTGACTTTGTACCCGGTTTGATAGCATCTTTAGAGGTCATACCTACTCTTTTGGGACGGATTGGCGAGGCACAGCGGGACGACCCACAGTTGGTTGAGTTAGTAGAGAGGCTCATAAGGGGGGGAGTCGTCCAGCCATTTGAGTAGGTACACCTAAGACGATAAGGGGTGGTTGCGTAGAGGCGATAGACTTTGTGTACCGCAAGACGAGGGTTTGAGGAAGGATATTCTTGATGATGCGCATCGTTCGAAGATGACCATTCATCCCGGTGGGGACAAAATGTACCAAGACATGAAGCGAGTTTTCTTTTGGGCCGGTATGAAGAAAGATGTGGCCGAGTATGTCGCTAGATGCTTGGTGTACCAACAAGTGAAAGCAGAGCAAAAGAAACCAGGTGGGTTGCTTCACCCATTAGAAGTTCCGCAATGGAAGTGGGATAGCGTCTCGATAGATTTTATTGATGGGTTACCAAGATCGAGGAAGGGTAATATGGGAATTTGGGTTGTGGTAGACAGACTTACTAAGAGCGCCCATTTCATACCCGTGTAGAGCAAGAGGACTGCTCCATGGTATATAGAGTGGATTTACCCGAGAGACTTAGTGGAGTACATGACGTATTCCATGTGTCACATTTGAGGAAGTGCCTACATGAGACCGCAGAGGTGGTAGAGCCGAGCTTGCTTAGAGAAGTGGAGGTAGAGCGTGGTGCGACTATTCGACGAGCTCCTACCCGCATCCTTGGGTCAGAGATTAGGAAGTTGAGAAACAGAGAGGTTCAACTAGTCAAAGTGCAATGGGGAGAAGATGAGAGCAATGCTACTTGGGAGACAGAAGCGAAGATGCGTTCACTGTACCCATTTCTTTTTTTTTTAAGGGTATGTCTTTTAACTTCTCCTTTATCGTTTGTCTAGTACTTATCTTATCTTTAGTATGTCCTCTCATTAGTACCTTTGACCTTTAGATAGGGTAAAACCTATGGTTGAAACATGTGTTTGAGACATGTTATGATTGATGGATGCGAGTGGATGCAAGTAGTTGCTAGTGGTTGCTCGTGGATGCATATACACACATTCTAGGCACTAGATCGGCTCAATCACTTCATATTGCATATTGCATATAATTGTGTGTAGGTAGCTATATTAATGGATGTATAATGGTTGTGCTATCATATGGATGATGCATTGTGGTGAATGATTGTGTACTCATGTAGAAATAGTATATGTCGATAGGGTTCTTTCGCATACATATTGGATGCATGGCACTATCATGGTTTGCATTAAGGAGGTCAACTGAATCGGTAGACCGCCTAATTTTGCATTAGACAGGGAACATATACACACACTCTTTGCATATGTTCATACAGCATTAGAAATTTTAAGGACAATGGATGCCAGTGTTTGATGGTTTGAGTAGATGGTTGTTTGGATGGTAGGATACGTTCTTCTTGACTTAGAGATTTCGGGGACGAAATCCTTTAAGTAGGGGAGAATGTAACACCCCGTATGTTGAATAACTTGCTATAATATAAAACAGGGCAGAATTAAATTTTAAAATGTGAATCAGGGGAAACGGGCTATGCCATTGCGTTCATCTCGGAAAAATACGTGAAATAGAGTCCGAGTTTTCGAAAATCGGAGTCCGTATGACCCAGTTAAGGCCCGAAGAAGTTTTCAGAAATTCAAAACAGATTTAAAAACAGAAATTTCACATTCCAGAAGAGGCGGGAAAAATTCCCGCCAGGCAGAGGGAGTCGACCCTAGGGTCGACATGGGTATCAACCCCCTCCCTAGGGGTCGACCCAGGGGTCGACCCCCCCTGTCGATTTGTGTGACCTGGGTGCAACCTGATGGCTTTTGGGCTGTGCTTGGTGGCTAGGACGAGATCTGACGGCTCTAATCTGATTTAGGGTTAATCTAATGGCCTAAAACACCTAACTACTCTATAAATACACCCTAAGACTACCCTAATTCATACTAAAAATAGATACAACGTCGTCATGCCGTCAAAATGCAACTTGAAGGAGCCTCCATCAAATTAAAGAGGAAGATAGCTTCTCAAATCAACTACTAATCAACTCTAGCAACTTAATCTTCTTCATAGGAGTGCTAATCAACAAGTTGTGAGTTTCTATAGCCTTAATGACCAATTGTTGAAATGATTATGATAGGATATAATGAGGTTATGGCTATGAATGTGGATCAATGAAAGTTATGTTATCATATGCTATGTGTTCATGATGTTATGCAAGTTATATGCTATGTGTTCATGAAGTTATGCAAGTTATATGCTATGTGTTCATGATGTTATGCAAGTTATGCAAGTCATATGCTAGGTGATCATGATGTTATGCAAGTTATGCAAGTCATATGCTATATGTTCATGATGTTATGCAAGTCATATGCTATGTGATCATGATGTTATGCAAGTTATGCAAGTCATATGCTATGTGATCATGATGTTATGCAAGTTATGCAAGTTTTAGGCTATGTGTTCATGATGCTAGTTATGCAAATCGCTATGATAAACATTGATCCATTATGACACCATGTTATGCAAGTTTGGTGTATGATTATATGCAAGTTCATATATGATATGTTATGCAAGTTTGGTGTATGATTATATGAAAGTTCATATATGATATGTTATGCAAGTTTGGTGTATGATTACATGCAAGTTAATATATGATATGTTATGCAAGTTTGGTGTATGATTATATGCAAGTTCATATATGATATGTTATGCAAGTTTGGTGTATGATTATATGCAAGTTCATATATGATATGTTATGCAAGTTTGGTGTATGATTATATGCAAGTTCATATATGATATGTTATGCAAGTTTGGTGTATGATTCTATGCAAGTTCATATATGACATGTTATGCAAGTTTGGTGTTTGATTATATGCAAGTAACATGTGCAAGTTTACACCTTAGTATGATATGCATACTTATGCAAGTTAACCCCTTTGTATGTCATACATACATATGCAAGTTTACCCCTTTGTATGACATAAGTAACTTATGCAAGTTAACCTCTTTATGACATATGTGATTCATGCAAGTTTGGATTGATTATTTATGCTAGTTGGGTTTGATGCTATATGCATGTTGACACCTTTAAAACCCATGTTGATGCTAATGTTATGCAAGTTGAACCCATTGTATGTGTGATGAATCTTCCCTTTTAAGTATGTCATGTTAGCGAATTACGTGGGGAACGATGGGGTTAATATTCATGTTAATGAAATGGTGTGAAGTTGGTATGATTATGCATACCATAAAGTGGATGGACATAATTGAGTCAATTATGTACATCGTTAAATTTGTAATTAATTAGGGATAACTAATACAAATTATGGGGGTGATTAATTAGGTGTAATTAATCGGCTAAGACACGAGGTTGGACACTTTTGTAGCATAAGACTGCCCGGAACCGACCGGCAAATCCAGCGGCTACAAATGATTGGCCCAATGTGAGAGGTCTTAGGCATAAACTAAATACGTGACAAGTGTAAAGACACGAGGTTAGACTCGGTTATGGCGTAAGGCTGCCCGGACCCGACCGGCAAATCCAGCTGCCATAAAAGATAGTCTAATGTGAGAGGTCTTTGCAAAGGTTACGGTCTTAATCAATTAAGAAACACTTAACCAGATAAGCATGTAGTGGGGCATGAGGGGTTAAGTGGGTGCCTTGGGTGGCATGTGGAAAATTCTAGTGGTTGCCTTGGGTGGCAATAGAAAATACGACTAGATTACTTAACCAAAGTGGAACATGTAATTAAACATGATTAAAGGGTTAAGTAAGTGCCTTGGGTGGCATGGGGAAAATCTAGTGGTTGCCTTGGGTGGCAATAGAAGATAAGATTAGAATACTTAACCAAAGTGGAACATGTAATTAAACATGATTAAAGGGTTAAGTAAGTGCCTTGGGTGGCATGGGGAAAATCTAGTGGTTGCCTTGGGTGGCAATAGAAGATAAGATTAGAATACTTAACCAAAGTGGAACATGTAAGTAAACATGATTAAAGGGTTAAGTAAGTGCCTTGGGTGGCATGAGGAAAATCTAGTGGTTGCCTTGGGTGGCAATAGAAAATACGATTAGAATACTTAACCAAAGTGGAACATGTAATTAAACATGATTAAAGGGTTAAGTAAGTGCCTTGGGTGGCATGTGGAAATCAAGTAGATGCCTTGGGTGGCATGGGAAATCTAGTGGGTGCCTTGAGTGGCAATTGAAATATGATTAGATGACTTAACCAAACTTTAAACATGTAAGTGGACATGATTATTAAAAAGGGTTAAGTGGGATACACTAGAAAATGTGACAAGCTTAGGTGGGTAGCTTGTGGGGGCCCATTTCAACCAGTAACCCATATGTATCTTAGTGGGCTCGACCCATGTCGAGGACGGGACACGCGTACTGGGCTTGACTATAAGAGGCCAAAACGGGTTAGCGGTGGCAACGCAAGTCCAACGGGTTTCATATGCGTGTGTGGACCCGGGCTGGTAGTTAAGACGTTGTTGCATCGTGTAGATATAAGCCGTGCACCATTGATTGTATCGGGTTGCCACTTTGGGGAGTGATACACCCCACTGTGGGGCCAGCACGGGTATCTACGGTAGGGAGCCGATCGCTTGGGAGTAGTGGGTACACCTAGTGGAGATAGGGGCAGACAGCACCTATGTAGTCAGCTAGGGGTACAAGAGACTACTATTAAGATTACTAAGTACAGGGTACACCTAGTGGAGATAGGGGCAGACGGCACCTATGTAGTCAGCTAGGGGTACACGAAACTACTGGGTAAATTTTTCTAAGTCCTTGGGAGGGATCAACCTTTAAGTAGGAATGACTGGTGTGGTGCAGTTAGAAATTACCCTTGGGTGGGTAGATCTGGGGTGGTGCAGTGTAGTATTTATCCTTGGGTGGATAGGCACGTCTTTACCGTTATCTTAGTTCATCCTAAGTCTAGTTGGCTGCTTAGTGTAGTCATTTATCCCCAGTCGTACCGTACCAGGTTTATATCATACCCTAATTACTTTAATGATTGTATTGTTAAAGTTATAGGGCTCACTCAGACTTATGTCTGACCCTGTTGTTTTTATCTTTTTCCCAACCCTCAGGTTATTAGAGTGGGCTTAGCACTAGTGGGCTTTGATTCAGATTGCTTTATCTATCTTTTGAAGCTTGGACTCTTGAAGTAAAGCTCGGTTATCTTTTCTATTATGGCTATTAGTATGTAGTGGGATTATGTACTTATGTTTTAACGAGATGGATATTTTGTACTGGACTCTTGTTGGTTTTTGATATGTAACCAAACATGTTTACCTTCTACTGCAATGAAATGATGTTTTAAATTTCAAGTATTACTTATATCTGTCTGTTGTAATTTTTCTGTTCTATATTCACTTAAAATACTCCACCGAAGTTAAGGCATTCCCTTAGTGAGTGACCTTAGCGGGTGTGGGGTGTTACAGCCTGGCCCCGTCGCCACCTCGTCAGAGCCATCCTCTTCATCTCCGCTACCCCCCCTCCGTTCTAAGACCGTACCCTCCCCTGACCAGATCCGAAAGTAAACCCCTCCCAAACCCAAACGGAAACCGCCTGCGCCGCCCCCTAGGGCCCACACCCCGCCTGCCGCGTCCTCTTGCTCCCCCCTACGCTCGATTCCAGCTATAAGCCTTCTGAATTTGTTAATCTTCCTTTATTTACTGTTTTTTATACTTTATTTATTTATTTATTTATTTATATAACCTTTGTGTTTTAAAAATTGAAAATGAAGTATATATATGTGTTTTAAAATCTGAAAATAAAGTATGGATTTTTACATAAGAAAAGGAAATTCTTTTTAGATATGAAGAATATGATTTCATTGATTTAAAATATGAAGTTAGCGAGGTTAAAAATATAATTTTTATATATTAGAAAGGTTAAAAATATAAATTTTATTATAGTAGAAGAATAAAAATATGATTTTTATATGATATAGGTATTGAAAATATGATTTTTTATATAATAGGGAATATAAAAATATTATCTTTATATATGTAGTGAAATAAAAATTCGATCTTTATATATGAAATAGAAATATAAAAATAATTTTTTTATGTATAGAATGAAGCGTCGAGAATATATATAAAGAAGAAATAAAAATATAATTTTTATTATGTAGAAGAAGTGATAAAAGTATAATTTTTATTTGAACAGCGTGAAAAGGACTGCATAGGAATTTCAACAGAGGCAGATGTTCAGCAGTTCGAAAGAAAAACACGGCGGAGTGGAACCCTCTGTGAGAACTTCTCACCTTTTAATTTTGTTTTCTAGTTAATAATATATACTAGGATGCAGACGGTGTTTAGTAGCACCCGACACCCATCGTCCACAGACCATGGACGGCTTGTATGCTTGTTTGTTTGATTTGATGTGTAGTTGATTGTGTGATGTGAAGTGAAATGAAATAAAATATTTATATAGTTAAACATATTTTATAGTTAAAAATAATATTTTTAACGTGTATATGAAATGAAATAAAAATAAACAAATCGAACGATTTGTTTATCTACACACATTTGACTGATATTGATTGGGACGATAAATTTTACACATCGCCCAACTGCACAAATAAAATTTGTGTTTGATTGTTTGAAAACCCCACACGGGTATTGGGATGATATATGACATACACTAATCCCAATAGTTAGTTATATGTCGATCGTTTGATTGACAAACTGTTATAAGCGTTGAATATTCATATTTGATGCTTATACAGTGTAGAACGCACTTTGGATGATGGTTGATGATTTATTGTTGTTGTTATATACGTGTGGTAGAAAATCCATATAATTAACATTGTATGGTAATTGATTGGGCCTCATTCCAGTTTTGAAATAGAAATATTCGAAATAGAAATATTTGAAATAGAATATTTGAAAATAAAAATATATGAAGCCGTGTTGATTAGATTGACGCCATTTTGACGTGAACGATATTTGTATTGATTTTATTCATTTTATAATGAATATCGAAAGTGATTTCAAAATCTGATATTTTGAAAAGAACTGAAATTCGAATTGAAACTGAATAGAAATGAATTCTAATCGAAATCGAATATAAATGAATTCGAATTGGAATTGAATTGAATTGAAAACGAATTTATATTAGAATATTCAATTTTGATTTGAAATTGAATATGAAGTTGAAACCGTTTTGAAAATGAATTTAAAAACGATTTATAAAGCAAGTTTTGAATGGAAATCGACGAAGTATATATTATATATATTATATATACAATATAATGGCCTGAATAGAACGCGCCGCGCCGCGGTAGTTCTCGAATTTCGACCATTGACTTCGAACGAATATTACGGGAGATCCGACCGTCAGATTCTCCTAAAACCGGAACCGTTGGGTTCATATCGAAAAGTGCTTTCTAACGAATATTAGAAATTAGAAATCTAACGGTTGGATTTGGAATTATGTCCAAATCAAATTTGGAAAAGGTCGCTGTAAGTGCAGTTCGATGGCCGTTGATGGAAATCGACTGTACGGGCCTTGATAAAATTATTAAAAATATCAATAATTTGTGTAAAATCATAAGAAATGATTTGGGAAAAATCGGGATGAAAAACTCCGTATTTGAAAAGATAAAAATAGTTTTTTATCGAAATGAACTAGTTTTGAACTAGAATAATAATTCTATTTATTTTTAAATAAATAAATTGGATTTGAAATGGTTTTGAAAATAACCAGAATTTCCAATGATTGCATTGGAAGGGATATGAATCGAAATTGTCTTCGGAATATTTCGATGTTGGATTTCGTGACGATACAGATATTGTTATGGGAATTTGAAAGATATATATATCGTTATTCCCAATACGATATTTGTTGGTCGTACAATTTGATATTGAATATTACCCGGTATATTTTCTATTCAGAGCCTTGTATTTAATATCAAATGTGATTTGGGTTTGTCGTGAATGGTGTCTTCATTAACACTGTTCTTGAACCCAGTTGAGAAAAGATTAAATCTCTTTATTTAGATTTAATGTAGTGTACCAATTAAATAATATTTAATTGGAATTGAATTGATATTGATTTTTGGGTTTATCGTGAACAGTGTTTTAAATAACACTTGTTCTTTAACCCGATAATTAATGGAATGGGATTTTGGGTTGTCATGAACGGTATCTTCAATAATACTGTTCTTAGACCTAAACGAGTTAAGAAAATCAGAAACTAACTAGAGATTAGTTAAGTTGAATGGTTTCAGAGGTATTGATCTGATGTTGGTTTCGGCCTTCGGGGTTAATACTTAGGGAATTGCTCACTTGCTAATTTACGGTTAGGGACTGATTGAAATGTGATGTGATTTTGGGGTTTATCATGAAAAGTGTTTTTAAATGACACTGATTCTTTAACCCCGTTAAAGATTAAAACTAAGTGGAGTTTTACTGAATCTTTAATTAGATTGAAATGATCGAGAATGGAGTAGCACCAATTTTGCTCCAGGCGATAGTTAAATCTTTAATTAGATTTGAACGTGAAATGGTAATTGAATTTACCGATAACACCGTGGTGTTAGATCTGAAGTATTACCAGTTTTACTTCATGGGATGAATAGGATGGGATTGGGAAATTAAAACAAATGATTACTCCGGTAAGATTCGTTAATCCCGACTAGTTTGAAGTGATATTCAAAAGGAAGATTAAAGAATAAATTCAAGGAATTTATCTTTGATAAAATTAATGGGAACCTTTCCCTATGAATGTGAAATTTAGAAACTAACTGTCGGTTAGCTAAACAGAATGGATTTCTGGATATTGATCTGATGTTGGTTTCGGCCTTCGAGGTTAATATTTGGGGAATTATTCGCTTGATTAATTTATGGTTAGTGACTGATGAATTGGAATGAGGCGTATGTTGTGTTTGTGTAACACTTGTTTATAATATACGCGAGTTATTCGGGAAGACCGGGTTTATCCCATTCTGAATAACTGATACGACGATAAGTCGAAGATGAAGACGGTGGTCGAAGACCGGAGGTCTTCACATCGTTTGGGTGATTACTGATGATCTTGATTGGGATGTACACCCAAGAAGATGGAAACAGTTGGTGATCGTCCAGACGTACTTGGAGATCGATGGATATGCGGGGTACTAGGTGCCTCCGGTTTCGTTCAGACCCAGAACGGACTTGTAAATGGACTGTGTGTCTGACATTGGATTTTAGTCTGTGTGATTGATTTCTATTAAATATATATCTGTTTGGCGACGGAGAATTTATTCTCTTGCTTAACGCCCTTCTCTGAGACGTACGAGCTCAGGGGTTATATACTGATGGATATCAAACGCATAGAATGAATTGCCTGTGTGGCATGCCTAAGTGGCGAATGATCAAGGCTTCTGTTGAAAAGCAAAGTCTTGTGGTTGATGATCAAAGCACGGCCTGTGCGGCATAGCTTTGTGTAACGTGAATTCGCGAGCCTCACACCCCGGTTGTGAACCAGAAACGGGAGAGGACCTCAGGGAGGATATGCGTTTCTTTCTAGCTAGGGTGGTGTCAGTGACCTACCAGCCCTGACATTTATATACTTTTCACCTGTGTGGTTGTTGCTGTTGCGAGGCGCCTCGGTTAGATCGGACGATCCGGGTCCGATGGAGCCATTCGTTGGCTCATTTACGCCCCAAAGGGCGGGGAACGCAGTGTTCAGGAATTTTAATCCACATCGGTGGACCGGCCCTGTCGCTCCAAGGGTCACTCAAGCTCTGATCCCGAGGCTCGGTCTAGAGAGTCTCGAATCGGTTGAGGACTATCTTTTGCCTCGGTTCATAGATGGAAATCCAATTTCCAAATACGTGACATTTGCGGGTTTATTTGTAAACCTATATATGGCGACATAGTGGCATGGGACGTTCATGTCGCCTATGATTGATATTTATGATTGAAATTGTTTTAAACACTGTACACTTATTATAGTATCAAATGATTTGTTTTAAACGTATCAAGCATTCTTGGCTATTATAAGGTAAAAATCCTATCCTCCGGCTTGCGTTGCATTGTGTGATGGGACCTGGGTCTTATAATAGCTTCATTTTTCTTTATTTAGCATTGCGTTGTTAGTTTTATGCACTGGTATTCTTGGGAGGAAATCCGTTCCGTGTTATACGGCGTGGTCCCTTGATTTACCTAACTTTAAAAATAAAGATTAATAACTGTTTTAGTTCTCACACCAGTCCCATGACTGACCTGGAGTTTATTGTTTTAACCTAAACTCTGGGTGCCCCTATTTTCCACGGGCAGCTAGTAGTTTTGGTTTTGCAGATTTATATTCACAGGATCCTGGTTTACAGCTGGAATGATATCCGGAAAGCTTTGTATCCGTATATCTCTTCTAGTTGTGTATTGTATTATTTTCCGCTGCTATGTACTTAAATGTAATTTAAATCTCTGATATTTCTATGTAATATTCAATTATACTCTGTATATTCTAGTATTCTGATGGAATTGTTGTAATATACAATGAATTGTTCTTCCGTCTGCGTTCTATTTTGTGTTGTTCTCAAACAATCAGGCGTTTCGAACGGTCTAGATCGGTTTAGCGACTGATTCGGATCGAGCGAAATTCCTGGTCGTAACATATTTCAAGATTTCTATCATCCCCGATTGTGAAATTTGAATAATGGTTATTCTCATAACTAATCAAAGCCTTAGATTTTCTGCCTCCACTGTTACTTCATTCAGGGTTTCATTTCACATCGATCATTTGAAGAAGGAATTTAAATTCTTGGATTGAAAATCATTTAATTTCAGAATAATGTATTAGGATACGAAAACTATGATATATTTCAAAACATAAGAAACATATACAACATAAACCAATATATGAAACTTTATAAAATTTCTTCATGGACTAACAATGTACAAGTAGTTGAAAGTTTGCTAGTAAATTAAGCAAGAGACCCCCAATTTTGTTTGTCCTGAAGAACAAAAGTTTCTTTCATACTAGGGGCTGAATGTTAAGCAAAAACATTCACCATGGTGGTTTGAATGAAAAATGGACAACAATGCTTAAGGAATCGGATTTTGAAGAAGTAAGGGGGCAATCTTCAACAATTTCTAAAGGATAACTATAGAAGAAACACCAGAGCAAAGTGGCGAAAAGAGAAAGAAAAAATACTCGGAAGAATTAAGCAAAAGAAGAAAAGAGTGCCCTTCGGAAAGAATGAGCCCCTTCGCTAGAAGGGCGTATCTTTTTTTATTTCAACAAAGCTATGGCCTTAATAACAAGCCAAATGGAAGCCAGTGCAGACCCTTCGAACTAAGACACTCCCTTCGATTTATTCGAAGGGGAGGTTCCAACCACTAGAAACCGGAACAAAGTCACCACTACATAAAATAGATTTTATCCTAGAAAAGAGGGACCCTTTGGGGCCACTATAGTAGGAGCTAGTTTTATTCTTCAACAGATATTAACCCTTTGCTTGGTCTAAAACCACCTTTCTATTATTCCGGAGGACTAATTTGAAAGTGCTTATCATAGTATACAATAAGGTCTATTTTCTATTCTAGGCCACAACAAAAGCATTGACCTCAAAAGTGTTAGAGAAGCTTTAATTAAGCCTTTGGAACATGATTCACGAAATAATAAAGATGAAGGTCATAAACCCAGAAGAGGGGTCAACCAACATTTATAAATACGACTCTAGGGTTCCAAAACTCATAATGATTTTTCTTCTTTCAAAATTTGCAAACAAAATTGCGAAGCGGGAACCCGAAATCATAAATAGTTATAGAGAAAATTACCGTTGTTGTAATCTTATTTGGCAATTCATAATATAGATGGGAAACTAAGAATCAAAGCTTATGGCTTATAATTTCGAAAAGGGGAAGATCAATCATTTCGGCTATTAGCTAGCCTAGTACCAGTTTCATATGATTCATACTTCAAATCTCTTAATGTTATCCTTGTAGTACTACGAAATTCATAATAATGAACAAAACTTAAATAACGATGACACCATATTTTCTGTGAGGTATAAAGTATGATTGTCAATAGAACCCTTTTGTTAAAAGGGTAGGACGTGATTGGTTATTCATAAACAGACTTCATAATACAGAGGCCTATGAAACAGTTGTTTTTAACTGATCTTAGGCTTTGATCCGATCAAATGGGATAACAACCCTACGAAAGGAATTAATTTTAAGGATGCTTGTTTTAGTTCACAAGACTGATATATGAAATGTTCCAACACCCTAGCCATTGGTTCAGACAAGAGCCTGAGATCATGGTATATTTGTAAAACTCGAACACGAGAGTTTTTTGATATTACCAAAGGCTATGGGTCGAGGGCAATTCCCTAGAAGGTCATTTTAGCCAAATCTTCATTTATCCTATTGAAAAACATATTTTCAATCAAATTCGCTAGGATGAATCGAATTGAAGGCATTGTCCTTTCAATTTTGTTCTTTATCCATTATAAATGGGTTGGAAGAAAGCCTGTGCAGATCCTCCTAACTAGAATATAACCTTTGATTTATTTGGAGGAGAAGTTCCGACTACTAGAAACCTAAACAAAGTCACCACTACATAAAAAAATTATCTAGGAAAAGGGAAACCTTTGGGGCAACTAAATTAGGAGCCATCATAAGATTTATTCTTCAACAGAATTAGCCCTTCACCCGATCTAAAACCGCCCTTTTATAAGTCTAGAGGACTAATTTGAAAGTGTTTATCGGTAGTATACAGCATGGCCTATTTTCAGTTCTAGGCCGCATCAAAAGCATTGACAGCAAAAGCGTTAAAGTCGCTTTAATTGGGCCTTTGGAACCTCATTCGTGAGAACATAAAGATGAGAGTCTTGAAGTGGGAAGAGGGGTTAACCCACACCAAATTTATACGGGCAGTCAAGTGTTTCAGGCTTTTACAGATACATTTGGAGGAGCTCGAAGCAAGAGACTTCACCGCTAGTTATTAGAGATTATTTCCGCTGTGATGTATATGAGTTATATTCTGATATGGTATGTATATACAATACAGTTCTGTATTTCAAAGTTATGTTATATAATACATTTTATTGTTCCGTTGTGAGATTCGTGTTTACTCTGATTCTGATGTTCTTCTTATTCTTCTATTATATTAGTTCTATCTTTTCCATCTCATCCTCTTATTTCTTTCCATTAAAGATATGTATTTTCGTGCACTTTGGGTTGAATGTGTAGAATATTAGTCAGCTCAAATTGGTACGGATTTACGGGCCTTTACAGTTGGTATCAGAGCCAGGTTAAGTGATTACCTTGGCCCTGTGGTGTGACTCAGTAGAGATGGGGTTCGTAATACCCTAGATTGAGTTTGAGTGTATATATATGAGTGCGTATTTGTAAATTAATATAAAAACTGTTTTATATTGTGTTGACTGGTCAGTCGAGTGGCTTATGAATTCTAGTCGAAACAGTAATGCAAACTGCTGTTAATGCCGAACCACTATAAAAACGCCGTTGTCTTGCTTTTTCTCGCTTTTTCTGATATTTCTTCATATATCACGCTCAAATCCGACTTTTGGCCGTTGATGACCACTTTTTGGCGTCAACAGTAACAATCAAGATTGACAAACTTGGTATTAGAAAATAGTAATCATATTTTACTAATGTATTTAATAATTTCATATCTAAATAATTCGATTCCACAAGGGTCGAGTGAGTGTAGCATTCAATACATGCAGACATCACCCAAAAAAATTACAATAAGTTGTTGCCAATATAAGTAGATAACCGCACTTGCGAGATGCGTCTATAACTACAAATATGAGATTCAATTGTAATGGACTTTTCCGATGCAATTCTAAATGCATCCGTGAAATGCATTATGACTTCATCTTTGAGACATTGTTATAATTGCATCTATATGATGCATTTATAGCTACAGTTATGAAATATAGTCATAACTACAACTTCTGATGCAAATATTTTTATGCTTGTGAGAATAATTGTAATCACATTCAAGGAGCAACTATGACGGCTAATTTGGTTGTAACTATCAGAGTAATTAGTAATATTTGTCCGAAAAATCCGAAATTTGACAATCTGTATCCGAGATATAATAGATTATTTGATACCTAAGAAAATGAATATGGATATAAATATGACAATGTCTACATTTGACTATTATCCATTTGAATTTTGTTAAGATTATAGTTATTTTTCTATATACTTTGGCACGTAAAACTAATGTCATTCACCACTTTACTTGGATAAAAATATTAGTATCCATATAAAAATCATTTTCCTACTTAAAAATGTTATTATTTTTTAGGCCGCATCAAAAGCATTGACCGCAAAAGTGTTAAAGTCGCATTAATTGGGCCTTTGGAATCTCATTCGTGAGAATATAAAGGTGACAATCTCGAAGCGGGAAGAGGGGTTAACCCACACCAATGGATATTACAGTAGGGGTCCAAGATCCTAACAAAATTTTCTCATTCCAAAATTTGCAAACTAAATTCCAAAGTGGAAACCGTAAATCAGAAATTGATTTGGGAAAAATTAATATTCCCATAAGTCATAAACTTTATTTAGCAATCCATAATATAAAAGTGAAATTGAGAATCATTGCTTATGCAGTATAACTTCGAAAAATGGAATGTCAATCATTTCAGCTATTAATGGCCAAGTGCATATTATTCATGCTTTAGTTTTCTTAATTTTATGCTAAATTGTACTATGAAGTTCATAATAATTAATGAAACTCAAAGGTGCGAGGACGTCATATTCGTTCCCAAAAGGGACAAAGTATGATTGTCAACGGAACCCAATCCTTTTTTAAAAGGGTACGATGTGATCGGTTGTTCATAAATAGACTTCGTAATATGAGGGGCCCATTGAGAGATTGTTTCGAGTTGATCATAGGCTTTAATCTGATCGAATGAGATAACAACCGCATGAAATGAGTAATTCTAAGAATGCTTGTTTTCTTTCGCAAGACTGATATGTGAAATATCCCGACACCCTAGCCTTTGATTCGACCAAGGGCTTGAGATCTTTATATATTTTTAACACCCAGACATGAAGGCTTTTTGATATCACAAAAGGCTATGGTCCATGGGCAATTTACTTAGACATTACTTTAGCCAAAGCTCCATGTATCTTATTGCGCACATTTTCAATTAAATTCATGAAGATTAAGCAGATCAAAGACATTGTCCTTTTGATTTATTTGTATATCCATTAATTTGTGACATTAACCATTTACATGTATAACATTTAATATGTTCTTTGCATATACGCTTCTGAAACAATAAGTCATCTTTACTTTGAATGTTCTTTTATTTATAGTCTATGTTCCAAAACCTTGAAATAATTTAATTTCCCGATTCCTTCAACTAACTCTTCTACAAAATGGACATTCACTCTATCAAAGATCAAAAAGAAGACCCCTTATCATACACAGACGTCTCTGATTGTAAAAAAGACTTCATGCACAAAGTGTGACATGGGAGCAGGGCCGGTTTTAGGGCTAGGCGGCCTATGCGACAACATAGGGCAATCCACGCACAAGGGCAACCATGGCAGGATGTGTTGGTGGAGGAGATTGACTGCATACAAAAAACATAAAAAAGGGTATGTTCAAAATGTATACAAGTGTTGATAGCTCATTTGGTTGTTTAATGATTGTAGGCCATACACTGGCGCAGATTCAACTCTTGTCATCATCAGTTCGTTGGGAACGCTATTTTCTTGCCCTAACCTTACCTTAAGCACTTGATTTTTCTAAATTTTGGCCTGCAATTTTCCATCCTTGCCTAGGGCAACCCAAGCTACAGAGCAGGGCCTGCATGAAAAGAAGGACTTTTGATAATCAAGCCTCTCATAAGATCATCTTATTCAATTCTATCAAGGCCAACATTTTTTGTGATGCTTCAAGAGTCTATAGAGACAAGTTGACAAATATTGTTATCTACTAGTACATAGCCCGTGCGTTGCACGGGTCTTTACGATTGATATTTGTTTTGATTAGGTATTTGGTAATGAACATTGCATTGTTTTCGGATTGTTTTGTGCATTCTAATATTTATTACATATCATGAATTACATTTGTCAAAAGTTGCACTTTCTAAAGAATAAACGATTAACAATGCAGATGAACAAAACCATTACTAACAAAACCAAACAGTGAACTCTTGCTTAGTTATAAAACAGAGGTGATTTTCTAAAACTTGAGAATGTACAAGGGTATAACTAATTAACGAAACCCATATTAGCAAAATCTATGAATTGTATGTTTCCGTTAACTGGCTTTACAATTTTGTACTCAAACTATTTTTAATGAAGTTGAATATGTTTGGATCAGTGAAACAATATAATCCATAATTGGCGCACCTAATTACCACTGTCCAAATCTTCTATAATGTGATATGAATTCGGTTCATAAGTTTATCAAGATGTTATGATCAAGTCATCTTAGTATGTTCTATCATGTAGGAGTTGCACCTAGTTGAAGCTGGAGAGTGTGTAACATGCATCGTGATAACTGAAATGAGATTATTATAACAACTATAAAATGCGGCGGTCAATGCGTATATACTATGTATACCAGCGACTCTGATCTAGGACTCGGTTGTGCTTTCACACATAAAAACATAGTCATTGTGCATTAAGTATATCCTATTATATTTTCTGGCCGAGAGATTTTGAAATTTTGTTAAACTAATATGATAATTCTGATATTCTATATTAGTACAATATATATATATATATATATATATATATATATATATATATATATATATATATATATATATATATATATATATACATGCTTTTTGAAATCACCAATATTACAAAGTTGGTTTCAAACCGTATTTTCTGCTTATAACTCCAGATCATCAAATGATTATATCTCTCTCGTTGTTAACTGTATAATACAAAATATCAAAATTTCAAATTTATTGAAACTGGTATATAAATTATAAGGTAAGTTATAAAGATGGAAAATCTGAAAACCATGTTAAATGATCGAGAAAGAGAGGTTATAAACATTACCAATTCTACAAAAAAAGATGTATAGTGTTTCAAACTGAAATTGAGGTACATCATGCAACCTCCATTTTTTTTTTTGGTCAAGAGTAACACATATCTTTAAGGCAGCAGCAACTATATAAGATGTAGCAAGATAGAGTGGAAATCACAAAGCAAGGTTTGGCCACATAAACAATATGTGGAATACAGAAACGCAGGAACAAATATTTATACTAAACATGCCGTAATTATTTTTTGCCACTGTTCTTCAGGCCAGCACCACCAAATGATCCCTTCTGAGATGGTTTTGCCTTTAATTCCTTCAGAGCCTTTTCCTCCTCTTTCTTCTTTTGAAGGTTTGCTAGATCAGTCTCATCATATTCCTTCTTGTTAGACTTAGGCTGCTTCAAAGGCTTCGCCTTTCCATATTGCTTTGAAGACATGTTGATTTGGGAAGGAGAAAATTGAAAACCTAGAAGAAAACAATTTAGAAAGAGAATCCAATAAGCTCAATTGAGCATTAGTAGGAAATAAAAACAAGTTAAAAGATTCACCAAGCTATTCATTGAGAATCAAATAAGTTCAATTGAAATGCTCAATCAGCTGTTTAGAATAAATTGAACCAAGTCGTGAAACCAAGTGTATTCACATTTAGCATCATGTATACTAAAATAATAATCATTTTTAGAAGACAAACTCAATGTTATTTTACCTAGAAAAGAAAAAATCTTTATCACACTTGGAACAATGAAATCGACAAAACTTAGGACAGAAAAGAATACAGCCAATAAATAAAATAAAGACTTGAATATCCAAACATAAACTAAAAATAGAAAGTACAAAAGTGTGGTTAGCAAGGAAATAGACTTTGTAGTGAAAGTATTATATTAGAACATTAAATAAGTAGATGAGAGCTATTCGTCAAATGAGTACAACATACTGGTTGGCAATTCTCAAAGTTGATATTATCCTTTTATACGTCTCCGTTGGACGATTGTGGTAGTATGCATCATTGCTTCAGCTTAGCACCATCAAATTATTGCTTTTATGCTTTGTGCTTTCTAGTTAATCACTATTAATTTAAACCTAGAACTCATGTCCTGCCCTATTTCTATGAATAGTGCAACAAAAGATATTTGTGTCTGCTGTGTTACTTGCTCAAGCATATGTTAAAACATGCAACGTTTGTTCAAATACATCACATCAAATAACCAAAGTTATTCAGAAAAACATTTACCTGGGGAGAAGAAATAATCGATGGCATGTTGAATCTCCACCATTGTTTTCCCTCTAATTTCCACCTGTCATATAAATACAAAGTAATACAACTGTCATGATTGTGTATCTTGCAGATTGAATGTAATTTTATGTATAAACAGGTGCTTTCGAGAAAAAATACATAATTGTTTACTACACATTCAATCTCTAATAAACGCTGCTCTAATCAAATTCTTCTGCGAAATACCAATAGAGGAACAACTTCTTTAAAGGCATAACATTTTGTTTTGGATTTACCCGCAGGTTCGTTTAATTGGAATATAAAATGTGTTTACAATATTAGTGAATTGAAGGATCATTCAAAACAATTAGATTTTAGATTTTAAATCAGTGCAACCTAACATGAAACAAACATATAAAACATTAAAACTTGACATTGAATCTGCCTTATATAATATTAAAAAAGAGAGTTATAGAACGTGTGTTACAAATTCTGTTCAAAACAGCCATTTTCACCGATTCCTCCTGTTCATTAATCTCCTGAAACTTACTCGTTTTTACATATATAAGTAAAGCATAAATCCTTCTTCTTCCTTTTGTTTTCCTCGTACATTTGACAAATAAAAGAAAATGAGGAACAGTAAAGGCAAAAGGAGCGTGGAGGAGGTCCTTGAGGGTCTTGCTAAGAAGAAACTAACCGCTAAGAACACCGATCATGATTCCAACAGTGACACTGTCGTCTGCGAGCTGTTAAAGAATTGAAAGGTTTCAGTGAGTACTCGGCAAGGAAATGTCATGGTTGACATTAAAGAGTAGTTTGAGAAAGATGGGAGGCAGCTTCCTGGAAGAAAAGGCAATTATAGGAACCACAGTGTCCAAGTTTTGTTCATCATCATTTTTTTTACATACCCAAAAAAATGTACAGGCTGACTGTAGATAATTCAAGAAAGCTTAATGCTTCACCAAAAAAATGTCCATGGATCATTGGAAGATATTGCGGGAACATATTGATGATGCCAACAAAGCTTTGAATCGGAAAGCTTAATGCTCAGCGGTAGTATGATGCAGAAGACTTATGTTTCTACTGATCTAATTTGTTGTAATCAAAATAGTTAGAAAGACTTTTCTATTAGTCAGCTAGCATGACTTATTGTTGTATCATAGCAGTAGGTGATAAATCATACCGAATAAACGCACATAGGCACTTTCAAACGTACAAAAATTCAAGTAAACATGTATTTTACTATGAAAAAACAAAGAAAATGTACCCAATAGTCAAAACATGAACAAACATAACTCATTTATTGCAACATCCACTGTGAAAACATCATCAAAGGGAATCAATATCAAGATATTCGGTGCAAAACTCCATTCAAATGCAAACAAACCTGTGAAAGCCAAAAAATTTAGAACCGCGTCTAAAAGGAAAATGAGACAATATAGCATATACATCAGACGTGGACCAATTTTTTTTTTTTTAATTGATGACTAATGCTAGTAAATCATAAGATTTTTAGAGAATCAGTTTTCCCTGCAACTTAGAAATTCCCACTTGAGGTAGCTAAATATTTAATGATGAGATCAAACCATTGGCATAAGAAAATAGAAATTGAGATATAAAAAATGAATGAGAATGAACTGTAAAAGTCATACAATGAATGAAATATCCAATGCAGTAGTCAGTTGATATGAATTAATGAAGCCTTATATAATTAGGGTCATTCATATTATATCTTCTTGTATTTTAAGTTATAATGATGTAGTTAAGTAAAAAAGTAAAAATAAAATAAAAATGGACATGAAAATTATTTGAATCTGCCAAAAATGGGGAAATACTGAATATAAAGGATAGATACCCTCGCTTAAGCTATGTTATCCCTAATCTGAAATCAGTCTAGCAACTCACCAATATCATCATTGATTTTAAATTAGTCTACCAGCTGATGCAGTAGGGAAATAATTTTTGTAACTGGAACCAAAAGATGTCATTAAATTTCAATTCCTGAATTTCCAATGAATCAAACGATACCAATTTAAATTATTAGATGTTATAGAATTCAACTTCTCAAACACTCCAACATAATTTTTTTTCAACCAAACTTTACCACTTTGAAATTTTATGTTTGGGAATTAATAACATAAATATTGAGCTGTTAAAACTAACCTCCAATATGACTTTTTGAACATGAAGCTAGTTTTGCTTAAACCAAAATGCTAAATCTCTTAAATCAACCTAACAACTCACCAATCTGGTCATCAGCCTTAAATCAGTCTAGCAACTGAGCAGCAAAGAAATGGTACCATTAATGCATCAATATATATGCTAAGGCAACATGTACACCAACTAAAACAATATAATACATTAAATAAATTATTCTCATTAGAAAATCTAAAATAAATTAGTATGGCTAACGCAGTAATACACTCACCTTTCTTTAGTTATGCTTCACATTTCATTTTGATCATTAATGCATTAATATGCTTACTTTCTTTATATGCTTCCCATTTAGTTAACACAATCATAAACTGCAGATGAAATAGCATTTTGTGAATATGATGTACATATTAAAAAGTGTGCACTGCCAATATAAATAAGAATTCATCGTCTTAGTCACCTTAGTCATTTAATGCCACATCCACCTCTATTCAAGTAATCAATGATTAGTTTTGAAGATAGCACCAGGCTAATTTCTTCTTTGTCTAAGAATTGCTCATGGTTCCGTAAGTCATGTTGCGTAGTAGCAAAGCATAGCAAAAATGATGAATGAACTGTTAGTTTAGACCTTTTAACAAACGGTTGAAGTGCCTAAAATTTAAACAGACATTGATGAAAATGAAATATAAAAATAAAAATTGGTAGGAAGCATGATACCATATCTAATAACATAAACTGAAAGTCTTACATGTGTAAGAAATCACGGAATAACGTAAATGAATTTTAAGCACAGTAGATATATAGTTATCATGACATTTCCATTGAAGGAAATTAAAAGGTGCGTATGGTAGAATGAATCAAGAAGGTGGAGAAACATACCTTTAATTTCAGCAATATTTCAACGGAGACCCCTGCGAAATCAACACTGCCATGACCTGGTTCTAGCTGAGGATATAACTTATGAGTTGACGCAATAGAAAGTGGAATTTGAGCAGTTACATAAAATCCGTAATGTGTTTTTCTTTCTTTTCAACAACTTCTTCATGGTATATTTTTGATGGAATAGCAAGCGAAATTAGCCAGTAGGATTCACGAAGATGTTAGAGGTTCGTAAAAGAGGAATGAGGGTGAGAGAATGATTCAGAACATGGGTGGAAAAATTGGTGACCAAAAAGATCGTGCAAGAGAGGATGAGAAATGGAGTATAAAACATGTTAAATAATTTGAACGTCAGTGCATAACAACGGTGTTAGATTTATGATTTGCTGTACAGATCATTACCACTCTTTGTGTTTTCATATTTTCTTTTCCGATAGTATTATACATCCCACTAATTTATTTCATGTTTTATTTTATTTTTATAAGACTAGCCCATCATCCTTCCATGGGATTTCTACCTGTACTTTTTCTGGTTTATAACAAGGGTCTGTTTGATTTTTAACGAGAAGGGTCATTTGGAAAGAGAATTTGAAAGGAGTATTTGAAGGGGAATTATTACGAATAGTAAATGTGTTCTTTTTATGAAAGGGACAAATTGGAAGGTGCAAATTTATAACGTTAATGTTTATTTATTTGTTTTTATTGTAGGTTTATTGAATTAGATACAAACTGAAAAATATGAGTTGCACAATACAAATTGGAGAATACGAATTGCAGAATTTAAATTTCATAATTTAACCACCATTACAACATAATTGCAGAATATAGAAAAAACTATAGTAATACATAAAAAACAACATCGATCCATTCCTCAGCTTATGGACATAATAAAGAATACAACACCTAAGCTCTTCCGGCTTGTCAATCAGAAGTAAAAAAGGGTTTACGTCCCTTTAGTTATCTAACGCTGACAGAATAACCCCTACCTCCCACTTGAGATAATCATCACCATCTTGACATACTGCCATGCACAAAGCAAGAAACTCATTTCTGCCCATGAAATGAGGATTTAAGCTATAAATTTCGGATTATTTGTGGAATGTGGTATTGAAAAGGTAATGAATTGGAGTGAATATATAGGGGAAGGAGAGATGTATCGGCTGTTCTGGAAATTTCGTCGCGTCAGACGTGTGTCCGACGCATCGGGCGCGAAAGCCACCTTTTCAACCGTTCGTCTTGAAGGGGCAAACGTAGGGTTGAGCGTTTGGTTGGTTTGGTTTATCCGATTATGAAAATTATCGAACCAAACTAAAACCAATAAAAATGAAAACCAAACCAAACCAACCAAATTAATTTTGGTTGGTTCGGTTGGTTATCCGATTTAACCGAACTAAAAATAATCTAGACCTTATGTTTGTAATATTAACTATTATTTGAAATAAATCATACATATATGATTAGAGTATTGTTATTTATGATTCTTATGCTTTCTAAAAGAAATTTTGACACATACGTGATGATTTAAATTTACTTGGATAACTAATATAACCTAAAATATTTATTATAACATCAATAATTTTGAAAATATAATAAAAGTTCGGTTAATTTGGTTAAACCAATAACCAAACTAAATATTTTTTTGAACCGATTAAAAACCGATCTAATTTCAAAACCAAACCAAACCGACCAAAATAAATTGGTCTGGTTGGTTTATTTGGTTTAACCAAATAATGCTCACCCTTAGGCAAACGTGTAGGCCTCACTGTGGAAGCGTAAGCGTCCGACGCGTCGGACACGAATATTAACTGCCCAGTTCGTAAATCAAACGGTACCTAAAACTGGTATGGCCCCATAATAAAAGCCAACAGCCTTTAGCACAAAAGAGTATTTTTCTTTTTTCTTTTTTTTTTTGAAAATTAGAAGTGGATCTTCAGGGTTTGACAGAATTTGGGGGGGTTTGAACCAATATAGGAATCCTGACGTAATGTTTTATCTATCTTCCGTCTTTTAAGTTTATTATTTAATTCTTCGTTTATTATTTAATTCTTCAGTGCCTATTGCTCTACTAGTCAAATTATCGTTCCATGCACATTTCAATAACTACATAAGGTTATACAGTAATGGGGATGCAAACTAATATCATAATATGTGTAAAATGGTATTAATAGTATTACGTGAACAGCCAGAAAAGTCCAACATGCGATTAGGTTGACCATTCCATCGTGCAATCTCTTTCATAATAACCCAACCACTAATCTCACTGGCCACAAAAGCACAATTCCTTAATTCCCTTAGCAACCATTTTTATTTACCCTTATTTGAGCCCTTACTCTATGTAAGATGGGAATACTATGGGTCTCTCTATTTACTTCGAAATCTTATTAACAACTAGTATTTTTTGCCCGCTTTGCTGGACATTAAAATTTATCAAATTAAAAAAAAAAACTGTAATGATTAAATATCACAAATAAAAGAAAACTAAAGTAACATAATTAATATTAAATAGTTACATATATATTTTTAAATATTATAATTTATACGGCAACAATAATAAATTGTTCTGTTGTTCATCCAAAAATAATTTTACTATGGACGATTATTTTGAATAATTGTTCTGTTATCCATCTAATAATTTATGTGGTAACAATAATTAATTATCATGTTGTTCATCCAATAATAATTTTGTCGTGGATGATTATTTGATTAATTATTCTGTTATCCATCTAATTTTTTTGTTATGAATGGTTATTTTTTGGCATAGATATAAAAAAAATGATTATTTGTGATTTTATTTTGAAAACATGTTCTTAATTCATTACAATTTGAACTTATTTTGTGATCTTTAAATGTGAAAAATTAAACAAATAATCCTTAAAATTATATAAATGATACAATTCAAGTAATATTATATAAATTATATACAAACTACAGTATGTTAACTTTTTTTGATGAAGCTAAAATGTGTATATGATGTCATCATATATATATATATATATATATATATACGTATATATATATATAATGCAATATGCTTTGTTATTAAGTTTTAAATATATTTTTATATGTATAAGCGGCATTCTAACTAAAATTTCAAATTACAACATAAAAATAAACATCCACAATAGAAAAGTATACTGATTAATAGTAGTTTTCAAAGCAAAATAAATATAAGACCATGAGTAGTTTTAATTCCAAACAAAATAAATATGAAAATTAGAGCTAAATAAATATAAGATCATGAGTAGTTTCCATTCCAAACAAAAAAAATATGAAATTTATGTTCAAGTCCAATCTTGTTCCGAGCATAACTTCATGACTTCCACTTTTTTGAATATTCTTCATTCCTGCAGTGCAATAAACAATTGAATAGATGCACAATATTAATTAGTTGTTCCTTACCACAAAATAATAATATGTACACTGTATAAAAATTAACCATCAGCGTACATCCACCAACTTCCAGAACTACATTTTCAGGTTTCAGCAGAACATCTATCCAAGGGGTTTTTACCAAGTGGCATGATTCAAGATCCTCATCACAATGACCTTATCGTTGCAATCATATACTCCCCTTTCAGGAAAGCGACTACAATTCATTTCAGATTGTCAACCATTTCATTTTAGTTTTAATGAACAAATACCTTTTCCCCTATCCATGTAGTTTTCATATTACTTATGTAGACATTATACTTTATAACAGTCTTATTTGCAGTAAATTAGGTGAAGAAGTAACAGTGTGGAAATTTTCATGTCAACTTTGAAATAGAAAATAGCATACAGATTACCGAAAATTGGGATTTTTATTGAAGATGACTGCATGTGCTTACTTTAATATGTTAAGCAATAACTCAACTTCCATATTTGAGACATAAGTGCATTTGATGGAAAATTTAATACACTTGCAACATTGTGTTTACTTAACAAATAATCAAATACCAAAGTTAGGTCGAAATTTATCCAATAAGTAAATAAACGAAATATAACCTATACAAAGGCTAAGAAATTGAATAAGATGGCATACAGAAAGTAATTATAAACAATTTAAAAATATCCTAAGACTAAGTCTACATTTAGGTATATGTGAAATTAAATCAAAAAAATCATTTGTTGTGTTTGTAAGTCCTAACTAAACAACTTTCATCCTTAATTTTCTCCTATTCTTTAAAGTTGTCAATATGGATAAAAAAATTGCTAAAAGATTAAATTTAATATATTATTTTGTGAATAAATCCAAATGTGAAGGGGAATTAAAACATTCCAAACATTGAACATTACCTCAATTTGAGAACAATTAATGTCTAGCCCCACCTACTTAGGTCTAATACCAAATAAGTATTCAAAACTAAGCCTATTTTATATACTCAATGCAATGATCTTTATAACATTAATTTTGCCCAAATTTATGCAAGTATCATGATCATTTAATGCTTCTATTTGTTGCAAATTATAATTAAAATATTGTATAAGAAAAATAAGGCAACCATAAATAGTCACGATGGGAAGAGAAATTGCATGCACATTTTTTATTTAAACATCCAAGGGAAATAACTATTTTTGCAGCAAATAAAAATGAATTGTTCTTACATTCAAAAGATTTGCTTAATGAGCTCAACATTACAAATAGTCTGCATAATTTTTTTTAGTTAAGCATCTTTATTTTTGTATTCATTAGTTGAAGATACCATTGGAATATGATCATGCAAACTTGTAATCATTTGCATATAGGAGAATGAATATTTTAGAGTGAAGATGCACTTAATATGATCATGCAAACTTGTAATCATTTTCATATAGGAGAATGAATATTTTAGAGTGAAGATGCACTTAATACCTTAAATGTTATTCCATGCTACATCTACTGCAACTCTAAACTATGTTTCCTTATTCTGTTCTGCAGAACTGAAGATGATGTGTTTATTAGGAAATAATACAAATTCAATTTATATTAGGATACCTTTCAAAATTAGGAATGGTTTCAAATAAACATCATGTGAAGAAAAGCCGATCCACTGAGTGGGGTGAAACACAATCCACCTTAAAGTGGATTTTCTACAATTTTGTGTTTATTGCATACTCAAAGCGAATAGCATTATAAGCAAGACAATTGAAACGAATAGCTTGGATTCTCCTGTAAGACGTTAAATTATGACATAGAAAATAATACTATAATATTTTTATAGCTTAGAGAGATACCTTAATGTTAGTACACTGCATTTAATATATGTGTAACATCTAATGAACAGTTTATCATAACTGGTCACTATCAAATTGTTGCAAAATCAAAAGGCTGAAGCAATAAAATGTATAAGGCATGACACAATAAACCTGAAATTACAATTAAGGTATACATGCATGGAGCTGGTTTACATGCAAGGAACTTCAACAAATGAAAATAAAGACATAGCACGATAGTCCGTGCAAATAGTAGAAATAGTTGGTGTTTTACATATGCAAAGTAATATGTACAGATAGCCAAGTATTACTTTAATACCAAAAGAGATTCACAAAATTAGATTCCTTGGTAGAATCTAAAATGCATTAGTTGGAAGAGGACATCAACAATAAGCAAGTTGCAATCCTTCGATTAACCTCATACAGAATGTGCAAATCAATAATTTTATCAACTTAAATCTATGGTAAACAACGAACGACTATTGTAACACCCCGCCTCCGCTAGGGTCACTCGCAAAGGAATGCACTAGCTTTAGAGGGGCATTATTGGTAAACATGCACAGAAATATCACAAGACAGAACATATATAAAATAGCGGAAGTAAAATCGAACTTTCATAAACATTAATAATTAAGGTCTAAAGCCTTTTACATCAGAGTACATCAAAACCTGTCTTGCAATAGTAAGGAAGCATAAAGACTTTTTCATAAATTATTCCCCAAGTAAAATAGTAAAGTAGCCATAGCCAAGAAAAGTCCAAGCCATCCATGATGACCTTCAAGCAGAAGAAGTCCGAACTAGACAACAGTATTTCCTCCCTGTAACCTTGGGGGGGGGGGGGAAACGGAAGAAAAGAGGCGAAACAAAACGGGTCAATCAAAAAGACTGAGTAAGCCCTATGTACTATCAGCATAAAAACTAGTAAAGTTAACTGACATGAGAAACTGAGATGAACATAAGCATGATGACAAGATAGATAAGCTAAATCAAAATAACAGGATGAACCACTGAACTCAGATAAACTAAGGTGTCATGATAAATTACGGTGTCAAGATAAAACAAGGTATCCCATCGTCAGGTTCCTATCAAGTATAATATCCCCAAGATATCTATCACGTATAACATCCCAAGGTATCTATCCTGTCTTTTAGCTCTGCACCTACCGTACTAGTATCCCCACCGTATCATGTGTTAACCAATAATGACCCTTACTCAAAAGTCGTGTAATGGTCCATGTCAACCTAATATGTCGCATATATAGGTTACTCAACTCGTATGTTTTATTCCATGTAAATGTTCAGTCCCTTGCCGTAGACCATACGGGCTTTCCCATGAGATTCTATACTACTTTAACATAGTTCCATAATCCTTAAGATCGTTTTGGGCTGTCACCCTATACCTAACTAGGGTCTTTCAACATGAATCATCGTTTGTACAACTAGGACTTATGCTACCTAGGACTACTAGGGATTATGCTTACCTATTGCACGTTTTCGTATCTCGGTTTTGGTTCAACCACCCAGGGCCACTAGGAATTACGCTAACCGTCAACCGCGCCCTTTTTCCCACGCATTCACCGTGAATCGTTTTTCCATGAATGTATGCACATGTATCACATCGTGCCATCCGAGTCCTGTCACAGGGCAAATCAGGAAATACAGGACTCGGTCGGGAGCTTTCGATTTATCTGCCGATGCAGATGCTAAGGTCTGTTTTTTTCTATACGTGGCTATGGTCCCACGAGACCACTCCCTCAACTAGTGAAAGACAAGACAGGATAAATCCTGTATGAGAACACACTACTGGCCAACCCACATTCCTAGCCTTACCGCAACCATAATTAGATAGCAATTATGGTCTATTGGGTGTTCTCTGCCTTTCCGTACGTACACGCTTAACCAAAGATGGTAGGTAGCCTGACGAAAATGCTATCTAGGGTACGACCGTGTATCGTCGACTATCCCCTATCCATCCCCGTCTTTAGGTCGCTCGTATAGCAACCAAGGCATACTCTTGGTTCTTCTAACGCAGACCTTAACCTCTCATGAGCCTAGTATGATCACCTGGCAGCTCACAGAGGGATACCAAGAATATCCTCACGTTCCCCGAAGCCGCTGCTTCGTTACCCAGTTCGCTGGAGCCTTTATCTAAATCAGATACTTGCTCCTACTCGTATACTTAAACGATGACCTACCGTATCAGGTTACTCATCTATCTATGAACTGGTCCAAAATTCCTTGACTAAGAATTATTACTTAGCTATTCTCCAACTAAGGTTTACCACTTAGCTTATTCCCGTTATTCTTGTTAATTACGGTTATCCACCTAATTCTCAGAACTAGGGTTTACATAATGGGTTAAGTGTCACTTAAGTTCATGACTTAACCCGTCTACAAATCATGTCAAAATTGGCTAAGTATCCAAGTTCAAGACTTAACCCTACAAACCATGTGTCAAGTTGGTTAAGTATATTAAGCAATTCACGACTTAACCTCGTCCAATTATCATTCTAGATTGGTTAAGTATATATTAACTTGACCCTATCAATTTACTTAGTCAAATCGGTCAAGTGCATTCAAGCGATTCATGACTTAGCCTTATCATGTTTTCACGTTAGATTGGTTACGTATAGGTTAACTTAACCTCAATAAATTAACGAGTTAGATTGGTTAAGTATAGGTCACTTAACCACATCAAATCATCATGTTTAGATTAGTTAAGTGTTTAACTTAACCCCATTAAACTGCCAAGTGGGATTAATTAAGTCTAGGCTAACTTAACCCCATCCGATTTCCATGTTTAGACTAGTTGAGTCTAATCTTAACCCCATCCATTAACTGTATTTTTCGGTTAAGTGTCATTAAGAAAACTTACTTAACCTTTCCAAATTATCGTGTTGGATTGATTAAGTGTTGATTAACTTAACCCCGTCCACTAGTCGTATAAAAATGGTTAAGTGTCATTAGGCAAATCGAGTTACTTAACCTACCCAACCTTGTCATGTTTTGTTAAGTATCATTAGCCTAATCAAATTACTTAACCCATTTGTCCATGTCATATTTGGTTAAGAGTCATTAATCAAATTAACTTAACCCTATCATGTGGCATTAATTACTTAATGCACCTCAACCTCTCACATTAGACTTTGTTGTGGTTACTAGTTAAGCCGGTCGGTTCCGGGTAGCTTTACACCACAACTTGGTCTAACCTCGGGTTCAAGCACAACATGACCAACTTCTCACATTGGGTCCTATTGTTTGCAACTACTAGTTAGGCCGGTCGGTTCCGGGTAGTTTTACGTTGCAAACTCAACCCAACCTCGAGTTGGTCACACTTATATTTTCTAAGTGTCATGTCCATCGTGTTTCCAAAACACATTACAAGTTTTCAAGCAATTGGGTAGACCTAACTTAATAGGTAAATTCCCAAGCTTATGTTTTCAAACATATTCACATGTCAACTTCCATGTTATATTTCAAGTCATGTTTTCAAGTTGTATTTTCATGTCATTAGAAATTACCCATAACATAACCCAACGCTTTTAAACTCGCATATACGTTCGCAACAACGTAATGGATTAAAAGAAGAGACTTGGCAAAGGCATGACAAAAATGGATATTAAGCCACAAGTTAATCATGGTGACAAATGAGGCACAAATGTGTTCATTAACTTGCATGTTACATTCTAAGCCTCAAAAACATGCATAAACCCAAACTTGGCACATAAGCGAATCATGGTGACAAAAGACATGGAATGATGACTAGTAACTCGCATATATCATCATATAAGGGTTATGACTTCATATGCAAGTTGACATAAAGGTATTGAGGGTTCTCATGTTGCATAATGCAACATTTCAACATAAAGGTTGTAGCTTTTAGCCCACAAGATCAAGATAATGACTTCATAAACTTGCATGACATGATAGCATGTATCATACTCAATGATCAAACCCAAACTTGCAACATGAACATTTAACTTCATAGTTAATATCTAAGAGTAGGAAAAGGGCTTACATTGCTATGAAGGCACAAGTCGATTAAACTAAAGATTGAGACAAAGCCTATGCATGCCATCATTCAAAAACCCAGAGGTGAAAGCTCCAAATCAATAAAAACCCCATCTTGATGAACAAAGGTCAAAGCTTTAGCCTTGAAATCAACTTGAGAAGCTCTCATACTAACATAGGGACTCTCTAATACACACATGATCATGAAACCTCTCATAGAAATGAAGATAGCATTTTGGCAAGAGGATGGAGGCTAGGGTTTTGAGTGGAGGCCATGATCACTAGAAATTTTGGCATAGTTTAGTTGTAGGATCAATTAATGAGGGTTTAGGCTAGGTTAGGGGTCTTTTTTATAGAGATTAGGGGTAGTTTAGGCCGTTAGATTAACCCTAGGATAGATCCCAGCCCTCAAAAATCGTCACAAGCCTCCAAAACAAGACCAAGGGCCAAAACAGGTGCACCAGGCCAGCCAGGGTCAAGCCAGAAGGCTGTGCAGGTTTCTGGCTCGACACGGGCGCACTTCCCAAGTGCGCCAGTGTATTTTTGTGCTGGCGTACTTCACAAGTGCGCCAGTGCATTCTGGCTTGTTTTCGGTTTTTCTGCCTAACTTCGTTCGTCCATATCTTCTTCATACGGACTCCGATTTACGAAATTTCGGACTCTATTTCGCGTATTTTTCCAAGACGAACGCAATGGAGCAACTAGTTTATCCTGATTCAGATTTTATAATTTAATTCTGCCTTGATTCTTGTCTTAACACATTGCTAAAAATTCGGGTTGTTACATCCTCCCCAACTTAAAGGATTTCGTCCCCGAAATCTCCAAGTTAGGAAGAACGTATCCTACCATCCGTCATCCATCTACTCAAAACATCATCCACAAGCAACCATTGTCCTTAGATGATTTCTAATGCTGTATGAATATATGCAAAACGTGTGTGTACATGTTCCTTAGCTAATGCTAATGATCAGGCCTGAATAATCTTTCTAATGCAAAATATGTATAGTGCCATGAATCCAACATGTATGCAAATAGTCCTAGCCATATAGGTACTATATGCGTGCACAATCATTTATTCATATGCAACAACCGCATGATAATACATTCGATTTCATCCATAAACAAGTATAAATACTCGTGCATATGCAATATGAAATGTGACCGAGTCGAGCTAGTATCTAATGTGTATTCGCGCATCTACGAGCAACCACTTGCAACCATATCAATCATAACATGTTTCAAATACATGTTTACATCCATAGGGTTCTACCTAGGATTCCCTGAAACAGGGACGAGAAGATAAACAGGACAAACCCCTTACGGGGTTTGTAACAGAAAATAGGACCGAGGGGATGTCCACAAACGATAGCCTACAAGTAAGCTCCACAGAAACAGGGATCAAGGATATACTCCCAAAAAGAGATATTATGCGCGTATCTAGTCTTTGACCATCAAAGTCGTATTTCCTTGAGCTTAATTCCATTGTGCCTTGACCGTCTTTTAACTTCGCGATTTCGTAGCTCCTTATTTCCTGTTTCCATAACATGAGCTGGAACTCATTTCTTCGTCGCCTCTCGTTCCACTTGCACTTATCCTTTTCCTAGAATACTTGGCGCAAACATGACTGCGTACTCATGATCTCATGCAAGCTTTCCAAAATTCACTAGTGAATCTTGGATCTCGTTTATATACTATAAGGTATTCCATGTAGAAGAACTTTCTCTTGAAAGTAAACAGATGTCAACCAGGTTATCAAGCGCACTTACTAGGGTGATCTCTATAATCCATGCATAAATGAAGTAAACCGTCCGTCTTATCGGCGAACACCACTCGATCGGGCTTCAAATTTCCAATAAAGGCATCAAGGGATTCTAAGTAACTAGTCATGACAGAACCTCAAAAAGGTTACACGATACTTCGAGGGTATTACCAAGGCTAGTCAAAAGGTCTAACTACCCTTCTATCAAAACCAAGAGTGGCATCCCCTACTGGATAACCACTTCATCCCTAGAATCCATCCATGGCTTATAAACATAAGCATTATTTCCAAACTCAACACTTGGCATAGACATTCTCAAATCCAAACAAGTCATGTATAAATGGACTGATTCTCCAATAGGACTTTGAGACAAAAATGGGATTCTCTATTACGCTAGTACTTAAGGTGCAGAGACTCAACTATCGAAGCAGACTTAAATGATACGAAAGACGAAGTCCTAACGGGATGATAGAGAAGAAAAGCTAAACCTTTAACAAGATCGCTACCCTCCTTCCGAGGTACCCTAGAAATGAGAGCATACTACTGCCCTCCCGATGATCTTGTCCTTGTCCTATAATACTTAACTATCCGCCCCGTTTTACCACGCCAAAGGTACTCTCTCGTCATGGGTTTCATTGTTCATCTTTCTCCCTCCTTTGAGGACTAAGCCATACCAACAAGTTGCTCATCCTTAAGCTCGTATCCTTTATCCTCTTTCTCACTATCCTTTCTTATAACGCGGCCACTGGTCTCTCGAGAACCACCTCCATCGCATGGAAAGCACTTTCGTAGATAGAAAAGACTAGTCGCAGTTAAAACCACTGTGACTACAGATGGAGGAAAGAAAGGAAAAGAGATTCAATTAAGGAAACAAGGATAGTGCTAATGGCCTTTGGGGAATAGCCTTTTTTTTTAAAAGAAAAATTTTCTTGAAAAATGCTTCTTTGTAAACGATTTTCAAATAGTTTTCAGAAGGTCTTTAAAAACTTTTGCCCAGTCTGGTAACCTTCTGCTCTGATACCCAATGTAACACCCCGCCTCCGCTAGGGTCACTCGCAAAGGAATGCACTAGCTTTAGAGGGGCATTATTGGTAAACAAGCACAGAAATATCACAAGACAGAACATATATAAAATAGCGGAAGTAAAATCGAACTTTCATAAACATTAATAATTAAGGTCTAAAGCCTTTTACATCAGAGTACATCAAAACCTGTCTTGCAATAGTAAGGAAGCATAAAAACTTTTTCATAAATTATTCCCCAAGTAAAACAGTAAAGTAGCCATAGCCAAGAAAAGTCCAAGCCATCCATGATGACCTTCAAGCAGAAGAAGTCCGAACTAGACAACAGTTTTTCCTCCCTGTAACCTTGGGGGGGAAACGGAAGAAAAGAGGCGAAACAAAACGGGTCAGTCAAAAAGACTGAGTAAGCCCTATCTACTATCAGCATAAAAACTAGTAAAGTTATCTGACATGAGAAACTGAGATGAACATAAGCATGATGACAAGATAGATAAGCTAAATCAAAATAACAGGATGAACCACTGAACTCAGATAAACTAAGGTGTCAAGATAAATTACGGTGTCAAGATAAAACAAGGTATCCCATCGTCAGGTTCCTATCAAGTATAATATCCCCAAGATATCTATCACGTATAACATCCCAAGGTATCTATCCTGTCTTTTAGCTCTGCACCTACCGTACTAGTATCCCCACCGTATCATGTGTTAACCATGAATGACCCTTACTCAAAAGTCGTGTAATGGTCCATGTCAACCTAATATGTCGCATATATAGGTTACTCAACTCGTATGTTTTATTCCATGTAAATGTTCAGTCCCTTGCCGTAGACCATACGGGCTTTCCCATGAGATTCTATACTACTTTAACATAGTTCCATAATCCTTAAGATCGTTTTGGGCTGTCACCCTATACCTAACTAGGGTCTTTCAACATGAATCATCGTTTGTACAACTAGGACTTATGCTACCTAGGACTACTAGGGATTATGCTTACCTATTGCACGTTTTCGTATCTCGGTTTTGGTTCAACCACCCAGGGCCACTAGGAATTACGCTAACCGTCAACCGCGCCCTTTTTCCCACGCATTCACCGTGAATCGTTTTTCCATGACTGTATGCACATGTATCACATCGTGCCATCCGAGTCCTGGCACAGGGCAAATCAGGAAATACAGGACTCGGTCGGGAGCTTTCGATTTATCTGCCGATGCAGATGCTAAGGTCTGTTTTTTTCTATACGTGGCTATGGTCCCATGAGACCACTCCCTCAACTAGTGAAAGACAAGACAGGATAAATCCTGTATGAGAACACACTACTGGCCAACCCACAATCCTAGCCTTAGCGCAACCATAATTAGATAGCAATTATGGTCTATTGGGTGTTCTCTGCCTTTCCGTACGTACACGCTTGACCAAAGATGGTAGGTAGCCTGACGAAAATGCTATCTAGGGTACGACCGTGTATCGTCGACTATCCCCTATCCATCCCCGTCTTTAGGTCGCTCGTATAGCAACCAAGGCATACTCTTGGTTCTTCTAACGCAGACCTTAACCTCTCATGAGCCTAGTATGATCACCTGGCAGCTCACAGAGGGATACCAAGAATATCCTCACGTTCCCCGAAGCCGCTGCTTCGTTACCCAGTTCGCTGGAGCCTTTATCTAAATCAGATACTTGCTCCTACTCGTATACTTAAACGATGACCTACCGTATCAGGTTACTCATCTATCTATGAACTGGTCCAAAATTCCTTGACTAAGAATTATTACTTAGCTATTCTCCAACTAAGGTTTACCACTTAGCTTATTCCCGTTATTCTTGTTAATTACGGTTATCCACCTAATTCTCAGAACTAGGGTTTACATAATGGGTTAAGTGTCACTTAAGTTCATGACTTAACCCGTCTACAAATCATGTCAAAATTGGCTAAGTATCCAAGTTCAAGACTTAACCCTACAAACCATGTGTCAAGTTGGTTAAGTATATTAAGCAATTCACGACTTAACCTCGTCCAATTATCATTCTAGATTGGTTAAGTATATATTAACTTGACCCTATCAATTTACTTAGTCAAATCGGTCAAGTGCATTCAAGCGATTCGTGACTTAGCCTTATCATGTTTTCACGCTAGATTGGTTACGTATAGGTTAACTTAACCTCAATAAATTGACGAGTTAGATTGGTTAAGTATAGGTCACTTAACCACATCAAATCATCATGTTTAGATTAGTTAAGTGTTTAACTTAACCCCATTAAACTGCCAAGTGGGATTAATTAAGTCTAGGCTAACTTAACCCCATCCGATTTCCATGTTTAGACTAGTTGAGTCTAATCTTAACCCCATCCATTAACTGTATTTTTCGGTTAAGTGTCATTAAGAAAACTTACTTAACCTTTCCAAATTATCGTGTTGGATTGATTAAGTGTTGATTAACTTAACCCTGTCCACTAGTCGTATAAAAATGGTTAAGTGTCATTAGGCAAATCGAGTTACTTAACCTACCCAACCTTGTCATGTTTTGTTAAGTATCATTAGCCTAATCAAATTACTTAACCCATTTGTCCATGTCATATTTGGTTAAGAGTCATTAATCAAATTAACTTAACCCTATCATGTGGCATTAATTACTTAATGCACCTCAACCTCTCACATTAGACTTTGTTGTGGTTACTAGTTAAGCCGGTCGGTTCCGGGTAGCTTTACACCACAACTTGGTCTAACCTCGGGTTCAAGCACAACATGACCAACTTCTCACATTGGGTCCTATTGTTTGCAACTACTAGTTAGGCCGGTCGGTTCCGGGTAGTTTTACGTTGCAAACTCAACCCAACCTCGAGTTGGTCACACTTATATTTTCTAAGTGTCATGTCCATCGTGTTTCCAAAACACATTACAAGTTTTCAAGCAATTGGGTAGACCTAACTTAATAGGTAAATTCCCAAGCTTATGTTTTCAAACATATTCACATGTCAACTTCCATGTTATATTTCAAGTCATGTTTTCAAGTTGTATTTTCATGTCATTAGAAATTACCCATAACATAACCCAACGCTTTTAAACTCGCATATACGTTCGCAACAACGTAATGGATTAAAAGAAGAGACTTGGCAAAGGCATGACAAAAATGGATATTAAGCCAAAAGTTAATCATGGTGGCAAATGAGGCACAAATGTGTTCATTAACTTGCATGTTACATTCTAAGCCTCAAAAACATGCATAAACCCAAACTTGGCACATAAGCGAATCATGGTGACAAAAGACATGGAATGATGACTAGTAACTCGCATATATCATCATATAAGGGTTATGACTTCATATGCAAGTTGACATAAAGGTTATGAGGGTTCTCATGTTGCATAATGCAACATTTCAACATAAAGGTTGTAGCTTTTAGCCCACAAGATCAAGATAATGACTTCATAAACTTGCATGACATGATAGCATGTATCATACTCAATGATCAAACCCAAACTTGCAACATGAACATTTAACTTCATAGTTAATATCTAAGAGTAGGAAAAGGGCTTACATTGCTATGAAGGCACAAGTCGATTAAACTAAAGATTGAGACAAAGCCTATGCATACCAACATTCAAAAACCCAGAGGTGAAAGCTCCAAATCAATAAAAAACCCATCTTGATGAACAAAGGTCAAAGCTTTAGCCTTGAAATCAACTTGAGAAGCTCTCATACTAACATAGGGACTCTCTAATACTCACATGATCATGAAACCTCTCATAGAAATGAAGATATCATTTTGGCAAGAGGATGGAGGCTAGGGTTTTGAGTGGAGGCCATGATCACTAGAAATTTTGGCATAGTTTAGTTGTAGGATCAATTAATGAGGGTTTAGGCTAGGTTAGGGGTCTTTTTATAGAGATTAGGGGTAGTTTAGGCCGTTAGATTAACCCTAGGATAGATCCCAGCCCTCAAAAATCGTCACAAGCCTCCAAAACAAGACCAAGGGCCAAAACAGGTGCACCAGGCCAGCCAGGGTCAAGCCAGAAGGCTGTGCAGGTTTCTGGCTCGACACGGGCGCACTTCCCAAGTGCGCCAGTGTATTTTTGTGCTGGCGCACTTCACAAGTGCGCCAGTGCATTCTGGCTTGTTTTCGGTTTTTCTGCCTAACTTCGTTCGTCCATATCTTCTTCATACGGACTCCGATTTACGAAATTTCGGACTCTATTTCGCGTATTTTTCCGAGACGAACGCAATGGCGCAACCCGTTTATCCTGATTCAGATTTTATAATTTAATTCTGCCTTGATTCTTGTCTTAACACGTTGCTAAAAATTCGGGTTGTTACATCCTCCCCAACTTAAAGGATTTCGTCCCCGAAATCTCCAAGTTAGGAAGAACGTATCCTACCATCCGTCATCCATCTACTCAAAACATCATCCACAAGCAACCATTGTCCTAAGATGATTTCTAATGCTGTATGAATATATGCAAAACGTGTGTGTACATGTTCCTTAGCTAATGCTAATGATCAGGCCTGAATAATCTTTCTAATGCAAAATATGTATAGTGCCATGAATCCAACATGTATGCAAATAGTCCTAGCCATATAGGTACTATATGCGTGCACAATCATTCATTCATATGCAACAACCGCATGATAATACATTCGATTTCATCCATAAACAAGTATAAATACTCGTGCATATGCAATATGAAATGTGACCGAGTCGAGCTAGTATCTAATGTGTATTCGCGCATCTACGAGCAACCACTTGCAACCATATCAATCATAACATGTTTCAAATACATGTTTACATCCATAGGGTTCTACCTAGGATTCCCTGAAACAGGGTCGAGAAGATAAACAGGACAAACTCCTTACGGGGTTTGTAACAGAAAATAGGACCGAGGGGATGTCCACAAACGATAGCCTACAAGTAAGCTCCACAGAAACAGGGATCAAGGATATACTCCCAAAAAGAGATATTATGCGCGTATCTAGTCTTTGACCATCAAAGTCGTATTTCCTTGAGCTTAATTCCATTGTGCCTTGACCGTCTTTTAACTTCGCGATTTCGTAGCTCCTTATTTCCTGTTTCCATAACATGAGCTGGAACTCATTTCTTCGTCGCCTCTCGTTCCACTTGCACTTATCCTTTTCCTAGAATACTTGGCGCAAACATGACTGCGTACTCATGATCTCATGCAAGCTTTCCAAAATTCACTAGTGAATCTTGGATCTCATTTATATACTATAAGGTATTCCATGCAGAAGAACTTTCTCTTGAAAGTAAACAGATGTCAACCAGGTTATCAAGAGCACTTACTAGGGTGATCTCTATAACCCATGCATAAATGAAGTAAACCGTCCGTCTTATCGACGAACACCACTCGATCGGGCTTCAAATTTCCAATAAAGGCATCAAGGGATTCTAAGTAACTAGTCATGACAGAACCTCAAAAAGGTTACACGATACTTCGAGGGTATTACCAAGGCTAGTCAAAAGGTCTAACTACCCTCCTATCAAAACCAAGAGTGGCATCCCCTACTGGATAACCACTTCATCCCTAGAATCCATCCATGGCTTATAAACATAAGCATTATTTCCAAACTCAACACTTGGCATAGACATTCTCAAATCCAAACAAGTCATGTATAAATGGACTGATTCTCCAATAGGACTTTGAGACAAAAATGGGATTCTCTATTACGCTAGTACTTAAGGTGCAGAGACTCAACTATCGAAGCAGACTTAAATGATACGAAAGACGAAGTCCTAACGGGATGATAGAGAAGAAAAGCTAAACCTTTAACAAGATCGTTACCCTCCTTCCGAGGTACCCTAGAAATGAGAGCATACTACTGCCCTCCCGATGATCTTGTCCTTGTCCTATAATACTTAACTATCCGCCCCGTTTTACCACGCCAAAGGTACTCTCTCGTCATGGGTTTCATTGTTCATCTTTCTCCCTCCTTTGAGGAATAAGCCATACCAACAAGTTGCTCATCCTTAAGCTCGTATCCTTTATCCTCTTTCTCACTATCCTTTCTTATAACGCGGCCACTGGTCTCTCGAGAACCACCTCCATCGCATGGAAAGCACTTTCGTAGATAGAAAAGACTAGTCGCAGTTAAAACCACTGTGACTACAGATGGAGGAAAGAATGGAAAAGAGATTCAATTAAGGAAACAAGGATAGTGCTAATGGCCTTTGGGGAATAGCCTTTTTTTTAAAAGAAATTTTTTCTTGAAAAATGCTTCTTTGTAAACGATTTTCAAATAGTTTTCAGAAGGTCTTTAAAAACTTTTGCCCAGTCTGGTAACCTTCTGCTCTGATACCAAATGTAACACCCCGCCTCCGCTAGGGTCACTCGCAAAGGAATGCACTAGCTTTAGAGGGGCATTATTGGTAAACATGCACAGAAATATCACAAGACAGAACATATATAAAATAGCGGAAGTAAAATCGAACTTTCATAAACATTAATAATTAAGGTCTAAAGCCTTTTACATCAGAGTACATCAAAACCTGTCTTGCAATAGTAAGGAAGCATAAAGACTTTTTCATAAATTATTCCCCAAGTAAAACAGTAAAGTAGCCATAGCCAAGAAAAGTCCAAGCCATCCATGATGACCTTCAAGCAGAAGAAGTCCGAACTAGACAACAGTATTTCCTCCCTGTAACCTTGGGGGGGGGGGGGAAACGGAAGAAAAGAGGCGAAACAAAACGGGTCAGTCAAAAAGACTGAGTAAGCCCTATCTACTATCAGCATAAAAACTAGTAAAGTTAACTGACATGAGAAACTGAGATGAACATAAGCATGATGACAAGATAGATAAGCTAAATCAAAATAACAGGATGAACCACTGAACTCAGATAAACTAAGGTGTCATGATAAATTACGGTGTCAAGATAAAACAAGGTATCCCATCGTCAGGTTCCTATCAAGTATAATATCCCCAAGATATCTATCACGTATAACATCTCAAGGTATCTATCCTGTCTTTTAGCTCTGCACCTACCGTACTAGTATCCCCACTGTATCATGTGTTAACCATGAATGACCCTTACTCAAAAGTCGTGTAATGGTCCATGTCAACCTAATATGTCGCATATATAGGTTACTCAACTCGTATGTTTTATTCCATGTAAATGTTCAGTCCCTTGCCGTAGACCATACGGGCTTTCCCATGAGATTCTATACTACTTTAACATAGTTCCATAATCCTTAAGATCGTTTTGGGCTGTCACCCTATACCTAACTAGGGTCTTTCAACATGAATCATCATTTGTACAACTAGGACTTATGCTACCTAGGACTACTAGGGATTATGCTTACCTATTGCACGTTTTCGTATCTCGGTTTTGGTTCAACCACCCAGGGCCACTAGGAATTACGCTAACCGTCAACCGCGCCCTTTTTCCCACGCATTCACCGTGAATCGTTTTTCCATGACTGTATGCACATGTATCACATCGTGCCATCCGAGTCCTGTCACAGGGCAAATCAGGAAATACAGGACTGGGTCGGGAGCTTTCGATTTATCTGCCGATGCAGATGCTAAGGTCTGTTTTTTCCTATACGTGGCTATGGTCCCACGAGACCACTCCCTCAACTAGTGAAAGACAAGACAGGATAAATCCTGTATGAGAACACACTACTGGCCAACCCACAATCCTAGCCTTACCGCAACCATAATTAGATAGCAATTATGGTCTATTGGGTGTTCTCTGCCTTTCCGTACGTACACGCTTGACCAAAGATGGTAGGTAGCCTGACGAAAATGCTATCTAGGGTACGACCGTGTATCGTCGACTATCCCCTATCCATCCCCGTCTTTAGGTCGCTCGTATAGCAACCTAGGCATACTCTTGGTTCTTCTAACGCAGACCTTAACCTCTCATGAGCCTAGTATGATCACCTGGTAGCTCACAGAGGGATACCAAGAATATCCTCACGTTCCCCGAAGCCGCTGCTTCGTTACCCAGTTAGCTGGAGCCTTTATCTAAATAAGATACTTGCTCCTACTCGTATACTTAAACGATGACCTACCGTATCAGGTTACTCATCTATCTATGAACTGGTCCAAAATTCCTTGACTAAGAATTATTACTTAGCTATTCTCCAACTAAGGTTTACCACTTAGCTTATTCCCGTTATTCTTGTTAATTACGGTTATCCACCTAATTCTCAGAACTAGGGTTTACATAATGGGTTAAGTGTCACTTAAGTTCATGACTTAACCCGTCTACAAATCATGTCAAAATTGGCTAAGTATCCAAGTTCAAGACTTAACCCTACAAACCATGTGTCAAGTTGGTTAAGTATATTAAGAAATTCACGACTTAACCTCGTCCAATTATCATTCTAGATTGGTTAAGTATATATTAACTTGACCCTATCAATTTACTTAGTCAAATCGGTCAAGTGCATTCAAGCGATTCGTGACTTAGCCTTATCATGTTTTCACGTTAGATTGGTTACGTATAGGTAAACTTAACTTCAATAAATTAACGAGTTAGATTGGTTAAGTATAGGTCACTTAACCACATCAAATCATCATGTTTAGATTAGTTAAGTGTTTAACTTAACCCCATTAAACTGCCAAGTGGGATTAATTAAGTCTAGGCTAACTTAACCCCATCCGATTTCCATGTTTAGACTAGTTGAGTCTAATCTTAACCCCATCCATTAACTGTATTTTTCGGTTAAGTGTCATTAAGAAAACTTACTTAACCTTTCCAAATTATCGTGTTGGATTGATTAAGTGTTGATTAACTTAACCCCGTCCACTAGTCGTATAAAAATGGTTAAGTGTCATTAGGCAAATCGAGTTACTTAACCTACCCAACCTTGTCATGTTTTGTTAAGTATCATTAGCCTAATCAAATTACTTAACCCATTTGTCCATGTCATATTTGGTTAAGAGTCATTAATCAAATTAACTTAACCCTATCATGTGGCATTAATTACTTAATGCACCTCAACCTCTCACATTAGACTTTGTTGTGGTTACTAGTTAAGCCGGTCGGTTCCGGGTAGCTTTACACCACAACTTGGTCTAACCTCGGGTTCAAGCACAACATGACCAACTTCTCACATTGGGTCCTATTGTTTGCAACTACTAGTTAGGCCGGTCGATTCCGGGTAGTTTTACGTTGCAAACTCAACCCAACCTCGAGTTGGTCACACTTATATTTTCTAAGTGTCATGTCCATCGTGTTTCCAAAACACATTACAAGTTTTCAAGCAATTGGGTAGACCTAACTTAATAGGTAAATTCCCAAGCTTATGTTTTCAAACATATTCACATGTCAACTTCCATGTTATATTTCAAGTCATGTTTTCAAGTTGTATTTTCATGTCATTAGAAATTACCCATAACATAACCCAACGCTTTTAAACTCGCATATACGTTCGCAACAACGTAATGGATTAAAAGAAGAGACTTGGCAAAGGCATGACAAAAATGGATATTAAGCCACAAGTTAATCATGGTGGCAAATGAGGCACAAATGTGTTCATTAACTTGCATGTTACATTCTAAGCCTCAAAAACATGCATAAACCCAAACTTGGCACATAAGCGAATCATGGTGACAAAAGACATGGAATGATGACTAGTAACTCGCATATATCATCATATAAGGGTTATGACTTCATATGCAAGTTGACATAAAGGTTATGAGGGTTCTCATGTTGCATAATGCAACATTTCAACATAAAGGTTGTAGCTTTTAGCCCACAAGATCAAGATAATGACTTCATAAACTTGCATGACATGATAGCATGTATCATACTCAATGATCAAACCCAAACTTGCAACATGAACATTTAACTTCATAGTTAATATCTAAGAGTAGGAAAAGGGCTTACATTGCTATGAAGGCACAAGTCGATTAAACTAAAGATTGAGACAAAGCCTATGCATGCCATCATTCAAAAACCCAAAGGTGAAAGCTCCAAATCAATAAAAACCCCATCTTGATGAACAAAGGTCAAAGCTTTAGCCTTGAAATCAACTTGAGAAGCTCTCATACTAACATAGGGACTCTCTAATACTCACATGATCATGAAACCTCTCATAGAAATGAAGATAGCATTTTGGCAAGAGGATGGAGGCTAGGGTTTTGAGTGGAGGCCATGATCACTAGAAATTTTGGCATAGTTTAGTTGTAGGATCAATAAATGAGGGTTTAGGCTAGGTCAGGGGTCTTTTTATAGAGATTAGGGGTAGTTTAGGCCGTTAGATTAACCCTAGGATAGATCCCAGCCCTCAAAAATCGTCACAAGCCTCCAAAACAAGACCAAGGGCCAAAACAGGTGCACCAGGCCTGCCAGGATCAAGCCAGAAGGCTGTGCAGGTTTCTGGCTCGACACGGGCGCACTTCCCAAGTGCGCCAGTGTATTTTTGTGCTGGCGCACTTCACAAGTGCGCCAGTGCATTCTGGCTTGTTTTCGGTTTTTCTGCCTAACTTCGTTCGTCCATATCTTCTTCATACGGACTCCGATTTACGAAATTTCGGACTCTATTTCGCGTATTTTTCCGAGACGAACGCAATGGTGCAACCCGTTTATCCTGATTCAGATTTTATAATTTAATTCTGCCTTGATTCTTGTCTTAACACGTTGCTAAAAATTCGGGTTGTTACAACTATCCAAAAAGCTAAAATTGAAAACTACTCACATACATATGGTTGTTACATGTAGGGAAGCACAGATTTGTGATGCACACATTTTTAACCCAAAAGTAGCTAGCCATAAGCTTCAATTTTCCCATATATGTGATTCCATTGAAATTAAAAAAAAAAAGAATGATAGTCATCAGAATCGCAAATTTGGATTTTTTTTTCTAATGAAGATATTACTTTATAATAGAAAATGGGATTGATGTAATTGCAAAAGGAAAAAACATCCTAAAGCTAGAGATACACCATAAAAAACAAAACGTAAACTATCACAATTAAGAAAATATAAAATTTTGATAATCATTATAACCCCATTGAGAAGAAGATACTCTGATGTTTATAAATTTCATTTACGAACCAAATGGTACTCAATTTAGTCTGCTTTGATATAAAAGTACTTAGAGACAAACCCAAGCTAATAGTATGGTAATAAAATCAAAATTTTCCTGTTATTGCCTAAATGATATTCAAATAACAGACCAACAAATATATGGTTAAATAGCATGTGCATTTGATGTCAATAATGGAATATTTGCCATGGATATATGTCATGGTTTTACCTCATTTACCATGGACTCATGTATAGAAATTAGGCAAATCCTGATAAAAATCGAGGGGGGGAGTGGGGCAATCCAAATAACATCTATAGAAAAATCTATCAAAAATATACAAAAGAAATTTTGAAAAGAAGACACAAAGATATCTAACTTACAAAAACATGCATTTCTATGTGAAGTGCATTCCATTCTCAACATGCCACTTCAATCTTTCCCATAATGAAGCAAAGGTTTCTTCTTTCACTGTAAAATGAAACAAATTAACTTTACATCACAATACGTTGTATGAATCTAAGAATACATAAGCAAGATAAAAAGCTACATTAATTAAGCGAAAATAGAACATGAAACTTAATAGATTGTGAAGTAATGGATTTCAAAAACTACATCAGTCCTCTTAACCCGCACCAACAGTATTGTTTCATATTTTTCATTCCATAGGTAGTGATTAGAATTAAAATTGGAAGTACAAATAAGAAAACAGGTAGTTAAGAAGAAAATGAAATGTCCAGAAATTGGATAGGCGCAGCTATAACGACATCAAAATATTTTTGTGTATGCAAATTATCAATAAAAAACTTCGAACCAAAAAAAAATCTGGGAATTCAAAATTGAAAGGAAACTCATAAGTGTAAAAACCTAGATAGGCGAGAGATTAGCACACAAATCCCTCATAAGTGACAAAAACCTGGACGGCAACGGTATGCAGATGTAAAAACTGTGGCAATCGAGAATTGAGAGAGAAGAAAGAGAGAATTTATGAAAAGTTAGTGTGATGACAAGGAATTTCGCTCGATCCGAATCGATCGTTAAACCGACTAAGACCATTCGAAACCCCTGATCGTTTTGAGAACAGGACAAATTGGAATGCAAACGGAAGAACATTTCATTATTATTACAACAATTCCATCAGATACAAGAATATACAGAGTATAAATGAATGAATATTATACAACAAATATCAGAGATTTAAATTACATTTAAATACATCGCAGCGGAAAATAATACAAAGGCACAACTAGAAATAATGCACGGATACAGAGCTTTCTGAGCATCGTTCCAACTGTAAATCAGGACCCTGTGAATATAAATCTGCAAAACCAAAACTACTAGCTGCCCGTGTCGAAAATAGGGGCACCCAGAGTTTAGGTTAATACAATAAACTCCAGGTCAGTCATGTGACTGGTGTGAGAACTAAAACAGTTATTAGTATTGGTTTTAAAGTTTGGTAAATCAAGGGACCACGCCGTATAATACGGAACGGGTTTCCTCCCAAGAATACCAGTGCATAGAACAAACAGCGCAATGCTAAATAAAGAAAAATGAAGCTATTATAAGACCCAGGTCCCATCACACATTGCAACGCAAGCCGGAGGATAGGGTTTTCCCTTATAATAGCCAAACATGCTTGGTACGTCAAAACAAATCATTTGATACTATTATAAGTGTATAGTGTCAAAACAATTTTCAATCATAAATATCAATCATATGTGGCATGGGTACCATCTATCATGTCGCCATACTAGTTCTACAATTTAAACTGCAATATCACGTATTGGAAATTGGATTCCGTCATGAGCCAAGGCAAGGGGAAAGCTCCTCTCCGATTCGAGACACTCTAGCAAATGTCTCAGGACCCTACTATGATCCTTGGATCTTCAGGGCCGGTCCTCTCTTACTTTTGAGGATTGGCAATTCCTGAACACACGTTTCCCGGTCCTTACAGACCTATATCCGAGGCGCCTCGTATTCCAACAACCACACAGGTGAAAAGTATATAAATGTCAGGGCTGGTAGGTCACTGACACCACCCTAGCTAGAAAGAAACGTCGTGCTCTCCCTGCAGTCACTATCCCGTTTTTGACTCATACCGAGGTGTGAGGCTCGCGAATTCACGTTATACACAAAGCTACGCCACACAGGCCATGCTTTGATCATCAACCACAAGACTTTGCTTTTCAACAGAAGCCTTGATCGATTGCCACTTACGCGTGCCACACTGGAAATTCACTCCATGCGACTGATGTCCATCGATATACAACCTCTGAGCTCGTACGTCTCAGAGAAGGGCGTTAAGCAAGAGAATAAATTCTTCGCCGCCAAACAGATGTATATTTAATAGAGATCAATCAACACAGAATAAAATCCAATGTCAGACACACAATCCATTTACAAGTTCGTTCTGGGTCTGAACAAAACCGGAGGCACTTTCCTCGCATATCCATCCATCTCCAAGTACGTCTGGACGATCACCAACTGATTCCCTCATCTAGGGTGTACAACCCAATCAAGATCATCAGTAATCACCCAAACGATGTGAAGACTTCCGGTCTTCCACCACCGTCTTCATCTTCGACATCTCGTCGAATCGGCTATTCAGAATGGGTATAACCCCGGCCTTTCTGAATAACCCACGTATATAGTAAAAAAATGTTACACAATCACAACGAACGCCTCATTCCAATTCAGAACATTCTTTTATTCACAAAATCACATTCTTAGGGAAAGGTTCCCATTAATTTTATCCAAGATAAATTCTCTAAATTTACTCTTTGATCTTCCTTTGGATATCATTTCTAACTAGTCGGGATTAGCGAACCACACCGAAGTAATTATTTATTTTATTTCCCAATCCCAACCTATATATCCCATGGAGAAAAACTGGTTATACTCCACATCTAACACCACGGTGTTATCGGTAAAATTAATTACCATTTCACGTTCAAATCTAATTAAAGATTTAACTATCGCTTTGGAGCAAAACTGGTGGTACTCCATTCTCGATCACCTTTCAGATTTGATATTTTAAACTATCAATTCAGTTTTCAATCTGATTAAAGGTTCATTAAAACTCCACTTAGTTTCAATCTTTTCAAAAATCAACATGCTGCCTTTAACTGGGTTAAAGAACCAATGTCATCTAAAACACGATTCACTACAAACCCAAATCACATTTGATATTAATTACAAGGCTCTGAATAGAAAATATATCGGCTTATATTCAATATCAAATTCTGAAGCCAACATATATCGTATTGGAAATAACGATATAAAATATATCTTTCAAATTCCCATAACAATATCTGTATAGTCACGAAATCCAACATCGAAATATTCCGAAGATAATTTCGATTCAACTCCAGTCCAATCCACGTATTGGGAATATTGATTATTTTTAAAATCACTTTCAAATTCAATTTATTTATTTCAAAAATAAATTGATTTTAATTCTAGTTCAAAACTAGTTCATTTCGATAAAAATCTATTTTTACCTTTTCAAATATGGAATTTTTCAGCCCAATTTTTCCCAAATCATTTCCCATGATTTTACACAAATTATAGATATTTTTAATAATTTTATCAAGGCCCGTACAGTCGATTTCCATCAACTGCCATCGAACTGCACTTACAACGACCTTTTCTAAATTTGATTTGGACATAATTCCAAATCCAACCGTTAGATTTCAAATTTCTAATATTCATTGGAAATCTCTTTTCGATACGAACCCGACGGTTCCGGTTTTAGGAGAATCCGACGGTCGGATCTCCCGCAACGTCAATTCGAAGTTAATGGTCGAAATTCACGAACTGCCGCGGCGCGGCGCGTTCTATTCAGGCCATTATATATATAATATATATATTATATATATTTTGTCGATTCCTTTTAAAATGTATTTTATAAATCGTTTTAATTCGTTTTCAAAACCATTTCAACGCTACATTCAATTTCAAATCGATTAGATTTCAATTCGAATTCATTTCAATTTTATTTAATTCGAATTCAAATTCGTTTCAATTCAATTTGAATTTACCTTCTATTTAATTCAATTCGAATTCATTTCAAATTGATTTCAATTCAATTTCAGTTCGTTTTAAATTTCATTCAAAATGATTTCAATTCGTTTTTAATTCAATTTCAATTTAATTCTATTTGAATTTCTTTCTATTCAATTCGAATTCAAATTCACTTTCTATTCAATTCGAATCGAATTCATTTTCTATTCGATTCGAATTCATTTCAAATTGATTCAATAAAATTTCAATTTGAATTTTAGTCTAATTTAATTTGAATTTCATTTTAAAATATTAAATTTTGAAATCACTTTTCAATATTCATTATAAAACGAATAAAATCGATATAAATATCGTTCACGACAAAATAGCGCGTCTCAAATCAACACGGCTTTATATTTTTCAAAAGCTTCGTTATTTTATTTAACAAATGAATATATATTCTATTCAACACATGAATCTATATTTCTTTCAACACACGACTATTTTTGTTATGTAAAATATTTTATAAAATCATGGTATCTATCGTTTGAAATTAGATTTCAACCGTAAAGTGGTTCTAATTTTAAATATGATAAAGATGTAAATTTTATTATTTAAAATATTTTACTCAACACATGAATAATTTTTTATTCAACACATGAATTTTATTTTATAATATTCATTATTTTCCCGATTGGAATGAGGCCCAACCAATCACCATATAATGTTAATTATATGGATTCCATACAACACATGTATATAATAGCAATGATAAACAATCAACCATCATCCAAGGTGCACCACACAACTACATAAGCATCAAATATAAATAATCAACGCTTACACAGCCTGTCGACCAATCGATCGACATACAATTAAATAATTGGGATTAGTGTACCCAAATATCATCCCAACACCCGTGTGGGGTTTCAAATCAACAAACACAGATTTTTATTTGTGCAGTTGGGTGATGTGTAAAATTTATCATCCCAATCAATATCCGTCAAATCAGTGTATATAAACAAATCGGCCGATTTGTTTATATATATTTATTTATTCACATTCACGTTAAAAATTATATTTTTAACGATAATTAATTTATTTCAACACATGAATCTCTTTATCTATTTCACATCCATTTCACAAACAAATTTTCACAACATATCAATCAAACAAACAAGCCATCCATGGTCTGTGGATGACGGGTGTCGGGTGCTACTAAGCACCGTCTGCATCCTCGTATATATATAACTAGAAAAGGAAATTTAGAGTGAGAAGTTCTCACCGATAGCTATGCCAATTCCACGACTCTTCTATTATAGGAAATCATCGCCATTCTCGCCTTTTTGCCACTTTCGTTGCCCGTAGTCACTACATATATAAAAATCGAATTTTTACTTCGCTATTCAATATATAAAAATCGAATTTTTACTTCGTTATTCAATATATAAAAATCGAATTTTTATAGCTACTTCTATATTGTAAAAATAGAATTTTTATTTCACTATTCAATATAGAAGAATCGTATTTTCACTTCACTTATTTTTTATGTAAAAATTATATTTTTACATCGCTAATGTCATAACAAAAATCGTATTTTTAATATAAATAAAAATCATATGTTTCTTCGAATAAAAATCTCACCTTCATGAATATAAAAATTCAATTTTTATATTATTGAAAATCATTTCTTTTTGCTATGAAAAATCGCTTCTTTACAATGATAAAAATATCGTCTTTTCAATGGTAAAGATATCGTCTTTACAATGGTAAAAATATCCGATCTTTCCATAGTTAAAAATCAAACTTTTTCAAAGTTAAAAAATCAAATTCCTTCATAGTTTAAAAATCAAATCTTTTATAGTTTAAAGATCACTTCTTTTATAAGCTATCAAAAATTATATTTTCCAAACAAAGTCAAATAAAAATTAGATTTTTAATGCAAAGCCATATGAATAAAAATCCTAATTTTATTACTAAGTTAAATGCCACTAATTAAATAACAAAGTAAAATAAAAAAAACTCACATTTTTCTTCTTGAACGGAGGAGGGGGTCGGAGTTGGTGGGTGTTGTTGATGGGGGAGGCGCGCTAGGGTGTGCGGATGGTCGGGGGTTGGCACCTCAGGCGGCGGTGGGTCCTACTGGGGCTGGGTTTGGTTTGGGCGGATGGGTTTGGGAAATCGAGTGGAGAGAGGGGAGGAGATGGGAGGCGCGACAAGAGGGGAGGCCATCGTTGGGGCGGCAGCACACGAGTCCGCCTGGAGGCGCGTCGTCGATGATCCTTCCGCGTTCTTTTTTTTTATTTTTTTTCTTTCTTCTGAACTAATGAAAACGAGAAGGGGGGGCCAGAACGAATAAAGGGAGAGGGTTTTATTATTTATTTCTTTAATTATTTTATTTAATTATCTCCCAAAAAGTTGACTTTTTCATACGACCTCTAAACGAGCCCACCGCCTGTCGTCCATAGCTAATTACCCCCATTCCGAACACAATGGGATATGTATCGCAAGCTGATTCGATCATTTCGATCAGTTTCCGTCGAATTTAAAATACGAACTCGAAAAATTAGTTGAAAAATATGTATCGCAAGCTGATTGAATTTGAACGCGCATTTCAATTTACTGGGGTCACATACGAACTCGAAAAATTCCAGAAAAATATTTTCTAGCTTCGTATTGACGATACGGTCCTAACAAAACTAATTTCGTCGAATTCTGAGACCGTTGGAAAAATGGCCATTTAGTCGATTAAAATCAACTAAAACTGGTCAAACGCGTTTTCCTTTGCCACCCTCACATATCGATTCAAAAAATTATGAAATTTGAAACCTTGCAATAATTTGACATCACGGACCCAACAAAAGTGGTTTCGTCGAAATCCGAGGTCGTTTGCAAAATGTCTATTTTTAAGGGCCTGAATTCCATAGCGACTATTCAGAATTTTCAACTGGACATTTCTTTTGATCCCCGCTACGAAATTTCAATTTTTCGGATTCGTTGGAAAGATATTATCAATTAGATCCTATTGTTTTTGGTTTCACTAAAATCCGGATTGTTTTGCACCCGGTACATTCAATTGAATTTTGAAATCGAATTATCGAACTACCGCGCCATTTTCAATTCTATTTATAATTATATATAATTATTTATATTCTAACGACGACGTATATAACATATACGTTCGATTTCTATTCAAAATAAATTTCTCGTTGTTATTATTTAAAATAATTCATTTTAAATATTCAAAACTCGCTAAAATTGTCAAAATAAAAATTTTAAACTGGCCTAGATTTTCGGGTTGTTACAATCTCCCCCACTTAAAACTTTTCGTCCCCGAAAAGGAACAAAGTCGAAAGTGGTTTGATTAATCAACTCTACATTCGATCTGGCTTCCATTCTCCAACTTTTCAGTTTCTGAGAATTTTCAAATTCTTCAAAAATTTGGCTAACACCCTAAATTTTCGAAAAATTTCACCATAACCTCCCCTGCTTCGGGAGCCACGGGAAAATCCCGAAATTGCCATATAGGCCTTCTGATCTCAAAAGGAAAAAGAAAAAGCCAAGCGGCTAGCCAATAGGCTCATAAAATCATCATCACCCAAACAAAACAGTAAATAATAGTAAACATTTACCTATTTGTCGGGCAAACAAATTTTATTCTTCTGCTCTAGCCTCCTTGCTATGACCTGTTCAATGTAAGTACATGTATATGCAAGCAAATGCGACCAATTTTCAATATAATTCAATATTTGATTCAATTAGGCTAAATGGTTCAAAATTATCAAACAAATAAACAAACAACACAAACATCAATCAATTAGTGAATTAGAGTTTCAAATTCATAATTTTTGATATATATACAAAAATCACATTTTTGATGCCAAATCACAACAAATAAATTTAGCTATATAAGTTTTGGTTCTCACACCAGTCTAATGGAAATATATAGATGTCACACCTTCGAAACACGAACATAAATATTGGTAATGCTGCAGCATTATCAAAACCATCCCCGGGCAAATAGAGTGTGATCCTATATCTATCCAGTATATTAAAACTTCGAATATACGTTCATGACGCGTATACGCGAAATCTATATATACTCGATTGTCCAAATTCAAAATAAATAAATATTCAAATACATTTAAAATGAATTGAATTTTAAAAACAAAACTGTTTTCATTTGAAAAATATACTCTTCACACTCGTTCTAGGATACTACTGATCCTATCTCTAACGAGTCAATCTAATCGGATATTACTAATCCAATATCTGATGAATTCTTTCGTATGGTTCTAATGTGCCTTGTTCTCGAGCTCTGTAAACCAAAGCTCTGATACCAACTGTGACGACAAGGAATTTCGCTCGATCCAAATCGATCGTTAAACCGACTAAGACCGTTCGAAACCCCTGATCGTTTTGAGAACAGGACAAATTGGAATGCAAACGGAAGAACATTTCATTGTTATTACAAAAATTCCATCAGATACAAGAATATACAGAGTATAAATGAATGAATATTATACAACAAATATCAGAGATTTAAATTACATTTAAATACATCGCAGCGGAAAATAATACAAAGGCACAACTAGAAATAATGCACGGATACAGAGCTTTCCGAGCATCATTCCAGCTGTAAATCAGGACCCTGTGAATATAAATCTACAAAACCAAAACTACTAGCTGCCCGTGTTGAAAATAGGGGCACCCAGAGTTTAGGTTAATACAATAAACTCCAGGTCAGTCATGTGACTGGTGTGAGAACTAAAACAGTTATTAGTATTGGTTTTAAAGTTTGGTAAATCAAGGGACCACGCCGTATAATACGGAACGGGTTTCCTCCCAAGAATACCAGTGCATAGAAAAAACAGCGCAATGCTAAATAAAGAAAAATGAAGCTATTATAAGACCCAGGTCCCATCACACAATGCAACGCAAGCCGAAGGATAGGGTTTTCCCTTATAATAGCCAAACATGCTTGGTACGTCAAAACAAATCATTTGATACTATTATAAGTGTATAGTGTCAAAAAAAAATTCAATCATAAATATCAATCATAGGCGGCATGGGTACCATCTATCATGTCGCCATACTAGTTCTACAATTAAAACCGCATTATCACGTATTGGAAATTGGATTCCGTCATGAGCCGAGGCAAGGGGCAAGCTCCTCTCCGATTCGAGACACTCTAGCAAATGTCTCAGGACCCCACTATGATCCTTGGATCTTCAGGGCCGGTCCTCTCTTACTTTTGAGGATTGGCAATTCCTGAACACACGTTTCCCGGTCCTTACAGACCTATATCCGAGGCGCCTCGAATTCCAACAACCACACAGGTGAAAAGTATATAAATGTCAGGGCTGGTAGGTCACTGACACCACCCTAGCTAGAAAGAAACGTCGTGCTCTCCCTGCAGTCACTATCCCGTTTTTGACTCATACCGAGGTGTGAGGCTCGCGAATTCACGTTATACACAAAGCTACGCCACACAGGACGTGCTTTGATCATCAACCACAAGACTTTGCTTTTCAACAGAAGCCTTGATCGATTGCCACTTACGTGTGCCACACTGGCAATTCAATCCATGCGACTGATGTCCATCGATATACAACCTCTGAGCTCGTACGTCTCAGAGAAGGGCGTTAAGCAAGAGAATAAATTCTCCGCCGCCAAACAGATTTATATTTAATAGAGATCAATCAACACAGAATAAAATCCAATGTCAGACACACAATCCATTTACAAGTTCGTTCTGGGTCTGAACGAAACCGGAGGCACTTTCCTCGCATATCCATCCATCTCCAAGTACGTCTGGACGATCACCAACTGATTCCCTCATCTAGGGTGTATAGCCCAATCAAGATCATCAGTAATCACCCAAACGATGTGAAGACTTCCGGTCTTCCACCACCGTCTTCATCTTCGACATCTCGTCGAATCGGCTATTCAGAATTGGTATAACCCCGGCCTTTCTGAATAACCCACGTATATAGTAAACAAATGTTACACAATCACAATGAACGCCTCATTCAAATTCAGAACATTCTTTTATTCACAAAATCACATTCTTAGGGAAAGGTTCCCATTAATTTTATCCAAGATAAATTCTCTAAATTTACTCTTTGATCTTCCTTTGGATATCATTTCTAACTAGTCGGGATTAGCGAACCACACCGAAGTAATTATTTATTTTATTTCCCAATCCCAACCTATATATCCCATGGAGAAAAACTGGTAATACTCCACATCTAACACCACGGTGTTATCGGTAAAATTAATTACCATTTCACGTTCAAATCTAATTAAAGATTTAACTATCGCTTTGGAGCAAAACTGGTGGTACTCCATTCTCGATCACCTTTCAGATTTGATAATTTAAATTATCAATTCACTTTTCAATCTGATTAAAGGTTCATTAAAACTCCACTTAGTTTCAATCTTTTCAAAAATCAACATGTTGCCTTTAACTGGGTTAAAGAACAAATGTCATCTAAAACACGATTCACGACAAACCCAAATCACATTTGATTTTAATTACAAGGCTCTGAATAGAAAATATATCGGCTTATATTCAATATCAAATTCTGAAGCCAACATATATCGTATTGGAAATAACGATATAAAATATATCTTTCAAATTACCATAACAATATCTGTATCGTCACGAAATCCAACATCGAAATATTCCGAAGATAATTTCGATTCAACTCCAGTCCAATCCACGTATTGAGAATATTGATTATTTTTAAAATCACTTTCAAATTCAATTTATTTATTCAAAAATAAATTGATTTTAATTCTATTTCAAAACTAGTTCATTTTTATAAAAATCTATTTTTACCTTTTCAAATATGGAATTTTTCAGCCCAGTTTTTCCCAAATCATTTCCCATGATTTAACACAAATTATAGATATTTTTAATAATTTTATCAAGGCCCATACAGTCGATTTCCATCAACTGCCATCGAACTGCACTTACAACGACCTTTTCTAAATTTGATTTGGACATAATTCCAAATCCAACCGTTAGATTTCAAATTTCTAATATTCACTGGAAAGCTCTTTTCGATACGAACCCAATGGTTCCGGTTTTAGGAGAATCTGACGGTCGGATCTCTTGCAACGTCAATTCGAAGTTAATGGTCGAAATTCACGAACTGCCGCGGCGCATTCTATTCAGGCCCTTATATATATATATTATATATATATTTCGTCGATTTCCTTTTAAAACATATTTTATAAATCGTTTTAAATTCGTTTTCAAAACCATTTCAACGCTACATTCAATTTCAAATCGATTAGATTTCAATTCAATTCGAATTCATTTCAATTTTATTTAATTCGAATTCAAATTCGTTTCAATTCAATTTGAATTTACCTTCTATTTAATTCAATTCGAATTCATTTCAAATTGATTTCAATTCAATTTCAGTTCGTTTTAAATTTCATTCAAAACGATTTTAATTCATTTTTAATTCAATTTCAATTTAGTTCTATTTGAATTCCTTTCTATTCAATTCGAATTCAAGTTCACTTTCTATTCAATTCGAATTCAAATTCACTTTCTATTCAATTCGAATCGAATTCATTTTCTATTCGATTCGAATTCATTTCAAATTGATTCAATAAAATTTCAATTTGAATTTTAGTCTAATTTAATTTGAATTTCATTTTAAAATATTAAATTTTGAAATCACTTTTCAATATTCATTATAAAACGAATAAAATCGATATAAATATCGTTCACGACAAAATAGCGCGTCTCTAATCAACACGGCTTTATATTTTTCAAAAGCTTCGTTATTCTATTCAACAAATGAATATATATTCTATTCAACACATGAATCTATATTTCTTTCAACACACGACTATTTTTGTTATGTAAAATATTTTATAAAATCATGGTATTTATCGTTTGAAATTAGATTTCAACCGTAAAGTGGTTCTAATTTTAAATATGATAAAGATGTAAATTTTATTATTTAAAATATTTTACTCAACACATGAATAATATTATATTCAACACATGAATTTTCTTTTATAATATTCATTATTTTCCCGATTGGAATGAGGCCCAATCAATCACCATATAATGTTAATTATATGGATTCCATACAACACATGTATATAATAGCAATGATAAACAATCAACCATCATCCAAGGTGCACCACACAACTACATAAGCATCAAATATAAATAATCAACGCTTACACAGCCTGTCGACCAATCGATCGACATACAATTAAATAATTGAGATTAGTGTACCCAAATATCATCCCAACACCCGTGTGAGGTTTCAAATCAACAAACACAGATTTTTATTTGTCCAGTTGGGTGATGTGTAAAATTTATCATCCCAATCAATATCCATCAAATCAGTGTATATAAACAAATCGGCCGATTTGTTTATATATATTTATTTATTCACATTCACGTTAAAAATTATATTTTTAACGATAATTAATTTATTTCAACACATGAATCTCTTTATCTATTTCACATCCATTTCACAAATAAATTTTCACAACATATCAATCAAACAAACAAGCCATCCATGGTCTGTGGATGACGGGTGTCGGGTGCTACTAAGCACCGTCTGCATCCTAGTATATATATAACTAGAAAAAGAAATTTAGAGTGAGAAGTTCTCACCGATAGCTATGCCAATTCCACGACTCTTCTATTGTAGGAAATCATCGCCATTCTCGCCTTTTTGTCACTTTCGTTGCCCGTAGCCACTACATATATAAAAATCGAATTTTTACTTCGCTATTCAATATATAAAAATCGAATTTTTACTTCGTTATTCAATATATAAAAATCGAATTTTTATAGCTACTTCTATATTGTAAAAATAGAATTTTTATTTTACTATTCAATATAGAAGAATCGTATTTTCACTTCACTTATTTTATATGTAAAAATTATATTTTTACATCGCTAGTGTCATAACAAAAATCGTATTTTTAATATAAATAAAAATCATATGTTTCTTCGAATAAAAATCTCACCTTCATGAATATAAAAATTCAATTTTTATATTATTGAAAATCATTTCTTTTTGCTATGAAAAATCGCTTCTTTACAATGATAAAAATATCGTCTTTTCAATGGTAAAGATATCGTCTTTACAATGGTAAAAATATCCGATCTTTCCATAGTTAAAAATCAAACTTTTTCAAAGTTAAAAAATCAAATTCCTTCATAGTTTAAAAATCAAATCTTTTATAGTTTAAAGATCACTTCTTTTATAAGCTATCAAAAATTATATTTTCCAAACAAAGTCAAATAAAAATCAGTTTTTTAATGCAAAGCCATATGAATAAAAATCCTAATTTTATTACTAAGTTAAATGCCACTAATTAAATAACAAAGTAAAATAAAAAAAAACTCACATTTTTCTTCTTGAACGGAGGAGGGGGTCGGAGTTGGTGGGTGTTGTTGATGGGGGAGGCGCGCTAGGGTGTGCGGATGGTCGGGGGTTGGCACCTCAGGCGGAGGTGGGTCCCACTAGGGCTGGAGGGTTCGGTTTGGGCGGATGGCTTTGGGAAATCGAGTGGAGAGAGGGGAGGCGATGGGAGGCGCGACAGGAGGGGAGGCCATCGCCGGGGCGGCGGCGCGCGAGTCCGCCTGGAGGCGCGTCGTCGATGATCCTTCCGCGTTCTCTTTTTTTTTTTTTCCTTTTTTCTTTCTTTCTTCTGAACTAATGAAAACGAGAAGGGGGGGCCAGAAAGAATAAAGGGAGAGGGTTTTTTTTATTTTTTTAATTATTTTATTTAATTATTTCCCAAAAAGTTGACTTTTACATATGACCTCTAAACGAGGCCCACCGCCTGTCGTCCACAGCTAATTACCCCCATTCCGAACACAATGGGATATGTATCGCAAGCTGATTCGATCACTTCGATCAGTTTCCATTGAATTTAAAATATAACTCTATATATTGAATTTGAACGCGCATTTCAATTTACTGGGGTCACATACGAACTCGAAAAATTCCAGAAAAATATTTTCTAGCTTCGTATTGACGATACGGTCCTCACAAAACTAATTTCATCTAATTCTGAAACCGTTGGAAAAATGGCCATTTTCCAGTCGATTAAAATCAACAAAAACCGGTCAAACGCGTTTTCCTTTGCCACCCTCACATATCGATTCGAAAAATTATGAAATTTGAAACCTAGCAATAATTTGACATCACGGACCCAACAAAAGTGGTTTCGTCGAAATCCGAGGTCATTTGCAAAATGTCTATTTTAAGGGCCTGAATTCCATAGCGACTATTCAGAATTTTCAACTGGACATATCTTTTGATCCCCACTATGAAATTTCAATTTTTCGGATTCGTTGGAAAGATATTATCAATTAGGTCCTATTGTTTTTTGTTTCACTAAAATCCGGATTGTTTTGCACCCGGTACATTCAATTGAATTTTGAAATCGAATTATCGAACTACCGCGCCATTTTCAATTCTATTTATAATTATATATAATTATTTATATTCTAACGACGACGTATATAATATATACGTTCGATTTCTATTTAGAATAAATTTCTCGTCGTTATTATTTAAAATAATTCATTTTAAATATTCAAAACTCGCTAAAATTGCCAAAATAAAATTTTTAAACTGGCCCAGATTTTTGGGTTGTTACAGTTAGCATGCAAAGTTTAAAGGAAATTATTCATGAAAATTTTCGAAAAAATTAAATTTAATATATTATTCTGTGAATAAATCCAAAAGTGAAGGGGAGTTAAAACATTCCAAACATTGAACATTATCTCAATTTGAAAAAAATTAATGTCTTGCCCCCACCTACTTAGGTCTAATACCAAATTAGTATTCAAAATTAAGCCTATTTTATATACTCAATGCTATGAATCTTTACGTGAATTTAACAGAAATGTTTCTATGTGTGTGTGTGTGTGTGTATATATATATTATGCGTGTGTGTGTGTGTAATACAGTGATATATTTATGTGTATATATTTATTTATATGTGTGTGCATGTGTGTAATACAATGATAATACACAATATGAACATCTACATGTTGGTCCACTAATATAGCATTAAATCTGGTTGATTTAATTGACAATTTGATATGAACGTCTACATGTTGGTCCACTAATATAACATGAATAATACATTTATCATACATAAAATTTAATTGAAAATTTAATAGAGAGAGAATTAGGAAAGGCTAATTGACAATTTAGAAACATAGAAAGTGTAGGTTAATTGACAATTTAGAAAGGTTAATTGACAATTTAACAGAGAGATAATTAGGAAAGGCTAATTGACAATTTAGAAACATAGAAAGGATAGGTTAATTGACTATTTAATTGACTATTTAGAAAGGTTAATTGACAATCTAATAGGGAGAGAATTAGGAAAGGCTAATTGATAATATAGAAATGAAGAAAGGAAATTTACGTATATTATGTAAAACATTTTCATATACTAATAAAGTTTTTCGCCATATTATGTAAAGCATTTACAGAAATATTATTGAAAACATTATTATGTATGTTATTTTTACAAATAATATACATTTGTAAAAAAAGATTAGTGAATTTAAGATTAGTAAATTTACGAATATTATGTATGTTATTATGTATATTATTTTCAGAACTAAAAAAGACTAGTAAATTTACGTATATTATGTTATTATATATGTTATTTCAATAAATAATACATGCCATATATAGATGAAAGAGTATTGAAAACGTTAATATCTATGATTTTAAATATTTACAGCTATTTTCAGAAATATTATGTATATGATAAGAAAGTTTTCCGTCATATCAGCGTTTCTAGAAATATTAGGTATTAAATAACATCATCGTATTTAGTAAGAAATCTTAAATTTACGTATATTATGTGAAGCATTTCCATATACTAATAAAGTATTTACAGAAATATTAATGAAAACATTATTATGTATGTTATTTTTACAAATAATATACATCTGTAAAAAAGATTAGTGAAGAAAACGAAAATTTTCATTTGTTAAAAAGATTAGAGAAGGAAATGTAAAGTTTTCTATCTCCAATTAATATCATTTTCCATCCTTGTCAGTTTTAAATAAGTTAAGTGAAGAAAATGAAAATTTTCATTTCTTAAATAAAATTGTGCTCCTTTAGTAGTTAAATAAGTTAAGAGAAAGGAAAGGAAAGATTTCATTATCTGAATAAATTTAATAAGTAATCACCTTGCACTAATATGTATATAAGAGTATATTTGATATAATCTAATTTATATACACATTAAACTATAATAGAAATTTATTTGTGAAACTAAATAAAATATTGCTTTTATTTAAACGAAACTTAGAAAAGTTCTAAATGAATCTAGATTAATTAATAATTATATCGATATATGTTATGTTATTTTAATTTGTTTAGGATAGCGTAAGTAACGTATATAAGATAAAATTTGAGACTAATATGATTTAATTAAATAAATAGATCAATGGTTAAATAATTTGAATCATTATATCAAACCTTTTAGACTTTTTTGTTGAATATTTATTTATGTATTTAATATTGCATGTGCTTGATTAGTTAGAATAATTATTCCTAATTTGTAACAATACATATGATTTTTTTAATATAATGTCATTCGTATGTAGTTTCAAATAATTTTAAAAACTACAATAAAATAATATTCTTAATCAAGTTCATAGCATTACAAAGTTGGAATAATTAAAGATTAGTGGGAATAATTCAAGGTCGGACCAAAGGTTAGAATAATTAAATGACCTTGATAAATATGGACAATTTGGGTATTTTACGGTCGGACCAATTAGTAATCATTAAAGATTAGTGGGAATTATAATATAAATAGATACTTGCATGGTACTACTAAATTGACTAATTAAACAAATAAAGATCACAAAGATAATAGAATTTTAGTGCTACTTTTTCTTTACTCATTTGTGAATAAGTGATTTTCTACATGTACATATGTTGAAAATGTAGTTATTTACTATTTTTTTGTCTCTCTTTCAATTACTATTCTACAATTTTCCTTGTAAAATTCATTATTTATTTTTACAATTTCAAAATCTATCGTTTTTATTGCGGCCTTTTTAGTTTTAATTTTAAGAAATTAAAAAAAAGGTAATGGAAGAATGCCCATTAACACCATAATTAACTTCCATCTTCTTTGGTGTTATTTACCGTTAGCAATTTTCATTCAAAAAGATTTTAGCGCCTTAATATAGTATAAAAATCAGTATTCAAATTTGGATTTTTTTGGGAATCTTATAAAAATGTTATCAAACGAAATAAGAAAAATAACATTTAAGGGCATTGGCAACTTGAAGCAACAATGAGTTAAGGAAGTGACAATGAAGTATAGCTAAAAAGGATGAAGAATTCAAAGGAGTAAGAAAAGTAGTTTTTCATGTTAACGATTTAACATTTTCTAAAAATTTCAGTTTATACATCATAAATTACCTAATATATGCAACCCTTTTACTTTTTTTTTTAAAAAAATCAATCAATTTACTATCTTTTTACCTGATTTCATTCTAAATTCCTTTTCAAAAGTCATGAAGGCAAGACTATTAAATAAAGAAATTTGATAAAATCAATTTTTTTCATTAAGAATTAAATGAATATTTAGATTATGAAACCCAAATTGCAGATGTAAACAACTTCACCACTCCTTATTTTGATTTAAAAGCTTTTAATTTTTTAAAAAACTATAGCTAAAGTGGAATTTGATATATTTTATGTTTTGTGTTTTGAGTTTTCAAAAATAATTATGGATAAAAGAAAAGAGTGAAAGGACGTCGAATGGAATAAAAGATAGACGTAGGACATGACGAAGAAGTTAGGCAGAGGCCAAAGGATGAGTTTCACTCGTCTTCCCATCGTTTACCAAAACACAAAAAATAAGAAAAAATTGTTTTCCTCTTTGTATGTTAATTTGTTTTCTAAAACATACATTTTTCCATAATATACATGCACCATCTATACTTTTGTATGGATAAAAACCTAAAATTATAAAGAATAAACCAAATGCACCCTAATTTATTAAAGTTAATTTAAAAATAAAAACCTAAAATTTGCTAAAAATTTGGTACGGACAATGAAAGCTAGCCGCGAGAGAGAAAACAACAATGATCCCGTATAATATTTTAAATGACTATACTTCATCGAAAACCAAGCCCAATCAACATGTCATAAAATCTACTGCTTCCGGCCTACCATTAATTATTTCTCATCTATCGTGCCAAGCAACTTTTTAACTCCTTGGTCCTCAATAGAACAGAGCAAATCCTCTATACCCAAAATCTCCTACCGCTGTACCCAACTAATCAGGACCTTTGGTTTTCATCATTTTGCAATTAAGTCAAAGAGAAAAAGAGGACTTAATGACAAAAAGGTAGAATTCAGGGGGTCTTGATTGGTTGGATACAGGGGATATAGGATTTTGGGTACATGGGATTTGATTTGCAATACCATGTGTTGTATTCATAAATCTCGTTCCCTCCATGTGTTAAAAATGACATTTTTTTGGTCCATGGCCATGCGAACTATGTAAAAGCGTAAAAAAGCCTTTAGATTGAAAACAAGAGTGGGATAAGGTACTACTCAATCATGTTACCTCTAAATTTTTTTCTTATATATTATAAGACAAATTGTTGAGTATAATTAATATTTAGTTGTTGAGCTGGTAAAATTAAAGCTTTTACTAGAGTGAACGGGATATTCAAGAAAGAGATAAAGATATTTATAGGAAGGTAAAATAATTACCTAAATCGTCCTTCCTTTATGATAATGATGATCATATAAAAGAATAAAAATTGTTGAAAAGAAGAACATTTTCTCTTTTCCTCTAATTCGTATTGTTTGTCTTCTTTCCCTTATTTACTTGTACATCTTATAATTTTTCTCTTTCCAATTACTAGTAGATTTATCATGACTCTTTACTTGTATTTATCATTTTAGCGATGGCCCTATGGAATAATAATCACATATGAAACCTGGTATATGTTAGAAACCAATCACTAGAAACGTTTGAAAACCGTTTCTATGAACGGTAACGCTTTTAAGCGTTAGCAATATTGATTCAATGATATTGCAGTTTGCAATAACAAAATGCTATCACAATCATGCAAGGGAACCAATCATAAAATAAGAATTCAGAAAGGGAAAAGAAACAGAACCAATCAAAGTCCGAGTCCAGCAATCGTTGTTCCCTTGAAACGAAATTGCTCCCTCTACAGCGCGAAAAAATGCAGCGCAATCGTTTCCCAAGGGTAAAACAGAACCTGTGTGTGATGGTGTGCTGCAATCACAAACTGACGACGACGAACGCAAGGGAGTATTTTTATTTTGCAGAACAGAGCAGCGAGAAGAAGATAAAGAGGAGAGAAACTGGAATTAAAACAGCAAATCTGGTTTGATTTTCTGCAGGCCTATATATAGGCTGGAAGAGGCACTTTTTCATGAATTGGCGTATCTATTCGAACAACAACGGGTATGACTGTTGGAAAGGTTACGACCCTTTACCAATAGACATTTCCGTTGGTATTTGCGTGCCAGAATTTCAAAAATATAATAATTCTGTAGCGCAGCCAATCTGCATTCGAACGAAGGCCCAATTGATCACCAGACTCCAAGAGCCCCAAGGCCCAAGGCCCTTATCTTTGACCTTTAAATATTAACATGAATGCTTTATCATGTCATTGCCTCTCCCTCTTCCATCTCCTCTTTCTTTTGTAACAACGTATCAAACCTTAGTATAAGTAGTGGCAAAGGTGATAGTTTTTCCCGATGTGGGACTAAACGATTTTGCCAAAACCCACTTATTCATTCCTCTAACAATCCCCCACATGAATGAGTGGTTGTATAATCTGTTCTGAAACTTTGTGTAACATTTATCAAATCGGTAAATGTAGCACAGAGGCCTTGAACTTTTCCTAGTGTTTTATCGTTATAACTAACTGGTGAATCAGTAGACTAGATTGTCTTTGAACTGTAAGCCATTTGTGTAAGTCTATAAAGATAACACATGATAAATGCTCTTTAACTCCATGGTTCTCTGTTTGTGTTTGTTTTTGCCATGAACACCGCCTTGGTTTCATGAGTGCTTGAAGAATTCGACCTTTAAATTCTTCTTGAAGCGGCACCTTCGCACTCGCATAGGTGATTCTATAAAGAGTATCCCGCAATACCCCCACTTGGTTCTTTGTAACACCACAGTATAGACATCATTAAAAGCCAAGCTTATCCTATTCTCCGACAGGTTGTGCCCTGGCTTATCATAGGAATGGTTTGTATTTAATAGTACCGTCAAGTTTATCTTAAACTTAGTTGTCCCTTTGAACCTAGATCTTGGGATCTCCAGTCAACTAGGTGGGGTTTCCGTTTTAGAAAACTCTTAGTTCATATGTCTTAAGCCCATTCCAATCGATAAGGTTTGAACTTTTTCTCTTGGCAAGCCTTTTGTTAGTGGATCCGTTCTAACACCTCGTATTTTCTATGAACATAAAATTCAGAAAACATAGTATACTTAATTTTTTAAAGAAGAATTAAGGGAAACAGGGTAAGCCATTGCATTCGTCTCGGAATTCTGCTTGAGATAGAGTCCGAGTTTGCGTAAATCGGACTCCGTATGAAGAAGTTATGGCCCTCAAAAGTTTCAGGAATTTAAATAAATTAAAACAGCTCAGATTTAAGTTTGAAATTCAAATCACACACCCGGGCTGGGTGGGAAATTTCCCGCCTAGGACCCAGGTCGACCAGGGGTCGAACTGGGTCATATAGATCGACCAGGGGGTCGACCTGGGGGTCGACCTCCCCCCTATTTCCAGATCCAAGGACTGGTTCGTTTTTTTTTGCATTTGGACGCCCGTTCTGACCAGATTCGTTGATCCCTATGCAATTTAAACACCGCTAAACCCCACTTTCTCTCCACACCAAACCATTGTAATGCTATGCTGCCTCAATTCGAATTAAAATAAATTAATGGCGTCTCTACTTTGCTGAAACCTAAGCTAGAACTAGTGCTTCTTCTTCCAATCTGAATAGGATTAAAAGAGAACAACTACAACCCTTTTTCTTTTAGAATCCAACCAAGGTGAGTACAGTTATTTTCAGATATGAAATTTAATTATGATCTTGACATGGTTATAAATCTGAATTTGAGATTATGCATTCTCTTGTTTGTTAGATCTGTTTTTCTGTGTAGATCTATCTTATTTATATTATAGTAACTATTCTGTATCTCTTCCTTCCTTCTGTTCTATTGCCAGGCTACCACGAGCCTGAGCTAAATCTCATAAGAGATTGATGCACGAACACTAAATTTGGGAATAATAATGAATGATGCATAACATGACTGATTTGTGACTGATTTGATAAAAGAACATATGTTGTAATTTAAGATTTGGATCTGGGCATACTATATATGATAGTCTATGATTTGGAAGAAGAAGAATTATTGTGTATATGACTTAGGCGCAAAGATCTATATTATAATTAAGTAACTATTAAATGTGAATACGCCTAAATGGGGATTTTGGATATTAGGCATACGCTGAAATCAAAGGCTATAATTTGGCATGATTCGTATTGTATATCATGATTTGGGATTTTTGGAGAATATTCTGTACTGTGTAAATTTAACTAAATTTTGGGGCATATGTTATATTGTGAATTATAACCATAATTTGGGCATGTAAAATTAGGCTTGATTTTATGATTAAATCTGTTAAATTGCCTAATCTGCTAAATCTGTTGAAACTGAATACGGTGAATTTGGGTTATGAAAATCTGTAGGCTCGATCTAAAATTGAGCAAAACAATTTAATAGAGCTTTGAATAATCTGCTGTAACTTGTAAAAAAGTTTAATTTGTTGAATTGGCATAATTAGTCTGATATTGGCATAATCTGTTAACGAATACTTTAGCTAAAAATAAGAATGCTGAGACACGAGGTTAGACTCTGTTTGCGGTAGAAGCCTGCCCGGACCCAACCGGCTTAACCCGCAACCGCAAACTGTCTTTCTAATGTGAGAGGTCGTAGGCATAACTAAAAGATGCTTAGACACGAGGTTAGGTCTGGCTTGCGGTAGAAGTCTGCCCGGAACCGCCCGGCACATCCAGCGACCACAAGCTACCGACCTAATGTGAGGGGTCTGTGCATTAGTGATTAATTAATGCAAATCAAGGATATATTTGATGCCTAAAACGTGTTAGGTGGATAAGGTTAAATCAACTGGGAGGATGAATCTAATAAACCCATTTCGTAAATCTATAGGCCCAATACAAGGTTAGGTGAAACAATCTGTAAGTCTGTTAATCTGTATATTTGATCCGTTAGTCTGAAAACTTATTAACCTATATGTCTGATCTGAGAACTAGTTAATCTAAACTTTGTACATCTGAAATCTGTAAGCAAGTAAATTTGAATTCTGTTAGTCTGGGAGCACATGGTTAAGAGGGGTAATAACTTGTGTCATCTGTTGTGTGGGACCCATATTAGTTAGTAACCCTTTTCTGGTATCAAAACTATGACCCAACACTAGAAGGGGTCCGGGCACGCTTACTGAACTAATTGTAAGAGGTTCACTCTGATAATGGCGAGGGGTGTCGATGGTGCATTCCAACCGGGTCACGTGCATGCATGGATCTGGTCTGCTCCGAGGATGTAAGACACAGTGACATTTGTAAATAGGTCTGTGACTATAGGTTGCCACTTTAGGGAATGATATACCCTTCTGTGGGGCCGGCACAGGGTATTTATGTATTAGGGAGCCGATCGCTTGGGGTAGAATTCAGGGTACACCTAGTCCTGTTTGTTTCTGTTAGTGTACCGTCTGTTTCTGTTGGGGTGGTAAAAGCCCATTAGTTGGGGGTGGTAAAGGCCCATTATTAGCATTCTGTTTCTGCACCGTCTGTTTCTGTTGGGGTGGTAAAGGCCCATTAGTTGGGGCGGTAAAGGCCCATTATTAGCATTCTGTTTCTGCACCTTCTGTCTCTGTTGGGGTGGCAAAGGCCCATTACCAGCATTCTGTTTCTGTGGAGATTATTCTGTTTCCATTTCTGTTTCAGTTTATACATTAGGGTAACACCTAATCATGTTATACTAAGTATTAGTGCAGAGGAGTAAGATATAGGTAAGAAGCACATCTTGGTCTGTATCATTCTGTTTCTTCTATTTAACTTAAGCATACCTGCTACTCCTGTTGCTGTAATCTCTCATCCAGCTTTATTTACATGTCATGATACTACTATCCGTTTATATGCTGAAAGTCACTGGACTTGCCAGACTTTATGTCTGACCTCGTTTGTTTTCATCTCTTTTTCTTTCCGTTCCTCCCCCCCCAGGTGCTCAGGGTGGAAACATAGGAGCTTGATTCAGATTCTCTCTGTTTGAAGTGCTTGAAGTATTGCTTGGCTTTGACTCTACCTTCTTATGGCAATTTATGTTGGGGATTATGGTTTTGAAATTATGCATTCTGAAGGATTTTGGTATAAGACTGATACTTGTGTACTTGGGTTTTGGTATTGTAATTTTGAAGGATGTAACCAAACTTATTTCTGTTTCTGTTGTTATAAAGTTATAAATTTTTCAAGTACGACTTTACGTATCTGTCTTGTAATATTCTTTTCTGTTTACTTATAATACTTCATGGAAGTTAATGCATTCCCTTTGTGAATGACATTAACGGACATGGGGTGTTACACTTGGTATTAGAGCTGAAGGTTACCAAAATTGATAAAAAGTTTTTGTAAACTATTTTCAAAAAGGTTTTAAAAAAGAAGTATTTTCAAAAGTAAAGTTTATTTTGAAAAACGTAATCCCCAAAAGCCATATATCTGTCTTTCGATTCTCCATTTTGAATCTCTTCCTTTTTCTTTTTAGCATGTCTGGGGTACCTGAGATACCCAAGGGCATACCGGTACCAACCTGGTTCAGAAGGTATCTGAAGGCTAGGGCCACCACCGCAGGCCCATCAGACGTTCCTCCTCCCCCAGCTGCAGCCGCTCCTCCTCCTCCCTCTCCCCGCGTTGATACTTTTTCGAAGATATGCAAAGAATTTCAGGCAATGTGCGGGAAACCTTTTCACGGGTCAAAGACATTTGTTGAAGCTTGGTATTGTCTTAAGGAGGTGGAAGACTTGTTTGCTATCTTCGAGATAGAAGGTGGAAGGAAGGTCCAATTAGCTGCTTAAAACAAAGCCTCGTTTTGGTGGGAGGTTACGAATGGAGAGCGTACAGTGGAGACATGGATAGATTTCAGGCATAGGTTCGAGATGAAATTTCTCGCACGAGCAGAAGAGAATTTATACATGGAGAGGTTCTTGGCGTTGAAGTAGGGGAATTTATCAGTAAAGGAGTACGTTAACAAGTTCAATCAATTGGCGAGATTTGGCTTAGACTTGGTGAACACACCTGAAAAGAAGGCCCTGAGATTTGTTAAAGGTTTGAATGAGCCGCTACATGGGTTGGCTATGACCCACATTCCTATGGGGGCTACCTTCAAGAAATTGGTTGACATGGCATTGATGCATGAAGAGGAAGCCAAAAGTGAGAAAAAAGAGGGAAAGCTCGAAGAACCACAGAACAAGAAAGCGTGGCCTAAAAAAGAAACACAAAAGAAGGATGAAAAGTCTGAAGATAAGAAGGAGAAAAAGTGCTTTACTTGTGGAAGCTTGACTCGTCTGAACAGGGATTGCAGAAAGAGGAAGGGCACTTGCTTCAACTGTGGTGAGATGAGACACTTCACTAGGGACTGCCCGAAGAAACAAGGGTAAGGGTAGAGGACAGGACCTATTTCTGAAGGGCAGGTGAATGCTCACGTGGCTAGTGGATAGGATAGAGATAGGAAAATTTCTGTAGAAGGTCTAATTTCCTTATCTGATTATTGAGTTAAAACTCTTTTTGATTCTGGCATTTTGATTCTATAATTGAGACTCTGCACTATAATACCAGTCTTGTTTCTGATCCCGCTATAGTCTCAAACCCTATAAGGGTTACGACTCATCTGTTTGTGATAAGTTGGGGGTATCTATGTTGGACGTTAAGTTGACTATGACGCATACATTCTGGGTTTTGATAATCTGATCCGTACCAGTAGTCTATAAGTATCTGAATATTTCTAAAAAGGATAGGGGTTTTTACTCGGAGCGTGAAGTAGATTTCCAGTTTTGACATTTTTTAATGGGAGTAATTCTCTGAGTGTCAATCTGATGTTGATTTCGGTCTTCGGGGTTGATACTTAGAGATATATTCTCTTAACCGATGTCTAATGGGAACAGAACTTTTGTTTTAATTGTACTTGCTTCTATCACTCGGCTGTATCCTATCGATCGAGTCTTTGACCTTTAGTTAGAAACTAATGGGTGTAAACATGTGTTTGAGACATGTTATATTTGATTGTTGCAAGTGGATGCAAGTGGTTGCTAGTGGTTACACGTGGATGCATATACACACACTAGGCACTAGATCGGCTCAAAAGCACTCTCATACTGCATACGGATGTGTGCGCATTTTTCAATTTTTGTGGATGCAAAATGATTGACTCATCACATGAATGTTGCATTTGGATGAATGGTTATGCACTCATATAGAAATGATGTGTATCAAATAGGATTTCTTGCATACATAATTGGACTCATGGCACTAACATAAATTTGCATTGAGAAGGTTAACTGAATCAGTAGACCGCATAATCTTTGCATTAGATAAAAGACATATACACACACTTTTGCATATGTTCATACAACATTAGAAGTTTTCTAAGGACAATGGATGCTTGTGAATGGTGGTTGAGTAGATGGGTGATTGGATGGTAGGACACATTCTTCTTAACTTGAAGATTTCGGGGACGAAATCCTTTAAGGAGGGGAGAATGTAACACCTCGTATTGTCTATGAACATAAAGTAACAAAAAAAAGTATACTTAATTTTTAAAAGAAGAATTAAGGGAAACGGGTAAGCCATTGCGTTCGTCTCGGAATTCTGCTTGAGATAGAGTCCGAGTTTGCGTAAATCGGACTCTGTATGAAGAAGTTAGGGCCCTCAGAAGTTTCAGGAATTTAAATAAATTAAAACAGCTCAAATTTAAGTTTGAAATTCAAATCACACACCCGGGCTGGGAGGGAAATTTCCCGCCTAGGACCCAGGTCGACCAAGGGGTCGACCTGGGTCACATAGGTCGACCTCCCCACTATTTCCAGATCCGAGGACTGGTTCGTTTTTTGCATTTGGACGCCCGTTCTGACCAGATTCGTTGATCCTTATGCTATTTAAACACCCCCAAACTCCACTTTCTCTCCATACCAAACCATTGTAACGCTATGCTGCCTCAATTCTAATTAAAATAAATTAATGGCGTCTCCACTCTGCTGAAACCTAAGCTAGAACTAGTGCTTCTTCTTCTTCCATTCTGAATAGGATTAAAAGAGAACAACTACAACCCTTTTTCTTTTAAAATCCAACCAAGGTGAGTATAGTTCTTTAAGATATGAAATTTAATTATGATCTTGACATGGCTATAAATCTGAATTTGAGATTATGCATATTCTTGTTTATCAGATCTGTTTTTCTGTGTAGATCTATCTTATTTATATTATAGTAACTATTATATATCTCTTCCTTCCTTCTGTTCTATAGACAGGCTACCACGAGCCTGAGCCAAATCTCATAACAGATTGATGCACGAACGCTAAATTTGGGAAAAATAATGAATGATGCATAATTAGACATGACTGATTTGTGACTGATTTGAGAAAAGAACATACGTTGTAATTTAAGATCTGGATCTAGGCATACTATATATGATAGTCTGTGATTTGGAAGAAGAAGAATTATTGTGTATATGACTTAGGCGCAAAGATCTATATTATAATAGGGTAACTATTAAATGTGAATACGCCTAAATGGGATTTTGGATATTAGGCATACGCTGAAATCAAAGGCTACAATTTGGCATAATTCGTATTGTATATCATGATATGGGATTTTTGGAGAATATTCTGTACTGTGTAAATTTAACTAAAATTTAGGGCAAATGTTATATTGTGAATTATGACCATAATTTGGGCATGTAAAATTAGGCTTAATTTTATGATTAAATCTGTTAAATTGCCTAATCTGCTAAATCTGTTGAAACTGAATACGGTGAATTTGGGTTATGAAAATCTGTAGGCTCGATCTAAAATTGAGCAAAACAATTTAATAGAACTTTGAATAATCTGCTGTAACTTGTAAAGAAGTTTAATTTGCTGCATTGGCATAATTAGTCTGATATTGGCATAATCTGTGAATGAATACTTTAGCTTAAAATAAGAATGTTGAGACACGAGGTTAGATCTGTTTGCGGTATAAGCCTGCCCGGACCCAACCGGCTTAACCAGGCATAACTAAAAGATGCTTAGACACGAGGTTAGGTCTGGTTTGCAGCAGAAGTCTGCCCGGAACCGCCCGGCACATCCAGCAGCCAAATGCTACCGACCTAATGTGAGAGGTCTGTGCATTAGTGATTAATTAATGCAAATCAAGGATAAATATGATGCCTAAAACGTGTTGGGTGGATAAGGTTAAATCAACTTGGCGGATGAATCTAATATACCCGTTTCGTAAATCTGTAGGCCCAATACAAGGTTAGGTGAAACAATCTGTAAGTCTGTTAATCCGTATATCTGATCCGTTAATCTGAAAACTTGTTAACCTATATGTCTGATCTGAGAACTAGTTAATCTGAACTTTGTACATCTGAAATCTGTAAGCAAGTAAATCTGAAATCTATTAGTCTGGGGACAAAAGGTTAGGAGGAGTAATTACTTGTGTCATCTGTTATATGGGACCCATATTACTCAGTAACCCTTTTCTGGTATCAAAACTATGACCCAACACTAGGAGGGGTCCGGGTACGCATACTGAACTAATTATAAGAGGTTCACTCTGATAACGGCGAGGGGTGTCGATCGTGCATTCCAACCGGGTCATGTGCGTGCATGGATCCGGTCTGCTCTAAGGATGTGACACCGTGACATCTTTAAATAGGTCTGTGTCTATAGGTTGCCACTTTATGGATTGATACACCCTTCTGTGGGGCCGGCACAGGGTATTTATGTATTAGGGAGCCAATCGCTTAGGGTAAAATTCAGGGTACACCTAGTTCTGTTTGTTTCTGTTGGTGTACCGTCTGTTTCTGTTGGGGTGGTATAGGCCCATTAGTTGGGGTGGTAAAGGCCCATTATTAGCATACTGTTTCTGCACCTTCTGTTTCCGTTGGGGTGGTAAAGGACCATTAGTTGGGGGCGGTAAAGGCCCATTATTAGCATTCTGTTTCTGCACCTTCTGTCTCTGTTGGGGTGGTAAAGGCCCATTACTAGCGTTCTGTTTCTGTGGAGATTATTCTGTTTCCATTTTTGTTTCAGTTTAGACATTAGGGTAGCACCTAATCCTATTATACTAAGTATTAGTGCAGAGGAGTAAGATATAGGTAAGAAGCACATCTTGGTCTATATCATTATGTTTCTTCTGTTTAACTTAAGCATACCTGCTACTCATGTTGCTGTAATATCTCATCCAGCTTTTTACATGTCATGATATTACTATCCGTTTACATGCTGAAAGTCACTGGACTCGCCAGACTTTATGTCTGACCTCGTTTGTTTTCGCCTCTTTTTCTTTCCGTTTCCCCCTCCCCCAAGTGCTCAGGGTGGAAACATAGGAGCTTTATTCAGATTCTCTCTGCTTGGAGTATTGCTTGGCTTTGACTCTACCTTCTTATGGAAGTTTATGTTGGGGATTATGGTTTTAAAATTATGTATTCTGAAGGATTTTGGTATAAGACTGATATTTGTGTACTTGGGATTTGGTATTGTGATTTTGAAGGATGTAACCAAACTTATTTCTGTTTCTGCTGTAATAAAGTTATAAATTTTTCAAGTACTACCTTACGTATCTGTCTTGTAATATTTTGTTCTGTTTACTTATAATACTTCATGGAAGCTAGTGCATTCCCTTTGAGAACGACATTAACGGACATGGGTTGTTACATCCGTTATATTATCCTTTGACCTTACATAGTTTATGGTGATAACCCCATTAGAGAGAAGTTGTCTTATGGTTTTATGTTTATGACGAATATGTCGAGACTTACCATTATATAATGTACTATTTGCCCAATTTTGGTTCATATCCACTGGTGATTTTGCAATGGTTATATTATATTGCTTGAACCTTTCAAGTAATTTGGCAATGTAATGTGACTGAGATAACGCATATCCTTGTGGTGTTTTTATAATTTTCACACCCAAGATTACATCATCCACTCCTAGGTCTTTCGTGTCGAATCTAGAGGATAACATATCCTTCGTAGATTTTATTATGGCCTTACTATTCCCTAGGATTAATAAAACATAAACATAAAGACAAACAATGACATATCCAATATCCGTATATCTTACATATACGCATTTTTCTGATTCATTTATTTTGAATCCATTTGATATCATAGTTTCATCAAATTTCTCATGCCATTGTTTCGAAGCTTGTTTAAGGCCATAAAGTGATTTTACTAACTTGCACACCTTATTTTCATTTCTTGGGCATAGAAACCCTATAGGTTGCTGCATATAAATTTCTTCTTCTAGTTCACCATTTAAAAACGCAGTTTTCACATCCATTTGGTGTAATTCCAAATTTAATAGGGATGCGATTGCAATAAGCATCCTAATCGATGTTATTCTAGTTACTGGTGAATACTTATCAAAGTAATCTAGATCTTCCTTCTGTCCAAATTATTTTATTACAAGTCTTGTTTTATACTTGTCTATTGAGCCGTCAACTTTTAGTTTTTTCTTGAATATCCATTTATATCCTAGTGGTTTTGATCCTTTCGGTAGATCCACTAGTTCCCATGTATGGTTTTGTAAAATGGATTCTATTTCACTATTGACAGCTTCCTTCCAGTATGGAGCCTCAGGAGATGACATTGCTTGTTGATAAGTAAGAGGTTCATTTTCTATCATATATGCATAGAAATCGGGTCCAAAGGTTTCAGAAGTCCTTTGACGTTTGCTCCTTCTGGGTTCTTCAACCTCTATTTAAACATTTCTCTCGTTCGAGTTTTGATTAACATTATCCTCAAGTGTATTTGTATCTCTTGATCTCTTTTGAACAATATTTTCAATAGAGGATTTTAGAGGATAAATGTGTTCAAAGAATCTAGCACTTCGTGACTCGATAATGGTGTTTTCATGAATGACATCAATTTCAGATTTGTACACCAAAAATCGATATGCACTACTATTATGAGCATCAATGAATATGAAATCCGTAGTCTTTGGTCCAATTTTGATCTTTTTCAATTTTGGTATTTCTACTTTGGCAAGACACCCCCACACCTTCAAGTATTTGTAGGATGGTGGTCTGTTTTTCCAAAGTTCATGTGGAGATTTGTTAGACCAAAAATTGGGCCTAACACCCAAATGCAGATCACAGATCACAGATCACAGAATGCAGAAAAGAGTGAATAAAGAGGAGACACACAAGGTTTTTATAGTGGTTCGGCTGTAGATGTAGCCTACGTCCACTTTATAATCTTATTGTTATACTGACATATTACAAGAATCAGTTACATGCAAGTACACAATCAGTGTGTTAATTGTATTGAAAAGAGAAGAATTTGAGTGTATGAAGGTGCAAAGTCCTTGCACTTCAATAATGGTGGAAGTAGTGAAGAAGAATGGCCAAAAGATCCTTGAAAATGCCTTCAAATGGTGTATTTATAGCTGTTTCCTGAAGGCGGTTCATGGGACACATGGCACGCATCCCAAAAATCTCGAAATGTGGTGGAAAACGTCCAGACATCATCTCCAAATCGTCATGTGACATGTGTAATCAGATCCATGCAAGTTGGAGTGAAAATAGCCTTGAGAATAGGTCAGAACAAGCTGCGCAGGAGCAGGTGCGGGGATCGGATCGTGGTGGGGTACGTGGCACCCGATCCAGGATAATAGGAGCAAGATGTGGCATGAGAATAGGTCAAAACAGGGAGCGTATCTGCAGGTTGGAAGTTCGGATCGCGGTCATGGAGTCGGATCGTGGCCATGGGTCGGATCGTGATATGGCTATCACGAGCCGAGTCTGGTCGCGAGCGGCATAGTGAAGCTGGAGTGAAGTGCTGGCGATCGGGTCGGATCGTGAGATGTACCACGGACGGTTCGTGGTCTGAGGAGGGCGATCCGATGAGGGACGATCCGAGGGTGCGTGATCCATACTTCGATCGTGTTCTGCTTCATCGCTTTATCCGACGGTTCGTGTGCTGTTTCCGGGCCCAAAAGAGGTCGTCTGATAGGAGTTTCGGGCCTGTTTATGTTGAGGATGTGATTTTGACCAAATTTCTCAATGTCTTCTGACGTCGTTTCCATCGCTCGAGCATGTTATCATTCAGGAATTCCATGTGTGACAGCTTTTGCCAAAAAATGTGTCAACAAGATTTAAATGTTTTCTTTCGTGGTATTTTATTCAAAATGTGATTTGCCGAAAGAATAGATTCTCCTCAAAAGTTATTTGGTAAGCCAAAACTAATTAGTAATGCATTCATCATTTCTTTAAGAGTTCTATTTTTCCGTTCGGCTATACCATTGGATTGAGGTGAATACGGTGCTGTTATTTGATGAATAATTCCATACTCAGCACAGAATTCCTCAAATGGAGACTCGTATTCTCCTCCTCTATCACTCCTTAAAGATTTTATTTTCTTGTTGAGTTGATTCTCAACTTCTGTCTTATATTGTTTAAACATGTCGATTGCTTCGTCCTTACTTCTAAGGAGATAGACGTAACAATATCTGGTACAATCATCAACGAATGTGATAAAGTACCTCTTTCCACCTCTAGTTTGACACATTTTCAAATCACATACATCAGTATGTATTAATTCTAGGAGTTCCGTTTCTCGTTCAGCATGATGAAACAAGGTTCTAGTCATTTTCGCTTCTGCACAAACTTGACATTTATAGTTGGAATCTATATTGCATTTTGGTATGAATTATAGATTAATTAATTTTCGCAATGTATCAAAATTTACATGCCCTAATCTAGAATGTCATATGTTAAAAGAGTCAACAATATAAGTAGAAGATTCAATTTTATTCATATCATTGTTCGGTACAATAGTGGTTACATTTGCTTTAAATAGCCATCACACACATATCCTCCTCCAACATACACTCCGTTCTTTGATATTACAAACTTATCAGGAACAAATGTTAGTTTGAAACCATGCTTGCTGAGCAACGATCCTGAAATCAGGTTCTTGCGGATTTCTGGAATGTAACACCCCATGTCCGTTAATGTCATTCACAAAGGGAATGCATTAACTTCCATGAAGCATTTTGAGTAAACAGAACAGAATATTACAAGACAGATACATAAGGTAGTACTTGGAAAATTTATAACTTTATTACAGCTGAAACAGAAATAAGTTTGGTTGCATCTTTCAAAATCACAATACCAAATCCCAAGTACACAAGTATCAGTCTTATACCAAAATCCTTCAGAATGCATAATTTTAAAACCATAATCCCCAACATAAACTTCAATAAGAAGGTAGAGTCAAAGCCAAGCAATACTTCAAGCACTTCAAGCAGGGAGAATCTGAATCAGGCTCCTATGTTTCCACCCTCAGCACCTAGGGGGAGGGGGGAAACGGAAAGAAAAAGAGGCGAAAACAAACGAGGACAGACATAAAGTATGGCGAGTCCAGTGACTTTCAGCATATAAATAGATAGTAGTATCATGACATGTAAACAAAGCTGGATGAGAAATTACAGCAATAGGAATAGCAGGTATGCTTAAGTTAAACAGAATGATATATACCAAGATACGCTTCTTACCTATATCTTACTTCTCTGCACTAATACTTAGTATAACAGGATTAGGTGTGGCCCTAATGTCTAAACTGAAGCAGAAACGGAAACAAAATAATCTCTACAGAAACAGAATGCTAGTAATGGGCCTTTAACACCCCACCAGAGACAGAAGGTACAGAAACATAACGCTAATAATGGGCCTTTACCACCCAACTAATGGGCCTTTACCACCCCAACAGAAACAGACAGTACAGAAACAAAATACTAATAATGGGCCTTTACCACCCCAACAGAAACAGACAGTACAGAAACAGAATACTAATAATGGGCCTTTACCACCCCAACTAGTAGGCCTTTACCACCCCAACAAAAACAGACAGTACACCAACAGAAACAGACAGAACTAGGTGTACCCTAAATTCTACCCCAAGCGATCGGCTCCCTAAATACATAAATACCCTATGTCGGCCCCACAGAAGGGTGTATCATTCCCTAAAGTGGAAACCTATAGACACAGACCTATTTACATATGTCATGATGTCTTACATCCTCAGATCAGACCGGATCCATGCACGCACATGATCCGGTTGGAATGCGCCGTTGACACCCCTCGTCATTATCAGAGTGAATCTCTTACAATTAGTTTAGTAAGCATGCCCTGGACCCCTCCTGGTGTTGGATCATAGTTTTGATACCATAAAAGGGTTACTGGCTAATATGGGTCCCACACAACAGATGACACAAGTAATTTCCCCTATTAACCTTATGTCCCCAGACTAACAAATTTCAGATTAACTTGCTTACAGAATTTAGCTGCACAAAGTTCAGATTAACTAGTTCTCAGATCAAACATATAGGTTTACAAGTTTCAGACTAACGGATCAGATATACAGATTAACAGACTTACAAATTGTTTCACCTAACCTTGTATTAGGCCTACAGATTTACGAAATAGGTTTATTAGATTCATCCGCCTAGTTGATTTAACCTTATCCACCCAACACATTTTAGTCATCATAATTATCCTAGATTTGCATTAATTAATCACTAATGCACAGACCTCTCACATTAGGTCGGTAACTTCTGGCCGCTGGATGTGCCGAGCGGTTCCGGGCAGACTTCCACCACAAGCCAGACCTAACCTCGTGTCTAAGCACCTTTTAGTTATGCCTACGACCTCTCACATTAGACTGACAGTTTGCGGTTGTTGGTTAAGTCGGTTGGGTTCGGGCAAGCTTCTACCGCAAACAGAGTCTAACCTCGTGTCTCTCCATTCTTATTTTAGCTAAAGTATTCATTCACAGATTATGCCAATATCAGACTTATTATGCCAATTCAACAAATTAACTTCTTTGCAAATTACAGCAGATTATCCAAAGTTCTATTAACATGTTTTACTCAATTTTAGATTGAGCCTACAGATTTTCATACCCCATATTACCGTATTTAGTTTTCAACAGATTTAATAGATTAGGAAATTTAACAGATTTAATCATCCCCTAAAGTTCCATTGACATATCTCGCCTAATTTTACTTGCCTAAACTATGGTCATAATTCATAATATAACATATGCCCTAAATTTTAGTTAAATTTACACAGTACAGGATATTCTCCAAAAACCCCAAATCATGATATACAATACGAATTATGCCAAATTATAGCCTTTGATTTCGGCGTATGCCTAATATCCAAAATCCCCATTTAGGCTTATTCACATTTAATAGTTATCCTATTATAATATAGATCTTTGCGCCTAAGTCATATACACAGTAATTCTCCTTCTTCCAAATCAAAGACTATCATATAGAGTATGACAAGATCTAGATCTTAAATTACAAAATATGTTCTTTTCTCAAATCAGTCATAAAATCAGTCATGTCCAATTATGCATCATTCACTATTTTCCCCAAATTTAACGTTTGTGCGTCAATCTCTTATGAGATTTGGCTCAGGCTCGTTGTAGCTTGGCTATAGAACAGAAGGAAGGAAGAGATGCAGAATAGTTACTATAATATTAATAAGATAGATCTACACAGAAAAACATATCTGATAAACAAGAATATGCATAATCTCTTATTCATATTTATAGCCATGCCAAGATCATAATTAAATTTCATATCTGAAAATAACTGTACTCACCTTGGTTGGATTCTAAAAGAAAAAGGGTTGTAGTTGTTCTCTTTTAATCCTATTCAGATTGGAAGAAGAAGAAGCACTAGTTCTAGCTTAGGTTTCAGCAGAGTAGAGACGCCATTAACTTATTTTAATTAGAACTGAGGCAACATAGCGTTACAATGGTTTGGTGTGGAGAGAAAGTGGGGTTTGGGGATGTTTAAATAGCATAGGGATCAACGAATCTGATCAGAATAGACATCCAAATGCAAAAAAATGAACCAGTCCTTGGATCTGGAAATAGGGGGGAGGTCGACCACCCGGTCGACTTGGGTCCTGAGCGGGAAATTTCCCGCCCAGCCCAGGTGTGTGCTTTGAATTTTGAACTTTTAAATTTTGAATTTGGGCTGATTTTTATTTTAAATTCCTGAAACTTCTGAGTGTCATAACTTTCTCATACGAAGTCTGATTTACGAAAACTTGGACTCTATTCCAAGCAGAATTCCGAGATGAACGCAATGGCGTAACCCGTTTCCCTTAATTCTTCTTTTAAAAATTAAGTATACTTTGTTTTGTTACTTTTATGTTCATAGAAAATACAGGGTATTACATTCTCCCCTCCTTAAAGGATTTCGTCCCCGAAATCTTCAAGTTAAGAAGAATGTGTCCTACCATCCAATCACCCATCTACTCAACCATCATTCACAAGCATCCATTGTCCTTAGAAAACTTCTAATGTTGTATGAACATATGCAAAAGTGTGTGTATATGTCTCTTATCTAATGCAAAGATCAGGCGTTCTACTGACTCAGTTGGCCTCCTCAATGAAAATTTATGTTAGTGCCATGAGTCCAATTATGTATGCAAGAAATCATATTTGATACACATCATTTCTATATGAGTGCATAACCATTTATCCAAATGCAACATCCATGTGATGAGTCAATCATTTTTCATCCACAAAAATTGAAAAATGTGCACACATCCATATGCAATATTAGAGTGCTTTTGAGCCGATCTAGTGCCTAGTGTGTGTATATGAATCCACTAGCAACCACTTGCATCCACTTGAAGCCATCAAACATAACATGTCTCAAACACATGTTTACACTCATTAGTTTCTTCCTAAAGGTCGAAGACTCGATCGATAGGATACAACCGAGTGATAGAAGCAAGTACAATTAAAACAAAAGTTTTGTTCCCATTAGGCATCGATTAAAAGAATAAATCTCTAAGTATCAACCCCGAAGACTAAAATCAACATCAGATTGACACTCAGATAATTACTCCCATTAAACAATGTCAAAACTGGAAATCTACTTCACGCTTCGAGTAAAAACCCCTATCCTTTTCGGAAACATTCAGATACTTATAGACTACTGGTACAGATCATATTATCAAAACCCAGAATGTATGCGTCATAGCCAACTTAACGCCCAACACAAATACCCCTAAATTATCATAAACAGATGAGTCGTAACCCTTATGGGGTTTGAGACTATAGCGGGATCAGAAACAAGACTAGTATTAAAGTGCAGAGTCTCAATTACAGAATCAAAATGCCAGAATCAAAAAGAGTTTTAACTCAATAATCAAATAAGGAAATTAAACCTCCTACAGAAATTTTCCTATCTCTATCCTATCCAACAACCACGTGAGCATTCACCTGCCCTTCAGAAGTAGGTCCTGTCCTCGGCCCTTGCCCTCGTTTCTTCGGACAATCCCTAGTGTAGTGCCCCATCTCACCACAGTTGAAGCAAATGCCCTTCCTCTTTATGCAATCCTTGTTCAGATGAGTCAAGCTTCCACAAGTAAAGCACTTTTTCTCCTTCTTATCTTCATACTTTTCATTCTTCTTTAACCAAGCAGCTAGTCGAACCTTCCTCACATCGTCTATCTCAAAGGTACTAACAAGTCCTCCACTTCGTTGGCCCAACTTCTAGCCTCGACAAACGTCTCAGTCCCATGAAGCGGTTTTCCGCACGGAAGTCCTTACACATCTTAGAAAAAACATCTATACGCGGAGGAAGAGATTCAAAAGGGAAAGAGGAAGGAACTCGAAATAAAGAATCGAAAGAAAGATATATGGCTTTTGGGGATTATGTTTTTCTAAATAAACTTTCCTTTTGAAAATACTTCCTTTTTTAAAACCTTTTCGAAAATAGTCTGGTGAGTCCAGTGACTTTCAACATATAAACAGATAGTAGTATCATGATATGTAAACAAAGCTGGATGAGAGATTACAACAACATGAATAGCAGGTATGCTTAAGTTAAACAGAAGAAAACAGAAAGATATAAACCAAGATACGCTTCTTACCTATATCTTACTTCTATGCACTAATACTTAGTATAACAGGATTAGGTGTTACCCTAATGCCTAAACAGAAACAGAAATGGAAACAAAATAATCTCTATAGAAACAGAATGTTAGTAATGGGCCTTTAACACCCCAACAGAAACAAAAGGTACAGAAACAGAATGCTAATAATGGGCCTTTACCACCCAACTAATGGGCCTTTACCACCCCAGTAGAAACAGACAGTACAGAAACAGAATACAAATAATGGGCCTTTACCACCCCAACTAATGGGCCTTTAACACCCCTACAGAAATAGACTGTACAGGAACAGAATACTAATAATGGACCTTTACCACCCCAACTAATGGGCCTTTACCACCCCAACAGAAATAGATAGTACACCAACAGAAATAGACAGAACTAGGTGTATCCTAAATTCTACCCTAAGCAATCGGCTCCCTAAACAAATAAATAACCTGTGCCGGCCCGACAGAAGGGTGTATCATTCCCTAAAGTGGCAACCTATAGACACAGACCTATTTACAGATGTCACGGTGTCTTACATCCTCAGAGCAGACCGAATCCATGCACACACATGACCCGATTGGAATGCGCCATCGGCACCACTCGCTATTATCATACTGGACCTCTTACAATTAGTTCAGTAAGCATGCCCCGGACCCCTCCTAGTGTTGGGTCATAGTTTTGATACCAGAAAAGGGTTACTGACTAATATGGGTCCCACACAACAGATGACACAAGTAATTTCCCCTCCTAACCTTGTGTCCCTAGACTAACAGATTTCAGATTAACTTGCTTACAGATTTCAGATGTACAAAGTTCAGATTAACTAGTTCTCATATAAGACATATAGGTTAACAAGTTTCAGACTAACGGATCAGATATACAGATTAACAGACTTACAGATTGTTTCACCTAACCTTGTATTGGGCCTACAGATTTACGAAAAGGGTTTATTAGATTCATCCGCCCAGTTGATTTAACCTTATCCACCCAACACGTTTTAGGCACCATATTTATCCTAGATTTGCATTAATTAATTACTAATGCACAGACCTCTCACATTAGGTCGGTAGCTTGTGGCCGCTGGATGTGCCGGGCGGTTCCAGGCAGACTTCTGCCACAAGCCAGACCTAACCTCGGGTCTAAGCACCTTTTAGTTATGCCTACGACCTCTCACATTAGGCTGACAGTTTGCGGTTGTTGCTTAAGCCGGTTGGGTTCGGGCATGCTTCTACCGCAAACAGAGTCTAACCTCGTGTCTCAGCATTCTTATTTTAGCTAAAGTATTCATTCAAAGATAATGCCAACATCAGACTAATTATGCCAATTCAACAAATTAACTTCTTTACAAATTACAACAGATTATCCAAAGTTCTATTAACATGTTTTGCTCGATTTTAGATCGAGCCTATAGATTTTCATGCCTCATATGATCGTATTTATTTTTCAATAGATTTAGGAGATTAGGAAATTTAACAGATTTAATCATCCCCTAAAGTTCCATTAACATATCTCGCCTAATCATGAAATTAAGCCTAATTTTACATGCCTAAATTAAGGTCATAATTCATAATAGAACATATGCTCCAAATTTTAGTTAAATTTACACAGTATAGAATATTCTCCAAAAACCCAAATCATGATATACAATACGAATTATGCCAAATTTTAGCCTTGGATTTAAGCATATGCCTAATATCCAAAATCCCCATTTAGGCCTATTAACATTTAATAGTTATCCTATTATAATATAGATCTTTGCACCTAAGTCATATACACAATAATTCTCCTTCTTCCAAATCACAGACTATCATATATAGTATGCCCAAATCCAGATCTTAAATTACAACATATGTTCTTTTCTCAAATCAGTCACAAATCAGTCATGTCCAATTATGCATCATTCACTATTTTCCCCAAATTTAGCATTTGTGTGTTAATCTCTTATGAGATTTGGCTCAGGCTCGTGGTAGCATAGCTATAGAACAGAAGGAAGGAAGAGATACATAATAGTTACTATATTATTAATAAGATAGATCTACATAGAAAAACAGATTTGATAAACATGAATATGCATAATCTCAGATTCATATTTATAACCATATCAAGATCAAAATTAAATTTCATATCTGAAAATAACTGTAATCACCTTGGTTGGATTCTAAAAGAAAAAGGGCTGTAGTTGTTCTCTTTTAATCCTATTCAGATTGGAAGAAGAAGAAGCACTAGTTCTAGCTTAGGTTTCAGCAGAGTAGAGACACCATTAATTTATTTTAATTAGAACTGAGGCAGCATAACGTTACAATGGTTTGGTATGGAGAGAAAGTGGGGTTTGGGGGTGTTTAAATAGCAAAGGGATCAATGAATCTGGTCAGAACGGGCGTCCAAATGCAGAAAAACGAACCAGTCCTCGGATCTAGAAATAGGGGGGAGGTCAACCCCGACCCCCTGGTTGACCTATGTGACCTAGGTCGACCCCCAGGTCGACCTGGGTCCTAGGCGGGAAATTTCCCGTCCAGCTCGGGTGTGTGTTTTGAATTTCGAACTTCTAAATTTTGAATTTGGGCTGGTTTTTATTTTAAATTCCTGAAACTTCTGAGTGCCATAACTTTCTCATACGAAGTCCGATTTACGAAAACTTGGACTCTATTCCAAGAAGAATTCCAAGATGAACGCAATGGCGTAACCCGTTTCCCTTAATTCTTCTTTTAAAAAATAAGTATACTTTGTTCTGTTACTTTTATGTTCACAGAAAATACGGGGTGTTACATGGAACGTGGAGAACGTCATTCAATTTTAGTTCCTTTCCAGAAGTTAACTTCAGTACAATCTTTCCCTTGCCTTCCACCTTTGATACATATGAGTTACCCATGAATAGTTGCTCATTATTAGTGGCAGGTTTGTAGGTTGTAAACATCCACTTGTTGGCACTTATATGACGAGTGGCTCCTGTATCTAGAAACCACTCCTTGTTGTTGCCAATAAGGTTACACTCAGAAACAACCGCACATAAGTCCATATCTGCAACATCATCTGAATTATCTGCCATATTTGCTTTGGGTTTCTTCTTTTTGGGGGCACGACACACGGCTGCTTTGTGGCCTTTCTTTCCGCAGTTGTGGCAAGATCTTTGAAATTTCTTTTGTTTCTTTGCTTTAGAATTCTGCTCGCGCTTTCTTTAGAGCAATGAAACGATTTATCGATATCGTTTCTAGTGATTGGTTTCTAACAATCTTGAAACGAAATTGTTCCCTCTACGGCGCGAAAGGGATGCTTAGCAATCGTTTCTCAAGGGTAAAACGGAACATGTTTGTGATGGTGCGCTGCAATCACAAACTGACGACGGACGCAAGGGAGTATTTTTATTTTGCAGAACAGAGCAGCGAGAAGAAGATAAAGAGGAGTGAAACTGGAATTATAACTGCATATCTGGTTTGATTTTTCGCAGGCCTATATATAGACTGGAAGAGGCACTTTTTCATGAATTGGCGTATTTGTTCGAACAGCAACGGGCATGACTGTTGGAAAGGTTGCGACCCTTTATCAACAGACATTTCCGTTGGTATTTGCGCGCCAAAATTTCAAAAATATAACAATTCCGCAGCGCAGCTCATCTGCATTCGAACGAAGGCCCAATTGATCACCAGACCTCAAGAGACCCAAGGCCCTTATCTTTGACCTTTAAATATTAACATGAATGCTTTATCATGTCATTGCCTCTCCCTCTTCCATCTCCTCTTTCTTTTGTAATAACATATCAAGCCTTAGTATAAGTAGTAACAAAGGTGATAGTTTTTCCTGATGTGAGACTAAATGATTTTGCCAAAACCCACTTATTCATTCCTCTAACAAAATACATTACATCTTCTTCAAAGGGAGAGAAAATAAACAATACTAAGAAGATTAAGCTACACGCATATAACATCAACATTAATTGAACATAAACATCAATTTTTATTATAGGAAAACACCGGAATATATATATTTTTGTTTGATAATCAATTATAACGGTCGGTTTGATAATCAATTATCAGTATTATATATATTTTTGTTTCTTTATTTATAAAGAAAAACACCGGAATTAAACTGGAATTCCAAATTTTCTGCATGATCGGAACGGAACAGAAAACCAGGATTTCAAACCTTGGTTTGAAATAGCATGTGGAATTAGTCGTATGCACAAATTCAATAGCGGGAGGTGATCACCTTTTAAACAATCTTAATTCCATTAGAAAAAACATAATATTGATTTATCTTTCAACCAGAGTCAATCTTCGGGAGGTGACAGTCAATCTTCTATAGGAAGGGCAAATAGTTTACTCTTGTATATTTTACTGCAGTGCACCTGAATCATCGGGCTATATAAGTTTGTGATTTTACAGTATTGGAGTATAATAATACTTTCATAATGCTTTAGAGATAGTAACCTTTAGCAGCTGTATCAGTACGGACACAAATGGTCAGATTAAGCACACAAAATATAGTATTATTTACACAGAACTTATACAGTAGTTGAGCGTGTGGCGTGCATGCCCGCACGAGTAATGAGAGTGAAATATTATTCAAACCTCTAATGCATAGCAATATTTAAAACTGTTGATTAAATAATAGTTCTATTAACAGCCTAATATTTGCAAACTACTAGGAATGGCATCAAGCAAAAACTCCAATCAAACAGTATTTCTTTTATTCAGCATTCAGCATTCAGCGTTCAGCAATCAGCACTCAGCATTTTCAACCAAACGAAGCCTAACTCTTGTGCTTGTCCTTTTATTTTTCTAATGATCCAAATCTAACGTGTCATAATTTATTTTACATGCTGTCGTCATTATTTATTTTCCGTTACAGCGGTGGAAAAACTGACCGTTAAGGTTTAAGATAATGATAGACAAAATTTACATGATGCTCAAAAAAGTAGGTTTTGATATTAAATTTTTATATTGTATATTTTGAATACTCTTTGTAATTCGAATAATTTAACATAATCAATTATCAGTATTATATATATTTTTGTTTCTTTATTTATAAAGAAAAACACCGGAACTAAACCGGAATTCCAAATTTTCTGCATGATCGGAACGGAACAGAAAACCAGGATTTCAAACCTTGGTTTGAAATAGCATCTGGAATTAATTAGTCGTATGCGCAAATTCAGTAGCGGGAGGTGATCACCTTTTAAACAATCTTAATTCCATTAGAGAAAACATAATATTGATTTATCTTTCAACCAGAGTTCGCCGATCACATTACATGTTAGTTTTATCGTATTTCGGTCCTAACATCATTTCAGTTGCAGCCGTTCCAAGTCTTTGGTTGAGAATTATTTTTTAATTCTAAGCTCTTAACAACATTTAATGAGAGCAGATTGGAGCTGGATATATTGAAGGTTCATATTGTTAGGGAGGAAGAAATCAAGTGGCGAGAATCAACAACAGGGAACATGGGAAAACTTAATTTTCAAAATCAAATCAATGAGGAAGGAACTTAATTATAGAAAAAGATGATGAACAAGCACCAATCGTGATAGGTATGACGTTCTTGCTCCCAGCAAGGTCAGGACGTTGACCAACTTTCTGGTTAATCTAGCCATGTTCGTAATGATAATTTTCTCAACAATCAAACTGTTACATTACTAAAGAGCAAAATTTTGTTGTTTCATTTCATTACATAGACAGTGCACTGTTTTATAATCATTGTTTTATGGAATAAATTGTTAAGTCGGTTTTTATTTTATTCCTTATGTTGTGCTGAATAAACCTTATATATCATGTGACCCGTTTGATCGATTATTCAGTTACGTTGAATATCACACTAAGTTATATATATTGTTTAGGTTTCAACTTTCAGCCTCATATTATTACACGAAACATATTAGATTATTGTATAATTTTGTTTTAATCTTACTTCAGACTGAACTGTACGTAACAACTTGGTCATAAGTTCATTGTTTTCCCAGATGGTGCTATTCAAATATCATATCTACCACTATGCTCAGTGTTCCTTGGATTAATTTTATATTGTGAATTTGATTAACTGTGATGTATTCCTGTTTATATAATAGAGTCCATACTGTTTTATTTTTTAATGTTTATAGACCAACGTGTTGGAGCAAATTTGTGCAAAAGGGATGAAGGATAATCAGAGTCAAGAATTGCAGCTGATGGTTGGAGGGAAGCATACGCAGTTTTGTGTGGCGATGTGAGGTAGCGTTAAAGCATTAGTTGACTGAAGAGGTCGAGGTTATTGTGAGAAGCTTCTGGTGGAGGCGGCAATCGTTTTGTTAAAATGTTGCAATGCGGAAGTGAAAATTGTACGAAAATGTTTTTAACGCAGTCTGAATGAAAGCATACTGTTTTTCTTCTTTTCTCTAATTACTTGTACTCTTTCCAATTACTACTGGATTTAGCATGACTCTTTACCTGTTTGTGTTTATCATTTTAGCAATGCCCCTATGGAATAATAATCACATATGTAACCTGATATACATTAAATCTTCTTCAAAGAGTGAGAAAATAAACAAGATTAAGAAGATTAAGCTACATGCATATAACATCAACATTGAGTGAACATAAACATCAATTTTTATTATAGGATGGTACTTCTCCTTTTCAAATAATACGACATAGAAATAAAAAAAGATCACATGCGATAACCATTTAGGAATCCAAGGCCAAAATCAGCAGCACTTATTATCACAACAATTTGGAGTTGGAACGGTAATACATTCGAAAAAACAGTGATAGGCACTACAGCTCTTGCGACAACACTCGTTGCACTTCCCATAGTCCGCAATGCACCCACCGACCAAACAAAAGAGCAGCATAGCAAATGCTATGATAAAATTCAAATATCCTTTGCTAGTGGCCATGTATTTTGATTTTCTTATAACTAGTTTTTTCCCTTTTGATTCTATGATGTTTGCTTCATTCATTTATAGGGCAGAGGAATGCAATGCAAGGTCTTTAGAAGGAAGGAGTTAACTCCTTTTTAAAATAAATCTCCTGAACATAAAAAGAAATGTCTTTATGGTATGCTTTTTATTGGAATAAATGTCATTGATTTTCTAAACTTTCATATCACTTTTCCATTCAAGGGCGGATCCAGGTCCTGGACACAGCTGGACTACAGCCTAGAGGAAAAAAAAAAAAAAACAAACAAACACCAAAGCCCAAAATTGAAGAAAACCACATCGCACTGTCATTCATGATTCTTTCGTTCTTTTCTTGGCTTCGAAATACAATGATTCAAAGGTATAAAAACATCACTCTCAAGTTCCAAGGCTATCATCAACTGTAGGTTATGCTCCATATTTAAGACTTATTCATTAAGCAATTCAGGTGGTTTTTCAATTGTTTGCAAATTAATGACATTAGATTAGAAATTCGAATGAAAAAACTATAATTTTTGGGGTTTTCATGCCCCAAATTATGGGTTTCCTACTATTTGTATCATTAAAGAAATTCATTAACTCTGAAAATGGTTTAATACCTTCTTGATCCATTAAAGCAACAAAGGACAAAACTGCTTGAAAAACAGACATAAGATGCTTGCTGTATGTTTGGAAAATATTATGAAGAAGCCTCCATATAATTCTTGCACTTATTCTTGATTGAAATATGATATATTTAATAATATTAACATTAAACCTCAAACTTGGTTGCAACTGATTTCTATCCCATTGTTATTCGCTAGTTTATCCCATGATTCATTGAAAGGGCTGCAACAAATTTGGTTGCCGTAGGTGAATAGTTTACAAAACTGTATTTGATTGTTTTCTTTAAATGATTGTTAAATCGATTGATTTCAGTTAAACAGTTTTGGAAATTTATTTTGAAAATGATTGATATTTTGCTTTAAAACTTCGAAATTATTATTGAGATTCATTTACGTATAAAAAATATTATATTTCTTGATAAATTTTATTTATTGTATTGTTGAATTTTTTAATGTTTAATTTTGTTATTTACATATATAATGTCTAATATGTTACATTGGTTAATTAATTATTTCTGCATTTCTCTTTATTTAGAGCATGATTTTCTTGGAAGATTGACTTGGATTTTGTTCTTAAGGAATTTGACTATTTAAATATTCGTCGAGCACAATAAAGCTTAAATGTTATGTATCAAATGTGAAACATGTGCTTATTTATTATTTTTGTGGTTTTTTCTTTTGATTATTATTTTGTAGTATCAATAGAAATTGCATTATGATTAAAAGACTGCCACTAAAATCAGCCCACCCTAGTCTTGATTCCTAGGTCAGCCCTTATTTCCATTTATAATATTTTATTCATGTTTTCCATTTTATTTTTTCCTAGTTTATGCCTCCATTGTATGGTAATATTTAAAACTAGGCAGAAGGAGTAATTTTGGGAAGAAATAATTTTGGTTATTATTATCGAATCAATCCTATATATCTTTACCATATAAAAATTTATTTGATTCAACCGGATTAGCACTTTAGTCATCATTTCAACAATGGGAAAAATTACGTCAACAACTTTACTCGTGGATGTGCAACCTTTGTGCCATGTAGGAAAGTTAACACCTAGTTATATGTGTGTCTAAAATAAATATTTGACATGTATATTCCCTTTAAGTTTAGGATTGTAATCGATTTAAGATTCTCTTGACTATCCAACGTTAAATGTATCAAGAAAGAAACCAATTATCCTAAATATTATGGGAATATTAATTAATTTCTCAAATTCATGAAAATACTGTGGTATGAATGAAGGGTGTGAAGATGCAAGTTGCTGGTACCAAGAAGGTTCAAGAAAAATATTTTGTAAAGCTGAAATAATTTGAATAGTGTTACATTTTCTCTTAAAAACATGAATTTTTACTAGTAAGGTAGTTAGTTAATAATGACGTATTATCTTCCCTTATTATTTCTTGTTATTCCAATGAACATTGACAGTCAAAACGAACAAATTTATGTTGAAGTTATTCCACTGAACAATGACAGTCAAAAGGAATAAATTTGTGTTGAACATGGCTTTGGAACATAAATACCAGCAAATTTTTTTAGGAAAATGTTAAGCTGATTAAATTACATACATATCCCCTCCCTTTTAATTGTATAGGGATAATTTAGATATCTAAATTAAATTTTCCTTTTCTTTAGTAGCTATTTATTAACCTTAACATATGCTTATGGTACACATTACAAAACCTATAACTTTGATAGATAAAACGCCCATCTTATAATTAAATGTTAATCGATTTCTGTGTTGCTCTCTTTCTATTCAAATGTTAATCACAATAAATCACCTAACATATATTTTAAGAGCGACTGTGCGTAGAAGTCGTGGGCCCCCGAAAGAAATTCATGAAGTCCCAATTTTTTTTAAAAAAATTGCAGCCGGTCCCGTGTTTCTCGTTGTGGGTACTGTGACTGTGGGTAGTATTTTTCTTATTTTAAATCTCTATATTACAATATCTTTTGTAGAAGCATCTTATTGACAAACTTGTTCGTTATTAAATAAGAAGCTTTTTTGTTTTTTTCAATGATATCTATACTACATATTGTAACAATCAAGACCGACAAACTTGGTATTAGAAAATAGTAATCATATTTTACTAATGTATCTAATAATTTCATATCTAAATAATTCGGTTCCACAAGGGTCGAGTGAGTATAGCATTCAATACATGCAGACATCACCCAAAAAAACTACAATAAGTTGTTGTCAATATAAGCAGATAACTGCACCTGCGAGATGCGTCTATAACTACAAATATGAGATTCAATTGTAATGGACCTTTCCGATGCAATTATAAATGCATCTGTGAAATGCAATAGGACTTCATTTTTGAGACATTGTTATAGTTGCATCTATTTGATGCATTTATAACAATAGTTATGAAATATAGTCATAACAACAACTTCTAATGCAAATATTTTTATGCTTGTGAGAATAATTATAATCACATTCAAGGAGCAACTATGATGGCTAATTTGGACGTAACAATCAGAGTGGTCAGTAATATTTGTTCGAAAAATCCAAAATTTAACAAATCCATATCCAATATATAATAGATTATTTGACACCTAGGAAAATGAATATTGATATAAATATGACAATATCTACGTTTGACTATTATCCATTTGAATTTTATTATGATTATAGTTATTTTTCTATATACTTTGGCACATAAAATCAATGTCATTCACGACTTTACTTGGATAAAAATATTAGTATCCATATAAAAAATCATTTTTTCTACTTAAAAATATTTTTCCTAGCGAATTTATTATTTTTATATGCCAACACTGAAATTGAATTATAATGAATAGAATTTTTCTCTTTCTTTATTTTGACTTATGTTGTATCCATCACATCTACGAATCAGGATATCCGATATTTAGAAATGATTTTGAATATGGCACCACAAGGCGCATTGTGAACATCGATGGATATATGTTGTCGATGGCCGAAACAATAATTTATTTCTTTTTATACTAGAAAGTGATCTAGAATCTCTCTATCTCTACACACACACACACACACATACACATACACACACACATGAATACAGACGTATTTGTGCATAAAAAATGCATAAAGTAAAAAAATAGAGGAAGTAAGTGAGAAGGATGAAACCTAAGTTTTACACTAGCTCAGAACTACAGTCCATGTCTAATCTTGAAGCTCCTTCTATGTTTTACTAACCAAAAACTCTCACATAACTTAGGGGAACACGCTAATACAGCCTGTTCATCTTGACAAATGTGTTCGGTGAACTTGGTTTTTTTTCCAACATGTACGAATCTTCCTGTAATTTTCCTTGAGTGTAATTCGTGTCTGTGTACAAATTTGTAGGAACTACATTTGCTAATGTACACCAAATGCTAATATTGAATAACAATTGATCACCTATAAATTCTTATGAGTACAATATAATATATAGTTCAAGTGTAGAAAGCAAAAGTACATTTTCAATCAAAGTGTTTCATATTAATACTTTTTATATAGTTGTGATAAACTACTACTCTTCAGATCAGATATCTGGCCTCACCCAGAAAAATTACTCTAGAGTTTTGTCCGATGTCTTAGCACGGTTTCAGGCGTCTAATTGAGTTTCAAGAAATTTTCTTGAGTGTTAAGTCAAATATTTGGAATTTTGTTTAGACGTTTGACCATAGTGAGTGAAATATTTCTAAGACTTTCTCAAACATCTGACCTATACGTTCAAACGTCTGGTTTAATATAAATTCAGTATTAATGTGATTTGAAGCATGTTGATCAATGATTTCTATGTACTTCACAAAGGAGATTGTATGAGATATCTAAGATAATATACATATAGAAAAATTATCCTAATATAGTTATCATGCTTAATCTTTGTGTTCTTCTCTAGGAGGATACGATTTCATGATTCTTGCTCAATCTTCTTATTCTTCTATCTGCAAATAGTCTGATAACATGAGGATATATGATTGTACATTTGTTGTCATTAAAACTCGAAAGGCAAGGTTCAAACATTCTCCCCTTTTTGAATGATAACAACTGTACAATCTAAAAAATCATAAGAGAACTCCATCTAATTATGTGCTCCCCTTATCTATATGCGCTCCTTTTATTTTTCTCCCCCTCTATAATCATCATCATCAAAAGAGTTACACAAACAGGAGGAAGAAAATAGAATGTATGTACTACCACACAAGTACATCATAACATTTTTACAAATCAACATTCACACGTGTTTACAAAAAAAAGTCACAAAATGATTAGAAAATTTTCAATGTGAAACAACACAACATAGTCATAAGTCACAACAACATTGTTATGAGAATGATATAAATATGTGTTGTTGTGTGTTCTTATACATATGTTTGTTAGTGGACCGGTAGGCTTGGCGATAACTGGGTTTGGCCCATTAGTTAGAATTGTGTGGGTTGTATGTATATGCAGTTTGTTCTATTGTATCAACTAACTTTTCGGTGAATAATAAATCTTCTTCCTCTTCATTTATAACATGGCATCAGAGCGCTAAGACTCCAAAATTTGAATCTAAATCTCACATCAATTACACAGTTGATTTTAAGCTTGAATCTCGAGAAAGATGAGCGAAAACAAGGTTACAATGGATGCGATGCAGTTAATGCCCAAGATTACCGATCATAAATTGAATTATCTGAATTGGAGTAATGCGATTCATCTCTATCTTCGAAGTATAGATAAAGTCTGTCATCCTACAGAGAGTCCACCAAATCCGGAATCGAAGGAAGAGAAGGATATAATGTGGTTGAGAGATGATGCTTGTTTATTTCTTTAGATTAGGAATTCCATAGATGGTGAGGTTATCAGCTCGGTAAATCATTGTGAATCTGCGAAGGAACTTATGGAATACCTCGAATTCTTGTAATCTGGTAATAACCAGAATGTATGACGATTGTAGATCATTTTATCGAGCAGAAAAACAAGTGCAAACTTTAATGAACTACTTCATGAATTTCCAAAAGACTCATGAGAATTTAATTTACTTCTTCCAATAAGTCCAGATGTTAAGATTCAACAGCAAAAAAGAGAGCAAATGACTATAATGATTTTTTGTTGGATTAACAACAGAGTTTGAATCGGCAAAATCAAAAGTACTATTGGGATCTGATATTTCATCTTTGCAAGAGGTATTTATCAGAATTCTTCCCACTGAAATTGCTCAACTGTCCACTACAGTGAATGAAAATGCTTTGATTAGTAATAACAAAACCAGTGCATCATGGAACAATCAAAGAACAAGTTCACACACTTAGAATACTCAAGCTTTCAAACCATCAAATTGGTATAAGTTTTGTATGTATTGTAAGAAACCAGGCCATACAAAGTTTTAGTGTATAAAGCTGCAGTACCAGAATTCAGTGTCTACAATGCATCAAATGCTACTAAAATAGTCTTATGTTAGTGTAAGAATTTGATATGTATACAAAGTATCAAGACTCATTGAAAAATACTGCATCAGATCAGGTATCTTCTCCTTCGGTTACAATTTTTGCAAACTCAGTGAAACAATCATCAACATGGATTATAGATTCTGGAGCAGTGGATCATATGACAGGAAATTCTTGTCTAATTTCATATCTTCATCTAAATAAATCAAATTGTGCTTTTACATTAGCTGATGGATCATGTAACGATCCAGAATTTTTAACCAATTGAAAATTGGAATCTTTATTACTTAATTTGAATTTAATTTGAATTTGACATAAATTTAATAATTTTGATAAGTTATATGATAGATTTTATTTGAATTATAAATGAGAATGATTATTAATAAGCTTGGATTTATTAATACTATTTGTCGATCGATTGGATTTGTCAAAACATAACATGAATTAGTAGTGGTAGAATTAAATGTTGCCCTTAGTTTTCATAGCATTTAAGGGAAAATGCTACCAAAAGTTCACCTTCTCTTTTTAAGACAAGTGTATAGACACTTGTAATTTTGCATGTAAGCTTTCATGCATGGTTTCTGCTTGTCTCCTTATGTGTCTTTACCTCCTTATTCCGCCTTTCCTATATAAAGAGCTCTTTACTTCATTTTTTATCATCCACTTTCATTTTTCCTACCTTCCTTCTTCTTCTTCAGCTTATGGCCATGGTTTCCATGGCATAAGTCTTCCTCTTTTCCCCCGCCACATTGCCGAACTTCGTAGTCATCCTCCTCCTCCTCCTCTTATAATATAAAGAGAGAGAGAGAGTGTGTAACGACCCAGAAAATCTGAACCAATTTAAATTTTTTAAATTGGCTAAAATAATGGATTTTAAATATTTAAAATAAATATTTTAAATTATAGCAATGAAAACTGAGTTTGAATCTACAATTGAAAACGAATATAATTAATTCTAATTATAAACAAGGCCTGAAATGGCGCTGCAGTTTCAAAAATTGAATTCAAACTTTGTCGGACTGTACCGGGTGCAAAACAAAACGGATTTTAGTGAAACGAAAAATATTTAAATCTGTTAGTGAACACCTTTCTAACGAATCTGAAAAATCGAATTTTCATAGCGGAAAGCAAAAGTTATGGCCAAATGAATTTTCAGAAAGGTTGCTATGGAATTTATATAGCCCGTGAAATTGGCCATTTTGCATACGACCTCGGAATTCGACAAAACCAATTTTGTTGGATCCGGGATGTGAAGTTATTGCTAGGTTTCAAATTTCATAATTTTTGAAGCTAGTATGTGAGCGTGGCAAAGGAAAACGTGTTTTGGTCAATTACAGTTAAATTAGATCGACCAGAAATGGGCCTTTTTGCAAACGGTCTCAGAATTCGACGAAACTAGTTTTGTTGGGACCATATCGTCAAAACATAGCCAGATTTATTTTTCTGGAATTTTTCGAATCAGTTTGTGGCCCTGGCAAATTGAAAGGTACGTTCAAATTGAATATTGAATGTTATATATTTTAATTTGAAGGAAAACTGACTGAAACATTCGAATGGGCCTTCGAAACATATCCCATTGTATTCGGAATGGGGGTTAAACGCTAGGGACGACAGTCGTTGGGTTTAGATTGGTGGTCGTGTCAGAAAACCTCTTTAAAACTTCCCCGGCCAATCATATTTTTTTAAAATAAAAAAAAAGAAAATCGCTCATTTTCTCTCTCCCCGTAATCGTGATTAACGGCGGAAACCACCTCCAACCTTCCCGTTCATTTTCCGGCGCCGCCACGCCACGATAGGCCTCACCACCACCCAAACTTCGAAGCCCTCTCTCCCCTCTTCCAATCAACACCAGCCACCCCCCGTCTCGTGCCCCCATTACTGAGATCCGCGCCCAGGAAGTTCTCGACTTCCCACCGCCGCCGTCGACGCCTGGGGCCACCGAAGTGGACCCCCCTTCAGGCGCACGTGCACCGCACGACCCCCTACAACGCTGCAAACTCCGATCGTCCAACCGCTACACGGATTTGCATGAAAATCCAAAACTAGTTTTGAAGAAATAAACGAGGTATGCGGCTATATTAATTTTCAACAGTTTTAACACCTTTAAACCGTTGCAAACTTTGAAAAATCATATCTTTTTCGTTTCTTTACGAAATTCGATGAAACAGGAAACATCGTGACCGTGTGGACGTCTTCTACATTTTAGAAGAGACCGCATATTTTTCTGAGCCTTCTGCTATTTTTGGTGGAGTGGAAACCAATGTGAGATTTCTAATTTATAAACGATATGGAAAACGACGATGTATAAATAATATAGTCGATGTATGGGTTATATAAGCATTGTACACCTCATGTATAAGCATTGTATAAGTTGTACGTTCGATGTATAAGTTATATATGCGTTGCAAAAATTATATATGTGTTGAAATAGAAGTGAATTGCTATATATATATATATATATATATACACACACACACATACGTCCCTCGTCCACAAACCATGGACGATATTTATTGGTTGTGATTGGTGTGAAAATTGATTGATAGCGAATGGTTGATCGGGATTGTTTGTGATTGATATTGATTGATAGTGGTTGAAAAATACCCATTTGTGGTTGAGAAATATTTGGTTGAAACCACATAGGATTAGTTTGTGGAAATGAAATAAATATATACATGCCACCTGCGTGCGAACTAGATGCATGATCCCCATTGTCAAAAACCGCGAGGTTTTAAGGTAGAGCGAGGAGCCGTACTAGGGACGGTCCCGGTTTTAACTACCCTGCCGTTATACTGCCGAAATTTTGAATAATATTCATGTGTTTGAATTATTTTCATTTGCTGAAATTATATTTATTCGTTGAATAGAAAACCTTCATGTATTGAATCGATATTCATTCGTTGATTAGAAATTCATGTGTTGAATGGTATTCGTGTTTTAAATATAAAAATCACCTTTTTATCTATATATAGAAACTATAGAAAACCTTCATGTGTTGAATCGATATTCATTCGTTGGTTAGAAATTCATGTGTTGAATGGTATTCGTGTTTTAAATATAAAAATCACCTTTTATCAACTATATGAACTATGTAAAATGACCTTGTTTTAAAAGAAATTGTTACATAATAAAAATTACCTTTTATCAACTATATAAACTATATAAAATAATAGTGTTTTGAAATAAATTGTTTTACAATAAAAATCACATTTTTATTATATACATGAATTGCTAAATATAGTTAAGTGTTGAAATAGAAGACAGTTAGATAAATATATCATTTTTATCAAATGTATGAAAATAATGTAGCTTTGAAATCGAAGAATCGATATATATATATATATATATATATAATTAAAATATATCGAATAACGACGCTGCAGTTCGTATTTTGAAACCGTGATTTCAAATGATTAGTACGGGAGATCCGACCATCGGATTTTCCTGAAATCGCAACCGTTGGGTTCGCCTTGGAAATATCTTTCCAACGGCACCAACTTTGTAAAAATCCAACGGTTGGATTGTCTGGAATGTTTAATTCAAATCTGAAGAAAAACAGCGCCAAAATCGATTATATTTATATATATATATATATATAAATAATTATATTTTATCGAATAACGATGCTGCAGTTCGAATTCTGAAACCGAAACTTCAAACGATTATACCGGGAGATCCGACCGTCGGAATTTCCCGAAACTGGAACCGTTGGATTTGTTTTGAAAAGATCTTTCTAATGATGTAAATTTTGTGAAGATCCAACCGTTTGATTTTCAGATATGTGTAAATCAAATCTGAAGAAAAACAGCGCCACGGTCGCGTTACGGCCCGAAGCGTCGTTTTGAATAAATTGGCTATTTTAAAATAAATAAAAATGGCGATAAATCGTTATAAAATATTATAAACGATATGGATGTGATTTAGAAATTAACTGAAGGTTGGCTAAGTCGAATGGTTTCCTGGGTGTTGATCTGATGTTGGTTTCGGCCTTCGGGGTTAATATTTGGGAAATCGTTCTCTTACTGATTGACGGTTAGTGACTAATGAATTGAAATGATGCGTGTATATGTTAGTGTTGCACTTGTTTATTATATACGCGAGTTGCTCAGAAAGACCGGGTTTATCCCATTCTGAATAACTGAATCGACGATAAGAAATCGAAGATGAAGACGATGGTCGAAGACCGGAGATCTTCACCTCGTTTGGATGGTAACCGAGGTCCTAATTGGGAGGCATCCCGAAATATGGATAATGAGTGGTGATCGTCTAGACGTACGTGGTGATCAATGGGTTTGCGAGGTATTTAGTGCCTCCGGTTTCGTTCAGACCCAGAACGGACTTGTAAATGGACTGTGTGTATGACAGTGGATTTTATTCTGTGTTGATTGATCTCTATTAAATATACATCTGTTTGGCGGCGGAGAATTTAATCTTTTGCTTAACGCCCTTCTCTGAAACGCACGAGCTCAGAGGTTGTATATCGATGGACATCAGTCGCATGGCATGAATTGCTAGTGTGGCATGCCTAAGTGGCAAATGAACTGGGCTTCTGTTGAAAAGCAAAGTCTTGTGGAGATGATCAAAGCACCGCCTGTGTGGCGTAGCTTTGTGTATAACGTGAAATCGCGAGCCTCACACCCGGTATGAACCAGAAACGGGAGAAAGGACCTCAGGGAGGACATGCGTTTCTTTCTAGTTAGAAGTGGCGTCAGTGGTTTTACACACCCTGACGAGTTTGACTTATGTGGTTGTTGCTGTTGCGAGGCGCCTCGGTTAGATCGGACGATCCGGGTCCGATGGAGTCATTCGTTGGCTCGTTTACGCCCCATAGGGCGAGGAAACGCATTGTTCAGGCATTTTAATCCGCATCGGTGGACCGGCCCTGTCGCTCCAAGGGCCCACCTGAGTCTGGGTCCTGTGGCTCGGGCTAGAGAGTCACGAATTCGGTAAGGACTATCTTTTGCCTTGGTTCATGATGGAAATCCAATTTTCCAAATAGGTAACTGTGCAGTTTTGATTGTATACCTATATATGGCGACATAGTGGTATGGGGCATTAATGCCGTCTATGATTGATAGTTATGATTTGAAATTGTTTTCAAAACATATAAACACTAGCAATAATATCAAATGCCTTTGTTTTATTCGTATCAAGCATATTTTGGCCGTTATAAGGTAAAAACTCTATCCTCCGGTTTGCGTTGCATTGTGTGATGGGAACTGAGTCTTATAATGGCTTCATTTTTATAAAAAGCATAGCGTTGTTTCAAAGAATGATTTGTTTTAAAGCACTGGTGATCCGATGGAGTAAACCTGTTCCAAGAAAGTGGCGTGGTCCTGTGATTAACCATATTTCAATTGTGTTGAGTAGATTTCTCATACCAGTCTCATGACTGACTCGTAGTTTGTTTCACTTTCAAACTCTGGTGCCCCTTTTTCTACACGGGCAGCCTTGTATTCAGGTTTAGCTGGTTCTTTCTAGATAGCTGGAGCTGAAGATGGATTCTATCATTTATCTCTTTTTATGTTGTTCAGCTCCTATTGTACATTATGTTTGTTTTCCGCTGTAGACATATATGTATAGTTGAACTGTAATTGTACTAAGTAAGATCCTGTATACTGCGTAACTTTGATGATTACTTTTATCCAGTATATTCTATTGTTCATTATCTGGTGTATTTATTTAATGCTGTTCTGATGTTATCTATTTCTGTATTATATTCCAAATATTACCCTTGTCTCCATTAGTACGGGAAATGGGGTCGTCATAACGTGGTATCAGAGCTTTGGTCAAGCTTAGTTCTGGAATATGACATATTAACGAACTCGTCAGAAATAGAACCAGTAGTGTTCTAGGATGGACAACTCTATACAGATAGGATCAGTAATATCCTAGTATGAGTAAAGCAGAATGAAATTCCACCTCGATAGACACATTTACATTTGAAGTATGTGTTTCTATATTTTAAATTATCTTTTCTGTGACTTGACACTTGATCTGCTAATTGCAAAAGTGCTAGAAAAATGAGTGTCGGAAACAGGAGAAATGCAGAACCCGATCTAGAGGCTCTATTAAAGAGATATCGAAATCTGAACGGAGCACAGTTCTCGGGCAATGAATCTATTATTCAGACTCAAGCTTGGATGAGTTCTGTCGAAAGAATTTTTGAGCATATCCAGTTGAGAGATGATCAGAAAAGATTAGTAGCATCTTGGGCGCTTAAAGAAGAAGCTTTAATCTGGTGGGAAACAATCATCAAAGATAATCCAGAAGGTGATATCATCTGGAACAGGTTCTGGAAATCCTCAGAAGGAATGTATTGAAAGCCAAACTGTCCAAATGTATATTCTGGCAAGATGAAGTAAAATTTCTGGGCCATGTCGTATCGAAAGAAGGAATTGCTGTGGATCCAAGTAAAATCACAGCTATTCAGAATTGGAAACAGCCTAGTACTCCTACAGAAGTCCGTAGTTTTCTCGGATTGGCCAGCTATTAACGGAAGTTCGTTAAAAACTTTTCGAAGATATCTGGCCACTTAACGAAGCTTACAAAGAAGCACTCTAAATTCAAATGGACTCCAGAAAGTGAAGAGGCTTTTGAAGAGCTAAAGTTAAGATTAACGACTGCTCCAGTATTAACCATCATCGATGGAAATCAGGATTTGAAAGTCTGGACTGATGCTTCTAGAGAAGGCCTTGGGGGCAGTGTTAATGCAAAGGGGCCAAGTGATTGCTTATGCTAGCCATCAACTGAAGCCACACGAGAAGAACTACGTAACTCATGATCTTGAGTTATTGGCTATAGTATTCGCCTTGAAAATCTGGAGACACTATCTTCTGGGTGAGAGATTCGAACTGTTTACAAATCACCAGTCGCTAAAGTATCTGTTCACCCAGAAAGACCTGAATCTGAGGCAGCAACGTTGGATGGAGTTTCTTACAACATATGACTTTGAAATTATATATACTCCAGGGAAAGCCAATGTCGTGGCCGATGCGCTGAGCCGAAAGAATGTAATGATCGCCAGCTTTATTATCACGACTTCCTTGATTGACAAAATATCTATTCTTCAGAAGGAGGATAACTTTATTAAGGATATGATTAAAAGGATTCAGAAAGGCGAACCCTCGTATTTTCAAATAGATAACGACGAGACCTTGAGGTTGAAAGGAAGGATTTGTGTTCCTGATATCCCAGAGTTAAAAAGGGAAGTGTTAGACGAGTGTCACAAGTCCAAGCTGAGTATCCATCCTGGTGTGGCCAAAATGTATAACGATCTCAAACGAACGTTCTAGTGGAAGGCTATGAAAAGAGACGTTTCAATATATGTTAGCCGACGCCCTACTTGCCAGCTAGTCAAAAGCGACCAACAGAAACTGGATGGATTGTTACAACCGCTAGACGTTCCTGGTTGGAAGTGGGAACATATTTCTATGGATTTCATTGATGGTCTGCTCAGAACCAGAAAAGGGAATGACAGTATTTGGGTGATTGTAGATCGCTTCACGAAGACCGCCCATTTCATACCTGTCAGATCAAACAGAACTGCTCAGAGTCTAGCATAGATTTACTTCAAGGAAATAGTTAGACTACATGGAGTGCCGCTCAGTATAGTCAGTGATAGAGATACAATATTCACTAGCAAATTCTGGGAAGCATTTCAAGTCGAGCTGGGAACGAAGTTGAACTTAAGCACCGCTTATCATCATCAGACAGACGGTCAGACTGAGAGGGTGAATCGTATTTTAGAAGATTTATTGCGGGCTTGTGTTATAGATTTCGGTGGATCGTGGGAAGACCATCTGCATTTGGCTGAATTCTCATATAACAACAGCTACCAGGCGAGCCTGACAATGTCGCCATTCGAAGCGTTGTATGGTAGGCCGTGTCGATCTCCCGCTTGTTGGGTCGAACCTGGTAATAGACTTGTGTTGGGGCCTAATATGATTCGAGAAGCTGCCGACATAGTCGATTTTATTAAGAAGCGATTACTCGGCGCTCAGAGCCGACAAAAGAGCTACGCCGATAGGAGAAGAAGAGATATATCCTTTGAAGTTGGCGACTATGTATATTTGAGAGTATCGCCGATGAGTGGAGTTATCCGGTTCGGTAAAACAGGGAAATTGGCGCCCAAATTCATTGGTCCGTTTCCTATTCTGGAACGGATCGGAACTCTCGCTTATAGGGTCAAATTGCCTGACTAGTTGCCTGGAGTACATGATGTATTTCACATATCTCAACTTCGAAAGCACGTTCGTGATCCAGACTTGATCGTGGAAGAAGCAGCTCAGCAGGATATTGAAATTACTCCAGAATTAGCTGTGAGACGAGAGTCGCTAAAGATCATCGGGAAAGAAACCAAAGAGCTAAGGAACAAGAAGGTTCGCTTAGTTAAAGTGAAATGGAGTGGAGATCCACGAGATTGTACTTGGGAAACTGAGGAGAGCATTCATAAAGCTTATCCTAGATGCCGAGTAGATATCTCTATTTGACTCCGGTGCAAGGTACATTTACCATACTTTGCATTACCAATCAGTTCTCTATTCTGTTGTTATTTTCTTTCCATGGATGTGCACTTTTAACTCTATAGTCTGAATGATTTTAAAATAATATAGAAATTGATTAGTATATTTTTGAAAAGTTAAAAACAACTTGATTGTTGTTTGAGTTGTGTGATAATAGATTTGATTAATTGAATTATTGAAACGATAGTTAATTTAATCAACAATAGAATAATGGTAGAATTTATTCGATTAAATCACACATTGAACTGATTAGAAAATAAATAGAAATATATACATGTGTATTATGTATGTTTGAACAGGTAAATGGATTAGCTATTGAGTAAAGATTTTATTTGCGTGCCCGACAAATAGGTAAACCTTAATGAGTTGGATGCGAAATATTATTATATCAACTCCTGTGAATGCCATTGGATGCGGAGTGCTGGTTTTTCTATGTGAAATAATAAACGTCGCCATAGGATAGTAACAATTAATTTTGAACTACATTACATGGCATACTTCAGAAGATAGGCATACTTCATCATATACCACATAAGCATTTGGAGCTTGTGCGACGAGGTGGAAGATTTACTATACGAGCGGGAGGCTTGTATGGCGATGACTATATTTTACAGGATGAACTGATGACTGATATGGACTATTTAAATTGTAACGATTAAATTGCCAGATTAATAAAAACCCCACACGGGTCTGGAGTTGACAATAATCACGTCTCTCTAGTTATTAGATATGGCACATGGACTATTTATTTCCCCACACGGGACAGGGTGACGAGAATTTATTCTCTGAAGTTATTATCAATACACGCTCCCCTGTAAACACCAGAATATATCACTATAAATATGTGTATGCTTATTAGGATTTATTGGGTACCTAATACGGCCCAATAAATTTCCAAACCTCTCCCCGTACAAAGGAGGTTATGGCGAAATTTTTCGAAAATTTCGGGTGTTAGCCAAATTTTTGAAGAATTTGAAAATTCTCAGAAACTGAAAAGTTGGAGAATGGAAGCCAGATCGGACGTAGAGTTGATTAATCAAACCACTTTCGACTTTGTTCCTTTTCGGGGATGAAAAGTTTTAAGTGGGGGAGATTGTAACGACCCAGAAAATCTGAACCAATTTAAAATTTTTAAATTGGCTAAAATAATGGATTTTAAATATTTAAAATAAATATTTAAAATATTTAAAATAAATATTTTAAATTATAGCAATGAAAACTGAGTTTGAATCGATAATTGAAAACGAATATAATTAATTCTAATTATAAACAAGGCTTGAAATGGCGATGCAGTTTCAAAAATTGAATTCAAACTTTGTCGGACTGTACCGGGTGCAAAACAAAACGGATTTTAGTGAAACCAAAAATATTTAAATCTGTTAGTGAACACATTTCTAACGAATCTGAAAAATCGAATTTTCATAGCGGAAAGCAAAAGTTATGGCCAAATGAATTTTCAGAAAGGTCGCTCTGGAATTTATATAGCCCGTGAAGTTGGCCATTTTGCATACGACCTCGGAATTCGACGAAACCACTTTTGTTGGATCCGGGATGTGAAGTTATTGCTAGGTTTCAAATTTCATAATTTTTGAAGCTAGTATGTGAGCGTGGCAAAGGAAAACATGTTTTGGTCAATTATAGTTAAATTGGATCGACCAGAAATGGGCCTTTTTGCAAACGGTCTCAGAATTCGACGAAACTAGTTTTGTTGGGACCGTATCGTCAAAACATAGCCAGATTTATTTTTCTGGAATTTTTCGAATCAGTTTGTGGCCCTGGCAAATTGAAATGTACGTTCAAATTGAATATTGAATGTTATATATTTTAATTTGAAGGAAAACTGACTGAAACATTCGAATGGGCCTTCGAAACATATCCCATTGTGTTCGGAATGGGGGTTAAACGCTAGGGACGACAGTCGTTGGGTTTAGATTAGTGGTCGTGTCAGAAAACCCCTTTAAAACTTCCCCGGCCAATCAATTTTTTTTTTTTAAAAAAAGAAGAAAATCTCTCATTTTCTCTCTCCCCGTAATTGTGATTAACGACGGAAACCACCTCCAACCTTCCCGTTCATTTTCCGGCGCTGCCACGCCACGATAGGCCTCACCACCACCCAAACTTCGAAGCCCTCTCTCCCCTCTTCCAATCAACACCAGCCACCCCCCGTCTCGTGCCCCCATCACCGAGATCCGCGCCCAGGAAGTTCTCGACTTCCCACCGCCGCCGTCGACGCCTGGGGCCACCGAAGTGGACCCCCCTTCAGGCGCACGTGTGCCGCACGACCCGCTACAATGCTGCAAACTCCGATCGTCCAACCGCTACACGGATTTGCGTGAAAATTCAAACCTAGTTTTGAAGAAATAAACGAGGTATGCGGCTATATTAATTTTCAACAGTTTTAACACCTTTAAACCGTTGCAAAATTTAAAAAATCATATCTTTTTCGTTTCTTGACGAAATTCGATGAAACAGGAAACATCGTGACCGTGTGGACGTCTTCTACATTTTAGAAGAGACCGCATATTTTTCTGAGCCTTCTGCTATTTTTGGTGGAGTGGAAACCGTTGTGAGATTTCTAATTTATAAACGATATGGAAAACGACGATGTATAAATTATATAGTCGATGTATGGGTTATATAAGCATTGTACACCTCATGTATAAGCGTTGTATAAGTTGCACGTTCGATGTATAAGTTATATATGCATTGCAAAAATTATATATGTGTTGAAATAGAAGTGAATTTCCATATATATATATATATATATATATATATATATATATATATATATATATATACGCTCCTCGTCCACAAACCATGGACGATATTTATTGGTTGTGATTGGTGTGAAAATTGATTGATAGAGAATGGTTGATTGGGATTTTTTTGTGATTGATATTGATTAATAGTGGTTGAAAAATACCCATTTGTGGTTGAGAAATATTTGGTTGAAACCACATAGGATTAGTTTGTGGAAATGAAATAAATATATACATGCCGCCTGCGTGCGAACTAGATGCATGATCCCCATTGTCAAAAACCGCGAGGTTTTAAGGTAGAGCGAGGAGCTGTACTAGGGACGGTCCCGGTTTTAACTACCCTGCCATTATGCTGCCGAAATTTTGAATAATATTCATGTGTTTGAATTATTTTCATTTGCTGAAATTATATTTATTCGTTGAATAGAAAACCTTTATGTGTTGAATCGATATTCATTCATTGATTAGAAATTCATGTGTTTAATGGTATTCGTGTTTTAAATATAAAAATCACCTTTTTATCTATATATAGAAACTATAGAAAACCTTCATGTGTTGAATCAATATTCATTCGTTGATTAGAAATTCATGTGTTGAATGGTATTCGTGTTTTAAATATAAAAATCACCTTTTATCAACTATATGAACTATGTAAAATGACCTTGTTTTAAAAGAAATTGTTTCATAATAAAAATCACCTTTTATCAACTATATAAAATAATAGTGTTTTGAAATAAATTGTTTTACAATAAAAATCACATTTTTATTATATACATGAATTGCTAAATATAATGAAGTGTTGAAATAGAAGACAGTTAGATAAAAATATCATTTTTATCAAACGTATGAAAAGAATGTAGCTTTGAAATCGAAGAATCGATATATATATATATATATATATATATATATATAGAATAAAATATATCGAATAACGACGCTGCATTTCGTATTTTGAAACCGTGATTTCAAACGATTAGTACGGGAGATCCGACCATCGGATTTTCCTGAAATCGCAACCGTTGGGTTCGCCTTGGAAATATCTTTCCAACGGCACCAACTTTGTAAAAATCCAACGGTTGAATTGTCTGGAATGTTTAATTCAATTCTGAAGAAAAACAGCGCCAGAATCGATTATATTTCTATATATATATATAAATATAACTATATTTAATCGAATAACGACGCTGCAGTTCGTATTTTGAAACCGAAACTTCAAACGATTATACCAGGAGATCCGACCGTCGGAATTTCCCGAAACTGGAACCGTTGGATTCGTTTTGAAAAGATCTTTCTAATGATGTAAATTTTGTGAAGATCCAACGGTTAGATTTTTAGATATATGTAAATCAAATCTGAAGAAAAACAGCGCCACGGTCGCGTTATGGCCTAAAGCGTCGTTTTGAATAAATTGGCTATTTTAAAATAAATAAAAATGGCGATAAATCGTTATAAAATATTATAAACGATATGGATGTGATTTAGAAATTAACTAAAGGTTGGCTAAGTCGAATGGTTTCCTAGGTGTTGATCTGATGTTGGTTTCGGCCTTCGGGGTTAATATCTGGGAAATCGTTCTCTTACTGATTGACGGCTAGTGACTAATGAATTGAAATGATGCGTGTATATGTTAGTGTTGCACTTGTTTATTATATACGCGAGTTGCTCAGAAAGACCGGGTTTATCCCATTCTGAATAACTGAATCGACGATAAGAAATCGAAGATGAAGACGATGGTCGAAGACCGGAGATCTTCACCTCGTTTGGATGGTAACCGAGGTCCTGATTGGGAGGCATCCCGAAATATGGATAATGAGTGGTGATCGTCCAGACGTATGTGGTGATCGATGAGTTTGCTAGGTATTTAGTGCCTCCGGTTTCGTTCAGACCCAGAACGGACTTGTAAATGGACCGTGTGTCTGACAGTGGATTTTATTCTGTGTTGATTGATCTCTGTTAAATATACATCTGTTTGGCGGCGGAGAATTTATTCTTTTGCTTAACACCCTTCTCTGAAACGCACGAGCTCAGAGGTTGTATATCGATGGACATCAGTCGCATGGCATGAATTGCTAGGGTGGCATGCCAAAGTGGCAAATGAACAGGGCTTCTGTTGAAAAGCATAGTCTTGTGGAGATGATCAAAGCACCGCCTGTGTAGCGTAGCTTTGTGTATAACGTGAAATCTCGAGCCTCACACCTGGTATGAACCAGAAACGAGGGAAAGGACCTCAGGGAGGACATGCGTTTCTTTCTAGTTAGAAGTGGCGTCAGTAGTTTTACACACCCTGACGAGTTTGACTTATGTGGTTGTTGCTGTTGCGAGGCGCCTCGGTTAGATCGGACGATCCGGGTCCGATGGAGTCATTCGTTGGCTCGTTTACGCCCCATAGGGCGGGGAAACGCATTGTTCAGGCATTTTAATCCACATCGATGGACTGGCCCTGTCGCTCCAAGGGCCCATCTGAGTCTGGGTCCTGTGGCTCGGGCTAGAGAGTCACGAATTCGGTAAGGACTATCTTTTGCCTTGGTTCATGACGGAAATCCAATTTTTCAAATACGTGACTGTGCGGTTTTGATTGTATACCTATATATGGCGACATAGTGGTATGGGGCATTAATGCCGTCTATGATTGATAGTTATGATTTGAAATTGTTTTCAAAGCATATAAACACTAGCAATAATATCAAATGCCTTTATTTTATTCGTATCAAGCATATTTTGGCCGTTATAAGGTAAAAACTCTATCCTCCGGTTTGCGTTGCATTGTGTGATGGGAACTGAGTCTTATAATGGCTTCATTTTTATAAAAAGCATAGTGTTGTTTCAAAGAATGATTTGTTTTACAGCACTGGTGATCCGATGGAGTAAACCCGTTCCACGAAAGTGGCGTGGTCCTGTGATTAACCATATTTCAATTGTGTTGAGTAGATTTCTCATACCAGTCCCATGACTGACTCGTAGTTTGTTTCACTTTCAAACTCGGGTGCCCCTTTTTCTACACGGGTAGCCTTGTATTCAGGTTTAGCTGGTTCTTTCTGGATAGCTGGAGCTGAAGATGTATTCTATCATTTATCTCTTTTTATGCTTTTCAGCTCCTATTGTACATTATGTTTGTTTTCCGCTGTAGACATATATGTATAGTTGAACTGTAATTGTATTAAGTAAGATCCTGTATACTGTGTAACTCTGATGATTACTTTTATCCAGTATATTCTATTGTTCATTATCTGGTGTATTTATTTAATGCTGTTCTGCTGTTATCTGTTTCTGTGTTATATTCCAAAGATTACCCTTGTCTCCGTTAGTACGGGAAATGGGGTCGTCATAGAGAGAGAGACTAGTGTATATTATATTATATATATTTTGGTGAAGAAGACGATGCACCAAAATACTGTTCGATGGTTCGCTCAGATAGGCTCGCCTACTGTGAAGATTTGGAAAGTTGTTAGTGGGGAACTCTTTAACCACAATTTATATAGTAGTTAGACTAATTTAAATATAGTGATGAATTATTAGTGGTTAATGATGGTTGATATTTGTTATGATGGATGCGTAAATTAGAACACACACACTATTAAGCATTAGTGTTATGACGCTTATGCATAGTTATGATTTGTTTAATTATGTTGATGATGGTTGCAATGGATGTTTATAATGATTGTTGATGTTGTTTCACACACAATATAACACAACAATTATGGTATCACATAGGTGATCGGCAAATCTCCTTCGTAATTAGAAACAATATCATTATTGAAATTGAAAGTTAATAATTGGAAAAGACCATATGTATGAATTTATATATATTGATAAAAGTTTTTTTTAATGAATAAATAAATACCAGAACATTCTAGGATGACAGAGAGGATAGTGTCTAGGCTTAGGTTTGGAAATATAGTTTCCTGCTCTCCCTAGCTATGCCTAACTGATCCGATGAATGGGATGGTTAATTCGAAGTTATTTGAATTTAGAAATGAATTGGAATTTGATTTAGTGAAAATAAGGCTTAGGTCCCTAAAACTTATTAAAATAGACGCCACATCCCTGTCATGTTTCTTCTGTAAACCCGCCACCTATTTTCACTTGCGCCTCCTTCATTTCAAGGACTTCCGCTTCCAGGTTTGTTTACTTCCACCGTCTTCAATTTCTTCCAAAAAAAAGCACCACTGATTAAAAAAATATATTCTAAAATCTGGAAATAATCCCAGAAGTCCACGCAAAAAAAAAACAGTTGCATATATGTATGCAACTATTGCAAATAGTTGCATACATACATGCAACTATTTGAATACACATGCACATATTTACGCACACCTCTTGAATAACTGCATACATATATGCAGTTTTTCTGTATAACTGCATATATATGTGCATTTATGTGAAAATATACGCAAAAGTGAACGTACTGCACGTATGTATGCAGTTGTTAAATAAATGCATGAAAAGTTTCATGTATTTAAAATATGTGCATGCATGTATGCGTTTATACTGCAGTTTTGATGCAGAATTGAAATAAAAGCATACACGTATGCAACTAATAGAATTAAATGCATCTTTTGATGCATTTCACTACATTTCGTTGTTTTTGTGTAATTTTTGATTTGACGTTGTTTTTTATGTTTTTTCGATCTGATTTTTTTCACGATTAATTGTTTTAATTAATTACGAATTTACGTATTTTTTTAATTTTTATTTTATTTTTTTGTAAATTTTTGAAAAATAGGGACTAAATTTACATTAAGTTTATGACAGGATGTGAGCCTAATTTAAAACCTTAACAGTGATCTGTAAAAAACGCACCCTTTGATTTATTAAGTAAAATATAAAAGTTGAATTTTGAACCCATAATAATTTGGAAAGTCAATGTAAATTACTTTAAATGGTTTATATAAGTATATAATAGTTTTCTAAGATATTTTGAAGTATCACAGAATAATGGTTATTACAGTTAAAACAGAGCTTGTCGCACAACGGCAATTCGTATATTTTAGATGCAAACTTTAAACGCTTTTAACTTTTGCAATCTAAATCGGATTTCCATGAAATGAAAAACGTTTGATTTCCATTAACATGAGCTTTCAAATGAGTGAAAGCGGATTTTAATTTTGAGTCATAATTTTCAAGGTATGTCTAAAACCGTTTTGGAAAAGGTCGCTGTAAGAGCAGTTGTCAACCATAACTATAAAAAAAAACCTATTTTTAATTGTTTTAAAAAAATATGGCAAAATTGGTAAAATCATTATAAATTATGTAAAAAAAAATTGAATTGTAAAGTTTAAGTTTTGGCTAAGATAATCGATATTTAGATCAAAGTAGTTAAGATAACATTTTTGTAACATTTTTTTAATGCAATGGTAACGCTTTCTTTGAAAACAGTCTATTTTGAAGTTTTGTACCGCAAACCGTTTTCCAAACTATAAGTAATCATTTGTAAATGATTGGTGGAATGTTTTCAAAGATTTAAAAGTATTGAAAATGTTTTATATGGAAATTAAATTGATTTATTTGATACTAAAACGGGGTTTTCAATTTTAAATAATTGGATATGGTTGGAGATAAATCTTTGAATGTTTGATATTAATCCGGTAGATGATGACTCTTACTATTTGAGGAATTTAAAAGGAAGTTCACAGTTATTCCGCTTATAGTGTGAGTTGGATACAGAGATTAATATTAAGTAAATGATATTTCTTTCCAGATCTAATGTCAAAGAGTTGGATAAATCTTTTAATTAAGATATGTGTTTCCCAATCTGATTGGGATAAGTTGGATAGAAATAATCTTCGGATATTTGATTTGAAATTCTTTGGTATAAACGTATACTATTTGAGGAATTTGGAAGATATTATTATTATTATATCGTTATTCCACTTATAGCATTCGTTGATTATGAGAATTGATATCGAAGATAAGTAGATACAATTTCTGTGTAACTTATGTTCAATATCGATTGATTTGGGTTTTGTCGTGAATCATATATTCAATAATATCATTCTTGAAACCCAATGAGATATAGTTATGGAAATTCATATCGTAATTTGAAGATTTAATCAAATCTCTGTTTTGAGGAAATTAAAAGTGAGTAATTGGAAAGAAAGTATAATCTTTTAGTTAAGATTAAAGAATAGAATACTGGAAAATCAATTTAATTAGAAACTATGGTTGAGATGTGGATTAAGGATTTTCAAAGGAAATTGGATTTCGATAACGAGTTATTGAATGGAAACTTAATTAAGGTTCTGAGGGTAAATTATGTTTGATTTAAGGGATGAGTGTTAAAAGAGATTGGTTTGGTCACGAAGTATAATTTTTTAAATTAAAGAGTATAAGGTTGTTTAATTGCTCAGATACAGTTGTTTCTCGCCCAGTTAGTTTTGCTGATGTTGCCAGTCAAACTTAAATTGATTTTTCCAAAAAACATATTGTTCTTTTTTTTAAGCTTAAAGAATACTTACTGAATCATAGCTTCTATATCTGCTTTGATTGTTGTAGTTTACAAATTAAAACTGTTCCTATACTATAGTTGCCTTAATTCGATCCATAATTACTATAACTGAAGCATTACAAAACCTTTGTTACTATCTTGATTACAATAGTTTACAATTTATTATTCTCTTTTCCCTCATTTAATAACTTCCGCTAAAGTTCAGGATCTGGATTTTTCAAGTGGTGGCTAAGGTAGTGTGGACTGACATGTCTCAATCGACCAATAGGAGTGGATCATGCCAGCATGGAGTTCTCGCATGCAAGTTTCAAGGCAAGCTTTCCTTCAATTACACAATATTATATTTAATATATTTTCACAAAGGTAGTTGATGTAAAATTATCGGTTTTCTTCTGATGTCAATTGCTAATAGAGTTCATATCTCCTATCATTTAAAAATAATGGCATGGAAAAAAATTTCTCCATTGTTTTTACTAATTTCGTGCCAAGTTCTTCATATGAAAGGTATATACACTACAAGAGGAATAGGGGTTTCCAACGGCCAGGGGCCGTTGGCGGCCGTTGGAAACCCCGTTGGAAGCCGTTGGTCAATCCGTTGGTATACGGATCAACGGCTTCCAACGACTTCCAACACAAACGACGCTTAATTTCCAATGGCTTCCAACTGATAAATAAGGACACGTGTATGATGTTTTGAGCAATTAGGCCGTTGGAAGCCGTTTGTATGGAATGACCTGTAAGCCGTCGCAAGCCGTTGGTCGCCGTTGGAAATCTGGGTGTTTTTTTTACAGATTTTAGATTTACCACTACAAGCCACACAACAAATATAAAACATTCTGAACTGCTCCATTTCGAGCATATAACTCACAATCTCAACCATATATACACCCAAACACAATACGAAATAAAAAACAAACACAAAACACATAAATTAACCAATATTTACATAACATTACCACCAAACTTCGCCAAAACAACACCAAACCATGACCCAACCATCACCATGTCCAAGATAACATAACCATCTCCAAACAACATAACCAACACCATGTCCAAACCGTACCATCACCAAACCATCATAACATTATGTCCAAACCATCATAACAAAATATATACAACTACCATGCATGTAGCAAGCCTCACCAACTCTCAATACACATCATAACAAGCTAACCTGATCAACTCTCTCCCCCTGAAGATGAAGGTGTCGTACTGTGCTGGGCAATGTACTCCGCCAATCGCTGGTTAAGCAACTCCATCTGCTCTTCACGGCGACGATCACGTTCATGAAGCTCTGCAATCTGTGCTTTCAACTGTGCATTTCTTCCTTTTCCTGAGCCTTCTGATACATCTACTGAGATGCTGTAATCTGTATATAATTTCAGATTTTCAGTATTTCATAATAGTAGTTCGAATACATTTGAGTTTTTATTATAAATTTTAGTATTACCTCTAGATTTCCATAACCATATCGTCTGTTTCGGGTAGCAGGATCCATGACAGCATCAAATATCTTGTCCTCATCTTCCTTGGTCAGCTCAGTCCTCCCTGCAGCTTCCAGTACCTGCGCCCTTTGCTCCTGAAATTTCTCCTGTTAAACAAAAATAAAATAAATTTAGATAACACTATTTTAATTAAATTATAAGTCTACTTAACTATTTTATACTTACATATCTCTCACGCGCCTTATCATCATGGTCCCAAGTGTACAAAACTGAGCCTGTGTCGTCAGTCTGACTCAATGCATGTGTATGCTCGAAAACATCCCAGTACGACACAGGAGCCATACGCGCTCTCTCCTGAAATAAGCATGCACACATGTAAATTAAAACTTAAATCAACTATTAATTTTAACTAGTTATGAATTAAAATTTTAAACTGTGCAATTACAAAATATACCAGATCCTCACGATGATGCTGAAATGACTTGGACCCACCTCGATGCATAACGGGATTCTTGCTCCTATTAGCTGCATTTCTCTCAGACGAGGCCTATACATTTAAATTTAAAAAAAATGTCTTAGTCTAAATCACATACTAATTGAATAGAATAATTTAAATCAAAAATATGCAGTAAAATTTACCAGAAAGTCCTCATCGCTATTCCAATAAGTAAGTAGATCATTCCACACTGACTCGCTCACCCAAGACTGCCTTTTCCCACTTGATTTTAAAATGTTCATTATTTGTCTGTAATTTGCTGCCACTTTACTGTTCCAGTGGTGATTAACGAGATCCAAATCCGTCTCCTGGAGATCCATCGCACCCTGCGTTTTTTATATAAATAGCATACATATAAAGTTATCAAATAGGAGCATGTACTTAATATAAGAAATGTTATATCATACATACGTACCAAAAAATCCTGCCATATGGTCTCCTTAACTAAGTCGGGTATCGAGCTCCAAGTGGGCCAACATGCAGTCATGCGGGCCTGATAAGCACGTTTTGATATCCTCAAAACGGTATTGGACGGCTCCAACTCAAACCACCTGTGTTAAACGGGAAAAAAATACATGGTTGCTAGAACAACAATTTAAATAATTTATTGTACTTAAATTAAATTTATACTAAAAACTTAGTTTTTACCCTTTTGATGCTTTTGGCTTAAGCTAGACCACAGGACGGGATAACTCCGACGATGGACCACCCTCCTTGCCACCTGACGCCATACCTGTTACAAACAAAAACATAATAAAACATAACATAACATGACATAACATGACGTAACATAACAGAACATGAACGAACTATATGTAAAAACATGGTATTAGATAACATGATTACTTGATAATAGAAATGTCATAACATGAGTACAAGTTTGTTTCATAGAAGTGTTAAATATAAGTTTGATTCATAGATTTGTCTAGTTAACATATGATCGAGTTTGATTCATAGAAGTGTTAAATATAAGTTTGATTCATAGATATGTCTAGTTAATATATGAGTTTGATTCATAGAAATGTCATAAAAATAAATATATGGTTACTTGATAATAGAAATGTCATAACATAAAATTACCTTTTGAAAATGAGGAGTATTAGTTAGTCGTCCTCATCACTTTCAAATTCCGACTCTATTTCCTCCTCCATGTATGGTTCATCTGTAGTCTCAAATACATCAATTAATGCATTCGATTCATTGTTTAGAGGTCCAAAATCTGTTTGATCGTCGGTTATTACTATTTCTGCATTGTCCTCGACGTCTGCTTGATAAGCTTGGTCATCGGGAATATTACGCCCGTCAAATGTAAACCTTGCTTTTGTTTTGAAAACAGCCAACCAATCTATTTTGTCTCTTCTCATAGAAGGATAAGGAGCATAATATACTTGAAGAGCCTGTTTGGCTAGTACGAAAGGGTCGTACTTATAATAATGGGACGTATGTCTTACTTCTATAAGATTATATTTTGGGTGCACGTTGATTCCAGAACCTGGAACGTTGCTGAACCAGTTGCATTTAAACAAAAATACTTCTTCCGTGGGTCTTGTGAAATATGTCAATTGCAAAATCTGGTTTAGCACGCCATAAAAATCGTGTATATGGTCATTTGGATCATCACTGCCTTTAGAAAATACACCGCTATTGTCAGTTAATTTTTCAGCACCATATTCTTTAGTGTTAAATTTATATCCATTGACAAAGAATATTGGATATGTCTTCACATTTATTTTAGGTCCCAATGCCAAATGTTTCAATCCTTCATCCACAATACAATTTGTTGGATCAAAAACATAATTAATAAACCAACTAGCGAATTCTTTGTTGATATCGCCGTTTGGATACTGTGATTCATAAATGCTGCAATTATAGGACATACGTTACATATATGATTAAAGATACAATACATGTATACATAGATGCATAAGTACAGTACCTAACGAACGGTGCAACTTCGGTGCAATTGAGAAGAATATATGTGTGTGCTGCATTGTAATTTTTATCGTTCAGTCATTCCTCCACACATCTACCAGAAGGTCGACCATGTTTTTTAAAAATAGATAAAGTCGCTTGGCAGTCATCTTGATCAATTTCTTCATCATTACGTGCAGTACTTGCAAATGAGATGTTCACATGATCACTAAAATAATGAGAGAAAAAAAATGAAGCTTCTTCTTCAATGTATGATTTGTAAATAGAACCTTCAACTCTAGCTTTCTGCCTCACTTTTTTCTTTAGATGATTTAAATACCTGTTTAGAATTATTGTAGATTATTTTTTCATACACTTAACCAAAATTTAATTAACTGAATATTAATATACCTTTCAAATGGATACATCCATCCGTATTGCACAGGCCTCGAAGACGTGCTTCTGATGGAAGATGAATAGGTAAATGCTCCATAACATTGAAAAACCCTAGAGGAAATATTTTTTCCAATTTGCAGAGTAATATGGGGATTTCTTCCTCTAGTTTACGTAGATGGTCAATTTTTAATGTAGATGAACAATGCTCTTTATAGAAAAAACTAAGCTCTGTTACAACAGTCCAAACTTTCACGGCAATAGTTCTTTGAAAGCGACGGGCAATAAATTTTCCATCATAACATGACAGTCGTGGCTTTTCATCCCGCTAAGTTTATTGTTTTTATAGTCAACACATCTACGAAGATTGGAAGATATACCATCCGGGAATCTTAACCCTTCCATCCATTGTAAAAATATTTTTATTTGATTAGTATCCAGTTCATAGCACGCTTTCGGTTTTCTGGTGTCATTTGGCTTTATATGAAGCTCCGGACGATTACATATTACTTCAATATCACGTCTGGATTTCAAATCATCTTTCGTCTTCCCTTTGACATTCAAAATTGTATTGATTACGTTATCAAACACGTTTTTCTCATTATGCATCACGTCCATATTATGACGAATCAGAAGATCTTTCCAATAAGGCAACTCCCAAAATATGCTTTGTTTCCACCAATTATGAATTGATGATTTACCTTGAATTTCTGTCTGTACTCCGATTTCATGAATCTTGGGAAAATATTGTACAAATTCATAAATTTCCTCACTTGTCCATACTTTAGGTGGTCGCAAAGTTTCAAGTCTATTGGCTGTAAAAAATTTCTTATCCCTTCTAAAAGGATGATTAATATGAAGAAAACATCTATGACAGTCAAACCATGAAATTTTCTTTCCAATAGGTAAAGAAAATGCTCTTGTTTCTTCCATACAGCATGGACAAGCTAGACGACCAGCCGTACTCCAACCTAAAAGCATCACATAAGAAGGAAAATCGCTAATTGTCCACAATAGAGAAGTATGCATACGAAAGTTTTTCTTTTGGGAAATATCATATGTTTCTACCCCTTCATACCACAATTTTTTTAATTCTTCAATCAACGGTTGTAAATAAACATCGATTCCTTGTGTCGGATCATCGGGACCAGGAACGACAATTGTAAGAAACATATAAGGAGTTTTCATACACATCCACATAGGTAAATTATAAGGTGTTACAATTACTGGCCAGGACGAATATTTAGAACCAAATTGAGAAAATGGTGAAAACCCATCCGTACATAAACTTAGTCTAACATTGCGACTCTCAGATGAAAAATTGGGATACTTTTGATCAAAATGCTTCCATGCTTCTCCATCAGATGGGTGTGTTAATGTACCTTCTTCCTGTGTTCTCACCTTGTGCCATCTCATATATTACGCGTTTACAGAAGATACATATAACCTTTGAAGTCTAGGAATAATCGGTAAATAATGCATACGTTTATACGGGACTTCCTTTCCCTATTTCTTTCTTGGTTGGTATCTTTCTTGATTACATATTCTACAATTCTTAAGCTTGATATCTTCCTTCCAAAATAGCATGCAACCCTTTAGACATTTATCTATTTTTTGATACGGTAAACCAAAGGCTGACATCATTTTTTTTACTTCATAATGGTTTTCGCACATTAAATTATTGGGAGGCATATGCCGCTTCGCAGCTTGTAGAACGGCTGTAAATCTAGCTTCTGTGAGGTTGTATTTAGATTTCATCGCAATGTATTCAGCAGTTACTGATAATTGAGTTCCGCTTTCACAGCCTTCCCAAAGGGTTTTTTTGCGTCATCTAATAAGTCATATAGTTTTTTGGCTTCAATATTTGGTTCTTCTTCATCATTACCATCGTCATCATTACCAAGGTTTTCATTAAATTGTTGAACCGGGAACATAGAACGTGTAGCATCTTCAACCATTTGTTCTACGAGATTCGTCGTGGCAATTTCATTATTCGCTACCTCCTCAACTTGTGTAGAAGTAGATGCTAACGGTTCTCCATGACGATCCCAAACTAAATAGTTCGGCACAAAACCGTACTGATGCAAATGAACTCTAACCATTTTCGGCACAAATGACGTCGTTTCCATTGTTACTTAAAGAGAAATCAATAAACACGCTGACACCATTAATAAAATGTTTGTTTATTGTGCCATCGGTTTCTCTTCGTTTGTACATCCAGCTTCGATCATTAAAATAATCGTCCATTTTTTCTAAGTACATATAAAATTAGAAAGAATTATATAAAATTAGATTCATAATTTTTGTGTCCGATCGCTCAAACGCTAAGATTGTATTTTATTGAAAACATTTCTTTTACATATTAATTACGATGATAAAATTTGCATTGACAATGTGTTAAAACAATTTTAGTGATTAATGCATGTTATGTCAATTGATCATTTAATGGTGGGTTATCCTAACTCCCATTACAAATACAATAACGTAATTAAATCACGTAAATCTTTTCAATTTAAACGATTCAACAAAATTTCGGCAGCACTTCCCTTTAGTTCCCTGAATAGTACACAACTGTGTGTACATAGGGAACATAAAGGAAGTGCTTTTGAAATTTTGAGAACCGTTTAAAATGAAATATTTTACGAGATTTAATTTCGTTATTGTATTCGTAACTTGTCCAATACAAAGGACAAATCCAATAAATATTGTATACAATGAATATAAATGTCCGTTCCGTTAATAAAACGAACATCATATCATAATTATATACAATACTTATCAGACGAGGCCAAAAAACTCTCTAAGGCTTTATGAATATAAAATATTATATGATTTTCTTTTTTTTATTGAAGTGTTTTTTGTACACCTTTGTGCGCCTTAGCGCCGTTGTGCGCCTTAGCCCAAAAAACACAAACTTAAATATATGTATTTCCACGACACGTTTTCGACAAATTAAATATGGTTTTCGATGAATTGGGCCTTAACCAAATAAACAAATGCAGAGTGTCAACTATATATACGTGTATATATATATACATAACACTATATATATGCATATATACATAGTCAACTTTAACTAATCAAACCCTAGATTATAAACATAATCAATAAAATCTATAAACACAATCTCAATAACAACAACTACTTCAACTAATTCAAACCCTAGATCATAATAACAACTAAGTAATTTATTAATAAAAACCCTAAATTAGCAACTAAAATGATTAAACCCCATATTAACAACTAATTAACAACACTACACACACAAACATACTCTAATTATGCTTCAATTACACTATACATAAGGTATTAAACAAAAATTAGGATAAACACATACCTAAAAATCGGAGAGAATAGGAGATTAGAGAGGATGAGAGAGTGCTTTGATAGAGTAGGAGAGACCCTAGGCGGAAGATGGAGCGAAATTGGCGATTTCAGAAATGAAATGGGGGAATATTGGGGATTTTGGGGTAAAAACCGTGGGTTTGGAGAAATGAAGAAGAAGAAGCAACATCGACTGATTTGTGCTCCAGTCCATGTAACGGGGGGAACGGCTTCCAACGGCTTCAAACCAACGACCGCAAATAGTTTCCAACGGCGTATATTTTACATACGGAATACAGATACGTATTTTGGCTTCCGTTGGAAGTCGTTGGTCAACAACCGTTGGAGGCCGTTGGAAGTGTCCGTTGCAATACTGTTCAATTCTTTTAGTGAAAAGAACACTGCTTCATTGTTCTAAGTTGCTAATAAGAACTTGAATAAATTTGTGGCCATTATTAAACGTTTTGCTATCAATTTTAGAGAGTTCATAAGAATATTTCAAGAAATTCTTTGAGAACAAAGTTGAAACTATACTGCCAGAACATAAGAAGGTTAAACTGAAAGTTCTGTGTGATTCACTGAATTCAGGTTTAAAAGATGCAACATCATATTCTGAGTGAATATATGACTGATTCAAAGGAAAACCCCAAAATCTTATTGCTCAAAGGAAAGTTCAAAAGCTTCTACTACGATTTTTTTCTAGCTTTGCTTTATTTAAAAATGGATAAAATTTCAGACAGTTGAATCAAATAAATTTCATGATTTTTATGTATTTATATACTGAATGCTCTTTTCAATATTTGTTTCAGTTGAATTATACATAGAAATTTGATAATTGAATCATATATAATTTTTTCAGAATAATATCAAGACATTTATGTTCTAAAAAACTCAATACCATGTAACTGTTTATTTTGGCAAAGTGAAAGACCTACATGAATTCAGTGTAAAATGGTTTAAAATACCATAAAACCAATGACAATTGAACATAATACTGTCAGCAATTTCAACATACAAAGTTAAGCGCGTACTTAATTTCGATCAGTGTTCGAAAAATAAAGTCTACTAACAATCCATATACCTGAAACCAATTAATTTCCCTTCGTTTTCATGGTTGGTATTCTACAGCACTACACCAAAACCATGAATTTGCAACGTTTTTTAGCCGTTACAAATGCCTTTTGCAACGGCTTTCAGCCGTTGCTAAGACCTGCATTACAAACAAATAGCAACGGCCCAAAGCCGTTGCTAAATTTGTTTTTTGCAACGGCTTTAAGCCGTTGCAAAATTTTCATTTGCAACGGCTTTAATCCGTTGCAAAATTTGTTTTGCAACGGCTTCTCTCTGTTGCATTATGTTCTACTAACAACAATTGTTGTCTGCCACAATGGCTATGGGCCGTTGTTTTTTAATTTAGCAACGGATTTTGGCTGTTGCTAAGCTGAAACCTTTACAAAAAAAATATTTTTTTTATACCGTTCCCGACATTTCATATACGCAGAAATCTTTGCATATTTGATATAAATACCATAACTGTTCATAATATCACGATATTTTCAATACATTCAACATCAGTAACCAAAGTAATATTACACTACATTTTGAGTTCACCAAATCAATATTAGAGCACACATGTCACAATTGAAATAGCATACCACAAACACTACATTTAAACTGCACCATAGTTTAATAGACAAACAAAAGGATAAAACATAGTTTCTGGAATGGCCATAAATAAGCAGTGTATCCGCCATACGCCAGCGTAGACTGCTTCGCTTCATACAATTAACCTGCCAAGTAAAATATATTCAAACCATTAATTTTACGTCATGAACACATATACTAACCACTGAACATATGTCAAGAGGAAAAAAGTTCCAAAGAAAATTATTCCAAGAACCTGCCATTTCTAGAAAAATGTAGCATCTACCAACATAATATCCAACTCAGGAGTATTTCCTGCCATTTGTATTACATTTTTACCTAAAAATGGAATTTTGGCATTCTGTTTCAGTATTGCATATCTAATCAACCATAAAGATGAGCATTTTTTTGGTTAGAAAAAGTGGAAAATATAAGCAGGACTAACAGGCAACATCATAACTATTATTCCAACTCACCAGATTGTGCTGAAAATACTTAATTATCTTGCAATGGACAAATATTCTGTTGTGGTTTAAGCCTCTGTATATATGAACTCATTCATATATAAACTACAAGTTCTGAAATTGATGTGGCCATAAGCTCTTGCAGAAAGCTGGTTTTTTTGCCCAACCAATACAATACATAAGTTTCAGTTTTTCCATTTTTAGTATAATAACTGGACTGGAATTTCTCCATTTAACGAACTAAACATTCAAATATAAATGTATATGTAACAATGACATTTCTCCATTTTTAGTATAATAACCATACTGGAATTTGTGAATGCAAAACATCCAAATGCACAGTACAAAATATTCAGATATGGGCATCAATACCGAATAATTTGTGTGTGGACCTGAACTGAAATTTGCATGACTTTGTAGATACTTCCTATTGAAGTCATTGAGACCTAAACTAAAGTCAATGAGGATAATTTTTTGTTTGTTATCAAAAGTGGCCTTCTGCCTTTATTATTAAAACTATTTTCAGGCTGAAATATAGTTTCAGGATCATTAGGATTTTAAGCAGAGATTACATAAACCATTTCCGCCAGTAATGACGATGCAATCTTGCTTGATTTGTTGGAACATCATAAACAGTTTATGAATTCGCAGAAAATTCCGGTTGATTTTTCCTAGTATGACTGGTAAGTATGGTATAAAATTTTAAATGTCTAACTAGCATTCATGTATCAGAATCAAACATTTATTGGTATATAAGACACTGATAGGATGTTCATATTAACTAGCATTCATGTATCAGAATCACATCGAAACATTTATTGGTATATAAACCAACTTTTAGTTCTAAATGTTGTGAATATTCCTACTTGTGACTAGTTCGATCGATTTTCTCAACAATCTGTTTTTTAGGTGTTATCATAAAGTCTAAGTTTGTAGAGACAAATATGATGTACTATTTCAGGAAAAGTTCGTCTCGTGTTTTCATATCGACTGCCAGTTTATAATTAAACACAATGTCACTTCATAAATAGTAAATACATAGTTGCCTGTTATCCACTTATTCACTTCATTTTCCAGTTTTCTGCTTCTCCATTTGTTCTAACCAACATAATAGTAAATACATAGTTTTCAGGTAAACAGAAACATAATAGTAAACAGACTTTTATATTTGATTGTGGTTAAATAAAAAAATTGGAACCTTATACTTGGTTTGTAAAGTAATCAGGTAAACACCCCGTGTGCATATCAAGGTTGTCAATGTTAGCTCTACTGGGTATTCCTTTAGATTACTTGCCTGTTGACACCGTCGAATCAATAAAATAAAATAAAAAGACTTACATCGGCGTCGTCTGATTTGTATGAGCAAAAAAGACTTACCTGAATAATGAAGAAGAGAGCCTAACTGATGCAACTTACGATGATCATGAAAGTACCAACAAGAAAATGGCTGTGATTGGTATTAGCAGCTACCTCCTGGTGGCTTTTTCATTTAGACCAAATAAATTCAACTACTGGGCCTTTGTATACGATCATTAGCAGTGCTCCTAGTACTGTTATTATTGTTCCTGCAACTTTCGCCTGCCCTCGTATGCTCTTTATCTTCACCTTCTCCATCCTAGTTGTTTGATCAAGTAGCATGTTTCAAAACCTGAAATACTTAAATTTGAGAAACTAATATAAGGGTTTTGCTGGAAAATCATGTACCTAAGTATGACAGCAAGTACGAAGGTGACTGCAGGGAGTATGTTGTAGAGTGCAGATGCAAAACTTGTCGATGTCGCATTATTTCCTATGTAGTATAAATTCTGATCAAGCACTAGTCTGAAAATTTTGAAATTTGTTTTATACGTCTTATTAGTCACTTATAAATTTAATTTTATGCATAAAAAATTGAATTAGAGATGAGCTTGTGCTTACTCTAGCAGTCCCATGAGCATTATTTTGAGGAAGACGCGTAAAGTCATCTTTTGGTCTAATTCTTTTGCTGCAATATACATTGATACGTCATAGTTGATAGATTTTTGTCCAAATTTTTTTACATAGTGTTGAATTTTACATGATCCCATACCAAATCAGTGTATGGATCTAGTGGCTAATGCTATTATTATTATTTTTATTATGGAAAACAGGAGAAGAACAAATTAGTTTATAGTTTAGTGGAATTTGAGTGTGCAATGATTGATGACTAAAGCACATAGGGTGATATCAAAGTTAATAACCATATGTTTTGTTTGAAGACTTAAGACAAAGGCAAATCAAACAACAATAAAAACATATGAAACATGCTGATACTTGTTGCATAATAAATAATCAGCCTAAATTTCTTAGTAATGTACACTTTATTGTACATAAAATTTCGAATCCTATTACTAGGTCATAGGGGATATCGATCGATTAGCAAGAGCAAATGATTTTGTGATATATCATACATTTGTATCGTAATTAAGCACATAACTTGAACTATCCATTTATTCACCGTGGAAATCATGAAGATGCATGCAACATTGACTGTTATGTTAAGTGTTATATTACTGCAATTGTTTTTTGAATAAATATGGTAGCATCCACGCATCTAGATGAATAGTAAAGTTAAATAAGTAGGAGAGGTACGAACTTTTCAAACCATAATGCAAAAGGAGCCATGACAGCTGCTGCAACAACATTCCTATAAACCACAAAAACGAAATGGTTCATGCCAAGCTTAAGCGATGCAATCGACACTACGCACATGCCTGCATAACCAAACTGCAGGAAAACCATAGCCAAATAAGGCTTTAGCGACTTCAACACTTCTTTAAAACCAGACATTGTTACTTTGTTATGCACAGTCAAGTGCTTTTAAGTATCCCAGTGAGAGGATCCATTCAGCTCAAATTTGAGTGATAAAGAATTTCCACAACACAGGTGGCCAAATGGGTATTTCTCAGCCATTTGAGGGATTCAAGTTTCCGAAATGGTCTAATGAACCAGGTAATTTTATCATCCAGTCCATGAGGCAACCCTCCCGAAAATTATTCAGATGAGATCAGATGCTTGAACTATGTTCGGGTAGAGGATGAGCTTGGATGTTGAATGGCACTCAACGATTTGTCGGACATCTATAGTTTCATCGAGTTGCCTTTAGGTACTCGAAGTTCTAGGAACGATGAGGATGACTAGGCTTCATGTGATACTTTCAGATGGCACAATGTTGACTCAAGCAAGAAGCAATGTGACAGTCAAATTCTAATATGAGCAGACATTGTAAAAGGATCTGATGCACACCATAGATGACATATCGTCATGACATAGATTACAGCTTTAAGTGGTACATGTAAATCTAACATCTCGATGTAAATTCATCCAATCACCAATTAATTTGGTGCTAGATATTTATCTCCAGCATACATGCAGAGTTGCAGGGCTATTCCTACATTTAGGGTGCAAAGATGGTCATGTAGAAGTTTAATAAACCGACATGATGCTTAATAATCAATCCGATTTTATGGGCATATTGATTATCACTTGGTATTGAACGTTACATGGCATCATAACACGGTATACTATATAGAATGTAGAATATTTAATATGATTCCAACATACAGGAAGGTGAACTGTGTGTTGTAACAGCTTACAATCTATGCTTATATATTGGTTAAATATAAGACCTGGCCCAAGGATAAATTCATCAAAAACTTTTCTTATGATTATTGTCCAATATTAAACCCATGATATTGCGTACCAGATTGCATGAAGCATTTCTTATTCTAGCGCTATAGCCAAAAACCCTGTTCCCAGTACCGGATTGCATGAAGCATTTCCTATTCTAGCACTATAGCCAAAAACCCTGTTCCCAGGAAAGGGTCAGTGAGTTCATAGCAATTAGATTTACCCTAATTCCAACCATTAGAGTACAAAAAAAAGTCATAACTATATTTTATTTTATTACATCTCAGAATATTCTTATGAAAGATCTAAAGTAACACACAGTGTCAGCCGAAGAAATCCGAGTAAGTATATGCAACTATACAATATAATGACACTGAAGTGAAATAACATAAAAAATAAAAGATGTCGCGATAGGGTATTTAAAGTTTCTTATAAACATCAACTATATTTGGATATTACAATCTCAAAATTAGGGTATTATAAAATGGATCGATGATAAATGATTTAAACGAAGAACAGTTTTATACCTTGAGTCGAGCGAGATTACGGTAAATAACCACAAATAACCAGTTTTCAAGTAGTAAGCTTAATTTTAAATTTACAGCTTAGTAAAATAACTAGTGTATGCAGGACAGCAATAGCAGTACTTAGTAAATTAGAATACATCAAAGAGACACCTTTGAAATTAGTCATCCAATTCTCATGAGCATGTGTCCACCAAGTCTAATAAAAACATCCAGTTATTGTGAACAAATACATTCATTTAGAAAAATATTTTCAATCAAGACATTACTTACAGAATTAACTGAATTAAAGCAGAGAACTGTGAATGAAATATTAATACAACAAAGAGGGTGAAACAAAACTACCCGTTTCAGGAAAAACTACCGTCATTTAATCTGCTGATAAGAAACTACCCAATTCAAAAATAATAATAACCGACCCAAGGAAACATGGTAACATGATTTTAGATTTGAACAAAACAGCATTCATTAAAAAGATGGTGTTTACCGTTCGGTACGTAACGACTAGGGCTTCTTCGCACAATCGCAAAAAGATGATGAAAAGAAGAGTAGAACAAAAAGAATAAATATGACTAGGGTTTCTAGAATAAATACGACTAGGGTTTCTAGAATAAATACGACTAGGGTTTCTATGACACTAAATCAACAAGAAAACACCCAAAATCAATTGCATACCTAGAGTCGAGCGACTTCGATCTCGAGATTTGGAAGCTTTCGATCTGGAAATTTTGAAGAATTTGATATGGAAAATTTGAAGAATTCGATCGAGAAAGTGATTTTTTTGATCGTGGAAAAATGGATTGCTTTTTTTTTTATATTTCTGCGTGATTTGGAAAATGAAGGCGTAAGAGTGTGCTACATTGGGAACGGGGTGTATGGATGAGCGTACTTATTTTTAGAACGGCTTTAAGCCGCTGCAAAATGCGGAACGGATGGTAGCCGTGGTGTAAATATTTGCAACGGACTTTAGTCGTTGCTATTTCGCAACGGTCCTAAGCCGTTGCGAATCTTCCACCTCTGGGAGTTGCAAAATGGCTTGTATGGTGTAGTGCAGCTACAAACTATTTCTAAAATATATGAACAACCCAATATATACCAATCTATGAGCATGTATAGTCAATTTCAAGCCAACCAAATGTGCCTATCCGGATTATTCCACTGATTTTATGTATCAAATATCGGCTAACAAAGGAAGATGTAACAGAATTTCAAGAGGCTCTGTGTCGGCTGCCATGACAATAAACTCTGAAATTCCCTTATTCAAGGTTTTGGTCGCTACAATCACATTTCAGAACGGTAAATCCAAATTCCATTGTTAAAAAAGGATTCGAACTACAAAACAAAGGGAAAAATAAAACCAATTTTTGACACCTAGATCATAGGAAATTCAACAACCATTTCAGAACGGTAAATCCAAATTCAATTGTTAAAAAAATGATTCGAACAACAAAAAGAAAGGGAAAAAAGTAATTTTTCATACCTGGATTGTAGAAAATACAACAAATTCGTAGCTATGATCAAATCTGATAGATCGTTTGTTAACTGGATTGGACGGTGGTAAATCAGATTTTTTTTTTGAGAAACGAAATTTGGAATTTGGAGAAGAAATAGGCATACGACAGAAATAGAATATGAGTGGAAGACACAAATTTTTTGGCTTGAAGGGTTACGAAATTTGAAAAAAGAGGAGAAATAGGGATGGAGAAGAAAGAGGAACATACGAGAAACGGGGATACGAGAGATAAAATATGAGAGGAAGACGCATTTTTTTTGGTTTTAGAGAATTTTGTTTTGGGCAATGACAGTAAGTAAACCTCCCTAACGGTCGGTTTGATAAAGAAAAACACCGAAATTAAACCGGAATTCCAAATTTTCTGCATGATCGGAATGGAACAGAAAACCAGGATTTCAAATCTTGGTTTGAAATAGCATCTGGAATTAGTCGTATGCACAAATTCAGTAGCGGGAGGTGATCACCTCTTAAACAATCTTAATTCCATTAGAGAAAACATAATATTGATTTATCTTTCAACCAGAGTCCACCGACATTACATGTTAGTTGTATCGTATTTCCTAACATCATTTCAGTTGCAGCCATTCCAAGTCTTTGGTTGAGAATTATTTTTTCTAAGCTCTTAACAACATTTAATCAGAGCAGATTGTGAATGGAGCTGGATATATTGAAGGTTCATATTTTTAGGGAGGAAGAAATCAAGTGGCGAGAATCAACAACATGGAATATAGTTCTTTTTCCTCAGGAAATAGGGAACATGGGAAAACTTAATTTCCAAAATCAAATCAATGAAGGAACTTATAGAAAAAGATGATGAACAAGCACCAATTGTGATAGGTATGACGTTCTTGCTCCCAGCAAGGTCAGGATGTTGACCAACTTTCTGGTTAATCTAGCCATGTTCGTAATGATAATTTTCTCAACAATCAAACTGTTACATTACTAAAGAGCAAAATTTTGCTGTTTCATTTCATTACATAGACAGTGCACTGTTTTATAATCATTGTTTTATGGAATAAATTGTTAAGTCGGTTTTTATTTTATTCCTTATGTTGTGCTGAATAAACCTTACCATGTGATCACCCGTTTGATTATTCAGTTACGTTGAATATCACACTAAGTTATATTGTTTAGGTTTCAACTTTTAGGCTCAAATTATTACACGAAACATATTAGATTATTGTATAATTTTGTTTTAGTCTTACTTCAGACTAAACTGTAACAACTTGGTCATAAGTTCATTGTTTTCCCAGATGGTGCTATTCAAATATCATCTACAACTTTGCTCAGTGTTCCTTGGATTAATTTTATATTAAGAATTTGATTAACTGTGATGTATTCCTGTTTATATAATAGAGTCCATACCATTTTATTTTTTCATATTTATAGACCAACAATGTTGGAGCAAATTTATGCAAAAGGGATGAAGGATAATCAGAGTCAAGAATTGCAGCTGATGGTTAGAGGTGCATCTTTGTATTGTTGCAGAAGCGTGGCATGGATGATATATTGGTTAAAATAACAATATTGTATAATAGGATTATAAATATCTTGGGGATGAAAAGTGAACAAAATACCATCCATACAATTTCTTTTAACATATATAATTTTACGCAGAGGTGCGCCAAAATTCAGTTTATTTTAGGCATACGCATGAGGCTAACAACATTGTTTTTTGCCTTACCACTTACCACTACAACAAGAAACATTGTTTACTATCATCATTTACAAAAAAAGCAATAAAATTGTATGACAAACTAATCATCATGTATTGTTATTAATTGGTTCAAAAACAAATAAATCTGAAATTAATAAAAAATATCTATCAATACTTTCGTGTACTGACACTCCAAATATCGTTAAAGAGGGGTTATTTTAAAAAAAATACTTCATTCTTCGAAAAATTGTTAAGGAGCTACATAAATATATTATTTCATACTACTAAATATTCTAGGGTTGCTCTTTCAAATTAGATTTAAAAAAAAAGTTATTCGATAACGAAAACTAAATTAAAATAAGCAGTTCGTCACAACTGCACCGAATGCAGCATGTAATTAATTATGTATGTATTCGACGGTGATATGTCGAAAATTAATAATCATTTCAGTGGGTTGCCTCCGTAATTGTAAAAATCAGCATATTTATGTCAACAACAACAACAATAATAAAATTTTTGATCCTATTTCTCCAAAAACACTTATTTTTTTAGGTTTTTTTTTTTAAAAACTGATGTATGCGAATCGAGAAAAAAATTACTACGGTTCTTGCAATATTTGCTAAGGTAAAATTAATTTTTTTGTTAAGAGGCTAAACGATTAATAAGGTAAAATTACATTTATTTGTTAAGAGACTACTTTCCTCACTGGTACCCCTTAACAGTTTTTGAAAGAAAAAAAATTGATCTTTCCTTAACAATATTTGGAGTGTCAATAACAATGCCCATACTTTTCATATAACACATGATTTTGTAAATAAGTCTTAATAAAAAAGAGAAGTCAATAAGTTTTTTTGTTTTTTTTTTGGACAAAGCAAGTTTTTATGATTTTACCTATGCTGAAAGAAATAACCCATGTTTTACCTATGACATATGAATATTATTTATTGACAATTTTTATATTTAAATATTATAAACATGAAAACAAAATATATACATGTGTATATTTGTGTATAATGCCAAAATATGCCACAAACTTCTCTAGGAGGGAAAATACAAATTCTGTATGATGATACCAGGTCAGCTATTGACTTAGGGGATGTTACATTTTAGGCTACTTCCATTTTTTATTGTCAAATTATGTAATGTTCATCGTTTAGGACAATGGACAAAATATTATATGCATGGAAGGTTGTTGAATCCTATGCTTCACAGAACCAAAAAATAATCTAAAGTAGTCGGTTCAATCATGCGCGTGTTCTACTATTAAACAAACTGGTTTGTTTATTTTGGTTCACGATTTCATTATTTCAACCAAACAATAATCTTTTCTTTTTATATGTACCCGGGTTATGGTACCATATCGAGAAGAGGTGAAGATGTAAATTAGTACTATGAAATCTCTTTTATAGTGGCTACCGTCTATATGTTTAAAGTTTTTTGTTTTTTTAAAAATGAAAACATAAAATAAGAAAAGACAGAATTTAGTCATTCTCTCCAACAGCTCACAAAAACTATTTCCACAGAAAAAGCTACAGAAACTGTGCACACACAAACAACAAATACAAACCAACAAGATACAAAGAAATCATAGGAAGGCTAAATAATTACTTATATCCTTCCTTGTTGATAATGATGATTATACCGGAAAAAAAGAGTGTTGAAAAGAAGATCATTTTCTCGTTTCCTCTGGTTCGTACTGTTTTTCTTCTTTCCTCTAATTACTTATACTCTTTCCAATTACTACTAGATTTGGCATGACTCTTTACCTGTTTGTGTTTTTCATTTTAGCGATGCCCCCACGGAATAATAATCACATATGTAACCTGATATACATTATATCTTCTTCAAAGAGTGAGAAAATAAACAAGATTAAGAAGATTAAGCTACGTGCATATAACATCAACATTGAGTGAACATAAACATCAATTTTTATTATAGGATAGTACTTCTCCTTTTCAAATAATACGACATAGAAATAAAAAAAGATCACATGCGATAACCATTTAGGAATCCAAGGCCAAAATCAGCAGCACTTGTTATCACAACAATTTGGAGTTGGAACGGTAATACATTCGAAAAAACAGTGATAGGCACTACAGCTCTTGCGACAACACTCGTTGCACTTCCCATAGTCCGCAATGCACCCACCAACCAAACAAAAGAGCAGCATAGCAAATGCTATGATAAAATTCAAATATCCTTTGCTAGTGGCCATGTATATATTTTGATTTTCTTATAACTAGTTTTCTCTCTTTTGATTCTAGGATGTTTGCTTCATTCATTTATAGGGCGGAGGAATGCAATGCAAGGTCTTTAGAAGGAAGGAGTTAACTCCTTTTTAAAATAAATCTCCTGAACATAAAAAGAAATGTCTCTATGGTATGCTTTTTATTGGAATAAATGTCATTGATTTTCTAACCTTTCATATTACTTTGTATCATTAAAGGAGATCATTTACTCTGAAAATGGTCTAATACCTTCTTGATTCGTTAAAGGAACAAAGGACGGAACTGCTTGAAAAGCAGACATAAGATGCTTGCCATATGTTTCGAAAAGATTATGAAGCATGCCCAGTAAGCCTCCATATAATTCTTGCACTTATTCTTGATTGAAATATGATTTATTTAATAATCTTAACATCAAACCTCAAACCTCAAACTTGGTTGCAACTGATTTCTATCCCGTTGTTATTCGCTAGTTTATCCCATTATTCATTGACAAGGCTGCAACAAATTTGGTTGCCGTAGGTAAATAGTTTACAAAACTGTATTTGATTGTTTTCTTTAAATGATTGTTAAATCGATTGATTTCAGTTAAACAGTTTTGTAAAATTATTTTGAAAATCATTGATATTTTTCTTTAAAACTTCGAAATTATTATTGAGATTATTTACGTATTAAAAATATTATATTGCTTGATAAATTTGATTTGTTGTATTGTTGAATTTTATAATGTTTAGTTTTGTTATTTACATATATAATGTCTGATATGTTACATTGGTTAATTAATTATTGTTGCATGTTTCTTTATTTAGAGCATGATTTTCTTAGAAGACTGACTTGGATTTTGTACTTAAGGAATTTGACTATGTAAACATTCGTCGAGCATAATAAAGCTTAAATGTTATATATCGAATGTGTAACTTGAGCTTATTTATTATTGTTATGATTTTTTTTCCTTTTGATTATTGTTTTGTAGTAGCAATTGAAATTGTATTATAATTAAAAAAACTGCCACTAAAATCATCCCACCCTAGTCTTGATTTCTAGGTTCGCCCTTGTTTCCATTTATAATATTTCATTCAGGTTTTTCGTTTTATTTTATTCTAGTTTATGTCTCCATTATACGGTAATATTTAAAACTAGGCACAATGAGTAATTTTGGGAAGAAATAATTTTGGTTAATATTATCAAATCAACCCTATATATTGTTACCATATAAAAATTTATTTGATTTAACCGGATTAGTATTTTAGTCATCATTTCAACAATGGGCAAAATTACATCAATAACTTTGCTCATGGATGTGCAACCTTTATGCAATGTAGGAAAGATAACACCTAGTTATATGTGTATCTAAAGTAAACATTTTTCATATATATTCCCTTTAAGTTTACGACTGTGATTGATTTAAGATTCTCTTGACTATCCAACGTTAAATGCATCAAGAAAGAAACCAATTATGATCCTGACATTAAATATTATGGGAATATTAATTAATTTCACAAATTCATGAAAATATTGTGGTATGAATCAAGGGTGTGAAGATGCAAGTTGTTGGTACCAAGAAGGTTCAAGAAAAATATTATGTAAAGCTGAAATAATTTGAATACTGTTGCATTTTCTCTTAAAAACATGGATTTTTACTGGTAAGGTAATTAATAATGATGTATTATCTTCCCTTATTATTGCTTGTAATTCCAATGAACACTAACAGTCAAAATGGACAAATTTATTTTGAAGTTATTCCAATGAATATTGATAGTCAAAAGGAATAAATTTGTGTTGAACATGGCTTTCAAACATAAATGCCAACAAACAATTTTAGGAAAATGTTAAGCTAGTTAAATTACACACATATCTCCTCCCTTTTAATTGTGTAGGGATAATTTAGATGCCTAAATTAATTTTTCTTTTTATTTTAGTAACTATTCATTAACCTTAACATATATGCTTATGGTACACAGTACAAAACCTATAACTTTGATAGATAAAACGCCCATCTTATAATTAAACGTTAATGTATTCATGCATTACTCTCTTTCTATTCAGATGTTAATCACAATAAATCACCTAACATATATTTTTAGAGCGACCATGCGTATGTAGTCATGGGCCCCACGAAAGAAATTCATAGGGGCCCCACATTTTTTTAAAAAAATTGCAGGAAGTCCTATGTTTCTTTGTTGTTGGGCCCACGACTGTGGGTAGTATTTTCCTTATTTTAAATCTATATATTACAATATCTTTTGTAGAAGCATCTTGTTGACAAACTTGTTTTGTTATTAAATATGAAGTTTTTTTTTGTTTTTTCCAATGATATCTATATTGCATATTGTAACAATCAAGACTGACAAACTTGGTATTAGAAAATAGTAATCATATTTTACTAATGTATTTAATAATTTCATATCTAAATAATTCGGTTCCACAAGGGTCGATTGAGTGTAGCATTCAATACATGTAGACATCACCCAATTTTTTTTACAATAAGTTGCTGTCAATATAAGTAGATAACTGCACCTACGAGATGCATCTGTAACTACAAATATTAGATTCAATTGTAATGGACTTTTCCGATGCAATTATAAATGCATCCGCGAAATACATTATGACTTTATCTTTGAGACATTGTTATAATTGCATCTATGTGATGCATTTATAACTATAGTTATGAAATATAGTCATAACTACAACTTCTGATGCAAATATTTTTATGCTTGTGAGAATAATTATAATCACATTCGAGGAGCAATTATCATGGCTAATTTGGATGTAACAATCAGAATAATCAGTAACATTTGTCCGAAAAACCCGAAATTTGACAAATCCATATCTGAGATATAATAGATTATTTGATACCTAAGAAAATGAATATGGATATAAATATGACAATATCTGCATTTGACTATAATCCATTTGAATTTTTTTAAGATTATAGTTGTTTTTCTATATGCTTTGGCACATAAAATTAATGGCATTCACCACTTTACTTGGATAAAAATATTAGTATCCATATAAAAATCATTTTTTCTACTTAAAAATATTTTTCCCAGCGAATTTATGATTTTTACATGCCAACACTGAAATTGAATTAATGAGTAGAAATTTTCTCTTTCTTTATTTAGACTTATGTTGTATCCATCACATCTACGAATATGGATATTCGATATTTAGAAATGATTTTGAATATGGCACTACAAGGCACATTGTGAACATCGATGGCTATATGCCGTCGACGGCCAACACAATAATTTATTTATTTTTATACTAGAAAGTGATTTAGGATCTCATTATCTACACAGACACAAACACACACACATATGAATATAGATGTATTTAAACATAAAAAATGCATAAAGTAAAAAAAATAGAGGAAGTAAGTGAGAAGGATGAAACCAAAGTTTTACACTAACTCGTAACTACAGTCCATGTATAAACTTGAAGCTCCTTCTATGTTTCACTAACCAAAAACTCTCACATAACTTGGTGGAACACACTAATACAGCCTATTCATCTTGACAAATGTGTTCGGTGAACATAGTTTTTTTTCCTACATGTATGAATCTTCCTGTAATTTTCCTTGAGTGTAATTCGTGAGTGTGGGAAAATTTGTAGGAACTAAATTTGCTAACGTATAACAAATGCTAATATTGGATAACAATTGATCACCTATAAATTCTTACAAGTACAATATAATATATAGTTCAGGTGTAGAGAGCAAAAGTGCATTTCTAATCAAAGTATTTCATATTTATATAGTTGTGATTAAGGATTACAACTCTTCAGGTTACTAAAAAGGGTTACGAGCTGAAATCTTTAGGGAGCAATGCGAAGGGGAAGAAATGCAGAAGTGCCTTTTTTATGAAAACTACCACTCTTCGGATCAGACATCTGGCCTCACTCAGAAAAATTACTCGAAAGTTTTGTCTTATGTCTTAGCATGGTTCCAGGCGTTTAATTGAGTTTCAATAAATTTTCTTGAGTGTTTAGTCAAACATTTGGAATTTTGTTAAGATGTTTGACCTTAGTGAGTGAAATATTTCTAAGACTTTCTCAAACATCTGACCTATACGTTCAAATGTCTGGATCAATATAAATTCAGTATTAATGTGATTTGAAGCATGTTGATCAATAATTTTTGTGTACTTCTCAAAGGAGATTGTATGAGATATCTAAGGCAATATACATATAGAAAAATTATCCTAATATAGTTATCATGCTTAATCTTTGCATTCTTCTCTAGGAGGATACGATTTCATGATTCTTGCTCAATCTTTTTATTCATGTATCTGCAAATGGTCAAATAACATGAGGATAAATGATTGTACAGTCGTTGTCATTAAAACTCGAAAGACAAGGTTCTAACATTCTCCCCTTTTTGAATGATAACTACTATACAATCTAAAAAATCATACGAGAACTCCACCTAATTATGTGCTCCCCTTATCTATGTGCTCTCCTTTTATTTTTCTCCCCCTCTATCATCATCATCAAAAGAGTTACACAAACAGGAGGAAGAAATTAGAAATGTATGTACTACCACAAAAGTACATCATAACATGTTTACAAATCAATATTCACAAATGTTTACCAAGATAAGTCATAAAATGATGCCATGCCAAAAAAAAAGTCACAAAATGATTACAAAAGTTTCAATGTAAAACAACATAACATAGTCATAAGTCACAATAACATTGTTATGACAATGATATAAATATGTGTTGCTGTGTGTTATTATACATATGTTTGTTAGTTAACTGGGTAGGCTTGGCAATAACTGGGTTCAGCCCATTAGTTAGTATTGTGTGAGTTGTATGTATATGCAGTTTGTTCTATTGTATCAACTAACTTTTTGGTGAATAATAGTTCTTCTTCTTCCTCATTTATAACATAGCATCAGAGCGCCAAGACTTCAAAATTTGAATCTAAATCTCAGATCAATTGCTCAGTTGATTTTAAGCTTGAATCTCGAGAAAGATGAATGAAAACAAGGTTATAATGGATGCGATGCGGTTAATTCCCAAGATTACCGATCATAAATTGAATAGTCTAAATTATCTGAATTGGAGTAATACGTTTCGTCTCAATCTTCGAAGTATAGATAAAGACAGTCATCTTACTGGGAGTTCACAAAATCTGGAATCAAAGGAAGAGAAGGATCTAATATGGTTGAGAGATGATGTTTGTTTATTTCTTTTGATTGGGAATTCCATAGATGGTGAGGTTATCGGCTCGGTAAATCATAAGGGATAGATACGGTGTCCTTTTACTCAAAGGATACCATTCCATGACAAGAATTCTATGTCATAAGAAAGAATAACATTTCTTCTTGATAAGTGGAATAAATGATTAAGATAAGGTTATACTCAAGCGGAAAAACTACCCTTAATCAAATAAAACATCAACAAGTTAAGTGAATTTGTGAAGGGACTTATGGAATACCCGGAATTCCTGTAATCTGGTAAAGGAAATTTAACCAGAATGTATGATGATTGTAGATCATTTTATCGAGCAGAAAAACAAGAGAAAACTTTATTGAACTACTTCATGAATTTCAAGAAGACTTATGAGGAATTTAATTTACTTCTTCCAATAAGTCCATATTTTAAGACTCAACAACAATAAAGAGAGAAAATGATTATAATGATTTTTGCTGGATTAACAACAGAGTTTGAATCGGTAAAATCAAAAAGACTATCTGGATCTGATATTTCATCTTTGCAAGAGGTATTTATCAGAATTCTTCACACTGAAATTACTCAGCTGTCCACTAAGTGACTGAAAGTGCTTTGATTAGTAATAGCAAAACCAGTACATCATGGAAAAATCAAAGACCAAGTGCTCATACTTAGAATACTCAAGCGTTCAAACCATCAAATTGGAATAAGTTTTATACGTATTGTAAGAAACCAGGTCATTCAAAGTTTTAGTGTATAAAGCTGTAGTACAAGAATACAATGTCTGCAATGCATCAAATGCAACTAGTGGAGGAATTTGATATGTATACAAAGTATCAAGAATCATTGAAAAATACTACAACAGATCAGGTATCTTCTCCTTTGGTTACAATTATTGCAAACTCAGGGAAACATTCATCAACATGGATTATAGATTCTGGAGCAATGGATCATATGACAGGAAATTCTTGTTTGATTTCAGATTTTCATCTACATAAACAAATTGTTCTTTTACATTAGTTGATGGATCACAAGCATATGTTCAGGGGATTGGAAATGTGAATTCACATACTTTAATGCCACTAAACTCGGTCTTATATTTGCCAAACTCATCTTTCAATTTGATATCAATAATTCAGATCACTCGTAACCTTAATTGTTGCATGTCTTTTTTCCCGTCACTGTATGTTTCATGACATTATAACAAAGTAGATTATTGGTAGAGGTGAAGAATCTAGAGGGTTATATACTCTAACTACTATGTTGCGTAAACATATTGCTTGCTCTAATGTAATTTCTTCCCTCTAGACTCATTTTCAGTCGGTCATCCTTCACTACCATTACTCAAGAAATTATGTCCATAGTTTTATTCATTATCCACAATTAATTGTGAGTCATGTCGGTTTGCTAAACACCATAGTAGTAGTAGTTCTTATGTGACACCCCACGTCCATTAATGTCACTCTCAAGGGAAATGCATTAACTTTCATGGAGTATTATTGGTGTATAGAACAGAATATAACAATACAGATACATATATTGGTACTTGAAAAATTAAAACAACTTTTATTGCAGCGGAGAAATAGTTTGGTTACAACAACATCAAAAACCAACAATAAAACCAAGTACCCTTAATATCCAACTTGAAAAATTATTTTCTGAGTACATAAAGTAAAAAGCATAACCCCAACATAAGTAGCCATAAAAGAGATAAGCTGAACTTTACTTTCAGCAATCCAAGCACTTCCAAAAGAGAGAAAGAGAGAGAGATCCAAATCAAGCTCCACTAGCACTAGTCCCACCCTGAGAACCCGGGGTGGGGGGGGGGGGGGGAGGGAAGGAAGAAAAGAGGCGAAAACAAAGGGGGTCAGACATAAAGTCTGGCGAGCCCAATAATTTTAACAATATAATTATTAAAGTATTTAGGATAAGGCATAAACTGGTAAAACAAGGAATCTGTGAAGCAAATGGGCAAGACACAACAAACAAGAGGAATATGCTGGCATTAATCGCACTCCTAATCACTATAGGATAATTACTATACTGCACCATTACTAGTCACCTTAAAAGTTGATCCTGCCTACTGAACATATTATAATGGTAGTTTCGTGTACCCCTAGCTGTCTCATAGGTGCCACCTACCCCTATCTCCACTAGTTGTACCCACTACCCCCATGTGATCGGCTCCCTAACTCATAGATACCCGTGCTGGTCCCGCAATGGGGTGTATCACTTCCCAAAGTAGCAACCCGATACCACTAAAGATGCATGGCTTATATCTACATGATGCAACAACGTCTTACCTACCAGCCCGGCCCCACGCACACACATGACCTCGTTGGACTTGCGCTGCCACCGCTAACCCGTTTTGACCTCTTACAATCAAACCCAGTAAGCGTGTCCTGTCCTCGATCTAACTCGGGCTCACAAAGATACTTAATGGGTTACTGGTTTGAAAAGGGCCCCCATACTTGACACAAGCTTTCCACCTATGCTTGGTCCCCACTAAGATTTCCCACTTAACCCCTTCTTTCATGTTTCAACTTGGTTAAGTATTTCTAATCGTATTTCACATGTCACTTATGTTACCCACTTAACCCCCATGTCCCACTACATGTTTATCTTGGTTAAGTGTTACTTAATTTATTACAATCGTAACCTTGTAAGACCTCCCACACTAGACTACCGTTTGCGGTTGCTGGATTTGCCAGGCGGGTCTGGGCAGTCTTATACCGCAAACGAGCCTAACCTCGTGTCTTTACAATTGTTACGCATTTAATTTACATTAGACTACCGTCTGTGGTTACTAGATTTACTGGGCGGGTCCGGGCAGTCTTATACCACAAACGAGTCTAACCTCGTGTTTTAGGCGTTTATTATTACATATAATTATTTCACCCCAATATGAATTAATTATCCCTATTCAAATTGTCAATAATTTCCAAATTAGTCTATGTCCATAATTGTCACCTAAATTATGTCCATACTTTTCAGGTATGTAAATTATACCAATTAGTGTCTCAAATTAATTATATGCCTTTAAAGCCATTTTATGCCAATTCACAATTTGTATAATTAATATTTTCCCATTGTCCCCACGCCGTTCGTACGTTTATATGAAATATGTTAGACTCGCAAATAGTCTAACTCATAAAAAGAAAAGAAGCATCACAACTTGCATAACACATAAAATAGATCTAACTTGCGAATAAGAATCATAACATAAGTTTGTATAGCCAATAACTTGCATAGAAAATGGACATATAAAACATAAATTTGCATAACTACCAATAGATCTAAACATGAAATTGTGAACTTGCATATATGAATATGGTTTTCACCTAAACTTGCATATGTGAATATGGTTTTCACCTAAACTTGCATATGGATTCCTACAAACTTGCATATGAATTTAAATATGTAAACTAATATTACATGTTTTACATATAAATTCGCATATGTGTATATATATATTGATTCACATATAAACTTATGTATAATTCGCATACAGACTTGCATATGATTTACATACAAACTAGCATATGATTTACATCCCAAACTTTCATATAAACTGATGTCATAAAACGAATCAAGTTAAACATATGTGATTGGACATATGAAATAGATCTACTAACATAAGTTAAAAAAACTGTCATATGTTCACCAACAAACGATAACAAAGTTAAGTAACATCACATGATTCAATAGACATGTTCTCATAATCCCAATTATAACTCATCATAATTAATTTATTAATTATTTTGTGAAAGAAATTGTACTCACAAAGATGGATTAGAGAAGAGAATAATTCGTTCGTCGTTTGTATTAGAATCCTGACTTGCAATTCCTAAGCTTTAAGAAGAAGAACTGTTCCAGCAGTAGCGTGGAGGCCAAGAGATTAATTTATTTTAGGTTTAGAGCTCGAGTCTATGTGTGCTTTTATAGAAGTTTAAATCAATATAAGCCATTAGACTATCATAGGAGCAATCACAACCGTCCAGATTAGATAGAGTTATCCAGAATTTCCATCTATGCCCTAGTGACTCAGCAAAAGGTCAGAAAAGACTCAACAACACGTCAGAATCGTCACATTTCAGATCTGCCCGAGGGGGTAGGTAGACCCCCAGGTCGACCTGTATAGGGGAAGTCGACCCCCTGGTCGACCTGGTCTGGGGCGGGAAAAATCCTACCCAGCCCGCTTCTTCATTTGAATTTGAATTTTGAATTTTAATCTGAACTGTTTTTAATTTATTTAAAATTTTGAAACTTCTGAGGGCCATAACTTCCTCATACGAAGTTCGATTTACGAAAACTTGGACTCTATTCCAAGCAGAATTTCGAGAAGAACGCAATGGCGTAACCCGTTTCCCTCAATTCTCACTTTAATAATTAAGTATTCTTTAATTCGTTCTTTTAATAGTCACAGAAAATTCAGGGTGTTACATTCTCCCCTTCTTAAAGGATTTCGTCCCCTAAACCTTCAAGTCAAGAAGAATGTATATCCTACCATCCAATCATCCATCTACACAACTATCAAACACAGGCATCCATTGTCCTTACAAGATTTCTAATGCTGTATGAACATATGCAAAAAGTGTGTGTATATGTTCCTTATCCAATGCAAAATCAGGCGGTCTACTGATTCAATTGACCTCCTTAATGCAAATCATGATAGTGTCATGCGTCCATTATGTATGCAAAAGAATCCTAACGATACATATTATTTCTACATGTATGCACAAATATTCGTCAAAATGCAGCATCCATATGATAACACAACCATTATACATCAATTAATTTAAATATGCACACATATTTATATGCAATATGAAAGTGATTGAGCCAATCTAGTGCCTAATGTGTGTGTACATGCATCCACGAGTAACCACTAGCAACCACTCGCAACCATCAATCATAACATGTTTCAAATACATGTTTACATCCACAGGTTTCTACCTAAGGATAAAGAATAGGACCGAGGGGATATACTTAAAAGATAGATATAAGCATGAATAAACTTATGGAAAAAGAGATCAAGGAGGTACCCTAAAAAAGAGAAGGGTAGGCTACGCGTATTTTTCTCTCAGTTTCCCAAGTCGCATCTTCCTCAGCGTCACTCCATTGAACTTTAACAAGCTTGACTTCACGGTTGCGTAGCTTTTTGACTTCAATACCCAAGATACGAGTTGGAATTCTTCTCATAGTCGCTTCTCGTTCCACTCCTACTTCCTCTAGTATACTTGGCTCCACAACTTCCGCAGACTCATGTAAGAACTTTTGTAGTTGAGAAACATGAAAAACATTATGAACTCCAGCCAGTCTTTCGGGTAGCTCTACTCTGTAAGCCATCGTCCCAATCCTTTCAGTGATAGGAAATGGTCCTACAAATTTTGTGCTAGCTTTCCTATGGACCCAAAGCGAATGACATTCCTCAAAGGAGATACTTTAAGGAGCACCCTATCTCCAACCTCAAACTCAAGGTCGGTCCTTCTTTTGTCTGCATAGGACTTCTGTCTATCTTATGCAGCCTTCATCTGTCTTCTTATCAAGTCCACCTTTTCTGAGGTTTCTCTAATCATGTTTGGCCCAAGTACGAGCTTGTCTGTAAACTCCCACCAACAAGTTGGTGATCAGCATGGTCTTCCATATAAAGGTTTGAAGGGTGCCATGCCTATGGTGGCTTGGTAGCTATTGTTGTAAGCGAATTCCACCAAAGGAAAATGATCCTCCCATGTCCCTCCAAAGTCAAGGATGCACAATCTCAAGAGGTCTTCCAATACTTTGTTCACCCTTTCTGTCTGACCATCGGTTTGGGGGTGATAGGCCGTGCTTAAGCATAATTGTGTGCCTACAACCTTTTGCAAACTCTTCCAAAACTCGCTCGTAAAGATAGGATCTCGATCACTCACTATGCTGGAGGGTATCCCATGGATTCGAACTATCTCTTTAAGATAAATGGATGCTAGGAACGAGGCAGTCCTTCTACTCTAACAGGTATAAAGTGAGCGCTTTTAGTGAGCCTGTCCACTATTACCCAAATACTGGTATTGCCCCTTCTTACCCTAGGAAACCCATCAACAAAGTCCATCGAAATGCTATCCCACTTCCACTGTGGGACCTCCAGAGGATGAAGCAGACCACCAGGCTTCTTCTGCTCAGCTTTGACTAGCTGGCATATCAAGCACTTAGCGACGAACTCAGCTACATCCCTCTTCATGCCATTCGAAAAGAAAACCCTTTTTATATCTTTATACATCTTATCTCCTCCTGGGTGTATGGTCAGCTTAGAATGGTGTGCTTCTTCGAGAACCGTCTTCACTAAATCCCTTACTTGTGGGACGCATAGCCTTCCATCCCGTCTCAACCAACCCTTATCGTCGATGGAGTATCTATTGAGGTGACTAGAAGTCTCACTCCTAACTAGCTTATCCATAATATCAACTAGCTGAGGGTCTTCTCGTTGCGCGGTTCCTATTGAGTCCAAAAGAGTATGGCGCACCTCTAACGATGCTAATAGACCTGGTATAATTTCAGGGGAGGGTCTAAAGTAAAGGTTTGCTATGTACTCCAAGCTTTGCCTTTCTACAAAGAGAAGACTCAAGGTCAGCTTCTTTCTACTCAAGGCGTCTGCTACCAGGGGTATAGGAAATATCAAAATCATATGAGGCCAGAAATTCTATCCACCTTTGTTGTCTTAAGTTAAGATCTTTCTGTGAGAAAAGGTACTTTAATGATTTATGGTTAGTAAACAATTCAAACCTTTCTCCTAGTAGGTAATGACGCCGTGACTTTAGAGCGAAAAAAATGGCAGCTAGCTCCAAATCATGAGTTGGGTAGTTTCTTCTCATGTACCTTCAATTGCCTTCCCCCATAACAAACTACCTTGCCTTCTTGCATCAAGACAGCGCCCAACCCTATACCACATGCGTCTGTGTATACGTTAAACATTTTTCTCCCATCAGGCAATGTCAGAACTGGGGCTGTTGTTAGAGCCCTTTTCAAACGTTGGAAAGCAATATCGCAATCCAAATCCCAGGCTAAAGTTAGGTTCTTCTTTGTCAATCTTGTGAGTGGGGCTGAGATTTTTGCAAAGTCTTTAATGAACTTTCGGTAAAAGCCCGCTAGCTCGAGAAAGCTTCGGACTTCGGTTGCATTCCGTGGAACCTTCCAATCTTGCAACACAACTACTTTTGTGGGGTCCAAGCTATCCCCTCTTTGGACACCACATGTCCAAGAAACCTCACTTCTTCTCTCCAGAAATGGCATTTAGAGAATTTGGCTTTCAGTTGATGTGCACGAAGAGTATCCATGACTACCCTTAAATGCAAAGCATGCTCTTCTTCATTCTTCGAGAAAATCAATATGTCGTCTATGAAGACCACCACAAACTTATTAAGGAACTCCCTGAACACCCTGCTCATCAAGTTAACGAAGTAAGCGGGTGCGTTTGTCAAGCCGAAAGGCATGCCAAGCCATTCGAAGAAACCCTCCGGGGTTCTGAATGCGGTCTTATCAATGCTGTCTTCAGCCACTCTTAGCTGATGAAACCAGGTAGCCAGATCTAGTTGGGAGAAAACCGACCACCTATAAGCTGATCAAACAAGTCGTCTATTCTTGCAAGTGGGTGCCTATTTTTCTTGGTTAGCTTGTTTAGCTGCCTATATTCAACGCATAGGTGAAGTGAACCATCCGCTTTGGTTGCGAATACTACCGGAGCACCCCATTCAGAAATACTCCGCCTTATAAAACCTTTTTCGAGCAACTCTTTGACTTGCTTGCTGAGCTCTTTTCTCTCCCTTGAAGCCATGTGTCTAACGGGTAGAGCTACGGGTTTTGCATTTTCAATAAGGTATATGCGGAAGTCTATCTCCCGCTTCGGAGGTAAGCCCTTCACATCTTCAAATACATCTGAGTATTCTCGGACTACTCTAATAGGCTGCAAGTTTTCAACAGATGCATCAAGAGATTCTAGGTATCTAAGCATAACAAAATGTATGGGATTACAAGAGATTTCGAGAGTGTTACCGAGGCGATTCATAAGTCTAACCACTCTCTTTTCACAATCGAGGATGGCACCATTACTGGATAACCAATCCAAGCCTAGAATCAACCCATAGTCTGTGAAGCCAAGAATGAAGGCATTGCATTCAAACCCATCATTGAAAGATAGACACTCTCAAATCCCAACAAATCATCAAAAGATGAGCCGAACCACCAATAGGATTTGAGACTACTATGGGATCCGTAACTAGACTAGTATTTAGGTGCAGTGTTTCAACTTACGAAGCAGATATAAACGAGTGAGAAGCGCTAGAATCAAAAAAGTATGAATAGGATGATCAAACAGAAAAATCAAACTTTCAACAGAAATGTTTCTACCTCTCTCCTGTCCTGGTGCCATGAGAGTATGAACCTGCCCTCTTGCCTGCCCTGGTGCCATGAGAGCCTGAACCTGCCCTCCAGAAGTAGACCCTGTCCTCTGCCCTTGCCCTTATCTTCTCGGGTAGTCTTTAATCAGATGTCCTGCCTCACCACAGTTGAAACAACCAGTCTTCTTCTTCTTCCTACAGTCCTTGCTCAGATGGCCTGATGTTCCACAATTAAAGCACCTTTTCTTTACTTTGCTATTGTTATCCTTACCACCTTTCTTAGGTTGCTGCTGTGGCTTCTTTTGATCCCCTTTCTTTTCCGGTGCCATATTAGCATTAACGCCTTTCTCCTCTGCATGCATAAGCGTCATGTCAACCAGTTTCTCAAAGGTAGCCCCATAGGAATGTTGGTTATAGCCAACCCATGTTGCGGCTCATTTAAACCTTTAACGAATCTCGGGGCTTCTTTTCAGGTGTGTTCACCAAGTCTAAGCCAAATCTCGCTAACTGGTTGAACTTGTTGACGTAATTCTTTACTGATAAATTCCCATGCTTCAATGCCAAGAACCTCTCCATGTATAAATTCTCTTCTGCTCGTGAGAGAAATTTCATCTCGAACCTATGCCTGAAATCCATCCATGTCTCCACTGGACGCTCTCCATTCGTGACCTCCCACCAAAACGAGGCTTCGTCCTTCATTAACCAAGCAGCTAATTGGACCTTCCTTCCATCTTCTATCTCGAAGATACCAAACAAATTTTTCACCTCCTTAAGCCAATTTCAAGCTTCAACAAATGTCTCTGACCCGTGAAAAGGTTTCCCTCCCATTTCCTGAAAGTCTTTGCATATCTTCAAAAAAGTATCAATGCGGGGAAGGGGACGAGGAGTGGCTATAGCTGGGGGAGGAGGAACGTCTGCTAGGCCTGCGGCGGTGGCCCTAGCTACCAATACCTTCTGAACCAGGTTGGTATGGGTATGACCTCGGGTATCTTGGGTACCCCAGACATGCTGAAAAGATAAAGGAAGAGATTCAAAACGGAGAATCGAAGGAAAGATATATGGCTTTTGGGGGTTATGTTTTTAAAACAAACTTCTCTCTTGAAAATACTCTCCTTAAAACATATTTTGAAAGTATTTCTTTATAAAATGCTTTTGAAAAACAGTTCTTCAAAATCTTGTAACAACCCGTGTTTTGATAACGTGTTATAACCATAAATCAAGGCAGAATTAATTTTTAAATAAGAATCAAGGGAAACGGGTTATGCCATTGCGTTCGTCTCGAAATTCTGCTTGGAAACGAGTCCGAGTTTTCGAAAATCAGAGTCCGTATGACCAAGTTATGACCTTTCGAAGTTTTCAGAAGTTTTCAAGTTCAAAACAGCTCAGAATTCGAATTCAAATTTTGAAATTCAAACCTCAGAATGGACTGGGCGGGAAATTTCCCACCCTGGACCAGGTCGACCTGGGGGTCGACTATGTAGTCGACCTGCCCAGGACCAGGTCGACCATAGTGTCGACCTGGTGGCCGAGCCCACTTTTGAAGCTGGATTCACTTTGATGTTTTTCGCCTCATTTCTTTCTACATTCGTTGACCTAACCCTATATAAACACCCCCTAACACTAGTCTCTCTACAGAAAATTATCTCTGACCTTATGCTGCTCTAATTCTGGTTGAAAAGTTAGAGAAAGGGACTACTTCTTCTACGTCGAAACTACGTTAAGAGAATTGCTGATTTGGGGATTTCTGTTAGGACTTGACTAAGCATATAAAGATTCAACATCGACTCTCTTTTTCTATTTCTCGAACCACGATCTATAAGCCCTAGTTACTTTTAGATTTAAACTGTAAATGTAATATGAATATGTTGTAAATTGAAATTGGACCTGTGTATGATGACTGTTCTACATCCATGCTTGTTCATCTTGGATCTTGACTTTTGAGTATATTACTATGACTTTGATTTGGGGCCTATTCATGTTGTAAATCAAAAAGAAAAACCCCTCATATTATCATGTTGAATCTGCTGTTAATCAAAAGTTTACGACTATCACCTTATGTCAACCGTTACCATGACTATCACCTTATGTCACTGTTATCTTGACTAGTATCTTATTTTGCTAGATTTGGAATCTTTATGTTTGAGGCCGATATTCCATATGCCAGTATTGTTATAATCATTTATCTCAAGTCATACCATGCTATGCTAGTAATCACTTTTGCCACCTTATACCCGTCCCTTTTTATGTTATTCCCTAATTAGATTTATTTGTATCAATTCTAGTTTATGTGCGATGGGAATACAATTTGGGTAGATCAGGTAAAACATGAATTGGCTTTGAACATGAACGTTATTATAACTTGAACCTGGCTATGGACATGAACTTGACACGATTTGACATGAAACATGACCTGAAAACTTGACATGAATTTAGACTCGAAACTTGAATCTGAGCAAGACACTTAGATAAACTAGAAAATGGCCAACTCGAGGTTGGGTTGAGTTTGTAGTGTAAATCTGCCCGGAACCGCCCGGCAAATCCAGTGACTGCAAACAATAGGATCCAATGTGGGTAGCTGGTCATATCGCATGCAAAACCCGAGGTTAGACTATGTTGTGGTGTAAATCTGCCCGGAACCGCCCGACAAATCTAGTGACCACAACAATTAGTCTAATGTGAGAGGTTGGGGTGCATCAATGAATTAATGCCACATGATAGGGTTAAGTCATGAACCACTTGAATATACTTAACCAACTTGGCACGATGATTTGATAGGGTTAAGTCATGAACCGCTTGAACACACTTAACCAACTTGATACATGATTTGGACAGGGTTAAGTCACGAATTTGAATGACAACACTTAACCCATTAGAAACCCTAATTACGCGGTCCTTTTCAGCAGTAACCCACTTAGATGTATCACGACACCCTGGGACTAGGCAGGGTGGGGCACGATTACTGGGCTGATTGTAAGCGACCAGAACGACGGCTGAGTAGGTGCGCCATTGTAGGTTCAGGCGGACTATGGTCATGCACGTAGTCCGGAGTTGAAAAAGCAGGCATTGGGCACCCGTAGATTTACACTGTGCGTGCTTGATTCGTGTCGGTGGTTGGCACCATTGGGCTTGATACACCCTATGGTGGACCTAGCACAGATAAGTACATTTCAGGATAGGGTCGTATGACATAGATACATGACGAGCTAGAACTTGTAGGGAGCCGATCGATTAGTGGATCGTACCGTAGGACCCCGTAATGGGTCACTTCATGATACTGGGCCAAGGGATCATTTCATGATTAATACTTGACATGGGTTAGAACATTAGTACAGTTGGTGCAGCGAACCTTGAATATGTGATGCTAAACTTGACTTATCTTGTTATCCTAATTATCATACTAGTCATGTTATCATCCTTATGTTTAATTCAAGTTTTCACATGTCATACTACCTTTACTAGTTTTTATACTGAAAGTCACTAGGGCTTACCAGTCTTATGACTGACCCTTTTCCTTTCGCCTCTTTTTCTTTCGTTTTCCCCCCAGGTTCTCAGGGAGGAAACACTAGCTCTTAGCTTGGATTTAGCTTGCTTTCTGACAGCTCATGTACGGTTTGGTCTTGAGCTATGCTATGGCTGCTTCTGCTATTTATGGGGAATAATTTACTTTTGTTATCTTAAGTTTATGCTTCTTTATTTGGAACTTGATGTAATGGAAAAATTTGTACCTTGGATATATGGGGTTTTGACTCTTTTCTTGAAAGTAATAAAAATTTGGTTTTTAATTTCTACCGCTGCTTTATTTATGTTCTTCCTTATGATATCTCTATGTATGTTTACCTAGATAATACTCCACCAAAACTAGTGCATTCCCTTTGTGAGTGACCCTAACGGAGGTGGGGTGTTACATTTGGTATCAGAGCAGAAGGTTACCAGGCTGGGCAAAAGTTTTAAAAACCTTCTGAACCTATTTTCAAAACCATTTATAAAGAAGCATTTTTCAAGAAAAGTTTTATGTTTAAAAAGGCTATTCCCCAAAAGCCATTAGCACTTTCCTTTGTTTCCTCGTTTGAATCTTTTTCTTTTCGTTTTTCAGCGTGTTTAATCTCAACCTTCCTGAGGGAATACCCGTACCTGGATGGTTCCGAAGGTACTTAGAAGCTAGGGCCAACGGCGCGGGCCCGGCAGACATCCCTCCTCCCCCAGTGGTCGCGGTTCCTCCTCCTCCTGGTACCGCCTTTGCCAAAATATGCAAAGACTTTAAAGCAATGGGCGGCAAGAACTTTGTTGGAACTGAAACCTTTGTTGAGGCACGAAACTGGCTAAAGGAGACGGAAGACTTGTTTATTATCTTTGATGTGGAGGACCATAGGAAAGTTCAGTTGGCAGCATGGTTGTTGAAAGAGGAAGCTGCATTTTGGTGGGAAGTCACCAACGCTACCAGGCCAGTTGAGACTTGGGCAGACTTTAGAGAGAGGTTTGGGCTTAAATTCTTATCGTCAGCAGAAGAGAACCTTCAGATGGAGAGGTTTCTAGCACTTAAGCAAGGGGACATGTCTGTTAGGGAGTACGTGAATAAGTTTAATCAGCTTGCTCGGTTCGGTTTGGACTTGGTTAACATGGCCCAGAAAAAGGCTGTATGCTTTGCTCGAGGATTGAACGAGCCACTACACATTTTGGCCATAACTCATATACCCATGGGGGCGACCTTTGATAGCTTGGTGGATATGGCTCTACTTCATGAGGAAGACAAGAATAGAAAGAAGGAGGTTAAGCCTAATGAGACTCAGAATAAGAAAGTTGACTCCAAGAGGGGGGGCAACAAGAATAACAAGAGCAACAACAAACCACGGGAGACGAGGAAGTGCAACTTCTGTGGTATTACTGGACATCTAGCTAAAGACTGTAGAAAGAAGAAGAGGAAGTTGGGTGAATGCTTTCATTGTGGAGATACTGGACACATCAGCAAGGATTGCCCTAAGAAGCAAGGGCAGGGGCAAGGGCAGACCCAGCGAGCAGGACCTTCTGGAGGGCAGTTGCATGCTCTCAACACCACTCCAGCTCTTGATCGAGGTAGTAATATTTACGTAGAAAGCCTTGTTTACATTTCTGACTTTCCTGTTCGAACCTTATTTGACTTTGGCGCATCACATACTTTTATTTCTTCTGATATTGTTGAAAATCTGCACCTAAGTACTAGTCTGGTTGAGGATCCCATTATGGTTTCAAATCCAATTGGGGGCTCCGCCGATTTATCTATGATGTGTATGGATTTGAGGATCTCTATCTTAAGCGTAGAATTCACGTGTAATGCTTATGTTCTCAGATTTATGGGATACGGTTTGATCCTAGGTATGGATTGGCTGTTTGATTATGGAGCCATTCTTGATTGTGAACAAAGGGTAGTGAGGATCATGACTCGCCTTGGTAATACCCTTGAAATTTCTTGTAACCCTAAGGGTCCGGTCTTGTTGTGTTATCATGAATCTCTTGACTCGTCCGACGATAATTTGCAATCTGTAAGAGTGGTCCGAGAATATCCAGATATCTTTGATGAAGTGAGGGGGTTACCTCCTAAACGCGAGATAGACTTCCGAATTTATCTTGTCGATAATGCCAAGCCAGTTTCATTGCCCGTTAGCCACATGGCCCCGCGAGAAAGAAGAGAGCTCAGTAAACAAGATAACGAGTTGCTTGAAAAAAAATTCATAAGCCGAAGCATTTCTGAATGGGGTGCTCTGGTGGTATTCGCTACTAAGGCGGATGGATCGCTTCGTCTATGCGTAGATTATCGTGAGTTAAACAAGCTGACAAAGAAGAATAGGCACCCACTACCAAGAATCGACGATTTGTTTGACCAGCTTGTGGGAGCATCTGTTTTCTCTCAACTCAATCTAGCCACAGGATTCCATCAGCTTAGAGTGGCTGAGGATAGCATTGACAAAACTGCGTTTAGGACTCCAGATGGCTTCTTCGAATGGCTCGTCATGCCGTTTGGGTTAACGAATGCACCCGTGTACTTTGTAGATTTGATGAGTAGGGTGTTTCGGGAGTTCTTTAACAAGTTTGTGGTAGTTTTCGTAGATGATATTCTGATCTTCTCAAAAGATGAAGAAGAGCATGCTAGACATCTCAAGGAAGTCATGGAAACACTTAGAGCACACCAGTTAAAGGCTAAGTTCTCCAAATGCCATTTTTCTCCAAATGCCATTTTTGGAGGAAGGAAGTTCGGTTCCTTGGACATGTAGTTTCTAAGTAAGGCATAGCCGTGGACCTCGCAAAGGTAGTTGCGGTACAGGACTGGAAAATTCCGAAGAATGCAACGGAGGTGTGGAGCTTTCTCGGTTTGGCGGGCTACTACAGGAAGTTCATTAAGGACTTCGCTAAGATTTCAGCCCCCCTTAATAAGTTAACAAAGAAGAACCTAGCTTTTGCATGGGACATAGAGTGTGACGCTACTTTTCAGAGACTCAAGAGAGCCCTCACCACAGCTCCAGTTTTGGCATTACCTGATGGAGGCAAGGTGTTTACGGTGTACACAGATGCGTGCGGCACGGGATTAGGCGCTGTCCTAATGCAAAATGGAAGAGTAATATGCTACGGGGGCAGACAACTTAAGGTTCATGAGAAAAACTATCCCACGCACGACTTGAAGTTGGCCGCGATCGTTTTTGCACTTAAATCTTGGTGCCATTATCTTCTTAGGGAGAGGTTTGAGCTGTATACCGACCATAAATCGCTTAAATACCTCTTCTCACATAAAGATTTGAATCTGAGACAACAGCGGTCGATGGAATTCTTGGCATCATATGACTTCGATATAGCTTATACCCCTGGCAAGGGTAATGTGGTGGCAGACGCTCTAAGTAGAAAAAGGTTGACTTTGAGCCCCTTGTTTGTTGAAAGGAAAAGCCTTGAGTTTATAGCAACCTTTGATTTTACACCTGCTGTTGAGTCATTGACTGCTACGTTAGCATCTCTTGAGTTAAGACCTACACTTCTAGATCAAGTAGGGACTTCATAGAGGGAAGACCCACAGATAGTCGTAATCGTGGACAAGCTGATTAGTGGTGAGACATCAAGTCACCTCGGTATGTATGCCATAGATGACAAGGGATGGCTAAGGCGTGATGGAAGGCTATGTGTCCCACAAGTGGGAGACTTAGTAAGGAAAGTTCTCGAAGAGGCGCACCACTCGAAGATGACTATACATCCCGGAGGGGATAAGATGTACAGGGATATGAAACACATTTTCTTTTGCGCTGGAATGAAAAAGGACGTGGCAGAGTTCGTTTCGAAGTGCATGGTGTGCCAACAAGTAAAGGCCGAGTCGAAGAAGCCTGGTGGGCTATTACATCCTTTGGAGGTTCCGCAATGGAAATGGGAGAGTATCTCGATGGATTTCGTGGATGGACTGCCTAGGTCAAGGAAGGGAAATATTAGCATATGGGTCATAGTTGATAGACTCATGAAAAGTGCTCACTTCATTCTAGTGAAAAGCAAGAGGACCGCATCATGGCTTGCTACTATTTACCTTCGAGAGATAGTACGGTTGCATGGAGTTCCTTCTAGTATAATTAGTGATCGTGACCCGATTTTTACTAGCCAGTTTTGGAATAATCTGCAAGAAGCAATGGGTACACGACTGAACTTGAGCACGGCCTATCACCCGCAGACGGATGGACAAACCGAAAGGGTAAATAGGGTGCTAGAGGATCTTTTGAGACTATGCATTCATGACTTTGGTGGTACCTGGGAAGACCATCTTCCTCTCGTGGAGTTTGCATATAACAATAGTTACCAAGCTAGCATCGGAATGGCACTGTTCGAAGCCCTGTATGGAAGACCGTGTAAATCGCCAACTTGTTGGTGGGAGACGACAGACAGACTTATACTTGGGCCCGACATGATAAGGGACACTTCTGAGAAGATTGATTTGATACGAAGACGGATGAAAACGGCCCAAGATAGACAGAAATCTTATGCAGATTAGAGAAGGACAGACCTAGAGTTCGAATTCGGAGATTTGGTCTTTATAAAAGTTTCTCCTTTACGCAATGTAGTTCGTTTTGGGGCGGTTGGAAAACTAGCACCAAGATTCGTAGGACCGTTCCCTATCACTGAGAGGGTTGGTAGATGGCCAATAAGGTAGACTTACCCGAGAAGCTGACTTGAGTACACAATGTCTTTCACGTCTCGCATCTCCGGAAGTGCTTGCATGAGTCAGCCGAAGTGGTTGAGCCAAGCATCCTTGAAGACGTAGAAGTGGAAAAAGAAGCAACATTGAGGCGAGTTCCGATTCGTATCTTAGGAACGGAGACTAAGAAGCTAAGGAATCGAGAAGTCAAGCTAGTTAAAGTTCAGTGGAGTGAAGCCCAAGAAGACGCAACTTGAGAAACCAAAGAAAAGATACGCGCGCTTTACCCATCTCTTTTTGAGGGTACGTTCTCGATCTCTTTTTCCTATAAACTTGAAAACCTTTTCGTATCATGCTTTTACTACCGACGTTTGTCTTGTTATCTTCTCGATCTTATCTTGAGAACCTTAGGTAGAACCATATGGATGTAAACATGTGATTGAAACATGTTATGGTTGATGATTGCAAATGATTGCAAGTGTTTGCAAGTGGTTGCCAGTGGATGCATGACACACATTAGGCACTAGATCGGCTCAGTCACATTTTCATGTTGCATATGCATGAGTGCTTATACTTGTACATGGATGGAACTTGTTATGCTATCACTTGGATGTTGCATATGAATGAATGTTATGTGCACTCATGCAGAGATTATAAATTATGTTAGGAATCTGCATACATGTTGGATTCATTACACTAACATATTTTTCATTAAGGAGGTTTACTAAATCAGTAACCGCCTGATCTTTTGCATTAGATAAGTACATATATACACACTTTCTGCATATGTTCATACAGCACTAGAAATCTTTTAAGGACAATGGTTGCTTGTGGATGATGCTTTGAGTACACGGATCATGGATGGTAGGACACATCCTCCCTAACTTAGAGATTTCGGGGACGAAATCCTTTAAGGGGGGGGGGAGGGGGGAGAATGTAACAACCCGTATTTTGATAACGTGTTATAACCATAAATCAAGGCAGAATTAATTTTTGAAATAAGAATCAAGGGAAACTGGTTACGCCATTGCGTTCATCTTGAAATTCTGCTTGGAAACGAGTCCAAGTTTTCGAAAATCGGAGTCCGTATGACCAAGTTATGACCTTTCGAAGTTTTCAGAAGTTTTCAAGTTCAAAACAGCTCAGAATTCGAATTCAAATTTCGAAATTCAAACCTCAGAATGGACAGGGCGGGAAATTTCCTGCCCAGGACCAGGTCGACCTGGGGGTCGACTATGTAGTCGACCTGCCCAGGACCAGATCGACCATAGTGTCGACCTGGGGGTCGACCTGGTAGCCGAGCCCACTTTTGAAGCTGGATTCACTTTGATGTTTCTGGCCTCGTTTCTGTCTACATTCATTGACCACCCTATATAAACAGTGTAACGGCTGGAAATTTTCGACTCCTCGAGAGTCGAAAATCCCGAGACGTTAGTGAAAGAATTTAGAAGGTGAGGAAGAAAAGGTAGAACTAATAGAATAGAAGAAGAAGAAGAACTTACATCATCAGAGTAAACACGAATCTCACAGCGGAACGAATAAAATATAACATAACTTTGAAATACAAATCAGTACTCGTATATACATACCATTTCAAAGTACAACACTTAACAACACAGCGGAATAATAATAGCTATAATCCTGAAGTCTCCTGCTCCAAGCTCTCCAAGTGTATCTGTAAAATCCCGACTACTTGACTGCCCGTACAAATTTAGGCACCCAAGAGTTTAGGGAAAACAAAACAAAATAAACTCCGGGTCAGTCATGGGACTGGTGTGAATAAAACTCCAACACTTGGTTAAATAAAGGATATCTTTCTGATATTATAATAATGTCTAAATACAAATAGATATCAATCTAGCAGAACGCTTGCATCTCACGTTCCACATTCATAGTATACAAATAAAACCGTGAGCGCTTATTGGAGATTGGATTCCAACAGACAAGGTATGGGAGCACCTTCCGATCAGTGTACTCTAGAGGAGATACACTAGGGTTCAACAAGAACGTCTTGCAACCCGGCCACACATGACCGTCCACTCATTTAGCTTGAGTGTAACGAATATATTATCACCGATGGTTGGGATCAGCAACCATCCTTCCCGATAAGGGACAGCATTGAAATAGATTATAAAGAAGTACAATTGAATATTCTCTAGATGGTGATAATACACCCTGCTTGGGTATGGCCCAACTAGCCATGCTGTCTAGCCCAACTTCTGTTATTTCCCGGTGGTGAGGTTTGAGGTCACGTCTATCACTTTGACAGATTATTTCTTCAGTTACTTTGAATGCCACATCGTCATACCCGCCAAATCATTATCGATTTCTCAAGGCATCACGAGTATAAAAGCTAAGAGAAACGAATTTCTCCGCCACCAACGTAATACATTTAAAGAGATCAACATATATGATTCGTTAAGAATACTTTGTCAGACACTCGTCCATATACGTTGTTCTGGGACTGAATAAACCGAAGGCACTATTCAGTGAATCCATCCTACCTAGGCTTTTCACAATAGCCCTTGCACTTCACTCCGTCTTCAATTATCTTCAGCGTACTTGATTCACAACGCTTATGCTAATACGGAGTGGTTCTTCGGATAATAATCCAACCGGTCTCTCCATATTTACAACGTAAATATGGTCAAAACTTTGATAGTCTGTGATTCAACTATCAAATGAAAACATGTCGGTGTACAAACAACGATCTTATTTCCAAATGGAAATTCAATCGATCAATCATCATCTGTTCATATTTCCTTATTTCATATATTTAGAAAATATCTGTTATTAATCATTGGAAAACATTTCCATAGCTTATTTTCACATCACTATTATTTCGCAACTATCAGTCCCTAACTGTAACTAGTATGAGAACAATTCTCTAAGTATCAATCCGGAAGGTCGAAACCAACATCAGATCGTCACTTAGAAAACCGTTCAACTTACCCTCTCCAGTCAGTTTCTGAATTCGCTTAACTCTATTTCTTAAATTCTTATCATGAAAACATTTCATTTTCTATGTTTAGAAAACATATCTGACTATATTTGGAAAACGTTTCCAAAACTCATTTACGGATTTCCAATGAACGTTGTATAAAACATTGTTTCGCTTAATCCATTTATCGCTTATTACTTAACTATATTTCAAATCAACCTTTTCTATCGAACCACAACTATTTCTTTGTCAATTCTGAAGTCAATCAAGTTGGGGTATAATTACCTCTCAGACCTTAATTGAACAACGTCCTTTACTGTGAAATAGATGAAGTTCGTCACTCACTTTTTCCAATCATCTGTTTACGCAAATTCTCGGATTCAGGTTACGAATCTACTTCTTATATGAAAACGTTTGATTATAACTATAACGTTATAATTCCTACTTCTGCAATATCTAACCTAAATTATAACTTTATCTCCTAACTCGAATAATTTAACAGACACCTAATTTCTAAATCAATAACTACATCTTGATTTAAACCCTGGAAAGTAAATGGTACATTCCCGAATTCGCTATAATCGAATTCGACGTATAACTCTCTTCCGAGTAATCTCTATTCGATTAACTCTCCCTTTTTAATAACTTATATTCGATAAACTCTACGTTCAACTGTCGACGATTGAATATATTCGTTGTTCAAACTCAATTCCAAGCTGAATTAAATATCACAGATGATCCGGTTCATACCATATCGCCATTTCAGCCAATTCTGATTATTTCAGAATTAAATAAAATCTTAAATTTATTATTTTAAATTAAATATTCACCATTTAAAAGTTCGAATGTTGTGCTTTACGTTATCGATATCGCCAAATCGATATATAAATAATTAAATAAATTAATTATTTGACAGCTAACAAAACGCGCCATTACAAACAGCCCCTAACACTAGTCTCTCTACAGAAAATTCTCTCTGACCTTATGCTGCTCTAATTCTGGTTGAAAAGTTAGAGAAAGGGACTACTTCTACTACGTCGAAACTACGTTAAGAGAATTGCTGATTTGGGGATTTCTGTTAGGACTTGACTAAGCATATAAAGATTCAACATCGACTCTCTTTTTCTAATTCTCGAGCCACGATCTGTAAGCCCCAGTTACTTTTAGATTTAAACTATACATGTAATATGAATATGTTGTAAATTGAAATTGGACCTGTGTATGATGACTGTTTTACATCCATGCTTGTTCATCTTGGATCTTGACTTTTGGGTATATTACTATGACATTGATTTGGGGCCTATTCATGTTGGAAATCAAAAAGAAAACCCCCTCATATTATCATGTTGAAGTTGCTATTAGTCACAAGTTTATGACTATCACCTTATGTCAACCGTTACCATGACTATCACCTTATGTCACTGTTATCTTGACTAGTACCTTATTTTGCTATATTTGGAATCTTTATGTTTGAGGTCGATATTCCATATGCCAGTATTGTTATAATCATTTATCTCAAGTCATACCACACTATGCTAGTAATCACTTTTGCCACCTTATACCCGTCCCTCTTTATGTTATTCTCTAATTAGATTTATTTGTATCAATTCTAGTTTATGTGCGATGGGAATATGATTTGGGTAGATTAGGTAAAACATGAATTGGCTTTGAACATGAACGTTATTATAACTTGAACCTGGATATGGATATGAAATTGACACGATTTGACATGAAACATGACCTGAAAACTTGACATGAATTTAGACTCGAAACTTGAATCTGGGCATGACACTTAGATAAATTTGAAAATGACCAACTCGAGGTTGGGTTGAGTTTGCAGTGTAAATCTACCCGGAACCGCCCGACAAATCCAGTGACTGCAAACAATAGGATCCAATGTGGGTAGTTGGTCATATCGCACGCAAAACCCGAGGTTAGACTATGTTGTGGTGTAAATCTGCCTAGAACCGCCCGGCAAATCCAGTGACCACAACAATTAGTCTAATGTGAGAGGTTGGGGTGCATCAATGAATTAATGCCACATGATAGGGTTAAGTCATGAACCACTTGAATATACTTAACCAATTTGACATGATGATTTGACAGGGTTAAGTCATGAACCGCTTGAACACACTTAACCAACTTGATACATGATTTGGATAGGGTTAAGTCACGAATTTGAATGACAACACTTAACCCATTCGAAACCCTAGTTACGCGGTCCTTTCCAGCAGTAACCCACTTAGATGTATCACGATACCCTGGGACTAGGCATGGTGGGGCACGATTACTGGGCTGATTGTAAGCGACCAGAACGACGGCTGAGTAGGTGCACCATTGTAGGTTCAGGCGAACTATGGTCGTGCACGTAGTCCGAAGTTGAAAAAGCAGGCATTGGGCACCCGTAGGTTTACACTGTGCGTGCTTGATTCGTGTCGGTGGTTGGCACCACAGGGCTTGATACACCCTATGGTGGACCTAGCACAGGTAACTACATTTCAGGATAGGGCCGTATGACACAGACACATGACGAGCTAGAACTTGTAGGGAGCCGATCGATTAATGGATCGTACCGTAGGACCCCGTAATCGGTCACTTCATGATACTGGGCCAAGGGATCATTTCGTGATTAATACTTGACATGGGTTAGAACACTAGTACAGTTGGTGCAGCAAACCTTGAATATGTGATGCTAGACTTGACTTATCTTGTTATCCTAATTGTCACACTAGTCCTGTTATCATTCTTATGTTTAATTCCAGTTTTCACATGTCATACTACCTTTACTAGTTTTTATACTGAAAGTCACTAGGGCTTACCAGTCTTATGACTGACCCTTTTCCTTTCGCCTCCTTTTCTTTCGTTTTCCCCCCAGGTTCTCAGGGAGGAAACACTAGCTCTTAGCTTGGATTTAGCTTGCTTTCTGACAGCTCATGTATGGTTTGGTCTTGAGCTATGCTATGGCAGCTTTTGCTATTTATGGGGAATAATTTACTTTTGTTATCTTAAGTTTATGCTTCTTTATTTGGAACTTGATGTAATGGAATAATTTGTACCTTGGATATATGGGGTTTTGACTCTTTTCTTGAAAGTAATAAAAATTTGGTTTTTAATTTCTACCGCTGCTTTATTTATGTTCTGCCTTGTGATATCTCCGTGTTTGTTTACCTAGATAATACTCCACCAAAACTAGTGCATTCCCTTTGTGAGTGACCCTAGCGGAGGTGGGGTGTTACAAATCTCTTATCTTTTCTTGGTAACCTTCAGCTCTGATACCACGTGTAACACCCCACGTCCATTAATTTCACTCTCAAGGGAAATGCATTAACTTTCATGGAGTATTATTGGTGTATAGAACAGAATATTACAAGACAGATACATATATTGGTACTTGAAAAATTAAAACAACTTTTATTACAGCGGAGAAATAGTTTGGTTACAACAACATCAAAAACAACAATAAAACCAAGTACACTTAATATCCAACTTGACAAATTATTTTCTGAGTACATAAAGTAAAAAGCATAACTCCAACATAAGTATCCATAAAAGAGATAAGCTGAACTTTACTTTCCGTAATCCAAGCACTTCCAAAAGAGAGAGAAAGTCATCCAAATCAAGCTCCACTAGCACTAGTCTCACCCTGAGAACCTGGTTGGGGGGGGGGGGTAGGAGGAGGAAGAAAAGAGGCGAAAACAAAGGGGGTCAGACATAAAGTCTGGCGAGTCCAATAGCTTTAACAATATAATTATTAAAGTAATTAGGATAAGGAATAAACTGGTAAAACAAGGAATGACTGTAAAGCAAATGGGCAAGACAAAACAAACAAGAGGAATATACTGGCGTTAATTGCACTCCTAATCACTATAGGATAATTACTATACTGCACCATTACTAGTCACCCTAAAAGTTGATCCCGCCTACTTAACATAATAATCATAATGGTAGTTTCGTGTACCCCTAGCTGTCTTCATAGGTGCCACCTACCCCTATCTCCACTAGTTGTACCCACTACCCCTATGCAATCGGCTCCCTAACTCGTAGATACCCGTGCTGGTCCCACAGTGGGGTGTATCACTCCCCAAAGTGGCAACCCGGTACCACTAAAGATGCACGACTTATATCTACGTGATGGAACAACGTATTACCTACCGGCCCGGGCCTACGCACACACATGACCTCGTTGGACTTGCGGTCCCACCGCTAACCCATTTTGACCTCTTACAATCAAACACAATAAGCGTGTCCTGTCCTCGATCTAATTCGAGCTCACGAAGATACTTAATGGGTTACTGGTTTGAAAAGGGTCCCCATACTTGACACAAGCTTTCCACCTATGCTTGGTCCCTACTAAGATTTCCCACTTAACCCCTTCTTATTCATGTCTTCTTACATGTTTCAACTTAGTTAAGTGTTTCTAATCGTATTTCACATGTCACCCATGTTACCCACTTAACCCCCATGTCCCACCACATGTTTATCTTGGTTAAGTGTTACTTAACATTACAACTGTAACCTTGTAAGACCTCCCACGTTAGACTACCGTTTGCGGTTGCTGGATTTGCCGGGCGGGTCCGGGCAGTCTTAAACCGCAAACGAGCCTAACCTCGTGTCTTTACAATTGTTACGCATTTAATTTATGCCTTCGACCTCTCATATTAGACTACCGTTTGTGGTTGCTGGATTTGCCGGGCGGGTCCGGGCAGTCTTATACCACAAATGAGTCTAACCTCGTGTCTTAGGCATTTATTATTACACATAACTATTTCACCCCAATATGAATTAATTATCCCTATTCAAATTGTCAATAATTTCCAAATTAGTCTATGTCCATAATTGTCACCTAAATTATGTCCATACTTTTCAGGTATGTAAATTATACCAATTAGTGTCTCAAATTAATTATATGCCTTTAAAGCCATTTTATGCCAATTCACAATTTGTATAATTAATATTTCCCATTGTCCCCACGCCGTTCGTACGTTTAATATGAAATATGTTAGACTCGCAAATAGTCTAACTCATAAAAAGAAAAGAAACATCACAACTTGGATAACACATAAAATAGATCTAACTTGCGAATAAGAATCATAACATAAGTTTGCATAGCCAATAACTTGCATAGGAAATGGACATATAGAACATAAATTTGCATAACTACCAATAGATCTAAACATGAAATTGTGAACTTACATATATGAATATGGTTTTCACCTAAACTTGCATATGTGAATATGGTTTTCACCTAAACTTGCATATGGATTCCTACAAACTTGCATATTAATTTAAACATGTAAACTAATATTACATGTTTTACATATAAATTCGCATGTGTGTGTGTGTGTATATATATATATATATATACTTGATTCACATATAAACTTGTGTATAATTCGCATACAAACTTGCATATGATTCACATACAAACTAGCATATGATTTACATCCCAAACTTGCATATAAACTGATGTCATAAAATGAATCAAGTTAAACATATGTGATTGGACATATGAAATAGATCTACTAACATAAGTTAACAAAACTGTCACATGTTCACCAACAGACGATAAAAAAGTTTAGTAACATCACATAATTCAACAGACATGTTCTCATAATCCCGATTATAACTCATCATAATTAATTTATTAATTATTTTATGAAAGAAATTGTACTCACAAAGACGGATTAGAGAAGAGAACAATTCGTTCATCGTTTGTATTAGAATCCTGACTTGCAATTCCTAAGCTTTAAGAAAAAGAACTGTTCCAGCAGTAGCATGGAGGCCAAGAGATTAATTTAGTTTAGGTTTGGAGCTTGAGTCTATGCGTGCTTTTATAGAAGTTTAATCAATATAAGCCGTTAGATTATCATAGGAGCAATCACAACCATCCAGACTAGATAGAGTTATCCAGAATTTCCACCTATGCCCTAGTGACTCAGCAACAGGTCAGAAAAGACTCAGCAACAGGTCAGAATCGTCACAGTTCAGATCTGCCCGAGGGTGTAGGTAGGCCCCTAGGTCGACCCCCTGGTCGACCTGTATAGGAGAGGTCGACCCGCTGGTCGACCTGGCCTGGGGCGGGAAAATCCCGCCCAGCCCGCTTCTTCGTTTGAATTCGAATTTTGAATTTTAATCCGAATTGTTTTTAATTTATTGAAATTTCTAAAACTTCTGAGGGCCATAACTTCCTCATACGAAGTCCGATTTACGAAAACTTGGACTCTATTCCAAGCAGAATTTCGAGACGAACGCAATGGCGTAACCTTTTCCCTCAATTATCACTTTAACAATTAAGTATTCTTTAATTCGTTCTTTTAATAGTCAAAGAAAATTCAAGGTGTTACATCTTATCCTAGAGAAAATAAATGAGCTAGTTCGGCTTTTGAATTGGTATATTTTGATATATGGGAACCTTCGACATCTGTGTCTAAGAACGGGTATAGATATTGTGTTACTTTTGTTGATGGCTACTCTCAAGTAACCTGGTTATTTTTAATGAAAAATAGATCAGAGTTATTTTCTATCTTTTGTACATTTTGTGCTTAAGTAAAGAATTAGTTTATACTTCTGTTTGGACTTTGAGAACTGATAATGCCAAAGAGTATATTTCTGGTCAGTTTATTGCTTATATGGCACAAAATGGAATCCTTAAAGAAACTTCATGTGTTGATACTATGTCACAAAATAGGGTAGCTAAAAGGAAAATTAGGCATTTGATTGAAACTACTCGGGCATTACTATTTTAGATGAATTTGCCTAAGGCATTTTGGGCAGACGTTGTATATACAACATGTTTCTTGATTAATAGAATGCCATCAAATTCGCTCGATTTAAGGTACCATTTCAAATCTTATTTCCCAATAAATACTTGTATCCAGTCAAGCCAAGAATCTTTGGTTGTACTTGTTATGTTAGAGATGTAAATCCACTACTTATTAAGCTAGATCCAAAGTCCTTTAAATGCATATTTGTTGGTTATTCAAGATTGCAAAAAGGGTACAAGTAATTTTTTCCTAGCCTTCATAGATAGTTGTGTGTGTGTATATATATATATATATATTACCTTTGTAGAGGATGAAGCATTCTTTTCATCATCCACTCCTACTTGTCCAAGCTACATAAAGAATGATGAATTATAAATATATCTTATGCTAACTCCACAGAGAGTTGATCATCATGTAAATGTTGAACCACTTCATGAAACAAAAACAAATGCATCTGTTACTATTCAGGGAGATATCTCATTACCAGATCCAAGTCTTGATTTACCCATTGCACTTAGAAAAGGGGAACGAAATACCTATCCAATCTCATCTTTTGTCTCATATAATAACCTATCATCAAAATATTATTCATGTGTATCAGCACGTGATTTAGTTCCAATTCCAAAAACAGCTGAAGAGGCACTATCAAAACCAGAGTGGCAACAAGCAATGTTAGAAGAAATTAATGCCTTAGATCAGAATATCAATTAGGATTTGGTTCAACTACAAAATATTAGGAAAATGATAGGATGAAAATGGGTATATTCAGTAAAGATAAGTCCAGATGGATCCATTGCAAGATTGAAAGCTCGGCTAGATGCAAAAAGATATGCTCAAACTTATGGAACAAATTATCTAGAAACCTTCTCACGAGTGGCTAAAATGACATCGATTAAATTTCTTATTTCTTTAGCAGCAAGATATGACTGGAAGCTACATTAACTTGATATTAAGAATGCATTTCTTTATGGGGATCTGGTTAAGGAAGTGTATATGGAGCAACCTTCTGAGTTTGTTGCTCAGAGGGATAATAGAAAGGTATGTGGATTGAAGAAGAGTTTGCGTGGTTTAAATCAAAGTCTAAGAGCATGGTTTGGGAAGTTTAGCAAAGCAGTAGAGAACTTTGGTATGTTACGAAGTAAATCTTATCACTCGGTGTTCTTTAAAGTTTCACATGGTGTTTCAATTTTATTGGTGGTTTATGTCGATAATATTGTGATTACTAGAGATGATGAGAAGGGACTTTGACTCTCAAAGAGTTTATACGTTCATGAGTTAGGCGAGTTATGATATTTCTTAGGAGTTGAAGTTGTGAGAGGAAGTGGTCAAATATTCCTTTTACAGAGAAAGTATGTGCTTGATTTGTTGAGTGAGATTGGAAAACTATGGTTAAAGCATGCATTACACCTATGGTGACCAATGGTTCCTTAACAAAAGATGGAGAATTATTTAGTGAGCCAGATAAATACAGAAGGTTAGTTGGTAAAATAAATTATTTGACAGTGATTAACCAGACATTGCATATTAATTGAGTGTTATTAGCTAGTTCATGAGCACACCAACAGTTGATCACTGGAATGCACTGAAGAAAATTTTATGCTACTTGAAAGGCACTGCAGGACAAGTCTTGTATATACGAATCATGGGCATAATAAGATGGAAAGTTTTTCAGATGCCGACTGGGCATGGTCTAAGACAAATAGGAAATCAACTTCAGGGTTTTGTGTTTATATTGGAGGTAATTTAGTCTCATAGAAGAGTAAAAACAAAGTGTAGTATCTAGATCAAGCGTAGAATTGGAATACAGCCATGACAAATGCAGTGTGTGACTTAATGTGGATTAATCATCTCACGATCGAGTTAAAGCTGAATGCAGAAATGCCACTGAAGCTCTTGTGTGATAAGGCTGCTATAAATATAGCATCAAATCCAGTGTTACATGAGAGAACAAAACATAATGAAGTTGATTATTATTTCGTACGAGAAAAGATACAAAAAGGGTTAGTAAGCACTGGGTATGTTAAGTCATAGGATGAGGTTGTAATGTGCTTACCAAAGCATAAAATGGTGGTCGAGTTAGATATCTATGCAGCAAGTTGGGCATGACATATTTATATTCTCCAACTTGAGGGGGAACATTATGAGAGTGTTATGAGAATGATGTAAATATGTGTTGTTGTGTGCTCTTATACGTATTTTTGTTAGTGGACTGTGCAACGACCCGTCTTTTTGCCCGATTCTTGCTGGTAATTAAACCAACTTAAGCCGTTCCTAAAGATGAATTGTTATGGGTACATACATATACTGAACAAAATAACAGAACTTTTCATTGCATAATACAATATTACATCAGATTACATGGAATATCAAAGTTACAACATATACAGCGGAAGAAAATACATATACTCTCAACGGATGAGGCAGTATGATATAGCGGAAGGCCCAAACTCTAGTGTGAACTCCAACTTAGAAAGCGCTCCGAATCTTGCTCCAATGATCTATTACTGTAAAACTAAACTTTTAGCTGCCCGTGTGAAAATTAATGGGCACCCAGAGTTTAGGAAGGAACAATAAACTCCAGGTCAGTCATAGGACTGGTGTGAGAACATAAAACAGTTGTTTTTAGGATTTATTTTAAAGTTGGGAAATTCACCTGACCACGCCGTTAACGCGGAACGGGTTTACTCCATGTGAACACCCGTTCATATAACACGCAATGACGTTTTGAAAATGAAGTTATCATAAGCTCGTCCCATATCACACAATGCAAGCACACACCAGATAGGCGAGTTTTATCTTATGATAACCAAACATGCTTTCGTACGTGAAAATCCTCTTTAAGAGTTATTATATATATAGTGTGGAAAACCTTTTCGCAAATAAGTGTATTAATCCTAGACGGCATAATACCGCATCCTATTGTGTCTCCATATATATATATACACACACACACACAAAATCAAAATCCGTATGGCTTGTATTGGAGATTGGGATTCCAACTTGATGATTCCTGGCATGAAAGATCAATTAGGGATACGAAGCGAAGTGTAACACAATTTTTTCGTCCATTACGGACACCAACAACAAATTGCAGGGTAGATCAACGGTTTTCGACTAGACACGACCCCCCGAACATACCCCATTTCCCCAAGTTCATAAGTGGTTTCCCACTGCTGCATCTTTCATCATCAATCATATATATATATATATATATATATATATATATCATTGCATGTTTCATGGAAGAGCATGTGGCAATGTTTTGGACAAATGTCCATCCAGGTATATTTGATTTCAACACGTCTCATTCTTTTTATTTATATATTTTCTATTTTTTTTGGTCCTGTTCAGGCCTAGATATATTTGTAATGTACCTTCCGCTCTTGCATATAAAAGAGTGTCTTACGTTACTAGTCCCAACATTGTGTTTATAACGTTTACATTGTTAGTCCCAACTGCATATTCGTATTTATTCTCTTATACTTGGCGAATGGTAGACAAACAAAAAATATTGCTCGTGCACAACAGTTTGTCACAATCCCAAAATAATAATCAGAATAACCGGTTAGTTGACTCTATCAGGTGTTAAAAGGACCACTGTTGTCCAAAAAATACTCTAGAAAAAAATATGTTTATTTTCCAGATTAAAAATTACAGTAAAGTTCTATAAAATATTTTGAGATTGCGCGTATTGAAAATTAATTCAAACCAGTTAGTAGCGTAAATCTCATTTATTCGACAAAGCGTTTATAAATTCACGGAAGGGTTCACTCAAATTGTTCTAATTAGAAAAAATCCCAAATATAAATATTTATTTCAACGTTAAATCTTGATTTAATTTATATTTTAAACGTTGAAATTTTTAGGTTGTTACAATCTCCCCCACTTAAGACTTTTCGTCCTCGAAAAGGAGAGTTCGTAAGATTATACATAAACAAGATAAATCTAACCTATAAATTTCATTTTTTTTAAACTCCAGGTGATCTCTCGGACTTGGAATCCCAATTTCCATTTCAGACCATTGAAATACAATAATTCCTCTCATATAGAAAATCGTACTTCCCTTCCAAAACCAATTTGCTTCCAAAATTTCGAATATACTATGACAAAATCTATATGTTATTAGTTCGAGAAGTTCATCCTCATGACAGGGCAACTGAGTATCACCCATCGCATGAAATCCAATCTTTCATCCCAACCCAGTTTTAGTTATGGTTACTCGAACAAACCAAATCATTTCATATCCTGAAGTTGCAAATCATTTTGCAACCATAATTTACAAATATTTGTCATTTTCTAAACATTTCCAAATATCGGGATTGTGATCGTCAAAAAATTTTTTATTAACCATTCATCATATCTAAACTAGTTGGAAAACTAATTCGTTCAGCCAAATTTTCGACTTCTAAATATGCACTTATGTTTCAATGATCTTATTTAATCATCTCACGCCCTGCAACTTTACTAGAATTCGAGAATCCTTATAAATCATATTAATCTTCAATTTATTTTGAGACATCCTTGAAATAAGATTTCCAACAGTTATACATAATTCTTTATTTATTTCTCCATAAAATTTTCTTTTAATAAATGGAAATTAAATTGATCAATATGATTTTTTTAAGAGCTTTTAGAAATTGAATTTTATGTAAATTCAAGCCTCTCCACATTTTAAAGTTTTAGAAAATCGTTTATATTTCATAAATCATCTTTTAGGTCAAATTTCAACTTCAAACTGTTCCAAATATTTCCATATTCTCATAGTATCTTCAAGAGTCATTCATATTTTAGAAGTTATATATAATTGGTTAACCTTTCTTTGCATCCTTAAATTCATTTGAAATCCAAAATATATGTCCCTTTCTTATGTTTCAAATATTGAAGCTCATTTGGAAAATTTCTTAATTCAACTAGTCAGAAACCTTAAAATATTTCTATTTAAAATATCTGAGATAAATTTCCAAAATTTTGAGATCAACTGATATTTATAAATCCAATTTCCCTGCATAAGTTAGATCCTTTAGTTCAAACACTTCTAATTACGATGCGGGGCTTATTTATTGAGATCCGTCAACATAATAATTTGGATAGATTAAGGTTATCAAATTTGAATTTAAACTTGGCTTCGTTTGTCAAAAGGCGCAAAGGGTTTACATACATGAGACAAATCAAATTTCCTGTGATCAAGTCAAATTAGAAGTTCAATATCAAATGAGTACCAAAAGTATGGCAATTCGAATTAAAATACTTGCCCAGGTTTATGACGCTTCAAACAGTTCGAATTTAACGGAGCTTGCATAGGTCAATAAAAATCAATGCACATAACAATACAACCATAGGCAATTTAATTAGGGTAAATCTTACTTTAATGTTTCCTTTGTGTCACAAACGATTGTTTGTTAAATAATTTCCATTTGACTTACTCATGTTGTCTCAATCGGGAAGAGTAGTTTTCTCCCCCACTTAAATGTTAGTTAAAGTTTTAATCATCTCTTATACAAATTTCTTAACATAAGTCAAAATGTCCCATTCAAATCCCTTAAGGGGAGTTTGATTGCTAAAAATTTACTTCTAAGCAAATTAATTTAACTAGTATTTTATCATTTACAATTCTCGCTAGGCATAGGTTCGAATCTATTGTTTATATTTATTCATCGACGTGTGTAAGTTTGATATCTTATTAGATCTTTATACTCAAAATCCTTGTTATAATTTGATCAATTTATTTTGTTAAAACTGAGTGATGTTCAATATATATGAATAATAAACAAACTTACTTAAGAGTTCTTCCAAAAATTCATTTTCGAATTCTTTAAGTGAGATTTACTTCTGAAATATATCTTTTCAATTATTCAAGTACTTATCGTTTACCGTATTCAAGGTTTTAAGGGTTCAAAGTTCAGAAGTATTTTAAGCTAATCTTAGTTTTTTTCCTTTTAAAACCTCTAGTTGTGTTTTTCCAAATTAAATTCCTATATTAATCTATCTAACCATTTTTTTTATTAAGATTTACTCATTAAAATACTTAGCTAGATGATTTTAAGTATTCCTCGACGGTTAAATCGGAATTATACACTCATCCCACCTTCGAAACTCGAAAATGAATACCAATGATGTTGTAGTCATCAATAGAATCATTCCCGAGCGACTAAAGTGTGATTCTATATCTATCTAGTACATACAAGACTTCATATATACGCCGACCATGCATATATTTGAAATCCTCATATATACCAATAGTCCAACCGCAACGTCGAATAAATACTCGAAAATTTCCTTTTAAAAGTTGCATTCCAAACCGTTATTTTAAAGCCATTTACTTAGTTTAAAAATACGCTCATTCAACAAAATATTCCAGATTCACATTCTAGGGCATTCCTAACCCTATCTCTAACGAGATATTATAACTCCGATGAGTTCTATCATCTGTTCAAAATATGTTGTACCCCGTAGCTTTGTATAACCAAAGCTCTGATAACAACTGTAACGACCCGTCTATTTGCCCGATTCTTGCTAGTAATTAAACCAACTTAAACCGTTCTTAAAGACGAATTGTTATGGGTACATATATATATATATTGAACAAAATAACAGAACTTCTCAATGCATAATACAATATAACATCAGAGTTACATGGAATATCAGAGTTACAACATATACAGCGGAAGAAAATATATATACTCCCAGCGGATGAGGCAGTATAATATAGCGGAAGCTCCAAACTCCAGCGTGAACTCCAACTCAGAAAGCGCTCTGAATCTTGCTCCAACGATCTATTACTATAAAACTAAACTAATAGCTGTCTGTGTGAAAATTAATGGGCACCTAGAGTTTAGGAAGGAACAATAAATTCCAAGTCTATCATGGGACTGGTGTGAGAACATAAAACAGTTGTTTTTTGGATTTATTTTAAAGTTAGGAAATTCACCTAACCACGCCGCTAATGCGGAACGAGTTTACTCCATGTGAACACCCGTGCATATAACATGCAATGACGTTTTGAAAATGAAGTTATCATAAGCTCGTCCCACATCACACAATGCAAGCGCACACCAGATGAGCGAGTTTTATCTTATGATAACCAAACATGCTTTTGTACGTGAAAATCCTCTTTAAGAGTTATTATATATATAGTGTGGAAAACCTTTTCGCAAATAAGTGTATTAATCCTAGACGGCATAATACCCCATCCTATTATGTCGCCATATATATATATATATATATATATATATATATATATATATATATTGTGAAAACCCGTAACTCCCCCGTAAAGGAAAGTGTCGGATAGTTCGAGAACAAGCCACAACAGAACTCATATAAAAGAACATTTCATTGTATATTACAACTATGCATCAGATTACAAGAATATACAGAGTATAAATGAATATTACACAGAAATATCAGAGATTTAAATTATATTTAAATACATAGCAGCGGAAAATAATACAATACACAACTAGAATGAGATATACGGATACAAAGCTTTCCGGATATCGTTCCAGCTGTAAACCAGGATCCTGTGAATATAAATATGCAAAACCAAAACTACTAGCTGCCCATGTCAAAATAGGAGAACCCAGAGTTTAGGTTAAAACAATAAACTCCAGGTCAGTCATGTGACTGGTGTGAGAACTAAAACAGTTATTAATCTTTATTTTAAAGATAGGTAAATCAAGGGACCACGCCGTATAACACGGAACGGGTTTCCTCCCAAGAATACCAGTGCATAAAACAAACAGCGCAATGCTAAATAAAGAAAAATGAAGCTGTTATAAGACCCAGGTCCCATCACACAATGCAACGCAGCCGAGGATAGGGTTTTCCCTTATAACAGCCAAAGAATGCTTGATACGGTTAAAAACAAATCGTTTGATACTATTATAAGTGCATAGTGTATAAAACAACTTCGTATCATAAGTATCAATCATAGGCGGCATGAGCGTCCCATGCCACTATGTCGCCATATATAGGTTTACAAATAAAACCGCAAATGTCACGTATTTGGAAATTGGGTTTCCATCTATGAACCGAGGCCAGGGATCGTCCTCTTCCGATTCGAGACAATCTAGCCTACCATGTCTCAGGAACAGCCGCAACTGCCCCCTGGATCGTCAGGGCCGGTCCACCGATGTGGATTATTATGCCTGAACAATACGTCTCCCCGCCCTTTGGGGCGCAAACGAGCCATCAAATGACTCCATCGGTTCGAGAACGACCGATCAATCCGAGGCGCCTCGCAACAGCAACAACCACATAAGTCAAACTCGTCAGGGCGTGTAAAACCACTGACGCCACTTTTAGCTAGAAAGAAACGCAAGTCCTCCCTGAGGTCCATCTCCCGTTTTTGGTTCATACCGGGTGTGAAACTCGCGAAGTAAACGTTACACAAAGCTACGCCACAAAGGCCGTGCTTTGATCATCACCACAAGACTTTGCTTTTCAACAGAAGCCTCGATCAATTGCCACCTAGGCATGCCACACAGGCAATTCACTCCATGCGTTTGATATCCATCAATATATAACCCCTGAGCTCGTACGTCTCAGAGAAGGGCGTTAAGCAAGAGAATAAATTCTCCCTGCCAAACAGATATATGTTTAATAGAGATCAATCACACGGACTAAAATCCAATGTCAGACACACAGTCCATTTACAAGTCCGTTCTGGGTCTGAACGAAACCGGAGGCACCTAGTACCCCGCATATCCATCGATCTCCAAGCACGTCTGGACGATCACCAACTGTTTCCATCTTCTTGGGTGCACAGCCCAATCAAGATCATCAGTAATCACCCAAACGACGTGAAGACTTCCGGTCTTCGACCATCGTCTTCATCTTCGACTTATCGTCGTATCAGTTATTCAGAATGGGATAAACCCGGTCTTTCCGAATAACTCGCGTATATATTATAAAAGTGTTACACAAACACAACATACGCCTCATTCCAATTCATCAGTCACTAACCGTAAATTAATCAAGAGAATAATTTCCCAAATATTAACCCCGAAGGCCGAAACCAACATCAGATCAATATCCAGAAAACCATTCTGCTTGGCTAACCGACAGTTAGTTTCTAAATTTCACATTCATAGGGAAAGGTTCCCATTTATTTTATCCAAGATAAATTCCTTGAATTTATTCTTTATTCTATTTTTGAATCTCAATTCAAACTAGTCGGGATTAGCGAACCTTACCGACGTAATCATTTATTTTAATTTCCCCATCCCAACCTATTCATCCCATGAAGTAAAACTGGTAATACTTCATATCTAACACCACAGTGTTATCGGTAAATTCAATTACCATTTCACGTTCAAATCTAATTAAAGATTTAACTATCGCCTGGAGCAGAACTGGTGATACTCCATCTTCGATCATTTCAATCTAATTAAAGATTCATTAAAACTCCACTTAGTTTTAATATTCGACTGGGTTAAAGAATCAGTGTCATTTAAAACACGGTTCACGATAAACCCAAAATCACATTCCATTAATTATCGGGTTAAAGAACAAGTGTTATTTAATACACTGTTCACGATAAACCCAAAAATTATTCCATTAATTATCGGGTTAAAGAACAAGTGTTATTTAAAACACGGTTCACGATAAACCCAAAGTCACATTCCATTGATTATCGGGTTAAAGAACGAGTGTTATTTAAAACACTGCTCACGATAAACCCAAAATCAATATCAATTCAATTTCAATTAAATATTAATTAATTGGTACACTTCATTAAATCTAAATAAAAAGATTTAATCTTTTCTCGACTGGGTTCAAGAACAGTGTTAGTGAAGACACCATTCACGACAAACCCAAATCACATTTGATATTCAATACAAGGCTCTGAATAGAAAATATACCGGCTTATATTCAATATCAAATTCCACGACTAACAAATATCGTATTGGAAATAACGATATAAATATATATCTTTCAAATTTCCGTAACAACATCCGTATAATCACGAATTCCAACATCGAAATATTCCGAAGACAATTTCGATTCAAATCCACTCCAATGCAATCATTGGAAATTCTGGTTATTTTTAGAACCCTTTTCAAATTCAATTTATTTATTTAAAAATAAATAGAATTATATTTCTAGTTCAAAACTAGTTCATTTCGATAAAAATCTATTTTTATCTTTTCAAATATGGAGTTTTTCATCCCAATTCTTTCTAAATCATTTCTTATGATTTTACACAAATTATTACTATTTTTAATAATTTTATCAAGGCCCGTACAGTCGATTTCCATCAACGGCTATCGAACTGCACGACCTTTTCCAAATTTGATTTGGACATAATTCCAAATCCAACCGTTAGATTTCTAATTTCTAATATTCTTTAGAAAGCTCTTTTCGATACGAACCCAACGGTTCCGGTTTTAGGAGAATCCGACGGTCGGATCTCCCGTAATGTCCGTTTGAAATAAATGGTCGAAATTCGCGAACTGTCGCGGCGTGGCGCGTTCTATTCAGGCCATTATATTATATATATAATATATATAATATATATTTCGTCGATTTCTATTTAAAACGAATTATATAAATAGTTTTAAAATTCGTTTCAAAAGCAATTTCAACTTCCATTTCAATTCAAATCAAAATTGAATTCTTCTTTATAAATTCGTTTTAAAATTCATTTCTATTCAATTCAAATTTCAATTCAATTTGAATTCATTTCAATTCGCTTTCAATTCAATTTGAATTCGTTTTCAATTCAATTTGAATTCGTTTTCAATTCATTTCGAAATCGTTTTCAATTTAATTCATTTCGAAATCGTTTTCAATTCAATTCATTTCGAAATCGTTTTCAATTAAATTCATTTCGAAATCGTTTCCAATTCAATTCATTTCGAAATCGTTTTCAATTCAATTCATTTCGAAATCGTTTTCAATTCATTTCATTTCGAAATCGTTTTCAATTCATTTCATTTCGAAATCGTTTTCAATTCATTTCCTTTCGAAATCGTTTTCAATTCATTTCGATATAAATATCGTTCACGTCAAAATGGCGTCAATCTAATCAACACGGCTTCATAAATTTCTATTTTCAAATATTCTATTTCAAATATTTCTTTTTCAAAATAGTTGTTATTATCAAAATATTTCGTTCAACACATGACCAATCTCAATGGATGAGTACTGTCAACACATGAACTTTTATTTTATATCGATAAAGATGTAAATTTTATTACTAAAATATTTCGTTCAACACATGACCAATCTCAATGGATGAGTACTGTCAACACATGAACTTTTATTTTATATCGATAAAGATGTAAATTTTATTATTAAAATATTTCGTTCAACACATGACCAATCTCAATGGATGAGTACTGTCAACACATGAACTTTTATTTTATAATATTCTTTATTTTTCAAATTGGAATGAGGCCCAATCAATTACCATATAAAGTTAATTATATGGATTTTCATGCATTACACACATATAATAGCATTGAAAAATAATCAACCATCAACCAAAGTGCACTACACTGTATAAGCATCAAATATAGATATCTAACGCTTATAACAGCCTGTCAATCAATCGATCGACATATTTAATCAATCAGGATGAGTGAACTTCAAATTTCATCCCAACACCCGTGTGGGGTTTCAACCAATCAAACGCATATTTTATTTGTGCAGTTGGGCGATGTGTAAAATTTATCGACCCAATCAATGTCCTTCAAATAGGTGTACATAAACAAACCGTCTGGTTTGTAAATGAATATTTATTTATTCACATTCACGGTAAAAATTATATTTTTAACGACAAAACATTTTATTCCAACATATGAACTTCTATTCAGTTCATTCTTTAAATAAAATGATATTTTTATTTTTCTAACTTATTTTAGAAAATTTCGGCGGCATAACGGCACGATACTAGAAACGGGACAAGGCCTAGCCTTATCCCCGGTCTAGTGAAGGCCCACGCCATTCACACATCAATCAAATTCACCAAACAACCAAATTCAAATCAAATATCCAACTAATCTATGCAACCAAACAAACAAGTCCATGGTCTGTGGACGATTGTGTCGGGTGCTACTAAGCACCGTCTGCATCCTAGTATATATATATATATATATATATAACTAGAAAATGAGATTGAAAGGTGAGAAATTCTCACTAATAGCTATCCTAGCTCCACGGCACTTCATTGATAGAAATCTTCATCGCTATCGCATCTTCGTCATCTTCGTTGCTGTAGCCACTACATATGTAAAAATCGAATTTTTACTTCACTATTCAATATATAAAAATTATATTTTCATAATCGCGTCATACATTTAAAAATCGAATTTTTACTTCACTATTCAATATATAAAAATCGAATTTTTACTACGTTATTCAATATATAAAAATCGAATTTTTACTACGTTATTCAATATATAAAAATCGAATTTTTATTCAACGGTGTTCATATAATAAAGATTAAATTTTTATCACGCTACTTCGTTATAAAAACTATATTTTCCTATTGCCACCTCATATATAAAAATCGTATTTTTATATTGTTATACTTATAATAAAAATCGCATTCTTATTATATCGCCACATTTATAAAGATCAAACTTTTACTTTCCTACATATATAAAAATCGTATTTTTATATTCTCTACATGAATATAAAAGATTATATTTTTATATCGGAGTTCATATTTTAACAATCATCTTTATATATATATATATATATATATATTAAAAATCTCGATCTTTCCTAAGATAAAGATCCTATCTTTTCTAAATCAAAGCTCTGAAGTTTTCCTTACTCGTTTTAAAAAAAATCAAATCTTTACTCTATATAAAAATTTAAACCTTTTTGCTATTATATAAAAATATAATCTTCCTTTATATAAAAATCATTATTTCATATAAATAAAATTCAAGACTTTATAAAAGTAAATAAAAATTAAATCAGATTTTTACCCATTTCTAATTTAAAGTTTTTACCTTTTCTAATTTAAAGTTTTTACCTTTTCTAATTTAAAGTTTCCTAAATAAAAATCATTGCTTTATAACATAAAATATAATCAGTTTTTAAATTAAAATAAAACATTAAAAACTCACCTTTTTCTGAGTTAGAAGGGGGGGGGTCGCTGCTACGAACGGAGACGGAGGGGACGCTGGCGCTGGAGACTCGACGGCGGTGGTTTGGCTCGCAGTTCAGGGGGTGGCGATTTCTGGTTCGTGGATCGAGGGAGGGAAGTGTGGGTGGTCGCAGAGCTTGGTGGTGGCGGTTTTGGTGAGGGGAAGGGGGAGAGCGGAGGACGAAGGGAACAAGCGGTGGAGGGGAATAAAGCGAGAGAGGGTCGAGGTGTAGGGCGCCTGAGGCGGCGGCGCCTCCATCAGCGGTCGTGGGAGCAGGGCGACGGTCAACGGCGGGGGCAATTTGGGAGTTTTTTTTTTCTTTTTCTTTTCTTTTCTGATTTTCATTTTGAACGGGGGGGGGGGGGGGGCTGGTTAAGGAGAGAAAGGTATATATTTTTTTTTTGTTTTTTTTTATTTAATTAATTTATTTTTCGCCAAAAAGTAACTTTTCCTATCGACTTCAGAATCGAACCCACCGCCTGTCGTCCATAGCGTTTCACCCCCATTCCGAACACAATGGGATATGTATCGCAGGTTGATTCGATCGTTTGAATCTGTTTCCGTTGAATTTACATTTAAATCACTATATTGAATTTTAAACGTACATTTCAAATTACCGGGGTCACATACTAACTCGAAAATTTCCCGAAAAATATTTTCTAGCTTCGTATTGACGATACGGTCCTAACAAAACTAGTTTCGTCGAATTCTGAGGCCGTTGGAAAAATGGCCATTTTCCAGTCGATTAAAATCAACTGAAACTGGTCAAACGCGTTTTCCTTTGCCACGCTCACATATTGATTCGAAAAATTATGAAATTTGAAACCTAGCAATAACTTTACATCACGGACCCAACAAAACTGGTTTCGTCGAAATCCGAGGTCGTTTGCAAAATGTCCATTTTTAAGGGCCTGAATTCCATAGCGACTATTCAGAATTTTCATCTGGACATATCTTTTGATTCCCGCTATGAAATTTTGATTATTCGGATTCTCTGGAAAGATACTATCAATTAGATCCCATTATTTTTGGTTTCACTAAAATCCGGATTATTTTGCACCCGGTACATTCAATTGAAGTTTGAAATCGAATTATCGAACTACCGCGCCATTTTCAATTCTATTTATAATTATATATAAATATTTATATTCTAACGACGACGCGTATAATATATACGTTCGAATTTTATTCAAAATAAATTTTCTCGTTGATAATATTTAAAATAATTCATTTTAAATATTCAAAATTCGCTAAAATTGCCAAAATAAAAATTTTAAACTGGCCCAGATTTTCGGGTTGTTACAATCTCCCCCACTTAAAACTTTTCGTCCCCGAAAAGGAACAAAGTCGAAAGTGGTTTGATCATTCAACTCTACGTTCGATCCGGCTTCCATTCTCCAACTTTTCAGTTTCTGAGAATTTTCAGAAATTTCAAAAATTTGGCTAACACCCTAAATTTTTCGAAAAATTTCGCTATAACCTCCCCTGCAATGGGAGCATCGGGGAATTTCAAATTGCTTCCCCGGTCCTTCAGATCTCAAAAAGAAAAAGAAAAGGCCAAGCGGCTAGCCAATAGGCTCATAAAATCATCATCACCCAAACAAGACAGTAAATTATGTAGTAAACATGTACCAATTTGTCGGGCAAACAAAAATTATTCTTCGGCTCTAGCCTCCTCGCTATGACCTGTTCAATGTAAGTATACATATATGCAAGCAAATGCGACCAATTTTCAATACAATTCAATATTTGATTCAGTTAGGCATAATGGTTCAAAATTATCAAACAATTAAACAAACAACACAAACATCAATCAATTAGTGAATTATCATTTGAAATTCATAACTTTGATATATAGTCAAAAATCAGATTTTTGATGCCAAATCACAACAATAAGCCCTATCTAATTTTTGGTTCTCACACCAGTCAATAGGAAATATATAGAAATTACACGTTCGGAGCACGAACATAAATATTGATGATGCCATGGTCATTATCAACATCATCTCCGGGCGACTAGAGTGTGATTCTATATCTATCCAGTATATTAAAACTTCAAATACACGTTTGCAAGGCGTATATGCGAAATCTTTATATACTGGACTGTCCTAACCAATATAGATAAATAATCAAATACGAATAGTTGATTTAACTTTTCAAAACAAAAATTTATTTTCATTTTAAAAATATACTCTTCACACTCGTTCTAGGATGCTACTGATCCCATCTCTAACGAGTCATTCCCGTTGGATATTACTAATCCAATATCTGATGAATTCTTTCGTATGGTTCTAATGTGCCTTGTTCTCTAAGCTTTGTAAACCAAAGCTCTGATACCAACTGTGAAAACCCGTAACTCCCCCGTAAAGGAAAGTGTCGGATAGTTCGAGAACAAGCCACAACAGAACTCATGTAAAAGAACATTTCATTGTATATTACAACAATGCATCATATTACAAGAATATACAGAGTATAAATGAATATTACACAGAAATATCAGAGATTTAAATTATATTTAAATACATAGCAGCGGAAAATAATACAATACACAACTAGAATGAGATATACGGATACAAAGCTTTCCGGATATCGTTCTAGCTGTAAACCAGGATCCTGTGAATATAAATCTGCAAAACCAAAACTACTAGCTGCCCGTGTCAAAATAGGGGCACCCAGAGTTTAGGTTAAAACAATAAACTCCAGGTCAGTCATGTGACTGGTGTGAGAACTAAAACAGTTATTAATCTTTATTTTAAAGATAGGTAAATCAAGGGACCACGCCGTATAACACGGAACGGGTTTCCTCCCAAGAATACCAGTGCATAAAACAAACAGCGCAATGCTAAATAAAGAAAAATGAAGCTGTTATAAGACCTAGGTCCCATCACACAATGCAACGCAGCCGAGGATAGGGTTTTCCCTTATAACAGCCAAAGAATGCTTGATACGGTTAAAAACAAATCGTTTGATACTATTATAAGTGCATAGTGTATAAAACAACTTCATATCATAAGTATCAATCATAAGCGGCATGAGCGTCCCATGCCACTATGTCGCCGTATATAGGTTTACAAATAAAACCGCAAATGTCACATATTTGGAAATTGGGTTTCCATCTATGAACCGAGGCCAGGGATCGTCCTCTTCCGATTCGAGACAATCTAGCCTACCATGTCTCAGGAACAGCCGCAACTGCCCCCTGGATCGTCAGGGCCGGTCCATCGATGTGGATTATTATGCCTGAACAATACGTCTCCCCGCCCTTTGGGGCGCAAACGAGCCATCAAATGACTCCATCGGTTCGAGAACGACCGATCAATCCGAGGCGCCTCGCAACAGCAACAACCACATAAGTCAAACTCGTCAGGGCGTGTAAAACCACTGACGCCACTTTTAGCTAGAAAGAAACGCAAGTCCTCCCTGAGGTCCATCTCCCGTTTTTGGTTCATACCGGGTGTGAAACTCGTGAAGTAAACGTTACACAAAGCTACGCCACAAAGGCCGTGCTTTGATCATCACCACAAGACTTTGCTTTTCAACAGAAGCCTCGATCAATTTCCACCTAGGCATGCCACACAGGCAATTCACTCCATGCGTTTGATATCCATCAATATATAACCCCTGAGCTCGTACGTCTCAGAGAAGGGCGTTAAGCAAGAGAATAAATTCTCCCTGCCAAACAGATATATGTTTAATAGAGATCAATCACACGGACTAAAATCCAATGTCAGACACACAGTCCATTTACAAGTCCGTTCTGGGTCTGAACGAAACCGGAGGCACCTAGTACCCCGCATATCCATCGATCTCCAAGCACGTCTGGACAATCACCAACTGTTTCCATCTTCTTGGGTGCACAGCCCAATCAAGATCATCAGTAATCACCCAAACGACGTGAAGACTTCCGGTCTTCGACCATCGTCTTCATCTTCGAGTTATCGTCGTATAAGTTATTCAGAATGGGATAAACCCGGTCTTTCCGAATAACTCGCGTATATATTATAAAAGTGTTACACAAACACAACATACGCCTCATTCCAATTCATCAGTCACTAACCGTAAATTAATCAAGAGAATAATTTCCCAAATATTAACCCCGAAGGCCGAAACCAACATCAGATCAATATCCAGAAAACCATTCTGCTTGGCTAACCGACAGTTAGTTTCTAAATTTCACATTCATAGGGAAAGGTTCCCATTTATTTTATCCAAGATAAATTCCTTGAATTTATTCTTTATTCTATTTTTGAATCTCAATTCAAACTAGTTGGGATTAGCGAACCTTACCGACGTAATCATTTATTTTAATTTCCCCATCCCAACCTATTCATCCCATGAAGTAAAACTGGTAATACTTCATATCTAACACCACAGTGTTATCGGTAAATTCAATTACCATTTCACGTTCAAATCTAATTAAAGATTTAACTATCGCCTGGAGCAGAACTGGTGATACTCCATCTTCGATCATTTCAATCTAATTAAAGATTCATTAAAACTCCACTTAGTTTTAATCTTCGACTGGGTTAAAGAATTAGTGTCATTTAAAACACGGTTCACGATAAACCCAAAATCACATTCCATTAATTATCGGGTTAAAGAACAAGTGTTATTTAAAACACTGTTCACGATAAACCCAAAAATTATTCCATTAATTATCGGGTTAAAGAACAAGTGTTATTTAAAACACGGTTCACGATAAACCCAAAGTCACATTCCATTGATTATCGGGTTAAAGAACGAGTGTTATTTAAAACACTGTTCACGATAAACCCAAAATCAATATCAATTCAATTTCAATTAAATATTAATTAATTGGTACACTTCATTAAATCTAAATAAAAAGATTTAATCTTTTCTCGACTGGGTTCAAGAACAGTGTTAGTGAAGACACCATTCACGACAAACCCAAATCACATTTGATATTCAATACAAGGCTCTGAATACAAAATATACCGGCTTATATTCAATATCAAATTCCACGACTAACAAATATCGTATTGGAAATAACGATATAAATATATATCTTTCAAATTTCCGTAACAACATCCGTATAATCACGAATTCCAACATCGAAATATTCCGAAGACAATTTCGATTCAAATCCACTCCAATGCAATCATTGGAAATTCTGGTTATTTTTAGAACCCTTTTCAAATTCAATTTATTTATTTAAAAATAAATAGAATTATATTTCTAGTTCAAAACTAGTTCATTTCTATAAAAATCTATTTTTATCTTTTCAAATATGGAGTTTTTCATCCCAATTCTTTCTAAATCATTTCTTATGATTTTACATAAATTATTACTATTTTTAATAATTTTATCAAGGCCCGTACAGTCGATTTCCATCAACGGCTATCGAACTGCACTTACAGCGACCTTTTCCAAATTTGATTTGGACATAATTCCAAATCCAACCGTTAGATTTCTAATTTCTAATATTCTTTAGAAAGCTCTTTTCGATACGAACCCAACGGTTCCGGTTTTAGGAGAATCCGACGGTCGGATCTCCCGTAATGTCCGTTTGAAATAAATGGTCGAAATTCGCGAACTGCCGCGGCGCGGCGCGTTCTATTCAGGCCATTATATTATATATATAATATATATTTCGTCGATTTCTATTTAAAACGAATTATATAAATAGTTTTAAAATTCGTTTCAAAAGCAATTTCAACTTCCATTTCAATTCAAATCAAAATTGAATTCTTCTTTATAAATTCGTTTTAAAATTCATTTCTATTCAATTCAAATTTCAATTCATTTCAATTCGCTTTCAATTCAATTTGAATTCGTTTTCAATTCAATTTGAATTCGTTTTCAATTCATTTCGAAATCGTTTTCAATTTAATTCATTTCGAAATCGTTTTCAATTCAATTCATTTCGAAATCGTTTTCAATTCAATTCATTTCGAAATCGTTTTCAATTCAATTCATTTCGAAATCGTTTTCAATTCATTTCATTTCGAAATCGTTTTCAATTCATTTCATTTCGAAATCGTTTTCAATTCATTTCATTTCGAAATCGTTTTCAATTCATTTCGATATAAATATCGTTCACGTCAAAATGGCGTCAATCTAATCAACACGGCTTCATAAATTTCTATTTTCAAATATTCTATTTCAAATATTTCTTTTTCAAAATAGTTGTTATTATCAAAATATTTCGGTCAACACATGACCAATCTCAATGGATGAGTACTGTCAACACATGAACTTTTATTTTATATCGATAAAGATGTAAATTTTATTACTAAAATATTTCGTTCAACACATGACCAATCTCAATGGATGAGTACTGTCAACACATGAACTTTTATTTTATATCGATAAAGATGTAAATTTTATTATTAAAATATTTCGTTCAACACATGACCAATCTCAATGGATGAGTACTGTCAACACATGAACTTTTATTTTATAATATTCTTTATTTTTCAAATTGGAATGAGGCCCAATCAATTACCATATAAAGTTAATTATATGGATTTTCATGCATTACACACATATAATAGCATTGAAAAATAATCAACCATCAACCAAAGTGCACTACACTGTATAAGCATCAAATATAGATATCTAACGCTTATAACAGCCTGTCAATCAATCGATCGACATATTTAATCAATCAGGATGAGTGAACTTCAAATTTCATCCCAACACCCGTGTGGGGTTTCAACCAATCAAACGCATATTTTATTTGTGCAGTTGGGCGATGTGTAAAATTTATCGACCCAATCAATGTCCTTCAAATAGGTGTACATAAACAAACCGTCTGGTTTGTAAATGAATATTTATTTATTCACATTCACGGTAAAAATTATATTTTTAACGACAAAATATTTTATTCCAACATATGAACTTCTATTCAGTTCATTCTTTAAATAAAATGATATTTTTATTTTTCTAACTTATTTTAGAAAATTTCGGCGGCATAACGACACGATACTAGAAACGGGACAAGGCCTAGCCTTATCCCCGGTCTAGTGAAGGCCCACGCCATTCACACATCAATCAAATTCACCAAACAACCAAATTTAAATCAAATATCCAACTAATCTATGCAACCAAACAAACAAGTCCATGGTCTGTGGACGATTGTGTCGGGTGCTACTAAGCACCGTCTGCATCCTAGTATATATATATAACTAGAAAATGAGATTGAAAGGTGAGAAATTCTCACTAATAGCTATCCTAGCTCCACGGCACTTCATTGATAGAAATCTTCATCGCTATCGCATCTTCGTCATCTTCGTTGCTGTAGCCACTACATATGTAAAAATCGAATTTTTACTTCACTATTCAATATATAAAAATTATATTTTCATAATCGCGTCATACATTTAAAAATCGAATTTTTACTTCACTATTCAATATATAAAAATCGAATTTTTACTACGTTATTCAATATATAAAAATCGAATTTTTACTACGTTATTCAATATATAAAAATCGAATTTTTATTCAACGGTGTTCATATAATAAAGATTAAATTTTTATCACGCTACTTCGTTATAAAAACTATATTTTCATATTGCCACCTCATATATAAAAATCGTATTTTTATATTGTTATACTTATAATAAAAATCGCATTCTTATTATATCGCCACATATATAAAGATCAAACTTTTACTTTGCTACATATATAAAAATCGTATTTTTATATTCTCTACATGAATATAAAAGATTATATTTTTATATCGGAGTTCATATTTTAAAATTCATCTTTATATATATATATATATTAAAAATCTCGATCTTTCCTAAGATAAAGATCCTATCTTTTCTAAATCAAAGCTCTGAAGTTTTCCTTACTCGTTTTAAAAAAAATCAAATCTTTACTCTATATAAAAATTTAAACCTTTTTGCTATTATATAAAAAATATAATCTTCCTTTATATAAAAATCATTATTTCATATAAATAAAATTCAAGACTTTATAAAAGTAAATAAAAATTAAATCAGATTTTTACCCATTTCTAATTTAAAGTTTTTACCTTTTCTAATTTAAAGTTTCCTAAATAAAAATCATTGCTTTATAACATAAAATATAATCAGTTTTTAAATTAAAATAAAACATTAAAAACTCACCTTTTTCTGAGTTAGAAGGGGGGGGGGTCGCTGCTACGAACGGAGACGGAGGGGACGCTGGCGCTGGAGACTCGACGGCGGTGGTTTGGCTCGCAGTTCAGGGGGGTGGCGATTTCTGGTTCGTGGATCGAGGGAGGGAAGTGTGGGTGGTCGCAGAGCTTGGTGGTGGCGGTTTTGGTGAGGGGAAGGGGGAGAGCGGAGGACGGAGGGAACAAGCGGTGGAGGGGAATGAAGCGAGAGAGGGTCGAGGTGTAGGGCGCCTGAGGCGGCGGCGCCTCCATCGGCGGTCGTGGGAGCAGGGCGACGGTCAACGGCGGGGGCAATTTGGGAGTTTTTTTTTCTTTTTCTTTTCTTTTCTGATTTTCATTTTGAACGGGGGGGGGCCTGGTTAAGGAGAGAAAGGTATATATTTTTTTTTTGTTTTTTTTTATTTAATTAATTTATTTTTCGCCAAAAAGTAACTTTTCCTATCGACTTCAGAATCGAACCCACCGCCTGTCGTCCATAGCGTTTCACCCCCATTCCGAACACAATGGGATATGTATCGCAGGTTGATTCGATCGTTTGAATCAGTTTCCGTTGAATTTACATTTAAATCACTATATTGAATTTTAAACGTACATTTCAAATTACCGGGGTCACATACTAACTCGAAAAATTCCCGAAAAATATTTTCTAGCTTCGTATTGACGATACAATCCTAACAAAACTAGTTTCGTCGAATTCTGAGGCCGTTGGAAAAATGGCCATTTTCCGGTCGATTAAAATCAACTGAAACTGGTCAAACGCGTTTTCCTTTGCCACGCTCACATATTGATTCAAAAAATTATGAAATTTGAAACCTAGCAATAACTTTACATCACGGACCCAACAAAACTGGTTTCGTCGAAATCCGAGGTCGTTTGCAAAATGTCCATTTTTAAGGGCCTGAATTCCATAGCGACTATTCAGAATTTTCATCTGGACATATCTTTTGATTCCCGCTATGAAATTTTGATTATTCGGATTCGCTGGAAAGATACTATCAATTAGATCCCATTATTTTTGGTTTCACTAAAATCCGGATTATTTTGCACCCGGTACATTCAATTGAAGTTTGAAATCGAATTATCGAACTACCGAGCCATTTTCAATTCTATTTATAATTATATATAAATATTTATATTCTAACGACGACGCGTATAATATATACGTTCGAATTTTATTCAAAATAAATTTTCTCGTCGATAATATTTAAAATAATTCATTTTAAATATTCAAAATTCGCTAAAATTGCCAAAATAAAATTTTTAAACTGGCCCAGATTTTCGGGTTGTTACATATATATATATACACACAAAAAAAAAAAAATCAAAATCCGTATGGCTTGTATTGGAGATTGGGATTCCAACTTGATGATTCCTGGCATGAAAGATCAATCAGGGATACGAAGCGAAGTGTAACACGATTTTTTCGTCCATCACCCCATTTCCCCAAGTTCATAAGTGATTTCCCACTGCAGCATCTTTCATCATCAATCATATATATATATATATATATATAACCTAACCGCCAGTTTATCATCAATCCGGGGTGTGAGGTTTTGTCGATGTCACGTCATACACAAAGCATGCCTAAATAGCAATGACTTAATCGTACATGCTCATTTCTTATCTTAAGTATACCACATTGTCCATTCACAACATGATCACTGATTTCCATCAATACATAACCACTTCGAGCTCATACGTCACAAACCAGATACATATCGAATGAGAATCACTAGTATGCTGTCAACTACAATGTCAGACACGTAATCCATACAATGTCCATTCTGGGTTTGAACGGAAAAAAATCCGAAAATCTCTAAATATACTCAAACCTCATGCCACTTATAACCTCGAATCAGGCGTATGGCCCGATTCGAGACATCAGCATTCAATCCAAATACTTCCAAAGATTCCCGGTCATCCTTTGACATTTCCAAGTTCTCAATTTTGCTTCATAGCGTCGTATTATTACTTGGAATGGTTTTCGGACTTGAATCGGATCCCGGTCTTTCCAAGTAATAAGCGTACTTAAAACAATAGCTACGGATTATACAGATTTCCATTTCAAATCTCCTTTCCAGTGGTTATCAATTCATTTAAGATTGGATTCTTTTCAAAATCCGGTAATCCCGTAACATCTAAATTTCTTTACAAAACCTGATATTCATTTACGAACATAATGTCTTTATGTTAGTTAACATTTCATAATTCTTTAAATCCTCCTAATCACCTCCCAAACCATTTCCAATGAATGTAAAAGTGTTTCTTAAGGCATTATAGAATAATTATAAATGAAAATTTTCAATATTCCTTTCTTTCAACTCAAATCATTTAAATCTGATTTGACTAATTTTCCTGAATTTCCAATAACTTAAAATTCATTTTAATCAGTTTCTTATTATGGTTGCCAAACTGTAAATATAGCAAATCTTTTCAGATCATAACTTAAAGCCCATATGTCGACATTTGAAAATTTCTTTTCTATTCAAAAGTTATTATTAATAGAAATCCAATGTTTCTTGTTCATGTCAACCTAATTTAAAATGTTCAAGTTATAGTCGCTTGAAAATAGAAATCGATTTTCACGAACTATCGTTATATTACACGATCAACATATTTAAATTATAAATCATCCAATCTTTTCCCAAATTAAATTTAAATTACCATAGCTTAAATCAATATCTCCATTTCAAACAACATTGAAACTTAATATAAAATAATAATGTTTTACCCAGCTTGTTTAATTGTTTCCAAAGTTACAGTTCATCGTTAGACGAATAATAAAACAAATTAGATTCAAATCATTTTCTGCGATCCTATTTTCAAATCTCGATTCAACCGTTATTAGCTTGAAATTATTTCAAAAACATACGCATAGCTATTTTAAATTAAATATTTACGAAGTCAAAATAACTCAAAATCACCCCTTAATTAAAGTTTCAGACTGTTTACGAACTTCGAGAGTCCAAATTTAGTTGAAAACATTTCCAAATCATTTTGTATTTTATAGAAGTCGTTTAATCATTCTTGATTTAGATTTTCAAACCATTTTAAATTTAAATGAAAATTTAATTTTCCATTAAAACTTAAATAATAGAAAGGAGGTTTCAACTGATTTCCTGTATAACTCTACAACTATGGTGTGTATGATGCAACCATAAGCAATCAATCAACAAAACAAACATATGAACATCTATCCATCGTTCACACAAGAATTGACAACAACCAATTTCATTGTACACAAAGCGTTACGGTTAGCAACGCTTAGTGCTCGGTGTATTATAACTATGAACATTCATCACATACATTAGCAACCATTAATAATAATCAACAAATTATAATTATTAGTTAACTATAATAACAACTAACTAAAATGTATAGTTCTAACTAATTTAAAATGAATTAAATCAGAGTTCTCACCCCATGTCATTCCCAAAGGCCCGAGCCTGAAGCACAAATACTAAACATACTCCACTCAGCGCTGGAAGCAACAAAATTCACGTTCCTGCTCCATCCACTTGTATCTACGATGCCATTCACTGTCTTCCTTTTACTTGAATGAATATTGTTAGGATTTCAATATACTTTAACAACATCCAATTATGAAACCCTAGATCCAAACATATAACCCATATTGATTTAATTAAGAACAAATCAGAGAACTGATAAACAAATTTGCGGAAGCGTACCTGAATCCCGAAGTTAATTATTGCAGTACCTGAATCTATAATCGGTTGCCACGGAGAAGATGTAATTTGGTTTGGTCTTCCAAATTGACACAAACCCTAGATCTGAAATCAGCTCTCCGTAGAAGAGGTTAGAGAGTTGCTAAGGCTTTTGTAATTCGGGGACCATAACCCTTTATTTATAGAGTTGGCATTTTGTAATTTGGCCCTTCAACAAATTATAAAATGCCCCGGTATCTACACATTAGGCCCATGATAACTTAAACTTTAAGCCTATTAATTCTAATCTAAAATTAGATCACTTTAATTAGGCTTTACACCAAAATAGCACAACACATTTTATTTTACATATGTGACCCAATTGTCGAAATATTCCAACAATCTCCCCTTAGGCCACATATGAAATAACCTTAAAATGTGTTTAACTTTATGAGCTCCAAAATTTGATATTTATAACATACGGTGTATCTGAAACAATCTCGTCCATTAATTGCGTTGACAAAGGATCAAAGCGGCATTCATTACATTTATCGTAACTAAACCCATCAATGGTCACATATATCAATACAATCAAATGACATAGATCAATCATGGATGCGTAGCATGGAAATTACATGAAATGTGATCTATACATGTCTATTTCCAACTGGTCCTTCTTTAGTGAGATCAAAACGTTTAATATTTAAACAACCTGAGTGCAAAGAAAACTTCATTGCTTTATTTCTGATCAGAAAAAGAACTTGATATGCATATATCTGTAACGCAAGTATAGAGCAATGAGTCATATGACAATACCGAATATAAACTCCCCCTGAACCAAAATATCCTTACATAAAAGTTACACCAATTGAGCTACATGCTCATGAAAGACCTTAGGTGATAACCTTTTGGTAAGCGGATCCGCCATAATGGAGTTTGTCTAAATATGCTCTATGATTTACAATATATTTTGCACTCTTCCTTTACTGGAAAATAATATATACTTTACTGTCACAATATTACTTGGTCTTTCAATTCTTTATCAATAACTGGAGTCTTGTGACAAAATTTCATTATTATTTTCCATATTTGGATGTCTTATAATTAACCAAAGACGACATTTTCAAAATGGCGAAAACTATAAGTGCCTAAATGACACTTTTCCCTTATATAGTTTCACCCATAAAATATATTATCATTGCTAGAAGTGGATCTTTTACATTAATGACATCCAAAATATCCGGATCTAATTCTTTATGATCTCCACCCGATCCGATCTTTTATCTATGAGCATATAATCTTTTATTTTGTCTTTTAAAGATATATCATAACTATTTTGGCTACTGAATCATTGATCCACTTTTAATATCAGTAAAGTATCTGCCAGATAATACACGCATATCCATATGTGTATATACATTAGTATGCATTAGAATTCACACTGCAAATGCATGAAAAATCTTTTGCATTTATTTAATTTCAAGGATGGTAGCATTTATCTGTTTGGTAAAAGAAAAACAACTGAATAGCAATTTACATACCAAAACTTTTAAGCATTTATCTTCCTAATTCTTTTGTAATAATCCAAATATCACCCCATGAACAATAATGGTGTATTTGAATCCCAAATACAGAAGACTAATCCATAAATGAGTTTCTTAAGTAGTTTCACCAATGTCTCCATTAAGAAACATAACTTTAATCTTCATCAGATAATGCTCAAAAGTACAAAATGTAGTAAGCTCCAAAGCGATCGATTCTAAAGAATCGTTTTCTAAGTCTAAAATGAAACATTCTTTAAAGAAAATAAAATTTCCTATTAATAATAGTGATTTCAATAAAATTGCTTTATAAAATTCAATATTACCCACTTGATCCCTTTTGGCTTTGAATAGTTATTCATAACCGATGTTCTTATTACTTAAGTTAGAGGGAGATTTCAAACTTCATTATCCATATAGATTTATGCTATATGTTCATTTCTTAAATCCACATTTTAAATTAGTACCTTACATGGATTGATGTAAGTCCATAGCATCATCTTTATCAATCCATTATTTATCTTTATGAAGAAATACTACACAATAATCTGAAATAGCATTTCTTCCTATTTAGGTGGATTTTCATAGTGATCTTTGCATTTTGAGGTTGTTGAGTTTGTTTTCTTGAAACAGTAACCTTAGCTTATAGAAAAAATTATCTTCAACATCGTCTTATTATGATTCTTAATTTACTTCTTCCTAATAAAAGAAAACAAATCTTAAACTTTAAGCGAAGAAGCAACCGCAGTTGAATCAAAGATAATGATTCTCTTTAAAGACAATGATATTACTTTATTTCTCCCCCCAAACTCAACATCCTCAAAATAACTTTTGCAATTCCCGCTTTAAAACTTTTCCTTAGTGTGGGTTCATAAAAAATATAAACTTTAAATCCCTTAGAATATCAATAAAGCATTTTCTATATTTATGATACCTCAATCTATAATTCCTCAGTAAACTGAAACAAAAAATATATTAGTCACCAAAACAAAATTTGAGATATCATTACATAAGTTATTTAGCATAAGTAGCCATAACTTGTATGAGCTTCAATTACATAAGATTTGGAATTTATTCATAAATTAACATTACTATTTCTTGATGAACAATAATAACCTAATATGTTCACGTTAGAAATATAAAACCGAAATCTGTCTAAATGACAGCATAAAAAATATATCAAATAAATCCAAAAAATTGACTTAAAATTTCAATAATAACTATAAAATATCAAGTATATTTTACTTTATATGTCTGTATATCTCGTTAAAGAAACAACTATAAAAAAATATCCGTATGTTATTTCTTTTCTTTGAGATCCTTAGCGACTTCTTAATCCTTATTCATACATTTATTTATAATGTATATCAAATGAGTACTTTTCAATCATAAAAACTTCAATCTCTATTTTAGTTACCAAAGCGCTAAATTAGCCCAATAAGATAACATATTATTCTTAAAATAATTTTAATCTTTAAATGAATATACTGAAGATAGCACCAAAAATAACGATAACTTGAGCGTCTTTAGCTTTTGAAGCAATATCTTTTCCGTATAGTACTCATTTATATTTCTTTTACCTTGACTTTATGTAATCAAGCACCACAAAGAGTGCTTGATTTCCCTTATTGTTTTCACAAAAACCGTTTTCATTCTCAGTAGATAACTTATACAAAATTAGTTATCGTTACCTATTGCACATCCTTGAAAACTTCTGAAGTATTTACTTAATGATCATTTAACTCTTGCCTTTGAATTCTATCACCTTTCAATATTCTTCATAACATTATAAGAATATTTAACCGTATTAGGGTTGGCTGTAACCCTCTTAGTTATAAGAGTTAAATCTGTAAAGTCAAGAACAAATAACATGCTCTCATACAAATCCTTATATTTATCCCAAAACAAGATGGAAATATTCTTTAAATTGACAGATAATTCAGTTAAATTAGCTGAAAATGAACAAAAAATAAAATGAAGATTGACCGTATATGCTCGTAGCCAAATATTAACCATAGTAAATTCAAATAATTGGTAAGTCTCTTCTCAAGATACCTAGTACACATTAATATCAAGTCTTTGGACAGTAATATTAACTGTAAGTGGTACTCTTGTTGCAATGATCAAATACTGACAATAAATTCAAGTCAAATAACAACCTTCCTTTGGGCCGATTAATTATTCACTCGAAAAACCTTATAATTGTCACGTATTTATCATCACACATGTGTAAGTGATTCGGCCAAACATTAGCCTTCCTTTGGGCCGACTAATATTCGCATGAATAACTACACACAAATATTAAACATTTTCATAAACCACCAAAATATAGAGGTCACTTTGGTGACATATTATTTTAAAGTTAATTCACTACTAATGTAAAATATTTACAGCTGTAAAGAGACGCCAAAAAATATTTGAATTTGGTACCTTTTGTTTGTACAATGTACTTTGAATGCTATAAAATCACTCCATAAAATATACTTTAGCTTATATGACACTGAATGCACAGGACTTGATGAGATTGCTCATCGTATGGCTGAGCTGTCATTAAAAGAAACCAAACTGAATCCAACGCGAAGTTGAAAAATGCACACTCGGCTAAATAGAGGCGACTGAGGATTTTATGAACTTATGCGTTCAACCAACAAAATGAAAGAAAAACTATAGATCAAAACTTAATGCTTCAGGTTAGCAAGCATTTATTAAGCAGTACCCAAAAAAAAAGTATTTTAGATTACTATTTCTACATATCAGAACATCAGAGTTAACACAAATCGTAATTTACTCCGCATACGATAATGCGTGGACGTAATTCACTAATTTGTACAAAACAAGCAGCAAAAGATTATGAAAAGAGATGTGAATCATTGACGTTACAGCTTGCGTCAGGTTCTCTTTCAAATATTAAAAGCTGCTAATGCAATACACATAATAGGCCATAATGATGAAAATGTCAAACTTCAGTTATGCCTTTTCGTATAGATATATAAAATCTGAGTCAAATAAAAAAAGCAAAATGAGCAACCTTTTTTTTTAAATATAATACGGCCGTATGCTGTCCCGAAAACAATTAGCTTGATGTTCAAATTATCATATTAATGCCCATTACATAATCATGCAGCATACTGTCAGTACTTGATTATTTAGCTTGTTACGTGCTGTTATGTGAAGTTTACTTGTTCAAATATCCTCCACCTAAAATCCTGGTACCAAGCACGTGGCCCCACTTACAAATGTTTGCAAAATTAAATCAGGTAAATGTATATACTTACCCCACATAATCAGGATAATTTCAAAGATTTAGAATATGCCAAAATTTGCAGTATTTTTAAGTAAATGATAGCTTAAATTCAGTATGACCGGTTCGCATGGCATTTATACGGACATCATAATCCATACGACACGTCCACGTGACTAGCTGAATCAACAAATTAAATACTAGTAACTATTTCCTCATGATGTCTCATTAAAAAAAAACTTGGATGTATACTGCAAGAGTTAATATGTTTACGTATGTGCCAAACCTAGTACTACTATATTGTCAATTCACAAATCTTTGACGTGGCAGCAACCATTTAAATTGTATAAGCTAAAACAATTTACTAAAACATACATATGCTTTATTTATGATGGGAGACTAACTGCACTTTTGAACAGGAGGATCATAGTTTGACTTTTAAACTATAACCTTCATCTACGTTTTACCAGTACGAGCCAACATGGTTCATTAAATGACAACAAAAAAACCGTTAAGAAAAATATCACCCTGCTGCAAAATTGGTAGTATGGCAAAACGAAGCTGAAACAATTTGTTTTTTTTAATGTTTCAAATAATGATTCTCATATAAATCAATTATGGACGGCTCTGATACCACTTGTTAGGATTTCAATATACTTTAACAACATCCAATTATGAAACCCTAGATCCAAACATATAACCCATATTGATTTAATTGAGAACAAATCAGAGAACTGATAAACAAATTTGTGGAAGCGTACCTGAATCCCGAAGTTAATTATTGCAGTACCTGAATCTATAATCGGTTGCCACGAAGAAGATGTAATTTGGTTTGGTCTTCCAAATTGACACAAACCCTAGATCTGAAATCAGCTCTCCGTAGAAGAGGTTAGAGAGTTGCTAAGGCTTTTGTAATTCGGGGACCATAACCCTTTATTTATAGAGTTGGCATTTTGTAATTCGGCCCTTCAACAAATTATAAAATAACCCGGTATCTACACATTAGGCCCATGATAACTTAAACTTTAAGCCTGTTAATTCTAATCTAAAATTAGATCACTTTAATTAGGCTTTAAACCAAAATAGCACAACACATTTTATTTTACATATGTGACCCAATTGTCGAAATATTCCAACAAATATGTCCCTCCCTCCTGCAAATCAAAGCACCAAGAGCCATGCCTATCTGCCCACTATCTTGAACTACCATGCATGCGGTATTCCCCTGCCCTGTACATGCATGCATGCCACCTTTGTCTTGCCAAATACAGGTACTGCACCTTCTCTACTCACATACTCATAACTGTTCCCATTTTCCTCTTGCATGCTAGACAAGCATGCAACAACTGGTGGGTTTTCTTTTCAATGCAAGAGGAGACTGAGGCAAATCGGTGTACGAACAACGGAGGATGACTATATGACGGATAAGGGTGGTCGCAGGGTGCTTGGGGTTCGCTGATGGAGGAGAGTTAATATAAATATGGTATATAGCAGAACTGGACTGTTTCGGGAAGTGAAGATATTAGAGGAGAGGAGATTTTGTTGGCGGAGGGTGCGTTGTATGGGGAGGCCGAGACTGGCGCAAGAATCAGTGGGGAAGTAAAACACGGAAGTGAACCAAAAAAGAGAAAAATGAAGAGAGCACAATGGAGGAAAATAGACAAATAGTGGAGCAATACTTTGCCCTGCGGTGAGAAGGGATAGGCATATTTTTAAATCGTTGCATGTTTCATGGAAGAGCACGAGGCAATGTTTTGGAAGTATTTGGATTATTTTCCAGATTAAAAATTACAGTAAAGTTCTATAAAATATTTTGAGATTGCGCGTATTGAAAATTAATTCAAACCAGTTAGTAGGTAAATCTCATTTATTCGACAAAGCGATTATAAATTCACGGAAGGGTTCACTCAAATTGTTCTAATTAGACAAAATCCTAAATATAAATATTTATTTCAAAGTTAAATCTTGATTAAATTTATATTTTAAACGTCTAAGTTTCTAGGTCGTTACAGACTGGGTAGGCTTGGTGATAAGTTGTGTGTGTGTGTGCGCGTGTGTGTGTATATATATATATATATATATATATATATGCGTTTTGTTTTATTATATCAACTAACTTTCTGGTGAATAATAGATATTTTTCCTCCTCGTTTATAACATAATATAGTCGCAAACCACAACATGATGTTCGCAATACAACTATAACGAACTGTTGTTCTTAACCATTTAAGTCGGTAATAAAACCAACTAAAATCGTTTAAAATAGAAAATTGTTATTCCTTTAGTGTAACAACGTGGATCTTAAAAGATTGAAAATTTAATTTATTTAAATATTAAAATGTTGGTTAGCAAATTAAACAACTCAAATTTAAATGTTTCGAGTTATTTAATTGATTGGAGTATGAAATAATATTTTGAATTCTGAAATTTTTGTAAATAAATTAGATTTGGAATCTAATACGATTTTAAATGGTTTTAAATGACATAATTTTTGTGTGATGTGGATTATAACAATATTAAGAAATTAATATCGTTGAATTTAAGCAATATAAAAATTGTTTAATAATAAGTCATTTTAAATAACGCATGAAAACGAATATTTTGCAAACTAGCCCGGATTTCGTCAACACCAATTTTATCGGATCTGAAGTAAAAAATTATTGTAAGATGACAAGTTTCACAGCAATCAAACTTATTATGTGATTGTGCGCAATATAAATGCATAATGTTTAACAAATTTTTTAATTTTAAATTAAAAGCCAATCCTCAAAAACTGTCAGAGTGATGGTGCGGGAGGGTGGGCTGCATATAAAACAAAATAAAGTTGGGAAACTACCTCCCAACGGTGAGTGCAAATTTGTTCACACCTTTTAAGGTAAGTGACCATAACACTAGGCTCCTATTGGTGGAAATCAGGGGGGTCCACATGGGTCTCCATGATTTCCACCAATAGGGATTGAGTGTTATGTTCACTTACCTTAAAAAAGTGTGAACAAACTCCTACTGCCCAACGGTCGGTCACAACATGGAATACAAAAGCATAACAAAACCTAAGTCTGAGGGCCACAAAATAGGAATAGACAATATACAAGACATAACGACACAACGTAGCAATATAGGGCCCAGGAACCATCGACCAACAAGCATGAAGAGAGTGCATGGCCCACAGTAAGAAATAGGAGGTGTAAGTCTGCCTGACGCATGAAGCAGTAGAGCCAACTGGACAGGACCAAAAAAACCCATGGATAAAGTAACACCGCGGGGGATCCTCCACCAGAAAGCCTTAAGAAGAATGGTCGAGAGGACCCATCATGAATCTCATAGATAGAATAGGCCAGCAGCTAAGAAGAAAAGCCAAGCGACATGTACTAACTCTAACAACCTGAAAGTAATATAAAATGCCAGTAGTAATCGAAACATAATAGAAAGTATAGAAAAGCACAAGAAAACCAAACAGAGTGTGAAAATCGTTGAGTACATGATATGCTAAAGTCAATGATGAAAGAGTCTAAGAATCTACTGGTGGGACCCGAATAGGGTGACGCTATGAACTCACGTTTATTGTCCTCATGGATAAGGATGATAATCATGGCTCGATCAAAATTCTTGTTGTCGTATCTAAATTTTTTACGCGCACACCAGATATGCCAACAGATATAAGCAGGAATAATGATAGCGAGAATAGCCCTGATGGATTTGCCACGGAAATTGGACCACTAGAAAATGCACCGAGCATTAAGAGATGGGGAAGTATGAGGGAAGCCTATAATGTTGCTGAAATATTGCCATATAAAGTTGGCTACTTCATTGGTGCCAAATAAGCGGGATAGAGATTCGCAATGCCCTTCAGAACAACAATATTTTGAAGCGGTGGCGATGCCAAGACTAGATATGTTCGCGTCAAGAGGAAGGCCATTTTGAATGAGTTTCCGTATGAAGATTGATATTTTAGGGAGATTGAAACGACCCCAAATCATACAAAATGGGAGTCTAACTGGGGATCGAACCATAACGACCTCCTACATTTTTCTATGCTTTTTCTTACGTTTCCATGTCTCGCTAGCGAAGGATGAGTACCACTGAAACCACAAGGCCCAAGCCTACGATATCTATACTGCATGAAATTGGACCACGAGGATTCTATATAAAGAAAGCGTTGCTAGAGTTTGAAGCAATAAGCCTTGCAAACCTTCCATAAATTCTAGATGCTCAAGCCTCCTTCGGATTTGAAGCAATAATGTTTAACAATTGGAAATGTACATAGTTAAATTTATTTTTACAATGATAGAATTATTTAGTGATAATTCAACTTTCAGTGACTAGTGTATGTTATTATCCACTCAAGATCATTTCGAAATACTAAGCACAACAGTATTTTTTATTATCCTTTGGAGTCTGCATTTTTAATTTAAACTATTTAACAAGATACCCAAAAATTCATTATAAATTAAGTACTTCCTTCTCTTTAATTTAGAGAACTCACTGTACTTTGCTTCTCTCCTCATTTTATTTGCATACCTCATACTCTTCCATGGTTCATTTCAAATTGCAATACATCAAAAGAGAAAAAAGGGAAAAAATGAAAATGGAACTTCATCTTCTTAAAATTAAAACAAACAATTTAATCAATGGAAAAAAAATAAAATAAAGGTCTTTGTAGTCCTTGAGAAGAGATCTACGAACGATACGCATTGTGTTGAGTTTGCACAAATTTTAAGGTGCATGCTAGTTCTACAATGGACATTGGGGAACAAGGGTCAGGAAATTCGTAATTTTTTAACAATGATGTGAATATTGGAGTGTAATTTTAGGCTTCTGGAGAAGAGGTACTTCAACGGTAGAATTTTGGTCGATGTTGGGGTGAAAAAGTGTAACATCTATAATCACTGTGCACGAAGATGCTCAAGGATGCAATGCAAGGGATGAAATCGAGTAGCGAGTGAGGGAGTTAATATGGTAGAAGATCTAAAGAGAAGAAGAATGAAGGTGGTCTCACATGGTATAGTGGTTTGTAGGAGGAGCTTGGTGGAGTGGAAGTTTACGGTATGTGGGTTTAAGAGTTACAAGGAGCGGGGCTTAAGATTTAAATTTGGAGAAAAAGTATAACCATGTAATTAGTTTTTGATGAAAGTGATTAGTAACTATAATTATATTATTTAACCCACGAGAATGTATTCTTAAAATTTTAATAGTTTTAGGTCCAAATCGAACACGATCTGCCACTACAATATCTACGTTTAGGACATGGATTAGCAAGATTTGGAGTTGATAGGGATTTAAGTTAAATTCAAACGTCAATTTGAAATTTAGCTGAATTAGAATGCGAGGGACAGCTGCAATGTAGGTGAGTAAAACTCACATTTCTGATCTACCAGTGTTAATAAATAGATAAAATATTTTTATCTACTTATTTATGAGAATTGTTAGTTGTTTGGTTTGGTTAAAATAGCCATATTATTAATTGCATGTTTGGATTGATAATTTGGTTGGTGGTTGAATACAATTTAGGTTTTGCGAGATTTGAAATGCTACTAGTTTAGATGAACCCGAACTAGGATCACGATACAACATCTCGAATTGCTATTAGAGATTTGTGTTTATTTTTATTTAAGTTATTGAATAATTGATCATGTGACAAGTTATGCGTAATACTAAATAATTACATTGTTTAATTACAACATAATAAATTTAATATATGATTAGTGGTATCTATTTAGCCATATAAACACCATATAAATAATTTTGTCTATTGACATTTGTTAAGAAGGATAAATCCCCTTCTTCTCATGTAATTGCTTGTATAAATTTTGATCTGAGATATGTTAGTTGTTAATTGATAAATGATGATTATTTACATATGCGTTTGTTTATGTAAATGCTAGTGTTGTGATTGGAAAATTAACTGAATAAATAGTAGCTTATTTAAGTACCGTTGTGATTGATAAGACTTATTTGAACAAGGTTTTAAAATTAATTTTTTTCTTTTCTTTTAAACTTTATAAATTTCAGGGAAACATAATAGTGTAAATCTATGGTGTTATAACTATAGTTTCTTATGGTTTTGCTGGGATTGTGTTGACGTGAGGAATTGGTCATTCGCACACGACATTACCCAATGCGTTAAAGTTAAGTAAAATATCCAAGTACACCGAAATGTCCGAACACATAATTATGGAAAAGTAAAGAACATCAAATTTATAGTGGTTTGACACTAACTCTTATTACCGCTTTCATGTAGCAATTCAGTATATTCGTTACAATTACAAGATTTATCTGAGTATCAACACTTAGAATTTACAAAATTATGTTAGAGAATAAAAAAAGTCCTTGTTAATCCATCATTACATCTTCCTCAAGCCAAAAATGTGTGAGATATGGTTCTATGTCAAAATATGTCCAAAAGTGTGCCAAATGTCAATCCAAATACCAAAAGATTGAAGGAAACTTCTATATGAAGTTTATAAGTTCAAAAGACCTTCCAAAACCTTGAAATCCATGAAAGAAACCATTAAAAGTCCAAGAAGAAAGCTCCCACGTGTTGTAAATGAGCAGAAAAAGATCCCCCCAAACAACCAAATACCAGGGGTATTTATAGGTGGAAAATTCAAGCCAATGTCAAATATCATATCCCGGGAGTTGTATCCCGTGATCGGTACGTATGCCGAGTGTTAGCCAAATTTCCATTAAAATTTCATTTTACCCTAGTGCTAGAAAATCTGTGATCAACTCGGTGTGATCATGTTAACATGAGTGATCATCTGGTGTGATCAGCTCGGCCGTATTTGCCAAGCCTAGATGCAAGAATTCGTATTCGCAAATATACAAATCTTAGTATGTTTTTCGTATCCTAAAAATAGTGATCACTTGGAGGTGATCCTGCAAACTTGAATGATCCATGTGTGGTGATCAACTTCTTTGAACGTGCCTGATCCAATAATTGAATACCGATTCCCAACAATATCGGTCCCAAACCATGAAGAACGCCGTCATTTTTTGGTGATCATCTCTGTTAAGGCTGATGAAATCGTTTTTCCAGACACGAAGTGAACCATTCGTATCCGAAGTTACCAGTATACTGATACCGACCAAGTTTCTAAATACTAATCCTATATCCATGTGATTATCATGCTTCGTTCAAGTAGGAATTTGTATCCTAAGGATACGTAATGTTTCCCCAATTCGGGGATTATTATTTTTCCATGTGCAAATCCTAGGGTGCACAGCCTAATTTTTCATGTTATCGAGGGGAGTGCTCAAGGGTTTAGAGCTAATCCGTCCTATTGCTCACATGTTTTTTCCATGCCATATCCCAAAGCCAAATTGACGTAATCCAAGTTTTTTCAATGATCAGCTCAATGTGATCAAGTGTGTTGAGCGAACAGACCTGTGACGGCAAGGAATCTCGCTCGGTCCGAACCAGTCGCTAAACCGACCCAGACCGTTCGAAACGCCCTATCTTTGAGAACACGACAAAACAGAACGCATACAGAAGAACATTTCATTGTATATTACAACAATGCATCAGATTACAAGAATATACAGAGTATAAATGAATATTACACAGAAATATCAGAGATTTAAATTACATTGCAGCGGAAAATAATACAATAAACAACTAGAAGAGATATACGGATACAAAGCTTTCTGGATATCGTTCCAGCTGTGAACCAGGATCCTGTGAATATAAATCTGCAAAACCAAAACTACTAGCTGCCCGTGTCAAAATAAGGGGCACCCAGAGTTTAGGTTAAAACAATAAACTCCAGGTCAGTCATGGGACTGGTGTGAGAACTAAAACAGTTATTAATCTTTATTTTTAAAGGTAAATCAAGGGACCACGCCGTATAACACGGAACGGGTTTCCTCCCAAGAATACCAGTGCATAAAACAAACAGCGCAATGCTAAATAAAGAAAAATGAAGCTGTTATAAGACCCAGGTCCCATCACACAATGCAACGCAGTCGAGGATAGGGTTTTCCCTTATAACAGCCAAAGAATGCTTGATACGTTTAAAACAAATCGTTTGATACTATTATAAGTGCATGGTGTATAAAACAACTTCAAATCATAAGTATCAATCATAGGCGGCATAAGCGCCCCATCCCACTATGTCGCCATATATAGGATTACAATTAAAACCGCAAATGTCACGTATTTGGAAATTGGATTTCCGTCTATGAACCGAGGCAAAAGATAGTCCTCAACCGATTCGAGATGCTCTAGCCCGCCCCTCAGGCAAGCGCGCAGGCAAGCCTTGGATCCTCAGGGCCGGTCCACCGATGTGGATTATTATGCCTGAACACTACGTCTCCCCACCCTATGGGGTGTAAGTCTGGTCCGTCAGCCGACCAGAATGCATTCGGCCGAAACTGATATAACCGAGGCGCCTCGCAACAGCAACAACCACATAAGTCAAACTCGTCAGGGCGTGTAAAACCACTGACGCCACTTCTAGCTAGAAAGAAACGCAAGTCCTCCCTGAGGTCCGTCTCCCGTTTTTGGTTCATACCTGGTGTGAAACACGCGAGGTAAACGTTACACAAAGCTACGCCACAAAGGCCGTGCTTTGATCATCACCACAAGACTTTGCTTTTCAACAGAAGCCTTGATCATTTGCATCTTAGCATGCCACACAGGCAAACCATCCTATGCAACCGATATCAGTCACACAGAATGAAATCCGATGTCAGACACACAGTCCATTTACAAGTCCGTTCTGGGTCTGAACGAAACCGGAGGCACCTAGTACCCCGCATATCCATCGATCTCCAAGTACGTCTGGACGATCACTAACTGTTTCCATCTTCTTGGGTGTACAGCCCAATCAAGATCATCAGTTATCACCCAAATGACGTGAAGACCTCCGGTCTTCGACCATCGTCTTCATCTTCGACTTATCGTCGTATCAGTTATTCAGAATGGGATAAACCCGGTCTTTCCGAATAACTCGCGTATATATTATAAAAGTGTTACACAAACACAACATACGCCTCATTCCAACTCATTAGTCATTAACCGTAAATTAATCAAGAGAATAATTCCCCAAATATTAACCCCGAAGGCCGAAACCAACATCAGATCAATATCCAGAAAACCATTCTACTTAGCTAACCAACAGTTAGTTTCTAAATTTCACGTTCAAATCTAATTAAAGATTTAACTATCGCCTGGAGCAAAACTGGTGATACTCCATTCTCGATCTTTTCAATCTAATTAAAGATTCATTAAAACTCCACTTAGTTTTAATCTGTGACTGGGTTAAAGAATCAGTGTCATTTAAAACACGGTTCACGATAAACCCAAAGTCACATCCCATTAATTATCGGGTTAAAGAACAAGTGTTATTTAAAACACTGTTCACGATAAACCCAAAAATCAATATCCATTCAATTCCAATTAAATATTATTTAATTGGTACACTTCATTAAATCTAAATAAAAAGATTTAATCTTTTCTCAACTGGGTTCAAGAACAGTGTTAGTGAAGACACCATTCACGACAAACCCAAATCACATTCATTAATTATCGGGTTAAAGAACAAGTGTTATTTAAAACACTGTTCACGATAAACCCAAAAATCAATATCAATTCAATTCCAATTAAATATTATTTAATTGGTACACTTCATTAAATCTAAATAAAAAGATTTAATCTTTTCTCAACTGGGTTCAAGAACAGTGTTAGTGAAGACACCATTCACGACAAACCCAAATCACATTCGATATTCAATACAAGGCTCTGAATAGAAAATATATCGGCTTATATTCAATATCAAATTCTACGACTAACAAATGTCGTATTGGAAATAACGATATAAATATATATATCTTTCAAATTTCCATAACAACACCTGTATAATCACGAATTCCAACATCGAAATATTCCGAAGACAATTTCGATTCAAATCCACTCCAATGCAATCATTGGAAATTTTGGTTATTTTTAAAACCCTTTTTAAATTCAATTTATTTATTTAAAAATAAATAGAATTATATTTCTAATTCAAAACTAGTTCATTTCGATAAAAATCCATTTTTATCTTTTCAAATATGGAGTTTTTCATCCCAATTCTTTCTAAATCATTTCTTATGATTTTACACAAATTATTGCTATTTTTAATAATTTTATCAAGGCCCGTACAGTCGATTTCCATCAACGGCCATCGAACTGCACTTACAGCGACCTTTTTCGAATTTGATTTGGACATAATTCCAAATCCAACCGTTAGATTTCAAATTTCTAATATTCGTTAGAAAGCTCTTTTCGATACGAACCCAACGGTTCCGGTTTTAGGAGAATCCGACGGTCGGATCTCCCGTAATGTCCGTTTGAAATAAATGGTCGAAATTCGCGAACTGCCGCGGCGCGGCGCGTTCTATTCAGGCCATTATATTATATATAATATATATTTCGTCGATTTCTATTTAAAACGAATTATATAAATAGTTTTAAAATCATTTCAAAAGCTATTTCAACTTTCTTTTCAATTCAAATCAAAATTGAATTCTTCTTTATAAATTCGTTTTAAAATTCATTTCTATTCAATTCAAATTTCAATTCAATTTGAATTCATTTCAATTCACTTTCGATTCAATTTGAATTCGTTTTCAATTCAATTCATTTCGAAATCGTTTTCAATTCATTTCATTTCGAAATCGTTTTCAATTCATTTCATTTCGAAATCGTTTTCAATTCAATTCATTTCGAAATCGTTTTCAATTCAATTCATTTCGAAATCGTTTTCAATTCAATTCATTTCGAAATCGTTTTCAATTCAATTCATTTCGAAATCGTTAAAATCGATATAAATATCGTTCACGTCAAAATGGCGTCAATCTAATCAACACGGCTTCATAAATTTCTATTTTCAAATATTCTATTTCAAATATTTCTTTTTCAAAATAGTTGTTATTATCAAAATATTTCGTTCAACACATGACCAATCTCAATGGATGAGTACTGTCAACAAATGAACTTTTATTTTATAATATTCTTTATTTTTCAAATTGGAATGAGGCCCAATCAATTACCATATAAAGTTAATTATATGGATTTTCATACAACACATGTATATAATAGCATTGAAAAATAATCAACCATCAACCAAAGTGCACTGCACTGTATAAGCATCAAATATAGATATTCAACGCTTATAACAGCCTGTCAATCAATCGATCGACATATTTAATCAATCAGGATGAGTGAACTTCAAATTTCATCCCAACACCCGTGTGGGGTTTCAAACAATCACACGCAAATTTTATTTGTGCAGTTGGGCGATGTGTAAAATTTATCGTCCCAATCAATGTCATTCAAATAGGTGTACATAAACAAACCGTTCGGTTTATAAATGAATATTTTATTTTATTCACTTCACGTTAAAAATTATATTTCAACCTATGAATTTCTATTCAATTCATTTACACAATAAAATGATATTTTTATTTCCTAACATATTTTAGAAAATTTCGGCGGCATAACGGCACGATACTAGAAACGGGACGAGGCCTAGCCTTATCCCCGGTCTAGTGAAGGCCCACGCCATTCACACATCAATCATATTCAATTCGTTATGCAAACCACAAAATTTGGAGTAAGAGTCTAACCTAGCCTTACTCCTTCGCCTTATAACGGCGCACGTCTAATCCTAACAAATTTATCGATTCGATTTTTCACACCACAAACCACATTCAAACCAATATCGCAAACAATCACCAAACAGCCAAACAAACAAGTCCATGGTCTGTGGACGATTGTGTCGGGTGCTACTAAGCACCGTCTGCATCCTAGTATATATATATATATATAACTAGAAAATAAATTTGAAAGGTGAGAAATTCTCACCGAAAGCTATCCAACTTCACAACACTCCTATTGTAGAGATCTTCGTCGTTCTCGCCCTTTTTGTCAGCTTCGTTGTCGTAGCCACTACATATGTAAAAATCGAATTTTTACTTCGCTATTCAATATATAAAAATCGAATTTTTATTTCAAAGTTCTATATATATAAATCGACCTTTTATCGCTATGTCAAATAGATAAAAATTATATTTTTATCACGCTATTTTCCACATAAAGATTTCGCCTTTATAAAAATAAAGTTTTCGCCTTTATAAAAATAAAGTTTTCGCTTTTATAAAAATATAGATTTCGCCTTTATAAGAATAAAGTTTTCGCCTTTATAAAAATTACCACTTTATCTCAACGTATATAAAATAAAAATCAGATTTTTATTTCGTTACATACACAAAGATGATATCTTTATATTCTCTATCCTATAAAGATTATATTTTTAATACTTTAAAAATATAAAAATCATATTTTTAATATTCCTATATAGTAAAGACTATATTTTTAATACTTTAAAAATATAAAAATCATATTTTTAATATTCCTATATAGTAAAGACTATATTTTTAATACTTTAAAAATATAAAAATCATATTTTTAATATTCCTATATAGTAAAGACTATTTTTAATACTTTAAAAATATAAAAATCATATTTTTAATATTCTAAAAATACGAAGATCAGGTCTTGCTCCTTCTCAAATCAGTTTTTTTTTTTTTTGCATTCTTAAGAAAACAATTTTTGCATTCTTAAAAAAAACAATTTTTAAATCTAATAAATCGATCTTTATATTCTTTATAAATCACTTTTTATATTTTCTTTTAAAATCAGTTTTAAAAATCTTATAACATCAGTTTTTTAGTAAAATAAAAAAAAACAGTTTAAAGTAAAATAAAATAAAAACAGTTTAAAGTAAAAAAAAAAAAAAGTAGGGAACTTACAGTGAAATTTCTGGATCGGGGGGGGGGGGTGATGTGGCAGCCGCCGACGCAAGATGGAGGGGGGGGGTGCTGCGGCTGTGAGCAGGTGGAGGGGTGGGGTGCGGTTTCCGTTCGATTTGGGGGTTCGTGGTTTCATGGATGGCTGAGGGTCTTCGACGGAGTGAGGGGAGAGAAGGAGGGCAGTGGTGGGGTGGGGGGGGAAGATCGACGGAGGATGTAACGAACCGGGGATTTTCGACTCCGAAAATCGACACAAAACCCAGCGTCGATTGTTCAGACATCGAAAACACCGGACCATTAATAGAAAGAAGTTAGAGGATGAGATAGAAAAGATAGAACTAATAGAATAGGAGAAGAAGAAGAACACAGCTGAACATAATCAGAGTAAACACGAATCTCACAGCGGAACGAATAAAATATATTATATAACATAACTTTGAAATACAATTCTGTTTGTATATCCATACCATTATCAGAGTACAGTACATCATATCACAGCGGAAATAATCTCTAAATACTAATGGTGAAGCCTTCTGCTTTTAGCTCCTCCAAGCATATCTGTAAAAGCCTGAAACACTTGACTGCCCGTACAAATTTGGGCACCCAAGAGTTTAGGGAAAAACAAACAAAATAAACTCTGGGTCAGTCATGGGACTGGTGTGAGTAAATTCCAACCATATGGCTTAACTTTGAAAATCCTTTTTGAAACAAAAAGGATAATAGTAAGACCAGCCCACACATAAACATGGACGGTTTTTACCTTACTATAACCCAAATCATTTATTGATATCAAAACCCAGTGATATTATAATAATGTCTAATCAAGTAAATAACCAAATAGTAGAACACTTGCATCTCACACTCTACATACATAGTATAAAATCAAAAACCGCAGGGCGCTTATTGGAGATTGGATTCCAACTTGACAAGGTATGGGACCACCTTCCGATAGTGTATCTCTAGAGGCGAATACACCTGGGTTCAACAAGAACGTCTTGCAACCCGGCCCACACATGACCGACCACTCATTTCGCTTGAGTGTATCGAATGTATATCACCAACGGTTGGACTCAAACCACCGTTCCCGAATGGGCAGAATCGATAGATTTAGAAACAAAAGGAATTTCTCTAGATAGGTGATTATACACCCTAATGGGAGCGACCCACATAGCCATGCTGCCTGCCCGATTTTTGTCATTTCCCGGCTATGAAGCTTGAGGCTACGTCTACCTTTTAGAACATCTGGCCACCATACACTTTGAATGCCACATCGTCAAACCCGTCAAATCACTAGTTGATCTTCCCAAAATATTACGGGTATAAAAGCCAAGAGAAACGAATTTCTCCGCCACCAGTCATAATACCTTGAAAAGATCGTCTTATGTGACCGTTAGGAATACTCTGTCAGACATTCGTCCATACAAGTTGTCCTGGGACTGGACAAACATAACAGTCCTTGAATTTCACTCCGTCTTCGATTATCTTCAACATAATCTAATTCGCAACGCCTATGCCTATACGGAGTGGTTCTCGGATATTAAATCCAACCGGTCTCTCCGTATCGACAACGATGGTCAAAACACTTCGATAGTCGGTTGTTTAACTATCGAAGTAAAAACAACATCCATTCAATGTACAACCAATATTACACAAATCACAGGCACTTTTTATTTAACATTTGTTCTTACATTTCTTTGGGCAAACGTCATTTCTTATTCCTTTTGAATAAGTGAATTTCAAAACAAGCTGTTTCCTTCCCTAGGAAGTGCTACTGTATATAAACATCACGCTTAAGTTTGGTTAACAGCGTTTCATTTATCGTTACAGTTCAAATTTGCTATACGCTGCTATATCCCTTTATAACTAATCTTGACATAACAGTCACACTTGAGCCTAGTCAACAACGTTACTTTACTGCTATAGTTCCGAGACTTGCAATATGCTACTATATTCAAATTTATAATTTATCTCAACACCTCTTTCCGTTACAAATTCTTGACATCTCTTTTCATTACAAAAATCTTGATATTTCTTTTCATTACAAAAATCTTGATATCTCTTTTCGTTACAAAAATCTTGGCATTTATTCCCGTTACAAAAAGCTTGACATTTCTTTCCCAACTCGATAACATCTTAAATGGAATTTGTTTAAGAAAACAATTATTTAATTAAAATAATTAAATAATAATTTACTTCATCATTGCTGAAGTAAAATATTTTTCTTCCTTATTAACTTAAAATAGAATGGTTGCATACTTAATGAACAATAACTATTTTATTAGTTCAAAAATCCTTTTATCTTCATTAAAAAGGTAATTAAGGATTTAGAAATCTAATTAATTTAAACAATGCACTCTTAAGTTATTATCATTGAAAACCAATTAACTAACTAATAATCCTCGACCAAATAGTGGGTTTAGTCAACCTCAACTATCCGTTAATTTATCAACTTATCTCAGTTTCTTCTTAATCGATACCGCCTATTTATTTAATCAACATAACATTGAATTTCCATTCACATGATTCAAACAGTGCATGCACAAAACAAACAGTTCATATAAATATTGAGGAATCCGGTTGGATTCTTCCAACCGGTTTCCGCATCCACAGATGTTAGTCAAACAACTATTACTGATTCCATACTAGGGAATATTATAATCGATGGAATCAGTATTCAACCGGTGGTGTGTACATATGCAACGATATATAATAATTTAACCAATTTAACCATAATTTACCTAATCAACCATCACACAACATTCAACCATTATTTTAAAATATAATTAAAATATTTTAAATAAAACAGGGTTAGTGAATTTACTCACCTTGGCGCGTTAACCGTTAAATAACGATTTGCGTCACTTGATAGATCTGAATCCAGCATTTTATTTTGTTATAAATTCAACGAGCGCACATCTGCTCCATAACAGCTTCAGCGCGTAGCGTTTTTGCATATGCCTACTCTTTTCCCATACGCTTCACGTCCAACAATGATCCGCACCGACACTTAGGATCAGCTCGCTAAAGATTTTTATTCTTTCGCACTGCCTGCTTAGCTTCTCACTAGGATTTCCTTGAACTCTCGCAAACACCCAAACTTGCAACTTCACTTCAAAATCATCCGCCTTTAATTAGTTTAGAAACCAAAATGAGTACCCATCAACTCCTTCTCTTACGTGAAATACTCATCTAACAACCCATGCCGCATTTGAAAGTGTTATCATCTCTTACTATTCAACCGTAAACTCAATGGTCCAAGGCATTCCAGCATTTGAAATCCCACGTCTTCTACAGTAAAGCACCATCGGCTCATCACTGTGATTATCAACCACACTGCCACCATTTAACAAAGTCCTCCTGCATCCTTACTTAAACAAATCATTTTGCTCCACCATATTTTCCAAATCATCAGCCCGGGTCCAACCGCTTGTGCCAGCTGGTCATGCTCCATCCAAATAAAGATCACCACACATACATACTACTGCATGCGCCTCCTTCATGTTTCCACTTTTGCATGACCGCACACTTCCCTCCTGTTGGCCCATCCGCATTTTCCATGTCCCCCATATGCAGTGAAACACTTCACCAACCCGCCAATACCCTTTCCACCTTCTCCCAATACATCGTTCTCCCAAACCGGCCTTGGACACCCTCAGGACCAACTCGTCCCCACGTCCATCACATATACCCGCATGTATTTAGAAATGGTCCACACTACTTTGTTTACTCACGTCTTCACCAGATCCGCCATTCCCTGTCCATTTCTTCACCGACTTCACCAGTAAAATCACCACACTCCATCTCGTTTTACTCTACTCCCCCAGAATTTATTCACGTAACCTGCTACTTCCATGCATATGTTCACTCACCAACTAGCCGACGATCATCCAAACGCTGCTCCGCCAAAACCAGAGAGCCACCGTGTCCCCTTCAAATACAAACAGCGAACACGGTATAAATGAAGACAACGTTGATAGCCTGCTTCCTTCACTAAAAATCCAACAGTAGATAAGACAGTGTTTGTTTCAACCGCTCTCTCCTCATCACCATGGATGAACAGTCCTTGTCACCGGCTCCTGTACAAAACTGACGCCCCCTTCTGCTACTGATACACGTCCCTTTTTATACTGGTCTTTCCTTCATTGAATTGAAAAGCCTTATGTACATAAATCATGCATTGATTCACACAGAGGACTCCATGCTTTTTTTCAAATATGGGTTACGGTAAACATACCGTATACACTGAAAATATACTTGTGCAAATGCCCCTCTCCTCCTGTACTATATTTCCCATTAATTTTTCTTTGCTATCTTTTTTTTTTTTTTTTTTTTTTTTTTTGATTCTCGTTTTAAGGGAATGAGTTAACAACGGGTATTTATAATCTTTAAAACCTTGGTGGCCAAGTATTAGGGGCGTAGGTAGCTGGTTTAGACTAGTACAAATCGCATGTGCTTTCATTTAATTTTCACTGTGCTTTGAGAAAAACATGAACCTAGTCGTAGCATCTACATAAATATGTCTTTGATTTCATGCACGCAGCTCAATAGCAGGTTATGGTCTGCCTTATGCAAAACAGGGACGTATGGCCATGAAAGGATTGACGTTGATATGTTGATGGCGGGCTTTATTTTATATTTTTTTGGTCAGAACATTTGTATGGTATTGCCTCGGTAGCCATGAGGTCCATTTAATTTGATGAAGATAAACTAAGGAATCGGTATGGGTTTCATTTAATGTCCATAGATATTTGTTACGGTGTATGTGATGACGATGGTAAAAAAAATTCATTCATTTACTGACTGCTACGGACAGAAATAAAAATACTGTCGTGTCCAGTGAGGTGCCACGATCCCAAAAAAATAATAATATCGGTAGGTTAACTCATATTGTGAAACCCCAAAATATTGATACAGGGTGCAAAATACTCCGAATAAAAAGTTGCGTATTTAATTCATTAAAAATTACAGTAAAATTCTAAAAATTAAATTATCACTACGTCTCAAAAGAATCTTGTCTAAATTCGAAACCGACAAGAAGTTATTTCAAATAAACCGTTATGGTCGATATACGATTTCATAGCGACTTTCTGAATATTTGATTTGGACATATCTTGCAATCTATACGACGAAATCTCAATATTTCACTTCTGTTAGAAAGATACAATTCAACAGATTCCAACGTTTCTTGTTTTGCAGAAATCCGATTTAAACTGGTTTCTGTACACTCATTTGAAGTTCAGAACGTTAAATTACGAACTGCAGCGTCGTTATGAGCTCGATTATATTTAATATATATTTTTATACGTTTAACTTCGTTTAAATTTATATTCAAATCTACTTATATTAAGAATTCAATATTTAAACTGATTTAAATATTCAAATATAAACCGATAAAAATGCGAGACATTACATTCCTTCCCCCTTAAAATAATTTCGTCCTCGAAATTGCTAAGGTAGGAAAAATGCTACAATTTCTGTTGTAAACATGTTAAAAATTCTTTTGGTTTACTTCATAATTTCAGTTCCAACTGGACTGATCAAAATATTAATTCCCTTCTTTGTAACGAAAATTTTCAAAATTCTGAAATTTTCTAACATTTTAATTTTCGGAGAATTTCATCAGCCTCTCTCTGTTGCACGGTTCATTCGGTACTACTACCACACGCCACTCCGGACCTTCTCCCTTTATCGGGCTTCCAACTTTCTCGTTTTCATCTGCAATCCATTCAGCATACGAAATGCATCTTCAACTGATCTCCATTCAATTTATTCTCAATCAACCATTTTCTTACATCCCAGCTCAAGTTTCCTTTTCAAACTCCAGTTCAATTCCAATTCCAAATAATCAAATTTCCAAACCAAGTTTGGTTCTATTCCCAATCTCAATTCACAACTCAACTACTTTGCCAAGTCAAATCCTTATTCCAGTACGATTTCTACTTACTTGGTTTCAATTCAACTCAAATTTTATTTGACTTATTTAAATTCTCTGTTTATTTACTTCATATGTAAATTTTAAATTTCAGAATTTAAATTCCTGGGGTTTTCATTTCAAATCAGTTTGAAATCATATATATTCATAGCAATTCAAAACATTTGAATTTCTGAACAACTTATTTCAAAACAAAATCTTTGGTAGTAATCCGTCACTTAGAGACTCGAAACTGAACACCGATGATGTCCGGATCATCATCGGAATTATTTCCCAGCCATCAAAGTGAGTTCAATACTATATCATTTTCAAAACTCATATTCAAATACCTTTATTTGAAATTACTTCAAAAATATCTTTTCGAAACTTGGATAATATTTCAAAATTTCCCCAGGATCTTAAAATTCCATATATTAAATTCAAAATTCATTTACGAACCTTTTTCCAAATTACCATAGTTTTAACTCCCATTCTGGTTTATCCTTAGATTCAATTCATCGGATTTGTATTTTATACTTACGTGAATTTCGATTGGTTATTTACATAACCACTTCAAGTATGATTATAATAATGATCACACATCCTACGTATTATAATAATATCAAGATATATACTTCTCTTTATATCAAAATATAAATTGGGTAAAATTATTTTATTCACCCAGCTTTTAAAACAATACTATGTCGAATTTCTCTATCCAAGCGTTTATAAAGCCCTATCGACCTCGTCAGCTAAACGCGTCGATCTGGAATTTATATACCACTCACCAGATCAATCAACACAATATAAAATGCTTTTTATATCAATTTACAAATACGCGCTCATATATATACACTCAAACTCAATCTAAGGTACTACTGACCTCATCTCTATTGAGTCACGCCACAGAGCCAAGGTAATCACTTAACCTTATGCTCTGATACCAACTGTAACGAACCGGGGATTTTCGACTCCGAAAATCGACACAAAACCCAGCGTCGATTGTTCAGACATCGAAAACACCGGACCATTAATAGAAAGAAGTTAGAGGATGAGATAGAAAAGATAGAACTAATAGAATAGGAGAAGAAGAAGAACACAGCTGAACATAATCAGAGTAAACACGAATCTCACAGCGGAACGAATAAAATATATTATATAACATAACTTTGAAATACAATTCTGTTTGTATATCCATACCATTATCAGAGTACAGTACATCATATCACAGCGGAAATAATCTCTAAATACTAATGGTGAAGCCTTCTGCTTTTAGCTCCTCCAAGCATATCTGTAAAAGCCTGAAACACTTGACTGCCCGTACAAATTTGGGCACCCAAGAGTTTAGGGAAAAACAAACAAAATAAACTCTGGGTCAGTCATGGGACTGGTGTGAGTAAATTCCAACCATATGGCTTAACTTTGAAAATCCTTTTTGAAACAAAAAGGATAATAGTAAGACCAGCCCACACATAAACATGGACGGTTTTTACCTTACTATAACCCAAATCATTTATTGATATCAAAACCCAGTGATATTATAATAATGTCTAATCAAGTAAATAACCAAATAGTAGAACACTTGCATCTCACGCTCTACATACATAGTATAAAATCAAAAACCGCAGGGCGCTTATTGGAGATTGGATTCCAACTTGACAAGGTATGGGACCACCTTCCGATAGTGTATCTCTAGAGGCGAATACACCTGGGTTCAACAAGAACGTCTTGCAACCCGGCCCACACATGACCGACCACTCATTTCGCTTGAGTGTATCGAATGTATATCACCAACGGTTGGACTCAAACCACCGTTCCCGAATGGGCAGAATCGATAGATTTAGAAACAAAAGGAATTTCTCTAGATAGGTGATTATACACCCTAATGGGAGCGACCCACATAGCCATGCTGCCTGCCCGATTTTTGTCATTTCCCGGCTATGAAGCTTGAGGCTACGTCTACCTTTTAGAACATCTGGCCACCATACACTTTGAATGCCACATCGTCAAACCCGTCAAATCACTAGTTGATCTTCCCAAAATATTACGGGTATAAAAGCCAAGAGAAACGAATTTCTCCGCCACCAGTCATAATACCTTGAAAAGATCGTCTTATGTGACCGTTAGGAATACTCTGTCAGACATTCGTCCATACAAGTTGTCCTGGGACTGGACAAACATAACAGTCCTTGAATTTCACTCCGTCTTCGATTATCTTCAACATAATCTAATTCGCAACGCCTATGCCTATACGGAGTGGTTCTCGGATATTAAATCCAACCGGTCTCTCCGTATCGACAACGATGGTCAAAACACTTCGATAGTCGGTTGTTTAACTATCGAAGTAAAAACAACATCCATTCAATGTACAACCAATATTACACAAATCACAGGCACTTTTTATTTAACATTTGTTCTTACATTTCTTTGGGCAAACGTCATTTCTTATTCCTTTTGAATAAGTGAATTTCAAAACAAGCTGTTTCCTTCCCTAGGAAGTGCTACTGTATATAAACATCACGCTTAAGTTTGGTTAACAGCGTTTCATTTATCGTTACAGTTCAAATTTGCTATACGCTGCTATATCCCTTTATAACTAATCTTGACATAACAGTCACACTTGAGCCTAGTCAACAACGTTACTTTACTGCTATAGTTCCGAGACTTGCAATATGCTACTATATTCAAATTTATAATTTATCTCAACACCTCTTTCCGTTACAAATTCTTGACATCTCTTTTCATTACAAAAATCTTGATATTTCTTTTCATTACAAAAATCTTGATATCTCTTTTCGTTACAAAAATCTTGGCATTTATTCCCGTTACAAAAAGCTTGACATTTCTTTCCCAACTCGATAACATCTTAAATGGAATTTGTTTAAGAAAACAATTATTTAATTAAAATAATTAAATAATAATTTACTTCATCATTGCTGAAGTAAAATATTTTTCTTCCTTATTAACTTAAAATAGAATGGTTGCATACTTAATGAACAATAACTATTTTATTAGTTCAAAAATCCTTTTATCTTCATTAAAAAGGTAATTAAGGATTTAGAAATCTAATTAATTTAAACAATGCACTCTTAAGTTATTATCATTGAAAACCAATTAACTAACTAATAATCCTCGACCAAATAGTGGGTTTAGTCAACCTCAACTATCCGTTAATTTATCAACTTATCTCAGTTTCTTCTTAATCGATACCGCCTATTTATTTAATCAACATAACATTGAATTTCCATTCACATGATTCAAACAGTGCATGCACAAAACAAACAGTTCATATAAATATTGAGGAATCCGGTTGGATTCTTCCAACCGGTTTCCGCATCCACAGATGTTAGTCAAACAACTATTACTGATTCCATACTAGGGAATATTATAATCGATGGAATCAGTATTCAACCGGTGGTGTGTACATATGCAATGATATATAATAATTTAACCAATTTAACCATAATTTACCTAATCAACCATCACACAACATTCAACCATTATTTTAAAATATAATTAAAATATTTTAAATAAAACAGGGTTAGTGAATTTACTCACCTTGGCGCGTTAACCGTTAAATAACGATTTGCGTCACTTGATAGATCTGAATCCAGCATTTTATTTTGTTATAAATTCAACGAGCGCACATCTGCTCCATAACAGCTTCAGCGCGTAGCGTTTTTGCATATGCCTACTCTTTTCCCATACGCTTCACGTCCAACAATGATCCGCACCGACACTTAGGATCAGCTCGCTAAAGATTTTTATTCTTTCGCACTGCCTGCTTAGCTTCTCACTAGGATTTCCTTGAACTCTCGCAAACACCCAAACTTGCAACTTCACTTCAAAATCATCCGCCTTTAATTAGTTTAGAAACCAAAATGAGTACCCATCAACTCCTTCTCTTACGTGAAATACTCATCTAACAACCCATGCCGCATTTGAAAGTGTTATCATCTCTTACTATTCAACCGTAAACTCAATGGTCCAAGGCATTCCAGCATTTGAAATCCCACGTCTTCTACAGTAAAGCACCATCGGCTCATCACTGTGATTATCAACCACACTGCCACCATTTAACAAAGTCCTCCTGCATCCTTACTTAAACAAATCATTTTGCTCCACCATATTTTCCAAATCATCAGCCCGGGTCCAACCGCTTGTGCCAGCTGGTCATGCTCCATCCAAATAAAGATCACCACACATACATACTACTGCATGCGCCTCCTTCATGTTTCCACTTTTGCATGACCGCACACTTCCCTCCTGTTGGCCCATCCGCATTTTCCATGTCCCCCATATGCAGTGAAACACTTCACCAACCCGCCAATACCCTTTCCACCTTCTCCCAATACATCGTTCTCCCAAACCGGCCTTGGACACCCTCAGGACCAACTCGTCCCCACGTCCATCACATATACCCGCATGTATTTAGAAATGGTCCACACTACTTTGTTTACTCACGTCTTCACCAGATCCGCCATTCCCTGTCCATTTCTTCACCGACTTCACCAGTAAAATCACCACACTCCATCTCGTTTTACTCTACTCCCCCAGAATTTATTCACGTAACTTGCTACTTCCATGCATATGTTCACTCACCAACTAGCCGACGATCATCCAAACGCTGCTCCGCCAAAACCAGAGAGCCACCGTGTCCCCTTCAAATACAAACAGCGAACACGGTATAAATGAAGACAACGTTGATAGCCTGCTTCCTTCACTAAAAATCCAACAGTAGATAAGACAGTGTTTGTTTCAACCGCTCTCTCCTCATCACCATGGATGAACAGTCCTTGTCACCGGCTCCTGTACAAAACTGACGCCCCCTTCTGCTACTGATACACGTCCCTTTTTATACTGGTCTTTCCTTCATTGAATTGAAAAGCCTTATGTACATAAATCATGCATTGATTCACACAGAGGACTCCATGCTTTTTTTCAAATATGGGTTACGGTAAACATACCGTATACACTGAAAATATACTTGTGCAAATGCCCCTCTCCTCCTGTACTATATTTCCCATTAATTTTTCTTTGCTATCTTTTTTTTTTTTTTTTTTTTTTTTTTGATTCTCGTTTCAAGGGAATGAGTTAACAACGGGTATTTATAATCTTTAAAACCTTGGTGGCCAAGTATTAGGGGCGTAGGTAGCTGGTTTAGACTAGTACAAATCGCATGTGCTTTCATTTAATTTTCACTGTGCTTTGAGAAAAACATGAACCTAGTCGTAGCATCTACATAAATATGTCTTTGATTTCATGCACGCAGCTCAATAGCAGGTTATGGTCTGCCTTATGCAAAACAGGGACGTATGGCCATGAAAGGATTGACGTTGATATGTTGATGGCGGGCTTTATTTTATATTTTTTTGGTCAGAACATTTGTATGGTATTGCCTCGGTAGCCATGAGGTCCATTTAATTTGATGAAGATAAACTAAGGAATCGGTATGGGTTTCATTTAATGTCCATAGATATTTGTTACGGTGTATGTGATGACGATGGTAAAAAAAATTCATTCATTTACTGACTGCTACGGACAGAAATAAAAATACTGTCGTGTCCAGTGAGGTGCCACGATCCCAAAAAAATAATAATATCGGTAGGTTAACTCATATTGTGAAACCCCAAAATATTGATACAGGGTGCAAAATACTCCGAATAAAAAGTTGCGTATTTAATTCATTAAAAATTACAGTAAAATTCTAAAAATTAAATTATCACTACGTCTCAAAAGAATCTTGTCTAAATTCGAAACCGACAAGAAGTTATTTCAAATAAACCGTTATGGTCGATATACGATTTCATAGCGACTTTCTGAATATTTGATTTGGACATATCTTGCAATCTATACGACGAAATCTCAATATTTCACTTCTGTTAGAAAGATACAATTCAACAGATTCCAACGTTTCTTGTTTTGCAGAAATCCGATTTAAACTGGTTTCTGTACACTCATTTGAAGTTCAGAACGTTAAATTACGAACTGCAGCGTCGTTATGAGCTCGATTATATTTAATATATATTTTTATACGTTTAACTTCGTTTAAATTTATATTCAAATCTACTTATATTAAGAATTCAATATTTAAACTGATTTAAATATTCAAATATAAACCGATAAAAATGCGAGACATTACAGAGGAGGCGGCGATGGGGGGCGCGGTCTGGAGGTGGGCGACGACGAGCTCCCATCGTTTTTTTTTTTTTTGTATTTCGAAATGAATTTCAGAAAGGGGGGGGGGGGCAGATGAGTTATAGAGGGGAGAGAGATAATTTTTTTTTATTAATTAATTTATTTATTTTATCCTAAAGAGTTGACTTTCACATACGACCTCGAAACGAGGCCCACCGCCTGCCGTCCATAACGTTTCACCCCCATTCTGAACACAATGGAATATGTATCGCAAGCTGATTTGATCGATTGAGTCAGTTTCCTTTGAATTTACATTTAAATCATTATACTGAATTTTAAACGTACATTTCAAATTACCGGGGCCACATACTAACTCGAAAAATTCCAGAAATATATTTTCTAGCTTCGTATTGACGATACGGTCCTAACAAAACTATTTTCGTCGAATTCTGAGATCGTTTGAAAAATGGCCAATTTCCAGTCGATCAAAATCAACTGAAACGGGTCAAACGCGTTTTCCTTTGCCACGCTCACATACTGATTCGAAAAATTATGAAATTTGAAACCTAGCAATAATTTAACATCACGGACCCAACAAAACTGGTTTCGTCGAAATCCGAGGTCGTTTGCAAAATTGCTATTTTTAAGGGCCTTATATATATATAAAAATATATATAAATTCCACAGCGACTATTTCTAATTTTAAACTGGACATATCTTATCATTTCTAAGATGAAATCTCAGTTTGTTAACTTCGTTACAAAGATATAGTTATACAGATTCAAATATTTCTTGTTTCGTTCAATTCTGACTTATATTGAATTCTGTATATTCATTTGAAATTAGAAATCGAATTTTCGAACTACCGCGCCATTTTCAATTCTATTTATAATTATATATAAATATTTATATTCTAACGACGACGCGTATAATATATACGTCGAATTCTATTCAAAATAAATTTCTCGTCGATTATATTTAAAGTAATCTATTTTAAATATTCAAAATCCGCTAAAGTTACCAAAATAAAAATTTTAAACTGGCCCAGATTTTCGGGTTGTTACAATCTCCCCCACTTAAAACTTTTCGTCCCCGAAAAGGAACAAAGTCGAAAGTGGTTTGATTAATCAGCCCTACGATCGATCAGGCTTCCATTCTCCAACTCTTTAGTTTCTGAGAATTTCCAAAATTTCAAAAATTTGGCTAACTCCCTAAATTTTCGAAAAATTTCGCCATAACCTCCCCTGCACCGGGAGCATCGGGGAATTTCAAATAGCTTCCCCGGTCCTTCAGATCTCAAAAAGAAAAAGAAAAAGCCAAGCGGCTAGCCAATAGGCTCATAAAATCATCATCACCCAAACAAAACAGTAAATTATGTAGTAAACATGTACCTATTTGTCGGGCAAACAAATTTTATTCTCTGGCTCTAGCCTCCTTGCTATGACCTGTTCAATATAAGTATATGTATATGCAAGCAAATGCAACCAATTTCAATACAATTCATTATTCGATCAAATTAGGCATAATGTTTCAAAATTATCAAACAAATAAACAAACAACACAAACATCAATCAATTAGTGAATTAGAGTCTCAAATTCATAATTTTGATACATATACAAAAATCATGTTTTTGATGCTAATTCACAACAATGGGTTCTAACTATATATAAGTTTTGGTTCTCACACCAGCCTAATGGAAATATATAGAAAATCACACCTTCAACTCTCGAACACTAATTCTGATGATGTAGCTACAATCATCAGAATCATCTTCGGGCGACTAGAGTGTGAATCTATATCTATCCAGTATATTAAAACTTCGAATACACGTGGATCAGACGTATACCCAAAATCTTTATATACTGCATTGTCCAAATCAATATAAATAAATGATCAAATACGAATAATTGATTTAAATTTTCAAAACAAAAATTGTTTTCATTTGAAAAATATACTCTTCACACTCGTTCTAGGATACTACTGATCCTATCTCTAACGAGTCATTCTAATTGGACATTACTAATCCAATATCTGATGAATTCTTTCGTATGGTTCTAACGTGCCTTGTTCTCTGCTTTGTAAACCAAAGCTCTGATACCAACTGTGACGGCAAGGAATCTCTCTCGGTCCGAACCAGTCGCTAAACCGACCCAGACCGTTCGAAACGCCCTATCGTTGAGAACACGACAAAACAGAACGCATACAGAAGAACATTTCATTGTATATTACAACAATGCATCAGATTACAAGAATATACAGAGTATAAATGAATATTACACAGAAATATCAGAGATTTAAATTACATTGCAGCGGAAAATAATACAATAAACAACTAGAAGAGATATACGTATACAAAGCTTTCCGGATATCGTTCCAGCTGTGAACCAGGATCCTGTGAATATAAATCTGCAAAACCAAAACTACTAGCTGCCCGTGTCAAAATAAGGGGCACCCAGAGTTTAGGTTAAAACAATAAACTCCAGGTCAGTCATGGGACTGGTGTGAGAACTAAAACAGTTATTAATCTTTATTTTTAAAGGTAAATCAAGGGACCACGCCGTATAACACGGAACGGGTTTCCTCCCAAGAATACCAGTGCATAAAACAAACAGCGCAATGCTAAATAAAGAAAAATGAAGCTGTTATAAGACCCAGGTCCCATCACACAATGCAACGCAGTCGAGGATAGGGTTTTCCCTTATAACAGCCAAAGAATGCTTGATACGTTTAAAACAAATCGTTTGATACTATTATAAGTGCATGGTGTATAAAACAACTTCAAATCATAAGTATCAATCATAGGCGGCATAAGCGCCCCATCCCACTATGTCGCCATATATAGGATTACAATTAAAACCGCAAATGTCACGTATTTGGAAATTGGATTTCCGTCTATGAACCGAGGCAAAAGATAGTCCTCAACCGATTCGAGACGCTCTAGCCCGCCCCTCAGGCAAGCGCGCAGGCAAGCCTTGGATCCTCAGGGCCGGTCCACCGATGTGGATTATTATGCCTGAACACTACGTCTCCCCACCCTATGGGGTGTAAGTCTGGTCCGTCAGCCGACCAGAATGCATTCGGCCGAAACTGATATAACCGAGGCGCCTCGCAACAGCAACAACCACATAAGTCAAACTCGTCAGGGCGTGTAAAACCACTGACGCCACTTCTAGCTAGAAAGAAACGCAAGTCCTCCCTGAGGTCCGTCTCCCGTTTTTGGTTCATACCTGGTGTGAAACACGCGAGGTAAACGTTACACAAAGCTACGCCACAAAGGCCGTGCTTTGATCATCACCACAAGACTTTGCTTTTCAACAGAAGCCTTGATCATTTGCATCTTAGCATGCCACACAGGCAAACCATCCTATGCAACCGATATCAGTCACACAGAATGAAATCCGATGTCAGACACACAGTCCATTTACAAGTCCGTTCTGGGTCTGAACGAAACCGGAGGCACCTAGTACCCCGCATATCCATCGATCTCCAAGTACGTCTGGACGATCACTAACTGTTTCCATCTTCTTGGGTGTACAGCCCAATCAAGATCATCAGTTATCACCCAAACGACGTGAAGACCTCCGGTCTTCGACCATCGTCTTCATCTTCGACTTATCGTCGTATCAGTTATTCAGAATGGGATAAACCCGGTCTTTCCGAATAACTCGCGTATATATTATAAAAGTGTTACACAAACACAACATACGCCTCATTCCAACTCATTAGTCATTAACCGTAAATTAATCAAGAGAATAATTCCCCAAATATTAACCCCGAAGGCCGAAACCAACATCAGATCAATATCCAGAAAACCATTCTACTTAGCTAACCGACAGTTAGTTTCTAAATTTCACGTTCAAATCTAATTAAAGATTTAACTATCGCCTGGAGCAAAACTGGTGATACTCCATTCTCGATCTTTTCAATCTAATTAAAGATTCATTAAAACTCCACTTAGTTTTAATCTGTGACTGGGTTAAAGAATCAGTGTCATTTAAAACACGGTTCACGATAAACCCAAAGTCACATCCCATTAATTATCGGGTTAAAGAACAAGTGTTATTTAAAACACTGTTCACGATAAACCCAAAAATCAATATCCATTCAATTCCAATTAAATATTATTTAATTGGTACACTTCATTAAATCTAAATAAAAAGATTTAATCTTTTCTCAACTGGGTTCAAGAACAGTGTTAGTGAAGACACCATTCACGACAAACCCAAATCACATTCATTAATTATCGGGTTAAAGAACAAGTGTTATTTAAAACACTGTTCACGATAAACCCAAAAATCAATATCAATTCAATTCCAATTAAATATTATTTAATTGGTACACTTCATTAAATCTAAATAAAAAGATTTAATCTTTTCTCAACTGGGTTCAAGAACAGTGTTAGTGAAGACACCATTCACGACAAACCCAAATCACATTCGATATTCAATACAAGGCTCTGAATAGAAAATATATCGGCTTATATTCAATATCAAATTCTACGACTAACAAATGTCGTATTGGAAATAACGATATAAATATATATATCTTTCAAATTTCCATAACAACACCTGTATAATCACGAATTCCAACATCGAAATATTCCGAAGACAATTTCGATTCAAATCCACTCCAATGCAATCATTGGAAATTTTGGTTATTTTTAAAACCCTTTTTAAATTCAATTTATTTATTTAAAAATAAATAGAATTATATTTCTAGTTCAAAACTAGTTCATTTCGATAAAAATCCATTTTTATCTTTTCAAATATGGAGTTTTTCATCCCAATTCTTTCTAAATCATTTCTTATGATTTTACACAAATTATTGCTATTTTTAATAATTTTATCAAGGCCCATACAGTCGATTTCCATCAACGGCCATCGAACTGCACTTACAGCGACCTTTTTCGAATTTGATTTGGACATAATTCCAAATCCAACCGTTAGATTTCAAATTTCTAATATTCTTTAGAAAGCTCTTTTCGATACGAACCCAACGGTTCCGGTTTTAGGAGAATCCGACGGTCGGATCTCCCGTAATGTCCGTTTGAAATAAATGGTCGAAATTCGCGAACTGCCGCGGCGCGGCGCGTTCTATTCAGGCCATTATATTATATATAATATATATAATATATATTTCGTCGATTTCTATTTAAAACGAATTATATAAATAGTTTTAAAATCGTTTCAAAAGCTATTTCAACTTTCTTTTCAATTCAAATCAAAATTGAATTCTTCTTTATAAATTCGTTTTAAAATTCATTTCTATTCAATTCAAATTTCAATTCAATTTGAATTCATTTCAATTCACTTTCGATTCAATTTGAATTCGTTTTCAATTCAATTCATTTCGAAATCGTTTTCAATTCATTTCATTTCGAAATCGTTTTCAATTCATTTCATTTCGAAATCGTTTTCAATTCAATTCATTTCGAAATCGTTTTCAATTCAATTCATTTCGAAATCGTTTTCAATTCAATTCATTTCGAAATCGTTTTCAATTCAATTCATTTCGAAATCGTTAAAATCGATATAAATATCGTTCACGTCAAAATGGCGTCAATCTAATCAACACGGCTTCATAAATTTCTATTTTCAAATATTCTATTTCAAATATTTCTTTTTCAAAATAGTTGTTATTATCAAAATATTTCGTTCAACACATGACCAATCTCAATGGATGAGTACTGTCAACAAATGAACTTTTATTTTATAATATTCTTTATTTTTCAAATTGGAATGAGGCCCAATCAATTACCATATAAAGTTAATTATATGGATTTTCATACAACACATGTATATAATAGCATTGAAAAATAATCAACCATCAACCAAAGTGCACTGCACTGTATAAGCATCAAATATAGATATTCAACGCTTATAACAGCCTGTCAATCAATCGATCGACATATTTAATCAATCAGGATGAGTGAACTTCAAATTTCATCCCAACACCCGTGTGGGGTTTCAAACAATCACACGCAAATTTTATTTGTGCAGTTGGGCGATGTGTAAAATTTATCGTCCCAATCAATGTCATTCAAATAGGTGTACATAAACAAACCGTTCGGTTTATAAATGAATATTTTATTTTATTCACTTCACGTTAAAAATTATATTTCAACCTATGAATTTCTATTCAATTCATTTACACAATAAAATGATATTTTTATTTCCTAACATATTTTAGAAAATTTCGGCGGCATAACGGCACGATACTAGAAACGGGACGAGGCCTAGCCTTATCCCCGGTCTAGTGAAGGCCCACGCCATTCACACATCAATCATATTCAATTCGTTATGCAAACCACAAAATTTGGAGTAAGAGTCTAACCTAGCCTTACTCCTTCGCCTTATAACGGCGCACGTCTAATCCTAACAAATTTATCGATTCGATTTTTCACACCACAAACCACATTCAAACCAATATCGCAAACAATCACCAAACAGCCAAACAAACAAGTCCATGGTCTGTGGACGATTGTGTCGGGTGCTACTAAGCACCGTCTGCATCCTAGTATATATATATATAACTAGAAAATAAATTTGAAAGGTGAGAAATTCTCACCGAAAGCTATCCAACTTCACGACACTCCTATTGTAGAGATCTTCGTCGTTCTCGCCCTTTTTGTCAGCTTCGTTGTCGTAGCCACTACATATGTAAAAATCGAATTTTTACTTCGCTATTCAATATATAAAAATCGAATTTTTATTTCAAAGTTCTATATATATAAATCGACCTTTTATCGCTATGTCAAATAGATAAAAATTATATTTTTATCACGCTATTTTCCACATAAAGATTTCGCCTTTATAAAAATAAAGTTTTCGCCTTTATAAAAATAAAGTTTTCGCCTTTATAAAAATATAGATTTCGCCTTTATAAGAATAAAGTTTTCGCCTTTATAAAAATTACCACTTTATCTCAACGTATATAAAATAAAAATCAGATTTTTATTTCGTTACATACACAAAGATGATATCTTTATATTCTCTATCCTATAAAGATTATATTTTTAATACTTTAAAAATATAAAAATCATATTTTTAATATTCCTATATAGTAAAGACTATATTTTTAATACTTTAAAAATATAAAAATCATATTTTTAATATTCCTATATAGTAAAGACTATATTTTTAATACTTTAAAAATATAAAAATCATATTTTTAATATTCTAAAAATACGAAGATCAGGTCTTGCTCCTTCTCAAATCAGTTTTTTTTTTTTTGCATTCTTAAGAAAACAATTTTTGCATTCTTAAAAAAAACAATTTTTAAATCTAATAAATCGATCTTTATATTCTTTATAAATCAGTTTTTATATTTTCTTTTAAAATCAGTTTTAAAAATCTTATAACATCAGTTTTTTAGTAAAATAAAAAAAAACAGTTTAAAGTAAAATAAAATAAAAACAGTTTAAAGTAAAATAAAAAAAAAGTAGGGAACTTACAGTGAAATTTCTGGATCGGGGGGGGGGGGGGGGTGATGTGGCAGCCGCCGACGCAAGATGGAGGGGGGGGGGGGCGCTGCGGCTGTGAGCAGGTGGAGGGGTGGGGTGCGGTTTCCGTTCGATTTGGGGGTTCGTGGTTTCGTGGATGGCTGAGGGTCTTCGACGGAGTGAGGGGAGAGAAGGAGGGCAGTGGTGGGGTGGGGGGGAAGATCGACGGAGGAGGCGGCGATGGGGGGCGCGGTCTGGAGGTGGGCGACAACGAGCTCCCATCGTTTTTTTTTTTTTTTTTTTGTATTTCGAAATGAATTTCAGAAAGGGGGGGGGGGGCAGATGAGTTATAGAGGGGAGAGAGATAATTTTTTTTTTTATTAATTAATTTATTTATTTTATCCTAAAGAGTTGACTTTCACATACGACCTCGAAACGAGGCCCACCGCCTGCCGTCCATAACGTTTCACCCCCATTCCGAACACAATGGAATATGTATCGCAAGCTGATTTGATCGATTGAGTCAGTTTCCTTTGAATTTACATTTAAATCATTATACTGAATTTTAAACGTACATTTCAAATTACCGGGGCCACATACTAACTCGAAAAATTCCAGAAATATATTTTCTAGCTTCGTATTGACGATACGGTCCTAACAAAACTATTTTCGTCGAATTCTGAGATCGTTTGAAAAATGGCCAATTTCCAGTCGATCAAAATCAACTGAAACGGGTCAAACGCGTTTTCCTTTGCCACGCTCACATACTGATTCGAAAAATTATGAAATTTGAAACCTAGCAATAATTTAACATCACGGACCCAACAAAACTGGTTTCGTCGAAATCCGAGGTCGTTTGCAAAATTGCTATTTTTAAGGGCCTTATATATATATAAATTCCACAGCGACTATTTCTAATTTTAAACTGGACATATCTTATCATTTCTAAGATGAAATCTCAGTTTGTTAACTTCGTTACAAAGATATAGTTATACAGATTCAAATATTTCTTGTTTCGTTCAATTCTGACTTATATTGAATTCTGTATATTCATTTGAAATTAGAAATCGAATTTTCGAACTACCGCGCCATTTTCAATTCTATTTATAATTATATATAAATATTTATATTCTAACGACGACGCGTATAATATATACGTCGAATTCTATTCAAAATAAATTTCTCGTCGATTATATTTAAAATAATCTATTTTAAATATTCAAAATCCGCTAAAGTTACCAAAATAAAAATTTTAAACTGGCCCAGATTTTCGGGTTGTTACAATCCGATCTGAGATTTTATCAAGTACAAAATGGGATTTCGTACTTGAAATATTGAATGACTTTGCCGATCCGAGAATGCGAATCTAGGAGTCAACTATATTCCCAAACTTTTTCTGAACACTTCGCGACTTTGATCAAGTCGCTGCGTGCTCATCCAAGGAGCGTACTCGAGTCCCGAGTCCTTAGAAAACCGAGTATCCATCGTATGACTACTTTGCTAAAAAGTAGGTCAATACTATGCTCTCCTAAACATGTCTTCTTTGAGAAATCCAATAGTCGAGGACCAGAAAACCAAAGCCATGATCGCTTCAGATCTTATTAAGGGAAAATTAAAAATCCAGAAGACCAAAAAAAACTGATGATCAATCCAGATCGTGCTAAAAAACCAAGGATGGAGAGATGCGACGATCACTTCGGATTGTATAAAGAGAGATAACTAAGATAACCAAAAAACCAAAAGTCATGTAATCGGAGTAATCCAAAATCTAAAAAACCAGAATATCCAAAAGCAGATAACCTAACCAGATGATTGAACGGATCCGAAAGCCAGAATAGCCAATAACTAGAGGAGTCTGAGACGCTCTTGCCAAGCCCTGACAAGAGGATCAAGGATAAGCCAGAATAACTAATAACAAAATAACCAAATGATTCCAAGACACCCTTGACAAGTCCTGATAAGAGGACCGAGGATAAGCTGAAAGAGTCCAAGTCGCCCTTGCCAAGACATGATAAGAGGACCAAGGATAATCCAGATGGGTCTATTTGCCAGAATGTGACAAGAGGATCATTGAAAAGTCAGAGAGTTCAAGATGCCTTTGCCAGAATGCGACAAGAAGACCAAGGATAAGCCAAATAGGTAGGGACCTACTAGCCACTAGGCGAGGTGACCTTCCCATGTCCTGACAAGACGACCTGCCTTTTCCCATGTAAAGTCCTTACTTGTAGACTAGGATTTTTATACTTATCGAGCAAAGTCATTACTAAGCGTCCTTAAAGTTAAAGATCTGATTCCAGATTTCCTTACTTCACAAGAAGTGTCCCGACGAGCGAAGTAATTTTTATTTAAGTTATCAACATTTGGAGTTTTTAATAAATCCAAAGGAAAACATAGCTATTTATTGTTGAGCAGAGAACACGCTTAGGGTTAAGGCCTAATCCTGTACGTGGCTGAGTCAACTTAGTCGTTATCGATTTCAGGTTCATTGAGTTCCGTTAAGTTTGAAGGGGATGGACTAGCGTCGGGTACAGGGCATGCCTAGGGGTCACACCAGTCTCCATACCTGGGTAGGCCAATGTAGCCATCCTTAATTAAGAAAAAGGAAATAAACAAAGGTGATTGGACGGTTTATCGCCCGTAAAGAGTATGCCTAGGGATTAAGGCCTAATCCCATACATAGGTAGAAGGCTTAGCCCTCCAAACTCCTGAGCCAGGTAACCAGAGATGAGTAAAGGAGGTCCGGAGGTTTATCATCTGTAAAGAACATGCCTAGGGATTAAGTCCTAATCTAGTACCTGTGTAGCAGACTTAGCCCTCCGAAATCCCATGCCAAATAACTAGAATGAAAGTAGGAGATCAAACGATTTATCATCCACTAAGACATGTCTAGGAATTAAGGCCTTAGGCACTCCGAAAGGTCTGGAGATTCATCGTCTAGTACATGGATAGGCAGAGTTAGTCCATTGAAATCCTAAGCTAGATAACCAGAATGAAACCAGGAGATCAGACGGTTTATCGTCCACAAAGACATATCTTGGGATTAAGGCCTAATCTAGTACATGGATAGGCAGACTTAGGCCCTCCAAACCCCAAATATAGATTAATTTAGAGACAAGTGTAGAAGATTGTATGATTTCTCATCCAAAAATAGCATGCATAGGTTTAAAGCCTAATCTCGTACATAGGTAGGCAGACTTAGTCCCTCTGCCCTCTTACAATTATGTAAACCAGTGTAATTTGTTAGTTGTAAGGCAGATGGTTTGTAGTTGTGTACAGGGACGACCTAGGGATTAAGTCCTAATTCTGTACATGTGTGATCCGACTAAGAGCAATCCATAGTCGGTAAACCAGAGGCGTAATATCCAGGACGCCAAAGCCAATATAACCATAATTCAGAGATAGAAAACCAGAGCTTTAACTACCAAAATGCAAAAGTTCATAAGCCAGAGACCCGGATAAAAGTAGGATCATATCCAAAGGTCAAAAGACCAAACCACCACAACCATAATCCAAAAGACCAATACACCATAAAACCAAAAGTATGAATGCCAAAAACTAAAAGATGGAAAACCAGAAGAACAAAATCAGCAAAGCCAATATCCAGAGCGTGGAAAGATGAAAAGCTGATAAACTGAAAGCCAAGAAAATCAGAAACCAAGAGATCAAAATTCTAATAGCTACAAAGCCAGAAGATCCAGAAAGCTACATAAATTGATGAAAAAAATACCAGGACCAGGTCTCCGTCAATTCCTATCCTTAGCCGGAGTAGGCAACTGCAACTGTCCTGACACTACAGCTCGATTCTGAACATGCTCCACCAGCTCAGCCCGTCTAACACGCTCTACCTGAGATGCTTGTAGTCGTTAGTGTTGTGACCATCCAGCTCATGAAACAAGCAACTTTTACCAGAATCCTTCTCCCTCTGGATCGACTCACTCGCGAAGGCTTCATAAAGGGAGCAACCGGGTGAACTTCTAGATAAATATATTCTAGAGGACAAGTACGTTATGTACGATGAGAAGTTGGGATGATTCCATGCACTCTAATCATTCCAGGAAGCAGCCTTTCCTTTGCCTTTATGAGAGTTGGATGATCCTTCGCCCTGAATCGAATTAGCCTCAAAAATTTTCTTGTTAGTCCTCGCATCTTCTTCTCTAAGAAACTGGTCAGGTTCGAAATAGAATTTGATAAGGTCCCTCAGTGGATCCCACTGAAGCGAGATCTTCAACTCCGTCTTATCCAGAACACCTGAAACTGCGACCATTTAAACCATAGAAGGCTCCGATCGATTGACCGAAGCCAAGACAACATTAAACCTTTCCAAGAATTCACGCAAAGTCTTGCCAATCCTTTGCTTAGTTACCGTAAGGGACATCACGTTCTTGGGTCGAGCAATGTGAATTTTTTAATGTTTAATTAATTTCCTAACAAAACATTCCAAGAATTAATTGATTTATTTTCAAGCTACCGAAACCACATAGCAACAATGTCCGTAAGATAAAGAGGGAAGCACTTCGCCATGTCATTCTCTTAAGCGGACAGCAGTTACATATGGCCCAAATAGTGCATCAAGTGAACCAAAGGATCCTTCCTACTATAAATAACTTCCAACATCGTCAATTTAATGTCCGATGGGTTCTAAAAATTTCGAATATCCTGAGTGAATGGACTATGAGTAACGCAATCCAAATCTGAGAAAGAGGTCCCACCTTGAATGTATCATCGAATAATAAGTGATCTGAGCTCCATTACCATTACCAAGCCAACAGTTCCAATCATTCAAATATGCACTGACGCCCCTGGTGCCAAGTCCAACATTAGCGAATTGTTGAGCCGAAACAGGTTATCTAGCTCAATCCTAACCTGAGGTGCCTCGACTGGCACGAATCCAACATTCTAAATATGGGAGTTCCTACATCAAAAGTTGCACGCACTGGCGCTTGGGCAACATTACTAATTCTAGAATCTAAAACCTTATTAATCAAAACCTGAGCTAAACCTTAAATGGGATTGGGGGTGGTGCCCATGAGCCTAGCCGATCCGGTAGCTGTATATGGATTGGTATCGACATGGGGTTATTTTTGAGGAATTTACCTTAAGTCCCGAGCAAATCCTTGTGGAACACTAGCACTTGTTCCAACCATATTACCTGGTCCGACAACCTTGCGATACCTTCAATCCGAGCGAGAAGAGTGTTATTTGCAGCTTCCTATTAACAGATTTGTTCTTCTTATTGTTCCAAATGAGAAGTGAGATCTTTAATAAAATGCTTGATGACTCCATTAATATCCTCATGAGTAACGTAACTCAACGTATGTCCAATCAAAGAAACTTCCAGGCTTTCCTCCCTCTCTTATGCTTTCGACTGAGCTAAACTTATCTGATTTCTTTTGACCATAGTGAAATCCAAGAAAACTTCAAGTGAATCTAAGAGGATCCGAGAAAACCTATTTCTTTGAAAGTCCAGAATTCGAAGGCAGTCCGATCCCCTTCCTGGCATGCCAAATGTTAACGTAGGGAATTGGTCGTTCGCACATGCTAACACCCGATGGGATAAATTTAAGTGAATATCCAAGTACGCCTAAATGTCCAAACACAGAATTGCGAAAAAGTAAGGAACACCGAATTTATAGTGCTTTGACACTAATGCCTACGTTCTTTTTCATGTAACTATTCATCATATTCCTTATAATTACAAGACTTATCTGAGTTTCAATACTTAGAGTTACAATGTTATGATAGAGAATAATAAAGTCCTCGTTAATCCCCTATTTGGCCATAATCATCTTCCTCAAGCCAAAAATGTGTAAGATATGCTTCTAGGTCCAAAAGTGTGTCAAATGTCAATTCAAATGCCAAAAAGTTGAAGGAAAACTTCTGTGTGAAGTTTATAGGTCCAAAAGACCTTTAAAAGACATGAAAACCATGAAAGAAGCCATTAAAAGTACCAAAAAGAAAGCTCTTACATGCTAGAAATGAGCAGAAAAAGATCCCCCAAACAGCCAAGTACCAGGGGTATTTATTGGTGCAAAATACAATCCAATGTCGAAAATTCATATCCTGGGAGTTGTACCGATCACGAGATTGGTACTTATCACGAGTGTTAGCCAAAATTCCATCAAAACTTCATTTTTCCTAAGTGCTAGAATGTCAATGATTACCTCGGTGTGATCACGTGAAAATAAGTGATCACATCTATATGATCAGCCCCGCCTCACTTACCAGTTCCAGATGCAAGAATTCATATTCTGAAATATACCGATCCTAGCGTATTTTTTGTATCCTGAAAACAATGATCACCTTGAGGCGATCCTGCAAACTTGAATGATCCACGTGTGGTGATCAGATTCTTCGAATATGCCAGATCCAATCAATGAATAATGGTCCTCAACAATATCGGTCTCAACCGTGAAGCTAACCATCTTTTTTCGGTGATGACCTTGATTGGGGCAGATGAACTCGTCTTGCCAGATATGAAGTGAGCAGAATACCAATCCCGGCAAAGCTTGTAAATATCGATCTTAGATCCATGTGATCAACATGCTTCATTCAAGTTGGAATTCGTATTCTAGGGATACATGATGTTGTCCCGATCTGGATCGTTATTTTGCTTGCGCAAACCCTAAGGTGTGCAACCTGATTTTTCATGTGATCGGGATGGAGTGTTCAAGGGTTTGAGCTGATCCTTCCGTATTTCTCACATGTTTTTTTCCAAAACATATCATGAAGCTAAATTGATGTGATCTAAGATTTTTTGATGATCATTTCAATGTGATCAAATGTTTTTGATCAATCACACCTGATCCGAAATTTTGTCTACTACAAAATATGATTTCTTACTCGAAGTCTTGAATGACTTTGCCAATTCGAGAATGCCAATCTGTGAATCGACTATATTCTTGAGCTTTTTCTGAACACTTCGCGACATCGATCAAATCGCTGCATGCTCATCCAAGAAGCATACTCGAGTTTTGAGAACTTAAAAAATCAAGAATCCGTTATATGACTGCTTTGCCAAAAATCTAGTCAACAAATTATGATGCAACCATCATGTAACTGTGATCCATATGTTTGTGTTAAGATAGTTAAATTCGAGGGGTAGAGATTGCCTATAGTCTACTTATGGTTTAGTTCGGATAATAATCTTACCATGTGTAGCATCAATCTACTGTGAGTCATGGAGTTAGTCGAGGGGTTAATGCCCGCAACTAAGCAACTATGATTTCAGGTTTAAAATTTTAAATTTTGGGTTTCAACGCCTAAAATTACTTGTGGTTTTCTTTGTGATGGAGACGTAACCATTAGGTGACTACAGTTGTTAAGCCTATTTGAATAATGATTTTAAATTATAGATTGTTTTATTTATAACATTTTAATTTTAATTTATGCACTTTATGTAAGTTTAAAATTTAGTGACTTGCTTATTAAATAACATTTAAAAGTTAACAACTGATTTTTGTAAAATAAGTTATTTATTTTATAATAGAGTTTTAAAAAGATTAATCAATTATTTTTTAATTAGTAAATGTATTAAAAGGAGATATTATTAATGATGTATAAAGATTTTTAAACTATTTCATTTTAAATGGTCTAAAGTTATTCAGTTATCTTATTAATAAGGCTAAACAATGGGTTGAATATTATATTAATAAATATTTTATATTTATTATTCATTTTTCTATAATGGTTTCAAGATAATTAATTAAATCTAATTAGGTGTTAAAATTCATAAAGTGGTTTTATAAAGAAATTTCTACCTTATAACTAATATTTTATAAAGAAAATTTATAAATGACGTTTATAGTAAATATTTTATTTAAAAGGTTTAACAAACCATTTTTTGAAAATAGATAGGTTCACAATCCGTTAATAATAATTTGAAATTAAGTAACTCCCTTTAACGATTTGTGAATATATTTTCTAAGTATTGAAAGTAAAGTAGTTGGGAATATACTTATACCATTGAGATAAGTATACAAAAATGTTTTCCACATATACAAAGAAATTTAAATAATAAGAAATTAATTAAATAAGGCTTAGGTATTTCAATAGTAAATTGAATATTTGATTGATGGGACCGTTTTCATGTTTATTGATTGTTACATAACCAACTATCGAATATTGACCTAAATGGGAAACCCTTTTAGACTTATGGTATGGAACTTTTCCATACTTTACTCCGAAGGTTTAAACTCAAGAAATATCTAGGAAAAACATGATAATTATGAGGTACAATTACTGTCGGTGGTGCTATAATGTACGTGCAAACTCATTTCCCTTCTAGGGAAAATGATAAGGAGATCAATCCACTTAAATGGTAGAAGGTGATCCCGACTCTTGTGTATTATCTGTTTGTTTCCAAGAAATAGAGTTGAGAATGCTGGAAAAATCGATCGTTTGTTTTGTGGAACTCCAGACAAAAGGGGGTGTGTATTCATAGGAGATGAAATGATCAGGAACCACTATGAAAATGATATACATATTTATGGAGGAGAGTCGATATTATTTTGGATGTTGGAATCCTTGTGAGATTCCGAGACCCATTGGGGTATGGGAATCTAGGTGTGATTCCAAGATCTTCTGACATGTAGGAAATCTATGTTTGATTCTAAGCCTGTGGAGATGGGTGAATCCAATAGGATTTCATGATCTATCTTTGATTGATATGCATATGATAGAACGTTAAACATAACCTCATCAGCGGATATGACTAAAACCAGAGATGGGAGACATGGCCAGTAGGGTTGGCAAACCCATAGTGTATAGTCGAACCCCTTTTCTAGCAGTACTCTCATTGGCATGCTAAGCAGTACATTCGGTCTTAGCAAGACCATCCATGTTTTTACTATGGTATCCTAGCTAGCTGGATTTAATGTTCAGAAGGATAGCTCTGATACTTAAGTAGGAGGACCATTCTCGGATAACTGAGGGAAACTCCGTGGAAATCCTATACAATTAGTGAATGTGCTATATTGGGTTTTGATTATATATGGTATTTTTGCGATGTACACACACAAACATCACAACTACTTGATTATTGATACTTGTGTCTTAGACAATAGTATAATATCATGAGATTTTGAAATTAAAAGATTTGGCCATCGTAAGGTAAAAAACCTTCTGTATTTATGTGCGATGTGGTCTTACGATACCTTTTATTTTGAAAGATCTTATACGAGATGAAATAAATTCAATTGAGGTGTGTTTTCTTATGTTGGTTTACCATAATTATCCAGGTGTTATTTCACTTATACTGCTCGGGTTAGACCGCGCATATTGGCAAATTAGATTTGGATGGTATAAAGCTCCAAGAGAGGAGGTGGAAGGAAAGACATATACTAGTATATTCTTTTATTTTCTGCTGTATCTGATTGTGTATTTATCAGGACTTGCGAGAAAAGATTGTTATAATTGTCCAAGCTGATTTATTGTTTCAATTCTCTAATGTAAGTTTTAATGGTTGAATGTACATAAAAGTCTTTCTTTTTAGTAAAGATCATGTTTATATTATAGATTATTCATTCTGCTATGAGATTCTATTTTGTATCTTCTTTTTTCCCCCTAATGATTTGGTTTTCTAGCACATAGATGTTCAACACGTGAATACTGTGACTGTATTAGTGTCGAATTCTGATGGCTGAGAATCTGGGTCATTACATTTGGTATCAGAGCTTATGTTGAGCGAAACTTAGGCTTTGTTTGGGAGTAACTCATTTAAGAAAGGTAAGCGAGACCCTAGGATAAGTCTGAGTGTATATATACAGGAGTGCGTATTTTTTTGTGTTATAAAAGTGTTTTATATTGTGTTGGTTTATTTGTTGAGTTATTTATGAATTTTGTTCATTATGTAGGATGCTACATTATCGATAGGGGTTCTAAATATTTGAATGGAGAAAATCGACATTGTATAGTTTTGAAATCGGGTAAAAAAATAATTTTACCAAAAATATATTTTATATACAAGGGATAACTTTCATAAATTATGCAGTTGTTTATGATATGTTGTTTTCTAGGAGGTGATAATATTTAGTTATCATCTAATTATTATTTGACTGAATTAAATAAGAAGCTTATAAATCCAGTTTCATAAATCTTCAATAATAATAATGAATTGAATTCTAATTTCAATTAAATTAATCTGTTATGTTAAATAAAGGTATAAAATATCGAAAAATTTCATATAAAGAAGAATTTTTTTATAAGTACAACATGTTAGTATAATTTGTAAATATACATGGGTTTAAATAGGGAATTGGAAGAATCTAGATTCTGGATTTTAGAAAGCTTTGTTTTTCAAAGTTTTGAGAAAAATGGTATTACAAATTTGATAATGTTTGTTTGTATGAATAGATTTAAAAGGATATAAAAACACTTAAGTTGCATCAGTTGTTGGAAAATAATTTTGATAATGATCGCGACATCATCGGAGTTCATTTTCGAAAGGTGCCAAAATACTCTATATATGTTAAGTTATGTTATGGATATGCGTAAATTCATCTTCTATTCATAGAACATATAAAAAAAATATTTTGGTCATGAAAACCGTATAATGTAGAAAATGAAAGTGCATGCCCTCCAAAATTATGAACCGTCCGGTTATGTTTAGAGATGCTCTTAGAAGTAGAATACAGCCTTGCAGACTACTAGCTTGTTAGGTGAATGCGTGTAGGTGTACTGTAATTATCAAAAAATAATAAAATTGGTTGGCAGGAGGGAAAAACAGATTCTATAGCCTTGGATACTTCTAGAAGATCTTGAGTTCTTACAATATATGCTTTGAACCAATCACACTAAAACATGTTTTAGAAGTAATTTAATTAAGCATTTTAAACCTGTACGACCATTATACATTTGAAAGCAAAATTTACTGGTTTATATTAATAAGTTGATGGTCTATTGGTAACTTCTTGACATATATTCTTGGTGGTACCTTTATGAATATATAATATATAGGCTTAAATTTTTTGATACCAAGGGATAATTTTACATGTTAAGTTATATGATTAATAGACGTGCCTATTTGAGTTAGATAAGCTTACAAACAATTTATCACATTTTAGAGAACTGGAAATCGCACTTTCATTTATTCTTTCCCATTTTCAAATTGTTTTATACTTGCCCAAGAAATGACCTCTAAATTTACAAAAAGAACATTGCTTCATTGTTCTAAGTTGCTAATAAGAACTTGAATAAATTTGTGGCCATTATTATTAAACGTTTTGCTATCAATTTTAGATTGTGCATAAGAATATTTCAAGAAATTCTTTGAGAACAAAGCTGAAACTATACTGCCTGAACTTAAGAAGGTTAAACTGAAAGTTCTGTGTAATTAACTGAATTCAGGTTTAAAAGATGCAACATCATATTCTGAGTGAATATATGACTGAATCAAAGGAAAACCCCAAAATCTTATTGCTCAAAGGAAAGTTCAAAAGCTTCTACTACGATTTTTTTTCTAGCTTTGCTTTATTTAAAAATGGATAAAAATTCAGATAGTTGAATCAAATAAATTTCATGATTTTTATGTATTTATATACTGAATGCTCTTTTCAATATTTGTTTCAGTTGAATTATACTTAGAAATTTGACAATTGAATCATATATAATTTTCTCAGAATAATATCAAGACATTTATGTTCTAAAAAATTCAATACCATGTAACTGTTTATTTTGGCAGAGTGAAAGACCTACATGAATTCAGTGTAAAACGGTTTAAAATACCATAAAACCAATGACAATTGAACATAATACTGTCAGCAATTTCAACATACCAAGTTCAGCGCGTACTTAATTTCGATCAGTGTTCTAAAAATAAAGTCTACTAACAATCCAAATACCTGAAACCAATTAATTTCCCTTCGTTTTCATGCTTGGTATTCTACAGCTACAAACTGTTTCTAAAATATATGAACAACCCAATATATACCATTCTATGAGCATGTATAATCAATTTCAAGCCAACCAAAAGTACCTATCCGGATTATTTCACTGATTTTATGTATCAAATATATAAATCTTACCTTGTCCTCGGCTAACAAAGGAAGATGTAACAGAATTTCAAGAGGCTCTGTGTCGGCTGCCATGACAATAAACTCTGAAATTCCCCTATTCAAGGTTTTGGTCGCTACAATCACATTTCAGAATGGTAAATCCAAATTCCATTGTTAAAAAAGGATTCGAACTACAAAACAAAGGGAAAAATAAAATCAATTTTTGACACCTAGATCGTAGGAAATTCAACAACCATTTCAGAACGGTAAATCCAAATTCAATTGTTAAAAAAATGATTCGAACAACAAAAAGAAAGGAAAAAAAAGTAATTTTTCATACCTGGATTGTAGAAAATACAACAAATTCGTAGCTGTGATCAAATCTGATAGATCGTCTGTTAACTGGATTGGACGGTGGTAAATCAGAATTTTTTTTGAGAAACGAAATTTGGAATTTGGAGAAGAAATAGGGATACGAGAAGAAATAGGCATACGACAGAAATAGAATATGAGTGGAAGACGCAAATTTTTTCGCTTGAAGAGTTATGAAATTTGAAAAAAGAGGGGAAATAGGGATGGAGAAGAAAGAGGAACATACGAGAAACAGGGATACGAGAGATAAAATATGAGAGGAAGACGCATTTTTTTTGGCTTTAGAGAATTTTGTTTTGGGCAATCACATTAAGAAAACCTCCCTAACGGTCTGTTTGATAAAGAAAAACACCGGAATTAAACCGGAATTCCAAATTTTCTGCATGATCGGAACGGAACAGAAAACCAGGATTTCAAACCTTGGTTTGAAATTACATCTGGAATTAGTCGTATGCATAAATTCAGTAGTGGGAGGTGACCACCTTTTAAACAATCTTAATTCCATTAGAGAAAAAATAATATTGATTTATCTTTCAACCAAAGTCCGCCGACATTACATGTTAGTTTTGTCGTATTTCCTAACGTCATTTCAGTTGCAGCCTTTCCAAGTCTTTGGTTGAGAATTATTTTTTCTAACCTCTTAACAACATTTAATCAGACCAGATTGCGAATGGAGCTAGATATATTGAAGGTTCATATTGTTAGGGAGGAAGAAATCAAGTGGCGAGAATCAACAACATGGAATATAGTTCTTTTTCCTCAGGAAACAGGGAACGTGGGAAAATTTAATTTCCAGAATCAAATCAATGAAGGAACTTATAGAAAAAGATGATGAACAAGCACCAATCGTGATAGGTATGATGTTCTTGCTCCTAGCAAGGTCAGGATGTTGGGGTGGTAAAGGCCCATTACCGACATTCTGTTCCTATATAGATTATTCTATTCCGTTTCTGTTTCAGTTTGGACATTAGGGTAACGCCTAATCCTGTTATACTAGTATTAGAGCCGAGAAGTAAAATATAAGTAAGAAGCATAACTTGGGCTATATCATTATGTTTCTTCTGTTTAGCTTAAGTGTACCAGTTACTCCTGTTGCTGTTGTCTCTTATCCAGCTTTATTTTCATGTCATGATATTATTATCTGTTCATATGCTGAAAGTCACTGGACTTGCCAGACTTTATGTCTGACCTTGCTTGTTTTCGCCCCTTTTCTTTCGTTCCTCCCCCCCCCCCACAGGTTTTTTTAGGGTGGAAGTATAAGAGCTTGATTCGGATTTTCTCTGCTTGAAGTACCGCTTGGCCTTGGCTCTATCTTTCCATGACAGTTTATGTTGGGGATTATGACTTTAAAAACTATGCATTTTGAAGGCTTTGTACAAGACCGATATTTTGTACTTGAATTCTGATATTGTGATTTGAAAAGATGTAAACAAACTTATTTCGGTTTCTGAATTAATAAATTTATTAATGTTTCAAGTACTGTTTTATTTGTCTTGTAAATTTCTGTTCTGTCTACTAAAACGCTCCGTCAAAGTTAAAGCATTCCCTTTGTGAGTGACCTTAACGGAGGTGGGGTGTTTCAATTTGGTACGGACAATGAAAGTTAGCCGCGAGAGAGAAAACAACAATGATCCCGTATAATATTTTAAATGACTATACTTCATCAAAAACCGAGCCCAATCAACATCTCATAAAATCTGCTGCTTCCGACCTACCATTAATTATTTCTCATCTATCGTGCCAAGCAACTTTTTAACTCCCTAGGTCCTCAATAGAATAGAGCAAATCCTCTGTACCCAAAATCTCCTACCCATGTACCCAACTAATCAGGATATTTGGTTTTCATCTTTTTGCAATTAAGTCAGAGAGAAAAAGAGGACTTAATGACAAAAAGGTAGAATTCAGGGGGTCTTGATTGGTTGGATACAGGGGATATAGGATTTTGGGTACATGGGATTTGATTTGCAATACCCTATGTTGTATTCATAAATCCCGTTCCCTCCATGTATTAAAAATGACATTTTTTGGGTCCATGGCCATGCGAACTATGTAAAAGCATAAAAAAACCTTTAGATTGAAAACGAGAGTGGGATAAGGTACTACTCAATCATGTTACCTCCAAAAAAAAATTCTTATATATTATAAGACATATTGTTGAGTAGAATTAATATTTAGTTGTTGAGCTGATAAAATTAAAGCTTTTACTAGAGTGAACGGGATATTCAAGAAAGAGATAAAGATATTCATAGGAAGGTAAAATAATTACCTAAATCGTCCTTCCTTTGTGATAATGATGATCATATAAAAGAATAAAAATTGTTGAAAAGAACATTTTCTCCTTTCCTCTAATTCGTATTGTTTGTCTTCTTTCCTTTATTTACTTGTACATCTTATAATTTTTCTCTTTCCAATTACTAGTAGATTTATCATGGCTCTTTACTTGTATTTATCATTTTAGCGATGGCCCTATGGAATAATAATCACATATGAAACCTGATATACATTATATCTTCTTCAAAGAGAGGGAAAATAAACAATATTAAGAAGATTAAGATACATGCATATAACATCAACATTGGTCGAACATAAACATCAATTTTTATTATAGGATAGTCCTTCTCCTTTTCAAATAATACGACATAGAAATAAAAAAAAGATCACATGCGATAGCCATTTAGGAATCCAATGCCAAAATCAATAGCATTTGTTATCACAACAATTTGGAGTTGGAACGGTAATACATTCGAAAAAACAGTGATATGCACTGCAGCTCTTGCGACAACACTCGTTGCACTCCCCAAAGTCCGCAATGCACCCACCGACCAAACAAAAGAGCAGCATAGCAAATGCTACAATAAAATTCAAATATCCTTTGCTAGTGGCCATGTATTTTAATTTTCTTACAACTAGTTTTCTCCCTTTTGATTCTATGATGTTTGCTTCATTCATTTATAGGGCAGAAGAATGCACTGCAAGGTCTTTAGAAGGAAGGAGATAGCTCCTTTTTAAAATAAATTTTTCGGAACATAAAACGAAATGTCTCTATGATATGCTTTTTATTGGAATAAAGGTCATTAATTTTCTTACCTTTCATATTACTTTTCCATTCAAGGGTGGATCCAGCCAGCCCTCGGCATAGCTGGGCTACAGCCCAGGGAAAAACCCAAAAAAAAAATCCTACGCCCAAAATTGAAGAAAAACCCAACGCACTGTTATTCATGATTCTTTCGTTCTTTTTTTCGCTTCAAAATACAGCGATTCAAAGGTAGAAAAACATTACTCCCTCAAGTTCCAAGACTATCATCAACTGTAGATTATGCTCAATATTTAAGACTGATTTGTTAATCAAATCAGGTGATTTTTCATTCGTTTGCAAATTAATGACATTAGATTAGTAATTTGAATGAAAAAACCCTAATTTTTGGGTTTTTCACGCCTCGAATTATGGGTCTCCTCCTATTTGTATCATTAAAGAAATTCATTAACTCTGAGAATGGTCTAATACCTTCTTGATTCATTAAAGGAACAAAGAACAGAACTGCTTGAAAAGTGGACATAAGATGCTTGCTGTATGTTAGGAAAAGATTATAAAGCATGCCCAGTAAGCCTCCATATAATTCTTGCACTTATTCTGGTCTGAAATATGATTTATTTGATAATCTTAACATCAAACCTCAAACCTCAAACTTGGTTGCAACTGATTTCTATCCCATTGTTATTCGGTAGTTTATCCCATTATTCATTGACAGGCTGCAACAAATTTGGTTGCCATAGGTAAATAGTTTACAAAACTGTATTTGGTTGTTTTCTTTAAATGATTGTTAAATCGAATGATTTCAGTTAAACAGTTTTGGAAAATTATTTTGAAAATGATTGATATTTTTCTTTAAAACTTCGAAATTATTATTGAGATTCATTTGCGTATAAAAAATATTATATTGCTTGATAAATTTGATTTGTTGTATTGTTGAATTTTATAATGTTTAGTTTTGTTATTTACATATATAATGTTTGAAATGTTACATTGGTTAATTAGTTATTGTTCCATGCCTCTTTATTTAGAGCATGATTTTTTTGGAAGATTGACTTCGATTTTGTACTTAAGAAATTTGACTATGCAAATATTCTTCGAGCACAATAAAGCTTAAATGTTATGTATCGAATGTGTAACATGAGCTTATTTATTATTGACTTGGATTTTTTTTTAATCTGTGTGTTATTGATTCTATCAATAAAATAGTTTGGAAGATAGGTAAATGTTAAATTTTGGCGATTAAAATATATTAATGAGAAGGCATTATTTGTTTCCATAATCAAGTCAATTATGGGAAATAAATTAATATAGTGAAGGCAGCTAATTTAAAGAATCAATCAAGAATTGGTAGGTTGAGAGAGGCATTAATTGTTCCCATAATCAAGCCAAATATGGGAAACAATTAATTGATTTGGAGAATCAATGAAGAATTTATATAGGTGGAAACCAAATTAATGCGCAAGATTTGTGGTGGATAAAATCAAGGAAATTCCTAAACATCTTCATCCTTATCTTCTAGAATTCTCTATTCTTCCTATATATATGAAGCCATTTGCTCACTTTTGTATCATCACAAGAAAATATATCTCTCCATATTATTACTTAATAGATCCCTATTTCTTGTATCTATTATAGGGTGAGAATTAGTATTGAGTTTTTTTTGTTGTAATTCTTCTCATTTTTTTAACCTCCTATTGAAGTAAAAAAATAAAGAAGTTATTGGGTCTTCGTGGACGTAGGATATTCATATCTGAACCACGTTAAATCTTTTGTGTCTTCTCCTCCTCTTCTATTTTTGTTCTTTTTGTTTGGTGATTATTTTTATTGAGTAAGTGGTTGATAACTAATCGACAAGCTAGATCCATTTTAGCATCTCTTCCGCATTTGTGCAATTTTTGCACAACAATTTGGTATCAGAGCTAGCTGTCTTGTTCTAGATTAGTTACCAATGGCTAATTCTTCTAGTAGTTGTATGAAAAATTATGGCATCACCAAATTTGTTAGAAGAGAAGTTTCTAGGACATGGAAGGTCAAAGTGAAGACTAATGACGGTGTTCTTCAGCAACAACTTCATTCACTTAGAGGAAGAGATAAGATGCAGCAGCGCCCTAGAGGAGATATGCATAGATTCCACTTCTTGGGTTCTAGAAGTGGTGCTGGCTATTATTGTAAGAAGAAGGGACATTTTATATGAAATTGTTCAGCCCTGAGAAAGAAGAAAGAGAAGAAAGAGAAAGCTTCAATTCAGAAAACATTTAGATCAGATGCAGATAGATGTGATAGTGATACATCATTATTTTCAGCTACCATTCCACCTTTAGAGAGTACAAGTTGGGTGATTGATTCTGGAGCCTCTTTTCATATGACGCCAGATAGGATTTGTTTTGTCAGTTATGAGAAAATTGATGGTGGAGCAGTTCATTTGGAGAATGACACATCTTGTCATGTTGTGGGCGTTGGTAGTGTGAGATTTAAGATGCATGATGGTGTTATTAGGACTATCACGGATGTTCGACATGTTCCGATGCTGCAAAAGAGTGTGTTGTCAGTTGGAGCTTTGAGTAAGCTTGGTATGAAGATAATAATAGATGGGGAGAATTTAAGAGTGGCGAAAGGTTCCTTAGTAGTGATGAAAGGGGTGCGAGTCGATGATATTTATATGCTTCGTGGAGAGACAGTATTTGGAGATTCAGTAGTTTCTACTGATTGTAGTGTTCCAGATTCTACTCAATTATGGCACCTTTGTTTAGGTCATGTTGATGAGGAGAGCCTGGAAGTATCGAAGAAGCGTAGGTTAATTGTTGTTGATTCTCAATTAAAGCCTAGCTCTTGTGAAGATTGTTCTTTTGGAAAGAAGAAGCATGTCACATTTGATGTCGGAAGACCTAGAGCTACAGAGTTTCTAGAGTATGTTCGTTCATATGTTTGGGGACCCAACCCAATTGCATCTTTAGGTGGAACCAGTTTCTTCATCATATTTGTGGATGATTTCTCGCGTATGGTTTGGGTCTATTTCATGAAGACTAGATCCGAAATATTTGCCCAATTTCAGAAGTGGAAGACTTTAGTTGAAAAGAAGTCAGGAAAGCGGCTACAAGTTCTTAGAGTTGGCAATAGTAGTGAATTTGCGTCACAAGAATTCACTAACTATTGTGCGTCCGAGCATGTACTTAGAGATTTTTCTACGAAGTCACATTCTTTTGAAGTGGCGGAGAGCATGTGTCGGATATTATGGGAAAGAGCTATGAGCTTGAGACTGACTGCTGGTCTAGAAGAGGGATTTTGGGCAGAAGCGATATCTATGGCAGTATTTCTCATCAACCATACACCTTCTATTGCCATAGATATGAAGATCCCAGAAGAAGTATGGAAAAGAGAGTATGTTGATTATTCATTCCTTAAAGTGTTTGGTTGTTCAGCTTATTTAGAAGATGAGAGACATGAAGGCTGAAGCCTAGAGGAAGCTATGGAGAAGGAATGAAGAAGTATAGGTTGTGGTGCAAAACAATCAAGAGAATTGTGACTAGCAGACATGTAATATTTGATGGGAGGTCTTTATTGAAGGTGGAGCCTCTATCAAGTGATGACATTAGGAGGACACAAAATCCCCAAACACATTTGGGGTCATCAGATTGTTTCCATATTCAGAGAGAAAGTGGTATTTCCGATGGTACCATGGTTGATGAGAAGATTTCAAAGGTTCAGACTCTAGGTGGAGCTCGGTCGCAGTTAAGGCCTTTTAGTTCAATCGGCCCTATTGGTAAGCATATTTGTAATGATGATTATTCATCTTATGCTTTGAATGCTGCGGAGCTTGGTGTTGAGTTTGATAAGGTAGACTTGGTGAAGTCGAGTAAAATTCTTGAAAAGGAGGTTGAAGTAGATAATATTGAGTATGTCCTCACTCAATGTAGGATGGAGAAGGTGAAGCACGCTATGATATCTCCATTAGTCTCTCAGATTTCTGTATCTACAAGTTTGTCTCCTTCATTGGATTTTCTGAAGAATTTTGATATTTGTTCATATGCATTTTTCTTGTTGATGTGCATATTATCTTTCTTATGCTTGGGAAAGATTTGGAAGCTCTGTTTGGGCAATATTGCCCAAAGTAGTTCACATTGAGCTAGATGGCATAGACCCAACAATTTTGTTGATTTTTAGTGATTGATGAATATATTTAATCGAGGTGGAGTGTTAAATTTTAGGGATTAAAATATATTAATGAGAAGACATTATTTGTTTCCATAATCAAGTCAATTATAGGAAATAAATTAATATAGAGAAGGCAACTGATTTAAAGAATCAATCAAGAATTGGTAGGGTGAGAGAGGCATTAATTGTTCCCATAATCAAGCCAAATATGGGAAACAATTAATTGATTTGGAGAATCAATGAAGAATTTATATTGGTGGAAACCAAATTAATGCGCAAGATTTGTGGTGGATAAAATCAAGGAAATTCCTAAACATCTTCATCCTTATCTTCTAGAATTCTCTATTCTTCCTATATATATGAAGCCATTTGCTCACTTTTGTATCATCACAAGAAAATATATCTCTCCATATTATTCCGCAATAGATCCCTATTTTCTGTATCTATTATAGGGTGAGAATTAGTTTTGAGTTTTTTTGTTGTAATTCTTCTCATTTTTGTAACCTCCTCTTGAAGTAAAGAAATAAAGAAGTTGTTGGGTCTCCGTGGACGTAGGGTATTCATTCCGAACCACGTTAAATCTTTTGTGTCTTCTCCTCCTCTTCTATTTGTTCTTTTTGTTTGGTGATTATTTTTATTGAGTTAGTGGTTGATAACTAATCGACAAGCTAGATCGATTTTAGCATCGCTTCCGCATTTGTGCAATTTTTGGTCAACAGTAAACAACAGAGCAATTGAATAAAGTGGCATAATTAATTTCTGTTTTATCTTTGATCGTTATGTTTATAGCGCTAATTGACCAATTACCATCATTTCGGTGTTATTTTATTCCTTTTTCTGATATTGCCTAGCGAATATACTTCCGAGCAAGCAAAATATAATTGAGTAAGAAAATATAAATTTCAGGGACTAAACTATTAGAACAAAGCCAGTTTTGTAAATAATACAATTTGGCAAAAGCTCTGATGTTTTCTCCCCATCCATAAAAGTAATTTATAGGATTTAGAAAATTGTAATATGAATATTATGGTTTGGAGATAATTATAGATGTGTTCTTCCTATTATATATTTAATTAGTTGAACATTGTTGAAACTGAAATCACGGTTTAGCTACCTTCACCTTTAAATACAAAAATGGTCAAAATAAGAGGTACCAAAGGTACTGTTATAAAGCACTAGACTGTTTTATTTATTTATTTTAATGTTGGCTCTTTTGGCATTGCAAAACAGTGTAGAGACCATAATACGGGTGCCAAAGGTGACAAGTGTTAGTGATGTTTTTAAGGCAATTCTCTAAATAAGTTCGTACGGGCTAAAAGCAGTTGGGATGGGAATACATGTTAATTTATCCATATGTTCGTCAATTTCGTTTTCTCTCAGTTGCAGAATACTATTTTTGTGTTGATAGCCTTGGCATTTAAACAGCTCTTATTAGATGTATCCAAGTATCATGTTGGATTTGTTGCACCATACACCTATATACAATATTTACCTTCCATGTTTAATAGTCATCATTGTTTGATATTTAATGTAAAGACCCGGAAAATTCGAACACTTAATCTTTGAATAACATAACAATTTGTAATATTGTTAAGTGTTATAAATATGATTTTATAACCTAGTTAAACATCATTTAATTAGTAATTTATAATTCTAGACTCGTTTTGGAAAAATGCTTTCAAAAATATATTTTTGGTAAAATATTGATAAAATGATCGAAAATCGTTTTATCAATAAATGGCTATTTTCTCAGTAAAAGTTGTTGAAAATTTTAGTGAATTTCTAATTAATCATTAGGGAAGTAGTTAGCTAATAAAAGTATTTTTCATATTTATGGTTAACTATTTTGATGGTGTCATCATTTTCAAAAATGAGCATTTAAGGAAAGTTTTTGTATTTTGGGTATTTAAGTATTCAAATAAGTGCTTTATAATTTGAATATGCTTGTTTTAATTGTTTAAATAAGTTAATGGATTTATTTCCAAGTTTTGTTTACTTGAATAAATCATTTGATAAATAACTAAAAATATGATCGAGGTTCAACTTCCAGATTCACATCCTATCGTTGAATAGAAGTTGTTTCATATCGTTGCAACGTTGTTTGATATATTTGTATATATGCACATACACATATATATGTAATCATAATTAGTCACATCAAGAGTTTAGAAAATATCCTAAGTGTATGTATATAAGCTTCTTATATGTATACAAATGAATGCTTACTTTTTAAGCTTTGAAAAAGCAAACTTACCATCTCTTACACACTTTTCACTTCTCTTACACACCTTTCACTTCTCTTACACACCTTTCACTTCTTTCATGAGTGTGTTTAGGGTTTTAAGGGCATTTTGGTCTTTTCCCATCCACTTTCTTTTTCCTATATAAGGAGGGGTATACCTCCTTCTTTCTTACACAAAATTCCTAAGCAAAAGTGAAGCTATTTAATGGCTTATCTTCATCTTCTTCCTCTTCCTTACTAACTTTCTAAAACTATATTCAAACCAACTCCAAATCAACTCAAACTTTGAGTGTAGCCTTCTTATGCCATTACAAGACCTTTTAGCAAGTTAGAAGTTGAAAAATCCAAGCCCCTCTCAATTTTCATCTTTGGTCGTGAGCTATATAAGGAAGAAAGCAAGGGAAAACAAGGGAAGGAAGGAGGTTGCTAGCTTGGATCTTTGTTCTTATTCTTGGATCTTTATTCCTATTATTGGATCTTGGATTTTCTAAGGATTAAGGTGAGTTTACTCACTATTTAGGACAGCAAACATAAACCCTTTTGCATGTTTTTAACTATGCTTAAAGTTGCTTGAATGTTGGTAACTTATGTTAAAAATGTTGTCTTGATTCTTACTGTAAAAGTAAGCGACATATGTGATCCATGTTAATGGATTGGAATGGACTTGGAATTGGACTTGAATTGACTTGTATAACAAGTAGAATGGACTTGAAACAAAGCACATAAGGATTAGTAGGGAATTGACATATTGTGGACTTGAACTTGAAAGTGCACTTATAGCGATAATCGCTATATATGCAGTTTTAATTGTTGTGTTTTCAACACTTTGTATGAAACTTTGCAATGACATCCTTAGTGATTTCTTATCATATTAAAATGGTTGTTTAACTTATATGTTAAATTGATGTAAGTTTGAAAGTGTGTGAAGCTAGAATAGTGATATGAGTGCACTTCCTAATTACTTGTTTATTGAATATCATGGTTACTGTGCTTAATTCTAATAAGCCGACGAGTAGGCTTATCTATCTGTGAGTGTCAAGAATGGGGTGTCTAGGCAAGGGGTGATATGCAACCAGTGCTCTAACTTACCTGGCCTCACTCTTGACCGAGGGATAGTTAAGTTGATAATGTCGGAAACGAGTTAAGTGCACGAAGTGTGATTTCTATAAGCATAAAATGGTTTTGGGTTTGTCGTGACAACGTGTTAATTACATTAGTCCTTAACCCTCTCAGATTATATCATGGAAGTAAATATAATTGAATCTTTAAACAAACATTTAAAGATAAATTATAAAGGATTGTTTTGGGTTTGTTGTAAACATTGTTTTAGCAACACTTGTTTTAAACCCTTGGAATGTAGTTAAACTGGAATATATGGTTTAATGATTTTGAATATACTTAGATCTTTAATAATTGATTTTAAAGATAGAAACAAGTATAGGAATCTTTCAGAATAAAGATATTGAATAAGATGTTTAACTTATAAAAGAGAAGAGGTTCTTTATTAAACAATGGTTTTAACCTCTTTGATTATATTTTAAGAAAAATCTTATAAATTGATTATGGTTATACTTATACCAGAGGGTTAAGTATATGAATTCGTTTTGTAGTATTGAAGTTAAATAGGAAATCTTGGAATTGAATTGTGATTATACTTATACCGGAGGGATAAGTATATTAAAACCCTTTTTGGGTAGTAAGACTATAACGGATTAGGTAATTCGTAGAATATATACATATACACATTTTATATGTATAAGTTGAATATATACGCTAGTATATAAAGGAATATTAATCAAGTATGAGTTATTGATTAATAAGTGATGTCTAGTTAGACAAATGAAGTTTTATTAGTTAAAAGAAGTTATACTAATAAAGGAATATTAATCGAGTATGAGTTATTGATTAATAAGCGAAGTCGTATTTGACAAATGAAGTTTCATTAGATAAAAGGAGTTTTACTAATAACAGAAGTTTTAATTAATGAAAGGTTAATTAAATGGTTATGGGATTAGAAGCCGTTTATATGAGTTAACCGTGCTTCAACTGTTTATCATGCTATGTGACTTGATTGTGATTTGATTGTTTAACACGCTTTGTAACCTTGATAGTGCCTTGGATGTTTATTCAATTATTATGGAAATTAAGCGAGACTGTTTTCCATATACAATCGTCTATTGTGTGAATTGTAGTCAGTTAATTGACTATAGAACTTGACCTTAAATCTAGCGACTAGTTTTGAGGAGACCGGGATTGGTAAGTGTTCTACTTATCGAAAACCACTTCAAAACTAGTATACGGGTTCTATGTTTTGGAAGCAGTTGTGAAGTGAAGACCATATGGCGATTCGAGATCTGTTGAGATGCTCGAACACATATAGTGATTCTAAGATCTATGAAAGAATCTATGTGTGATTCCAAGATCTGTTGATGTATTGGAATCCATGTATGATTCTGAGATCTGTGAAGGAGTCTACGTGTGATTCCAAGAACTATTGAGCTGTGGGATTCCAACTGGGAATTCTTGTTCTGTTCGAGTGATGAAGACTCATGTGAAAGATGCCGAACGAAACCTCGACATCGGAAATGGCTAAAAACAGAGTAGGAGCACAATTTGGGGTTTTGCTAACCTACGGCAGGATATATTGACTCCATATCTAGTGTATGCTTATTATCGAATCATGCGGGAGCTCCTCGAAGTTGCGCGCGGGAGTTGGATATATTTGGTTCCACGTGGTGCACTTCGGTGTTTCGTGCGTGGGCCAGTTGTGTTTACCTTATTGTATATTTTATCTAGAGATATGCGACGCTCGGAGGTACTTTCTGACCCTTGTGCATGGAGTTTGGATCTGTATTGAGAGATCTCCGATGGAAAATCCAATATGCGAACGTGCCTTATCGGTTTTGTTTGTACACTTAATAGTTGTCGAATGTAACCAATGTAACCATTCCTTCTATGTGAATTTATTTATATTTTACACCCTAGACATTATTTATAATACAACTATACTTCGCCTAATAAATGGTTGGTTTCAATTGAGGGGAAATCCGGAGCGGTTATCTGCACAGTCCCCTCAGTGTTGTTACATGCAATATGTATCTTGAGTTTCTCATACCAGACTGATGTCTGACGCTTGGTTTTTGTTTTCCTTAAAATCATCACGTACTCCTTCGAGTAGGCTGAGTATGACAGGTTTTACTTTGGATGCCTTGGAGCTTTTGGAAGAGAGTTGGAGCTCATCTTACCGTACTTTTTATATCCGCTGCATTCTATGTTGTACATCAACATTTATGAGGACGGGTTGTTATAACTGTCCAAGTTGATGATAGGTTATTGTTCTCTGATAGTTGTAATCATACAGTTTTATTTTGTAAAGATCATTCTTTATATTATATGTTACCGTTCCGTTGTGAGATTCTGGTATTGTGTCCTCTTCTTCCTTAGCCTATTTTCTTTTTATTTTATTTCACCCTAACTTTTCGTCTTTCCGGCACTTGGATGCTCGGCACGTGAATACCGTGGATGTATTAGTGTCGACATTCGAGGGTCGAAAAGTCGGGTCGTTACATTTGGTATCAGAGCACAAGGTTGAGCGAACACCTTGGATTTGGTTGGGTATGACTCATCAAGAGGTAGGGTAATGGAATGCCCTAATATGAGTTGAGTGTATTATATATAAGAGAGCGCGTATGTGTTAGTGCTATAAAAACATTTTATGTTGTGTTAGTTAATCTGTTGAGTGGTTTATGAATTCTGGTCGATATGTGGGACGCCATGGTATCGATAGGGATTTCTAAATACTTAAACAAGGAAAATCGACACGATATTGGTTTTAAATTGGTAAATGAAATAATTTTACCTAGTCTTATATTTTTGTATAAAATAGAAACTTTCATAAATTGATATAGTCATTTATGATGTGTCTGGTTGTTAGGAATGATAATATTCAACTATTATCAATTATTGAATATTAGTGATGCTTGATCAGTTTATGAGCATGTACTATTGCCTATTGACTTATAACTAGTTTACCTTTTAAAAACATGGGTTGGGTATATGGGAATAAGTGAGAACATTAGATATGAACACCTTGTGAATTAAGTTTCATAGTTTGACTATAAGGCGTTTAATGATGATGTTAGGTTATATTTAATTTTAACATGATCCGTCTATTATAATCCGAATAATGATAAGAATTTGTGAAATAAGTTAGATAAAGAAGTGCTTTATATAAATTATTGAAACTTGATTAAGTCATTTTACGGATCCATATAGTCTATGCATTAAGATTGCATATATGTGAATAATGTTGTTTGTAGCTTTGTAGGTTTCATTTGTTAAAATGAAATGGGATTTTCAACGATTTTGGATAGTTGAAACCTTCCGAATTATTACATAACTTGAAGTTAAGTGTTTGTGAAAATATAAAGTTGAGTTTATATAACACTTGAATTATTATGATAGCAAGTTAGAACAAGTTCAACATTTGATTAACATACTTAACAAATTTGATGTTTGGATATACTCATAGAATGTATTAGAGTATTATATGTGTACAAACTTAAGTTATACAGTGTTTAATAACTTGAAGTATAGTTTTATGAAATGATTCATAAGTGGTTTTAGTATTAATAAAGAAATACTAAGTGATAATTGAATGTTGAAAAAAGAGGAAGGATATTAGAATAAAATGGCATACTATACATATAGAAGAATTAATAAAGGATATTGGTGGTTAAGAAACCAATAGGATAAAATACGTAAGTTGTACGTAGATCGTTTTATTCGCATAGTTGATCTTGGTACAGATTCGAGTACAGGATTTTGAAGGTGATTTACACCGGTCCGAACAAGGGTTCTTCACTAGACTTTGATAGTGAATACTTGATATGGATTTTTGATATGATCCTGAAGTTTTCTATCATAGTGTACGGCTATGTAAGGAAGATGGAAGTTTCTGGTTAAGAAACTAGATCGAAGTACGCACTAGATATGTCAAGTGTGGTATACTAGTTCGGAAACGAAGTCTTGTGATCGGGAAAGTGATATGATCAAACAATGTGTACGGATGGTTTATTAACATCGTATGGGATTTAGTATGTTTGGTAGCTAGTGGAGGGTTTGGGAAACGACTCTTTGATTTGTTATGAGGTATTGTGAATTATCGACTGAGTAATCCCTAAGGCTGTTGAGCGTAAGGCGCACTTAGTAGGTTGTTTATCATCCTTATGCGATGAGGGAGTTTGAACTTGATCAAGCCATGAGTTTTGTTTGCTCGTAGTATGATACTATTAGGTATCGATGTTTGATTGTTTCTTTGGTTTCTCGTGTTGCAATTTCGGGGACGAAATATTTTAAGTGGGGGAGAATGTAAAGACCCGGAAAATTCGAACACTTAATCTTTGAATAACATAACAATTTGTAATATTGTTAAGTGTTATAAATATGATTTTATAACCTAGTTAAACATCATTTAATTAGTAATTTATAATTCTAGACTCGTTTTGGAAAAATGCTTTCAAAAATATATTTTTGGTAAAATATTGATAAAATGATCGAAAATCGTTTTATCAATAAATGGCTATTTTCTCAGTAAAAGTTGTTGAAAATTTTAGTGAATTTCTAATTAATCATTAGGGAAGTAGTTAGCTAATAAAAGTATTTTTCATATTTATGGTTAACTATTTTGATGGTGTCATCATTTTCAAAAATGAGCATTTAAGGAAAGTTTTTGTATTTTGGGTATTTAAGTATTCAAATAAGTGCTTTATAATTTGAATATGCTTGTTTTAATTGTTTAAATAAGTTAATGGATTTATTTCCAAGTTTTGTTTACTTGAATAAATCATTTGATAAATAACTAAAAATATGATCGAGGTTCAACTTCCAGATTCACATCCTATCGTTGAATAGAAGTTGTTTCATATCGTTGCAACGTTGTTTGATATATTTGTATATATGCACATACACATATATATGTAATCATAATTAGTCACATCAAGAGTTTAGAAAATATCCTAAGTGTATGTATATAAGCTTCTTATATGTATACAAATGAATGCTTACTTTTTAAGCTTTGAAAAAGCAAACTTACCATCTCTTACACACTTTTCACTTCTCTTACACACCTTTCACTTCTCTTACACACCTTTCACTTCTTTCATGAGTGTGTTTAGGGTTTTAAGGGCATTTTGGTCTTTTCCCATCCACTTTCTTTTTCCTATATAAGGAGGGGTATACCTCCTTCTTTCTTACACAAAATTCCTAAGCAAAAGTGAAGCTTTTTAATGGCTTATCTTCATCTTCTTCCTCTTCCTTACTAACTTTCTAAAACTATATTCAAACCAACTCCAAATCAACTCAAACTTTGAGTGTAGCCTTCTTATGCCATTACAAGACCTTTTAGCAAGTTAGAAGTTGAAAAATCCAAGCCCCTCTCAATTTTCATCTTTGGTCGTGAGCTATATAAGGAAGAAAGCAAGGGAAAGCAAGGGAAAACAAGGGAAGGAAGGAGGTTGCTAGCTTGGATCTTTGTTCTTATTCTTGGATCTTTATTCCTATTATTGGATCTTGGATTTTCTAAGGATTAAGGTGAGTTTACTCACTATTTAGGACAGCAAACATAAACCCTTTTGCATGTTTTTAACTATGCTTAAAGTTGCTTGAATGTTGGTAACTTATGTTAAAAATGTTGTCTTGATTCTTACTTTAAAAGTAAGCGACATATGTGATCCATGTTAATGGATTGGAATGGACTTGGAATTGGACTTGAATTGACTTGTATAACAAGTGGAATGGACTTGAAACAAAGCACATAAGGATTAGTAGGGAATTGACATATTGTGGACTTGAACTTGAAAGTGCACTTATAGCGATAGTCGCTATATATGCAGTTTTAATTGTTGTGTTTTCAACACTTTGTATGAAACTTTGCAATGACATCCTTAGTGATTTCTTATCATATTAAAATGGTTGTTTAACTTATATGTTAAATTGATGTAAGTTTGAAAGTGTGTGAAGCTAGAATAGTGATATGAGTGCACTTCCTAATTACTTGTTTATTGAATATCATGGTTACTGTGCTTAATTCTAATAAGCCGACGAGTAGGCTTATCTATCTGTGAGTGTCAAGAATGGGGTGTCTAGGCAAGGGGTGATATGCAACCAGTGCTCTAACTTACCTGGCCTCACTCTTGACCGAGGGATAGTTAAGTTGATAATGTCGGAAACGAGTTAAGTGCACGAAGTGTGATTTCTATAAGCATAAAATGGTTTTGGGTTTGTCGTGACAACGTGTTAATTACATTAGTCCTTAACCCTCTCAGATTATATCATGGAAGTAAATATAATTGAATCTTTAAACAAACATTTAAAGATAAATTATAAAGGATTGTTTTGGGTTTGTTGTAAACATTGTTTTAGCAACACTTGTTTTAAACCCTTGGAATGTAGTTAAACTGGAATATATGGTTTAATGATTTTGAATATACTTAGATCTTTAATAATTGATTTTAAAGATAGAAACAAGTATGGGAATCTTTCAGAATAAAGATATTGAATAAGATGTTTAACTTATAAAAGAGAAGAGGTTCTTTATTAAACAATGGTTTTAACCTCTTTGATTATATTTTAAGAAAAATCTTATAAATTGATTATGGTTATACTTATACCAGAGGGTTAAGTATATGAATTCGTTTTGTAGTATTGAAGTTAAATAGGAAATCTTGGAATTGAATTGTGATTATACTTATACCGGAGGGATAAGTATATTAAAACCCTTTTTGGGTAGTAAGACTATAACGGATTAGGTAATTCGTAGAATATATACATATACACATTTTATATGTATAAGTTGAATATATACGCTAGTATATAAAGGAATATTAATCAAGTATGAGTTATTGATTAATAAGTGATGTCTAGTTAGACAAATGAAGTTTTATTAGTTAAAAGAAGTTATACTAATAAAGGAATATTAATCGAGTATGAGTTATTGATTAATAAGCGAAGTCGTATTTGACAAATGAAGTTTCATTAGATAAAAGGAGTTTTACTAATAACAGAAGTTTTAATTAATGAAAGGTTAATTAAATGGTTATGGGATTAGAAGCCGTTTATATGAGTTAACCGTGCTTCAACTGTTTATCATGCTATGTGACTTGATTGTGATTTGATTGTTTAACACGCTTTGTAACCTTGATAGTGCCTTGGATGTTTATTCAATTATTATGGAAATTAAGCGAGACTGTTTTCCATATACAATCGTCTATTGTGTGAATTGTAGTCAGTTAATTGACTATAGAACTTGACCTTAAATCTAGCGACTAGTTTTGAGGAGACCGGGATTGGTAAGTGTTCTACTTATCGAAAACCACTTCAAAACTAGTATACGGGTTCTATGTTTTGGAAGCAGTTGTGAAGTGAAGACCATATGGCGATTCGAGATCTGTTGAGATGCTCGAACACATATAGTGATTCTAAGATCTATGAAAGAATCTATGTGTGATTCCAAGATCTGTTGATGTATTGGAATCCATGTATGATTCTGAGATCTGTGAAGGAGTCTACGTGTGATTCCAAGAACTATTGAGCTGTGGGATTCCAACTGGGAATTCTTGTTCTGTTCGAGTGATGAAGACTCATGTGAAAGATGCCGAACGAAACCTCGACATCGGAAATGGCTAAAAACAGAGTAGGAGCACAATTTGGGGTTTTGCTAACCTACGGCAGGATATATTGACTCCATATCTAGTGTATGCTTATTATCGAATCATGCGGGAGCTCCTCGAAGTTGCGCGCGGGAGTTGGATATATTTGGTTCCACGTGGTGCACTTCGGTGTTTCGTGCGTGGGCCAGTTGTGTTTACCTTATTGTATATTTTATCTAGAGATATGCGACGCTCGGAGGTACTTTCTGACCCTTGTGCATGGAGTTTGGATCTGTATTGAGAGATCTCCGATGGAAAATCCAATATGCGAACGTGCCTTATCGGTTTTGTTTGTACACTTAATAGTTGTCGAATGTAACCAATGTAACCATTCCTTCTATGTGAATTTATTTATATTTTACACCCTAGACATTATTTATAATACAACTATACTTCGCCTAATAAATGGTTGGTTTCAATTGAGGGGAAATCCGGAGCGGTTATCTGCACAGTCCCCTCAGTGTTGTTACATGCAATATGTATCTTGAGTTTCTCATACCAGACTGATGTCTGACGCTTGGTTTTTGTTTTCCTTAAAATCATCACGTACTCCTTCGAGTAGGCTGAGTATGACAGGTTTTACTTTGGATGCCTTGGAGCTTTTGGAAGAGAGTTGGAGCTCATCTTACCGTACTTTTTATATCCGCTGCATTCTATGTTGTACATCAACATTTATGAGGACGGGTTGTTATAACTGTCCAAGTTGATGATAGGTAATTGTTCTCTGATAGTTGTAATCATACAGTTTTATTTTGTAAAGATCATTCTTTATATTATATGTTACCGTTCCGTTGTGAGATTCTGGTATTGTGTCCTCTTCTTCCTTAGCCTATTTTCTTTTTATTTTATTTCACCCTAACTTTTCGTCTTTCCGGCACTTGGATGCTTGGCACGTGAATACCGTGGATGTATTAGTGTCGACATTCGAGGGTCGAAAAGTCGGGTCGTTACATTTAATACAACACTAATACTTTTAGTTATCATGTTCATGAACCACATAAATACAACCATTGTTGTTTGAAACAGGTACTAAATTCTGGTCATCTTGGCCTGCTGGATTTCTGGCCATCTCGGCCCGGTTCTATCGTCGACCGGACAGGAATTTGATTGGAAAACCGGACCCGGATTCCCATCATCCAAAAGAGAAAAAAAACACTAAAACGACATCTGGAATAGCGGGATTCTTCTTCAGGCTTCGCAACATCTGGAAACGAGGATAGGACTGAGGTTGCTCATCTGCAATCACGGATTATCATTTTATTTTTGTCTCCGCTGATTTTGAGATTTGAAATTTCGGATGTGTAACATCCCGATATTTTTTACCGTTCAAATCGACAATGATCCTCAATGTCGACATGAACAAATCAAAAATAAGGATAGTTATTGGGATTTATATAAGAAAAAAGAAGAGAAGAAGAAGAACAAATACAGAATCTCGCAGCGGAAGGACTAAATATAATAAATAAATAACACTTTATAAAGCTGTTAAAAACATACATTTTATTTCATTTACAACAATTATCAGAGTAAATTAACATACAACATACCGATGCATTTGCAGCGGAATAATAATTATAGTACGTTTGTTGAATTCCATCTTCATCTTGTATCTTCAAAGTAAGAAATCTTCGCTAACTGCAACTCGGTCTGACCCGAGCGTATTGCATAAAAAGAAACACAACAAACACTCGGATCAGAACTAAATCATTCTCATATTAGTTAAATCAAATTTCATGTAATAATATGAATGCAATAACTTAAGAGATGTTACGGGAATTTCCATCTCCTAAGGATCCGTCAAACTAATACTATATAATATAATACGCTATTATAATAATGTCTATGGTTAAATATAACATAGTAAAATAATGTAAGCGGGATTACCATTATTACCCTTACACCGTTTATACCGTTGCCGTACAGTTTGCATATAACACACCGGTACGTCGGCGGATAGAGATGCGCCGTGATATGACAACGTTAAATCAAAATCGTAGGGGGCTCGATCAGGATAAATATGACAAGGCATCGAGGCAATACCCATCAGTAGTGATTCTACCGGATTGCTGACCCAGGCCGGTGGTAACGCATAGCTGCAACTACCGCCCACCCCAAACATACCCCAAAATCAAATCAAAGGCGCCAATCAATCACAAAGTATATATATGGTATCGAAGAAGTATGCCTGCTCAGAGTAGCTAACTCAATTAACCTGGGTATGGCTCCTGTTTTAGTCATTTTAATTATGACCCGAAGGTCAAGGTTATCCATCATCGTTCTCTTTCTTCAAATCCAGTAATCGCCTCCAAATCCATCCAACACCATTTTTGGAACTCCACCGCGTACACAGTTGTTAAAGTGGTTTTCGGTATTGGTAGAGAGTATGTCAATATCCGATCCCGGTCTCTTTAACAACCAAACGTTTACATTTTTCACACCGGTCAGTTCTTTTACATTTCAAAGGGGGTTCGTACTTCATATCAAAAATATCATATTTTCTAAAATCATTTCAATAGTCAAAATATAATGTTTCATAATGAAATCTCCTTTAAAAACCAAACTTAAATCTTGGACAATTCCAACTTTTAAAATAATTTGAATATTAAGATAGTAAAAATATATATGAAATAGTTTAGATATATAATTTGAAATAGTTGAAAAATAAATAGTTTGTAATTAAAATAGAATTATCAAATTTAGTAAAATCTATAGTTAAAATATTAGAATAATTTATAAAATAAATAGTTAATTATAAAATGATTTATTTAAAATAATTATAAAATAAAATAGTAATAAAGTAAAATAGTTTATACAGAAAATATAATTATTATTAAAATAGTTTATAAAGAATGGTTTTGAAATACTATAGTTGGAATTAGAATCGTTCTCTAACATTTTCAATTAAACTTGAAGTCATATTTCAATCTTCAATTCAATCAACTCAAATTTTTATAATTCCATCGATTAAACTTCCAATTTACATTCATTTCACTTTGATCAAATTAATTCAAATAGTTACGTTCCAAATTAGATTCTCATTTTCAATGATTTCAATTTATGTCAAATATCGAGTTCACAATTCATATGTAATTCAAATCAATGTTGATTCATAATAAAATTCAAAGGTGGGTGAAACTATTCAATTTCAATAAATTCGATTTATATTATATTTCACTATTTATTTAGCTTCAGTTACAATACAAATTTATTTCCTTTTCTTATATATATATTTCAAAATTCGAGGTTCAAGTTCAAAGGAAATAAATTATAAAACATCGCTTATATGGTCTTTAAAACAATATTTCAAAATTCATGGTTAAAACAAATTTTATTTAACCAACCGGTGTCCGTATATAATTTTCTATCCTATGGCCAAGTAATACTTAAATTTTTAATTTTAGTATTTGGGAAAGGATATATATCATTTCAATCCAAATTAGGGTCATAGGTATTTATCATTTCAACCTACGTTCTTAATTCATTTTAATGATTAACCCCGGGTTTATTCGATGCCCGTAACATCTAGGGTAATGATTGGGATTAATCGGCACAACAACGGTCATATACAAATAAATATGAATAACAGGCAAATTTACATAATTAACATCAATATGTCAACATATCAAATTCAAGCCATTCGTCGCATCAATACATACAAACAGTTCAATATCACATAAATGTACAAATTATCAGGTGTCAGGTTTTAAACAGTAATTAAATGTCAAATTTTTAACTTAACTGAAAACATAAATTTAACAGTCAAAATTAACTACACTATCAATGCAAATAAACATAATATGCAAAATTAAACTGTGAAACATCAATCCAAACAATCATATCATGACATAATATTATTTTAACTAATATTAGAATACTTTAGTTAAGCGTGAGTGGGTTAAATCACTCACCTTGGTTCTATATTCGATTGAAATCCAATTTTTAGCCCAAAAATTTTCAGTCTTAGAATCAATCCAAACCAACGCCATCTCGAAGAGCTCGTTGATACAATTCAAATGCAACAAACCGCGTGTCATTCTGAAGTCGTATGCAAAAGTTATATAAGTTCTAGCGATTAGATCCTTGTATGATTATTGGCAATATGAACCAGCGGAGAATTTGAAAGACATTTTCATAGTGATTTATTGTTGGTGTATTTGGAAGCATCGCAATGATTTAGTTCTTAACAATAGGAAATGCAGTGTTATGAACGTTTGCAGACAAATTGATTACTTCTATCGTCTCTGGACAGGAACACAGGCTATCCCTCTCAACATGGTTCTGCCTCAGCCATCTCCGGCTGAATCAGTGGGGAGCAACTCGGTTAATTCAAGTCGTGAACTGATATGATGTTGCCTGTTGCACTTGGTATCTAGCTTATGATGTTGCAGTCTATGTAAATTATACTATGTTATGCTTTCTATGATGTTGTTGCTTGTTTATCTGTCTGTGTAGTTGTATGTTGGTTGTTGTTGCCAACATCTTGAACCACTTATTTTGGCTATCAGTTGGGCTTGTCAACTGAATATTACCTATATTAATATATTATTAATCGGCTGTGTAGCACCATGCTACACATCCGTCTGCTCAAAAAAAAAAGTTCTAGCGATTAGAGTTTTAAATAAAAAAAAAAAAAAAAAATTGGACTAAAATATGAGAAGCTTGCCATGTCAGCACCTTCTTCCCCCTTCACCCATCTACTCCTGTACAATACACTCACAAGAAAAATTAAACCCACCAATATACATAACTTCTCTCCTCAATCTCTTTCTTGTTTCTCAACGAAAACTCGAATGGATAGATCCAACAAATTTTTCTTCGTGCACACTTCCTCTCCATCATAATAACTTCAAGCTCGCTCCACCCATAAAATTGCATCCACCAGCTTCCTCACGCATGCACCATGTAGGTTGCGACAATTTTTGTCGTAAAATCCACCCAAGTTTGCACACAAGATGCTATTCCATGTCACAAACTCGAATACGATGTTCAACTCATGCATCGATCCCTATATAAATCAAGAATCTCAATCCTAGCTTCTTATCCTTCACTTTAGCAGTTGTCGACACCACTCAAATTCCATCACACCTCTAAATTTAGGTATGAGATCGAAGATAATTAAGATACGAGTACGCTAGAATAAAACAAGATTTTTTTTTTGTGCAGTATTTTAGGAGATCTAATGTTTTCTCATAGGATATATAAGAGGAGCGACCATTGACATTTTCTGAAAGAAATACATGGTGCGGCTATTTGTTTCATTTGTTGTCATATGAGAAAATAATGAAATATAAGAAATCAATAAACATAAGATGATTAATTTCTAAATTTAATTCTTTCTATATTTTGGATTTGCAATATTTTCTTTGTCCATCATTAATTACATGTTACCTAAAATATGCCATTTCATTAACACCGAAACCATTGGATATAATTAAATTTCTAATGAATGCTTATACTATGATTCGATAAAACCATAAAATGTCATATGGACATAAGTAGCATTTATTCACACATGCATATACTATTTATTTCAATTTCTATATATTCATTTTTTTATTTTATTTTTAAAGTTCATTAATTTTATTTATATCCAACAGGAACCTTAAATACTTTATATTAAGCTTCGAAATTTGATTGTTCAGTAACCGTTATTTTGAAAATTACGCTTTTAACCAATCAGTTTGACACATATGATTTCCATCCTTGATTAATGGAATTCAAGTTACGTTGACAGTGATTATTATATCTACAACAAATAGTGACAGTAATTTTGATCAACAAATTCTTCTTTGCTATTATTGTAATTGAATCCAAACTAAATGTTCATTCCATTTATAACCATTATTTAATTCCATCAATTTACATACATTAAAACCTTAAATTCAATTATTATTTACCAATTTCTATTGAACATTAATTCTATTAAATTAATTAACATTCCTTTTTATTCAACTTTCATAAGTAGCAAATTTTATCGTTTTGATTACTCAAAAAGTTACCATAGTTTAAATCGAATTCACATATAAAATTCAAAGTTAATTATTACAAAAATCTATACGCATTTTAATTTCCGTTTATTCACCTTTTAAATTAAATTCAAAGATTTATAAACTCTATTCAAATCAATACAAATAAATTAATATAACTTATAAATCAACTATCGTTAATTGTTAATTCAATTTTTCATTAATTATAATTCAAGTTCTATTTCAACTATTAATCACACCAATCAATTTCATTAAATACATTAATATTAATTCCCACTTTCAACCTTTATCGAAATAAATAAATCCTAAATTTATTTGCGATCAATGCAAGTTATTATCGCAATAATAGGTTGAATTTCATTATTTTAAACAATTCAATTATGTTTTCAACATAGAATTTCACAATTTAAATCATTAAATATTATTTAAAATCCATATAATATCAAAAACATATTAAATTAAATAATAAAATTTATCGCAAAATTTTGGGATGTTACATTCTCCCCCACTTAAAAACTTTTCGTCCTCGAAAAGGAACGTAGAAATGAAGTGATAAAATAAAGTTGAAATAATATAAAATTTCTACTAAACATATAAAATTTAACTTATACAAAACTCAAATTTTCACAAAATTTCTAAGTCATAATTTCACGAAAAATTTCGGCGGAGTCTCCTTTGTACGGTTTGGTCTGGAAAACAATAATATATAATGATTCCAAATATACATCTCATCTCAATGATGAGGCATCCCAAAATTGGGGAAAACAATATAAATTGCCAAAATATGATATATAATTCGATATATGTACCTTTCATTTGCGTTATTAGCGATTTATTTATTTTTGAACAAGCATTAGCAAATTTTTATGCGCAAGGAGCTCCAATGCAAGCAAATTGCCATCAGTACTTATAACGCTCTACAACATATACAAGAAATAATATTTATATGTTTATAGTAAGCACAAATGCATTAGCAAATGCAACTAAAATATAAATAAAACATCCAATCAATTATATTCATTGAAACAAGCAACCAAACAAAAATTTTCAATGTCACTTTTTATTAGCTTGATTTCATTGTTTATTTCACTTTTAAACAATTCATAATTTCATTTGTTATATTTCAGTTTATTACCAATTAATTCGCTTAATTAATTTTTCATTGATTCGGTTAATTCACATTACTAAGCTTAACATAACCAAGCATATGTCGTTTTCATTACATAACTTAAATTTTATTTATATTATAACCAATCAAATTTTCCTTCACTTTCATTATCCCTTCTTATACTTGTCCATTAATTAATTGCTTATTCTTATAACATTCAACTTTCTAATTAATTGGTAAGTTATTCATGCTACAGAACAGAATTAATTATTACACAAATTTCAATGGTTACCATTTGTTTCATTTTATTATCCAATTCTTAAGATTTTTTTATTTTAATTATAACTCTCTTGACATTCGGAAGTTTCAATTCATTACTTATTCAAGATTTCAAGAATTAAATTTCGGGTTCCTTTTTTTTCAAATTTTTTTTTCTTTATATAATATATCGTTTACATAAAATCATACTAAAAAGGGGTCTAAATAAAGTTCAACTTCGTAAAACAAAATCTAAAATATAAATGTCTCCCTACTTAGACTCTTGAGAATAAACATCGATGATGCGTGCACTCATCACCGAAATCATTTTCAAAGAAAAGGGGGTATACACGAATTTCTTTTTTTTTCAATAATTCATTTAAAAACAATTTCTATTTGAAACACTTTTAAAATATAAACATATTATTTCAAACCATTTGCAAATCGATATTAAAAAATCGCCCGGAACCAAATTTTCAAATTCATATTTTACTTCTTATTTCATTATCAATAAATTTTCAATATTTGATTTTTTTAAACCAATCAACAACCAATGGTTTTAACTATTAATTAATCGAGTAACAAATGATGAAAATTTAATATTATCATCAACAATCCCAAAATTCATATATTTTTAAATAATTCTATATATATAAAATATAATTCAAAATAATATTATATCGATAAGCTCTGTTCGAGTGTTTAGAAACCCCTATCGATACATTGGCGTCCCAAGTACCGACCAGAATTCATAAATTCTGAACAGAACAAATCAACACAAATAAAATCATTTTATACCAAAATTACAAGTACGCTCTCTCATATACACTCAAACTCATTCTAGATTATTACTACTCCATCTCTAATGAGTTAATCCCAAATAGAGCCAAGGTTTTCGCTAAATCAAAGCTCTGATACCAAATGTAACATCCCGATATTTTTGACCGTTCAAATCGACAATGATCCTCAATGTCGACATGAACAAATCAAAAATAAGGATAGTTATTGGGATTTATATAAGAAAAAAGAAGAGAAGAAGAAGAACAAATACAAAATCTCGCAGCGGAAGGACTAAATATAATAAATAAATAACAGTTTATAAAGCTGTTAAAAACATACATTTTATTTCATTTACAACAATTATCAGAGTAAATTAACATACAACATACCGATGCATTTGCAGCGGAATAATAATTATAGTACGTCTGTTGAATTCCATCTTCATCTTGTATCTTCAAAGTAAGAAATCTTCGCTAACTGCAACTCGGTCTGACCCGAGCGTATTGCATAAAAAGAAACATAACAAACACTCGGATCAGAACTAAATCATTCTCATATTAGTTAAATCAAATTTCATGTAATAATATGAATGAAATAACATAAGAGATGTTACGGGAATTTCCATCTCCTAAGGATCCGTCAAACTAATACTATATAATATAATACGCTATTATAATAATGTCTATGGTTAAATATAACATAGTAAAATAATGTAAGCGGGATTACCATTATTACCCTTACACCGTTTATACCGTTGCCGTACAATTTGCATATAACACACCGGTACGTCGGCGGATAGAGATGCGTCGTGATACGACAACGTTAAATCAAAATCGTAGGGGGCTCGATCAGGATAAATATGACAAGGCATCGAGGCAATACCCATCAGTAGTGATTCTACCGGATTGCTGACCCAGGCCGGTGGTAACTCATAGCTGCAACTACCGCCCACCCCAAACATACCCCAAAATCAAATCAAAGGCGCCAATCAATCACAAAGTATATATATGGTATCGAAGAAGTATGCCTGCTCAGAGTAGCTAACTCAATTAACCTGGGTATGGCTCCTGTTTTAGTCATTTTAATTATGACCCGAAGGTCAAGGTTATCCATCATCGTTCTCTTTCTTCAAATCCAGTAATCGCCTCCAAATCCATCCAACACCATTTTTGGAACTCCACCGCGTACACAGTTGTTAAAGTGGTTTTCGGTATTGGCAGAGAATATGTCAATATCCGATCCCGGTCTCTTTAACAACCAAACGTTTACATTTTTCACACCGGTCAGTTCTTTTACATTTCAAAGGGGGTTCGTACTTCATATCAAAAATATCATATTTTCTAAAATCATTTCAATAGTCAAAATATAATGTTTCATAATGAAATCTCCTTTAAAAACCAAACTTAAATCTTGGACAATTCCAACTTTTAAAATAATTTGAATATTAAGATAGTAAAAATATATATGAAATAGTTTAGATATATAATTTGAAATAGTTGAAAAATAAATAGTTTGTAATTAAAATAGAATTATCAAATTTAGTAAAATCTATAGTTAAAATATTAGAATAATTTATAAAATAAATAGTTAATTATAAAATGATTTATTTAAAATAATTATAAAATAAAATAGTAATAAAGTAAAATAGTTTATACAGAAAATATAATTATTATTAAAATAGTTTATAAAGAATGGTTTTGAAATACTATAGTTGGAATTAGAATCGTTCTCTAACATTTTCAATTAAACTTGAAGTCATATTTCAATCTTCAATTCAATCAACTCAAATTTTTATAATTCCATCGATTAAACTTCCAATTTACATTCATTTCACTTTGATCAAATTAATTCAAATAGTTAAGTTCCAAATTAGATTCTCATTTTCAATGATTTCAATTTATGTCAAATATCGAGTTCACAATTCATATGTAATTCAAATCAATGTTGATTCATAATAAAATTCAAAGGTGGGTGAAACTATTCAATTTCAATAAATTCGATTTATATTATATTTCACTATTTATTTAGCTTCAGTTACAATACAAATTTATTTCCTTTTCTTATATATATATTTCAAAATTCGAGGTTCAAGTTCAAAGGAAATAAATTATAAAACATCGCTTATATGGTCTTTAAAACAATATTTCAAAATTCATGGTTAAAACAAATTTTATTTAACCAACCGGTGTCCGTATATAATTTTCTATCCTATGGCCAAGTAATACTTAAATTTTTAATTTTAGTATTTGGGAAAGGATATATATCATTTCAATCCAAATTAGGGTCATAGGTATTTATCATTTCAACCAACGTTCTTAATTCATTTTAATGATTAACCCCGGGTTTATTCGAAGCCCGTAACATCTAGGGTAATGATTGGGATTAATCGGCACAACAACGGTCATATACAAATAAATATGAATAACAGGCAAATTTACATAATTAACATCCATATGTCAACATATCAAATTCAAGCCATTCGTCGCATCAATACATACAAACAGTTCAATATCACATAAATGTACAAATTATCAGGTGTCAGGTTTTAAACAGTAATTAAATGTCAAATTTTTAACTTAACTGAAAACATAAATTTAACAGTCAAAATTAACTACACTATCAATGCAAATAAACATAATATGCAAAATTAAACTGTCAAACATCAATCCAAACAATCATATCATGACATAATATTATTTTAACTAATATTAGAATACTTTAGTTAAGTGTGAGTGGGTTAAATCACTCACCTTGGTTCTATATTCGATTGAAATCCAATTTTTAGCCCAAAAATTTTCAGTCTTAGAATCAATCCAAACCAACGCCATCTCGAAGAGCTCGTTGATACGATTCAAATGCAACAAACCGCGTGTCATTCTGAAGTCGTATGCAAAAGTTATATAAGTTCTAGCGATTAGATCCTTGTATGATTATTGGCAATATGAACCAGCGGAGAATTTGAAAGACATTTTCATAGTGATTTATTGTTGGTGTATTTGGAAGCATCGCAATGATTTAGTTTTTAACAATAGGAAATGCAGTGTTATGAACGTTTGCAGACAAATTGATTACTTCTATCGTCTCTGGACAGGAACACAGGCTATCCCTCTCAACATGGTTCTGCCTCAGCCATCTCCGGCCGAATCAGTGGGGAGCAGCTCGGTTAATTCAAGTCGTGAACTGATATGATGTTGCCTGTTGCACTTGGTATCTAGCTTATGATGTTGCAGTCTATGTAAATTATACTATGTTATGCTTTCTATGATGTTGTTGCTTGTTTATCTGTCTGTGTAGTTGTATGTTGGTTGCTGTTGCCAACATCTTGAACCACTTATTTTGGCTATCAGTTGGGCTTGTCAACTGAATATTACCTATATTAATATATTATTAATCGACTATGTAGCACCATGCTACACATCCGTCTGCTCAAAAAAAAAGTTCTAGCGATTAGAGTTTTAAATAAAATAAAATAAATTAAATGAAAAATGGACTAAAATATGAGAAGCTTGCCATGTCAGCACCTTCTTCCCCCTTCACCCATCTACTCCTGTACAATACACTCACAAGAAAAATTAAACCCACCAATATACATAACTTCTCTCCTCAATCTCTTTCTTGTTTCTCAACGAAAACTCGAATGGATAGATCCAACAAATTTTTCTTCGCGCACACTTCCTCTCCATCACAATAACTTCAAGCTCGCTCCACCCATAAAATTGCATCCACCAGCTTCCTCACGCATGCACCATGTAGGTTGCGACAATTTTTGTCGTGAAATCCACCCAAGTTTGCACACAAGATGCTATTCCATGTCACAAACTCGAATACGATGTTCAACTCATGCATCGATCCCTATATAAATCAAGAATCTCAATCCTAGCTTCTTATCCTTCACTTTAGCAGTTGTCGACACCACTCAAATTCCATCACACCTCTAAATTTAGGTATGAGATCGAAGATAATTAAGATACGGGTACGCTAGAATAAAACAAGAATTTTTTTTTGTGCAGTATTTTAGGAGATCTAATGTTTTCTCATAGGATATATAAGAGGAGCGACCATAGACATTTTCTGAAAGAAATACATGGTGCGGCTATTTGTTTCATTTGTTGTCATATGAGAAAATAATGAAATATAAGAAATCAATAAACATAAGATGATTAATTTCTAAATTTAATTCTTTCTATATTTTGGATTTGCAATATTTTCTTTGTCCATCATTAATTACATGTTACCTAAAATATGCCATTTCATTAACACTGAAACCATTGGATATAATTAAATTTCTAATGAATGCTTATACTATGATTCGATAAAACCATAAAATGTCATATGGACATAAGTAGCATTTATTCACACATGCATATACTATTTATTTCAATTTATATATATTCATTTTTTATTTTATTTTTAAAGTTCATTAATTTTATTTATATCCAAATGGAACCTTAAATACTTTATATTAAGCTTCGAAATTTGATTGTTCAGTAACCGTTATTTTGAAAATTACGCTTTTAACCAATCAGTTTGACACATATGATTTCCATCCTTGATTAATGGAATTCAAGTTACGTTGACAGTGATTATTATATCTACAACAAATAGTGAGAGTAATTTTGATCAACAAATTCTTCTTTGCTATTATTGTAATTGAATCCAAACTAAATGTTCATTCCATTTATAACCATTATTTAATTCCATCAATTTACATACATTAAAACCTTAAATTCAATTATTATTTACCAATTTCTATTGAACATTAATTCTATTAAATTAATTAACATTCCTTTTTATTCAACTTTCATAAGTAGCAAATTTTATCGTTTTGATTACTCAAAAAGTTACCATAGTTTAAAACGAATTCACATATAAAATTCAAAGTTAATTATTACAAAAATCTATACGCATTTTAATTTCCGTTTATTCACCTTTTAAATTAAATTCAAAGATTTATAAACTCTATTCAAATCAATACAAATAAATTAATATAACTTATAAATCAACTATCGTTAATTGTTAATTCAATTTTTCATTAATTATAATTCAAGTTCTATTTCAACTATTAATCACACCAATCAATTTCATTAAATACATTAATATTAATTCCCACTTTCAACCTTTATCGAAATAAATAAATCCTAAATTTATTTGCGATCAATGCAAGTTATTATCGCAATAATAGGTTGAATTTCATTATTTTAAACAATTCGATTATGTTTTCAACATAGAATTTCACAATTTAAATCATTAAATATTATTTAAAATCCATATAATATCAAAAACATATTAAATTAAATAATAAAATTTATCGCAAAATTTTGGGATGTTACATTCTCCCCCACTTAAAAACTTCTCGTCCTCGTAAAGGAACGTAGAAATGAAGTGATAAAATAAAGTTGAAATAATATAAAATTTCTACTAAACATAGAAAATTTAACTTATACAAAACTCAAATTTTCACAAAATTTCTAAGTCATAATTTCAAGAAAAATTTCGGCGGAGTCTTCTTTGTACGGTTTGGTCTGGAAAACAATAATATATAATGATTCCAAATATACATCTCATCTCAATGATGAGGCATCCCAAAATTGGGGAAAACAATATAAATTGCCAAAATATGATATATAATTCGATATATGTACCTTTCATTTGCGTTATTAGCGATTTATTTATTTTTGAACAAGCATTAGCAAATTTTTATGCGCAAGGAGCTCCAATGCAAGCAAATTGCCATCAGTACTTATAACGCTCTACAACATATACAAGAAATAATATTTATATGTTTATAGTAAGCACAAATGCATTAGCAAATGCAACTAAAATATAAATAAAACATCCAATCAATTATATTCATTCAAACAAGCAACCAAACAAAAATTTTCAATGTCACTTTTTATTAGCTTGATTTCATTGTTTATTTCACTTTTAAACAATTCATAATTTCATTTGTTATATTTCAGTTTATTACCAATTAATTCGCTTAATTAATTTTTCATTGATTCGGTTAATTCACATTACTAAGCTTAACATAACCAAGCATATGTCGTTTTCATTACATAACTTAAATTTTTTTATATTATAACCAATCAAATTTTTCTTCACTTTCATTATCCCTTCTTATACTTGTCCATTAATTAATTGCTTATTCTTATAACATTCAACTTTCTAATTAATTGGTAAGTTATTCATGCTACAGAACAGAATTAATTATTACACAAATTTCAATGGTTACCATTTGTTTCATTTTATTATCCAATTCTTAAGATTTTTTTTATTTTAATTATAACTCTCTTAACATTCGGAAGTTTCAATTCATTACTTATTCAAGAATTAAATTTCGGGTTCTTTTTTTTTTCAAATTTTTTTTTCTTTATATAATATATCGTTTACATAAAATCATACTAAAAAGGGGTCTAAATAAAGTTCAACTTCGTAAAACAAAATATAAAATATAAATGTCTCCCTACTTAGACTCTTGAGAATAAACATCGATGATGCGTGCACTCATCACCGAAATCATTTTCAAAGAAAAGAGGGTATACACTTATTTCTTTTTTTTTCAATAATTCATTTAAAAACAATTTCTATTTGAAACACTTTTAAAATATAAACATATTATTTCAAACCATTTGCAAATCGATATTAAAAAATCGCCCGGAACCAAATTCTCAAATTCATATTTTACTTCTTATTTCATTATCAATAAATTTTCAATATTTGATTTTTTTTAAACCAATCAACAACCAATGGTTTTAACTATTAATTAATCGAGTAACAAATGATGAAAATTTAATATTATCATCAACAATCCCAAAATTCATATATTTTTAAATAATTCTATATATATAAAATATAATTCAAAATAATATTATATCGATAAGCTCTGTTCGAGTGTTTAGAAATCCCTATCGATACATTGGCGTCCCAAGTACCGACCAGAATTCATAAATTCTGAACAGAACAAATCAACACAAATAAAATCATTTTATACCAAAATTACAAGTACGCTCTCTCATATACACTCAAACTCATTCTAGATTATTACTACTCCATCTCTAATGAGTTAATCCCAAATAGAGCCAAGGTTTTCGCTAAACCAAAGCTCTGATACCAAATGTAACATCCCGATATTTTTGACCGTTCAAATCGACAATGATCCTCAATGTCGACATGAACAAATCAAAAATAAGGATAGTTATTGGGATTTATATAAGAAAAAAGAAGAGAAGAAGAAGAACAAATACAGAATCTCGCAGCGGAAGGACTAAATATAATAAATAAATAAATAACAGTTTATAAAGCTGTTAAAAACATACATTTTATTTCATTTACAACAATTATCAGAGTAAATTAACATACAACATACCGATGCATTTGCAGCGGAATAATAATTATAGTACGTTTGTTGAATTCCATCTTCATCTTGTATCTTCAAAGTAAGAAATCTTCGCTAACTGCAACTCGGTCTGACCCGAGCGTATTGCATAAAAAGAAACACAACAAACACTCGGATCAGAACTAAATCATTCTCATATTAGTTAAATCAAATTTCATGTAATAATATGAATGAAATAACTTAAGAGATGTTACGGGAATTTCCATCTCCTAAGGATCCGTCAAACTAATACTATATAATATAATACGCTATTATAATAATGTCTATGGTTAAATATAACATAGTAAAATAATGTAAGCGGGATTACCATTATTACCCTTACACCGTTTATACCGTTGCCGTACAATTTGCATATAACACACCGGTACGTCGGCGGATAGAGATGCGCCGTGATACGACAACGTTAAATCAAAATCGTAGGGGGCTCGATCAGGATAAATATGACAAGGCATCGAGGCAATACCCATCAGTAGTGATTCTACCGGATTGCTGACCCAGGCCGGTGGTAACGCATAGCTGCAACTACCGCCCACCCCAAACATACCCCAAAATCAAATCAAAGGCGCCAATCAATCACAAAGTATATATATGGTATCGAAGAAGTATGCCTGCTCAGAGTAGCTAACTCAATTAACCTAGGTATGGCTCCTGTTTTAGTCATTTTAATTATGACCCGAAGGTCAAGGTTATCCATCATCGTTCTCTTTCTTCAAATCCAGTAATCGCCTCCAAATCCATCCAACACCATTTTTGGAACTCCACCGCGTACACAGTTGTTAAAGTGGTTTTCGGTATTGGCAGAGAGTATGTCAATATCCGATCCCGGTCTCTTTAACAACCAAACGTTTACATTTTTCACACCGGTCAGTTCTTTTACATTTCAAAGGGGGTTCGTACTTCATATCAAAAATATCATATTTTCTAAAATCATTTCAATAGTCAAAATATAATGTTTCATAATGAAATCTCCTTTAAAAACCAAACTTAAATCTTGGACAATTCCAACTTTTAAAATAATTTGAATATTAAGATAGTAAAAATATATATGAAATAGTTTAGATATATAATTTGAAATAGTTGAAAAATAAATAGTTTGTAATTAAAATAGAATTATCAAATTTAGTAAAATCTATAGTTAAAATATTAGAATAATTTATAAAATAAATAGTTAATTATAAAATGATTTATTTAAAATAATTATAAAATAAAATAGTAATAAAGTAAAATAGTTTATACAGAAAATATAATTATTATTAAAATAGTTTATAAAGAATGGTTTTGAAATACTATAGTTGGAATTAGAATCGTTCTCTAACATTTTCAATTAAACTTGAAGTCATATTTCAATCTTCAATTCAATCAACTCAAATTTTTATAATTCCATCGATTAAACTTCCAATTTACATTCATTTCACTTTGATCAAATTAATTCAAATAGTTACGTTCCAAATTAGATTCTCATTTTCAATGATTTCAATTTATGTCAAATATCGAGTTCACAATTCATATGTAATTCAAATCAATGTTGATTCATAATAAAATTCAAAGGTGGGTGAAACTATTCAATTTCAATAAATTCGATTTATATTATATTTCACTATTTATTTAGCTTCAGTTACAATACAAATTTATTTCCTTTTCTTATATATATATTTCAAAATTCGAGGTTCAAGTTCAAAGGAAATAAATTATAAAACATCGCTTATATGGTCTTTAAAACAATATTTCAAAATTCATGGTTAAAACAAATTTTATTTAACCAACCGGTGTCCGTATATAATTTTCTATCCTATGGCCAAGTAATACTTAAATTTTTAATTTTAGTATTTGGGAAAGGATATATATCATTTCAATCCAAATTAGGGTCATAGGTATTTATCATTTCAACCTACGTTCTTAATTCATTTTAATGATTAACCCCGGGTTTATTCGATGCCCGTAACATCTAGGGTAATGATTGGGATTAATCGGCACAACAACGGTCATATACAAATAAATATGAATAACAGGCAAATTTACATAATTAACATCAATATGTCAACATATCAAATTCAAGCCATTCGTCGCATCAATACATACAAACAGTTCAATATCACGTAAATGTACAAATTATCAGGTGTTAGGTTTTAAACAGTAATTAAATGTCAAATTTTTAACTTAACTGAAAACATAAATTTAACAGTCAAAATTAACTACACTATCAATGCAAATAAACATAATATGCAAAATTAAACTGTCAAACATCAATCCAAACAATCATATCATGACATAATATTATTTTAACTAATATTAGAATACTTTAGTTAAGCGTGAGTGGGTTAAATCACTCACCTTGGTTCTATATTCGATTGAAATCCAATTTTTAGCCCAAAAATTTTCAGTCTTAGAATCAATCCAAACCAACGCCATCTCGAAGAGCTCGTTGATACGATTCAAATGCAACAAACCGCGTGTCATTCTGAAGTCGTATGCAAAAGTTATATAAGTTCTAGCGATTAGATCCTTGTATGATTATTGGCAATATGAACCAGCGGAGAATTTGAAAGACATTTTCATAGTGATTTATTGTTGGTGTATTTGGAAGCATCGCAATGATTTAGTTTTTAACAATAGGAAATGCAGTGTTATGAACGTTTGCAGACAAATTGATTACTTCTATCGTCTCTGGACAGGAACACAGGCTATCCCTCTCAACATGGTTCTGCCTCAGCCATCTCCGGCTGAATCAGTGGGGAGCAACTCGGTTAATTCAAGTCGTGAACTGATATGATGTTGCCTGTTGCACTTGGTATCTAGCTTATGATGTTGCAGTCTATGTAAATTATACTATGTTATGCTTTCTATGATGTTGTTGCTTGTTTATCTGTCTGTGTAGTTGTATGTTGGTTGCTGTTGCCAACATCTTGAACCACTTATTTTGGCTATCAGTTGGGCTTGTCAACTGAATATTACCTATATTAATATATTATTAATCGGCTGTGTAGCACCATGCTACACATCCGTCTGCTCAAAAAAAAAAGTTCTAGCGATTAGAGTTTTAAATAAAATAAAATAAAAAAACGAAAAATGGACTAAAATATGAGAAGCTTGCCATGTCAGCACCTTCTTCCCCCTTCACCCATCTACTCCTGTACAATACACTCACAAGAAAAATTAAACCCACCAATATACATAACTTCTCTCCTCAATCTCTTTCTTGTTTCTCAACGAAAACTCGAATGGATAGATCCAACAAATTTTTCTTCGCGCACACTTCCTCTCCATCACAATAACTTCAAGCTCGCTCCACCCATAAAATTGCATCCACCAGCTTCCTCACGCATGCACCATGTAGGTTGCGACAATTTTTGTCGTGAAATCCACCCAAGTTTGCACACAAGATGCTATTCCATGTCACAAACTCGAATACGATGTTCAACTCATGCATCGATCACTATATAAATCAAGAATCTCAATCCTAGCTTCTTATCCTTCACTTTAGCAGTTGTCGACACCACTCAAATTCCATCACACCTCTAAATTTAGGTATGAGATCGAAGATAATTAAGATATGAGTACGCTAGAATAAAACAAGAATTTTTTTTTTGTGCAGTATTTTAGGAGATCTAATGTTTTCTCATAGGATATATAAGAGGAGTGACCATTGATATTTTCTGAAATAAATACATGGTGCGGCTATTTGTTTCATTTGTTGTCATATGAGAAAATAATGAAATATAAGAAATCAATAAACATAAGATGATTAATTTCTAAATATTTTCTTTGTCCATCATTAATTACATGTTACCTAAAATATGCCATTTCATTAACACCGAAACCATTGGATATAATTAAATTTCTAATGAATGCTTATACTATGATTCGATAAAACCATAAAATGTCATATGGACATAAGTAGCATTTATTCACACATGCATATACTATTTATTTCAATTTCTATATATTCATTTTTTTATTTTATTTTTAAAGTTCATTAATTTTATTTATATCCAAATGGAACCTTAAATACTTTATATTAAGCTTCGAAATTTGATTGTTCAGTAACCGTTATTTTGAAAATTACGCTTTTAACCAATCAATTTGACACATATGATTTCCATCCTTGATTAATGGAATTCAAGTTACGTTGACAGTGATTATTATATCTACAACAAATAGTGAGAGTAATTTTGATCAACAAATTCTTCTTTGCTATTATTGTAATTGAATCTAAACTAAATGTTCATTCCATTTATAACCATTATTTAATTCCATCAATTTACATACATTAAAACCTTAAATTCAATTATTATTTACCAATTTCTATTGAACATTAATTCTATTAAATTAATTAACATTCCTTTTTATTCAACTTTCATAAGTAGCAAATTTTATCGTTTTGATTACTCAAAAAGTTACCATAGTTTAAAACGAATTCACATATAAAATTCAAAGTTAATTATTACAAAAATCTATACGCATTTTAATTTCCGTTTATTCACCTTTTAAATTAAATTCAAAGATTTATAAACTCTATTCAAATCAATACAAATAAATTAATATAACTTATAAATCAACTATCGTTAATTGTTAATTCAATTTTTCATTAATTATAATTCAAGTTCTATTTCAACTATTAATCACACCAATCAATTTCATTAAATACATTAATATTAATTCCCACTTTCAACCTTTATCGAAATAAATAAATCCTAAATTTATTTGCGATCAATGCAAGTTATTATCGCAATAATAGGTTGAATTTCATTATTTTAAACAATTCAATTATGTTTTCAACATAGAATTTCACAATTTAAATCATTAAATATTATTTAAAATCCATATAATATCAAAAACATATTAAATTAAATAATAAAATTTATCGCAAAATTTTGGGATGTTACAGGATGAATTAGGACATAGTGCGCTGATGAAAGGGATATTACTGTTAATGGGTCGGGTTTGATACTGTTCGTACTGAACCAAAATTATCCTTCCTATAAAATAGGAAACCAAGCTTACTTCTGTGTTTAACCTTTTCTTTAGCATTTCAAGATACTAACTCTTGTGCCTGTCCTTTTATTTTTCTAATGATCCAAATCTAACGTGTCATAATTTATTTTACGTGCTGTCGTCATTATTTATTTTTCGTTATAGCGGTGGGAAAACTGACCATTAAGGTTTAAGATAATGACAGACAAAATTTACATGATACTCAAAAAAGTAGGTTTTGATATTAAATTTTTATGTTGTATATTTTGAATACTCTTTGTAATTCGAATAATTTAACATAATCAATTATTAGTATTATATATATTTTTGTTTCTTTAAAGAAAAACACCGGAATTAAACCGAAATTCCAAATTTTCTGCATGATCGGAATGGAACAGAAAACCAGGATTTAAAACCTTGGTTTGAAATAGCATGTGGAATTAGTCGTATGCACAAATTCAGTAGCGGGAGGTGATCACCTTTTAAACAATCTTAATTCCATTAGAGAAAACATAATATTGATTTATCTTTCAACCAGAGTCCGCGGACATTACATGTTAGTTTTATCGTATTTCGATCCTAACATCGCTTCAGTTGCAGCCGTTCCAAGTCTTTGGCTGAGAATTATTTTTTCTAAGCTCTTAATAACATTTAATGAGAGCAGATTGCGAATGGAGCTGGATATATTGAAGGTTCATATTGTTAGGGAGGAAGAAATCAAGTGGCGAGAATCAACAACATGGAATATAGTTCTTTTTCCTTAGGAAACAAGGAATATGGGAAAACTTAATTTCCAAAATCAAATCAATGAAGGAACTTATATAAACATGAAAACAAAATATATACATGTGTATATATATTTGTGTATAATGCCAAAATATGCCACAAACTTCTCTAGGAGGGAAAATGCAAATTCTGTATGATGATACCAGGTCAGCTATTGACTTACGGGGATGTCACATTTTAGGCAACTTCCATTTTTTATTGTCAAATTATGTAATGTTCATCGTTTAGGACAATGGACAAAATATTATATGCATGGAACTGGAAGGTTGTTGAATCCTATGCTTCACAGAACCAAAAATAATATAAAGTAGACGGTTCAATCATGCGCGTGTTCTACTATTAAACAAACTGCTTTGTTTATTTTTGTTCACGATTTCAACTTAAACAATAATCTTTTCTTTTTACATGTACCAGGGTTATGGTACCATATCGAGAAGAGGTGAAGATGTAAATTAGTACTATGAAATCTCTTTTACAGTGGCTACTGTCTATATGTTTAAAGTTTTTTGTTTTTTTAAAAATGAAAACATAAAATAAGAAAAGGCAGAATTTAGACATTCTCTCCAACAGCTCACAAAAACTATTTCCAAAGAAAAATCTACAGAAACTGTGCACACACAAACAACAAATACAAACTATCAAGATACAAAGAAATCATAGAAAGTTTACATAATTACTTATATCCTTCCTTGATGATAATGATGATTATACAAAAAAAAGAGTGTTGAAAAAGAAGAACATTTTCTCGTTTCCTCTAGTTCGTACTGTTTTTCTTCTTTCCTCTAATTACTTATACTCTTTCCAATTACTACTAGTTTTAGCATGACTCTTTACCAATTTGTGTTTATCATTTTAGCAATGCCCCTATGGAATAATAATCACATATGTAACCTGACATACATTATATCTTCTTCAAAGAGTGAGAAAATAAACAAGATTAAGAAGATTAAGCTACATGCATATAACATCAACATTAAGTGAACATAAACATCAATTTTTATTATAGGATAATACTTCTCCTTTTAAAATAATACGACATAGAAATAAAAAAAGATCACATGCGATAACCATTTAGGAATCCAAGGGCAAAATCAACAGCACTTGTTATCACAACAATTTGGAGTTGGAACGGTAATACATTCGAAAAAACAGTGATAGGCACTACAGCTCTTGCGACAACACTCGTTGCACTTCCCATAGTCCGCAATGCACCCACCGACCAAACAAAAGAGCAGCATAGCAAATGCTATGATAAAATTCAAATATCCTTTGCTAGTGGCCATGTATATATTTTGATTTTCTTATAACTAGTTTTCTCCCTTCTGATTCTATGATGTTTGCTTCATTCATTTATAGGGAAGAGGAATGCAATGCAAGGTCTTTAGAAGGAAGGAGTTAACTCCTTTTTAAAATAAATCTCCAGAACATAAAAAGAAATGTCTCTATAGTATGCTTTTAATGGGAATAAATTTCATTAATTTTCTAACCTTTCATATGACTTTTCCATTCAAGGGCAGATCCAGATCCTGGACACAGCTGGGCTACAGCCTAGAAATAATAATAATAATAATAATAATAATAATAATAATAATAAACACCCAAGCCCAAAATTGAAGAAAACCACATCGCACTGTCATTCATGATTCTTTCGTTCTTTTCTTGGCTTCGAAATACAGTGATTCAAAGGTATAAAAACATCACTCTCAAGTTCCAAGGCAATCATCAACTGTAGGTTATGCTCCATATTTAAGACTTATTCATTAAGCAATTCAAGTGATTTTTCAATTGTTTGCAAATTAATGACATTAGATTTGTAATTCGAATGTAAAAACTATAATTTTTGGGGTTTTCATGCCCCAAATTATGGGTCTCCTACTATTTGTATCATTAAAGAAATTCATTAACTCTAAAAATGGTTTAATACCTTCTCGATCCATTAAAGGAACAAAGGACAAAATTGCTTGAAAAGCAGACATAAGATGCTTGCTGTATGTTTGGAAAATATTATGAAGAAGCCTCCATATAATTCTTGCACTTATTCTTGATTGAAATATGATTTATTTAATAATCTTAACATTAAACCTCAAACTTGGTTGCAACTGATTTCTATCCCATTGTTATTCGCTAGTTTATCCCATTATTCATTGATAGGGCTGCAACAAATTTGGTTGTCGTAGGTAAATAGTTTACAAAACTGTATTTGATTGTTTTCTTTAAATGATTGTTAAATCGATTGATTTCAGTTAAACAGTTTTGGAAATTTATTTTGAAAATGATTGATATTTTACTTTAAAACTACGAAATTATTATTGAGATTCATTTACGTTTAAAAAGTATTATATTTCTTGATAAATTTTATTTGTTGTATTGTTGAATTTTATAATGTTTAGTTTTGTTATTTACATATATAATGTCTGATATGTTACATTGGTTAATTAATTATTGCTGCATTTCTCTTTATTTAGAGCATGATTTTCTTGGAAGACTGACTTGGATTTTGTTCTTAAGGAATTTGACTATTTAAATATTCGTCGAGCACAATAAAGCTTAAATGTTATGTATCAAATGTGAAACATGAGCTTATTTATTATTTTTGTGGTTTTTTCTTTTGATTATTATTTTGTAGTATCAATAGAAATTGCATTATGATTAAAAGACTGCCACTAAAATCAGCCCACCCTAGTCTTGATTCCTAGGTCCGCCCTTATTTCCATTTATAATATTTCATTCATGTTTTCCATTTTATTTTTTCCTAGTTTATGCCTCCATTGTATTGTAATATTTAAAACTAGGCACAAGGAGTAATTTTGGGAAGAAATAATTTTGGTTATTATTATCGAATTAATCCTATATATCTTTACCATATAAAAATTTATTTGATTCAACCGGATTAGCACTTTAGTCATCGTTTCAACAATGGGAAAAATTACGTCAACAACTTTACTCGTGGATGTGCAACCTTTGTGCCATGTAGGAAAGTTAACACCTAGTTATATGTGTGTCTAAATAAATATTTTACATGTATATTCCCTTTAAGTTTAGGATTGTAATCGATTTAAGATTCTCTTGACTATCCAACGTTAAATGTATCAAGAAAGAAACCAATTATCCTAAATATTATGGGAATATTAATTAATTTCACAAATTCATGAAAATACTGTGGTATGAATGAAGGGTGTGAAGATGCAAGTTGCTGGTACCAAGAAGGTTCAAGAAAAATATTATGTAAAGTTGAAATAATTTGAATAGTGTTACATTTTCTCTTAAAAACATGAATTTTTACTAGTAAGGTAGTTAATAATGACGTATTATCTTCCTTTATTATTGCTTGTTACTCCAATGAACATTGACAGTCAAAACGAACAAATTTATTTTGAAGTTACTCCACTGAACAATGACAGTCAAAAGGAATAAATTTGTGTTGAACATGGCTTTGGAACATAAATGCCAGCAATTTTTTTTAAGGAAAATGTTAAGCTGGTTAAATTACATACATATCCCCTCCCTTTTAATTGAATAGGGATAATTTAGATATCTAAATTAAATTTTCCTTTTCTTTAGTAACTATTTATTAACCTTAACATATGTTTATGGTACACTGTGAAGCGCTTAGCGGTTCCATAGCGGCGGAGGTGCAAAAAGATGTAGCGGGGATAAAGCGGGGAAATAGCGGGGATATAGCGGAGGCGCAAAAAGGTTCATTAAATGTAAAACCAAATATCTGAAAATTAATTAATCATCTTTCTCACATTTTATGTGTACAAGAAACTAATAGTAATTAATCTTATATAGGAAAATCATGGAATATCATAGTTTTGCATGCTAAATTTGATGAGTGTAATTGAATGTTACCATATATTTGGCAAATATGCCTTAAATTTATCCCTTTACGCTAACTTTACTAAATTTTTTGAAAAGGGAACTTGTCAAATCAAGCTTTATATATTAATATTGCTAAATCGGATGCTAAAAAGCCTTGATTTAGCGGATGCAACGGAAAATAGCGGGGCTAGAAGCGGATCTACTGTTCATCAGCGCTAAATTGAAATAGCGTAGCGGTTCTAGAGCGCTATGGGCTATAGCGGGGATATTGCGGGGCTTTAGCGGGGCTTTAACTGCATAGGGTACACATTACAAAACCTATAACTTTGATAGATAAAACGCCCATCTTATAATTAAATGTTAATCGATTTCTGCGTTGCTCTCTTTCTATTCAAATGTTAATCACAATAAATCACCTAACATATATTTTAAGAGCGACTGTGCGTAGAAGTTGTGGGCCCTCGAAAGAAATTCATGAAGTCCCCATTTTCTTAAAAAAAAATGCAGCCGGTCCCGTGTTTCTCGTTGTGGGTACTGTGACTGTGGGTAGTATTTTTCTTATTTTAAATCTCTATATTACAATATCTTTTGTAGAAGCATCTTATTGACAAACTTGTTCGTTATTAAATAAGAAGCTTTTTTTTTTCAATGATATCTATACTACATATTGTAACAATCAAGACCGACAAACTTGGTATTAGAAAATAGTAATCATATTTTACTAATGTATTTAATAATTTCATATCTAAATAATTCGGTTCCACAAGGGTCGAGTGAGTATAGCATTCAATACATGCAGACATCACCCAAAAAAATTACAATAAGTTGTTGTCAATATAAGCAGATAACTGCACCTGCGAGATGCGTCTATAACTACAAATATGAGATTCAATTGTAATGGACCTTTCCGATGCAATTATAAATGCATCCGTGAAATGCAATAGGACTTCAATTTTGAGACATTGTTATAATTGCATCTATTTGATGCATTTATAACAATAGTTATGAAATATAGTCATAACAACAACTTCTAATGCAAATATTTTTATGCTTGTGAGAATAATTATAATCACATTCAAGGAGCAACTATGACGGCTAATTTGGACGTAACAATCAGAGTGGTCAGTAATATTTGTCCGAAAAATCCGAAATTTGACAAATCCATATCCAATATATAATAGATTATTTGACACCTAAGAAAATGAATATTGATACAAATATGACAATATCTACGTTTGACTATTATCCATTTGAATTTTATTATGATTATAGTTATTTTTCTATATACTTTGGCACATAAAATCAATGTCATTCACCATTTTACTTGGATAAAAATATTAGTATCCATATAAAAAATCATTTTTTCTACTTCAAAATATTTTTCCTAGCGAATTTATTATTTTTATATGCCAACACTGAAATTGAATTATAATGAATAGAATTTTTCTCTTTTTTTATTTAGACTTATGTTGCATCCATCACATCTACGAATCAGGATATCCGATATTCAGAAATGATTTTGAATATGGCATCATAAGGCGCATTGTGAACATCGATGGATATATGTTGTCGACGGCCGAAACAATAATTTATTTCTTTTTATACTAGAAAGTGATCTAGAATCTCTCTATCTCTACACACACACACATACACATACACACACATGAATACAGACGTATTTAAGCATCAAAAATGCATAAAGTAAAAAAAATAGAGGAAGTAAGTGAGAAGGATGAAACCTAAGTCACTACAAGAAAAACCGAGATTAGCGACATATTTTTAGCAGCGGAAAATTCCGTCGCTAATTAGCGGCGAATTTCCGTGGGCTTTGTAAGAGAAAATATTTTAGATTTAATATGTCATATTATTATAAATTATTACCGTCGAATACTAATTCTGTCGCTAAATCAATGGAAATTGCAGATCTTTACCGTCATATAATATTTGACGCTAAATTCCGTTGCTAATAGAGTCAGATTACCGTCGACATAATTTTGAAGCTATTTTCCTGCAGTTTTCCAAGAGATTTGAAACGAACTTTTTTATTTATTATTTATTAAATGTTTTAAATTTGTGTTATTACTTAGTAATTAATTAGTAAATTTAAATTTTAAATAATTAATGTTAATAATACATTAGTAATTAATAATAAATAATAACTATTAGAAGTAAATAAAATTCAATAGTTAATGCTGATTAATTTTTTTTTGAAAATTAATGCTGATTATTTATTAATTACTATATAATATAAATAAGAGGTAATAGTAATTAATAAAATACATTGTTGTTCGATGTTTATTAAATTTGTTTTGATAATCAATGATTATTTAATAGTCATTAATACGATTAATTAAATTAATATCAAGAAATTATTAACACATATTTGCTTTTAAGAAATTGATTGGTACGTATTATTTGATAAAAGTTATAGGTCTAAATCAGGGTTTTAGGTCTAACGATTTTGTCATGTTGTAGGTCTAATTAATAATGAAATTTAATTATTATAAAGTTATATTTATAGTTTATAATTAAATAATTAAGTAATAGTTAATAAATAATGTCTAATAGTCAGTATTAAAATTTTAAAACCAGGTGTTTAGTTGGTTCAAGTGGTTTGTTTCTTGTGTTGAGGTAGAAAAGAAGCTGGTGTCCCTTGCGTCCATAACAACAAAAATGGGAAAACAGAATTTTACATTATTTAAATGTTTTTTCACAATAAAATCACCTTTTTACAATGTTTTTTTCGCAATACTGATAACAAAACATTGTAAAAAAAATGTAATTTTACAATGTTTTTGACAAAAATGTTTAAAAATCTTATGTTTTCAGAACATTTTGTTTAGAAACATTGTAAAATATAAACTTTTACAACGCTTTCATATAAGACCGTAAAGTATGAAGTTTTGACAATATTTACAACGCTTTCATGAAAGTATGAAACTTTTGGCTCCAAGTTTGAAAGAGGTATTTTTTATGAATTAGTTAATTGTATGTGTATTCTCTATAATTAGCATTTCCTGCTGGTTGCGAAAAACATATTTTTAACAATTGCACTCTCCTGCTAATTGCAATAAAGATATTTTCAATTTACAATCTAATTATAGTATATAAATATTATTACTAATTAATTTTTAACAATTGATTATTGATAAATAATATATAATCACTAATTATAATCAACAGGCCATAAATATATTTTGTTTTTAGTTTATTTTTAAAGTTAATTATTTATAGCTAGCAAATAACTAGTAAATAACAGTTAATATTCATTTTATAATAACAAATAAATATAATTAATAATCAATTATCAAATAAATAATGTTAAATACTCAATAAAAATAATTAACTTTTATTACTTAATAATAATAGTGCATAAATAAATAATAATATATACTTAGTATTTAATATTGTGCAATCAATAGTATATAATGATAATTCATACAAATAATTATTTTTATAATTAATTATTAGTAATCAACAACTTATACTTTATATAACCTAGACTATATCAATAATTTGAGAAACCGCCCATGTTTCGCTCGAAATTTCATATGCCGCCTATTTTTTGATGTTTTGGGTGGCTCTCTTCTATTCTCTTCAGAAACCCTTACTTCCAAATTCATCTATTACGCATTCTCCTCTCCTCATTTCCCAATACAACTCTCAGTATGCCCTATGAAATTAATTTCTCTTTTAATTTGATTTTTCTGCTTTCCATCGATGCAATTTCATCTCTCATCCACCATCCGAAGCAGTAATAGCTCGAAGCAAATAGTGGGTCGAAGCACTTGAAGCATCGCCTTTCTACTTCCGTGTCAGCGCCTCGATGCTTTTTACTACTTGAATTCGGTATCAGCCACTTCTATGATGACTCAATCTTCCATTTTGCTGTCAATAGAGGCGATAAGTACTTAGCATACAGGCTGTTGACTTTTTGGTGTAGGGTTTGGAGGCACCCGTGTATCGAGCTTCCAGTCCTATACGCAATCACTGGACTTGGCTATACATCTGCGACTATTATCAGTGCCTTAATCAATTTGATTCTGTCTTTTACCTTCGCTCTTGCTTTTAATCCTAAGGTTAGTATGTATATTGCTTCAAATTTAAACTGTTTACAATATAAAATGAATCAGCTTTATTGAGGATGGAAAAGTTTGGTTAATTTTTTCAATAAATAATAATTAATGCCTTCAGGTGCTGGTGCAAGGCCAGTTCGAACATCGGAAGTGGAGGACAGCGACAAGTAGGAACTCCTGGTGGTGGAGTAGCGGTCACTGCCTTCCTTCTCTTTGACGTTCAACACTCGTTTCCAGTGACGTTGCACCTTCGCACAACACTGCGCCTTCCTTCGCTGTCCGCCACTTCGACTAAACGTAAGTATACCTTACGATTAGATTTATTTCGAGTTGTTGACTTTGGGTTATGCTGAATATAATTTGTGTAGGGTTGTTCTATTGCTTATCTGGTTGTTGGTTGCCTAGTTTTGATTTCGGTCATCATGGTTCATGGGTTCACTTACATGCCCTACCTTCCACACTGGATTATAAACACATTAGTATAATGAAATCTGAAGTGAATATACCCTGCGGTTTAATGATTTGGTCATGCCTTAGTTGTCCTTGTCTAATTGGATGTTTGTATATTTGAACCCACACTGACTTACTGTGCATGCCAGCCTTATATTCACATATGATATATTTCTCCATACTGAACCTATATGAGGCTACCCAAACTTGCTTGTTGCACATCATATGCTTACTTAGTATCTCGCCTTGGTTTTGGTATCATGACAGTATTATGTTGTTTGAGATCCTCACCGTTTCCTGCTTCATGTGTACTGCATGTGAACATTGTTAGTTTATTTGTCGTGCACTAACAAAGTATCTTGATTATATGCTTGTGATTCTGTGAATATACCAAAGTTAGATATATATTCAATTGGATATATTGCCATGCATAGCTGTCTGCATGCATAGCTGCTTGTTTTAGAACTCAAAACTTTGATTAAGATATGATAATCTGCTACTACTTATGTTGGGCTTAGTTTTAGATGATGCAATGCTAGTTCTAAAGTAGGGTGACAGAAGTATATACTCCCTTGTTATTTACAACCTGCATAAACCTATAAAAAAACGAAATACTTATTGATAGGAAGTCGTGCAACTGGCGAGACCACTTTATATGCTATGTTATATCTCATGTTGGATGAGAAGCTATTTAGGTTGTTATTCCGATAATGGGTACATTATATGGGTTTGGATTCATGGACAGGAAAAACTACACTAATATGCTACTGTTGAATTTTAATATATACATGTAGAGGCTGTCACCTAAACTTGCGGGATTTTGAGAGTTAGCTCCTAAACCATACTGCATGTTCCTTAAGAAAATAAAAGTGTACCAACTGTTTAATTATATGCCACACACACTTCCCCTTATTTTGAATATTGGAACCAAAGTGGGTAACTAAACTTTCTGTCCATATATGCCCTATCCACCTTTGAGAAAAATTGAATGGATACATAAATATGCATGCTGTCTTATTGATTTATTATGTTGTTTTGAATGTTTGGCTTCCCCTCTTCTCATTAGATTGAATTTCTGCATGACCATATTTTCTTTACTGCCACTCATGTTACCTTTAACGCATGCAAGTATTCCAACCTCTTTGCTATATTTCGGCAGTTTAATGTTCCTGATACTCGAACCATTTATTTAAATAAACTGTTGGGATTAAACTAATTATATTTATGCGTTTGTCGAAACAGTCCGGTTTTTTCTTATGTTAGGAACGATATTTGAAATTTTAGATCAAACTTCTAACATTTTTGCCAGCTTTATTCTGTATTTCATCGTAGGCCCCAGTTTTTTACATGTTTAATTTGTTACAGCCGTACATGGGAAGCATCCTGATTACAATTAATTGTTCATGTAGAGAACATAATAGTGAAAGCATGAAGCTTTAGTTACTATTTAGTTTGAGATGACTATATTTCGGCCACCCAAAATTTCAAATTATGGCCAAAAGAGATTGAATCTAAATTGCTGAAACATATGGTATGGTAGAGCCTGTACTGACTGGAATCCATATTTTTAGAGAGCTATACAATTTGACTGATCCTTAAACTCAAGTTTCTCCTGTCAGTTGATAGTTTAATGATCAACTTGTTGTTTTGGATGTTGGGTATTCAAACACACATTTTAACTTAGCTTTTTTTGTGTGCTGCTTTTGTACTTGTAATGACTGCAAGTATTACATGACTTCTTTTTCCCATAAGAAATCAGGTTCACACCATAGTTTCGGAATAACAATTTGGTACCATGCTTGATCTAGGCTGTTCAACTCCGATGAATGAGGTTAGTTATTAGCTTCTAAGCGTAATCAATTGCACAAAACAAGACTGTTCGGACCAGGATTACAAATGAAAGCAATGTAAATAACGCTGAAATATGTTTGACATTTCACACGTATCCAGACGTGAAAGCAATGTAAATAATACTGAGTGATGGTTGACATTTCACAAAAATAATACTGTAAATTAGTAGAAATATAGGATATCTGTTATTAGTGCATAACACTGCCTTGGTAAGCTATTTTATTATTACTGTGCAGTTCGATCAGGTTCGTCTCTGATGAGGTAGGTCTGGATGCCAACAGCTGCAAGGTCCTGGTCAACATAAAGCAGCAGTCGCATGACATTGCTGAGTGTGTCCATGGTCATTTCAACAAGAAACCTGAAGAGAGAGCTTGAGATCAAGGTACCATGTTCGCTTATGCCAACTATTAATCCAAAGCTTATCAATTCTGTTGTTCAGTTGAGTAAAAAAAGTTTAAAAGTTATGTATCATCACATTGGTAGAAAGTACACAACAAATAAGTTATGACTAGATGTCTCGATGATAATAAATGGTGGTTACATGCGTTAAAGGGTGGTTATGGAGTGCATTTTTCCTTTATGCATATAACTACATTTCCATTCTATTATATAGGCTGTTGCATATAATCCTGAAATTGCTTTGTGCTCTTTCAGTTTAGATTTTCTTTTCCACACAGGAATATAAAGCCTGGCCGTATAGTCCACAAATTTCAAGTCGATTTTAGGCTGATTGTTTTCCAATATTAATTCTTTAATACAAAACGACTGTTTTTGCATTTGTAAATGACCCCATATATCACTTCATCAGTGTTAACATTTATAGTTGTTGCACTTCATCAGTGTCCACTCATATATCACCGGCTGCGACACTATTTCGTTAATTTCAAGTAGTATGGGAATTTGTTTAGAAAAAGTGAAGCTGTTATCTATTTCTACAAGAACTCGGGCATATGATAAACATATCATTCCTTTTGTGATATGATCCATTTTGATAGGCGCTCCAAGCACCGATGCCCGACTTCTAATAATTTCATCAGAAATCTATATCGAGATTCGAAAATTGAACCTAAATGAAGTATGAGTTTGAGAAATTGTAGTATGAGTTTGAGAGTTGAAGATGAAGTGAAGTAGCCCATGGTTTATAATTTGACAAAAGATTAATCACAACAGTGTAATTTTATGGATAATGTTAGCACCAACTGAATAGTTTTATTGTTCATAATTCATTTGGTGTATGAATTGATGAAAAATTATGGATGTTGTGGTTTTTTTGTATGTGACTATGAATGTTCTTTTTAGTTCTAAATTAATATCGTTGGCTAATTTATCTTTGTTTTTTTAAATATGTTATTTATTTTAGTGTCGAATGATGTTTGTTGTATATATATGTGGGGTGTGTGTGTGTGTGTGTGTATATATATATATATATATATATATGAGGATCAGAAAGGGAATAGCGGCAGATTACCAATAAAAAAAGTGAGGTTAAGTTTACTCCAATTTATTTTCCGTCGCTAATCCTTTGGAAATTAGTAAGGGTTTACCGACAGTTTTTCTAAATAATATTTTATTCTAAATTAATAATCCGTCGGTAAATCGTCGGTATATAAATTAAAATTAAAATAAAATAAAATTAATAAATAGTATTTATTTTTATAAAAAAATTAGTAAAATGATGGTAAATTGTCGGAAAATTCATGCTGAATTCCGTCGCAAAATCTGACACAAATACCGTCATGGTTTTTACCGACCATACCTTTATGTAGGAAATCCGTCGCTAATGCCTGTTTAGCGACGGATTAGCAGCGTATTCTGCCGCTGCTATATGTTGTTTTTCTTGTAGTGAGTTTTACACTAGCTCAGAACTACAGTCCATGTCTAATCTTGAAGCTCCTTCTATGTTTTACTAACCAAAAACTCTCACATAACTTAGGGGAACACGCTAATACAGCCTGTTCAACTTGACAAATGTGTTCGGTGAACTTGTTTTTTTTTCAACATGTACGAATCTTCCTGTAATTTTCCTTGAGTGTAATTCGTGTTTGTGTACAAATTTGTAGGAACTACATTTGCTAATGTACACCAAATGCTAATATTGAATAACAATTGATCACCTATAAATTCTTATGAGTACAATATAATATATAGTTCAAGTGTAGAAAGCAAAAGTACATTTTCAATCAAAGTATTTCATATTTATACTTTTTATATAGTTGTGATTAAGGATTACAACTCCTCAGGTCACTAAAAAGGGTTAGGAGTTGAAATCTTTATAGAGCAATGCGAAGGGGAAGAAATGCAAAAGTGCCTTTTTTATGATAAACTACTACTCTTCAGATCAGACATCCGGCCTCACCCATAAAAATTACTCTAGAGTTTTGTCCGATGTCTTAGCATGGTTTCAGGCGTCTAATTGAGTTTCAAGAAATTTTCTTGAGTGTTAAGTCAAACATTTGGAATTTTGTTTAGACGTTTGACCATAGTGAGTGAAATATTTCTAAGACTTTCTCAAACATCTGACCTATACGTTCAAACGTCTGGTTTAATATAAATTAAGTATTAATGTGATTTGAAGCATGTTGATCAATGATTTCTATGTACTTCTCAAAGGAGATTGTATGAGATATCTAAGACAATATACATATAGAAAAATTATCCTAATATAGTTATCATGCTTAATCTTTGTGTTCTTCTCTAGGAGGATACGATTTCATGATTCTTGCTCAATCTTCTTATTCTTCTATCTGCAAATAGTATGATAACATGAGGATATATGATTGTACATTTGTTATCATTAAAACTCGAAAGGCAAGGTTCAAACATTCTCCCCTTTTTGAATGATAACAACTGTACAATCTAAAAAATCATAAGAGAACTCCACCTAATTATGTGCTCCCCTTATCTATATGCGCTCCTTTTATTTTTCTCCCCCTCTATAATCATCATCATCAAAAGAGTTACACAAACAGGTGGAAGAAAATAGAATGTATGTACTACCACACAAGTACATCATAACATTTTTACAAATCAACATTCACGCGTGTTTACAAAAAAAAAGTCACAAAATGATTAGAAAATTTTCAATGTGAAACAACACAACATAGTCATAAGTCACAATAGCATTGTTATGAGAATGATGTAAATATGTGTTGTTGTGTGTTCTTATACATATGTTTGTTAGTGGACTGGTAGGCTTGGCGATAACTGGGTTCGGCCCATTAGTTAGAATTGTGTGGGTTGTATGTATATGCAGTTTGTTCTATTGTATCAACATACTTTTCGGTGAATAATAAATCTTCTTCCTCTTCATTTATAACATGGCATCAGAGCGCTAAGACTCCAAAATTTGAATCTAAATCTCACATCAATTACACAGTTGATTTTAAGCTTGAATCTCGAGAAAGATGAGCGAAAACAAGGTTACAATGGATGCGATGCAGTTAATGCCCAAGATTACCGATCATAAATTGAATTATCTAAATTGGAGTAATGTGATTCATCTCTATCTTCGAAGTATAGATAAAGTCAGTCATCCTACAGAGAGTCCACCAAATCCGGAATCGAAGGAAGAGAAGGATATAATGTGGTTGAGAGACGATGCTTGTTTATTTCTTTAGATTAGGAATTCCATAGATGGTGAGGTTATCGGCTCGGTAAATCATTGTGAATCTGCGAAGGAACTTATGGAATACCTCGAATTCTTGTAATCTGGTAATAACTAGAATGTATGACGATTGTAGATCATTTTATCGAGCAGAAAAACAAGTGCAAACTTTAATGAACTACTTCATGAATTTCCAAAAGACTCATGAGAATTTAATTTACTTCTTCCAATAAGTCCAGATGTTAAGATTCAACAGCAAAAATGAGAGCAAATGACTATAATGATTTTTTGTTGGATTAACAACAGAGTTTCAATCGGAAAAATCAAAAGTACTATTTGGATCTGATATTTCATCTTTGCAAGAGGTATTTATCAGAATTCTTCCCACTGAAATTGCTCAACTGTCCACTACAGTGAATTAAAATGCTTTGATTAGTAATAACAAAACCAGTGCATCATGGAACAATCAAAGAACAAGTGCACACATTTAGAATACTCAAGCTTTCAAACCATCAAATTGGTATAAGTTTTGTATGTATTGTAAGAAACCAGGTCATACAAAGTTTTAGTGTATAAAGCTGTAGTACCAGAATTCAGTGTCTACAATGCATCAAATGCTACTAAAATAGTCTTATGTTAGTGGAAGAATTTGATATGTATACAAAGTATCAAGACTCATTGAAAAATACTGCATCAGATCAGGTATCTTCTCCTTCGGTTACAATTATTGCAAACTCAGGGAAACAATCATCAACATGGATTAAAGATTCTGGAGCAATGGATCATATGACAGGAAATTCTTGTCTAATTTCAGATCTTCATCTAAATAAATCAAATTGTGCTTTTACATTAGCTGATGGATCATGTAACGATCCAGAATTTTTAACCAATTGAAAATTGGAATCTTTATTACTTAATTTGAATTTAATTTGAATTTGACATAAATTTAATAATTTTGATAAGTTATATGATAGATTTTGTTTAAATTATAAATGAGAATGATTATTAATAAGCTTGGATTTATTAATACTATTTGTCGTTCGATTGGATTTGTCAAAACATAACATGAATTAGTAGTGGTAGAATTAAATGTTGCCCTTAGTTTTCTTAGCATTTAAGGGAAAATGCTACCAAAAGTTCACCTTCTCTTTTTAAGACAAGTGTATAGACACTTGTAATTTTGCATGTAAGCTTTCATGCATGGTTTCTGCTTGTCTCCTTATGTGTCTTTATCTCCTTATTCCGCCTTTCCTATATAAGGAGCTCTTTACTTCATTTTTTATCATCCACTTTCATTTTTCCTACCTTCCTTCTTCTTCTTAAGCTTATGGCCATGGTTTCCATGGCATAAGTCTTCCTCTTTTCCCCCTCCACATTGCCGAAGTTCGTAGTCATCCTCCTCCTCCTCTTATAATATAAAAAGAGAGAGAGAGAGAGAGAGAGATTAGTGTATATTATATTATATATATTTTGGTGAAGAAGACGATGCACCGAAATACTGTTCGACGGTTCGCTCAGATAGGCACGCCTACTGTGAATATTTGGAAAGCTGTTAGGTGGGAACTCTTTCACCACAATTTGTATAGTAGTTAGACTAATTTAAATATAGTAATGAATTATTAGTGGTTAATGATGGTTGATATTTGTTATGATGGATGCGTAAATTAGAACACACACACTATTAAGCATTAGTGTTATAACGCTTATGCATAGTTATGATTTGTTTAATTATGTTGATGATGGTTGCAATGGATGTTTATAATGATTGTTGATGTTGTTTCACACACAATATAACACAACAATTATGGTATCACATAGGTGATCGGAAAATCTCCTTCGTAATTAGAAACAATATCATTATTGAAATTGAAAGTTAGTAATTGGAAAAGACCATATGTATGAATTCATATATATTGATAAAAGTTTTTTTTAATGAATAAATAAATACCAGAACATTCAAGGATGACAGAGAGGATAGTGTCTAGGCTTAGGTTTGGAAATATAGTTTCCTACTCCCTAGCTATGCCTAACTGATCTGATGAATGGTATGGTTAATTTGAAGTTATTTGAATTTACAAATGAATTGGAATTTGATTTAGTGAAAATAAGGCTCAGGTCCCTAAAACTTATTAAAATAGACGCCACATCCCTGTCATGTTTCTTCTTTAAACCCGCCACCTATTTTCACTTGCGCCTCCTTCATTTCATGGACTTCCGCCTTCCAGGTTTGTTTACTTCCACCTTCTTCAATTTCTTCCAAAAAAAAAGCGCAACTGATTAAAATTTTTTTTCTAAAATCTGGAAATAATCCCAGAAGTCCACGCAAAGAAAAAAAACAGTTGCATATATGTATGCAACTATTGCAAATAATTGCATACATACGTGCAACTATTTGAATACACATGCACATATTTACGCACGCCTCTAGAATAACTGCACACATATATGCAGTTTTTCTGCATAACTGCACATATATGTGCATTTATGTGAAAATATACGCAAAAGTGAACGTACTTGTAACAACAAGGAATTTCGCTCGATCCAAATCAGTCGCTAAACCGACCAAGACCGTTCGAAACCCCTGATTGTTTTGAGAACACGACAAATCAGAACAAAGGCGGAAGAACATTTCATTGTTATTGCAACAATTCATCAGAATACAAGAACATACAGCATATTAACAAATAAAATACATTCGATAAATATCAGAGATTACAATAAATTACATAGCAGCGGAAGATAATACAAAATACAACTGAAGCAGATATACGGATACAAAGCTTTCCGGATATCGTTCTAGCTGTAAACCAGGATCCTGTGAATATAAATCTGCAAAACCAAAACTACTAGCTGCCCGTGTCAAAATAAGTGCACCCAGAGTTTAGGTTAAAACAATAAACTCTAGGTCAGTCATGTGACTGGTGTGAGAACTAAAACAGGTATAAATCTTTATTTTAAAGTTAGGTAAATCAAGGGACCACGCTGTATAACACGGAACGGGTTTCCTCCAAAGAATACCAGTGCATAAAACAACAGCGCAATGCTAAATAAAGAAAAAATGAAGCTATTATAAGACCCAGGTCCCATCACACAATGCAACGCAAGCCGGAGGATAGGGTTTTACCTTATAATAGCCAAAGCATGCTTGATACGATTAAAACAAATCATTTGATACTATAATAAGTGCATAGTGTTCAAAACAATTTCAAATAATAAGTATCAATCATAGACGGCATGGGTACCATATATCATGTCGCCATACTAGGCTCTACAATCAAAACCGCAAAGTCACGTATTTGGAAATTGGATTTCCATCTATGAACCGAGGCAAGGGATCGTCCTCTACCGATTCGAGACAATCTAGCCCATGTCTCTGGATCAGAACGCATCAACCCTTTGGTTTGTCAGGGCCGGTCCACCGATGTGGATTATTATGCCATAACACTACGTTTCCCTGCCCTTTGGGGCGTAAATGAGTCCGCTGACTCTATCGGACCCGGATCGTCCGATCTAACCGAGGCGCCTCGCAACAACAACAACCACACAGGTGAAAAGTATATAAATGTCAGGGTTGGTAGGTCACTGACACCACCCTAGCTAGAAGGAAACGCATGCCCTCCCTGATGTCCTCTCCCGTTTCTGGTTCACAACCGGGGTGTGAGGCTCGCGAATTCACGTTACACAAAGCTACGCCACAAAGGTCGTGCTTTGATCATCAACCACAAGACTCTGCTTTTCAACAGAAGCCTTGATCATTTGCATCTTAGCATACCACACAGGCAATTCACGCTATGCAACCGATATCAATCACACAGAATGAAATCCGATGTCAGACACACAGTCCATACATGTCCGTCCTGGGTCTGAACGAAACCGGAGACACTTTCCTCGCATATCCATCGATCTCCAAGTACGTCTGGACGATCACCAACTGATTCCCTCATCTTGGGTGTATAGCCCAATCAAGATCATCAGTAATCACCCAAACGATGTGAAGACTTCCGGTCTTCGACCACCGTCTTCATCTTCGACACCACGTCGAAACAGTTATTCAGAATGGGATAAACCCGGTCTTTCTGAATAACTCGCGTATATATTATAAAAGTGTTACACAAACACAACATACGCCTCATTCCAATTCAGAATATTCTTTTATTCAAATATTCTTATACTTTGGGAAAGGTTCCCATTAATTTTATCAAAGATAAATTCTTGAAATTTATTCTTTAATCTTCTTTTGAATATCAATTCAAACTAGTCGGGATTAGCGAACCACACCGAAGTAATCATTTATTTTATTTCCCAATCGAACCTATTCATCCCATGAAGTAAAACTGGTCATACTTCATATCTAACACCACGGTGTTATCGGTAAATTCAGTTACCATTTCACGTTCAAATCTAATTAAAGATTTAACTATCGCCTGGAGCAAAACTGGTGATACTCCATTCTCGATCATTTCTATCTTATTAAAGATTCATTAAAACTCCACTTAGTTTTAATCTTTAACTGGGTTAAAGAACCAATGTCATTTAAAACACGATTCACGATAAACCCAATATCACATCACATTTCAATCAGTCCCTAACCGTAAATTAACAAGTGAGCAATTCCCTAAGTATTAACCCCGAAGGCCGAAACCAACATCAGATCAATACCCAAGAAACCATTCAACTTAACTAATCTTTAGTTAATTTCTGATTTTCTTAACTCCATTGGGTCTAAGAATAGTATTATTAAAGATACCGTCCACGACAACCCAAAATCACATTCCATTAATTATCGGGTTAAAGAGCAAATGTTATTTAAAACACCGTTCACGATAAACCCAAAAATCAATTCCAATTCAATTCCAATTAAATATTATTTAATTGGTACCCTTCATTAAATCTAAACAAAAAGATTTAATCTTTTTCACAACTGGGTTTAAGAACAACGTTAATGAAGATACCATTCACGACAAACCCAAATCACATTTGATATTAAATACAAGGCTCTGAATAGAAAATATATCGGCTTATATTCAATATCAAATTCTACGAGCAACAAATATCGTATTGGAAATAACAATATAAATATCTTTCAAATTCCCATAACAATATCTGTAGCATCACGAAATCCAACACCGAAATATTCCGAAGACAATTTCGATTCAAATCCATTCCAATTCAACTATTGAAATTTCTGGTTACTTTTAAAACCATTTCAAATCCAATTTATTTAATTAAAAATAAATGGATTTTAATTCTAGTTCAAACTAGTTCATTTCGATAAAAATCTATTTTTATCTTTTCAAATATGGAGTTTTTCATCCTAATTTTTCACAAATCATTTCTTATGATTTTACACAAATTATTACTATTTTTAATAATTTTATCAAGGCCTGTACAGTCGATTTCCATCAATGGCCATCGAACTGCACTTACAGCGACCTTTTCTAAATTTGATTTGGACATAATTCCAAATCCAACCGTTAGATTTCGAGTCTCTAATATTCATTAGAAAACTCTTTTAGATACGAACCCAACGGTTCCGGTTTTAGGAGAATCCGACGGTCGGATCTCCCGCAACATCAATTCGAAGTCAATGGTCGAAATTCACGAACTGCCGCAGCGCGGCGCATTCTATTCAGGCCATTATATTATATATATATATAATATATATTTCGTCGATTTCCTTTCAAAACGATTTTAACTTCGATCTCAAATTCAAATCAAAATTGAATTTTCAAATATAAATTCGTTTTAAATTCATTTCAAATCGATTTCAATTCTATTTCAATTTAATTCGAATTTCAAATCACTTTAATTTAATTTGAATTTCAAATCACTTCAATTTAATTCGAATTTCAATTCACTTCAATTTATCATATTTTGAAATCACTTCCTTTTCTATATTCATTTTAAAACGAATATAATTGATATAAATATCGTTCACGTCCAAAATGGCGTCAATCTAATCAACACGGCTTTTATTCAACACATGAATATATATTTCTATTCTTTATTTTCCAAATTAGAATGAGGCCCAATCAATTACCATATAATGTTAATTATATGGATTTTCTACAACACATGTATATAATAGCAACGATAAATAATCAACCATCATCCAGAGTGCACCACACAACTGCATAAGCATTAAATATAAATAATTAACGCTTACACAGTCTGTCGACCAATCGATCGACATACAACTAAACAATCGGGATTAGTGTACATCAAATATCATCCCAATACCCGTGTGGGGTTTCAATCAATCAATCACAGTTTTTATTTGTTCAGTTGGGCGATGTGTAAAATTTATCGTCCCAATCAATATCAGTCAAAGGTGTGGGTATAAACAAATCATCTTATTTGTTTATAAATATTCTTTTCATTTTATATACACGTTAAAAATTCTATCTTTAACTATAAAATATTTTCTATATAAATATTTTATTTCATTTCACATCACATCACACAATCAATTTTCACAACAACATGCAATCAATCAAACAAGCCGTCCATGGTCTGTGGACGACGGGTGTCGATTGCTACTAAACACCGTCTGCATCCTAGTATATATCACATAACTAGAAAATAAAATTAAAGGTGAGGAGTTCTCACAGAGGGTTCCACTCCACCGTGCTTTGCTTTTGAACTTGCTGAACATCTAGATTCCTTTGAAATTCCAATTCAGTTCTTTTCCCGCTGTTCACATTAAAAATTATATTTTTATCCTTCATTCAATAAATAAAAATTCTATTTTTATTTCATATATTTTTACAACGCTTATTTATATATAAAAATTATATTTTTATATTTCTACTTCTTATATAAAGATCGAATTTTTATTATCTATATAATATAAAAATCAGATTTTTAATATGCCACTAGTATAAAAATTATATTTTTAACTTCTCTATTATATAAAAATTATATTTTTGTAGCTTCTAATATATAAGAATTTCAACTTTGCGGTGTTAAAAAACTCAACTTTTCTCATGTTATTCATATATAAAAACATAAACTTTTCACATAAGAAAATCCATTCTTTTATCATAAGAAAATCAAATCTCTTTACATATAAAAGATCATTCCTTTATCATATTTAAAAATCTATACTTTATATATTTAAAACTAATCTTTATAAAAAAAACTCGTCTTTATACTAAAAAAAAAACTAGTCTTTCTACTTAAAAAAAAGAAAAATCAACCCTTTTCCTTCTTAAAAATCTGTTCTTTTTTCCTTTAAAAATCTATGCTAAGTTCAGAAGAAAAAAAAGAAAAGAATAAATAAAAATATGAAAGCTTACAGCGTCGATTGGAGGGAAAAAGGGGGGGTTCACGTCGATGGTCAGAGGTAGGGGGAGGCTTGGCTAGGCGCGTCCGATCAAGGAGGAGGCGGAGGGGGTTGCTGTCGTGGGGGGGAACTGGGCTCGATTCAGAAGAGGACGGGGGAGAAAGAAGCGGAGGAGGGCGCTGCGGGGTTCAGGGGTCGGAGGCGCACAGGCCTGAGGAGGAGGTGGCGGAGGGATCAGCGGCGGGGAGGGCTAGGGCGTGCGGTGTACGAGAGGAGGAAGTCGGGGAAGAAGAAGAAGGGGGATCGAGAAGAGGGGGCAGCGGGGATGTGGATGGGGCGGCGCCTCCTCGGAAGCGGCGGTGGCAGCAGCGCCGCTGCGGCGGCGGTTTGGGGTACCGCGCCCCCTTTCCCCTTTTCTTTTTTTATTTTATTTTTGATTTTGAACGAAAATGAAGAGAGAGAGGAGGGAGGAGGGGTGTATTAATATTTAATTTAATTATTTATTTTAATTTATTTCTCCTTTAAGTTGACTTTTCATCCGAACCCCGATTTGAACCCAACGACTGTTGTCCCTAGCATATTACCCCCATTCCGAACACAATGGAATATGTATCGTAAGCTGATTCGATTGTTTCAATCAGTTTCCGTCAAAATCAACATATAACTCTATATATTGAATTTGAACGCGCATTTCAATTTACCGGGGTCACATACTAACTCGAAAAATTCCAGAAAAATATTTTCTGGCTTCATATTGATGATACGGTCCTAACAAAACTAGTTTCGTCGAATTCTGAGATCGTTTGAGAAATGGCCAATTTCCAGTCGATTAAAATCAACTGAAACTGGTCAAACGCGTTTTCTTTTGCCACGCTCACATATTGATTCGAAAAATTATGAAAATTGGAATCTAGCAATAACTTGACATCACGGATCCAACAAAAGTGGTTTCGTCGAAATCCGAGGACGTTTGCAAAATGGCTATTTTTAAGGGCCAGAATTCCATAGCGACTATTCTGAAAATTCATTTGGCCATATCTTTTGATTCCCATTATGAAATTTTGATTTTTCGGATTCATTGGAAAGATATTCTCAAATAGATTCTATTATTTTTGGTTTCGCTTAATTCCAGTTTATTTTGCACCCGGTACATTCATTTGAAGTTTGAAATCGAATTATCGAACTACCGCGCCATTTTCAATTCCTTTTATAATTTAAAATATTTATATTCTAACGACGATCTATATAATATATACGTTCGAATTCTTTTCAAAATGAATTTCTCGTCGTTTTTGTTTAAAATAATCTATTTTAAATATTCAAAATTCACTAAAATTGCCAAAATAAAAATTTTAAACTGGCCCAGATTTTCGGGTTGTTACAATCTCCCCCACTTAAAACTTTTCATCCCCGAAAAGGAACAAAGTCGAAAGTGGTTTGATTAACCAACTCTACTTTCATTGTTTTGATTACGGCTTAAGTTCTTCAACTTTTCAGTTTCTTAGAACTTTTCAATTTTTTCAAAAATTTGGCTAACACCCTAAATTTTCAAAAAATTTCGCCATAACCTCCCCTGCACCAGGGACTTCGGGATATTTCATATAGCCTCCCATGGCCTTCTTCAATCCAAAAGAAAAAGAAAAAGCCAAGCGGCTAGCCAATCGGCTCACAAAATCACCCAAAACTCAAGAAATACAATAAACATGTACCTATTTGTCAGGCAAACAATTTTATTCCTCTTCTCTAGCCTCCTTGCTATGACCTGTTCAATAGATACGCATGTACATGCATGCAAATGTGACAAAATTTCAATACAATTCAATATTTGACCAATTTGGTTAAAGGTTCAACATTTAATTATTTAAACAATAATCAAACAACACAACCATCAATCAATTAGTGAATTATCATTTCAAATTCATAATTTTGATACATAGTCAAAAATCACATTTTGATGCCAATTCACAACAATATGCCCTATCTAATTTTGGTTCTCACACTAGTCTATGGAAATATATAAATATCACACCTTCGAAACACGAAAATAAATTCTAATGATGACGCGTCAATCATCAGAATCATGTCCGAGCGACTAGAGTGTGATTCTATATCTATCGAATATATTTGAGGCTTCAATACACGTGGATCAGACATATACTAAAATCTCTATATACTTGATTGTCCAAATCAATATAAATAAATAATCAAATACGTATAATTAATTTAAACTTTCAAAACATTTTTTTTTCAATTTAAAAACATACTCTTCACACTCGTTCTAGGATACTAGTGATCCCATCTCTAACGAGTCATTCCCATTGGATATTACTAATCCAATCTCTGATGAATCCTTTCGTATGGTTCTAATGTGTCTTGTTCTCTGAGCTTTGTAAACCAAAGCTCCGATACCATTGTAACAAAAAGGAATTTCGCTCGATCCGAATCAGTCGCTAAACCGACCAAGACCGTTCGAAACCCCTGATTGTTTTGAGAACACGACAAATCAGAATACGGAAGAACATTTCATTGTTATTACAACAATTCATCAGAATACAAGAATATACAGAGTATTAACAAATAAAATACATTCGATAAATATCAGAGATTACAATAAATTACATAGCAGCGGAAGATAATACAAAATACAACTGAAGGAGATATACAGATACAAAGCTTTCCGGATATCGTTCCAGCTGTAAACCAGGATCCTGTGAATATAAATCTGCAAAACAAAAACTACTAGCTGCCCGTGTCAAAATAAGGGCACCCAGAGTTTAGGTTAAAACAATAAACTCCAGGTCAGTCATGTGACTGGTGTGAGAACTAAAACAGGTATAAATCTTTATTTTAAAGTTAGGTAAATCAAGGGACCACGCCGTATAACACGGAACGGGTTTCCTCCCAAGAATACCAGTGCATAAAACAACAGCGCAATGCTAAATAAAGAAAAAATGAAGCTATTATAAGACCCAGGTTCCATCACACAATGCAACGCAAGCCGGAGGATAGGGTTTTACCTTATAATAGCCAAAGCATGCTTGATACGTTTAAAACAAATCATTTGATACTATAATAAGTGCATAGTGTTCAAAACAGTTTCAATTCATAAGTATCAATCATAGACGGCATGGGTACCATATATCATGTCGCCATACTAGGCTCTACAATCAAAACCGCAAAGTCACGTATTTGGAAATTGGATTTCCATCTATGAACTGAGGCAAGGGATCGTCCTCTACCGATTCGAGACAATCTAGCCCATGTCTCAGGATCAGAACGCATCAACCCTTTGGATTGTCAGGGCCGGTCCACCGATGTGGATTATTATGCCTGAACACTACGTTTCCCCGCCCTTTGGGGCGTAAATGAGTCCACTGACTCTATCGGACTCGGATCGTCCGATCTAACCGAGGCGCCTCGCAACAGCAACAACCACACAGGTGAAAAGTATATAAATGTCAGGGCTGGTAGGTCACTGACACCACCCTAGCTAGAAGGAAACGCATGCCCTCCCTGATGTCCTCTCCCGTTTCTGGTTCACAACCGGGGTGTGAGGCTCGCGAATTCACGTTACACAAAGCTACGCCACAAAGGCCGTGCTTTGATCATCAACCACAAGACTCTGCTTTTCAACAGAAGCCTTGATCATTTGCATCTTAGCATGCCACACAGGAAATTCACGCTATGCAACTGATATCAATCACACAGAATGAAATCCGATGTCAGACACACAGTCCATACAAGTCCGTCCTGGGTCTGAACGAAACCGGAGGCACTTTCCTCGCATATCCATCGATCTCCAAGTACGTCTGGACGATCACCAACTGATTCCCTCATCTTGGGTGTACAACCCAATCAAGATCATCAGTAATCACCCAAACGATGTGAAGACTTCCGGTCTTTGACCACCGTCTTCATCTTCGACACCACGTCAAAACAGTTATTCCAAATGGGATAAACCAGGTCTTTCTGAACAACTCGCGTATATATTATAAAAGTGTTACACAAACACAACATACGCCTCATTCCAATTCAGAATATTCTTTTATTCAAATATTCTTATACTTTGGGAAAGGTTCCCATTAATTTTATCAAAGAAAAATTCTTGAAATTTATTCTTTAATCTTCTTTTGAATATCAATTCAAACTAGTCGGGATTAGCGAACCACACCGAAGTAATCATTTATTTTATTTCCCAATCCCAACCTATTCATCCCATGAAGTAAAACTGGTCATACTTCATATCTAGCACCACGGTGTTATCGGTAAATTCAATTACCATTTCACGTTCAAATCTAATTAAAGATTTAACTATCGCCTGGAGCAAAACTGGTGATACTCCATTCTCGATCATTTCTATCTTATTAAAGATTCATTAAAACTCCACTTAGTTTTAATCTTTAAATGGGTTAAAGAACCAATGTCATTTAAAACACGATTCACGATAAACCCAATATCGCATCACATTTCAATCAGTCCCTAACCGTAAATTAACAAGTGAGCAATTCCCTAAGTATTAACCCCGAAGGCCGAAACCAACATCAGATCAATACCCAAGAAACCATTCAACTTAACTAATCTTTAGTTAATTTCTGATTTTCTTAACTCCATTGGGTCTAAGAACAGTATTATTAAAGATACCATTCACGACAACCCCAAATCACATTCCATTAATTATCGGGTTAAAGAACAAATGTTATTTAAAACACCGTTCACGATAAACCCAAAAATCAATTCCAATTCAATTCCAAATAAATATTATTTAATTGGTACCCTTCATTAAATCTAAACAAAAAGATTTAATCTTTATCACAACTGGGTTTAAGAACAGCGTTAATGAAGACACCATTCACGACAAACCCAAATCACATTTGATATTAAATACAAGGCTCTGAATAGAAAATATATCGGCTTATATTCAATATCAAATTCTACGACCAACAAATATCGTATTGGAAATAACGATATAAATATCTTTCAAATTCCCATAACAATATATGTAGCATCACGAAATCCAACACCGAAATATTCCGAAGACAATTTCGATTCAAATCCATTCCAATTCAACTATTGGAATTTCTGGTTACTTTTAAAACCATTTCAAATCCAATTTATTTAATTAAAAATAAATGGATTTTAATTCTAGTTCAAACTAGTTCATTTCAATAAAAATCTATTTTTATCTTTTCTAATACGGAGTTTTTCATCCCAATTCTTCACAAATCATTTCTTATGATTTTACACAAATTATTACTATTTTTAATAATTTTATCAAGGCCCGTACAGTCGATTTCCATCAATGGCCATCGAACTGCACTTACAGCGACCTTTTCTAAATTTTATTTGGACATAATTCCAAATCCAACCGTTAGATTTCAGATCACTAATATTCATTAGAAAGCTCTTTTAGATACGAACCCAACGGTTCCGGTTTTAGGAGAATCCGACGGTCGGATCTCCCGCAACGTCAATTCGAAGTCAATGGTCGAAATTCACGAACTGCCGCAGCGCGACGCGTTCTATTCAGGCCATTATATTATATATATATATAACATATATTTCATTGATTTCCTTTTAAAACGATTTTAACTTCCATCTCAAATTCAAATCAAAATTGAATTTTCAAATATAAATTCGTTTTAAATTCATTTCAAATCGATTTCAATTCTATTTCAATTTAATTCGAATTTCAAATCACTTTAATTTAATTTGAATTTCAAATCACTTCAATTTAATTCAAATTTCAATTCACTTCAATTTATCAGATTTTGAAATCACTTCCTTTTCTATATTCATTTTAAAACGAATATAATTGATATAAATATCGTTCACGTCCAAAATGGCGTCAATCTAATCAACACGGCTTTTATTCAACACATGAATATGTATTTCTATTCTTTATTTTCCAAATTAGAATGAGGCCCAATCAATTACCATATAATGTTAATTATATGGATTTTCTACAACACATGTATATAATAGCAACGATAAATAATCAACCATCATCCAGAGTGCACCACACAACTGCATAAGCATTAAATATAAATAATTAACGCTTACACAGTCTGTCGACCAATCGATCGACATACAACTAAACAATCGGGATTAGTGTACATCAAATATCATCCCAATACCCGTGTGGGGTTTCAATCAATCAACCACAGTTTTTATTTGTGCAGTTGGGCGATGTGTAAAATTTATCGTCCCAATCAATATCAGTCAAAGGTGTGGGTATAAACAAATCATCTGATTTGTTTATAAATATTATTTTCATTTTATATACACGTTAAAAATTCTATTTTTAACTATAAAATATTTTCTATATAAATATTTTATTTCATTTCACATCACATCACACAATCAATTTTCACAACAACATGCAATCAATCAAACAAGCTGTCCATGGTCTGTGGACGACGGGTGTCGGGTGCTACTAAACACCGTCTGCATCCTAGTATATATCACATAACTAGGAAAAAAATTAAAGGTGAGGAGTTCTCACAGAGGGTTCCACTCCGCCGTGCTTTGCTTTTGAACTTGCTGAACATCTAGATTCCTTTGAAATTCCAATTCAGTTCTTTTCCCGCTGTTCACAATAAAAATTATATTTTTATCCTTCATTCAATAAATAAAAATTCTATTTTTATTTCATATATTTTTACAACGCTTATTTATATATAAAAATTATATTTTTATATTTCTACTTCTTATATAAAGATCGAATTTTTATTATCTATATAATATAAAAATCAGATTTTTAATATGCCACTAGTATAAAAATTATATTTTTAACTTCTCTATTATATAAAAATTATATTTTTATAGCTTCTAATATATAAAAATTTCAACTTTGCGGTGTTAAAAACTCAACTTTTCTCATGTTATTCATATATAAAAACATAAACTTTTCACATAAGAAAATCCATTTTTTATCATAAGAAAATCAAATCTCTTTACATATGAAAGATCATTCCTTTATCATATTTAAAAATCTATACTTTATATATTTAAAACTAATCTTTATAAAAAAAAATCGTCTTTATACTAAAAAAAAACTAGTCTTTCTACTTAAAAAAAAGAAAAATCAACCCTTTTCCTTCTTAAAAATCTGTTCTTTTTTTCTTTAAAAATCTATGCTAAGTTCAGAAGAAAAAAATGAAAAGAATAAATAAAAATATGAAAGCTTACAGCGTCGATTGGAGGGAAAAAGGGGGGGTTCACGTCGATGGTCAGAGGTAGGGGGAGGCTTGGCTAGGCGCGTCCGATCAAGGAGGAGGCGGAGGGGGTTGCTGTCGTGGGGGGAAACTGGGCTCGATTCAGAAGAGGACGGGGGAGAAAGAAGCGGAGGAGGGCGCTGCGGGGTTCAGGGGTCGGAGGCGCACCGGCCTGAGGAGGAGGTGGCAGAGGGATCGGCGGCGGGGAGGGCTAGGGCGTGGGGTGTACGAGAGTAGGAAGTCGGGGAAGAAGAAGAAGGGGGATCGAGAAGAGGGGGCAGCAGGGATATGGATGGGGCGGCGCCTCCTCGGAAGCAGCGGTGGCAGCAGCGCCGCTGCGGCGGCGGTTTGGCGTACCACGCCCCCTTTCCCCCTTTTTTTTGATTTTGAACGAAAATGAAGAGAGAGAGGAGGGAGGAGGGCTGTATTAATATTTAATTTAATTATTTATTTTAATTTATTTCTCCTTTAAGTTGACTTTTCATCCGAACCCCGATTCGAACCCAACGACTGTCGTCCCTAGCATATTACCCCCATTCCGAACACAATGGGATATGTATCGTAAGCTGATTCGATTGTTTCGATCAGTTTCCGTCAAAATCAACATATAACTCTATATATTGAATTTGAACGCGCATTTCAATTTATCAGGGTCACATACTAACTCGAAAAATTCCATAAAAATATTTTCTGGCTTCATATTGACGATACGGTCCTAATAAAACCAGTTTCGTCGAATTCTGAGATCGTTTGAGAAACGACCAATTTCCAGTCGATTAAAATCAACTGAAACTGGTCAAACGCGTTTTCTTTTGCCATGCTCACATATTGATTCGAAAAATTATAAAAATTGGAATCTAGCAATAACTTGACATCACGGATCCAACAGAAGTGGTTTCGTCGAAATCCGAGGTCGTTTGCAAAATGGCTATTTTTAAGGGCCAGAATTCCATAGCGACTATTCTGAAAATTCATTTGGCCATATCTTTTGATTCCCATTATGAAATTTTGATTTTTCGGATTCGTTGGACAGATATTCTCAAATAGATTCTAATATTTTTGGTTTCGCTAAATTCCGGTTTATTTTGCACCCGGTACATTCATTTGAAGTTTGAAATCGAATTATCGAACTACCGCGCCATTTTCAATTCCTTTTATAATTTAAAATAAATATTTATATTCTAACGACGATCTATATAATATATACGTTCGAATTCTTTTCAAAATAAATTTCTCGTCATTTTTATTTAAAATAATCTATTTTAAATATTCAAAATTCACTAAAATTACCAAAATAAAAATTTTAAACTGGCCCAGATTTTCGGGTTGTTACAGTACTGCACGTATGTATGTAGTTGTTAAATAAATGCATGAAAAGTTTCATGTATTTAAAATATGTGCATGCATGTATGCGTTTATACTGCAGTTTTGATGCAGAATTGAAATAAAAGCATACACGTATGCAACTAATTGAATTATATGCATCTTTTGATGCATTTCACTACATTTCGTTGTTTTTGTGTAATTTTTGATTTGACGTTGTTTTTGATGTTTTTTTGATCTGATTTTTTTCATGATTAATTGTTTTAAATAATTACGAATTTACGCATTTTTTTTAATTTTTATTTTATTTTTTATTTGTAAATTTTTGAAAAATAGGGACTAAATTTACATTAAGTTTATGACAGGATGTGAGCCTAATTTAAAACCTTAACAGTGATCTGTAAAAAACGCACCCTTTGATTTATTAAGTAAAATATAAAAGTTGAATTTTGAACCCATAATAATTTGGAAAGTCAATGTAAATTACTTTAAAAGGTTTATATAAGTATATAATAGTTTTCTAAGATATTTTGAAGTATCACAGAATAATGGTTATTACAGTTAAAACAGAGCTTGTCGCACAGCGGCAATTCGTATATTTTAGATGCAAACTTTAAATGCTTTTAACTTTTGCAATCTAAATCGGATTTCCATGAAATGAAAAACGTTTGATTTCCATTAACATGAGCTTTCAAATGAGTGAAAGCGGATTTTAATTATGAGTCATAATTTTCAAGGTATGTTTAAAACCGTTTTGGAAAAGGTCGCTGTAAGAGCAGTTGTCAACCATAACTATAAAAAAACCTATTTTTAATTGTTTGAAAAAAATATGGCAAAATTAGTAAAATCATTATAAATTATGTAAAAAAAATTGAATTGTAAAGTTTAAGTTTTGGCTAAGATAATCGATATTTAGATCAAAGTAGTTAAGATAACTGTTTTGTACCATTTTTTTAACGCTATGGTAACGCTTTCTTTGAAAACAATCTATTTTGAAGTTTTAAACCGCGAACCGTTTTCCAAACTATAAGTAATCATTTGTAAATGATTGGTGGAATGTTTTCAAATATTTAAAAGTATTGAAAATGTTTTATATGGAAATTAAATTGATTTATTTGATACTAAAACGGGGTTTTCAATTTTAAATAATTGGATATGGTTGGAGATAAATCTTTGAATGTTTGATATTAATCCGGTAGATGATGACTCTTACTATTTGAGGTATTTAAAAGGAAGTTCACAGTTATTCCGCTTATAGTGTGAGTTGGATACAGAGATTAATATTAAGTAAATGATATTTCTTTCCAGATCTAATGTCAAAGAGTTGGATAAATCTTTTAATTAAGATATGTGTTTCCCAATCTGATTGGGATAAGTTGGATAGAAATAATCTTCGGATATTTGATTTGAAATTCTTTGGTATAAACGTATACTATTTGAGGAATTTGGAAGATATTATTATTATTATATCGTTATTCCACTTATAGCATTTGTTGATTATGAGAATTGATATCGAATATAAGTAGATACAATTTCTGTGTAACTTATGTTCAATATCGATTGATTTGGGTTTTGTCGTGAATCATATCTTCAATAATATCGTTCTTGAAACCCAATGAGATATAATTATGGAAATTCATATCGTAATTTGAAGATTTAATCAAATCTTTGTTTTGAGGAAATTAAAAGTGAGTAATTGCAAAGAAAGTATAATCTTTTAGTTAAGATTAAAGAATAGAATACTAGAAAATCAATTTAATTAGAAACTATGGTTGAGATGTGGATTAAGGATTTTCAAAGGAAATTGGATTTCGATAACGAGTTATTGAATGGAAACTTAATTAAGGTTCTGAGGGTAAATTATGTTTGATTTAAGGGATGAGTGTTAAAAGAGATTGGTTTGGTCACGAAGTATAATTTTTTAAATTAAAGAGTATAGGGTTGTTTAATTGCTCAGATACAGTTTTCTCGCCCAGTTAGTTTTGCTGATGTTGCCAGTCAAACTTAAATTGATTTTTCCAAAAAACATATTGTTCTTTTTTTTAAGCTTAAAGAATACTTACTGAATCATAGCTTCTATATCTGCTTTGATTGTTGTAGTTTACAAATTAAAACTGTTCCTATACTATAGTTGCCTTAATTCGATCCATAATTACTATACCTGAAGCATTACAAAACCTTTGTTACTATCCTGATTACAATAGTTTACAATTTATTATTCTCTTTTCCCTCATTTAATAACTTCCGCTAAAGTTCAGGATCTGGATTTTTCAAGTGGTGGCTAAGGTAGTGTGGACTGACATGTCTCTCAATCGACCAACAGGAGTGGATCATGCCAGCATGGAGTTCTCGCATGCAAGTTTCAAGGCAAGCTTTCCTACAATTACACAATATTATAGTTAATATATTTCCATAAAGGTAGTTGATGTAAAATTATTGGTTTGCTTCTGATGTCAATTGACAATAGAGTTCATATCTCCTATCATTTAAAAATAATGGCATGGAAAAAAAATTCTCCATTGTTTTTACTAATTTCGTGCCAAGTTCTTCATATGAAAGGTATATACACTACAAGAGGAACAGGGGTTTCCAATGGCCAGGGGCCGTTGGCGGCCGTTGGAAACCCCGTTGGAAGTCGTTGGTCAATCCGTTGGTACACGGATCAACGACTTCCAACGACTTCCAACACAAACGACGCTTAATTTCCAACGGCTTCCAACTGATAAATAAGGACATGTGTATGATGTTTTGAGCAAATAGGCCATTGGAAGCCGTTTGTATGGAATGACCTGTAAGTCGTCGCAAGCCGTTGGTCGCCGTTGAAAATCTAGGTGTTTTTTTACAGATTTTAGATTTACCACTACAAGCCACACAACAAATATAAAACATTCCGAACTGCTCCATTTCGAGCATATAACTCACAATCTCAACCATATATACACCCAAACACAATACGAAATAAAAAACAAACACAAAACACATAAATTAACTAATATTTACATAACATTACCACCAAACTTCGCCAAAACAACACCAAACCATCACCATGTCCAAAATAACATAACCATCTCCAAACAACATAACCAACACCATGTCCAAACCGTACCATCACCAAACCATCATAACATCATGTCCAAACCATCATAACAAAATATATACAACTACCATGCATGTAGCAAGCCTCACCAACTCTCAAAACACATCAAAACAAGCTAACCTGATCAACTCACTCCCCCTAAAGATGAAGGTGTCGTACCGTGCTAGGCAATGTATTCCGCCAATCGCTGGTTAAGCAACTCCATCCGCTCTTCACGGCGACGATCACGTTCATGAAGCTCTGCAATCTGCGCTTTCAACTGTGCGATTTCTTCCTTTTCCTGAGCCTTCTGATACATCTGCTGAGATGCTGTAATCTGTATATAATTTTAGATTTTCAGTATTTCATAATAGTAGTTCGAATACATTTGAGTTTTTATTATAAATTTTCGTATTACCTCTAGATTTCCATAACCATATCGTCTGTTTCGGGTAGCAGGATCCATGACAGCATCAAATATCTTGTCCTCATCTTCCTTGGTCAGCTCAGTCCTCCCTGTAGCTTCCAGTACCTGCTCCCTTTGCTCCTGAAATTTCTCCTGTTAAACAAAAATAAAATAAATTTAGATAACACTATTTTAATTAAATTATAAGTGATTGACATTGAAAAATGTTTATTTTATGACTCTTATGCTTTATCTTTTGTAAATAAGTAAATGATACTTTGGGTATTTTTTTATGTGTTTTTACAGATTCCAAGCGTTGCCTCCTGCAATTCAAATCAAAGGTCAACTACAAGAAAGAGCTACTTCCTCACATCAAATTCATTTCAATTGCAAAAGAAGTAGTAGCTCACTGGTAAAGGCATAGGAATTGGTGTTGAGAGACCTGAGTTCGAACCCCATCAAGCTCACTTTTTGCCAAAGAAACGGAGCGCGTTCACACTGGCCCTTTGCTTTCAGAAATATTTGGATTAGTGTTATGTTATATATATACATACACACATTCATGTGTATGTATGATGTGCACCAATTAACATTTCAGCAATAGCCATATTCTTATCATGGAATTAAATTCAAATCATTCAATTTCAATTAGAAGAATTTCTGATTGAATTGTTGCCAAGAAGAAAAATCAATTTTGAAGATTTTATCTTATATTGCCTTTGGAGTCTGATAAGCGTCCTTGTTTGGAAGAATTAATTATATGCAATCTTTTATCAATCAATTAGCCACATGAGACAATTGAGAGATATGGAAAATATTTACCATGATATGCCCAGATTTTCTCCAATCAAGCTGAGTCAAGGAAGGCAAGAGATATTCATGAATGAGGAGGCCCATTTATTCATAAACCTAATTGGTTTTTCCATTCTCATCTATAAATATGTGTTGTAACCATTGTAAAAATTCATTCATTCTTCTGTACTCTCTTTCAGTTTTAATAAAGCTTTCTTTTCTTTAGTTTCTGCATTCTATTTTCATGGCAAATTGTGTTGTCTAGTCAATTAGATTTGCTAGAACACAATTTGCTATTGCTTCTATTTTTCTTACTAGTGATTGACCGTCTGATTAGATTCAGCGGTAATCCTAGTTTTTATTTTCAGTTGTTGATTTCTTTTCTGCAATTTTATTTCCAGTGTTCTATTTTATTTTAATCATTGAATTTATTACAGATCCGATTAGATTCGAATCTGTAGTGAATTTAATTGCATCTTTTAATTGTAGTTTCACTTTTTTTATTTTGTTTTGCAAAAATCAACCTCTAAGCTTTGTCTAACTCGCCCAAGAGATTAGATAAATAATTGATTTAATTCACCTCCCTGTGTTCGACCTGTATGCTACACACCTGTATGCTTGCAGAATTTAATTTAAATGTCGCGCTTTTCTAATTCATAGACTAGCGACGATCAAGTTTTTGGCGCCGTTGCCGGGGAGGTAACGTTAAATTTTATTATTTATTTAATTTCTGATTCGTGTTAGTTTTTATTTTTATTTTTGTTTTGCTAAAAAAAATCTCTTTATTGGTTGATTTGGTATTAAACATTGGTGCTAGAATCCTCTAAATAAGAGAAGAAGAAAAATCTTTCCATTTTTCTTTTGTTTCTTTCTTGTTTTCAACTTCATTCTCCCTTCTCCTTTCTTTCATTTATTATTTTTTTCCCTTTTTACAAATTCATTCATTTTCTTTTTTGAAAAAAAAAGAACTTACCAACTTTTTCCTTATATTCTTTCCTTATTTCTTATTTCTGTCCATTACTTTCCAACCACCATTACAAAAAAAAAAGTCATTTTTTTTTCTTTCCATCTACTCCTTCCTGCCTTGTACCTCTTTTTGGTTGCTAATACATTAGTCCTCTTTCCTCTACACAAATTTCTTTTCTAAAAAAAAAAAAACTCAGACTTTCTTCTTTTCTTTTACAGCCAATACTATCACATTCCCCATACATACACAAATTCGCCTACCACATCAACAAACTCATCTTCACAAGCTTCCAGTCCACCGCAAACCCAGATCACCTTACTGTCCCCACATCATCTTCACATCATACCCAAATCACCAGACTGAACAACTCTACCTTCAATACACCCCACAAACACTCCATCGCGTCAACAAACCCAGTTCTGCCGTGCACCCCTTCGCTGCCGTACCAACCCACCACAAGTCCCACACCTCTCCCTTTCACATATTCACCAGCCAAATCCGTTCATCCCCACATCAAATCATCACAAACTAGTTCACAACCCAGACCCCAATTTTTCAAACAACGACCTTTCTTCCTTGACCAAACCACCCTCACCAACTTTCATCACCTTTTTGTCCAAGTCCTGAAACGCCAATTCTTTTCACTCCTAACGTCCCTTTCTGACCAAGTCTACACCCAAAAACAATCATCATTCGCAACCCTGCATCATCTTAACAACCTTCTCCAAACCACGCTACTTCAAAAACTCCACCCACCCTCGATTAGAACAGCCTCACGCACACTTCCCAATCACCGTCCTCACCACCGCAAGCCTTTGACAGCAACCAAAACTCACGCAACCCCCCTCTGTCCACGGTCCACACCCGTACCACACTTGAAAATCCAATTCGAACAACCCAGACCCGATTCGGAGATCCCCCTTTTCGACTTCAACATACCAAAAATCGAACGGACCCGAATTCCAAGTTACCACAATTGAGATACTCCGCCTCCAAAGTAACTCTGGCGTTGTTTCACTCGCGATAACCCGCTGCGCTACAGCGTAAACTCCAGCTATCATCAACCAGCGTCTGCGTCCCTTTTCGTTTTTTTGTTTCTCGTCTTTCTGATTTTGCGTTTCTCATTTTTTGTTAAGTAGAAGAGGAGTGCAAAGAAACTTGATTTGGGGATTTGTTCGTGACAGCCGTGTGGGTAGGTTACTTAATGAAATCAATTCGGGCTTGTAAAGCTGTAGTGGGTCGGTTTAGGTAGTGTGCCATTTTGATTTTTTTTCGTTTTTCTTTTATTTTGTTTTATTTTCCCTCTATTTTTTCTATATAAAAAAAAATTCGCCTCCTTTTAAGTTGGGTTTGCATTTTTTTCTTTTCATTTTAGTTAACTTTTGAAGTCTTAGATTTTTTTATTTTTATTTTTGTTTCTTTGTTCTTCCCTTCAAAAAAAACGGAGAATTTTTCAAAACTGGTACAGTGGTAGTTAGAAAAAGGTCCAAAAAAATAGAAGGGGATTTGTTCCCGAACCCGTGCCGCAGCGCAGTCAAGCAATTAATAGAAGGGGACAACAACAGAAAGCAGCGGACGATTCAGATGGGTTGGAGCGGTTGCACACCAAGTGGGGTGTGAACGCGCTAGCGCTTCCCAAATTCACTGGAGGACTGCCGATCAAGGTGAAAACTTTTAAAACTCTACAGGTGCTCTGCTGCAAAAGGAAAAAATATATATATAGACAATTGTTGTAAAAAAAAATTAGCAGGGGCAGCGGCTTTGAATGTACAATTTTTAATTTTTGCAATTATTTTGTGTGATTTCTGCATTTCCTTATTCATTCTGTTAAGGGCAACACCCCAATTCACATAAGGTGAGGGATTTCATCACCCTTTCCTTAGCCCACAAATTGCATTTCATCGTATAATCTGACTAATAATAACGGTTAAACATTGGACTTAAGGGAGTCACGGGCTCACCTAGGGCTTAATTATATTGTGATAGTTGATTCATTTGGAACGAATTATTTCTCGGTGTCTAGACTACGGCAGAGAAATAACCGTTTATAAATATTACGGTGATTCGTAAATATTATATCGGTTGTTACTCTGAAGGTACTTAAACCTTCGGCTGCATTGCTAGGGTGATTCCTGGTGCACCGATAACTCCTGTTCGTTAACTGGCTGAGAAATCTTTTGATCTAAGTAATCAAACGTGTCACTTTATAATTTTGGGTTAGGAGCCAATAAGGACAGAAAACTTCATTGTAGCTAATTTCTGTGCTTGCATTTAACAACAATGAGTGAAAAAAGTGTCAGCCAACCAAATTCTCCTAGGGGTTCTCGAATCAACCAAAAATTTCCAACCGAATTGGTTCAAAATCGAGTGAATCAAAATTTTCAAAACTTTGTGGATCAAAACCAAATAAATCAAAATTTTCAAAATCTCAATATCCAAGTGGATAGACCCTTGTCTCTTCGTGATCGATGTTATCCTACTAGGACCGTTCAACCATCTGTCATTGTATTCCCACCAGCTGAAGGAAACAATTTTGAGCTAAAACATTCTTTTATCCAACAAGTTTACTGGATCTGAAAATGCTTATGAATTTCTGAGTGAATTTGAATTGTATGCTTCCACAACAAAAATGCAACAACTATCTAACGAATCGATCAAGCTAAGGCTAATTCCATTTGCACTACTTGAAAGCGCTAAAAGATGGCTAAATTCTCTTCCACGACATTCCATAAGAAGTTGGGATGAATTTGTCACTGCATTCTTGAAAAAGTTTTTCCCTTTCCATAAAACTCTCAAAATTCGAACTGAGATAAACCAATTTTGTCAAAATGAGGGGGAAACTTTTTCAAAATACTTTGAGAGATTCAACCAGCTATTATATAGTTGCCCTCATCATGGAATTCTAAAAGATCACTTATGTCAAATTGCATGTGAAGGGCTAAACTATCAGACTAGAACTCAACTAGAATCAATGTGTGGAGGAGACTTTATGTCTAAAACAGCCGATGAAGTTTGGCGGTTTTTAGAAGATTATTCTGAAAAGGACATGCAGTGGGAATCGATTCGTGTTCCCATTCGTACTTCTACTAGAGGAGTGCATGTCGTGGACCCAAGTCAAATTCCCTTAGAAAATCAAACTCTTCAGGCCGGAGAAGGGTTACCCCAATATTACTCTCAAGACCAAGCCAATGCCATAGCTCAGAATAATCCTTACTCATCCACGTACAACCCTGGTTGGAGGAACCACCCAAACTTTTCTTGGTCAAACCCCAATAATTCGGCTAACCCATCTCACGTGCAACCCTTTATTCCCAATCCGAATTACCAAGGTCCACCCCCCAATTCTCAAACCTCTCAAGCTACACCTCAATCCAAACAACCTTATAGGCACCCCAATTTTCAATCATCAAACCAATCATCTCAATCTTCTCAACCATCACAAGATATTGGGCATTTAGAAAAACAGATGAACTCTTACGAAGCTAAAATAAACTCGCAAGACGCTAAAATGGACCAAATGTTTAATATGATGAAGGAATTTATGAAAACTCATGAGAAGGGAAAATTGCCTAGTCAACCCGAAGTGAATCCAAAGTATAACTCTCGTACTGTAAATTCTTGTGAGGACGAAAATCAAAATCCAGTCAATGCTATTACAACCCTTCGATCTGGAAAGAGGATTGATAACAACGTGGGCGACCCTGACGAACCTTCTAACTCGACCCCAATCCCTAATCTTGATGATCACCCTTTGGCTTCGAATGCCAATTCTTTCAAACCTCCAGTTCCCTCAAGTGTTGGCAATCCCAACAGTTCTTCTCCCAGTGTCGGCAAACCCGACCCACCTTTGAAAATCAATGTTGGCAATCCCAACATTTCATCTTCTACACCCCTACCACCTTCTCCCTCGAATGATGAAACTGATCGTAGAGTCGAAAAACCTATAGCTCCATTTCCCCATAGACTCAACAATAAGAAGAAAGCGGCAAATTTCGATAAAATTTTGGAAATTTTCAAACAAGTCCGTGTGAACATTCCTCTTTTAGACACTATTGAACAAATTCCGCAATATGCTAAATGTCTTAAAGAATTGTGCACACAAAAACGTGCGACCAATGTCCCAAAAACCGCCTTTCTAACTGCGAATACAAGCTCTGTTCTTTCGAATCTTGCCCCAGTCAAGTATAAAGACCCTGGCTGCCCTACGATTGATTGTAAAATAGGAAACACTCACATCTCTCGTGCCCTACTCGACCTTGGTGCCAGTGTCAATCTTCTTCCTTATACTGTGTATCGTCAACTTGGACTAGGGGAGATTAAACCAACAAACATCACACTTCAACTAGCCGATCGATCTGTCAAAAAGCCATTGGGAATTATCGAAGACGTCTTGATACAAATCGAACAGTTTTACTTCCCTGTCGATTTTATAGTTCTAGAAACAGAGCCTGTCTCAAATCCCAACGTTCAAATACCATTGATCTTAGGATGCCCTTTCTTAGCAACCTCTAATGCTGTCATTAATTGTAGGAATGGTCAGCTTCGACTTTCCTTCGGGCACCTAACCATTGAGCTAAACATCTTTAATCTCAACAAACAACCTAGGGATTTTGAGATCGATGAAATTGACATGATTCAAACCACAGTTGATGAAACCTCTAGTGACACTTCTGAAGCCTTGAAAATGTGTCTTGACCATTTCGACTCTGATTTCAATGAACTCGAATACATTTCTGAACTAAACAAAATTCTTGACTCCGACACTTCATCACCTGAATCTAACCAAGGAATGTTGACCAATGTTGATACACAAGAACTTCCTAAGTTAGACCTCAAACCCTTGCCACCAGACCTTAAGTATGCCTACCTAGACTCTTCAAAAACTTTTCCCGTAATCTTGGCCTCCGATCTTACCGAGGACCAAGAAGAAAAACTTTTGGATATCTTGCGGGAAAATAAGGACGCCTTGGGGTGGGAAATTAGCGATATAAAAGGAATTAACCCATCAATTGTGGAACATCGCATACATTTAGTTGATGAGGCTAAACCCACCCGTGAGGCTCCAAGGCGATTAAACCCAAACATGAGAGAAGTGGTCAAGGAGGAGATAATCAAATGTCTAGACAATAACATTATCTATCCCATCTCTGATAGTACTTGGGTGAGTCCGGTACAAGTTGTACCAAAGAAGTCGGGAGTCACAGTGATCAAAAACGACAGTAATGAACTCGTCCCAACAAAAATCAAAACCAAATGGCGTGTGTGCATCGACTATCGAAAGCTTAACTCAGCCACACGAAAAGACCATTTTCCCTTGCCGTTTATTGACCAAATGCTCGAACGCTTAGCGGGACATGAGTACTACTGTTTTCTCGATGGATACTCTGGCTATAACCAAATTCCTGTTGCTTTAGAAGATCAACATAAGACCACCTTTACTTGTCCCTTTGGAACCTTTGCTTATCGTCGCATGCCTTTTGGTCTTTGTAATGCCCCCGCGACTTTCCAAAGGTGTATGATGAGTATTTTCTCTGATATGGTGGAAGAATTCTTGGAAATATTCATGGACGATTTTTCAATATATGGATCATCTTTTTCCCAATGTCTCACTCATTTAGAACTCGTCCTTAAGCGTTGTAAGGAGAAATCACTCGTGCTTAATTGGGAGAAATGCCACTTTATGGTAAAAAGGGGGATAGTTCTAGGTCATGTCGTCTCCAAAGATGGCCTAGAAGTCGATAAATCCAAAATCGATTTGATTGCTAATTTACCTCCTCCTAAGTCTGTCAAAGATGTTCGTTCATTTCTTGGCCATGCGGGATTCTATAGAAGATTCATTAAGGATTTCTCAAAAATTTCAAAACCTCTCTCGAATTTACTTGCCAAAGACGTAAAGTTTGAATTTTCCAATGATTGCAAAACATCTTTTGAAACTCTTAAGTCCATCTTGACCACAACTCCCATCATTCAACCTCCTGATTGGACTCAACCCTTCGAACTTATGTGTGACGCTTCTGATTTTGCTATTGGAGCCATCTTGGGTCAGCGTATCGATAAACTCCCTCGAGTCATTTATTACGCTAGCAAAACTTTAAACGAGGCCCAACTGAATTACTCAACTACTGAAAAGGAATTTTTGGCAGTTGTCTTCGCTCTTGAGAAATTCAGACCATATCTCATAGGATCCAAAGTCATAGTTTACACTGACCATGCTGCCCTACGATATCTGCTTTCTAAAATGGATGCCAAGGCCCGCTTGATTCGTTGGATCCTTCTTCTTCAAGAATTTGATATAGAAATACGAGATAAAAAGGGTTCTGAAAATGTCGTAGCTGATCATCTCTCTCGAATTGTGCACGAAAATGATAACGACACCCAAATCGATGACTATTTTCCTGACGAACAACTCCTTTCGATCTCTAACACCCCTTGGTACGCTGACATTGTGAATTATCTTGTCACACAACAAATGCCCGCTGAATGGTCAAAACAAGATAAACAAAAATTTCTCTCGAAAGTTCGAAACTTCTACTGGGACGACCCATATCTTTTCAAATACTGTCCAGACCAAATCATTCGAAGGTGTGTGCCCGATCATGAACACCAAAGTATTCTCTCCTTCTCACATGACCATGCTTGTGGCGGTCATTTTGGAGCAAGAAAAACTGCTGCAAAAGTTTTGCAAAGCGGTTTTTATTGGCCCACACTGTTCCGTGACGCTTTCGAATTTTGCTCTAAATGCGAGCGATGTCAAAGAACGGGTCGAATCACTAAGCGAAACATGATGCCTCTCAACCCCATTTTAGTGATTGAGTTATTCGATGTTTGGGGCATCGATTTCATGGGACCATTCCCTAACTCATTTGGGAATCTTTACATCCTGCTTGCGGTAGATTATGTCTCAAAATGGGTTGAAGCCATTCCGACCAAAACCAATGACAACAAGGTTGTTGTCAAATTCCTCAAAGAAAACATCTTTTCACGCTTTGGCACACCTCGAGCTATCATTAGCGATAATGGCACTCACTTCTGTAATCGTGCTTTTGAGTCCTTGCTCAAGAAATACTCAATCACACACAAGCTTTCGACCCCCTACCACCCACAAACTAGTGGGCAAGTAGAAGTCTCCAATAGACAAATCAAACAAATTCTTGAGAAAACCGTGAATTCCAATAGAAAGGATTGGTCCGTAAAACTGATTGATGCACTTTGGGCTTTTCGCACTGCTTATAAAACCAATCTAGGGATGTCACCATATCGATTAGTCTTTGGAAAGGCCTGTCACTTACCTCTTGAATTAGAGCATCGCGCTCTTTGGGCCATCAAATTTTTGAACTTTGACTTAGAAAAAGCCGGCTCACATAGGAAGTTACAAATTTCGGAATTAGAGGAATTAAGAAATGAGGCGTATGAAAATGCGAAAATCTACAAAGAAAGAACCAAAGCCCAACACGACAAAAACATACTTCGTAAGGAATTCAACGTAGGTCAAAAAGTTCTTTTATACGACTCTAGACTTCACTTGTTTCCAGGAAAACTCAGATCTCGATGGACTGGACCTTATGTCGTGAAAACAGCATACCCTCATGGAGCAATTGAAATTGAAAATCCTAGGGATGGAAAAGTCTTCAAAGTAAACGGTCAACGACTGAAACCATTTTTGAAATTCGAGCAATATGACGAAGATGACTCTATCGATCTGCATGATCATCCACCATGAAATCAGGTGGTACACGTTCTTTTTCTTTTATTTTTCTTTTTCATTGTTTTATTTTATTTTTATTTTTCTGCCTTAGACAGTTGGGACACTGTCTCAATCAAGTGTGGGGGGGAGTCTGCATTTCATCCATTTTCAATTTTCTTTGTTTTCAATTTTCTTTGTTTTTATTCCTTTTTATTTTCAGCCATTTAAGTAGGACCATCATACATTTTAGATTGTAGTAACATACCATATTTTTTTTTAATACGACTCATTTTCAATTGATACAGCAAAATAAGTTTACAATTTTTGGCCAGTTGATAGTATTTTTCTCTCTCAACTTAGATCGAATAGGAAATGTAATGAAAAGTTTAATTTTGAGGAATAATAGTGTAACCGGTACATAGGGAGATTCTTAGGTGATGGCCATGAAATCTATTCTATATTGTAGACTTTGTTTAAATAAGTGGAGGACTTAAAATACTTATATTGGCTTTTCAAATCTTTAAAACTAAGTTGTGTTAAGTTGAATTCGCGTAACTCTCTTTTGTGCTTATATTTTCGATAATAATAATAATAGCATTCCAAGGGTATCCAACATTGCTTGTATATCGAGCGTTGGTGTGCAAACCCGCCAAGCTCTATCCGACACGTTGTTGACAAAGTCAGCGTTGGAATATTTTGGTCTCATTCTATGAGATTGGACACCTAAGGATTACCGACACATTGTTGACAAAGTCAAAGTCGGCCTGCACAATCCGCCAAGCTCCTTACCTACTCTCCGTTAGTCCGCGAGGCAGTGCATGGGTGGTAAACCTTGGTCTTTTTAGTTAGGTGTATGTACTTAATCATAAATCTTAAAATTTTATAGAATAAAGAATAAGCGATGATACCCAAACACCGCTTGACCTTATTGATTTGACTAGCCATACATGAGAAAATTAGAATACCACTTTGCAAACTGTGCCAAGCAAACTAAGAATTTATTTCATGGCTGCACTATGTTATCGACCGAACTAACTGGCCAAACTGGAATTTAACATTTGAAAACTTGATTTATATTGAAAATTCGTGACAAGTCGAGGTATCTAAAATAAAATCAATTGATTAGAAATTATTAACTTAATTTGTTGTACCACTTTCTTGAAACAAGTCGTGTTTTCATTTTTTGTCTTTATTTGCATATGTCCATTGCATTCATGTAGTTTCGTTAGAATCATAGCATATTACATTTGGATTTTGTGGGCAGTATCCGCTGAAAACCCTCACGAGACACCACTCGTCCTACTAGGGACACCTAGAGGTTCAACGGCTTGTTGCATACGCTCAATGCAATCGGGTATCATCGCTCCTTACCTACTCTCCGTTAGTCCGCGAGGCAGTGCATGGGTGGTAAACCTTGGTCTTTTTAGTTAGGTGTATGTACTTAATCATAAATCTTAAAATTTTATAGAATAAAGAATAAGCGATGATACCCAAACACCGCTTGACCTTATTGATTTGACTAGCCATACATGAGAAAATTAGAATACCACTTTGCAAACTGTGCCAAGCAAACTAAGAATTTATTTCATGGCTGCACTATGTTATCGACCGAACTAACTGGCCAAACTGGAATTTAACATTTGAAAACTTGATTTATATTGAAAATTTGTGACAAGTCGAGGTATCTAAAATAAAATCAATTGATTAGAAATTATTAACTTAATTTGTTGTACCACTTTCTTGAAACAAGTCGTGTTTTCATTTTTCGTCTTTATTTGCATATGTCCATTGCATTCATGTAGTTTCGTTAGAATCATAGCATATTACATTTGGATTTTGTGGGTAGTATCCGCTGAAAACCCTCACGAGACACCACTCGTCCTACTAGGGACACCTAGAGGTTCAACGGCTTGTTGCATACGCTCAATACAATCGTGTTTCCTACGAAAGTGTGACCTATCTAGTTTAGTTTTTCATTTTTGTTTTACTCGAGGATGAGTAAAAGATAAGTGTGGGGGTATTTGATTGACATTGAAAAATGTTTATTTTATGACTCTTATGCTTTATCTTTTGTAAATAAGTAAATGATACTTTGGATTTTTTTTATGTGTTTTTACAGATTCCAAGCGTTGCCTCCTTCAATTCAAATCAAAGGTCAACTACAAGAAAGAGCTACTTCCTCACATCAAATTCATTTCAATTGCAAAAGAAGTAGTAGCTCACTGGTAAAGGCATAGGAATTGGTGCTGAGAGACCTGAGTTCGAACCCCATCAAGCTCACTTTTTTGTTAAAGAAACGGAGCGCGTTCACACTGGCCCTTTGCTTTGAGAAATATTTGGATTAGTGTTATGTTATATATATACATACACACATTCATGTGTATGTATGATGTGCACCAATTAACATTTCAGCAATAGCCATATTCTTATCATGGAATTAAATTCAAATCATTCAATTTCAATTAGAAGAATTTCTGATTGAATTGTTGCCAAGAAGAAAAATCAATTTTGAAGATTTTATCTTATATTGCCTTTGGAGTCTGATAAGCGTCCTTGTTTGGAAGAATTAATTATATGCAATCTTTTATCAATCAATTAGCCACATGAGACAATTGAGAGATATGGAAAATATTTACCATGATATGCCCAGATTTTCTCCAATCAAGCTGAGTCAAGGAAGGCAAGAGATATTCATGAATGAGGAGGCCCATTTATTCATAAACCTAATTGGTTTTCCCATTCTCATCTATAAATATGTGTTGTAACCATTGTAAAAATTCATTCATTCTTCTGTACTCTCTTTCAGATTTAATAAAGCTTTCTTTTCTTTAGTTTCTGCATTCTATTTTCATGGCAAATTGTGTTGTCTAGTCAATTAGATTTGCTAGAACACAATTTGCTATTGCTTCTATTTTTCTTACTAGTGATTGACCGTCTGATTAGATTCAGCGGTAATCCTAGTTTTTATTTTCAGTTGTTGATTTCTTTTCTGCAATTTTATTTCCAGTGTTCTATTTTATTTTAATCATTGAATTTATTACAGATCCGATTAGATTCGAATCTGTAGTGAATTTAATTGCATCTTTTAATTGTAGTTTCACTTTTTTTATTTTGTTTTGCAAAAATCAACCTCTAAGCTTTGTCTAACTCGCCCAAGAGATTAGATAAATAATTGATTTAATTCACCTCCCTGTGTTCGACCTGTATGCTACACACCTGTATGCTTGCAGAATTTAATTTAAATGTCGCGCTTTTCTAATTCATAGACTAGCGACGATCAATAAGTCTACTTAACTATTTTATACTTACATATCTCTCACGCGCCTTATCGTCATGGTCCCAAGTGTACGAAACTGAGCCTGTGTCGTCAGTCTGACTCAATGCATGTGTATGCTCGAAAACATCCCAGTACGACACAGGAGCCATACGCGCTCTCTCCTGAAATAAGCATGCACACATGTAAATTAGAACTTAAACTTAAATCAACTATTAATTTTAACTAGTTATGAATTAAAATTTTAAACTGTGCAATTACAAAATATACCAGATCCTCACGATGATGCTGAAATGACTTGGACCACCTCGATGCGTAACCGGATTCTTGCTCCTATTAGCTACATTTCTCTCAGACGAGGCCTATACATTTAAATTTAAAAAAAATGTCTTAGTCTAAATCACATACTAATTGAATAGAATATTTTAAATTAAAAATATGCAGTAAAATTTACCAGAAAGTCCTCATTACTATTCCAATAAGTAAGTAGATCATTCCACACTGACTCGCTCACCTAAGACTGCCTTTTCCCACTTGATTTTAAAGTGTTCATTGTTTGTCTGTAATTTTCTGCCACTTTACTGTTCCAGTGGCGCTTAACGAGATCCAAATCCGTCTCCTGGAGATCCACCACACCCTGCGTTTTTTATATAAATAGCATACATATAAAGTTATCAAATAGGAGCATGTACTTAATATAAGAAATGTTATATCATACATACGTACCAAAAAATCCTACCATATGGTCTCCTTAACTAAGTCGGGTATCGAGCTCCAAGTGGGCCAACATGCAGTCATGCGGGCCTGATAAGCACGTTTTGATATCCTCAAAACGGTATTGGACGGCTCCAACTCAAACCCCCTGTGTTAAACGGGAAAAAAAATACATGGTTGCTAGAACAACAATTTAAATAATTTATTGTACTTAAATTAAATTTATACTAAAAACTTAGTTTTTACCCTTTTGATGCTTTTGGCTTAAGCCAGACCACAGGACGGGATAACTCCGACGATGGACCACCCTCCTCGCCACCTGACGCCATACCTGTTACAAACAAAAACATAACAAAACATAACATAACATAACATAACATGACATAACATGACGTAACATAACATAACATGAACGAACTATATATAAAAACATGGTATTAGATAACATGAGTACTTGATAATAGAAATGTCATAACATGAGTACAAGTTTGTTTCATAGAAGTGTTAAATATAAGTTTGATTCATAGATTTGTCTAGTTAACATATGATCGAGTTTGATTCATAGAAGTGTTAAATATAAGTTTGATTCATAGATATGTCTAGTTAACATATGAGTTTGATTCATAGAAATGTCATAAAAATAAATATATGGTTACTTGATAATAGAAATGTCATAACATAAAATTACCTTTTGAAAATGAGGAGTATTAGTTAGTCGTCCTCATCACTTTCAGATTCCGACTCTATTTCCTCCTCCATGTATGGTTCATCTGTAGTCTCAAATACATCAATTAATGCATTCGATTCATCGTTTAGAGGTCCAAAATCTGTTTGATCATCGGTTATTACTATTTCTGCATTTTCCTCGACGTCTGCTTGATAAGCTTGGTCATCGGGAATATTACGCCCATCAAATGTAAACCTTGCTTTTGTTTTGAAAACAGCCAACCAATCTATTTTGTCTCTTCTCATAAAAGGATAAGGAGCATAATATACTTGAAGAGCCTGTTTGGCAAGTACGAAAGGGTCGTACTTATAATAATGGGACGTATGCCTTACTTCTATAAGATTATATTTTGGGTGCACGTTGATTCCAGAACCTGGAACGTTGCTGAACCAGTTGCATTTAAACAAAAATACTTCTTCCGCGGGTCTCGTGAAATATGTCAATTGCAGAATCTGGTTTAGCACGCCATAAAAATCGTGTATATGGTCGTTTGGATCATCACTACCTTTAACAAATACACCGCTATTGTCAGTTAATTTTTCAGCACCATATTCTTTAGTGTTAAATTTATATCCATTGACAAAGAATATTGGATATGTCTTCACATTTCTTTTAGGTCCCAATGCCAAATGTTTCAATCCTTCATCCACAATACAATTTGTTGGATCAAAAACATAATTAGTAAACCAACTAGTGAATTCTTTGTTGATATCGCTGTTTGGATACTGTGATTCATAAATGCTGCAATTATAGGACATACGTTACATATATGATTAAAGATACAATACATGTATACATAGATGCATAAGTACAGTACCTAACGAACGGTGCAACTTCGGTGCAATTGAGAAGAATATATGTGTGTGCTGCATTGTAATCTTTATCGTTCAGCCATTCCTCCACACATCTACCAGAAGGCCGACCATGTTTTTAAAAAATAGATAAAGTCGCTTGGCAGTCATCTTGATCAATGCCTTCATCATTACGTGCAGTACTTGCAAATGAGATGTTCACATGATCACTAAAATAATGAGAGAAAAAAAATGAAGCTTCTTCTTCAATGTATGATTTGCAAATAGAACCTTCAACTCTAGCTTTCTGCCTCACTTTTTTCTTTAGATGATTTAAATACCTGTTTAGAATTATTGTAAATTATTTTTTCATACACTTAACCAAAATTTAATTAACTGAATATTAATATACCTTTCAAATGGATACATCCATCCGTATTGCACAGGCCCTCGAAGACGTGCTTCTGATGGAAGATGAATAGGTAAATGCTCCATAACATTGAAAAACCCTGGAGGAAATATTTTTTCCAATTTGCAGAGTAATATGGGGATTTCTTCCTCTAGTTTACGTAGATGGTCAATTTTTAATGTAGATGAACAAAGCTCTTTATAGAACAAACTAAGCTCTGTTACAATAGTCCAAACTTTCACGGGCAATAGTTGTTTGAAAGCGACGGGCAATAAATTTTCCATCATAACATAACAGTCGTGGCTTTTCACCCCGCTAAGTTTACTGTTTTTATAGTCAACACATCTACGAAGATTGGAAGAAATACCATCCGGGAATCTTAACCCTTCCATCCATTTTTAAAATATTTTTATTTGATTAGCATCCAGTTCATAGCACACTTTCAGTTTTCTGGTGTCATTTGGCTTTATATGAAGCTCCGGACGATTACATATTACTTCAATATCACGTCTGGATTTCAAATCATCTTTCATCTTCCCTTTGACATTCAAAATTGTATTGATTACGTTATCAAACACGTTTTTCTCATTATGCATCACGTCAATATTATGATGAATTTGAAGATCTTTCCAATAAGGCAACTCCCAAAATATGCTTTGTTTCCACCAATTATGAATTGATGATTTACCTTGAATTTCTGTCTGTACTCCAATTTCATGAATCTTGGGAAAATCTTGTACAAGTTCATAAATTTCCTCACTTGTCCATACTTTAGGTGGTCGTAAAGTTTCAAGTCTATTAGCTGTAAAAAATTTCTTATCCCTTCTAAAAGGATGATTAATATGAAGAAAACATCTATGACAGTCAAATCATGAAATTTTCTTTCCAATAGGTAAAGAAAATGCTCTTGTTTCTTCCATACAGTACGGACAAGCTAGACGACCAGCCATACTCCAACCTGAAAGCATCGCATAAGCAGGAAAATCGCTAATTGTCCACAATAGAGAAGCATGCATACGAAAGTTTTTCTTTTGGGAAATATCATATGTTTCTACCCCTTCATACCACAATTTTTTTAATTCTTCAATCAACGGTTGTAAATAAACATCGATTCCTTGTGTCGGATCATCAGGACCAGGAACGACAATTGTAAGAAACATATAAGGAGTTTTCATACACATCCACGGAGGTAAATTATAAGGTGTTACAATTACTGGCCAGGATGAATATTTAGAACCAAATTGAGAAAATGGTGAAAACCCATCCGTACATAAACCTAGTCTAACATTGCGACTCTCAGATGCAAAATTGGGATACTTTTGATCAAAATGCTTCCATGCTTCTCCATCAGATGGGTGTGTTAACGTACCTTCTTCCTGTGTTCTCACCTTGTGCCATCTCATATGTTGCGCGGTTACAGAAGATGCATATAACCTTTGAAGTCTAGGAATAATCGGTAAATAATGCATACGTTTATACAGGACTTCCTTTCCCTTTTTCTTTCTTGGTTGGTATCTTTCTTGATTACATATTCTACAATTCTTAAGCTTGATATCTTCCTTCCAAAATAGCATGCAACCCTTTATACATGTATATATTTTTTGATACGGTAAACCAAAGGCCGACATCATTTTTTTTACTTCATAATGGTTTTCGCACATTAAATTATTGGGAGGCATATGCCGCTTCGCAGCTTGTAGAACAGCTGTAAATTTAGCTTCTGTGAGGTTGTATTTAGATTTCATCGCAATGTATTCAGCAGTTACTGATAATTGAGTTCCGATTTCACAGCCTTCCCAAAGGGTTTTTTTGCGGCATCTAATAAGTCATATAATTTTTTGGCTTCAATATTTGGTTCTTCTTCATCATTACCATCGTCATCATTACTAACGTTTTCATTAAATTATTGAACTGGGAACATAGACCATGTAGCATCTTCAACCATTTGTTCTACGAGATTCGTCGTGGCAATTTCATTATTCGCTACCTCCTCAACTTGTATAGAAGTAGATGCTAACGGTTCTCCATGACGATCCCAAACTAAATAGTTCGGCACAAAACCGTACTGACGCAAATGAACTCTAACCATTTGCGGTATCAAATGCTTCAATAACTTGCATCTACTACATGGACAACGGATTTCGACGTCGTTTCCATTGTTACTTAAAGCGAAATCAATAAACACGCTGACACCATTAATAAAATGTTTGTTTATTGTGCCATCGGTTTCTCTTCGTTTGTACATCCAGCTTCGATCATTAAAATAATCGTCCATTTTTTCTAAGTACATATAGAATTAGAAAGAATTATATAAAATTAGATTCATAATTTTTGTGTCCGATCGCTCAAACGCTAAGATTGTATTTTAATGAAAACATTTCTTTTACATATTAATTATGATGATAAAATTTGCATTGACAATGTGTTAAAACAATTTTTTTGATTAATGCATGTTATGTCAATTGATCATTTAATGGTGGGTTATCCTACCTCCCATTACAAATACAATAACGTAATTAAATCGCGTAAATCTTTTCAATTTAAATGATTCAACAAAATTTCGGCAGCACTTCCCTTTAGTTCCCCAAATAGTACACAATTGCGTGTACATAAGGAACATAAAGGAAGTGCTTTCGAAATTTTGAGAACCGTTTAAAATGAAATATTTTACGAGATTTAATTTCGTTATTGTATTCGTAACTTGTCCAATACAAAGGACAAATCCAATAAATATTGTATACAATGAATATAAATGTCTGTTCCGTTAATAAAACGAACATCATATCACGATTATATACAATACTTATCAGACGGGGGCAAAAAAACTCTCTAAGGCTTTATGAATATAACATATTATATGATTTGCTTTTTTTTGTGATTGAAGTGTTTTTTGTACACCTTTGTGCTCCATAGCGCCGTTGTGCGCCTTAGCCCAAAAAACACAAACTTAAATATATGTATTTCCACGATACGTTTTCGACAAATTAAATATTGTTTTCGATGAATTGGGCCTTAACCAAATAAACAAATGCAGAGTGTCAACTATATATACGTGTGTATATATATATATATAACACTATATATTTGCATATATACATAGTCAACTTTAACTAATCAAACCCTAGATTACAAACATAATCAATAAAATCTATAAACACAATCTCAAAAACAACAACTACTTCAACTAATTCAAACCCTAGATCATAATAACAACTAAGTAATTTATTACTAAAAACCCTAAATTAGCAACTAAAATGATTAAACCCCACATTAACAACTAATTAACAACACTACACACACAAACATACTCTAATTATGCTTCAATTACACTAAACATAAGGTATTAAACAAAAATTAGGATAAACACATACCTAAAAATCGGAGAGAATAGGAGATTAGAGAGGATGGGAGAGTGCTTTGATAGAGTAGGAGAGACCCTAGGCGGAAGATGGAGCGAAATTGGCGATTTCAGAAATGAAAGGGGGGAATATTGGGGATTTTGGGGTAAAAACCGTGGGTTTGGAGAAATGAAGAAGAAGAAGCAGCATCGGCTGATTTTGCTCCAGTCCGTGTAACGGGGAGCAACGGCTTCCAACGGCTTCAAACCGACGACCGCAAATAGTTTCCAACGGCGTATATTTTACATACGGAATACAGATACGTATTTTGGCTTCCGTTGGAAGTCGTTGGTCAACAACCGTTGGAGGCTGTTGGAAGTGTCCGTTGCAATACTGTTCAATTCTTGTAGTGAAAAGAACACTGCTTCATTGTTCTAAGTTGCTAATAAGAACTTGAATAAATTTTTGGCCATTATTATTAAACGTTTTGCTATCAATTTTAGAGAGTTCATAAGAATATTTCAAGAAATTCTTTGAGAACAAAGCTGAAACTATATTGCCTGAACATAAGAAGGTTAAACTGAAAGTTCTGTGTGATTCACTGAATTCAGGTTTAAAAGATGCAACATCATATTCTGAGTGAATATATGACTGATTCAAAGGAAAACCCCAAAATCTTACTGCTCAAAGGAATGTTCAAAAGCTTCTACTACGATTTTTTTCTAGCTTTGCTTTATTTAAAAATGGATAAAAATTCAGACAGTTGAATCAAATAAATTTCATGATTTTTATGTATTTATATACTGAATGCTCTTTTCAATATTTGTTTCAGTTGAATTATACATAGAAATTTGACAATTGAATCATATATAATTTTCTCAGAATAATATCAAGACATTTATGTTCTAAAAAACTCAATACCATGTAACTGTTTATTTTGGCAAAGTGAAAGACCTACACGAATTCAGTGTAAAACGGTTTAAAATACCATAAAACCAATGACAATTGAACATAATATTGTCAGCAATTTCAACATACAAAGTTCAGCGCGTACTTAATTTCGATCAGTGTTCTAAAAATAATGTCTACTAACAATCCAAATACCTGAAACCAATTAATTTCCCTTTATTTTCATGCTTGGTATTCTACAGCACTACACCAAAACCATGAATTTGCAACGGTTTTTAGCCGTTACAAATGCCTTTTGCAACGACTTTCAGCCGTTGCTAAGACCTGGGTTACAAACGGCTTTATGGGCCTACTAACAACAATTGTTGTCTGCCACAACGACTATGGGCCGTTGTTTTTTTAATTTAGCAACGGATTTGGCCGTTGCTAAGCTGAAACCTTTCCAAAATTTTTTTTTATTGTTCCCGGCATTTCATATACCGCAGAAATCTTTGCTTATTTGATATAAATACCATAACTGTTCATAATATCACGATATTTTCAATACATTCAACATCAGTAACCAAAGTAATATTACACTACATTTTGAGTTCACCAAATCAATATTAGAGCACACATGTCACAATTGAAATAGCATACCACAAACACTACATTTAAACTACACCATAGTTTAATAGACAAACAAAAGGATAAAACATAGTTTCTGGAATGGCCATAAATAAGCAGTGTATCCGCCATACGCCAGCGTAGACTGCTTCGCTACATACAATTAACCTGCCAAGTAAAATATATTCAAACCATTAATTTTACGTCATGAACACATATACTAACCACTGAACATATGTCAAGAGGAAAAAAGTTCCAAAGAAAATTATTCCAAGAACCTGCCATTTCTAGAAAAATGTAGCATCTACCAACATAATATCCAACTCAGGAGTATTTCCTGCCATTTGTATTACATTTTTACCTAAAATTGGAATTTTGGCATTCTGTTTCAGTATTACATATCTAATCAACCATAAAGATGAGCATTTTTTTGGTTAGAACAAGTGGAAAATATAAGCAGGAATAACAGGCAACATCATAAGTATTATTCCAACTCACCAGATTGTGCTGAAAATACTTAATTGTCTTGCAATGGACAAATATTCTGTTGTGGTTTAAGCCTCTGTATATATGAACTCATTCATATATAAACTACAAGTTCTGAAATTGATGTGGCCATAAGCTCTTGCAGAAAGCTGGTTTTTTTGCCCAACCAATACAATACATAAGTTTCAGTTTTTCCATTTTTAGTATAATAACTGGACTGGAATTTCTCCATTTAACGAACTAAACATTCAAATATAAATGTATATATAACAATGACATTTCTCCATTTTTAGTATAATAACCATACTGGAATTTGTGAATGCAAAACATCCAAATGCACAGTACAAAATATTCAGATATGGGCATCAATACCGAATAATTTGTGTGTGGACCTGAACTGAAATTTGCATGACTTTGTAGATACTTCCTATTGAAGTCATTGAGACCTGAACTGAAGTCATTGAGGATAATTTTTGTTTGTTATTAAAAGTGGCCTTCTGCCTTTATTATTAAAACTATTTTCAGGCTGAAATATAGTTTCAGGATCATTAGGATTTTAAGCAGAGATGACATAAACCATTTCCACAAGTAATGACGATGCAATCTCGCTTGATTTGTTGGAACATCATAAACAGTTAATGAATTCGCAGAAAATTCCGGTTGATTTTTCCTAGTATGACTGGTAAGTATGGTATAAAATTTTAAATGTCTAACTAGCATTCATGTATCAGAATCACATCGAAACATTTATTGGTATATAAGACACTGATAGGATGTTCTTATTAACTAGCATTCATGTATCAATATCACATCGAAACATTTATTGGTATATAAACCAACTTTTAGTTCTAAATGTTGTGAATATTCCTACTTGTGACCAGTTCGATCGATTTTCTCAGCAATCTGTTTTTTAGGTGTTATCATAAAGTCTAAGTTTGTAGAGACAAATATGATGTACTGTTTCAGGAAAAGTACATCTCATGTTTTCGTATCGACTGCCAGTTTATAATTAAACACAATGTCACTTCATAAATAGTAAATACATAGTTGCCTGTTATCCACTTATTCACTTCATTTTCTAGTTTTATGCTTCTCCATTTGTTCTAACCAACATAATAGTAAATACATAGTTTTCAGGTAAACAGAAACATAATAGTAAACAGACTTTTATATTTGATTGTGGTTAAATAAAAAAATTGGAACCTTATACTTGGTTTGTAAAGTAATCAGGTAAATACCCCGTGTGCATATCAATGTTGTCAATGTTAGCTCTGCTGGGTATTCCTTTAGTGTACTTGCCTGTTGACACCATCGAATCAATAAAATAAAATAAAAAGACTTACATCGGCGTCGTCTGATTTGTATGAGCAAAAAAGACTTACCTGAATAATGAAGAAGAGAGCCTAACTGATGCAACTTACGATGATCATGAAAGTACCAACAAGAAAATGGCTGTGATTGGTATTAGCAGCTACCTCCTGGTGGCTTTTTCCTTTAGACCAAATAAATTCAACTACTGGGCCTTTGTATACGATCATTAGCAGTGCTCCTAGTACTGTTATTATTGTTCCTGCAACTTTCGCCTGCCCTCGTATGCTCTTTATCTTCACCTTCTCCATCCTAGTTGTTTAATCATGCAGCATGTTTCAAAACCTGAAATACTTAAATTTGAGAAACTAATATCAAGGTTTTGCTAGAAAATCATGTACCTAAGTATGACAACTAGTACGAAGGTGACTGCAGGGAGTATGTTGTAGAGTGCAGATGAAAAACTTGTCGATGTCGCGTTATTTCCCATGTAGTATAAATTCTATTCAAGCACTGGTCTGAAAATTTTGAAATTTGTTTTATATGTCTTATTAGTCACTTATAAATTTAATTTTATGCATAAAAAATTGAATTAGAGATGAGCTTGTGCTTACTCTAACAGTCCCATGAGCATTATTTTGAGGAAGACGCGTAAAGTCATCTTTTGGTCTAATTCTTTTGCTGCAATATACATTGATACGTCATAGTTGATAGATTTTTGTCCAATTTTTTTTACATAGTGTTGAATTTTACATGATCCCATACCAAATCAGTGTATGGATCTAGTGGCTAATGCTATTATTATTATTTTTATTATGGAAAACAGGAGAAGAACAAATTAGTTTATAGTTTAGTGGAATTTGAGTGTGCAATGATTGATGACTAAAGCTCATAGTGTGATATCAAAGTTAATAACCATATGTTTTGTTTGAAGACTTAAGACAAAGGCAAATCAAACAACAATAAAAACATATGAAACATGCTGATACTTGTTGCATAATAAATAATCAGCCTAAATTTCTTAGTAATGTACACTTTATTGTACATAAAATTTCGAATCCTATTATTAGGTTATAGGGGATATCGATCGATTAGCAAGAGCAAATGAATTTGTGATATATCATACATTTGTATCGTAATTAAGCACATAACTTGAACTATCCATTTATTCACCGTGGAAATCATGAAGATGCATGCAACATTGACAGTTCTGTTAGGTGTTATATTACTGCAAATGTTTTTTGAATAAATATGGTAGCATCCACGCATCTAGATGAATAGTAAAGTTAAATAAGTAGGAGAGGTACGAACTTTTCAAACCATAATGCAAAAGGAGCCATGACAGCTGCTGCAACAACATTCCTATAAACCACAAAAACGAAATGTTTCATGCCAAGCTTAAGCGATGCAATCGACACTACGCACATGCCTGCATAACCAAACTGCAGGAAAACCATAGCCAAATATGGCTTTAGCGACTTCAACACTTCTTTAAAACCAGACATTGTTACTTTGTTATGCACAGTCAAGTGCTTTTAAGTATACCAGTGAGAGGATCCATTCAGCTCAAATTTGAGTGATAAAGAATTTCCACAACACAGGTGGCCAAATGGGTATTTCTCAGCCATTTGAGGGATTCAAGTTTCCGAAATGGTCTAATGAACCAGGTAATTTTATCATCCAGTCCATGAGGCAACCCACCCGAAAATTATTCAGATGAGATCAGATGCTTGAACTATGTTCGGGTAGAGGATGAGCTTGGATGTTGAATGGCACTCAACGATTTGTCGGACATCTATAGTTTCATCGAGATACCTTTAGGTACTCGAAGTTCTAGGAACGATGAGGATGACTAGGCTTCATGTGATACTTTCAGATGGCACAATGTTGACTCAAGCAAGAAGCAATGTGACAGTCAAGTTCTAATATGAGCAGACATTGTAAAAGGATCTGATGCACACCGGAGATGACATATCGTCATGACATAGATTACAGCTTTAAGTGGTACATGTAAATCTAACATCTCGATGTAAATTCATCCAATCACCAATTAATTTGGTGTTATATATTTATCTCCAGCATACATGCAGTGTTGCAGGGCTATTCCTACATTTAGGGTGCAAAGATGGTCATGTAGAAGTTTAATAAACCGACATGATGCTTAATAATCAGTCCGATTTTATGGGCATATTGATTATCACTTGGTATTGAACATTACATGGCATCATAACAAGGTATACTATATAGAATGTAGAATATTTAATATGATTCCAACATACAGGAAGGTGAACTGTGTGTTGTAACAGCTTACAATCTATGCTTATATATTGGTTAAATATAAGACTTGGCCAAGGATAAATCCATCAAAAACTTTTCTTATGATTATTGTCCAATATTAAACCCATGATATTGCGTACCAGATTGCATGAAGCATTTCTTATTCTAGTGCTATAGCCAAAAATCCTGTTCCCAGTACCGGATTGCATGAAGCATGTCCTATTCTAGCGCTATAGCCAAAAACCCTGTCCCAGGAAAGGGTCAGTGAGTTCATAGCAATTATATTTACCCTAATTCCAACCATTAGAGTACAATAAAAAAGTCATAACTATATTTTATTTTTTTACATCTCAGAATATTCTTATGAAAGATCTAAAGTAACACACAGTGTCAGCCGAAGAAATTCGAGTAAGTATATGCAACTATATAATATAATGACACTGAAGTGAAATAACATAAAAAATAAAAGAGGCCGCGATAGGGTATTTAAAGTTTCTTATAAACATCAACTATATTTGGATATTAAAATCCCAAAATTAGAGTATTATAAAATGGATCGACGATAAATGATTGAAACGAAGAACAGTTTTATACCTTGAGTCGAGCGAGATTACGGTAAAAAACCACAAATAAAAACAAATAACCAGTTTTCAAGTAGTAAGCTTAATTTTAAATTTACAGCTTAGTAAAATAACCAGTGTATGCAGGACAGCAATAGCAGTACTTATTAAATTTGAATACATCAAAGAGACACCTTTGAAATTAGTCATCCAATTCTCATGAGCATGTGTCCACCAAGTCTAATAAAAACATCCAGTTATTGTGAACATATACATTCATTTAGAAAAATATTTTCAATCAAGACATTACTTACAGAATTAACATGACATAGGATTGTTAAACCTTTTCACTTTAACTTTTAAAGCTGATGATGGAATAAAACTATAATTCTTACTGAATTAAAGTGCAAAGAGGATGAAAACAAAACTACCCATTTCAGATGTCGTTAGTAACTGAATTAAAGCAGAGAACTGTGAATGAAATATTAATGCAACAAAGAGGGTGAAACAAAACTACCCATTTCAGGAAAAACTACCGTCATTTAATCTACTGATAAGAAACTACCCAATTCAAAAATAATCATAACCGACCCAAGGAATCATGGTAACATGATTTTAGATTTGAACAAAACAACATTCATTAAAAAGATGGTGTTTACCGTTCGGTACGTAACGACTAGGGCTTCTTCGCACAATCGCAAAAGGATGATGGAAAGAAGAACAGAACAGAAAGAATAAATATGACTAGGGTTTCTAGAATAAATACGACTAGGGTTTCTATGACACTAAATCAACAAGAAAACACCCAAAATCAATTGCATACCTAGAGTCGAGCGACTCGATCTCGAGATTTGGAAGCTTTCGATCTGGAAATTTTGAAGAATTTGATCTGGAAAAATTGAAGAATTCGATCGAGAAAGTGATTTTTTTGATCGTGGAAAAATGGATCGCTTTTTTTTTATTTTTGCGTGATTTGGAAAATGAAGGCGTAAGAGTGTGCTACATTGGGAACGGGGTGTATGGATGAGCGTACTTATTTTTAGAACGGCTTTAAGCCGCTGCAAAATGCGGAACGGATGGGAGCCGTGGTGTAAATATTTGCAACGGACTTTAGCCGTTGCTATTTCGCAACGGTCCTAAGCCGTTGCGAATCTTCCACCTCTGGGAGTTGCAAAATGGCTTGTATGGTGTAGTGCAGCTACAAACTGTTTCTAAAATATATGAACAGCCCAATATATACCAATCTATGAGCATGTATAATCAATTTCAAGCCATCCAAAAGTGCCTATCTGGATTATTCCACGGATTTTATGTATCAAATATATAAATCATACCTTGTCCTCGGCTAACAAAGGAAGATGTAACAGAATTTCAAGAGGCTCTGTGTCGGCTGCCATGACAATAAACTCTGAAATTCCCCTATTCAAGGTTTTGGTCGCTACAATCACATTTCAGAACGGTAAATCCAAATTCCATTGTTAAAAAAGGATTCGAACTACAAAACAAAGGGAAAAATAAAATCAATTTTTGACACCTAGATCGTAGGAAATTCAACAACCATTTCAGAACGGTAAATCCAAATTCAATTGTTAAAAAAATGATTCGAACAACAAAAAGAAAGGGAAAAAAAGTAATTTTTCATACCTGGTTTGTAGAAAATACAACAAATTCGTAGCTGTGATCAAATCTGATAGATCGTTTGTTAACTGGATTGGACGGTGGTAAATCAGAATTTTTTTTGAGAAACGAAATTTGGAATTTGGAGAAGAAATAGGCATACGACAGAAATAGAATATGAGTGGAAGACACAAATTTTTTGGCTTGAAGGGTTACGAAATTTGAAAAAAGAGGAGAAATAGGGATGGAGAAGAAAGAGGAACATACGAGAAACAGGGATACGAGAGATAAAATATGAGAGGAAGACGCATTTTTTTTTTCTTTAGAGAATTTTGTTTTGGGCAATCACAGTAAGCAAACCTCCCTAACGGTCGGTTTGATAAAGAAAAACACCGGAATTAAACCGGAATTCCAAATTTTCTGCATGATCGGAACGGAACAGAAAACCAGGATTTCAAACCTTGGTTTGAAATAGCATCTGGAATTAGTCGTATGCACAAATTCAGTAGCGGGAGGTGATCACCTCTTAAACAATCTTAATTTTATTAGAGAAAACATAATATTGATTTATCTTTCAACCAGAGTCCGCCGACATTACATGTTAGTTTTATCGTATTTCCTAACATCGCTTCAGTTGCAGCCGTTCCAAGTCTTTGGTTGAGAATTATTTTTTCTAAGCTCTTAACAACATTTAATCAGAGCAGTTTGCGAATGGAGCTGGATATATTGAAGGTTCATATTGTTAGGGAGGAAGAAATCAAGTGGCGAGAATCAACAACAGGGAACATGGGAAAACTTAATTTCCAAAATCAAATCAATGAGGAAGGAACTTAATTATAGAAAAAGATGATGAACAAGCACCAATCGTGATAGGTATGACGTTCTTGCTCCCAGCAAGGTCAGGATGTTGACCAACTTTCTGGTTAATCTAGCCATGTTCGTAATGATAATTTTCTCAACAATCAAACTGTTACATTACTAAAGAGCAAAATTTTGCTATTTCATTTCATTACATAGACAGTGCACTGTTTTATAATCATTGTTTTATGGAATAAATTGTTAAGTCGGTTTTTATTTTATTCCTTATGTTGTGCTGAATAAACCTTACCATGTGATCACCCGTTTGATTATTCAATTACGTTGAATATCACACTAAGTTATATTGTTTAGGTTTCAACTTTCAGGCTCAAATTATTACACGAAACATATTAGATTATTGTATAATTTTGTTTTAGCCTTACTTCAGACTGAACTGTAACAACTTGGTCATAAGTTCATTGTTTTCCCAGATGGTGCTATTCAAATATCATATCTACCACTATGCTCAGTGTTCCTTGGATTAATTTTATATTAAGAATTTGATTAACTGTGATGTATTCCTGTTTATATAATAGAGTCCATACCATTTTATTTTTCATATTTATAGACCAACAATGTTGGAGCAAATTTATGCAAAAGGGATGAAGGATAATCAGAGTCAAGAATTGCAGCTGATGGTTGGAGGGGTGAGGTAGCGTTAAAGCATTAGTTGACTGAAGAGGTCAAGGTTATTGTGAGAAGCTTTTGGTGGAGGCGGCAATCGTTTTGTTAAAATGTTGCAATGCGGAAGTGAAAATTGTACGAAAATGTTTTTAACGCAGTCTGAATGAAAGCATACTGTTTTTCTTCTTTTCTCTAATTACTTATACTCTTTCCAATTACTATTGGATTTAGCATGACTCTTTACCTGTTTGTGTTTATCATTTTAGCAATTCCCCTATGGAATAATAATCACATATGTAACCTGATATACATTATGTCTTCTTCAAAGAGTGAGAAAATAAACAAGATTAAGAAGATTAAGCTACATGCATATAACATCAACATTGAGTGAACATAAACATCAATTTTTATTATAGGATGGTACTTCTCCTTTTCAAATAATACGACATAGAAATAAAAAAAGATCACATGCGATAACCATTTAGGAATCCAAGGCCAAAATTAGCAGCACTTGTTATCACAACAATTTGGAGTTGGAACGGTAATACATTCGAAAAAACAGTGATAGGCACTACAGCTCTTGCGACAACACTCGTTGCACTTCCCATAGTCCGCAATGCACCCACCGACCAAACAAAAGAGCAGCATAGCAAATGCTATGATAAAATTCAAATATCTTTTGCTAGTGGCCATGTATTTTGATTTTCTTATAACTAGTTTTCTCCCTTTTTTGATTCTATGATGTTTGCTTCATTCATTTATAGGGCAGAGGAATGCAATGCAAGGTCTTTAGAAGGAAGGAGTTAACTCCTTTTTAAAATAAATCTTCTGAACATAAAAAGAAATGTCTCTATAGTATGCTTTTTATTGGAATAAATGTCATTGATTTTCTAACCTTTCATATTACTTTGTATCATTGAAGAAGATCATTAACTCTGAAAATGGTCTAATACCTTCTTGATTCGTTAAAGGAACAAAGGACGGAACTGCTTGAAAAGCAGACATAAGATGCTTGCCACATGTTTCGAAAAGATTATGAAGCATGCCCAGTAAGCCTCCATATAATTCTTGCACTTATTCTTGATTGAAATATGATTTATTTAATAATCTTAACATCAAACCTCTAACCTCAAACCTCAAACTTGGTTGCAACTGATTTCTATCTCGTTGTTATTCGCTAGTTTATCCCATTATTCATTGACAAGGCTGCAAGAAATTTGGTTGCCGTAGGTAAATAGTTTACAAAACTGTATTTGATTGTTTTCTTTAAATGATTGTTAAATCGATTGATTTCAGTTAAACAGTTTTGTAAAATTATTTTGAAAATGATTGATATTTTTCTTTAAAACTTCGAAATTATTATTGAGATCATTTACGTATTAAAAATATTATATTGCTTGATAAATTTGATTTGTTGTATTGTTGAATTTTATAATGTTTAGTTTTGTTATTTACATATATAATGTCTGATATGTTACATTGGTTAATTAATTATTGTTGCATGTTTCTTTATTTAGAGCATGATTTTCTTAGAAGACTGACTTGGATTTTGTACTTAAGGAATTTGACTATGTAAACATTCGTCGAGCACAATAAAGCTTAAATGTTATATATGAATGTGTAACTTGAGCTTATTTATTATTGTTATGATTTTTTTTCCTTTTGATTATTGTTTTGTAGTAGCAATTGAAATTGTATTATAATTAAAAAAACTGCCACTAAAACCAGCCACCCTAGTCTTGATTTCTAGGTCCGCCCTTGTTTCCATTTATAATACTTCATTCATGTTTTTCGTTTTATTTTTTTTCTAGTTTATGTCTCCATTATATGGTAATATTTAAAACTAGGCACAATGAGTAATTTTGGGAAGAAATAATTTTGGTTAATATTATCAAATCGATCCTATATATTGTTACCATATAAAAATTTATTTTATTTAACCGAATTAGCATTTTAGTCATCATTTCAACAATGGGCAAAATTACATCAATAACTTTGCTCATGGATGTGCAACCTTTATGCAATGTAGGAAAGATAACAGCTAGTTATATGTGTATCTAAAATAAACATTTTTCATATATATTCCCTTTAAGTTTACGACTGTAATTGATTTAAGATTCTCTTGACTATCCAACGTTAAATGTATCAAGAAAGAAACCAATTATGATCCTGACGTTAAATATTATGGGAATATTAATTAATTTCACAAATTCATGAAAATATTGTGGTATGAATCAAGGGTGTGAAGATGCAAGTTGTTGGTACCAAGAAGGTTCAAGAAAAATATTATGTAAAGCTGAAATAATTTGAATACTGTTGCATTTTCTCTTAAAAACATGGATTTTTACTGGTAAGGTAATTAATAATGATGTATTATCTTCCCTTATTATTGCTTGTAATTCCAATGAACACTAACAGTCAAAATGGACAAATTTATTTTGAAGTTATTCCAATGAACATTGATAGTCAAAAGGAATAAATTTGTGTTGAACATGGCTTCCAACCATAAATGCTAACAAACAATTTTAGGAAAATGTTAAGCTAGTTAAATTACACACATATCTCCTCCCTTTTAATTGTGTAGGGATAATTTAGATGCCTAAATTAAATTTTCTTTTTATTTTAGTAACTATTTATTAACCTTAACATATATGCTTATGGAACACATTACAAAACCTATAACTTTGATAGATAAAACGCCCATCTTATAATTAAACGTTAATGGATTCCTGCATTATTCTCTTTCTATTCAGATGTTAATCACAATAAATCACCTAACATATATTTTTAGAGCGACCATGCGTATGCAGTCATGGGCCCCACGAAAGAAATTCATAGGGGCCCCAATTTAAAAATAAATAAATGCAGGAAGTCATATGTTTCTTTGTTGTTGGGCCCACGACTGTGGGTAGTATTTTCCTTATTTTAAATCTATATATTACAATATCTTTTGTAGAAGCATCTTGTTGACAAACTTGTTTTGTTATTAAATAAGAAGTTTTTTTTTCCAATGATATCTATATTGCATATTGTAACAATCAAGACTGACAAACTTGGTATTAGAAAATAGTAATCATATTTTACTAATGTATTTAATAATTTCATATCTAAATAATTCGGTTCCACAAGGGTAGAGTGAGTGTAGCATTCAATACATGCAGACATCACCCAATTTTTTTTACAATAAGTTGCTGTCAATATAAGTAGATAACTGCACCTGCGAGATGCTTCTGTAACTACCAATATTAGATTCAATTGTAATGGACTTTTCCGATGCGATTATAAATGCATCCGCGAAATACATTATGACTTTATCTTTGAGACATTGTTATAATTGCATCTATGTGATGCATTTATAGCTATAGTTATGAAATATAGTCATAACTACAACTTCTGATGCAAATATTTTTATGCTTGTGAGAATAATTATAATCACATTCGAGGAGCAATTATCATGGCTAATTTGGATGTAACAATCAGAATAATCAGTAATATTTGTCCGAAAAATCCGAAATTTGACAAATCCATATCTAAGATATAATAGATTATTTGACACCTAAGAAAATGAATATGGATATAAATATGACAATATCTGCATTTGACTATAATCCATTTGAATTTTTTTAAGATTATAGTTATTTTTCTATATGCTTTGGCAAATAAAATTAATGGCATTCACCACTTTACTTGGATAAAAATATTAGTATCCATATAAAAATCATTTTTTCTACTTAAAAATATTTTTTCCCACGAATTTATTATTTTTACATGCCAACACTGAAATTGAATTAGTGAGTAGAATTTTTCTCTTTCTTTATTTAGACTTATGTTGTATCCATCACATCTACGAATCAGGATATCCGATATTTAGAAATGATTTTGAATATGGCACTACAAGGCACATTGTGAACATCGATGTCTAAATGCTGTCGACGGCCGACACAATAATTTATTTATTTTTATACTAGAAAGTGATTTAGGATCTCATTATCTACACACACACACATATGAATATAGATGTATTTAAACATAAAAAATGCATAAAGTAAAAAAAAATAGAGGAAGTAAGTGAGAAGGATGAAACCTAAGTTTTACACAAACTCGGAACTACAGTCCATGTATGAACTTGATGCTACTTCTATGTTTCACTAACCAAAAACTCTCACATAACTTGGTGGAACACACTAATATAGCCTATTCATCTTGACAAATGTGTTCGGTGAACATAGTTTTTTTTCCTACATGTATGAATCTTCCTGTAATTTTCCTTGAGTGTAATTCGTGAGTGTGTGCAAATTTGTAGGAACTAAATTTGCTAACGTATAACAAATGCTAATATTGGATAACAATTGATCACCTATAAATTCTTACAAGTACAATATAATATATAGTTCAGGTGTAGAGAGCAAAAGTGCATTTCTAATCAAAATATTTCATATTTATATAGTTGTGATTAAGGATTACAACTCTTCAGGTTACTAAAAAGGGTTACGAGCTGAAATCTTTAGGAAGCAATGCAAAGAGGAAGAAATGCAGAAGTGCCTTTTTTATGAAAAACTACCACTCTTCGGATCAGATATCTGGCCTCACTCAGAAAAATTACTCGAAAGTTTTGTCTTATGTCTTAGCATGGTTCCAGGCGTTTAATTGAGTTTCAATAAATTTTCTTGAGTGTTAAGTCAAACATTTGGAATTTTGTTAAGATGTTTGACCTTAGTGAGTGAAATATTTCTAAGACTTTCTCAAACATCTGACCTATACGTTCAAATGTCTGGATCAATATAAATTCAGTATTAATGTGATTTGAAGCATGTTGATCAATAATTTTTGTGTACTTCTCAAAGGAGATTGTATGAGATATCTAAGGCAATATACATATAGAAAAATTATCCTAATATAGTTATCATGCTTAATCTTTGCATTCTTCTCTAGGAGGATACGATTTCATGATTCTTGCTCAATCTTCTTATTCATGTATCTGCAAATGGTCAAATAACATGAGGATAAATGATTGTACAGTCGTTGTCATTAAAACTCGAAAGGAAAGGTTCTAACATTCTCCCCTTTTTGAATGATAACTACTATACAATCTAAAAAATCATACGAGAACTCCACCTAATTATGTGCTCTCCTTATCTATGTGCTCTCCTTTTATTTTTCTCCCCCTCTATCATCATCATCAAAAGAGTTACACAAACAGGAGGAAGAAATTAGAAATGTATGTACTACCACAAAAGTACATCATAACATGTTTACAAATCAATATTCACAAATGTTTACCAAGATAAGTCACAAAATGATGCCATGCCAAAAAAAAAAGTCACAAAATGATTACAAAAGCTTCAATGTAAAACAACATAACATAGTCATAAGTCACAATAACATTGTTATGACAATGATATAAATATGTGTTGCTGTGTGTTATTATACATATGTTTGTTAGTTAACTGGGTAGGCTTGGCAATAACTAGGTTCGGCCCATTAGTTAGTATTGTGTGAGTTGTATGTATATGCGGTTTGTTCTATTGTATCAACTAACTTTTTGGTGAATAATAGTTCTTCTTCTTCCTCATTTATAACACAGCATCAGAGCGCCAAGACTTCAAAATTTGAATCTAAATCTCAGATCAATTGCTCAGTTGATTTTAAGCTTGAATCTCGAGAAAGATGAATGAAAACAAGGTTATAATGGATGCGATGCGGTTAATTCCCAAGATTACCAATCATAAATTGAATAGTCTGAATTATCTGAATTGAAGTAATACGTTTCGTCTCAATCTTCGAAGTATAGATAAAGACAGTCATCTTACTGGGAGTCCACAAAATCTGGAATCAAAGGAAGAGAAGGATCTAATATGGTTGAGAGATGATGCTTGTTTATTTCTTTTGATTGGGAATTCCATAGATGGTGAGGTTATCGGCTCGGTAAATCATAAGGGATAGATACGGTGTCCTTTTACTCAAAGGATACCATTCCATGACAAGAATTCTACGTCATAAGAAAGAATAACATTTCTTCTTGATAAGTGGAATAAATGATTAAGATAAGGTTATACTCAAGCGGAAAAACTACCCTTAATCAAATAAAACATCAATAAGTTAAGTGAATTTGTGAAGGGACTTATGGAATACCCGGAATTCCTGTATTCTGGTAAAGGAAATTTAACCAGAATGTATGATGATTGTAGATCATTTTATCGAGCAGAAAAACAAGAGCAAACTTTAATGAACTACTTCATGAATTTCAAGAAGACTTATGAGGAATTTAATTTACTTCTTCCAATAAGTCCAGATTTTAAGACTCAACAACAACAAAGAGAGAAAATGATTATAATGATTTTTGCTGGATTAACAACAGAGTTTGAATCGGTAAAATCAAAAATACTATATGGATCTGATATTTCATCTTTGCAAGAGGTATTTATCAGAATTCTTCACACTGAAATTACTCAGCTGTCCACTAAGTGACTGAAAGTGCTTTGATTAGTAATAGCAAAAGCATCATGGAAAATCAAAGACCAAGTACTCATACTTAGAATACTCAAGCGTTCAAACCATCAAATTGGAATAAGTTTTATACGTATTGTAAGAAACCAGGTCATTCAAAGTTTTAGTGTATAAAGCTGCAGTACAAGAATACAATGTCTGCAATGCATCAAATGCAACTAGTGGAGGAATTTGATATGTATAAAAAGTATCAAGAATCATTGAAAAATACTATAACAGATCAGGTATCTTCTGCTTCGGTTACAATTATTGCAAACTCAGGGAAACATTCATCAACATGGATTATAGATTCTGGAGCAATGGATCATATGACAGGAAATTCTTGTTTGATTTCAGATTTTCATCTACATAAACAAATCGTTCTTTTACATTAGTTGATGGATCACAAGCATATGTTCAGGGGATTGGAAATGTGAATTCACATACTTTAATGCCACTAAACTCGGTCTTATATTTGCCAAACTCATCTTTCAATTTGATATCAATAAGTCAGATCACTCGTAACCTTAATTGTTGCATGTCTTTTTTCCCATCACTGTATGTTTCAGGACATTATAACAAAGTAGATTATTGGTAGAGGTGACGAATCTAGAGGCTTATATACTCTAACTACTATGTTGCCTAAACATATTGCTTGCTCTAATGTAATTTCTTCCCTTTAGACTCATTTTCAGTCGGTCATCCTTCACTACCATTACTCAAGAAATTATGTCCATAGTTTTATTCATTATCCACAATTAATTGTGAGTCATGTCGGTTTGCTAAACACCATAGTAGCAGTAGTTCTTATGTAACACCCCACCTCTATTAATGTCACTCTCAAGGGAAATGCATTAACTTTCATGGAGTATTATTGGTGTATAGAACAGAATATAACAATACAGATACATATATTGGTACTTGAAAAATTAAAACAACTTTTACTGCAGCGGAGAAATAGTTTGGTTACAACAACATCAAAAACCAACAATAAAACCAAGTACCCTTAATATCCAACTTGACAAATTATTTTCTGAGTACATAAAGTAAAAAGCATAACCCCAACATAAGTAGCCATAAAGAAGATAAGTTGAACTTTACTTTCAGCAATCCAAGCACTTCCAAAAGAGAGAGAGAAAGAGATCCAAATCAAGCTCCACTAGCACTAGTCCCACCCTGAGAACCCGGGGGGGGAGGAAGAAAAGAGGCGAAAACAAAAGGGGTCAGACATAAATTCTGGCGAGTCCAATAATTTTAACAATATAATTATTAAAGTAATTAGGATAAGGCATAAACTGGTAAAACAAGGAATCTGTGAAGCAAATGGGCAAGACACAACAAACAAGAGGAATATGCTGGCATTAATCGCACTCCTAATCACTATTGGATAATTACTATACTGAACCATTACTAGTCACCTTAAAAGTTGATCCCGCCTACTGAACATAATAATTATAATGGTAGTTTCGTGTACCCCTAGCTGTCTCATAGGTGCCACCTACCCCTATCTCCACTAGTTGTACCCACTACCCCCATGCGATCGGCTCCCTAACTCGTAGATACCCCTGCTAGTCCCACAGTGGGGTGTATCACTCCCCAAAGTGGCAACCCGATACCACTAAAGATGCATGGCTTATATCTACATGATGCAACAACGTCTTACCTGCCAGCCCGGCCCCACGCACATGACCTCGTTGGACTTGCGCTGCCACCGCTAACCCGTTTTGACCTCTTACAATCAAACCCAGTAAGCGTGTCCTGTCCTCGATCTAACTCGAGCTCACAAAGATACTTAATGGGTTACTGGTTTGAAAAGGGCCCACATACTTGACACAAGCTTTCCACCTATGCTTGGTCCCCACTAAGATTTCCCACTTAACCCCTTCTTATTCATGTCTTCTTACATGTTTCAACTTGGTTAAGTATTTCTAATCGTATTTCACATGTCACTTATGTTACCCACTTAACCCCCATGTCCCACCACATGTTTATCTTGGTTAAGTGTTACTTAATTCATTACAACCATAACCTTGTAAGACCTCCCACACTAGACTACCGTTTGCGGTTGCTGTATTTACCGGGCGGGTACGGGCAGTCTTATACCGCAAACGAGCCTAACCTCGTCTCTTTACAATTGTTACGCATTTAATTCACATTAGACTACCGTTTGTGGTTGCTAGATTCGCTGGGCGGGTCCGGGCAGTCTTATACCACAAACGAGTCTAACCTCGTGTCTTAGGCGTTTATTATTACATATAATTATTTCACCCCAATATGAATTAATTATCCCTATTCAAATTGTCAATAATTTCCAAATTGGTATATGTCCATAATTGTCACCTAAATTATGTCCATACTTTTCAGGTATGTAAATTATACCAATTAGTGTCTCAAATTAATTATATGCCTTTAAAGCCATTTTATGCCAATTCACAATTTGTATAATTAATATTTTCCCATTGTCCCCATGCCGTTCGTACGTTTATATGAAATATGTTAGACTCGCAAATAGTCTAACTCATAAAAAGAAAAGAAACATCACAACTTGCATAACACATAAAATAGATCTAACTTGCGAATAAGAATCATAACATAAGTTTGTATAGCCAATAACTTGCATAGGAAATGGACATATAGAACATAAATTTTCATAACTACCAATAGATCTAAACATGAAATTGTGAACTTGCATATATGAATATGGTTTTCACCTAAACTTGCATATGTGAATATGGTTTTCACCTAAACTTGCATATGGATTCCTACAAACTTGCATATGAATTTAAATATGTAAACTAATATTACATGTTTTACATATAAATTCGCATATGTATATATATATATACTTGATTCACATATAAACTTATGTATAATTCGCATACTGACTTGCGTATGATTTACATACAAACTAGCATATGATTTACATCCCAAACTTTCATATAAACTGATGTTATAAAACGAATCAAGTTAAACATATGTGATTGGACATATGAAATAGATCTACTAACATAAGTTAACAAAACTGTCATATGTTCACCAATAAACGATAAAAAAGTTAAGTAACATCACATGATTCAACAGACATGTTCTCATAATCCCAATTATAACTCATCATAATTAATTTATTAATTATTTTGTGAAAGAAATTGTACTCACAAAGACGGATTAGAGAAGAGAATAATTCGTTCGTCGTTTGTATTAGAATCCTGACTTGCAATTCCTAAGATTTAAGAAGAAGAACTGTTCCAGCAGTAGCGTGGAGGCCAAGAGATTAATTTATTTTAGGTTTAGAGTTTGAGTCTATGCGTGCTTTTATAGAAGTTTAAATCAATATAAGCCATTAGATTATCATAGGAGCAATCACAACCGTCCAGATTAGATAGAGTTATCCAGAATTTTCATCTATGCCCTAGTGACTCAGCAACAGGTCAGAAAAGACTCAACAACACGTCAGAATCGTCACAGTTCAGATCTGCCCGAGGGGGTAGGTAGACCCCCAGGTCGACCCCTGGTCGACCTGTATAGGGGAGGTCGACCCCCTGGTCGACCTGGTCTGGGGCGGGAAAAATCCTACCCAGCCCGCTTCTTCGTTTGAATTCGAATTTTGAATTTTAATCTGAACTGTTTTTAATTTATTTAAATTTTTGAAACTTCTGAGGGCCATAACTTCCTCATACGAAGTCCGATTTACGAAAACTTGGACTCTATTCCAAGAAGAATTTCGAGAAGAATGCAATGGTGTAACCCGTTTCCCTCAATTCTCACTTTAACGATTAAGTATTCTTTAATTCGTTCTTTTAATAGTCACAGAAAATTCAGGGTGTTACATTCTCCCCTCCTTGAAGGATTTCGTCCCCGAAATCTTCAAGTCAAGACGAATGTATATCCTACCATCCAATCATCCATCTACTCAACTATCAAACACAGGCATCCATTGTCCTTACAAGATTTCTAATGCTGTATGAACATATGCAAAAAGTGTGTGTATATGTTCCTTGTCCAATGCAAAATCAGGCAGTCTACTGATTCAGTTGACCTCCTTAATGCAAATCATGATAGTGCCATGCGTCCATTATGTATGCAAATGAATCCTAACGATACATATTATTTCTACATGTGTGCACAAATATTCATCAAAATGCAGCATCCATATGATAACACAACCATTACACATCAATTAATTTAAATATGCACACATATTTATATGCAATATGAAAGTGATTGAGCCGATCTAGTGCCTAATGTGTGTGTACATGCATCCACGAGTAACCACTAGCAACCACTCGCAACCACCAATCATAACATGTTTCAAATACATGTTTACATCCACTGGTTTCTACCTAAGGATAAAGAATAGGACCGAGAGGATATACTTAAAAGATAGATATAAGCATGAATAAACTTATGGAAAAAGAGATCAAGGAGGTACCCTCAAAAAGAAAAGGGTAGGCTACGCGTATTTTTCTCTCAGTTTCCCAAGTCGCATCTTCATCAGCGTCACTCCATTGAACTTTAACAAGCTTGACTTCACGGTTGCGTAGCTTTTTGACTTCAATACCCAAGATACGAGTTGGAATTCTTCTCATAGTCGCTTCTCGTTCCACTCCTACTTCCTCTAGTATACTTGGCTCCACAACTTCCGCAGACTCATGTAAGAACTTTCGTAGTTGAGAAACATGAAAAACATTATGAACTCCAGCCAGTCTTTCGGGTAGCTCTACTCTGTAAGCCATCGTCCCAATCCTTTCAGTGATAGGAAATGGTCCTACAAATTTTGTGCTAGCTTTCCTATGGACCCAAAGCGAATGACATTCCTCAAAGGAGATACTTTAAGGAGCACCCTATCTCCAACCTCAAACTCAAGGTCGGTCCTTCTTTTGTCTGCGTAGGACTTCTATCTATCTTGTGCAGCCTTCATCTATCTTCTTATCAAGTCCACCTTTTCTGAGGTTTCTCTAATTATGTTTGGCCCAAGTACGAGCTTGTCTGTAAACTTCCACTAACAAGTTGGTGATCGGCATGGTCTTCCATATAAAGCTTCGAAGGGCGCCATGCCTATGGTGGCTTGGTAGCTATTGTTGTAAGCGAATTCCACCAAAGGAAAATGATCCTCCCATGTCCCTCCAAAGTCAAGAATGCACAATCTCAAGAGGTCTTCCAATACTCTGTTCACCCTTTCTGTCTGACCATCGGTTTGGGGGTGATAGGCCGTGCTTAAGCATAATTGTGTGCCTACAACCTTTTGCAAACTCTTCCAAAACTCGCTTGTAAAGATAGGATCTCGATCACTCACTATGCTGGAGGGTATCCCATGGAGTCGAACTATCTCTTTAAGATAAATGGATGCTAGGAACGAGGTAGTCCTTCTACTCTAACAGGTATAAAGTGAGCGCTTTTAGTGAGCCTGTCCACTATTACCCAAATACTGGTATTGCCCCTTCTTACCCTAGGAAACCCATCAACAAAGTCCATCGAAATGCTATCCCACTTCCACTGTGGGACCTCCAGAGGATGAAGCAGACCACCAGGCTTCTTCTGCTCAGCTTTGACTTGCTGGCATATCAAGCACTTAGCGACGAACTCAGCTACATCCCTCTTCATGTCATTCGAAAAGAAAACCCTTTTTATATCATTATACATCTTATCTCCTCCTGGGTGTATGGTTAGCTTAGAATGGTGTGCTTCTTCGAGAACCGTCTTCACTAAATCCCTTACTTGTGGGACGCATAGCCTTCCATCCCGTCTCAACCAACCCTTATCGTCGATGGAGTATCTATTGAGGTGACTTGAAGTCTCACTCCTAACTAGCTTATCCATCATATCAACTAGCTGAGGGTCTTCTCATTGCGCGGTTCCTATGGAGTCCAAAAGAGTATGGCGCACCTCTAACGATGCTAATAGACCTGGTATAATTTCAGGGGAGGGTCTAAAGTTAAAGTTTGCTATGTACTCCAAGCTTTGCCTTTCTACGAAGAGAAGACTCAAGGTCATCTTCTTTCTGCTCAAGGCGTCTGCTACCACATTGCCCTTGCCAGGGGTATAGGATATCTCAAAATCATATGAGGCCAGAAATTCCATCCACCTTTGTTGTCCTAAGTTAAGATCTTTCTGTGAGAAAAGGTACTTTAATGATTCATGGTTAGTAAACAATTCAAACCTTTCTCCTAGTAGGTAATGACGCCGTGACTTTAGAGCGAAAAAATGCCAGCTAGCTCCAAATCATGAGTTGGGTAGTTCTTCTCATGTACCTTCAATTGCCTTCCCCCATAACAAACTACCTTACCTTCTTGCATCAAGACCGCGCCCAACCCTATACCACATGCGTCTGTGTATACGGTAAACATTTTTCTCCCATCAGGCAATGTCAGAATTGGGGCTGTTGTTAAAGCCCTTTTCAAATGTTGGAAAGCAATATCGCAATCCAATTCCCAAGCTAAAGTTAGGTTCTTCTTTGTCAATCTTGTGAGTGGGGCTGAGATTTTTGCAAAGTCTTTAATGAACTTTCAGTAAAAGCCCACTAGCCCGAGAAAGCTTCGGACTTCGGTTGCATTCCGTGGAACCTTCCAATCTTGCAACACAACTACTTTTGCAGGGTCCAAGCTATCCCCTCTTTGGACACCACATGTCCAAGAAACCTCGCTTCTTCTCTCCAGAAATGGCATTTGGAGAATTTGGCTTTCAGTTGATGTGCACGAAGAGTATCCATGACTTCCCTTAAATGCAAAGCATGCTCTTCTTCATTCTTCGAGAAAATCAATATGTCGTCTATGAAGACCACCACAAACTTATTAAGGAACTCCCTGAACACCCTGCTCATCAAGTCAACGAAGTAAGCGGGTGCGTTTGTCAAGCCTAAAGGCATGACAAGCCATTCGAAGAAACCCTCCGGGGTTCTGAATGCGGTCTTATCAATGCTGTCTTCAGCCACTCTTAGCTGATGAAACCCGGTAGCCAGATCTAGTTGGGAGAAAACCGACAACCTATAAGCTGATCAAACAAGACGTCTGTTCTTGCAAGTGGGTGCCTATTTTTCTTGGTCAGCTTGTTTAGCTCCCTATATTCAACGCATAGGCGAAGTGAACCATCCGCTTTGGTTGCGAATACTACCGGAGCACCCCATTCAGAAATACTCCGCCTTATAAACCCTTTTTCGAACAACTCTTTGACTTGCTTGCTGAGCTCTTTTCTCTCCCTTAAAGCCATGTGTCTAACGGGTAGAGCTACGGGTTTTGCATTTTCAATAAGGTATATGCGGAAGTCTATCTCCCGCTTCGGAGGTAAGCCCTTCACATCTTCAAATACATCTGAGTATTCTCGGACTACTCTAATAGACTGCAAGTTTTCAACAGATGCATCAAGAGATTCTAGGTATCTAAGCATAACAGAATGTATGGGATTACAAGAGATTTCGAGAGTGTTACCGAGGCGGTTCATATGTCTAATCACTCTCTTTTCACAATCGAGGATGGCACCATTACTGGATAACCAATCCATGCCTTAGAATCAACCCATAGCCTGTGCAGCCAAGAATGAAGGCATTGCATTCAAACCCATCATTGAAAGATAGACACTCTCAAATCCCAACAATTCATCGAAAGATGAGCCGAACAACCAATAGGATTTGAGACTACTATGGGATCCGTAACTAGACTAGTATTTAGGTGCAGTGTTTCAACTAATGAAGCAGATATAAACGAGTGCGAAGCGCCAGAATCAAAAAAAGTACGAACAGGATGATCAAACAGAAAAATCAGACTTTCAACAGAAATGTTTCTACCTCTCTCCTGTCCTGGTGCCACGAGAGTATGAACCTGCCCTCTTGCCTGCCCTGGTGCCATGAGAGCCTAAACCTGCCCTCCAGAAGTAGACCCTGTCCTCTGCCCTTGCCCTTATCTTCTCGGGCAGTCTTTAATCAGATGTCCTGCCTCACCACAGTTGAAACAACCAGTCTTCTTCTTCTTCCTACAGTCCTTGCTTAGATGGCCTGATGTTCCACAATTAAAGCACCTTTTCTTTACTTTGTTATTGTTATCCTTACCACCTTTCTTAGGTTGCTGCTGTGACTTCTTTTGATCCCCTTTCTTTTCCGGTGCCTTATTAGCATTAACGCCTTTCTCCTCTTCATGCATAAGCGCCATGTCAACCAGTTTCTCAAAGGTAGCCCCCATAGGAATGTTGGTTATAGCCAACCCATGTAGCGGCTCATTCAAACCTTTAACGAATCTCAGGGCTTTTTTTCAGGTGTGTTCACCAAGTCTAAGCCAAATCTCGCCAACTGATTGAACTTGTTGATGTACTCCTTTAATGATAGATTCCCCTGCTTCAACGCCAAGAACCTCTCCATGTATAAATTCTCTTCTGCTCGTGAGAGAAATTTCATCTTGAACCTATGCCTGAAATCCATCCATGTCTCCACTGGACGCTCTCCATTCGTGACCTCCCACCAAAATGAGGCTTCGTCCTTCATTAACCAAGCAACTAATTGGACCTTCCTTCCATCTTCTATCTCGAAGATACCAAACAAATTTTCCACCTCCTTAAGCCAATTTCAAGCTTCAACAAACGTCTCTGACGCGTGAAAAGGTTTCCCGCCCATTGCCCGAAAGTCTTTGCAAATCTTCGAAAAAGTATCAATGCGGGGAAGGGGACGAGGAGTGGCTGCAGCTGGGGGAGGAGGAACGTCTGCTAGGCCTGAGGCGGTGGCCCTAGCCACGAATACCTTCTGAACCAGGTTGGTATCGGTATGACCTCGGGTATCTTGGGTACCCCAAACATGCTGAAAAGAAAAAGGAAGAGATTCAAAACGGAGAATCGAAGGAAAGATATATGGCTCTTGGGGGTTATGTTTTTAAAACAAACTTTTCTCTTGAAAATACTCTCCTTAAAACATATTTTGAAAGTATTTCTTTATAAAGTGCTTTTGAAAAATAGTTCTTCAAAATCTTGTAACAACCCGTGTTTTGATAACGTGTTATAACCATAAATCAAGGCAAAATTAATTTTTAAAACAAGAATCAAGGGAAACGGGTTATGCCATTGCGTTCGTCTCGAAATTCTGCTTGGAAACGAGTCCGAGTTTTCGAAAATCGGAGTCCGTATGACAAAGTTATGACCTTTACGAAGTTTTCAGAAGTTTTCAAGTTCAAAACAGCTCAGAATTCGAATTCAAAATTTTAAATTCAAACCTCAGAATGGACTGGGTGGGAAATTTCCCGCCCAGGACCAGGTCGACCTGGGGGTCGACTATGTAGTCGACCTGCCCAGGACTAGGTCGACCATAGTGTCGACCTAGGGGTCGACCTGGTGGCCGAGCCCACTTTTGAAGCTGGATTCACTTTGATGTTTCTCGCCTCATTTCTGTCTACATTCGTTGACCTGACCCTATATAAACAACCCCTAACACTAGTCTCTCTACAGAAAATTCTCTCTGACCTTATGCTGCTCTTATTCTGGTTGAAAAGTTAGAGAAAGGGGCTACTTCTTCTACGTCGAAACTACGTTAAGAGAATTGCTGATTTGGGGATTTCTGGTAGGACTTGACTAAGCATATAAAGATTCAACATCGACTCTCTTTTTCTAATTCTCGAACCACGAACTGTAAGCCCCAGTTACTTTTAGATTTAAACTGTAAATGTAATATGAATATGTTGTAAATTGAAATTGGACCTGTGTATGATGACTCTTTTACATCCATGCTTGTTCATCTTGGATCTTGACTTTTGAGTATATTACTATGACATTGATTTGGGGCCTATTCATGTTGTAAATCAAAAAGAAAACCCCCTCATATTATCATGTTGAATATGTTATTAATCACAAGTTTATGACTATCACCTTATGTCAACCGTTACCATGACTATCACCTTATGTCACTGTTATCTTGACTAGTATCTTATTTTGCTAGATTTGGAATCTTTATGTTTGAGGCCGATATTCCATATGCCAGTATTGTTATAATCATTTATCTCAAGTCATACCACGCTATGCTAGTAATCACTTTTGCCACCTTATACCCGTCCATTTTTATGTTATTCCCTAATTAGATTTATTTGTATCAATTCTAGTTTATGTACGATGGGAATACGATTTGGGTAGATCAGGTAAAACATGAATTGGCTTTGAACATGAACGTTATTATAACTTGAACCTGGACATGGATATGAACTTGACACGATTTGACATGAAACATGACCTGAAAACTTGACATGAATTTAGACTCGAAACTTGAATCTGAGCATAACACTTAGATAAACTTGAAAATGGCCAACTCGAGGTTGGGTTGAGTTTGCAGTGTAAATCTGCCCGGAACCGCCCGGCAAATCCAGTGACTGCAAACAATAGGATCCAATGTGGGTAGTTGGTCATATCGCACGCAAAACCCGAGGTTAGACTATGTTGTGGTGTAAATCTGCCTGGAACCGCCCGGCAAATCTAGTGACCACATCAATTGGTCTAATGTGAGAGGTTGGGGTGCATCAATGAATTAATGTCACATGATAGGGTTAAGTCATGAACCACTTGAATATACTTAACCAACTTGACATGATGATTTGATAGGGTTAAGTCATGAACCGCTTGAACACACTTAACCAACTTGATACATGATTTGGATAGGGTTAAGTCACGAATTTGAATGAAAACACTTAACCCATTAGAAACCCTAGTTACGCGGTCCTTTTCAGCAGTAACCCACTTAGATGTATCATGATACCCTGGGACTAGGCAGGGTGGGGCACGATTACTGGGCTGATTGTAAGCGACCAGAACAACGACTGAGTAGGTGCGCCATTGTAGGTTCAGGCGGACTATGGTCGTGCACGTAGTCCGGAGTTGAAAAAGCATGCATTGGGCACCCGTAGGTTTACACTGTGCGTGCTTGATTCGTGTCGGTGGTTGGCACCATAGGGCTTGATACACCCTATGGTGGACCTAGCACAGGTAACTACATTTCAGGATAGGGCCGTATGACACAGATACATGACGAGCTAGAACTTGTAGGGAGCCGATCGATTAGTGGATCGTACCGTAGGACCCCGTAATGGGTCACTTCATGATACTGAGCCAAGGGATCATTTCATGATTAATACTTGACATGGGTCAGAACACTAGTACAGTTGGTGCAGCGAACCTTGAATATGTGATGCTAGACTTGACTTATCTTGTTATCCTAATTGTCATACTAGTCCTGTTATCATCCTTATGTTTAATTCAAGTTTTCACATGTCATACTACCTTTACTAGTTTTTATACTGAAAGTCACTAGGGCTTACCAGTCTTATGACTGACCCTTTTCCTTTCGCCTCTTTTTCTTTCGTCTTCCCCCCAGGTTCTCAGGGAGGAAACACTAGCTCTTAGCTTGGATTTAGCTTGCTTTCTGACAGCTCATGTACGGTTTGGTCTTGAGCTATGTTATGGCTGCTTCTGCTATTTATGGGGAATAATTTACTTTTTTTATCTTAAGTTTATGCTTCTTTATTTGGAACTTGATGTATTGGAATAATTTGTACCTTGGATATATGGGGTTTTGACTCTTTTCTTGAAAGTAATAAAAATTTGGTTTTTAATTTCTACCGCTGCTTTATTTATGTTCTGCCTTATGATATCTCTATGTATGTTTACCTAGATAATACTCCACCAAAACTAGTGCATTCCCTTTGTGAGTGACCCTAGCGGAGGTGGGGTGTTACATTTGGTATCAGAGCAGAAGGTTACCAGGCTGGGTAAAAGTTTTAAAAACCTTATGAACCTATTTTCAAAACCATTTATAAAGAAGCATTTTTCAAGAAAAGTTTTATGTTTAAAAAGGCTATTCCCCAAAAGCCATTAGCACTTTCCTTTGTTTCCTCGTTTGAATCTTTTTCTTTTCGCTTTTCAGCATGTCTGATCTCAACCTTCCTGAGGGAATACCCGTACCTAGATGGTTCTGAAGGTACTTAGAAGCTAGGGCCAACGGCGCGGGCCCGACAGACATCCCTCCTCCTCCTCCCCCAGTGGCCGCGGTTCCTCCTCCTCCTGGTACCGCCTTTGCCAAAATATGCAAAGACTTTAAAGCAATGGGCAGCAAGAACTTCATTGGAACTGAAACCTTTGTTGAGGCACGAAACTGGCTAAAGGAGACGGAAGACTTGTTTATTATCTTTGATGTGGTGGACCATAGGAAAGTTCAGTTGGCAGCATGGTTGTTGAAAGAGGAAGCTGCATTTTGGTGGGAAGTCACCAATGCTACCAGGCCAGTTGAGACTTGGGCAGACTTTAGAGAGAGGTTTGGGCTTAAATTCTTATCGTCAGCAGAAGAGAACCTTCAGATGGAGAGGTTCCTAGCACTTAAGCAAGGGGACATGTCTGTTAGGGAGTACGTGAATAAGTTTAATTAGCTTGCTCGGTTCGGTTTGGACTTGGTTAACACGGCCCAGAAAAAGGTTGTACGCTTTGCTCGAGGATTGAACGAGCCACTACACATTTTGTCCATAACTCATATACCCATGGGGGCGACCTTTGAAAGCTTGGTGGATATGGCTCTACTTCATCAGGAAGACAAGAATAGAAAGAAGGAGGTTAAGCCTAATGAGACTCAGAACAAGAAAGTTGACTCCAAGAAGGGGGCAGCAAGAATAACAAGAGCAACAACAAACCACGTGAGATGAGGAAGTGCAACTTCTGTGGTATTACTGGACATCTAGCTAAAGACTGTAGAAAGAAGAAGAGGAAGTTGGGTGAATGCTTTCATTGTGGAGATACTGGACACATCAACAAGGATTGCCCTAGGAAGCAAGGGCAGGGGCAGGGGAAGACCCAGTGAGTAGGACCTTCTGGAGGGCAGTTGCATGCTCTCAACACCACTCCAGCTCTTGATCGAGGTAGTAATATTTCCGTAGAAAGCCTTGTTTACATTTCTGACTTTCCTGTTTGAACCTTATTTGACTCTGGCGCATCGCATACTTTTATTTCTTCTGATATTGTTGAAAATTTGCACCTAAGAACTAGTCTGGTTGAGGATCCCATTATGGTTTCAAATCCAATTGGGTGCTCCGCCCATTTATCTATGATGTGTATGAATTTGAGGATCTCTATCTTAAGCGTAGAATTCACGTGTAATGCTTATGTTCTCAGATTTATGGGATACGTTTTGATCCTAGGTATGGATTGGCTGTCCGATTATGGAGCCATTCTTGTTTGTGAACAAAGGGTAGTGAGGCTCATGACTCGCCTTGGTAATACCCTTGAAATTTCTTGTAACCCTAAGGGTCCGGTCATGTTGTGTTATCTTGAATCTCTTGACTCGTCCGATGATAATTTGCAATCTGTAAGAGTGGTCCGAGAATATCCAGATATCTTTGATGAAGTGAGGGGGTCACCTCCTAAACGCGAGATAGACTTCAAATTTATCTTGTCGATAATGCCAATCCAGTTTCATTGCCCGTTAGGCACATGGCCCCGCGAGAAAGAAGAGAGCTCAGTAAACAAGTTAACGAGTTGCTTGAAAAAAAATCATACGGCGAAGCATTTCTGAATGGGGTGCTCCGGTGGTATTCGCTACTAAGGCGGATGGATAGCTTCGTCTATGCGTAGATTATCGTGAGTTAAACAAGATGACAAAGAAGAATAGGCACCCACTACCAAGAATCGACGATTTGTTTGACCAACTTGTGGGAGCATTTGTTTTCTCTCAACTCGATCTAGCCATAAGATTCCATCAGCTTAGAGTGGATGAGGATAGCATTGACAAAACTGCGTTTAGGACTCCAGATGGGTTCTTCGAATGGCCCGTCATGCCATTTGGGTTAACGAATGCACCCGCATACTTTGTAGATTTGATGAGTAGGGTGTTTCGGGAGTTCCTTAACAAGTTTGTGGTAGTTTTCGTAGATGATATTCTGATCTTCTCAAAAGATGAAGAAGAGCATGCTAGACATCTCAAGGAAGTCATGGAAACACTTAGAGCACACCAGTTAAAGGTTAAGTTCTCCAAATGCAATTTTTGGAGGAAGGAAGTTCGGTTCCTTGGACATGTAGTTTCTAAGCAAGGCATAGCCGTGGACCCCGCAAAGGTAGTTGCGGTACAGGACTGGAAAACTCCTAAGAATGCAACGGAGGTGAGGAGCTTTCTCGGTTTGGCGGGCTACCACGGGAAGTTCATTAAGGACTTCGCTAAGATTTCAGCCCCTCTTAATAAGTTAACAAAGAAGAACCTAGCTTTTGCATGGGACATAGAGTGTGACGCTGCTTTTCAGAGACTCAAGAGAGCCCTCACCACAGCTCCAGTTTTGGCATTACCTGACGGAGGCAAGGTGTTTACGGTGTACACAGATGCGTGCGGCACGGGATTAGGCGCTGTCCTAATGCAAGATGGAAGAGTAATATGCTACGGGGGCAGACAACTTAAGGTTCATGAGAAAAACTATCCCACGCATGACTTGGAGTTGGCCGCGATCGTTTTTGCACTTAAATCTTGGCGCCAATATCTTCTTAGGGAGAGGTTCGAGCTATATACCGACCACAAATCGCTTAAATACCTCTTCTCACAGAAAGATTTTAATCTGAGACAACAGCGGTCGATGGAATTCTTGGCATCATATGACTTCGATATAGCTTATACCCCTGGCAAGGGTAATGTGGTGGCGGACGCGCTAAGTAGAAAAAGGTTGACTTTGAGCCCCTTGTTTGTTGAAAGGAAAAGCCTTGAGTTTATAGCAACCATTGATTTTACACCTGCTGTTGAGTCATTGACTTCTACGTTAGCATCTCTTGAGTTAAGACCTACACTTCTAGATCAAGTAGGGACTTCACAGAGGGAAGACCCACAGATAGTCGAAATCATGGACAAGCTGATTAGTGGTGAGACGTCAAGTCACCTCGGTATGTATGCCATAGATGACAAGGGATGGCTAAGGCGTGATGGAAGGCTATGTGTCCCATTAGTGGGAGACTTAGTAAGGAAAGTTCTCGAAGAGGCGCACCACTCGAAGATGACTATACATCCCGGAGGGGATAAGACGTACAGGGATATGAAACACATTTTATTTTGGGCTGGAATGAAAAAGGACGTGGCAGAGTTCGTTTCGAAGTGCATGGTGTGCCAACAAGTAAAGGCCGAGTCGAAGAAGCCTGGTGGGCTATTACATCCTTTGGAGGTTCCGCAATGGAAATGGGAGAGTATCTCGATGGATTTCGTGGATGGACTGCCTAGGTCAAGGAAGGGAAATATTAGCATATGGGTCATAGTTGATAGACTCACGAAAAGTGCTCACTTCATTCTAGTGAAAAGCAAGAGGACCGCATCATGGCTAGCTACTATTTACCTTCGAGAGATAGTACGGTTGCATGGAGTTCCTTCTAGTATAGTTAGTGATCGTGACCCGATTTTTACTAGCCAGTTTTGGAATAGTCTGCAAGAAGCAATGGGTACACGACTGAACTTGAGCACGGCCTATCACCCACAGACGGATGGACAAACCGAAAGGGTAAATAGGGTGCTAGAGGATCTTTTGAGACTATGCATTCTTGACTTTGGTGGAACTTGGTAAGACCATTTTCCTCTCTTGGAGTTTGCATATAACAATAGTTACAAAGCTAGCATCGGAATGGCACCGTTCGAAGCCCTGTATGGAAGACCGTGCAAATCGCCAACTTGTTGGTGGGAGACGACAGACAGACTTATACTTGGGCCCGACATGATAAGGGACACTTCTGAGACGAATGATTTGATATGAAGACGGATGCAAACGACCCAAGATAGACAGAAATCTTATGCGGATCAGAGAAGGACAGGCCTAGAGTTCGAAGTCGGAGATATGGTCTTTATAAAAGTTTCTCCTTTACGCAATGTAGTTCGTTTTGGGGTGGTTGGAAAACTAGCACCCAGATTCGTAGGACCGTTCCCTATCACTGAGAGGATTGGACGGATGGCCGATAAGGTAGACTTACCCGAGAAGCTGACTGGAGTATACAATGTCTTTCACATCTCGCATCTCCGGAAGTGCTTGCATGAGTCAGCCGAAGTGGTTGAGCCAAGCATCCTTGAAGACGTAGAAGTGGAAAAAGAAGCAACATTGAGGCGAGTTCCGATTCGTATCTTAGGAACGGAGACTAAGAAGCTAAGGAATCGAGAAGTCAAGCTAGTTAAAGTTCAGTGGAGTGAAGCCCAAGAAGACGCAACTTGGGAAACCGAAGAAAAGATACGTGCGCTTTACCCATTTCTTTTTGAGGGTACGTTCTCGATCTCTTTTTCCTATAAACTTGAAAACCTTTTCGTATCATGCTTTTACTACCGACGTTTGTCTTGTTATCTTCTCGATCTTATCTTGAGAACCTTAGGTAGAACCATATGGATGTAAACATGTGATTGAAACATGTTATGGTTGATGTTTGCAAATGATTGCAAGTGTTTGCAAGTGGTTGCCAGTGGATGCATGACACACATTAGGCACTAGATTGGCTCAGTCACATTTTCATGTTGCATATGCATGAGTGCATATACTTGTACATGGATGGAACTTGTTATGCTATCACTTGGATGTTGCATATGAATGAATGTTATGTGCACTCATGTAGAGATTATAAATTATGTTAGGAATCTGCATACATGTTGGATTCATTACACTAACATATTTTCCATTAAGGAGGTTTACTGAATCAGTAACCGCCTGATCTTTTGCATTAGATAAGTACATATACACACACTTTCTGCATATGTTCATACAGCACTAGAAATCTTTTAAGGAAAATGGTTGCTTGTGGATGATGCTTTGAGTAGACGGATGATGGATGGTAGGACACATCCTCCCTAACTTAGAGATTTCGGGGACGAAATCCTTTAAGGGGGGGAGGGGGGAGAATCTAACAACCTGTATTTTGATAACGTGTTATAACCATAAATCAAAGAAGAATTAATTTTTAAAATAAGAATCAAGGGAAACAGGTTACGCCATTGCGTTCCTCTCGAAATTCTGCTTGGAAACGAGTCCGAGTTTTCGAAAATCGGAGTCCGTATGACCAAGTTATGACCTTTCGAAGTTTTCAGAAGTTTTCAAGTTCAAAACAGCTCAGAATTCGAATTCAAATTTCGAAATTCAAACCTCAGAATGGACTGGGCGGGAAATTTCCCACCCAGGACCAGGTCGACCTGGGGTTCGACTATGTAGTCGACCTGCCCAGGACCAGGTCGACCATAGTGTCGACCTAGGGGTCGACCTGGTGGCCGAGCCCACTTTTGAAGCTGGATTCACTTTGATGTTTCTAGCCTCGTTTCTGTCTACATTCGTTGACCTGACCCTATATAAACAGCCCCTAACACTAGTCTCTCTACAGAAAATTCTCTCTGACCTTATGCTGCTCTAATTCTGGTTGAAAAGTTAGAGAAAGGGACTACTTCTACTACGTCGAAACTACGTTAACAGAATTGCTGATTTGGGGATTTCTGTTAGGACTTGACTAAGCATATAAAGATTCAACATCGACTCTCTTTTTCTAATTCTCGAACCACGATCTGTAAGCCCCAGTTACTTTTAGATTTAAACTATAAATGTAATATGAATATGTTGTAAATTGAAATTGGACCTGTGTATGATGACTGTTTTACATCCATGCTTGTTCATCTTGGATCTTGACTTTTGGGTATATTACTATGACATTGATTTGGGGCCTATTCATGTTGTAAATCGAAAAGAAAAACCCCTCATATTATCATGTTGAAGCTGCTATTAATCACAAGTTTATGACTATCACCTTATGTCAACCGTTACCATGACTATCACCTTATGTCACTGTTATCTTGACTAGTACCTTATTTTGCTATATTTGAAATCTTTATGTTTGAGGCCGATATTCCATATGCCAGTATTGTTATAATCATTTATCTCAAGTCATACCACGTTATGCTAGTAATCACTTTTTCCACCTTATACCCGTCCCTTTTTATGTTATTCCCTAATTAGATTTATTTGTATCAATTCTAGTTTATGTGCGATGGGAATACGATTTGGGTAGATTAGGTAAAACATGAATTAGCTTTGAACATGAACGTTATTATATCTTGAACCTGGATATGGACATGAACTTGACACGATTTGACATGAAACATGACCTGAAAACTTGACATGAATTTAGACTCGAAACTTGAATTTGGGCATGACACTTAGATAAACTTGAAAACGGACAAGGGTGGTCGCAGGGTGCTTGGGGTTCGCTGATGGAGGAGAGTTAATATAAATATAGTATATAGTGGAACTGGACTGTTTCAGGAAGTTAAGATAATAGAGGAGAGAAGATTTTGTTGGTGGAGGGTGCGTTGTATGGGGAGGCCGAGAATGGTGCAAGAATCAGTGGGGAAGTAAAATACGGAAGTGAACTAGAAAAGAGAAAAACGAAGAGAGTACGATGGAGTAAAATAGACAAATAGTGGAGCAATACTTTACCCTGCGGTGAGAAGGGATAGGCTTATTTTTAAATCGTTGCATATTTCATGGAAGAGCACATGGCAATGTTTTGGACAAATGTCCATCCAGGTATATTTGATTTCAACACGTCTCATTCTTTTTATTTATATATTTTCTATTTTTTTTTTACTTTTCAGATCTAGATATATTTGTAATGTATCTTCCACACTTGCATATAAAAGAGTGTCTTATGTTACTAGTCCCAATGTTGTGTTTATAATGTTTACATTGTTAGCCCCAATTTCATATTCATATTTATTTATTCTCTTATACTTGGTGAACGATAGACAAACAAAATTATTGCTCGTGCACAACAGTGTGTCACAATCCCAAAATAATAATCAGAATAATTGGTTAGTTGATTCTATCAGGTGTTAAAAGGACCGCAGTTTCCCCAAAAATACTCTAGAAAAATATATGTTTATTTTCCAGATTTAAAATTATAGTAAAGTTCTATAAAATATTTTTAGATTGCGCGTATTGAAAATTAATTCAAACTAGTTAGTAGCGTAAATCTCATTTATTCGACAAAGCGTTTATAAATTCATGGAAGGGTTCACTCAAATTGTTCTAATTAGACAAAATGCTAAATATAAATATTTATTTCAATGTTAAATCTTGATTAAATTTATATTTTAAATGTCGAAATTTTTAGGTCGTTACAGACTGGGTAGGCTTGGTGATAAGTTGTGTGTGTATGTGTGTGTATGTGTGTGTATGCGGTTTGTTTTATTATATCGACTAACTTTCTGGTGAATAATAGATATTTTTCCTCCTCATTTATAACATAATATAGTCACAAACCACAACATGATGTTCGCAATACAACTATAACGAACTGTTGTTCTTAACTATTTAAGTCGGTAATAAAACCAACTAAAATCGTTTAAAATAGAAAATTGTTATTGCTTTAGTGTAACAACCTGGATTTTAAAAGATTGAAAATTTAATTTATTTAAATATTAAAATGTTGGTTAGCAAATTAAACAACTCAAATTTAAATGTTTTGAGTTATTTAATTGATTGGAGTAATGAAATAATATTTTGAATTCTGAAATTTTTGTAAGATTTGTAATCTAATAAGATTTTAAATGGTTTTAAATGACATAATTTATGTGTGATGTGGATTATAAAAATAATAAGAAATTAATATCGTTGAATTTAAGCAATATAAAAATCGTTTAATAATAAGTCATTCTAAATAACGCATGAAAAAGAATATTTTGCAAACTAGCTCGGATTTCGACAACACCAATTTTATCGAATCTGAATTAAAAATTTATTGTAAGATGACAAGTTTTGCAGCAGTCAAGCTTATTATGTGATCGTGCGCAATATAAATGCATAATGTTTAACAATTCTTTTAATTTTAAACTAAAAGCAAACCCTCAAAAACCGTCAAAGTGATGGTGCGGGAGGGTGGCGCTGCATATAAAACAAAATAAAGTTGGGAAACTACCTCCCAACGGTCGGTCACAACATGGAATACAAAAGCATAACAAAACCTAAGCCTGTGGGCCACAAAATAGGAATAGACAATATACAAGACATAATGACACAAAGTAGCAATATAGGGCCCAGGAACCATCGACCAACAAGCATGAAGAGAGTGCATGGCCCACAGTAAGAAATAGGAGGTGTAAGTCTGTCTGACGCATGAAGCAGTAGAGCCAACTAGACGAGACTAAGAAAACCCATGGATAAAGTAACACCGTGGGGGATCCTCCACTAGAAAGCCTTAAGCAGAACGGTCGAGAAGACCCATCATGAATCTCACGGATAGAATTGGCCAGCAGCTAAGGAGAAAAGCCAAGCGACATGTACTAACTCTAACAACCTGAAAGTAATATAAAATGCCAGTAGTAATCGAAACATAATAGAAAATATAGAAAAGCACAAGAAAATCAAGCAGAGTGTGAAAATCGTTGAGTACATGATATGCTAAAGTCAATGATGAAAGAGTCTAAGAATCTACTGATGGGACCCGAATAGGGTGACGCTATGAACTCAAGTTTATTGTCCTCATGGATAAGATGATAATCATGGCTCGATCAAAATTCTTGTTGTCATATCTAATTTTTTTACGCGCACACCAAATATGCCAACAGATATAAGCAGGAATAATGCGAGTGAGAATAGCCCTGATGGATTTGCCACGGAAATTGGACCACTAGAAAATGCACCGAGCATTAAGAGATGAGGGAGTATGAGGGAAGCCTATAATGTTGCTGAAATATTGCCATATAAAGTTGGCTACTTCATTGTTGCCAAATAAGGGGGATAGAGATTCGCAATGCCCTTCAGAACAACAACAACATTTTGAAGCGATGGCACCGCCAAGATTAGATATGTTCGAGTCAAGAGGAAGGCCATTATGAATGAGTTTCCGTATGAAGATTGATATTTTAGGGAGGATGAAACGACTCCAAATCATACAAAATGGGAGTCTAACTGGGGACTGAACCATAACGACCTCCTATGCTTTTCTACACTTTTTCTTACGTTTCCAGGTCTCGCTAGCGAAGGATGAGGAACTAGTGAAACCACAGGGCCCAAGCCTGCGATATCTATACTGCATGAAATTGGACCACGAGGATTCTATATAAAGAAAGCATTGCTAGAGTTTGAAGCAATAAGCCTTACAAACCTCCCATAAATTCTAGATGCTCAAGCCCCCTTCGGATTTGAAGCAATTATGTTTAACAATTGGAAATGTACAGAGTTAAATTTATTTTTACAATGATAGAATTGTTTAGTGATAATTCAACTTTCAGTGACCAGTGTATGTTATTATCTACTCAGGATCATTTCGAAATACTAAGCACAACGGTAATTTTTTATTATCCTTTGGAGTCTGCATTTTTAATTTAAACTATTTAACAAGATACCCAAAAATTCATTATAAATCAAGTACTTCCTCCTCTTTAATTTAGAGAACTCATAGTACTTTGCTTCTCTCCTCATTTTATTTGCATACCTCATACTCTTTCATGGTTCATTTCAAAACGCAATACATCAGAAGAGAAAAAAAAATGAAAATGGAACTTCATCTTCTTAAAATCAAAACAAACAATTTAATCAATGGAAAATCAATAAAATAAGGGTCTTTGTAGTCCTTGAGAAGAGATCTACGAATGATATGCATTTTGTTGAGTTTGCACAAATTTTGGGGTGCATGCTTGTTCTACAATGGACGTTGGGGAACAAGGGTTTGGAAATTTGCAAATTTTTAACAATGATGTGAATATTGGAGTGTAGTTTTAGGTTTCTGAAGAAGAGGTGCTTCAACAGTAGAATTTTGGTCGATGTTGGGGTGAAAAAGTGTCACACCTATTATCGTTGTGCACGAAGATGCTCAAGGATGCAATGCAAGGGATGAAATCGAGTGGCGAGTGAGGGAGTTAATGTGGTAGAGGATCTAAAGAGAAGAAGAATGAAGGTGGTCTCACATGGTATAGTGGTTTGTAGGAGGAGCTTGGTGGAGTGGAAGTTTCGGCATGTGGGTTTAAGAGTTACAAGGAGCGGGGCTTAAGGTTTAAATTTGGAGAAAAAGTATAATCGTGTAATTAGTTTTTGATGAAAGTGATTAGTAACTATAATTATATTATTTAACCCACGAGAATGTATTCTTAAAATTTTAATAGTTTTAGGTCCAAATTGAACACGATGTGCCACTACAATATCTATGTTTAGGACATGGATTAGCTAGATTTGGAGTTGACAGGGTTTTAAGTTAAATTCAAACATCCATTTGAAATTTAGCTGAATTAGAATGCGAGGGACAACTGCAATGTAGGTGAGTAAAACTCACATTTCTGATCTACCAATGTAAATAGATAAAATATTTTTATCTACTTATTTGTGTGAATTGTTAGTTATTTGGTTTGGTTAAAATAGCCGTATTATTAATTTCATGTTTGGATTGATAATTTGGTTGGTGGTTGAATACAATTTAGGTTTTGCGAGATTTGAAATGCTATTAGTTTAGATGAACCCGAACTAGGATCACGATACAACATCTCGAATTGCTATTAGAGATTTGTGTTTATTTTTATTTAAGTTATTGAATAATTGATCATGTGACAAGTTATGCGTAATAGTAAATAATTACATTGTTTAATTACAACGTAATAAAATTAATATATGATTAGTGTTATCTATTTAGCCATATAAACACCGTATAAATAAGTTTGTCTATTGACATTCGTTAAGAATAATAAATCCCCTTCTTCTATATTATTCATGTAATTGCTTGTATAATTTGTGATCTAAGATATGTTAGTTGTTAATTGATAAATGATGATTATTTACATATGTGTTTGTTTATGTAAATGCTAGTGTTGTGATTGGAAAATTAACTGAGTAAATAGTAGCTTATTTAAGTACTGTTGTGATTGTTGAGACTTATTTAAACAAGGTTTTAAAATTAATTTTTTTCTTTTCTTTTAAACATTATAAATTTCAGGGAAACCTAATAGCGTAAATCTATGGTGTTATAACTATAGTTTCTTATGGTTTTGCTGGGATTGTGTTGACGTGAGGAATTGGTCATTCTCACACGACATTACCCAATGCGTTAAAGTTAAGTGAAAAATCCGAGTACACCAAAATGTCCGAACACATAATTGTGGGAAAGTAAAGAACATCAAATTTATAGTGGTTTGACACTAACGCTTATTATCGCTTCCATGTAACAATTCAGTATATTCGTTACAATTACAAGATTTATCTGAGTATCAACACTTAGAATTTACAAAATTATGTTAGAGAATAAAAAAGTCCTTGTTAATCCATCATTAGGCCATCATCATCTTCCTCAAGCCAAAAATGTGTGAGATATGGTTCTATGTCAAAATATGTCCAAAAGTGTGCCAAATGTCAATCCAAATACCAAAAGATTGAAGGAAACTTCTATATGAAGTTTATAAGTTCAAAAGACCTTCCAAAACCTTGAAAACCACGAAAGAAACCATTAAAAGTCCAAGAAGAAAGCTCCTACGTGCTGTAAATGAGTAGAAAAAGATCCCTCCAAATAACCAAATACCAGGAGTATTTATAGGTGGAAAATACAAGCCAATGTCAAAGATCATATCCCAGGAGTTGTATCGATCCCGTGATAGGTACGTATGTCGAGTGTTAGCCAAATTTCCATTAAAACTTCATTTTACCCAAGTGCTAGAAAATATGTGATCAACTCAGTGTGATTAACATGAGTGATCATCTGGTGTGATCAGCTCGGCCGTATTTGCCAAGCCCAGATGCAAGAATTCGTATTCCCAAATATACAAATCCTAGTATGTTTTTCGTATCCTAAAAACAATGATCACCTGGAGGTGATCCTGCAAACTTGAATGATCCACGTGTGGTGATCAACTTCTTTGAACGTGCCTGATCCAATAATTGAATACCGATCCCCAACAATATCAGTTCCAAACCATGAAGAACACCGTCATTTTTTGGTGATCATCTCTGTTAAGGCTAATGAACTCGTTTTTCCAGATACGAAGTGAACCCTTCGTATCTGAAGTTACCAGTATACTGATCCCGACCAAGTTTCTAAATACTAATCCTATATCCATGTGATTATCATGTTTCATTCAAGTAGGAATTTGTATCCTGAGGATACGTAATGTTGACCCAATTCGGGGATTGATATTTTTCCATGCCCAAATCCTAGGGTGCATAGCCTACTTTTTCATGTTATCGGGGGGAGTGCTCAAGGGTTTAGAGCTGATCCGTCCTATTACTCACATGTTTGTTCCATGCCATATCACGAAGCCAAATTGACGTAATCCAAGGTTTGTCAATGATCAGCTCAGTGTGATCAAGTGTTTTTGAGCGAACAGACCTGATCTGAGATTTTATCAAGTACAAAATGGGATTTCGTACTTGAAATATTGAATGATTTGCCGATCCGAGAATGCGAATCCAGGAGTCGACTACATTCCCGAGCTTTTTCCGAACACTTCGCGACTTTGATCAAATCGTTGCGTGCTCATCCAAGGAGCGTACTCGAGTCCCGAGTCCTTAGAAAACCGAGAATCCAACGTATGACTACTTTGCCAAAAAGTAGGTCAATACTATGCTCTCCTAAACATGTCTTCTTTGAGAAATCCAATAGTCGAGAACCAGAAAACCAAAGCCATGATCGCTTCAGATCTTATTAAGGGAAAATTAAAAATCCAGAAGACCAAAGAAAACCGACGATCAATCCAGATCGTGCTAAAAAACCAAGAACGGAGAGATGCGACGATCACTCCGGATTGTATAAAGAGAGAAAACTAAGATAACCAGAAAACCAAAAGTCATGAAATCGGAGTAATCCAAAATCCAAAAAACTAGAATATCCAAAAGCAGATAACCAAACCAGATGATTGAACGAATCCAAAAGCCACAATAGCCAATAACCAGAGGAGTCCAAGACGTTCTTGCCAAGCCCTGACAAGAGGACCAAGGATAAGCTGAAAGAGTCCAAGTTGCCCTTGTCAAGACCTGATAAGAGGACCAAGGATAAGCCGGATGGGTCTAAGATGCCTTTGCCAGAATGTGACAAGAGGATCATTGAAAAGTCAAAGAGTTCAGGATGCCTTTACCAGATTGTGACAAGAGGACCAAGGATAAGCCAAATAGGTAGGGCCCTACTCGCCACTAGGCGAGGCGACCTTCCCATGTCCTGATAAGACGGCCTGCCTTTTCCCAAGAAAAGTCCTTACTTGTGGACTAGGATTTTTATACTTATCGAGCAAAGTCATTACTAAGCCAAGTCCTTAAAGTTGAAGTTCTGATTCCAGATTTCCTTACTTCACAAGCAGTGTCCTGATGAGCGAAGTAATTTTTATTTTTGGAGTTTTTAATAAATCCAAAGGAAAACATAGCTATTTATTATTGAGAAGAGAACACGCTCAGGGTTAAGGCCTAATCCTATATGTGGTTGAGTCGACTTAGCCGTTATCGATTTCAAGTTCATTGAGTTTCGTTAAGTCTGAATGGGATGGACTAGCGTCGGGTACAGGGCATGCCTAGGGGCACACCAGTCTCCATACTTGGGTAGGCCAACATAGCCACCCTTAATTAATAAAAAGTAAATAAACGAAGGTGATTGGATAGTTTATCACCCGTAAAGAGTATGCCTAGGGATTAAGGCCTAATCCCATACATGGGAAGAAGGCTTAGCCCTCCAAACTACTGAGCCAGGTAACCAGAGATGAGTAAAGGAGGTCTGGAGGTTCATCATCTGTAAAGAACATGCCTAGGGATTAAGTTCTAATCAAGTACATGGGTAGGCAGACTTAGCCCTTCGAAATGCCATGCCAGATAACCAGAATGAAAGTAGGAGATCAAACAGTTTATCGTCCACTAAGACATGTGTAGGAACTAAGTCCTTAGGCACTCTGAAAGGTCTGGAGGTTCATCGTCTAGTACATGGATAGGCAGAGTTAGCCCTTTGAAATCCTAATCCAGATAACTAAAATGAAACCAGGAGATCAGACGGTTTATTGTCCACAAAGACATATCTTGGGATTAAGGCCTAATCTAGTACATGGATAGGCAGACTTAGGCCCTCCAAACCCCAAATACAGATGAATTCAGAGAAAAGTGTAGAAGATTATACGATTTCTCATCCAAAAAGAGCATGCGTAGGGTTAAAGCCTAATCTCGTACATGGGTAGGTAGACTTAGTCCCTCCGCCCTCTTACAATCGTGTAAACCAGTGTAATTTGTTAGTTGTAAGGCTGATGGTTTGTAGTTGGGTATATGGATGGCCTAGGGATTAAGTCCTAATTCTGTACATGTGTGATCCGACTAAGAGCAATCCATAGTCGGTAAACCAGAGGCGTAATATCCAGGAAGCCAAAGCCAATATAACCATAATTCAGAGATAGAAAACCAGAGCTTTAACCGCCAAAAAGCAAAAGTACATAAGCCAGAGACCCGGATAAAAGTAGGATAATATCCACTGGTCGGAAGACCAAACCACCACAACCATAATCCTAAAGACCAATACACCATAAAACCAAAAGTATGAATGCCAAAAACCAAAAGATGGAAAACCAAAAGACCAGAATTAGCAAAGCCAATATCCAGAGCGTGGAAAGATGAAAAGCTGATAAACTAAAAGCCAAGAAAATCAGAAACCAAGAGATCCAAATTCCAATAGCTGCAAAGCCAGAAGATCCAGAAAGCTACATAAATTTATGAAAAACCGCTAGGACAAGGTCTCCATCAAATTCCTATCCGTAGCCAGAGTAGGCAATTGCAATTGTCCTGACACTACAGCTCTATTCTAAACATGCTCCACCAGCTCAGCCCGTCTGACACGCTCTACCTGAGATGCTTGTAGTCGTTGGTGTTGTGACCATCCAGCTTATGAAACAAGCAGCTTTTACCAGAATCCTTCTCCCTCTGGATCGACTCCCTTGCGAAAGGCTTCCTAAAGGGAGCAACCGGGTGAACTTCTAGATAAATATCTTCTAGAGGACGAATACGTTATGTGTACGAAGAGAAGTTGGGCTGATTCCACGCACTCTGATCATTCTAGGAAGCAGCCTTTCCTTTGCCTTTTTGAGAGTTGGACGATCCTTCGCCCTGAACCGAATTAGCCTCAAGAACTTTCTTATTAGTCCTCGCATCTTCTTCTCTAAGAAACTGGTCAGGTTCAAAATAGAATTTGCTAAGGTCCCTCAACGGATCCCACTGAAGCGAGATCTTCAACTCCGTCTTATCCAGAACACCTGAAACTGCGACCATTAAAACCATAGAAGGCTCCGGTCGATTGACCAAAGCCATGACAACATTAAACCTTTCCAAGAATTTACGCAAAGTCTAGCCAATCCTTTGCTTAATTACCATAAGGGACATCACGTTCTTGGGTCGAGCAATGTGAATTTTTAAATGTTTAATTAATTTCCTAACAAAACATTCCAAGAATTAATTGATTCATTTTCAAGCTGCCGAAACCATATAGCAACAATGTCCGTAAGATAAAGAGGGAAGCACTTCGCCATGACATTCTCTGAAGCCGACAGCAGTTCTATATGGCCATATAGTGCATCAAGTGAACCGTAGGATCCTTCCTACTATAAATAACTTCCAACATCGTCAATTTAATGTCCGATGGGTTCCGAGAATTTTGAATATCCTGGGTGAATGGACTATGAGTAACGCAATCCAAATCTGAGAAAGAGGCCCCGCCTTGAATGTATCATCGAATAATATCGGTGATGTGAGCACCATTACCATTACCAAGCCAACAGTTCCAATCATTCAAATATGCACTGACGCCCCTGGTGCCAAGTCCAACATTAGCGAATTGTTGAGCCGAAACAGTTTATCTAGCTCAATCCTAACCTGAGGTGCCTCGACTAGCACGAATCCAACATTCAAAATACGGGAGTTCCTACATCAAAAGTTGCACGCACTGGCGCTTTCGCAACATTACTAATTCTAGAATCTAAAACCTGATTAATCAAAACCTGAGTTGAAATTTAAATGGGATTGGGGGTGGTTCCCCTGAGCCTAGCTGATCCGGTAGCCGTATGTGGATTGGTATCGACACGGGGTTATTTTGAGGAATTTCCCTTGAGTCTGGAGCAAATCCTTGTGGAACACTAGCACTTGTTCCAACCGTATTACCTGGTCCGACAACCTTGTGATACCTTCAATCCAAGCGAGAAGAGTGTTCATTGTAGCTTCCTATCGACAGATTTCTTCTTCTTATTGTTCCAAATGAGAAGTGAGATCTTTAATAAAATGCTTGACGACTCCATTGATATCCTCATAAGTAATGTAATTCGACATATGTCCAATCAAAGAAACTTCCAGGCTTTCCTCCCTCTCTTCTGCTTCCGAATGAGCTAAACTTATCTGATTTCTTTTGACCATAGTGAAATCCAAGAAAAGTTTAAGTGAATCTAAGAGGATCCGAAAAACCTATTTCTTTGAAAGTCCAGAATTCGAAGGCAGTCTGATCCCCTTCCTGGCACGCCAAATGTTAACGTAGGGAATTGGTCATTCGCACATGCCAACACCCGATGGGATAAATTTAAGTGAATAGTTAAGTATGCCAAAATGTCCAAACATAGAATTACGAAAAAGTAAGGAACACCAAATTTATAGTGCTTTGACACTAATGCCTACGTCCATTTTCACATAACTATTCATCATATTCCTTATAATTACAAGACTTATCTGAGTTTCAACACTTAGAGTTACAAAGTTATGATAGAGAATAATAAAGTCCTTGTTAATCCCCTATTAGGCCATAATCATCTTCCTCAAGCCAAAAATGTGTAATATACGCTTCCAGATCCAAATATATCCAAAAGTGTGCCAAATGTTAATTCAAATGCCAAAAAGTTGAAGGAAAACTTCTGTGTGAAGTTTATAGGTCCAAAAGACCTTCAAAAGACATGAAAACCATGAAAGAAGCAATTAAAAGTACCAAAAAGAAAGCTCTCGCGTGCTAGAAATGAGCAGAAAAAGATCCCCCAAACAACCAAGTACCAAGGGTATTTGTAGGGGCAAAATACAAGCCAATGTCAAAAATTCATATCCTGAGAGTTGTACTGATCACGGGATTGGTACTTATCCCAAGTGTTAGCCAAAATTCCATCAAAACTTCATTTTTCCTAAGTGCTAGAATGTCAATGATCACCTTGGTGTGATCAGCGAAAATAAGTGATCACCTCTGTGTGATCAGCCCTACCTCACTTGCCAGTTCCAGACGCAAGAATTTGTATTCCGAAATATACCGATCCTGGTGTATTTTTCGTATCCTGAAAACAATGATCACCTTGAGGCGATCCTGCAAACTTGAATCATCCACATGTGGTGATCAGCTTCTTCGAACATGCCAGATCCAATCAATGAATAACGGTCCTCAACAATATCGGTCTCAACCGTGAAGCTAACTGTCTTTTATGGTGATGACCTCGATCGGGGCAGATGAACTCATCTTGCCAGATACGAAGTGAGCATAATACCGATCCCGGCAAAGCTTGTAAATATCGATCTTAAATCCATGTGATCAACATGCTTCATTCAAGTTGGAATTCGTATTCTAGGGATACATGATGTTTTCCCGATCCGTGGATCGTTATTTTTCTTGCGCAAATCCTAAGGTGTGCAACCTGGTTTTTCATGTGATCGGGGTGGAGTGCTCAAGGGTTTGAGCTTATCCTTCCGTGTTTCTCACATGTTTTTTGCCATGCCATATCACGAAGCTAAATTGATGTGATCCAAGGTTTTTTGATGATCATTTCGGTGTGATCAAATCTTTTTGATCAATCACACCTGATCCGAAATTTTGTCTAGTGCAAATTATGATTTCGTACTCGAAGCCTTGAATGGCTTTGCCAATTCGAGAATGCCGATCTGTGAATCGACTATATTCCTGAGGTTTTTCCGAACACTTCGTGACATCGATCAATTCGCCGCGTGCTCATCCAAGAAGCATACTCGAGTTTTGAGAACTTAAAAAAACGAGAATCCGTTATATGACTGCTTTGCCAAAAATCTAGTCAACAAATTGCGATGCAAACATCATGTAATTGCGATCCATATATTTGTGTTAGGATAGTTAAATTCGAGGGGTAGAGATTGCCTATAGTCTACTTATGGTTTAGTTCGGATAATAATGTTACCATCGTGTAACATCAATCTATTATGAGTCATGGAGTTAGTCGAGGGGTTAATGCCCAGACAATTAAGAAACTGTGATTTCAGGTTTAAAATTTTAAACTTTGGGTTTCAACGCCTAAAACTACTTGTGGTTTTCTTTGTGACGGAGATGTAACCATTGTGTGACTACAGTCATTAAGCCTATTTGAATAATGATTTTAAAATATAGATTATTTTATTTATAACATTTTAATTTTAATTTATGCACTTTATTTAAGTTTTAAATTTAGTGATTTGCTTATCAAATAACATTTAAAAGTTAACAACTGATTTTTGTAAAATAAGTTATTTATTTTATAATAAGGTTTTAAAAAGATAAATCAATTATTATTTAATTAGTAAATGTATTAAAAGGAGATATTATTAATGATGTTTAAAGATTTTTAAATTATTTCATTTTAAATGGCCTAAAGTTATTCAGTTATCTTATTAATAAGGCTAAACAATGGGTTGAATATTTTATTAATAAATGTTTTAAATTTATTATTCATTTATCTATAATGGTTTCAAGATAATTAATTAAATCTAATTAGGTGTTAAAATTCGTAAAGTGGTTTTATAAAGAAATTTCTACCTTATAACTAATATTTTATAAAGAAAATTTATAAATGACGTTTATAGTAAATATTTTATTTAAAAGGTTTAACAAACCATGTTTTGAAAATAGATAGGTTCATAATCCGTTAATAATGATTTGAAGTTAAGTAACTCCCCTTAACGATTTGTGAATATATTTTCTAAGTATTGAAAATACAGTAGTTGGGAATATACTTATACCGTTGAGATAAGTATACAAAAATGTTTTCCACATATACGAAGATATTTAATTAATAAGAAATTAATTAAATAAGGCTTAGGTATTTCCATGGTAAATTGAATATTTGATTGATGGAACCGTTTTCATGTTTAATGGTAGTTACATAACCAACTATCGAATATTGACCTAAATGGGAAACCCTATTAGACTTGTGGTATGGAACGTTTTCCATAGTTCACTCCAAAGGATTAAACTCAAGAAATATCTAGGAAAAACATGATAATTATGAGGTACAATTACTGTCGGTTGTGCTATAATGTACGTGTAAACTCATTTCCCTTCTAGGGCAAATGATAAGGAGATCCATCCACTTAAATGGTAGAGGGTGATCCCAACTCTTGGGTATTATCTGTTTGTTTCCAAGAAATAGAGTTGAGAATGTTGGAAAACTTGATCGTTTGGTTTGTGGAATGCTAGATGAAAAGGGGTGTGTATTCATACTAGATGAAATGATATGGAACCACTATGAAAATGATATACATATTTATGGAGGAGAGTTGATATTATTTTGGATGTTGGAATCCTTGCGAGATTCCGAGACCATTGGGGTATGGGAATCTAGGTGTGATTCCAAGATCTTCTGAGATGTAGGAAATCTATGTTTGATTCTAAGCCTGTTGAGATGAGTGAATCCAATAGTATTTCGTGATCTATCTTTGATTGATATGCGTAAGCTAGAACGTTAAACGTAACCTCATCAGCGGAGATGACTAAAACCAGAGATGGGAGACATGGCCAGTAAGGTTGGCAAACCCATAGTGTGTAGTCGAACCCCTTTTCTAGCAATACTCTCATTGGCATGCTGAGTAGTACATTCGGTCTTAGCAAGACCAGCCTTGTTTTTACTATGGTACCCTGGCTAGCTGGATATAATGTTCAGAAGGATAGCTCTGATCCTTAAGCAGGAGGACCATTCTCGGATAACTGAGGGAAACTCCATGGAAATCCTACACAATTTGTGAATGTGCCATATTGGGTTTTGATTATATATGGTATTTTTGTGATGTACACACACAAACATCACAACTACTTGATTATTGATACTTGTGCCTTAGACATTAGTATAATATCACGAGATTTTGAAATTAAAAGATTTGGCCATCGTTAAGGTAAAAACCCTTCTGTATTTATGCGCGATGTGGTCTTACAATACCTTTTATTTTGAAAGTTCTTATATGAGATGAAACAAATTCAATTGAGGTGTGGTTTCTTATGTTGGTTTACCATAATAATCCAGGTGTTATTTCACTTATACTGCTTGGGTTAGACCACTCATATATGCAAATTAGATTTGGATGGTATAAAGCTCCAGGAGAGGAGGTGGAAGGCAAGACATATACTAGTATACTCTTTTATTTTCTGCTGTATCTGATTGTGTATTTATCAGGACTTGCGAGAAAAGATTGTTATAATTGTCCAAGCTAACTTATTGTTTCAATTCTTTAATGTAAGTTTTAATGGTTGAATGTACATATAAGTCTTTCTATTTAGTAAAGATCATGTTTATATTATAGAATATTCATTCTGCTATGAGATTCTATTTCATCTTCTTTTTTCCCCCTAATGATTTGGTTTTCCAGCACATAGATGTTCGACACGTGAATACTGTGACTGCATTAGTGTCGAATTCTGATGGTTGAGAATCCGGGTCATTACATTTGGTATCAGAGCTTATGTTGAGCGAAACCTAGGCTTTGTTGGGGAGTTACTCATTTGAGAAAGGTAAGCGAGACCCTAGTATAAGTATGAGTGTATATATACAAGAGTGCATATTTTTTTGTGTTATAAAAGTGTTTTATATTGTGTTGGTTTATTTGTTGAGTTATTTATGAATTTTGTTCATTATGTAGGATGGCACATTATCGATAGGGGTTTCTAAATATTTGAACGGAGAAAATCGACATTGTATAGTTTTGAAATCGGGTAAAAAAAAATAATTTTACCAAAAATATATTTTATATACAAAGGATAACTTTCATAAATTATACAGTTGTTTATGATATGTTGTTTTCTAGGAGGTGATGATATTTAGTTATCATCTAATTATTATTTGACTGAATTAAATAAGAAGCTTATAAATCCAGTTTCATAAATCTTCAATAATAATAATGAATTTAATTCTAATTTCAATTAAATAATCTATTATGTTAAATAAAGGTATAAAATATCGAAAAATTTCATATAAAGAAGTAAAATTTTATAAGTACAACTTGTGAGTATAATTTGTAAATATAAATGGGTTTAAATAGGGAATTGGAAGAATCTAGATTCTGGATTTTAGAAAGCTTTGTTTTCAAAGTTTTGAGAAAAATGGTTTTACAAATTTGATAATGTTTGTTTGTATGAATATATTTAAAAGGATATAAAAACACTTAAGTCGCATCAGTTGTTGGAAAATAATTTTGATAATGATCGCGACATCTTCGGAGTTCATTTTCAAGTTATATTCTTTTGTTTTTTTTGTTCTAATGTGTTTACCCCATAACGGTTTGAGAAATTTTGCCTTTTGGATCAGACTTGTGTGGTTTATGGTTGATTCGAAAGGCAGGGATTTTCAGGTCATCGCATATATTACTGGACAACAATGCGTTTATCAAGCTAATATGGATGGGAGTTGATATAGCAAATTGGACAACAATACAATGCTAAAGTAAACCAAAATTAAAATGTAGTGATGCCACAAAAATGGTATAAACATACATAACTAATATTAAATATCAATTCACATGTTTATATATTAGTTGGGTCATTTAATTTTTTGATTATATATGTTATTGGAATTACATGTGGATCTAGATTAAAGGCAACATCTGCGATAAATAGGACAAGCTAATTGTGCGCTAACCATATGCGTTGTTGGATCTAGATTAATATATAGGGGTGAACGGGGTTTATTGGATTTTTAGGAAATATTAAAAATATCATAAATCAGATTACAACAGAGAAAATAAATGTAGAAAATAAATGATACGGATATTACCCAGCCTCAACAAACCCCTGCCTACTCTTGCATTTCCAAGATTTCTACTAGGTATTAAAACATATTCCCACTTACAAAACCCTATAAACTTGCAAACCCTGCTACTTCTCTAATCCTACGCTCAAATCCCTGGACTAATCTTTATACCCAAGATCAGATTTTCCTCGAATTACAAACTCGTAACTCGTAAATCCATAGTTTAAAGTAAACTAGTAAACCTATACAATGTTTTCAAAAATATAAAGAAAAACAGTTAAAAAAACAAAACAAAAACCCCTTTTAAAAAAAATAGCCGGCCTCCCTTGACACTTAAACAAACCGGCTTCCTTTGACTTCAAGGGTGGCCGAAAAAGAATTAGGGTTTTATTCCCCTAAACCAACATGCGATTTCTCCGGTTACTCTGATAAATATTCGGTGATGCTTCGATGACTTCATTGCTTGCTTGTCGATTGATTTGGGCTTTGGCTTGTGATCAAAACCCTTGTGAGTTCTCTGATTTGATTTTCTTTTGCCCTCGAATTGTGTTGCTTTGATTTCAATGCTTGCCTATGATGAATTGGTGTAGAATTTATTGGGTATATAAACCCTAAACGTCTCTGATTTCCTTAATTGACTTGGCCTTGATTTGTTGATTACATGTCGTGAATTTTCGTTTGATTTATTGCAGTGAAACCCTTAATGATTGACCGTGAATACTCTTGATGATTTCTGAAAATCTTTGAATATATGAATTACAATCTTGCCATAAACTGCATCCTTTTAAAACTTTTATTGTTTGATTCTATGTATTATTTGGAAATAATGATTTGCCAAACATAAATTTCTCGGCATAACGGTCTCAACAAACCTGGAAACAAATTTAAATGTCTTCTTGCCAAAAATATTATTTGCCAAGAAAAATGCTCAATAAACTCCTTCCCATTTTTCTTGCATGCTTGATTTAAGTTCATTCTTGCATGCCACTTCTATTACTTACCTTTTACTATAAGCATTCTGTTGAAATCAAGGCTTCATGCATTGTTTTTCTTCATGGAATAACTCGAGCATAACTTTGGCAATGAATTGTTTACTTGTGGCTTGGCATGTTCATGGAAATATATTTGCATAGTGTATATATACATACACACACAGTTGTGTGTGTATATATATATCATTTCAGTTGCATTTGAAAATTCGTTCTTGTTAGAAAATCAATACATGCAAAATATATACTTGTTGCCAATCTTAACATATGAAAGTTCTGGAAACACTATTTATGTTGATTTATAACACTTGCCAAATATTGACTGAATTTGTCCATGGTGACGTGCATTTTCTTAAGATATATTTGCATTATAAACCTCCCAAATATCAAATTCCGGATATATATACTCTGGCCTGATTTACTCATGCAATCCATGAAGATTTTAACTTCTTCCCAAATTTTCATTTCTAGTAATGAAATTCTTGAATTCTTGCAAAGTTCAACTCATGTGAATATCAAAATAGATTCACTGAGGTTGAATTTTGGAAATATTTTTCATTCCATTGATAAAGGATGTGATTTTTCAAATCATTCATTTAATTCACACCCAATTTGAAATAGATTCTGGTCCGTGCTTTGTACACAGTACTTTGCCATCCTCTTAGCAATTTTACTTTTTCATAGAAACTGGTCTGTTCATGTAGTATATGTATATTTTCTTCCGTTTAAAAAAATGCTTGACCATTTCTTACAAGCATGCAATTGCTGCTATGATGTTTATCGGTGGTTTCCTTGTACTTGAACTTTGCTTGTCTTCTCTTGGCTTGTTGCTTGATAATGTGCAGTGTTTGTTCACATGAGTTGTCCCATGGGAATGCACTTTCCTGCTAGAAAAAAAATGAACGACCAACCGAAGACAACGGCGGACCGTCCATCCTAGGGGGTATAGGGCAACCCAGTCTGCGGCTTACTTTGTTAGACGTTCGTATATACAAGTTGTCCTGGGACTAGACAAACTGATGGCACTATTCCATCAATCCATCTTAGGCAATTTCTACCTAGGTTTAACAAAACAGCCCTTGCACTTTACGCCGTCTTCAGTTATCTTCAGCACAATCTGATTCGTAACGCTATGCCTATACGGAGTGGTTTTCGGATAATAAATCCAACCGGTCCCTCCATATTGACAACGATGGTATTAAATTAATCACTACTTCAATAGTCGTGTGATAACCCGTAACTTCCCCGGTAAGGAAAGCCCGGATTACCTTGAGAACACGACAAAATAGAACGCAAACAGAAGAACATTTCATTGTTTATTACAACAATTCCATCAGAATACAAGAATATACAGAGTATGAACAAATATTATACAACAGAAAAATATCAGAGATTACAATAAATTACATAGCAGCGGAAAAATAATAGAAAACATAACTGAAAGTAATACACGGATACAGAGCTTTCCGAGCATCGTTCCAGTTGTAAATCAGGGTCCTGTGAATATAAATCTGCAAAACCAAAACTACTAGCTGCCCCTGTCGAAAATAAGGGCACCCAGAATTTAACAAACCCATTTACTTTTCAAAATGCTCTTATGTTGAAACTCAACATTTCATATTTTCACAAATTTAGTACCAACAAAATTTTTTGTTGTCATTCATATTGCACACCATATATGCTCACATTCATTTAAACTGAATGATTATTTTCAACCAATATATTCACATCCAACTCTTATTCCATTCATGTGCATTCAAATTCATTCAAATTGATTCTAGTCAATTTATTCACTTCGTTCCATTTAACTTACTTAAGTTAAATTTTAATTCCAGAATTCATAAACTCGAATTTTCCTTTAAAATCCTTTTGAAATCACTTTAATATATACATATATTTGTAACATTTTGAATTCAAAACATTTGAATTTTTCAGCCCAACTTGTTTTCTTTCAAATAAATTTCTTTCAAAAACTTTTCTAAGGTAGCAATCCATCACTTAGAAACTTGAAAATGAATACTGATGATGCAGTCATCATCAGAATTATTTCCAGCAAATAAAGTGAGTTCATTGCTTAATCACTTTCAAATATCCATCTAAAATGATTTTTATTTAAATTCTTCAAAGTAATGATATATTACTTTATATTTATTGAAACAGCCCGAACTTCCCCGTGAAGGAAAGCCCGGATTGAGTTGAGGACAAGCCACATCGGAACACAAACAGAAGAACATTTTATTGCTTATTACAACAATTCCATCAGAATACAAGAATATTACATAGTATGAATAAATATTACACATTCGATAAATATCAGATATTTAAATAACATTACTGCAGCGGAAAAATAATACAAAACACAACTGCAAAGAATATACGGATACAGTGCTTTCCGAATATCATTCCAGCTGTAAACCAGGATCTTGTGAATATAAATCTGCAAAACCAAAACTACTAGCTGCCCGTGTCGAAAATAGGGGCACCCAAAGTTTAGGTTAAAACAATAAACTCCAGGTCAGTCATGTGACTGGTGTGAGAACTAAAATAGTAATCTTTTGATTTTAAAATTAGGTAAATCAAGGGACCACGCCGTATAACACGGAACGGGTTTCCTCCCAAGAATACCAGTGCATAAAACAATAGCGCAATGCTAAATAAAGAACAATGAAGCTATTATAAGACTCAGGTCCCATCACACAATGCAACGCAAGCCGGAGGATAGAGTTTCTACCTTATAATAGCCAAAAATGCTTGGTACGTGAAATTTCATCTTTTATTATTACTATAAGTGTATAGTGTCAAAACAATTTCAATCATAAGTACTAATCATAGATGGCATAAGTGCCCCATACCACTATGTCGCCATATATAGGTATACAATCAAAACCGCACGATGTCGTATTTGGAAATTGGATTTCCATCTTTGAACCGAGGCAAGGGATCATCCTCACCGCTTCGAGACTCTCTAGCCCGAACCTCAGGCAAGTACTCAGTCAAGCCTTGGATCGTCAGGGCCGGTCCACTCGATGTGGATTAAAATTCCTGAACACTACGTTTCCCCACCCTATGGGGCGTAAATGAGCCAAATGACTCCATCGGACCCGGATCATCCGATCTAACCGAGGCACCTCGCAATCCGTCATCCACATAAGTAAAATGTCCGGGCATGTAAAACCCAAAAGACCACTCCTAGCTAGAAGGAAAAGCATGCCCACCCTGATGTCCTCTCTCGTTTTTGGTTCACACCGGGGTGTGAGGCTCGCGAATTAACGCTATACACAAAGCTACGCTGTATTAAAGCCGTGCTTTTATCATCAACCACAAGACCCTACTTTTCAACAGAAGCCTTGATCATTTGCGTCTCAGCATGCCACACAGGAAATTCATGCCATGCGACTGATATTTATCGATATATAACCTCTAAGCTCGTACGTCTCAGAGAAGGGCGTTAAGCAAGAGAATAAATCCTCCACCGCCAAACAGATATATATTTAATAGAAATCAATCAACACTGAATAAAATCCAATGTCAGACACACAATCCATCTACAAGTCCGTTCTGGGTCTGAACGAAACTGGAGGAACCTTATTCCTCGCATATCCACCGATTTCCAAGTACGTCTAGACGATCACCAACTGATTCCCTCCTCTTGGGTGTACAGCCCAATCAAGATCACTAGTAATTATCCAAATGACGTGAATACCTCCGGTCTTCAACCACCGTCTTCATCCTCGACATATCGTCGAATCTGCTATTTAGAATGGGTATAAACCCGGCCTTTCCGGATAACTCGCGTATATAATAAACAAGTGCTATAAAAACACAACATACGCCTCATTCCAATCCAGAATATTTCTTTATTCAAATATTTTTATACTTTGGGAGAGGTTCCCATTAATTTTATCAAAGATAAATTCTTTAAATTTATTCTTTAAATCTTCTTTTGAATATCAATTCAAACCAAATTATGGTTTATCCAAACTAGCCGGGATTAGCGAACCTTACCGAAGTAGTCATTTGTTTAATTTCCCAACCCCAACCTATTAATCCCATGAAGTAAAACTGGTAATACTTCATATTTAACCCCGCGGTGTTATCGGTAAATTCAATTACCATTTCACGTTCAAATCTAATTAAAGATTTAATTATCACTTGGAGCAAAATTGGCGATACTCCATTCTCGATCATTTCTTGAATTTGGTAATTTTAGTTGTCTAATTCACCTTTCAATCTATTTAAAGATTCATTAAAACTCCACTTGGTTTTAATCTTCCCAAAAATCAATATTAATGATTGTTTAACTTGGGAAATCATATCCTGTCTTTAACTGGGTTAAAGAACCAATGTCATTTAAAACACGGTTCACGATAAACCCAAAATCACATTATATTTTGTCAGCCTTTAACCGTAAATTAGCAAGTGAACAATTCCCTAAGTAATAGCCCCGAAGGCTGAAACCAACATCAGATGAATACCCGCGAAACCATTCAACTTAACTAATCTCCAGTTAGTTTCTGATTTTCTTAACTTCGTTGGGTCTAAGAACAGTATTATTAAAGATACCGTTCACGACAACCCAAAATCACGTTCCATTAACAATGGAATCTTCATGGAAAACAAATCGATATATATATATAATTGATATAAACTTCCTTATCCGACTAATAATATAAATGGAATAACGACAACGCCTTTTAAATTCCTTATATATTAGCAGTCTTCCTCCACAGAAATTCACTTTGATTATTACCAAATCGAATTCCATTCCATTCCAATTTATTTTATTAAATTGGAAAACTTTACTTTGGCAAATCTCCTTTAAATCTTAACGATATGAATTTCAAATCACATTTCACTGTAAATCGGGTTAAAGAACGAATGTCGTTAAAACACAGTTCACAACAAACTGAATTCACATTCCATTAATTATCAGGTTAAAGAATGAGTGTTATTTAAAACACCGTTCACGATAAACCCAAAAATCAATTCCAATTCAATCCCAATTAAATATCATTTAATTGGCATAATTCATTAAATCTAAATAAAAAGATTTAATCTTTTTTCTTAACTGGATTTAAGAACAGTGTTAATGAAGACACCATTCATGACAAACCCAAATCCCATTTGATATTGAATACAAGGCTCTGAATAGAAAATATATCGGCTTATATTTGATATCAAATACTACTACCAATAGATATTGTATTGGAAATAACGATATAAATATGTCTTTCAAATTTCCATAACAACATCAGTATAATCACGAAATCCAACATCGAAATATTCCCAAGACAATTTCGATTCAAATCCATTCCAATTTATATATTGGAAATTCTGGTTATTTTCAAAACCATTTCAAATCCAATTTATTTATTTTAAAAATAAATGGATTATAATTCTAGTTCAAAACTAGTTCATTTCGATAAAAATATATTTTTATCTTTTCATATATGGAATTTTTCATCCTAATTCTTTCCAAATCATTTCTTATGATTTTACATAAATTATCGATATTTTTAATAATTTTATCAAGGCCCATACAGTCAATTTCCATCAACGGCCATCGAACTGCACTTACATCGACCTTTTCCAAATTTGATTTGGACATAATTCCAAATCCAACCGTTATATTTCTAATTTCTTGTATTCGTTAGAAAGCTCTTTTCGATATGAACCCAACGGTTCCGGTTTTAGGAGAATCCGACGGTCGGATCTCCCGTAATGTCCATTCGAAGTCAATGGTCGAAATTCGCGAACTACCGCAGCGCGTCGCGTTCTATTCTTGCCATTATATATATAATATATATATATTATATATATTTCGTCGATTTCCTTTTAAAACATATTTTATAAATCGTTTTATATTCGTTTTCAAAACGATTTCAACTTCATATTCAATTTCTAATCCAAATTGAATATTCCATATCATCGATAAACAAATGATAATATTTTCAAAACATTAGATTTTGAAACCAATTCCTTTTCGATATTCATCATAAAAATGAATAAAATCGATACAAATATCGTTCACGTCAAAATGGCGTCAATCTAATCGACATGACTTTATATATTTCTATTTCAAATATTTCTATTTCAAATATTTCATTCCAAATATTTCTATTTCAAAACTGGAATGAGACCCAATCAATTACCATAGATTTTATTTCTATGGATTTCCATACAACACATGTATATATCAATAGTTATAAACAATCATCCATCATCCAGAGTGCACTGCTCAACTGCATAAGCATTGAATATAAATAATCAATGCTTACAATAGCCTGTCAACCAATCGATCGACATACAACTAAACAATTGGGATTAATGTACGTCAATATCATCCCAATACCCGTGTGGGGTTTCAAACAATCAAACACAGGTTTTATTTGTGCAGTTGGGTGATGTGTAAAATTTATCATCCTAATCAATATCAGCCAAATGGGTGTATATAAACAAATCGTCCGATTTGTATATAAATATTTATTTTATATACACGATAAAAATTAAATTTTTAACTATAAAATATTTATTCACTCCACATCAAACAATCAATTTTCACAACACATCAATCAAACAAACAAGTCATCCAGGGTCTGTGGACGACGGGTGTCAGGTGCTGCTAAGCACCGTCTGCATCCTAGTATATTTCAACTAGAAAATAAATTAAAAGTGAGGAGTTCTCACCAAGAGGTAAACCAAACGTCAGGACTCTTCTTATGTAGGAAATCTTCGCTGTGCTTCCTTTTGTCACTTTCGTTGTCCGTATTCACTACATATATAAAAATCACATTTTTATATGATATTCATATAAATAAAAATCACATTTTTATATGGTTTAAAAAACTTACCTTTGCTTAATTAAAAATCAAAATTTTACCTCGCTATTATATATATAAAAATTGTCTTTCATTATATAAAAATATCGTCTTTCATTATACAAAAATATCGTCTTTCATTATATAAAAATATCATCTTTCATTATATAAAAATATCATCTTTCGTTTATTTAAAAATCACATCTTCTCATATAACAAAATCAAATCTTTTTATAGATAAAAATCATTTCTTTCTTATGTTAAAAATCCTAGTTTTTTGATGTTATGTATATAACAAAAATTATAACTTTATATATGTTTATATACATAAAAATCTAATTTTTATATTAATAAAAATCTATTCTTTACATTATTAAAAATCTGTTCTTTACATTACCATTAATCTATCCTCTGCACTACCATTTCATATGAAGAATTGATATTTAAAAACAATGCTTTAAATTAATTAAATAAAATAAAAATAAAAATCACTTACAGGGGTTTAGCGAGGGGGGTCCACAACTAGCGGAGGCAGTCGGAGAAGGGCCCAGCGGGGTGCGACTATGTGTGGTGGCGGCTATGGGGTTGGAGGCATCGGTTTCCGTCGATTTGGGCTTTGGGGGTATGCTTTTCGAGAGGGAGAGAGGAGAGAGAAGGAGAGAGTGGAGGGGGTGGTCGGGGATAGGTGGCGCGGTCAGCTAGAGGTGAGCGGCGACCTCCATGAGCGGCGACGGAGATGATTTGGGGCTGGGTAATTTGGACGTCGGGTCATGAGAGAGGGAGGGTAGGATTAGGTCTTATATAATTAACTTATTTAATTTATTTATTTTCCACAAAGGTTGACTTTTTATTTGAACACCGAACAAGGCCCAACGACTGTCGACCCTAGCGTAATACCCTCATTCCGAACACAATGGGATATGTTTCGCAAACCAATTCGATTGTTTCGGTCAGTTTTCATTAAAATCAAAATATAAATTCATATATTGAATTTGAACGCGCATTTCAATTTACCGGGGACACATACAGAATCTAAAAATTCCCGAAAAATATTTTCTAGCTTCGTATTGACGATACGGTCCTAAAAAACCTAATTTTATCAAATTTGAAGACCGTTTTAAAAATGGACATTTTCCAGTCGATCGAAATTGACTGAAACTGTTAAAACACGTTTTCCTGTGCCACGCTCACATATTGATTCAGAAAATTACGAATTTTGGAATCTAGCAATAACTTGACATCCCTGATCCAACAAAAGTGGTTTCATCGAAAACAGAGGTCATTTGGAAAATGGATTTTTTAGGGGCCAAAATTCCATAGCGACTATTCTGAAATTTCAACTGAGCATAACTTTTTATTCCCGCTATGAAATTTCAATTTTTGGGATTCATTGGAAAGATATTCTCAAATAGATTCTAATATTTTTGTTTCGCTAAAATTCGGTTTATTTTGAATCTTGTACATTCATTTGAAATTTGAAATCGAATTTTCAAACTACAGCGTCATTTTCAATTCCTTTTATAATTAAAAATAAATATTTATATTCTAATGACGAGCTATATAAATATATATGTTCTAATTCTATTCAAAATAAATTTCTCGTCGTTATTATTTGAAATAATTCATTTTAAATATTCAAAATTCATCAAAATTGCCAAAATAAAAATTTTAAATTGGCTCAGATTTCCAGGTTATTACAATCTCCCCCACTTAAAACTTTTCGTCCCCGAAAAGGAACGAAGCTGAAAGTTGTTTTACTAACCAACTCAACTTTCATTATTTTCATTATGGCTTAAGTTCTTCAACTTTTCAGTTTATAAGAACTTTTTCAAATTTTTCAAAAATTTGGCTAACACCCTAAATTTTCGAAAAATTTCGCCATAACCTCCCCTGCACGGGAGCACCAGGAAAATCCCAAAATTGCCATACAGGCCTCTCCAATCCAAAAACAAAAAAGAAATAGCCAAGATGCTAGCCAATTGGCTCATAAAATCATCCAAAACCCAAGAAATACAATAAACATGTACCTATTTGTCGGGCAAACAATTTTATTCCTCTTCTCTAGCCTCCTTGCTATGACCTGTTCAATGTATATATATGTACATGTATGCAAATCCGATAAATTTTCAATACAATTCACTATTTTATTCAATTTGGCTAAAGGTTCAACATTTAATTAGTCAAACAATAATCAAACAACACAACCAGCAATTAATTAGTTGATTATCTTTTCAAATTCATAACTTGGATACATAGTCAAAAAATCACATTTTTGGTGCCAAATCACAACAATAGACCCTATCTAATTTTGGTTCTCACACCAGTCAATCGGAATCATATAGAAATTCCACTTTCGTCACTCAAACATAAATTTTGATGACGAGTACTCAATCATCCGAATCATTTTCGAGCTACTAGAGTATGATTCTATATCTATCCAGTATATTAAAACTTCGAATGCACGCGGATCAGACGTATACGCAAAATCTTTATATAATGGATTGTCCAAATTCAATACAAATAAATATTCAAATACGCTGAATAAGGTTTAAAATTTAAAAAAAAAATCGTTTTCATTTCTATTTTCAAAATATCACTCTTCACACTCGTTCTAGGATACTATTGATCCTATCTCTAACGAGTCATTCTCATTGGATATTACTAATCCAATCTCTGATGAATTCTTTCGTATGGTTCTAATACGTCTTCTCCTCGAGCTTTGTAAACCAAAGCTCTGATACCACCTGAAACGACCCGAACTTCCCCGTAAAGGAAAGCCCGGATTGAGTTGAGGAAAAGCCACATCGGAACACAAACAGAAGAACATTTTATTGCTTATTACAACAATTCCATCAGAATACAAGAATATTACAGAGTATGAAAAAATATTACACATTCGATAAATATCAGAGATTTAAATTACATTACTGCAGCGAAAAAATAATACAAAACACAACTGCAAAGAATATACGGATACAGAGCTTTCCGAATATCATTCCAGTTGTAAACCAGGATCCTGTGAATATAAATCTGCAAAACCAAAACTACTAGCTGCCCGTGTCCAAAATAGGGGCACCCAAAGTTTAGGTTAAAACAATAAACTCCAAGTCAGTCATGTGACTGGTGTGAGAACTAAAACAATAATCTTTTGATTTTAAAGTTAGGTAAATCAAAGGACCACGCCGTATAACATGGAACGGGTTTCCTCCCAAGAATACCAATGCATAAAATAACAGCGCAATGCTAAATAAAGAACAATGAAGCTATTATAAGACTCAGGTCCCATCACATAATGCAACGCAAGTCGGAGGATAGAGTTTTTACCTTATAATAGCCAAAAATGCTTGGTACGTGAAATTTCATCTTTTATTATTACTATAAGTGTATAGTGTCAAAACAATTTCAATCATAAGTATTAATCATAGACGACATAAGTGCCCCATACCACTATGTCACCATATATAGGTATACAATCAAAACCGCACGATGTCGTATTTGGAAATTGGATTTCCATCTGTGAACCGAGGCAAGGGATCATCCTCACCGCTTCGAGACTCTCTAGCACGAGCCTCAGGCAAGTACTCAGTCAAGCCTTGGATCGTCAGGGACGACCCACTCGATGTGGATTAAAATGCCTGAACACTACGTTTCCCCGCCCTATAGGGCGTAAATGAGCCAAATGACTCCATCGGACCTGGATCGTCTGATCTAACCAAGGCGCCTCGCAATCCATCATCCACATAAGTAAAATGTCCGGGCGTGTAAAACCCAAAACACAACTCCTAACTAGAAGGAAAGGCATGCCCTCCATGATGTCCTCTCCCGTTTCTAGTTCACACCGGGGTGTGAGGCTCGCGAATTAACGCTATACACAAAGCTACGCTGTATTAAAGCCGTGCTTTGATCATCAACCATAAGATCCTACTTTTCAATAGAAGCCTTGATCGTTTGCATCTCAGCATGCCCCACAGGCAATTCTTTCCATGCGACTGATATTTATCGATATATAATCTATGAGCTCGTACGTCTTAGAGAAGGGCATTAAGCAAGAGAATAAATCCTCCGCCGCCAAACAGATATATATTTAATAGAAATCAATCAACATGGAATAAAATCCAATATCAGACACACAATCCATTTACAAGTCCGTTCTGGGTCTGAACGAAACCGGAGGAACCTTATTCCTCGCATATCCATCGATCTCCAAGTACGTATGGACGATCACCATTTGATTCCCTCCTCTTAGGTGTACAGCCCAATCAAGATCATCAGTAATTATCCAAACGACGTGAAGACCTCCGGTCTTCAACCACCGTCTTCATCCTCGACATATCGTCGAATCAGTTATTCAAAATGGGTATAAACTCGGCCTTTCCGGATAACTCGCGTATATAATAAACAAGTGCTATAAAAAAGAATATTCGCCTCAATCTAATCCAGAATATTTCTTTATTCAAATGTTCTTATACTTTGGGAGAGGTTCCCATTAATTTTATCAAAGATAAATTCTTTGAATTTATTCTTTAAATCTTCTTTTGAATATCAACTCAAATCAAATTATGGTTTATCCAAACTAGTTGGGATTAGCGAACCTTACCGAAGTAATCATTTGTTTAATTTCCCAAACCCAACCTATTCATCCCATGAAGTAAAACTGGTAATACTTCATATCTAACACCGCGGTGTTCTCGATAAATTCAATTACCATTTCACGTCCAAATCTAATTAAAGATTTAACTATCGCTTGGAGCAAAACTGGCGATACTCCATTCTCGATTATTTCTTGAATTTGATAATTTTAGTTGTCTAATTCACCTTTTAATCTATTTAAAGATTCATTAAAACTCCACTTGGTTTTAATCTTCCCGAAAATCAATATTAATGATTATTTAACTTGGGAAATCATATCCTGTCTTTAACTGGGTTAAAGAACCAATGTCATTTAAAACACGGTTCACGATAAACTCAAAATCACATTATATTCCATCAGCCTTTAACCGTAAATTAGCAAATGAACAATTCCCTAAGTAATAACCCCGAAGGCCGAAACCAACATCAGATCAATACCCAGGAAACCGTTCAACTTAACTAATCCCCAGTTAGTTTCTGATTTTCTTAACTCCGCTGGGTCTAAGAACAGTATTATAAAAGATACCATTCACGACAACCCAAAATCACATTCCATTAACGATGGAACCTTCATGGAAAACAAATTGATATACATAATCGATATAAACTTCCATATCCGACTAATAATATAAATGGAATAACGGAAACGCCTTTTAAATTCCAGATATATTAGCAGTTTTCCTCCACAGAAATTCACTTTGATTATTACCAAATCGAATTCCATTCCATTCCAATTTATTTTATTAAATTGGAAAACTTTACTTTGGAAAATCTCCTTTAAATCTTAACGAAGGATTTATAAATTCCAAATCACATTTCATTGTAAATCGGGTTAAAGAACGAATGTCAATAAAACACAGTTCACAACAAACCCAATTCACATTCCATTAATTATCGGGTTAAAGAATGAGTGTTATTTAAAACACCATTCACGATAAACCCAAAAATCAATTCCAATTCAATCCCAATTAAATATCACTTAATTGGTACATTTCATTAAATCTAAATATAAAGATTTAATCCTTTTTCTCAACTGGGTTTAAGAACAGTGTTAATGGAGACACCATTCACGACAAACCCAAATCCCATTTGATATTGAATACAAGGCTCTGAATAGAAAATATATCGGCTTATATTCGATATCAAATACTATAACCAACAGATATTGTATTGGAAATAACGATATAAATATATCTTTCAAATTTCCATAACAACATCAGTATAATCACGAAATCCAACATCGAAATATTCCGAAGACAATTTCGATTCAAATCCATTCTAATTTATATATTGGAAATTCTGGTTATTTTCAAAACCATTTCAAATCCAATTTATTTATCTTAAAAATAAATGGATTATAATTCTAGTTCAAAACTAGTTCATTTCGATAAAAATATATTTTTATCTTTTCAAATATGGAATTTTCATCCCAATTCTTTCCAAATCATTTCTTATGATTTTACACAAATTATCGATATTTTTAATAATTTTATCAAGGCCCGTACAGTCGATTTCCATCAAAGGCCATCGAACTGCACTTACAGCGACCTTTTCCAAATTTGATTTGGACATAATTCCAAATCCAACAGTTAGATTTCTAATTTCTTGTATTCGTTAGAAAGCTCTTTTCGATACGAACCCAACGATTCCAGTTTTAGGAGAATCCGACGGTCGGATCTCCCGTAATGTCCATTCGAAGTCAATGGTCGAAATTCGCGAACTACCGCAACGCGGCGCGCTCTATTCAGGCCATTATATATAATATATATTATATATATTTCGTTGATTTCCTTTTAAAACGTATTTTATAAATCGTTTTATATTCATTTTCAAAACGATTTCAACTTCATATTCAATTTCTAATCAAAATTGAATATTCCATATCATCGATAAATAAATGATAATATTTTCAAAACATTAGATTTTGAAATCAATTCCTTTTCGATATTTATCGTAAAAATGAATAAAATCGATATAAATATCGTTCACGTCAAAATGGCGTCAATCTAATCGACACGGCTTTATATATTTCTATTTCAAATATTTCTATTTCAAATATTTCATTTCAAATATTTCTATTTCAAAACTGGAATAAGGCCCAATCAATTACCATAGATTTTATGTCTATGGATTTCCATACAACACATGTATATAACAATAGTTATAAACAATCATCCATTATCCAGAGTGCACTACTCAACTGCATAAGCATTGAATACAAATAATCAATGCTTACAACAGCCTGTCAACCAATCGATCGACACACAACTAAACAATTGGGATTAGTGTACGTCAATATCATCCCAATACCCGTGTTGTAACGTCCCGCCTTTTTGACCGCTTCAAGTCAGTAAGTAAATCAACTTAAAACGTTCAAATCGACGGATCGTTATTTAGCTTATAGAGTTTAAAAACAGAATCAACACATAAATACACAATAAATAATAAACACAGTATTGAACAGCAAAACAAACTTTTATTTATAATCAGAATTTTGGTATACAAGATTTTCATTACAGCGGAATTTGAAAATATAATTTAAATACAAAAAAATCTTTACTATTTGAAATCTTCAATGTGCGCTGTCCTTTTACATCCCCAGCTTCGCCCATCTTCGAATCCAAAGTTGTGATCTTTAATTCTGGACTGCTAGAGTCTGACCCGAGCGTTCCATGCAAAAACATAAAACACTCGAGTCAGGATTAATCATAGTTCAAGTAAATTGATTTCAATATAAACTAAAATATAATAGTTAATCCCAACATCAATGTCATATATTTAATAATCAGTGGTGGTATCTGTTCATATCAGGGTATCTTCAGGGACTGGCGGTCGTGAGAGCTTGCCTATCCACACGTGTATAGGAGTGTGGACGGCCTTAGCTTCCCATACCGAACATTGGATAATAGCACAACATCCGGGAATAACAAATTCAAACAACATGTATATTTATGCATACACATATGCCGATGATACGTATGTACACATACGAAAGTATATATATACATATATGCATCAGCCACCACATGTATACAAGAAAAAAAACATGCTTCAAGTATGTGACTCATGCAAATTACGCAGATGCAAGTTTCAGTTTCACGGTGTAAGGCGGCAGCAAAAGAGAAATGTACAAATTGTGTGCAACATATCTACATGCATGATATCTCGCCAAACCAGAGTGACAGAAGCGCACAAGTTTCACAGTCAAACGGCTCAAAGCCGAACTGTTCGAACTCAACGACAGGGCAAGGAAAAGATGACCCGAAATTCATACTGAAGACGAGTATTCGTAAAAAGGAACATGATGGAAAAACTGTTGCCGTACAAGACAACAAAGACAAAGCAACTACCATGATTAAATTAACCTCCTCTATATTATATAATATGATATGAAAAACAAAATAGGTGGTCAAAGGTCAACTTGTTTCCCCTTTTTTCTTTACTCCCTTTAAAGTTAGACAACTCCAGAATGTTCTTATTATTAAATCGTGTAGGATAGTGACCTTCCCACTTTAATCTTTTCTCAGTATTTGTTGACAACCATTAAGTGGCATATATTTACTATCAAATCATAGAATATTTCCTATGTTACTTAGATAGGACATATATGTTACTAAGTTAGGACATATATGAGCATTTCCCATTTTGCTATCGGAGGACAACATATGTTGTTTATACATGAATTGAGCTATAATTTCTTATATGTAAAAAACCTACCAATACATTAAGCTCCTCATTCGAAAAATTTATTCCTGCATCTTATAATGCAGTTCACAATTAGGGTCAAACCAGTTCAAGGATTTCTTAACCTTTCACACACATAATGAGTTTGTAGCGACCTTTAACTTATTTGACGTTAATCTTTATAATATGATGACCATTTAAAGATTAATCAGATTAAACAAATCATTTTCACCATTAACTTTGAACATATCTACCAATTGATATCTACCAGCTAATCCTTATCTTTTGCAACAACATAATGATTAACTTGTCATACCCATCTTTTTTGCCTCTTCCAGCACAAAAGATTTCAAGGACTCGACATTCCTAGGACCTTTTACTTTGCAATTTCTTCTTCATTTCAAATAACATTGCTTATAGGTCCAATATATTAAGTTTACTTATAATGTCAAATGTTGGAATACTACATATTGCCAGATAGCTTATATAATTTCAATACTCTATAAATCTTGTATATACTGTATATTTCAGCAAAGGAATAAATAGCATTATATCATGATTCAGCTACATTAAGATAACCACACACATGTACCTTACTTATACATGTTCTTTATAAATGTCAAATAACATGTTTTATAGAAATGCATTCCAGTTTGCCTATGTAGGACTGTTTTAATATAACTATGGTAAAATCTGGTATACATATTAAATCACATACCCACCTAATTCACATCAAGTTAATAGCATGATGATATAGAATTTTGTATCACCAAAAGATCTATGATCTCTTGCTCTAAAAAGCATCAGTACACGTTTTCTCTATATCTAAAAAGCATATACATACACTTACTATATAATGCATCATATTAATGAACACATATACCCTGACATACACCCGTATATATATTTTTACTTCTTCAAAAAAAAACTTCCTTTAGTTTACCAGGTCAGTTCAGGAATTAAACAGCAATCAATTTAATCCTATACTTTCATTACTACATAACGTAACAACTTACAAAATAGAACAATTCATCAAACTTATTACACTAATAATGAAATCGGTGCAGTCAAGTGCATCTCTAAATCTCTATGGTAGTAAGCATGCATGCATCATTCCAAGAGTGGCTAAGCTACATATACATTAAGGGTGATTCATGGTTAACAGAAACCTATGCGTGGAATAATTAAGGTAGGCCCATATTTCCAAGCTACACATCATGCATACAGAACACACACACACACACACACACATATATATATATATAAGGATCGGATTTTTCCCTTTTTTTTCTCTACCCATTTCAGATTTCTAGGTTGATCAGTATTAGCAAACAATATATGTTTTAAACTTTCAAACAAGAAAAGCCAGAGTATTCAATAGGTTTCCATAATTTAACTGTTGATAAGTATATGGTGACCAAACAAAACCAGGCATGTTGGATCCTAAATATCTATATTCACCATTTTACCAACAAAAATTAAATGCCTATAGATTTGCGAACACTTATGGGTCTATTTCGGCCTTACAGGAAATAGCATGACAACAGGTATAAGGCTGGCAACGATAGCATAAACAAATTAGGGTAAATCCACAAGACCATCAACAACTGTGCTCAACAACAAGATACAACAACCAACCAAATCAACCACAAATATAACTATTCTAATTAAGATTTAATGAAATCAAAATACTTGAAAAAAAGGGTATAATCGTGAGTTTAAAACTCACTATTATACTCAATTTAATTGAAATCAAATTAATTGAACACAAGATTAATCAGCGTGTGAGATAACTCACCTCGAAGCAGTGTTGTCTACGCAATTTGAGTTCATCGGAAAGGCAACGAATTTCGGGATTTGCGGTGGAGAGCATGAGTTGTTGTAGCACGATCGAGAAGAATGGACACCATGAGGCCGTTGGCTTCCGTCCTCGATTTTTGTGTAGCTCAGGAAGGCGGCGATGAATGGTGATGGGTAGCGGCCATTGTTCCTACGATTTGGAAAAGGACGAACTTTGATTTGGGAAAAATAAAGTTTAGGGCTTTGGCCATTAACGTGATTTTGAAGAAGACCGATTGGAAATGAAAGGGGGAAAACTTTATTTTGGCTGGAGGAATTGTAATGAACATAGAAGGGAACGGTGACTTTTATAGAAGAGAACCGTGGGATGCAAGGAATTGAGATAGGCTGAATTTGGGGTGCGTGGTTTCTGCATTCTAATTTACTTGGTGCCGAAGGAAATAAACTACGAACGTATAAAATTTAATTCTACCGCAATTTACATTACACGTTTTATTTTTATTCTGTCACAACCAAACTCCAAATTCTTCGAAACTTTACATGCTGCTCGGTTTTCATATCCTGAATACAGTCAAATTCACTGGTCGAAATCCGACATCGTTTACACAACATTATATTTTTATCTATAATTATTTATCGTTTCGCTGATTTTTTTTCTATTCATTTATCGTCAACTACATTTATCTTTAAATTCAACAACTTATATTTTCAGTCTAATTTCAAATTCAATTCGAATATATAACCAAATCAAATTCAAATATTCAAAAATTAAATATTTGATCTTCAACCAATCATTCCGAATTAAATTCAATTCATACTAAAAAAAAAATATGGTTTTAATTTTATAACCCAAGTATCAATATAAAATTGATCATTAATAATTAAATCTCTAATTAATCACACGTTCCAGTTGTCGAAATTTCTGGGACGTTACAATCTTCCACCTTTAAAACTTTTCGTCCTCGAAAAGGAGAGATCGTTAGAGCGTTAGAGTTGCCGATGTATATTACAAATTTTATGTTTGTGTGAATTTTTCCACAGCCTATTTAAATATCGATATTGATTCTCTTTGTTTATTCATTTTACACAATTAACTCGGAAATCAAATTTCTTTACAAAACCAATCTCTTCTTACATTTCAAATTCTGCATAAGTTAGATTTATGCATGTCAAATTATTCCAAACCCTATCTGTCAATATTTACTATTTATCATTCCACTTATTTCTCACAATTCCAGCTCAACCAAATCTCCTTACCTTTAATTCATTTAATTTTCCCAACACCCATTGAAGAGTGTAAATGCATCTTTTTCAAGTTCACAATTTGTTACTTGGGAATTTCCAAATTCCAAAATCTTTTTACAACTTTTTATACATAAAATATTTGTATTATTATTTCAAAGCTATGGACTTGAAACTATTCCAAAATTCTCTTTCTTAACTTGTCAAATTGAATACATTTTAATTTCAAATTATTGATTTGAAAATACTTGATAACTCAAAGTTTGCCAAGTCTATTGTCGTTCTTACAGATGTTAGACATACGCTGGCCAGGCGTACGACTAAAATCTCTAAGTACTAAATATCCTTGATTCAACTCACAAGTGAAAATATTTCAAAAATTCTTTTTTTAAGAATAGATACGGAAAGTACCAATGTGATATTGATATGTTGATTGTTCATGAATCGCAGATACACAATGGTTTCGTCTGGATCCCCCAGAAAACATCCATATCCGTAGGAATTCACTTCCCTGCGAATTTCGTCATAGACAGATCAACTGAAGATATTTTAAAATCAAAAGACAATAAGAGGTCATTGAGCGTTGGTTGCTCTATCTCAGAATCACAGAAACAAATCATGGAATTATGAAGATATTTCAAGTCACGAGGACAAAACAAGTCACAAAGAAATCAGGTCACGAAGACCAAATCAAGTCACGAAGACTAACCGCTGCATCAAACAGGTGGCTCACAATCACTAAGATATATAAACATTGCATGGCTCCATTCTACCTTTAGTAACTCTAGTGGTTACATCTCTTTCACTTGTAGATATGCCATGTGGACCGCGGGTACACAATGGTTACACCTGATTCCCTCAAGAAACATCCATACCCGTAAGCTTTCACAGCTCTGTGGATTACGCCCACATAATTCGACTGTAGATCGTAGCAGTCACAATTGTTATGCTTGGTTCCCCCAAGAAACATCCGTCTGCCGTAGGCTATCTGCAGCCCTGCGAATTACGCTACACGGTCGAATTCAACGACTCTAGATCGCAGCGATCACAATGGTTACGCCTGATTCCCTCAGGAAACATTCGACCGCCGTGGGCTATCTACAGCCCTGCGAATTTCGCTAGCCGTCGTGCTCAATGGCAACTCATGAGTTTTATTTCCGGACAACCTGCTGCCACCAGCAGCATACGTCAACTAAGCTCGAAGTTCATAAAGAAGGAAGGTACTTTCCTTATCTTGATGTTGAAAACATATAATACTATTTATAAATAGTACTTCATTTCATATTTCCCATAAATCATACTTAAAATTTTCTTTCCAAATCATCTTCGCAAACATCTCATTCTTATATAAATTATGTTATATAACAATTGTTTTCAATTCACTTAACTTCCAATCCAGTGGTTTTAAAATTCACCATATTCTTTTGTCTCTCATATAATTTCTGAAAAATTATATATTCAATATTTAAAATCGAATATCTTCATATTTCATTCCAATTTCAAAATTTTAGTTTTGATCTCTTATTCAATTCAAATATTTAACATCTTTACAAACTCGGATTTATGAATCCACTACCACAAACTAATTTCCTTTCAATTTTCCAATAATTAAGTTCATCGCTTAACTCAAATCCTTATGCTCTCAAAATCTCGGAATTTTCATTCTTATAACACATTTTCTCATTCGCGCATTATTACCCTTCCATATTCACATCCATCGACTATAAATTAGCAAGCAAACTATTCCCTAAGCATCAACCCCGAAGGCCGAAACCAACATCAGATCAACACTCAGGAAATCATTCAATTCGACTAATCTCCAGTCAGTTCTAATTTCTTTAACTCCACTTCTTAATTTTGTATCAAATCATTGCTTACGCAATTCTCGAATTAAATTTTCAAATCCACGTTCTATCATCCTCGTTTTCGACATGCGGCTCTTTGTTCTTCAATTCTTGCCATTCTGAATTATCAACGCCCATTATCCTCTCACGATCTTTTGAAAAACATTTCCAATTATCATATTTATTTTCTATAATTCTAGAAAATTTATTATTGGTAAACATTTCCATATCTTCGCATATCTTTAATTTTCTATAGAAAATACACTTTATTCTCAAGGGGAAACATTTTAAATTTGTTATTTGGATTGAACCAGATGTGTAACAAACACCGCTATTCCCACTTAACTGTTAACACTCCATAACTTATTTCACTTAACCAATTCTTGATATCGAACCTTAACCATTTCTTAATCAACAATGAAGTCAATCAAGTTGGGGTATATTTACCTCTCAGTCCTTAACTGAACAATATTATTAACTTTGAAATAGATAAAATTCACAATTCCGAATGAAACATTAATTCTCATAACTTCCGAATTCAAGTAAAGAATTCACTTGCTTTACGAAAATTGCTGATTATAATAATTCACGTCTTTGAAATATTTAACTTTAAAATATGCTTATTCATTCATCTAAATATATAAACATTTTATACATACTATATTAATTTTGATTAAAATGGAATGTAAATAATATTTTCCTAAAATTCAACGTAATTGATTCCCATAAATAACTTCCTTTCGGATAATCTCTTTTCCGATAATTCATTTTGAACTTTAGAAAAATCTCATTCGATTTATATTCTGAACTTCAGGACAATCTCGCCATACTGGTCAACTCCATTTCTTTTATCACAAATTTCATTTTCAACATATTTTCTTTTAAACGTTATTTACTTCAAAAAAGTAAATATTACTCCCTTTTATCTAACTCGTCACATTAAACTAGCTTCGATTTCATTTAAATGCAGGCTTAATTTTTTCTCCTTTTTAAATCTTCATTCGTATTTCACTTCATTTATATCCTCATTTGTATTTCACTTCTTGTTAATCAATTAAAAAGTTTATACCTTACTATCGAATTCATTTATTCGATCATACATCATTGGTTTGAAACAAATCATAATTTATCTTGTCACATTCTGAATAAATTAATCAAATTTAACACAGTTGTATTCCAATTTTAACTCTTTTCTGGTTTTATTTTCATTTTTTTCTATTCCGAATATCGAAATAAGATTCATCGTCTCATTTTCTTGAAACAATTTCGAATTTCCCATTTTCATTCAAATTCTTATCTGAAATCATTTCCAATAAATTTCAGTCGTCTTTGATTTCTAAAATACACGATGATAGAAGTTCATTCTTCGATTCTATTATACTTATCTTCCTTAGATACCATTCGATACTGAATTTGAGACTCAAACCTAAGGCACTTATCGAAGATTAGCTCTCGCAACCCTGGATCCGAAGACTTCAGAAGACTGGGGATTCCGAACAAAATTTTCAAATCTCAAAATAAATTTTTATTTCCACTGTGATAGTTTCAAAATACTTGATATTTCTAAAATAATTTATCTTTGTCTTTCGAAAAATTATCTTTCAAAACTTATCTTTTCTCAAGATCTGATTTTAAACCCAATAAGCTATGCTTTAAATAAACCAAAGCTCTGATACCAACTGTAACGTCCCGCCTTTTTGACCGCTTCAAGTCGGTAAGTAAATCAACTTAAAACGTTCAAATCGACAGATCGTTATTTAGCTTATAGAGTTTAAAAACAGATTCAACACATAAATACACAATAAATAATAAACACGGTATTGAATAGCAAAACAAACATTTATTTATAATTAGAATTTTGGTATACAAGATTTTCATTACAGCGGAATTTGAAAATATAATTTAAATACAGAAAAATCTTTACTATTTGAAATCTTCAAAGTGCGCCGTCCTTTGACATCCCCAGCTTCGCCCATCTTCGAATCCGAAGTTGTAATCTTTAATTCTGGACTGCTCGGGTCTGACCCGAGCGTTCCATGCAAAAACATAAAACACTCGAGTCATGATTAATCATAGTTCAAGTAAATTGATTTCAATATAACATCAATGTCATATATATAATAATCAGTTGTGGTATCTGTTCATATCAGGGTATCTTCAGGGACTGGCGGTCGTGAGAGCTTGCCTATCCACACGTGTATAGGAGCGTGGATGGCCTTAGCTTCCCATACCGAACATTGGATAATAGCACAACATCTGGGAATAACAAATTCAGACAACATGTATATTTATGCATACATGTATGCCGATGATACGTATATACACATACGATAGTATATATATACATATATGCATCGGCCACCACATGTATACAAGAAAAAAAAACCATGCTTCAAGTATGTGACTCATGCAAATTACGAAGATGCAAGTTTCAGTTTCACGGTGCAAGGCGGCAGCAAAAGAAAAATGTACAAATTGTGTGCAACAACATATCGACATGCATGATATCTCGCCAAACCAGAGTGACAAAAGAGCACAAGTTTCACGGTCAAATGGCTCAAAGTCGAACTGTTCGAACTCAACGACAGGGCAAGGATAAGATGACCCGAAATTCATACTGAAGACGAGTATTCGTAAAAAGGAACATGATGGAAAAACTGTTGCCGTACAAGACAACAAAGACAAAGCAACTACCATGATTAAATTAACCTCCTCTATATTTTATAATATGATTTGAAAAACAAAATAGGTGGTCAAAGGTCAACTTGTTTCCCCCTTTTTCTTTACTCCCTTTAAAGTTAGACAGCTCCAGAATGTTCTTATTATTAAATCGTGTAGGATAGTGACCTTCCCACTTTAATCTTTTCTCAGTATTTGTTGACAACCATTAAGTGGCATATATTTACTATCAAATCATAGAATATTTCCTATGTTACTTAGATAGGACATATATGTTACTAAGTTAGGACATATGTGAGCATTTCCCATTTTGCTATCGGAGGACAACATATGTTGTTTATACATGAATTGAGCTATAATTTCTTAGATGTAAAAAACCTACCAATACATTAAGCTCCTCATTCGAAAAATTTATTCCTGTATCTTATATTGCAGTTCACAATTAGGGTCAAACCAGTTCAAGGATTTATTAACCTTTCACACACATAATGAGTTTGTAGCGACCTTTAACTTATTTGACGTTAATCTTTATAATATGATGACCATTTAAAGATTAATCAGATTAAACAAATCATTTTCACCATTAACTTTGAACATATCTACCAATTGATATCTACCAGCTAATCCTTATCTTTTGCAACAACATAATGATTATCTTGTCATACCCATCTTTTTTGCCTCTTCCATCACAAAAGATTTCAAGGACTCGACATTCCTGGGACCTTTTACTTTGCAATTTCTTCTCCATTTCAAATAATATTGCTTATAAGTCCAATATATTAAGTTTACTTATAATGTCAAATATTGGAATACTACATATTGCCAGATAGCATATATAATTTCAATACTCTATAAATCTTATATATTCTGTATATTCCAGCAAAGGAATAAATAGCATTATATCATGATTTAGCTACATTAAGATAACCACACACATGTACCTTACTTATACATGTTCTGTATAAATGTCAAATAACATGTTTTATAGAAATGCATTCCAGTTTGCCTATATAGGACTGTTTTAATATAACTGTGGTAAAATTTGGTATACATATTAAATCACATACCCACCTAATTCACATCAAGTTAATAGCATGATGATATAGAATTTCGTATCACCAAAAGATCTATGATCTCTTGCTCTAAAAAGCATCAGTACACGTTTTCTCTATATCTAACAAGCATATACATACACTTACTATCTAATGCATCATATTAATGAACACATATACCCTGACATACACCTATATATATATATATATATTTACCTCTTCAAAAAAAAACTTCCTTTAGTTTACCAGGTCAGTTCAGGAATTAAACAGCAATCAATTTAATCCTATACTTTCATTACTACATAACGTAACAACTTACAAAATAGAACAGTTCATCAAACTTATTACACTAATAATGAAATCGGTGCAGTCAAGTGCATCTCTAAATTTCTATGGTAGTAAGCATGCATGCATCATTCCAAGAGTGGCTAAGCAGCATATACATGCATATGGTTTAAGGGTGATTCATGGTTAACAGAAACCTATGCGTGGAATAATTAAGGTAGACCCATATTTCCAAGCTACACATCATGCATACAGAACATATATATATATATATATATATATATAGGCATCGGATTTTTCCCTTTTTTTTCTCTACCCATTTCAGATTTCCAGGTTGATCAGTATTATCAAACAATATATGTTTGAAACTTTCAAACAAGAAAAGCCAGAGTATTCAATAGGTTTCCATAATTTAACTGTTGATAAGTATATGGTGACCAAACAAAACCAGGCATGTTGGATCCTAAATATCTATATTCACCATTTTGCCAACAAAAATTAAATGCCTATAGATTTGCGAACACTTATGGGTTTATTTCGTCCTTACAGGAAATAGCATGACAACAGGTATAAGGGTGGCAACGATAGCGTAAACAAATTAGGGTAAATCCACAAGACAATCAACAATTGTGCTCAACAACAAGATACAACAGCCAACCAAATCAACCCCAAATATAACTATTCTAATTCAGATTTAATGAAATCAAAATACTTGAAAAATGGGTATAATAGTGAGTTTAAAACTCACTATTATACTCAATTTAATTGAAATCAAATTAATTGAACACAAGATTAATCAGTGTGTGAGATAACTCACCTCGAAGCAGTGTTGCCTACGCAATTTGAGTTCATCGGAAAGGCAACGACTTTCGGGCTTTGCGGTGGAAAGCATGAGTTGTTGTAGCGCGATCGAGAAGAATGGACACCATGAGGCCGTTGGCTTCCGTGCTCGATTTTTGTGTAGCTCAGGAAGGCGGCGATGAACGGTGATGGGTAGCGGCCATTGTTCCTTCGATTTGGAAAAGTACGAACTTTGATTTGGGAAAAATAAAGTTTAGGGCTTTGGCCATTGGAATTGAAAGGGTGAAAACTTTATTTTGGCTGGAGGAATGGTAATGAACATAGAAGGGAACAGTGACTTTTATAGAAGAGAACCGTGGGACGCAAGGAATTGAGATAGGCCGAATTTGGGGTGGGTGGTTTCTGCGTTCTAATTTACCTGGTGCCGAAGGAAATAAACTACGAACGTATAAAATTTAATTCTACCGCAATTTACATTACACGTTTTATTTTTATTCTGTCACAACCAAACTCCAAATTCTTCGAAACTTTACATGCTGCTCGGTTTTCATATTCTGAATACAGTTAAATTCACTGGTCGAAATCCGACATCGTTTACACAACATTATATTTTTATCTATAATTATTTATCGTTTATCTGATTTTTTTTCTATTCATTTATCGTTAACTACATTTATCTTTAATTTCAACAACTTATATTTTCAGTCTAATTTCAAATTCAATTCGAATATATAACCAAATCAAATTCAAATATTCAAAAATTAAATATTTGATCTTCAACCAATCATTCCGAATTAAATTCAATTCATACTAAAAACAATATATTTGGTTTTAATTTTATAACCCAAGTATCAATATAAAATTGATCATTAATAATTAAATCTCTAATTAATCACACGTTCCATTTGTCAAAATTTCTGGGACGTTACACGTGTGGGGTTTCAAACAATCAAACACAGGTTTTATTTGTGCAGTTGGGCGATGTGTAAAATTTATCTTCCCAATCAATATCAGTCAAATGTGTGTACATAAACAAATCGTCCGATTTGTTTATAAATATTTATTTTATATACACGTTAAAAATTATATTTTTAACTATAAAATATTTATTCATCCACATCACACAATCAATTTTCACAACACATCAGTCAAACAAACAAGTCATCCATCGTCTGTGGACGATGGGTGTCGGGTGCTGCTAAGCACCGTCTGCATCCTAGTATATTTCAACTGGAAAATAAATTAAAAGTGAGGAGTTCTCACCAAGAGCTAAACCAAACGTCACGACTCTTCTTATGTAGGAAATCTTTGTCGTGTTTCCTTTTGTCGCTTTCGTTGTCCGTATTCACTACATATATAAAAATCACATTTTTATATGGTATTCATATAAATAAAAATCACATCTTTATATGGTTTAAAAATCTTACCTTTGCTTAATTAAAAATCAAATTTTTACCTCGCTATTATATATATAAAAATCGTCTTTCATTATATAAAAATATCGTCTTTCATTATACGTCTTTTGTTTATTTAAAAATCACATCTTCTCATATAAAAAAATCGAATCTTTTTACAGATAAAAATCATTTCTTTCTTATGTTAAAAATAATAGCTTTTTGATGTTATGTATATAATAAAAATTATAACTTTATATATGTTTATATACATAAAAATCTAATTTTTATATTAATAAAAATCTATTCTTTACATTATTAAAAATATGTTCTTTACATTACCATTAATCTATCCTCTACACTACCATTTCATGTGAAGAATTGATATTTAAAAATAATGCTTTATATTAATTAAATAAAATAAAAATAAAAATCACTTACAGGTGTTTAGTGGGGGGGGGTCCACAGCTAGCGGAGGCGGTCGGAGAAGGGCTCAGGGGGGGTGCGACTATGGGTGGTGGCGGCTATGGGGCCGGAGGCATCGATTTCCGTCGATTTGGGCTTTTGGGGTATTCTTTTCGAGAGGGAGAGAGGAGAGAGAAGGAGAGAGTGGAGGGGGTGGTTGGGGATAGGTGGCGCGGTCAGCTGGAGGTGAGCGGCGACCTCCATGAGCGGCGACGGGGACGATTTGGGGCTGGGTAATTTGGACGTCGGGTTATGAGAGAGGGAGGGTAGGATGAGGTCTTATATAATTAACTTATTTTAATTTAATCTTTTTCTACAAAGGTTGACTTTTTATTCGAACACCGAACGAGACCCAACGACTGTCGACCCTAGCGTAATACCCCCATTCCGAACACAATGGGATATGTTTCGCAAGCCAATTCGATTGTTTCGATCAGTTTTCATTAAAATCAAAATATAAATTCATATATTAAATTTGAACGCGCATTTCAATTTACCGGGGCCATATACGGACTCTAAAAGTTCCCGAAAAATATTTTCTAGCTTCGTACTGACGATACGGTCCTAACAAAACTAATTTCGTCAAATTTGAAGCCGTTTGAAAAATGGCCATTTTCCAGTCGATCGAAATTGACTGAAACTGTTAAAACACGTTTTCCTGTGCCACGGTCTCATAATGATTCAGAAAATTATGAATTTTGGAATCTAGCAATAACTTGACATCCCTCATCCAACAAAAGTGGTTTTGTCGAAAACAGAAGTCGTTTGCAAAATGGCTATTTTTAAGGGCCAAAATTCCATAACGCCTGTTCTGAAATTTCAACTGGGCATAACTTTTTATTCCCGCTATGAAATTTCAATTTTTCAGATTCGTTGGAAAGATATTCTCAAATAGATTCTAATATTTTTGGTTTCGCTAAAATCCGGTTTATTTTGAATCCTGTACATTCATTTGAAATTTGAAATCGAATTTTCAAACTACCGCGCCATTTTCAATTCCTTTCATAATTAAAAATAAATAGTTATATTCTAACGACGAGCTATATAAATATATACGTTCTAATTCTATTCAAAATAAATTTCTCGTCGTTATTATTTGAAATAATTCATTTTAAATATTCAAAATTCATAAAAATAAAAAATTTAAATTGGTTCGGATTTCCAGGTTATTACATTTATTCAAAAAATATTTTTCCAAACACCCGGGATTTTAAATTCTAAATTCTGCTTTGAATCTAACTTTAATTCATTTCATTTCTATATATTTCATTCATATACAAATTATATTTGGTTGTATATCCATTTCAATTTTATAATCTCATTGATTATAAAAACAACCAACACATTCATATATTATTATAATTTCAAAATTTTATTCCTACTATATCAAAATATAATTTTGGGTAAAATTATTTCATTTACCCACTTTAAAACAATATTATGTCCAACCTTATGTTTAAGTGTTTATGAACTATTATCGACATCGTGGCGTCCCACGATTCGACCAGAATTCATAAGCCACTCAACAGACTAGCCAACACAATATAAAACAATTTTTATATCAATTAACGAATACGCGCTCTCGTATAGATACACTCAACTCTATCTAGGGTACTACTGGCCCTAACTCTAATGAGTAAACTCCAACCATTGGTCTAACTTTTAAACAATCCATTTCAAAAGAAAAGATAATCTTAAGACCGATCCACACATAAACACGGATAGTTTTTACCTTACGATAACCCAAAACATTCTTTAAAATCAAAACTATTATGATATTATAATAGTGTCTAAATCAAGTAAAAAACATTCTAGCATAACGCTTGCATTCTCACGCTCTACATACATAATTTACAATCAAAACTGCAGGCGCTTATTGGAGTATGGATTCCAACTGGAAGGTTATGGAACTAACTTTCGATAGTGTATCTCTAGAGAAGAATACACCGAGTTCAACAAGAACTTCCTACAACCCGGGCTAAACATGACCGACCACTCACTTCGCTTGAGTGTTCCGAATGTATTGTCACCAATGGTTGAGATCAGTAACTGTTTCCCGAAAGGGACTACACAAAAGAATAAAGAAGCAAATGAAATTTCCCTAGGTCAGGTGACAATTCACCCTAATTGGGAGCTACCCACTTAGCCATGCGACCTACCCGATTTTATACCATTTCCCAGTTGTGAGGATGGAGGACACACTTATCTTTTTGACATGTCACATCTTCATTTACTTTGAATGTCACATCGTCAAACCTGTCAAAATCATTTATTGATTTCCCCAAAAGTATCTCGGGCATAAAGCTAAGAGAAACGAATTCCTCCGCCACCAACATGATACTATTTAAGAGGTCAATATATGTGATCTGTTAGGCTTACTTTTGTGAGACATTCGTCCCTACAAGTTGTCCTGGGACTAGATAAACCGTAGACACTATTCCATCAATTCATCTTAGGCAATTTCAACCTAGGATTAACAGAACAACACTTGCACTTTATGCCGTCTTCAATTATCTTCAACACAACCTGATTCTTAACGCTTATGCCTATACAGAGAGTTTTTCAGATAATAAATCCAACTGGTCTCTCCGTATTTACAATGATGGTATTAAATTAAGCAATACTTCGATAGTCGGTTATTTAACTATCGAGAAACAAACATTCATCCAAAGAACATATTCCTAAAGGGAATACTATTAATTAACATCAAACAATTACTAATCCCTTTTTAATTAATATTTAATTAATTAAATTTAACAATTCCTGATTTCTCTTCAATATCTTTACCAAGATAATTCTCCAAACCTGTTAAGCCTCTCGCGATTCTTGGAAAAACATTTTCATCTATCATAACTATTTATTTTCTTTATTCCAGAAAATATCCCTTTTTAACATCAGAAAACATTTCCATATATTCACAAATCCCTATTCTTCCACATTCATCGGTCTCAAATCATTAATTAGTAAGAGAATGACTCCCTAAGTATCAACCTCGAAGGCCGAAACCAACATCAGATTGACACTCAGGAAGTCATTCAACTCGACTAATCTCCAGTCAGTTTCAAATTTTCTTAGCTCCATTTCTTAACTCCTTATCAACAAAATCATTTCAATCTACAAAACATTTGCTTTTATACCATCACACTTTAAAACGTGCATACGTTTTCCCTTCCAATCTCTCAAGATTTAATTTTTATAAATTTTCCTTTTTACTTGTAAAATTTCATTATACGTTTGTTCTCTTATTAAATTTTATATATAATTGATAAGTCGATTTCTAGTTATAAAACATTCTTAAATTTTTTCTATCTCCTTAAATTTCCGAAAAATTACGCTAGCTTCTTCTTTGTACGAGTCAATCGGTACAACTACAAATCGCCTTTCTAAGCTCTTTCCATTTAAAAAGAAAATCAAAAATCCAAGCGGCTTGCCAAATAGGCTCCTAAAATCTCATATTAAATTTAAATATGTACCTCTTTTGTCGGGCATTCAATTTATATCTTCATTCACTTCATTCCATACCTTTCTCACATATACATACATACATTTCCTATTTTAATTGATTTCAAATCAATCCAATGTTTGAATTTAACTATATTTAATTCGCTAATTTATTCTCACATTAGCTCATTCTCCAATTTTACCTATAGTTGGAATCAGTCATATTCAAACGCATTATTATTGACTAATAAACAAGTCAAACTCCAATTCCTTATTTTATTCCAAATTTTCATATTCAATTTTTGAATTGTAATCCACAACTTCATTTTACTTAACCAGGTTAAGTAGCCTTCCTTATATAACACTAACCAAAAATTACATTTTAATTAGCTATTCCATTATGTATTTAAAAATCCGACTTTTATCTCAAAAAGCAATCCATTTAATCCTCATGTGTTCATATTCACTTTATAGCTCAAGTCGGGATTTTTTAATGGAAACCGGCATTTTATTTACTCAAAATCCTTTTATTTAATTTAATCCACCATTATGGTTTAAAAACGATTATAGTTCTATTTTTCTGGAAATTTGATTTGGCATAACTTAAATTTTATAAGGTGAAATCCATATTTTTCTCTTCTGTGAAGACCCGCAACTTTCCCGGTAAGGAAAGCCCGGATACTTTGATAACAACACACATCGGAACGCAAACAGAAGAACATTTCATTGTTAATTACAATAATTCCATCAGAATACAAGAATATACAGAGTATGAATAAATATTACACATTTAATAAATATCATAGATTTACAAATTACAATGCAGTGGAAAAATAATACAAAGCACAACTGAAAAGAATATACGAATACAGAGCTTTCCGGATATCGTTCCAGCTGTAAATCAGGATTCTGTGAATATAAATCTGCAAAACCAAAACTACTAGCTTCCCATGTCAAAAAAAGGGCACCCAGAGTTTAGGTTAAAACAATAAACTCTAGGTCAGTCATGTGACTGGTGTGAGAACTAAAACAGTTATTAATCTTTATTTTAAAGTTAGGTAAATCAAGGGACCACGCCGTATAACACGGAATGGGTTTCCTCCCAAGAATACCAGTGCATAAAACAAACAACGCAATGCAAAATAAAGAACAATGAAGCTATTATAAGACCCAGGTCCCATCACACAATACAACGCAAGAATATATTTGATTTCAACACATGAACATATATTTTATTTCAACACATGAACATATATTTGATTTCAGCACATGAATATATACTTGATTTCAACACATGAATATATATTTGATTTCAACACATGAATATATATTTGATTTCAACACATAAACATATATTTTATTTCAACACATGAATATATATTTTATTTCAACACATGAATATTTTTTTTTTATTCTATTCCACATCACACAATAAAATTTCACAACACAACAATCAAACAAACAAGTCATCCATGGTCTGTGGACGACGGGTGTCGGGTGCTGCTAAGCATCGTCTGCATCCTAGTATATATTTCAAACTAGAAATAAATTAAAGGTGAGGAGTTCTCACCGAAAGCTAAACCAAACACCACGACTCTTCATATGTAGAACATCTTCGCCGTGCTTCCAACGAGATCTGTTCAACACCGTTTGTTAAAAATTATATTTTATTTCACTTCTCATATAATAAAAGATCATATTTTTATTACTCTAATTAAATAAAAATCATATTTTTATTATTCTAAAAATATAAAAACCATATTTTTAATACTCTACATAAATAAAAATCATATTTTTGATTCACTACAAATATAAAAATTACATTTTTGATTCACTACATATATAAAAATCACATTTTTATATTCGCTACTTTATTGTAAAAATTGTATTTTCTTCCAACCCTACTTTATATATATTAAAAATCAAACATTACTTCACATAAAAATCAAACTTTTTATTGCTTAAAAACCTAAACTTTTATAGTTTAAAAATCTAAACTTTTATAAAATAGAAATCATCTCTTTATATTTTTATTTAAAGACTGATTTTAAATCACTATTAACTTATATATATATAGAACCGAAATAAATCACACTTAAAAACAAAGTCACTGTGTTTTTCGTTTCCACTGCGCCGAGGTCTGTAACTGTCATCGACGTTAAAACCATCGTCACTCATGGATTCACGGAGGATGGAAGTCTGAGGCGCTCACACTGGAGCTTGCGGTGGTGCCATCGTTCGGGGTGGAGGAGTGTTGCGCGGACCTGGGGTGGCGGTGCGGTGGAACCGAGGGTGGCCGGCGGTGTTCTGATGGGGGTTAGGGCACGATTCTACAAAGGGTTTGGGGGTAGCGTGGCTTGCGAGGTCGACGGGGGAAGGTGGAGGAGGAAGCGGAGGTAGCGAACGAGGGGAAGGCGGAGCGGTCGAGGCAGAGGCGACTTCGACGATGGAGGGTGGAGCAAGGCTGAGCGTGATTTCGATTTGAAGAATCGTTTTTTTTTATTTGGTCAACGCATCTGAAAGAATGAGGGAGGGAGAGAATAGAAGGGGGGAGGTTTATAATAAAAAATATATTTATTTAATTCCATTTATTTTTTTATAAAGCAACTTTTTATTTCGAGCTCGAAATCGAATCCACCGACTGTTGCCCCTAGCTAATTATCCCTATTCCGAACACAATGGGATACGTTCCGTAAGCCAATTCGATCGTTGCGATCAGTTTATGTTTAAATTAAAATATATATATATATATACACATATATATTTATTCAATTCAAACGTACATTTCAATTTACCGAGGCCACATACTGACTCTAAAAATTCCAGAAAATTATTTCTAGCTTCGTATTGACGATACAGTCCTAACAAAACTAATTTCGTCAAATTCTGAGACTGTTCGAAAAATGGCCATTTTCCAGTCGATTAAAATCAACTAAAACTGTCAAAACACGTTTTACTTCGCCACGCTCACATATTGATTCAGAAAATTACGAATTTTGAAACCTAGCAATAACTTGACATCACGGATCCAACAAAAGTGGTTTCGTCGAAAACCGAGGTCGTTGGCAAAATTTCCATTTTTAAGGGCCAGAATTCTATAGAGACTATTCTGAATTTTCAATTGGGCATATCTTTTTATTCCCGCTATAAAATTTCAATTTTTTTGATTCGTTGGAAAGATATTCTCAAATAGATTCTAATATTTTTGGTTTCGCTAAAATTCGGTTTATTTTGAATCATGTACATTCATTTGAAGTTTTGAAATCGAAATTTCAAACTACCGAGCCATTTCAATTCCTTTTATAATTAAAATAAAATATTTATACTCTAACGATGATCTATATAAATATTTACTTCTATTTCTATTCAAAATAAATTTATCGTCGTTTTTATTTAAAATAATTCATTTTAAATATTCAAAATTCATCGAAATTGCCAAAATAAAATTTTTAAATTGGCTCGGATTTCCGGGTTATTACATCATCCATTAGAAATATATTATTCAATAGGTCCTTAGGATTCTTATTTCAAAGAATTCCGACTTATATTTAGTTATACAAACTCAATTGAAGTTCGAAACGTCAAATTATGAACCACCGCGCTGAGGCAAGCTCGTTTTAATTATATTTAAATATAAACGTTTAAACTTTTTTTATTAATAAATTCCAGTCTCATTTTAGTCATTTAATATAAATTAAACACATTTTACAAATCTAACTTAAAAACTCTGATTATCCAAATTCATCGATTATTTTATCCAAAAGTCATAACTCGGTTCTAATTTCACTTACAACTTAAATACCAATTTCCTTGGAAATAAATTATTTTATAAAATTCGATATAATTAAACTTCAATTTCTAATCCCATGGATATCTCAATTAAGTTTATATTCCGAATTCTGGAATAAAATCCATCATTCTCTATTTTTGAAAATGTTATCTAATTCCCTTTTTAAGTTCACATTTGAATTTAAATTCTCCAATTATCCCACGATAATTATTCCATTTCATTTATAAGCATTGTTTATAAATTCACTTATTTTTATCATTCAAACAATTTAATGTTTCTTGGCCCATTTGAAATTCAAACTCTGTATTCGAAAAAATAATTTTTCCTTTTCAAAACTCAAGTCCTTTTCTTTTCATTTGAATATATTTTTATGGTATTCTAAATACCAATACCTAGGGCCAGTGCAATTCAAGCATCTAAAACACACAATCATCAATCACAGGTTTTCTAACACATCATATATGATAATATATATAAAAACAAACAATAATAAATTTCAAGGAATCCAGTTGGACCCCTCCAACATGTTTTTTCTGCACCCACAGACGTTAGACAATATAAATAATGTCAATCCTGCTCCAAGGCAGGATATCGCGGCATAGAAGGTCATCCACTATATATATTGTAAGACGCATAGGGTCATCCGCTGATGGTACTGCAGGAAATATCATATATATAGCCATAACCACCAAGCGCAAATATAACTAATATATATAATAGCCATTGTAATATTTCAGTGCATCCAAACAACAAATAAACAACATATAACATTATATTAAATAAATATTCATTTATAATAAATTATAAACGAATCCAGAGAGTGAGTTTGCTCACATTGATTTTATTTACGATCCATTCCAATTTTAATTTAAATCAAACGACGCTCGATGTAAATTAAAAATCCCAGTTGACTCAAAAAAATCCCAAATAAATCCAAATGTGTAGTCAATATTCATATGAAGCCACCGCAACTCGTTTTTATTGAAATCTGTTATCATATGAATTTTATATGAGTGTTATAAGCTTTAATGAAATTAAATTTTCATTGAAATTTTAATTAATTAACTTAAGTGATTACCTAATGCCTTTTCCAATCTGAATTCCATCGCTTAGCTGACGACAATATGAATCCAACCTGAACTATCTCGTACGAATCTGACTTCATAGGCAAGATAAACAATTTATAAGATTAAGTTTATATCTTATTTTTAAAACTCTAAATAAATTTATAAAATAAATTACCTACATCCAAATTTCTCCCCTAACCATTCTTCTCCTACGCGCTACCCAGCTCCAGTAAAAAAAAGCTGTGACTTCCATCCTCCACTGCTTATACCACGATTCATGGAAACCACTAACAAGACCACCAATTGACTCTTGACTTCCTCCTCTCCACGTTCATCACCAAAACCCCTAAGTCGGCCTTCTTCCTCGAAACTTGACTCCGCTGCCGAAAGCTTCAGGTTGCGAACAAAAGGTGATCGAACTTCCTCAGAACAACACCACAACGCCCCTCTCGCTTCCACAAACTTGACGATTACCACTCTTGCCTCAGTTCCCTCCATGCTGTCGATAGGGGAAGCCTTAAATTCGACCATAGGAAAAATTGGGGGGACAATGATTGAAATCACACCTATTAGTACTGATATCAAATTGAAGCTCTAAACAGTAGGAGGTAAACTGATCTGGAATTATTGTGTTTTATTTCATATTTGATTATTTTTTTTTGGGAAATTACAAATGAATTTGTAAGATGTGGCTTCTGTTTATTCTCATTTGCCTGGAGAAGAAAATTGAAATAAAGGGAGGGTAGTTGCGATTTTTAAAGTAAAGGCTACGACCATTTGCTGAAGCTATGAATTTTGTAGGAAAGAAACGAAAGAACGAAGAGGAAATTAGTCATATATTTATTAACAAGAACCTTTGGAATGCACATAACAGGTAATAGGGTGGCTGTAGAATATAGGTCGGTTGATGTAATGTTTATTTACTTTGATTTGATTTCCAATTTTATTCGATTTGATTTTGAGCTTAACTAATAATTTTATATTTAAATATCTTGGGGTTTCGTACTCCTATTTAAATGTAACACAAGCTTTTTTAGGGTTATACCACTATTCTGAACACATTGGAACATATTCCGAAGCCTAATTCGATTATATGGAGAAGATACCATTTTAAATTGTCCGTTTAAATTAAATTAAGTTAAATTATTTCAAGGCATTTTCTGATCATACAATCAAACGATAAATCCAAACGCTATGAAAATTAAGATATGATAATAATGCACTATTATGGATCTGATAGAACTGATTTCGTCCAATTCTGAGAACGTTTGAAAATTGATTATTTTTGAGTTCCGATTCAAATCAATATAATATAATTTAAATTCAAAACAAACAACTTCTCGATAATAAATTATTATTATCATCTATATTCAAATAGATTTTAAATTGATTATCTGAATTATTTCGATTCATTTTAACTTCGAATTCATTTAATTTTGTTTCAGTTTAAGATAATTCGATATACTTGAAATTAAATCATATTTGATTATTAAATCGTTAAACTCCATATGAAAATCCAGTAATATTACCATCTCAACATTTTGAAATAATATTAAATGTTTAAAATTAATCAACCAAAAATATGGGTCGTTACACTACTATATATTTTCTATTGTAATATAATATAACAACCCGAGAATCCCCGCCTTTTGAATCGTTCTCAAGGCACACAAGTCTGATCCGTAACGACGGAAATCCTTGAACCGTTGTAACAACCCGCAACTTCCCCGTAAAGGAAAGCGTCGGATAGTTCGAGAACAAGCCACAACAGAACGCATATGAAAGAACATTTCATTGTTATTACAACAATGCACCAGATTACAAGAATATACAGAGTAAAAAAATGAATATATATTACACAGAAATATCAGAGATTTAAATTACATTTAAATACATAGCAGCGGAAAATAATACAATACACAACTAGAAGAAGATATACGGATACAAAGCTTTCCGGATATCGTTCCAGCTGTAAACCAGGATCCTGTGAATATAAATCTGCAAAACCAAAACTACTAGCTGCCCGTGTCGAAAATAGGGGCACCCAGAGTTTAGGTTAAAACAATAAACTCCAGGTCAGTCATGTGACTGGTGTGAGAACTAAAACAGTTAATCTTTATTTTAAATCATTAGGTAAATCAAGGGACCACGCCGTATAACACGGAACGGGCTTCCTCCCAAGAATACCAGTGCATAAAACAAACAGCGCAATGCTAAATAAAGAAAAATGAAGCTGTTATAAGACCCAGGTCCCATCACACAATGCAACGCAGCCGAGGATAGGGTTTTCCCTTATAACAGCCAAAGAATGCTTGATACGGTTAAAACAAATCGTTTGATACTATTAAGTGCATAGTGTACAAAACAACTTCAAATCATAAGTATCAATCATAGGCGGCATGAGCGCCCCATCCCACTATGTCGCCATACTAGGCTCTACAAATACAACCGCAAAGTCACGTATTTGGAAATTGGATTTCCGTCTATGAACCGAGGCAAAAGATAGTCCTCAACCGATTCGTGACTCTCTAGCCCGAGCCACAGGACCCAGACTCAGGTGAGCCCTTGGAGCGACAGGGCCGGTCCACCGATGTGGATTAAAATGCCTGAACACTACGTTTCCCCGCCCTTTGGGGCGTAAATGAGCCAACTAAATGACTCCATCGGTTCGAGAACGACCGATCAATCCGAGGCGCCTCGCAACAGCAACAACCACATAAGTCAAACTCGTCAGGGCGTGTAAAACCACTGACGCCACTTCTAACTAGAAAGAAACGCAAGTCCTCCCTGAGGTCCGTCTCCCGTTTTTGGTTCATACCGGGTGTGAAACACGCGAGGTAAACGTTACACAAAGCTACGCCACAAAGGCCGTGCTTTGATCATCACCACAAGACTTTGCTTTTCAACAGAAGCCTCGATCAATTGCCACTTAGGCATGCCACACAGGCAATTCACTCCATGCGTTTGATATCCATCAATATATAACCCCTGAGCTCGTACGTCTCAGAGAAGGGCGTTAAGCAAGAGAATAAATTCTCCACCGCCAAACAGATATATATTTAATAGAGATCAATCACACGGACTAAAATCCAATGTCAGACACACAGTCCATTTACAAGTCCGTTCTGGGTCTGAACGAAACCGGAGGCACCTAGTACCCCGCATATCCATCGATCTCCAAGTACGTCTGGACGATCACTAACTGTTTCCATCTTCTTGGGTGTACAGCCCAATCAAGATCATCAGTAATTACCCAAACGACGTGAAGACCTCCGGTCTTCGACCATCGTCTTCATCTTCGACTTATCGTCGTATCAGTTATTCAGAATGGGATAAACCCGGTCTTTCCGAATAACTCGCGTATATTTTAAATAAGTGTTACACAAACACAACATACGCCTCATTCCAATTCATCAGTCACTAACCGTAAATTAATCAAGAGAATAATTTCCCAAATATTAACCCCGAAGGCCGAAACCAACATCAGATCAATATCCAGAAAACCATTCTGCTTAGCTAACCGACAGTTAGTTTCTGATTTCACATTCAAGGGAAAGGTTCCCATTAATTTTATCAAAGATAAATCATTCAAATTTATTCTCTAATCTTCTTTTGAATTTCGATTCAACTAGTCGGGATTAACGAACCTTACCGAAGTAATCATTTGTTTTAATTTCCCAATCCCAACCTATTCATCCCATGAAGTAAAACTGGTAATACTTCATATCTAACACCACAGTGTTATCGGTAAATTCAATTACCATTTCACGTTCAAATCTAATTAAAGATTTAACTATCGCCTGGAGCAAAACTGGTGATACTCCATTTCCGATCATTTCAATCTAATTAAAGATTCATTAAAACCCCACTTAGTTTTAATCTTCAACTGGGTTAAAGAATCAGTGTCATTTAAAACACAGTTCACGATAAACCCAAAATCACATTCATTAATTATCGGGTTAAAGAACGAGTGTTATTTAAAACACTGTTCACGATAAACCCAAAAATCAATATCAATTCAATTCCAATTAAATATTATTTAATTGGTACACTTCGTTAAATCTAGATAAAAAGATTTAATCTTTTCTCAACTGGGTTCAAGAACAGTGTTAGTGAAGACACCATTCACGACAAACCCAAATCACATTTGATATTCAATATAAGGCTCTGAATAGAAAATATATCGGCTTATATTCAATATCAAATTCTACGATTAACAAATGTCGTATTGGAAATAACGATATAAATATGTATCTTTCAAATTTCCATAACAACATCCGTATAATCACGAATTCCAACATCGAAATATTCCGAAGACAATTTCGATTCAAATCCACTCCAATGCAATCATTGGAATTTTTGGTTATTTTTAAAACCCTTTTCAAATTCAATTTATTTACTTAAAAATAAATAGAATTATATTTCTAGTTCAAAACTAGTTCATTTCGATAAAAATCTATTTTTATCTCTTCAAATATGGAGTTTTTCATCCCAATTTTTCTCAAATCATTTCTTATGATTCTACACAAATTATTACTGTTTTTAATAATTTTATCAAGGCCCGTACAGTCGATTTCCACCAATGGCCATCGAACTGCGCTTACAGCGACCTTTTTCGAATTTGATTTGGACGTATCTCCAAATCCAACCGTTAGATTTTGAATTTCTAATATTCGTTAGAAAGCTCTTTTCGATACGAACCCAACGGTTCCGGTTTTAGGAGAATCCGACGGTCGGATCTCCCGTAATGTCCGTTTGAAATAAATGGTCGAAATTCACGAACTGCCGCGGCGCGGCGCGTTCTATTCAGGCCATTATATTATATATATAATATATATTTCGTCGATTCCTATTTAAAAACGAATTATATAAATAGTTTTAAAATCGGTTCAAAAGCGATTTCAACTTCCTTTTCAATTCAAATCAAAATTGAACTCTTCTTTATAAATTCGTTTTAAAATTCCTTTCTATTCAATTCAAATTTCTATTCAATTTGAATTCATTTCAATTCACTTTCAATTCAATTTGAATTCGTTTTCAATTCAATTCATTTCGAAATCGTTTTCAATTCAATTCATTTCGAAATCGTTTTCAATTCAATTCATTTCGAAATCGTTTCAATTCAATTCATTTCGAAATCGTTTTCAATTCAATTCATTTCGAAATCGTTTTCAATTCAATTCATTTCGAAATCGTTTTCAATTCAATTCATTTCGAAATCGTTTTCAATTCAATTCATTTCGAAATCGATAAAATCGATATAAATATCGTTCACGTCAAAATGGCGTCAATCTAATCAACACGGCTTCATAAATCTCTATTTTCAAATATTTCTTTTTCAAATATTCTATTTCAAATATTTCTTTTTCAAAATAGTTGTTATTATAAAAATATTTCGTTCAACACATGACCAATCTCAATGAATGAGTACTGTCAACACATGAACTTTTATTTTATAATATTCTTTATTTTTCAAATTGGAATGAGGCCCAATCAATTACCATATAAAGTTAATTATATGGATTTTCATACATTACACACATATAATAGCATTGAAAAATAATCAACCATCAACCAAAGTGCACTACACTGTATAAGCATCAAATATAGATATCTAACGCTTATAACAGCCTGTCAATCAATCGATCGACATATTCAATCCATCAGGATGAGTGAACTTCAAATTTCATCCCAACACCCGTGTGGGGTTTCAAACAATCAAACACAGATTTTATTTGTGCAGTTGGGCGATGTGTAAAATTTATCGTCCCAATCAATGTCATTCAAATAGGTGTACATACACAAACCGTCCGGTTTGTAAATGAATATTTATTTATTCACATTCACGTTAAAAATTATATTTTTAACGATAAAACATTTAATTCCAACATATGAATTTCTATTCATTTCATTTATTCAATAAAATGATATTTTTATTTTTCTAACTTATTTTAGAAAATTTCGGCGGCATAACGGCACGATACTAGAAACGGGACGAGGCCTAGCCTTATCCCTGGTCTAGTGAAGGCCCACGCCATTCACACATCAATCAAAATCACCAAACAACCAAATTCAAATCACATCATATAACTAATCTATGCAACCAAACAAACAAGTCCATGGTCTGTGGACGATTGTGTCGGGTGCTACTAAGCACCGTCTGCATCCTAGTATATATATATAAATAGAAAGGAAATTGAAAGGTGAGAAATTCTCACCGATAGCTATCCAAACATCTTGACTCTTCTTTCTCGCCTTTTTGTTACCTTCGTCGCCCGCTTTCACTACCTATGTAAAAATCGAATTTTTTACTTCGCTATCCAATATATAAAAATCATATTTTTATTTCGAAGTTCAATATATAAAAATCATATTTTTATTTCGAAGTTCAATATATAAAAATCATATTTTTATTTCGAAGTTCAATATATAAAAATCATATTTTTATTTCGCTATACATATAACAAAAATCGCATTCTTATTATATCGCCACATATATAAAGATCAAACTTTTACTTTGCTACATATATACCGATGATATTTTTAATATTCCTAACATGTAAAAATTATATTTTTAATTCTTTAAAAATATAAAAATCACATTTTTACATCTTCTATATAGTAAAGATTATATTTTTAATACTTTAAAAATATAAAAACCATATTTTTACTTTTCCTATCATATAAAAATTATATTTTTACTCTTTCTATTAATTAAAAGAAATCTCGTCTTTTAACATTATAAAAATAACAAAGCTTTATATAAAGAAAAACATAGCTTTATAAATTTTTTAGCTTTTTGTAAACAAAATTCATTTATATAAAAATTACCTTCCTATAACTATGTTTCATATATTTTTAAGGACTGAAATCAAAGTTAAATGCTATAAGAACTCACGTTTACAATGGGAGGAGGTGTTTCGCTGTGCACCGAGTTCGTCGGAGGTAGGGGATTTCGCGGCGGCTCCGGCAGGGGGTGGCGGATCTGAGGTGATCTATGCTGGCGTCGGGTTGCGGGCTTGGGGTTTGTGGCTCGCATCGGCTTGGAGAAAAGGGGGAGATGGGGAGGCGGTGTCGATAAGAGTTGGCGCTAGGCTGGAGGGTGAAGTAGGTGGCGGCGGCGCCGTCGTGAGGGAGGAGCGACGGTAGCATTGGGAGCGAAGGGGTCTGGGTTAGGGATTGGGAATCGGGTTTGTTTTTTATCTTCTTTCTCGTTTTTTGTTCTGAAAGAAAAGAGTGGGGGGGGGCCAGAGATATTTTTTTATTTTTTTATTATTTTTATTCAAAAAATATCTGTTTTTACATTCGAACTCAGAATCGAGTCTAACGACTGTCGCCCCTAGCGTTTCACCCCCATTCCGAACACAATGGGATATGCCACGCAAGCTGATTCGGCTGTTACAATCAGCTTCCGTTAAATTTACATTTAAATCATTATATTGGATTTTAAACGTACATTTCAAATTACCGGGGCCACATACTAACTAGAAAAATTCCAGAAAAATATTTTCTAGCTTCGTATTGACGATACGGTCCTAACAAAACTAGTTTCGTCGAATTCTGAGACCGTTAGAAAAATGGCCATTTTCCAGTCGATTAAAATCAACTGAAACTGGTCAAACGCGTTTTCCTTCGCCCCGCTCACATACTGATTCAGAAAATTATGAAATTTGGAACCTAGCAATAACTCGACATCACGGACCCAACAAAACTGGTTTCGTCGAGATCCGAGGTCATTTGCAAAATGTCCATTTTTAAGGGCCTGAATTCCATAGCGACTATTCAGAATTTTCAACTGGACATATCTTTCGATCCCCGCTATGAAATTTCGATTTTTCGGATTCGTTGGAAAGATATTATCAATTAGGTCTCATTATTTTTGGTTTCACTAAAATCCGGATTGTTTTGCACCCGGTACATTCAATTGAAGTTTGAAATCGAATTATCGAACTACCGCGCCATTTTCAATTCCTTTTATAATTATATATAATTATTTATATTCTAACGACGACGTATATAATATATACGTCGAATTATATTCAAAAATAAATTTCTCGTCGATATTATTTAAAATAATCCATTTTAAATAATCAAAATTCGCTAAAATAGCCAAAATAAAAATTTTAAACTGGCCCAGATTTTCGGGTTGTTACAATCTCCCCCACTTAAAACTTTTCGTCCCCGAAAAGGAACAAAGTCAGAAATGGTTTGATTAATCAACTCTACGCTCGACCTGACTTCCATTCTCCAACTCTTTAGTTTCTGAGAATTTTCAAAATTTCAAAAATTTGGCTAACACCCTAAATTTTCGAAAAATTTCGCCATAACCTCCCCTGCACCGGGAGCATCGGGGAATTTCAAATAGCTTCCCCGGTCCTTCAGATCTCAAAAAGAAAAAGAAAAAGCCAAGCGGCTAGCCAATAGGCTCATAAAATCATCATCACCCAAACAAAACAGTAAATTATGTAGTAAACATGTACCTATTTGTCGGGCAAACAAATTTTATTCTCTGCTCTAGCCTCCTTGCTATGACCTGTTCAATGTAAGTATAGGTATATGCAAGCAAATGCGACCAAATTTCAATACAATTCAATATTTGGTTATATTAGGCATAATGGTTCAAAATTATCAAACAATTAAACAAACATCATAAACATCAATCAATTAGTGGATTAACGTTTCAAATTCATAACTTTGATACATATACAAAAATCATGTTCTTGATGCCAAATCACAACAATAGGCCCTATCTAATTTTGGTTCTCACACCAGTCAATAGGAAGTATATAAATATCACACCTTCGACTCTCGAGTATTAATTCTGATGATGTAGCTACAATCATCAGAATCACCTTCGGGCGACTAGAGTGTGAATCTATATCTATCCAATATATTAAAACTTCGAATACACGCGGATCAGACGTATACGCAAAATCTTTATATACTGGACTGTCCAACTCAATATAAATAGATAATCAGATACGAATAATTGATTTAAATTTTCAAAACAAAAATTGTTTTCATTTGAAAAATATACTCTTCACACTCGTTCTAGGATGCTACTGATCCTATCTCTAACGAGTCATTCTCATTGGATATTACTAATCCAATATCTGATGAATTCTTTCGTATGGTTCTAATGTGCCTTGTTCTCTGCTTTGTAAACCAAAGCTCTGATACCACGTGTAACAACCCGCAACTTCCCCGTAAAGGAAAGCGTCGGATAGTTCGAGAACAAGCCACAACAGAACGCATATGAAAGAACATTTCATTGTTATTACAACAATGCACCAGATTACAAGAATATACAGAGTAAAAAAATGAATATATATTACACAGAAATATCAGAGATTTAAATTACATTTAAATACATAGCAGCGGAAAATAATACAATACACAACTAGAAGAAGATATACGGATACAAAGCTTTCCGGATATCGTTCCAGCTGTAAACCAGGATCCTGTGAATATAAATCTGCAAAACCAAAACTACTAGCTGCCCGTGTCGAAAATAGGGGCACCCAGAGTTTAGGTTAAAACAATAAACTCCAGGTCAGTCATGTGACTGGTGTGAGAACTAAAACAGTTAATCTTTATTTTAAATCATTAGGTAAATCAAGGGACCACGCCGTATAACACGGAACGGGCTTCCTCCCAAGAATACCAGTGCATAAAACAAACAGCGCAATGCTAAATAAAGAAAAATGAAGCTGTTATAAGACCCAGGTCCCATCACATAATGCAACGCAGTCGAGGATAGGGTTTTCCCTTATAACAGCCAAAGAATGCTTGATACGGTTAAAACAAATCGTTTGATACTATTAAGTGCATAGTGTATAAAACAACTTCAAATCATAAGTATCAATCATAGGCGGCATGAGCGCCCCATCCCACTATGTCGCCATACTAGGCTCTACAAATACAACCGCAAAGTCACGTATTTGGAAATTGGATTTCCGTCTATGAACCGAGGCAAAAGATAGTCCTCAACCGATTCGTGACTCTCTAGCCCGAGCCACAGGACCCAGACTCAGGTGAGCCCTTGGAGCGACAGGGCCGGTCCACCGATGTGGATTAAAATGCCTGAACACTACGTTTCCCCGCCCTTTGGGGGCGTAAATGAGCCAACTAAATGACTCCATCGGTTCGAGAACGACCGATCAATCCGAGGCGCCTCGCAACAGCAACAACCACATAAGTCAAACTCGTCAGGGCGTGTAAAACCACTGACGCCACTTCTAACTAGAAAGAAACGCAAGTCCTCCCTGAGGTCCGTCTCCCGTTTTTGGTTCATACCGGGTGTGAAACACACGAGGTAAACGTTACACAAAGCTACGCCACAAAGGCCGTGCTTTGATCATCACCACAAGACTTTGCTTTTCAACAGAAGCCTCGATCAATTGCCACTTAGGCATGCCACACAGGCAATTCACTCCATGCGTTTGATATCCATCAATATATAACCCCTGAGCTCGTACGTCTCAGAGAAGGGCGTTAAGCAAGAGAATAAATTCTCCGCCGCCAAACAGATATATATTTAATAGAGATCAATCACACGGACTAAAATCCAATGTCAGACACACAGTCCATTTACAAGTCTGTTCTGGGTCTGAACGAAACCGGAGGCACCTAGTACCCCGCATATCCATCGATCTCCAAGTACGTCTGGACGATCACTAACTGTTTCCATCTTCTTGGGTGTACAGCCCAATCAAGATCATCAGTAATTACCCAAACGACGTGAAGACCTCCGGTCTTCGACCATCGTCTTCATCTTCGACTTATCGTCGTATCAGTTATTCAGAATGGGATAAACCCGGTCTTTCCGAATAACTCGCGTATATTTTAAATAAGTGTTACACAAACACAACATACGCCTCATTCCAATTCATCAGTCACTAACCGTAAATTAATCAAGAGAATAATTTCCCAAATATTAACCCCGAAGGCCGAAACCAACATCAGATCAATATCCAGAAAACCATTCTGCTTAGCTAACCGACAGTTAGTTTCTGATTTCACATTCAAGGGAAAGGTTCCCATTAATTTTATCAAAGATAAATCATTCAAATTTATTCTCTAATCTTCTTTTGAATTTCGATTCAACTAGTCGGGATTAACGAACCTTACCGAAGTAATCATTTGTTTTAATTTCCCAATCCCAACCTATTCATCCCATGAAGTAAAACTGGTAATACTTCATATCTAACACCACAGTGTTATCGGTAAATTCAATTACCATTTCACGTTCAAATCTAATTAAAGATTTAACTATCGCCTGGAGCAAAACTGGTGATACTCCATTTCCGATCATTTCAATCTAATTAAAGATTCATTAAAACCCCACTTAGTTTTAATCTTCAACTGGGTTAAAGAATCAGTGTCATTTAAAACACAGTTCTCGATAAACCCAAAATCACATTCATTAATTATCGGGTTAAAGAACGAGTGTTATTTAAAACACTGTTCACGATAAACCCAAAAATCAATATCAATTCAATTCCAATTAAATATTATTTAATTGGTACACTTCATTAAATCTAGATAAAAAGATTTAATCTTTTCTCAACTGGGTTCAAGAACAGTGTTAGTGAAGACACCATTCACGACAAACCCAAATCACATTTGATATTCAATATAAGGCTCTGAATAGAAAATATATCGGCTTATATTCAATATCAAATTCTACGATTAACAAATGTCGTATTGGAAATAACGATATAAATATGTATCTTTCAAATTTCCATAACAACATCCGTATAATCACGAATTCCAACATCGAAATATTCCGAAGACAATTTCGATTCAAATCCACTCCAATGCAATCATTGGAATTTTTGGTTATTTTTAAAACCCTTTTCAAATTCAATTTATTTACTTAAAAATAAATAGAATTATATTTCTAGTTCAAAACTAGTTCATTTCGATAAAAATCTATTTTTATCTCTTCAAATATGGAGTTTTTCATCCCAATTTTTCCCAAATCATTTCTTATGATTCTACACAAATTATTACTGTTTTTAATAATTTTATCAAGGCCCGTACAGTCGATTTCCACCAATGGCCATCGAACTGCGCTTACAACGACCTTTTTCGAATTTGATTTGGACGTATCTCCAAATCCAACCGTTAGATTTTGAATTTCTAATATTCGTTTGAAAGCTCTTTTCGATACGAACCCAACGGTTCCGGTTTTAGGAGAATCCGACGGTCGGATCTCCCGTAATGTCCGTTTGAAATAAATGGTCGAAATTCACGAACTGCCGCGGCGCGGCGCGTTCTATTCAGACCATTATATTATATATAATATATATAATATATATTTCGTCGATTCCTATTTAAAAACGAATTATATAAATAGTTTTAAAATCGTTTCAAAAGCGATTTCAACTTCCTTTTCAATTCAAATCAAAATTGAACTCTTCTTTATAAATTCGTTTTAAAATTCCTTTCTATTCAATTCAAATTTCTATTCAATTTGAATTCATTTCAATTCACTTTCAATTCAATTTGAATTCGTTTTCAATTCAATTCATTTCGAAATCGTTTTCAATTCAATTCATTTCGAAATCGTTTTCAATTCAATTCATTTCGAAATCGTTTTCAATTCAATTCATTTCGAAATCGTTTTCAATTCAATTCATTTCGAAATCGTTTTCAATTCAATTCATTTCGAAATCGTTTTCAATTCAATTCATTTCGAAATCGTTTTCAATTCAATTCATTTCGAAATCGTTTTCAATTCAATTCATTTCGAAATCGTTTTCAATTCAATTCATTTCGAAATCGTTTTCAATTCAATTCATTTCGAAATCGATAAAATCGATATAAATATCGTTCACGTCAAAATGGCGTCAATCTAATCAACACGGCTTCATAAATCTCTATTTTCAAATATTTCTTTTTCAAATATTCTATTTCAAATATTTCTTTTTCAAAATAGTTGTTATTATCAAAATATTTCGTTCAACACATGACCAATCTCAATGAATGAGTACTGTCAACACATGAACTTTTATTTTATAATATTCTTTATTTTTCAAATTGGAATGAGGCCCAATCAATTACCATATAAAGTTAATTATATGGATTTTCATACATTACACACATATAATAGCATTGAAAAATAATCAACCATCAACCAAAGTGCACTACACTGTATAAGCATCAAATATAGATATCTAACGCTTATAACAGCCTGTCAATCAATCGATCGACATATTCAATCCATCAGGATGAGTGAACTTCAAATTTCATCCCAACACCCGTGTGGGGTTTCAAACAATCAAACACAGATTTTATTTGTGCAGTTGGGCGATGTGTAAAATTTATCGTCCCAATCAATGTCATTCAAATAGGTGTACATACACAAACCGTCCGGTTTGTAAATGAATATTTATTTATTCACATTCACGTTAAAAATTATATTTTTAACGATAAAACATTTTATTCCAACATATGAATTTCTATTCATTTCATTTATTCAATAAAATGATATTTTTATTTTTCTAACTTATTTTAGAAAATTTCGGCGGCATAACGGCACGATACTAGAAACGGGACGAGGCCTAGCCTTATCCCTGGTCTAGTGAAGGCCCACGCCATTCACACATCAATCAAAATCACCAAACAACCAAATTCAAATCACATCATATAACTAATCTATGCAACCAAACAAACAAGTCCATGGTCTGTGGACGATTGTGTCGGGTGCTACTAAGCACCGTCTGCATCCTAGTATATATATATAAATAGAAAGGAAATTGAAAGGTGAGAAATTCTCACCGATAGCTATCCAAACATCTTGACTCTTCTTTCTCGCCTTTTTGTTACCTTCGTCGCCCGCTTTCACTACCTATGTAAAAATCGAATTTTTTACTTCGCTATCCAATATATAAAAATCATATTTTTATTTCGAAGTTCAATATATAAAAATCATATTTTTATTTCGAAGTTCAATATATAAAAATCATATTTTTATTTCGAAGTTCAATATATAAAAATCATATTTTTATTTCGCTATACATATAACAAAAATCGCATTCTTATTATATCGCCACATATATAAAGATCAAACTTTTACTTTGCTACATATATACCGATGATATTTTTAATATTCCTAACATGTAAAAATTATATTTTTAATTCTTTAAAAATATAAAAATCACATTTTTACATCTTCTATATAGTAAAGATTATATTTTTAATACTTTAAAAATATAAAAACCATATTTTTACTTTTCCTATCATATAAAAATTATATTTTTACTCTTTCTATTAATTAAAAGAAATCTCGTCTTTTAACATTATAAAAATAACAAAGCTTTATATAAAAAAAAACATAGCTTTATAAATTTTTTAGCTTTTTGTAAACAAAATTCATTTATATAAAAATTACCTTCCTATAACTATGTTTCATATATTTTTAAGGACTGAAATCAAAGTTAAATGCTATAAGAACTCACGTTTACAATGGGAGGAGGTGTTTCGCTGTGCACCGAGTTCGTCGGAGGTAGGGGATTTCGCGGCGGCTCCGGCAGGGGGTGGCGGATCTGAGGTGATCTATGCTGGCGTCGGGTTGCGGGCTTGGGGTTTGTGGCTCGCATCGGCTTGGAGAAAAGGGGGAGATGGGGAGGCGGTGTCGATAAGAGTTGGCGCTAGGCTGGAGGGTGAAGCAGGTGGCGGCGGCGCCGTCGTGAGGGAGGAGCGACGGTAGCATTGGGAGCGAAGGGGTCTGGGTTAGGGATTGGGAATCGGGTTTTTTTTTTTTTTTTATCTTCTTTCTCGTTTTTTGTTCTGAAAGAAAAGAGGGGGGGCCAGAGATATTTATTTATTTTTTTATTATTTTTATTCAGAAAATATCTGTTTTTACATTCGAACTCAGAATCGAGTCTAACGACTGTCGCCCCTAGCGTTTCACCCCCATTCCGAACACAATGGGATATGCCACGCAAGCTGATTCGGCTGTTACAATCAGCTTCCGTTAAATTTACATTTAAATCATTATATTGGATTTTAAACGTACATTTCAAATTACCGGGGCCACATACTAACTAGAAAAATTCCAGAAAAATATTTTCTAGCTTCGTATTGACGATACGGTCCTAACAAAACTAGTTTCGTCGAATTCTGAGACCGTTAGAAAAATGGCCATTTTCCAGTCGATTAAAATCAACTGAAACTGGTCAAACGCGTTTTCCTTCGCCCCGCTCACATACTGATTCAGAAAATTATGAAATTTGGAACCTAGCAATAACTCGACATCACGGACCCAACAAAACTGGTTTCGTCGAGATCCGAGGTCATTTGCAAAATGTCCATTTTTAAGGGCCTGAATTCCATAGCGACTATTCAGAATTTTCAACTGGACATATCTTTCGATCCCCGCTATGAAATTTCGATTTTTCGGATTCGTTGGAAAGATATTATCAATTAGGTCTCATTATTTTTGGTTTCACTAAAATCCGGATTGTTTTGCACCCGGTACATTCAATTGAAGTTTGAAATCGAATTATCGAACTACCGCGCCATTTTCAATTCCTTTTATAATTATATATAATTATTTATATTCTAACGACGACGTATATAATATATACGTCGAATTATATTCAAAAATAAATTTCTCGTCGATATTATTTAAAATAATCCATTTTAAATAATCAAAATTCGCTAAAATAGCCAAAATAAAAATTTTAAACTGGCCCAGATTTTCGGGTTGTTACAACCGTTATGGGAATACAAAACATCAAAACATAATACAAAAGAACATTTCATTGTTATTATAACAATTTTACATCAGAGTATAAGAATAAATTAGAATACATCACAATTATTAGAAAATAATAAGTTACAATACACTGCAGAAAAACCATAATTACATTCAGCGGAAGACTCTCGAATGCTCTGGACACAACTACTAGCTGCCCGTGTGGAAACTTAAACTACTAGCTGCTCGTATGGAAAATATGGGCACCCAAATTTTAGGTGAGAAAAAAATAAACTCCAGGTTAGTCATGGGATTGGTGTGAGAACCAATTAAAAACAATTGTTTACTTTATTTTAATGTTGGGTAAATCATTGGACCACGTTGTATAACACGTAACATGTTTACTTCATATAAATACCAGTAAACAAAACACGCAATGCTTTTTGAAAAATAAAGCTATTATAAGACTCAAGTCCCATCACATAATGCAAGCGCAAACTGGGGGATAGAGTTTTACCTTATAATAGCCAAATATGCTCGATACATGAAATTTCTCTTTTATTATTATTAGTGCATAGTGCAAAAATAAATTTTGAAAATAAATATATCAATCTTAGATGGCGTAATACCCCATCCTATTATGTCGCCATATAGATTTACCACTGAAAACATAAGGCTCGTATTGGAAGTTGGGTTCCATCATGATGGCTTCTGATCAAAAGATCGATAGTGAAAGTGTGTATTTCCACGGTTAAGTCCAGGATTTGGAAAGCATAGTAATACACATCCACACTATTTCCAGAACTCGAGTATCACTCCACACGACTTAAGTCTAGACTCAGAACACCACTATACTCTATCCCTCTGGAACTTAGGTATCACACCCCGTAGCTTAAGTCTAGGCTCGGAACACCGCTATACCCTATCCCTCCAAGCGTGGAGTGACCATAACCAAGATCCTCGGTCGACCGAATCCATGACAACCCTAAAAGTTGTGCAATCCCAACTCTGAGTTTGTTTATCCTCATCTCAAAAGTTATACCGATCTAACCATATATTCACCATCATACCGGTGTGTAAGGTTTGTTGAAGTCTCGCTACACAAAGCTACTCTTCTCCAAGCCATGTTTTGATCATCATCCAAAAAAATCTTCTTTTCAACAAGAAGCTTTGTCTATCTTACCGCAACACTCAGCATGCCACATTGTCAATTCATACCATACAACTGATGTCTACTAATATATAACCTATAAGCTCATACATCTCAGAGAAGGGTGTTAAGCTAAGAGAATAAATTCTCCGCCATCAAATAGATATATATTTAGTAGAGATTAATTTATACAACATAAAATACAATGTCATACATACAATCCATTCGCAAGTCCGTTCTGGGTCTGAATGAAAGCGAAGACACCTTATTCCTCATCTCGTATGTCCAATACACGAGAGAGGCCCTTGCATATCCGGTCGATCTCCAAGTACGTCTGGACGATCACCACTTATAACCTCGTCTTGGGTGTACGACACAATCGAGATATTAGAAATAGCCAAAACGATGTGAAGATCTCCGGTGTTCAATCACCATCTTCTATATCTTCGACTTTTAATCGTATTATCAGTTATTCAGAATGAGTTAAACCTGGTCCTTTCGAATAACGCGCGCACAAGTGATATATAAAGATAACATATAAATCATTCCAATCCAAAATATTCTTATATTCAAATATTTATTACATTGGGAGTTCACCCCTTAAATCTTACTAAGGATTTACATCATTTAAGCTCTTGTTTAAATCCTCCCTTGGAAATCATTGCAAAAGATTCTATAATCTCTTTCCACACTTTAAGGTTTATAAACCTTTTCGGGATTATCGAGATTTATACGAAAGATAATATCTCATATTGTTATCCAATTCCAACCTATTCATCCCATGGAGCAAAACTGGTAGTACTCGATATCTAACACCCATCATTTTTGGTAAATTTAATTACCTATTTACATTTCAAATCTAATTAAAGATTCTTTAAAACATAAACACCGTTTTAATCCTCTAAATCATTATTTAATGATTATTCAACTTTAGGAAATTAATCCCGTCTTTAACTAGGTTAAAGAACAAATGTTATTTAAAACATCATTCATGATAAACCAAAAATTAGCTTTTATTCAAAATGGAATCTCCATAGAAATCGTATTAGTTTATAATCGATATAAATTTCCATTTCAGACTAATACAATAAGTGGAATAACGACAAAGCCTTTTAGATTCCTTAAATAGTAAAGGTCTTCCTCCATAAAGGTTCATCTTGATTATTACTAAATCGAATTCCATTCAAATCCAATTTAATTTATTAAATTGGAAATTTTCACTTTGGAAAAAAATACCATTAAATCTTTGTTAAAGGATTTATTGTACAAACTTCACTTACAACTAGGTTTAAGAATAGTGTTATTAAAGACACCATTCACGAAAAACCCAAATCCAATATGAAATAAAATATAAGGCTTGAATAGAAATCGTATCGACTTATATTCAATATCAAATTTTGAAACCAACAGATACCGTACAGAGAATAACGATATCTATATCTTCCAAATTCCTCAAAACAATATCCTTGTAATTATAGAATCCAATATCAAAATATTCGAAGATTATTCCTATTCAAAATCCAATTTATATGTTGGAAAACTTTGGTTATATTCAAACCATTACAATTCAATATGTTATTTTAAAACCGCTAGATTCTTTACTCTAATTGTTAACTAGATCATTAGGATAAAATATCTTTTATCTTTCCAAAACTTGGAGCATTACATCCAAAATCTTTTCAAATCAGTATTATGATTTAGCATAATTCATCCATATTTTTAATAATTTTATTAAGGCCCTTACAATTGGTTTCCAATTCCGGCCACTAAACTGCATCTGTAGCGACCTTTTCCCAACAGATTTGGACTTATTTTAAAATCAAGCCGTTGGATTTTGAAACTTCTTTTTCCATTTGGAACCTCATTTCATTTCAGATCCAACTTTTTTCGTTTCAAGAGAACGCGACGGTCATATCTCCCGGCATGTCAATTCAAAGTTACAGTTCAGACTTCACGAACGATCGATGCGCAGTACGTCCTATTCAAGCCTAAATTTGATTTATAAATAAAAATAAATCGAAAAGCTTACAAAAGAAAATATAAATTATATATAACTATCATTTGGAAACTTTATTTTAAATATTTCCCTTCAAAATTAAATATTTCAATAATAAGCCATTTTAATATTATTTAAATGAATAAAATAATATTATTTTTTGAAACTCCTTATTTTAATATGAAACTTTCCTGACATTAGTTATAAAAATAAACAAGATACTTTCGAAAAAATCTTCTTTTAAAGAAATTTCTACATAGCCCAACTGAACTTCACTTTTGAATGTTACTGTTCATTTTGAAAATAAAACTTCAACTAGTTATAAGTATATGAAATTTACTTTAAAACCATTTGTTACAATTTGGAATATTCGTCGATATTTTAAAAAGTTCATGCCAATCTAAAATCAAACATCAAATCAAACTCTGATTTTTCATTGAATATTATATTATTAAAATATTCAAGTTTATTCTCAATTGGAACGTGATTCAACCAAATAACATATAAGTCCAATTATATGGATTTCATACATCATATGCATTCAACAATAGTTGTAAACAACTATTATCATCCAATAATCACACATACAAAGTGCAACTTCACCGTATAAGCTTTAAATGAATAATGCTTATATCGATCCTATCAATCAACCGATTGACATACAATTTAACACTTGGGATTATTGTTCATTATCATCCTAAACCAGTGTGGGGTTTTCATCACATTCACAAACTAGCGATTATTATCTACACACTTGGGAGATGTGTAAAATTATTATCCCAATACCCATGTGGGGTTTACATCACAATCCATGTGAAATTATCTATACAATTGGGAGACGTGTAGGCTAATTGTCATCTTAATACCTGTATCGGGTTTTCAACCAATTCAAATCAACCAAAATTCAAGAAATCAATAATAACTTGTTCATTTCAAGTTATATTTCAACCAAGTCAACTTCACTTAAACAAGTGATCATAAATATGTCGTTCACCTTATAAGTGGGTGTTTAACCCTACAACAACTATCATAAACATTTTAACAATGTGTTAACATGTTACCCAGTCCAATTTCACTGTCAATTCATATCACAATTCAATATAAACTCACCCACAAGGCAACCAAACATTTTATAGTATAAATTACCGAATAAGCTACAATTAACTGTTTAATTAACCAAAACAAGTTAAGAGCTCTCACCCAAGCCATCCTAGGCCTCGACACTTCTCGGTAGGACTACCCAAGCTTGCTACATACATAAAATTATGCCTTTTTGACTCAATATGACTTACTTCTTCACGATTTCACTCGTATATACCTTAATTTAGAGTATTATAAAGAAAGATAGGATTTTTAGGGTCTTAAGGGTATGAGGAGGCAAGGGGGACCCACGGTTTGGACCGTCGGGGGGGGGGGGGGTGATGCACAGTTATGGGGGTGGTGGGGTCTAGGGCGTGGGCAGGTGGGATCCACAGGAAGAGGATGGATATGGTAGAAATTGGTTTAGGGTTTAAAGGTGGTAGCTTTTGCAATTAAAAAGGGGAAATGTGGATTTGTCTTTAAGGAGGGGCCCATGGTCAAAGGTAAGGCTAGAGGAGGTGGAGGTGCAGCGCTAGGTGGTGGTAGGTTGCCTTGAGGTGGCGTGGGGATTAAGGGAGGAGGAGTAAAAATGGAGGTTAAGCTTTACAAAATGGAATTTAGGAAATGAAAATGAAATTAACATAAAATAAAATTATAAAAAACAATGGCATGTGCTAATGAACATTAGAATGACACGTTTAGGAAGCTAATGACACTTGTCCTTAAGCACAGTGAGTTTTCTAATTTTAAATAGTTACAGAAGTTAGTGATAAAAGGTTTAATTAATTCCTTAATTAATTATACTACGTATCCTTCGTTCTACTCGTGCGACCACATATTAACTCCAAAAATTACTAAACTTGAAATCTCGCTACGTTACGGAATTATGGTTCTAACGAACCTAGTCTCATTGAATTCAGAGATCGTTTGAAAGATCGACTAAATTTTCAACTTACGTTTATATACCATACGTTTACATATGAACTCCGTTTAACTTAAAATTTTAACTCCTACAATATTACGACATTTCAGATCCAATAAAAGTGTTTCATCGGATTCTGAGACTGTACCAAAATGGACCTTTTATAGGTCATCAAAATAGCATTTAAATATTGATTTTCAAAATCTTAATATTTTAATTTCTCCACTTTTAATCTTATTTAAAAAGTTTACTTACCCTATTATAGTCAAATAAAACATAAAACTAAGTTTTAATTTACTTTCAAATTTTATCAAGTCCAAATTTAGCATTTTCCATTTTAAAATTCATTAAAATAGATAAAAATTCAAATTCTAAATTGATCAAAAATACGGGTTATCACAATCTCCTCCACTTAAAAACTTTTCATCCCCGAAAAGGAACGAAGCCAAGAAGAGAATATAAAAGAAATACAATAACAATCCTGGCACATTTATAAAACAAAAAGTATCATATCATATATATCCATACATTCATACAAGCATCTATATATACATATGTACATACACCCAAAATCCTAGTTTGTTATATTAGAACTTAATTTCCTAGGAAATCGTTCTTTCTTAACCTAATATTTCCTCATTGCCCTCTTCTTGCATATTCTCCAAAGTATATAGTTCCTTTCCCTTGCATCCCATATCTACCCTCTTCATTCTTTTTGAACAATTTTTTTGTATATGTCCTTCTTCAAAGCATCAGGCATAAGTCACAGTGGATGAAGCTGCTTTATCATGAGTGACCCAAAAATTTTCTTTTACGAAACTGTGTATAATGGTTTAATTCTTCCTTTAACTGATTATTCGTTCTTAAACTAGTATTTCTAGACTACATGCTCCACTACTTTACACCGGAAGCACATCTTCCCCTAGATTTCTGGGTTTCTTCTCTACTTTTGAACACTTATCTACAAAATATCCCTTCTGTTTGCACTTGAAACAAACTATGTCATCTCGCACCCCTTTCTTCTTGTTTTTCTTCTTCTTGGGACTCTTTACCACATTTGTAACAACAAATACGTACGCATATTCATTACTCCAACTCCTTTTTTTCTTGCTGATGAGCCCTTCTTACTTATTTTGGAGTCATCTTGTAACGTCCCAGATTTTTGAACGTTAATTATGAATATTTAAATCTGTTTGAATACTGATATGATAATACTAATGGGTTTTTATATCAAATTTAATAAAATGGAGTTTGAATAAATAAATTTATTAAAATGAGCTCGAAACGACGCAATAGTTCGTAATTTATGATTTAAACTTTAATTGAATATACATGATCCGATATAAGTCTTATTTCGGTGAAATAAGAAACATTCGAATCTGTTGGATAGTGATTTTCCAATGAAGGAGAAAAATCGAGATTTCATCATATAAATTGTTTGTTATGTCCAATTCAAATTTTCAAATAGCCCATATGGAATTCGTTAATAAAAGGTAGCGTTTATTTAATAAATATAAAGAATTTTTATGTATAATTTGAATATTGTTAATCCAAAATTTTAAATATTGAGTTTAAAAACTATATATATTTGTTTACTATGAAGTCATATAAGATTTCGTTTGGCGATATACGATAATAATTTTTTATTATTATTGTTTTAAAATTTACTTATATTTTTTCGATAATATATAGGCCTTAGAAATAGCTTTATTTTCAAATAATCTTTGTTTTCGATGAAACAAATTTTACTGGATACGTATATTTAATTTTTGCTAGATTTCCGGTTTGAGGCCTAACAGAGTTGTTTTGCCCGTGGATAGAATTTTAATGTGAACTGATAAATAAATTAGAATTAAAATATCGTTGTTTTTGCAAAGGGGGTCTGTTTTCAATGAAATCATTTTCGTTGAGACTGGAATGTCTGCACGTAGCGGTGTATGTATTTTCGTTGAATTTGGAATTGATGTTTACCGGTGAGTATATTTAATGGTAACGTAAAATAGTGGTAACTTATAAAATTAACCACAAAAATCGTTGGTCATTCGAAGGAAAAAATCATTTGTCTCCTCAGATTAAATCAGCCGACAAAGTATGCATCCCTCTCTTTTCACTTCAAAATACTCAGCCACCCTAAAACTAAGGCGCGGACCTACCTTGTACCCGCGTGAAGATTGACGTTCTTATCATTTTCGCCCTCTATAAATATTTGTTGCTTCTTTTCTTTCTTGGCCAATTTCTCTTCTTCTTCCCAGCATATTAATAACGAGACTTTACTTCATCTACAACTTAAACGAAAAACCTCTACACATTAAAATCCAAACTTCTCCACCAAATACAAACCCAACACTCCATTGTTTTCCTCAAACGCACGGCCACTTCATGCAAGAACTATCTTAATCCCCTAAACGCTAGAGATATAGGCTAGCTTGTCAACTAGGGAGATGAAGATGGGGCCGAACTCAAGAAGCAAGAGAAGTCGGAGGTCACGGGTGCGTTTACTGGTGAGGTTGATGACGGAAGGTGCTCCGGCATTGGGTGATGGGGTTACACTGAGGAACTTATGTGGGTTTCGAGTTGAAAACGTAGGGAAGATGAATATGTTAAAACATGAATTTAGAAGGGTATCGAGTAGAGGTCGGACGAAGATCAGGTGTGATTAGTGGCGGAGAACGGTGGTCCTCTAACGTCAAAGAGGTGGCAGCGGATGAACTTGGGTGAACTACGATGGGACAATGGCAACATTGATATGAAGTGGTGGTTCTAGACGATGGAGATTGGCAGAGCTAGGTAGGTGGGTTTGTTTCTGAAATCATGAACGAAGAGGATGAAGAAATATATAGGGTAAGAGAGAAGATGAAGAAAGTAACCATAATATGCCAAACCATATTTTGTTGTGCCTAACCCATTTTTGATTTATGCCTAATGAAGTTTATAATAGTAATGACCTAAGTTAATAAAATATTATATTCTATGTATGCGAAATCTACCGTTCAACTTATATATGCCTAGTTTAACATGCCTACTACTTTATTAACGTGGCTAATCTTCCAACTTTTGTTAAACATTACAATATTTGGTCTTTTAAGTTATAAATATGGCCGCATATTGAGGTTGACAAAATTTCACAAGGTACAAGCGAAGATGAAGCAAACGTAAAAAATGATATACTTGATACCAGATTGTCACTTCTACATGGGCTGATTGTTAAATTTATTACAAAATGATTTATGTTTTAAGAAGACTAAGGGTATTATCAGTATTACGCGATCCATGTATTTTGGGGAGAAATAGGCTAAACAAATTCTAAAGTGCCTGATATTTTTGTGAATAGATGTATGTAATTACAGAATGAAATGTTCCTTATTCAATAACTAACGTGACCAATTTATAACATGATTAATGTTTATTAAGATTTAATCAAAATTTTATTGGTTTAAATTTAAAACCCTAACCGTGGAAATGTGTAAGGTTCTCATATGTTATCAGAATTCGAGGGTACCAGAGATATCAGAACCATATCGATGGGTGTAACACAGTTGGAAGTCTTAATTAAATTAAACGCTTGTTTAGTTTAATTAGAACAAACCATTGCGACAAAGGATGGAAACCCAAGGCAAGTTCAACTCACTCAGTTTATGTCGCTTATATTTTCTATAAGTCTGGTTTTAATATTGTGTGCAATGATTGCTAATGATTGATGGTTTGATGATTGTTTGCTTGGATGCTGAATATTTTTTATATTCATTGATTAAATTAAGCGTTTGTTTAATTTAATCGAATTAAATCGTTATTTTAACGATTATATTCCAAATGAGGTAACTTACCTTGTTGGTTACGTTTATAATAATATAAACGTATTTAATAAATAATTGGATGCTTAAATGGATGTTGTTGATTGATTATTGACCATTATTAGTTAAATTGATTGTTCCTATTTACTGTGATAAATGTATTGTTGTATTGAAATTGAGATAACCCATTGTGATGTAGAGAATGACAAGTTGGAGGATTCCTACCGGATTCCTCACTATTATTGATAATATTTATCAATATGATCATATATTGTTATTGAATGTGAAATTGACTGATATTTCACGATTTGGTATTTTAGTAGACATTTGCCTCTTTAGTACCATCAAAAAAATATAGATTTTTGAAATCGATATTGAATTGATTCATAATGTTTTTAATACTCTGTTCATATATGATCTTGAAATATGATTTTTTTTTGAAACAGCGAAGTTAATTAAGTTTTCATAATCATTTAAAATTATAAACAAGCAATGACCAGAATGGAATTTGTTTGAATTAATTATATTAGTTAAATTAAAAAGGATTAATTGTAATTGATTAGCAAATTAACTATGCTTTGAGTTAACTAAGTCAAATATTTTAACTAGAATCGATTTTTCAATAAATTATTCAATCATTAATTATTTTTAAAGTCGATTACTATTTTGATTACCTTTAAAGGAAGATTTACCATTTTACTAATAGCAAATGATAAAGTACACAAATTTGATTTCTAAAAATATTGAGATTTGATTATTGTATAATCAAAGTGAGAATCGTGGAATATTTATCGAAAAAAAGATTTTTCGAAAAAGAGTTTTACGATGGAGCTAGATTATGTCGAGTTTTAAGGAAGTACCATTTACTTCTGTTATGACTAAGATTTAATTATGATTTATTTATTCAAATTAATAGAAGTACACTTTACAACTGATATTTTGAAAGCACAGATTATTATGTTATTATTGTAATCAGTGTTATTTCGTAAAGAAGTGGTTTCCTAAATTGAATCCAAGGTTTACGAGAGTAAATGTCATTGATATTCGAAGTGTGAACTCTGTCTATTTCGAAGTTAATGATGTTGTCCGGTTAAGGTCTGTGAGGTAATTATACCCCAACATGATGACTGCATTGTTGGCTAAGGAATGGTCTGGTTCGATAGAGAGAGTTGGATAAATGAAGTAAGTTAATGAGCATTAATGGTTTTTAAAGACCATGTTTTAGATTGAATAGTAAAATAGAAATGGAAATGTTTACTGAATGTTCAAAGATGATTTAGAAGTTTATCTACCCGATGGTTAATAAAAGAGGCCAAATGATGTTAGATATTGAATCAGTGAATTCATTTTCTTTTTATGGATGAATGGTTGTTTTATTTTGATAGTTAAATAACCAACTATCAAAATCTGGCCCAGTACGCTGTTGGTACTGAAAGACCATGAAACAACCCAAACTCGCCCTTACGGGAAAGCCCAGATTGAGTTGAGAACACGACAAATCATAACGCAAACGATAGAACACTTCATTGCTATTATAACAATTACATCAGAGTACAAGTATAACAGAGTATGAATAAATAATACACATTACAAAAATATCAGTAAAATACATTACATAGTAGCGGAAAAATAATACATAACACAACTGAACGAGATACACGTATACAAAGCTTTCCGAATATAGCTCCAGCTGTAAACCAGAATCCTATAAAATAGAAATCTGCAAAATCAAAACTACTAGCTGCCTGTGTGGAAAATAGGGGCACCTAGAGTTTAGGTTAAAACAATAAACTCCAGGTCAGTCATCGGACTGGTGTGAGAACTAAAACAGTTATTTAAAACTTTACTTTAAAATAGAGTAAATCAAGGGACCACGCCGTATAACACGGAACGCGTTTCCTCCCAAGAATACCAGTGCATATAACAAACAGCGCAATGCTTTTTAAAAAATGAAGCTATTATAAGACTCAGGTCCCATCACACAATGCAACGCAAGCTGGAGGATAGAGTTTTCCCTTATAATAGCCAAATATGCTTGGTACGTTTAAAACAAATCATTTGATACTATTACCAGTGCATAGTGTTAAAAACTACTTCAAATATAAATGTATCAATCATAGACGACATGAGTACCATATATCATGTCGCTATAATAGTTCTACAAATCAAACCGCACAATGTCGTATTAGAAGTTGGATTTCCATCATGAACCAAGGCAAGGGATCGTCCTTACCGAATTCGAGACAATCTAGCACTATGTCTCAGAATCAGAACGCATTGACCTTGTAGCGTCAGGGCCAGTCCACACTTATGTTAGTGGATTAATAATTCATGAACAATATGTTTCCTCGCCCTATGGGGCGTAAATCTGGTCAATATGTCGACCATGTCATCCATCGGCCCCGTAGTGACCGATATATCCGAGGTGCCTCACTATCCATCAAATAATATGCAACATCCACATAAGTAAAATGTATGAGCTCCATACCATAACACCACTCCTTGCTAGAAAGAAATGCATGTCCTCCCAGAGATCCTCTCCCGTTTCTACTTCACACCGGGGTGTGAGGCTCGCGAATTAATGCTATACACAAAGCTATACTATTTAAAGTCGTGCTTTGATCATCAACCACAAGGCCTTGCTTTTCAACAAAAGCCTTGACCATATGCCACTCAGCATGCCACACTGTCAATCCATATCGTACCACTGATTTCCACCAATATATAACCTCTAAGCACGTACGTCTCAGAGAAGGGTGTTAAGCAAGAGAAGAAATTATCCGCCACCAAACAGATATATATTTAGTAGAGATCAACGAATACAGTATAAAGGAATACAATGTCAGACATACTACCCAATTGCAAGTCCGTTCTGGGTCTGTTCGAAATCGGAGGCACCTTATTCCTCGTCCCATATGTCCAATACAGGAGAGAGGTCCTCGCATATCCGATCAATCTCCAAGTACGTATGGACGATCACCACTTATTACCTTACCTCGGGTGTATAGCCCAATCAAGACATCAGTAATCATCCAAACGATGTGAAGATCTCCGGTCTTCAATCACCGTCTTCATCGTCCACTTATCGTCGTATCAATTATTCCGAATGGGATAAACCCGACCTTTTCGAATAACTCGCGTATCTTATAAACAAGTGCTATAAAACACAACATACACCTCATTCCAATCCAGAATATTCTTTAATCAAATATTCTTTTCACAATTTAAAACAATTAAGGTTTTCCAAACTAGTCGGGATTAACGAACCTTACCGAATAAATCATTTATTTTATTTCCCAATCCCAACCTATTCATCCCATAGAGCAAAACTGGTAGTACTCCATATCTAGAACCACTATGTTATCGTTAAAATAAATTACCATTTCACGTTCAAATCTAATTTAGAATTTAACTATCGCTTAGAGTAAAACTGGTGGTACACCATTCTCGATCATTTCCCAAATTTGATAATTTAAATTATCGCTTTTACATTTCAATCTAATGAAAGATTCATTAAAACTTCACTTAGTTTTAATCTTCCAATAATCACTATTTAATGATTATTTAACTTGTCTTTAACTGGGTTAAAGAACTAATGTCATTTAAAACACAGTTCATGATAAACCCAAAATCACATTCCATTAATTATGGAATCTTCACGGGAAACAGATCAATATATAATCGATATCAATTTCCGTATCTGACTAATAATATAAATGGAATAACGAAAAAGCCTTTTAAATTCCATATATATTAATGGCCTTCCTCCACAGAAGCTCACTTCGATTATTATCAAATCGAATTCCATTCCATTCCAATTTATTTTATTAAATTGGAAAACTTTACTTTGGCAAATTTCCATTAAACCTTACTAAAAGATTTATATATTCCAAATCACATTTCACTGTTAATCGGGTTAAAGAATGAATGTCGTTAAAAACATAGTTCACAATAAACCCAATTCACATTCCATTTTATTCCAATTACTAAATATAACTGGAAACTCTAATAATTTTAATTAAAAGATTTATTCTTTTCACACGGGGTTTAAGAACAGTGTTATTTAAGACACCATTCACGAGAAACCCAAAATCCACTTTGATATTAAATATAAGGCTCTAAACAGAAATTATATCGGTTTACATTTAATATCAAATTCTGAAACCAACACATATCGTATGAGGAATAACGATATATATCAATCTTCCAAATTCATCCACAATATCCATATAATCACCGAATCCAATATCGAAATATCCCGAAGAAGATTTCTATTCAAATCCATTCCAATTCATACATTGGAAAATTCTGGTTAGATTAAAACCTTTCACAAATCCAATTTATTTATTCAAAAACATTGGATTATCTTTCTAGTTAATAACTAGTTCAGTTTGATAAAAATATATTTTTATCCTTATAAATGTGGAATTTAGAAACGGTCGCGGCGCGGCGCGTTCTATTCAAGCCATTAATATATATATAATATATATTTCATTCAAAACGTATTTTATAAATTCGTTTTAAAAACGATTCCCACTTTCATTTCAATTTTAAATCAAAATTGAATATTCCATGTCATTAATATATAAATGATAATATTTTCAAAATATCAGGGTTTGAACTCATTACTTTACGATACTGATTTTAAAAATGAATAAAATTGATATAAAAATCGGTCGTGTCAAAATAGCACATATCTAATCAATACAGCTTATCATTTTCAAGATTTCCGTGCCCATCCAAAATCGGACATCTAAATCACATTTTTATCCTTTACGGAATATTATTTTAAAATATTAGTTATTTCAAATTGTTCGTTATTTTAAAATAATCATTATTTTAAAATAATCTTATTTTCCAAACTGGAATGAAACCCAATCAATTACCATAGATTTTATTTCAATGGATTTCCATACAACATATGTATATAACAATAATGATAAACCATCATCCATCATCCAGAGTGCACTATTCAACTGCATAAGCATTTAATATAAATAATTTACGCTTACAACAGTCTGTCAACCCATCGATTGACATACAACTAAATAATTGGGATTAGTGTATGTCAAATATCATCCCAATACCCATGTGGGGTTTCAATCAACAAACACTGATGATTATTTGTGCAGTTAGGCGATGTGTAAAATATATCGTCCCAATCAATATTAGTTAAATGGGTGTACATAAACAAATCGTCCGATTTGTAAATCAATATTGATTTCAATTTCTTTTTATGATAATTTTTATATACATTTTATACAAATAATTTTATATACAATAATATCAATAAATGACAATCCCAGCACAATCCAAACAAACAATCAACCATGGTTTGTACAAAAAGTAGTGTCAGGAGCTACTAAGCCCCGTCTACAACCTAGAATATTTTAAACTGTAAAATAGTTTAAGTGATAAGGAGTTCTCACTTTGGGTTCCACTCCGTCATTCTTTATTGGCAATATGTCCGCTTCTAGTCGGTTCCATCGCCATCTGTTTCATGCGGTTTATATTAAAAATCATATTTTTAAATCTAAAACTATTTCTATAAAAAGCGTATTTTTAATCCATGTTATTTAATTAAAAATTCAGATCTTTAAAATAATGTTAATTTATTTAAAATCTGAAAAAAAACAATGTTTTTTATATTTTAAAACAATATTATTTTTATTTTAAAAATCCCATTTTCAATTCTATGATATTATATATAAAAATCACATTTTTATATCAAATCTATTTATATAAAACCCACATTTTCATAAATTTTATCGCATTATAAAAATCACAATTTTATAAATCGTGTTTACAAATAAAAGTCACATTTTTATAAACTGTTATATAAATTAAAAATCACATTTTTATTTTAAAGCTATATATATAAAATCCATATTTTTATTTTAAAGTTATATATATAAAAACCATATTTTTACTTTAAAGTTTTATATATATAAATCATATTTTTATTTTACAGTTATATATATAAAAAATCGGATATAAAAAAAAACAATGTTATTTTCTATAAAATTTAATTATGTTTTACTTATTAAATTAATTAAACTAATTGCATAAAATAAATAAATAAAAACTTATAAAAACTCACGGTTTCTTTTTCTGGAATGAGCTCGCAACCTAGTGTTGCATTGCGCCACCACAAGAGGGTGCCGGAGTCGGATCGCCACCCTCCACCCTCTTCGTCATCGTGAGCTCCACCACCGCGCCAAATGCCAGCCAACTCGCCCGAGCCCTCCGACCAGAAAACCCATCCGAATGGCGAGCCTTTGAGCCAAAAATTTGCGCCTACCACTCAACGAAAAACCCTCTTCCTGGTATGGATTTGAAGAGCAAGAAAAGACCTTCAATTTTTATTCAAGAATTTTTGAATTTCATAGTGTAGATTCAAAGAAAAACTGGAGGGAAGAATCGAACAAAATCCAGCGTTCACTTCAAAGAGAAAGGCAGCTCCAGATGAATGAATTTAAAATTAGGGTTTTAATTTATATATATATATATATAATTTTCTTTAATTCCAAAAATACCCACTTATCTATAAGAACCCCAAATCAAACCCAACGACTGCCGTCCCTAGCGAAATACCCCCATTCCGAACACAATGGGATATGTTTCGTAAGCCAATTTGATCGTTTTTATCAAAATTAAAATATAAATCAATATATATTGAATTTAAATTTACATTTCAATTTACCAAGGCCACACACTAACTCCAAAAATCACAAAAAAATTATATTTAGCTTTCTTTTGACGATACGGTCCTAACAAAACTAATTTCGTCGAACTTGGAGACCTTTGGAAAATGGCCTTTTTTTGGTCGATCCAATTCAAACTGAAATTGTCAAAACACGTTTTCTTTTGCCACGCTCACGTATTAACTCCAAAAAATTTGAAAATTGGAATCTAGCAATAAATTGACATTCTGAATCCAACAAAAGTGGTTTCGTCGAAAACGGAAGTCGTTTGCAAAGTAACTGTTTTTAAGGGACATATATTATATTAAATATATATAAAAATTCCATAGCGACTATTCTGAACTTTAAACTGGATATAACTTTCAATTTATATTATGAAATCTGGATTTTTCACATTCATTAGAAAGATATAATTAAACAGATTCAAATGTTTCTTGTTTTACTGAAATCTGATTTATTTTGAATCCTGTACTTTCATTTGAAATTTGAAATCGAATTTTCAAACTACCGCGCCATTTCAGGCTAGTTTTTTAATTAAAATTAATTTATTCTTTCTAGTTTCGGTTTAAATAATTTTTTAGTCGTTATTATTTAAAATAAATCATTTTAAATATTCAAAATACATTAAAATAGCTAAAATAAAAATTTTAAATTGGTTCTAAAAATCTGGGTTCTTACAATCTCCTCTGCTTAAAATCTTTTCTTCTCGGAAAGGAACGGAGCTGAAAGTTGTTTAACTAACCAACTCAACTTTCATTCTGGGATTAATTCTTCAACTTTCCAGTTTCTAAGAATTTTCTAATTCTTCAAAAAATTGGCTAACACCCTAAATTTTCGAAAAATTTCGCCATAATCTCCTTTGTACGGGGAGACCTTTAAAACCTCAACTTGCCTCACAGGGCCCTCATTAATCCAAAATAAGAAGAAAAAGCCAAGCGGCTTGCCAATCCGCTCATAAAATCATCAAAACCCAAGAAATACAATAAATATGTACCTATTTGTCGGAAATACAATTTTATTCCTCTTCTTAGCTTCCATGCTATGATCTGTTCATTATATTTACATGTATATGGATGCATTTCCAATCAATTTTTAATTCAGTTCTACATTTGATTCCATTTGGCATAATTCATCCTTCTTTTTCTTATTGGTTTCATCATTCCAATATTTTTATTAGTTAAATTAATAATCATACAACACAACCAGCAATCAATTTGTTGATTAAATTTTCAATCATATAACTTTAATATATAATCAAAAATCATATTTCAATGCCAACTCACACCAGTCAATTGGAAATGTATAGATATCCCACTTTCGAAACTCGAACATAAATACTGATGATGTCATGGTCATCACCAGAATTATCTCTGGGCGACTAGAGTGTGATTCTATATCTATGCAGTATATTGGAGACTTCGAATACGCATTAATTACGCGTATGTTCAAAATCTTCATGTACTCCATTGTCCAAAATCAATTTAAAACAAAATGCTCAAATACATATAATAAAGTTTAAATTTCCAAAACAAAATTCGTTTTCATTTTTATTTTGAAAATAACACTCTTTGAAACTCATTCTAGGATACTACTGATCCTATCTCTAATGAGTCATTCTCATTGGATATTGCTAATCCAATCTCTGATGAATTCTTTCGTTCGGTTCTAATATGTTTTGTTCTCGAGCTCTGTAAACCAAAGCTCCGATACCACGAATGAAACAACCCAAACTCGCCCTTACGGGAAAGCCCGGGTTGAGTTGAGAACACGACAAATCATAACACAAACGACAAAACACTTCATTGCTATTATAACAATTACATCAGAGTACAAGAATATAACAAAGTACGAATAAATAATATATATTAGAAAAATATCAAAGATTGAAATACATTACATAGAAGCGGAAAAATAATACATAACACAACTGAAAGAGATACACGGATACAAAGCTTTCCGAATATAGCTCCATCTGTAAACCAGAATCCTGTAAAATAGAAATCTGCAGAACCAAAACTACTATCTCCATCTGTAAACCAGAATCATGTAAAATAGAAATCTGCAAAATCAAAACTACCAGCTGCCCGTGTGGAAAATAGAGGCACACAGAGTTTAGGCTAAAACAATAAACTCCAAGTCTGTCATGGGACTGGTGTGAGAACTAAAACAGTTATTTAAAACTTTACTTTAAAATAGAGTAGGACCACGCCGTATAATATAGAACGGGTTTCCTCCCAAGAATACCAGTGCATATAACAAACAGCGCAATGCTTTTTGAAAAATGAAGCTATTATAAGATTCAGGTCCCAATCACACAATGCAACGCAAGTCGGAGGATAGAATTTTCCCTTATAGTAGCCAAATATGCTTGGTACATTTAAAACAAATCATTTGATACTATTATAAGTGCATAGTGTTAAAAAAACTTCAAATATAAATGTATCAATAATAGACAGCATGGGTACCATATATCATGTCGCCACACTAGTTCTACAATCAAAACCGCACGATGTCATTTTTGAAGTTGGATTTCCATCATGAATCATGGCAAGGGATCGTCCTTACTGAACTCGAGACAATCTAGAACCATGTCTCAGGATCAGAATGCATCGACCCTTGGAGCGTCAGGGCTGGTCCACACTTACGATAGTGGATTAATAATTCCTGAAAAATATGTTTCCCCGCCCTATGGGGCGTAAATTTGGTCAGTATGTCGACCATGTCATCCGTAGGCCCCGTAGTAACCGATATATCCGAGGTGCCTTGCTATCCTTCAAATAATATGCAACATCCACATGAGTAAGATATCTAGGCTCCATACCATGACACCACTCCTAGGTATAAAGAAATGCATGTCCTCCTTGAGGTCCTATCATGTTTCTGGTTCACACCTGGGTGTGAGGCTCGCGAATTAACGCGATACACAAAGCTATGCTATGTAAAGCCATGCCTTGATCATCAACCAAAAGACCCTACTTTTCAATAAAAGCCTTGATCACATGCCACTCAACATGCCACACTGTCAATCCATACCATACCATTGATTTCCGCCAATATATAACATCTAAGCTCGTACGTCTCAGAGAAGGGTGTTAAGCAAGATAATAAGTTCTCCGCCACCAAACAGATATATATATTTAGTAGATATCAACGAATACAGTATAAAGTAATGCAATGTCATACATACTATCCATTTGCAAGTTCGTTCTGGGTCTGAACGAAACCAGAGGCACCTTATTCCTCGTCCCATATGTCCAGTACAGGAGAGAGGTCCTCGCACATCTGATCGATCTCCAAGTACATCTGGACGACCACCACTTATTACCTTGTCTCGGGTGTACAACCCAATCAAGACATTAGTAATCATCCAAACGATGTGAAGATCTACGATCTTCATCGTCCACTTATCGTCGTGTCAATTATTCAGAATGTGATAAACTCGGTCTTTCAGAATAACTCGCGTATCTTACAAACAAGTGCTTACAAACAAGTGCTATAAAAACACAACATATGCCTCATTCCATTCCAGAATATTCTTTTATTCGAATATTCTTTTCACAATTTAAGCCAAACTAAGGTTTTCCAAACTAGTCGGGATTAACGAACCTTACCGAAGAAATCATTTATTTTATTTCCCAATCCCAACCTATTCATCCCATGGAGCAAAACTGGTAATACTCCATATCTAACACCACAGTGTTATCGATAAAATTATTTACCATTTCACGTTCAAATCTAATTAAAGATTTAACTATCGCTTAGAGTAAAACTGGTGGTACACCATTCTCGATCATTTCCCAAATTTGATAATTTAAATTATCGCTTTTACATTTCAATCCAATTAAAGATTCATTAAAACTTCACTTAGTTTTAATCTTCCAACAATCACTGTTTAATGATTATTTAACTTGTCTTTAACTAGGTTAAAGAACTAATGTCATTTTAAACACAGTTCACGATAAACCCAAAATCACATTCTATTAATTATGGAATCTTCACGGGAAACAGATCAATATATAATTGATATCAATTTCCGTATCCGACTAATAATATAAATGGAATAACGACAAAACCTTTTAAATTCCATATATATTAATAGTCTTCCTCCCCAGAAGCTCACTTTGATTATTACCAAATCGAATTCCATTCCATTCCAATTTATTTTATTAAATTGGAAAACTTTACTTTGGAAATTTTCCATGAAATCTTACTAAAAGATTTATATATTCCAAATCACATTTCACAGTTAATCGGATTAAAGAACGAATATCGTTAAAAACATAGTTCATAATAAACCCAACTCACATTCCATTTTATTCCAATTACTTAATATAACAGAAAACTCTAATAATCTTAATTAAAAGATTTATTCTTTTCACACGGGGTTTAAGAACAGTGTTATTTAAGACACCATTCACGACAAACCCAAAATCCACTTTGATATTAAATATAAGGCTCTAAACAGAAATTATATCGGTTTACATTCAATATCAAATTCTGAAACCAGCACATATCTATGGGGAATAACGATATATATCTATCTTCCAAATTCCTCCACAATATCCGTATAGTCACGGAATCCAATATCGAAATATCCCGAAGATGATTTATATTCAAATCCATTCCAACTCATACATTGGAAAATTATGGTTAGATAAAAACCGTTCAAAAATCCAATTTATTTATTTAAAAACATTAGAATATCTTTCTAGCTAATAACTAGTTCATTTTGATAAAAATATTTTTGTATCCTTATAAACGTGGAATTTTTCATCCAAATTCTTTCCAAATCATTTATTATGATTTTACACAAATTATTAATATTTTTAATAATTTCATCAAGTCCCGTACAGTCGGTTTCCAATAACGGCCACCGAACTACATCCATAGCAACCTTTTCCAAATTTGATTTGGACATAATTCCAAATCCAACCGTTAGATTTCAAATTTCTTATATTCGTTGGAAAGCTCTTTCCGATATTTACCCAACGGTTCCGGATTTAGGAGAACCTGATGGTTGGATCTCCCGTAATGTCAATTCAAAGTCAATGGTTTAAATTCGCGAACAGTCGCGGCGCGGCGCATTCCATTCAAGCCATTAATATACATATATATAATATATATTTCATTCAAAACGTATTTTATAAATTCGTTTTAAAAATGATTCCCACTTTCATTTAAATTTTAAATCAAAATTGAATATTCCATGTCATTAATATATAAATGATAATATTTTCAAAATATCAAGGTTTGAAATCATTTCCTTTACGATATTCATTTTAAAAATGAATAAAATCGATATAAAAATCGTTCGTGTCAAAATAGCATATATCTAATCTATACGGCTTCACATTTTCAATATTTCCGTGTCCATCCAAAATCGGACATCTAAAATACGGAATATTATTTTAAGATATTCGTTATTTCAAATTGTTCGTTATTTTAAAATAATAATTATTTTAAAATAATCGTTATTTTTCAAATTGGAATGAAAATACATCAATTACCAAAGATATTATTTCAATGGATTTTCATACAACATTTGTATATAACAATAATGATAAACAATCTTCCAGAGTGCACTACTCAACTGCATAAGCATTTAATATAAATAATTTACGCTTACAACAGTCTGTCAACCCATCGGTTGACATACAACTAAACAATTGGGATTAGCGTATGTCAAATATCATCCCAATACCCATGTGGGGGTTCAATCAACAAACACTGATTATTATTTATGTAGTTGGGCGATGCGTAAAATATATCGTCCCAATCAATATCAATTAAATGGGTGTACATAAACAAATCTTCCGATTTGTAAATGAATATTGATTTCAAATTCTTTTTATGATAATTTTTATATACATTTTATACAAATAATTTTATATACAACAATATCAATAAATGACAATCCCATCACAATCCAAACAAACAATCAACCATGGTTTGTACAAAAAGTAGTGTCAGGAGCTACTAAGCCCCATCTGTAACCTAGAATATTTTTAACTGTAAAACAGTTTAAGTGAGAAGGAGTTCTCACTTTGGGTTCCACTCCATCATTCTTTATTGGCAATCTGTCCGCTTCCAGTCAGTTCCATCGCCGTTTGTTTCACGCCGTTTATATTAAAAATCACATTTTTAAATCTAAAACTATTTCTATAAAAATCATATTTTTAATCCATGTTATTTACTTAAAATTCAGATCTTTAAAACAATGTTAATTTATTTAAAATATGAAAATAAAACAATGTTATTTATATTTTAAAACAATACAATTTTTATTTTAAAAATCCCATTTTTAATTGTATGATATTATATATAAAAATCACATTTTTCTATCAAATCTATTTATATAAAACCCACATTTTCATAAATTCTATCTCATTATAAAATCACATTTTTATAAATCATGTTTACAAATAAAAGTCACATTTTAATAAACTGTTATATAAATTAAAAATCACATTTTTATTTTAAAGCTACGTATATGAAAATCATATTTTTATTTTAAAGTTATATATATATAAAAACCTTATTTTTATTTTAAAGTTATATGTATAAAAATCATATTTTTATTTTAAACTTATATATATAATATATATAGAAAATCAGATTTAAAAAAACAATTTTATTTTCTAAAAAAATTTAATTACATTTTACTTATTAAATTAATTAAACTAAATGCATAAAAAAACTCACAGTTTCTTGTTCTAGAACGAGCTCGGAACCTAGAGTTGCATTGCGCCACCACCAGAGGGGACCGGAGTCGGATCGCCACCCTCCACCCTCTTCGTCGTCGTGAGCTCCACCCTTGCGCCAAACGCCAGCCAACTCGGTCGAGCCCTCCGACCAGAAAACCCATCCGAATAGCGGGACTTTGAGTCAAAAATTCGCGCCTACCACTCAACGAAAAATCCTCTTCCTGGTATGGATTTGAAGAACTTCTTCAAATTTTATTCAAGAAATTTTGAATTTCATAGTGTAGATTGAAAGAAAAATTGGAGGGAAGAATCAAACAAAATCTGTCGTTCGCTTCAAAAAGAAAGGTGGCTCTAGATGAATGAATTTAAAATTAGGGTTTTAATTTATATATATATATATATATATATATTTTCTTTAATTCCAAAAATACCCACTTATCAATACGAACTCCAAATCAAACCCAACGACTGTCGTCCCTAGCGAAATACCCCATTCCGGACACAATGGGATATGTTTTATAAGCCGATTCGATCGTTTCGAATAGTTTTTATCAAAATTAAAATACAAATCAATATATATTGAATTTAAATTTACATTTCGATTTACCGGGGACACATATTGACTCCAAAAATTACAGAAAAATTATATCTAGCTTTATTTTGACGATATGGTCCTAACAAAACTAATTTCGTCAAATGGAGACCATTTGAAAAATGTCCTTCTTTTGGTTGATCCAATTCAAACTGAAACTGTCAAAACACGTTTTCTTTTGCCACGCTCACGTATTAATTCCAAAAATTATGAAAATTGGAATCTAGCAACAATTTGACATTCTGGATCCAACAAAAGTGGTTTCATCGAAAACGGAGGTCGTTTGCAAAATGGCTATTTTTAAGGGTTATATATTATATTAAAAATATATATAAATTCCATAGCGACTATTCCGAATTTTAAACTAGACATAACTTTCAATTTATATTATGAAATCTAAAATTTTCACTTTCAGTAGAAAGATATAATTAAACGGATTCAAATGTTTCTTATTTTACTGAAATCCAATTTATTTTGTATCCTGTACTTTCATTAGAAGTTTGAAATCGAATTTTCAAACTACCGCGCCATTACATGCTTGTTTTATAATTAAAATAAATTTATACATTCTAATTTTGGTTTAAATAAATTTTTATTCGTTATTATTTAAAATAAATCATTTTAAATATTCAAAATCCATTAAAATAGATAAAATAAAAATTTTAAATTGGTTCTGAAAATCTGGGTTGTTATAGACCGGGATCGAATTAGAATTTGAAAACCATTCCACCGGCAAATACATAACGTTGAAGATAGAAGATGGAGAAATTGAAGACCATGGATCTTCATAAGCGGGAGGATTACTTGCCAAATATTCTCGGGAAGTATAACCAGAGGTATTCTGACGTGATTCGGTCGTGGTTGAGATTTGCAGATTGCAAGGACTACTCGTTACTGGTCCTTTGGATGCGGTAGGAGAGTGCCTTCGGTTTGTCCCATCCCAGGACAACTTGTATGGACGAATGTCTGACAGAGTATGCCAAACAAATCACGTATGATTAATCTCTTAAGGGTATTATGTCTGGTGGTGGAGGAATTCGTTTCTCTTAGCTTTTTATACTCGTAATATTTTTAGGAAATCAATTAGTGGTTTGACTGGTTTGACGTTGTGACATTCAAAGTGAATAGTGGTGTGCTATTCTAGAAGATGACGTAGCCTTAAGCCTCATCAACCGGGAAATGGAAAAAATCGGGAAGGTAGCATGGCTAGCTGGGTCGCACCCAAGCAGGGTGTATTATCACCAATCTAGAGAAATTCCTTATTTGTTCTTCTCTGTATCTCCGTGGATGGATGGTGGGCCCTTAAAACCATCTGGTGGTAATACATTTGCTACACTCAAGCTAAATAAGTGGGCGACCATGTGTGGCCGGGTTGCAAGACGTTCTTGTTGAACCCTAATGAATCCCCTCTAGAGTACACTGATTGGAAGGTGATCCCATACCTTGTCATAGTTGGAATCCAATCTCCAATAAGAGCCCGTGGTTTTTGATTATATAATGAATATATAGAGCATGAGATGCAAGTGTTCTACTACTTGGTTATTTATTTGATAGACACTATTATAATATCATAGAATTTCCTATTAAAAATATTTTGGGTCCGTATTTATGTGTGGGCTAGTCTAACTATTATCCTTTTCTTTTAAAGGGATTTTCTAAAGTTAAGTAATATGGATGTTATTTAAACTTATGAGCTTTTCTTATGCCGGTTCACCAGACTGATCTGTGGTGTTTGTAATGCTCGGGTCAGAGAGAGTTGTACAGATTCAGGTTTTCAGATGGTGTAAAGTTCAAAGATGACCTGGAGGAATCCAGACGTATATATGTAATATTATTCCGTTGTGTGTTGAATTTGAGGACAGGTTGTTATAACTGTACATATTGTTTTGACTGTTGTACTGTGATGATTGTAAGTATTATTTTAAGCTCTCAATAAAGTTAATTCTGTATTATATTTTATTCTGCTCCGATGCAAGATTTTGTATGGTGTTGATTCTTCTTCTTATTTGTAATAACCCGGAAAATCAGAACCAATTTAAAAATTTTATTTTGGCAATTTTAATGAATGTTGAATATTTAAAATGAATTATTTTAAATAATAACGATGAGAAATTTATTTTGAATAGAATTAGAACGTATAAATTTATTTAAATCAAAGTTAGAATATAAATATTTATTTTAATTTTAAAAGGAATTAGAAATGGCACGGTAGTTTGAAAATTCGATTTCAAATTTCAAGTAAATGTACAGGATTCAAAGTAAATCGGATTTTAGTGAAACAGAAATATTAGAATCAGTTTGAAAATATTTTTCCAATGAATCTAAAAAATCCAAATTTCATAGCGGAATAAAATGTTATGCCCAGTTGAAAATTCAGAATAGTCGCTATGGAATTTTAGCCCTTAAAAATAGTCATTTTGCAAACGACCTCCATTTTTGACGAAACCACTTTTCTTGGATCTAAAATGTCAAGGTATTGCTAGATTCCAATTTTCTTAATTTTTTGAATCAATATGTGAGCATGGCGAAAGAAAACGTGTTTTAACAGTTTTAGTCAATTCGGATCAACCAGAACATGGTCATTTTTCAAACGGTCTTCAAATTTGACGAAATTAGTTTTGTTAGGACCGTATCGTCAAAACATAGCCATATTTATTTTTCTGGAATTTTTGGGATCGGTATGTGGCCCCGGTAAATTGAAATGTGCGTTTAAATTGAATATACATAGATTTATATTTTGATTTAAATGGAAACTGATCGAAACAATAGAATTGGCTTACGAAACATATCCCACTGCGTTCGTAATGAGGGTTATTAGCTAGGGGCGACAGTCGTTGGGTCTAAATTGGAGTTCGTATCGGTAAACATCTATTTTTGGAAATAATAGAATTAAATATTATTAAAAATTTAATATAAATAACCATTTCCCTCCAACTAAACCCTAGAAGCCGTCACTCACTGTCGAATGGCTGTAACTGCTCAAAAACAAATCCCCAATTCGCTCATGATATAAATCAAATTAGTGAATGATTTCAAAGAAAAATTTGAAGAACGAGGAGGGTTCTTTCGATCTAAAGTGGTTTGATGAATTATGGTTGAGGGATTGGGTCGTATCGAAGCTGGAAAGTCCCGGCATTCATCATCGAATTGCCGGCCGATGACGAACTCGAATTCGTCATAGAGGGGCGCGTGGGGAGAGGGTCTTGGGGGCTACAACTCGGTGACATCCGATCGACGGTCGGCGTACTGTAGAGGCAGCGCTTTGAGCTTTCTGAGAACGACGGTTTTGGGAGAACGGGTTTGAAGGTATCGACGGGTTCCAAAGAAAGAAAAGAGGAAAAGGGGTGGCCCGTCCTTTTGTTCCCAATCAATGTAAAGTTTTTTTTATATGATTAACTTAATGATGTTTATAAATTGTTTTAAAAACATAAACATGATTTGTCTTAAAAATATAAACAAGATTTGTTTTAGAAATATAAACAGGATTTGTTTTAAAAATATAAACAAGATTTGTTTTAGAAATATAAACAGGATTTTTTTAAGAATATATAGCTTGATTTTTATATATAAATAGCAATGTAAAAATATAATTTTTATATAGAAAATAGTCGTATAAAAATTCGATTTTTACGTATGAAGTAGTGGAATAAAAATTCGATCTTTACATATGAAGTAGTGGAATAAAAATTCGTTCTTTACATATGAAGTAGTGGAATAAAAATTCGATCTTTACATATGAAGTAATGGTATAAAAAATTCGATCTTTACATATGAGATAGCGGTATAAAAATCAGATTTTTACATGTTATGTTCTGAAATAAAAATCCAATTTTTACCTATATGGTTTCGATATAAAAAATTATAATCTTTTATATACATGCAAAGAAATAAAAATATAATCTTTTCTATACATGTAGCATCATAAAAATTTGATTTTTATGTATATAATAATGTTGTTAAAAATATGATTTTTAATATAAATTTTGTGAAAATAGATTGCGTTGGAATTAGAACCGCGAATATGAGAGACAATAAAGAATGGCAGAGTGGATCCCAAAGGTGAGAACTCCTCACTAAAAATTTTCTGTTCAGTTATGTATTTTTTAACTGCATATATAAACTACTCCCCGTCGTCCACTGACCATGGACGACTTGTTTGTTTGATTGTGTTGTGAAAATTGATTATGGTGTGAAATGGACTGTATAAAATATTCATGTGTTGGAATAAAATAATTTATCGTTAAAAAAATATAATTTTTAACGTGTATATGAATAAAATAAATATTCATTTACAATCAGACAATTTGTTTATGTACACCTCTTCGGCTGATATGGATTGGGACGATAAATTTTACACGTCGCTCAACTGCACAAATAAATTCTGTATTTGTGGATTGAAACCCCACATGGGTGTTGGGATGATATTTGATGTACACTAATCCCAACTGTTTAGTTGTATGTCAATCGATAGGTTGACAGACTGTTGTGAGCATTAAATATTTATATTTAATGCTTATACAGTGTAGAATGCACTCTGGATGATGGTTGATTGTTTATCATGACTGTTGTATACATGTGTTGTATGAAATCCATATAAACAACATTATATGGTGATTGACTGTGTCTGATTCGAGTTCAGAAAGAAGTAATATTTTAAAATAAGGAATAATTTAAAATAAGGAATATTTTAAAATAATATTCAGTAAAAGATCAAAACATGATTTTTGATGTCCGATTTGGGATAGACACGAATATATTTAAATATATAAAGCCGTGTTAATTAGATATGTGCCATTTTGACGTGAACGATATTTATATCGATTTTATTCATTAAAATGAATATCAAAAAGGAAATAATTTCAAAAACAAATATTTTGAAAATATCATCATTTATATTATAATAATGTAGAATATTCAATTTTGGTTTAAAATTGAAAAAGAAATTGGAATCGATTTTAAAAAAGATTTATAAAATACGTTTTGAATTGAAATCGATGAAATATATATAATATATATTATCTATACTATATCTTTAATAATAGTTGGAATAGGTTTGGTGTCACACTTTTTTGGTGTGCACGCAAACTACCGAAAATGCCCCTTACAATAAAAATGCACCTTAAAATATTTGAAAAAAATCATACTGACTTCGTAATATATTGCATCAGTGACATAATAGTGCAATTTAACATAATATTGCATCGACAATAATTACTCTATCTTATCCAAGAATACCATAACCAGCATACTAGAATTTGTTTCATTTAATTACTCTTTCTTATTCAAGAATACCGTAGCCCCTTAAAATATTTGGAAAAAAATCATAATAATTACTCTATCTTATCCAAGAATACCATAACCAGCATACTAGATTTTGTTTCATTTAATTACTCTATCTTATCCAAGAATACCATAGCCAATGACTTCGTAATATATTGCATCAGCGACATAATAGGTCAATTTAACATAATATTGCATCGGCAATAATTACTTTATCTTATCCAAGAATACCATAATCAACATACTAGAATTTGTTTCATTTAATTACTCTATCTTATCCAAAAATACCATAACCAGCATACTAGAATTTATTTCCTTTACGCACTATTACCAGACTTTAAATCCTTTACACACTAATATCCTAAATTTTCTTTATACCATACACTAATATCCTAAATTTCCTCCACGCATATCTTTAATAATAGTTGGAATAGGTTTGGTGTCACACTTTTTTGGTGTACACGCAAACTACCGAAAATGCCCCTTACAATAAAAATGCACCTTAATATTTGAAAAAAAAAATCATACTGACTTCGTAATATATTGCATCAGCGACATAATAGTTCAATTTAACATAATATTGCATCGACAATAATTACTCTATCTTATCCAAGAATACCATAACCAGCATACTAGAATTTGTTTCATTTAATTACTCTATCTTATTCAAGAATACCATAGCCCCTTAAAATATTTGGACAAAAATCATAATAATTACTCTATCTTATCCAAGAATACCATAACCAGCATACTAGAATTTGTTTCGTTTAATTACTCTATCTTATCCAAGAATACCATAGCCAATGACTTCGTAATATATTGCATCAGCAACATAATAGGTCAATTTAACATAATATTGCATTGGCAATAATTACTCTATCTTATCCAAGAATACCATAATCAACATACTATAATTTGTTTCATTTAATTACTCTATCTTATCCAAGAATACCATAACCAGCATACTAGAATTTATTTCCTTTACGCATTATTACCAGACTTTAAATCCTTTACACACTAATATCCTAAATTTTCTCAATACCATACATTAATATCCTAAATTTCCTCCACGCATATGTAATTGGAATAATAAATGCAATTTGTTCACATACGCACTAATTTGTTTCCTCCTTTGTTGCCGGGTCATCGTAATTCAAAATATTTTCCAACTATTATTAAAAATATGTAAAATACATAACATATGAGGAATAAAAATCCACACGCGAAGCGCGTGCCGTGAAGCTCGTATTATAATTACTGAGTTTGATTTGAGAAGCTTACACTCATGCCACGTCACATTAAAAACTCAACCATCGCAATTTTTTCTTCGCCAATTCCCGAAAGCCCGTTCTCTAAAAGTCTACCATCCATCTCTTTGTTATGCCTAACCCTAAATATTATTTCCCTGATTTGGCATATGCTCTCTAGACCTCTTCGATTTTTCAATGAAGTCATCCTCACGCCATTGCTTTTTCCCTTTGGGTCTGACCTTTTTGTACAGAATACCCTGATATCACAACCAGAATTTTGTTAAAGCCCAAAACCACTAAACGATTCATCTATTCAACGTGAAATTTATCTGTTCATCTGTCAAACAAACGTGATTGCAACGGATAAGGAGGAACTATGGAAAGCTTTTTCTTCCTTCCCTTCTACCAAATTTGATTCAGATCCGTTTGAAAATTGTTACGACATTGGATTCAAAATCGATTTCCAATTCCAAATTAAGGGCGACGTTACTGATGATATGGAGGCCACTACTACTGCAAAACCTTTTTCATTCACGCCTAAAAGGTATATTTTACTTTTAATCGTGGTATTGTTAATTTGGTTATCCAAGAGTTTTATTCCTGTAAATGGTTAAAGGTACCATCGAGGAATTGATGATCTAGAGCAGTTTGAAATTTAAAAATCCTTTGTTTGCTTTTTCTTACTTCCTGAATTGTAATATTCTTACGTCTTTTGTGATTTTTCATATTCGTTCTCTCTTAATATGAGCCATATTGGTTTTTTTGGTCTACCGTCAGCTGTACGAAAGTGACATGTGAATTATTGTTGACTTTAAGTTTGTATTTTTTCATTGTAGGTAGGTATTTATGTTTTGGGTTATCGACATGACATTATCTTGACCGAGGTGCAATCGCCAGTGACGACGTGAATGGTTCTAAAAAAATGCACTGCGACTTAATTATGCATTGGAGGCAGTGGGATCCAGTAAGATATAGTATGTGAGTAATACATCGCACGAACCCATTTGTCTCCTTTATATTCAAATACATATTGGTTATTTAAAAGGACTATTACCCTTATGCGTGGACTCATCCAGACGATTCTTACTCTCTTTGTCATCCTATTGGAGCGAATTAGAGATCTTCTTTGAATTCAGTTCAGGTATTTAACGGTTTCTATTGAGGTGGTTTCGATTATTGCATTTTGGTCAATTTAAATAGTTTAGGCAACATACTCTCTTCTTTGTAGAAGATCACACATTTTTGCTTTCAAAAAAAAAAAAAGGGCAACATCAGTAATATTTTTGTATTCTGGTTGAATCCCTGATGTTCTAAATCCATCCACTCTATGGAAGATGTAAGTCCTGCCTTCAAACTAATTATTGATTTGTGCTTACCGAATTTTGTTAAAAAACCAAAGTTAAAACAGATCCTACATCTGTAGATGGTTTTTTTTTTCCAAAAATGCTATGATTCTATTTCAAATTATTACTTTAAATAACAAAAATTTGCATGTTCACTATATAAATCTCTTCAAAAGTTTGTAATTCTATTCTGCATCCACCTATTGTTGCTGCCACTATATCTTTACAAGAGGCAAAGTTTTTTCTGAAACGCTAATTTGATTTTCTATAGTATCATGCTTTCTTTAATTTCAAACCTTCTACTACAGAATAGTTGGTCTTTTATGTGTGATTGATTTTCTTATATGTTATTTGGTTTTGTTTATAATTATTGTAGGATAAATTTTATATAGTGTGTTAGTGATATTTCACAATCTAATTGTGGTTGGAATTTTCTCAAAGAATGTTCCACTGCAGGCCTAAAATGTTCTCCTACAATAAAATGAAATGCTATCGCTTTTACCAAACAGTTTATTTAATGTTTCATATGATAAGACTATTACTTTTAAATAAATAGACCAAGGTATGCCACTGTAAATAGGTTGTGTTTACATAACAGTTGGTACTATTTTGGTTTAAGCTTTCACTGTTTGTTTTTGATCCTTCACCACATCCTTATATTTTTATTGGGTATCTATTTTAGCATCGAATGTGATGTAATTCATTTAACTTCGTCCCTTCAACATGGAATAGCCTTTGTATATATTTGTTATTATGTATATCATATTTTTGTAAGACCCAATTTTATAGACAGACGAATGGTCTTTAGACCTTAAGTTACGCACTTATATTTCATGCTTATTTTGATTAATGAGTGAAGGTAAATCCATATGGTTTTGTTATACAATATTAAATCTTTTTAGCCTCATATTATATTTTCTATTTCAAATCAGGCTTACAACTATATAAACGTTATATATGTAATCTGATTAACTTCTTTTATGACCGAGTTTACTTAGCTCTTTGACTTTATTAAAATCTATCTTTGGTCATATTTATAACGATGATGTGCTAAATACCACGAGACATTCTATTTGCACTTGCCAATTACGTGCGGTTTAATTATGGAATGGAATATGGAGGCCCATCTAAAATGCATGTAAAAAATAAAATCAAAGAAATGAGCGAGTCACGTATGGTTTCTCTACTCTTGATTGATCACAGTTTCCTCCTAACATTGTTTCCAATTATTGGTAAAATACATTATCTCCATTATTTTATTAAAAAAGCACTCCCAACTTTTTGTTTGACTGGAAAATATGGCAGTACATTAGTTTCTTTCAAATTAAATAAATGGTACCTAAAATATATGCTAATATATTTCTGAAAAATAAAGCAGTACATAAATTTCTCTCTAATTAAATAAACGTTGCATGAAGTATATGCTGATATGTTTAATTTCTGTGAACACTCCTACTGAAATTTTTATTATCAGTAACTTTAGGTTGTCTAATTTAATGTTTTACTTGGCAGCCTACAATTTGCAATTACAGTTTCTTGTTATGGAATATAACAACTAATAGTATGTTTCTCCTTAAATTTGGATATTATTAATTGTCGAAAATATTGTTTTGAAAGTTTTATGTAATATATATTAGTCTTAATTTTTTTTTCTTTATATAGGTCTATAAATCTATATGGTTCATATATGTAATCTAAATCACTTTTTTAATAAATGAGTTTGAAAAATGCCTTTATCAACGGTCATCTATTTATCTAAAATGCATTTGAAAAATAAAATTGAAGAAAATGAGTCAACTATGTACGACGGTCTATTTATCTACGTACAACTATTTGTAGTTTACTATACTACTTCCCTTATTAGGAAAAATAAATTATTTCATTATTTTATTAAAAAGGCACACCCAGTTTTTTTCGTTTGACTTGAAAAGCATAGCTTAGTTCTTTCTAATTAGCTAAACATTACCTGAAATATATGATAATAAATTTATTTAATTGAATAGTCCACTGTCATTAACTTTACGTTTGGAATTAGTAGCCCAGAATATGCAGTTAATGTTTCTTCTTATGAAATATAACACTTCTTCACAACATGTATACTATCATATTTGGATATTATCAACTGTTGAATTTTTTTTCTTTGAAAGTCAAAGGCAATATGTAGAAGTTATGATTTCCTATTTCTATCTCTACTAATTTATCAAATTTGTCCGAATAACTTTCCCTAAAATAAGAAAGCACAACAGAAGACCCTACCATTAGCACATTGTTTTTTAGTTTTTGTTGGTTTAATTCAAATGCCTTTGTCTAATTCATTGATTTACTTGAAGTTTCATAGTGTGTATATGCATTTTCTAAGACAGTTGATTTGCATTTATGTATACAATATACTACTTTTTGGCAAGTCTTTGTATATGCTAAAAGCCCAAAAGAAAAAAGTTAAATATATAGCTTTTATTAAATGGAAAAGAAAGCAAGTTGTTCAAACTTTTTTTGCATTAAAAATTCGTATGTCACAGTAGTTTCATTAACTATTATTTTGAACTCAAGATGAGTATGTTTTCCATCTCAAGCTGTAGAATACCATGGTTTTTGAAACGTTTTCATTTTTCTAGATTTATGGGATTGAATTAGATTATCTGATTATTAAGTATTTGATTAAGACTATTAGTAATGATTTTAATATTACTTTTTTCCCTTTTAGCATTTGATTATTAATAACTAATATTACTTATTTATGATAAAAGCGGCAGTTGATTAATTTATGCATAGTCGGATTCTATAATGCTTTTAATAGTAATTAAAGCACATTGATGCATATTATAACCTTTATAGATTGTATTTTCAAAATATGATTTATACGACTATTAGTCGTATTCCCAATTGTTCATACATTTTCCATATGCATCATCTGATGGATGCAAGTGTTGCTTATTACATTTAACATATGCTTTGTCAACCTTTTTTTTCAATTATTCTTTTATTCTTATTTACATTTGAAATATGATTTCTTTTTCTTTAATAGGATACATAGGTTATTCTTCAACTTCATGCGGGAAGTTTCTTAACCAGTTGAAATATCACAAGGGTCCTGTTTGCATTAGAAATGTTAGTGCCATCTTTTTGCTCATAATTATACGTATGATTTACCCACATCAAAACTCATAAGTTATTTGTCATGCTTTTTTGCAGTAGTGGTTGAAAAGAACATGCATTCTCAGTTTATGTTCTTCCTGAGGAAAATGAGAGACCAACAAAAAAGAAGCAACAATAGAAAAAGAAAAGGCTCGAAGTCTCAAAACTGATTTATATAACTTGGCTTTTGGCATATTCGTTTGATTAAGATAGTAAATTATTCACAGAAATGATGACAAGCATTCCAAAAGCAAGCAAGTGAGCCAAAAGAAAGCAAGCGAAGAGAATAATGGACGGGATATCCAGGATGTCGGATAGAAGATGAAATATGTCAATGGAGGGGATATATAGGCAGTTTATTCATAGGATCCTTAATTCTTTTACATCCATCAGTTTAATAGTGATTTTTGTATGATCTTCATCGCCTTTTATCCTTATTCTTCTTATTCTCTAATGGATAATTTTCATTTTCACATATTTTCTTGAATAATCCATTACATTCCATTTTGGGTTTTCTTTTAGCTTTCAAGCTTTGATTTTGGTTATTTATTTGTAGTTTCTTTGTTCCTGAATTCAAATTTGTTCAATGTTAGTAAAAGGTATTATTTCCTTTTGAAGGTTTGAGTTGAGTGGCCACTGGATTACATGGGATATGAATGATGAGAAACGAGAAATTTATTCATAGAGTAAACACAAGAGGTACTTTTTATATGATTTCATTGAATTCTATTACTAAGTTGATGAGGATATTACAAAGAAGCTTATAGGAATGTTATTGGACTAAGTTTCAATTTATCTTCATTCAAGTGATAATGCTGTGACTATATTGTTTATTTAATTTAAGCTTATATTGATTATTATATTTATGCCGGTTGACAATAATAAAAGTGTTGTCCTTTAGCAATATTACCAATAATTATTGATCTTGATCTTACTATTAAACATAAGTACATAACTTGTGATGATAGTGGACATGGATAATAAGAATACGATTTTTGATTATCTGATCAGTGTCATATAATATCAAGTATGAAAAAGAATCAACAATGGACGTACTTATTATATTCTGTATTACAATAAACAAGTGTTGATTTTATTTTGCATAGTCAAATTATTGTATTTTTATCCTAATTTTCACATAATAATTCATCTGTTAAAACTCATTTTACGTTATTACATATCCTCACTTTTATACATAAAGATTTCCAGTATTCATAATGTACTATAACCCAAGTTTCACGGGAATTATACCTCTTGGAGAATAATACCACCTACAAGAATTATAGCCAGGTTAGCTAAATTTAATGTTTTTTTTAAACGTAAGGCTCATGTTTTGTATTGATAACATCCTTCTTACATAATAGCATATACATATCAAGAAACCTTTTCATCTTTTACTTTATTGTAACCACTTATCTTTACGCAACTACTTTATGGCTTCCAGAAAAGATCATGGTTATGTAATTCAGTATGCTTTTTAAGTTTTTGTTTTTGAATAATTCCAGATTATAACAAATTTAGCTATTTGTTTTCGAATAATTTCAGATTATATAAAATTTACCTATTTATATTTGTTGTATTATCATTTTACATGAATACTTTATTTGTGCTATTATTAGGATTGTGTTTGTTTGGACTAGAACCAGGCCTGGCAATTGTTGTATGCAGATTCAACCATATCCGCATTCGAACTAATTTTCAGCATCTAATGGTGTTAATGAATACCATATATTTCTGATCTATTCATAGTTAATATCTCAAAAAAATACAAATAAATAATGTTGACTTAACATGAACCCTTTCATTACCAATGCCAAAAAATCACAAGTTATAACGATAAAATTTAGTACTCAACAACAAATATTCATTTGTATACACATACTATAATTTTATATGATGATAAAATAATAAACATCAAACATTTTGTGTACTAAAATGTATACCACAGTATTTGCTTTCATATCATTATCTTATATAGAAGATACTTTTTTTTGGAACATGATTTTCGATATTTGTGATCTGTTGGCAACAACAACCATATGGGATTACATATGTGATGTATTAAAGATATACTACAAATAAAGATGGGATCATCTAATTGGTAAATTCTTTACTGGGCATCAAAACTTATTTTTTGGCTTCCTGTATATACTTATAAAACCAGAATGCACATGTAAAATAAAAACAAAAGTTCAACAATTGAGAAAATTGCTCTGCACCTCTTGATTTTTTCCAGTATTGTTTTATGTGTGATCATTTACTAGGTTATTTGATGAATTCAGGCTTTTATTGTTATCGAACTTAAAATCCTATCTACCATACATCGAAGTAAAGTATACTCTTCATAAAAGAGAGGAAATGATTTTCCAAATATGCAGGTTAGTGAAATTTCTTTATGCCTTGAACAATACAAATCATAAATCATATTAAGTAACAAAAATATGTATTATTCCAGTTACGCTTGGTCTGCTAATGAGTAAATGAGTCTTATAAGGTAAGTAATCTGTCATAGCCAAACAATCATCTATTTGGAAATTCAAATTAAACATTCTAGATTTAAAACATGTTTATAACTTCTATTATTAATTAAACTATAAATTTTACCAAAAAGATATTGAAATTGATGTTTGTGCATTAAAAGAATTGTCTAATTAGGAAGTAAGCAAAAAATCACACATAAGAGTTGATGGCGTTTAGATGTTTTCTTCGCACTAACCTACGTTAACCTGCATAGGCAACATAAATATACCTAAAGTAGAATAGTACATGCCCTCATGTATTAGTACACATATACGTATTCTGTAAGCTGTCTAGCTGAATTGAATAGTTTACAAATGTTTCTTGCAAGATAAATGGGTATAATCATTTCCTAACTTTGTCCTTTCTTTCTAAAAAAAACGAAAAATAAATAACTGCTGTTGAACTACAGCTTGGGTGTAAAGTTACAATAGATGGGGCTTCTACATTTCGGAGTACTACCTTGCCTACATCTTAACTTAAAATTTGTTAGGATGATTGAAGTCACTTTTTAACATACATACATACGTGATAACATGATTCTTTATTTTGTTATTTTTTAGCAACACGTATTCATCAATAAAATCTGTAAATCATTATGTATATAGTTAAATATTAGTTTCGTAATACATGTTATTTTTTTTTTGATAAGTTGAATATTAGCTGCAAATTATTTTTATGGAGGAAACAAAAGAGAAACTAATATGATCTCAAGCACCGTCAAGTTGTAGCATAAAGATTCAGGATCCGGTATAGCTATGTCTACTTCAAGCAATGCTGAGTAGCTGAATTCAGTTTACATTAGGATGCATGCACAACTTGCAGGCAAATCTAATGGATTCACTGGAAATTTTGTAGGCTTTCATTGCGTAAACTTTCATCACTGTGCATGTGACCATGTGTTTGGACAAATATGAAACTATATAATCGGTCTTAAATAATTTGCGTGTTTTGTACATTTGGGTTATGTGATACCCGCTTTTGAAAAAAAAAGACTTATTATACAATAATGGTTATCTTTTGCCGAAAAGCAATTATCATTCACTTCTGCAGATTTTTTTTTACTTCCTGTTTGGTGTATTTTTGCAACTCTCCACCTGTTACCACATGTAAGCTACTGTTATGATCTAAAGATGGCATTTTGTTCTTTTTGTTAATGTAGATCAAAGGTTATTATCCTAAATAAAAACATATATTTGGCCATATTGTGTGTTGGTCGAAGTCATGTAACATGACTAGACGCAGCAAAGTTATGCTACCTTATTAGTTCATGCTGAAGGTACATACATGAATAGCTTGCTCCAAGATTGTTGGTATAGCGGTGTTAACTCTGCCAAACAAAGTATTGTTTAACCTTCAACTTGGTTCGTTAAGCCTCGACTGCTGTATACATGGCCTTCATGCTGCTACATGTAAATATAGTTCATGAAATGGGCTCATGATGTCATTATATATTCTCACTTCTAGTTTAATAATATTACGTATAACCACAATAAAGTTCAAATTTTATTTTGGTCTGGAAAAATGATTTTTCTTTAATTTAAATAATATTATTAAAAGAACAAAAATTAGAGTCGGTAGTTGCAAATACATTGTACGGTAACAAACTCTATGCATGCAATTTTGTTGATCTTCCAGGTTATTGTTGTTGTTTTGGGATTTTTTTTCCAACGTGCATGGAATAGAGCTACTAGCAAGACTTAATGAGCTTTTTGTGCAGCTTCATTGCAATTTTTTCAGTTATCATTAACATTTTCCCGTATTTTGTTAGTAAAATTAACCTTTGTAGCTACACTCTTTATACGTATATTTTGCTGTTTTGCACCTTTTGTATGTATGTTAAAGTTTCAGATATTAATATTTTTCTATTCATTCTTGGATATATTGGTTCATAAACAGCTATACTGTATGCTGTAGTCATGTTGTTATATTGCAAATTATTCCATTTTTGTCCATGATTTAATGTAGTCCAGTTTACATAGTTTGTATCAATGGTAATGTGTACTCCATCTTTATACTACAACCAGAGAGTAAGAGACTAATTCAGTATAATAATACTTCTTATATATATGGCAAGGGTTGCTCTCATCTGTTTATTCCTCTGACTTCTTTACATAAATACTGCTGTATGGATTTGTATTGAACAAATAAAAGAAAGTCAAGCCTAAAAAGGTATTTGCAATGGTATTAAGCAGTTATTATATTTATTTAAATATATACACCTATTTTGGTCAAGTCCATGTGCGAAGCATGGGTTCGCACTTGTATATATTAAATGGCCTGAATAGAACGCGCTGCGCTGCGACCGTTCGCGAATTTCGACCATTGACTTCGAATTGACGTTACGGGAGATCCGGCTGTCGGATTCTCCTAAAAGCAGAACCGTTGGGTTTGAATCGTAAAGAGCTTTCCAACGAATATTTGAGATTCGAAATGTAATAGTTGGATTTGGAATTATGTCCAAATCAAATTTGGAAAAGGTCGCTGTAAGTGCAGTTCGATGACCATTTATGGAATCGACTGTACGGGACTTAATAAAATTATTAAAAATATTAATAATTTGTGTAAAATCATAATAAATGATTTGGAAAGAATTGGGATGAAAAATTCCACATTTGGAAAGATAAAAATATATTTTTATCGAAATGAACTAGTTATGAACTAGAATTATAATCCAATTATTTTTAAATAAATAAATTGAATTGAGAATGGGTTTTAATATAACCATAATTTCCAATTTAATAAATTGGAATGGGTTTGAATCGAAATTATCTTCGGAATATTTCGATATTGAATTCCGTGATTATATGGACATTGTGGAGGAATTTGGAAGATATATATATCGTTATTCCAATACGATATTTGTTGATTTCAGAATTTGATATTGAATATAAGCCGATATATTTTCTATTCAGAGCCTTGTATTTAATTTCAAATGGGATTTTGGGTTTGTCGTGATCGGTATTTAGATAACACTTGTTCTTTAACCCGACCAACAATGGAATGATATTTTGGGTTTGTCGTGAATGGTATCTTTAATAATACTGTTATTAAACCCAATGGAGTTAAGGAAATTGTAATGACCCGTATTCTACACATCATAAGATCGTAGAATATTTATTTCTTTCCCATGTGAAGTTGTATGGTCGTGTAACTTTGGGAAACATCTATTAGAGTCATTTCCCATGTTCGTGATTTTTGTCGATTTTTAAATGACCATTTTGCCCCTAGTTGGTACTGTTTTGGCCATAACTTTTGAATGGAAGGGAATTTTGACCTGAAACCACTTCCATTTGATTCGTTTGATGGTTTACCTTTCCGAAGAGTGGTCATAATAGCCAAACGGACTTACCGTTTGGGAGATATGGCTGAAACAAGGTTTGGAGGTTGAAAAACTGCTTAACCGGGCCAAATCGGGTGATTAGTGAGTAGGCCCATAACCCATTTCGGGATTAGGGTTATGGGAGGGCTGAAATGAGATGGAGAATCATTCCATTTCAGTTTTCTAGCCTCCACTTATCACCAAGGATCCCTAAAAATGGCCTCTAACCTCTAAATCACCTCCAAATCATCTTTTGGTCAAGGATTTGGCTTAGCAACCCCTAATCAAGGAGGATCTTCACCAAATCAACAAAGGAGCTGCTGTTTAGCATTGAGATTCACATCAAATTAGAGATTCATTTCATATCTTAGTTTATTTTGTGGCTAAGGTGAGTGATTTGCATAGTTTTGCACTAATTATGACTAATTAGGGTGATTAGTGTTAATCAGCGAATTTAAACATGATAAAATTCTGGAAAAATGTTTATAAAATTCGGAATGATGTTTTAGACCTCTGATATGAATTTGGGTTAATTTGGTTAAGATTTGCTAATCCTATCACAAGTTTCACCTAAACATGCTTAAGGGAAAATATGGGATTTTGGGTATGTTTGATCCATTTTTACCTATCATATTGATGTTTTGATGTTTGTGGTTGGTTATGCATGTTGCTATGACTGTATGAAATGCTTTGTGACTGTTTAGAATAGTTGGAATGGTCGAAAACGCCGCCGAGGGGCGTAAACAACTCGCTGGACAAGGTGCAGAGATTCGGATTGGATAGGGGATTGAGGGACGATCGGATCGCCCTATGGGACCGTGAGACATCACCACGAGTCGAGTCATTTCCTCCGAACCGAACCACCTGCGCAAGGCCCATGAGACGAATCGATGCAACGCCGTGCCCAAACTGAAGTACTCCGATCCGGATCGCGAATAAGCATTACGACCCGATCCGCCCCTATCTTCCACGATCCGTTCCAGCTTGGGTGTCACGATCCGCCTGAAGGAACACGTCACGATCTCAGCAAGGTGGCACGACCCGAACCAATGGGTATTCATGATCCGACCCGATCTGAAGAGCACGACCCGATCCAGTGGGAGGAGCACGAGTTGACACCATGGACGATCCGCGAGTCGCGATCCGACCCGAGCGGGGGTGATGACCACGATCTGAACCGAGAAGTTGACGATGGCGACCTGAAGCAAAACGAAGAGGAGAAATGAAGGCCAACCCGATCCGATTCGATGGTGATGACCAATAACCCGAGATGCAAAGGTAGTCCAAATGGAAGTTAGAGCTCAGGATCCCGGAACCAGTTGGGAACCAATGAGTTCACTTCATGAGTTGGGCTTTGCTGCGGGACGTGTGCTAAGGAGTTGTCGACGTTCATAACTTCGATTCACCACTAAAAATGAATGATGGGCTACTTATCAGTGCAGTAGGGTCATTATGACCTGAGGGGCAAGGTGATGGTAGCAAGACTACGTTATCAGTGCAGTAGGGTCATTACGACCTGAGGGGCAAGGTGATGCGTAGTAAGACTATGAGCCAGTGCAGTGGGGTTTTTGTGACTCCATGGGGCAAAGTGGACATAGTAAGGATTGATAAGGCTATGAGCCAGTGCAGTGGGGTTCTTGTGACTCCATGGGGCAAAGTGGACATAGCAAAGGATTTGTGGCTACATTATCAGTGCAGTGAAGCCATTTATGACTTCATGGGGCAAAGTGATCGTAGCAAGGAATGTTGGGTGATCGAAGTGGTGAATATCGTATGCTTTAAGCACTGAGTGAGAGATGTGAGGATGGATGCTATGTTTGATTGTTTTCCATCCCTATGACATGCACACCTCCCCCACCTCCGTATCTTTACACTGTTTGATATGGTACCTTAGAGTGTTGTACAGTATGTAGTGCTAACTCTTTGGTTGCAGGTCCAGGTTCAGGTATGTTTTAGTCTACCTGTTATTGTTCACTTTAGATGCTTATCGCTCATACCAGGCTTTATGTCTGACCCAGAGTTTTATGTCTCCTCTTATTACTCTGGGTGCTCACACGAGCAGGCTAGAGACAGGTTAGCTGGTGGTGCGCGAGTAGCTGATTCGGAGGCGGGCAGGAGGCTTCCACGTATTATATATATACACATTCTCCCTGTGTCGTTGGTGGTCGCTACTTGGGCATTAGTAGTGTACCTCATTTATCTTACTTTTGCTTTGAGACAGTTTGAAAAGTGTAATAAGCTGTATTTTGGATTTCCGCTGCTATGATGTTTAGTTCTGATTTTCAGCTTATGCACTGTCTCTCCTGTTTTATGTCAAGTATGTTATTATTATATTTTGTTCTATGCGCTGTGAGACATTCTACAGGTTCCTTGTATGTTCATTTCCTTCTTCCTTTTCCTTTTGGCGACTCGTTCCGCGCTAACCGGACAAGTGTACAGCGCACTTTTGGAGTAAATGTCGGTTGGTGCGGGGCGGGCCGTCACAGAAACTAGAAACTAATTGAAGATTAGCTAAGTTGAATGGTTTCCTGGGTATTGATTTGATGTTGGTTTCGGCCTTCGGGATAAATACTTAGGGAATTGTTCTCTTACTAATTTACGGTTAGAGACTAATGGGATGGGGTCTTCGGTAACAATGTTCTTAAACTCCATGTGAAAAGAATAAATCTTTTAATTAAGATTTAGGTGAAATTTCCAAATAAAAGTTTTCCAGCTTAATAAAATAAATTGGAATGGAATGGAATTCGATTCGGTAATAATCGAAGTGAACTTCTGTGGATGTAGACTGTTACTATATATGGAATTTAAGAGGCTTTACCGTAATTCCATTTATATTATCAGTTGGATATGGAAGTTTATATTGATTATATAAATATATATATATATATTGATTTGTTTTCCGTGAAGATTCCATTGTTAATGGAATGTGATTTTGGGTTTATTGTGAGATGTGTTTTAAATGACATTAGTTCTTTAACCCAGTTAAAGATAAGATTTATTTCTTAACTTTGAATAATCATTAAGTAATGATTTTTTGAAATTAAAACTGAATTAGAGTTTTAATGAATCTTTAAATAGATTGAAAGGTGAATTTGATAACTAAAATTATCAAATTCGAGAAATGATCGAGAATGGAGTATCATCAGTTTTGCTCCAAGTGATAGTTATATTTAATTAGATTTGAACTTGAAATGGTAATTAATTTTACCAATAACACCGTGGTGTTAGATATGAAGTATTACCAGTTTTGCTTCATGGGATGAATAGGTTGGGATTGGGAAATAAAATAAATGATTACTTCGGTAAAGTGCGCTAATCCCGACCAGTTTGGATAAACCATAATTTGGTTTGGATTGATATCGAAAGGAAGATTAAAGAATAAATTTAAAGAATTTATCTTTGATAAAATTAATGGGAACCTTTCCCAAAGGATATGAATATTTAAATAAAAGAATATTCAGAATTGGAATGAGGCATATGTTCTATTTTTATAGCACTTGTTTATTATATGCACGAGTTATTCAGAAAGGCCGGGTTTATACCCATTCTGAATAACTGATTCGACTATAAGTCGACGATGAAGACGGTAGTTGAGGACCGGAGGTCTTCACATCGTTTGGATGTTTACTGATATCTTGGTTGGGCTGTACACCCAAGGCAAGGTAATAAGTGGTAATCGTCCATATGTACTTGGAGATCACCGGATATGCGAGGACCTCTATCCTACATTGGACATATGGGACAAGGAATAAGGTGCCTCCAGTATCGTTCAGGCCCAGAATGGACTTGTATGGATGTGTGTCTAACACTGGACTTCATTCTGTGTGATTGATGGACATCAGTTGCATGGCGTGAATTGCAAGTGTGGCATGCTAAGATGCAAATGATCAAGGCTTCTGTTGAAGAGCAGAGTCTTGTGGTTGATGATCAAAGCACGGCTTTAATATAGCATAGCTTTGTGTAGCGTTAATTCGCGAGCCTCACACCCCGGTGTGAACCAGAAATGGGAGAGGACCTTAGGGAGGACATGCATTTCCTTCTAGCTAGGAGTGGTGTCTGTGTTTTGCACGCCCAGATGTTTTACGTATGTGGATGATGGACAGCGAGGCCCCTCGAATATATCAGCACTGCAGGGCCGATGGATGGTATGGTCTTTATACAGACCAATTTTACGCCCCATAGGGCGGGGAAATGCATGGTTCAGGCATTTTAATCCACTCAGTGCGGACCGGCCCTGACGATCCAAGGGTCGATGCGCTCTGACCCTGAGGCTCGGGCTAGAGAGTCTCGAAGCAGTAAGGATGATCCCTTACCTTGGTTCATAGACAGAAATCCAATTTCCAATACGTGACATTTCGGTTTTGATTGTAGAGCCTAGTATGGCGACGTAGTGGGATGGGGAATTATGCCGTATATGATTGATACATTTGTATTTGAAGTTATTTTAAACACTATGCACTTATAATAGTATCAAAATGATTTGTTTTAAACGTACCAAGCATGTATGACTATTATAAGGTAAAACTCTATCCTTCGGCTTGAGTTACATTGTGTGGTGGGACCTGAGTCTTATAATAGCTTCATTTTCTTTAATCAGCATTGCGCTTCTTGTTTTATGCACTGGTATTCTTGGGGGTAAACCCGTTCCGTGTTATACAACGTGGTCCCTTGATTTACCGAACTTTAAAATGAAGATTTAATAACTGTTTTAGTTCTCACACTAGTCACATGATTGACCTGGAGTTTATTGTTTTAACCTAAACTCTGGGTGCCCCTATTTCCACACGGGCAACTAGTAGTTTTGGTTTTGCAGATTTATATTCACAGGATCCGGGTTTACAGCTGGAATGATATTCGGAAAGTTCTATATCCGTGTATCTCTTTCAGTTGTGTTTTGTATTATCTTCCGCTGCAAGGTAATTTGTAAATATCTGACATTTATGAAATGTATTTTATTTGTTCATACTCTGTATATTCTTGTACTCTGATGTATATTATTGAAATAAGCAATGAAATGTTCTTCTGTTTGTGTTCCAATACGTCTTATCCTCAAAGCACTCTATGCTTTCCTTCATGGGGAAGTTCGTGTCTTTATATTTGGTATCAAAGCTTTGGTTTACAGAGCTCGAGAACAAGACACGTTAGAACCAAACGAAAGGATTCATCAGAGATTGGATTAGTAATATCCAGTGAGAATGACTCATTAGAGATGGGATCAGTAGTATCCTAGAACGAGTGTGAAGTGTGTATTTTTAAAAATAAAATTGAAAACAAATTTTGTTTTGAAAATTTAAACTTTATTATTCGTATTTGAATATTTATTTTAAATTAATTTGGACAATCAAGTATATAAAGATTTTGCATATACGTCTGATCCACGTGTATACGAAGTCTTAATATACTGGATAGATATAGAATCACACTCTAGTCGCCCGGAGATGGCTCTGATGATAATGGTGATTGACATGTCAGCATCAGTAGTTTATTTTCGAGTTTTGAAAGTGGGATATCTATATATTTCCAATTGACTGGTGTGAGAACCCAAAACTAAATAGGGTTATTGTTGTAAATTGACATCAAAAACATGATTTTCTGTATATATGACAAAATTATGAATTTGAAATATTAATTCACTAATTGATTGATGGTTGTGTTGTGTGATTATTCATTTAAACCATTATGTGAATGTAAGGTAAATTTAGCCAAATTGTATCAAATGTTGAACTGAATTGAAAATTGTTTGAAAATGCATGCATATACATGTATATACATTGAACAGGTCATAGCAAGGAGGCTAGAGAAGAGGAATAAAATTGAATGCCCAATAAATAGGTACATGTTTACTAATTTATTGGGTTTGGATGATTTTATGAGCCGATTGGCTAGCCGCTTGGATTTTTCTTTTTCTTTTTGAGATGAGAGGGCCTGTGTGGCGGTTTGGGGATTTTCCCGGTGCTCCTCGTACAAAGGAGGTTATGGCGAAATTTTTCAAAAATTTAGGGTGTTAGCCAAATTTTTGAAGAATTGGAAAATTCTTAGAAACTGAAAAGTTGAAGAATGAAAGCCAAACTGAAAGTTGAGTTGATTAGTAACTTTCAGCTCCGTTCCTTTTCGAGGACGAAAAGATTTTAAGTGGGGGAGATTGTAACTACCCGAAAAATCAGAACCAAATTAAATTTTTTATTTTGGAAATTTTAATGAATGTTGAATATTTAAAATGAATTAGTTTAAATAATAACGACGAGAAATTTATTTTGAATAGAATTAGAACGTATAAATTTATTTAAATCGAAGTTAGAATATAAATATTTATTTTAATTATAAAAGGAATTAGAAATGGCGCGGTAGTTTGAAAATTCAATTTCAAATAAATGTATAGGATTCAAAATAAATCAAATTTTAGTGAAACTAGAAATATTAGAATCTGTTTGAAAATATCTTTCCGACGAATCTGAAAAATCCAAATTTCATAGTGGGAATAAAAAGTTATACCCAGTTGAAAATTCAGAATAGTCACTATGAAATTTTAGCCCTTAAAAATAGCTATTTTGCAAACGATCTCCGTTTTCGATGAAACCACTTTTGTTGGATCCGGAATGTCAAGATATTGCTATATTCCAGTTTTCATAATTTTCTGAATCAATATGTGAGCGTGGCGAAAGAAAACGTGTTTTAACAGTTTTAGTCCATTTGGATCGACCAGAAAATGACCATTTTTGAAACGGTCTTCAAATTTGACAAAATTATTTTTATTAGGACCGCATCGTTAAAACATAGCCAGATTTATTTTTCTGGAATTTTTGGGATCGGTATGTGGCCCCGGTAAATTGAAATGTGCGTTTAAATTGAATATACATAGATTTATATTTTGATTTAAGCGGAAAATGATCGAAATGATAGAATTGGCTTACGAAACATATCTCATTGCATTCGAAATGGAGGTAATTAGCTAAGCACGACAGTCGTTGGATCTGATTTGGAGTTCGTATCGGTAAACATGTTTTTTTTTGAAAATAATAGAATTAAATATTATTAAAAATTTAATATAAATAACCATTTCCCTCCAACTAAACCCTAGACGCCGTCATTCACAATCGAACGGCTGTAACTGCTCAAAAACAAATCCCCAAATCTCTCATGATATAAATCAAATTAGTGAATGATATCAAAGAAAAATTTGAAGAACTAGGAGGGGGCTTTCGATCTAAAGTGGTTTGATGAATTTTGGTTGAGGGATTGGGTTATCGCAGAGCTGGAAAGTCCCAGCGTTCATCATCGAATTGCCGGCCGATGACGAACTCGAGTTCGTCATAAAGGGGCGCATGGGGAGAGGGTCTTGGGGGCTACAACGCGGTGACATCCGATCGACGGTCGGCGTTCTGTGGAGGCGGCGCTTTGATCTTTCTGGGAATGACGGTTTTGGGAGAATGGGTTTGAAGGTATCGACGGGTTCCAAAGGAAGAAGGGGCGGCCCGTCCTTTTGTTCCCAATCAATGTAAAGTTTTTTATATGATTAACTTAATGATGTTGATAAATTGTTTCAAAAATAAAAACAGGATTTGTTTTAAAAATATAAACGGGATTTGTTTTAAAAATATAAACAAGATTTGTTTTAGAAATATAAACAGGATTTGTTTTAGAAATATAAACAGGATTTGTTTCAAGAATATATAGCTTGATTTTTATATATAAATAGCAATGTAAAAATATAATTTTTATATAGAAAACAGTGGTATAAAAATTCGATTTTTACATATGAAGTTGTGGAATAAAAATTCGATCTTTACATATGAAGTAGTGGAATAAAAATTCGATCTTTACATATGAAGTAGTGGTATAAAAAATTCGATCTTTACATATGAGGTAGCAGTATAAAAATCAGATTTTTACATGTAATGTTCTGAAATAAAAATCTAATTTTTACCTATATGGTTTCAATATATAAAAATATGATCTTTTTTATACATGTAGCGATATAAAAATATAATCTTTTCTATACATGTAGCATCATAAAAATGTGATTTTTATGTACATAATAGCGTTCTTAAAAATATGATTTTTAATATAAATTTTGTGAAAACAGATTGCGTTGGAATTAGAACCGCGAATCTGAGAGACAATAAAAATGGAGGAGTGGATCCTAAAGGTGAACTCCTCACTAAAAAATTTCTGTTCAGTTATGTATTTTATAACTACATATAAAAACTGCTCCCCGTCGTCCACAGACCATGGACGACTTGATTGTGTTGTGAAAATTGATTATGGTGTGAAATTGACTTTATAAAATATTCATGTGTTGAAATAAAATATTTTATCGTTAAAAAATATAATTTTTAACGTGTATATGAATAAAATAAATATTCATTTACAAATCAGACGATTTGTTTATGTACACCCATTTGGCTGATATGGATTGGGACGACAATTTTTAAACGTCGCCCAACTACACAAATAAATTCTGTGTTTGTGGATTGAAACCCCACACGGGTGTTGGGATGATATTTGACATACACTAATCCCAACTGTTTAGTTGTATGTCAATCGATAGGTTGACAGACTGTTGTGAGTGTTAAATATTTATATTTAATGCTTATACAATGTAGAATGCACTCTGGATGACGGTTGATTGTTTATCATGGTTGTTGTATACATGAGTTGTATGAAATCCATATAAACAACATTATATGGTTATTGACTGTGTCTGATTCCAGTTTAGAAAAAGGTAATGTTTTAAAATAACGAATATTTTAAAATAAGGAATATTTTAAAATAATATTCAATAAAAGATCAAAATATGATTTTTGATGTCCGATTTGGGATGAACAAGAAAATATTTAAATAGATAAAGCATGTTGATAAGATATGCGCCATTTTGACGCGAACGATATTTATACCGATTTTATCCATTTTTATAATGAATATCGAAAAGTAAATAATTTCAAAATCAAATATTTTGAAAATATCGTCATTTATATTATAATAATGTTGAATATTCAATTTTGGTTTAAAATTGAAAAAGAAATTGGAATCGATTTTAGAACGATTTATAAAATTCGTTTTGAATTGAAATCAACGAAATATATATAATATTATATATATATATATATATATATATATTAAATGGCCTGAATAGAACGCGTCGCGCAGCGACCGTTCACGAATTTCGACCGTTGACTTCGAATTGACATTACGGGAGATCCGCCCGTCGGATTCTCCTAAAACCAGAACCGTTGGGTTCGTATCGAAAAGATCTTTCCAATGAATATTAGAGATTTGAAATCTAATGGTTGGATTTGGAATTATGTCCAAATCAAATTTGGAAAAGTTCGTTGTAAGTGCAGTTCGATGACCGTTCACGGAAATCGACTGTACGGGCCTTAATAAAATTATTAAAAATATTAATAATTTGTGTAAAATCATAGTAAATGATTTTGAAAGAATTGGGATGAAAAATTCCACATTTGGAAAGATAAAAATATGTTTTTATCGAAATGAACTAGTTGTGAACTAGAATTATAATCCAATTATTTTTAAATAAATAAATTGAATTGAGAATGGGTTTTAATATAACCAGAATTTCCAATTTAATAAATTGGAATGGATTTGAATCGAAATTATCTTCAGAATATTTCGATATTGAATTCCCTGATTATACGGACATTGCGGAGGAACTTGGAAGATATATATATCGTTATTCCAATACGATATTTGTTGATTTCAGAATTTAATATTGAATATAAGTCGATATATTTTCTATTCAGAGCCTTGTATTTAATTTCAAATGGGATTTTGGGTTTGTCGTGAACGGTGTTTAGATAACACTTGTTCTTTAACCCGATCAACAATGGAATGAGATTTTGGGTTTGTCGTGAATGGTATCTTTAATAATATTGTTCTTAAACCCAATGGAGTTAAGGAAATTAGAAACTAACTGGAGATTAGCTAAGTTGAATGGTTTCCTGGGTATTGATCTGATGTTGGTTTCGGCCTTTGGGATTAATACTTAGGGAATTGTTCTCTTACTAATTTACGGTTAGAGACTAATGGGATGGGGTCTTCAGTAACACTATTCTTAAACCCCGTGTGAAAAGAATAAATCTTTTAATTAAGATTTAGGGGAAATTTCCAAAGAAAAGTTTTCTAGTTTAATAAAATAAATGTGAATGGAATGGAATTCGATTCGGTAATAATCGAAGTGAACTTCTATAGAGGAAGACTATTACTATATATGGAATTTAAGAGGCTTTGTCGTTATTCCATTTATATTATCGGTTGGATATGGAAGTTTATATAGATTATATATATTGATTTGTTTTCCATGAAGATTCCATTGTTAATGGAATGTGATTTTGGGTTTATTGTGAGCTGTGTTTTAAATGACATTAGTTCTTTAACCTAAATAAAGATAAGATTTATTTCTTAACTTTGAATAATCATTAAGTAATGATTTTTGGAAATTAAAACTGAATTAGAATTTTAATGAATATTTAAATAGATTGAAAGAAGAATTTGATAACTAAAATTATCAAATTCGAGAAATGATCTAGAATGGAGTATCATCAGTTTTGCTCCAAGTGATAGTTAAATCTTTAATTAGATTTGAACGTGAAATGGTAATTAATTATACCGATAACACCATGGTGTTAGATATGAAGTATTACAAGTTTTGCTTCATTGGATGAATAGGTTGGGATTAGGAAATAAAATAAATGATTACTTCGATAAGGTGCGCTAATCCCGACCAGTTTGGATAAACCATAATTTGGTTTGGATTGATATCCAAAGGGAGATTAAAGAATAAATTTAAAGAATTTATCTTTGATAAACTTAATGGGAACCTTTCCCAAAGGATATGAATATTTAAATAAATGAATATTCAGAATTGGAATGAGGCGTATGTTGTGTTTTTATAGCACTTGTTTATTATATACGTGAGTTATTCAGAAAGGCCGGGTTTATACCCATTCTGAATAACTGATTCGACGATAATCGACGATGAAGACCGTGCTTGAAGACCGGAGGTCTACACGTCGTTTGGATGACTACTGATGTTTTGATTGGGCTGTACACCCAAGACAAGGTGATAAGTAGTGATCGTCCAGAGTTACTTGGAGATCAACCGGATATGCGAGGACATCTCTCCTATATTGGACATATGGGACGAGGAATAAGGTGCCTCCGGTTTCGTTCAGGCCCAGAACGGACTTGTAGGGATGTGTGTCTAACATTGGAATTCATTCTATGTGATTGATGGATATCAGTTGCATGGAGTGATTTCCAGTGTGGCATGCTAAGATGCAAATGATCAAGGCTTTTGTTGAAAAGTAGAGTCTTGTGGTTGATGATCAAAGCACGGCTTTAATATAGCATAGCTTTGTGTAACATTAATTCGCGAGCCTCACACCCTGGCGTGAACCAGAAACGGTAGAGGACCTCAGAGAGGACATGCGTTTCCTTCTAGCTAGGAGCGGTATCTAGGTTTTGCACGCCCAGATGTTTTACTTATGTGGATGATGGATAGCGAGGCGCCTCAGATATATCGGCATTGTGGGGCCTACGGATGATATGGTCTTTATACAGACCAATTTTACCCCCCATAGGGTGGGGAAACGCATGGTTCAGGCATTTTAATCCACTCCGCGTGGACCGGCCTTGACGATCCAAGGGTCGATGCGCTCTGACCCTGAGGCTCGGGCTAGAGAGTCTCGAAGCGGTAATGACGATCCCTTACCTTAGTTCATGGATAGAAATCCAATTTCCAATATGTGACATTTCAGTTTTGATTGTAGAGCCTAGTATGAAGACGTAGTGGGATAAGGCACTATGCTGTCTATGATTGATACATTTATATTTGAAGTTGTTTTAAACACTATGCTCTTATAATAGTATCAAAATGATTTATTTTATATAGCTATGTCTACTTCAAGCAATGCTGAGTAGCTGAATTCAGTTTACATTAGGATGCATGCACAACTTGCAGGCAAATCTAATGGATTCACTGGAAATTTTGTAGGCTCTCATTGCGTAAACTTTCATCACTGTGCATGTGACCATGTGTTTGGACAAATATGAAACTATATAATCGGTCTTAAATAATTTGCGTGTTTTGTACATTTGGGTTATGTGATACCCGCTTTTGAAAAAAAAGACTTATTATACAATAATTGTTATCTTTTGCCGAAAAGCAATTATCATTCACTTCTGCAGATTTTTTTTTACTTCCTGTTTGGTGTATTTTTGCAACTCTCCACCTGTTACCACATGTAAGCTACTGTTATGATCTAAAGATGGCATTTTGTTCTTTTTGTTAATGTAGATCAAAGGTTATTATCCTAAAGAAAAACATATATTTGGCCATATTGTGTGTTGGTCGAAGTCATGTAACATGACTAGACGCAGCAAAGTTATGCTACCTTATTAGTTCATGCTGAAGGTACATACATGAATAGCTTGCTCCAAGATTGTTGGTATAGCGGTGTTAACTCTGCCAAACAAAGTATTGTTTAACCTTCAACTTGGTTCGTTAAGCCTCGACTGCTGTATACATGGCCTTCATGCTGCTACATGTAAATATAGTTCATGAAATGGGCTCATGATGTCATTATATATTCTCACTTCTAGTTTAATAATATTACGTATAACCACAATAAAGTTCAAATTTTATTTTGGTCTGGAAAAATGATTTTTCTTTAATTTAAATAATATTATTAAAAGAACAAAAATTAGAGTCGGTAGTTGCAAATACATTGTATGGTAACAAACTCTATGCATGCAATTTTGTTGATCTTCTAGGTTATTGTTGCTGTTTTGGGATTTTTTTTCCAACGTGCATGGAATAGAGCTACTAGCAAGACTTAATGAGCTTTTTGTGCAGCTTCATTGCAATTTTTTCAGTTATCATTAACATTTTCCCGTATTTTGTTAGTAAAATTAACCTTTGTAGCTACACTCTTTATACGTATATTTTGCTGTTTTGCACCTTTTGTATGTATGTTAAAGTTTCAGATATTAATATTTTTCTATTCATTCTTGGATATATTGGTTCATAAACAGCTATACTGTATGCTGTAGTCATGTTGTTATATTGCAAATTATTCCATTTTTGTCCATGATTTAATGTAGTCCAGTTTACATAGTTTGTATCAATGGTAATGTGTACTCCATCTTTATACTACAACCAGAGAGTAAGAGACTAATTCAGTATAATAATACTTCTTATATATATGGCAAGGGTTGCTCTCATCTGTTTATTCCTCTGACTTCTTTACATAAATACTGCTGTATGGATTTGTGTTGAACAAATAAAAGAAAGTCGAGCCTAAAAAGGTATTTGCAATGGTATTAAGCAGTTATTATATTTATTTAAATATATACACATATTTTGGTCAAGTCCATGTGCGAAGCATGGGTTCGCACTTGTATATATTAAATGGCCTGAATAGAACGCGCCGCGCTGCGACCGTTCGCGAATTTCGACCATTGACTTCGAATTGACGTTACGGGAGATCCGGTTGTCGGATTCTCCTAAAAGAAGAACCGTTGGGTTTGAATCGTAAAGATCTTTCCAATGAATATTAGAGATTCGAAATGTAATAGTTGGATTTGGAATTATGTCCAAATCAAATTTGGAAAAGGTCGCTGTAAGTGCAGTTCGATGACCATTTATGGAATCGACTGTACATGCCTTAATAAAATTATTAAAAATATTAATAATTTGTGTAAAATCATAATAAATGATTTGGAAAGAATTGGGATGAAAAATTCCACATTTGGAAAGACAAAAATATATTTTTATCGAAATGAACTAGTTATGAACTAGAATTATAATCCAATTATTTTTAAATAAATAAATTGAATTGAGAATGGGTTTTAATATAGCCATAATTTCCAATTTAATAAATTGGAATGGGTTTGAATCGAAATTATCTTCGGAATATTTCGATATTGAATTCCGTGATTATATGGACATTGTGGAGGAATTTGGAAGATATATATATATCGTTATTCCAATACGATATTTGTTGATTTCAGAATTTGATATTGAATATAAGCCGATATATTTTCTATTCAGAGCCTTGTATTTAATTTCAAATGGGATTTTGGGTTTGTCGTGAATGGTATTTAGATAACACTTGTTCTTTAACCCGACCAATGGAATGATATTTTGGGTTTGTCGTGAACGGTATCTTTAATAATACTGTTATTAAACCCAATGGAGTTAAGGAAATTAGAAACTAACTGGAGATTAGCTAAGTTGAATGGTTTCCTGGGTATTGATTTGATGTTGGTTTCGGCCTTCGGGATAAATACTTAGGGAATTGTTCTCTTACTAATTTACGGTTAGAGACTAATGGGATGGGGTCTTCGGTAACAATGTTCTTAAAATCCATGTGAAAAGAATAAATCTTTTAATTAAGGTTTAGGTGAAATTTCCAAATAAAAGTTTTCCAGCTTAATAAAATAAATTGGAATGGAATGGAATTCGATTCGGTAATAATCGAAGTGAACTTCTGTGGATGTAGACTGTTACTATATATGGAATTTAAGAGGCTTTGCCGTAATTCCATTTATATTATCAGTTGGATATGGAAGTTTATATTGATTATATATAAATATATATATATATTGATTTGTTTTCCGTGAAGATTCCATTGTTAATGGAATGTGATTTTTGGTTTATTGTGAGAAGTTTTTTAAATGACATTAGTTCTTTAACCCAGTTAAAGATAAGATTTATTTCTTAACTTTGAATAATCATTAAGTAATGATTTTTTGAAATTAAAACTGAATTAGAGTTTTAATGAATCTTTAAATAGATTGAATGGTGAATTTGATAACTAAAATTACCAAATTCGAGAAATGATCGAGAATGGAGTATCATCAGTTTTGCTCCAAGTGATAGTTATATTTAATTAGATTTGAACGTGAAATGGTAAGTAATTTTACCAATAACACCGTGGTGTTAGATATGAAGTATTACCAGTTTTGCTTCATGGGATGAATAGGTTGGGATTGGGAAATAAAATAAATGATTACTTCGGTAAGGTGCGCTAATCCCGACCAGTTTGGATAAACCATAATTTGGTTTGGATTGATATCGAAAGGACGATTAAAGAATAAATTTAAAGAATTTATCTTTGATAAAATTAATGGGAACCTTTCCCAAAGGATATGAATATTTAAATAAAAGAATATTCAGAATTGGAATGAGGCATATGTTCTATTTTTATAGCACTTGTTTATTATATGCACGAGTTATTCAGAAAGGCCGGGTTTATACCCATTCTGAATAACTGATTCGACTATAAGTCAACGATGAAGACGGTAGTTGAGGACCGGAGGTCTTCACATCGTTTGGATGTTTACTGATATCTTGATTGGGCTGTACACCCAAGGCAAGGTAATAAGTGGTAATCGTCCAGATGTACTTGGAGATCACCGGATATGCGAGGACCTCTATCCTACATTGGACATATGGGACAAGGAATAAGGTGCCTCCGGTATCGTTCAGGCCCAGAATGGACTTGTATGGATGTGTGTCTGACATTGGACTTCATTCTGTGTGATTGATGGACATCAGTTGCATGGCGTGAATTGCAAGTGTATCATGCTAAGATGCAAATGATCAAGGCTTCTGTTGAAGAGCAGAGTCTTGTGGTTGATGATCAAAGCACGACTTTAATATAGCATAGCTTTGTGTAGCGTTAATTCGCGAGCCTCACACCCCGGTGTGAACCAGAAACGGGAGAGGACCTTAGGGAGGACATGCATTTCCTTCTAGCTAGGAGTGGTGTCTGTGTTTTGCACGCCCAGATGTTTTACGTATGTGGATGATGGATAGCGAGGCCTCTCGAATATATCAGCACTGCAGGGCCGATGGATGGTATGGTCTTTATACAGACCAATTTTACGCCCTATAGGGCGGGGAAACGCATGGTTCAGGCATTTTAATCCACTCCGTGCGGACCGGCCCTGACGATCCAAGGGTCGATGCGCTCTGACCCTGAGGCTCGGGCTAGAGAGTCTCAAAGCAGTAAGGATGATCCCTTACCTTGGTTCATAGACAGAAATCCAATTTCCAATACGTGACATTTCGGTTTTGATTGTAGAGCCTAGTATGGCGACGTAGTGGGATGGGGAATTATGCCGTATATGATTGATACATTTATATTTGAAGTTGTTTTAAACACTATGCACTTATAATAGTATCAAAATGATTTGTTTTAAACGTACCAAGCATGTATTACTATTATAAGTTAAAACTCTATCCTTCGGCTTGAGTTACATTGTGTGATGGGACCTGAGTCTTATAATAGCTTCATTTTCTTTAATCAGCATTGCGCTGCTTGTTTTATGCACTGGTATTCTTGGGGGTAAACCCGTTCCGTGTTATACAACGTGGTCCCTTGATTTACCGAACTTTAAAATGAAGATTTAATAACTGTTTTAGTTCTCACACTAGTCACATGATTGACCTGGAGTTTATTGTTTTAACCTAAACTCTGGGTGCCCCTATTTCCACACGGGCAACTAGTAGTTTTGGTTTTGCAGATTTATATTCACAGGATCCGGGTTTACAGCTGGAATGATATTCGGAAAGTTCTATATCCGTGTATCTCTTTCAGTTGTGTTTTGTATTATCTTCCGCTGCAAGGTAATTTGTAAATATCTGACATTTATGAAATGTATTTTATTTGTTCATACTCTGTATATTCTTGTACTCTGATGTATATTATTGAAATAAGCAATGAAATGTTCTTCTGTTTGTGTTCCAATACGTCTTATCCTCAAAGCACTCTATGCTTTCCTTCACGGGGAAGTTCGTGTCTTTATATTTGGTATCAAAGCTTTGGTTTACAGAGCTCGAGAACAAGACACGTTAGAACCAAACGAAAGGATTCATCAGAGATTGGATTAGTAATATCTAGTGAGAATGACTCATTAGAGATGGGATCAGTAGTATCCTAGAACGAGTGTGAAGTGTGTATTTTTAAAAATAAAATTGAAAACAAATTTTGTTTTGAAAATTTAAACTTTATTATTCGTATTTGAATATTTATTTTAAATTAATTTGGACAATCAAGTATATAAAGATTTTGCATATACGTCTGATCCACGTGTATACGAAGTCTTAATATACTGGATAGATATAGAATCACACTCTAGTCGCCCGGAGATGGCTCTGATGATAATGGTGATTGACATGTCAGCATCAGTAGTTTATTTTCGAGTTTTGAAAGTGGGATATCTATATATTTCCAATTGACTGGTGTGAGAACCCAAAACTAAATAGGGTTATTGTTGTAAATTGACATCAAAAACATGATTTTCTATATATATGTCAAAATTATGAATTTGAAATATTAATTCACTAATTGATTGATGGTTGTGTTGTGTGATTATTCATTTAAACCATTATGTGAATGTAAGGTAAATTTAGCCAAATTGTATCAAATGTTGAACTGAATTGAAAATTGTTTGAAAATGCATGCATATACATGTATATATATTGAACAGGTCATAGCAAGGAGGCTAGAGAAGAGGAATAAAATTGAATGCCCAATAAATAGGTACATGTTTACTAATTTATTGGGTTTGGATGATTTTATGAGCCGATTGGCTAGCCGCTTGGATTTTTCTTTTTCTTTTTGAGATGAGAGGGCTTGTGTGGCGGTTTGGGGATTTTCCCGGTGCTCCTCGTACAAAGGAGGTTATGGCGAAATTTTTCAAAAATTTAGGGTGTTAGCCAAATTTTTGAAGAATTGGAAAATTCTTAGAAACTGAAAAGTTGAAGAATGAAAGCCAAACTGAAAGTTGAGTTGATTAGTAACTTTCAGCTCCGTTCCTTTTCGAGGACGAAAAGATTTTAAGTGGGGGAGATTGTAACTACCCGAAAAATCAGAACCAAATTAAATTTTTTATTTTGGCAATTTTAATGAATGTTGAATATTTAAAATGAATTAGTTTAAATAATAACGACGAGAAATTTATTTTGAATAGAATTAGAACGTATAAATTTATTTAAATCGAAGTTAGAATATAAATATTTATTTTAATTATAAAAGGAATTAGAAATGGCGCGGTAGTTTGAAAATTCAATTTCAAATAAATGTATAGGATTCAAAATAAATCAAATTTTAGTGAAACCAGAAATATTAGAATCTGTTTGAAAATATCTTTCCGACGAATCTGAAAAATCCAAATTTCATAGTGGGAATAAAAAGTTATGCCCAGTTGAAAATTCAGAATAGTCGCTATGAAATTTTAGCCCTTAAAAATAGCCATTTTGCAAACGATCTCCGTTTTTGATGAAACCACTTTTGTTGGATCCGAAATGTCAAGATATTGCTATATTCCAGTTTTCATAATTTTCTGAATCAATATGTGAGCGTGGCGAAAGAAAACGTGTTTTAACAGTTTTAGTCCATTTGGATCGACCAGAAAATGACCATTTTTCAAACGGTCTTCTTGACAAAATAATTTTTATTAGGACCGCATCGTTAAAACATAGCCAGATTTATTTTTCTGGAATTTTTGGGATCGGTATGTGGCCCCGGTAAATTGAAATGTGCGTTTAAATTGAATATACATAGATTTATATTTTGATTTAAGTGGAAACTGATCGAAACGATAGAATTGGCTTACGAAACATATCTCATTGCATTCGAAATGGAGGTAATTAGCTAAGCATGACAATCGTTGGATCTGATTTGGAGTTCGTATCGGTAAACATGTATTTTTTGAAAATAATAGAATTAAATATTATTAAAAATTTAATATAAATAACCATTTCCCTCCAACTAAACCCTAGACGCCGTCATTCACAATCGAACGGCTGTAACTGCTCAAAAACAAATCCCCAAATCGCTCATGATATAAATCAAATTAGTGAATGATATCAAAGAAAAATTTGAAGAACTAGGAGGGGGCTTTCGATCTAAAGTGGTTTGATGAATTATGGTTGAGGGATTGGGTTGTCGCAGAGCTAGAAAGTCCCAGCGTTCATCATCGAATTGCCGGCCGATGATGAACTCGAGTTCGTCATAAAGGGGCGCATGGGGAGAGGGTCTTGGGGGCTACAACGCGGTGACATCCGATCGACGGTCGGCGTTCTGTGGAGGCGGCGCTTTGATCTTTCTGGGAATGACGGTTTTGGGAGAATGGGTTTGAAGGTATCGACGGGTTCCAAAGGAAGAAGGGGCGGCCCGTCCTTTTGTTCCCAATCAATGTAAAGTTTTTTTATATGATTAACTTAATGATGTTGATAAATTGTTTCAAAAATAAAAACAGGATTTGTTTTAAAAATATAAACGGGATTTGTTTTAAAAATATAAACAAGATTTGTTTTAGAAATATAAACAGGATTTGTTTTAGAAATATAAACAGGATTTGTTTCAAGAATATATAGCTTGATTTTTATATATAAATAGCAATGTAAAAATATAATTTTTATATAGAAAACAGTGGTATAAAAATTCGATTTTTACATATGAAGTTGTGGAATAAAAATTCGATCTTTACATATGAAGTAGTGGAATAAAAATTCGATCTTTACATATGAAGTAGTGGTATAAAAAATTCGATCTTTACATATGAGGTAGCAGTATAAAAATCATATTTTTACATGTAATGTTCTGAAATAAAAATCTGATTTTTACCTATATGGTTTCGATATATAAAAATATAATCTTTTATATACATGTAGCGAAATAAAAATATAATCTTTTCTATACATGTAGCATCATAAAAATGTGATTTTTATGTACATAATAGCGTTCTTAAAAATATGATTTTTTATATAAATTTTGTGAAAACAGATTGCGTTGGAATTAGAACCGCGAATCTGAGAGACAATAAAAATGGAGGAGTGGATCCTAAAGGTGAACTCCTCACTAAAATTTTTCTGTTCAGTTATGTATTTTATAACTACATATAAAAACTGCTCCCCGTCGTCCACAGACCATGGACGACTTGTTTGTTTGATTGTGTTGTGAAAATTGATTGTGGTGTGAAATTGACTGTATAAAATATTCATGTGTTGAAATAAAATATTTTATCGTTAAAAAATATAATTTTTAACGTGTATATGAATAAAATAAATATTCATTTACAAATCAGACGATTTGTTTATGTACACCCATTTGGCTGATATGGATTGGGACGATAAATTTTAAACGTCGCCCAACTACACAAATAAATTCTGTGTTTGTGGATTGAAACCCCACACGGGTGTTGGGATGATATTTGACATACACTAATCCCAACTGTTTAGTTGTATGTCAATCGATAGGTTGACAGACTGTTGTGAGTGTTAAATATTTATATTTAATGCTTATACAATGTAGAATGCACTCTGGATGACGGTTGATTGTTTATCATGGTTGTTGTATACATGAGTTGTATGAAATCCATATAAACAACATTATATGGTTATTGACTGTGTATGATTCCAGTTTAGAAAAAGGTAATGTTTTAAAATAACGAATATTTTAAAATAAGGAATATTTTAAAATAATATTCAATAAAAGATCAAAATATGATTTTTGATGTCCGATTTGGGATGAACAAGAAAATATTTAAATAGATAAAGCATGTTGATAAGATATGCGCCATTTTGACGTGAACGATATTTATACCGATTTTATCCATTTTTATAATGAATATCGAAAAGTAAATAATTTCAAAATAAAATATTTTGAAAATATCGTCATTTATATTATAATAATGTTGAATATTCAATTTTGGTTTAAAATTGATAAAGAAATTGGAATCGATTTTAAAACGATTTATAAAATTCGTTTTGAATTGAAATCAACGAAATATATATAATATTATATATATATATATATTAAATGGGCTGAATAGAACGCGTCGCACAGCGACCGTTCACGAATTTCGACCGTTGACTTCGAATTGACATTACGGGAGATCCGCCCGTCGGATTCTCCTAAAACTAGAACCGTTGGGTTCGTATCGAAAAGATCTTTCAAACGAATATTAGAGATTTGAAATCTAATGGTTGGATTTGGAATTATGTCCAAATCAAATTTGGAAAAGTTCGTTGTAAGTGCAGTTCGATGATCGTTCACGGAAATCGACTGTACGGGCCTTAATAAAATTATTAAAAATATTAATAATTTGTGTAAAATCATAGTAAATGATTTTGAAAGAATTGGGATGAAAAATTCCACATTTGGAAGGATAAAAATATGTTTTTATCGAAATGAACTAGTTGTGAACTAGAATTATAATCCAATTATTTTTAAATAAATAAATTGAATTGAGGATGGGTTTTAATATAACCAGAATTTCCAATTTAATAAATTGGAATGGATTTGAATCGAAATTATCTTCAGAATATTTCAATATTGAATTCCTTGATTATACGGACATTGCGGAGGAAATTGGAAGATATATATATCGTTATTCCAATACGATATTTGTTGATTTCAGAATTTAATATTGAATATAAGCCGATATATTTTCTATTCAGAGCCTTGTATTTAATTTCAAATGGGATTTTGGGTTTGTCGTGAACGGTGTTTAGATAACACTTGTTCTTTAACCCGATCAACAATGGAATGAGATTTTGGGTTTTTCGTGAATGGTATCTTTAATAATATCGTTCTTAAACCCAATGGAGTTAAGGAAATTAGAAACTAACTGGAGATTAGCTAAGTTGAATGGTTTCCTGGGTATTGATCTGATGTTGGTTTCGGCCTTTGGGATTAATACTTAGGGAATTGTTCTCTTACTAATTTACGGTTAGAGACTAATGGGATGGGGTCTTCAGTAACACTATTCTTAAACCCCGTGTGAAAAGAATAAATCTTTTAATTAAGATTTAGGGGAAATTTCCAAAGAAAAGTTTTCCAGTTTAATAAAATAAATGTGAATGGAATGGAATTCGATTCGGTAATAATCGAAGTGAACTTCTATAGAGGAAGACTGTTACTATATATGGAATTTAAGAGGCTTTGTCGTTATTCCATTTATATTATCGGTTGGATATGGAAGTTTATATAGATTATATATATTGATTTGTTTTCCATGAAGATTCCATTGTTAATGGAATGTGATTTTGGGTTTATTGTGAGCTGTGTTTTAAATGACATTAGTTCTTTAACCTAAATAAAGATAAGATTTATTTCTTAACTTTGAATAATCATTAAGTAATGATTTTTGGAAATTAAAACTGAATTAGAATTTTAATGAATATTTAAATAGATTGAAAGAAGAATTTGATAACTAAAATTATCAAATTCGAGAAATGATCTAGAATGGAGTATCATCAGTTTTGCTCCAAGTGATAGTTAAATCTTTAATTAGATTTGAACGTGAAATGGTAATTAATTATACCGATAACACCATGGTGTTAGATATGAAGTATTACAAGTTTTGCTTCATTGGATGAATAGGTTGGGATTAGGAAATAAAATAAATGATTACTTCGGTAAGGTGCGCTAATCCCGACCAGTTTGGATAAACCATAATTTGGTTTGGATTGATATCCAAAGGGAGATTAAAGAATAAATTTAAAGATTTTATCTTTGATAAAATTAATGGGAACCTTTCCCAAAGGATATGAATATTTAAATAAATGAATATTCAGAATTGGAATGAGGCGTATGTTGTGTTTTTATAGCACTTGTTTATTATATACGTGAGTTATTCAGAAAGGCCGGGTTTATACCCATTCTGAATAACTGATTCGACGATAATCGACGATGAAGACCGTGCTTGAAGACCGGAGGTCTTCACGTCGTTTGGATGACTACTGATGTTTTGATTGGGCTATACACCCAAGACAAGGTGATAAGTAGTGATTGTCCAGAGTTACTTGGAGATCAACCGGATATGCGAGGACATCTCTCCTATATTGGACATATGGGACGAGGAATAAGGTGCCTCCGGTTTCGTTCAGGCCCAGAACGGACTTGTAGGGATGTGTGTCTAACATTGGAATTCATTCTATGTGATTGATGGATATCAGTTGCATTGAGTGATTTCCAGTGTGGCATGCTAAGATGCAAATGATCAAGGCTTTTGTTGAAAAGTAGAGTCTTGTGGTTGATGATCAAAGCACGGCTTTAATATAGCATAGCTTTGTGTAGCATTAATTCGCGAGCCTCACACCCTGGCGTGAACCAGAAACAGTAGAGGACCTCAGAGAGGACATGCGTTTCCTTCTAGCTAGGAGTGGTATCTGGGTTTTGCACGCCCAGATGTTTTACTTATGTGGATGATGGATAGCGAGGCGCCTCAGATATATCGGCATTGTGGGGCCTACGGATGATATGGTCTTTATACAGACCAATTTTACCCCCATAGGGTGGGGAAACGTATGGTTCAGGCATTTTAATCCACTCCGCATGGACCGGCCTTGACGATCCAAGGGTCGATGCGCTCTGACCCTGAGGCTCGGGCTAGAGAGTCTCGAAGCGGTAATGACGATACCTTACCTTAGTTCATGGACAGAAATCCAATTTCCAATATGTGACATTTCAGTTTTGATTGTAGAGCCTAGTATGAAGATGTAGTGGGATAAGGCACTATGCTGTCTATGATTGATACATTTATATTTGAAGTTGTTTTAAACACTATGCACTTATAATAGTATCAAAATGATTTGTTTTAAACGTACCAAGCATGTTTGGCTATTATAAGGTAAAACTCTATCCTCCGGCTTGCGTTGCATTGTGTGATGGGACCTGAGTCTTATAATAGCTTCATTTTCTTTAATTAGGATTGCGCTATTTGTTTTATGCACTAGTATTCTTGGGGGAAAACCCGTTCCGTGTTATACGGCGTGGTCCCTTGATTTACCTAACTTTAAAATGAAGATTTAATAACTGTTTTAGTTCTAACACCAGTCACATGATTGACCTGGAGTTTATTGTTTTAACCTAAACTCTGGGTGCCCCTACTTCCACACGGGCAGCTAGTAGTTTTTGTTTTGGAGATTTATATTCATAGAATCCTGGTTTACAGCAAGAATGATATTCGGAAAGCTCTATATCCATGTATCTCTTTCAGTTGTGTTTTGTATTATTTTCCGCTGCATGGTAATTTGTAAATCTTTGACATTTATCAAATGTATTTTATTTATTCATACTCTGTTTATTCTTGTACTCTGATTGTAACACCCCACATCCGTTAAGGTCACTCTCAAAGGGAATGCCTTAACTTCAATGGAGTATTATGGGTATTGGAACAGAAATATTACAAGACAGACATATATAAAATAGCGGAAGGTAAAGTAGAAGTACTTCAAATCATTTATTAAATATAATTGTTTACAATAAAAGACCATCAACTTCCAATACCCAATTACATAGCTAAAATATCTGTCTTGCTAAAAAACAAAGAAGCTTATAAATAAATTGTGATATTCCCCAACAAAGCAAAGTAAGCCATAACCAAGAGAAATCCAAGCCGTACATGAAAGATCCTTGGAGCTTGGTCAGGTCCGAACTAAGCTGTATTCCCACCCTGTGAACCTGGAGGGGGGGAAACGGAAGAAAAAGAGGCGAAACAAAACGAGTCAGTCATAAAGACTGAGTAAGTCCTAGTGACTTTCAGCATGAAAACAGGTAAAGATAACATGGCATGAATAAACGTAAAATAAACATAAGCATGATGACAAGATAAGCTATAGGCATGATGGATCAAGTATAACATCCCATAAATCCTATCAAGAGTAACATCACAAGGTTCCTACCCAGTATCACATCGCAAGATTTCTATCAAGTATAACATCACAAGATTTCTAAGTTTCATCATTAAAATATTTCAGTGATATCCATTTGCTCTGCACCACCTGACTTTCATCTCACAAATGTCTTACATGGAATGTTTCGTATTCCTACTAGTGTTCCAACTAGTGTCCTGTTTAACAAGGATCCTTAACCCCTAATAGTGTCCCAACTAGTAGCCCGTGATATATAATAAGGTGATCTCAACCCGTGTCATGTGTTGACTATAAAATGATCCCTTGCCCAATGTCATGAAATGACCCATTACTTGGTCCCATGAAACGATCTATTAATCGATCGGCTCCCTACAAGTCCTAGCTTGTTCATGTGTCTGTGTCATATGGCCCTATCACGAATGTAGTTACCTGTGCTGAGTCCACCATAGGGTGTATCAAGCCCTAGGGTGCCAACCCCCGACACGAATCTAGCATGCAAAGTGTAAACCTACTGATGCCCAGTGCCTGCTTTTTCAACTCCGGACTACGTGCACGACCATAGTCCGCCTGAACCTACACTGGCGCACCAACTCAGCCGCCGTTCTGGTCACTTACAATCAGCCCAATAATCGTGCCCCACCCTGCCTAGTTCCAGGGTATCTTGATACATCTATGGGGTTACTGCTGAAATGGACCGCGTAACTAGGGTTTTCGTCCAACAGGTTAAGTGTTGTCATTTAAATACGTGACTTAACCCTTATCAGTCTAACATGTCAAGTTGGTTAAGTGCTGTCATTCAAGTTCGTGACTTAACCCGCTTACGTGTCATGTCAAATTGGCTAAGTGTTGTCATTCAAGTTCATGACTTAGCCCTACGAATCATGTGTCAAGTTGGTTAAGTATATTCAAGCGGTTCATGACTTAACCCTAACAAATCACCATGTCAAATTGTTTAAGTATATTCAAGCGGTTCATGACTTAACCCTACCAAATCATCGTGTCAAATTGGTTAAGTATATTCAAGCGGTTCATGACTTAACCCTACCAAATCATCGTGTCAACTTGGTTAAGTATATTCAAGCGGTTCATGACTTAACCCGCCCACGTATCATGTCAAATTGGTTAAGTATTATCTATATGTTCAAGTTGACTTAACCCTACCACGCGTCATGTTACATTGGTTAAGTGTTCTCCCTTGTGTCAACTTAACCCACCACTGTATGATGTCATATCGGTTAAGTGATATCAATTAATTCAAGTTAACTTAACCCACCCACTTATCATATTATGTTGGTTAAGTGCTATTAATCTACTCAACCGCACCCACTTGTCTAATTAACATGTTGTATTAGTTGAGTGTCCTCAATTTGCTTAACCCTGCCCACTTGTCAAATTAACATGTTAAAATGGTTAAGTGTTCTCAAGCAATCAAGTTCAGGTTTACTTAACCCACCCATTCATGTCATATTGGTTAAGTGTCAGTAGTCTAGTCATATTACTTAACCTTTCCATTCTTAGCATGTCTGTTTATTGGCATTAATTAGTTATTAATGCATCAACCACTCACATTAGACCTGTTGTTGCGGTCACTGGATATGCCGGGCGGTTCCGGGCAGAATTACACCACAACTCAGTCTAACCTCGGGTTTAAGCATGATATGACTAACTTCTCACATTGGATCTTATTATTTGCGGTCACTGGATATGCCGGGCGGTTCCGGGCAGAATTACACTGCAAACTCAACCCAACCTCGAGTTAGCCATGTTCATGTTCATGTTCATATTCATGCTCATGTTTCAACCACGTTCATATTTCCAGTTATATGCAAATTACCAAGTTCATAATTCACGTTTTTGCCCCAAACGTATTCCCGAAGTATTATCATAATTCACTATAAAGTTATGCCAAGTTATAACCTTTTATTTACAATACATGCCAACTACCCAAAACCCAACTTAGGCGCGTTCATATTAAACCTCTTCCAAGTCATAAATTATCATATATGTTTCTACTCCAAATTTTACATAATTAACGTATGCCCAAGTTCTAGGTTACATGTCAGTTTTACATATGCCCAATTCATACCGAATTCACATATGTTCAATTCATGCCATTTTACATGTGTGCCAATTTTATGCCAATTTACACATATCAAGTTTTAGCCAAATTACATATATCAAGATCCATGTCAAATTACATATGCTAATCCCCATTCTTGCAATTACCATTATGATGACAATACCCAAATATTCAATTTCATGTTAATGGTAGTAATACCAAATATCAAAAAAAAATTATGTTATGTCATCAATTCCACCAAACACATATATCCAAATAGGTATTATCCGAATATTTCCCTGTATTCAATCGTACGCAAATCGCGGTTTAGGCCTAGGTCCGAAATTGACCAAGGTTCATCAAAAGAAAATAAATAGGGGAAGATAGAATTTTGCATAAAAATAAGATCAGAGAGAAAAACATCATCACAGGCATGAAGATTACAACTTGATAATAATATCAACATGAATCAAGAAGACTGATTTACAACAGGCTGAGTAGATCATGAACTTGGCGTGAGAAAAGATAGACAAGTCTCAAAACTCAAGATTCAAGAAGCAACGGAAACAGATTTGAATCGATAAACATACTTAAAATCCAATTCCACTTTATTCCATGGCCATATTATAATTAAATATTTAAATCTAAAAGCAACTAGAACTTACAGATCTTGGACTGAGAAATTAAGATGCAGAAGTTGATTCTAGAAAGCAGTCGTTGAACGTTGAATCTCAATTTGATTGAAAATCCCCAATTTGCGAATCTTGCGTTGCTTTAAGAAGAAGGTAGAAGAACTCTCTAGATTTGATTAATTTTTATTTGAATCTTTGAAGAAGAAGAAGTCATGTCCATCAAGAATTTGTGCAGCATAAGGTTAGAGAAGAATGGTGCGAGGAGGAATGGGGATTAGGTGGGTTTATATAGGATTTGGAGAACGAATCTAGTCAGAAAATGTGTCTAAAAACATCAGAATGCACACAGTTCAAAAACTGGGTTTCGTCACCAGGTCGACCATAGTGTCGACCTGGTCCCTGGGAGGTCGACCATAGTGTCGACCCCCAGGTCAACCTGATCCTAGGAGGGAAATTTCCCGCCCAGCCTGCACTGTGGTTTGAATTCGAATTTCGAGCTGTTTTCGATTCTGAAAATTCCTGAAACTTCGGAGGGTCATTTCTCCCTCATACGGACTCTGTTTTTCGAAAACTCGGACTCGATTTCATGCAGAATTCCGAGACGAACACTATGGTGCAACCGTTTTCCCTGGTTCTTATTTTAAAAATTAATTATACCTTGATTTCTTTTTTTAACATGTTATTAAAATTCGGGTTGTTACATTCTCCCTTCCTTAAAGGATTTCGTCCCCGAAATCTTCAAGTTAAGAAGAATGTGTCCTACCATCCAATCATCCATCTACTCAATCATCAATCACAGGCATTCATTGTCCTTAAGAGATTTCTAATGGTGTATGAACATATGCAAGAAGTGTGCGTATATGTTCCTTATCTAATGCAAATGATCAGGCCTGATTGATCTTCTTAATGCAAAATATGTTTAGTGCCATGAATCCAACATGTATACAAATAGTCCTAGTCACATAAACACTATATGTGTGCACAAACATCCATCCATATGCAACATTCACATGATAACACATTCAATTTCATCCATAAACAAGTATAAACACTCATGCATATGCAATATGAAAGGTGACTGAGCCGATCTAGTGTCTAATGTGCGTGTATATGCATCCACGAGCCACCACTTGCAACCATCAATCATAACATGTCTCAAACACAAGTTTACACCCAATTGTTCCTACCTAAAGATATAGTCGAATGATAGAAGCAAGTAAAAACTTTGTGCCCATTAGGCAATGTCAAAACTGGAAATCTACGTCACATATATACTGATTAGGTGAAGAACTCCCTAAGCACCAGCCCCGAAGACCGAAATCAACATCAGATTGACACCAAAGAATTACTCAACCCAACCAATATATATGTTTATAGGAAACTAAGCATGATGGACTCCTTTTAGGTCACAAGAAACCCCTTTCTAAAACTAACCCATATCCTATAAAACCCAAAAAGTTTAGTCAACCCAACGAACACCCTCAAGCCCCAATATGTATTACTAACAGATGAGTCATACTACCTATGGGGTTTGCAACAGAAATAGGGTTGAGAATAGAACCGAGAGGATACATAAAAATAGCATGCAAGTAAGCTTTACAGGAAAAGAGGGATCAAGGATATACTCTTGAAAAGAGATATGATGCACGTATCTTGTCTTCGATCTTCTAAGTCGCATTTCCTTGAGCTTAACTCCATTATGCTTTGACCGTCTTTAACTTCACAATTTTGTAGCTTCTTAATTCTTGTTTCCAAAATATGAGTTGGAACTCATTTCACTGTTGCCTCTCGTTCCACTTTCACTTATTCTCCTTCTAGTATACTCGACTCAAACATAACTGCGTACTCATGTTTTCATGCAAGCTTTCCAAAATTCACTAGTGAATCCTGGATCTCGTTTACTCACTATAAGGTATTCCACGCATAAGAACTATCTCTCGAAAATAAACAGAAGTCAACCATGTTGCCAAATGTACTTACTAAGGTGATTTTCTATAACTCATGCATAAGCGAAATGAACCATCTGCCTTAGTGGCGAACACTACTTGAGCGGATCAATGAATGTATCAAGAGATTCTAGGTAACTAAGCATGGCAGAACCCTAAGGGTTACACTAGACTTCGAGGGCATAACCGAGGCAAGTCAAGAGTCTAACTACCCTCTTTTCATACTCGAGAATGGTATCATTTCTGGATAACCACTCCATCCCTAGAATCAAACCATAGCCCAAAAACATAAGCATTCCTTCTAAACTCAACACTTAGCATAGACATTCTCAAATCCAAACAAGTCATGAATAAATGAGCCGATTCCCTAACAGGATTTGAGACAAAAATGGGATCCTCTACCACACTAGTACTAAGGTGTAGAGACTCAACTATCGATGCAGAATTAAAAGGATGCGATGTACAAAAACAAAGTTCCCACGGTATGATATAAAAGAAAAGCTAAACTTTTAACAGAAACGTTACCACCTCTCTTAGGTATGCTAGTAGTGAGAGCATACAATTTCCCTCTCGACGATCTTGTCCTTGTCCCTTGTCCTTGTCCTATAATACTTAACTACATGTCCCTTTTTACCATACTAAAGATACTCTCTCTTGTCATGGGTTTTATTATTCCCTCACTTAGCCTCTTTCCTTTCGCCTTTTTCCTCTTTCGTGGATTAAGCCATATCAACAAGTTTCTCGTCCTTAGGCTTGTGTTCTTTATCCTCGTTCTTATTATCCTTGTATAGTTTGTTGGCCGGTTTCTCGAAAGCTACCTCCATCACACCACAACCCTACAAAGCTTGAAATAAGATTAGTCGCAGATGAAACTATTACGGCTACAGATGGAGGTTGGGCAATCCTTTGCCCTCCGACATGTGTCGTACGCCTACAAAACTATGGTGAAAAGAGAGAAAGAAGAGATTCAAGGAGAGAATCAAAAGATAGTGCATATGGCTTTGGGGAATATGCCTTTCGTAAAACAAAACTTTTATTAGAAAAATTCTTCTTTGTAAACATTTTGAAAATAATTTCAGAAGATTTTTAAAAGCCTTTGACCAGTCTGGTAACCTTCTGCTCTGATACCAAATGTAACACCCCACATCCGTTAAGGTCACTCTCAAAGGGAATGCCTTAACTTCAATGGAGCATTATGGGTATTGGAACAGAAATATTACAAGACAGACATATATAAAACAGCGGAAGGTAAATTAGAAGTACTTCAAATCATTTATTAAATATAATTGTTTACAATAAAAGCCCATCAACTTCCAATTCCCAATTACAAAGCTAAAATATCTGTCTTTCTCAAAAACAAAGAAGCATAAAAATAAATTGTGATATTCCCCAATAAAGCAAAGCAAGCCATAGCCAAGAGAAATCCAAGCCATACATGAAAGAGCCTTGGAGCTTGGTAAGATCCGAACTAAGCTGTATTCCCACCCTGCGAAACTGAGGGGGGGGATGGAAGAAAAAGAGGCGAAACAAAACGGGTCAGTCATAAAGACTGGGTAAGTCCTAATGACTTTGAGCATAAAAACAGGTAAGATAACATGTCATGAATAAACTGAAAATAAACATAAGCATGATGACAAGATAAGCTATAGGCACAATGAATCAAGTATAACATCCCATAATTCCTATCACGAGTAACATTACAAGGTTCCTACCCAGTATCACATTGAAAGGTTTCTATCAAGTATAACATCGCAATATTTCTAAGTTTCATCAGTAAAATATTTCAGTGACATCCATTTGCTCTGCACCACCTAACTAGCATCTCACAAGTGTCTTACATGGAATGTTTCGTATTCCTACTAGTGTTCCAACTAGTGTACTGTGTAACAAGGATCCTTAACCCCACTAGTGTCCCAACTAGTAGCCCGTGTTATATAATAAGGTGATCTCAACCCGTGTCATGTGTTGACTATAAAATGATCCCTTGCCCAATGTCATGAAATGACCCATTACTTGGTCCCACGAAACGATCTATTAATCGATCGGCTCCCTACAAGTCCTAGCTTGTTCATGTATCTGTGTCATACGGCCCTATAACGAATGTAGTTACCTGTGCTGAGTCCACCATAGGGTGTATCAAGACCTAGGGTGCCAACCCCCGACACGAATCAAGCACGCACAGTGTAAACCTACTGATGCCCAATGCCTGCTTTTTCAACTCTGGACTACGTGCATGACCATAGTCCGCCTGAACCTACACTGGCGCACCAACTCAGTCGTCGTTCTGGTCGCTTACAATCAGCCCAGTAATCGTGCCCCACCCTGCCTAGTTCCAGGGTATCTTGATACATCTATGTCGGTTACTGCTGAAATGGACCGCGTATCTAGGATTTCCGTCCAACAGGTTAAGTGTTGTCATTTAAATTCATGACTTAACCCTTTTCAGTCTAGCATGTCAAGTTGGTTAAGTGTTGTCATTCAAGTTCGTGACTTAACCCGCCTACGTGTTATGTCAAATTGGCTAAGTGTTGTCGTTCAAGTTCATGACTTAGCCCTACGAATCATGTGTCAAGTTGGTTAAGTATATTCAAGCGGTTCATGACTTAACCCTAACAAATCACCATGTCAAATTGGTTAAGTATATTCAAGCGGTTCATGACTTAACCCTACCAAATCATCGTGTCGAACTAGTTAAGTTTATTCAAGCGGTTCATGACTTAACCCTACCAAATCATCGTGTCAACTTGGTTAAGTATATTCAAGCGGTTCATGACTTAACCCGCCCACGTATCATGTCAAATTGGTTAAGTATTATCTATATGTTCAAGTTGACTTAACCCTGCCACGCGTCATGTTACAATGGTTAAGTGTTCTCCCTTGTGTCAACTTAACCCACCAGTGTATGATGTCATATCAGTTAAGTGATATCAATCAATTCAAGTTAACTTAACCCACCCACTTATCATATTATGTTGGTTAAGTGCTATTAATCTACTCAACCGCACCCACTTGTCTAACTAACATGTTGTACTAGTTGAGTGTCCTCAATTTGCTTAACCCTGCCCACTTGTCAAATTAACATGTTAAAATGGTTAAGTGTTCTCAAGCAATCAAGTTCAGGTTTACTTAACCCACCCATTCATGTCATATTGGTTAAGTGTCATTAGTCTTGTCATATTACATAACCTTTCCATTCTTAGCATGTCTGTTTATTGGCATTAATTAATTATTAATGCATCAACCACTCAAATTAGACCTGTTGTTGCGGTCACTGGATATGTCGGGCGGTTCCGGGCAGAATTACACCACAACTCAGTTTAACCTCGGGTTTAAACATGATATGACTAACTTCTCACATTGGATCTTATTATTTGCAGTCACTGAATATGCCGGGCGGTTCCGGGCAGAATTACACTGCAAACTCAACCCAACCTCGAGTTAGCCATGTTCACGTTCGTGTTCATATTCATATTCATGGTCATGTTTCAACCACGTTCATATTTCCAGTTATATGCCAATTACCAAGTTCATAATTCATGTTTTTGCCCCAAACGTATTCCCAAAGTATTATCATAATTCACTATAAAGTTATGCCAAGTTATAGCCTTTTATTTACAATACATGCCAACTACCCAAAACCCAACTTAGGCACGTTCATATTAAACCTCTTCCAAGTCATAAATTATCATATATGTTTCTACTTCAAATTTTACATAATTAACGTATGCCCAAGTTCTAGGTTACATGTCAGTTTTACATATGCCCAATTCATACCGAATTCACATATGTTCAATTCATGCCATTTTACATGTGTGCCAATTTTATGCCAATTTACACATATCAAGTTCTAGCCAAATTACATATATCAAGATCCATGTCAAATTACATATGCCAATCCCCATTCTTGCAATTACCATTATGATGACAATACCCAAATATCCAATTTCATGTTAATGGCAGTAATACCAAATATCTAATTTTTTTATGTTATGCCATCAATTCCACCAAACACATATATCCAAATAGGTATTATCCCAATATTTCCCCGTATTCAATCGTACGCAAATCGCGGTTTAGGCCTAGGTCCGAAATAGACCAAGGTTCATCAAAAGAAAATAAAAAGGGGAAGTTAGAATTTTGCATAAAAGTAAGATCAGAGAGAAAAACATCATCACAGGCATGAAGATTACAACTTGATAATAATATCAACATGAATCAAGAAGACTGATTTACAACAGGCTGAATAGATCATGAACTTGGCGTGAGAAAAGATAAACAAGTCTCAAAACTCAAGATTCAAGAAGCAACAGAAATAGATCTGAATAGATAAACATACTTAAATCCAATTCCACTTTATTCCATGGCCATATTATAATTAAATATTTAAATCTAAAAGCAACTAGAACTTACAGATCGTGGATTGAGAAATTAAGATGCAGAAGTTGATTATAGAAAGCAGTCGTTGAACATTGAATCTCAATTTGATTGAAAATCCCCAATTTGTGAATCTTGCATTGCTTTTAGAAGAAGGTAGAAGAACTCTCTAGATTTGATTAATTTTTATTTGAATCTTTGAAGAAGAAGAAGTCATGTCCATCAAGAATTTGCGCAGCATAAGGTTAGAGAAGAATGGTGCGAGGAGGAATGGGGATTAGGTGGGTTTATATAGGATTAGGAGAACGAATCTAGTCAGAAAACGTGTCTAAAAACATCAGAATGCACCCAGTTCAAAAACTGGGTTTCGTCACCAGGTCGACCCCCAGGTCGACCATAGTGTCGACCTGGTCCCTGGGAGGTCGACCATAGTGTCGACCCCCAGGTCGACCTGGTCCTGGGCAGGAAATTTCCCGCCCAGCCTGCGCTAGGGTTTGAATTCGAATTTCGAATTCGAATATCGAGCTATTTTCGATTCTGAAAATTCCTGAAACTTCGGAGGGTCATATCTCCCTCATACGGACTCCGTTTTTCGAAAACTCGGACATGATTTCATGCAGAATTCCGAGACGAACGCAATGGCGCAACCCATTTTCCCTGATTATTATTTTAAAAGTTAATTATACCTTGATTTCTTGTTTTAACATGTTATTAAAATTCGGGTTGTTACACTGATGTAAACAGTTGAAATAAGCAATGAAATGTTCTTCTGTTTGTGTTCCGATTCGTCTTGTCCTCAAAGCATCCGTGCTTTTCTTCATGGGGAAGTTCAGATCTTTATATTATTCTTCTATTCCAATATTACTTTCTTATCTTCTCTCATCCTCTAATTTTCTTTCTATTAACTTTATGCTATTCAGTATAACTTGGGTTGACTATGGTAGTTAAATGTCGACTTAAATTGTACGGAAAAGTGGGACATTACACATCTAGAATTTATTTCCAGATAAGCCATACTCATTTTTATCCTACATATTAGTTTGGGATTTCATTAAGAGGGCTTATATTATTTTTCCCCAAACAAATATCTTGATTGTGCTTTATTTTTCAATTTATTTAACTTATATTAGTTAAATTTAAAGCTCAAATCGTTTTTCCAACATTTATTTAAATGGGCTTAAGCATATTTCGATGTTTCAATTGAAATTATATAGTTTGAAACTCGAAAATAAACACCAGTGATGCTTAAGTCATCAACAGAATCATCCTCAAGCAAATAGAATGTGATTCTAATTCTATTTAGTATATTTAAGACGTCAAATATATGTTAGCAAGGCGTACATGCAAAATCATCTTATACTCGATAATCCAACCTCAATGTCAAATAAAATATTCAAACTCTTATTATAAGTTATAATCTTTCATAAGAAAATTTATATATATACAAATTTGTTCCTTTTTATGTATATTACTCTTCCACTTCATTCTAAGGCATTACTAACCCTATCTCTAATGAATTCTTCTTATAGGATATTACTAATCTATCTCTGATTAATTCTTTTATCTCATTTTAATGCGTCATAACTCTAAAGCTTTATAAACCAAATATATGGTACCATTTGTAATGACCTGAAAATTCCCACCTTTTGAATCAACCATAAGCCACACATGTCCGGCCCGAAATGACAGAAATCCTCAAATTGTTATGGGAATAAAACACATTAGAACAAAACACAAAATAACATTTCATTATTATTACAACAATATTACATCGGAGTACAATAATAAATCAGAACATAGTGCAATTATCAGAAAATAAGTTATAATACACAGCAGAAAAACCATGATTACATTCAGTAGAAGACTCTCGAATGATGTGGAGAAAGCTTTAGATTCAATCCAGAATCATGCTCAATAAAATATCTGCAAGACCAAAGCTGCCTGTAATGACCTGGAGATTTTCGACTCCGAAAATTGACATAAATACCAATGTCGATTATTTAGATATCGGAAATACCTGATCATTAATAGAAAGAAGTTAGAGGGTGAGAATATATAAGATAGAAAATTAGAATAGAAGGAGAGAAAGAGCACAATAACATCAGAGTAACACGATTCTCACAGCGGAACAAATAAAATATAGTATACAAAGTAACATTGAAACACAAATCTGTATTTGTATATTAGAGTACAACACTTACATCATAGCGGAAATAAACATGAGCTATATAATGCTGCTGAAGCCTCCTGCTCCAAGCTCCATCTAGTGTATCTGTAAATCCCGACTACTTGACTGCCCGTACAAATTTGGGCACCCAAGAGTTTAGGGAAACCAAAAAAAATAAACTCTGGGTCAGCCATGGGACTGGTGTGAGTAAACTCCAACCATTCGGTTTAACTTTTCAAAATCCTTTTCAAATAAATGATAATCGTAAGACCGATCCACACAAAAACACGGATGGTTTTTACCTTACGATAACCCAAAACATTTTCAAAATCAATACTTTTCTGATATTATAATAATGTCTAATCACAAGTAAATACAATCTACCAGAACGCTTGCATCTCACGCTCCACACATATATATATATATATATATATATATATATAGTATACAATCAAAACCGCGAGCACTTATTGGAGATTGGATTCCGACTATGACAAGGTAAGGAACCACATGCCGATAGTGTATCTCTAGAGAGGAATACACTGGGTTCAACAAGAACGTCTTGTAACCCGGCCACACATGACCGACCACTCATTTCTCTTGAGTGTATCGAATATATTGTCACCTACGGTTGCTAGCAACATAACCCTTCCCGGGAGATACAGAACCGAAAAAAAGCAACAAATATGAATATTTTCTAGATGGTGACAATACACCCTAATGGGGGCGACCCACATAGCCATGCTGCATGCCCGATTTTTGTCATTTCCCGGCTGATGAGGCTTGAGGTCATAGCGTATCTTTTGACAGATCACACCTCCATTTACTTTGAATGCCACATCATCATACCCGTCAAATCACAAATTGATTTCCATAAAAACACCTCGGGTATAAAGATAAGAGAAACGAATTCCTCCACACCAAACGTGGGTACGTTTGAAGTGATCAACTTACGTGATCCATTAGATATACTCTGTCAGACATTCATCCATACACGTTGTCCTGGGTCTGGACGAACCAAAGGCACTATTCTGTAAATCCATCTTAGGCAATTTCTAGCTAGGATCGTCAGAACAGCCCTTGATAAAATCCATCTTCAATTATCTTCATCACATTTGATTTGCGACGCTAATGCCCATAAGGAGTGGTTTTCAAAAAATGAATCTGATCCCGGTCTCTCCGTACTAACTACGGAAAATGGTCAAAAACTTTGATAATCGGGGATTTAACTATCAAAGAAAAATGTGTGTACAAACAACGGTCGTATTTCCAAATGGAAATCTTACCAAGCAAATCATCACTCAACACTGATCCCCTTTTTAATTAATTTATCATTCAATTGTTCATTTCCCCATTTCTGATCCTATATATTCATAAATTCTTATTTTCTAAGTTTAAAAAAAATATACGTTATTAATCATTGGAAACCATTTCCATATTTACTCCTATTTCTTATTTTCTATAATAAAAACATTTCTGATTTCTTATTTGGAAAACACTTCCAAAACTCCTTCATTGGATTTAAACAGATGTTTAAATGAAACATCGCTAAGCCAACTCGAACTATTAACACTTATTAACTAAATTCAATTAACTAACCTTTATTATCGAACCCGAACCGTTCCTTAGTTAAAAATGAAGTCAATCAAGTTGGGGTTAACTACCTCTCAGACCTTAACTGAACAACATTTCTAACCTCGAAATAGACAAAGCTCACCTTTTAAATCTTCAACAAACTTCCTTACGTAACTCTCGGATTCTATTTACGAATCCGCTTCCTTTATAGAATTCATTTGATTATAATAATAGTGTTATAATCCCATACTTCCGATATATATATATAATAACTTAAATATAACTTTTATTTATTTAATTTGGATAAATAAATAAATGATTTACTAAATAAATAAATATTGATTTAAAACCCAAAAAGTAAATAGTACTTTCCTATGTTCGATATAGTCGAATCCAAATGTATAATTCTCTCTAAAATAATCTCTATTTGATAACTCTTCTCTCGAATAAATTATATTCGATAACTCTTTTCCAAACAAACTATATTCGATAATCTCTCCTTCGAATAAACTATATTCGATTATTTCTCCTTCGACTAAACTATATTCAATAATTTCCTTCTTCGAATAAACTATATTCGATAATTTCCTTCTTCGAATAAACTATATTCGATAATTTCTAATTCGATTAACTCTAATTCGATTAACTCTAATTCAATTAACTCTAATTCGAATAACTCTAATTCGAATAACTAATATTTGATTAACTCAAATCTGATTAACTCTAATTCATTAACTCTAATATTTGATTAGCTCTAATTGATTAACTCTAATTCCTGTCTAATTCAAATTCTCATTTGAATTTCTATTTCAAAATCCCAGTTTCTTCTTTATAAATGTTTTAATTTATAAAATAACTATTTTAATCCATTATTCACATCGAATGAGAAAAATACTTCTTTTATATAATCACTCAAGTTTTATTTCGTATTTTAAAATAATACTCCATTTCCAAATTCTATTTATACTTCTATTCATAGAATACTTCATACGAAATCTCCCTTTCATTCTAACACTTATATCTCATTTATAATTCTCTTTATAATTGCTACATTCAATTTCAATATCAAATATCGGTGTTAAAACCGATTTTTACTTCTATATATAAATTCAAACTTATATGTTCAATTTATTTAATGATAAATAAATTTACTTAATTTATAAACTTATCTTCTCCATTTTGTCTGTTAAAACATATTTCTATTTAATTCTACTTTAAATTAATCTTTTCCATTTATCTGTTAAAAACAGATTTCCATTTAATATTTATTTTCCATTTATTTCCTTTTATAAAATTCTATTCATTTTGCATATATTTCCTTTTTCTACTTATTTTACAAATATTTCATGTATACAATTCTATTTATTTTATATAAATATTTCATTTATATAACTCTATTTATTTTACAAATAATCCCTTTTATAATTATATTTATTTTCCAAATATTTCCTTTTATAATTATATTTATTCCATATAAATATTCCCTTTTATATAAAATCCACTAATTTTATATAAATATTTTATTTTCAAAATACACTATAAAAATTCCCTTTCTACATTCCAGGATCACTTATGGTATTAAAATACCAAATCAAAAGGACCAATCATCATCCAAATACACATAATCAATACCACATCATATACCAGAATATATGAAAAACAGTAAAATAAATGTTGAGGAATCAAGTTGGATCCCTCCGACCTGTTTCCCTGCATCCACAGATGTTACATAATATAATTCACATCAATTTCATTTCAACATGAGATACTCTTATCAACAGAATCAATATTTAATTAAAGATATATAACTATATCGATATTTTCAACTAATCAATTAGTAGTTCAACCAACCAATCAACACACAACAATCAACCAATATGTATCAGTTCAAAAAATACTTTATGAAAATATAAACTGAGCAGAGTTAGTGAGATTTACTCACATTGGACGATCATCGTTAAATAATGATAACTGTCGGTTGATTCTGACAGACAATTCATTTCGCTATAAATTGTAATGAGCTCTAATTCATTCTCAGTCAGTTCCATTGCGAATCGTGCGACCATATGATTCCAAAGTGACGAACGGTTCGTAAAACTGATTATGTATGGACAAGATATCGCGTTAACAATTTTATAAAAATTTGAATTTTAAAATAAACTTTATTTTATTTATAAAATGATGGGCCTCGCCATTATCATATATCAACCCACATCATGTTGAACCCGCGCACAAGAAATAAACCACCCGCCTGCTACAGGGATCCTCCCTTTCTTCCTCAGTATGATTCACCGGCCAACTCATCGTTTCTTTTTCTTTTTTTCGTTTTTCTTTTCTTCCTTTTTCTTTCTTTTTCTTTCTTTTTCTTTTTAATCCATGCGTTGCTATTCCTTTACACGTCTTCCCAAACTTCCCCATCCTCCCTTCTTTTTACATGCATGAGCCCTCTTGCTTCTTCCCATAGATTCTAAAATGTTGCTTCTTTTTTTACTAAGTCCTCCATATTCTACTATAAAACACGTCATTCCACTGTTGTGAGATTTTAACTCCCTTCTCAATCCCACACTCCGTTCACTCAATCAACCCCTTCGCCACAAATGAACTCGGTTCCGTCCTTGACCTCCTTCCAAGTCACATACACGCACAGGAGCTTCCCATCCTCTAGTTCATATCAGTCATCACAACTTCATCCTTCCCCGAACTCTATTGTCCTACCACCGAACCAAACACATTCAGTATCAAACCCGCAATGGCATTCAGACATACATGCGCCATTTACCCAGATCTTGCTCACAGACCTTATCCCACCTCGCAACTCCCTCACGTATATGACTAGCGCCAGTAAACTGCAGGTAGGACTAAGCTTCTACTCTCGCCATTTAATATACGTTCATTTCATGATTACTAGTGGGTGGTTTACTTTGTTTTCATCATCTCCCGTAAGGTGTTGGCTTTAGTTTTATTTTTAAAGCCATTTAAAAGCTCACGCATGGACTGAGATGGGGGTCTACAAACCGCTAGTGTATTTATAGAGTTAGAAACGTGCTCGCCAAGGGAAAAATGAAGTACACCATGCATGTTCAGATCTGCGTGAATTAAGGGGTGGCATGTAAGCTTCAGTTGGTGATAGGAAATACTAGAGTGTCTGCACTGTCACATCTATGCGCTGAAAATCCGTAGGTAGTTGGTGCTTTTAATACTTAGTTGTTAAGTTTTCAGTCGGCAGTAGCATGTGCAGAAATATCTAAGCCTATGTTTCATGCCTAGTTTGAAAGTGTCATGTGATGTCCATGGGGTATCAGCTAATCCATAGATAGTTGGAACTTGGGTTGCGAGGTGACAATTCATTGTTACTTAGTTGTGAAGAAAAGTAAAAAGGACACACATTTGATTGAAAGGGGACGTGAAGTATCCTTTCATAAATACAGTAGGTTGTATGCGCATGTAGCTTTCTTTGTAGGCTACTATGAGTATATTAATGGAATTTCCTTTGCCATGAAGTCATAAAAGCAAAGAGGGTCTGTACACATTTTTCTTAGTAGTTAGAACGTACAGACTAGTTTAACATATAGGTTTATACTAGCATTTAGTATCTTGACATTATGATTTGATTTAGCGTAGATTTATTTTGTTTCCAAAATGAAGATTTTTTTTTTTAATTTATTTTGCGGTCTCCGTTACATAAAATTTCATTGTAGTAAGGACCGCAATAGACAGAAATAAACATAGCGTTGTATTCAGCAAAGTGCTACGATCCCAAAAATATAATAATATAGGTCCGTTAACTTATTCTATGAAACCCCAAAATGTTGACATAGGGTGCAAAATACTCCAAAATAAAAAGTGCTTATTTTCCAAAATAAAAATTACGGAAAAATTCTAAAAATTAAATTATGACTACGTCTTAAAGGATTTGCCCAAATTCGAATCCAATAATTAGTTATAATTAAATATATCGTTATGGCTTATAACAATTCCATAACGACTATTTGAAAATTTGATTTAGACATAACTTACAATCTATAGAGCAAAATCTTCATTCTTCTCTTCCATTAGAAAAATACAGTTCAATAGATTTAAACGTTTCTTGTTTCATAGAAATCCGATTTAAAATGGATTTTGTATATTCGTTTAAAGTTCGAATCTCCAAATCATGAACTGCCATGCCATTTCGAGCTCGATTATAATTATAATATAAATTATACTTTCAACTGACATTTATAAATAAATTCGTTGATATAATTCAATTTTAAACTGAATTATATATTTTAAATTGTCCACTAGACACAATATTGTCAATTCATTAATTCCGACTATTTAGGAATTATATTATTCTATTATTTATTTTAATTAAATATTAAATATTATTTAATTAAACAACCATTTAAATCTCTAAATCACTATTTAAATAATTAAATTAATTAATTGTTATACCATAAAAATACGGGACGTTATAATCTTCCCCCCTTAAAATATTTTCGTCCTCGAAATTGCTAAGGTAGAGAACAACCATATTAACTGGGTTAAAATTATTTATTTACTTCTTAACTTCGGTTTCACTAAACCAATTTATTTTAATTAAATATTAATTCATTTTTATAAACGAAAATTTTCAAAAATTCTGAAAATTTTCTAACACCCTAAATTTTCGAAAAAATTTCGCTAGCTCCTCTTTTGTACGGGTCAATCGGTATAACTACAACTTGCCTCTCTAGGCCTTCTCCAACCCAAAACAAAATCAAATAGCCAAATGGCTTGCCAAATCGGCTCATAAATCACCAAACTCATATTAAAATAAACATGTACCTTTTTGTCGAGCATATCATTATATCCCTTCCATCTGCCACCAATTCTGCATATACCAATATCATTCCAATCAACTGCGATCAATTTATCCTTAACACAGTTATTCGTTAATAATAGCCAAATTCCGTTCCAAACTCGTTCCTGATCCCAAACTCTTAACTCACTAACCCAATATCATTTCAAAATCGAGTTCCATTCTCGATTCCAAACTTATACTCCCCTAATCTAGTTCCATTTTAAATTCCAGTCTCATAATTCAAATTTTTCTTGATATTAGTCTAATCCAACTCAATTTCAACTTAACTGATTTCAATTCAATTTGAGCTTGCTTTCACAAATTTTTATTTAATTTTTTTTATTTCAATCTTTACCTGGGAGTTTCAAATAGTTTAGCTTTTCCAAAAATCAAATATCCTTGTCTGGAATTTTGAAATAACTTGTTTTTCTCAAAACAATTCAAAAACAATATCTTTGGTAGTAATCCGTCACTTACAACTCGAAAATGAACACAGATGATGTGGCCAGCATCATCAGAATTATTTCCCAGCGATCAAAGTGAGTTCAATACTATATCAATTTCAAAAATCAATTCCTAAACACCTCCATTTTGAAACAATTCAAAATACCCTTCGCAATGCTTGTAAACAAATTAAAATCTCCGAGGATTTTAAAATTCTCATATATTTGATCTAGATTCATATAACAACACTTATTCAAGTTTCCAAAGTTTTAATTCCGATTCTGATTTTAATTTCAGATTTAACTCATATGATACCATATACTACACTTATATGAATTCCGATTGGTTATTTACGTAACCATTTCAATTATAACCTTATCTGATTATAATAAAAACCAACACATCCAATATACTCTTATATTTTCAATATCTATACTTTCTTTTATATCAAACTATAATTTAGGAAAAATTATTTCATTTACCCATTTTTCAAAACATATCGTGTCGGTTCATCGGATACAAGTATTTAGAAACTCCTATCAATACAGTGGATCAAACTGATCAACTTATAAACAACTCAACCAATAAATCTCCACAATATAAAATTATTTTTATAGAAATATACAAATATGTTCACTCGTATATATATACTCAACTCAATCTAGGGTATTACTAACCCCATCTCTACTGAGTCACGCCACAGAGCCAAGGTAAACACTTAACCTTCAGCTCTGATACCACTGTAACGACCCGGAGATTTTCAACTCCAAAAATCGACACAAATACCAATGTCGACTATTCAGATATTGGAAATACCTGATCATTAATAGAAAGAAGTTAGAGGGTGAGAATAGATATGAAAGAAAATTAGAATAGAAGGAGAGGAAGAACACAACAACATCATAGTACCACGAACCTCACAGCGGAACGAATAAAATATAGTATAAAATGTAACAATGAAACACAAATATGTATTTGTATATTATAGTACAATACTTACATCACAACGGAAATAAACATTAGCTATATAATGCTGCTAAGCCTTCTGCTCCAAGCTCTATTTAGTGTATCTGCAAATCTCGACTACTTGACTGCCCGTACGAATTTGGGCACCCAAGAGTTTAGGGAAAACAAAAGAAAATAAACTCTGGGTCATTCATGGGACTGGTGTGAGTAAACTCCAACCATTCGGTTTAACTTTTCAAAATTCTTTTCAAAGAAATGATAACCGATCCATACATAAACACGGATGGTTTTTACCATACGATAACCCAAAACATTTACAAAATCAATACTTTTCTGATATTATAATAATGTCTAATCACAAGTAAATACAATCTAGCAGAACGCTTGCATCTCACGCTCCACATATATATAGAGTATACAATCAAAACTGTGAGCACTTATTGGAGATTGGATTCCGACTATGACAAGGTACGGAACCACATGCCGATAGTGTATCTCTAGAGAGGAATACACTGGGTTCAACAAGAACGTCTTGCAACCCGGCCACACATGACCGACCACTCGTTTCTCTTGAGTGTATCGAATATATTGTCACCTACGGTTGCTAGCAACATAACCCTTCCCAGGAGATACAGAAGCGAAAAGAAGTAACAAATATGAATATTCTCTAGATGGTGACAATACACCCTAATAGGGCGACCCACATAGCCATGTTGCCTGCCCAATTTCTATCATTTCCCAGTTGATGAGGCTTTAGGTCATAGCGTATATTTTGACAGATCACACCTCCATTTACTTTGAATGCCACATCTTCATACCCGTCAAATCACAAATTGATTTCCACAAAAATACCATGGTTATAAAGCTAAGAGAAACGAATTCCTCCGCCACCAAACGTGGGTACGTTTGAAGCGATCAACTTACGTGATCCATTAGATATACTCTGTCAGACATTCGTCCATACATGTTATCCTGGGTCTGGACAAACCGAAGGCACTATTCTGTAAATCCATCTTAGGCAATTTCTACCTAGGATCGTCAGAACAGCCCTTGATAAACTCTGTCTTCAATTATCTTCATCACATTTGATTCGCAACGCTAATGCCCATATGGAGTGGTTTTCAGAAAATGAATCTGATCCCGGTCTCTCTGTATTGACAACGGAAAATGGTCAAAAACTTTGATAGTCGGTGATTTAACTATCAAAGGAAAACGTGTGTACAAACAATGGTCGTATTTCCAAATGGAAATCTTACCAAGAAAATCGTCACTCAACATTGATCCCCTTTTTAATTAATTTATAATTCAATTGTTCATTTCCTCATTTCTAATCCCATGTATTCGTAAATTCATATTTTCTTAGTTTAAAAAAATATACGTTATCAATCATTGGAAACCATTTTCATATTTACTCCTATTTCTTATTTTCTATATTAAAAACATTTCTGATTTCTTATTTGGAAAACATTTCCAAAATTCCTTCACTGGATTTAAGCAGATGTTTAAACAAAACATCGCTATGCCAACTCGAACTATTAACACTTATTAAATAAATTCAATTAACTAACCTTTACTATCGAACCCTAACCATTCCTTAGTTAAAAATGAAGTCAATCAAGTTGGGGTATAACTACCTCTCAGACCTTAACTGAACAACATTTCTAATCTCGAAATAGACAAAGTTCACCATTTAAATCTTCAACAAACTTCCTTACGTAACTCCCGGATTCTATTTACGAATACACTTCCTTTATAGAATTCAATTGATTATAATAATAGTGTTATAATCCCATTCTTCCGATATATAAATATAATAACTTAAATATAACTTTTATTTATTTAATTTGGATAAATAAATAAATGATTTACTAATAAATAAATCTTGATTTAAAACCCGGAAAGTAAATAGTACTTTCCTATGTTCAATATAGTCGAATGCAAATGTATAATTCTCTCTCGAATAATCTCTATTCGATAACTCTTCTCTCGAATAAACTATATTCGATAACTCTTTTCCGAACAAACTGTATTTGATAATCTCTCCTTCGAATAAACTATATTCGAGTATTTCTCCTTCGAATATACTATGTTGAATAATCTCCTTCTTCGAATAAACTATATTCGATAATCTCCTTCTTTGAATAAACTATATTCGATAATTTCTAATTCGATTAACTCTAATTCAATTAACTCAAATTTGAATAACTAATATTCGATGAACTCTAATTCATTAACTCTAATATTCGATTAACTCTAATTGATTAACTCTAATTCCTATCTAATTCAAATTCTCATTTGAATTTCTATTTCAAAATCCCAATTTCTTCTTTATAAATGTTTTAATTTATAAAATAACTATTTTAATCCAATATTCAGCTCGAATGAGAAAAAAATACTTCTTTTATATAATCACTCAAGTTTGATTTCGTATTTTAAAATAATACTCCATTTCCAAATTTTATTAATACTTCTACTCATAGAATTCTTCATACGAAATCCCTTTTCATTCTAACACTTATATCTCATTTATAATTCTCTTTATAATTGCTACATTCAATTTTAATCTCAAATATCGGTGTTAAAACCAATTTTTACTTCTATATATAAATTTAAACTTGTATATTCAATTTATCCAATGATAAATAAATTTACTTAATTTATAAATTTATCTTCTCCATTTTGTCTGTTAAAACAGATTTCTATTTAATTCTACTTTAAATTAATCTTTTCCATTTATCTGTTAAAAACAGATTTCCATTTAATACTTATTTTCCGTTTATTTCCTTTTATAAAATTCTATTCATTTTATAAATATTTCCTTTCCTAATATCCTATTTATAAATATTTCCTTTTCTATTTATTTTACAAATATTTCCTGTATACAATTCTATTTATTTTATATAAATATTTCGTTTATATAATTCTATTTATTTTACAAATAATCCCTTTTATAATTATATTTATTTCCCAAATATTTTCTTTTATAATTATATTTATTCCATATAAATATTCCCTTTTATATAAAATCCACTAATTTTATATAAATATTTTATTTTCAAAATACACTTTGAAAATTGCCTTTCTACATTCCAGGATCACTTATGGTATTAAAATACCAAATCAAAAGGATCAATCATCATCCAAACACACAAAATCAATAACAGATTAAATACCACATCATATATCAGAATATATGAAAAACAGTAAAATAAATGTTGAGGAATCCAGTTGGATCCCTCCGACCTGTTTCCCTGCATCCACAGATGTTACATAATATAATTCACATCAATTTCATTTCAACATGAGATACTCTGATCAACAGAATCAATATTTAATTAACAATATATATAACTATATCGATATTTTCAACCAATCAATTAGCAGTTCAACCAACCAATCAACACAAAATAATCAACCAATATGTATCAGTTCAAAAAAAACGTTATGAAAATATAAACTGAGCAGAGTTAGTGAGATTTACTCACATCGGACGATCATCGTTAAATAACGATAACTGTCGGTTAATTCTGACAGACAATTCATTTCGCTAAAAATTGTAATGAGCTCCAATTCATTCCCAGTCAGTTCCATTGAAAAGCGTGCGACCATATGATTCCAAAGTGACGAACGGTTCGCAAAACTGATTATGTATGGGCAAGATATCGCGTTAACAATTTTATATAAAAATTTGAATTTTAAAATAAACTTTATTTTATTTATAAAATGATGGGCCTCACCATTATCATATATCAGCCCACACCATGTTGAACCTGAGCACCAGAAATAAACCACCCGCCTGCTACAGGGATCCTCCCTTTCTTCCTCAGTATGATTCACCGGCCTGCTCATCGTTTCTATTTTTTTTCGTTTTTCTTTTCTTCCTTTTTCTTCCTTTTTATTTATTTTTCTTTTTAATCCATGCGCTGCTATTCCTTTACACGTCTTCACAAATTTCCCCATCCTCCCTTCTTTTTACATGCATGCGCCCTCTTGCTTCTTCCCATAGATTCCAAAACGTTGCTCCTCTTTTTCACTAAGTCCTCCACGTTCTACTGTAAAACACATCATTCCACTGTTGTGAGATTTTAACAACCTACTCAATCCCACACTCCGTTCAATCAATCAACCCCTTCGCCACGAATGAACTTGGTTCTATCCTTGAACTCCTTCCAAGTCACATACACGCACATGAGCTTCCCATCTTCTTGTTCATGTCAGTCAGCACAACGTCATCCTTCCCCGAACTCTACTGTCCTACCACCGCACCAAACACACTTGCATGTCCTCTTCACGCTTTCAGTATCAAACCTGCAATGGCATTCATACATACATGCGCCATTTACCCAGATCTTGCTCACAGACCTTATCCCACCTCGCAACTCCCTCACGTATATGACTTGCGGCAGTAAACTGCAGGTGGCACTAAACTTCTGCTCTCTCCATTTCATATATGTTAATTTCTTGATTACTAGTGGGTGGTTTACTTTGTTTTCATCATCTCCCGTAAGGTGTTGGCTTTAGTTTTATTTTTAAAGCCATTTAAAAGCTCACGCATGGACTGAGATGGGGGTCTACAAACCGCTGGTGTATTTATAGAGTTAGAACCGTGCCCGCCAAGGGAAAAATGAAGTACACCATGCATGTTCAGATCTGCGTGAATTAAGGGGTGGAATGTGAGCTTCAGTTGGTGATAGGAAATACTAGAGTGTCTACACTGTCACATCTATGCGCTGAAAATCCATAGGTAGCTGGTGTTTTTAATACTTAGTTGTTAAGTTTTCAGTCAGTAGTAGCATGTGCAGAAATATCTAAGCCTATGTTTCATGCCTAGTTTGAAAGTGTCATGTGTTGTCAATGGGGTATCAGCTAATCCATAGGTAGTTGGAACTTGGGTAATGAGGTGACAATTCATTGTTACTTAGTTGTGAAGAAAAGTAAAAAGAACACACATTTGATTGAAAGGGGACATGAAGTATCCTTTCAGAAATACAGTAGGTTGTATGCGCATGTAGCTTTCTTTGTAGGCTACTATGAGCATAGGGTATGATGGAATTTCCTTTGCCATGAATTCTTAAAAGCAAAGAGGGTATGTACACAATTTTCTTAGTTGCTCGAACGTACAGACTAATTTAACATATAGGTTTATACTAGCATTTAGTATCTTGACATTATGATTTGATTTAGCGTAGATTTATTTTGTTTCCAAAATGAAGTTTTTTTAATTTATTTTGCGGTCTCCGTTACATAAAATTTCATTGTAGTAAGGACCGCAACAGACAGAAATAAACATACCGTTGTATTCAGCAAAGTGCTACGATCCCAAAAATATAATAATATAGGTCCGTTAACTTATTCTATGAAAACCCGAAATGTTGATATAGGGCGCAAATTTGTGTCGATCGGGAATTTCGCTCGGTCCGAACCAGTCGCTAAACCGACCCAGACCATTCGAAACGCCCTATCGTTTGAGAACACGACAAATCAGAACGCAGACGGAAGAACATTTCATTGTATATTACAACAATGCATCATAATACAAGAATATACAGAGTATAAATGAATATTACACAGAAATATCAGAGATTTAAATTACATTTAAATACATTGCAGCGGAAAATAATACAATACACAACTAGAAGGAGATATACGGATACAAAGCTTTCCGGATATCGTTCCACCTGTAAACCAGGATCCTGTGAATATAAATCTGCAAAACCAAAACTACTAGCTGCCCGCATCAAAATAAGGGCACCCAGAGTTTAGGTTAAAACAATAAACTCCAGGTCAGTCATGTGACTGGTGTGAGAACTAAAACAGTTATAAATCTTTAATTTAAAGTTAGGTAAATCAAGGGACCACGCCGTATAACACGGAACGGGTTTCCTCCCCAGAATACCAGTGCATAAAACAAACAGCGCAATGCTAAATAAAGAAAAATGAAGCTGTTATAAGACCCAGATCCTATCACACAATGCAACGCAAGCCGGGGGATAGGGTTTTCCCTTATAACAGCCAAAGAATGCTTGATACGTTTAAAACAAATCATTTGATACTATTATAAGTGCATAGTGTATAAAACAACTTCAAATCATAAGTATCAATCATAGGCGGCATGGGTACCATATATCATGTCGCCATACTAGTTCTACAATTAAAACCGCAAAATCACGTATTTGGAAGTTGGATTTCCATCTATGAACCGAGGCCAGGGATCGTCCTCTACCGATTCGAGACTCTCTAGCCCGAGCCTCAGGAACAGCCGCAACTGCCCCATGGAGCGACAGGGCCGGTCCACCGATGTGGATTATAGTGCCTGAACAATACGTTTCCCCGCCCTTTGGGGCGTAAATGAGCCAACGAATGACTCCATCGGACCCGGATCGTCCGATCTAACCGAGGCGCCTCGCAACAGCAACAACCACACAGGTGAAAAGTATATAAATGTCAGGGCTGGTAGGTCACTGACACCACCCTAGCTAGAAAGAAACGCATGCCCTCCCTGAGGTCCTCTCCCGTTTTTGGTTCACAACCGGGGTGCGAAACTCGCGAAGTAAACGTTACACAAAGCTACGCCACAAAGGCCGTGCATCGATCATCAACCACAAGACTTTGCTTTTCAACAGAAGCCTTGATCATTTGCATCTTAGCATGCCACACAGGCAATTCACTCCATGCGTTTGATATCCATCAATATATAACCCCTAAGCTCGTACGTCTCAGAGAAGGACGTTAAGCAAGAAAATAAATTCTCCGCCGCCAAACAGATATATATTTAATAGAGATCAATCACACGGACTAAAATCCAATGTCAGACACACAGTCCATTTGCAAGTCCGTTCTGGGTCTGAACGAAACCGGAGGCACCTAGTACCCCGCATATCCATCGATCTCCAAGTACGTCTGGACGATCACCAACTGTTTCCATCTTCTTGGGTGTACAACCCAATCAAGATCATCAGTAATCACCCAAACGACGTGAAGACCTCCGGTCTTCGACCATCGTCTTCATCTTCGACTTATCGTCGTATCAGTTATTCAGAATGGGATAAACCCGGTCTTTCCGAATAACTCGCATATATTTTAAATAAGTGTTACACAAACACAACATACGCCTCATTCCAATTCATCAGTCACTAACCGTAAATTAATCAAGAGAATAATTTCCCAAATATTAACCCCGAAGGCCGAAACCAACATCAGATCAATATCCAGAAAACCATTCTGCTTGGCTAACCGACAGTTAGTTTCTAAATTTCACATTCATAGGGAAAGGTTCCCATTAATTTTATCCAAGATAAATTCCTTGAATTTATTCTTTAATCTATCCTTTTGAATTTCGATTCAATTAGTCGGGATTAACGAAACTTACCGAAGTAATCGTTTGTTTTAATTTCCCAATCCCAACCTGTTCATCCCATGAAGTGAAACTGGTTATACTTCATATCTAACACCACGGTGTTATCGGTAAGTTCAATTACCATTTCACGTTCAAATCTAATTAAAGATTTAGCTAACGCCTGGAGCAAAACTGGTGATACTCCATTCTCGATTTTTTTCAATCTAATTAAAGATTCATTAAAACTCCACTTAGTTTTAATCTGTGACTGGGTTAAAGAATCAGTGTCATTTAAAACACGGTTCACGATAAACCCATAATCACATCACATTAATTATCGGGTTAAAGAACAAGTGTTATTTAAAAACATTGTTCACGATAAACCCAAAAATCAATATCAATTCAATTTCAATTAAATATTATTTAATTGGTACACTTCATTAAATCTAAATAAAAAGATTTAATCTTTTATCAACTGGGTTCAAGAACAGTGTTAGTGAAGACACCATTCACGACAAACCCAAATCACATTTGATATTCCAATACAAGGCTCTGAATAGAAAATATATCGGCTTATATTCAATATCAAATTCTACGATTAACAAATGTCGTATTGGAAATAACGATATATATATATATATATATATCTTTCAAATTTCCATAACAACATCTGTATAATCACGAAATCCAACATCAAAATATGCTGAAGACAATTTCGATTCAAATCCATTCCAATGCAATCATTGGAAATTCTGGTTATTTTCAAAATCATTTCAAATTCAATTTATTTATTTAAAAATAAATAGAATTATAATTCTAGTTCAAAACTAGTTCATTTCGATAAAAATCTATTTTTATCTTTTCAAATATGGAGTTTTTCATCCCAATTCTTTCTAAATCATTTCTTATGATTTTACACAAATTATTACTATTTTTAATAATTTTATCAAGGCCCGTACAGTCGATTTCCATCAACGGTCATCGAACTGCACTTGCAGCGACCTTTTTCAAATTTGATTTGGACATAACTCCAAATCCAACCATTAGATTTCAAATTTCTAATATTCGTTAGAAAGCACTTTTCGATACGAACCCAACGGTTCTAGTTTTAGGAGAATCCGATGGTCGGATCTCCCGTAATGTCCGTTTGAAATAAATGGTCGAAATTCACGAACTGCCGCGGGGCGGCGCGTTCTATTCAGGCCATTATATTAAATATATAATATATATTTCGTCGATTTCTATTTAAAACGAATTTTTATAAATAGTTTTTAAATTCGTTTCAAAAACAATTTCAACTTCTATTTCAATTTAAATCAAAATTGAATTTTTTCTTATAAATTCGTTTTAAAATTCATTTCTATTCAATTCAAGTTTCAATTCAATTTGAATTCATTTCACTTCGTTTTAAATTCAATTCGAATTCGTTTTCAATTCAATTCATTTCGAAATCGTTTTATATTCTATTCCTTTCGAAATCACTTTATATTCAATTCATTTCGAAATCGCTTTATATTCAATTCATTTCGAAATCGCTTTATATTCAATTCATTTCGAAACCACTTTCAATTCAATTCATTTCGAAATCACTTTCAATTCAATTCATTTCGAAATCGCTTTATATTCAATTCATTTCGAAATCACTTTCAATTCAATTCATTTCGAAATCGCTTTATATTCAATTCATTTCGAAATCGCTTTCAATTCAATTCATTTCGAAATCGCTTTATATTCAATTCATTTTCGAAATCACTTTATATTCAATTCATTTCGAAATCGCTTTATATTCAATTCATTTCGAAATCGCTTTATATTCAATTCATTTCGAAATCGCTTTATATTCAATTCATTTCGAAATCGCTTTATATTCAATTCATTTCAAAATGAATAAAACCGATATAAATATCGTTTACGTCAAAATGGCGTCAATCTAATCAACACGGCTTCATATATTCCTATTTTAAAATATTCTATTTCGAATATTTCTATCTCAAATATTTCTTTTCAAATATTTCCTTTTTCAAATATTCCTTTTCAAATATTCTATTTCTAAACTGGAATGAGGCCCAATCAATTACCATATAATGTTAATTATATGGATTTTCTACAACACATGTATATATCACCAACGATGAATAATCAACCATCATCCAAAGTGCATTCTACACTGTATAAGCATCAAATATAAATATTCAACGCTTATAACAGTTTGTCAATCTATCGATCGACATACAACTAAACAATCGGGATTAGTGTACGTCAAATATCATCCCAATACCCGTGTGGGGTTTCAAGCAAACCAACACAGATTTTTATTTGTGCAGTTGGGCGATGTGTAAAATTTATCGTCTCAATCAATGTCCTTCAAATAGGTGTACATAAACAAACCGTCCGGTTTGTAAATGAATATTTATTTATTCACATTCACGTTAAAAATTATATTTTTAACGATCAAACTATTTTATTCAACCTATGAATATTCTATTCGGTTCATTTATTAAATAAATTGTTATCTTTATTTTTCTAACTTATTTTTAGAAAATTTCGGCGGCATAACGACACGATACTAGAAACGGGACAAGGCTTAGCCTTATCCCCGGTCTAGTGAAGGCCCACGCCATTCACACATCAATCAAATCAATTTCATTTCACCAAACAATTCAATCCAATCAAATAATCTAACTAATTTTTGCAATCAAACAAACAAGTCCATGGTCTGTGGACGATTGTGTCGGGTGCTACTAAGCACCGTCTGTTTCCTAGTATATATATAACTAGAAAAAGAAATTGAAGAGTGAGAAGTTCTCACCAATAGCTATCCTAACTCCACGGCATTTCTAATGCAGGAAATCTTCACTGTTCTCGTCTCTTATCACTTTCGTTGCCCGTAGTCTCTACATATATAAAAATTGAATTTTGACTTCGCTATTCAATATATAAAAATTGAATTTTTACTTCGCTATTCAATATATAAAAATCGAATTTTTACTATGCTATTCAATATATAAAAATCGAATTTTTACTATGCTATTCAATATATAAAAATCGAATTTTTACTTCGCTATTCAATATATAAAAATCGAATTTTTACTACGCTATTCAATATATAAAAATCGAATTTTTACTATGCTATTCAATATATAAAAATCGAATTTTTACTATGCTATCAATATATAAAAATCGAATTTTTACTATGCTATTCAATATATAAAAATCGAATTTTTACTATGCTATCAATATATAAAAATCGAATTTTTACTATGCTATTCAATATATAAAAATCGAATTTTTACTTCCTATACTTTATAAAAATATAGTCTTTCTCGTGAACGAAAATCCTGTTCATTTTCAAAAAGAATGCAAACTTTGTTTTCAAAGCTAATTCAGATTTTGTTTTCTTGTCAAACTGATTCTTTTACAATGTATTAAATTAAATAAAAACTGAACTTTTTCCAATGTATTCAATTAAATAAAAACTGAACTTTTTCCAATGTATTCAATTAAATAAAAACTGAACTTTTTCCAATGTATTCAATTAGATAAAAACTAATATAATTAATGAAGTAGCTAATTAGATTTTCAATCACCTCACTCTTCTGCAAGTCGTTCCAGGACTGTCGAAGCATCCAAGCCCATATCGCGAATTTAGGGTTCCTTCTCGCCGATCATCCAAGCCGCCGTACCACCATCGTCGCCTGCCCCTCGGAGCGTCGGAGTGTCAGCCCCCTCCTCTAGTGCCAGCGTGGCACTCGCACTTCCCAGGGCCCACCAAAACTCGCGCGAACTCTCCCCGTTTGCCCCGCGATCTCGAACGCTTCACCCCACCAAACCCGATCCCCTCTGTACGAAACTGAGGAGGATGGAAATCCCTTCGATTTCCCCTTGAAGGCTTTGATTTTTTTATTGAATGGATTTAAAGAATAGAGAGGAGAAAGGATCGAGCGGATTTCGCCGTGTACTGAATGGAGGGAGGCGTGATTTTCTAGAGGTTTGACTAAGGAAGGGGTTTGACCAATCATTTAGGGTTTGGGAGGATATATAGGTTATTTAAAATATTATTTAATCCGTTTTAAAGTTCAAAATCGTCATGAACTTCAAATCAAATCCAACGACTGTCGCCTCTAGCTAATTACCCCCATTCCGAACACAATGGAATATGTATCCTAAGCCGATTCGATTATTTCGACCAGTTTCCGTTAAATTTAAAATATAAATCTGTATATTCAATTTTAAACGTACATTTCAATTTACCTGGGCCACATACTAACTCAGAAAATTTCAGAAAAATTATTTCTAGCTTCGTATTGACGATACGGTCATAACAAAACTAGTTTCGTCGAATTCTGAGACCGTTTGAAAAATGGCCAATTTCCAGTCGATTAAAATCAACTAAAACTGGTCAAACGCGTTTTCCTTTGTCACGCTCACATATTGCTTCGAAAAATTATGAAATTTGGAATCTAGCAATAACTTTACACCACGGACCCAACAAAAGTGGTTTCGTCGAAATCCGAGGTCGTTTGCAAAATTTCCATTTTTAAGGGCCTGAATTCCATAGCGACTATTCAGAATTTTCAATTGGACATATCTTTTGATTCCCGCTATGAAATTCCAATTTTTCGGATTTGTTGGAAAGATATCATCAAATAGATCCTATTATTTTTGGTTTCACTTAAATCCGGTTTGTTATGCTCCCGGTATGTTCAATTGAAGTTTGAAATCGAATTATCGAACTACCGCGCCATTTTCAATTCTATTTATAATTATAAATAAATAGTTATATTCTAACGACGACGTATATAATATATACGTCGAATTCTATTCAAAATAAATTTCTCGTCAATTATTATTTAAAATAATCATTTTAAATAATCAAAATTCGCTAAAATTGCCAAAATAAAATTTTTTAAACTGGCCCAGATTTTCGGGTTGTTACAATCTCCCCCACTTATAACTTTTCGTCCCCGAAAAGGAACAAAGTCGAAAGTGGTTTGATTAATCAACTCTACGTTCGATCTGGCTTCCATTCTCCAACTTTTCAGTTTCTGAGAATTTTCAAATTCTTCAAAAATTTGGCTAACACCCTAAATTTTCGAAAAATTTCGCCATAACCTCCCCTGCACCGGGAGCCACGGGAAAATCCCGAAATTGCCATATAGGCCTTCTGATCTCAAAAAGAAAAAGAAAAAGCCAAGCGGCTAGCCAATAGGCTCATAAAATCATCATCACCCAAACAAAACAGTAAATTATGTAGTAAACATGTACCTATTTGTCGGGCAAACAAATTTTATTCTCTGCTCTAGCCTCCTTGCTATGACCTGTTCAATGTAAGTGCAAGTATATGCAAGCAAATGCGACCAAATTTCAATATAATTCAATATGTGATTCAGTTAGGCATAATGGTTCAAAATTATCAAACAGTTAAACAAACAACACAAACATCAATTAATTAGTGGATTAACGTTTCAAATTCATAATTTTGATATATAGTCAAAAATCTCATTTTTGATGCCAAATCACAACAATAAGCCATATCTAATTTTGGTTCTCACACCAGTCAATTGGAAATTTATAGAAAGTCCACCTTCGTCACACGAACATAAATTCTAATGATGGAGCTCCATCATCAAAATCATCTCTGGGCGATTCGAGTGTAATTCTATATCTATCTAGTATATTAAAACTTCAAATACACGTTTGCAAGGCGTATAAGCAAAATCTTTATATACTGGACTGTCCAAATCAATACAAATAAATAATCAAATACGAATAATTGATTTAAATTTTCAAAACAAAATTGGTTTACATTTTTAAAAATACACTCTTCACACTCGTTGTAGGATACTACTGATCCTATCTCTAACGAGTCATTCTCATTGGATATTACTAATCCAATATCTGATGAATTCTTTCGTATGGTTCTAATGTGTCTTGTTCTCTGAGCTTTGTAAACCAAAGCTCTAATACCACGTGTGACGATCGGGAATTTCGCTCGGTCCGAACCAGTCGCTAAACCGACCCAGACCGTTCGAAACGCCCTATCGTTTGAGAACACGACAAATCAGAACGCAGACGGAAGAACATTTCATTGTATATTACAACAATGCATCAGAATACAAGAATATACAGAGTATAAATGAATATTACACAGAAATATCAGAGATTTAAATTACATTTAAATACATCGCAGCGGAAAATAATACAATACACAACTAGAAGGAGATATATGGATACAAAGCTTTCCAGATATCGTTCCAGCTGTAAACCAGGATCCTGTAAATATAAATCTGCAAAACCAAAACTACTAGCTTCCCGCGTCAAAATAAGAGCACCCAGAGTTTAGGTTAAAACAATAAACTCCAGGTCAGTCATGTGACTGGTGTGAGAACTAAAACAGTTATAAATCTTTAATTTAAAGTTAGGTAAATCAAGGGACCACGCCGTATAACACGGAACAGGTTTCCTCCCAAGAATACCAGTGCATAAAACAAACAGCGCAATGCTAAATAAAGAAAAATGAAGCTGTTATAAGACCCAGGTCCTATCACATAATGCAACGCAAGCCGGGGGATAGGGTTTTCCCTTATAACAGCCAAAGAATGCTTGATACGTTTAAAACAAATCATTTGATACTATTATAAGTGCATAGTGTATAAAACAACTTCAAATCATAAGTATCAATCATAGGCGGCATGGGTACCATATATCATGTCGCCATATTAGTTCTACAATTAAAACCGCAAAATCACGTATTTGGAAGTTGGATTTCCATCTATGAACCGAGGCCAGGGATCGTCCTCTACCGATTCGAGATTCTCTAGCCCGAGCCTCAGGAACAGCCACAACTGCCCCATGGAGCGACAGGGCCGGTCCACCGATGTGGATTATAGTGCCTGAACAATACGTTTCTCCGCCCTTTGGGGCGTAAATGAGCCAACGAATGACTCCATCGGACCCGGATCGTCCGATCTAACCGAGGCGCCTCGCAACAGCAACAACCACACAGGTGAAAAGTATATAAATGTCAGGGCTGGTAGGTCACTGACACCACCCTAGCTAGAAAGAAACGCATGCCCTCCCTGAGGTCCTCTCCCGTTTTTGGTTCACAACCGGGGTGCGAAACTCGCGAAGTAAACGTTACACAAAGCTACGCCACAAAGGCCGTGCTTCGATCATCAACCACAAGACTTTGCTTTTCAACAGAATCCTTGATCATTTGCATCTTAGCATGCCACACAGGCAATTCACTCCATGCGTTTGATAGGTTCGTACGTCTCAGAGAAGGGCGTTAAGCAAGAGAATAAATTCTCCGCCGCCAAACAGATATATATTTAATAGAGATCAATCACACGGACTAAAATCCAATGTCAGACACACAGTCCATTTGCAAGTCCGTTCTGGGTCTGAACGAAACCGCAGGCACCTAGTACCCCGCATATCCATCGATCTCCAAGTACGTCTGGACGATCACCAACTGTTTCCATCTTCTTGGGTGTACAGCCCAATCAAGATCATCAGTAATCACCCAAACGACGTGAAGACCTCCGGTCTTCGACCATTGTCTTCATCTTCGACTTATCGTCGTATCAGTTATTCAGAATGGGATAAACCCGGTCTTTCCGAATAACTCACGTATATTTTAAATAAGTGTTACACAAACACAACATACGCCTCATTCCAATTCATCAGTCACTAACCGTAAATTAATCAAGAGAATAATTTCCCAAATATTAACCCCGAAGGCCGAAACCAACATCAGATCAATATCCAGAAAACCATTCTGCTTGGCTAACCGACAGTTAGTTTCTAAATTTCACATTCATAGGGAAAGGTTCCCATTAATTTTATCCAAGATAAATTCCTTGAATTTATTCTTTAATCTATCCTTTTGAATTTCGATTCAATTAGTCGGGATTAACGAAACTTACCGAAGTAATCGTTTGTTTTAATTTCCCAATCCCATACTATTCATCCCATGAAGTGAAACTGGTTATACTTCATATCTAACACCACGGTGTTATCGGTAAGTTCAATTACCATTTCACGTTCAAATCTAATTAAAGATTTAACTAACGCCTGGAGCAAAACTGGTGATACTCCATTCTCGATTTTTTTCAATCTAATTAAAGATTCATTAAAACTCCACTTAGTTTTAATCTGTGACTGGGTTAAAGAATCAGTGTCATTTAAAACACGGTTCACGATAAACCCATAATCACATCACATTAATTATCGGGTTAAAGAACAAGTGTTATTTAAAAACACTGTTCACGATAAACCCAAAAATCAATATCAATTCAATTTCAATTAAATATTATTTAATTGGTACACTTCATTAAATCTAAATAAAAAGATTTAATCTTTTCTCAACTGGGTTCAAGAACAGTGTTAGTGAAGACACCATTCACGACAAACCCAAATCACATTTGATATTCAATACAAGGCTCTGAATAGAAAATATATCGGCTTATATTCAATATCAAATTCTACGATTAACAAATGTCGTATTGGAAATAACGATATATATATCTATATCTTTCAAATTTCCATAACAACATCTGTATAATCACGAAATCCAACATCGAAATATGCTGAAGACAATTTCGATTCAAATCCATTCCAATGCAATCATTGGAAATTCTGGTTATTTTCAAAATCATTTCAAATTCAATTTATTTATTTAAAAATAAATAGAATTATAATTCTAGTTCAAAACTAGTTCATTTCGATAAAAATCTATTTTTATCTTTTCAAATATGGAGTTTTTCATCCCAATTCTTTCTAAATCATTTCTTATGATTTTACACAAATTATTACTATTTTTAATAATTTTATCAAGGCCCGTACAGTCGATTTCCATCAACGGTCATCGAACTGCACTTGCAGCGACCTTTTTCAAATTTAATTTGGACATAACTCCAAATCCAACCATTAGATTTCAAATTTATAATATTCGTTAGAAAGCTCTTTTCGATACGAACCCAACGGTTCCGGTTTTAGGAGAATCCGACGGTCGGATCTCCCGTAATGTCCGTTTGAAATAAATGGTCGAAATTCACGAACTGCCGCGGCGCGGCGCGTTCTATTCAGGCCATTATATTATATATATAATATATATAATATATATTTCATCGATTTCTATTTAAAACGAATTTTTATAAATAGTTTTTAAATTCGTTTCAAAAACAATTTCAACTTCTATTTCAATTTAAATCAAAATTGAATTTTTTCTTATAAATTCGTTTTAAAATTCATTTCTATTCAATTCAAGTTTCAATTCAATTTGAATTCATTTCACTTCGTTTTAAATTCAATTCGAATTCGTTTTCAATTCAATTCATTTCGAAATCGTTTTGTATTCTATTCCTTTCGAAATCACTTTATATTCAATTCATTTCGAAATCGCTTTATATTCAATTCATTTCGAAATCGCTTTCAATTCAATTCATTTCGAAATCACTTTCAATTCAATTCATTTCGAAATCATATTCAATTCATTTCGAAATCACTTTCAATTCAATTCATTCCGAAATCGCTTTATATTCAATTCATTTCGAAATCGCTTTCAATTCAATTCATTTCGAAATCGCTTTATATTCAATTCATTTCGAAATCACTTTATATTCAATTCATTTCGAAATCCCTTTATATTCAATTCATTTCGAAATCGCTTTATATTCAATTCATTTCGAAATCGCTTTATATTCAATTCATTTCAAAATGAATAAAACCGATATAAATATCGTTTACGTCAAAATGGCGTCAATCTAATCAACACGGCTTCATATATTCCTATTTTCAAATATTCTATTTCGAATATTTCTATCTCAAATATTTCTTTTCAAATATTTCCTTTTTCAAATATTCCTTTTCAAATATTCTATTTCTAAACTGGAATGAGGCCCAATCAATTACCATATAATGTTAATTATATGGATTTTCTACAACACATGTATATATCACCAACGATGAATAATCAACCATCATCCAAAGTGCATTCTACACTGTATAAGCATCAAATATAAATATTCAACGCTTATAACAGTTTGTCAATCTATCGATCGACATACAACTAAACAATCGGGATTAGTGTACGTCAAATATCATCCCAATACCCGTGTGGGGTTTCAAGCAAACCAACACAGATTTTTATTTGTGCAGTTGGGCGATGTGTAAAATTTATCGTCTCAATCAATGTCCTTCAAATAGGTGTACATAAACAAACCGTCCGGTTTGTAAATGAATATTTATTTATTCACATTCACGTTAAAAATTATATTTTTAACGATCAAACTATTTTATTCAACCTATGAATATTCTATTCGGTTCATTTATTAAATAAATTGTTATCTTTATTTTTCTAACTTATTTTTAGAAAATTTCGGCGGCATAACGACACGATACTAGAAACGGGACAAGGCCTAGCCTTATCCCCGGTCTAGTGAAGGCCCACGCCATTCACTCATCAATCAAATCAATTTCATTTCACCAAACAATTCAATCCAATCAAATAATCTAACTAATTTTTGCAATCAAACAAACAAGTCCATGGTCTGTGGACGATTGTGTCGGGTGCTACTAAGCACCGTCTGCATCCTAGTATATATATAACTAGAAAAAGAAATTGAAGAGTGAGAAGTTCTCACCAATAGCTATCCTAACTCCACGGCATTTCTAATGCAGGAAATCTTCACTGTTCTCGTCTCTTATCACTTTCGTTGCCCGTAGTCTCTACATATATAAAAATCGAATTTTGACTTCGCTATTCAATATATAAAAATCGAATTTTTACTTCGCTATTCAATATATAATAATCAAATTTTTACTATGCTATTCAATATATAAAAATCGAATTTTTACTATGCTATTCAATATATAAAAATCGAATTTTTACTTCGCTATTCAATATATAAAAATCGAATTTTTACTATGCTATTCAATATATAAAAATCGAATTTTTACTATGCTATTCAATATATAAAAATCAAATTTTTACTATGCTATCAATATATAAAAATCGAATTTTTACTATGCTATTCAATATATAAAAATCGAATTTTTACTATGCTATCAATATATAAAAATCGAATTTTTACTATGCTATTCAATATATAAAAATCGAATTTTTACTTCCTATACTTTATAAAAATATAGTCTTTCTCGTGAACGAAAATCCTGTTCATTTTCAAAAAGAATGCAAACTTTGTTTTCAAAGCTAATTCAGATTTTGTTTTCTTGTCAAACTGATTTTTTTACAATGTATTCAATTAAATAAAAACTGAACTTTTTCCAATGTATTCAATTAAATAAAAACTGAACTTTTTCCAATGTATTCAATTAAATAAAAACTGAACTTTTTCCAATGTATTCAATTAGATAAAAACTAATATAATTAATGAAGTAGCTAATTAGATTTTCAATCACCTCACTCTTCTGCAAGTCGTTCCAGGACTGTCGAAGCATCCAAGCCCATATCGCGAATTTAGGGTTCCTTCTCGCCGATCATCCAAGCCGCCGTACCACCATCGTCGCCTGCCCCTCGGAGCGTCGGAGTGTCAGCCCCCTCCTCTAGTGCCAGCGTGGCACTCGCACTTCCCAGGGCCCACCAAAACTCGCGCGAACTCTCCCCGTTTTCCCCGCGATCTCGAACGCTTCACCCCCACCAAACCCGATCCCCTCTGTACGAAACTGAGGAGGATGGAAATCCCTTCGATTTCCCCTTGAAGGCTTTGATTTTTTTATTGAATGGATTTAAAGAATAGAGAGGAGAAAGGATCGAGCGGATTTCGCCGTGTACTGAATGGAGGGAGGCGGGATTTACTAGAGGTTTGACTAAGGAAGGGGTTTGACCAATCATTTAGGGTTTGGGAGGATATATAGGTTATTTAAAATATTATTTAATCCGTTTTAAAGTTCAAAATCGTCATGAACTTCAAATCAAACCCAACGAGTGTCGCCTCCAGCTAATTACCCCCATTCCGAACACAATGGAATATGTATCCTAAGCCGATTCGATTATTTCGATCAGTTTTCGTTAAATTTAAAATATAAATCTGTATATTCAATTTTAAACGTACATTTCAATTTACCTGGGCCACATACTAACTCAGAAAAATTATTTCTAGCTTCGTATTGACGATACGGTCATAACAAAACTAGTTTCGTCGAATTCTGAGACCGTTTGAAAAATGGCCAATTTCCAGTCGATTAAAATCAACTGAAACTGGTCAAACGCGTTTTCCTTTGTCACGCTCACATATTGCTTCGAAAAATTATGAAATTTGGAATCTAGCAATAACTTTACACCACGGACTCAACAAAAGTGGTTTCGTCGAAATCCGAGGTCGTTTGCAAAATTTCCATTTTTAAGGGTCTGAATTCCATAGCGACTATTCAGAATTTTCAACTGGACATATCTTTTGATTCCCGCTATGAAATTCCGATTTTTTGGATTCGTTGGAAAGATATCATCAAATAGATCCTATTATTTTTGGTTTCACTTAAATCCGGTTTGTTATGCTCCCGGTATGTTCAATTGAAGTTTGAAATCGAATTATCGAACTACCACGCCATTTTCAATTCTATTTATAATTATAAATAAATATTTATATTCTAACGACGACGTATATAATATATACGTCGAATTCTATTCAAAATAAATTTCTCGTCGATTATTATTTAAAATAATCATTTTAAATAATCAAAATTCTCTAAAATTGCCAAAATAAAAATTTTAAACTGGCCCAGATTTTCGGGTTGTTACAAAATTACTCCAAAATAAATATCGCTTATTTTCCAAAACAAAAATTATAGAATAATTCTAAAAATTAAATTATGACTACGTCTAAAAGGATTCTAAAAGGATTTGTCCAAATTCAAATCCAATATTTAATAATAATTATATATATCGTTACGGCTTATAACGATTCCATAACGACTATTTGAAAATTTGATTTAGACATAACTTACAATCTATAAAGCGAAATCTTCATTTTTCTCTTCCATTAGAAAAATACAGTTCAATAGATTTAAATGTTTCTTGTTTCATAGAAATCCGATTTAAAACAGATTCTGTATATTCGTTTAAAGTTCGAATCGCCAAATTACGAACTACCGCGCCATTTCGAGCTCGATTAAAATTATAATATAAATAATACTTTCAACTGACATTTATAAATAAATTCATTAATATAATTCAATTTTAAACTGAATTATATATTTTAAATTGTCCAATAGACACAATATTGTCAATTCACTAATTCCAACGATTTCGGAATTAAATATATTACTCTATTATTTATTTTAATTAAATATTCAATATTATTTAATTAAACGACCATTTAAATCTCTAAATCACTATTTAAATAATTAAATAAATTAATTATTATACCGTAAAAATACGGGACGTTACAATCTTCCCCCCTTAAAATAATTTCGTCCTCGAAATTGCTAAGGTAGAGAACAACCCTATTAACTGGGTTAAAATTATTTATTTACTTCTTAACTCCGGTTTCACTAAACCAATTTATTTCAATTAAATATTAATTCATTCTTATAAACGAAAATTTTTAAAAATTCTGAAAATTTTCTAGCACCCTAAATTTTCGAAAAAAATTCGCCAGCACCTCTTTTGTACAGGTCAATCGGTACAACTGCAGCTCGCCTCTCTAGGCCTTCTCTAACCCAAAACAAAATCAAATAGCCAAATCGGCCCATAAATCATCAAACTCATATTAAAATAAACATGTACCTTTTGTTGGGCACATCATTATATCCCTTCCATCTGCCAATATCATTCCAATCAATTGCGATCAATTTATCCTTAACACAGCTATTCGTTTATAGTAGCCAAATTCCGTTCCAAACTCGTTCCTGATCCCAAACTCTTAACTTACTAACCCAATATCATTTCAAAATCGAGTTCCATTCTCGATTCCAAATTTATACTCCCTTAATATAGTTCCATTTTTAATTCCGATCTCATAATTCAAATTTTTCTCGATATTATTCTAATCAAACTCAATTTCAACTTAACTGATTTCAATTCAATTTGAGCTTGCTTTCACAAATTTTTATTTAATTTGTTTTTATTTCAATCTTTACCTAGGAGATTCAAATAGCTTAGCTTTTCCAAAAATCAAATATCCTTTTCTGGAATTTCGAAACAACTTGTTTTTCTCAAAACAATTCAAAAACAATATCTTTGGTAGTAATCCGTAACGTACAACTCGAAAATGAACACTGATGATGTGGCCAGCATTATCAGAATTATTTCCCAGCGATCGAAGTGAGTTCAATACTATATCAATTTCAAAAATGAATTCTTAAACACCTCCATTTTGAAACAATTCAAAATACCTTTCGCAATGCTTGTAAAAAATTTAAAATCTCCCAGGATTTTAAAATTCTCATATATTTGATCCAGATTCATTTACCAACACTTATTCAAGTTTCCAGAGTTTTAATTCCAATTCTGATTTTAATTTCATATTTAATTCATATGATACCATATACTACACTTATATGAATTCCGATTGGTTATTTACATAACATTTCAATTATAACCTTATTCGAGTATAATAACAACCAACACATCCAATATACTATTATATTTTCAATATCTATACTTTCTTTTATATCAAAATATACTTTGTGTAAAATTATTTAATTTACCCATTTTTCAAAACATACCGTGTCGGTTCATCGGATTCAAGTGTTTAGAAACTCCTATCGATACAGTGGATCAAACTAATCGACTAGAACTTATAAACAACTCAACCAATAAATCTCCACAATATAAAATTATTTTTATAAAAATCTAAAAATACGTTCACTCGTATATATACAATCAACTCAATCTAGGGTAATACTAACTCCATCTCTACTGAGTCACGCCACAGAGCAAAGGTAAACACTTAACCTTCAGCTCTGATACCACTGTAACGACCCGGAAATTTTCGACTCCAAAAATCGACACAAATACCAATGTCGACTATTCAGATATCGAAAATACCTGATCATTAATAGAAAGAAGTTAGAGGGTGAGAATAGATAAGAAAGAAAATTAGAATAGAAGGAGAGGAAGAACACAACAACATCATAGTAACACGAATCTCACAGCGGAACGAATAAAATATAGTATACAATGTAACATTGAAACACAAATCTGTATTTGTATATTAGAGTACAACACTTATATCACATTGGAAATAAACATTAGCTATATAATGCTGCTGAAGTCCAAGCTCTATCTAGTGTATCTGTAAATCCCGACTACTTGACTGCCCGTACAAATTTGGGCACCCAAGAGTTTAGGGAAAACAAAACAAAATAAACTCTGGGTCGGTCATTTGACTGGTGTGAGTAAACTCCAACCACTCGGTTTAACTTTTCAAAATCCTTTTCAAAGAAATGATAATCGTAAGACCGATCCACACATGAAAACGGATGGTTTTTACCTTACGATAACCCAAAACATTTTTAAATCAATACTTTTCTGATATTATAATAATGTCTAATCAAAAGTAAATATAATCTAGCAGAGCGCTTGCATCTCAAGCTCCACATATATATAGTATACAATCAAAACCGCGAGCACTTATTGGAGATTGGATTCCGACTATGACAAGGTATGGAACCACCTGCCGATAGTGTATCTCTAGAGAGGAATACACTGGGTTCAACAAGAACGTCTTGCAACCCTGCCACACATGACTGACCACTCATTTCTCTTGAGTGTATCGAATATATTGTCACCTACGGTTGCTAGCAACATAACCCTTCCCGGGAGAAACAGAAGCGAAAAAAGCAACAAATACGAATATTCTCTAGATTGTGACAATACACCTTAATGGGGGCGACCCACATAGCCGTGCTGCCTGCCCGATTTTTGTCATTTCCCGGGTGATAAGGCTTGAGGTCATAGCATATCTTTTGACAGATCACACCTCCATTTACTTTGAATGACACATCGTCATACCCGTTAAATCACAAATTGATTTCCACAAAAATACCATGGGTATAAAGCTAAGAGAAACGAATTCCTCCGCTACCAAATGTGGATACGTTTGAAGCGATCAACTTACGTGATCCATTAGATATACTCTGTCAGACATTCGTCCATACATGTTGACCTAGGTCTGGACAAACCGAAGGCACTATTCTGTAAATCCATCTTAGGCAATTTCTACCTAGGATCATCAGAACAGCCCTTGATAAACTCCGTCTTCAATTATCTTATCACATTTGATTCGTAACACTAATGCCTATATGGAATGGTTTTTAGAAAATGAATTTGATAACGGTCTCTCCGTATTGAAAACGGAAAATGGTCAAAAACTTTGATAGTCGGTGATTTAACTATCAAAGGAAAACGTGTGAACAAACAATGGTCGTATTTCCAATTCGAATTCTTACCAAACAAATCATCACTCAACACTGATCCTCTTTTTAATTAATTTATCATTCAATTGTTCATTTCCCCATTCCTGATCCCATATATTCGTAAATTCTTATTTCTAAGTTTAAAAAAATATACGTTATTAATCATTGGAAACCATTTCCATATTTACTCCTATTTCTTATTTTTATATTAAAAACATTTCCTATTTGGAAAACATTTCCAAAACTCCTTCATTGGATTTAAACAGATGTTTAAATAAAACATCGCTATGCCAACTCGAACTGTTAACACTTATTAACTAAATTCAATTAACTAACCTTTACTATCAAACCCTAACAATTCCTTAGTTAAAAATGAAGTCAATCAAGTTGGGGTATAACTACCTCTCAGACCTTAATTGAACAACATTTCTAACCTCGAAATAGACAAAGTTCACCTTTTAAATCTTCAACAAACTTCCTTACGTAACCCTCGGATTTTATTAACGAATCAACTTCCTTTATATAATTCATTTGATTATAATAATAGTGTTATAATCCCATACTTCCGATATATATGTATAATAACTTAAATATAACTTTTATTTATTTAATTTGGATAAATAAATAAATGATTTACTAAATAAATAAATCTTGAATTAAGAACTGGAAAGTAAATAGTACTTTCCTATGTTCGATATAGTCGAATCCAAATGTATAATTCTCTCTCGAATAATCTCTATTCGATAACTCTTCTCTCGAATAAACTATATTCGATAACTCTTTTCTGAACAAACTATATTCGATAATCTCTCCTTCGAATAAACTATATTCTATTATTTCTCCTACGAATAAACTATATTCAATAATCTCCTTCTTTGAATAAACTATATTCGATAATCTCCTTCTTCGAATAAACTATATTCGGTAATTTCTAATTCGATTAACTCCAGTTCAATTAACTCTAATTCGAATAACTAATATTCGATTAACTCAAATCTGATTAACTCTAATTCATTAACTCTAATATTCGATTAACTCTAATTGATTAACTCTAATTCCTATCTAATTCAAATTCTCATTTGAATTTCTATTTCAAAATCCCAATTTCTTCTTTATAAATGTTTTAATTTATAAAATAACTATTTTAATCCATTATTCACGTCGAATGAGAAAAATACTTCTTTTATAGAATCACTTCGTATTTTAAAATAATACTCCATTTCCAAATTCTATTTATACTTCTATTCATAGAATTCTTCATACGAAATCTCCTTTTCATTCTAACACTTATATCTCATTTATAATTCTCTTTATAATTGCTACATTCAATTTCAATCTCAAATATTGGTGTTAAAACCGATTTTTACTTCTATATATAAATTCAAACCTGTATATTCAATTTATCCAATGATAAATAAATTTACTTAATTTATAAATTTATCTTCTCCATTTTGTCTGTTAAAACAGATTTCTATTTAATTCTACTTTAAATTAATCTTTTCCATTTATCTGTTAAAAACAAATTTCCATTTAATATTTATTTTCCATTTATTTCCTTTTATAAAATTCTATTCATTTTATAAATATTTCCTTTCCTAATATCCTATTTATAAATATTTCCTTTTCTATTTATTTTACAAATATTTCCTGTATACAATTCTATTTATTTTATATAAATATTTCATTTATATAATTCTATTAATTTTACAAATAATCCCTTTTATAATTATATTTATTTCCCAAATATTTCCTTTTATAATTATATTTATTCCATATAAATATTCCCTTTTATATAAAATCCACTGATTTTATATAAATATTTTATTTTCAAAATACACTTTGAAAATTGCCTTTCTACATTCCAGGATCACTTATGGTATTAAAATACCAAATCAAAAGGATCAATTATCATCCAAACACACATATTCAATAACAGATTATATACCACATCATATATCAGAATATATGAAAAATAGTAAAATAAATGTTGAGGAATCCAGTTGGATCCCTCCGAACTGTTTGCCGCATCCACAGATGTTACATAATATAATTCACATCAATTTCATTTCAACATGAGATACTATGATCAACAGAATCAATATTTAATTAACGATATATATATATAACTATATCGATATTTTCAACCAATCAATTAGCAGTTCAACCAACCAATCAACACACAGCAATCAACTAATATGTATCAATTCAAAAAAATACGTTATGAAAATATAAACTGAGCAGGTTTAGTGAGATTTACTCAAATTGGACTATCATCGTTAAATAACGATAACTGTCGGTTGATTCTGACAGACAATTCATTTCGCTATAAATTGTAACGAGCTCCAATTCATTCCAGTCAGTTCCATTGCGAAGCGTGCGACCATATGATTCCAAAGTGACGAACGGTTCATAAAACTGATTATGTGTGGACAAGATATCGCGTTAACAATTTTATATAAATTTTGAATTTTAAAATAAATTTTATTTTATTTATAAAATGATGGGCCTCACCATTATCATATATCAGCCCATACCATGTTGAACCCGCGCACCAGAAATAAACCACCCGCCTGCTACAGGGATCCTCCCTTTCTTCCTCAGTATGATTCACTGGCCTGCTCATCGTTTTTTTTCTTTTTCTTCGTTTTTCTTTTCTTACTTTTTCTTTCTTTTTATTTTTAATCAATGCGCTGCTATTCCTTTACACGTCTTCACAAACTTCCCCATCCTCCCTTCTTTTTACATGCATGCGCCTTCTTGCTTCTTCCCATAGATTCCAAAACGTTGCTCCTCTTTTTCACTCAGTCCTCCACGTTCTACTGTAAAATACGTCATCCCACTGTTGTGAGATTTTAACTCCCTTCTCAATCCCGCACTCCGTTGACTCAGTCAACCCCTTCGCCATAAATGAACTCGGTTCCGTCCTTGACCTCCTTCCAAGTCACATACACGCACAAGAGCTTCCCATCATCTAGTTTATGTCAGTCAGCACAACGTCATCCTTCCCTGAACTCTACTGACCTACCACCACACCAACCACACTTGCAGGTCCTCTTCACGCTCTCAGTATCAAACCCGCAATGGAATTCAGACATACATGCGCCATTTACCTATATCTTGCTCACAGACCTTATCCCACCTCACAACTCCCTCACGTATATGACTTGCGCCAGTAAACTGCAGGTGGGACTAAGCTTCTGCTCTCGCCATTTCATATATGTTCATTTGTTTTCATCATCTCCCGTAAGGTGTTGGCCTTAGTTTTATTTTTAAAGCCATTTAAAAGCACACGCATGGACTGAGATGGGGGTCTACAAACCGCTGGAGTATTTATAGAGTTAGAACCATGCTCGCCAAGGGAAAAATGAAGTACACCATGCATGTTCAGATCTGCGTGAATTAAGGGGCGGCATGTGAGCTTCGGTTGGTGATAGGAAATACTAGAGTGTCTGCACTGTCACATCTATGCGCTGAAAATCCGTAGGTACCTGGTGTTTTTAATACTTAGTTATTAAGTTTTCAGTCAGCAGTAGCATGTGCAGAAATATCTAAGCCTATGTTTTATGCCTAGTTCGAAAGTGTCATGTGATGTCCATGGGGTATCAGCTAATCCATAGGTAGTTGGAACTTGGGTTGCGAGGTGACAATTCATTGTTACTTAGTTGTGAAGAAAAGTAAAAAGGACACACATTTCATTGAAAGGGGACGTGAATTATCCTTTTAGAAATACAGTAGGTTGTATGCGCATGTAGCTTTCTTTGTAAGCTACTATGAGTATTGGGTATGATGGAATTTCCTTTGCCATGAAGCCTTAAAAGAAAAGAGGGTCTGTACACATTTTTCTTAGTTGCTAGAGCGTACAAACTAATTTAACATATAGGTTTATACTAGCATTTAGTATCTTGACATTATGATTTGATTTAGCGTAGATTTATTTTGTTTCCAAAATGAAGATTATTTATTTATTTATTTTGCGGCCTCCGTTACATAAAATTTCATTATAGTAAGGACCGCAACAGACAGAAATAAACATACCGTTGTATTCAGCAAAGTGCTACGATCCCAAAAATATAATAATATAGGTCCGTTAACTTATTCTATGAAACCTCGAAATGTTGATATAGGGTGCAAAATACTCCAAAATAAAAAGTGCTTATTTTCCAAAATAAAAATTATAGAAAAATTCTAAAAATTAAATTATGACTACATCTAAAAGTATTTGTCCAAATTCGAATCCAATATTTAATTATAATTAAATATATCGTTATGGCTTATAACGATTCCATAGCGACTATTTGAAAATTCGATTTAGACATAACTTACAATCTATAAAGAGAAATCTTCATTTTTCTCTTCCATTAGAAAATACAGTTCAATAGATTTAAACGTTTCTTGTTTCATAGAAATCCGATTTAAAACGGATTCTGTATGTTCGTTTAAAGTTCGAATCGCCAAATTACGAACTGATGCGACATTTGAGCTCGATTATAATTATAATATAAATTATATGTTCAACTAACATTTATAAATAAATTCGTTCATATAATTCAATTTTAAACTGAATTATATATTTTAAATTGTCCAATAGACACAATATTGTCAATTCACTAATTCGGACTATTTTGGAATTAAATATATTATTCTATTATTTATTTTAATTAAATATTCAATATTATTTAATTAAACGACCATTTAAATCTCTGAATCACTATTTAAACAATTAAATAAATTAATCATTATACTGTAAAAATACGGGACGTTACATTGCCCATATGGAAAATATGGGCACCCAGAGTTTACGTGGGAAACAATAAACTCTAAGTCAGTCATGGGACTGGTGTGAGAACCAAAAATAGTTATTTACTTTATTTTAAAGTTGAATAAATCGTGGGACTACTCCGTATAACATGGAACAGCTTCACTGCACGTGAATACTAGTAAACAAAACTCGCAATGCTTTTTGAAAAATGAAGCTATTATAAAACTCAGGTCCCATCAAATAATGAAAGCAAAATTTCTCTTTTATTATTACTAGTTCATAGTGTGGAAATCAATTTCGAATATCATTCTTTTGCGGCATAATACCCCATCCTATTATGTCGCCATATAGGTTTACAACTGAAAACGTAAGGCTAGTATTGGAAGCTGGGTTCCATTATTATGGCTCCTGATTTGAAAGATCGATTGTGGAAGTGTGTATTTCCATGGTTAAGTCCAGGCTTTAGAAAGCAATGTAATACACATCCATACTATATCCAGGGCTAGAATATCACTCCCCGCGGCTTAAGTCCATACTCAAAACACCGCTATAATTTATCCCTTTGGGACTCAGGTATCATTCCCCATGGATTAAGTCCAGGCTTCGGAACACTGCTATACCCTATCCCTCCATGCGTGGAGCAACCATAACCTAGATCCTCGGTCGACCGAATCCACGGCAACCTTAAAAGTTGTCCAAACCCAACCCGAAGGTTTCTCATCCTCATCTCGAAGGTTATAGTGATCAAACCATCAGTTCACCATCATACCGATGTGTGAGGCTTTTTGAAGTCTCGTTACACAAAGTTATGCTTCACTAAGCCATGCTTTGAACATCATCCACAAAACTCTGCTTTTCAAGAAGAAGCTTTGATCTATCTGCCCGTAGCACTCAGCATGTTACATTATCAATTCATACCATACAACTGATGTCGGCTAATATATAACCCCTAAGCTCATACGTCTCAGAGAACAATGTTAAGCTAATTGAATAAATTTTCCTTTACCCAATAGATATATACTTAGTAAAGATCAATTTATAAAACATAAAATACAATGTCACACATACATTCCATTTTCAAGTCCGTTCTGGGTTTGAACGAGACCGAAGGTGGCTTATTCCTCATCACATATGTCCAATACAGAAGAGAGGCCCTTGCATATTCGGTCGATCTCCAAGTACGTCTGGACGATCACCGCTTATTACCTCGTCTTGGTTGTATGGCCCAATCGAGACATCAGCAATATCCCAAACGATATGAAGATCTACGGTCTTTAACCACCCTTCAATATCTTCGACTTTTAATCGTCCTATCAGTTATTCATATGGGTAAACCCGGTCTTTTCGAATAACTGGCGCATCTTTAAAATCTAGTGATATATAAAGATATTATATAACTCATTCCAATCCAGAATATTCTTTTATTCAAATATTCATTACATTGGGAATTAACCCCTTAAATCTTATTAAAGTTTTACATCATTTAAAGCCTTGGAAATAATTCCAAAAATATTTTATAATCTCTTTCCACACTTTAAGGTTTGTAAGTCTTTTTGGTATTATCAAGCTTTACACGAAAGATAATATCAGGTATCATATCCCATTCCAACCTATTCATCCCATGGAGCAAAACTGGTAGTACTCCATATCTAACACCCATCATGTTTGGTAAATTTAATTACCTCTTTACATTTCAAATCTAATTAAAGACTCATTAGAATTTAAACACAAATTTAATCCTCCAAAATAATTATTTAATAATTATTCAACTTTAGGAAATCAATCCTGTCTTTAACTAGATTAAAGAACAAATGTTATTCAAAACATCATTCACGATAAACCCAAAATCAGCTTCCATTAAAAATGGAATATCCACGGAAATCGTATCAGTATATAAACGATATAAATTTTCATATTGGACTAATACTATAAGAGGAATAACGACAAAGCCTTTTAAATTCCTTAAATAATAAAGATCTTCCTCCACAAAGGTTCATCTCGATTATTGCTAAATCGAATTTCATTTAATTCCAATTTAATTTATTAAGTTAAAAAACATCACTTTGGAAAAAAATTCCATTAAATCTTAATTTAAAGATTTATTGCACAAACTTCACTTACAACTTGGTTTAAGAACAGTGTTATTGAAGACACCATTCACGACAAACCTAAATCCAATTTCAAATAAAATATAAGGCTTTTAATAGAATTGTATCAACTTATATTCAAGATATCAAATTCTGAAACCATCATATACCGTGTAGGGAATAATGATATCTATATATTCCAAATTACTCAAAAAAGTATCCCTATAATTACGGAATCCAATATAGAAATATCCAAAGGTTATTCCCATCCAAAATCCAATCCAATTTATACGTTGGAAAACTCTGGTTACAGTCAAACCATTATAGTCCAATATTTTATTTTAAAACCACCAGGTTCTTTACTTTAATTGTTAACTAGCTCATTTAGAAAAAATATCATTTATCTTTCCAAAACTTGGAGTATTCCATCCAAAATCTTTTCAAATCATTTGTAATGATTTAACATAATTTATCCATATTTTTACTAATTCTATTAAGGCACTTACAATCAATTTCCAATTCCGGCCACCAAACTGCATCCATAGCGACCTTTTCCAAAATAGATTTGAAATTGTATTAAAATCTAATCGTTGGATTTTAAAACTTCTTATTCCATTTGAAACCTCAATTCATTTCGGAACCAACGTTTTTTGTTTCAGGAGAACCCGATGGTCGGATTTCCCGGTACATCAATACGAATTTACGGGTTGAACTTCACGAACTAACGATGCGCGATAAATCCTATTCAAGCCCAAATTCGATTTATAAATAAAAATAAATTGAAACCCTTCCAAAACAATTTATAAATTATATATAACTATCATTGGGAATTTTATTTTAAATATTTCCCTTTAAAATCAAATATTTCAATATTAAGCCATTTTAATATTATTTAAATGAATAATATAATATTAGTTTTAAAAACTTGTTATTTTAAGCTCAAACTTTCTTGACATTCGTTATAAAAATAAATAAGATACTTTCAAAAAGAAACTTCTTTTGAAACATTTTCTACGTAGCCCAACTAAACTTCACTTTTGAATGTTACTATTCATTTTGAAAATAAAACTTCGATCGGTCATAAGTATTTGAAATTTACTTCAAAACCATTCATTATAGTTACGAATATTCATCGATATTTTAAAATCTCAGCGTCCGCCCAAAATAGAACATCAAAATCAAACTTTATTTTTTCACTGAATATTATATTATTAAAATATTCAAGTTTATTCTGAATTGGAACGAGATTCAACAAAATACCATATAATTCTATTTGTATGGATTTAATATATCATATGCATTCAACAATAGTTGTAAACAACGATTATCGTCCAATAATCACATACAAAGTACAACTTCATCGTGTAAGCCTTAAATGGATAACGCTTATATCGATCATGTCAATCAATTAATTGACATAAAAATCAACACCTAGGATTAGTGTTCGTTATCATCCCAATACTCGTGTGCGGATTCCATCACATTCACAAACTAGTGATTATTATCTACACACTTGGGAAACGTGTAAAATTATCATCCCAATACATGTGTGGAGTTTACATCAAAATCCATGTGAAATTATCTGCACACTTTGGGAGACGTGTAGGCTAATTGTCAATCCAATACCCATATGGGGTTTTCAACTAATTCAGATCAACCACAAATTCAAGCAATCAACAATAACTTGTTCATTTCGAGTTATATTTCAACCAAATCGGCTTCTTTTAAATAGCTGATAATAAATACGTCGTTTACCTTATCAATGGGTTTTTAACCCTACAACAACTAACATGAACATTTTAACAATGTTTTAACATGTTATGTAGTCCAATTTCATTATCAATTCATATCACAATTCGATATAAACTCAATTACAAGGCACCAAACATTTTGCAGCATAAATTACTGCATAAGCTTTAATTAACTGTTTAATTAACCAAAATAAGTTAAGATCTCTCACCCAAGCCATCCTACACCTCAAATTATGATTTTCAACTCAATATGATTTGCTACTTCATAATTTCACTTGTATATACCTTAATTTAGAGTATTAAAAGGAAAGCTAAGATTTTTAGGGCTTTAAGTTTGTGAGGAGGCAAGTGGGACCCACAGTTTGGGCCATATGGGGGTGGCGCACAACTGTGATGGTGGTGGGGTCCAGGCCGTGGGCATGTGGGGTCCACAGAAGGAGGATGAAGGTGGTAGAACATGGTTTTAGGTTTAAAGGTGGTTGCAATTAAAAAGGGAAAATGGGGTTTTGGCTTGAAGGAGGGGCCCACGGTCGGAGGGAGGGCTAGAGGAGGTGGTGGGGGTGCTGCGCCAAGTGGTGGGATAGCTTGAGGTGGCATGGGGATTATGGTAGGAGGAGGAGTAAAAATAGAGGTTAACCTTTAACAAATGGAATTTAGGAAATGAAAAAGAAATTATGATAAAATAAAATAAAAAACAAAGGCATTTGCCAAACTACATTAGAATGACATGTTTAGGAAGCTAATGACACTTGTCGCTTAGGACAAAGAGTTTCTAATTTTAAGTGGTTATAGAAGTTAGTGATAAAAGGTTTAATTAATTACTTAATTAATTGTATTACGTATCCTTTGTTCTGGTCGTGCGACCACATACTAACTACAAAAATTACAAAACTTCAAATCCCTCTACGTTACGGAATTACAGTTCCAACATACCTAATCTCGTCGAAGTCAGAGACTATTTGAAAAGTCATCTTATTTTTAGCTTTAATAAAAAATCGGCTGAATTTTCAATATACATTTATATACCGTACGCTTACATATTTACTCTATTTAACTTGAAATTTTATACCCTACCATATTTCGACATTCCGGATCCAATAAACGTGGTTTCGTCGGATTCCGAGACTTTCTCAAAATTGATCCTTTTACAGGGCATCAAAATAGCATTAAAATATTGATTTTCAAAATCTCCACTTTTAAACTGGTTTGAAAAGTTTACTGACCCTTTTTTAAGTCAAATAAAACATAAAACCAAGTTCGAATTTATTTTCAAATTTTACCAAGTCCAAGTTCATCATTTTCCATTTTAAAGTTCATTAAAATAGATAAGAATTCAAATTCTAAATTGACCAAAAATACTGGTCGTCAGATCTAACATATTAGGACTAGGTCATTAACATACTTTTTGACAAGGTGAATATAATACTAGTATTAAACAAATAATAATTGGGTAGGCCTAGTTGTGTATGTAATTTTCCCACATATTTATTATTAGTTCAAGCACGTACTGGTTTTGAATAAATAATACCAAATGAAATATATTTTTGCCTTCCTATAATTATATATTTCCAAAAAACACAAACATTAAAGGCAATAATTTGGATGTCTTTTAATGGTCATGCTTATTTACCAAATACATTAGATCCAAAAGCTGACAGATACAACATTAGTTTATTAGGAAATCCAATGTTAGGAGTTTAGTCGCCCTGCATTATACAAATTTTTAATGAATAAATCAAAACTAGATACTACAATAATTTTGACTCTTTTTCCCTTGAGTATTTTAGACTGGGAATCAAAGGAGTATAAATTGTAATACATTTTGTGATTGATTTTAAAGGTTTTAGTCCAGTTGCAAGTAATATATTAACTGGAAAAAGGCAATTTCCCATAATAGTTATTTTTCTTTCTTTATAACTACAGGTATGTGTTAGGCAGTTTGATAAATAAAGAGTCACGCTACTTGTGCACAAACCTCAATTAAAAGCATATCATGACACTACTTTGGCATTATATATTTAGTTAATGTGGAAAGAATGACTAAAATAATCTTATTATTCTACACATAAACATACGTAAAAATCAATAAATTAATTTTAGTTGAAATTAATTATTGTAAATAGCTCCATCAGAAATTGTCTTTTTACGAAGAATCCACAAAATGCAAAATTGAAGAATTACTTTATCTATGCATGAAATTTTGTTTATGGATACAAAAGTAAAATGCTTTATATACTAGATGACTATGGACTTCATGATGTGTGGTTCTTGTAATTTAAACAACTATCCTTAATCTATCGATGGATGAGGAGTTGGTGCTTTAGATATGCTCTATTTCCACGTAGTATATTAAACTATCTTGGTTTGGTTTTGCTTTCTTGGTTTGCCGTCTACTGTATAATAATATATTTTTTAAACCTTCTTACCTGGAATGTGTTCAGGAGCATTGGTGAACATCACTGGCGCCAACATTGGAAGAGTCGTTCCTTTTTTGTGTATGTAATAATTTCTAACAATGATGTATTATAACGACCTGAATTTTCAATCATTTTAAAATAGGATTTAAATAGTGGAAATTTGCCATAAGAGCTCCGTAACACAACTTAATTATTTTGTAGGACGCGGCTTTAACATAATTAATTTCCAAGACAAAACGTTGCGTGCCCTTTTCTTCTTCAAAACATTCGATCTCTTAAACTTTATCAGGCGGCATTCTCTAAAATCGATCTCTCTAATTTATCAAAATCTTTAGGCGATTTTCGATTCGTTCTATTATTGTTAATTCTATCAGGTGAGCTTTAATTTTTTTTGTTTTTATTTCTATTCTAAAATTCGAAATCAATTTGATAACTTCATGAGATTAAAAAGGCGATTTTCTTAGCTTTTTTATTTTTTCAATTTTATCAGGCGACTTTCATCATTTTGAATTGAATGTTCAATTATAATTCTATCAGGTGATTTTTAGTTTTTAGTTGAAACCTAAATTGTCGTATATGACATCATTATCTAATTTTTTGTTCCTGATTTTTTTTGGATTATGTAGTTCTATCAATGGGAGATGAAATTCAAAGTTCAAGTAGTCATTTTGAGTATCTGATTGGTCAAAGGTACAGTATACAAAAAGAAGGTTCAAGTATGCCAGTATATAAAATTATTTTTAGCCAGAGATAACATATATGATAAATTGCTATGCATTGGGTATGAAATTGGATCTGAAAAAATATTAGTTGACGACGCTTGTTATTTAGTTTTTGGTGATTTGTAATATGTAAAAGATAAATGATTTTATCTTTTTTTCAAAAAGTAGGACAGAAAATGATATACACGTTACAAAATATTGTAAATTTATGAATTAATTCCACAACACAGATTTGTATTGTGTGGTTTATGGGTTTATTTTTCATTCGTATTTTACTTTAGGTTATGTTTCCATCCATGCTTCTTGGGACTGGTGAAAGCTGTACATTACTGAAGATGATAAGTGTTACAGAGTACTTAAATCATAAGTCAGGTATCATTTATTTTGTATTCGTCCATACCTTCTTTAATAATATACCTACAGAAGTTGGTTGTCTTTGCTAAAATCTTCATAAGAATCACCGTTAACATGACACATTAAGCACTCAACATGGCTATAGTTTCTTCTAGAAACATGCAAGGTTATGGCATGTGTTCTTTTGTGCTGTATATACTGTGGTGATGTTTAGGCTGTGATGTCTTCTTTGGTTAAAGCATAATTGAAACAAATTTTTACCCACTTTTCATAATTGAAACAAAACAGCAATATGGATTTTCAGTTGAGTTTTGTAGTCAGAGTATGTGTGATGTTTATTGTTTGAGTCAATTGTGAGTGCTTATATTGAGATATGGATTTTTGAAGATGATAGGCTGTGTCATTAGAGTCATATTACTATATTGTTTCACTAAATTTTTCTTTCTAAATTGAAACAAATTTTCTCTGAATTCCTCAACCTAGATTGGAACAAGTTTTCAATGAATTCTTCAACAAATTACTATTTTGAATTCCGGAAAACATACGGTTATATCTTTTTTATTTATGACAATGCTTCTTGGAAATATTTTTTGTTTAGTTATTAGTGAATCTGATAAATGATGAGATTTATCGTTTTGAACTGTGCAAAAGATAAATGATTTCATCTTTTCTGAATATTGGGCTAAAAAGAATCTTTCATGTAGTATGTTTTTACCCACTTTGGTAAAAGCATAATAAAATAAGAAGTATAATTTTAATTAGCAACTAATTACGTAAAATAGTACATAACAAATCCATTATTACCCACTTTTCATAGAAAGATATAACCATATATCTTTTCTGGAATTCAAACTTTGAAAAAATAATGCAACTTAAATCTTGAAAAGATATGTGACTACTGCTTGATACACATTATATTGACCTTCGATGCCTTGACTTGAATGGTGTATTGTACTGTTTGACTGCGAGTTTCTTTAACTGTAGTGCCTCTTGTTTTACTTCCATTATATCAATTAATCTCCAGCCGACCTACCATGGAGTACAAGATTAAGTTTCTTACTATTACTTTTCATGGTTTGGAATTTCTTCCAACGTGTGTGTGTGTGACAATTTTACAATTCTAGATTATAGATACCTGCTCGATAGATGAACAAAACTTGCTTATAAGCCCGAGGAAATAATTCTGTTTACCACATATTCAAAATGTATTGCAAAAGTAGTGTTATTTTTCAAAATAGTAATAATAGTTGAAAATTAGATAAATGAATTTATATGTTTAACAAATTAATAAATGAATTTAAAAAAGACAAATGAATATATATGTCATGTGTTAATTGTTAGATATCTTATTTCAGATTTAACAATTTTTAAAAAAAATATCTTATTTTAACAATTTTTAAATGTTTAGTAGAATATCTTATTTTATTTCAGATTTAGAAAAGATAATTGTGTCTATCTTTTCAAAACTGAACTTCAAATTTAAAAAAGACAGTTGAATATATATGTCATGTGCTAATTGTTAGATGCAAATATGCAATGCGAATGATGAACCTGAACTTTTGATTATAGAATTTCATTTTTGTATTTAACAATTTTAAAATGTTTAGTAGAATATCTTATTTTATTATAGATTTAAAATAGATAGCTGCATCTATCTTTTCAAAACTGAATTTCAAATTTAAAAAAGATAATTGAATATATATATATATGTCATGTGTTAATTGTTAGTTTCAAGTATGCAATGTTAATGATAAAAATGAACTTTTAATTACAAAACTTCATTTTTGTAATTAACAATTTTTAAATGTTTAGTACAATATCTTATTTTATTTCATATTTAGAAAAGATAGTTGCATCTATCTTTTCAAAACTGAATTTCAGATTTAAAAAAGATGATTGAATATATATATATATATCATCTGTTAATTGTTAATTGCAAATACGAAATGTTAATGACAAAACTAAACTTTTAATTACAAAACTTCGTTTTTATAATTAACCATTTTTAAATGTTTAGTAGAATATCTTATTTTATTTCAGATTTATAAAAGATAATTTCATCTATCTTTTCCATAAAAAACATTGTTATATGTTCGACAAATAATTATGTATTTTGTATTGTTTCTCAGATGTTTCTAATTAATTTTTGTTATATGCATTTTTTTAAGTTTAATTGTTATTTGGTATACACACTTTTTAGTCTTGTGAAAATAATAAATTCATATTTTTTTTCTACCTTGTAACATTTGTTTTTTGCTTCCAATTTATTGTTGTGTGAGATTAATTGCCAGTTTTTGTTTGCATACAGAATAATTGGAAATTTATATGATGATTTGTGCTTAAACAACTAAAAAGATAAAAAAATATTTATCTTTTTTTTATATTAGTCAACAGTTTTAAACATCAGTTCAATTACAAGCACCATTGTAGTGAGATGATTTCAATTACAGTTCAGTTCATGCATTCAGTGTCTCTTTGCTATTTTGTTATTGATACATTATTATGAACCACCCAGTTTTCTGCAAGATCGTTACAGAATACCAATGCAAAAAAGGAATATGAATGTACCAAGTTCACTTCAAATGTACTGGTTATACCAATGCAAGAAAGTCCATATGTACCATGAGGACTTGAACAATATACTTCTTATACCGATTTGCATGACTCTTGATGCATGCAAGAACAATTCCAGGGGCCATCTCATGACAGTACTTTCGTTTGATAGGATATGAGGCATATTTGGTGTAGCAAACTTCTCCACTGTCTCCACATAACAATGCCCCTTCAACAATAGATTGCACGGCAGAGTCTAAATATACAGAAGGGTTTGCATAACAAATTGTATCTTTTCACTATAAGTGTAGAGTCATACAAAGTTGTACATATTGGCACTTTTATAGTGTATTTTGCTTTCGAAGATGTTCGGAAGCTTTAGGCTTGCTAATGATAAAAAAGTGGGATATTAATGAAAAGATAAATGTATGTATCTTTCTCAGATTTTTTTTCTTATGAATGTTTAATTACGTTTTGTTTGCCATCATAAATGATATGTCACCAAAATATTATTTGTATAAATCTTATACTATTTGTGTAAGTGTAATATATTATTATATTCCAATATACATTGCCGTTTCTTTTCTGAATATTATATAATGGTATATATTGCGATTTGTTGTCTGAAACAGATATATACATATATCTTTTTTTCAGTCTAGACAAAATGATACTCCAAGTAAGAGTTATAAATTGTTGATGTGAATCATAAGCACACATAGATAAATAAAGCGCTTTCCAAGTACAAGCAGAAAACAAGAACTTCAAATAAACACAATGCTTCAAAACAACATCAATCTCTATAGATTGAGCATGTAATTAGAAACCAAATCCAGATACATTCCCTAACACCTACGATCAAATCAGTATCAGCTATTACAAATTAAACATCAAATTCAATATCTAATTGTTAACATCAGCATTTACAAATTAGAGACATCATTCATGATCAATTACGTTTTTAAGGTTTGACCCAGAGCTGCAAAACTTCTCCAGGTTCCAACAGTATGGTTCATCAGTAAGTATTTGGGCAGCTATATTTGCTTGGAATGCATCTACTCGTTCAAGACTGATTTTTGACGAAGTTTGCATTCCTTGAGTTATTTTTTGGATGAACATCATTACAAATATTCCACAGTTGTACCTGCATTCCTTGTAATTAGTATTAGGATAATGCAAACAAGCGGTACTTTATACAAAAATCAATTTGTAGCCTACTGTTAGTAAAAGATAAAAACATTTATCTTTTCTAGAAAATCAAGTTACTAGTAACTTGTAATCCTTCCATAAAGTTTTAGATCATTTTTGTAATGTTTGAAGACATTTTATCTTAAATAACAACTGTTAACATAACTTAGTACATGTCAAATTAATTTTTAGCTCACTTTTCACGAAAAGATAAAACCATTTATCTCTTCTAGAACTCAATGCTATTATGTACTCATAATGATAAATTATTTCCAAATTATATAACATACTATGTATATGCTTACTACGAATTAGTCATGGTCAAATTTTTTTAACTTATACAACATATTACATATATGATTACTATGAAATTTTAATTGTCACATTGAATGGCTAAAACCCGGTATTTTGTTGAGCACGGTCAACATCATTTATCACTGAATTTTTTTTTAGAATGGTTTCTGTCTGTAACGACCCACATTCTATGCATCGAAGGATTGTACAATATTTATTTCTTTCACATACGAAGTCGTATGGTCATGTAACTTTGGGAGACGACTATTGGGGTCATTTCCCATGTTCATGATTTTTGCCGATTTTTAAATGACCGTTTTGCCCCTAGTTGATCTTGTTTTGACCATAACTTTTGATTTGAAAGGAGTTTTGACCTAAAACCACTTCCATTAGATTTGGATGATGGTTTACCTTTCCGTAGAGTGGTCACATTAACCAAACGGACTCAACGTTTGGGAGATATGGCTGAAACAAGTTTCAGATGGTGAAAAACTGCTTAACCGGGCCTAATTTGGGTGATTAGTGAGTGGGCCCATAACCCATTTCGGGATTAGGGTTATGGGAAGACTGATAGGGTTAGGAAATTCAGTTTCTATCATTTTCCAACCACCACTTTTTGTTCCTTCAAGTTTAGCCATGGCCTCCACTTTCTAAAACACCCCAAATCACTTTTTAATCGCTAATTAAGCCAAATCTACACCAAATCAAAGCGGATTAGCACAAGAATCGAGGTAGAGCTGCTGTGTTGCATTGGTATTCGCGCCCAAACAGAGATATTTTCATATTTGGTATTTTATTTGTGGCTAAGATGAGTGATTTCCAAGGTTTCTCACTAATTATGATTAATTAAGGGTAATTAGTGTTAATTAGCGAATTTATACATTAATAAATTCTTGAAAAATATTTATAAAATTCGAAATGATGTTTTATAAGTTTTGCTAATCCTATCATTAATTATACTTGAACATGATTAAGGGAAAATATGGGATTTTTGCTATGTTTGATCCGTTTTAACCTATCAAATTATTATTTTGGTGTTTGTGGTTGATTATACATGTTGCTATGATGGTTTGGTATGCTTTGTGATTGTCTAAAATAGTTAGAGTGGTCGAAAACACTGTCGAGTGGCGTATAAACAATCGCTGAAAGGTGCAGGAATTTTATAGGGACCGGATCGGATCCCCCTACTCCCCACCGAACAGACCCGCTCGCAGATGATACCCACGATCCGAACCGCCTGGAAGCTCGTGAACTGATGGCCAAGGAGGATCACAAATCGGGGTACCCTATCTGAACCGAACTGCTCACACTAGAAGCCTCCGATCCGATCTGCTTCTCGTGAGCATGTGCCACTCCGACCCGACCCGAGTGGTCACTTCCGAACCGATCTGACCAGAAGAGGAGTACGACGAACCAAATAGGACGAGATGCCCTCTTGAACCGAACTGATCCCAGGTTGATGAAGGAGCTCACGAACCGACCCGAAGGGTCACTCGCAATCCGGACTGAACGACCTTGGGGAGTACAATCCGAAGTGAAGAAAAAGGGGAAGCCGAACCGATCCGGGGAAGAAGACCAAAACCCGAGATGCAAAGGTAGTCCAAATGGGAAGTTTGTACTCAGGATCCAGTTGGGAACCAATGAGTTAACTTCATGAGTTGGGCTTTGCTACGGGTCGTGTGCTAAGGGGTTGTCGATGTTTATGACTTTGGATCACTATGCATGGGAGGTACGTGGACGGATTCAGGACCACAGTGGCCTAGGTACGACTAGTGGGCTATAGACCAATGAAGTGGGGTCATTTGGAAAGGTTTGGTCATGATCCCATGGGATAAGCTTGGTGGTAGCAGTAGTCGTACAAGTCGAACTCCGCCATTACCTCGATGGGTCTAGTGATCGAAGTGGTGGACATCGTATGCTTTACACACTGAGTGAGAGACATGAGGATGGTTGCCATGCTTGATTTATTTGCCATCACTATGACATGTACACCCCCACCCCCGTATTCTTTACACCATATGTTAGCGGCACCTTAGAGTATTGTACACTATGTAGTGCTAACTCTTTGGTTGCAAGTCTAGGTTCAGGTATGGTTTAATATAACTGTTATTGTTCTGTTTTACTGCTTATCGCTCATAGCAGACTTTTATCTGACCCAGAGTTTTATGTCTCTTCTTATTACTCTGGGTGCTCCTAACCGACCCGACTAGAGACAGGTAAGGTTGTATGCACGAGTAGCTGTACCAGAGACGAGCAGGAGGCTTCCACGTATGATATATAGATATTCTCCTTGTGTCGCTGCTGGTCACTACTTTGGGCATTAGTAGTGTACCCTTCCTTTCTTTTACTTTAGAGACGGTTTTAAAGTTGTAATAATGATGATGTGGAACATAAGTTGTATTTGGATTTTCCGCTGCTATGATGTTTAGTTTTCAGCTTATGCACTGTCTCGCCTGTTTTATGTCAAGTATGTTGTTATTATATTTTATCCCATGCGCTGTGAGACATTTTATAGGTTTTCGATTAGTTCATTCTCTTCTTTCCTTTCTTTGGCGACCGTTCCGTGCTAGTCGGGCATGTGTACAGCGCACTTTCGGAGGAAATGCCGGCTGGTGCGGGGCGGGCCGTCACGCTTGGTATCAGAGCTCTAGGTTGCGTAGTTATCCTAGGGAAGACGTCAGGGAGAGATAGTATACGTATATGAGAGCACGTATTTGTTATATTTTGGTTTTCAAAAGCTAGCTATATATATATACTATTAGTATATCTAAGGATGAAATCGCACTGCACTGGCACCACTATGGAGATGGTTAATCGTTTTCTCTGTGCAGATTGAACGATGAGCCGATACACATGGGGTACCGGTAGGGGAGGCAATAATGGGAATGATGCTGAGATGAGGACGATGTTTACTGACCTCATGAGAGAGATGCTTAGGGATGTGCAGAGGGCATCTCCCAATGCTGGTAATGGAGGTGGTCCAATAGTGCAGGCGCCTAGGGCCGATTTCGCCAAGCTGAATAAGGATTATACTAGTCTTGGTGGGAAGTCGTTCCATGGAACGAAGTCGGATACGGATGTTTAGGATTGGTTGGATAGCTGCGAGCATATCTTCGAAGACTTGGGTATCGAGGATGCGATGAAGAGAAGGCTAGCATCCCGTCAGCTGCAAGGACGGGCAATGAATTGGTGGAATGCTATAAAGGCAGCTACTCCCGAGGATCAGATTACTTGGGATCAGTTTAAGGCTCGCTTTAGCGATAAGTTCATTCCAGCTGCTCAGAAGTCAGTGTTGTTTAAGAAATTCTTGGAACTCAAACAGAATGGCAGAGCTGTCTCGGAGTATATTGCCGAATTCGACACTTTGTCGAAATATGGGTTATCCCTAATAGATACTGTCAAGAAGAAGAACGAGAAGTTCATAACTGGCTTGGATGGATACTTGGGGGAAAGGCATATTAACCATATCGATGAGACGTTTGAATCGATTGTGGGGAAAGCTTTAAGATTGGAAAGTCTTTAGGCTAAGTCGAAGACTGAGGTTGCATCTACAGAGGAGCCAAAACCGCAAGCAAGTGGTGGAGGCAAGAGTGGTTCCCAGAATAAGAGGAAGCAGAACCAAGCTAAGGATGGCCAGAAGAAGAAGAAAGATGTTGAGTGCTTTAGCTGTGGCAAGAAGGGCCACTATGCTAGTAATTGTCGAGCAAAGCCAGCAGACAGGAAGTGCTTCAACTGTGGTCAAGTGGGACATCACAAGGACAAGTGTTCGCAGCCCCCTAAAGAAAAGCAGATGGTGAAAGCATATGCCCTTAATGCCATTTCTTCTTCGTTGAATGCCCCAATTGCGGCGGAGAAGGGAAAGAATGTCGTTATTCAAGGTATGCTTTCTATTTATGATGTTCCTGTTAGAGTTTTGTTTGATACCGGAGCTTCCAATTCTTTCATATCTAGTGACCTGGTAGATAGGTTGGGATTGGAGCTCGAGATTGTCAAAAGACCTTTAGTGGTGACGAACCTGATTGGTGGTTCGACTAACCTTAGCATGATTTGTCGTAATGTGGTCTTATCGAGTCATGGATGCATGTTTGTTTGTGATTGCTTTGTTTTGGGCTTTACTGGGTTTGGCATTATTTTGGGAGTCGATTGGCTTTAAAGATACGGGGTGGTGGTAGACTGTGAGGGCTTTTTGGTGACAGCTAGAGCGAATGATGGGCGGAGGGTAGTGTTTGGTGGTCCACCTAGTGATGGGGTAATGGCTAGTTTTCTAAATTCCCTTGACATCCCGCATGATGAGTTGTCAGGTTTTCTTGTGGTTGGCCAGTATCCGGACGTCTTCGAGGAAGTGACCGAGCTTCCACCACACCGAGAGATTGAGTTCCGTATTGATTTGGTGAAAGATGCTAGATCTATAGTGATTCCACTTCGTCGTATGGCACCAAGGGAGCAGTGAGAGCTCGGGGTGCAAGTAAGCAATCTTTTGGAGAAGGGCTTTATCGGAAGAAGTGTTTCTGAGTGGGGAGCACCAGTTGTGTTTGATACCAAGGCTGATGGTTCCCTTCGATTGTGTGTGGACTACCGCGAACTGAATAAGGTAACAAGGAAGAATAAGTATCCTCTACCGTGGATAGATGATTTGTTTGATCAGTTGAGTGGCGCAAGAGTATTCTCCCAGTTGGATCTCGCGATAGGTTTTCATCAGCTTAGAATGGAAGCTGAGAGCATAGCTAAAACAACATTTCGGACGCCGTATGGATTCTATGAGTGTTGTCATGCCATTCGGGTTGACCAATGCACCAACATATTTTGTGGATCTTAAGAATAGAGTATTCAGGGATCAATTGAATAAGTTTGTTCTTGTGTTCGTGGATGATATTTTGGTCCACTCGAGGACAGAGGAAGAACACAAGGAACATTTAAGAATAGTGATGGAGGTGTTGAGAAAACACCAATTGAAAGCAAAGTTTTCTAAGTGTCACTTCTGGAGGAGGGAAGTGAGATTCTTGGGCCATGTTGTTTCAGAGAATGGTATTGTCATGGACCCTGCGAAGGTGGCTACGGTACAGGATTGGTCTACGCCCAAGAATGCAACGAACATAAGAAGTTTCTTGGGATTAGCTGGATATTACCGTAAGTTTATCCAAGACTTCTCCAAGATAGCAGCACCATTGACTCAGTTGACTAAGAAGAATCAAGCTTTCGACTGGGACGAAAAGTGCGAGGATGCATTCAAGAGTCTAAAGGAAAAGTTGACATGTGCACCAGTGTTAGTCATTCCTAAGGGGAATGAAGAGATGACGGTATATACAGATGCATGTGGTACAGGACTAGGTGCTGTGTTGATGCAGGGAGGTAGGGTTGTAGCTTATGCAAGTCGGCAACTAAAACCACATGAGAAAAGATACCCTACCTATGATTTGGAATTAGCAGTGATCGTGTTCGCGTTGAAGACGTGGAGACATTATCTCTTGGGAGAAATATTCGAGTTGTTTACTGATCATAAATCATTAAAGCATCTCTTTTCTTAGAAGGATCTAAATCTCCGACAGCAAAGATGGTTAAAATTCTTAGCTTCCTATGAATTCGATATCGCATACACACCAGGAAAGGGCAATGCGGTAGCTGATGCATTGAGTAGAAGACATGCTAGTTTAGGGGATATGTTTCTAGAATGGAAGCAACTGGAGTACATCGTTGGGTATGATTTCAGACCAAAGTGCAAATTGGATCCAGAAATGTTAGCAAGTTTGACGATCAGACCCACTTTGATTGAGCGGATTGGTTCCAGTCAGAGGGACGATCCTAACCTACTGGAAATCATCTCAAACTTAGAGATGGGAATCGACGAAGAGATGAGCAAGTATGGGCTTGATCGAAATGGATGGCTTAGAAAGAATGGAAGATTAATTGTACCCAATTTCAATGGATTGAGAGATGAAGTGCTTAGAGAATGTCATCACTCAAAACTGACTATACATCCCGGTGGTAACAAGATGTATCGAGACATGAAGCAGACCTACTACTGGAAAGGGATGAAAAGAGACGTTGGGACGTTTATATCCAAATGCATGAATTGCCAGCTAGTTAAAGCTGAGCAAAAGAAGCCTAGTGGTTTGTTGCAACCATTAGAGATTCCAGAATGGAAATGGGAATAAGTTTCAATGGATTTCATTCATGGGTTACTAAGGACTAGGTCGGGCCATGATAGCATTTGGGTGATTGTGGACCGATTGACCAAGAGTGCAAGATTTATACCCGTCAAGTCGAATAGAACGGCAGCTAAGTTAGCTGAACTATATGTAAAGTGGGTAGTGAGATTTCATGGAATACCCAAAGGCATTGTGAGTGACCGAGATCAGTTGTTCACTAGTGGATTTTGGAAGAGCTTACAAGAGGCGTTAGGATCATAATTACACCTCAGTACCGCGTATCATCCTCAAACCGACAGACAGACAGAGAGGGTGAATCGAGTATTAGAAGATCTCTTGAGAGCTTGCATATTAGACTTTGGTGGATCATGGGATAACCATTTACATCTAGTAGAGTTTGCATATAATAATAGTTATCAATCCAGTATTGGTATGGCTCCATTTGAAGCTTTGTACGGAAGACCGTGCAACTCACCATCATGTTGGTTAGAAACTGGTGAGAAGTTTGTGCTTGGACCAGATGTGATAAGAGAAACTTCAGCTAAGATTAACGTTATCCAACAACGAATGAAGGCTGCCCAAGATAGGCAGAAAAGTTATGCTGATAAGAGGAGAAGAGAATTAAAGTTCTCCATTGGCGACTTGTTGTTTGTCAGGATTTCTCCGTTGAAGAGCATGATACGATTTGGCAGGAGAGGCAAGTTAGCACCAAGATTTGTTGGTCCATTCCCAGTTCTTGAGCAAATTGGGAATTTGGCATATAAAGTTGAATTACCAGACAAGATGGCAGGAGTTCATAACGTATTTCATGTTTCCCAACTAAGGAAATTCGTGCACGACCCCGATGTGACTATTTCACCTGATCAGTTGGATGATATCGAAGTAGAACCCGAGCCGATTGGGAGCCGCAGGCCTATGCGTATTGTTGGGAACGATACGAAGCTGTTTCGAAGGAAGGCGGTGAAATTAGTCAAAGTTCAGTAGGGCGGGAATGAGAATGACTGTACTTGGGAGACAAAGGAAAGCATTAGGAAGACATATCCAGAACTCTTTACCTGGTAAGATTTCAGTTTCGATTTAGTCTTTCTGCATGCTAGGATAGGTTTATTTTGTTTGTTTTACATGTTTGATTGTTGTATATGGGTGGTAGGCATGCGGGATCCTTTGTATGTTTTGGGTTAAGGATTTTCGGGGACGAAATTTCTTAAAGGGGGAGAGTGTAACGACCCGTATTCTACGCATCGAAGGATCGTAGAATATTTATTTCTTTCACATACGAAGTCGTATGGTCATGTAACTTTGGGAGACGACTATTGGGGTCATTTCCCATGTTCATGATTTTTTTCCGATTTTTAAATGATCGTTTTGTCCCTAGATGATCTTGTTTTGGCCATAACTTTTGATTTGAAAGGATTTTTAACCTGAAACCACTTTCATTAGATCCGGATGAAGGTTTACCTTTCCGTAGAGTGGTCACATTTGCCAAACGGACTCACCGTTTGGGAGATATGGTTGAAACAAGTTTCAGATGGTGAAAAACTGCTTAACCGGGCCTAATTTGGGTGATTAGTGAGTGGGCCCATAACCCATTTCGGGATTAGGTTTATGGGAAGGCTAATAGGGTTAGGAAATTCAGTTTCTATCATTTTCCAACCACCACTTTTTGTTCCTTCAAGTTTAGCCATGGCCTCCACTTTCTAAAACACCCCAAATCACCTTCTAATCGCTAATTAAGCCAAATCTACACCAAATCAAAGCGGACTAGCACAAGAATCGAGGTAGAGCTGCTGTATTGCATTGGTATTCACGCCCAAACAGAGATATTTTCATATTTGATATTTTATTTGTGGCTAAGGTGGGTGATTTGCAAGGTTTCTCACTAATTATGATTAATTAAGGGTAATTAGTGTTAATTAGCGAATTTGTACATTAATAAATTCTTGAATAATATTTATAAAATTCGAAATGATGTTTTAGACATCTGTTAGAAGTTTGGGTTAATTTGGTTAAGTTTTGCTAAACCTATCATTAATTATACTTGAACATGATTAAGGGAAAATATGGGATTTTGGCTATGTTTGATCCGTTTTAACCTATCAAATTATTGTTTTGGTGTTTGTGGTTGATTATACATGTTGCTATGATGGTTTGGTATGCTTTGTGATTGTCTAAAATAGTTAGAGTGGTCGAAAACACTATCGATTGGCGTATAAACAATCGCTGAAAGGTGCAGGAATTTTATAGGGACCGGATCGGATCCCCCTACTCCCCACCGAACCGACCCGCTCGCAGATGATACCCACGATCCGAACCGCCTGGAAGCTCGTGAACTGATGGCCAAGGAGGATCACAAATCGGGGTACCCTATCTGAACCGAACTGCTCACACCAGAAGCCTCCGATCCGATCTGCTTCTTGTGAGCATGTGCCACTCCGACCCGACCCAAGTGGTCACTTCCGAACCGATCTGACCAGAAGAGGATTACGACGAACTAGATAGGACGAGATGCCCTCTTGAACCGAACTGATCCCAGGTTGATGAAGGAGCTCACGAACCGACCTGAAGGGTCACTCGCGATCCGGACTGAACGACCTTGGGGAGTACAATCCGAAGTGAAGAAAAAGGGAAAGTTGAACCGATCCGGGGAAGAAGACCAAAACCCGAGATGCAAAGGTAGTCCAAATGGGAAGTTTGTACTCATGATCCAGTTGGGAACCAACGAGTTAACTTCACGAGTTGGGCTTTGCTGCGGGACATGTGCTAAGGGGTTGTCGATGTTTATGACTTTGGATCACTATGTATGGGAGGTACGTGGACGGATTCAGGGCCACAGTGGCCTAGGTATGACTAGTGGGCTATAGACCAATGAAGTGGAGTCATTTGAAAAGGTTTGGTCATAATCCCATGGGATAAGCTTGGTGGTAGCAGTAGTCGTACAAGTCGAACTCCGTCATTATCTCGTTGGGTCTAGTGATCGAAGTGGTGGACATCGTATGCTTTACGCACTGAGTGAGAGACATGAGGATGGTTGCCATGCATGATTTGTTTGCCATCACTATGACATGTACGCCCCCACCCCCGTATTCTTTACACCTTATGTTAGTGGCACCTTAGAGTATTGTACAGTATGTAGTGCTAACTCTTTGGTTGCAGGTCCAGGTTCAGGTATGGTTTAGTATACCTGTTATTGTTCTGTTTTGCTGCTTATCGCTCATACCAGACTTTTGTCTGACCCGCAGTTTTATGTCTCTTCTTATTACTCTGGGTGCTCCTAACCGAGCAGACTAGAGACAGGTTAGGTGGTATGCACGAGTAGCTGTACTGGAGACGAGCAGGAGGCTTCCACGTATGATATATAGATATTCTCCCTGTGTCGCTGCTGGTCACTACTTTGGGCATTAGTAGTGTACCCTACCTTTCTTTTACTTTACAGACGGTTTTAAAGTTGTAATAATGATGATGTGGAACATAAGTTGTATTTGGATTTTCCGCTGCTATGATGTTTAGTTTTCAGTTTATGCACTGTCTCGCCTGTTTTATGTCAAGTATGTTGTTATTATATTTTATCCCATGCGCTGTGAGACATTCTACAGGTTTTCAATTAGTTGATTGTCTTCTTTCCTTTCTTTGGCGACCGTTCCATGCTAGTCGGGCATGTGTACAGCGCACTTTCAGAGGAAATGCCGGCTGGTGCGAGGCGGGCCGTCACACTGTCCTTCATCTTGTAACTGTCTATTCCGGGTATTGACTGCTGCTTTCTGCAATAATTGAAAGAAATTTATAATAAATATAAACACATTTATCTGTTTACTTTTTTTATTTGCACTTACCACATTGATGGAAAATTTTGCATGACCTCTTCTCCTAGTTTTTGATCTTGTGGTTAAGTGTAGAGAGTCATAGTGATTCTAGGTGCAGTCTACAACAACTACTTCTACCAAGCTACAGTGTTCATTTCCATGTATGGGGAATAATATGTTGCAACATAATGGATTTAAAAGTGTAACACCCCGTATATTCTATAACAGTGAAATTCACAAATTAAAGTATAATTAATTTCAAATCAAATAATTAAGGGAAACGAGATACGCCATTGCGTTCGACTCGGAAAAATACGCGAAATAGAGTCTGAGTTTTCGAAAATCGGAGTCCGTATGACCAAGATATGGCCTCCGGAAGTTTCAGAATTAGGTTTAAAATTCGAACAGACGAAAACAACTCAGAAAAACTAATTCAAAATTCAAAATCAGGCCCAATTGGCCAAGGCGGGAAAATTCCCGCCCAAAGCACCCAGGTCGACTTGGCAGTCGACCTGGGGCTAGCCAGGTCGACTGGGCAGTCGACCTGGGTAACCCGTGTCGACTGCCAAGTCGACACGGTGTCGACTGGGGTGTCGATCTAGCCCTTGGGCCAGGTCGAACCCAGCCCACCCTGGCTGGCCTAGTCTATGTTTGGTCGATTTTCTGAGCCTTGCCTTGTCACTAGGGCTAGGTGTCAGCTCCTGGTTGGTCCCTCCTTTGAACGAACGGCTATTATTAAACCAAGCTTCATCGACGGTCTAAATCAACTCACAAACTCTATAAAAAGGACCTAAGACTAACCCTAATTCACACAAACTAAAATGGAGATGAGACCGTCATGCTGCTGAGGAGAGACTAAGTATAGTCGTCAGAAATTGGGAGACAATTAGGAGATAAATCAAAAGCTTAAAGCAACGTTAATTGAATCAAAGCAACGCCTACAACAAAGGATAGCATCTCCAAATTCAGAATTCAGATTCCTGAATTGAAGATTCGTCATACGTTGTAAGTAGAGTGCTATTCCGATGTGAATAATTAATTGCGTTTGATTTGTGTAAAATGCGAAATGGAATTGTGGCGATAATAATCTATATTTGTATGTTATTTTGATTTTAACGATTTGGGAATGTTATGGTATACGATTGGATATTTGCAAGTATGTGATTTGCGTTGGAAGTTAACAACGAAATGGAATTGTGGCGATAATAATTTATACTTGTATGTTATTTTGATTCTAAACGATTTGGAAATGCTATGGTATACGATTGGATTCATACAAGTATATGATTTATGTTGACAACCATATGTTGTGGAATTTTAATTGGAATTCATGCAAGTATATGATTCGTTATTATGCTAATAAGATGTACATACTTTTATGATCACTTTTAGTGTGTAATTGGACTAGGCTAAGTACTATGATTTACATGAATCTATGTTGAAATTGGCAAATCATATTTTTGTGTTAGAAACAAAAGTAAGCACCTTTATGAACATGACTAAACTATGTTTGGTATTATGCCTAGTTGAAACATGTTTTAGGCCTAAGTTGTTATCAAAACCATATGGTGATATATGTGACACAATTAACTTAGATTTACATCCCAATTGCAAGTTTACAATGATTCATGTTCAAGTATTATTTATGCCATGATTACATGAATAGAATGATTCATGTTTAAGTATTATTTATGCCATGATTATATGAATAGAATGATTAATGTTTAAGTATTGTTTATGCCATAATCATATGAATAGAATGAATCATGTTTAAGTATTGATTATGCCATGATTATATGAATAGAATGATTCATGTTTAAGTATTGTTTATACCATAATTATATGCTGTTACAATTGCAAGTTCACATGTGCCTACTTTATGTTAATCGAATCGTTCGTTGCAAGTTCATGCGTTCACAATCCCCTCTTTCATGTTACCTTATAAACACCATGTTATAAGCCTCCCCTTTTCATATGGCTAAATTGGGTTTAAATATTAAACCCAACACACCTTACATTGTAGCGAACGTGTAAAACGGGGGTAATGACGTTTGGTTTAAAATATAGAACATATGTGTTGGCATGTTTGACGCATGCCAACAACCTTGAAAAACAATTAAGTGGCATAAATAAATTTTAATCAATAAAGATGAATTTGAATAATGGGCCGCAAATATTTACATATAAAAAGAAAAGAGACAAAATATGTAAATGTAGAAAATACGATGTGTTTAACCCGAGGTTGGATTGAGTTGTGATGTAAATCTGCCCGGAACCGCCCGACTGTCCAGTAGTCACAACAATACCTATCCAATGTGGGTGGTTAAATACGGAGCCCAATAAGGACCCGAGGTTAGACTCAGTTGTGGCGTAAGACTGCCCGGACCCAACCGGCAACAGGCAGCCACAACAATACCTGTCTAATGTGAGAGGTCGATGCTTTAATAAGACAATTAAGGCTGAGTCAGGATTGATAGGATTAAGTAAACTATATTAATACTTAATCAAAATGGAATATGCTAAACTATACAGACTGATTGGGAGTTAGGTTTATAAAACACTTAACCAACTTAGCATGTTGGCTAGAAATAGAAAACCTAGTAGCGGGGGACCCTTTTCAGCAGTAACCCTACAAGGTGTATCAGGATACCCTGAACTAGGCAGGGTGGGGCACGATTACTGGGCTGACTGTAAGAGGTCAAATCGACGGCGGTGGTGCAGCAGTGTAGGTTCTAACGGGGTGCGGGCGTGCACACACTCCAGCGCAGAAAAATAAGGCACTGGGCACCAGTAGCATACCTGTGGATTCTAGAGTTGTGTCGAGCCGCCACCATGGGACTTGATACACCCCATGGTGGGACCAGCATAGGTAACTACAACATCGGGGGCCGTAAGACACATGTAACTATGCGAGTAGGAGCCGATCATCAGAAATGGATCACTTCACCCTGTTTATGGGGTGCCTGTTGGGAACTAGTTTATATGGGTACAGAGATTAATATGGGGTACGATAGTATATTCGACCCTAGACAACTTAACTTAGTTTATGGTGCATTCCCATTTCCAGTTTATGCTTATCATATCAGTTCTTTATTCATAGACTGAATAGTCCTAGACTTACTCAGGCTTTATGTCTGACTCTACTTTTCTTTCGTCTTCTTTTCTTCCGTCCCCCCCCAGGTCCACAGGGAGGGAATACTGCAGCTTGATCAGTTTTCACATCCAGCTTGAGAGAAAGAATGTATTGCTTGGACTTTTTTCCGTTTTGGGCTATGGCTTTGGCAGCAATTATGGGACTTTTGCAGTTTATTTATGTTTTCTTTATGCTTCTTTAATAATGTAATCAAGACAGTTATGGAGATGTTATGTTTTTGGAAGAATTGTAAGACAAGTATGGCATGTTTTTGTGAACACGTATTTTGATGAAATAAAAGATGTTGTTGTTTTTTCGCTGTTCAAAAATATGTGTTCTTATATCTGTCTTGTTTATCTGTGACTTATACTTATAAACCTCCACCAAAATTAGGGCATTCCCTTTGAGAGTGACCCTAACGGAGGTGGGGTGTTTCACTTGGTATCAGAGCCTAGGTTTACCAGATAAAAAAATTGAAAATTTATTTTCGAAAGAAAATTTAAAGAAGCATTTTTAAAAGATAAAATATTATATTTTAAAAAGGCAAAGTCCCCCAAAGCCATAGGTACTATCTCTTATCCTTCGTTTTGAATATATCCCTTTTGTTTCAGCATGTCCGAAGAACTTAACTTGCCAGAGGGTGTACCAATACCTGGTTGGTTTAGACGGTTCTTAGAAGCAAGGGCCACTCAGCCAGGTCCTACCGTTCCTCCTCCCCCAGCTGCAGGAAATCATCCAGCTGCAGCAGCACCTCTTCCTCCACCTCCTCCACGGGGAAACACTTTTGCTAAGATATGTGAAGATTTTAAAGCTATGGGAGGAAAGGATTTCCATGGAACTGAGTCCTTCGTGGCAGCTAGAAATTGGCTGAAAGAAACCGAGGACTTATTCATCATCTTTGAGGTAGAAGATAGGCAGAAAGTACAACTGGCAGTATGGCTACTAAAAGGTGAGGCTTCCTACTGGTGGGAAGTCACTAATGCAGAAAGACCAGTGGAAACATGGGAGGACTTTAGGGCAAGGTTTGAGGCTAAATTTCTCTCAGACGCGGAAAGGAGTTTGCAGTTGGAAAATTTTTTATTTCTTAAGCAAGGGAACAAGACAGTCAAAGAATATGTTAATCAGTTCGATGAGCTGGCTAGGTTCGGACTGGACCTAGTCAACACCCCGCATAAGAAGGCTCTCCGTTTTGTCAAAGGGTTGAATGAGCCATTACACAGTTTGGCCATGACCCATATACCCATGGGAGCTACGTATGAAAGATTGGTACAGATGGCATTGCTGAACGAAGAGGATAAGGGCAAGAAGGAGACAAAGGCAGAAAGCTCTCAAGGGAAGAAAGAGGGTTTACAGCCTAAGAAGACAGACTTTTAGAAGGGCGGGAAAGACAACAAAGAGAAATGGAAGTGTAATTTCTGTGGCAAAGTAGGGCACTTAGTGAAAGATTGCCGGAAAAAGAAGGCCAAGATGAATGGCGGGTGCTTTTCTTGCGGTGAGACAGGCCACATGGCAAAGGACTGCCCAAAGAAACGAGGACAGGGGCAGAGGGCTGGATCCACCTCAGGGGCACAGGTTCATGTGCTAGAAGCGCCACCTCTACAACAGCGAGGTATAAATACTTCTGTAGAAAGTGTAGTTTATCTTTATGATCACCCTGTTCGCACTTTATTTGATTCTGGCGCATCACACTCCTTTATCTCGTCTGCTTTAGTAGAATCTCTGCACCTAAAAACTAGTATGGTAGAGGACCCCTTAATTGTTTCAAACCCAATTGGGGGCCCGGCTCATTTGTCTATGATCTGTGTGGGATTGAAAATTTCTATTCTAAGCGTAGAATTTAAATGTAATGCCTTTGTTTTGGGCTTTTCGGGATATGGTTTGATTTTGGGCATGGACTGGCTATCCAGTAATGGTGCCATCCTTGACTGTGAGAAAAGGGTTGTTAGGCTCCTGACCCAGCTTGGTAACACTTTGGAAATTACTTGTAATCCCTCGTATGCGATTATGCTTAGTTATCTTGAATCGCTAGATGCCTCTGTTGAAAATTTGCAATCAGTTAGAGTGGTCCGGGAATATCCGGATGTCTTCGAAGAGGTGAAGGGCTTGCCTCCGAAGCGGGAGATAGACTTCCGCATATATCTTATAGATAATGCAAAGCCCGTTGCGTTGCCCGTTAGACACATGGCTCCACGGGAAAGGAAAGAGCTCAGTAAACAGATTAAAGAGCTTCTAGAGAAGGGGTTCATTAGGAGGAGCATTTCAGAATGGGGCGCTCCAGTGGTGTTCGCTACAAAGGCGGATGGTTCACTCCGTCTATGTGTTGACTATAAGAAGCTCAACAAGCTAACGAAAAAGAATAGGCACCCTCTCCCCAGAATTGACGATCTGTTTGATCAGCTTGTAGGAGCGTCTGTTTTCTCCCAACTCGATTTAGCGACCGGTTTTCATCAGCTAAGGGTGGCTGAAGATAGTATCGATAAAACGGCATTCAGAACCCCAAATGGCTTCTTTGAATGGCTTTCCATGCCTTTCGGCTTGACAAACACACCTGCTTACTTCGTGGACCTGATGAGTAGGGTATTCAGAGATTTCCTCAATAAGTTCGTAGTGGTCTTCGTAGACGATATCCTTATCTTCTCAAAGAGTGAAGAGGAACATGCTCAGCACTTAAGGGCAATCATGGAAACTCTGCGAGTCCATCAGCTAAAAGCCAAATTTTCCAAATGCCACTTTTGGAGAGAAGAAGTGAGGTTCCTTGGGCACATAGTATCCAAAGAAGGGTTAGCTGTGGACCCTGCTAAGGTAGTAGCGGTACAGGATTGGAAGATACCAAGGAATGCAACTGAGGTCCGAAGTTTTCTAGGACTGGCTGGTTTCTATCGAAAGTTCATAAGGGATTTTGCGAAAATCTCAGCTCCGCTCACAAAGTTGACCAAGAAGAATCTAGTGTTCAATTGGGACTTGGATTGCGAGTTTGCTTTCCAGCGACTGAAAAGGGCTCTTACAACAGCCCCAGTTTTAACGTTGCCAGATGGAAGCAAGATTTTCACAGTTTATACAGATGCATGTGGGACAGGGCTAGGCGCTGTCTTAATGCAAGAAGGGAGGGTAGTAGCTTATGGAGGGAGACAATTGAAAGTGCATGAAAAGAACTACCCAACCCACGATCTTGAGTTAGCCGCCATCGTCTTTGCACTCAAGTCTTGCCGACACTATCTCCTAGGTGAGAAGTTCGAACATTACACTGATCATAAATCGTTGAAATACCTTTTCTCGCAGAAGGACCTTTACTTGAGGCAACAGAGATGGATGGAGTTTCTTGCCTCGTATGATTTCGAGATCTCCTACACTCCGGGCAAAGGCAACATAGTGGCAGACGCGTTGAGCCGAAAGAAACTGACCCTAAGCCCACTGTTTGTTGAAAGACAAAGCCTAGAGTTTATAGCCAGCTTTGACTTTAGGCCCTCCTCCGATTTTGTACCAGGCTTGCTAGCATCCCTCGAAGTACGCCCGACTTTAGTGGACTCAATAGGGACAGCACAACGCGAAGACCCTCAGCTTGTGGAAACGATTGATAGGCTAATTAAGGGTGAGACTTCAAGTCACCTCAACAGATACTCCATCGACGATAAGGGTTGGCTAAGGCGAGACGGAAGACTATGTGTCCCACAGATAAGGGATTTAGTAAAGAGTGTTCTCGAGGAAGCACATCACTCCAAGATGACGATACACCCAGGCGGAGATAAAATGTACAAGGACATAAAAAGAACTTTCTTTTGGAACGACATGAAGAAGGACGTGGCAGATTTCGTTTCTAAGTGTATGGTGTGCCAACAGGTTAAAGCGGAACAGAAAAAGCCTGGCGGTCTGCTCCATCCTCTAGAGGTCCCGCAGTGGAAGTGGGATAGCATCTCAATGGACTTCATCGATGGACTGCCTAGGTCTAGGAGAGGCAACACTAGCATTTGGGTAATAGTGGATAGGCTTACTAAAAGCGCCCACTTTTTACCTGTCAAAAGTAAAAGAAATGCCTCATCCCTAACATCTCTTTACCTCAAGGAAATCGTTCGACTCCATGGAATACCATCCAGCATTGTTAGTGACCGAGACCCTATCTTCACAAGTGAGTTTTGGCGGAGTCTGCAAGAAGCGGTAGGCACACAGTTATGCTTGAGCACAGCCTATCATCCCCAAACCGACGGCCAAACAGAAAGAGTGAACAGAGTTTTGGAGGACCTTTTAAGACTGTGCGTCCTTGACTTCGGAGGGACATGGGAAGACCATCTTCCTTTGGTGGAATTTGCCTATAACAACAGCTATCAAGCAACCATCGGAATGGCGCCCTTCGAAGCTTTATATGGAAGACCGTGCCGATCGCCCACTTGTTGGTGGGAGTCTACTGATAAGCTCATACTTGGACCAGATATGATCCGAGAGACTTCAGAGAAAGTAGACTTAATACGAAGAAGGATGAAGACGGCCCAAGACAGACAAAAGTCCTACGCCGACAAGAGGAGGACCGACCTTGAATTTGAGGTTGGGGACAGAGTTTTTCTTAAGGTATCCCTGCTAAGGAACGTTGTTCGTTTTGGAACCACATGAAAGCTAGCACCAAGGTTCGTACGGCCATTCCCTATCATCGAGAAAATTGGGAAAATGGCCTATAGATTAGAGCTACCCGAAAGATTGGCCGGAGTTCACAACGTCTTTCACTTTTCACATCTCCGAAAATGTCTACATGAGTCTGCTGAAGTGGTAGAGCCAAATATCCTAGAAGAAGCTGAAGTGGAACGCGAAGCAACCATAAGGAAAGTTCCAATCCGCATATTAGGAACAGAAGTGAAGAAGCTACGCAACCGCGAAGTCAAACTCGTCAAAGTTCAGTGGAGCGACGCCGAAGAAGATGCAACTTGGGAAACTGAAGCTAGAAAACGCGCAGCCTACCCTTTTCTTTTCGAGGGTACATCTTTGATCTTTCCTTTTTCCTTAAGTTGCGCTTTTATCTATCTTTTTAGGTATATCTCCTCGACCTTATCTTTTAGGAAGAAACCCTTTGGATGAAAACATGTAATTGAAACATGTTATGGATGATGGTTGCAAGTGGATGCAAGTGATTGCTAGTGGTTTCTCGTGGTTGCATATACACACACAATCTAGGTTTTAGATCGGCTCAGTCACTTCATATTGCATATGCATATATGATTGCATTCGTATATGGTTGAACTTTAATGTGTTGTCATATGGATGTTGCATTTGTATGAATGATTGTGCACTCATGTAGAATCATGAATAGGAAAATTTGCATACATAATGGATTCATGGCACGCACATAATTTGCATTAAGGAGGTCAACTGAATCAGTAGACCGCCTGATTTTTGCATTAGATAAGTACATATACACACACACTTCGCATATGATCATGAAGCATTAGAAGTCTTTTAAGGACAATGGATGCTCGTGTTTGATGGATGAGTAGATGGATGTTTGGATGTTAGGATATACATTCTTCCTGAACTTAAAGATTTCGGGGACGAAATCCTTTTAAGTGGGGGAGAATGTAACACCCTGTATATTCTATAACAGTGAAATTCACAAATTAAAGTATAATTAATTTCAAATCAAAGAATTAAGGGAAACGGGATACGCCATTGCGTTCGTCTCGGAAAAATACGCGAAATAGAGTCCGAGTTTTCGAAAATCGGAGTCCGTATGACCAAGATATGGCCTCCGGAAGTTTCAGAATTAAGTTTAAAATTGGAACAGACGAAAACATCTCAGAAAAACTAATTCAAAATTCAAAATCGGGCCCAACTGGCCAAGGCGGGAAAATTCCCGCCCAAAGCACCCAGGTCGCTTTGGCAGTCGACCTGGGGCTAGCCAGGTCGATTGGGCAGTCGACCTGGGTAACCCATGTCGACTGCCAAGTCGACACGGTGTCGACTGGGGTGTCGACCTGGCCCCTGAGCCAGGTCGAACCCAGCCCACCCTGGCTGTCCTAGTATGTGTTTGGTCGATTTTCTGAGCCTTGCCTTGTCACTAGGGCTAGGTGTCAGCTCCTGGTTGGTCCCTCCTTTGAAAGAACGGCTATTATTAAACCAAGCTTCATCGACGGTCTAAATCAACTCACAAACTCTATAAAAAGGACCTAAGACTAACCCTAATTTACACAAACTAAAATGGAGATGAGACCGTCATGCTGCTGAGGAGAGACTAAGGATAGCCGTTAGAAATTGGGAGACAATTAGGAGATAAATCAAAAGCTTAAAGCAACGTTAATTGAATCAAAGCAACGCCTACAACAAAGGATAGCATCTCCAAATTCAGAATTCAGATTCCTGAATTGAAGATTCGTCATACGTTGTAAGTAGAGTGCTATTCCGATGTGAATAATTAATTGCGTTTGATTTGTGTAAAATGCGAAATGGAATTGTGGCGATAATAATCTATATTTGTATGTTATTTTGATTTTAACGATTTGGGAATGTTATGGTATACGATTGGATATTTGCAAGTATGTGATTTGCGTTGGAAGTTAACAACGAAATGGAATTGTGGCGATAATAATCTATACTTGTATGTTATTTTGATTCTAAATGATTTGGAAATGCTATGGTATACGATTGGATTCATACAAGTATACGATTTATGTTGACAAGCATATGTTGTGGAATTTTAATTGGAATTCATGCAAGTATATGATTCGTTATTATGCTAATAAATGTACATACTTTTATGATCACTTTTAGTGTGTAATTGGACTAGGCTAAGTACTATGATTTACATGAATCTATGTTGAAATTGGCAAATCATACTTTAGTGTTAGAAACAAAAGTAAGCACCTTTATGAACATGACTAAACTATGTTTGGTATTATGCCTAGTTGAAACATGTTTTAGGCCTAAGTTGTTATCAAAACCATATGGTGATATATGTGACACAATTAACTTATATTTACATCCCAATTGCAAGTTTACAATGATTCATGTTCAAGTATTATTTATGCCATGATTACATGAATAGAATGATTCATGTTTAAGTATTATTTATGCCATGATTATATGAATAGAACGATTCATGTTTAAGTATTGTTTATGCCATAATCATATGAATAGAATGAATCATGTTTAAGTATTGTTTATGCCATGATTATATGAATAGAATGATTCATGTTAAAGTATTGTTTATACCATAATTATATGCTGTTACAATTGCAAGTTCACATGTGCCTACTTTATGTTAATCGAATCGTTCGTTGCAAGTTCATGCGTTCACACTCCCCTCTTTCATGTTACCTTATAAACACCATGTTATAAGCCTCCCCTTTTCATATGGCTAAATTGGGTTTAAATATTAAACCCAACACACCTTACATTGTAGCAAACGTGTAAAACGGGGGTAATGACGTTTGGGTTAAAATATAGAACATATGTGTTGGCATGTTTGACGCATGCCAACAACCTTGAAAAACAATTAAGTGGCATAAATAAATTTTAATCAATAAAGATGAATTTGAATAATGGGCCGCAAATATTTACATATAAAAAGAAAAGAGACAAAATATGTAAATGTAGAAAATACGATGTGTTTAACCTGAGGTTGGATTGAGTTGTGATGTAAATCTGCCCGGAACCGCCCGGCGGTCCAGTAGTCACAACAATACCTATCCAATGTGGGTGGTTAAACACGCAGCTCAATAAGGACCCGAGGTTAGACTGAGTTGTGGCGTAAGACTGCCCGGACCTAACCGGCAACAGGCAGCCACAACAATACCTGTATAATGTGAGAGGTCGAGGCTTTAATAAGACAATTAAGGCTGAGTCAGGATTGGTAGGATTAAGTAAACTATATTAATACTTAAACAAAATGGAACATGCTAAACTATACAGACTGATTGGGGGTTATGTTTATAAAACACTTAACCAACTTAGCATGTTGGCTAGAAATAGAAAACCTAGTAGCGGGGGACCCTTTTCAGCAGTAACCCTACAAGGTGTATCAGGATACCATGAACTAGGCATGGTGGGGCACAATTACTGGGCTGACTGTAAGAGGTCAAATCGACGGCGGTGGTGCAGAAGTGTAGGTTCTAACGGGGTGCGGGCGTGCACACACTCCGGCGCAGAAAAATAAGGCACTGGGCACCAGTAGCATACCTGTGCATTCTAGAGTTGTGTCGGGCCGCCACCATGGGAGTTGATACACCCCATGGTGGGACCAGCATAGGTAACTACAACATCGGGGGCCGTAAGACACATGTAACTATGCGAGTAGGAGCCGATCATCAGAAATGGATCACTTCACCCTGTTTATGGGGTGCCTGTTGGGAACTAGTTTATATGGGTACAGAGATTAATATGGGGTACGATAGTATATTCGACCCTAGACAACTTAACTTAGTTTATGGTGCATTCCCATTTCCATTTTATGCTTATCATACCAGTTCTTTATTCATAGATTGAATAGTCCTAGACTTACTCAGGCTTTATGTCTGACTCTACTTTTCTTTCGTCTTCTTTTCTTCCGTTCCCCCCCCCCCCAAGGTCCACAGGGAGGGAATACTGCAGCTTGATCAGTTTTCACATCCAGCTTGAGAGAAAGAATGTATTGCTTGGACTTTTTTCCGTTTTGGGCTATGGCTTTGGCAGCAATTATGGGACTTTTGTAGTTTATTTATGTTTTCTTTATGCTTCTTTAATAATGTAATCAAGACAGTTATGGAGATGTTATGTTTTTGGAAGAATTGTAAGACAAGTATGACATGTTTTTGTGAACACGTATTTTGATGAAATAAAAGATGTTGTTGTTTTTCCGTTGTTCAAAATTATGTGTTCTTATATCTGTCTTGTTTATCTGTGACTTATACTTATAAACCTCCACTAAAATTAGGGCATTCCCTTTGAGAGTGACCCTAACGGAGGTGGGGTGCTTCAAAAAGTGTGTTTTTCATGAATGGAACGAACATTTGTTTCTTGAATTTTTTTTTCCAGGTTTCCATCAGTTGTACTTTTTTGCTAAAATTTTGTTTTAGATTTTTTTTGTTAAAAAAAATGTTAATTTGATAATATACTCCACTTACTTTCATTGTTGTATTCACATAGACAATGTTGTTGCTTTCTCCTTGCAGCTTTATTTTACGCAACTAGAACCAATCGATGACCTGCATTTCAAAAATAATATTAATAAAATGAGAAAATTTATATTGATGTAAAGTATATTTTGTTGTACTTACTTGACCACAAATATTATGTTGATATAGGAGGTCTTCTATCATGCATTTTGTTATGTTGATGAAATTTTCATCATCACAACTGAATGCTTCATCGCTGTAAAATTAGATGATTGTTAATAAAAAAAATTAAGTTTGTATGAGTATAAAGTTGGTTAATTACTTATTTGTTTCTGCCCAAAACTTTTAAAAAACTTTTTATAACTTCTTGTTGTTTTTCACTAAGATGTTGCAGTAGTGGACATTTTTCAACATTTTTTTTGTTTCATCTACTTCTTTTCTTCTTTAAGACTACTTTCATCTTCAATGGTAATTGCTTTTTCCGCAGGAATTTCCTCACTAGCTTGTTTGTTGCTTTCATATGTTAAACCTTCTTCGGTTTCTAAAATGAAATCTTGAGTATTTATCAAATCAAAACATGGAAAGTTAGTAGACCTATTTATGTGCATCATACCAACTTTTTTTTTTGACCTTTAGTATCATCAGCCTTTTCTTTCAAGTCTTCTTTTTCCGTGACATCACGGTCTTCAAACTTTTGAATCTTCATTTCTAGAATTTGGATTCTTCTTTCAGCTGCTGCACATAAAACTCTTTTTTCATTTAATTGCTCTCCAAAACTTTTCAACTCAGTAGTCATAAAGTTGAATTTTGTTTCCAGCTCCTTCAAACTCTTTTTCGAACTTTCAACTTCCGTATCGTCATCAAATTTCCTTTTTTTAGACTTCTCCTATCCATCTTCAACTGGTTTTTTTTTTTGACAAAACATCCTTCTCCTCTTTTGTAACATCTAGAAAAAAAATTGAAATTACAATGAAAATATTAAAAAAAAAGCCAGATCTACTATTCATCACTAATACACAAAAACTGTATAGGGAAAGAAAATCATTACTATATATGTACTTTTTCTAGTCAATATTAGCTTGAATCTGGAGTCTAAGAGGCAATTCATAATTTTTTTTCTTTTTCTTACTTGAATGTGTAGTCTATGCAGGAAAGGTACAAATTGCAAAAATATGTTACACAATTCATGCATACAATACCAAGACTTATATTCGAACTTCTAAAAGATAAATGTGTTTATCTTGTTTATATGTTGTTTATATCATTTGTACACCTTATGTAAGAACTTCAAATCACGATAAAAATGAAAAATATGTTTAATATGTATTCGGAAGTAGGATATATAATTACAGTTTAATATGTTATTTGTTTATTAATCTGAAAAGATAAATGCATTTATGTTTTCTATATGCTGTTTAAATCATTTATATACCTTATGTAAGAACTTCAAATCATGTTAAAAATGATAAATTTGTTAACATGTAGTAGTATGTAAGAACCCGTAACTTCCCCGTAAAGGAAAGCGCGGATAGTTCGAGAACAAGCCACAACAGAACGCATATAAAAGAACATTTCATTGTATATTACAACAATGCATCAGATTACAAGAACATACAGAGTATAAATGAATATTACACAGAAATATCATAGATTTAAATTACATTTAAATACATGTAAAACTATTTAAATTTCAAAACAGAATTGTTTTCATTCGAAAAATATACTCTTCACACTCGTTCTAGGATACTACTGATCCTATCTCTAACGAGTCATTCTCATTGGATATTACTAATCCAGTTTTTGATGAATTCTTTCGTATGGTTCTAATGTGCCTTGTTCTCTGAGCTTTGTAAACCAAAGCTCTGATACCAACTGTAAGAACCCGTAACTTCCCCGTAAAGGAAAGCGCGGATAGTTCGAGAACAAGCCACAACAGAACGCATATAAAAGAACATTTCATTGTATATTACAACAATGCATCAGATTACAAGAACATACAGAGTATAAATGAATATTACACAGAAATATCAGAGATTTAAATTACATTTAAATACATCGCAGCGGAAAATAATACAATACACAACTAGAAGAGATATATGGATACAAAGCTTTCCGGATATCATTCCAGCTGTAAACCAGGATCCTGTGAATATAAATCTACAAAACCAAAACTACTAGCTGCCCGTGTGGAAAATAGGGGCACCCAGAGTTTAGGTTAAAACAATAAACTCCAGGCCAGTCATGGGACTGGTGTGAGAACTAAAACAGTTAATAATCTTTATTTTTAATGTTCGGTGAATCAATGGACCACGCCGTATAACACGGAACGGGTTTCCTCCCAAGAATACCAGTGCATAAAACAACAGCGCAATGCTAAATAAAGAAAAATGAAGCTATTATAAGACCCAGTTCCCATCACACAATGCAATCGCAAGCCGGAGGATAGGGTTTTTACCTTATAATAGCCAAGAATGCTTGATACGTTTAAAACAAATCATTTGATACTATTATAAGTGCATAGTGTATAAAACAACTTCAAATCATAAGTATCAATCATAGGCTACATGAATGCCCCATACCACTATGTCGCCATATATAGGTTATACAATCAAAGATCGCAAAGTCACGTATTTGGAAATTGGATTTCCATCTATGAACCGAGGCCAGGGATCGTCCTCTACCGATTCGAGACTGTCTAGCCCGAGTCTCAGGCAAGCGCGCAGACAAACCTTGGAGCGACAGGCCCGGTCCACCGATGTGGATTATTATGCCTGAACACTACGTCTCTCCGCCCTTTGGTGCGTAAATGAGCCAACGAATGGCTCCATCGGACCCGGATCGTCCGATCTAACCGAGGCGCCTCGCAACAGCAACAACCACACAGGTGAAAAGTATATAAATGCCAGGGCTGGTAGGTCACTGACACCACCCTAGCCAGAAAGAAACGCATGCCCTCCCTGAGGTCCTCTCCCGTTTTTGGTTCACAACCGGGGTGCGAAACTCGCGAAGTAAACGTTACACAAAGCTACGCCACAAAGGCCGTGCTTCGATCATCAACCACAAGACTTTGCTTTTCAACAGAAGCCTTGATCATTTGCATCTTAGCATGCCACACAGGAAATTCACTCCATGCGATTGATATCCATCAATATATAACCCCTAAGCTCGTACGTCTCAGAGGGGGGCATTAAGCAAGAGAATAAATTCTCCGCTGCCAAACAGATATATATTTAATAGAAATCAATCACACGGGTTAAAATCCAATGTCAGACACACAGTCCATTTACAAGTCCGTTCTGGGTCTGAACGAAACTGGAGGCACCTAGTACCCCGCATATCCATCGATCTCCAAGTACGTCTGGACGATCACCAACTGTTTCCATCTTCTTAGGTGTACAGCCCAATCAAGATCATCAGTAATCACCCAAACGACGTGGAGACCTCCGGTCTTCGACCATCGTCTTCATCTTCGACTTTTCGTCGTATCAGTTATTCAGAATGGGATAAACCCGGTCTTTCCGAATAACTCGCGTATATTTTAAATAAGTGTTACACAAACACAACATACGCCTCATTCCAATTCATCAGTCAATAACCGTAAATTAATCAAGAGAATAATTCCCCAAATATTAACCCCGAAGGCCGAAACCAACATCAGATCAATATCCAGAAAACCATTCTGCTTAGCTAACCGACAGTTAGTTTCTAAATTTCACATTCATAGGGAAAGGTTCCCATTAATTTTATCAAAGATAAATCTTTCAAATTTATTCTTTAATCTATTTTTGAATATCAATTCAAACTAGTCGGGATTAACGAACTTTACCGAAGTAATCATTTGTTTTAATTTCCCAATCCCAACCTATTCATCCCATGAAATAAAACTGGTAATACTTCATAACTAACACTACGGTGTTATCGGTAAATTCAATTACCATTTCACGTTCAAATCTAATTAAAGATTTAACTATCGCCTGAAGCAAAACTGGTGATACTCCATTCTCGATCATTTCAATCTAATTAAAGATCCATTAAAACTCCACTTGGTTTTAATCGTTAACTGGGTTAAAGAATCAGTGTCATTTAAAACACAGTTCACGATAAACCCAAAGTCACATTCTATTAATTATCGGGTTAAAGAACGAGTGTTATTTAAAACACTGTCCACGATAAACCCAAAAATCAATATCAATTCAATTCCAATTAAATATTATTTAATTGGTACACTTCATTAATCTAAATAAAAAGATTTAATCTTTTCACAACTGGTTTCAAGAACCGTGTTAGTCAAGACACCATTCACGACAAACCCAAATCACATTTGGTACTAAATACAAGGCTCTGAATAGAAAATATATCGGCTTATATTCAATATCAAATTCTACGACCAACAGATATCGTATTGGAAATAACGATATATATATCTATATCTTTCAAATTTCCATAACAACATCTGTATAATCACGAAATCCAACATCGAAATATTCCGAAGACAATTTCGATTCAAATCCATTCCAATGCAATCATTGGAAATTCTGGTTATTTTCAAAACCATTTCAAATTCAATTTATTTATTTAAAAATAAATAGAATTATAATTCTAGCTCAAAACTAGTTCATTTCGATAAAAATCTATTTTTATCTTTTCAAATATGGAGTTTTTCATCCCGATTCTTTCTAAATCATTTCTTATGATTTTACACAAATTATTACTATTTTTAATAATTTTATCAAGGCCCGTACAGTCGATTTCCATCAACGGCCATCGAACTGCACTTACAGCGACCTTTTTCAAATTTGATTTGGACATAATTCCAGATCCAACCGTTAGATTTCTAATTTCTAATATTCGTTAGAAAGATCTTATCGATACGAACCCTACGGTTCCGGTTTTAGGAGGATCCGACGGTCGGATCTCCAGGAATATTCATTCGAAGTCAATGGTCGAAATTCGCGAACTGTCGTGGCGCGGCGTGTTCTATTCAGGCCATTATATTATATATATATAATATATATAATATATACTTCGTCGATTTTCTTTTCAAAACGATTTTTAATTCAATTTCCATTTGTTTCAATTCAATTTGAATTTCAAATTAATTCAATTTCAATTCAAATTCATTTCTATTCAATTTCTATTCGAATTCATTTTAAATCGACTTCAATTCTATTCGAATTCATTTCAAAATGATTTCAATTCTATTCGAATTCATTTTAAAAACGATTTCAATTCTATTCGAATTCTATTTCAATTCTATTAAATTCGAATTTCAATTCACTTTAATATTCACTTCAATTTGAATAAAATCGATATAAATATCGTTCACGTCAAAATGGCGTCAATCTATCAACGCGGCTTCATATATTTCGATTTTCAAATATTCTACTTCAAATATTTCTATTCAAATGTTTTATTTCAAATATTTCTATTTTAAATATTTCTATTCAAATATTTCTATTTAAATATTTTATTTCGAAACTGGAATGAGGCCCAATCAATTACCATATAATGTTAGTTATATGGATTTTCTACAATACATGTATATATCAACAATGATGAATAATCAACCATCATCCAAAGTGCATTCTACACTGTATAAGCATCAAATATAAATATTCAACGCTCATAACAGTCTGTCAATCAATCGATCGACATACAACTAAACAATCGGGATTAGTGTACGTCAAATATCATCCCAATACCCGTGTGGGGTTTCAAACAATCAAACACAGGTTTTATTTGTGCAGTTGGTCGATGTGTAAAATTTATCGTCCCAATCAATGTCCTTTAAATAGGTGTACATAAACAAACCGTCCCGTTTGTAAATGAATATTTATTCATTCACATTCACGTTAAAAATTATATTTTTAACGATCAAATATTTTATTTTAACACATGAATTTTTATTCAGTTCACTTACAAAATAAAAATGATATTTTTATTTTTCTAACTTACTTTAGAAAATTTCGGCGGCATAACGGCACGATACTAGAAACGGGACAGGCCAAGCCTTATCCCCGGTCTAGTGAAGGCCCACGCCATTCACACATCAATCAAATCAATTTCAAACCAAATAATCTAACCAACTACACAACCAAACAATTAAACAAACAAGCCATCCATTGTAAAGGCCCGCAAATCCGTGCTATCTGAGTTGACTAAATACACCACACGTCCAACCCAAATAACACAGAAATACGACTCATTATTAGAAAGAAGATAGAGGGTGAGAATAGATAAGATAGAAATATTAGAATAGAAGAAAAACGAAGATCACAAACTCACAGCGGAACGAATAAAATATATTGCATAACCTAACTTTTGAAATACAAATCTGTTTTGTACATATACACATACCATCATCAGAGTACACATAACATTTGATCCAGCGGAAGTAACTCTAAATAACTAACGTTGAAGCCTTCTGCTTCAAGCTCCTCCAAGTGTATCTGTAAAAGCCTGAAACACTTGACTGCCCGTACAAATTTGGGCACCCAAGAGTTTAGGGAAAACAAACAAAATAAACTCTGGGTCAGTCATGGGACTGGTGTGAGTAAACTCCAACCACTTGTTTAACTTTAAAAATCCTTTCAAAAGAAAAGATAATAGTAAGACCAGCCCACACATAAACATGGACGGTTTTTACCTTACTTTAACCCAAAACACTTTGATATCAAATCCAATGATATTATAATAATGTCTACATCAAATAAATAACCAAATAGCAGAACGCTTGCATCTCACGCTCCACATATATAGTATAAAATCAAAAACCGCATGGCGCTTATTGGAGATTGGATTTCCAACATGACAAGGTATGGGACCACCTTCCGACAGTGCATCTCTAGAGGCGAATACACCTGGGTTCAACAAGAACGTCTTGCAACCCGGCCCACACATGACCGACCACTCATTTCGCTTGAGTGTATCGAATGTATATCACCAACGGTTGGACTCAAACCACCGTTTCCCGAATGGGCAGAATCGATAGATTTAGAAACAAAAGGAATTTCTCTAGATAGGTGATTATACACCCTAATGGGAGCGACCCACATAGCCATGCTGCCTGCCCGATTTTTGTCCTTTCCCGGTTGTTGAGGCCTGAGGCTACGCATACTTACCATTTCATTGATAGCAATCACTTTGAATGCCACATTGTCAGATCCGTTAATCACTAGTTGAGTTTGCACAAATATTCTGGATATTATGCTAAGGGATAAATCCGTTGCAACCATATATATTCATACAGACCAACCCATTTGATCATTGGAAATACTCTGTCAGACATTCGTCCATTTACGTTCGTTCTGGGATTGAACGACACCGAAGGCACTATTTCTATAAATAGAAAAGCCCTTGCACTTTACTCCGTCTTCAATATATTCAGCATCTTGGTTCGCAACGCTTATGCCGATATGGAGTGGTTCTTCGGATAATAATCCAACCGGTCTCTCCATATTGACAACGATGGTCAAAACTTCGATAGTCTGTGATTTAACTATCGAATAAAAACAAGTGTTCATCCAAACATATCAAACAAATCACTGGGCTCTTTAATTAATATTTCATTAATTAAATCTCTTCTCCATTTCCTTAACAATATTTGTTATCCAAATATTTTCAATAATCATTCTTGGCTCTTATGCCATTTGGAAAACGTTTCCAAAAATTAACTTCTTTTATTTCTATATATTAGAAAATATCTTTATTTGCAATTGAAAACAATTTCAATCACTTATCTCTATCCCTTTTTGTTTACAACATTCGATTTTTATATTCACTTTACTATCGAATTCAATACGTCGATACAATGATTTCAAATCATCAAAATATCTTAAAAATATTCTAACTCCTTAAATTTCCGGAAAAATTCGCCATAACCTCCCCTGTATCGGGAGCATCGGGAAATTTCAAATAGCTTCCCGGTATCTTCCTCAATCAAAAAGAAAAAGGAAAAAGCCAAGCGGCTTGCCGATACGGCGCATAAAACCCATATATGAATTAAACATGTACCTTTTTGTCGAGCACATACATTTAAATCTTCATATGCTTCATAACAAACCTGCTTACACGTGTTCACCTGTTTTCAATTCAATTCAACTCAATCCATTCGTTTGAATTCAAATTTGAATCGTTTGAATTCGGTTTCGCTTTATTAGCCTTTTTGCCTATTTCACTTCTTTGTTGAACATAACATGTTCAAATAAAATATTTAACTCGCTCATAACCAAATTGAATTTCAATTTCAATTCTAGTTCTCTTTTCTATTTCGAATATAAATTCTCAAATCGAATTCACTTATTTAAAGCTCAATATTCATTCGAAATCTTATTAACTAATTTCTATTTGAATTAGTTAACTCTATTCAATAAATCAAAAATCTGATTTCTATTTCAGAAATCAACTCATTACTCCACTGGAGTTCACATATGTTTTATAACTTAAATCTGGATTTCTCTAAATAGAAATTTCGATTTTTATTTGCTTAAAATCCTTTAATTTAATTAAATAAACCGTTATGGTTTTATAATGGTTCTGGCGCTGTTTTTCTGAAAATTTGATTTTGACATAACTCAAAATCTATACGACGAAATTCATATTTTTCTCCTTCATTTGAAAACTATTATCAAACCGGTCCTGACGTTTCTTGTTTCACAGAATTCCGACTTCAATTGCGCTCTGTATACTCAATTGAAGTTCGAATTGCCAATTTACGAACTGCAGCGCTGCGGCGAGTTCGTTTTAATTATATTTATATATATATAAACTTTTAAACTTCTTTAAAATGAGTTCAACTTGATTTAATTCTATTTGAATTCCTTGATTCAAATTCCAATCTCACTTTTGAATTCTATATTTCAAATTCCAATTCCTTTTCTATTTGATATTCAAATTCAATACTTAAATTTCTATTTGAATTCCCTATATTCAAATTCTAGACTTGAATTCATTTGAATTCTCTTATTCAAACTCTATTTTTAAATTCCATTTTAACTTCTACATTCCAATTTCTATATTTGAATTCTATTGGAATTCAAATATTCAAACTCCTTTTTAAATTCTATATTCAAAATTCCATAGTTTAAACCCATTTGAATTTCATATTCAAATTCCATAGATCAAATCCTATTTGAATTCAACTTGAATCTCTTATATTCAAATTTCATTTTTCATTTGAATTCTAATATTCAAATTCATTTCCAGCCTCATTTGAATTCTAATATTCAAACTCATTTCAATACCATTTGAATTTCCATTATTCAAAATCATTTTCAACACCCTTTGAATTTCTATTATTCAAATTCATTTGAATTCCCTTGAATTCAAATTTCATTTCAAAACTATTTGGATTTCCTATTTTGAAATCCTATTTTCAAAGTTTATTTCAAATTCTATTTTGAAATCTCATATTCAATTTCTATTTTGAAATTCTATTTCAAATTCTATTTCAAATTCTATTTGGAAAATTTTATTTCAAATTCTCTATATTCAACACCATTGCACGTTCTATATTCAAATCCACCTTGGGTTTTCTATTTGAATTCTAAATTCAAATTTTCCATTTCCTTTTCTTTTCGAATCATATTTTCAAAACACTTGGATTTCTATTTCTGAATTATCAAATGATAATTTTTCTCACTTCATTTATAACTTCGTTATAAAAGAACTATTTATAAACTTTGTTTATAAAGAAACTACTTGTTTTATTTTATTTCCATTTAAAAATTCAAATTCTATTTAAAAATAGAATTTTTCCTTTTTTTCTCTCAATATCCTTTTAATTGGCCCAGTGATATTTAAACACACAAAGCAACGAATTATTTGTTTTTCTAACACGTCATATATAACAATATATATGCAAACAAATAAACAAACAGATAATATAATTTTGAGGAATCCAGTTGGATTCCTCCAACCTGTTTTCCTGCATCCACAGATGTTAGCACATAAATAATACCCATTCTGCTTCGTGGCAGAATATCGCGGTATAGAAGGTCATCCACTAATCATAGCGTGGGGCGTATAGGGTAATCATCCGCTATGAAACTGCGGGCATCCGCTAATGAGACTGCGGGAATCCAACCAACCAATCAACCCAATATATATATATATATAGCCTAAATAACTAATATATATAAAACAACCATAAAATATTCACACAAGCAACAGACAATTATTTTTAATGAAATAAAAATAATTCTAAAGGTGAGTGAGATTTACTCACCAGAGTTTCCTTGGCAGAATATCCTGGTTAAATTCTGAATCATCGGCTATGAATCCTTTCAAATGAATTCGCGCCTACGATAATTTTATTTAAATTTCTGATTAAACATTTATTTAATTAAATAACTATTTAAACGAGTAGTTGACTTTCCTATATTTTCTTCCTTTGGTTACTAAACTAAATTTAGCTTAACAATTACTTAAACAAATCTGTACTGATATACTAAAAAAAATCCTAACCATTATACAAATTTAATTCTAACCATTTAACTCATTAAATTAGTAACCTTTTTACAAATTTAATTCTAACCATTTAGCTCATTAAATTAGTAACCCTTTTTAACTAATACACTAATTTAAATTGAAATTACCTTAATCCCATCTTATTTAAATTTTCAGCTCCTTCCTCAGTCACTGAATTCGAATGACAAATTCACCTCTTCCTTCCTAATCGAATGCAGCTTTCATGTTGATCGAATCCCCACTTTCGCACACAGCTTTCCCAGTCATCATCGGTCTCCTGTTCGTCACCGAAACCCAGTTCCTCACTCGTGAACTTCCGGCATCCAACAAACCCTAAATCGACTTCACCATTTGATCGCACCATCACCAGAAAACCCATCGCATATGTCTGGTTGTCGAGCTTCAAGGGCCTCGCAACCCTCGAACCTCCATCCCCATTCGAGCGTAACATCGCACCCCCTCCTTCCTTAATTCACGAACGCCCACAATGATAATTGATCTGAAGTAAAGTCGTGGCCTTCCCTCTCTCTTGCGAACACCTAAATCGCAGTTCGCGATTTCTGAACGGGTTCCAGATTTCGAATCGAACCCCCCCTTTTTATTTTTTCTTCCGGTGGATTGAAATGTTTTGAATTGGGGAAAAGGAACGACAGCAAGAATGAAGATGGGATTCAGAATGAAAGAATAGCGAAGCCTTAACCTTGTTTTATAGGCGCGAGAAGGAACATCCAGTACTTAAAGCCATTAAATCCTGTCTGCCTTTGTTAAGAGGCTAGAGAACAAAATATTGTGCTCGAGAAATGTATAGGTCTGCGAAATTTAGTTTAGGGTGACGATATAAAAGAAGTAGGTCGGCTGAAAGTGATTTCCTTTGATTTGATTTAGTTTAATTAAATAATAAAATATTTCACGGTCCCTTAAATTCAAATCTCGAACCACTATTAAATCGTAACGAGTAACGTTGCTAATATTATTCACTATTCTAAATTCAACGGAATGAGTTCTGAAATTAAATTGTGAGAAGATGACAATTTGAATTAACGATTTAAATTAAACTCGATTTAAAATATAAATTGATTCCAGACAATTAAACCCGCCGATAATAAATTACTATTATCGTTTTTAATTCAAATAAAATTCATATACATCATTTTGACTCCAGTTTAACTTTTGAATTTAATCAAATTCAGATTCTCGTATTATTATAATTATTTCAGATTAAATAAATATATGTGTATATTCAAAATAAAATCATATATCGATTGATATTATCAACCAAAATATTTAAAACCATATTAAATATTAAAATTAACCGTTCAAAAACCTGGGTCGTTACATTCTTCCCCCCTTAAAATAATTTCGTCCTCGAAATTGCTAAGGTAGGAAAAAGGGTACAAATCTATTTCTTTCCCACATCTCACTTATGTTGAAACTCAATTCCTCATATTTCAACAAATTAACTCCAACCAAAACTTTTGGTCTTCACACATTTGATTCGAATGATCATCACCCAATTCAAATTCTATTCCATCTTATTCAAGTTGAATTTCATTAATTTATTTACCTCGATCCATTTAACTTACTTTAGTTAAATTTAAACTCCAGAATTTAAATCCCTGGGTTCTCTTTTCAAATTCTTTTGAAATCACTTAAATATATACATATATTTGTTTTTATTTCAAATCCAAAACATTTGAATTTTCAAACCAATTTGTTTTCTTTCAAACAAATTTCCATCAAAAACTTTCTAAGGTAGCAATCCATCACTTAGAAACTCGAAAATGAGCACTGATGATGTTGCAATCATCATCAGAATTATCTTCCAGTCACTGAAGTGAGTTCAGTGCTTTACCACATTCAAAATCCATTAAAAATGATTTTCTTTCAAATCCTTCTAAAACAAATCTATATATTGTTCTAATATTCTTTGAAAAATATTTTTCAACTCCCCAGGATTTAAATTTTCAAATTCTGGGTTGAATTTAATTTTAATCCATCTCATTTGTATATTTAATTTCCATACAAATTCTATTTGGTTATAAATAACCATTCAAATTTTATAATCTCATTTGATTTTAAAATCAACATCCAACACATCCATATAATAATAATTCTAGAAAATTATTCTTTCTATATAAAAATAGAAATTTGGGTAAAATTATTTCATTTACCCTCTTAAAAACAATATCATGTCGTATTTTCTGTTCAAGTGTTTAGAAATCCCTATCGACTTCGTGGCGTCCCACGATTCGACCAGAATTCATAAACTACTCAACAGACTAGCCAACACAATATAAAACAACTTTTATATCAATTAACAAATACGCTCTCTCGTATCTATATACTCAACTCATTCTAGGGTACTACTGACCCTATCTCTAATGAGCACATGCCACACAAGCCTAGGTATTCACTCAACCTAAGCTCTGATACCAACTGTAAAGGCCCGCAAATCCGTGCTATCTGAGTTGACTAAATACACCACACGTCCAACCCAAATAACACAGAAATACGACTCATTATTAGAAAGAAGATAGAGGGTGAGAATAGATAAGATAGAAATATTAGAATAGAAGAAAAACGAAGATCACAAACTCACAGCGGAACGAATAAAATATATTGCATAACCTAACTTTTGAAATACAAATCTGTTTTGTACATATACACATACCATCATCAGAGTACACATAACATTTGATCCAGCGGAAGTAACTCTAAATAACTAACGTTGAAGCCTTCTGCTTCAAGCTCCTCCAAGTGTATCTGTAAAAGCCTGAAACACTTGACTGCCCGTACAAATTTGGGCACCCAAGAGTTTAGGGAAAACAAACAAAATAAACTCTGGGTCAGTCATGGGACTGGTGTGAGTAAACTCCAACCACTTGTTTAACTTTAAAAATCCTTTCAAAAGAAAAGATAATAGTAAGACCAGCCCACACATAAACATGGACGGTTTTTACCTTACTTTAACCCAAAACACTTTGATATCAAATCCAATGATATTATAATAATGTCTACATCAAATAAATAACCAAATAGCAGAACGCTTGCATCTCACGCTCCACATATATAGTATAAAATCAAAAACCGCATGGCGCTTATTGGAGATTGGATTTCCAACATGACAAGGTATGGGACCACCTTCCGACAGTGCATCTCTAGAGGCGAATACACCTGGGTTCAACAAGAACGTCTTGCAACCCGGCCCACACATGACCGACCACTCATTTCGCTTGAGTGTATCGAATGTATATCACCAACGGTTGGACTCAAACCACCGTTTCCCGAATGGGCAGAATCGATAGATTTAGAAACAAAAGGAATTTCTCTAGATAGGTGATTATACACCCTAATGGGAGCGACCCACATAGCCATGCTGCCTGCCCGATTTTTGTCCTTTCCCGGTTGTTGAGGCCTGAGGCTACGCATACTTACCATTTCATTGATAGCAATCACTTTGAATGCCACATTGTCAGATCCGTTAATCACTAGTTGAGTTTGCACAAATATTCTGGATATTATGCTAAGGGATAAATCCGTTGCAACCATATATATTCATACAGACCAACCCATTTGATCATTGGAAATACTCTGTCAGACATTCGTCCATTTACGTTCGTTCTGGGATTGAACGACACCGAAGGCACTATTTCTATAAATAGAAAAGCCCTTGCACTTTACTCCGTCTTCAATATATTCAGCATCTTGGTTCGCAACGCTTATGCCGATATGGAGTGGTTCTTCGGATAATAATCCAACCGGTCTCTCCATATTGACAACGATGGTCAAAACTTCGATAGTCTGTGATTTAACTATCGAATAAAAACAAGTGTTCATCCAAACATATCAAACAAATCACTGGGCTCTTTAATTAATATTTCATTAATTAAATCTCTTCTCCATTTCCTTAACAATATTTGTTATCCAAATATTTTCAATAATCATTCTTGGCTCTTATGCCATTTGGAAAACGTTTCCAAAAATTAACTTCTTTTATTTCTATATATTAGAAAATATCTTTATTTGCAATTGAAAACAATTTCAATCACTTATCTCTATCCCTTTTTGTTTACAACATTCGATTTTTATATTCACTTTACTATCGAATTCAATACGTCGATACAATGATTTCAAATCATCAAAATATCTTAAAAATATTCTAACTCCTTAAATTTCCGGAAAAATTCGCCATAACCTCCCCTGTATCGGGAGCATCGGGAAATTTCAAATAGCTTCCCGGTATCTTCCTCAATCAAAAAGAAAAAGGAAAAAGCCAAGCGGCTTGCCGATACGGCGCATAAAACCCATATATGAATTAAACATGTACCTTTTTGTCGAGCACATACATTTAAATCTTCATATGCTTCATAACAAACCTGCTTACACGTGTTCACCTGTTTTCAATTCAATTCAACTCAATCCATTCGTTTGAATTCAAATTTGAATCGTTTGAATTCGGTTTCGCTTTATTAGCCTTTTTGCCTATTTCACTTCTTTGTTGAACATAACATGTTCAAATAAAATATTTAACTCGCTCATAACCAAATTGAATTTCAATTTCAATTCTAGTTCTCTTTTCTATTTCGAATATAAATTCTCAAATCGAATTCACTTATTTAAAGCTCAATATTCATTCGAAATCTTATTAACTAATTTCTATTTGAATTAGTTAACTCTATTCAATAAATCAAAAATCTGATTTCTATTTCAGAAATCAACTCATTACTCCACTGGAGTTCACATATGTTTTATAACTTAAATCTGGATTTCTCTAAATAGAAATTTCGATTTTTATTTGCTTAAAATCCTTTAATTTAATTAAATAAACCGTTATGGTTTTATAATGGTTCTGGCGCTGTTTTTCTGAAAATTTGATTTTGACATAACTCAAAATCTATACGACGAAATTCATATTTTTCTCCTTCATTTGAAAACTATTATCAAACCGGTCCTGACGTTTCTTGTTTCACAGAATTCCGACTTCAATTGCGCTCTGTATACTCAATTGAAGTTCGAATTGCCAATTTACGAACTGCAGCGCTGCGGCGAGTTCGTTTTAATTATATTTATATATATATAAACTTTTAAACTTCTTTAAAATGAGTTCAACTTGATTTAATTCTATTTGAATTCCTTGATTCAAATTCCAATCTCACTTTTGAATTCTATATTTCAAATTCCAATTCCTTTTCTATTTGATATTCAAATTCAATACTTAAATTTCTATTTGAATTCCCTATATTCAAATTCTAGACTTGAATTCATTTGAATTCTCTTATTCAAACTCTATTTTTAAATTCCATTTTAACTTCTACATTCCAATTTCTATATTTGAATTCTATTGGAATTCAAATATTCAAACTCCTTTTTAAATTCTATATTCAAAATTCCATAGTTTAAACCCATTTGAATTTCATATTCAAATTCCATAGATCAAATCCTATTTGAATTCAACTTGAATCTCTTATATTCAAATTTCATTTTTCATTTGAATTCTAATATTCAAATTCATTTCCAGCCTCATTTGAATTCTAATATTCAAACTCATTTCAATACCATTTGAATTTCCATTATTCAAAATCATTTTCAACACCCTTTGAATTTCTATTATTCAAATTCATTTGAATTCCCTTGAATTCAAATTTCATTTCAAAACTATTTGGATTTCCTATTTTGAAATCCTATTTTCAAAGTTTATTTCAAATTCTATTTTGAAATCTCATATTCAATTTCTATTTTGAAATTCTATTTCAAATTCTATTTCAAATTCTATTTGGAAAATTTTATTTCAAATTCTCTATATTCAACACCATTGCACGTTCTATATTCAAATCCACCTTGGGTTTTCTATTTGAATTCTAAATTCAAATTTTCCATTTCCTTTTCTTTTCGAATCATATTTTCAAAACACTTGGATTTCTATTTCTGAATTATCAAATGATAATTTTTCTCACTTCATTTATAACTTCGTTATAAAAGAACTATTTATAAACTTTGTTTATAAAGAAACTACTTGTTTTATTTTATTTCCATTTAAAAATTCAAATTCTATTTAAAAATAGAATTTTTCCTTTTTTTCTCTCAATATCCTTTTAATTGGCCCAGTGATATTTAAACACACAAAGCAACGAATTATTTGTTTTTCTAACACGTCATATATAACAATATATATGCAAACAAATAAACAAACAGATAATATAATTTTGAGGAATCCAGTTGGATTCCTCCAACCTGTTTTCCTGCATCCACAGATGTTAGCACATAAATAATACCCATTCTGCTTCGTGGCAGAATATCGCGGTATAGAAGGTCATCCACTAATCATAGCGTGGGGCGTATAGGGTAATCATCCGCTATGAAACTGCGGGCATCCGCTAATGAGACTGCGGGAATCCAACCAACCAATCAACCCAATATATATATATATATATAGCCTAAATAACTAATATATATAAAACAACCATAAAATATTCACACAAGCAACAGACAATTATTTTTAATGAAATAAAAATAATTCTAAAGGTGAGTGAGATTTACTCACCAGAGTTTCCTTGGCAGAATATCCTGGTTAAATTCTGAATCATCGGCTATGAATCCTTTCAAATGAATTCGCGCCTACGATAATTTTATTTAAATTTCTGATTAAACATTTATTTAATTAAATAACTATTTAAACGAGTAGTTGACTTTCCTATATTTTCTTCCTTTGGTTACTAAACTAAATTTAGCTTAACAATTACTTAAACAAATCTGTACTGATATACTAAAAAAAATCCTAACCATTATACAAATTTAATTCTAACCATTTAACTCATTAAATTAGTAACCTTTTTACAAATTTAATTCTAACCATTTAGCTCATTAAATTAGTAACCCTTTTTAACTAATACACTAATTTAAATTGAAATTACCTTAATCCCATCTTATTTAAATTTTCAGCTCCTTCCTCAGTCACTGAATTCGAATGACAAATTCACCTCTTCCTTCCTAATCGAATGCAGCTTTCATGTTGATCGAATCCCCACTTTCGCACACAGCTTTCCCAGTCATCATCGGTCTCCTGTTCGTCACCGAAACCCAGTTCCTCACTCGTGAACTTCCGGCATCCAACAAACCCTAAATCGACTTCACCATTTGATCGCACCATCACCAGAAAACCCATCGCATATGTCTGGTTGTCGAGCTTCAAGGGCCTCGCAACCCTCGAACCTCCATCCCCATTCGAGCGTAACATCGCACCCCCTCCTTCCTTAATTCACGAACGCCCACAATGATAATTGATCTGAAGTAAAGTCGTGGCCTTCCCTCTCTCTTGCGAACACCTAAATCGCAGTTCGCGATTTCTGAACGGGTTCCAGATTTCGAATCGAACCCCCCCTTTTTATTTTTTCTTCCGGTGGATTGAAATGTTTTGAATTGGGGAAAAGGAACGACAGCAAGAATGAAGATGGGATTCAGAATGAAAGAATAGCGAAGCCTTAACCTTGTTTTATAGGCGCGAGAAGGAACATCCAGTACTTAAAGCCATTAAATCCTGTCTGCCTTTATTAAGAGGCTAGAGAACAAAATATTGTGCTCGAGAAATGTATAGGTCTGCGAAATTTAGTTTAGGGTGACGATATAAAAGAAGTAGGTCGGCTGAAAGTGATTTCCTTTGATTTGATTTAGTTTAATTAAATAATAAAATATTTCACGGTCCCTTAAATTCAAATCTCGAACCACTATTAAATCGTAACGAGTAACGTTGCTAATATTATTCACTATTCTAAATTCAACGGAATGAGTTCTGAAATTAAATTGTGAGAAGATGACAATTTGAATTAACGATTTAAATTAAACTCGATTTAAAATATAAATTGATTCCAGACAATTAAACCCGCCGATAATAAATTACTATTATCGTTTTTAATTCAAATAAAATTCATATACATCATTTTGACTCCAGTTTAACTTTTGAATTTAATCAAATTCAGATTCTCGTATTATTATAATTATTTCAGATTAAATAAATATATGTGTATATTCAAAATAAAATCATATATCGATTGATATTATCAACCAAAATATTTAAAACCATATTAAATATTAAAATTAACCGTTCAAAAACCTGGGTCGTTACATCCATGGTCTGTGGATGACGGGTGTCGGGTGCTACTAAACACCGTCTGCATCCTAGTATATATATATATAACTAGAAAAAGAAATTGAAGAGTGAGAAGTTCTCATCGATAGCTATCCAATACCACGACTCTTCTTTTATAGAAATCTTCATCGCTATCGCATCTTTGTCAACTTCGTTGCCCGTAGCCACTACATATATAAAAATCGAATTTTTTTTACTTCGCTTCTCAATATATAAAAATCGAATTTTTACTTCGCTATTCAATATATAAAAATCGAATTTTTACTTCGCTATTCAATATATAAAAATCGAATTTTTACTTCGCTATTCAATATATAAAAATCGAATTTTTATTTCGCTATTCAATATATAAAAATCGAATTTTTACTTCGCAATTCAATATATAAAAATCGAATTTTTACTTCGCTATTCAATATATAAAAATCGAATTTTTACTTTGCTATTCAATATATAAAAATCGAATTTTTACTTTGCTATTTATTATATTTTTATACCGTTCTTTTCATATTCTAAAAATCTTAACTTCTCTATTTTCAAAATATAATCTTTTCTCCTTTCAAAATATAATCATATTAATGTTATAGAAATTGAAATCACCTAAAAGGAAAATTAAAATAATTATAAATAAGAAAACTTACAGCACCAATCGAGAGGAAGGGGGGACCTTTCCGCTCGTGGGTGGTGGAGGAAGAGGGCGGAGGGGTTTGGCTCGCGGATCGAGGTGGCAGGGAGGGGGTCGCAGGTCGGAGGTGGTGCTCGTGGGAGGCTCGCACGGCGGAGGGTGGCGGCTAAGGGTTATGGGGCTTGGGGTTTCGTCGATTGAGGGATCGATCGCTGGGGGAGGGTACTGATGCGAGGATGGAGGGCGGCTGACGTGGAGGAAGCTCCGGTGGGGATGGGAGGCGATGGCGCTTCCCGCGGTGGCGGCATGGTGGGAGGAACGCGGTGCCTTCATGGATTATTTTTTTTAATTCGATCTGAGGGAACGGGAAGGGAGTGAGAGAGATAAGGGCTTGGCCCAATTATAATTATATATATTTTATTATTTTATTTATTTCAAAAAGGTACTTTTATTTTCGACCTCGAAACAAGGCCCACCGCCTGTCATCCATAGCTAATTACCCCCATTCCAAACACAATGGGATATGTATCGTAAGCTGATTCGACCGTCGCGATCAGTTTTCGTCAAAATCAACATATAACTCTATATATTGAATTTGAACGCGCATTTCAATTTACCGGGGTCACATACTAACTCTATAAATTTCAGAAAAATATTTTCTAGCTTCGTATTGACGATCCGGTCCTAAAAAAACTAGTTTCGTCGAATTCTGAGACCGTTGGAAAAATGGCCATTTTCCAGTCGATTAAAATCAACTAAAACTGGTCAAACGCGTTTTCCTTTGCCACGCTCACATATTTATTCGAAAAATTATGAAATTTGAAACCTAGCAATAATTTGACATCACAGACCCAACAAAAGTGGTTTCGTCGAAATCCGAGGTCGTTTGCTAAATTTCCATTATTAAGGGCCTGAATTCCATAGCGACTATTCAGAATTTTCAACTGGACATATCTTTTGATTCCTGCTATGAAATTTCAATTTTTCGGATTCATTGGAAAGATATCATCAATTAGATCCTATTATTTTTGGTTTCACTAAAATCCGGTTTGTTTTGCACCCGGTATGCTCAATTGAAGTTTGAAATCGAATTATCGAACTACCGCGCCATTTTCAATTCCTTTTATAAATATAAATAAATATTTATATTCTATCATCGATCTATATAACTATATATGATTTAATTTTATTCAAAATAAATTTTTCGTCGTTTTTTTTATTTAAAATAATTCATTTTAAATAGTCAAAATTCGCTAAAATTGCCAAAATAAAAATTTTAAACTGGCCCAGATTTTCGGGTTGTTACATAGTAAGTGTGATATATAATTACAGATTAATATGTTATTTATTAATCAATATGAAAACATAAAAGCATTTATCATTTTAAACTGTTGTATATGGTAACTTATAGTATAATTTTGAACTATATTTTATTCTATATAGCATTAGAATAATCAGTTGAACATAGTGCAGTATGTACACAAAAACATTCAGTTGAATAATCATTTAAAGAAACAGTACAATGGTACTGAAATTTATAAGAAGAAACTAAAGCAAACATTTAACTAAATTAAATACAAAACTAAATATTTATAAACAGGATACCTTGTTATCATCAACTTCGGTTAAGTCGATGTCCTTTAATTTCGATAAATCTCATTTCCTCAATCTTGGGATTTTGTCTTCAACGCCTTCTTTTTGAGCAATGGTTTAGGTTCTTTCATAGAACCAGTACTGCAAGGAAAAGATAAACAGTTTTATATTTTTTACGATAAACATAATATTTAGCATATTTGTATTAAGTGAATATTATAAAAACATACCAACAACACCATAGTGCAACCCGGTGTATTCCTTGGATCAGCATGGTATTTCTTAACATTTTTTTCAAAAAAAAAATCACAAATTGCTTGCTACCAAGAGATTGAGTTCTCTTTTTTTTATTTAACAATCTACCCAAAAACCCCCATGGCAAATAGCTTTGATTGTGGGAAAAAGGAATGTTATGGTAAGTAGTAATAACAATAACTTTACTAAATTTTTATCTCCTTTTTTCTTTTTAATCATTGAATTCAACCTTTCTGTCACTGTTTTTCTACTTATTACATTTTCTTCATTGAAATTGGAACGTAAAAAGTCTGAAAAACTCTCCATGACTGAAGCCTTGTTTGAAGCAGGAATAGGAAATACTTCCTCTCCAGCTAATGGCATTCCAAATATAAGGCTCACTTCTTTGGGAGTTATTTCGAAAATTTTGTCTCCCACTTTGTAAGCATTTTCAGCAACATCGAAAGAAGTAATTATATCATCTAGATTTGAAGCACATTTTCTCAAATCTTGTCTTGATATTGAATCGTTAAGAAAAAAATTTAAAATATAAATTTAAAAGGTGTTTTCTCTATGAAATCTATTGCTTCCTGAGAAAGAATATTTTCCTTTTTAATAACTGACATCACTTTATAGATTTCATCTAAATTGCATCTATATGTGCCAGTGTACCGTTGCTTTATTTATTTTCTCCCTGTTTCCTCGATTTCATAGTTATCTGCATCATCCAAGTCAGTAATTATTCCCTCACTTTGGTTGTCTGCATCGTCCAAGTTAGTATTTGTTTCCTCACTTTGGTTATCTGACTTTGTATTTTCTTCATCAGAATCTGTTTGTATTTCTGTATTTGTTGGTTCACACTGTTCTGGTTTAGATTGTTCCTGCATTCATAAAAATTTTGTTGTTAGTTTAGGATGTTTAAGATATTTTCATAGTGTATGAAAACAATAGTGAACAGAAATTAAAGACTATATCATCCAAACAATACCATACATGCATAATAATGTGCACAAAAAGATAATATGATTTATCTTTATGACATAGTTTGGAAAGCAGGTTTATAAGGAGTGTAATAATTTGAAATAATCATTAAAACAAGAAATCTGTGTAACATTTATCACTTACTTTCAAATATGAGTATATCTAAACATCTTATTAAAGACAATAATGACAAAGCTAAACGTCTTTATCTTTTTCAGCAGTTAAATATTGAAATGATTTTGTCATTTTTATGTAAGCTTTAAATCTATTTTAAATAGAAAACTTGTTTAAATATATCATTGTCTGTACTGTCTGTTATTAATATATAGTATTTGCTATTTATCCAATTCAGTGTGACCCTAGTCACTACAAACAAAATCAACTTGGTATCAAATATTACAAGTTTAAGTAACATAATCCATATCTGGAAATAGCTAACAAGTACTGATAGAACTGATGTTATATTTGATTATGAAATTCCGGTAATTGATTATTAATTTGTAGCTAATGTTTATAATCCTTTGTTAAAAATATAAATGCATTTATCTTTAATGACAGTATATTGCATCACTTTCTTTTATTGACAGTATGTTGTATAACTTTCTTATTACTGTGCATAAAAATCAAAACAGATAATTATTGTACACACAATGTAAGGAAAAAAAGGTTACCATTGGTGTTATTGACAATGATTTGCTCTGACTGTGTTATTCACAGTATGGAGAAAAAATTGGTCTAATGTTTACGCATTGAGTTCCATTGTTGATGAAGATGCTTGTATCTTCTTTAAAAACAACTTGTTTTCTCGTCGACCTTGTCTCCATTTTTGTCCTGGATGAATGTACACAATTATTCAAATTTTGGAATAAACCAAAACACAAAGCAGAAAATAGATATATGAATTTATATTTTTTAGAAAACTAACAATGTTGAGTACCCAATTAGTCAAATAATCAGTTCAAAATATTCCGAAGAGCAATCAGTCAAACAAATTACATTACATAATAATCGACAAATCATTTTTATAGCCACTTTTGAGGGAGAGATAAAACCGTTTATCTTTTCCAGAAAAGAAAATTACTAGCAACTTGTAATATATTAGTATTATTGTGACACCCCACGTCCATTAATGTCACTCACTAAGGGAATGCATTAAGATTCATGAAGCGTTATAGGTAAACAGATACAAAATAATTACAAGACAGATATAAATAAGATAGCAGCGGAAATTTAAATTTTTATTTCAGACATAAATCATAATACCGTGGTTCACAATACCATAAGTCACAAAAACCATTACAATAAAATAACTTCTGTCTTGCACCATCAGAGTACATAAGTATATAAAAAAAACATAATTCCCCAATTAAAAGAGTTAAGCCATAGTAGAAACAAGAACCTGAGCCATACTTCAGAAGTAGCTCCTAGCAAGATGATATCCGAGTCCTGACTAAGCCTGAGTGTTTCCTCCCTGAGAACTTGGGGGGAGGGGGACGGAAGAAAGAAGGAGAAACAAAAGGGTCAGACATAAAGTCTGGCGAGTCTAGTTACTTTTAGCCAGTAAATAAATAAAAGTAATATGATAGGCATATAAAGTGGATAAGAGAGATCACTACATAAATGGCAAGTGTGACAAGGTAGACAGGGTAAGGTGTATGTGCTTCACTAATGATTACTCTGCACTATTACTAGTATAACTAAAATGAGATGATCCCTTCCACTATAAGTTGGTAGACTTAGGGCATACGTCCGAGTGTACCCTAACCACTACCCTAATCGATTGGCTTCATACCCCGTAGATATCCAGTGCTGGCCCCAAAGTAGAAGGTATCACTCCCTAAAGTGTCAACCTTTCATTTTCCACGACGTACACAACTATATCTACTGGTGTCAGGTCGTCTTATCCCCCTCTGCCCGGCTCATGCACACACATGGCCCGGTCGGTTTGCGCCGCCCACATCGTCCGTCTCGTTTGGATCTTTTATAATCAATCAGTAAGCATGCGCCTTCTCCGCCTAGTATGGAGTTCTTTATTTGATACCTACTCCCTGTTACTGACTGAAATGGATCCCACATAGTATGATATAAGCTCTTCCCTTTGTCTTGTATCCCAACTAGGTTTTTCACTGACTATGTATACCCTTAGGTGTCTTTAATTACATAGCCCTATGTCAGTTATGTTTACCCTAAAGGGTTCCTTTAATTACATAACCTTATTGGGTTAAGTTCGTGGGCTTATATGTGAATATTACCCACACCCTCTAATTTACTTAACCCACCCACTACCCATCCAATTTTACTTAACCCTAACTTAAGTTCATAATCATACAATACTTATGGATTAAATTAGGTTAAGTAGTCCAATTCAATACCATGTCCAATTATGGTTATAATGGGCTAGACCTCCCACATTAGGCCTACAACATGTGGATGCTGAATATGCCGGTCGAGTCCGTGCAGACTTATTCCATAGTTGGGCCTAACCACGTTTCATAGCCCGATTCGTATTTACGTACTTAGACCTCCCACATTAAGTTCAACATCAGTGGATGCTGGATATGCCGGTCGGGTCCAGGCAGACTTCCACCACTAATGCAACCTAACCTCGTGTCATAAGTACAATTACAATTCCTAAACTAAATATTCTGTTTTATTTAAATTTACCTATGTCATTATAGGTGATGTTTCCCCATTTGAATTATATATCCAATTCATATAAACATTACATAAAATTTTCCAATTATAAATCCCTTTTCCCCATTTACAAACTAATGTATTCACACGTATTTTGGCGGCATCTAGGCTATAAAGTAGCCTAGCCATAACAATGAAAAGGGAATATAACAAAGGTGATAGTTTCAACATATCTTGGCATAAACATAAACTAGCATGATAACAAGGTGGATGGACATGTAACTAATATCATAACAAGGTGGACATAAAACTGATGAACCTGTGGCAACTACGATGTCAAAACAGGCTTAATGAGATCTAAATTAACCATTTAAGTGTAACAACCTTGAATTTTGGAACCAATTTAAAAATTTTATTTTAGAAATTCTAATGGATTTTAAATATTGGAAATAATTTATTTTAATTAATAATGGCTAAAAATTTATTTTAAATCGAAGATAAAATGAATAAATTTTAATTTAATTATAAAAGAAGTAAGAAATAGTGCGGTAGTTTGAAAATTTTAATTTGAACTTTGACTGACTGTAAAGGATGCAAAATAAATCGGATTTTGGTGAAACCAAAAATATTAGAATCTATTTAAGAATGTCTTTCCAACAAATCCTAAAAATTGAAATTTCATAGAAATAATCAAAAGTTATGCCCAATTTAAAATTCAGAATAGTCGCTATATAATTTATATATATTTTTTAAATATTAAACAATAACCATTTTGCAAACGACCTCCCTTTTCGACGAAACCACTTTTGTTGGATCCGGAATGTCAAATTATTGCTAAGTTTCAATTTTCATAATTTTTGGAATTAATATGTGAGCGTGGCAAAAGAAAATGTGTTGCGTTAGTTTCAGTCAAATTTAATCGACTTGAAAAAGGTCATTTTTCAAAGGGCCTCGGAATTCGACGAAATTAGTTTTTTTAGGACCGTATCGTCAAAACATAACTAGAAATAAATTTTCAGGAATTTTTGGAGTCAGTATGTGGCATCGGTAAATTAATATATACGACCAAATTCAATAATAAATGTTTTGTATTTTAAGTTAAAGAAAAACTAGCTGAAACAATCATTTGGGCTCACGAAACAAAGCTCATTGGGTCCAGAATAGGGGTAATTGGCTAGGAATGGCTGTCGTTGGGCTCAATTTGGAGTTAGTATCAAAACGGGCCTTTTAGTGGTTAATAAATTAATTAATATTATAAATATAGATAATTAAAAACCCTAATTCTCTCTAAACCTAACAGCCACACGCCGCCTCTTCTTCTTCATAGTTTCATGGCCTATAATGTCCGATTCTTCTTCTCAAAAAAACTCCTCATCCTCTTACTTTCAGACCTTGCTCCAGTTGAACATTTTGTAGCTCTCCTTTCCCTCTTTCCATCCATACCCGCCACAAGCCAAACCGTCGCCTGCACATGGAGAACCGAGCCCTTGAAGTCGACCGCCTCGTTCGCCGCACCCACCTCCTCAGGTGATCGAGTTCGCCTGGACCGCCGCCCGCACGTGTGCTGCTCAGCCCCCTCCGACGTGCCACCTTCCGATCGATCCCTAGTGCCTCTAAGCTCGCGTAAAGTGGATTTGAAATTCTGAACAAAACTAAAAAATATCGGCTGTTCTTAAGGTATATAATTAAATTAATTTCCAACGCTTGAAAGAGTTACAAATAATAATTTAAACAATAAAAATTCATATCTTGTTCGTATGTTGACCAAATCCTGCAAAACAAGGGACGTTGGGACCGTGACATCGAATATGACTTTTTTAAAAGAGATTGGAATAGATTCTGAACCCTTTAGAATTTTAGATCCGCTTCGAACAAGGTGAGATTTCTGATTTAAATAATTAATTATAATTTAATTATTTTCTCGCTATTTAAATCGTTGTATGTATGTTAATGATTTAGTTATGCGATGTTATGAAATTTAGTATTAGTTGATTTATTGTTTTGTGGTGTATTGAGATGTTCATGATTGATTAAATCCACAATTAAATTCCTTCCTTTTTGTTGAATCTCTAGTTGCAGTTAAATACAGATCTAAAATAAAATCATATTTTATTTTAGATCCATCCATTAATGTTGATGTGATTTATTCAAAAAAATATAGTTTGTACTGAATATCATAAACTTGGAATTGAGAGTTAGAATAAAGAATTCATCTTTATTTTGATTATGAACTTAGAATTAATTTAGAATAAATAATTCATCTTTATTTTGATTATGAACTTAGAATTAATTTAGGATAAAGAATTCATCTTTATTTTGATTATGAACATAGAATTAATTTAGAATAAAGATTTCGTCTTTATTTTGATTCATGAACATGGACTTATTTTAGAATAAAGATTTCATCTTTATTTTACTTCATGAACATGGGATTATTTTAAATTAAAGATTCCATCTTCATTTTGGCACGTGAACATTGGAATTAACTTAATAATAAAAATCTCATTTTGTATTGTTACATGAAATATGGTTCTTGTAAATGAATCGGAGTTGAAATAAAAGATTTCATTTTTATTTCCAATTAGTTAAATGTAAAAAGGACATAGTTTGTTGTCATATTCTTTTTAGTTAAAAAGAACGTATTTTTAGCGTCAAAATTGTCCAAATAAAAAGAACGTATTTTTAGCGTCAAAATTGTCCAAATAAAAAGAACATATTTTTAGCGTCAAAGTTGTTTAAATAAAAAGTTACATTTTTATTTATATTTTAGATGTAAATAAAAAGAATAGATTAAAAGATACATTTTTATTGTCATTGTATGTGAAATAAAAAGAATAGATTAAAAGATTACATTTCTATGTAATATTGTTTTCATTAAAAAGAATAGGATTAAAAGATTACATTTTTATGTAATGTCGTTTTCATCAAAAAGATTGAAAATTAAAAGATTACATTTTTATGTAATATTGTTTTCATTAAAAAGTATATATTTTAAAGAAACATTTTTATTGTCAAATTAGAGACAATAAAATGAATAGATTTTGGAGTTGCATTTTTATTGTAATTTTATATGCAATAAAAAGAGTAGATTTTAAAGTTGCATTTTTATTGTCACTTTAGACAATAATAAAAAGAATATAATGAAAGATATATTTTTATTGTTATTTTAGTTACAATAAAAAGAGTAGAATAGAAAGATATATTTTTATTGTAAATTTTGTTGCAATGAAAAGATAAGTATTAAAGATCATGTTTATACTGTCACTTTGTTTAAATAAAAAGAATTAATACGAAGGATTATATTCTTATTGCTCATAGTTTCAATAAAAAGAGTGAGCATAACAAAAATCACATTTTTATTAAATAAGATTAGAGTCAGACAAAAATTTACATTTTTGTTAAATAAATTTAAGTTATAACAAAAATTACCTTTTTGTTAAAGAGATTTGAGTTACAACAAAAATGACATTTTTGTTAAATAGACTTGGGTTAAACCAAAATATAACTTTTGTCAAGTTATAAAAGTTGAAACCAGAAATATCACTTTTAACAAGTTATAAAGGTTGAAACCAAATTTTTCATTTTTGTCGAATGTAATTGTTGAAACCAAATTTGTCACATTTGTTCTTTAACCCAATTAACAGTGAAACTATAATTTCGAATTCATAAATCTCTTATTAAGATTTAAAAAGAAAATTTCCAAAGTTAAGTTTTCCAATTTAATATATTAAATTGGAATTGAGTGGAAATTCGATTTGATAATAATCGAGATAGGCTTCTGTAAAAGAAGACTGTTACTGTACACGGAATTTAAAAGACTTTGCCGTTATTCCATTTATATTAGCGGTTGGATATGGAAATTTATATCGATTTTATATTGATTTGATTTCTGTGAAAATTCCATATTTAATGGAAGTTTATATGGGTTTATCGTGAACTGTGTTTTAAATGACATTAGTTCTTTAACCCAGTTAAAGATAATATTTGTTTCTTAAAGTTGAATAATCATAAAGTAACGATTTTTGATATTTAAGTCAAATTGGAGTTTTAATGAATCTTTAAAAAGAAGATTAAAGAATAATTTTTTAAAGGAACTTATCTTTGATAAAATTGATGGGAACCTTTCACTAACGATATGAATATTTTATCAAAAGAATATTCTAAATTGGAATGAGGCGTATGATGTGTCTTTATAGCACTTGATTTTTAATTATAAAATACGCGAGTTATTCGGAAAGACTGGGTTTAACCCATTCTGAATAATTACTACGACGATTAAAGTCAAAGACATTGAAGATGGTGGATGAAGACCGACGATCTTCACATCGAATGGACGACTACTTATTCCTGGCATTGGGTAGCTCCCAGTAAAGGGTTAAAAGTGGTAGTTTGTCCGGACGTACTTGTTGTGAAACACCCCACCTCCGTTAGGGTCACTCTCAAAGGGAATGCCCTAATTTTGGTGGAGGTTTATAAGTATAAGTCACAGATATACAAGACAGATATAATAACACATATTTTTGAACAGCGGAAAACAACAACTTTTATTTCACTAAAATACGTGTTACATCAACCATACCATAATTGTCTTACAATACTTAAAAGAACATAACATCTTCATAACTGTCTTGATTACATTATTTAAAGAAGCATAAAGAAAACATAAATAAACTGCAAAAGTCCCATAATTGTTGTCCAAAGCCATAGTCCAAAACGAAAGGATCCAAGCAATACATTCTTTCTCTTCAAGCTGGATATGAAGGCTGGTTAAGCTGCGGTATTCCCTCCCTGTGGACCTGGGGGGGAGGGGGAACGGAAGAAAAAGAAGACGAGAGAAAAGTAGAGTCAGACATAAAGCCTGAGTAAGTCTAGAACTATTCAGTCTATGAATAAAGAACTGGGTATGATAAGTATAAACTAGAAATGGGAAAGCACCATAAACTAAGTTAAGTTGTCTAGGGTCGAATATACTATCGTACCCCATATTAATCTTTGTACCCATATAAACTAGTTCCCGACAGTCACCCCATAATCAGGGTGAAGTGATCCATTTTATGATGATCGGCTCCTACTCGCATAGTAACATGTGTCTTACGGCCCCCGATGTTGTAGTTACCTATGTTGGTCCCACCATGGGGTGTATCAAGTCCCATGGTGGCGGCCCGACACAATCCTAGAATGCACAGGTATGCTACTGGTGCCCAGTGCCTTATTTTTCTGCGCCGGAGTGTGTGCACGCCCGCACCCCGTTAGAACCTACACTGCTGCACCACCGCCGTCGATTTGACCTCTTACAGTCAGCCCAGTAATCGTGCCCCACCCTGCCTAGTTTCAGGGTATCATGATACCTTGTAGGGTTACTGCTGAAAAGGGTCCCCTGCTACTAGGTTTTCTATTTCTAGCCAACATGCTAAGTTGGTTAAGTGTTTTATAAACCTAACCCCCAATCAGTCTGTTTAGTTTAGCATGTTCTACTTTGATTAAGTCTTAATTCACTTAATCCTATCAATCCTGACTCAGCCTTAATTGTCTTATTAAAGCCTTGACCTCTCACATTAGACAGGTATTGTTGTGGCTGCCTGTTGCCGGTTGGGTCCGGGCCGTCTTACGCCACAACTTAGTCTAAGCTCGGGTCCTTATTGGGCTCCGTGTTTAACCACCCACATTGGATATGTATTGTTGTGACTACTGGACAGCCGGGCGGTTCCGGGCAGGTTTACATCACAACTCAATCCAACCTCGGGTTAAACACATCTTATTTTCTACATTTACATATTTTGTCTCTTTTCTTTTTATATGTAAATATTTGCGGCCCATTATTCAAATTCATCTATATTGATTAAGATTTATTTTTGCCACTTAATTGTTTTTCAAGGTTGTTGGCATGCGTCAAACATGCCAACACATATGTTCTATATTTTAGCCCAAACGTCATTACCCCCGTTTTATACGTTCGCTCCAATGTAAGGTGTGTTGGGTTTAATACTTAAAACCAATTTAGCCATATGAAAAGGGGAGGCTTATAACATGCTGTTTACCAGGTAACATGAAAGAGGGGAGTGTAAACGCATGAACTTGCAACGAACGATTCAATTAACATAAAGTAGGCACATGTGAACTTGTAATTGTAACATCATATAATCATGGCATAACATGAATCATTTTATCCATATAATTATAACATAAACAATACTTAAACGTGAATCATTCTATTCATATAATTATGGCATAGGAAATACTTAAACATGAATCATTCTATTCATATGATTGTGGGATAAACAATACTCAAACATGAATCATTCTATTCATATGATTATGGCATAAACAGTATGTAACAACCCGAAAATCTGAGCCAGTTTAAAATTTTTATCTTGGCAATTTTAGCGAATTTCGAACATTTAAAATAGATTATTTTAAATAATATCGATGAGAAATTTATTTTGAATAGATTTCGAACGTATATATTATACGCGTCGTCGTTAGAATATAAATATTTATATATAATTATAAATAGAATAGAAAATAGCGCGGTAGTTCGATAATTCGATTTCAAACTTCAATTGAATGTACCGGGTGCAAAACAATCCGGATTTTAGTGAAACCAAAAACATTAGGGTCTAATTGATAATATCTTTCCAACGAATCCAACAAATCGAAATTTCATAGCGGGAATCAAAAGATATGTCCAGTTGAAAATTCTGAATAGTCGCTATGGAATTCAGGCCCTTAAAAATGGACATTTTGCAAACGACCTCGGATTTCGACGAAACCACTTTTGTTGGGTCCGTGATGTTAAATTATTGCTAGATTCCAAATTTCATAATTTTCTGAATCAATATGTGAGCGTGGCAAAGGAAACCGCGTTTGACCAGTTTCAGTTGATTTTAATCGACTGGAAAATGACCATTTTTCAAACGGTCTCAGAATTCGACGAAATTAGTTTTGTTAGGACCGTATAGTCAATACGAAGCTAGAAAATATTTTTCTGGGATTTTTAGAGACAGTATGTGACCCCGGTAATTTGAAATGTACGTTCAAATTTAAAATTAAATGTTTTATACTTTAATTTGAAGAATAACTGACTGTAACAGTCGAATTGGGTTACGAAACATATTCCATTGTGTCCGGAATGGGGGTAATTAGCTAGGGGCGACAGTCGTTGGGTTTGATTTCGAGTTCATATGAGAAGTCAACTTAGGAAAAAGAAAATAATAAATTAAAATATATAAAATAATAATATTTTCCTATTAAAACCTAACCCACCCACGTTCAGCCCTCATTCCAACTATTTCCCCCAAATTGAAAAATCGATCCCGCCATTGCCTCTCGACGCGCCGCCCTCACCCATGTTCCTCCACGACCGCCGCCCATCTCGTAGGCCACCCTCCAACCTCCGCCTTCTCCTCAGGCACCCCTCCGACGATCCCTTCTTCTTCCCCCCCTCTCTATGTTTTCCGCGACCGAACCCCACAGCCCACCGGACCAGCCACCTGACCGCGAGCTCCTCCACTCCGACACAGCGCAGACCTCCCTCCCCTCCTCTGCCAAAATCTGCGGGCACCACGAAACCCTAGCTCCGCCCTCCACCGCGAACTCCAGGCGACGCTGCTCCCTCCTCAATCGAACTTCGACGAGTTTAATAGATGAAGACGATGGCGATAAATATAAAAAGGTAATCTTTTTATTTATTTATTTATTTATTTAAATAACCTAGTTATTTTCAGCCGAGATAAGAATGTAAAAGCTATGATTTCATAGTTCATATAAATAGGATTTCTTAGATTAGAAAAATACGATCTTTGATTTGAAAAATATACGACTCTTGTTCATATGAAAAATAAGATTTTTATAAAGTAGAAGATTTAAAAATATGATTTTTAAATTTTTAGAAGTATAAAAATACGATTTTTATATTATGTAGATAGCAAAAATATCATCTTTATATGTGTAGCAAAATAAAAATGTGATTTTTATAATGTTATTTTTATAAAGGCGAAATCTTTATTTTTATAAAGGCGAAATCTATATTTTTGAAAAGGCGAAATCTATATTTTTGAAATGGAATTTTTATCTATATGATAACATAGTAAAAATAGGATTTTTATATATTGAATAGCAAAGTAAAAATGCGATTTTTATATATTGAATAGCAAAGTAAAAATGCGATTTTTATATATTGAATAGCATAGTAAAAATTCGATTTTTCTATATTGAATAGTATAATAAGAATTCGATTTTTCTATATTGAATAGTATAATAAAAATTCGATTTTTCTATATTGAATAGTATAATAAAAATTCGATTTTTATATATTGAATAGCATAGTAAAAATTCGATTTTTATATATTGAATAGCATAGTAAAAATTCGATTTTTATATATTGAATAGCGAAGTGATTATAAAAAAAATATATGATTTTTAAATTGAAAGTGAACAAATAAAAATGTGATTTTTATATATGTAGTGGCTACGGGCAACGAAGAGGACGTAAAGGCGAGAACGACGAAGATCTCTACAATAGGAGTGTCGTGGTATTGGATAGCTATCGGTGAGAATTTCTCACCTTTCAATTTCATTTTCTAGTTATATATATATACTAGGATGCAGACGGTGTTTAGTAGCACCCGACACAATCGTCCACAGACCATGGACTTGTTTGTTTGGTTGCATAAATTAGTTAGATGATTTGATTTGAATTAGGTTGTTTGTTGAATTTGATTGATGTGTGAATGGCGTGGGCCTTCACTAGACCGGGGATAAGGCTAGGCCTCGTCCCGTTTCTAGAATCGTGCCGTTATGCCGCCGAAATTTTCTAAAAATAAGTTAGAAAAATAGAAAATATCATTTTATTTAAAAAATGAACTGAATATATATTCATATGTCGAAATAAAATATTTTATCGTTGAAAATATAATTTTTATATGAAAGTGAATAAAATAAAATATTCATTTACAAACCGGACGGTTTGTTTATGTACACCGATTTGAAGGATATTGATTGGGTCGATAAATTTTACACATCGCCCAACTTCACAAATAAAATATGTGTTTGATTGTTTGAAACCCCACACGGGTGTTGGGATGAAATTTGAAGTTCACTCATCCTGATTGATTAAATATGTCGATCGATTGATTGACAGGCTGTTATAAGCGTTAGATATCTATATTTGATGCTTATACAGTGTAGTGCACTTTGGTTGATGGTTGATTATCTTTCAATGCTATTATATACATGTGATGTATGAAAATCCATATAATTAATATTATATGGTGATTGATTGGGCCTCATTCCAATTTAGAAAATAAAGAATATTATAAAATAAAGGTTCATGTGTTGACTGTACTCATCCGTTGAGATTAGTCATGTGTTGAACGAAATATTTTAACAATAAAATTTATATCTTTATCTTTATAAAATAAAGGTTCATGTGTTGACTGTACTCATCCGTTGAGATTAGTCATGTGTTGAACGAAATATTTTAACAATAAAATTTATATCTTTATCTTTATAAAATAAAGGTTCATGTGTTGACTGTACTCATCCGTTGAGATTAGTCATGTGTTGAACGAAATATTTTAACAATAAAATTTATATCTTTATCTTTATGAAATAAAGGTTCATGTGTTGACTGTACTCATCCGTTGAGATTAGTCATGTGTTGAACGAAATATTTTAACAATAAAATTTACATCTTTATCATATATGAAATTAGAAACTAACTGGAAAATAGATGAGATGAGTGGTCTCCTGAATATTGATCTGATGTTGGTTTCGGCCTTCGGGGTTAATATTCAGGAAATCGTTCTCTCACTAAATTACGGTTGGAGTCTGATTCAATATCAAACGATAGATACCTTAATTTTTTTTATAAAATATATTAAATAACAAAAATAGTCACACGTGGACAGTACTCATTCGTTGAGATTAGTCGTGTGTTGACAACAATAAATATTCATTTGTTGAATAGAATATTTGAAGTTAGAAATATATGAAGCCGTGTTGGTTAGATTGACGCCATTTTGACGTGAACGATATTTATATCGATTTTATTCGTTTTAAAATGAATATTGAAAAGTGATTTCGAAATCGCATATTTTAAAATGAAATTCGAATCAAATTAAATAGAAAACGAATTTGATTTCAATTGAATATAAAACGAATTTGATTTCAATTGAATATAAAATGAATTTGATTTAAATTGATTAGAAAACGAATTTGATTTAAATTGATTAGAAAACGACTTTGAATTGAATCGAATAGAAAACCAATTTGAATTGAATCGAATAGAAAACGACTTTGAAATTGAATTGAATTGAAAACGAATTCAAATTGAATTGAAAGCGAATTGAAATGAATTCAAATTGAATTGAAATTTGAATTGAATAGAAAAGAATTTTAAAACGAATTTATAAAGAAGAATTCAATTTTGGTTTGGATTGAAATGGAAGTTGAAATTGTTTTTGAAACGAAATTAAAACGATTTATAAAATTCGTTTTAAATAGAAATCGACGAAATATATATTATATATATATTATATATATATAATATAATGGCCTGAATAGAACGCGCCGCGGCAGTTCGTAAATTTCGACCATTTATTTCAAATGGACATTACGGGAGATCCGACCGTCGGATTCTCCTAAAACCGGAACCGTTGGGTTCGTATCGAAAAGAGCTTTCTAGCAAATATTAGAAATTCAAAATCTAACGGTTGGATTTGGTGTTACGTCCAAATCAAATTTGGAAAAGGTCGCTATAAGTGCAGTTCGATGGCCGTTGATGGAAATCGACTGTACGGGCCTTGATAAAATTATTAAAAATAGTAATAATTTGAGTAAAGTCGTAAGAAATGATTTGGAAAGAATTGGGGTGAAAAAACTCCATATTTGAAAAGGTAAAAATAGATTTGTATCAAAATGAACTAGTTTGAACTAAATTTAAAACCCGATTTGTTTTTAAATAAATAAATTAGATTTAAAAAAGGGGTTTTAAATAATCGGAATTTCTAATATATTTGATTTGAAATAAATAAAATGTGATTTGGGTTTGTCGTGAACTGTGTTTTAAATAACACCTAGTTCTTTAACCCAGTAAAAGGAGTTTTAACGAATCTGCAATTAGATTGAAATGTGAATCTATAATCTAAATTATCAAATTTAGAAATGAGCGAGAATGGAGTATTACCAGTTTTGCTCCAAAGCGATAGTTAAATCTTTAATTAGATTTGAACGTGAAATGGTAATTAATTTTACCGATAACACCGTGGTGTTAGATATGGAGTATTACCAGTTTTGCTTCATGGGATGAATAAGTTGGGATTGGGAAATAAAATAAATAATTACTTCGGTGTGGTTCGCTAATCTCGACTAGTTTAGAAAAACCATAATTTGGTTTGAAACGACATCCAAAGGAAGATTACAGGATAAATTTTAAAGAATTTATCTTGGATAAAATTAATGGGAACCTTTCCCTAAGAATGTGGAATTTAGAAACTAGCTGTAGGTTGGCTAAGAAGAATGGTTTCCTGGGTATTGATCTGATGTTGGTTCCGGCCTTCGGGGTTAATGTTTGGGAAATTGTTCTCTTGCTAATTTGCGGTTAGTGACTAATGAATTGGAATGAGGCGTATATTGTGTTTGTGAAACATTTGTTTTCAATATACGCGGGTTGTTCGGAAAGACCGGGTTTACACCCATTCTGAATAACCGATTCGACGATATGTCGAAGATGAAGACGGTGGTCGAAGACCGGAAGTCTTCACATCGTTTGGATAATTACTGACGATCCTGATTGGGCTGTACACCCAAGAGGATGGAAATAGTTGGTGGTCGTCCAGACGTACCTGGAGATGGATGGATATGCGAGGAAAGTGCCTCCGGTTTCGTTCAGACCCAGAACGAACTTGAAAATGGATTGTGTGTCTGACATTGGATTTTATTCTATGTTGATTGATTTCTGTTAAATATATATCTGTTTGGCGGCGGAGAATTTATTCTCTTGCTTAACGCCCTTCTCTGAGACGTACGAGCTTAGAGGTTATATATCGATAGATATCAATCGCACGGCATGAATTGCCTGTGTGGCATGCTGAGTTGCATGGATCAAGACTTCTGTTGAAAAGCCAAGTCTTGTGGTTGATGATCAAAGCAAGCCTACGTGGCAGCTTTGTGTATAACGTGAATTCGCGAGCCTCACACCTCGGTATGAGTTAAAAACGGGATACGGACTGCAGGGAGAGCACGACGTTTCTTTCTAGCTTTGGTGGTGTCAGTGACTTACCAGCCCTGACATTTATATACTTTTCACCTTTGTGGTTGTTGGATGAGGCGCCTCGATTTTAGGTCTGAAAGGACCGGGAAACGTGTGTTCAGGCATAATTAATCCTCTAACGTAAGTGAGGACCGGCCCTGAAGCATCCAGGGGTTGCCCAGAGTGCGTAGCCCTGAGGCATTTGCTAGAGTGTCTCGAACGCGGAGAGGAGCTTGCCCCTTGCCTCGACTCATGACGGGAATCCAATTTCCAATACGTGTATTTCGGCTTTAATTGTAGAACTAGTATGGCGACATAGTGGTATGGGGCACTCATGCCGTCTATGATTTATATTTATGATTGAAATGTTTTGACACTATACACTTATTATAGTATCAAATGATTTGTTTTAAACGTATCAAGCATGTTTGGCTGTTATAAGGTAAAACCCTATCCTCCGGCTTGCGTTGCATTGTGTGATGGGACCTGGATCTTATAATAGCTTCATTTTACGAAAAAGCATTGCGTTGTTTATTCTATGCACTGGTATTCTTGGGAGGAAACCCGTTCCGTGTTATACGGCGTGGTCCCTTGAATTACCCTCTTTTAAAGTAAAGCTTTAAATAACTGTTTTAGTTCTCGCACCAGTCACATGACTGACCTGGAGTTTATTGTTTTAACCTAAACTATGGGTGCCCTTATTTTCGACACGGGCAGCTAGTAGTTTTGGTTTTGCAGATTTATATTCACAGGATCCTGGTTTACAGCTGGAATGATATCCGGAAAGCTCTGTATCCGTATATCACCTTCAGTTGTGCTTTGTATTATTTTCCGCTGCTATGTAATTTATTGTAACCTCTGATATTTATCGAATGTAATTTATTCAATTATACTCTGTATATTCTTGTATTCTGATGGAATTGTTGTAATAGCAATGAAATGTTCTTCCGTCTGCGTTCTGATTTGTCCTGTTCTCAAATGATCAGGGGTTTCGAACGGTCTTGATCGGTTTAACGACTGATTCAGATCGAGCGAAATTCAGGCCGTCACATTTGGTATCAGAGCTTTGGTTCACAGAGCTCGAGAACAAGACACATTAGAACCGTACGAAAGAATTCATCAGATATTGGATTAGTAATATCCAATTAGAATGACTCGTTAGAGATAGGATCAGTAGTATCCTAGAACGAGTGTGAAGAGTATATTTTTCAAATGAAAACAATTTTGTTTTGGAAATTTAAATCGTTTTATACGTATTTGAATATTTTATTTGTATTGATATGGACAATCCAATATATAAAGGTTTTGCATATACGCGTCATGAACGTATATTCGAAGTTTTAATATACTGGATAGATATAGAATCACATTCTAGTCGCCCGGAGATGGTACTGATGATTGTCATGACATCATTAGTATTTATGTTCGAGTTTCGAAGGTGTGATTTTCTATATGTTTCCATTAGACTGGTGTGAGAACCAAAACTTATATAGTTAGAACACATTGTTGTGAATTGGCATCAAAAACAGGATTTTTGTATATATGTATCAAATTATGAATTTGAAACTCTAATCCACTAATTGATTGATGTTTGTGTTGTTTGCCTATTTGTTTGCTAATTTTGAATCATTTAGCCTAATTGAACTAAATATTGAACTATATTGAAAATTAGTCGCATTTGTTTGCATATACATATACTTACATTGAACAGGTCATAGCAAGGAGGCTAGAGCCGAAGAATAAAATTTGTTTGCCCGACAAATAGGTACATGTTTACTACATAATTTACTGTTTTGTTTGGGTGATGATGATTTTATGAGCCTATTGGCTTTTTCTTTTTCTTTTTCTTTTTGAGATTAGAAGGACCGGGGAAGCTATTTGAAATTCCCCGATGCTCCCGGTGCAGGGGAGGTTATGGCGAAATTTTTCAAAAATTTAGGGTGTTAGACAAATTTTTGGAATTTTGAAAATTCTCAGAAACTGAAAAGTTGGAGAATGGAAGCCAGATCGAACGTAGAGCTGAATAATCAAACCACTTTCGACTTCGTTCCTTTTCGGGGACGAAAAGTTTTAAGTGGGGGAGATTGTAACAACCCGAAAATCTGAGCCAGTTTAAAATTTTTATCTTGGCAATTTTAGCGAATTTCGAACATTTAAAATAGATTATTTTAAATAATATCGATGAGAAATTTATTTTGAATAGATTTCGAACGTATATATTATACGCGTCGTCGTTAGAATATAAATATTTATATATAATTATAAATAGAATAGAAAATAGCGCGGTAGTTCGATAATTCGATTTCAAACTTCAATTGAATGTACCGGGTGCAAAACAATCCGGATTTTAGTGAAACCAAAAACATTAGGATCTAATTGATAATATCTTTCCAACGAATCCGACAAATCGAAATTTCATAGCGGGAATCAAAAGATATGTCCAGTTGAAAATTCTGAATAGTCGCTATGGAATTCAGGCCCTTAAAAATGGACATTTTGCAAACGACCTCGGATTTCGACGAAACCACTTTTGTTGGGTCCGTGATGTTAAATTATTGCTAGATTCCAAATTTCATAATTTTCTGAATCAATATGTGAGCGTGGCAAAGGAAACCGCGTTTGACCAGTTTTAGTTGATTTTAATCGACTGGAAAATGGCCATTTTTCAAACGGTCTCAGAATTCGACGAAACTAGTTTTGTTAGGACCGTATAGTCAATTCGAAGCTAGAAAATATTTTTCTAGGATTTTTAGAGACAGTATGTGACCCCGGTAATTTGAAATGTACGTTCAAATTTAAAATTAAATGTTTTATACTTTAATTTGAAGAATAACTGACTGTAACAGTCGAATTGGGTTACGAAACATATTCCATTGTGTCCGGAATGGGGGTAATTAGCTAGGGGCGACAGTCGTTGGGTTTGATTTCGAGTTCATATGAGAAGTCAACTTAGGAAAAAGAAAATAATAAATTAAAATATATAAAATAATAATATTTTCCTATTAAAACCTAACCCACCCACGTTCAGCCCTCATTCCAACTATTTCCCCCAAATTGAAAAATCGATCCCGCCACTGCCTCTCGACGCGCCGCCCTCACCCACGTTCCTCCACGACCGCCGCCCATCTCGTCGGCCACCCTCCAACCTCCGCCTTCTCCTCAGGCACCCCTCCGACGATCCCTTCTTCTCCCCCCCTCTCTATGTTTTCCGCGACCGAACCCCACAGCCCACCGGACCAGCCACCTGACCGCGAGCTCCTCCACTCCGACACAGCGCATACCTCCCTCCCCTCCTCTGCCAAAATCCGCGGGCACCGCGAAACCCTAGCTCCGCCCTCCACCGCGAACTCCAGGCGACGCTGCTCCCTCCTCAATCGAACTTCGACGAGTTTAATAGATGAAGACGATGGCGATAAATATAAAAGGTAATCTTTTTATTTATTTATTTATTTATTTAAATAACCTAGTTATTTTCAGCCGAGATAAGAATGTAAAAGCTATGATTTCATAGTTCATATAAATAGGATTTCTTAGATTAGAAAAATACGATCTTTGATTTGAAAAATATACGACTCTTGTTCATATGAAAAATAAGATTTTTATAAAGTAGAAGATTTAAAAATATGATTTTTAAATTTTTAGAAGTATAAAAATACGATTTTTATATTATGTAGATAGCAAAAATATCATCTTTATATGTGTAGCAAAATAAAAATGTGATTTTTATAATGTTATTTTTATAAAGGCGAAATCTTTATTTTTATAAAGGCGAAATCTATATTTTTGAAAACGCGAAATCTATATTTTTGAAATGGAATTTTTATCTATATGATAACATAGTAAAAATAGGATTTTTATATATTGAATAGCAAAGTAAAAATGCGATTTTTATATATTGAATAGCAAAGTAAAAATGCGATTTTTATATATTGAATAGCATAGTAAAAATTCGATTTTTCTATATTGAATAGTATAATAAGAATTCGATTTTTCTATATTGAATAGTATAATAAAAATTCGATTTTTATATATTGAATAGCATAGTAAAAATTCGATTTTTATATATTGAATAGCATAGTAAAAATTCGATTTTTATATATTGAATAACGAAGTGATTATAAAAAAAATATATGATTTTTAAATTGAAAGTGAACAAATAAAAATGTGATTTTTATATATGTAGTGGCTACGGGCAACGAAGAGGACGTAAAGGCGAGAACGACGAAGATCTCTACAATAGGAGTGTCGTGGTATTGGATAGCTATCGGTGAGAATTTCTCACCTTTCAATTTCATTTTCTAGTTATATATATATACTAGGATGCAGACGGTGTTTAGTAGCACCCGACACAATCGTCCACAGACCATGGACTTGTTTGTTTGGTTGCATAAATTAGTTAGATGATTTGATTTGAATTAGGTTGTTTGTTGAATTTGATTGATGTGTGAATGGCGTGGGCCTTCACTAGACCGGGGATAAGGCTAGGCCTCGTCCCGTTTCTAGAATCGTGCCGTTATGCCGCCGAAATTTTCTAAAAATAAGTTAGAAAAATAGAAAATATCATTTTATTTAAAGAATGAACTGAATAGATATTCATATGTCGAAATAAAATATTTTATCGTTAAAAATATAATTTTTAACATGAAAGTGAATAAAATAAAATATTCATTTACAAACCGGACGGTTTGTTTATGTACACCGATTTGAAGGACATTGATTGGGTCGATAAATTTTACACATCGCCCAACTGCACAAATAAAATATGTGTTTGATTGTTTGAAACCCCACACGGGTGTTGTGATGAAATTTGAAGTTCACTCATCCTGATTGATTAAATATGTCGATCGATTGATTGACAGGCTGTTATAAGCGTTAGATATCTATATTTGATGCTTATACAGTGTAGTGCACTTTGGTTGATGGTTGATTATCTTTCAATGCTATTATATACATGTGATGTATGAAAATCCATATAATTAATATTATATGGTGATTGATTGGGCCTCATTCCAATTTAGAAAATAAAGAATATTATAAAATAAAGGTTCATGTGTTGACTGTACTCATCCGTTGAGATTAGTCATGTGTTGAACGAAATATTTTAACAATAAAATTTATATCTTTATCTTTATAAAATAAAGGTTCATGTGTTGACTGTACTCATCCGTTGAGATTAGTCATGTGTTGAACGAAATATTTTAACAATAAAATTTATATCTTTATCTTTATAAAATAAAGGTTCATGTGTTGACTGTACTCATCCGTTGAGATTAGTCATGTGTTGAACGAAATATTTTAACAATAAAATTTATATCTTTATCTTTATGAAATAAAGGTTCATGTGTTGACTGTACTCATCCGTTGAGATTAGTCATGTGTTGAACGAAATATTTTAACAATAAAATTTACATCTTTATCATATATGAAATTAGAAACTAACTGGAAAATAGATGAGATGAGTGGTCTCCTGAATATTGATCTGATGTTGGTTTCGGCCTTCGGGGTTAATATTCAGGAAATCGTTCTCTCACTAAATTACGGTTGGAGTCTGATTCAATATCAAACGATAGATACCTTAATTTTTTTTATAAAATATATTAAATAACAAAAATAGTCACACGTGGACAGTACTCATTCGTTGAGATTAGTCGTGTGTTGACAACAATAAATATTCATTTGTTGAATAGAATATTTGAAGTTAGAAATATATGAAGCCGTGTTGGTTAGATTGACGCCATTTTGACGTGAACGATATTTATATCGATTTTATTCGTTTTAAAATGAATATTGAAAAGTGATTTCGAAATCGCATATTTTAAAATGAAATTCGAATCAAATTAAATAGAAAATGAATTTGATTTCAATTGAATATAAAACGAATTTGATTTCAATTGAATATAAAATGAATTTGATTTAAATTGATTAGAAAACGAATTTGATTTAAATTGATTAGAAAACGACTTTGAATTGAATCGAATAGAAAACCAATTTGAATTGAATCGAATAGAAAACGACTTTGAAATTGAATTGAATTGAAAACGAATTCAAATTGAATTGAAAGCGAATTGAAATGAATTCAAATTGAATTGAAATTTGAATTGAATAGAAAAGAATTTTAAAACGAATTTATAAAGAAGAATTCAATTTTGGTTTGGATTGAAATGGAAGTTGAAATTGTTTTTGAAACGAAATTAAAACGATTTATAAAATTCGTTTTAAATAGAAATCGACGAAATATATATTATATATATATTATATATATAATATAATGGCCTGAATAGAACGCGCCGCGGCAGTTCGTAAATTTCGACCATTTATTTCAAATGGACATTACGGGAGATCCGACCGTCGGATTCTCCTAAAACCGGAACCGTTGGGTTCGTATCGAAAAGAGCTTTCTAGCGAATATTAGAAATTCAAAATCTAACGGTTGGATTTGGAGTTACGTCCAAATCAAATTTGGAAAAGGTCGCTATAAGTGCAGTTCGATGGCCGTTGATGGAAATCGACTGTACGGGCCTTGATAAAATTATTAAAAATAGTAATAATTTGAGTAAAGTCGTAAGAAATGATTTGGAAAGAATTGGGGTGAAAAAACTCCATATTTGAAAAGGTAAAAATAGATTTGTATCAAAATGAACTAGTTTGAACTAAATTTAAAACCCGATTTGTTTTTAAATAAATAAATTAGATTTAAAAAAGGGGTTTTAAATAATCGGAATTTCTAATATATTTGATTTGAAATAAATAAAATGTGATTTGGGTTTGTCGTGAACTGTGTTTTAAATAACACCTAGTTCTTTAACCCAGTAAAAGGAGTTTTAACGAATCTGCAATTAGATTGAAATGTGAATCTATAATCTAAATTATCAAATTTAGAACTGAGCGAGAATGGAGTATTACCAGTTTTGCTCCAAAGCGATAGTTAAATCTTTAATTAGATTTGAACGTGAAATGGTAATTAATTTTACCGATAACACCGTGGTGTTAGATATGGAGTATTACCAGTTTTGCTTCATGGGATGAATAAGTTGGGATTGGGAAATAAAATAAATAATTACTTCGGTGTGGTTCGCTAATCTCGACTAGTTTAGAAAAACCATAATTTGGTTTGAAACGACATCCAAAGGAAGATTACAGGATAAATTTTAAAGAATTTATCTTGGATAAAATTAATGGGAACCTTTCCCTAAGAATGTGGAATTTAGAAACTAGCTGTAGGTTGGCTAAGAAGAATGGTTTCCTGGGTATTGATCTGATGTTGGTTCCGGCCTTCGGGGTTAATGTTTGAGAAATTGTTCTCTTGCTAATTTGCGGTTAGTGACTAATGAATTGGAATGAGGCGTATATTGTGTTTGTGAAACATTTGTTTTCAATATATGCGGGTTGTTCGGAAAGACCGGGTTTACACCCATTCTGAATAACCGATTCGACGATATGTCGAAGATGAAGACGGTGGTCGAAGACCGGAAGTCTTCACATCGTTTGGATAATTACTGACGATCCTGATTGGGCTGTACATCCAAGAGGATGGAAATAGTTGGTGGTCGTCCAGACGTACCTGGAGATGGATGGATATGCGAGGAAAGTGCCTTCGGTTTCGTTCAGACCCAGAACGAACTTGAAAATGGATTGTGTGTCTGACATTGGATTTTATTCTGTGTTGATTGATTTCTGTTAAATATATATCTGTTTGGCGGCGGAGAATTTATTCTCTTGCTTAACGCCCTTCTCTGAGACGTACGAGCTTAGAGGTTATATATCGATAGATATCAATCGCACAACATGAATTGCCTGTGTGGCATGCTCAGTTGCATGGATCAAGACTTCTGTTGAAAAGCAAAGTCTTGTGGTTGATGATCAAAGCACGCCTACGTGGCAGCTTTGTGTATAACGTGAATTCGCGAGCCTCACACCTCGGTATGAGTTAAAAACGGGATACGGACTGCAGGGAGAGCACGACGTTTCTTTCTAGCTTTGGTGGTGTCAGTGACTTACCAGCCCTGACATTTATATACTTTTCACCTTTGTAGTTGTTGGATGAGGCGCCTCGATTTTAGGCCTGAAAGGACCGGGAAACGTGTGTTCAGGCATAATTAATCCTCTAACGTAAGTGAGGACCGGCCCTGAAGCATCCAGGGGTTGCCCAGAGTGCGTAGCCCTGAGGCATTTGCTAGAGTGTCTCGAACGCGGAGAGGAGCTTGCCCCTTGCCTCGACTCATGACGGGAATCCAATTTCCAATACGTGTATTTCGGCTTTAATTGTAGAACTAGGATGGCGACATAGTGGTATGGGGCACTCATGCCGTCTATGATTTATATTTATGATTGAAATGTTTTGACACTATACACTTATTATAGTATCAAATGATTTGTTTTAAACGTATCAAGCATGTTTGGCTGTTATAAGGTAAAACCCTATCCTCCGGCTTGCGTTGCATTGTGTGATGGGACCTGGGTCTTATAATAGCTTCATTTTTCGAAAAAGCATTGCGTTGTTTATTCTATGCACTGGTATTCTTGGGAGGAAACCCGTTCCGTGTTATACGGCGTGGTCCCTTGAATTACCCTCTTTTAAAGTAAAGCTTTAAATAACTGTTTTAGTTCTCGCACCAGTCACATGACTGACCTGGAGTTTATTGTTTTAACCTAAACTCTGGGTGCCCTTATTTTCGACACGGGCAGCTAGTAGTTTTGGTTTTGCAGATTTATATTCACAGGATCCTGGTTTACAGCTGGAATGATATCCGGAAAGCTCTGTATCCGTATATCACCTTCAGTTGTGCTTTGTATTATTTTCCGCTGCTATGTAATTTATTGTAACCTCTGATATTTATCGAATGTAATTTATTCAATTATACTCTGTATATTCTTGTATTCTGATGGAATTGTTGTAATAGCAATGAAATGTTCTTCCGTCTGCGTTCTGATTTGTCCTGTTCTCAAACGATCAGGGGTTTCGAACGGTCTTGATCGGTTTAACGACTGATTCAGATCGAGCGAAATTCAGGCCGTCACATAGTACTTAAACACGAATTATTCTATTCATATGATTATGGCATAAACAATACTTAAACATGAATCATCCTATTCATATGATTATGGTATAAACAATACTTAAACATGAATTATTCTATTCATATGATTATGGCATAAACAATACTTAAAAATGAATCATCCTATTCATATAATTATGGCATAAACAATACTTAAACATGAATTATTCTATTCATATGATTATGGCATAGAAAATACTTAAACATGAATCATCCTATTCATATAATTATGGCATAAACAATACTTAAACATGAATTATTCTATTCATATGATTATGGCATAGAAAATACTTAAACATGAATTATAGGTTCAACTAACCATGTAAACTTGAAATTAAGAATCTAACTAAAATAGATATCATTATTATTGGCACATGGTCTTGACTAGAAATATAAGCCTATATCTTTATTTAGGCATAGTATAAACTAATCATGTTCATAAAATCGCTACATGCTAACAAAAAGGGTACTTACTTTTGTCACTAATACAAAAGTATGGTTCAACTAGAATTATCCCAACCCAATTCTTATATGAATCATGGTTTTTAATCCATTTATAGGATTATAGCATAAACATACCCAAACTTAAATCATGGTTTTTATTCTATCTATGTAACTTGCAAGTGGGATGTAATTCTAGTGTAATTCTATTGTAACTTACATATATTATCATATGATTATGATAACAACATAAGCCTAAAAACATGTTTTCAACTAGGCATAATAACAAACATAGTTTAGTCATAAAATTAATACAAGCTTACAAAGATGTTTGCTTTTGTCACTATCACAAAAGCATGATTTTTATACTTGAACTATAATGCCAATTCCAACATAACTTCATATGAATCATAATACTCAAATGGACCAAATTACACTAAAGATGACCATAGAATTATACATCATGTTGGCATAACAATAAATCATAGACTTGCATGAATTTCAAATAAACTATTACAACATATAGTTGTTAATTTCAACATGAATCATATACTTGCAATTATCAAATGGGTGTTGTAAATAACTACCACAAACATGTAGTTTTCAATATGAATCATATGCTTGCATGAATCCCAATTAAAATTCCACAACATGTGGTTGTCAACATAAACCATATACTTGTATGAATCCAATCGTACACCATAGCATTGCCAAATCGTTTAGAATCAAAATAACATACAAATATAGGTTATTATAGCCACAATTCCATTTCATTGTTAACTTCCAACGCAAATCGCATACTTGCAAATATCCAATCGTATACCCAAATCGTTTAGCATCAAAGCAACGTACAAATATAGATTATTATCGCCACAATTCCATTTCTTACTTTACACAAATCAACACAATTATTTAATTCATATCGGAATAGCACTCTACTTACAACGTATGATGAATCTTCAATTCAGGAATCTGAATTCTGAATTTGGAGATGCTATCCTTTGTTGTAGGCGTTGTTTTGATTGATTTGACGTTGCTTTAAGCTTTTGATTTATCTCCTAATTGTCTCTCTATTTCTGACGGCTATCCTTAGTCTCTCCTCAGCAACATGACGGTCTCATCTCCATTTTAGTTTGTGTGAATTAGGGTTAGTCTTAGGTCCTTTTTATAGAGTTTTTGAGTTAATTTAGACCGTCAATGGAGCTTGGTTTAATAATAGTCGTTCGTTCAAAGGAGAGGCCAATCAGGAGCTGACACCTAGCCCTAGTGACAAGGCAAGGCTCAGAAAATCGACTAAACACAGACTAGGCCAGCCAGCGGGGGCTGGGTTCGACCTGGCTCAAGGGCCAGGTCGACTCCCCAGTCGACCCCCAGGTCGACTCCCCAGTCGACCCCCAGGTCGACTCTAGAGTCGACCTGCCTGGGGCAGGTCGACACCTAGGTCGACCTGGCCTGGCAGGTCGACCTGGTGGGTTTGGGCGGGAATATTCTCGCCTACTCTGATTGGGCTGAAATTCAAATCTGTTTTCGAATTTTAGAATTTTCTGAAACTTCATCGGCCCATAATTTGGTCATACGGGCTCCGTTTTTCGAAAACTCGGACTCTATTTCGCGTATTTTTCCGAGACGAACGCAATGGCATATCCCGTTTCCCTTAATACTTTGATTTGAAATTTATTATACTTTAATTTGTGAATTTCACTGTTATAAAATACACGGGGTGTTACATTCTCCCCCACTTAAAAGGATTTCGTCCCGAAATCTTCAAGTTCAGGAAGAATGTACATCCTAACATCCATCTACTCATCCATCAAACACGAGCATCCATTGTCCTTAAAAGACTTCTAATGCTTCATGATAATATGCGAAGTGTGTGTGTACATGTACTTATCTAATGCAAAATTAGGCGGTCCACTGATTCAGTTGACCTCCTTAATGCGAATTATATAAGTGCCATGAATCCATTATGTATGCAAATCCTCCTATTCATGATTCTACATGAGTGCACAATCATTCATACAAATGCAACATCCATATGACAACACATTAAAGTTCAACCATATACGAATGCAAACATATATGCATATGCAATATGAAGTGATTGAGCCGATCTAAAACCTAGATTGTGTGTGTATATGCAACCACGAGCAACCACTAGCAATCACTTGCAACCACTTGCAATCATCATCCATAACATGTTTCAATTACATGTTTTCATCCAAAGGGTTTCTACCTAAAAGATAGGGTCGAGGAGATATACCTAAAAAGATAGATAAAAGCGCAACTTAAGGAAAAAGGAAAGATCAAAGATATACCCTCGAAAAGAAAAGGGTAGGCAGCGCGTATTCTAGCTTCAGTCTCCCAAGTTGCGTCTCCCTCGGCGTCGCTCCACTGAACTTTGACGAGCTTGACTTCGCGGTTGCGTGGCTTCTTCTCTTCCGTTCCTAATATGCGGGTTGGAACTTTCCTTACGGTTGCTTCGCGTTCCACTTCAGCTTCTTCTAGGATATTTGGCTCTACCACTTCAGCAGACTCATGTAGACATTTTCAGAGATGTGTAACGTGAAAGACGTTGTGAACTCCGGCCAATCTTTCGGGTAGCTCTAATCTATAGGCCATTTTCCCAATTGTTCCTCAATAATAGGGAATGGTCCTACCTAAAGGTATAGTCGAATGATAGAAGCAAGTAAAAACTTTGTGCCCATTAGGCAATGTCAAAACTAGAAATCTATGCCACATATATATTGATTAGGAGAAGAACTCTCTAAGCATCAGCCCCGAAGACCGAAATCAATATCAGACTGACACCCAAAGAATTACTCAACCCAACCACTAGATTCTAGGAAACTAAGCATGATGGACTCCTTTTAGGTCACAAGGGAGTCCCTTCATAAGACCAACCTAGAAAACCCAAAAAGTTTAGTCAAACCAACGAACACCCTCAAGCCCCAACATGTGTTGCTAACAGATGAGTCGTACTCCCTATGGGGTTTGCAATAGAAATTGGATTGAGAATGGTACCGAGAGGATATACACAAAAGATAGCATGCAAGCAAGCTCTACAGGAAGAGAGGGATCAAAGGTATACTCTTAAGAAGAGATATGATGCATGAATCTAGTCTTCAATCTTCTAAGTCGCATTTCCTTGAGCTTAACTCCATTATGCTTTGTCCGTCTTTAACTTCACAATTTCGTAGCTTCTTAATTCTTGTTTCCAAAATATGAGTTGGAACCTATTTCACTGTTGCCTCTCGTTCCACTTTCACTTATTCTCCTTCTAGTATACTTGGCTCAAGCATAACTGCGTACTCATGGTTTCATGCAAGCTCTCCAAAATTCACTAGTGAATCTTGGATCTTGTTCACTTACTAGAAGGTATTTCACATAGATGAATTATCTCTTGAAAATAAACAAATGTCAACTATGTTGCCAAATGTACTTACTAAGGTGATTCTCTACAACTCATGCATAAGCGAAATGAACCTTCTGCCTTAGTGGCGAACACCACTGGAGCGCCCCATTCTGAAATGCTCCTCCTAATGAACCCCTTTTTTTAGAAGCTCTTTAATCTGTTTACTGAGCTCTTTCCTTTCCCGTTGAGCCATGTGTCTAACGGGCAACGCAACGGGCTTTGCATTATCTACAAGATATATGCGGAAGTCTATCTCCCGCTTCGGAGGCAAGCCCTTCACCTCTTCGAAGACATCCGGATATTCCCAGACCACTCTATCCGATTGCAAATTTTCAACGGAGGCATCTAGCGATTCAAGGTAACTACGCATAACCGCATACGAGGGATTACAAGAAATTTCCAAAGTATTACCGAGCTGGGTTAGGAGCCTAACAACCCTTTTCTCATAATCAAGGATGGCCCCATTACTGGATAGCCAATCCATGCCCAAAATCAAACCATATCCCGAAAAGCCCAAAACAAAGGCACTACATTTAAATTCTACGCTTAGAATAGAAATTTTCAATCCCAAACAGATCATAGACAAATGAGCTGGGCCCCCAATTGGGTTTGAAACAATTAAGGGGTCCTCTACCATACTAGTTTTTAGGTGCAGAGATTCTACTAAAGCAGACGAGATAAAGGAGTGTGATGCGCCAAAATCAAATAAAGTGCGAACGGGGTGATCATAAAGATAAACTACACTTTCTACAGAAGTATTTATACCTCGTTGTTGCAGAGGTGGCACCTCTAGTACATGAACTTGCGCCCCTGAGGTGGATCCATCCCTCTGCCCCTGTCCTCGTTTCTTTGGGCAGTCCTTAGCCATGTGGCCTATCTCACCGCAAGAAAAACACCCACCATTCATCTTGGCCTTCTTTTTCCGGCAATCTTTTACTAAGTGCCCCACTTTGCCACAGAATTTACACTTCCTCTTCTCTTGGGACTTGTTGTCTTTCCCTCCCTTCTTAATGTCTGTCTTCTTAAGCTGTAAACCCTCTTTCTTCCCTTGAGAGCTTTCCGCCTTTGTCTCCTTCTTCCTTGGGCAGTCCCTAGCCCAGTGGCCTATCTCCCTACACTGAAAGCAAGTAGCACTCATCCTCCTCTTCTTCTTCCTGCAGTCTCCCTCCAGATGTCCAAGAATTCCGCAGAAATAACATTTCCTTTTTTCACGTTTCTTGTCATTACTGTTACGATCCTTTCTTGTTTGACTATTATTCGTCTTCCTACTCTGGGACTCTTCCGCTTGCTGGTTCACGTGGAGGAGGACGAGTGAAAGCGTCAGCAGCTGGGGAGTAAGGTCTCTAGACATGCTGAAACAGAAAGGATAGATTCAAAACGAAGGATAAGAGATAGTTCCTATGGCTTTGGGGGGACTTTGCCTTTTAAAATAAAATAATATTTTATCTTTTAAAAATGCTTCTTTAAATTTCTTTTTTGAAAATAAATTTTCAAAACTTTTTATCTTATCTGGTAAACCTATGCTCTGATACCAAGTGAAACACCCCACCTCCGTTAGGGTCACTCTCAAAGGGAATGCTCTAATTTTGGTGGAGGTTTATAAGTATAAGTCACAGATATACAAGACAGATATAATAACACATATTTTTGAACAGCGGAAAACAACAACTTTTATTTCACTAAAATACGTGTTACATCAACCATACCATAATTGTCTTACAATACTTACAAGAACATAACATCTTCATAACTGTCTTGATTACATTATTTAAAGAAGCATAAAGAAAACATAAATAAACTGCAAAAGTCCCATAATTGCTGTCCAAAGCCATAGTCCAAAACGAAAGGATCCAAGCAATACATTCTTTCTCTTCAAGCTGGATATGAAGGCTGGTTAAGCTGCGGTATTCCCTCCATGTGGACCGGGGGGGGGGGAATGGATGAAAAAGAAGACGAGAGAAAAGTAGAGTCAGACATAAAGCCTGAGTAAGTCTAGGACTATTCGGTCTATGAATAAAGAACTGGGTATGATAAGTATAAACTAGAAATGGGAAAGCACCATAAACTAAGTTAAGTTGTCTAGGGTCGAATATACTATCGTACCCCATATTAATCTCTGTACCCATATAAACTAGTTCCCAACAGGCACCCCATAATCAGGGTGAAGTGATCCATTTTATGATGATCGGCTCCTACTCGCATAGTTACATGCGTCTTACGGCCCCCGATGTTGTAGTTACCTATGCTGGTTCCACCATGGGGTGTATCAAGTCCCATGGTGGCGGCCCGACACAATCCTAGAATGCACAGGTATGCTACTGGTGCCCAGTGCCTTATTTTTCTGCGCCGGAGTGTGTGCACACCCGCACCCCGTTAGAACCTACACTGCTGCACCACCGTCGTCGATTTGACCTCTTACAGTCAGCCCAGTAATCGTGCCCCACCCTGCCTAGTTTCAAGGTATCATGATACCTTGTAGGGTTACTGCTGAAAAGGGTCCCCCGCTACTAGGTTTTCTATTTCTAGCCAACATGCTAAGTTGGTTAAGTGTTTTATAAACCTAACCCCCAATCAGTCTGTTTAGTTTAACATGTTCTATTTTGATTAAGTCTTAATTCACTTAATCCTATCAATCCTGACTCAGCCTTAATTGTCTTATTAAAGCCTTGACCTCTCACATTAGACAGGTATTGTTGTGGATGCCTGTTGCCGGTTGGGTCCGGGCAGTCTTACGCCACAACTCAGTCTAAGCTCGGTTCCTTATTGGGCTCCGTGTTTAACCACCCACATTGGATAGGTATTGTTGTGACTACTGGACAGCCGGGCGGTTCCGGGCAGGTTTACATCACAACTCAATCCAACCTCGGGTTAAACACATCGTATTTTCTACATTTACATATTTTGTCTCTTTTCTTTTTATATGTAAATATTTGCGGCCCATTATTCAAATTCATCTTTATTGATTAAGATTTATTTATGCCACTTAATTGTTTTTCAAGGTTGTTGGCATGCGTCAAACATGCCAACACATATGTTCTATATTTTAGCCCAAACGTCATTACCCCCGTTTATACGTTCGCTCCAATGTAAGGTGTGTTGGGTTTAATACTTAAACCCAATTTAGCCATATGAAAAGGGAAGGCTTATAACATGGTGTTTACCAGGTAACATGAAAGAGGGGAGTGTGAACGCATGAACTTGCAACGAACGATTCAATTAACATAAAGTAGGCACATGTGAACTTGTAATTGTAACATCATATAATCATGGCATAACATGAATCATTTTATCCATATAATTATAACATAAACAATACTTAAACGTGAATCATTCTATTCATATAATTATGGCATAGGAAATACTTAAACATGAATCATTCTATTCATATGATTGTGGCATAAACAATACTCAAACATGAATCATTCTATTCATATGATTATGGCATAAACAGTACTTAAACACGAATTATTCTATTCATATGATTATGGCATAAACAATACTTAAACATGAATCATCCTATTCATATGATTATGGTATAAACAATACTTAAACATGAATTATTCTATTCATATGATTATGGCATAAACAATATTTAAACATGAATCATCCTATTCACACAATTATGGCATAAACAATACTTAAACATAAATTATTCTATTCATATGATTATGGCATAGAAAATACTTAAACATGAATCATCCTATTCATATAATTATGGCATAAACAATACTTAAACATGAATTATTCTATTCATATGATTATGGCATAGAAAATACTTAAACATGAATTATAGGTTCAACTAACCATGTAAACTTGAAATTAAGAATCTAACTAAAATAGATATCATTATTATTGGCACATGGTCTTGACTAGAAATATAAGCCTATATCTTTATTTAGGCATAGTACAAAATAATCATGTTCATAAAATCGCTACATGCTAACAAAAAGGGTACTTACTTTTGTCACTAATACAAAAGTATGGTTCAACTAGAATTATCCCAACCCAATTCTTATATGAATCATGGTTTTTAATCCATTTATAGGATTATAGCATAAACATACCCAAACTTAAATCATGGTTTTTATTCTATCTATGTAACTTGCAAGTGGGATGTAATTCTAGTGTAATTCTATTGTAACTTACATATATTATCATATGATTATGATAACAACATAAGCCTAAAAACATGTTTTCAACTAGGCATAATAACAAACATAGTTTAGTCATAAAATTAATACAAGCTTACAAAGATGTTTGCTTTTGTCACTATCACAAAAGCATGATTTTTATACTTGAACTATAATGCCAATTCCAACATAACTTCATATGAATCATAATACTCAAATGGACCAAATTACACTAAAGATGATCATAGAATTATACATCGTGTTGGCATAACAATAAATCATAGACTTGCATGAATTTCAAATAAACTATTACAACATATAGTTGTTATTTTCAACATGAATCATATACTTGCAATTGTCAAATGGGTGTTGTAAATAACTACCACAAACATGTAGTTTTCAATATGAATCATATGCTTGCATGAATCCCAATTAAAATTCCACAACATGTGGTTGTCAACATAAACCATATACTTGTATGAATCCAATCGTACACCATAGCATTGCCAAATCGTTTAGAATCAAAATAACATACAAATATAGGTTATTATAGCCACAATTCCATTTCGTTGTTAACTTCCAACGCAAATCGCATACTTGCAAATATCCAATCGTATACCCAAATCGTTTAGCATCAAAGCAACGTACAAATATAGATTATTATCGCCACAATTCCATTTCTTACTTTACACAAATCAACACAATTATTTAATTCATATCGGAATAGCACTCTACTTACAGCGTATGATGAATCTTCAATTCAGGAATCTGAATTCTGAATTTGGAGATGCTATCCTTTGTTGTAGGCGTTGTTTTGATTGATTTGACGTTGCTTTAAGCTTTTGATTTATCTCCTAATTGTCCCTCTATTTCTGACGGCTATCCTTAGTCTCTCCTCAGCAACATGACGGTCTCATCTCCATTTTAGTTTGTGTGAATTAGGGTTAGTCTTAGGTCCTTTTTATAGAGTTTTTGAGTTAATTTAGACCGTCGATGGAGCTTGGTTTAATAATAGCCGTTCGTTCAAAGGAGAGGCCAATCAGGAGCTGACACCTAGCCCTAGTGACAAGGCAAGGCTCAGAAAATCTACTAAACACAGACTAGGCCAGCCAGGGGTGGCTGGGTTCGACCTGGCTCCGGGGCCAGGTCGACTCCCCAGTCGACCCCCAGGTCGACTCTAGAGTCGACCTGCTTGGGGCAGGTCGATACCTAGGTCGACTCCTAGGTCGACCTGGCCTAGCAGGTCGACCCTAGGGTCGACCCCCAGGTCGACCTGGTGGGTTTGGGCGGGAATTTTCCCGCCTACTCTGATTGGGCTGAAATTCAAATCTGTTTTCGAATTTTTGAATTTTCTGAAACTTCATCGGCCCATAATTTGGTCATACGGGCTCCGTTTTTCGAAAACTCGGACTCTATTTCGCGTATTTTTCCGAGACGAACGCAATGGCATATCCCGTTTCCCTTAATACTTTGATTTGAAATTTATTATATTTTAATTCGTGAATTTCACTGTTATAAAATACACAGGGTGTTACATGTTGATTGTCCGGATATGCAAGCACCTCACTTTCGTATTGGACATACGGGATGCAGAATAAGGCGATTCCAGTTTCGTTCAGACCCAGAACGGACTTGTATATGGATGTGTGTCTGACATTGTATTTCATTCCATGTAAATTAAATTGATTTCTATTTAATATATATCTGTGGTGGCGGAGAATTTATTCTCTTGCTTAACACCCTTCTCTGAGACACACGAGCTCAGAGGTTATATATTGGTAGTTATCGATCGCATGACGTGAATTGTCGATGTGGCATGCCAAGATGCAAATGATCAAAGCTTTTGTTGAAAAGCAGAGCCTTGTAGATGATGATCAAAGCATAGCCTATTTCGGCATAGCTTTGTGTATAGCATGACTTCGCGAGCCTCACACCCGGTAAGAGTCGGAAACGGAGCAAGGGAACGCAGGGAGTGCACACGTTTCTATCTAGCTAGAAGTGGTGTCAACGACTTACCAGCCCTGACATTTTACTTATGTGGATGATGGAATTTTCGAGGCCTTAGATTTATTGGTCGCCAATGGACAAATTATAGGTTCAATAGGACCGGGAAGCGTGTGTTTAGGCATAACTAATCCACTAACGTTATTTGTGGACCGGCCCTGCAGGATCCAAGGGTTGCCCGTAGGTGTGATCCTAAGACATTGCTAGAGTGTCTCGAATCGGTAAGGAGATCGTTCCTAACCTTGACTCATGATGGAAACCTAACTTGCAGTACGACACCATGCGGTTTTGATTGTAGAACTATTATGGCAACATAGTATATGGTAGCTATGTCGTCTATGATTGATACATTATGATTGAAATGTTTTTGAAACACATATACACCAATAATAATACCAAATCCGTTTTTATCGTACCAAGCATTTTTGACCATTATAATGTAAAACTCTATCCTCCGGCTTGCGTTGTATTATGTGATGGGACTTGAGTCTTATAATGGTTTCATTTTTCTAAAAAGCATTGCGTTGTTTAACGATTTACTTTATTTAAATTATGCACTAGCAATCCAATGGAGTAAACCCGTTCCGCGTTAGCGGCGTGGTCCTGTGATTAGCCTTATTACTAGTTAAGTTAAGTAAAGATTTCTCATACCAGTCCCATGACTGACATGTAATTTGTCTCACTTTGCAAACTCGGGTGCCCTCTTTTTCACATGGGCAGTCGAGTAGCTTTTTGCAGATATATTGAGCAGGATTCTGGATCGAAGCTTAGAGCTGTGTCCAGAGCATTGATAGTCTTCCGCTGTGTAAATTTAATTGTTCCGCTGCAGTGTATTACATTTATTGTAAATTATCTTCCGCTGTATTATTTATCGATGTACTCTGATATTCTGTACTCTGATGTAACATTATTATGATGTTTATAAAAGTCTTCTGTTATTTGTTCTGATGTGTTGTATGCCCAAAGTTAGCGTATTCGGGTTTTTGAACGGTCTTAGTCGATTTTGCGATCGATTAGGTCCGGGCGAAATCTGAATCGTTTCATTAGGTGTCCAACTATTTAGATCTAGCATAATTTGGGTGACATAGTAACATGTTTAGATCTAAAGATAGCTTCACATGTCAAGTTTACAGCATATCTAGATTGATCACAATATGACAAGTGAAAGGGGATTTACATAAAGAACTAGATCTAGCCAATGTTACAACTGTCCAGTTTAATAGATGTACATTCACCACAATATAGTTACAAGTCAAGATCCACATAGGCAACATAATAGAATAACCACAATTGTATTAGATCTCGGGAAATAGATCTATCATGACATAGTATAGGATTTAACACTAGCATAGAATCATACTTTACAACATATCCAATTCACAGTCTTTCATAATTTACTTTTATTTATCTAAACCTAAAGGCAACTAGAAACTCACAGTGTTAGGTTTAGAGAATAGAGAAAGAACGGATCTTGAATTTCTGAATTTGATTTGCAAAGTACATTGTTGTAGAAAACGGTTCTGTCTCAGTTCGTATTCGTGTAGCATATGGCTCCCATAATTTCCAATGAAGAAATAGGAGATTTGAACACATATTTATAGCTGCAGAACCCTCTAAAACCGACTGCCACCTCAGCCTTAGGGGTGTCGACTCCCGTGTGGGTGGGTCGACCCATAGGTCGACACCCCTTAAGGGGGGTCGACCCCTAGGTTGACACCCCTCTAGGGGCGTCGACCCCCTAGAGCGGGAATTTTGCTGCTTTGATGAATTTTTCAAATTTGAATTGTTCTAGATAAAATTCTGACTCATCTCTGACTCATGCGTGTATACATAATATTTCTGCGCGTATACAAACTTAAACCCCACATAACTTCTTCATATGGTGTCCGTTATACGCAAACCAAATGTATATCCTGACCAGAATTTCGACACGAACACAATGGTGTAGTCCCTTTCCTCTAATTCTGAATATTAAATTAATTATTATATAATTTATTCTCTTTAATGTCGTTTAAAACTCGGGGTGTTACATTCTCCCCTACTTAAAGGATTTCGTCCTCGAAATCTCTAAGTTGAGAAGACTGCATATCCTACCATTCATCATCCATCTACTCATCCACCTATCACTGGCATCCATTGTCCTTAAAGGTTTCTAATGCTTATATGAATATATGCAAAGGTGTGTGTATATGTCCCAACAATAATGCGAAGTTCAGCAGTCTACTGATTCAACTGACCTCCTTAATGCAATGTATGTTAGTGCCATGAATCCAATGTGTATGCAAATAATCCTATTATATCCTGTGAGTTCTATATGTTTGCACATTCATTCGTCCAAATGCAACATCCATATGCTAACTCATCCATTTCCATCCATAAAAGAAAAGAAAATGCACACACATCCATATGCAGTATGAGAGTGATTGAGCTGATCTTAGTGCCTAATGTGTGTGTATATGCGTGCACAGGCAACCACTAGCAAACACTTGCATGCACTTGCATCCATCAAACATAACATGTTTCAAACACATGTTTACATCCATAGGATTCCTATCTAAAGGCCGAAAAATACTATGGATAAGATATACTCTATTGACAAAAACAAGCACTGATAAAACTTTGAAAAAGGAGTTAAGAACATACCCTCGAAAAGAAAAGGGTACGAAGCACGAATCTTGTCTTCGATCTCCCAAGCCGCATCCTTGGGGCTATCTCCACATTGAACCTTTAGCAACTTGATCTCCTTATTGCGCAGCTTTTTAAGTTCTGATCCAAGAATACGGGTAGGGACTCGTCTGACTATCGCCTCCCGTTCCACTTCTAATTCTTCCAACGTACTCGGCTCAACAACTTCTGTGGTATCATGCAGGCACTTACGCAGATGAGAGACGTGGAAAACGTCATAAACACCGGATAGATTTTCTGGAAGTTTCACCTTTTAGGCCATTTGGTCAAATCTCTTGGTTATGGAAATGGCCCCACAAACCTAGGTGCCAGCTTCCCTACTGCTTCGAAGCGAACCACATTCCTCAGAGGTGATACTTTGATAAAAACTAAGTCTCCCACTTCGAATTCGATGTCAGATCTTCTCTTGTCTGCATAGGCCTTTTGCCTGTCTTGAGCTGTCTTCATCTGCCGTCAAATAAGGTCAATCATTTCGGACGTTTCTCTAACCATATCTGGACCAAGTAATAATCTTTCTATAGATTCCCACCAACAAGCTGGCGATCTACAGGGTCGCCTGTACAATGATTCGAAGGGTGCCATGCTGATGCTAGCTTGATAACTGTTATTATAGGAAAACTCTACTTAAGGAAGATGCTCTTCCTAAGTCCCTTCGAAGTCTAGGATACACAACCTCAAAAGATCCTCAAGAATCCTGTTCACCCTCTCCGTCTATCCATCGGTCTGAGGATGAAAGCGGTGCTCAAACACAACTGTGTACCTAATGCTTCTTGCAAGCTCCTCCAAAATTCGCTGGTGAAGATGGGGTCACAATCGCTTACGATGCTGGAAGGTACTCCATGAAGACGAACTATCTCACGAACATAAATTGCAGCCAACCATGATGCTGTCCTCTTACTCTTAATTGGAATAAAGTGAGCGCTCTTAGTGAGTCTATCCACCACCACCCAAATACTGGTGTTACCTTTCTTCGATCTAGGCAAACCATCTATGAAATCCATAGAGACACTCTTCCATTTCCACTGTGGAACCTCCAACGGATGAAGTAATCCACCGGGCTTCTATTGGTCAGCTTTGACTTGCTAGCAAACTAAACATTGGGAAACAAATTCAGCCACATCCTTCTTCATCCCAGCCCAAAAGAAAACCCTCTTCATGTCCCTGTACATCTTATCACCTCCTGGATGAATGGTTATCTTAGAATGGTGGGCTTCTTCTAGGACCGCCTTTATTAGGCTTCCAGTTTGAGGAACACAAAGCCTTCCATCTCGTCGCAACCACCCCTTTTCATCCATGGCATATCTACTGAGGTGACTAGAAGTCTCCCCTCTGTTGAGCTTATCCATGATGTCTAGAATCTGTGGGTCACCTTGTTACGAAGCTCCTATTTGGTCCATAAGAGTTGGTTTTATCTCCAAGGATGCAAACAAATCAGGAAAAACATCGATGGAGGTTCTAAAATCAAAAGCTGATATGAACTCCAAGTTCATTCTCTCCACAAACGGAGGACTCAGGGCCACCCTCTGCCTACTCAGTGCATCTGCCACTACATTACCCTTGCCAGGGGTATAAGAATTCTCAAAATCATATGAAGCTAAGAACTCCATCCACCGTTGTTGCCTTAAGTTGAGATCCTTCTGTGAGAATAGATACATAAGAGATTTTTGATCGGTGTATAACTCGAACCTTTCTCCAAGTAAATAATGACGCCACGTCTTTAACACGAATACTGTGGAAGCTAGCTCTAGATCATGAGTGGGGTAGTTCTTCTCATGAACTCTCAACTGTATACCCCGATAACATATTACTTTCCCTTCTTGCATCAGAACCGCACCAAGCCCTATATTGCACGCATCAGTGTAAACTGTAAACACTTTACTTCCATCAGGAAAAGTCAAGACTGAGGCTATTGTCAGAGCCCTCTTCAGTCGTTGGAAAGCAACGTCACAGTCTATGTTCCATGGAAATGCCAAATTCTTCTTTGTTAGCCCGGTGAGAGGGGTTGATATCTTCGTGAAGTCCTTAATGAACTTCCTATAATAACCTGCCAACCCAAGAATGCTTCTCACATCGGATGCATTTTTGGGAATCTTCCAATCTTGCACTGCAACCACCTTCGTGGGATCTACAGCTATCCCTTCTTTAGAGACTACATGCCCCAAGAATCTCACCTTCTTTCTCCAAAAATGGCATTTGGAGAACTTTGCCTTTAGCTGATGGTCACAGAGAGTTTTCAAAACTTCTCCCTAATGTTGGGCATGCACTTCTTCACTCTTGGAGAAGATCAAAATATCATCAACAAAGACTACGATAAATTTGTTTAGGAACTCCCGAAACACCCTACTCATCAAATCAACAAAATAGGCAGGTGCATTTGTTAACCCAGAGGGCATAACTAGCCATTCAAAGAAACAGTTCGGAGTTCTGAAAGCAGTCTTATCTATGTTGTCCTCAGCCACCCTCAACTGATGGAACCCTATAGCCAAGTCCAACTGAGAAAATACCGAGGCACCAACTAGTTGATCAAATAAATCATCAATCCTCGGAAGTAGGTGCCTATTCTTCTTGGTGAGCTTATTCAACTCTCTATAGTCAACACACAAATGACGTGAACCATTCGCCTTAGTTGCGAATACTACTGGAGCACCCCATTCAGATATGCTTCGTCTGATAAACCCTTTCTCAAGTAGCTCCCCTACTTGCTTACTCAACTCCCTCCTTTCCCTTGGAGCCATATGGCGCACTGGGTAATGCAACTGGCTTTGCATTGTCCACCAGATATATGTGGAAATCGCTCTCGCGCCTTGGAGGTAAACCACGTACCTCGTCAAAAACATCGGAATAATCTCGAACCACCGGAATAGTTTGCAAATCATATATGGATGCATCTAGAGACTCTAGGAAGCTAAGCATGACAGACCCTTGGGGGTCACAAGAAACTTCGAGGGTCTTCCCATGACAAGTCAGGAGTCCAACAACCCTCCTCTCACAATCCAGAATGGACCCATATGAGGTAAGCCAATCCATTCCTAGAATCAACCCATAGCCCATAAACCCGAGCACATACATGTCGCACTCAAACTCGACGCTAACACAGATATTTTCAAACCCCAAAAAATCATCGATAAATGAGCCGAACTACCAATGGGGTTTGAAACAACTACGGGATCTACTACCATACTAGTAACTAAGTGCAGAGATTCAACTACAGAACTTGATATAAATGAGTGTGAAGCGCCAGAATCAAAAAGTGTTCTAACTGGATGGTTTGAAAGAGAAACTAAACTTTGTATGGAATTTTTTCTACCTCTTTTAGGAGCACTGATTGCGAGAGCATGCACCTACCCTCCAGAAGTTCTTGGTCTTTGACCTTGTCCCTACAATCCCTGTTTCTTCGGGCACTCTTTAGAGAAGTGTCCGATCTCTCCTCAATTAATTCAATTGGCCTTCCTTCTCTTACAATATTTGATCAAGTGACCCTCCTTTCCACAATTGTGACATTTTCTCTTATCCCTATCTTTGTCATCTTTCCCTCCTTTCTTTTGTTGTTGTTGTTGTTGCTCCCCCTTATTGGGCCACACCTTTCTATTCTGTGACGTCCCCTCAGCTTTTGCTCCCTTCTTTTCTCCCTTGTCCTCCTCATGCATTAGGGCCATGTCAACAAGCTTTTCAAAAGTGGCCCCCATTGGAATATAGGACATGGCTAAACCATGCAGAGGCTCATTCAGCCCTTTAGCAAACCGCAAAGCCCTGTTGTGCGGTGTATCCACCAACTCTAACCCGAACCTTGCTAGCTGGTTGAAGTTGTTCACATACTCCTTCACCATCAAGTTTCCTTGTTTGATTGCTAAGAATCTCTCCATCTGTATGCTTCTCTCAGCTTGGGAAAGAAATTTTATTTCGAACCTCTGTTTAAAATCTTCCCAAGTTTCCACCGGACGTCCAGCTTGGGTGACTTCCAACCAAAATAAGGCTTCGTCCTTTTACAGCTAAGCAGCTAACTGAATCTTTCTTCGATCCTCCACTTCAAAGATTATGAATAAGTCCTCGGTCTCCTTAAGCCAATTCCTAGCTTCTACGAATGTCTCGTTCCCATGAAATGGCTTCCCTCCCATAGCATGGAAGTCTTTGCAGATCTTGGCGAAGTTATCTGCCCTCGGAGGAGGAGGAGGAGGAATGACTGGTGCTGCTGGGGGAGGAACGTCTCTTTGGCCTTCGGTAGGCTCCCTGGCCTCCAAATACCTACAGAACCATCTGGGTATTGTAACGCCCTCTGGGATATTAGGAATGTTTTGTTCCCTAGACATGGTGAAAAAGGAAAAAGGAAGTAATTTAGATAAAGGACCGAAGGATATTACATATGGCTTCTTGGGGGAATATTTTCAAAATAGACCTTTCTTTTTTAAAATGCTTTCTTTTAAAACCTTTTTGAAAAATAATTTTCAAAAACTTTTATCTAATCTGGTAACCTTCAGCTTTGATACAAAGTGTGATACCCCACGTCCGTTGATGTCAGTCACTAAGGGAATGCATTAAGTTTCGTGAAGCGTTATAGGTAAACAGACACAGAATAATTACAAGACAGATATAAATATGATAGTAGCAGAAATTTAAATTTTTATTTCAAACATAAATCATAATATTGTGGTTCACAATACCATAAGTCATAAAAACCATTACAATAAAATAAATTCTATCTTGCACCATCAGAGTACATAAGTACATAAAAAAACATAATTCCCCAATTAAAAGATTTAAGCCATAGTAGAGACAAGAACATGAGCCATACTCCAGAAGTAGCTCCTAGCAAGATGATATCCGAGTCCTGACTAAGCCTGAGTGTTTCCAACCTGAGAACCTAGGGGGGAACGAAAGAAAGAAGGAGAAACAAAAGGGTCAAACATAAAGTCTGGTGAATCTAGTTACTTTTAGCCAGTAAATAAATAAAAGTTACATGATAGGCATATAAAGTGGATAAGAGAGAGAGATTACTACATAAATGGCAGGTGTGACAAGGTAGACAGGGTAAGGTGTATGTGCTTCACTAATGATTACTCTGCACTATTACTAATATAACTAAAATGAGATGATCCCTTCCACTATAAGTTTGTAGACTTAGGGCATACGTCCAAGTGTACCCTAACCACTATCCTAATCGATCGTCTCCCTACCCCATAGATATCCTGCGCTAGCCCCACAGTAGGAGGTATCACTCCCTAAAGTGGCAACCCATCATTTCCCAAGATGTGCACAATCATATCTACTGGTGTCACGGTCGTCTTATCCCCTCTGCCCGACTCATGCACACACATGGCTCGATCGGTTTGTGCCGCCCACACTGTCCATCTCGTTTGGATCTCTTATACTCAATCAGTAAGCGTGCCCCTTCTCTGCCTAGTACGAAGTTCTTTATTTGATACCTACTCCGGGTTACTGACTGAAATGTGTCCCACACAATATGATACAAGCTCTCCCCTTTGTCTTATATCCCCACTAGATTTTTCACTAACTATGTGTACCCTTAGGTGTCTTTAATTACATAGCCCTATGTCAGTTATGCTGACCCTAAAGGGTGTCTTTAATTACATAACCTTATTGGGTTAAGTTCGTGGGCTTATATGTAAATATTACCCACCCCCTCTAATTTACTTAACCCACCCACTACCCATCCAATTTTACTTAACCCTAACTTAAGTTCATAATCATACAATACTTATAGATTAAATTAGGTTAAGTAGTCAAATTCAATACCATGTCCAATTATGGTTATAATAGGCTAGACCTCCCACATTAGACCTACAACATGTGGATGTTGGATATGTCAGCCGAGTCCGGGCAGACTTATTCCATAGTTAGGTCTAACCTCGTATCATAGCCTGATTCGTATTTACGTACTTAGACCTCCCACATTATGTTCAACATTAGTGGCTACTGGATATGCCGGTCGGGTCCGGGCAGACTTCCACCACTAATGCAACCTAACCTCATGTCATAAGTACAATTACAATTCCTAATTGTAATTACTAAATATTCCATTTTTATCCAAATCTACCTATGTCATTATAGGTGATTATTTCTACGTTTCCCCATTTGAATTATATGTCAAATTCATATAAATATTACATAAATTATGCCAATTATAAATCCTTTTTCCCCATTTCCTAACTAACGTATTCGCACGTATTTTGGCGGCATCTAGGCTATATATTAGCCTAGCCATAACAATGAAAAGAGAATATGACAAAGATGATAGTTTCGACATATCTTGGCATAAACATAAACTAGCATGGTAACAAGGTGAATGGACATGTAATTAATATCATAACAAGTTGGACATAAAACTGAGGAACTTGTGGCAGCTACGATGTCAAAGCAAGCATAATGAGATCTAAACTAACCATTTAGGTGTCAAACTATTTAGATCTAGCATAATTAGGGTGACATAGTAACATGTTTAGATCTAAAGATGGCTTCACATGTCAAGTTTACAACATATCTAGATTGATCACAATATGACAGGTGGAAAGGGATTTACATAAAGAGCTATATCTAGCCAATGTTACAACTGTCCAATTAAATAGATGTACATTCACCACAATATAGTTACAAGTCAAGATCCACAAAGGCAACATAATAGAATAACAAAAATTGTATTAGATCTGGGGAAATAGATCTATCATGACATAGTATAGGATTTAACACTAGCACATAATCATACTTTACAAAATATCCAATTCATAGTCTTTCAAAATTTACTTTTATTTATCTAAACCTAAAGGCAACTAGAAACTCATAGCTTTAGGTTTAGAGAATAAAGAAAGAATGGATCTTGAATTTCTGAATTTGATTTGCAAAGTACGTTGTTGTAGAAAACGGTTTCGTCTCAGTTCGTATTTTGGTAGCATATGGCTCCCATAATTCCCAATGAAGAAATAGGAGATTTGAACAGATATTTATAGCTGCAGAACCCTCTGAAAATGACTGCCACCTCAGCCCTAGGGGTGTCGACACCCCTGTGGGTGGGTCGACCCATAGGTCGATACCCCTCTAGGGGGGTCGACCCACTAGAGCGGGAATTTTGCCGCTCTGACGAATTTTTCAAATATGAATCATTCTGGAAAAAATTCTGGCTCATCTTTAACTCGTGCGTGTATACATATTATTTATGCGTGTATACAAACTTAAAACCCTCATAACTTCTTCATACGGTGTCTGTTTTACGCAAACCAAATGTCACCTGACCAGAATTTCGAGATGAACGCAATTGTGCAGTCTGTTTCCTCTAATTCTGAATATTAAATTAATTATTATTCAATTTATTCTCTTTAATGTCATTAAAAATTCGGGGTGTTACAATTATTTCATAATAAAAGAGTTTGCATGGCTGTATTTTTAAACATTGACTAGTAATTATCATCGTTCGATTCAAACAATATCATCAACAAACATTGACTAGTAATTATCGTGGATCGATTCATAATAAAAGAGTTTGCATGAGTAAACACTGATTAGCATTTATCATCGATCAATATCATCAACAAATGGCAAAAAATTAAGTAATAACAGACAACATTTAGAGGAAAATAATCCTTACTAATCATTCATTGTAAATGAAAACTTACTTTTATAGTAGATGTTCGAGCTACGAAAATGGCGAAGATCGATTTCTTCGAAATTTTGTATTGGTAAAGGTTGAAAGTACTAATTCGACTGATTTAGTAATTAGGGTTTATTAACATTTTGAATTGTAGTTTCGAATGAAATGTAAAATATAAGAAACTAGAAGCGACAAATGAAAAATGTCCAGGAAAGTTATTATCGGCGACCCGTGTCCTAGAAATTAATTGTATAAGGTAAATAAGGCCTTATAGTGAAATTCCCCATTTAAATATATTTAAAAAGGATTTTTAAATGGATAATTCCGATTGAATTATTTGTAAATATTGAATTTTGACTTGGAAAACTATTAGAAATGAATTCTAGTTTTATTTTATGTCTAGTTAAGGTTTGAATAAGGTTAGTGAACTTTTAAAATCAAATTAAAATGAATTTTGTGAAAATCAATAATTTAATATTATTTTAGTAGCCTAAAAATAGACCCTTTTTGAAATAGTCTCATAATTCGACGAAACTAATTTTATCAGATCTGTAACATCAAAACATGGTAAGATTTCAAATTTCAAGTCAATCGGGATTAGTGTGTAAGCATATGTAATATAAACGTGTGTTGAAAAACTTGTTGGAATTCAATTAAAGATAGAAATAAGGTCATTTTGCAAACGGTCTCCGAATTCGACGAGACCAACTTCATTAGATCTGTATTAGTGAAATATAGTAGGGTTTCAAATTTAGTATTGATTAGACTTACAGATTGATCATATGATGTGAAACTGTGTAGGAATCGTCTTATTGGAATTTGACTTGAAATTAAGCAGTTTTAGATAATTCATAACACATTAAACTATTGATAATACGGTAAATGACAACTTTAATGGCTTATTAACATGTACTAAAGGTTTTATAAGGTTTAAATTAATTTAAAGGGGATACACTTCCCTTTGATAAACCATAAGTGCTTATATAAGATTTAATTAAACTAATCACTTCATTTTCACACAAGTTCCTACCACTCTCCTACATTAGACAACACGCCTTGGTTTACATGGCCTCCTATCAACTTGTCCCCTTCTTCAACACTTCCTCCTTTCCATTTGTCCCTTTCTTCACCCTTTCTCTTTCCTTAAGTCTTAAGCATCTCCTTTCCCTTTATTTTCATTTTCTCCTTTTGTTTTTCTTCTTCCCTTCTACTTTATGCTTCCTCCTTCCACCATTAATGGCTACACCACTCCTCCACCACCAACCACTTGCGCACCACCTTGGCCCCATTCCACCTTCCTATGACCACCACAAGCTCAAAGCTCCCTCCTTGTCCCAAAATCCAACCTTTCTCCTCCTAAAACTCCATTTCCTTTCTCCTCCTTCCTCCAAAAACCCACGCCACCTCCCACTTGCCCCACCACCAGCTTCACCACCCTAGCAGATGGTGCCACCTCCCTACCTCAGGCCGTGGGCCCCACATCACCTAAATCTCTTCCATTCCTTTAAAAATCCAATTTTTATCCTATTTCTCCACTACTCTACCCCACCTAGCAACACCTATACCCCACCCCCTAGCAGCTCTACACCCACCTACTTATCTTACATAGCTGATGTCGTGAGCTACCCTCCCCCTAGGCCTAAATACATTTGCAAAATTTTCAATGTTACTTTTTTTTTTGGTAAGGGGGACGGGGTTGAGTGGACCCCTACAACTTTATTAATGCATCGGAGGAAAAAGAGAAAATTACAACACACATAAGAAAATGTAGAAACACAGTGCATCAATCACCAAGAAAACAAGACATAGAACACATATTTACAATTTTGATTAAAGAAGAAAGGGTATGATTCTAGGATCAAAAGTAAAACCAAGTTGCTTCAAACCATTCCTCAGATCCATTTTCACACATTTCTTTAGTTGCTCAATACCCTTTGACACAACTGGATTGAATATCCTCGTATTCCTTTCCCTCCAAATTGATGATAAAACTTTTTGAGAGTAAAACAAAGTAATATTACCCTGCAACTTTTGCTGCTAGTTTGATTTTCTAAATTTCTCCATTCAATCTCATTACTCTGACTTGTTCCCCTTCCACCAATAATATTCATTAATTATGCCCATATAGTAAAGGCTCTGTTGCATTCAATAAATAAATGGTCCAGACTCTTGTTTTGCATACCACACATAATACGCAACAAATCAGTCTACATTCCCCTATCATTCAACTTGTCTTTTGTTAGCACTGCTTTCTTAGTGATTTTCCAAAACAACAGATTCTCTTTTGAACAATTATCATTAAACCATATTTTCTTACTCAACTTGCATTTGACCATGTTATTATAACTAGAGAGGATAGAGTGCATTCTTTTAATCTGATAAGGTTTATCATCTTGCCTCAGTGTGCAATATCTTCATTCACATTAACAACTTTCAAATTACTTGCAGATCTCCATAAGAGGTATATTCTTGAAACAGTTGTCTTAGGTATACAAATTACATTATCATGAATAAATTGGTTTACCGTTGAACTCATACTCATACCTGTTATCTCAATTTCAAGGTTACTTGACCATGCTTTAACCGTGGGTCTTGCCATATGTTGACAAAGGAAGAGATGTTCACTTTTTATTTGAAAAAGGGTAGAATCAGATCTCTTAGTTTAAAAATACACCTCCATGTCTGGCTTAACATCTGAGGTTATAACATTGTCCAAAAGTTCTTAGCTCTGACTGCATGCTTCCATGACCGTTCAACCCAAACATTGAAACTTCTATTGAGTAAACTGTCAATATGTTTAATAAAGGTTACCTTGTTTCATGTTAACATACCCACTATACCTAATCCAGCTTTTCTTATTGATTTTTCGACCTCTTTGGAAGCTATTGGTGCAATATATTTATCATTCATTTTTCCTTTCCAAAATAACTTCATGAAAGAAGATCTGATCATAGCGAACAACTTGGTGGGGAGTATAAAGTTTCTCAACCAGTAAACCTATATAGAAAAACTAATGATTTAATCAAAGTCAGTCTACAAGCCTGACTCAATAATCTGTTGGTCCAGTAATTCAATTTAGCTGTAATCCTGCTATATAGAGGCATGCATTGGCTTGTTGTGATCTTTGCAGTAGTGAGAGGCTGTCCTTAGTAAGATAAAGTGTCATTACTTCTTGTCAAACCAGTGGTACTACATAGCTCATTCACAAAAATTTCAGTTAACCATGCATTTTTTTACTTCTGATTTCTCAAGATTTACCTTCAGACCAGTCATCTCATAAAAGCTCTGAAGGGTATCAAATATTGCATTTATAGTGTCTGCATCAGGATTACAAAAGATCACGAGATCATCTGCAAACATTAAAGATGAAATTCTATGTTATGGCATCTAGGGTGCATCTGAAACATACCTTTGTCAATCTTGTTATTCAACATTTGAGTCAACATTTCCATTATAAGAATGAATATATATGCAGATAGCGGGTCTCCATGTCTAATTCCATGTTTTCTCTAATAAAAACAACTGTAGAGCCATTAATCATCACTGAAAATTTAGGTGTAGAAATACAAGAGTAGATCCAAGTTATGATTTGAGGTGGGTAGTTCATGTACCCCATCACCTTGACTATTGTGTCCCACTATAACATGTCAAATGCCTTCATTATTTAATTTTGAACATAGCTCTAGGGGAAATTGTCATGTTAGTGTATCCATTTAGAAATTCATGCGATAAAAAAACATTGCCAAGTATGTTCCTACTGGGGAGAAAAGCTACTTGATTGGGGGAAATTATAGATGGGAGTACAGGTTTCAGCCTTGTAGCAATGATTTTTTAGAGGAATTTATAGATTGTGTCGCAACAAGAGATAGGTCTATAACCAGTCACTTTAGTAGCATTCTTTATTTAAGGAATAAGGGCAATGTTGGTATTGTTACAGGTTAAGTTCATTTTGGCACTCTTGAAAAAATGTTTAGCAGCATCGCATACATCCAATTGAATAAAGCTCTAGCATTTTTGAAATAAAAAGCATTAAAGTCATCTGGGTTACTTGAAGAGTTGTTGTTAGGTGAGATTTAGCAGTTTTGACCTCATCGTCTGTTACTTCATCACACAAAGATAGATAATCCTGACTAGAAATCTTAGTTAATATATATATGGGTTAATCATATCAATGCTAGGTCCAAGCCCATATTTATTTCCTAGTAACTCAGAGAAATGTGTAATAAAAGAAATTTCAACAAGAGATTGGGTATTAGTAGTATTACTATATTTGTCCACAACAGTTACCAGATTCTCTCTGCCTTGCTTGTCTTTAATTAATGCATGGAAAAAGCACTATTTCTGTCTCCCTCCGGTTTCAACTTAAGTCTTGCCTTCTATTTTATCATTACATCTTCAGTCTTCAGCGCTTCTTGATATTGCTTTGCTATATAGGTTTCCATGCTAGAGTGAATAGAGTTCAAGGGGTCCAGCATCATCTCTGCCTGTATTTCTGCAAGTTTGCTCTTCCAGAAGGTGTTTGTTTCTTTCCATTACCATACTTTTCTCTTGCCCGGTCTCGTAGTTTCTCTTTAACCTCCTTCAGCTTTTTCTATAATATAAACATAGAATTACTATATACAGGTCTCCCCCAAACAACTTTGACAGAATAAAAGAAGTCAGGCTCACTGACCCATTTATTAAAAAAAAAAACGGAGGAACATTCCATGTCTAGCCCACTGAGGTATAGGATGGTGGGGGAGTGGTCTGGTAACAGTGGAGGTGGCTGGTTGCTGGACAGAGCAGGCCATATGAAGTATGTTAAAGGACTAAAAAATGAATGATCAATTAAGGAGTAAGTTCTAGGGCCAGTTCTATTTTTTTATTCCATGAAAAGGGTAAACTAGAGCATTTAATATTAACAAGGTTGGCATTTTCAATTGCTGATTTTAGTGGATAGATTTCGGAGAGGGACGAAGCATTACCACCTATCCTTTGACTAACATTATAACAACAGTTAAAATCACCGATAATGAACCAGGTAGATTTGATTGACAAAGAGAAGGTATTTAATCTAGTATTGTTTGTCTTGTATTAATGGAATTTGCTGCATAGGCTATAGTTGGAAGGAAAGGAGTTTGTTCAGCTAAGAAACTGGCATTACAATGGATCATTTGAGGGTAGGAGTGTATTGGGTTGATTTGGATTACATTGGGGTTATAAAGTATCAATACTCTACCACAAGGTGCTTCAGCAAGGTTATGGAGATGATGCCAAGATGGATTAATATATCTAGAAGTACGCTTAGTTAATTCAAGGTTGAGTTTGGTTATGGCAATTAAGCTTAGCTTATTCTCTACTATGAGCATTTTACACTGATCAAGTTTGGTACCTTTGTGGCAACCTCTAACATTCCACACACCCATTATTTTGCTCATTTGTTAAACTGTTGGGGAAACGGTTACTTCATCATTTGTTAAACTGTTGGAGGAATGGTAACAACTGTTTATAAGTACTATATAATATATATTCATATTTTGAAGTGTTTTGCGTTGTAAAGGTTTGCAACTTTGGAATTGTTGGGTGGTAGCAAGGTAGTAGCAAAGCTAGAACATCCTACCCAAAAGATTGGAGGAGCGGATCCCTCGATGAGAACTTCTCACTCACCTTTGATTATCTAGTATTGGGTTAAAATAGTTAATGGTGTGTTAGTAAACCAATTGCTATATGATGGACATGTTAATGTTAAATGGTATGATATACATGTTTAAATGGTTAGTTATTGGGTTACTAATGAAACAAAATTTTCATGTTCGGTTTTAAGAGGTTTAAATTGATGATTTAAGTAATGTTGAGTTGATTATTTAGTAACATGGAAAATGGATTCACCATGTCCACTTAGTTAGTAAAGAACATGTTGATGAATATGTGATATTGAGTGATATTTATTTGATATGGATGAACATGTGAGTGTGATGAGTGTGAATGTGGATTTTTTTTGCCAATTATGGCAATAGGGTGTTAACAAGATTTAATACCGTAGTTAACAACGGTTTGATTGAGTATTAAGTGTTAATGATCTTAATACTTATGTTGATGATGCCACTAGATGGTAACTGAATGTTAATAGTTGTTAACAACTATTATTGGATGTTAATGATTTGTGAAATCCATATAAATTGAATTATATGTTGATTGGTTGAACACATAATTAATTTGAATATTTTATTAATAAAATATTCAGTGAAAAATGAAAGTTTGAATTTTAAATTCAAAATAACTTGGAATGGTAGTTTAAGTCATTACGAATACATTTCCTAAAAGTAAAAATTTGATTTAAACTAGTTTTGAATTATTAAAGACATGTTTTCAAATTTGAATTTGAAATGAATAGTAAACTGAAAAGTGAAGTTCAATTAGGATATTTAGGAAAGGTTTTAAAGAGATTTCCTTTTCAAAAATGTCTTACTTATTTGTATAATGGACTTCAGGAAAATTTGGACTTCAAATAATAAGTTTTGAAAAATAATATTACTTTAGTGATTAAAATAATATTAAAATGATTAAATAATGGAATATTGTATTTTAAAGTGAAATCAGTGAATTGTAGTTTCCAAAAATAATTGTATATGTTTTATATAATTAATAAACTATTTTGTAAGTAATTGGATTTTATTTTAAATATAAATCAAAGTTTGGCCTGAATAGGACTAGTTGCGCAACGGTAGTTCGCGAGTTTTGACCATTAATTCAAATTGATGTGGCGGAAGATCCGACCGTCGGATTTTTTCGAAACAAAAAACATTTGGTTTAAAATGAAAAGTGCTTTCAAATGAATCTAAGAGTTATAAAACCCAACGGTTAAATTTGGAGATAAGTTCAAATCAAAATTGAATAAAAACAACGATGGTGCCATTATTAACCCGAAAATGGATTTTAAAGAGTTAAGCTATTTTTAAATTATAGGGAAAAATTATGATAAATAATAATTAATTATTTTAAATGGATTTGAGCAAGGACTGTGAAGTTTTGAACTATGATTTGAAAATTTTAGACTTTTGACCTGATTTACTTAACATAGTAAATCTATATTTTGGAATTTAGTTTAAGATTAAGCTAAAAGTTTTCAAACTTAAGTTCCTAGGGTTTGAATGGAAAAAATCTTTGGATAATTCGACATTGGTTCCGTAGTTATGCAGATGTCATTTGAGGAATTTGAAAGATATTTATATCGTTATTTCCTATGCGGTATCTGTTGATTTCAGAATTTGGTGTTGAATATAAGTCGATATCTATTTGGGGCCTTATATTTAATAACAATTTGGATTTTGGGTTTGTCTTGAATGAAGACAGAATTGACTTCCAAAGTGAAGTAATCACCGAATAATGATTTGGAAGATTAAAACTAAGTTAGAGTTTTAATAAATCTTTTAAAAAGGATGTGAATGAATGAAATGGGGATTAAAACTGAGTTAGTGTTTTAATTAATATTTTAACAAAGATTTGAATTAATGAAATGGAGATTAAAACTAAGTTAGAATTTTAATAAATCTTTCAATAAAGATTTGAATGAATGAAATGGAGATTAAAACTAAGTTAGATTTTAAATAAATCTATTAGCCCTCTTTTTGGCACTAATCTTATCGGGCCAAAACCAAAGCCTAAACGCACAACCAAATACAAGTTGCGCTCCAAGAGGCCCATCAGGGGCGCTACATCAAGCAATGGCATATCGGCCCAAATCCAACTCAGTCAGATTGACTGCGCATTACCTGGAAAATAGCTCACCACGGCGACCGAGTTTCTCGCTTTCAGAAGTAACTCGTCGACCGATTATCTCGGACCAGCGTGGAAAATTTCTACAGAGCCAGTCCACTTAATATCCCGATTTCCAAGGAGATAAAGGCGGTCAACCATATGCGGGCAAAGCTCTGCTTTTGATATACCTCTCCACGGATGCCACGTTGGCCACAACTTTCGAGGATACTATTTATGAGCAGTGGAATCAGTCTTCCAGCCGCAATTCGAGCCAATGGATGGATTCCACGTATCTGGACCTTCCCGAAATGGCTGGACCATTTCGCAACAGCCCAAGCAGCATTTTCCACCTATAAATACCTCCAAGCTTAAAGAGAAAGAGGACGACTTCTCTTGGCCAGACGGCTTCCTTCAAACTTTTCATCTCTACTCTCCTCCAGAATCTTAATCTCTAAAAAGGAAGAAAGGAAAATAGTCATTTTCTTTCTTTTCTCCAAACAGAAAAAGCATTGTATTTGTAATAAAAAAAAAGAGAAATAATATATAAAGTGGACGTAGGCATTGTCTTTGCCGAACCACTATAAAAATTCTGTGTGTGATCCCCGTTCTTTCACTTTTTATTGCATATTTTATCTTTATTCGTGTGTAGATCACACGATTGGGGGTTGATTGTCACTGGTGACCAACTTTTGACGTCAACCCTTTGGCGCGCCAGGTAGGGGCAACGCACCGACACCGCCATCGAGCTCCTGCTTATCCCAGGTCATGGCGAACAAACGAAAGAAAGATGCAACATCCTCTCGTCCCGCAAACGCCGATGCAGCTGATGCCGATGCTGCAGAAGCAAGCCACGAAGTTTCCTCTCAGGACAACATGTCCCGATTCCTTACCCGGGATGACATGGATAAAATCATGGTCGAACTCAGAAACCATATGACATCTCAGGGTAAAGTCCTCGAACGACAACAACAGTTGATGGATCACCTTCTCGGTCGACTGGAAACAGGGTTGAACGCTTCAACATCAATTCCTCCATCGACCGAAGCTAGGGCAATAACCGATCTTCGGTCTGCATGAAATCAGGCCGCTGATCAGGCTACACCTTTATTTCATCCTAGTTTGGTTCCACCAACCGATCGATCCCAGCCGAGAATATCGCTTCCAGCGACCAGCGCGGCTGCAACAACAGAACCTCAGGAGGCAGGCGACCAAGATCTAGGTCGTCTGACAAATATGCCTCTACTCTTTGGAACATCTCGACCTATCGAATCAGTCGAGCTACCCCAGGGTCCCTCAGAATCAACGCCATTCCCATTACAACCCGGGATCTTGCAGCAGACCAATCTAACCACTCTTCCTCTTTAACGAAGAATTGGAGTAGCCTTCCCTTCGAACGAGGGAAGCCACCCTACCAAGCCGGTCCTCACCGTAGCGGAAGAAAACGCTACCGTAGACCCTCCTAACCTCGCTTCAAACGGGGGCAACCCTGGCCCCCGAACATCACATGTTATGCTGGATCAGCCTAGACCTTTAGCTACAAATATGGCTCGATCCACAACTCATCAGGTTCTAGAGGGGCCATTCTACCCAGAACAACCCGCCAGATCTCACCTTCCCTCACATCTTCACTCAACTCTCGGAGGTCGTGCCCAGCCAACGACAACCCTTCCGAGCATGCTTTTGCCGGATCCTCGTCCAGAACCCCCTCAGGATGCAGAGTTAAGTTCATGGCAACGACTCCTCGGAGATGGGAGTCAGCTTGCAAGCATCATCCGACGTTTCACTCGGGGAAATTCTTCGCAGCAAGAAATAGACAATGTCAATTGCAGCCCGTTCACTAGAGAAATCAGAAATTCTCGAAACCCTCCGGACTTCAGTTTCCCTGCCATCGAACCATACAACGGTCGCACTGACCCGACCATTCATCTTATGCGATACATGCGACATATGGAAGTACTTGGTGCATCGACCAGCTTCATGGCTAAGTGCTTTCCACTCTTTCTCACAGATATAGCCGGTATGTGGTTTCGGCAGCTAACAACGAAGTCGATCAGTAGTTGGAATACTCTGGTCATCCGCTTCATCGAGCAGTTTCGAGTGCATATCTCTTGACCAAAAAGTGTCATGTTTCTGTCTACCATCAAACAGCGATCCGGAGAGACGCTAAGATCCTTCCTCGAAAGGTTCAACGCAGCCGTAGCATCTGTCGATCGGCCCGAGCCATCGATGGTGTTGATGGCAGCCATCGCGGGAGTTCAGAAGAGATCAGAATTCTCGAGCTCCTTAACTAGGGATCCTCCCAAAGATATAGATGATTTCTATTCCGAGGCTGAAAGATTCCTTCGACAAGAGGATGCCAGCCTTGAGATGGGGAGCCTTGAAGTTTTAGTAGCCAAACAACAAGGTCCACTCAACGGCAATGGCCAGAATAAAGAAAGAGGAACGACCCCGGAAAAGGATAAATGCAATGTACGACCTCGAAATGAAAACAAATATAATCAGTACACCGAGCTCAATTCCTCTTTGCTCGATATCTATCTCGATATGCGCGAGTCCTTCCCCACTCCAAGGCCACCTCAACGAGAACCGACCCAGATGGAACTTGACTCTGGCAAGCATTGTATATTCCACAACGTAGCTGGACATAATACAAATGATTGCCGACATCTGCGCGATTTCATCGAAGGGCGAGTCAGAAAAGGGGAACTCCCTGAGTATGTCAAAAATCGCGCTCTGGCCATGCCGCCGCGACCTTCTACCCAAGCTCCTCAGGCTGGTCCGCAAGCTCCTAGAAATGGAAAGGACCCTGAGACTAGCACTCGCGGCATTATCATTAATTAGATTTTTTATCTTTTCTCTCAATGTATTTCTTTCAATAATAGGGATGCTTTGATGCTATATAATCAATCGTTGTCCTCGTAGATTTTCTTTGTAATAGATGCTTAGCAGTTATGAACTTTACTTTTTGCAAAAGTAGATCGACTGTTGTAAAATTTCTAAGCCGAACCAGATTAGTGTTCGCCATTAAGCCGAGCATGGTTAATGCTCGCCCTCCGTTCTATGTGGTTACCGCGAAATCCCACCACTACTTCAAACACCTACTCTTTCAAGTGAGAAAGGTCGCTTTCTCTTAAACACGAGTGTGGATTACACTCTCTTTCTTTACACCACGAGCGTGCATAGCTCGTTAAACTAACTAACCCAACATGAGTTGAGCATGAGAAACACTTGCACTAAGCCGAGCATGGTTTATGCTCGCCACTAAGCCGAGTATGGTTTATGAAGCCGAGTAGGGTTTATACTCGCCACTAAGCCGAGTATGGTTTATGCTCGCCACCAAGCCGAGTATGGTTTATGCTCGCCACCAAGCCGAGTATGGTTTATGCTCGCCACCCTCTAAAGCCAAGTGGAATAAAATGCTCGACCCATGGTTTGTTTTATATTTGCAGGAACCAACTTTTGTACCAGTGGCGATCATCACCTCGGCCTTAATACGGTTTTCGATAGTTGTTGGTTTTCTGGCCTTAATACGACCTGGCATGGTCGTCAGATTTCTGGTCTTAATACAACATCGGACCGTCAGTTTTCTAGCCTTGATATGGTCTGGCGCGACCATAGCAGCTCGAGCGTTTGTGCTTCAGTTCAGATTTCAGAATACACCTCCCTCTGTCGATGAAGATATATTCTGAGGGGCAAAGTGTTAACCCTCTTTTTGGCACTAATCTTATCGGGCCAAAACCAAAGCCCAAAGGCACAACCAAATACAAGTTGCGCTCCAAGAGGCCCATCAGGGGTGCTACATCAAGCAATGGCATATCGGCCCAAATCCAACTCAGTCAGATTGACTGCACATTACCTGAAAAATCGCTCACCAGGGCGACCGAGTTTCTCCCTTTCAGAAGGAACTTGTCGACCGATTATCTCGGACCAGCGTGGAAAATTTCTACAGAGCCAGTCCACTTAATATCCCGACTTCCAAGGAGATAAAGACGGTCAACCATATGCGGGCAAACCTCTTCTTTTGATATACCTCTCCACGGATGTCACGTTGGCCACAACTTTTGAAGATACTATTTATGAGCAGTGGAATCAGTCTTCCAGCCGCAATTCGAGCCAATGGATGGATTCCACATATCTGGACCTTCCTGAAATGGCTGGACCATTTCGCAACAGCCCAAGCAGCATTTTCCACCTATAAATACCTCCAATCTTAAAGAGAAAGAGGACGACTTCTCTTGGCCAGACGGCTTCCTTCAAACTTTTCATCTCTACTCTCCTCCAGAATCTTAATCTCTAAAAAGGAAGAAAGGAAAATAGTCATTTTCTTTCTTTTCTCCAAACAGAAAAAGCATTGTATTTGTAATAAAAAAAAAGAGAAATAATATATAAAGTGGACGTAGGCATTGTCTTTGCCGAACCACTATAAAAATTCTGTGTGTGCTCCCCGTTCTTTCACATTTTATTGCATATTTTATCTTTATTCGTGTGTAGATCACACGATTGGGGGTTGATTGTCACTAGTGACCAACTTTTGACGTCAACAAAATCTTTTAGCAAAGGTTTAAAAGAATGAAATGGATATTTAAACAACAAAGATTTGAACGAATGAAATAGAGATTAAAACTAAGTTAGAGTTTTAATAAATCTTTCAACAAAGATTTGAATGAATGAAATGGATATTAAAACTATTTTAGAGCTTTTTATAAATCTTTCAACAAAGATTTGAACGAATGAAATGGAGATTAAAACTAAGTTGGTGTTATAATAAATCTTTAAATAGATTTGAAATGAAAGAAGGTAACTAAACTTACTGAAACACGTGGGGTGTTAGATATGGAGTACCACAGTTTTTCTCCATGGTATGAATAGGATGGGAATAGGATAATGATATAAGATTACTTCTTTTGTAAGGAACAATAATCTTGATAAGGCTTATAAACCTTGATTTGAGTTAAGTTTGTGAAAAGAGGTTATATAATCTTTTGAAATGATTTCCAAGGAAAGATTTAAATAAGAAGTTTAAAGAATGTAAATCTTTGATAAGATTTAAGGGAGTAATTCCCAATGTAAAGGATGATTTCAGTAAAAGATTATTCTGAATTGGAATGAGACTTATGATATGTTTATACATCACTTGATTTTAAAGATGCAATATTTTTTTTGGAAAGACCAGGTTTGAACCAATTCTTAATAACTATACGATGAGTATTCAAGATACGAAGATGGTCGTTGAAGACCGAGGATCTTCACATCGTTTGGATTATTGCTGATGTCTCGATTTGGAGGTACACCAAAGATGAGGTTATAAGTGGTGGTCGTCTAGTCATACTTGGAGATTGACTGGATATGCAAGGGCATCTCTTCTTTATTGGACGAGGAATAGGGTGCTTTCGGTTTCATTCAGACCTAGAACAAACTTGTAAATGGATGTATGTCTGACATTGTAAGTTACGATATATTAAGTATATGTATATTGATGTTATGTCATTTGGTGGCAGATAATTTATTTTCTTAGCTTAACACTCTCCTCTGAGACTTACGTACTTAGAGGGTAATTTATTAATAGACACTGATTATATGTTGTAAATTGACAATGTGGCACGCTAAGTGCTGAGTTGATCAAAGCTTGTTAAAAAGCAGGGCTTTATGGATGATGATCAAAGAATGACTGATATAACATAGATATGTGTTGAAATGTGACTTCTATAAGCCTCACAACCCGTGAATGGCTGAAAATAGGATGATTGACAATAGAGATAAGGACATGCGTTCCCTTCTAGCTGAAAAGTGATGTCATGGTATAGAGCCCAAGAAATTTACTTATGTAGTTGATGGGATCAGGGCGCCTAGTATGATGGCCAACAACGACTGGGATGACGGTCAGATGAGACTGGGGAATGTTATGTTTAGGAAAAATTCTAACCAACCGCGTTCAGTGCTAGCCAGCTCTACCACTCCAAAGGACCATGCGTTGACCCCAGGGACATTTGCTAGGATGTTCCGAACGGTTAAGGAAGATTCTTTGCCTTGGTCATTGATGGAATCCAACTTCCACTACGAGCTTTTCGTTTTCAGTTGTAAACCTATATTGTGACATAATAGGATGGGGCATTATGCCATCTAAGACTGATACATTTATTTGTGAAAATGATTTCCACATTATGCAATAGTGATAATAAGAGAGAAGTTTTTGTGTATCAAGCATGTTTGGCTGTTATAAGGTAAAACTTTATCCTCTGGTTTGTGTTGCATTGTTTGATGGGACTTGAGTTTTATAATAGTTTCATTTTTCAAAAAGCATTGCGAGTTGTTTGTGATTGATATTCATGTAAGGAAAACCCGTTCCGTGTTATATGGCATGGTCCCGTGATTTACCTAACTTTAAAATAAAATATAATAACTATTTTTGGTTCTCACACCAGTCCCCTGACTGACTCGGAGTTTATTGTTTCCACCTAAACTCTGGGTGCCCATAATTTCCACATGAGCACCTAGTAGTTTTGTTTTTGTAGATATTTTATTGATCAGGATTCTGGATTGAAGCTAGAGCTATGTCCAGGGCATTTGATAGTCTTCCGCTAAATGAAATTATGTTTCTACTCTGTATATAGTAATGTATTATTATGTGATATATTTTGTACTCTGATGTAAAATTATTGTAATAAAAACAAAATATTCTTTTTTGTTTTTGTTTTGATGCATTGTAACCCATAACGATTCAAGAATTTTTGCATTTTGGTTCGGATTTGTGTCATTTATGGTCGATTCAAAAGGTAGGAATTTTTGGGTCATCGCATATATTACTGAGCAACAATGCATTTATCAAGCTAATATGGATGGGAGCTGATATAGCAAATTGGACAACAATACAATGCTAAAGTAAACCAAAATTAAAATGTAGCGATGCCCTAAACAGGTATAAACATACATAAATGATATTAAATATCAATTCATATGTTTATCTAGTAGTTGAGTCATTTAATTTTTTGATTATATATGTTATTGGAATTAAATGTGGATCCAGATCATAGGCCACAACTGTGACAAATAGGACAAGTTAATTGTGTGTTAACCATATATATATGGTCATAAGATGGAATAGTCATTCCTTCTTAATATGGTCCCTCGTTTTCCGATTGACTTCTAATACAGTACAAGGAAAATACCAATCAAAATAATCACCGGTAACTGTAACTTCTGACTTAGTAATTGGAATAGAACAATATTGCTCACTCACGCAATGATTTTGTCATACATTCCCTAAGTTTTCCACAAAATCTTAATGCACTTTTGAAGTTGTCGAACTTGCACCTCTTTTTTTACCTTTTGATGGAATAATGGGTTGTGGAATACTTTCAACCCTACCAAATTGCCTTAAAATGCGAGTAGAATGATACGGTTCAACAACGCTTAAACATAACATACAAAAAGAGTACTAAGCAATTTGTGGAAAATGATGAAATTTTCGTGCATGCATGTACGGATCAAAGATTACCTATATGTAACACCCCGTATTTTCTGTGAACGTATAAGTAACAAATTAAAGTATACTTAATTTTTAGGAGAAGAACTAAGGGAAATAGGTTGCGCCATTGCGTTCGTCTCGAAATTCAGCTTGAGATAGAGTTCGAGTTTGCGTAAAACGGATACCGTATGAAGAAGATATGGACGAACGAAGTTAGGCAGAAAAACCGGAAACATGCCAGAATACACTGGTGCACTTGTGAAGTGCGCCAGCACAAAAATATACTGGCGCACCTGCCAAGTGCGCCCATACCGATCCAGCACAGAACTTTGGAGTATTCTATGATGACGTGTCTTCTTCTGAGTGGCTGGATGACCTGTCTTCGAGCTGGGTGTTTCTGATGACTTCTGGACTGATCTGAAGGCTCTAAATCACCCTATTCTCCTATAAAAACACCCCCAAGCCTCACTTTCTCTCCACACAATTTCATTCTGCCTATAATCTTCCTCTATTCTAATTAAAATAAAATAATGGCGTCGCTACTCTGCTGAAATCTAAGCTAGAACTAGTGCATCTTCTTTCAATCCGAATAGAATTAAAAGAGAACAACTATTTTCTAATCTAATCGATAGTCTACGCCAAAGGAGAGCTATTCAGTGTCAGAATACAGATTCCAAAATACAAGAATCATTCCCTTTTTGATGAGTACAGTTCTTTTTAAATATGAACTTTAATTATGATCTTGACATGGTTATAAATCTGAATCTGAGGTTATGCATATTCTTATCTGTCAGATCTGTTTTTCTATGACTATTCTCTTTCTTTTTTTCTGTTCTATAGCCAGGCTACTATGAGCCTGCGCCAAATCTCATAAGAGATTAATGCACGAATGCTAAATTTTGGGGTAAATAATGAATAATGCATAATTGGACATGACTGATCTGTGACTGATTTGAGAAAAGGACATATGTTGTAAATTAGATCTAGATCTGTGCTTACTCTGTGATTTGGAAGAAGAGGAATCATTGAATGATAACATATGACTTGAAACTTTGGGACATAATGCATATAAAAATTAAGATCTAATTTTGAGAGGATATAATTTAAAGATCTAGATTTTTGGGTATATTTTATATAACGATTCATGACTTGAAAAAGGAATATGAAACTTAGGCATAAAGACCTATACTAAAATTGGATAACTATTAATGTGAATGCACCTAAATATGGATTTTTGGATATTGGCATTAAAGGCTATAATTTGGCATAATTCATATCATGATTTGGGGCTTTTAGAGAGTGTTCTGTACTATGCAAAGTTTAACGAAAATTTGGGGGCATATATTGTATTATGAATTATGACCATGATTTGAGCATGTAAGTTTAGGCTTAATTTATGATTAGGCAAGATATGTAAACAGATTTTTTAAGAAATGTTAAATCTGCTAATCTGCTGAATTGCTTAATCTGCTAAATCTGTTGAATTGCCTATTCTGCTAATCTGCTAGTTTGCCTAATCTGCTAGATCTTTTATTTGCTAAATCTGTTGAATTGCTTAATCTGTTGAAAGCTGAATAATTGTAATTTGGAGGCTCGATCTAAAATTGAGCAAAACATGTTAATAGAACTTTGGATAATCTGCCGTAAATTGTAACGAAGTTAAATCTGCAAAATGGACATAATTAGTCTGATATTTTCTATAATGGAATAAAGTGGCTATGACACGAGGTTAGACTCCGTTTACGGTAGAAGCCTGCCCGGAACCAACCGGCTTAACCAACGACCGCAAACTGTCAGTCTAATGTGAGAGGTCGTAGGCATAACTAAAATATGCTTAGACACGAGGTTAGGTCTGGCTTGTGGCAGAAGTCTGCCTGGAACCGCCCGGCATATCCAGCGGCCACAAGCTACCAACCTAAAGTGAGTGGTATGTGCATTAATATTTAATTAATGCAAATCTGCGATAAATATGACGTCTAAAACGTGTTGGGTGGATAGGGTTAAACCAACTGGACTGATTAATTTAACAAACATGTTTCGTGAATCTGTAGGCCCAATACAAAGTTAGACAATCTGTAAGTCTATTAAAAATGTACATCTGATCCGTTAGTCTGAAAACTTGTTAACTTGATTGTCTGATCTGTGAACTAGTAAATCTGAACTCTGTATGTCTGAAACTTGTAAACAAGTTAATCTGAAATCTTTTAGTCTGGGGACACAAGGTTAGGAGGGGAAATACTTGTGTCATCTGTTGTTTGGGACCCATATTAGTCAGTAACTCTTTCTGGTATCAAAAACTTTGACCCCACACTATGTAGGGGTCTGGGCACGCTTACTGAACTAATTATAAGCGGTTCATTCTGATATGGCGAGGGGTGTTGATGGTGTGTTCCAACCGGGTCATGTGCATGCATGGATCCGGTCTGCTCTGAGGATGTAAGACACCGTGACATCTGTAAATAGGTCTGTGCCAATAGGTTGCCACTTTAGGGAGTGATACACCCTACTGTGGGGCCGACACAGGGTATTTATGTATTAGAGAGCCGATCGCTTGGGGTAGGATTTAGGGTACACTTAGTTCTGTCTGTTTCTGTTGGTACCGTCTGCTTCTGTTGGGTGGTAACACCTGTCTGTTTCTGCGTGGTACCGTCGGTTGGGGCTGGTAATGGCCTATTACTAGTGTACACCTAATTCAAACATTCTATTTCTGTAGGGATTATTCTGTTTCCGTCTCTGATTACGTTTCCGATTCTGTTTCCGTACGTTCTATCAGTTGGGGTGGTAAAGGCCCATTATTTGGGTGGTAAGGGCCCATTATTAGTATTCTGTTTCCATACCTTCTGTTTGTTGGGGTGGTAAAGGCCCACTATTAGTATTCTGCTTCTGTACTTTCTGTCTGTTGGGGTGGTGAAGGTCCATTACTAGCATTTTGTTTCTGTATAGATTATTCTATTTCAGTTTAGACATTAGGGTAACACCTAATCCTGTTATACTAGTATTATTGAAGAGAAGTAAGATGTAAGTAAGGAAGATAACTTGGTTTACATCATTCTGTTTCTTCTGTTAACTTAAAGTATATTTGTTATTCCTGTTGATGTAATCTCTCATCCAGCTTTATTTACATGTCATGATAATATTATCTGTTTATATGCTGGAAGTCACTGGACTCGCCAGACTTTATGTCTGACCTCGTTTGTTTTCTCCCCTTTTCTTTCCGTTCCCCCCCAGGTACTCAGGGTGGAAACATAGGAGCTTGATTCTGATTCTCTCTGCTTGAAGCGCTGGGAGTATTGCTTGGCTTTGACTCTATCTTTTCATGGCTGTTTATGTTGGGGATTATGGCTTTGAAACTTTACATTCTGAAGGATTTTGTATAAGTCTGATAATTGTGTACTTGAGTTTTGGTATTGTGATTTAGAAAGATGTAACCAAACTTATTTATGCTTCTACTGTAATAAAGTTATAATTTTTCAAGTACTACTTATCTGTCTTGTAATATTTTGTTATGTCTACTAAAACGCTCCATCAAAGTTAAGGCATTCCCTTTGTGAGTGACCTTAATGGAGTTGGGGTGTTACACGGGTATCAGAGCTGAAGGTTACCAGATTTGATAAAAAGTTTTTGAAAAAATATTTTCAAAAAGGAAGTATTTTCAAAAGGAAAGTTTATTTTGAAAAACATAGTCCCCAAAGCCATATATCTATCTTTTGATTTTCTGTTTAATCCTTGTTTCTTTCTTTTCTGAGTCTCCGGGGCTCCTGGCTTTTTGGGAGGTAACATCATCGCGACATGGTTCCGTAGGCATGACTACGGCGCCTGTCGAAGGGCAAAGAAGTGCCTAACTTCCATCTGTAGCCGCAGTAATTTCACTTACGGTTAATCCTCTTTCGAGCTTCGTAGGGTTTTCCGCGCGATGGGGTCAACTTTAGAGAAAGACTTGTTAACATGTAAGAAGACTGGTTGTTTTCAGTGCGGTGAGACAGGACATCTGATCAAGGATTGCCCCAGAAGGAAAGGGCAAAGGGTAGAATCTTCTGGAAGGTAGGTGAATGTTCTCTTAGTTGGTGGACAGGATAGAGGTGGAAAATTTTCCGTAGAAAGTTTAATTTCCTTATCTGATCATTCTGGCATTTTCATTCTATAGTTGAGTCTCTCCACTTTAATACTAGTCTTGTTTCTGATCCTACTATAGTCTCAAACCCCATAAGGGTTACGACTCATCTGTTTGTGATAGGTTGGGGTTTGAGGGTATCCGTGTTAAGCATTAAGTTGACTGTGACGCATACATTCTGGTTTTTGTGGGATATGGTGGGGTTTTATCATGCTTAGTTTCCTAAGAATCATTTCATAATCTGATCTGTACTAGTAGTCTGTAAGTATCTAAATATTTCTGAAAAGGATAGGGTTTTTTACTCGAAGCGTGAAGTAGATTTCCAATTTTGACATTGTTTAATGGGAGTAATTCTCTGAGTGTCAATCTGATGTTGATTTCGGTCTTCGGGGTTGATACTTAGGGATTTATTTTCTTAACCGATGTCTAATGGGAACATAACTTTTGTTTTAATTGTACTAGCTTCTATCACTCGGCTGTATCCTATCGATCGAGTCTTCGACCTTTAGGTAGAAACTAATGGGTGTAAACATGTGTTTGAGACATGTTATGTTTGATGGTTGCAAGTGGTTGCTCGTGGATGCATATACACACACTAGGCACTAGATCGGCTCAATAACACTTTCATACTGCATATGGATGTGTGCGCATTTTTCGATTTTTTGTGGATGCAAAATGATTGACTCATCACATGGATGTTGCATTTGGATGAATGGTTATGCACACATATAGAAATGATGTGTATCAAATAGGATTTCTTGCATACATAATTGGACTCATGGCACCAACATGGTTCGCATTGAGGAGGTCAACTGAATCAGTAGACCGCCTGATCTTTGCATTAGATAAGAGACATATACACACAGTTTTGCATATGTTCATACAACATTAAACGTTTTCTAAGTACAATGGATGCATGTGGATTATGGTTGAGTAGATGGATGATTGGATGGTAGGACACATTCTTCTTAACTTGAAGATTTCGGAGACGAAATCCTTTAAGGAGTGGAGAATGTAACACCCCGTATTTTCTATGAACGTATAAGTAACAAATTGAAGTATACTTAATTTTTAGGAGAAAATTTAAGGGAAACGAGTTGCGCCATTGCGTTCGTCTCGAAATTCTGCTTGAGATAGAGTCCGAGTTTGCGTAAAACGGATAACGTATGAAGAAGATATGGACGAACGAAGTTAGGCAGAAAAACCGGAAACAAGCCAGAATACACTGGCGCACTAGTGAAGTGTGCCAGTACAAAAATACACTGGCGCACCTGGCAAGTGCGCCCATACCGATCCAGCACAGAATTCTGGAGTGTTCGGTGATGACGTGTCTTCTTCTGAGTGGCTGGATGACCTGTCTTAGAGCTGGGTGGTTCTGATGACTTCTGGACTGATCTGAAGGCTCTAAATCACCCTATTCTCCTATAAAAACACCCCCCAAACCTCACTTTCTCTCCATACAATTTCATTTTGCCTATACTCTGCCTCTATTCTAATTAAAATAAAATAATGGCGTCGCTACTCTACTGAAATCTAAGCTAGAACAAGTGCATCTTCTTCCAATCTGAATAGAATTAAAAGAGAACAACAACTTTCTAATCTAATCGATAGTCTATGCCAAAGGAGAGCTATTCAGTGTCAGAATACAGATTCCATAATACAAGAATCGTTCCCTTTTTGGTGAGTACAGTTATTTTCAGATATGAACTTTAATTATGATCTTTATATGGTTCTAAATCTGAATCTGAGGTTATGCATATTCTTATCTGTCAGATCTATTTTTCTGTGACTATTATCTTTCTTTTTCCTGTTCTATAGCTAGGCTACTACGAGCCTACGCCAAATCTCATAAGAGATTAACACACGAATGCTAAATTTTGGGGTAGATAATGAATAATGCATAATTGGACATGACTGATCTGTGACTGATTTGAGAAAAGGACATATGTTGTAAATTAGATCTAGATCTGTGCATACTCTGTGATTTGGAAAACGAGGAATCATTGAATGATAACATATGACTTGAAACTTGGGGGCATAATGCGTATAAAAATTAAGATCTGATTTTGAGAGGATATAATTTAAAGATCGAGATTTTTGGGTATATTTTATATAACGATTCATGACTTGAAAAGGAATATGAAACTTAGGCGTAAAAACCTATACTAAAATAGGATAACTATTAATGTGAATGCGCCTAAATATGGATTTTTGGATATTGGCATTAAAGGCTATAATTTGGCATAATTCATATCATGATTTGGGGCTTTTAGAGAGTGTTCTGTACTATGCAAAGTTTAACGAAAATTTGGGGGCATATATTGTATTATGAATTATGACCATGATTTGAGCATGTAAGTTTAGGCTTAATTTATGATTAGGCAAGATATGTAAATAGAATTTTTAAGAGATGTTTAATCTGCTAATCTGCTGAATTGCTTAATCTGCTAAATCTGTTGAATTGCCTGTTCTGCTAATCTGCTAAATTGCCTAATCTGCTAGATCTTTTATCTGGTTATTCCGATGAATTGCTTAATCTGTTGAAAGCTGAATAATTGTAATTTGGAGGCTCGATCTAAAATTGAGCAAAACATGTTAATAGAACTTTGGATAATCTGCCGTAACTTGTAAAGAAGTTGAATCTGCTAAATGGACATAATTAGTCTGATATTTTCTGTAATGGAATAAAGTGGCTATGACACGAGGTTAGACTCCGTTTGCGGTAGAAGCCTACCCGGAACCAACCGGCTTAACCAACGACCGCAAACTGTCAGTCTAATGTGAGAGGTCGTAGGCATAACTAAAATATGCTTAGACACGAGATTAGGTCTGGTTTGTGGCAGAAGCCTGCCCGGAACCGCCCGGCATATCCTGCGGCCACAAGCTACCAACCTAACGTGAGAGGTCTGTGCATTAATATTTAATTAAAGCAAATCTGAGATAAATATGACATCTAAAACGTGTTGGGTGGATAGGTTTAAACCAACTGGACTGATGAATTTAACAAACCCGTTTCGTGAATCTGTAGGCCCAATACATAGTTAGACAATATGTAATTCTATTAAAACTGTACATCTGATCCGTTAGTCTGAAAACTTGTTAACTTGATTGTCTGATCTGTGAACTAGTAAATCTGAACTCTGTATGTCTGAAACTTGTAAACAAGTTAATCTGAAATCTTTTAGTCTGGGGACACAAGGTTAGGAGGGGAAATACTTGTGTCATCTGTTGTTTGGGACCCATATTAGTCAGTAACTCTTTCTGGTATCAAAAACTTTGACCCCACACTATGTAGGGGTCTGGGCACGCTTACTGAACTAATTATAAGCGGTTCATTCTGATAATGGTGAGGTGTGTTGATGGTGCGTTCCAACCGGGTCATGTGCGTGCATGGATCCGGTCTGCTCTGAGGATGTAAGACACCGTGACATCTGTAAATAGGTCTGTGCCAATATGTTGCCACTTTTGGGAGTGATACACCCTACTGTGGGGCCGACACAGGGTATTTATGTATTAGAGAGCCGATCGCTTGGGGTAAGACTTAGGGTACACTTAGTTTTGTCTGTTTCTGTTGGTACCATCTGTTTTTGTTGGGTGGTAACACCTGTCTGTTTCTGCGTGGTACCGTCTGTTGGGGTGGTAAAGGCCCATTATAGTGTACATCTAATTCTAACATTCTGTTTCCGTAGGGATTATTCTGTTTCCGTCTCTGATTCCATTTCCGATTCTGTTTTCGTACCTTCTGTCTGTTGGGGTGGTAAAGGCCCATTAGTTGGGTGGTAAATGCCCATTATTAGTATTTTGTTTCCATACCTTCTGTCTGTTGGGGTGGTAAAGGCCCATTATTAGTATTCTGCTTTTGTACTTTCTGTATGTTGGGATGGTGAAGGCCCATTACTAGCATTCTGTTTCTGTATAGATTATTCTGTTTCGATTCTGTTTCAGTTTAGACATTAGGGTAACACCTAATCCTGTTATACTAGTATTAGTGCAGAGAAGTAAGATGTAAGTAAGGAACAAAACTTGGTTTACATCATTCTGTTTCTTCTGTTAACTTAAAGTATATCAGTTATTCCTGTTGATGTAATCTCTCATCCAGCTTAATTTACATGTCATGATAATATTATCTATTTATATGCTGGAAGTCGCTGGACTCGCCAGACTTTATGTCTGACTTTGTTTGTTTTCGCCCCTTTTCTTTTCGTTTCCCCTCCCCCTCCAGGTGCTCAGGGTGGAAACATAGGAGCTTGATTCTGATTCTCTCTGCTTGAAGTGCTTGGAGTATTGCTTGGCTTTGACTCTATCTTTTCATGGCAGTTTATGTTGGGGATTATGGCATTGAAACTTTACATTCTGAAGGATTTTGTATAAGACTGATAATTGTGTGCTTGAGTTTTGGTATTGTGATTTAGAAAGATGTAACCAAACTTATTTCTGTTTCTGCTGTAATAAAGTTATAAATTTTCAAGTACTACTTATCTGTCTTGTAATATTTTGTTCTGTCTACTAAAACGCTCCATCAAAGTTAAGGCATTCCCTTTGTGAGTGACCTTAACGGAGGTGGGGTGTTACACTATATAATAAATAAGCAATAATGTTATGAGAATTCTCATTCAATAGACTACAAAATATAGCTTATATTTTTATAATTAGAAAATACCTCATGTTGTTGAATATTTTTTCTAGATAACTTCGTAAAGGCTTAATTGAATATCGAAATCATTTGCAAGATCCCAACGAGCTACTCTAAGTGAACTTTCATCATAAAATTTAGTTGTTGGTTGCAAATTCAGAAAATATTCATAGATCCAAGCTTCTAGTAATCCTAAGTATCCGCCTATCTGTTCCATCTTCACTCTACTTGCTAATCATGGTTGTTTATACAATCATCACAGAGTTGATGACCCCCAAGAATAATTTTGAATTTCATTGTAACAAGCCATAAATTTCGAACATTTAATTTTCTGAATTTAATTTAATTATTGAATTTTAAATGGTTTTAAAATAATAATTAAAAAATAAACGTAACCTAGAATGTATTTTTTTGGAAATTAAAACATGAAATCGATTTATAATGAAACATTGAACTTTAAAGTTTATTATTTTCATTTAGAAGTGATTTAAACAATTTTATATTGAAAACGTCAAAGGTTAGTCACTCTGTTTCAATCGACTTTTGACGATTATTTGTGGGAGCAACAATCGACATGTCATAAATAATAATATAAAATGTAAAATTAAACTAAAATTCCGAAATTTAATATTGAGATGCATCTAATTAGACAAAGTGTAGAAATGAAATTCGTGGAAAAATATGCAAGTTTGTTCCATTCGCGTTAATTTAATTAAAGATTTAATAAAATTTATACGAATAAAGCATTGTCGGAATTTGAGGGAACTTGAACCAAAAATACTATTCTAAGAGTAACTCTATTTTTCATTTCGTTAAATTCAAACGATTATTGTCCTGAATAAATGATTCTGTGTTTGTAGCACGTAGAGTGAGCAGTGTTAGTTTTGTGTCGTTTTTGCACATGCATACATGTACATGTCCTTTTTTCTCCTAAGATACATGTATATATATACACACATATATATATATGTGTGTGTGTGTGTGTGGGTGTGCGTGCACCATTTGTTTTCAAGTGGCCTCATTTTCATGCTTGGTTGCCTTGTCACTCACTTTATTTTCCAATACCATGCATGAATTTCTCAAAACTCTACTTCTTCTCTTGCCTCTTCATTCACGTTTTGTAAATAATAATGTGAAAATTCAAAAGACACATATATTTCACCAAACAATGGATATGTTACGTTACATGCATGGCTAAACAAAAACAAAGGTCTTTTTATCTTGCTCTTAAACTTATGTTTACTTTAGCAAACAAAACGTTGTTTTTTAAGCCTAAGGCCCTGTTCTTTGGTCCTAAACAGATCGTTTGGGTAACCGATGCGTCGGATGTGTCCATTACCCAACGGTCCTTTTTGGGCCGTTGGGCTTAATTTTGAGCCATTGGCTCTCGAAGGGCCCGACGCGTCGGACGCTTCGAGACCAACGACTCAAAATTGAGCCGTTGGCTCCTCCCCTCTATAAATCCCCCCCTTTCCTTTCTCCTTCTTCCTGCTTCTGCTTCCTTCTGCTTCGTTCTGCCTCCTTAAGGTAATTTTATTTTCGGTTTACGTTTATTTTTTATTTCTATTTTTAGTTAAATGGCACATTCTTCTGCTTCTGCTTCTGCTTCTGGCTCTTCCAACGCCCTGAATGCTTTATTGCCAGTGGACCGCACTGAGGCTTTCATAGATATATGCCTCAATAATATTCATCTCGAGGAACCAACAGATTCATCACTGTTGTGCAGACCGAATTCAATGAGATGTTTGAGGACGAGGTGACTCAGACCCAAATCAAAAACAAATGGGATAATCTGAAGAGGGTCTGGACTTCATGGAATGCACTATTACAGATACTTGGTGGTTTTTGGGATGCTTCGCAGGACCGCTTGGATGGATCGTACGACTGGTGGCATGGGGCTGCACGCATGTACCAGAAGTTTAGGAAACAACCATCTCTGAAGTTTCATGAGAAGAACCAGCATTTTGGGGGCTGCATTGGCGCAGACACTTGTAGTTATCAGATACCCCCTGCTCCCCCGGCTGCCGCAGATAGTCCACCGCCGGTTCAGTCTGCCCAGAGGCAGTCGACGCGAGCCACATCTAGTAGGGCAGCTCCTCTCGAACCGGCCTTCGTTCGGACAGAGCGTTTCTCCATAGCGATGGACCGATGCTATGTCATTCTCTCGCCCATCACTGATGTCGACAGGTGGGAGATTATTGATATTTTTCATCTCGACCGGTCTATTTTGGAGGTGGTTGAGACCTTGCCTAATATGGAGTTGATGGGGTACATGAGTTATCATCTTTCTAGATTCCGCAGACGTTAGTAGTTTGTTGTATGTTTTCGTTTTATTATTATGTAGTGAACTGGTATGAAATATTATTATGTACTGAAATGATATGTTTGGTTAAATGTGTTATTTTGCATTAATCATATTGTTAAGTTTTAATCATTAAATGATTAAATTACAAAATAAATATAAAATACTCTGCTTAAATGCTCCGCTTGAATTCCCCGCTTAACGCGCCAAATACATTCTCCGCTTCCGCTTGCGCCGAACACATCCTAAGCGCCATTCAACGTGTATATATTATTACTAGTGCATATATGTTTCAAAAGCAAATTCAATCATAAATATCAATTCTAGGTGGCATAGCTACCATCTACTATGTCGCTATACTAGTAATACAATCATGTCCGCATATTTCATATTGGAAATAGGATTCCTTCATGAGTCGAGGCAAGGGGCAAGCTCCTCTCCGATTCGAGACACTCTAGCAAATGCCTCGGGACCGCACACAGCAATCCCTGGATCCTCCAAGGCCGGTCCTCTCTTACTTTTGAGGATTAATTATTCCTGAACACACGCTTCCCGGTCCTTACAGACCTATAATCGAGGCGCCTCGTATTCCAACAACCACACAGGTGAAAAGTAGATATAAATGTCAGGGCTGGAAGGTCACTGATACCACCATAGCTAGAAAGAAACGTCGTGCACTCCTTGGGTCCTTCTCCCGTTTTTGACTCATACCGAGGTGTGAGGCTCGCAAATTCACATTATACACAAAGCCACGTCACACAGACCATGCTTTGATCATCAACCACAAGACTTTGCTTTGCAACAGAAGCCTTGATCATATGCCACTTAGGCGTGCCACACAGGCAATCCACTCCATGTGACTGATTTCTATCAATACATAACCTCTGAGCTCGTACGTCTCAGAGAAGGGCGTTAAGCAAGAGAATAAATTCTCCGCCGCCAAACAGATACATATTTAATAGAGATCAATCAGCATAGAACAAAATCCAATGTCAGACACACAGTCCATTTACAAGTCCGTTCTGGGTCTGAACGAAACCGGAGGCACCAATTCCTCGCATATCCGTACAATCAACAGTATGTTTGGACGGCTACTACTTCAGCTCCTTCACGGTAGCTACTCCAATCACGAGCATCAGTAGCGCCCATCCATCCAATGTGAAGATCGTCGGTCTTCAACCGTCTTCGACTCTTCGACTTCTCAACGTCGATCGATTATTTGAAATGAGGTGAACTCGGCCTTTTCAAATAACCCACGTATATCTAGATTTTCAAATCAATTAATCACATGGTCGGACTATTCAACATTCACATTGCAGTTCTTTAGTTATAATTTTCATGTTAAATACATTCAACCATCACATATCAAGCAAACACAATAAAATTGGTTTATTTCCACTCTATATCGTCTATAGTATTCTATAACGATATATCGCCATTTTTATTTATTTAAAATGGCCATATTTAATTAAACGACGATTCAGGTCGTGCCGAAGCACTGGCGCTGTTTTTCACTAAATTTGATTTACACATATCTGAAAATCTAACCGTTGGATCTTTACAAATTTTATGTCATTAGAAAGATCATTTCAAAACGAATCCAACGGTTTCAGTTTTGGGAAAATCCGACGGTCGGATCTTCCACACTAGCCATTTGAAGTTACGATTTCAATTTACGAACTGCAGCGTCCTTATTCGATTTAATTATATTTTTATATATATATAAATATAATCGTTTCTGGCGTTGTTTTTCTTCAAATTTGAATTAAACATTCCAGACAATTCAACCGTCGGATCTTCACAAATTTGGTGTCGTTGAAAAGATATTTCCAAGACGAACCCAACGGTTGCGGTTTCGGGAAAATCCAATGGTTGGATTTCCCGCACTCGTCGTTTGAAATCACGGTTTTAAAACACGAACTACACGGCCACGTTTCATTTTAATTTTATTTATATTTATATATTTATATAAATATAGTTCATTCAAAAATTCCTATATCGTTTTCACTTCAAATATTTCACTAACGCCTTTAAATTTTGGAAAATTTCGCCATAACCTCCTTTGTATGGGAGGGGCTGGGAAAATTCCCAAATAGCTACACGAGCGTCTCATGTCAAAAAGAAAAAGAAAAAGCCAATAGGCTCATAAAATCATCACCCAAACAAAACAGTAAACGTGTACATATTTGTCGGGCACAAAATTTTATTCCTCTTCTCTAGCCCCTTTGCTATAACCTGTTCAATAAATATGCATGTACATATATACAATTCTTATCACTTATCGTGTTCCATTCAACTTCATATTTGATTCCCTTTGGTTTAAAAACACCATTCATTCTAATGTTTCATGCATAGGCAAAACTCATATCAATAGCAAATTAATGGATATTTCAACTCATGCATATTTATTTGAACAAGTGGCTATTTTTAACACTTCACATTTCAAAATTGATAATTTTGGCGAACTAAAATATATTTCAACGCATGACTATTTTATTTAGTTCCTATGCATGTTAAATATAATATTCTTTTCACAAATATTTATTTCAACGCTCCCATATCTTTAGCATATCACATATATGATAAAAACGATACTTTTATCATTTAAAATATTTATTCAACACATGAATGTTTCAACACTTTATAATTTCAATAAAAAAGTAATTTTTATTGTTCGATCTTTTTATTCAACACATGAACTTTTCCAATACGCACACTTCTCAACACATGAGCATTTCCACACATGGATATTTTATATAGGTTGTTCATATAAGAAAGATGAAATTTTTATTGTTAAAACTATTTATATATAAGGAGAATATTTTACATACTTCATATATATTAAAAAAATGTGATTTTTTTTGTTTAAACACTTCATTCATTCACACATGAATTTAATTTTCACATATCACTTTTCAACACATGAACATTTCCACACATGGATATAGTTTCAACACATGACTTTAATTTCAACGCATGAAGATAATTTCAACATATGAAAATAATTCTAACACATGAATATTATTCAAAATTTCGGCAGCATTACGGCAGGGTAGTTAAAACCGGCACCGTCCCTAGTACGACTCCTCGCTCTACCTTAAAACCTCGCGGTTTTTGACAATGGGGATTCATGCATCTAATTCGCACGCAGGCGGCATGTTTTATTTTTATTTCCATAATTATTTCCAATTCATTTCAATCACCAATGGGTATTTTTCAACCACAACCAAGCAATATCAACCACAAACAATTATTCAACCATTCGCATTTTTCATCCAATATTTCACACCAATTCACAACAATAAATATCGTCCATGGTTTGTGGACGAGGGGAGTATATATATATATATTATAATTTCTATATTTTACTTGCATTTCAACACATATATCAATTATTCTATGCATGTATAATTCATACTTCGCTTATATAGCTTACACCACGCATGTACATGAGGTATACAACACGTGTGTAATTTATATTTCGCTCATATAATTTATACACGACATTTTCCATTCAAATTCATTTAATTTAGATTTCTCACATTGGTTTTCGGAGTGCTAAAAATCGTAGATGACTCAGAAAAATCCGCGGTCTCTTCTTTGTGGTAGAGAGCTTCCTTGCGGTCCCGATGTTTCATGTTTCATCGAATTTTGTCAACACACCATAAAGATATGATTTTTCAAAGTGCAAACATAAAAAAGAACTCACCTTTCACGATGGTTCAAAACTAGGGTTGCGGTTTTCGCGAAAACCGAGGCACGAGGGGATGATCGGAGGTGCTGACGTGGAAGAGGGAGGAGAGGGGAGTCGGTCGGTGGCGGTTTGTGGTGGTTCGGTAGTCGGTTGCGATCAGGGCGGCGCTGGGAAGTGTCGGACTTCCTGGGCCTCGTTCTCGTCGATGGGGAGGAGGGAGGTGACGAGGGTAGGTCGGATGGGAAGAGGGGAGGCGGCGGCGTCGACTGGTGGTGGTGGCGGCGGCGATAGGGGCTGAGGCATCAGCGATTTGAAGGGGAAGCGTCGCCGTCGATCGGGGAAGAAGAAGAGGGTTTCGCGTTTTTTTTTTATTTTTAAAATAATGAATGGCTAATTTTGATTGGCCCATGGCTTTATTATATTTTAAAATACTGTTTCTCCACACGGACACCAATTCAAACCCAACGACTGTCACCCCTAGCTAAATACCCCCGTCCCGGACACAATGGGATATGTTTCGTTGGCCAATTCGACTGTTACAGTCAGTTATTTTTCGAATTAAAGAATATAACATTTAATTTTAACTTTGAACGTACATTTCAATTTTCCAGGGCCACAAACTGATTCGAAAAATTCCAGAAAAAAAATCTGGATATGTTTTGATGCTACGGTCCCAACAAAACTAGTTTCGTCAAATTCTGAGATTGTTTGAAAAATGGTCATTTTCTGGTCGATCCAATTTAACAGAAATTGACCAAGCACATTTTCTTTTGCCACGCTCACATACTAGCTTCAAAAATTATGAAATTTGAAACCTAGCAATAGTTTGACATCCCGGACCCAACAAAAGTGGTTTCGTCGAATTCCGAGGTCGTTTGCAAAATATCAATTTTCCATGGATATATATTCTATATAGCGACCTTCCTGAAAATTCATTCGGCCATAACTTTTGATTCCCGTTATGAAACTTCGATTTTTCAGATTTGTTAGAAAGGTATTCACTAACAAATTTAAATATTTTTGGTTTCGCTAAAATCCGTTATATTTCCCACCCTGCACAGTCAGTCAAAGTTTGAATTCAAATTTTCAAACTGACTCACTATTTCTACTTCACTATTTTATTGAAATATTCCATTTCAATTGTTCAAATTCCTTTAAAATAACCAATTTAAAAATTTTAAATTGGCTCGTATTTTCCGGGTTGTTACAATCTCCCCCACTTAAAACTTTTCGTCCTCGAAAAGGAAACAACAGTAAATTAGGAAACAAAATGTAAATGCAAAGTATTGTAAAGGTACCTTGCACCGAAGTTAGTCAGAGATGTCCACTCTGCATTTGGGGTAAGCTTGCTTAATGATTTCCTCAGTCTCCCAAGTACAGTCTCTAGGATCACTACTCCACTGCACTTTAACTAAATGAACCTTTTTGCTTCTTAGTTCTCTAATTTCTTTGCCAACAATCTTTAATAGATCTCTTCTGACTGCTAATTCTGGAGTTATGTCTATATCCTGTTGCGCTGCTTCTTCTTCAACAAGATCCGGATCATGCACATGTCTTCTAAGTTGAGAGACGTGAAATACATCATGCACTCCAGGCAACCAATCTGGTAATTGAACCCTATAAGCAAGGGTTCCAATTCGTTCAAGTATAGGAAAGGGACCAATAAATCTCGGTGCCAACTTCCCAGTTTTGCCAAATCTGATTACTCCTCTCATCGGGGAAACTTTCAAATAAACATGGTCACCAACAGCAAATGTCAAATCTCTTCTTCTAGAATCTGCATAACTTTTCTGTCGGCTTTGCGCGGTTCTCAATCGCTTTTTGATGAAGTCGACTTTATCAGATGCTTCTCTAATCATATCGGGTCCTAACACATGTCTATTGCCAGGTTCTACCCAACATGCTGGAGATCTGCACGGTCTGCCATATAATGCTTCAAATGTCGACATTCCCAAACTTGCTTGATAGCTATTGTTATATGAGAATTCTGCCAAATGCAAGTGATCTTCCCATAACCCACCAAAATCAATTATACAAGCCCGCAATAAATCTTCTAGAATTCTATTCACCCGCTCAGTCTGGCCATCTGTTTGAGGGTGATAAGCGGTGCTCATATTCAATTTCGTTCCCAATTCTGTCTGGAAAGCCTCCCAGAATTTGCTAGCAAATATTGGGTCTCTATCACTGACGATGCTGATGGGAATTCCATGCAGCTTAACGATTTCTTTGAAATATATCTGTGCTAGACTTTGAGCGGTTCTATTGGATCTGACAGGTATAAAATGGGCAGTCTTCGTGAAGCGATCTACGATTACCCAAATGCTGTCATTACCTTTCCTGGTTCGCGGCAAACATCTATGAAATCCATGGAAATCTGTTCCCATTTCCAACCTGGGACTTCCAACGGTTGCAACAATCCAGCCAGCTTCTGTTGGTCGCTCTTTACCAATTGACAAGTACGGCATCTACTAACATACAAAGAAATATCCCTCTTCGTTGCCTTCCACAAAAAGTGCGTTTGATATCGTTGTACATTTTACTCACACCAGGATGGATGCAAAGTTTGGATTTATGACATTCGTCAAGCACTTCTCTTCGAAGGCCTAGAATATTTGGAATGCAAATCCTATCATTGAACCTGAGAACCCCCTTATCGTCAATACGAAAACTTGTGGTTTCACCTTCCTTGACCCTCTGACTGATTCTCTGGATGAATTCATCGTCTTTTTGAAGGGTTGAAATCTTATCAATCAATCCAGGCATAATTATAAGATTGGCAATGATTGCGGTTTTTCTACTAAGCGCTTCCGCTACAACGTTAGCCTTTCCCGGCGTATACAGGATATCAAGATCATACGCTGCAAGAAATTCTAGCCAACGCTGCTGTCTCAAATTCAGATCTTTCCGGGTGTATAAATACTTCAATGATTGATGATCTGTGTACAACACAAATTTCACGCCCAATAAATAATGCCTCCAGATTTTTAAAGCAAAAACGATAGCTAGCAACTCAAGATCATGAGTTACATAATTCTTCTCATGCGGTTTCAGTTGGCGGCTTGCATAAGCGACTACTTGGCCTCTTTGCATTAACACTGCACCAAGACCTCTAATAGAAGCATCTGTCCAAACCGTTAAATCCTGATTGCCATCAATAATGGTTAACACTGGAGCAGTTGTCAGTTTCGATTTCAATTCCTGGAAAGCTTCTTCACAGTCGGAAGTCCACTTAAATTTCTCATGCTTCTTCGTGAGCTTCGTTAAAGGACCAGATATCTTCAAAAAATCCTTAACGAACTTTCGATAATAACTAGCCAACCCCATAAAACTTCTAACCTCTGTGGGTGTAGTGAGTTGTTTCCAGTCTTGAATCGCTGTTATTTTGCTTGGGTCTACAGAAATCCCTTTCTCTGACACGACATGGCCAAGAAACTTCACTTCTTCTTGCCAGAAGACACATTTAGAGAATTTGGCTTTGAAGACGTTCTTTCTTAGAATCTCCAATACTTGTTCTAAGTGTTTTTCATGCTCAGGTTTTGATTTGGAGTAGATTAAAATATCATCGATGAATACGAGGACAAATTTATTCAGAACTCCCCTGAACACTCTATTCATTAGATCGACAAAGTATGCTGGAGCGTTGCAAAGGCCGAACGACATTACTAACCATTCATAAAATAAGTCTGGACCTCTGAAAGCTGTCAAAGGAACACACTCTTCTGCTATTCTCAATTGATGAAAATCTGTACCTAGGTCCATTTGGGAAAATACTCTCGCCCCATTTAATTGGTCTAGCAGATCATCGATGCGGGGTAACGGGTATTTATTTTTGAGCGTCTGTTTGTTGAGGTCTCGGTAATCAACACATAATAGAAGAGTACAGTCTGACTTTGGGACAAACACAACAGCTGCACCCCAATTAGAAAAGCTAGGTCTGATTAGACCCTTCCACAACAGTTGACGAGTTTGATCGCCTAATTCTTCTTTTTCCCTCGGAGTCATTCTGCGAATTGGATGTACCACTGGTCTGGCATTGGGAATTAGATCGATTCTGAATTCTATTTCTCTTTGCGGAGGTAAGTTTTCAACTTCTTCAAATACATCCGCATAGTTTCTAACAATCGGAATCTTTTCTATGGAAGTGAGGATAACTTCTAATGCCGACCAAAATTCTTTTCTATCTGGATTCGAACCATGACAGGGTATAAATATATGTCCAAGCTTCATTCGAATTTTAACGATTCTTTCTGCACAATCTACTTCGGCTTCGTATTTTGTTAACCATTCTAACCCAAGGATAATGTCGAATTCGGGAAAGTCCATAACGATTAAATTAATGGGAAATTTGTAGAAAGAATAAGAGATTGGCACTCTACAACATGAACTGATAATAAGAGATCCTCCTATCGGGTTATGAACTTCCACCGATTCTTTAAGCTTTCTCTGTTTTAACTTTAATTTGCGAAGTGCGTTACTAGCGATAAAACTACGCGACACACCCATGTCAAACAATACAGAGATAGGAATATTTTTAATTGTAAGGGTACCTCCCAAAACATCGGGTTTACCTGCTCCATCGGAAGTAGCCGGCAGGCTCGACCCGTCATACACGTGAGCTACTGTGGCCTTCTTCAGCAAGGGACAGTCTTTGACAAGATGATCCGTCTTGCAGCAATTAAAGCAGGAGCGAGGGTTCTGAGTACCCTGGCTTGAACCTTGTGAATTTGTCTTCTGCCTCTTCGGGGCTGTGCACACATTAGAGAAGTGCCCCATTTTGCCACAGTTATAGCAGCTTCCTCTTTGCTGCTTGCCAGTCTGAGGTTTCGAGGATGCTGCTTGGCTTGACTCAGCTTGATTCACAGCAGGCTTGCGTTTGTTCCCGGCTTGACTTTTAGCGCGATCCTGCTCCAGATGCCTTTGGTCAAGGTCTTCGTAGTTGCATGTCATTTCCACCAATTCATTAAATTCCTGCTTGACGGGGGCCATGGCTCTATCATGATACTGTCGCTTTAGCCCGAGGATAAACCTCTTATTTTTGGACTTTGCAGTGGCGACAAGCTCCGGAGCATAGGGCGACAACTGTGTAATTTTATTCAGATAATCCTGCATTGAAAGATCCCCCTGCTGGAGGTTGGCGAAGTCATCGTGCATTCGTTCTAGTGCTTGTTCTGGGACATATTTCTCCTGGAAGAGTTCTTTGAATCCATCCCAGATTCTTCCAGCTTCTCTATTCCCGGCGGTGAGAGATTCCCACCATAGTTCAGCTTGTTCCTGCATAAGTCAGACGCCCATAATAGCTTTATCTTGATCTCCAAGCCTTAGGCCTTCCAGTATTTTCTTGCATGTTTTGAGCCATGCAAGGGCCTCTATTACTGTGCCAGTTCCCGAGAAGGTCTTGCCTCCTAGGTTTTTGTATCTCTTAGCTACGCGGTCCAGCTCGAAGTATTGAGCGGCTGGGGGTTGTATCAAAGGTCCTTCTTCAACTGGGGCTTCTCCCCGTCCTCTGCCACGACCTCCTCTAGCGGAGGCTGCTCTGGTAGCCATTTTTCAAGTTCTGTATAAGCAAGAAAAGAGTCAGCTTACAGAAATGATAATTCATTGCATGGTTAAGCTGAAAATTTAAGGAAAGATAACGATGGACTGATCAAATTGTTCTTGCTATTCTACTCGGCTCATTCTAGGACTTTACTAGTCCTATCTCTAATGAGCTACATGCCTTAGAATACTACTGATTATATTTTGACGAAGTGTTTGATGTGTTAGACTCCAGAACTAAGGTTAACCAAAGCTCTGATACCAGGTGTGATGATCCCAAAACCCCGTGACACGGTGTTAAGGATAATCATTGGAATATAACACATTAATCATCATTAGCAGATCACAGATAATAGCATAAACATAAAATGGAATAATTTACACACATATGACAGCGGAATCATATAGATATCATCACCTCAGAGAGCACAGTGCAGGACACAACTTAGTGCATAATATACATAATCAGTCACCATCGCCAGGGGCGTAATCATACATAAAGAGTACACAAAATAAATATCAGTCTACATCGCCGATGGCGGAACCATAATACATATACTAAAATGGCGGAAAGAGTCAAAGTCAGCACGGTGTAGTCAAGCCTCGCCATGAGCCAAAAGCGCGCCAGATACCTGTAACTAGGCTGCCCGTGTGAAAATGAGGGCACCCGAGTTTGCAAGGTGAAACAAACTATGAGTCAGTCATGGGACTGGTATGAGAAATCTACTTAACTTATTAACAACAATGATAAGGCAAATCAAAGGACCGCGCCACTTTCGCGGAACGGGTTTACTCCAATGAGTGCTAGTGCATGAAATACAGTAAATGATTAAATCATCACAATGCTTTTTATAAAATGAAGCCATTATAAGACTCAGGTCCCATCACACAATGCAACGCAAGCCGGAGGATAGAGTTTTACCTTATAATGGCCAAAAATGCTTCATACGAATAAAACAAAAGTGTTTCATATTATTACTAGTGCATATATGTTTCAAAAGCAAATTCAATCATAAATATCAATCCTAGGCGACATAGCTACCATCTACTATGTCACTAGTAATACAATCACGTACGATATTTCGTACTGGAAATTGGATTCCTTCATGGGTCGAGGCAAGGGGCAAGCACCTCTCCGATTCGAGATACTCTAGCAAATGCCTCGGGACCGCACACAGCAATCCCTGGATCCTCCAAGGCCGGTCCTCTCTTACTTTTGAGGATTAATTATTCCTGAACACACGTTTCCCGGTCCTTATAGACCTATAATCGAGGCGCCTCGTATTCCAATAACCACACAGGTGAAAAGTAGATATAAATGTCAGGGCTGGGAGGTCACTGACACCACCATAGCTAGAAAGAAACGTCGTGCACTCCTTGGGCCCTTCTCCCTTTTTGACTCATACCGAGGTGTGAGGCTCGCGAATTCACGTTATACACAAAGCTATGTCACACAGACCATGCTTTGATCATCAACCACAATACTTTGCTTTGCAACAGAAGCCTTGATCATATGCCACTTAGGCGTGCCACACAGGAAATCCACTCCATGCGACTGATTTCTATCAATACATAACCTCTGAGCTCGTACGTCTAAAAAAAGGGCGTTAAGCAAGAGAATAAATTCTACGCCGCCAAACAGATATATATTTAACAGAGATCAATCAGCACAGAACAAAATTCAATGTCAGACACACAGTCCATTTACAAGTCCGTTCTGGGTCTGAACGAAACCGGAGGCACCAATTCCTCGCATATCCGTACAATCAACAGTATGTTTCGACGGCTACTTCTTCAGCTCCTTCACGGTAGCTACTCCAATCACGAGCATCAGTAGCGCCCATCCATCCAATGTGAAGATCGTCGGTCTTCAACCGTCTTCGACTCTTCGACTTCTCAACGTCGATCGATTATTTGAAATGAGATGAACTCGACATTTCCAAATAACCCACGTATATCTAGATTTTCAAATCAATTAATCACATGGTCGGACTATTCAACATTCACATTGCAGTTCTTTAGTTATAATTTTCATGTTAAATACATTCAACCATCACATATCAAGCAAACACAATAAAATTGGTTTATTTCCACTCTATATCGTCTATAGTATTCTATAACGATATATCGCCATTTTTATTTATTTAAAACGGCCATATTTAATTAAACGACGATTCAGGTCGTGCCGATGCACTGGCGCTGTTTTTCACGAAATTTGATTTACACTTATCTGAAAATCTAACTGTTGGATCTTTACAAATTTTATGTCATTAGAAAGATCATTTCAAAACGAATCCAACGGTTTCGGTTTTGGGAAAATCCGACGGTCGGATCTTCCACACTAGCCATTTGAAGTTACGATTTCAATTTACGAACTACAGCGTCGTTATTCGATTTAATTTAATTATATATATATATATAATCATTTCTGGCGCTGTTTTTCTTCAGATTTGAATTAAACATTCTAGACAATCCAACCGTCGGATCTTCACAAATTTGGTGCCGTTGAAAAGATATTTCCAAGACGAACCCAACGGTTGCGGTTTCGAGAAAATCCAATGGTTGGATTTCCCGCACTCGTCGTTTGAAATCACGGTTTTAAAACACGAACTGCACGGCCACGTTTCATTTTAATTTTATTTATATTTATATATTTATATAAATATAGTTCATTCAAAAATTCCTATATCGTTTTCACTTCAAATATTTCACTAACGACTTTAAATTTTGGAAAATTTCGCCATAACCTCCTTTGTACGGGAGGGGCTGGGAAAATTCCCAAATAGCCACCCGGGCGTCTCATGTCAAAAAGAAAAAGAAAAGGCCAATAGGCTCATAAAATCATCACCCAAACAAAACAATAAACGTGTACTTATTTGTCGGGCACAAAATTTTATTCCTCTTCTCTAGCCCCTTTGCTATAACCTGTTCAATAAATATGCATGTACATATATACAATTCTTATCACTTATCATGTTCCATTCAACTTCATATTTGATTCCCTTTGGTTTAAAAACACCATTCATTCTAATGTTGCATGCATAGGCAAAAATCATATCGTTAGCTAATTAATGAATATTTCAACTCATGCATATTTATTTGAACAAGTGGTTATTATTAACACTTCACATTTCAAAATTGATAATTTTGGCGAACTAAAATATATTTCAACACATGACTATTTTATTTAGTTCCTATGCATGTTAAAAATAATATTCCTTTCATAAATATATATTTCAACGCTCCCATATCTTTAGCATATCACATATATGATAAAAATGATATTTTATCATTTAAAATTTTTATTCAACACATGAATGTTTCAACACTTTATAATTTCAATAAAAATGTAATTTTTATTGTTCGATCTTTTTATTCAACACATGAACTTTTCCAATACACACACTTCTCAACACATGAGCATTTCCACACATGGATATTTTATATATGTTGTTCATATAAGAAATATGAAATTTTTATTATTGAAACTATTTATATATAAGGCGAATATTTTACATACTTCATATATATTATAAAAATGTGATTTTTGTTGTTTAAACACTTCATTCATTCACACATGAATTTAATTTTCACATATCACTTTTCAACACATGAACATTTCCACACATGGATATAGTTTCAACACATGACTTTAATTTCAACGCATGAAGATAATTTCAACATATGAAAATAATTCTAACACATGAATATTATTCAAAATTTCGACAGCATAACGGCAGGGTAGTTAAAACCGGCACCGTCCCTAGTACGGCTCCTCGCTCTACCTTAAAACCTCGCGGTTTTTTACAATGGGGATTCATGCATCTAAATCGCACGCAGGCGACATGTTTTATTTTTATTTCCACAATTATTTCCAATTCATTTCAAACACCAATGGGTATTTTTCAACCACAACCAAGCAATATCAACCACAAACAATTATTCAACCATTCGCATTTTTCATCCAATATTTCACACCAATTCACAACAATAAATATCGTCCATGGTTTGTGGACGATGGGAGTATATATAGATATATATATATATATTATAATTTCTATATTTCACTTGCATTTCAACATATATATCAATTATTCTATGCATGTATAATTCATACTTCGCTTATATAGCTTACACCACGCATGTACATGAGGTATACAACATGTGTGTACTTTATATTTCGCTCATATAATTTATACATGACATTTTCCATTCAAATTCATTTAATTTAGATTTCTCACATTGGTTTTCGGAGTGCTAAAAATCGTAGATGACTCAGAAAAATCTGCGGTCTTTTCTATGTGGTAGAGAGCTTCCTTGCGGTCCCGATGTTTCCAGTTTCATCGAATTTCGTCAACACACCATAAAGATATGATTTTTCAAAGTGCAAACATAAAAAAGAACCCACCTTTTACGATGGTTCAAAACTAGGGTTGCGGTTTTCGCGAAAACCGAGGCACGAGGGGATGATCGGAGGTGCTGACGTGGAAGAGGGAGGAGAGGGGAGTCGGTCGGTGGCGGTTTGGGGTGGTTCGGTGGTCAGTGGCGATCGGGGCGGCACTGGGAAGTGTCGGACTTCCTGGGCCTCGTTCTCGTCGATGGGGAGGAGGGAGGTGACGAGGGTAGGTTGGATTGGAAGAGGGGAGGCGGCGACGTCGACTGGTGGTGGCGGCGGCGATAGGGGGGCTGAGGCGGCGGCGATTTGAAGGGGAAGGTTGGAGCTCGTGTCGCCGTCGATCGGGGAAGAAGAAGAGGGTTTCGCGTTTTTATTTTTATTTTTAAAATAATGAATGGCTAATTTTGATTGGCCCATGGCTTTATTATATTTTAAAATATTGTTTCTCCACATGGACACCAATTCAAACCCAACGACTGTCACCCCTAGCTAAAAACCCCTGTCCCGGACACAATGAGATATGTTTCGTTGGCCAATTCGACAGTTACAGTCAGTTATTTTTCAAATTAAAGTATATAACATTTAATTTTAACTTTGAACGTACATTTCAATTTGCCAAGGCCACAAACTGATTCGAAAAATTCCAGAAAAGTAAATCTGGCTATGTTTTGACGCTACGGTCCCAACAAAACTAGTTTCGTCGAATTCTGAGATCGTTCTAAAAATGGTCATTTTCTGGTCGATCCAATTTAACAGAAATTTACCAAACACATTTTCTTTTGCCACGCTCACATACTAGCTTCAAAAATTATGAAATTTGAAACCTAGCAATAGTTTGACATCCCGGACCCAACAAAAGTGGTTTCGTCGAATTCCGAGGTCGTTTGCAAAATATCAATTTTCCATGGCTATATATTCTATATAGCGACCTTCCTGAAAATTCATTCGGCCATAACTTTTGATTCCCGTTATGAAACTTCGATTTTTCAGATTCGTTAGAAAGGTATTCACTAACAGATTTAAATATTTTTGGTTTCGCTAAAATCCGTTATATTTCCCACCCTGCACAGTCAGTCAAAGTTTGAATTCAAAATTTCAAACTGACTCACTATTTCTACTTCACTATTTTATTGAAATATTCTATTTCAATTGTTCAAATTCCTTTAAAATAACCAATTTAAAATTTTTAAATTGGCTCGTATTTTCCGGGTTGTAACACAACTCATCATGTTATATATACTTATTATACTAGTTTAAATGGATGTTATTAAACTTGAACAGGAAAAATCGCAAGCAAGTACTCACCTTGAAACTGCAAAGAAAATGGAGCAGTTTCAGTTTCGTATGATGGGTACGGCTCGGTGGCTCAGGTGAACGGGGCCAGTTATCTTGAAGGAGCTCGCGGCTGGTTCGCCTGCGATTGTTTGGTGGTGGCTCCGGCGAACATCTCGCTGCCTTCAACAGCTTCGTTGCTTTTATGGGTTCGAGTTTTAACCCGTTTGAGGAAGACAGAGAGAGCGGAGGGGTTCGCCTAAGGTAGCAGACGGTGTAGGTAGAAGGCCGGTCGGCGACAATTTGGAGAAGATTTTTAGGGAAAAATTAATTTGGGGATGGAAAGAAAAAAATACGGTGGCTATGGAATTTTTTTTGGGGAATTGGATTTCTATCAGCTGTTAGAAAAAATGGTAAAAGGAAACAATGAAAAGTAAAGAGATACTGAAATTTCCAGAATGTGGACAATTGTCAGAGATCACAGACAATTTTGTATGGGTGTTAGATATTTTCAGCAATACATACAAGTGTAAATTTTCATTTAAACAAATAATTTTTCAAGTATATGCCATTTATTATACTATGTATATACATAGAACAATACAAGTTTATATATGCAATTTCAATTACACCTTGATTTAACAAAGACCAAATTCAACTAAATAACTTAAATTCTCATGTTAAATTGAAAAAAAAAATCAACTTTATAATTTTTCAAACAATATATTTCAGTTCATTTTAAAATACTATTATCGTTTAATTCAACAAAACTATTCAGATTCAAATATATAAATTTAAATTTACACATACAAAATTAATTTAGAACCAAGTTTAGATAGACTGGATTTCAAATTAAAATCAAATATCAAGTATAAACATAAATTTTCAACACTAAATTAAATTAACTCTAAAATTTTAAATGCTAAAAATTCTGGTTCGTTATAATCTTCCCCCTTAAGGCTTTTCGTCCTAAAAAAGCAGAGATTGTAAAAATCATATAGGTATAAAAACAAAATATTTACCAATACCAAATTATATTTTAAAACAAAATAAACAATAGGATTTAAATCTTGAAAATAAATTAAACTCATCAAAACTATTTTTATTAAAACAAAGTTGCAAATAATAAATTTGAAATCAAAGTATGATATAATTCCTTCGACCAAAATCTCGGTTTTATTCCCAAATCACTTGAAATACTACGTTTCCATATCGAATCGTACTTGCTTCGGGATTTCAAAACCAAAATCATTTCGAAAGTTTCAAATATTTTACGATAAAACAACATAACAACATTTATACCCCAAGTCTAGAGGTTTTTCCCAATGACAAGGCCACTAGGTACGGCCTACGCACATATCGATATAAATAAATGATGTCTCTCCGGACTCCAGAGCAGATCATCTTCAAGGGCTTACACCCATGTCATACCTTTCTTTAGTCACGGGTTGCTCGAATCTTAATAATATATCATTTCATTTCATATCCTGAAGTTGTAAATCATTTCGCAACAATAATTTACAAATACTTTCAAATCATATTATTGTTTTCAAATTCTCGAGATTTAAGTCGTCGAAATTTCTTCGTTTATAAAACATTTTGTAAACTATTTATCGCATTCCAAATAATTGGAAATCAATTTCATTCAATAATTAGAAATCAGAATCTAAGCAATTTACAATACAATTTTACTTTAATCAAGTATTGTACAAATTCAAACTTTGCAATATCCAAAATATAAGCATTATAAACCATTTCAAGCTTCCATACGAACAAATTTCAAATTATTTTGAAATATCCTTGAAATAAGATTTCTAACAATTTCACATAATATTTTTCAAGAAATTAATAAAGTTATATAACTTCCCATTTCAAATTTCATTTCCAAGATCGTTTACACAAATAATCCTAAGATTTTATTCATTCTGGTTTCAAATATTTAAATCTCATTTGAAAAGGTTAGATTATTTGAATAGTCAGAAAAATATCTTAATATAATTTTATTTGAAAATATCTTCGCGCTTTTGTTGCGCTACTCTGATCTAGTATATACATATTTCAAACTAGTTTGTTTCCAAAATTTTAATTAGAAATCGATTACAAAATTTTGGGAACTATATTCTCAAATAAACATATTTTTTTCAAAACCCAACTTGTCTATGGATGTGTCAAAGCAAGGCAAAGGAAGGGTTCAGAGATAAGATTGGACAATTTAAAAACTCGGGCACGAATATTGAATAGCAAAAGATGACGGAAGGTCAAGAAAAAGCAAAACACGACAACTAACAAAGAGGTAGTATTATATTTTCAAAACATTCATTACTATTCAAATTTTATTCATATTATTCCTAATTTCATCTTAATTCATTTGCGAATTCAATTTATACTTACAAACAATAAAGTTGTATTTCATTTAGATTTTGCTCATCTATTCCAGTTCATATTAATTTATCAAAACATTTATTAAAATTTATCCAAACATTTGCAAACATTTGTCTAAACGCTTTTAAGTATATCACGACGTTTCAATTGGAGTCATGTAGTCATTCCACTTTCGAAACTCGAAAATAAATATTTGATGATGTCGTAATCATTATCAGAATTATCTTCAAGTGGCTAAAGTGTGATTTCATATCCATCTAGTACATATTGGACTTCATATATACGTTGATCAGGCGTATATGCAAAATTCTTACATACTTGACAGTCCAATCGTGACGTCGAATAAAATACTCGAAAACTCTTATCCTAATCATATTTCAAAACAATTACATTTCTCAAAATGATTTATTTAATTTCAAAATGATTTATATTCTCAAAATACGCTATGTCTACAGTGATTCTTGTGTCAATTCCACTCATTTTAGGGTATCGCTATCCAATCTCTAATGAGCTTTTAAACCCAATAAACCAAGATTTGTACACACCAAAGCTCTGATACGAACCGTAGTGACCTGCCTTGTTGACCGCTTCAAGTTGTTAATTAAACCAACTCGAAATATTCAAAATGACAGATTGTTATTTAGCATACAGGTTTTAAACAGAATATCGCACAGAATCACAACACGAAATTGTAACGACCCACATTCTATGCATTGAAGGATCGTAGAATATTTATTTCTTACACATACGAACTCGTATAGTCATGTAACTTTGGGAGACGACTACTGGGGTACTTCCCATGTTCATGATTTTTGCCGATTTTTAAATGATCGTTTTGCCCCTAGCTGATCTTGTTTCGGCCATAACTTTTGATTGGAAAGGAGTTTTGACCTAAAACCACTTCCATTAGATCCGGATGATGGTTTACCTTTCCGTAGAGTGGTCATATGTGAAAAGCGGACTTACCGTTTGAGAGATATGGTTGAAATAAGTTTTAGAAGGTGAAAGACTGCACCAGGCCAAATGAGGCGATTAGTGAATGAGCCCATAACCCATTTCGGGATTAGGGTTATGAGGAGGCTGAAATGAGTTAGGTTTTCATTTTATTTCAGTTTTCTAGCCGCCATTTACCTCCTAGGAACCCTAGTAATGGCCTCCACCATCTAAACCACTTCTAAACCACTTTCTAATTGAAGATTTGGCTTAATTACATCAAATTAAGAAGAGATAGCACCAAAGCAAGGTTAGAACTGTTGTATAGCTTTGGGAACAGCGTCAAACAGAGAATTATTTAAGATCTACAGTTTTATTTGTGGCCAAGGTGAGTGATTTGCATAGTTACTCACTAATTATGGTTAATTAAGGGTAATTAGTGTTACTTAGCAAATTTAAACATGATTAAATTCTGGAAAAATATTTATAAATTTTGAAATATTGTTTTAGGCCTCTGTCAGAAAATTTGGTTAATTTGGTTAAAGTTTTGCTAATCATATCATTAGTTTTGCTTAAACATGCTTAAGGAAAAATATGGAATTTTGGCTATGTTTGATTCATTTTAACCTATCAAATTATTGTTTTAGTGTTTGTGATTGAGTATACATGTTGCTATGACTATATGGTATGCTTTGTGATTGATTAGAAGGGTTAGAATGGTCGAAAACGCCATCATATGGCATAAAACAGTCATTGGAAAAGTTGCAAGAAAAACTGCAGGGATCGGGATCGGATCGGATAGGGGGAAGGGGTTCAGATCAGATAGGATTGAACCGAACCAACACAAGAGACAAGGAATTCGAACCGAACTGGAGCCCAGGCAGAAGAAAGAGTATAGCAACAAAGGAAGGCTACTTGCAAAGAGTTGGAGTTGGGTTGGGGACCAGATCGGAGCTGAGCATGGGATCGGGTCGGAATAGCTGAACTGAATCAGATTGGATTATGGCAAGAAGGAAGGCCACCATTTGTTGGAACCGGACCGGAGCTTGGAAGGGGATCAGATCGGACCAAACACAGGCAGGAGCACCGAATCGGGATCGGGAGATGGAGGAACACCGAACCAAACCAACTTGGGGAGGAACACTTTGAGGACCGAACTACACCAAGGAGTTTCACGAACGAACCAAGGCAACGACTACGAACGGAACCGAGTTCGAGCTTCCACTACTACGACGCGACGACTCCTCTAAAGACCAACACTAATTCGACCAAAACCCGAGATGCAATGGTAGTCCAAATAGGAAGCAGGACTCAGGATCCAGTTGGGAACCAATGAGTTAACTTCATGAGTTAGGCTTTGCTGCGGGACGCATGCTAAGGGGTTATCGATGTCTATAACTTTGGATCACTATGGAGTATGGGGTATGTGAACGGATTCAGAGCCACGGTGGCCAAGGTAGGACTATTAGCTATGGACCAATGAGGTGGGTTCATTTGTAAGGATTTAGTCATGACTCCATGGGGCAAGCTTGGTGGTAGCAATGGTTATACAAGTCGGACTCCGTCACTACCTCCATGGGTCTAGTGATCAGAGTAGTGGATATCGTATGCTTTACGCACTGAGTGAGAGATGTGAGGATGGTTGATATGCTTGATTGTTTGACAGCACTATGACATGCACACCCCCACCCCCGTATTCTTTACACCATATGTTAGTGGCACCTTAGAGTATTGTACGGTATGTTGTGCTAACTCTTTGGTTGCTGGTCTAGGTTTAGGTATGGTTTAGTATACCTGTTATTGTTCTGTTTTGTTGCTTATCGCTCATACCAAACTTTTGTCTGACCCAGAGTTTTATGTCTCTTCTTATTACTCTGGGTGCTCCTAAATGGGCAGACTAGAGACAGGTCAGGTGATTATGCACGAGTAGCTGTACCGGAGACGAGCAGAAGGCTCCTATGTATTATCTACATGTATTCTCCCTGTGTCGCTGCTGGTCACTACTTTGGGCATTAGTAGTGTACCTTCCTTATTTGCTTTAGAGACAGTTTTCAAAAGTTGTAATAATGATGATGTGGAACATAAGTTGTATTTGGATTTTCCGCTGCTATGATGTTTAGTTTTCAGCTTATGCGTTGTCTCGCCTGTTTTATGTCAAAGTGTATTATTATTATATTTTATTCCATGCGGTGTGAGGCATTCTACAGGTTCTCTGTTAGTCCACTGTTAAGTTTCCTTTCCTTCCCTTTCTTTGGCGACCGTCCCATGCTGGTTGGACATCGGCTCAGCGCACTTTCATTAGAAATGTCGGCTGGTGCAGGGCGGGCCGTCACATTTGGTATCAGAGCTCTAGGTTGCATAGTTAACCTAGGGAAAGACACCAGAGAGAGATAATACGTATATGAGAGCACGTATTTGTGATTATTTTGGTTTTAAAAAGCTATATATACACACACACACACACACACACACACTATTAGTATAGCTAAGGATGAAGTCGCACTGCACTGACACCACAAAGAGGATGGTTAATCGTTTCTCTTTAAAGATTGAATGATGAGCCGATATACGAGGGGTGCTGGTAGAGGAGCCAATAATGGGAATGCTCCTGACATGAGGACTATGTTCACTGACTTCATGAGAGAGATGCTTAGGGACGTTCAGAGGGCAATTCTTAATGCAGCTAATGGTGGTGGTGCAGCGGTGCAGGCGCCTAGGGCCAATTTCACCAAGCTATGCAAGGATTACACTAGTCTTGGTGGAAAGCCGTTCCACGGAACGAAATCGGCCATGGATGTTCAAGATTGGTTGGATAGCTGTGAGCATATCTTCGAAGACTTGGCTATCGAGGATACAATGAAGATGAAGTTAGCATCCCGTCAGTTGCAAGGACAGACGATGAATTGGTGGAATGCTATTAAGGTAGCTACTCCAGAGGATCAAGTTACATGGGATCAGTTTAAGGCCCGATTCAGTGATAAGTTCATCCCAGCTGCCCAGAAGTCAGAGTTGTTTAGGAAACTTCTGGAGCTTAAGCAGAATGGTTGGGCAGTCTCAGAGTACATTGCAGAGTTTGATACTCTATCAAAATATGGATTATCCCTCATTGACACTCCCGAGAAGAAAAATGAGAAGTTCATAACAGGCTTGGATCAGTACTTGGGGGAAAGGCTTATTAACCACATCGATGAGCCGTTTGAATTGATTGTGGGGAAAGCTTTGAGATCAGAGAGTCTATACCCTAAGTCGAAGACTGAGGTTGCATCTGCAGAGGATCCAAAGCCGCAAGCAAGCGGTGGAGGCAAGAATGACTCTCAGAATAAGAGAAAGAAGAATCAGACCAAGGATGGCCAAAAGCAAAAGAATAAGAAAGATGTTGAGTGCTTCAGCTGTGGTAAGAAGGGCCACTATGCCAAAGAATGTCGGGCCAAGCCAGCGGATAGGAAGTGCTTCAACTGTGGCTAAGTGGGACATCATAAGGACAAGTGTCCGCAACCCCCTAAAGAAAGAAGATTGTGAAAGCATATGCTATCAATGTTGTTCTTCTTCGTCGAATTCCCCAACTGCGGCGGAGAAGGAAAGAATGTCGTCATTCAAGGTACGCTTTCTGTTTATAATGTTCCTTTTCGAGTGTTGTTTGATACCGGAGCTTCCCGTTCCTTCATATCTAGTGACCTGGTAGATAAGTTGGGATTGGAACCCGAGATGGTCGATAGACCTTTAGCAGTGACGAACCCGATTGGTGGTTCGACTAGCCTTTGTATGATTTTTCGTAATGTGGTTTTATCGAGTCGTGGATGCATGTTTGTTTGTGATTGCTTTGTTTTGGGCTTTACTGGGTTTGGCGTTATTTTGGGAGTCGATTGGCTCCGAAGATACGGGGTGGTGGTAGGCTGTGAGGGCTTTTTGTTGACAGTTAGAGCAGATGATGGGCGGAGGATGGTGTTTGGTGGTCTACCTAGTGATGGGGTAATGACTAGTTTTCTAAATTCCCTCGACATCCCGCATGATGAGTTGTCAGATGTGCCTGTGGCTGGCCGGTATCCGGACGTCTTCGAGGAAGTGATTGGACTTCCACCACACTGAGAGATTGAGTTCCGTATTGATTTAGTGAAAGATGCCAGGCCTATAGTGATGTCACTTCGTCGTATGGCACCAAGGGAGCGGCGAGAGCTCGGGGTGCAAGTAAGCGATCTTTTGAAGAAGGGATTTATCAGAAGAAGTGTCTCCGAGTGGAGAGCACCAATCTTGTTTGCTACCAAGGCAGATGGTTCCCTTTGATTGTGTGTGGACTACCGCGAATTGGATAAGGTGACAAGGAAGAATAAGTATCCTCTACCGCGGATAGATGATTTGTTTGATCAGTTGAGTGGCGCGAGAGTGTTCTCCCAATTGGATCTCGCGACAGGTTTTCACCAGCTTAGAGTGGAATCGGAGAGTATAGCTAAAACGGCATTTCGGACGCTCTCTGGATTCTATGAGTGGTTGGTCATGCCAATTGGGTCGACCAATGCACCAGCATATTTTTTGGATCTTATGAATAGGGTATTCAGGGATCAATTGAATATGTTTGTTCTTGTGTTCGTGGACGATATCTCTAGTTTATTCGAGGACAGAGGAAGAACACAAGGAACACTTGAGGATAGTGATGGAGCTATTGAGAAAACACCAATTGAAAGCAAAGTTTTCTAAGTGTCACTTCTGGAGGAGGGAAGTGAGATTCTTAGGCCATGTTGTTTCAGAGAATGGTATTGCCGTAGACCCTGCGAAGGTGGCTACGGTACAAGATTGGTCTACACCCAAGAATGCAACAGACGTAAGAAGTTTCTTGAGTTTAGCTGGATATTACCGTAAGTTTATCCAAGACTTCTCCAAGATAGCAACATCGTTGACTCAGTTGACCAAGAAGAATCAAGCTTTCGTCTGGGGCGAAAAGTGCGAGAATGCATTCAAGAGTCTAAAGGAAAAGTTGACATGTGCACCCCCGGTATATACAGATGCATGTGGTGCCGGATTAGGTGTTGTACTGATGCAAGGAGGCAGGGTTGTAGCTTATGCAAGTCGGCAACTAAAACCACATGAGAAAAGATATCCTACTCATGATTTGGAATTGGCAGCAATCGTGTTCGCACTGAAGATGTGGAGACATTATCTCTTGGGAGAAAGACTCGTGTTGTTTACCGATTATAAATCGTTAAAGTATCTTTTCTCACAGAAGGATCTAAATCTCCGACAGCAAAGATGGTTAGAATTCTTGGCTTCCTACGATTTCGATATCGCATACACACCAGGAAAGGGAAATGCGTTATTTGATGCATTAAGTAGAAGACATGCCAGTTTAGGGGCTATGTTTCTTGAGTAGAAGCAACTGGAGTACATCGCTAGGTATGATTTCAGATCAAAGTGCGAATTGGATCCAGAAATGTTAGCAAATTTGACGATCAGACCCACTTTGATTGAGCAGATCGGCTCCAGTCAGAGGGACAATCCTAACCTATTGGAAATCATCTCCAAGTTAGAGATGGGCATCGACGAAGAGATGAACAATTATGGGCTTGATCGAGGTGGATGGCTTAGAAAGAATTAAAGACTAGTTGTGCCCAATGTCAATGGATTGAGAGATGAAGTGCTTAGAGAATGTCATCACTCAAAACTGACTATACACCCCGGTGGTAACAAGATGTATCGAGACATGAAGCAGACCTACTACTGGGAAGGGATGAAAAGAGACGTTGGGAAGTTTATATCCAAATGCATGAATTGCCAGCTAGTTAAAGCTGAGCAAAAGAAGCCTAGTGGTTTGTTGCAACCATTAGAAGTTCCAGAATGGAAATGGGAACAAGTATCAATGGATTTCATTGATGGGTTACTAAGGGCTAGGTCGGGCCATGATAGCATTTGGGTGATTGTGGACCGATTGACCAAGAGTGCAAGATTTATACCCGTCAAATCGAATAGAACGGCAACTAAGTTAGCTGAGCTATATATGAAATGGGTAGTGAGATTTCATGGAGTACCTAAAGGCATTGTGAGTGACCGAGACCCGTTGTTTACTAGTGGGTTTTGGAAGAGCTTACAAGAGGCATTAGGATCAAAATTACATTTCAGTACCGCATATCATCCTCAAACCGACGGTCAGACAGAGAGGGCGAATCGAGTGTTAGAAGATCTCTTGAGAGCTTGCATATTGGATTTTGGTGGATCATGGGATGACCATTTACATCTGATTGAGTTTGCATATAATAATAGTTATCAGTCCAGTATTGGTATGGCTCCATTGTACGGAAGACCATGCAACTCATCGTCATGTTGGTTAGAAACTGGTGAGAAGTTTGTGCTTGGACCAGATGTGATAAGAGAAACTTCGGACAAGATCAAAATTATTCAACAGCGAATGAAGGCTGCCCAAGATAGGCAAAAGAGTTATGCTGATAAGAGGAGAAGAGATTTAAAATTATCCATTGGCGAATTGGTGTTTGTCAAGATTTCCCATTAAAGAACGTGATACGATTTGGCAGGAGAGGCAAGTTAACACCAAGATTTGTTGGACCATTCCCGGTTCTCGAGAAAATTGGGAATTTGGCATATAAAGTTGAATTACCAGAGAAGATGGTGGGAGTTCATAATGTATTTCATGTTTCCCAGTTATGGAAGTTTGTGCACGACCCTAGTGTGACTATTATACCGGATCAGTTGGACGATATCGAGGTTGAACCCGAGGCGGTTTGAAACAGCAGGCCTATGCGTATTGTTGGGAACGATACGAACCAGCTTTGAAGGAAGACAGTGAAATTAGACAAAGTTCAGTGGGGTGGTGATGGGGAAGATTGTACTTGGGAAACAGAGGAGAACATAAGGAGGAAGTATCCAGAACTCTTTGCCTGGTAAGGTTTTTATATCGGTGTAGGATAGGCTTCTTGTGTTGTTTTGTATGCTTTATTGTTTTGTTAATGATTGGCAGGCATGCGGGATCCTTTGTATGTTTTGGGTTAAGGAATTTCGGGGACGAAATTTCTTAAGGGGGGGAGAATGTAACGACCTGCATTCTACGCATCGAAGGATCGTAGAATATTTATTTCTTACATATACGAAGTCGTATAGTCATGTAACTTTGGGAGACGACTATTGGGGTCATTTCCCATGTTCATGATTTTTGCCGATTTTTAAATGATCGTTTTGCCCCTAGTTAATCTTGTATCGTCCATAACTTTTGATTGGAAAGGAGTTTTGACCTGAAATCACTTCCATTAGATCTAGTGATGGTTTACCTTTCCGTAGAGTGGTCATATGTGAAAAACGGACTTACAGTTTGGGAGATATGGCTGAAATAAGGTTTAGAAGGTGAAAGACTACTTAACCGGGCCAAATGAGTCGATTAGTGAATGTGCCCATAACTCATTTCGGGATTAGGTTTATGGGGAGGCTGAAATGAGTTAGGTTTTCATTTCATTTCAGTTTTCTAGCCTCCATTTACCTCCTAGAACTCTAGTAATGGCCTCCACCATCTAAAACACCTCTAAACCACTTTCTATTTGAAGATTTGGCTTAATTACATCAAATTAAGAAGAGATAGCACCAAAGAAAGGTTATAACTGTTGTTTAGCCTTGCGAACAACGCCAAACAGAGAATCATTTCAGATCTACCATTTTATTTGAGGCCAAGGTAAGTGATTTACATAGTTCCCCACTAATTATGGTTAATTAAGAGTAATTAGTGTTAATTAGCGAATTTAAACATGATTAAATTCTGAAAATATTTATAAATTTCAAAATATTGGTTTAGGCCTCTGTTAGAAAATTTGGTTAATTTGGTTAAAGTTTTGCTAATCATATCATTAGTTTTTCTTAAACATGCTTAAGGGAAATATGGGATTTTGGCTATATTTGATTCGTTTTAACCTATCAAATTATTGTTTTGGTGTTTGTGATTGAGTATAAATGTTGCTATGACTATATGGTATGCTTTTTGATTGATTAGAAGAGTTAGAATGGTTGAAAACATCGTCGTATGACGTAAAACAGTCATTGGAAATGTTGCAGGGATCGGGATCAGATCGGATTGGGGGAAGGGGTTAGGATTGGATAGGATTGGACGAACCGAACCGACACCAGAGACAAGGAATTCGAACCGAACCGGAGCCCATGCAGAAGAAAGAGTATGGCAATAAAGGAAGCCTACTTGCAAAGAGTTGGAGTTGGGTTGGGGACCAGATCGGAGCTGAGCATGGGATCGGGTCAGAATAGCTGAACTGAATCAGATTGGATTATGGCAAGAAGGAAGGCCACCATTTGTTGGAATCGGACCGGAGCTTGGAAGGGGATCGGATCGGACCAAACGCAGGAAGGAGCACCGAACCGAACCGGGATCGGGAGATGGAGGAACACCAAACCGAATCGACTTGGGGAGGAACACTTTGAGGACCGAACCGAACTACACCACGGAGGTTCACGACCGAACCGAGGCAACGACTACGAACCAAACCGAGTTCGAGCTCCCACTACTACGACGCGACGACTCTTCTGAAGACCAACTCTAATTCGACCAAAACCCAAGATGCAAAAGTAGTCCAAATAGGAAGTAGGACTCAGGATCCAGTTGGGAACCAATGAGTTAACTTCATGAGTTTGGCTTTGCTGCGGGACGCGTGCTAAGGGGTTATCGATGTCTATAACTTTGGATCACTATGGAGTACGGGGTATGTGGACGGATTCAGGGCCACAGTGGCCTAGGTTGGACTATTAGCTATGGACCAATGAGGTGGGGTCATTTGTAAGGATTTAGTCATGACTCCATGGGGCAAGCTTAGTGGTAGCAATAGTTATACAAGTCGGACTCTGTCACTACATTGATGATTCTAGTGATCAAAGTAGTGGATATCGTATGCTTTACGCACTGAGTGAGAGATGTGAGGATGGTTGCTATGCTTGATTGTTTGATAGCACTATGACATGCACACCCCCACCCCCGTATTCTTTACACCATATGTTAGTGGAACCTTAGAGTATTGTACGGTATGTTGTGCTAACTCTTTGGTTGCAGGTCTAGGTTCAGATATGGTTTAGTATACCTGTTATTGTTCTGTTTTGCTGCTTACAGCTCATACCAGACTTTTGTCTGACCCAGAGTTTTATGTCTCTTCTTATTACTCTGGGTGCTCCTAAACGGGCAGACTAGAGACAGGTCAGGTGATTATGCACAAGTAGTTGTACCGGAGACGAGCAGGAGGCTCCTACGTATTATCTACATGTATTCTCCCTGTGTCGCTGCTGGTCACTACTTTGGGCATTAGTAGTGTACCTTCCTTATTTGTTTTAGAGACAGTTTTCAAAAGTTGTAATAATGATGATGTGGAACATAAGCTGTATTTGGATTTTCCGCTACTTTGATGTTTAGTTTTCAGCTTATGCACTGTCTCGCCTGTTTTATGTCAAAGCATGTTATCATTATATTTTATTCCATGCACTGTGAGACATTCTACAGGTTCTTTGTTAGTCCACTGTTAAGTTTCATTTCCTTCCCTTTATTTGGCGACCGTCCTATGCTGGTTGGACATCGGCACAACGCAATTTCATTAGAAATGTCGGCTGGTGCGGGGCGGGCCGTCACAGAAATAAACAATAATACATCTCACAAACATAATTTATTAACAAATCAGAGTTATACATATATTTTATTTTATAGCAGAAGATTAATATACATACATAAATTTTAATTAAAATAAAAAACGAAAGAACGAACCAAAGCGAGCGCGTCTTCATGTGCTTCGAGCTTCGATAGCTGATATCTCTAGATCTGCAACACTCGTATCTAACCAAAGCGTTCCGTGCAAAAACGTAAAACACTAGAGTTGGTCTTTAACTTTTTAACTTATATAAGCTTCAACAAAAATTAAATATAATAATTACTTTTTTACTTATATAAGCTTTTCTAAATTTTAAATATACATAATATGTCAGCATTCATGATTAACAAGGAGGTAGACAAGCATAGGACAAGTGTGCATACACTAACTCTAACCTAACATGTTGTAACAATGCAAATAAGATGTTTGGCCTGAATGAAAATTTCGAATGAAGGACAGAAACTGTAGAGAATATGAATATATGTTAATATTTAAAAGGGGCAGCATGTGCATGGCAATCAAATGCCAAGTTTTCAACTCACGAGTCTGAAGAACAAATAGTAGTGACATAGCTGCAACGACAGTGGTACTGACAAATGTATATCAAGGGTTGAGGTGCACAACGTGATAGTGTTACAAAAATATCATGCAATTGAACAAATATACATGACAGATAGCAAGATAAATTCTAGTTTTATTATTAAATGCAAAATTCAAGAAACATGCAAGGTTGCCAAGTGATTACGGCCACCACAAAATAGTAGGGATTTTTTTTAAAGTCACATGAGATTTCTGGGTATAATATATATATATATACACACACACACACACACACACACACCCAAATTTCTTAAAGGCCTAGTTGCAAGTCATTCATTTATCTTTCAAACTATGGTTAGAAATTCTATAACACCAAGGCATATGCATTCATGTTATAAGCCGAACAAGGCATGCTTAAGTTCTTCCAATAAAACAAAAATAACAAGTATAATTAGTCTAATATGTAGGCAAGCAGGGTAAACCCAATGTAGGTTAAAATTTAATAGTGAGGCAAGCACATGATTTCAGAAACAAGAAAATGGGGTCTTTCCTAGTTTCAAAATGGGGTAAACAACTGGTTTCATCGGTTACAGGTAATGATGAACGAAAAAACTACCGCCCGCATAACTATATATATACATACAGATTACATTACATTTATATGCATACATATAAATGTATATATACATATGTTGCCAGTCATATATATACTTATACATAGCTAGATTTTACCAATAAGGCACTAATATGTATGCCGCAAGAAATTTACAGTAGCACAAAAAAACATGGTTTCAAGAAGCACAGATTATGCCAAAGCAAGGAAAACATATCAAGTTCATGCTAAATAAATATATGCAGAAATACATATGTAGACAGGTGCAATAGTCACTGAATCACCCAATATACATGGATAGCACGTAGCAATATCAACAACAAGTACAAGGCCAGTAAACCAATAGCAAAACAAACAACAACATGAACTCACATTCATTAAACTCAATTGCAACTCATTATGTGATATATATATACTTATTATACTTAGTTTAAATGGATTTTATTATAAAAAGAAAAATTTTGAGCTAATACTCACTTTGAAATCGCGAAGAAAATGGAGCAGTGACGGTTTAGGCTTCGTATGATGGCTGCGGCTCGATGGCTCTGGTGGACGGGGTCAGTGATCTTGAAGGAGCTCGCGGCTGGTAAGAGGCGAGAAGGTTTTGTCAATGGTTGTTTGGTGGTGGCTTCGACGATCATCTCGCTGCCTTCAACAGCTTCGTCACTTTTATGGGTTCGGGTTTTAACCCGTTTGAGGAAGACGGAGAGAGCGGAGGGGTTCACTGTAGGAGGCAGGCGGTGGAGGTGGAAGTCCGGTCGGCGGCAATTTAGAGAAGATTTTTGGGGAAAATTAATTTGGGGATGGAAAGAAAAAAATACGGTGCATATGGATTTTGTTTGGGGTAAGTTTAGATTTTTGATTTGGGGAATTGGATTTCTATCGGCTGTTAGAAAAAAGAGTAAAAGGAAACAATGAAAAGTAAAGAGATAGTGAAATTTCCAGAATGTGGACAAGTGTTAGAGATCATGGACAATTTTGTACAGGTGTTAGATATTTTCAGTAATACATAGAAGTGTAAAATTTCACTTAAACAAATAATTTCTCAAGTATATACCATTTATTGTATACGTATATAAAACAACACTAGCTTATTTATGCATTTTCAAATACATCTTGATTTAATAAAAACCAAATTCAACTAAATAACTTAAATTCTCAAGTAAAATTGAAAAAAAATCAAATTTACATTTTTTCAAACAATATATTTCAGTTAGTTTTAAAATACTACTATCGTTTAATTTAACAAAACTATTCAGATTCAAATATAAGAATTTAAATTTGCATATACAAAATTAATTCAAAACCAAGTTTAAATAAACGAAGTTTAAATAAACAAGATTTCAAATTAAAATCAAACATCAAGTATAAAAATAAATTTCAAAACTAAATTAAATTAATTCTAAAATTTTAAATACTGAAAATTCTAGTTTGTTACAGAACTGGACTGTGTTATTGCATTTGCAGCACCTGCTGATCATTTGTGTTTTACCTTTTTATGTCTAGTACATGTTTCACATGCTTTACGCACTTGCTGCCCTTATTGCGTGTGTTGTCATGTGTTAGGTTACTTATGCAGATTTTATATGAACATATAAATGCTGCCCTGATTTGTTTATCCTAAGTTACCTTAATTTTTTCAAATATTTAGTAGTTCCTTATGGGTTATGAATACTCAAGATTTAATAAATTGTTAGGATATTAAATTTAATGTTTTATTGTAGTTTATTTACTTAAAGTTAATCCTGACTCAAGTGTTTTGTGTTTTGCATGGAATGCTCCGGTCAGAATGAGTGTTGCAGCTTAAAGATTTCAGCTATGGAAGTTGGAGACTCGTGTAGATGCACGCGCTTCGTTTCGACAAAATTTGTAAATTTATTTTATTTAAAATATATGTATATTTTGTTATGTAAAATTTATTGTACAACTATGATATTTTGTGTAAAATGTTTCCTTTATGAGATATTGTAGGTTATTTATTCTGTGATTTCTGTGTCTAATTCTGTTCAAACCCCGTAAGCTAAATAACAATTTGTCGTTTCGAGCGGTTTAAGTTGGTTTATTTACCGAATTGAAGCGGTCGAAAAGGCAGGTCATTACATTCATCCAAATTGGAAAGTTGTTTTAAGTATTGTATGGATATGCGACTTGCTTTTATCCACAAATAAGGTATTCCCATCTAGAAATAAAAGATATCACAAGCAGCTTGTTTGGTTTTGTCAGCTTCCCATTCATCATAAACACCATCAAAAATTTCAAACATAGTAAATGTTATTTAATATCCAACATTATCCTTCGTTATTTGTTTGGTTTCTTCCTCACTATTTCCAAAGTTATTAACCACCAGAGCTATCAAGTGATTTTAGGATGGTCAAATGTTTGTATCAGCAAACCCTTTATTGAAATGTTCAGTAAACAAGCAACATCGTCTGATTTTATAGCTATCTCCCCCAAATGGTACATAGAAAGTATCTGATTCAGGATACAAATGCTGCACAAAAGCAGAGATAATATACTTATTAACTAAGCAATAACAAGTTTCAAAAATAGGATATAATCCTGAAGATTCCACATATCCTCTAAAAATTGTTGCATCATCGGGAATTTGCCAACTTAAAATCTTTGACCTATGATTTAGACAAATACGAGGCTCACATTCATGAAAAATTTATTTAATTAAATTGAAATTTCTAATAAATCATGCATTTAACTATTAGAAAGACATACATTTCCATTCCATATCGATGAAGCAACATGTGTGTTATAGATACTAATGATGTCGGTAATTTTTGGACCACCATAAGATATTGGTATGTTGGGTCTTTCCGAAGATGTACCAATGACATGGGTTAGTTGTTCTTCAATGACATTGGTTTCTCTAATATTTTGTCCCATATTTTTCTCTTCAACATTTGGTTGCACCATATATTGTTCCCCAACAATTGGCTGGTTCGTTGTAACATCCCGTAATTTTAGTTGTCAAATATTTAATTTATTTTATTATTTTTGTAATAGAGAATGAAAAGGCAATATAAAAGAATTTAATTAAGTTTAGATTTGAAATTTTATTAACGAATTTGTTTATCAAACGACGTTTGAACTTATAATTTATAATATAATTATAAACGAACGCGCAATGTCGCGGTAGTTCGTAGATTTACATTTTGAACTTTAATTAAATGTACAGGATCCAATATAAGTTGTAATTCTTTGAAACAAGAATCATCCGGATCTATTTGGTAATAATCTTCTAATGGAAGAGAAAAATCAAGATTTCATATTATATATTTTTTGTTACGTCCAAATCAAATTTTCAGTAAGTCGTTATGAAATCGTTTATAAATCATAGCAGTTTATTAATAAAATAAAAGGGACTTTAAATAAATTAAATATTATTTTAACCTGTAACTTAAATTACTGAGTTTAAAATCCTAAATTAATTATTTTGAAGTTATATAGGATTCTGTGTGAATACATGTAATATATAATAGTAACAATATTTTATTATCAATAGATTTGTTTATTTTGAAATCAATTATACTATAATGATTTAATATGAAATTTAAGAATAGTCAATTTTCAAACGACCCCAGATTTCAACAAAACTAATTTATAAAATCTGTAATAATTAATTATAATAAGATTTTCAATTTCACGTTAATTGGAGTTATTTTATGATCGCGTACGTTATAAATGCGTATTAGTTAACCGTTTGAATTTAAAATAGTATTTTTACAAATGATCTTGGAATTGGATGAAATCAGTTTTATCATGTACCGATGTTAATTTACTGTATGATTTCTAATTTCGTTTCAATCGAAGCACGTATGTGCTCGAACGAGCTGTAAACGCCGAACGCACGCCGTAAAATATTGTTACTCGTTTTCATAAAATATCCTTAGTCACAAATCAAAGAAAATACCCCTGCACAAATTTCTATCGCACATGGTGACCCGCAAAATTTCCCTGAGCACATGCATTTAACCATTTCTTTTCTTAACTAACAATGACACCATGTGAAAATATCATTTTTTTTCCTATATAAGGAAACACTACAAAATGTTTTCTTTTCAACCCATTAAAACAAAAGAAATCGATTGAAGAAATAGATTACTACATATCAAATACAAAACAAAAACCAATGAGATTAGATTCATTAGACTCCAAGAACCAATAGCTTTCATTCTGTACTCGTATCTTTTTGATTGGCTTAAATCATTTTCGCACAGAATTTCCGCCGCGATGGCGTAGGTGGACATCGTCAGGGCAAGGCGGAGTTGGAAGCGAAATCAGGGTCAGTGTGGGGTTCCTGGGAGCATGGCACACGATTTTGTGGAGCTAGATGATTTTTTTGTAGAAAATAATGTCGCAAGGTGCCACAGGGGGTTGGTGATCGAGATTTGGGAAGGCGACGCACAAGACTGTCGAGGGAGTTAGCTGCGAGGATGTAACGACCCAGAAAATCTGAACCAATTTAAAATTTTTAAATTGGCAAAAATATTGGATTTTAAATATTTAAAATAAATATTTTAAATTATAGCAATGAAAAGTGAGTTTGAATCGACGTTTGAAAACGAATATAATTAATTATAATTATAAACAAGGCCTGAAATGGCGCTGTAGTTTCAAAAACTGAATTCAAACTTTGTCGGACTGTACCGGGTGCAAAACAAAACGGATTTGAGCGAAACCAAAAATATTTAAATCTGTTAGTGAATACCTTTCTAACGAATCTGAAAAATTGAATTTTCATAGCGGAAAGAAAAGGTTATGGCCAAATGAATTTTCAAAAAGGTCGCTATGGAATTTATATAGCCCGTGAAATTGGCCATTTTGCATACGACCTCGGAATTCGACGAAACCACTTTTATTGGATCCGGGATGTAAAGTTATTGCTAGGTTTCAAATTTCATAATTTTTGAAGCTAGTATGTGAGCGTGGCAAAGGAAAACGTGTTTTGATCAATTACAGTTAAATTGGATCGACCAGAAATGGGCCTTTTTGCAAACGGTCTCAGAATTCGACGAAACCAGTTTTGTTGGGACCGTATCGTCAAAACATAGCCAGATTTATTTTTCTGGAATTTTTCGAATCAGTTTGTGGCCCTGGCAAATTGAAATGTACGTTCAAATCGAATATTGAATGTTATATATTTTAAATTGAAGAATAACTGACTGTAACAGTCGAATTGGCCTATGAAACATATCTCATTGTGTCTGGGATGGGGGTAATTAGCTAGGGGCGATAGTTTTTGGGTTTGAAAAGGAGTTCGTTTAAGAAAAACCCTATTTTTGAATTAAATATATATCGACCAATCACAAAATTCCTTTCATAAAAAAAAGAAATCAATGCGTTCTCTCTCCCCGTAAGTCGATATACGGTGGAATCGTGCTTCCACCTTCTCTCCACTTTTCCGGCCGCCACCGTCCACGCCAGGCCTCGCCACCACCCACGTTCGAGATCCCCTCCCCCCCCCCCTCTTCAAATCCGACCAAGTCTCATCACCCCCCATCACGCCACCTGCGAGAACGACCTCCTCAAAGTTGCTCCCTTTCGACCGCCGCCACCACCGGTAGGGACCACCGAATCGCCAGCCACCACCATGCGCGTGAAGTCCCTTCCACCCCCTACGTCGTCGCGCAACCTGATCGAGACCACGTGCTTCAGATTGAAAGAAAATCTAAGACCTAGTTTTGAACATCAAAATAAGGTATACGGCTGATGATTTTTGAACTGTTTTTACACTTTAAAGTGTTGCAAACTTTGAAAAATCATATCTTTCTCATACGGTAGCGAAATTCGATGAAACAGGAAACGTTGGACCCGTGAGGACGTCTTCTACATTCTAGAAGAGACCGCATATTTTTATGAGCCTTCTGCTATTTTTGGTGGAGTGGAACCCAATGTGAGATTTCTAATTTATAAATGATATGGAAAACGACGATGTATAAATTATATAGTCGATGTATGAGTTATATAAGCGTTGTACACCTCATGTATAAGCGTTGTACAAGTTGTACGTTCAATGTATAAGTTATATATGCGTTGTAAAAATTATATATATGTGTTGAAATAGAAGTGAATTGCTATATATATATATATATATATATATATATATATACGCCCCTCGTCCACAAACCATGGACGATATTTATTGGTTGTGATTGGTGTGAAAATTGATTGATAGCGAATGGTTGATTGGGATTGTTTGTGATTGATATTGATTGATTATGGTTGAAAAATACCCATTTGTGGTTGAGAAATATTTGGTTGAAACCACATAGGATTAGTTTGTGGAAATGAAATAAATATATATACATGCCGCCTGCGTGCGAACTAAATGCATGATCCCCATTGTCAAAAACCGCGAGGTTTAAAGTTAGAGCGAGGAGCCGTACTAGGGACGGTCCCGGTTTTTACTACCCTGCCGTTATGCTGCCGAAATTTTGAATAATATTCATGTGTTTGAATTATTTTCATTTGCTGAAACTATATTTATTCGTTGAATAGAAAACCTTCATGTGTTTGAATTATTTTCATTTGCTGAAACTATATTCATTCGTTGAATAGAAATTCATGTGTTGAATGGTGTTCGTGTTTTAAATATAAAAATCACATTTTTATCTATATATATAAACTATAGAAAACCTTCATGTGTTGAATCGATATTCATTCGTTGAGTAGAAATTCATGTGTTGAACGGTATTCATATTTTTGAAATAAATTGTTTTATAATAAAAATCACATTTTTATCATATATATGAACTATATAAAATATTCTCCTTTTGAAATAAATTGTTTTATAATAAAAATACTATTTTTATTACCTATATGAACTATATAAAATAATAGTGTTTTGAAATAAATTGTTTTATAATAAAAATCACCTTTTTATCATCTATATGAACTATGTAAAATGACATTGTTTTAAAAGAAATTGTTTTATAATAAAAATCCTATTTTTATTACCTATATGAACTATATAAAATAATAGTGTTTTGAAATGAATTGTTTTACAATAAAAATCACATTTTTATTATATACATGAATTGTCAAATATAGTGAAGTGTTGAAATAGAAGACAGTTAGATAAAATATCACTTTTATCAAATGTATGAAAAGGATATAGCTTTAAAATCGAAGAATCGATATATATATATATATATATATATATATATATATATATAATTAAAATATATCGAATAACGAAGCTGCAGTTCGTAATTTGAAATCGAAACTTCAAACGATTATACCGGGAGATCCGACCGTCGGAATTTCCCGAAACTGGAACCGTTGGATTCGTTTTGAAAAGATCTTTCTAATGATGTAAATTTTATGAAGATCCAACGGTTAGTTTTTCAGATATGTGTAAATCAAATCTGAAGAAAAACAGCGCCACGGTCGCGTTATGGCCCGAAGTGTCGTTTTGAATAAATTGGCTATTTTAAAATAAATAAAAATAGTGATAAATCATTATAAAATATTATAAACGATATGGATGTGATTTAGAGATTAACTAAAGGTTGGCTAAGTCGAATGGTTTCCTGGGTGTTAATCTGATGTTGGTTTCGGCCTTCGGGGTTAATATTTGGAAATCGTTCTCTTACTGATTGACGGTTAGTGACTAATGAATTGAAATGATGCGTGTGTATGTTAGTGTTGCACTTGTTTATTATATACGCGAGTTGTTCAGAAAGACCGGGTTTACCCCATTCTAAATAACTGAATCGACGATAAGAAATCAAATATAAAGACGGTGGTCGAAGACCGGAGATCTTCACCTCGTTTGGATGGTAACCGAGGTCCTGATTGGGAGGCATCCCGAAATATGGATAATGAGTGGTGATCGTCCTGACGTACGTGGTGATCGATGGGTTTGCGAGGTATTTAGTGCCTCCGGTTTCGTTCAGACCCAGAACGGACTAGCAAATGGACAATGTGCTTGACATTGGAATTTATTCTGTGTGATTGATAGCCATCAGTTGCACGGTGTGAATTGCTTGTATGGCATGCTAAGATGCAGTGATCAGGGCTTCTGTTGAAAAGCAAAGTCTTGTGGTGATGATCAAAGCACCGCCTGTGTGCCGTAGCTTTGTGTATAACGTAAATTCGCGAGCCTCACACCCCGGTATGAACCAGAAATGGGAGAAAGGACCTTAGGGAGGGCCTGCGTTTCCTCCTAGCTAGAAGTGGCGTCAGTGGTTTTACATGCCCTGACGAGTTTGACTTATGTGGTTGTTGCTGTTGCGGGGCGACTCGGTTAGATCGGGCGATCCGGGTTTGATGGAGTCATTTGTTGGCTCGCTTACGCCCCAAAGGGCGGGGAAACGTAGTGTTCAGGCATTTTAATCCACTCCGTGTGGACCGGCCCTGACGATCCAAGGGTCGATGCGTTCTGATCCTGAGACTCGGGCTAGGCAGTCTCGAATTCGGTAAGGACTATCTTTTGCCTTGGTTCATGACGGAAATCCAATTTCCAATTACGTGACTGTGCGATTTTGATTGTATACCTATATATGGCGACATAGTGGTATGGGGCATTAATGTCGTCTATGATTGATAGTTATGATTTGAAATTGTTTTCAAAACATATAAACACTAGTAATAATATCAAATGCCTTTGTTTTATTCGTATTAAGCATATTTTGGCCATTATAAGGTAAAAACTCTATCCTCCGGTTTGCGTTGCATTGTGTGATGGGAACTGAGTCTTATAATGGCTTCATTTTTATAAAAAGCATAGCGATGTTTAAAAGAATGACTTGTTTTAAAGCACTGGCAATCCAATGGAGTAAACCCGTTCCATGAAAGTGGCGTGGTCCTGTGATTAGCCATATTATAAATGTATTGAGTAGATTTCTCATACCAGTCCCATGACTGACTCGTAGTTTGTTTCACTTTCAAACTCGGGTGCCCCTTTTACTACACGGGCAGCCTTGTATTCAGGACTAGCTGGTTCTTTCTGAATAGCTGGAGCTGAAGATGGATTCTATTATTTATCTCTTTTTGTGTTGTTCAGCTCCTATTGTACATTATGTTTGTTTTCCGCTGTAGACATTTATGTATAGCTGAACTGTATTTATACTAAGTATGATCCTGTATACTGTGTAACTCTGATGATTACTCTTATCCAGTATATTCTATTGTTCATTATCTGGTGTATTTATTTATTTCTGTTCTGCTATTATCTGTTTCTGTGTTATATTCCACGGATTACTCTTGCCACCGTCAGTATGGGGTTTAGGGTCATCTCAGAGGATGGGGATAAGAGAGAGATGGCGGTGGAAGCGGTATGATCTCTAGTAGCTTGTGGAAGGAGGACAGGAAGATGAAGCTCGAGTAAATATTGGAATGGGAAGTTATACGGTGGGGAAGATGGTTTAAGCGGCTCGATTAAGTTAATGATGTGGGTTAGTGGTTAATAATAATTAACTATATAAATTATCTTTAAATTCACATATAACTTGTAACAACGACATTTATTTCATATAATCATAGAATTTGACGAAACAAGCGGCATTGGATTCGCAGAAACGAACACTATGCTATCGAGCTGGTTTGGTTGACTTTGGAACTGCTAGGAATTTTATTTAATTTTAAATGGCTGTTTAAAATTAAATGAAACAACCCAAAATCTTCAAATCAAAACAAATAGTGAGTTAACTCAATCTTTCTGGAATTCTGAGATGTGATTAAAATTCATAATACTATAATTTATTGTTGTTAATATAAATTTGATGTTTGGATGCCTTGGATGTCTTTGGTTGCTTTAATGATTGATGTTATTTATATTTCATCATTTAATGCATTCTATTTATTTTGGTAAGGGTGACCAGTTTTTATAGTGATTTGTAACACTCTTTAATTTATTGAAAAATAAAACGTTACAGCTTAGAATAGGAGATATGTGATGCACATATCAACAATAATGGTTTTTATTGTGGACCGACCATGTTGACTCTTCCACGACGCAGTGAAGCATATTACATAACATGAATAACTTACATAAGGACATAACCTCAGTACTATTTCCTAGGAAATGACATATTAGACTTCATGAACTCCATGCAATCTCTGAAATTCCATACTACAATCAACCTTTATCATCGTTGAGATCCTTAAGAAGCTCAATTTTCTTGCTTCTACGGAGGGGTGCACCACCCAGATTGTGACCAGAAGATGACGCTATCATTGGTGAATTGTTAAAGATCTCAAGAGGTGCCTAATGGCCAGGAGGAGGTGGTAAGGTCCTGACTTTCTAGAAATCTGGGCTTCAAGAGGGCTGTTAACCTTGGGAACACTCAAATGTGACACTGGAAAGATTTTTATTGGCTACACTGATTTGTGGCGCTTGGGGAAGCCTTGCTTCATCGCGAACTTATCTTTATCACTTTAACTTATTGCATATGCCTTCTTGTTCAGTTGATCTGGTAAAATCCCATACTGTAGTGCAACAACTCATATTATTTCATTCTGACTTGCATTATCATTGTCAAAATCAACTGTTTCGCTAATTTTGTCAATTCTAAAGCAAAGCTCAAATAGACCAATGTTTTCCAGCATGCGTCCTTACATTTTTAGCTACAACCAATAAAGCAGATCCATCGAGAAGATTGTCATTGTATTCCTAGCTTGCTTGCCCCACCACAACTTCATCCAGCTGCTTACTAATGCCATCCATCTCAATTACCTCATTTATTTCATCACCCATGCATTTTCCTGTTGTAGTTCTGCTAGAATAGGCTTGAAGCAAACCATTAGAATTATCATTCAAGATAGTTTGTTGATTTGGTGAGAAGGCCCTAAAAAGCAAATCACTTACTTGTAGAATTTCACACTCTTCACTATCATTTACATTATCTTTCTCCATATCACCACCACTGATGTCAGTAAGAGCCGAGTACATATTCAGTGCATTGCCTAGATCTTCTGCAACTACAATACACTTTGCGGTAGCTGGAACAAAGGAAACTTTCTTTCTACTAATGATCTTCTTCCATTCAAACTTTTTCTTGAACTGCACATCAAAAAAATTAGTGGCATTCACTATATTTTTTCCATTATCATTTTTTTCCTAGAGGGTTAACAACAGCATCAACCTTCTCTTTGTTAGCATTACCGTCACCATTGCCTTCAGGGTGATTAACACAATTAATAGTGGAATGCCCAAACATTTCACATTTAACATGTATATCTGGGTTCGAAAAATAGCTGATGTAAAAGGTTTGTAGATTACCATTAGGCAACACCAGAAATTCAGTATGAAGTTCATCCTTGGGTGTAATTTCTATCTTGCATTTTGCAAATTCTGAACGATCTAACTTTTACAGATCCATGCATAGAAGTTTACCAACCCTCATAGTTGACCAACTGACACCCAATTTCGACCATTCATATAGTGGTAAATTAGTAATTTTAATCCACATTGGAATTGACTTGATACACTTACTTAAATCCCTTATTCCTACGTCCCAAGGTTTGACGATGAATAGTTTACTTTGTATTATTGCTGGGTCGGACCTAAAAATCCTATCTCTATCCTCTACACTGTCAAAGTGGAAGAAAAATACATTACCAGTAGATCTAACCTTAATACCTCCAGATGGTTTCCAAATCTTTTGCAGATGCGAAACCATGGCAGAGTACGAAAAGGGCATGTCGAGAAAGTAGCCAACCAACTAACCATTCCATTGTTTTGTAGCTGCATCAAAAATTTCAGTGGTGGGAAGCAAGAATTTTCCAGCGTATTCGAGATTTAACTTTGTAGGAGTAAAAGCTCCTGCATTACATGGTTTAGCTTCAAACAATGAAGACCATTTCTTAATCGATGGACCCGGGCAAGAAATACGGTTAGGAAAAGAGAGAGATGACTACTTGTTAGGGTCTAGAGGAGGTTTAGGAGAAGGGGGGATCTGAAGAGGAGGAATATTACGTGGGGCGGTGCCAGGTGACCATTAATTTGAGAGAAGGAGAGGCAGGAAGATAGGTTTGGATGGACAGAGAAGAAAGAGGGAAAGTAGGTCGCCGTTAATTTGAAAGTAGGGGAGGCTCAATGTTGACTTAATGAATTTATTTTATATGGTATTATAATATGATATTATGAGCTATGATGTCAAGAAGAACAGGTTGGAGAGATCCAACCAGATTCCTCAATTAAATTGTACGTTGTTTGTCTTTCATATTATTATACATGAATTGTTTTCCTAAGTAACGTTATATACTGATTGGACGTTGATTATTGATTGGATGTTGATCATTGAATTGGAAATCAATGATCATTGCGTTTTAATCAATAGATGGTATTGATTAAGTAGTTAACAACGAATGGCCTAAATCAATTTTTTTGGACGTTAATTTGTCGTCAGGCAAATTGATGCAATTGAAGTTATAAAATTTATTTTATAACTAAGCTAGATTCTCAGCTATATATCTATAAGTTATGAAGTTTTGAAAATTAGTCGATGCTTAAAACTTGTTTTTATCAAGTTCTATAAAAAGATTATATAATAAGATTTTCTATATTTGAATAAGTTTTATAAGCAAGGGGATAACTTAAATAATTTGAAATAATTGTTTTGAGAAAACAATTAAATGGTCCTATTCAAAAAATTAAATTATTAATTAATTTAATAGAAATGATTAATGGAAATCAGTTAACAATTTAACCGATGATTACTAGTTCATTAAGTCAACTGTTTTATTGAGATTGATTATTGGATTAATTGGTTTTCAATTAGTCTAATAGAAATAGTTTTTATGGACATTTGTTAAACTTAACGAATGTTATTAAAGTTAATTAATCTTTTAATTAACTATATTTTAAGACAATTGTCGAGAAGTTTATTCTTAATATAATTTATTATTATTTTAATAACCTTTAAGAATAAGGTAATTATTTTATTTAATAACAAAGTTAAGTACATTTATTAACGATGAAGTCAATATTTATTTTAATTAATAATAATTAAGGTGATTATCTTATTAAATGAACCCCATTTAAAAAATAATCGAGTTATAAGGAGATTCTACTTGAACTTAGCAAAGGATTTTTATAAGGTTTGATAATAAACCCAAGTATGCAACAAAGTTTATAAAAGAGGTTTTTAAATTAAATGTGAAGGGTTTAAAATTAAATGATTGAGTTTGTAAGAAGTTTTCAGATACAAAAGTATTTTGTAAATGTACAATTGTAATAAACCCAAGATTTTGAAAATGGTTATATTAAAGAGGTATAAAACAAAGGAAGGGTGTTAATAAAGAATATACTTAATAAACGAATTATGTAAAAACAATTATATTTGAAATAGACTTTTCAGATGTAAGAATGCTTTATTAAAACATATTTTAAATAGTAGATGATATTTTGTGATATTGAAGTAATAGCAGTTGGAATACAAACTTTTGTCTATCTTAAGATAAGAATGTTGTCGATCAAGGTCTGAGAGGTAAATAGAATACCCTAACTTAAACGATTTCACTATTAACGAGAGACGGTATTAGTTTGTAATGGTAAAGAAAATAAAAGGATATTTTGAGAATATAAACGACATTCCCAAAGTAGGGAAATATACATCGGTTTGTGAAGTATAGTGATATTTTTAAAGTAAATAAAAGGGGATTTTGGAATACGCCTATTGTGAATGGTATAAGATATAATTATTATTTTCAAAGTAGTGAAAACAAAAAAGATTTGTTTAAATAAGTTTTAAAAATCGATCTTTAAGAATTGATGAAATAGTTTTAATAAATGGTTTAAATAAAAAGGGTCTGAGCGGCCGATGTACGTGACAATAATATTTTTATTTTATAGTAAAACCCCGACTATCAATGAATATTATTTGGATCTTTGATGAGTTAGTTCGAAGTCACCGGGATGTGAACTAAACCAAAAACCACTTCGAACTGACTGTGTGTTGGAGATTAATCTGCAGGGTTGTTATAAAGATGGAGCATTGAAGACCATGGATCTTCATAAGCGGGAAAAATACTCGTTAAATTTCTCTGGTTTGGCCATTAGAGTTATTATGACTTGTGATTCTGTCGTGAATGAAATCTTTGGATTGCAAGCACTTCTTGCTACTGGTCCTAGGGGTGATTCCCATATAGGATATGGTTAGAGTGTATTTGTGGATGTCAATTAGTGATTTGACCGATCTGACCATGTGGCATTCAAAGTGAGTGATGATGTGATGTTTTAAAAATTTAATCGTGACCACAAGCCTCATCAACTGGGAAATGATAGAAAATCGGGCAGGCGGCATGATTGTCACCATCTATAGAAAATTCATTTGTTTCTTCTGTCACTTCTGTATCTTTCGGAAACCGTTATGTGGGTCCAACATTTGGTGACAATATATTCGGTACACTCAAGTTGAAAGAGTGACTGGTCATGTGCGGCCGGGTTGCCATATGTTCTTGTTGACCCCAATGTATCCTCTCTGGAATACACTGATCGGAAGGTGCTCCCATACCTTGTTATGTGAGAAGTCCAATCTCCAATAAGCGCCATGCAGTATTTGATTATATAATAAGTATGTGGAGCTTGAGATCCAAGCGTTCAACTAGATGGTTATTTATCTATGATTTAATAGACATTATTATAATATCACCATATTTTGATATCAAAAATGTTTTGGGTTATCGTAAGGTAAAAACCGGTCATGTTTATGTGTGGATTGATCTTACGATTATCGTTTTCTTTTAAAGGATTTTCTAAAGTTAAGCAAATTGTTGTGTTATGAATTTTATCACTCAATTTCATCTAGACTGGCAAGCCATGTGATTTTGCATGTGCAAAATGGGCTCGATCAGGCCTAGTGCATTTCCAGGTTATATTTGTATTTGCTTAGAGCATCAAAGGAGGAGTTGAAGTCGAGACGTAATTCCGTATTTTCTAGTAATAAATTATTCCGCTATGTGAGTTGTATTGTGCTAATATGTACTATGATGTTGTAATTATGTGTGTATATACACACACACACACATACACAGTTCCATTTTATGTAAAGAGTTTTGGCATATTACATTTTATTCGTTCCATTATGAGACTCTGATCTTCTTCTTCTATTCTAAAATTTCTTCCTTTCTTTTCTCACCTTATAACTTCTTTCTATAAACAATCTGGTTTTTCGATATTTGAGTTTTGGCAAGTGATACAGTACTATGTATTTTTGTCGAAACTCGAGCATCGAATTTTCCGGGTCGTTACATTCTCATTATGTTCTTTATGTTCCACGGTTTCTTCTTTGACGTTATGCTCCTCAACTCGATTTTGTTGCATTTTTTTCTAGCGTTCACTCGTCTGTTTCTTTCTAATGTTGTTTATCGTGTGCGGACTTGAATATTATCTTCAGAAGATGCAGCAATATCTAAAGGGAAAAAACAATCGTGCTAGGGTCAACACATCACTATATCGTCAAACGACATTATGCTGAAGCTTCCAAAAAAAATATCAAAGAACAACTATCTTCTCGTAAACATGGGAACAAAATTGGTAGAGGCAAGTCCCACAGAATAATGATAAAAAGAACATTCAGTGATACCATTGTCTTTCCATTAGATAAAGGTTGTGATAATTTTCAAATCTCACAGAATAATGACAATGCGACATAATTTTTTTGTAATGATGTGCATGAATGTTATTCCGTTGAGGCAAAAAATAAAATCAACAACTGCTATAATGCAAATTTAGGACATAGAAAATGCCTTTGTTGAACTATATATAGCTAAATTTAGATTCTAAATCTTTGAAACAAATGAAAATGGAAATATATCAAATATTACGTTATTATGTGATTGGCGGCAACATAGATTATTTGAACCAATCTACTTATTGCCTCAACCGATTACCATAATGACAAAAAATCCATTGTGGTTCTGTTTTTTTACATATATGAGAACAAAATCAACCAAATCGTGTAAGTGTGCATCTGTCTATATATACTTACATACATCATGCAGCATTAACAAATATTTTTAGAAGTAGAATTTTCCCATTTATAAGTCCAATCCATCGAACAGTATATAAATTCTAATTTACAACATTGAAAGTTTTATCATGTTTTATGAAACAAAGGATACAACAACATGCACTAACAAATTATATTCAATCGTTGTATGTGTATTTTAATATCACAGCAGCATTAGAAACAAAAAACACAACTTGAATTTCTCCAACAGTACCAAACTTAGTAACTAGTACAATTAATCACATGGCATTGATTTGATTCGACCAATGTCAACCTAGGGCATTGATTGATTCAATCATCACTAGAGGCTGACATTGGTTAAATTAAATCAACGCATGACCTTAGCGTTGGTCTAGTCAATCAACGCCTCTGGCAGGCGTTGGTCGAGGGTTCCCTCAAACATTGCAAGTGTTGATCGATTCGAACAAACATGAAAATACAACAAACATCGATATATCAAGAGAAGAAATTTCGATTTTACCATGGCATTTTTCTAGTCTCTTTTCTTCCTTCTTTTGCTTGCATCTTTGCATTGTCTTTGCTGCTCGCATTGGAATTTAGGGTTTTAGAAAATCAGAGAAGGGACTCAAGCAACATTTGGGTGACAAAGAAAAGGGAAGGGTAATTTGGGTAAATGAGGTGGAAAGAGTAAAAAATGGGAGGTGATATTTTTTAAGTTTGCGGGGTAGGAAGAGAAAATACTGGAGTTTCAATAGGCGTAGTCGTAAAATTTCCCTCATCACTTGTATTTTAACTGGCTCTCTTTTCATGTGTTTAATCTTATTAGCTTCAATGAGTTCATATAAAAACTCAATCACTTCGAATATGAAAAGGCTAAGTAGATGTTAATCCAGTTTAACAACTCTCAAGCTGAAGTATAATATAGCATATGATCCATACATAAGAAATGGATCGGGTAGAGTAATTGATCTGGTTATATGAGTACATGATGGGTCGCCCATATGAGTATCAACAAAATCAAGTTGCAGAAGCATGTGTGAATCGCAGAAAATGATGGATCGGGTCGCATATAAGTCATGCTTCATGACAAAAGCGTTTAATGCATGGGTCGGTAGAAGGATAGATCGGTCGAATGAAGTATGGGTCATTGGAACAGTGATAGAGTAAAAGAAGCAAAGCAAAGCTATGGGTCGGATAGAAATGTAAAGGTATGGATTGGTTCATGATGATGAGCATGGGTCATTGCTTATAGGTCGTGACCTGACCCATAAGCCTGGATCGTGCAAATGTAAGGAGCGCAAGTATACGAGGGTCATTCATGTTTGGGTCGTGGATACTCTATGCATTTCAAGGCTGTTGGACGTTTTGCTTACAAATAGGGATATGGGTCGTTCACGACCCATACGTATAAGGGTTGTCGGCTGTATGGGTCGCATACATATGTCATGACACATCTGGGTCAGCCACACGTACATTCAATAGAGTGCGGGCTTCCATGGGTCGCCAAAGGCTATGGTTCGCAGGTCGTGGAGCCTGGACCATGTGTAATTCAATACGAACAAATGAAAACTCCTACCCTCGCTTATAAATACTCGACCACCTCATTCATAAAAGGGGTTAGATTTTCTCCACTCGAAGGGCTGCCATTATTGATCTGAAGCTTTTCCAACAACATTCAAGCTTATCCATCATCATTCCCCTCCAAAAATCATCGAACTTCTTCACCGAGCTAGATTATCGAAGATTAAATCCAATAATCATAGCCACTTATGGGATTCGAGTGCATTTCTGTGGTAGAACCAGAGAATTATTGAAGAATTATTATAGAACTGTGAGAAAATCATATTGAATCATTGAGAAAAGTATAAATCGAGATCAATATTGTATTTTTTTAATGGAGAAATTAATGAAGAGTGCATTCATAGTGGACATAGGTCAAAATAGAGGTTGAACCAATATAAATCTTATAGCCTACTTTGCTTTTCTATTATTTTCTTCTTTTGTTCTTGTTTTTATATAGTTTAAAGGTATTATTACACCTTTTCGGGTGTTAGCGTCATTTTTCAGTGTTAACATTTTGGCACCCCCCACAGGGATCGAACCCACGACCGCTAAGTTAAGAGGCAGAGCCTTGACTAAGAAGATTTGAAGCCTTTTCTTTTACGATAGATCCGCAAGGTCTAAAAGTCAGGTTCTTTGAAATGATTTCAACGAAGACTAGAAAGTTGTCTAGTATTATGGCACCTTCAAAGAAGAAGAATAAATCCGCAAGAGTTTCTGGAAATGCGGCTACTGATGCTACAACCACTCCTCGAACCAACAATCCAACTGTTGCTCAGACTAGGGGAGTTGATGTAACTCGGGGTGAATTAGATGAAGTTGTGGTCAGTTTGAACCAGCAAATGGAGGCCTCGAATAAAGCCTTGATGGACAAGCTAGATTCTCTTCTTGTTCCTCTAGCCAATCCTACAAGTAATAAAGTTGAATTTGACTTGGAAGAGAAAGTACATTCCTCTGCTTCGGATCGCAATCAAGAATACTATGTAGAGGAAGTGGATGAATTGTCAAGTGGTAGGAATGACACCAACATCGAGGACTCCAAGGAAAATGCTAGTGTGGTTAAGCAATCCCGGTCGAGAGAGAATCATTCCGGAAAGCATACTTCTCAAAAAGTTGCAAGTCCCACCAAAGGGGAACCTCCCTAAGTTGGAGGTACAGGGCTTCGGTTCTCCAAATGTGATCGCAAGCCAAGATAAGCATACGGTAAAAGGACTGGCGTCCGCTCTGTGGAACGATGCAATGATGAGGAGTACATTTCAGAGATGATTAAGCAAATCATGAAGAAAAGTTTGGCTAGAAATGAAGATGAGAGAGAGTGGGACTTTTCTCCAAGTAAAACTCCTTTTACTGAAAGGATTCGAAAAGGCTGAGTTTCCAAAGAAGTTCATCCCTCCAACCATGCCAGCATATAACGGAATTAATGATCCTAATCTTTTTTTGTACAAGTATGAATGGTGCAAGGGCGACATATGAGATCATGTGCATTAATTTCCCATCTATTTGGAAGCAGTAACATCACTATGGTTCACTAAGTTGCCCCCAAGATCCATAGATCAATTCTCTGATTTGGCAAGGCAGTTCAAGGAACAGTTCAGATTGTACACCTCGAAGGCCAAGGAAATTATGTCGCTGTTAGGATTGGAGAAAAATCCGGGAGGGTCAGTGAAGGTTTTTTCAGTCGTTTCAATACTGCTGTGACAGAGGTGGGAAATCTGGAGCCTCGGATCATATTAATGGCACTAGTACGAGTTGTGGATATGAAGAGCAGTTTGGAAAATGAGTGAAGATAAAGGAGCCCAACACACTCGAGAAGTTCTATAATAAGGCGGAAGAGTTCATTAGGCTGGAAGAAGACCCTTCTGCCACCCAGAATGTCACTGGAAGCAATACAGTGGAGGATAAGAAAGATAATGATGCTCAGGGCAATAAGAAGAATGCCAGTGTATAGAAAATGGAGAATAAATGAAAAGGTAAGAAGAATAACAAGATAATTCACTTTTTCAAAATTGTAGAATTGACTCCAGTGACTGATACCCAGGAGAATATCTACTTTTCCACTAAGGATGTGGGACATTATCCAAATCCACGACCGCAAAGAGTGGGAGATAGAGAAGTGAGTTATAGAAGATTTTGCCGATTCCACAACAAACCAGGTCACAACACTAACGAATGCAAACATTTGAATAGCCTGATTGAAGAATTGATTAGGAAGAATAAGCTGCAATAGTATGTCAAGAAACCGCAAACTGCAGATCCTTCTCTAGTTCCTAAAGGGCAAAATGCATCTTCCAATTAGCTAGCTCCAAATGATTATGGACTAATATGGGACCTGTGAACAACACCATATTCGGTGGTCCTCAAACAACGGATAAGTGTTGGGGTGACATGGAGAAGTAATGCCAGCGCTCTAAAGTATACTCTGAAAGAAGAAAAATGTTTGAACCTTAGCAATATCATTCCCGTAAAGCAGTAGAAAATATCCTATGAAGATATCGTGTTCAGGGATAAATATGCGGGAGGCGTGATAACTCCCACTCTTGATCCAATGGTGGTCACAGTTGGAATAGGTCCAGCCTATGCAGTTAAATCTCCACTAAAGCCCGTAAATTCCCTGTTATAGCCTATATCACTCTCCAACCACTACGCTATTTTTATTTAGCACTGATGAATAGTAGAACCACTTTTAGCCCAGATATTTTCCGCTGCACCCGCCGCACCCGCCTAATCAAGTATATTTAGCATCCGAATTAGCAGTATTTATATACAAAGGATGATTTTAACTGTTCTGTTCTAAAACAAACTTAAAAAGGTTAGTGTAAGGACCTAATTTAAGGCAAAAATGCATTATGTAAGGTAAAAATCTATAATAATCGTCAAATCTAATGTGGAAAAACATGATATTCTTTCACTTTGTTATATAATATTAATTAATATTAATTTCTTCTACAAAAATGATGTGAGAATGGTAATTAATTAATTTTTAATATCTGGTTTTACATTTAATGAACCTTTTTATGCATCTGCTATATCCCCGCTATTTCCTCACTTTATCCCTGCTACAGCTTTCCCCCTCCATAAATGAATACTGTCCAGGGGAAGGAGTAGATCTAGAGACTCCCGATGGACGTTCAATATGTTATGCATTGAGACTGGAATTTCCATCAACAAACAATGAAGTATAATATGAAGCATTGATCGCTGGATTGAAAATAGCAATGAAATTGAATTTGAAAGCTTTGCAGATTTTTAGCGATTTGCAGTTGGTGGTGTATGAGGTCCGAAGGGAGTTTTGAGGCCAAAGGAGGAAAACTTGCCTACTTATTTGTCCAAAGCTTGGGAAATACTCAACAACCTTGACTACTACACCATAATCCATATATCTAGAGAAGAGAATATGAAGGAAGATTCACTTGCCAAATATGCCAGCATAGGAGATGCTCAATTACTACGATTAGTGCCCATGGAATTTCTCTCTATTCCCAGTACTGAAGACATCGATGTTGATTGGGTCATGGAAACTGTTGAAGAGCCAGAATCGTGGATGGCTCCAATCAAAGAATATCTCCTCAATGGAATGCTTCCAACATATCCGAAGAAACAAAAGAAGCTGCTATGGAAAGCCCCTTTATTTCTCATGCAGGATGGTCGGTTTTACAGGCGAGACTTCTCTATGCCTTTGCTTCAATATGTTACTAAAGAAGAATCCAGAACATTTTTTTGTAGAATTGCATGAAGGAGAGTGCGAAGGACATATGGGTGGTCAAACATTAGCCAAGAAGATTCTTAGACATAGTTATTTCTGGCCCGAACTAAATCAAGACTCTGCGGAATACACTAGAAAGTGTGACAGATGCTAAAAAATTGCAAAGATTCAAAGAGCACCATCCATAAAATTAGCTCAAATGGTCAGCCCATGGTCGTTTGCTGTTTGGGGCATTGATCTAACGGAGCATTACCAACTGCAAAATCCAGCATGAAATATGCCAATATAGCTGTTGATTATATCACTAAGTGGGCCGAAGCAGAGCTACTAGCTACCATTACCTCAAAGAAAACTATTAATTTTTACTGAAAAATATTATGTATGGGTTTGGTGTACCGCAAAAGATAGTAACCGGCAATGGGACTCAATTCGAGAGTGAGGAATTTAAGCGTTCGTGCGCCAAATACAAGATTCAAAAGAGATTTGCAGCTTTTGCACATCTGCAGGCAAATGGGAAAGTGGAAGCAGTGAACAAAATTATTAAGTCAACCATCAAAAAGCAACTAGAGAAGGCTAAAGGTGGTTGGGTAGATGTGCTGCCGCTTGCACTATGGACGTATCAGACGACTCACATATCTGCAACTGGGCACACACCATTCTTTTTGTCATTTGGTTCCGAAGCAATGAATCATATAGAACTGGAAGTTCCCACACATCGCAGAATTCACTTCAATCAAGGTGAAAACAAGCAGCTACAACTAGAAGCTCTCAATCAACTTGATGATAAAAGAGATGAAGCTGTGCTCCAAATTGCAGCACACTAGAAAAGGATAGCCAGACACTTCAACCCCAAAATCCGACAGAGAACTTTTGAAGTTGGAGACCTCTTGCTAAAGCGGGTGATTACTATCACTGGAGTATTTGGGGAAAATTAGGAAGGACCGTAAATCATCCGCTAGAATCCCTTGGATGGAACATTCAAGTTATCAACGGTTGACGGAGTCTTAATACCGAGAGCCTGGAACAATGACCATTTGCGTCGATATTTTACTTAAGGCATTAATCAATTCTTGTAAAAATCATTCTAATTTTTTTGAAAGTATAAACCTATCATGTTTAAAGGGGGTATTGTAATTAGATACCATCTCTATTAATGAAAGTACACACCTGCATATCCCGACCACACATTTGCAATTTTTTGTTGAATAGTTCAAAAATTGCTTGAATTCGATTTGACATTGCAGGCTATCTAAAAAACGCTTGCTTGCTCACAGTCTGATAAGACGACCCTTGCAACACATCCCGATAGAGACAGCTCAAGTGTCGAGTGCCATAAATATCATTTTGCACAAATGCGAGAATGTAACGCATCGCCTTGATAATCGAAAGGGAAAGTCACTTAGAGTCAAAAGGAGAAAAGCGTGGCAAGCAAACACAAAGGAAAAAGCTTCCCAAGTAAAGCAAAGTCCTTCCTTGAGCACGGTAAAAGTTTCCCAAGTGAAGCCAAAAGGTCCTTCCTTGAGCAAGGTGAAAGCTTCCATAACGACCCGCATTCTATGCATCGGAGGATCGTAGAATATTTATTTCTTTTTTGTATGAGGTCGTATAGCCATGTAACTTTAGGGAACAACTATTGGGGTAATTTTCCATGTTCACGATTTTTGCCAATTTTTAAATGAATATTTTGCCCCTAGCTAATCTTATTTTGGCCATACCATTTGACTGGTAAGGAGTTTTGACCCAAAACCACTTCCATTAGATCCGGATATGGTTTACCTTTCCGCAGAGTGGTCACATTAGCCAAACGGACTCACCGTTTGGGAGATATGGTTGAAACAATGTTTAGAAGGTGAAAAACTGCTTAAGTTGGCTGATTAGGATAATTAGCAAATGGGCCCATAACCTATTTCGGGATTAGGGTTATGGGAAGGCTGAAATGAGTTAGGTTTTCATTCTATTTCAGTTTTCTAGCCGCCATTTACCTCTTAGAAATCCTAACAATGGCCTCCACCTTCTAATTTCATCCAAATCGCTCTTTAATCAAGGATTAAGAAGATCTACATCAAATCAAGGCAAATCAACACCAAATCAGAGTTATAGCTGTTGTTTGTATAGGAAAATGCCCCAAATCAGAGATAGTTTCAGATCTAAGTTTTATTTTTAGCTACGGTGAGTGATTTGCATTGTTTTTCACTAATTGCAGCTAATCAGGAGTGATAAGTGCTAATTAACGAAATTATAAATTATTAAATTCTGGAAAAATGTTTAGAAATTCTTATATATTATTTTAAGCCTTTGTTAGAAATTTGGGTTAATTTGGACATGTTTTGCTAATCGTATGGTTAAACATGATTAAGGGGAAAATATGGGTTTTAGGTATGTATGATCTGTATTGACATGTTAATTGTTGTTTAGGTGTTTACAGACATTTCTACATGTTGATATGACTATTTGGAATGATTTGTAATTGCATAGAAAAGTTAGGTTGGTCGAAAACACCGTCGTATGGTGTAAATTGCTTGTTGGAAAAGTTGCAGAATTTGATAAGGACCCCTGTTTGTGAAGCACCTATGCGACCTGATCCGATCATGACACCCCTCACCATGAGCCGCCTGTATCATCAAGAACCGATCCACTTCGAGAATCACGAGTTGACCTGGAGTTTGGAGCCACGAACAACCTTTCACGAGCCGCCGTGTCCTCCACGAATCGAGCCACTATATCACGACCTAGATGGAGTCCACGAGCCGATCACGAGCTGGAGAGGACAGGACCACGAGCCAATGCAGGGAAGAAGGGTCAAGACCTGGAGTTGGAACCACAATCCGATGCCAGGGGACAGCCACGAACCGATGACCAGGGTAAATCACGAGCCGATCTCCAAGTCTGGACAGCGAATGAACTGAATGGAAACTGAAGTGCGAACGGGATAATGACCAAAACTCTAGATGCAAAGGTATTCCAAATGAGGAGTTGTTACTCAGGATCTAGATGGCAACCAACGAGCTAACTTCATGAATCGGACTTTGCTGCGGGATATGTGCTAAGGAGTTATCGACGTCCATAACTTTGATTCACCACCAAGACGGATGTTAGGCTACGGATCAGTGCAGTGGGGTATTTATTACTCCATGGGGCAGAGTGATCGTAGCATGGCTATGAGCCAGTGCAGTGAAGTCGTCATGACTTCATAGGGTAGAGTGGACATAGCAAGGACTAGTGGCTATGGATCAGTGCAGTGGAGTCGCCATGGCTCCATGGGGCAGAGTGATCATAGTAAGGATTTGGGTAATCAAAGCGGTGGATATTGTATGCTTTACACACTGAGTGAGAGATGTGAGGATGGTTACTATGCTTGATTGTTTGCCATCACTATGACATGCACACCCCTCCCCCGTATCTTTACACCATATGTTAGTGTCACCTTAGAGTATTGTACATCTTATTGTGCTAACTCTTTAGTTGTATGTCCAGGTTCAGGTATGGTTTAGTATACCTATTATTATTCTGTTTTGATGCTTATCGCTCATACCAAACATTTGTCTGGCCCAGAATTTTATGTCTCTTCTTATTACTCTGGGTGATCTTAAACTGGCAGACTAGAGACAAGTTAGCTGGTTATGCACGAGTAGCTGTCCGGAGACGAGCAGGAGGCTTACACATATTATCCTCTATATATATTATCCTTGTGTCGTTGTTGGTCACTACTTTGGGCATTAGTAGTGTACCTTTCCTTTACTTTGCTTTAGAGACAGATTGAAAAGTTGTACTAATGATGATGTGGAACATAAGCTATATTTGGATTTCTGCTGCTATGATGGTTTAGTTTCCAGCTTATACACTGTCTCGCTTGTTTTATGTCAAAGTTATTTATTATTATATTTTATCCCATGCGCTGTGAGACATTCTACAGTTTCCTTGTTAGTTCAAATTCCTTTCTTTTTCTTTCTTTGGCGACCGGCCAGTGCTGGTCGGGCATCGACACAACGCACTTTCATTGGAAATATCGGCTGGTGCGGGGCGGGCCGTCACACTTGGTATTAGAGCTCTAGGTTGCGTAGTTTACCTAGGGGAAGACATCAGGGAGAGATAGTATACGTATATGAGAGCGCGTATGTAACGACCCGCATTCTACGCATCATAGGATCGTGGAATATTTATTTCTTTCACATATGAAGTCGTATTGTCATGTTACTTTGGGAGACGACTATTGGGATCATTTCCCATGTTCATGATTTTTGTCGATTTTTAAATGACCATTTTACCCCTAGTTGGTACTTTTTTGTCCATAACTTTTGACTGGAAAGGAATTTTGACCTGAAACCACTTCCATTGGCTCCGGATGATGGTTTACAATTCCGTAGAGTGGTCACATTAGCCAAACGGACTCACCGTTTGGGAGATATGGCTGAAACAAGTTTCAGATAGTGAAAAACAGCTTAATTGGGCTTAACCGGGTAATTAGCAGCTAGGCGCAAAGGGGGTTTCGGGATTTGAGATGTATAGGGGCTGATTAGGGTTAGAAAACATTTCTTTCAGCCGCCACTTTCATTCTTGGGACTCTAGCAATGGCCTCCAACACCCAAATCACCTTCTAATCACTTTCTAATCAAGTTTTGGCTTAATCTACATCAAATTAAGGAGAGAAAACACGAAAGCAAGGTTAGAGCTACTGTTAGACATCAGTATTCACCCAAATCAGCGAGGTTTCAGTTCTGAGAATCTTATTTGTGGCCAAGGTGAGTGATTAGCATTGTTTTGACACTAATTACAGTTAACTAAGGGTAATTAGTGAAGATTAGCGAATTTACACACTAATAAATTCTGGAAAAAATCTATAAATTCGAAAATACTATTTTATGCCTCTGTTAGAAATTTGGTTTAATTTGATTAAGTTTTGTTAACCCTATGATTAGTTTTGCTTAAACATGCTTAACGGAAATTATGGGGTTTTGGGTATATTTGATCCATTTTGACATATAAATTAATTGTTTTGGTGTTTGTGGTTAGTTTACTATGTTGCTATGACTGTTTGGAATGATTTGTGGTTGATTAGTATAGATAGATTGGTCGAAAACGTCGTCGGATGACGTAAACAAGTTGCTGGAAAAGTTGCAGAAAGTTGTGCAGGTTTTCGGATCGGATGTGGGGGCTCGGATCGGATAAGTGAACTGGGCAAGGGATTTGATCGAATCGGAACTTGGCACTTGGGAAATCTAGCAAAAAGGAAGGCCATGCTAGCAATATTGGGATCGGATCGGCTAAAGGAGGAGGATCGGATCGGCTAAAGGAGGAGGATCAGAGCAGCTAAAGGAGGAGGATCGGATCGAAACAAATGAAGGGCGAGGGAGCTAATCGGAGCGGAAGCATGAGCTGGATGGGAGATGGCACCCGACCCGACCCGAAGTGAGACACCCGACCCGAACCGACGTGATGGAGTGGACCCGAACCGAACCGTACCAGAGGAGGACCATGAACTGACGCAATGGAGTGAACCCAACCCGAACCGATGGCTAGAAGGGGAATCCGACCCGACCCAGTATTGACCAATAACCCGAGATGCAAAGGTAGTCCAAATGGAAGTTAGAGCTCTGGATCCAGTTGGGAACCAATGAGTTCACTTCATGGTTGGACTTTGCTGCGGGACGTGTGCAAAGGGGTTGTCGTTATTCATAACTTTGGTTCACCATTGAGAGAGGGATGGTGGGCTTGTAGTGATAGTTACACGGGATTGGATTCCGTCATGGCCCAAAGTATTAGGTGACCAAAGTAGTGGATATCGTATGCTTTACGCACTGAGTGAGGGATGTGAGGATGATTGCTATGCTTGATTGTTTGACACCACTATGACATGCACACCCCACCCCCGTATCTCTTACACAGTATGTTAGTGGCACCTTAGAGTATTGTACGGTATGAAGTGCTAACTCTTTGGTTGCAGGTCCAGGTTCAGGTATGATTGGATTATACCTGTTATTGTTATGTTTTGTTGCTTATCGCTCATACCAGGCTTTATGTATGACCCAGAGTTTTATGTCTCCTCTTATTACTCTGGGTGCTCACACGAGCAGACTAGAGACAGGTTAGCTGGTGATGCGCGAGTAGCTGATTCGGAAGCGAGCAGGAGGCTTCCACGTATGATATATAGATATTCTCCCTGTGTCGTTGGTGGTCACTACTTGGGCATTAGTAGTGTACCTCCTTTATCTTGCTTTTGTTTTTGGAGACAGTTAGAAAAGTTGTAATAATGTTGGCTTTGGATCATAAGCTGTAATTGGATTTTCCGCTGCTATGTTAGTTTATTTTCAGCTTATGCACTGTCTCACCTGTTTTATGTCAAGTATGTTGTTATTATATTTTATCCTATGCGCTGTGAGACATTCTACAGGTTCCTTGATTGGTTCATTTCGTTCTTCCCTTTTTCTTCTGACGATCCGTCTCGTGCTAACTGGACATGTGTAGCGCACTTTTGGAGTAAATGTCGGTTGGTGCGGGGCGGGCCGTCACATTTGGTATCAGAGCTTTAGGTTGCGTAGTTAACCTAGGGAGAGATATTATGTATATGAGAGCGCGTATTTGTGATTACTTTGGTTTTCAAAAGCTATATATATACTATTATTAGTATAGCTAAGGATGAAGTCGTATTGCACTAGCACCACTATGGGGTCGTTAATCGTTTCCTCTTCACAGATTGAACGATGAGTAGAGACACCAGGGGTGCTGGTAGAGGGACCAACCATGGGAATGCTCCTGACATGAGGACAATGTTCACTAACTTCATGAGGGAGATGCTTAGGGATGTTCGGGGAGCAGTTCCCGATCCCGGAAATGGTGGTGGTCCAATAGTGCAGGCGCCTAGGGTCGATTTCGCCAAGTTGAGCAAGGATTACACTAACCTTGGTGGGAAGCCGTTCCACGGAACGGAGTCGGCCACAGATGTTCAGGATTGGTTGGATAGCTGTGATCGTATCTTCGACGACTTGGGTATTGAGGATGCGATGAAGAGAAGGCTAGCGTCTCGTCAGCTGCAAGGGCGAGCGATGAATTGGTGGAATGCCATTAGAACAGCTACTCCAGAAGATCAAGTTACTTGGAATCAGTTTAAGACTCGCTTTTGTGATAAGTTTATTCCAGCTGCTCATAAATCGGAACTGTTCAGGAAGTTCTTGGAGCTTAAGTAGAATGGTAGAGCAGTCTCAGAGTATATCGCTGAATTCGACACTCTATCGAAATATGGATGGTCCCTTGTCGATACAGTCGAAAAGAAGAACGAGAAGTTCCTAACTGGCTTGGATGGGTACTTGGGGGAAAGACTTATAAACCATATTGATGAGACGTTCGATTCTATTGTAGGAAAGGAATTAAGGTCAGAGAGCCTTTTCCATAAGTCGAAGACTGAGGTTGCTACGGCATCTGCAGAGGAGCCAAAGCCGCAAGCAATCGGTGAAGGCAAGAAGAATTCTCAGAGCAAGAGGAAGCAGAACCCGACCAAGGATTGTCAGAATAAGAAAAATAAGAAAGATGGAAAATGCTTTAGTTGTGGCAAAAAGGACCATTACGCCAAAGATTGTCGAGAAAATCCTGGGGAAAGGAAGTGCTTTAACTGCGGCCAGGCAGGACATCACAAGGATGATTGCCCACAACCTCCTAGGGAGAAGCAGATTGTGAAAGCGTATGCTATCAATGCTGTTCCTTCTTCGTCAAATGCCCCAACTGCGGCGCAGAAGGAAAAAGGTGTCATTATTCGAGGTATGCTTTCTATTTAAGATGTTTTGATCAGGTTTTGTTTGACAAACCTGAGTTAGTCGATAGACCTTTAGTAGTGACGAACCCGATTGGTGGTTCGACTAGTTTTGGCATGATTTGTTAATGTGGTCTTATCGAGTCATGGATGTATGTTTCCTTGTGATTTCTTTGTTTTGGGCTTTACTGGGTTTAGCATTATTTTGGGGAGTCGATCTACTCCAAAGGAATAGTTTGGTATTAGGTACCTACCTAGTGATGGCGATAGTAACTGGAGTTAAGGAAGCTAAGAGGTTATCGTTGTAATAAGTTCTAGCTGTCTCTGGGAGGCAAATGAGTACTCCAGTGCTAGATTGTTTTGCTAGTATCACCTCATGTGAATTGTCTGAACTCGGAGGAGATGTTCCTTGGGTGCTTGTCTGATATTGATTTAGGCCTTTGGGGCTTGTGCTTGGGGAATGTCGATTTCGACTAGGATGGTTTGCGTGAGGGGTAAATAGTTGTTGTGATTTTTCATTGGATGATATCTTGGTTTACTCGAGGAGTGATGGGCAGACGGAACATGATAAGACTGTTCAATGGTATAGACTGCCCGGAGTTAGACTCGATAGGGTTATGAGATTGCTCGAGTGGGACTCGAGAAAGATGCAAAGTAATGGATTGTTTAGGACCTTATGTTGATGTTCCCTATTGGATAGTAGAACTTTGAAGGAATAGGATGTGTTCGTTGATCATGGAAGATACAACGAAGATTAGAGCGATTCAAGTTGGACTTGAACTCGTAAAAGAAAATGGGTGTTCGTTGATCTTGGAGATGCAACGAATGGGGAGACGACTCACGTTGGACTAGAGTTTGTCACTAATGGATACTCAAGACTGGGTCTGAGTTATAGATTGACTCGAGTTGGACTCGAGAAGGCTACAAGGAATTGGATTCGGCTTGAGTTGGACTCGAGAGGGCAGCAAGAAAATGGATAGACTTGGGTTGGACTCAAGTATTTTAGGAGGACTAAAAGCAGGGGTATCTGGGGACGCCCGTTACCTTGGATCCGTTGGACGTGATCTAGTTATCCTTGGAGGATAAACGTACGTTGGACGTACGGTAGTCCGATTGGAGGCTGGGCTTCCATTAGTTTAATTATCCTTGGAGGATAAATGTACGTTGGGCGTACGGTAGTCCGTAGGGAGGCGGGGCTTCCATTGGCCTGGGATTGGTTGGACCAGTCAGGTAGGCATCTTTGTATGTATGGAGGCTGGGCTTCCATTAGTTATTGATGTTGGTTGGACCAGACATACTAGAATCGACATATTGGGATTGGTTAGACCAATCATGTAGGTGTCGATGTGTTTATGAATTTAGCAGGTGATAGGTAGGACTTGTTTGATGGATGTTATGGTTGCTATGTTGTTCCTATTTTTCTTCCCTTGAGTAGACTATCACCTGTAGGGTTCCAGCGATGGGGAACAAAGTGATTGTAGTAGGACTATGAGCCAGTGCAGTAGAGTCGTCAAGACTCGAGGGGCAAAGTGGACATAGTAAAGGATTAGTAAGGCTATGAGCCAGTGCACTGGAGTTATTATGACTTCATGAGGCAGAGTGATCATAGTAAAGGATGTGAGTGCGGTAATAGTTGCATTGAGTAGGAGACATGCCAGTTTAGGGGTTTTTGTCTCTAGGATGGAAGCAACTAAAGTATATCACAGGATATGATTTCGGGCCCAAGAGTGAATTGGATTCAGAAACACTAGTAAGCTTGATGATTAGATCGATTTTGATTGAGTGGATTGGTTCCAGTTAAAAGGACGATCCTAATCTATTGGAAACCATCTCTAGGGTAGAGATGGGTATCGATGGAAAGAGAATGATCAGGTAAGGATATGATCGAGAAGGGTGGCTTCGAAAGAATAAGGGACTAGTTGTACCCAACGTAGATGGACTGAGAGATGAAATGCTTAGAGCATATCATCGCTCAAAATTGACTATGAATCCCGGTGGTAACAAAATGTATTGAGACATGGATTAGACCTACTATTGGGAAAGGATAAAGAAAGACGTTGGGAAGTTTATGTCCAAATGCATAAATTGCCAGTTAGTTAAAGCTGAGCAAAAAGAAGCCTAGTGGTTTGTCACAACCGTTGGAAACAAGTCTCAGTGGATTTCATTGATGGTTTACCAAGGACTAGGTCAGGTCATGATGGTATTTGAGTGAATTGTATATTAGAGAATGAAGGCTACCCAACATAGGCAGTAGACTTATCTCGATAAGAGACGAAAAGATTTGGAATTCTTCGTTGACGACTTGGTGTTCGTCAAGATCTCTCCATTGAGAATGTGATTCGGATGGGTTGGAGAGGTAAGTTAGCACCAAGATTTGTTGGCCCATTCCCAGTCCTCGAGCAAGTTGGGAATTTGGCGTATGAAGTAGAGCTACCTGACAAGATGGCGGGAGTTCACAACGTATTTCATGTTTCCCAGTTAAGGAAGTTTGTGCAAGACCCTAATGTGGTTATTTCACCAGATCAGTTGGACGATAGCGAAGTTGAACCCGAGGCGGTTGGGAACGCAAGTCTATGCGTATTGTTGGGAACGATACGAAGCAGCTTCGAAGGAAGGCGGTGAAACTAGTCAAAGTCCAGTGGGGTGAGAATGAAAAAGACTGTACTTGGGAAACAGAGGAGGATATAAGGAAGAAGTATCCAGAACTCTTTGCCTAGTAAGGTTTTGGTAGTGATACTTTCTTCCCTTGTTAGTAAACCGCATGCTAGGATAGACTTGTTTGGCATGTTGATTGTTGTTTTATGGTTGATAGGCATGTGGGACCCTTTGTGTGTTTTGGTTAGGGAATTTCGGGGGCGAAATTTCTTAAGGGGGGAGAGTGTAACAACCCGCATTCTATGCATCATAGGATCGTGGAATATTTATTTCTTTCACATATGAAGTCGTATGGTCATGTAACTTTGGGAGATGACTATTGGGGTCATTTCCCATGTTCATGATTTTTGTCGATTTTTAAATGACCATTTTACCCCTAGTTGGTACTGTTTTGGCCATAACTTTTGAATGGAAAGGAATTTTGACCTGAAACCACTTCCATTGGCTCCGGATGATGATTTACAATTCCGTAGAGTGGTCATATTAGCCAAACGGACTCACCGTTTGGGAGATATGGCTGAAACAAGTTTCAGATAGTGAAAAACAGCTTAATTGGGCTTAACCGGGTAATTAGCAGCTAGGCCCAAAGGGGATTTTGGGATTTGAGATGTATAGGGGCTGATTAGGGTTAGAAAACATTTCTTTCAGCCGCCACTTTCATTCTTGGAACTCTAGCAGTGGCCTCCAACACCCAAATCACCTTCTAATCACTTTCTAATCAAGTTTTGGCTTAATCTACATCAAATTAAGGAGAGAAAACACAAAAGCAAGGTTAGAGCTGCTGTTAGACATCAGTATTCACCCAAATCAGCGAGGTTTCAGTTTTGAGAATCTTATTTGTGGCCAAGGTGACTGATTAGCATTGTTTTGACACTAATTACAGTTAACTAAGGGTAATTAGTGAAGATTAGCGAATTTACACACTAATTAATTCTGGAAAAATATCTATAAATTCGAAAATAATATTTTATGCCTCTGGTAGAAATTTGGTTTAATTTGATTAAGTTTTGTTAACCCTATGATTAGTTTTGCTTAAACATGCTTAAGGGAAATTATGGGGTTTTGGGTATATTTGATCCATTTTGACATATAAATTCATTGTTTTGGTGTTTGTGGTTAGTTTACTATGTTGCTATGACTGTTTGGAATGATTTGTGGTTGATTAGTATAGTTAGATTGGTCGAAAACGTTGTCGAATGTCGTAAACAAGTTGTTGGAAAAAGTTGCAGAAAGTTGTGCAGGTTTTCGGATCGGATCGGATGTGGGGGCTCGGATCAGATAAGTGAACTGGGCAAGGGATTCGATCGGATCGGAACTTGGCACTTGGGAAATCTGGAAAAAAGGAAGGCCATGCTAGCAATATTGGGATCGGATCGGCTAAAGGAGGAGGATCGGATCGGCTAAAGGAGGAGGATCAGAGCGGCTAAAGGAGGAGGATCGGATCGGAACAAATGAAGGTCAAGGGAGCTGACCGGAGCGGAAGCTGAGCTGGATGGGAGATGGCACCCGACCCGACCCGAAGTGAGACACCCGACCCGACCCGAAGTGAGACACCCGACCCGAACCGACGCGATGGAGTGGACCCGAACCGAACCGTACCAGAGGAGGACCATGAACTGACGCAATGGAGTGAACCCGACCCGAACCGATGGCTAGAAGGGGAATCCGACCCAACCCAGTATTGACCAATAACCCGAGATGCAAAGGTAGTCCAAATGGAAGTTAGAGCTCAGGATCCAGTTGGGAACCAATGAGTTCACTTCATGGTTGGGCTTTGCTGCGGGACGTGTGCAAAGGGGTTGTCGGTATTCATAACTTTGGTTCACCACTGAGAGAGGGATGGTGGGCTTGTAGTGATAGTTACACGGGATTGGATTCTGTCATGGCCCAAAGTATTTGGTGACCAAAGTAGTGGATATCGTATGCTTTACGCACTGAGTGAGGGATGTGAGGATGATTGCTATGCTTGATTGTTTGACACCACTATGACATGCACACCCCCACCCCCGTATCTCTTACACAGTATGTTAGTGGCACCTTAGAGTATTGTACGGTATGTAGTGCTAACTCTTTGGTTGCAGGTCCAGGTTCAGGTATGATTGGATTATACCTGTTATTGTTATGTTTTGTTGCTTATCGCTCATACCAGGCTTTATGTCTGACCCAGAGTTTTATGTCTCCTCTTATTACTCTGGGTGCTCACACGAGCAGACTAGAGACAGGTTAGCTGGTGATGCGCGAGTAGCTGATTCGGAGGCGAGCAGGAGGCTTCCACGTATGATATATAGATATTCTCCCTGTGTCGTTGGTGGTCACTACTTGGGCATTAGTACTGTACCTCCTTTATCTTGCTTTTGTTTTTGGAGACAATTAGAAAAGTTGTAATAATGTTGGCTTTGGATCATAAGCTGTATTTGGATTTTCCGCTGCTACGTTAGTTTATTTTCAGCTTATGCACTGTCCCACCTGTTTTATGTCAAGTATGTTGTTATTATATTTTATCCTATGCGCTGTGAGACATTCTACAGGTTCCTTGATTAGTTCATTTCCTTCTTCCCTTTTTCTTCTGACGATCCGTCCCGTGCTAACTGGACATGTGTACAGCGCACTTTTGGTGTAAATGTCGGTTGGTGCGGGATATATTTGTTTTAAAAACTGTGTGTATATATATATATATATGTATATATTAGTATATCTAAGGATGGAGTCGCACTGCACTGGCACCACTGAAGAGATGGTTTTCTCCTTTCAAATTAAATGATGAGCCGACATACGAGGGGTACTGGTAGAGGAGCTAATAACGGGAATGCTCCTGATATGAGGACGATGTTTACTGACTTCATGAGAGAGATGCTTAGGGATGTTCATAGAGCAGCTCCTAATGCTGCAAATGGTGGTGGTGTAGCGATGCAGGTGCCTAGAGCCGATTTCGCCCGGCTATGCAAAGACTACACTAGTCTTGGTGGAAAGCCGTTCCACGGAACGGAATCGGCTACAGAAGTTCGGGATTGGCTTCATAGTTGTGAACGCATCTTCGAGGACTTAGGGATCCATGATGCAATGAAGAGAAAGCTAGCATCCCGTCAGCTGCAAGGACGGGAAATGAATTGGTGGAAAGCTATTAAGGCATCTACCCCTGATAATCAAGTTACTTGGGATCAGTTCAAGGCCCTATTTAGTGATAAGTTTAACCTAGCTGCTCAGAAATTAGAATTTTTTAGGAAGTTCTTCGAGCTTAAGCAGAATGGTAGGGCAGTCTCGGAGTATATTGCTGAGTTCGATAATTTATCGAAGTATGGATTATCCCTTATTGACACTCCCGAGAAGAAGAATGAGAAGTTCATAACTGGTTTAGATTAGTACTTGGGAGAAAGGCTTATAAATCATATTGATGAGACTTTTGAATCGATTGTTGGGAAAGCATTGAGGTCAGAGAGCCTTTATCCTAAGACCAAGACTGAAGTCGCTGTTGCATCTGCAGAGGGGCCAAAGCCGCAAGCAAGTGGTAGAGGCAAGAATAATTCTCAGAATAAAAGGAAGCAGAACCAAGCTAAGGATGGTCAGAAAAAGAGTAAGAAAGATGTTGAGTGCTTTAGCTGTGGCAAGAAGGGCCATTATGCTAAAGAATGTCGAGCAAAGCCAGCGAACTGGAAGTGCTTCAACTGCGGCCATGTGGGACATCACAAGGATAAATGTCCGCAACCACCTAAAGAGAAGCAGATTGTGAAAGCATATGCTCTTAATGTTGTTCCTTCTTCATCGAATGCCCCTACTGTAGCGGAGAAAGGAAAGAATATCGTCATTCAATGTATGCTTTCTGTTTATGATGTTCCTGTTCGAGTACTGTTTGATACTGGGGCTTCCCGTTCCTTCATATCGAGTGAAATGGTAGATAGGTTGGGATTGGAACCCAAGATAGTCGATAGACCTTTAACAGTGACGAACCCGATTGGTTGTTCGACTAGCCTTTGTATAATTTGTCGTAATGTGATCATATTGAGTCATGGATGTATATTTGCTTGTGATTGCTTTGTTTTGGGCTTTACTGGGTTTGTTATTATTTTGGGAGTCGATTAGCTCCAAAGATACGGGGTGGTGGTAGACTGTGAGGGATTTTGGGTGACTATTAGGGCAGATGATGGGCGGAGGGTAGTGTTTGGAGGCCTACCTAGTGATGAGGTGATGGATAGTTTTCTAAATTCCCTCGACATCCCGTAGGACGAGTTAACAGGAATTCCCGTTATTGGCCAGTATCCGGATATCTTCGAGGAAGCGACTGGGCTTCCACCACACCGAGAGATGGAGTTCCGTATTGATTTAGTGAAAGATGCCAGACCTATAGTGATACCACTTCGTCATATGGCACCAAGGGAGCAGAGAGAGCTCAGGGTGCAAGTAAGCGATCTTTTGAAGAAGGGATTTATCAGAAGAAGTGTCTTCGAGTGGGGAGCACCAGTTGTATTTGCTACCAAGGCATATGGTTCCCTTCATTTGTGTGTGGACTACCGCGAGTTGAATAATGTGACGAGGAAGAATAAGTATCCTCTACTGTGGATAGATGATTTGTTTGATCAGTTGAATGACGCGAGAGTGTTTTCCTAGTTGGATCTCACAGGTTTTCATCATCTTAGGGTGGAAGCTGAGAGTATAGCTAAAACGGCATTCGGATGCCGTTTGGATTCTTTGAGTGGTTGGTCATGCAATTCGGGTTGACCAATGCACTAGCATATTTTGTGGATCTTATGAATATGGTATTTAGGGATCAATTGAATAAGTTTGTTCTTGTGTTCGTAGACGATATCTTGGTTTATTCGAGGACAGAGGAAGAACACAAGAAACATTTGAGAGTAGTGATGGAGGTGTTAAGAAAACACCAATTGAAAGCAAAGTTTTCTAAGTGTCACTTCTGGAGGAGGAAAGTGAGATTTTTGGGCCATGTTGTTTCAGAGAATGGTATTGCCGTGCACCCTGTGAAGGTGGGTACGGTACAAGATTGGTCTATGCCCAAGAATGCAATAGACGTAAGAAGTTTCTTGGGATTAGCTGGATATTATCGTAAGTTCATCCAAAACTTCTCCAAGATAGTGGCACCGTTAACTTAGTTGACCAAGAAGAATCAAGCTTTCGTTTGGGACGAAAGGTGTGAAAATGCATTCAAGAGTCTAAAGGAAAAGTTGACATGTGCGCCAGTGTTAGTCATTCCTAAAGGGAATAAAGAGATGACAGTATATACAAATGCATGTGGTACCGGACTAGGTGCTATATTGATGCAAGGAGGTAGGGTTGTAGCTTATGCATGTCGACAACTAAAACCGCATGAGAAAAGATATCCTGCATATGATTTGGAATTGGCAGTGATCGTATTCGCATTGAAGATGTGGATACATTATCTCTTGAGAGAAAGAATCGAGTTGTTTACCGATCATAAATCATTGAAGTTTCTCTTCTCTCAGAAGGATCTAAATCTCCGACAGCAAAGATGGGTAGAATTTTTGGCTTCCTATGATTTCGATATCGCATATACACCAGGAAAGGGCAATGCGGTAGCTGATGTATTGAGTAGGAGACATGCCAGTTTATGGGCTATGTTTCTTGAGTGGAAGCAACTGGAGTATACCGCAGAGTACGATTTCAGACCAAAGTGCGAATTAGATCCAAAAATGTTAGCAAGTTTGACGATCATACCCACTTTGATTGAGCGAACTGGTTCCAGTCAGAGGGACGATCCTAACCTTTTGGAAATCATCTCCAAGTTAGAGAAGGGAATCGACGAAGAGATGAACAAGTATGGGCTTGATCAAGATGGATGGCTTAGAAAGAATGCTAGACTGGTTGTACCCAATGTCAATGGATTGAGAGATGAAGTGCTTAGAGAATGTCAGCACTCAAAACTGACTATACACCCTGGTGGTAACAAAATGTATCGAGACATGAAGCAGACCTACTACTGGGAAGGGATGAAAAGAGACATTGGGAAGTTTATATCCAAATGCATAAATTGCCAGCTAATTAAAGCCGAGCAAAAGAAGCCTAGTGGTTTGTTACAACCATTAGAAATCCCCGAATGGAAATGGGAACAAGTCTCAATGGATTTCATTGATGGGTTACCAAGGACTAGATCAGGCCAAGATAGCATATGGCTGATTGTGGACCGATTGACCAAGAGTGCAAGGTTTATACCCATCGAGTCAAATAGAATATCAACTAAGTTAGAAGAATTGTATATGAAGTGGATAGTGAGATTTCATGGAGTACCCAAAGGCATTGTAAGTGACCGAGATCCGTTGTTCACTAGTGGATTTTGGAAGAGCTTACAAGAGGCTTTAGGATCAGAATTACATCTCAGTACCGCGTACCATCTGCAAACCGACGGTCAGACAGAGAGGGTGAATTGTATATTGGAGGATCTCTTGAGAGCTTGTATATTGGATTTTGGAGGGTCATGGGATGATCATTTGCATCTGGTTGAGTTCGCATATAATAATAGTTATCAGTCCAGTATTGGTATGGCTCCATATGAAGCTTTGTACGGAAGACCGTGCAACTCACCGTCATGTTGGTTAGAGACCGGTGAGAAATTTGTGCTTGGGCCTAATGTAATAAGGGAAACGTCAGACAAGATCAAGATTATATGACAACGAATGAAGGCTGCCCAAGATAGGCAGAAGAGTTATGCTGATAAGAGGAGAAGAGATTTAAAACTCTCCATTGGCGACTTGGTGTTTGTCAAGATTTCTCCGTTAAAGAGCGTGATACGATTTGGTAGGAGAGCCAAGTTAACACCAAGATTTGTTGGTCCATTCCCAGTTCTCGAGCAAGTTGGGAATTTGGCATATAAAGTTGAGTTGCCGGACAAGATGGCGGGAGTTCATAACATATTTCAAGTTTCCCAATTAGGGAAATTCGTGCACGACCCCGATGTGGCTATTTCACCTGATCAGTTGGATGATATCGAAGTAGAACCCGAGGTGGTTGGGAACCGCAAGCCGATTCGTATTGTCGAGCATGATATGAAGAAACTTCGAAGGAAAGCGGTGAATCTAGTCAAGGTTTAGTGGGGCGAGGATGAGAATGACTGTACTTGGGAGACAGAGGAGAGCATTAGGAAGACGTATCCAGAACTCTTTGCTTGGTAAGATTTTAAATTGCGATTTAGTTATTCCGCATGCTAGGATAGACTTGATGTGCTTCTTGTGTGTGTTTGATTGTTTGTGAATGACTGATAGGCATGCAGAACAACTTTGTATGTTTTGGTTAAGGAATTTCGGGGGCGAAATTTCTTAAAGGGGGGAGAGTGTAACAACCCGCATTCTACGCATCGAAGGATCGTAGAATATTTATTTATTTTTCGTATGAGGTCGTATAGTCGTGTAACTTTGGGGAACAACTATTGGGGTCATTTCCCATGTTCACGATTTATGTCGATTTTTAAATGACCATTTTGCCTCTAACTGATCTTATTTCGACCATAACTTTTGATTGGTAAGGAGTTTTGACTTGAAACCACTTCCATTTGATTTGGCTGATGGTTTACCTTTCCGTAGAGTGGTCACATTAGCCAAACGGACTCACTCTTTGGGAGATATGGCTGAAACAAGGTTTAGAAGGTGAAAAACTGTTTAAGTAGGCTTATTAGGGTAATTAGCAAATGGGCCCATAACCCATTTCGGGATTAGGGTTATGGGGAGGCTGAAATGAGTTAGGTTTTTATTCTATTTTAGTTTTCTACCTGCCATTTACCTCTTAGAAACCCTAACAATGGCCTCTACCTTATAATTTCATCCCAAATAACTCTCTAATCAAGGATTAAGAGAATCTACATCAAATCAAGGCAAATCAACACCAAATCAGAGTTGGAGCTGCAGTGTTGCATAGGAAAATGCCCCAAATCAGAGATAGTTTCAGATCTAAGTTTTATTTTTGGCTAAGGTGAGTGATTTGCATTGTTTTTCACTAATTACGGCTAATCAGGGGTGATTAGTGCTAATTAACGAAATTATACATTATTAAATTCTGGAAAAATGTTTAGAAATTCTTAAATATTATTTTAAACCTCTATTAGAAATTTGGGTTAATTTGGACATGTTTTGCTAATCGAATGGTTAAGCATGATTAAGGGGAAAATATGGGTTTTGGGTATGTTTGATCCGTATTGACATGTTAAATTATTATTTTGGTGTTTATAGTTGTTTCTACATGTTGCTATGACTATTTGGAATGATTTGTGATTGCATAGAAAAGTTAGATTGGTCGAAAATGCCGTCGTATTGCGTAAATTGCTTGTTGGAAAAGTTGCAGAATTTGGTCAGGACCCCTGTTCGTGAAGCACCTATGCGACCCGACCTGATCGTGACACCCCTCACCACGAGCCACATGTATCATCACGAACCGATCCACTTCGAGAATCACGAGTTGACCTGGAGTTTGGCGCCACGAACCACCTTTCACGAGCCGCCGTGTCATCCACGAATCGAGCCACTATATTACGACCCAGATGGAGTCCACGAGCTGGAGAGGACAGGACCACGAGCCAATGCAGGGAAGGAGGATCACGACCTAGAGTTGGAACCACGATCCGATGCCGGGGGAGAGCCATGAACTGATGACCAGGGTGAACCATGAACCGATCTCCAAGTCTGGACAGCAAATGAACTGAATGGAAACTGAAGTGCGAACGTGATAATGACCAAATCCCGAGATGCAAAGGTAGGCCAAATGAGGAGTTGTTACTCGAGATCCAGATGGGAACCAACGAGCTAACTTCATGAATTGTACTTTGCTGCGGGATGTGTGCTAAGGAGTCATCGATGTCCATAACTTTGATTCACCACCAAGATGGATGTTAGGCTATGGATCAGTGCAGTGGGGTTGTTATTACTCCATGGGGCAGAGTGATCGTAGCATGGCTATGAGCTAGTGCAGTGAAGTCATCATGACTTCATGGGGCAGAGTGGACATAGCAAGGACTAGTGGCTATGGATCAGTGCAGTGGAGTCGCCATGGCTCCATGGGGCAGAGTGATCATGGTAAGGATTTGGGTGATCAAAGCGGTGGATATCATATGCTTTACGCACTGAGTGAGAGATGTGAGGATGGTTATTATGCTTTATTGTTTGCTATCATTATGACATGCACACCCCTCCCCCTTATCTTTACACCATATGTTAGTGTCACCTTAGAGTATTGTACATCTTGTTGTGCTAACTGTTTGGTTGCAGGTCCAGGTTTAGGCATGTTTTAGTAAACCTGTTATCATTCTGTTTTGCTGCTTATCGCTCATACCTGACTTTTGTCTGACCCGGAGTTTTATGTCTCTTCTTATTACTCTGGGTGCTCCTAAACGGGAAGACTAGAGACAGGTCAGGTGATTATGCATGAGTAGTTGTACCGGAGACGAGCAGGAGGCTCCTACGTATTATTTACATGTATTCTCCCTGTGTCGCTACTGGTCACTACTTTGGGCATTAGTAGTGTACCTTTCCTTTACTTTGCTTTAGAGCCAGTTTGAAAAGTTGTAATAATGATGATGTGGAACATAAGCTGTATTTGGATTTCCGCTGCTATGATGGTTTAGTTTTCAGCTTATACACTGTCTCGCCTGTTTTATGTCAAAGTTATTTATTATTATATTTTATCCCATGCGATGTGAGACATTCTACAGGTCCCTTATTAGTTCAAATTCCTTTCTTTTTCTTTCTTTGGTGATCGTCCCGTGCTGGTCGGGCATCGACATAGCGCACTTTCATCAGAAACGTCGGTCGGTGCGGGGTGGGCCGTCACAGCTTCCTAAGTGAAACAAAAAAGACCTCCCTTGAGCGAGGAAAAAGCTTCCAAAATGAGGCCAAAAAGTCCTCCCTTGATTGAGGAAAAAGCTTACCAAGTGAAGCCAAAGTGCTTCCTTGAGCAAGGCGAACGCTTCCCAAATGAAGCCAAAAAGTCCTCCTTTGAGCGAGGAAAACGCTTCCCAAATGAAGCAAAAAGTCCTACCTTGAGTGTGGCAAATGTTTCCCAAGTGAAGCAAAAAAGTCCTCCCTTGAGCGAGGCAAACGCTTTCCAAGTGAAGCAAAAAGTCCTACCTTGAGCGAGGCAAATGCTTCCAAGTGAAGCCAAAAAGTCCTCCCTTAAGCAAGGCGAAAGCTTCCCAAGTGAAGTAAAAAGTCCTCGCGAGTGAGGCACATAAACCAAAGACATCTCCGGGGTACCCAATGAAGTTTCCAATGCCAAGTTTACTCTGCCGGCTGAGACAGATGTTGGGCTAAACCTAATGAATTCTCTTATGCCTGGTTTACTTGGCCGGCTAAGACGAACGTTGGGATAAACCCAATAAGGTCTCCAATGCCTGGTTTACTCGGCCAACTGAGATGAACATTAGGCTAAACCTAATGAAGTCTCCAACGCCTGGTTTACTTGGCTGGTTGGGACGAACGTTTGGCTAAACCCAAGACCTCCAAAAGCAGGGGAATAGGAACTAAATACTTCTCCAAGAAGAAGAAGAACAAGTTCAACTAATAAAGTCAGGTTTCCTAGATATATTGGCAACCTCAGAAGCTCTAAATACACTGGCAAAAGCAAATAGACTTCGCCAACAAAGTGGAAGCTTCTATTGCATCAATCAAAATCAAATAAACTCAGCAAAATTGATCACATCTATCTTATGCAATTCGTGATGGCCTATGGAATGGGGGCAACACAACCACATTAAAATGGAAAAATGCTTAGAAAACATACTTACAACATTGCAATAAACAAAAGACCTACACTCGAAAAAGAGATGAATATATGACAGTAGGACAAAGCTAAAGCACAAGAGCTAAAGTATAGCAAAGAGCAATTTTATTTCACTAAAGCAAGTTTTTACAAAGTTCAGAAGTGAGGGTCATCACTCGCACAGAATCTGGTCAAAAAAAATAAAAAAGGATGCTACATAAAGCAGAATAAACAACCAGAAGCTTCAATCCTTCTTTTCCCACCATTAGAAGAGTCACCCGACTTCAATGGAAGCTTGCCAAGTCTGGTTGAAGAAGTGTTGACGATGGATTGACTCTTATCCTTATCTTCTTTGTCATCTTCAGGAATGATAAGAGAAGGCGAAACATGTGCTTACTTTCGGGCACCACGTTTTCTCTCGTGCCTTTTTGATGGAGACTTAACATCTTTTCCTGAAAGGTCCTTGACATCTTTCTCCGGACTCTCTTCCAGATCCTCGACATCTTCTATTCCTCCTCCAGATAAGCTAGTCGGATCATCTAAATCACGAAGTGCAGCAATTTTGTATGATTGTGACCCAGGATGAGAAGAAGAAGCGGGGGTAGACTCGAGAGCTAATAAAGAGTCGTTTGGCGGAGGAGTAACAATTAAAGAACTTGTCGTCACTTGAATAGAAGGAGTAAAGATGACTTCAGTTCCAGTTCCTTCGGGCACGGCAGGAGAAGGGTTTGGAGTGTCAAGGCCTAATTCAAAATAAAAATAGTCAAGGCACTTATCATGCCCATATGGAGTGAATAACAGGTCCAAGTCCGGTAAGATTGGATCAATGCCGATTTTACCTAAGATGAGAGGGCTTCTAGCAATTACTTCATAAGCATTTGGGTCATCATCGTTGCCATCATCACCTTCTAAATTTTTCTCAACAACCTCTTTCTTTTCCCCAGGACAAGTAGTGGGCTCTATAAAAGGCATAATAGGAGGCTTGGGATCAGAAATGTTAGCATCAGCGGAAGTAGTATCAATAGTGGTAGCAGCTGTGTATGGGGCATTGCTCCTTAGAAGATCCAGCGCCAACCGCGAAGCCACGCTCCTTCCTAAGTTCTCTTTTTCCCTTGGCAAGGGCAGTGTGGGCTTCATTGTCCATATAATGCTCCAAAAGCTCCTCTTTCCTATAACCGCTGCCCTCGAGCTATGCAAGAATTGACTCACAAACCTCAGCTAGAGTAATCAAATACTTGTCTTCCAAGAAAAATAAACTCCCTCCCCCCATTATGTTGAATGTTTAAATTTAAACAAAGTGGAGTTGAATCCAACCTTGGTATCAGTGTGTGCTTGCTCAGCAGCTGTCTTATCTGAAACAGCCTGATTCCTCTCTCGTTCAAGTTCCTTCACTCAAGCCTTCAACGAAGAAATTTCTAAATCCTGAGAGTTAACTTTTTTCTACATATTGATGGTGCTTTCTCAATAAGTTTCAATAGCTCTCTACTCCATGACCAATCTATCTTCAGCATTCTTTTGATCTGAGTGAGCATCTTTAACTTGTGCAGTTAGTACGATTTCCTTTTGCTTATGGGAGGAAGCAGCAACCGAAAGCTCTTTCTTAACTCTTTAATTTTCATCCTCTAGCTCCTTATTCCGCTTGAAAAGAAATTCAATGTCAGTATCGCGGGCCTTGAGTGTTCTTTCCCATTCATCCTTGTTGTTCTCCATAGTCATAAGAGCTTCATAATTAAATTTGTTGACTCTTTGGAGTTCTTCAACCTTCTTCTGCCAATTGGTCAACCTCTCGACATCGTCTTTCAGAGTCTCAAGATTCCTGAGCATCATCTCTATATCCAATGGATTTATGTTCAAGTCAAAGTGAACTTCTTTTAGGAACCAATGGGGAAACCGTGAAGAGAGTGTGCTAGGTGCAGGCGGGAGAAAGTAGCGTGGCCTTTGAATGATTTTCTGGATATCAATAGGAGTGGAAGCAGTAGCTGGAGGTGCAATTAGTTGAAGGCTTATGGAATTTTGAACATAAGAAACAAGACCCTTGTCGGTTCTGGTACACTTATCATCACCACCATGATCCTTTTCCTTATCATCCCACTTCTTCCTTTTCTTCCGGTCCTCTTCCTCTCGCTTGTCCCAAAAATGACAATCATCTCGGACTTTCCTACTCTAATTATCCACCTCTTGTCAGTCTCATGCTTCTTGAGCCTTTCTTGCCCATCGCTCTTCATCGGTCTCCCTATGAGGACGAGGAGGCCCATAGCGCCGCAGGTTATAAGAACACATATAGCGATTGAAGTCATCCACATATGAACGGCTCAAGGCTTGACCTAAAACGAAGGAAAATGGGAGTTCAGTCTTTAATGAAAGAAACATGGGGGTAAGATATAAAGATACACATGCAAGATATAAAAAGCCCTAGGTGTGTGGTGTGTGTATTCTAACGCGCATCGAGCAATGAACCACTCGTCATTTTTGGAGTCAAAGTGGTTGCAATCTCAGAGATGGGTTTTCAAGGAGTTTGAGCCAATTCGGAAGATTTCTTTAAAGATGGTGCAGTAATTTAGGAAATTGTAATGTCACACGTGAAAAGCTCGTCTGGGGTTACAACGAGGTCACTCAAACCCCCGTATATGTCAAAAAAGTCTTCCTCAGGTGTGATTGGAAATGTAGGGTTGGCATCGCCTCCTTGAACAATAGAAATACCTTTACCTATGATCTCTCCTTCTTCAAGCTGAACACCAATCTTTATGGGAGCTTTCCCCTCACGATGAATAATTTCTCTTTCCTCGGTGATGGGAGGCAGCTTAAGTTGGGCAGATGAACCAGCTCTGCCAGCAGTGTCCGAACGCTTTTTTAAAATGAAATCCTAAATAGAACTTTTCAATACAACATCTTCTTCAGAGGCTGGGGCATTCTATGCTTCTAGTGTAGTGTGAGAAGCAGAGTCGAGAAAGAAAAGATCAAGAAGGGTTGAGCAACCAAAATTAACAAAGAAATTCTTCTTAATCAAGAAATTTTTAGTCCTCTCCTTATCATCGACAACCCTCAGTCTCGAGAGTAGATTAACAAAGATGGAGTCTTTGAGAAGAGATGGGGTTCTGCAAAAAAAAGGAAAATTTAATGATCGGGACTTAGAAAAAATTAGATGTGAAGATCTCTGAGTAGATGTCTTCACCTCCTTCCATCCAAATTCCATGGAAGCTCTCCGGGCTCATAAAAGAATTAGTTTAGGAATCCCGAAGCACTATCTTGTAAGTCAAGGATAAGCCGATGATTTCAAGCGCCTTTGACAAACACAATAGAAGACGGTCCTTTCTCCTTTTGAAAACACATAAATAGCAGATGTCCTGAAAAGTAGGCATGGAATGCATTGTCTTCATAAAAATTGCATATACCCCTATTAAAATGGAATAGCCATTTGGGTGAAACTGAAAAAAGGCAATTTCTAAGTGTTGAAATACCATCTACAGAAACGAATTGAAGGGAGGAATGGCTCCACTCATTAACATATGTCGATTAACTGCAACAAAGCTGAAGGGCGGACGATCAGCAAACTCATCTTTCCCCGATAATCTTGCGTCAGTTTCAGGAATGATGAATTGAGTGCATATTTTCTTAAAATCATGTGTTGAGGAGTATCCCTCCAACGGCGGATTGCCAAGAGGACGGGGAATTGGAAAAGACTGATGTGCTTCCAACTCTGGAGTTGAAGTTGTTCTAGACTCAGAAACCTGAGTAGAAGCTCCAATCCGAGAAAAAGTAATTGTCTCTTCAGAGTGATGACGAGTCTTCTGTCGAGTATCCATTGTACACAAGGAATCTTGTTTTTAAATAATTTGCAGGTGCGCATTTCCTAAAGTGTGATGCGTTGTGCAAGATTATATAAGTTATAAAAAACAAAGCTTGAAATTCATAGTCGACGTGCGTCGATTAGTGGATCTCAAGCGTCGTCGCTAATTCAATTTAGAACATCCTGTCTATGCATGCAACATTCGACAAATGATTAAAGGAAAAATTATATCTAGGCACTTTATTCAGTTCAAGTCAAGAAATTCGTTGTAGTTTATTTTTAATAAGTAAACTAATATGTCGTTGAACTGGGCAATCGACGACAAAATATTTGCCTAAAACGGTGCAAGTGTTTGTCTTGTTACAGGACAGCTAGCGACCAAGGGTAGGTTCAATTTACAAGTTACAAGTTCAGATTGTTCTACCGTTTTTAAATTTGGGTTGACTTTAATAACTTCAACGATCAACTTGGAAACTTGCAATCCATTGACCATGAGCAAAATAAGAATAGAAGATCATGCAACCAAGGCATGCGATCCATGAGAAGTCACGACCCATCGATTGAACAAAGCATGTGACCCATGGGAAGGCGCGACCCATCGATTCAACAAAAAAACACGTGACTTATCTGGTGTCGCGATCCAACGTTCGCATAAAGCACACAATCCATAGAAAATTACAACTGAGATCCATCACTCAATCACAACAAATGATCCATCAAAAATCGTGGGCAAGTTCAGTCATCAAAAACTTCAACTCGAGGCGTGATCCATTGAAAACATATGATGGACAAGAAAATTCATACATCATTCTCAGATCGCGAACAATTGACATGCCCAAAACTCGAGGCATCACACAAAGATTCAAAAAATGATTCATCGAAGTATGCAATTAACAGGTAAATTCATACAACTAAATATTTAAATAAATTGCATATTGTCATAAGAACCCTAAATTATTGGCATATCAGAATCTGATCCAACACAATGCTCAAAGAGAAAATCATCACCTACGGTAATTATTGGTGGTCAGCAAATGGCGGAGGTGGTCAATTATCGATGCTGGAAATTTGTTGAACTCTGATGAAGTTGAAATGGCTTGGATCTGAGAGGAGCAATCACAATTTTATTCAGAAAGGGAAAAGTGACGATGACAACTGGATTCAGGTGCAGTGAGGAGCTTCGATGAATGGTGGCGGCAAAGTAGGACAATCAACGACGAAGTATGTTTTCGGATCAGAGTGATTCTCTCAAAGGGCATCAGCCATTAATTTTTTCTCTTAGTAGATAAAAGTGGGGGAAGAAGATAATGGATCTGAAATAAAACATAAAGTAGCTTTAAAAAAGGGTATGCGCGGTCTATCAACCGGCTCGCTTACGGTCTATGTAAATATGTCGTTAACGGTCCATCATAATTCACGTGTGTTGACCCATCGAATAAACCGGTCGCGATCCATTAAGAGAAATACGAGTCTTCATTTCAAAGCATACATTTCCTTTGAAAACATACAATTTGAGGGGCAAATGTTAATCCAGTTTAACAACTCTTAAGCTGAAGTAAAATATAGCATACGATTCATACTTAATCCAAGGATCAGGTGGAATAATTGATCGGGTCGTATGAATACATGATGGGTTAATCAAGTTGGATAAGCATGTGTGGATCATAGAAAATGATGGATCGGGTCGCATATAAGTCATAATTCATGACAAAGCGTTTAGTGCATGGGTCGGAAAAAGGATGGATCGATCGAATGAAGTGTAAGTCGTTGGAACAGTGATCGAGTTAAAGAAGCAAAGCAAAGCAATATGTCGGATCATAATGTAAAGGTATAGATCGGTTCATAATGATGAGCATAGGTTGTTGCTTATGGGTCGCGACCTGACCCATAAGCCTGGATCATGCAAATGTATAGAGCGCAAGTATATGATGGTCGTTCACTTTTGGGTCGTGGATACTTTATGCAGTTTAAGGCGGTTGGACGTTTTGCTTACAAATGGGGATATGGATAGTTCACGACCCATATGTATAAGAGTTGTCGGCTATATAAGTCGCATACATCAGTCATGACACATCTGGGTTGGTCGCACGTACATTCAATGGAGCGTGGGCTTCTATGGGTCGCCGAAGTTTATGGAACGCATGTCGTGGAGCTTGGCCACATACAATTCAATATGTAAAGATCGATGACTCCTACCCTCGCCTATAAATACTCGACCACCTCACTCATAAAAGGGGTTAAGTTTTCTCCTCCCGAAGGGCTTCCATTATTGATCTCAAGCTTTTCCAACATCATTCAAGCTTCTCCATCATCACTCTCCTCTAGAAATCATCGAAATTCTTCATCAAGCTCGATTATCGAAGATCAAATCCGATAATCATCGCCACTTGTGGGATTCGGGTGCATTCCTATGGTGGAATTGGAGAATTATTGAAGAATTATTTAGACAATTGTGAGAGAATCATTGTAAATCATTGAGAAAAGTGAAAATTGAGATCAACATTGTACTTGGTAATGGAGAAATTAATGAAGAGTGCATTCAAAGTGGACGTAGGCCAAAATACAAGTTGAACCACTATAAATCATGTGTTCAACTTTGCTTTTCTATTTTTTTTTTTTTTTTTTTTTGCTTTAACCCTTGTTTTCTAGTTATGATTGGAAACTTTGCAGGAGCTTTGCTCACAATACTAGTACATATGATGTAAATGCAGTTATGCAAGATGTAATGTCACAGTTACCAGACCAATTTAAGAACCTATTGTGAAGGAAGTTTCAATGGTCTATACAAGATTTTTGATGAAGATAAGGGAAAAGAAAAGGCAAAATTATATAGTTACCAAGGATATATCCACTGATAAAGTGTTAGAAAAGGATTAAACAAATGGAGCTGGCCTTTTATATGATTAGTCCGTCTTCGATGACCATCCAACTTCCTTTAATAACGACAAGCATATTGTTAGGATTATAAATATTAGAAACACAAATGAAGTGATACATAAAATATATGTTTCTCATATACATGTACAAAACAAAAACAAGCACACAAAAGGCACAACACCAGAAAGGACAATTTGTTACGCTTCGTGAGTAAGCAATATACTCACAGTTATAACTATTAACCCAATGTGCGTCGGTGATTCTAATCACGTATATGTCACGATTATATCCATGACAAATACCAACGCATATTATCGTGGTTATAAGCGTGATAATATTTAATCTTCTAACGGTTATAAGTGTGATCCATGCCAGTTTTACAATGGTTATAACCATTACTATTCTGCCTTTAATAACGGTTATAAGCATTACTTTATCGAATTTTCCAACAATTACCACACTAATAACCATGAGAAACTGCACATAGTATGCTGCATAAATAAAACACCTATATTTCCTATCAAATATACAAAAATATATATTCAGTACAAGTGTTGGCTACATACACAGCAATAGCATTAAACAGCAAATAACATGTAGAACATACCAAATTTAAAATATCAAACATAACAAGTTTAAAATACCAAGAGTTATACACCATCATTAACATACATAATAACTTCTAAAACAAGCTTCAACATATTTCTTCTAAATTCAATCTTAGCAGCTTCAACATACATATTATCTACCAAATTAACTTCAATCCTACCACTGGTCATCTAGAAAGTTTCAACCTGTGCAACTTTGTACCGGTAAAAAACCATTGTTAGTGTCCAGAAATAAAAGATTACAACAATATATAAGAAAATAACATAGTTTGCCAAAAGTGTAATTTGACCATTGTGAAAATCAATGCTTGTATTCAGGTTATCACCATTTCTAGCATTAATATACATATTTATCTATCCTGCAACGCTGTTGCATACATATTAACCATGTTTGAAAAGAAAAAGAAATCAAAACTTATCAGCAAACTTATAACAATCACCACTTCTACATAAATATTCACCTAACATGATGAGAACGGTCTGATGTGTTCTTGTTGGTTATAACATAACGAGAATAGTCTCCTGCATACATATTCACCTAACAGGCTATGCGAAATGAGCCTCAGAGACCATAACATCACACTTTAAGACGTATCATCTACTAGCTTGCCGAGTGCAATACTCTATATAGAGATAAATTGTTTATTTACACTGTAATACTCTATATAGATACACACCTACTTTTAGATATTGATGTGATTGTTTGTTGATAAGATTTTAAATGTACGTTGTTGTCATATGGGATACGATCATTCACTGGAAGGATTTCCACAAACATATGATATTTTGCATAAGATTCTTAACATCATAAATAAAGTTCAAGGGATATAGTCCATTCTGCAAATTTTAAGTTACGTACTCTTTAAATGCTTGTTACTAATGCCTGCATTACCACAAACAAACGTAAGGTCATTTAATCAATTCATGTGTAATGACTTCGTTTTTTGGATTGTTCAAATCGACAGTGATCCTCAAATAACAACTTAAAAAATCAAAACTATAGATAGTTATTGGGATTAAAATAAGAAAAAGCAGAAAGAATAAAAACAATCACAGAATCTCACAGCAAAAGGACAAAATATAATAAATAAATAATAGTCCATGAAGTTGTTAAAATGTACATTTGATTGTACATTTACAACTTTGTTAACTAACATACAATATACCAATATATGCAGCGGAATAATATAATGAATACGTCAGTTAGGATCCATCTCCATCTTCATCTTCATCTTCATAATTGTGTCTTCATTAACTTAAAACTCAGGCTGACCCGAGCACAAATGAAAAGACAAAAATATTCAGATCAGAACTAAAATGTTCTCATATTAGTTAAATCAAATTCATGTGACAGTGTGAGAGCAATAACTTAAAAGATGTTACGGGTATTTCCATCTCCTAAGGATCCGTTAAACTAGAAACTATATAATACAATACGTTATTATAATACTGTTTATGGTTAAATACAAAATATTCAAATAGAATAAGCGGAATTACCATTATTACCCTTACATCATTTAAACTGTTGTCGTACAGTTTGCATATAACACACCAGTACGTCGATGGATAGCTATGCACCATGATATGACAACATTAAATTAAAATCGTAGGGTGATCGATCAGGATAATATGACAAGGCACACAAGGAATACTCATGTTAGGATTCTACCGATGCACGCCTGGACCGGTGGTAACGCATAGTCGCAACTACAGCCCACCTCGAACAACACTCCCATAATCAAGGGTGGCCACCAATCAAATCACAGAGTAATATATATAGTTCGAAGACATGTGTCCGATAGGAGGTACGACCTCACTTAATCATGGTATAGCACCAGTTTTAGTCATTTTAATTATGACCCAAAGGTCAAGGACATCCATCATTGTTCTCTTTCTTCAAATCCAGCAATCGCCTCCAAATCATCCTACTTCCTTCTGGAACTCCATCGCGTACACAGTTGTTAAAGTGGTTTTCGGTATTGCCAGAGAGTATGACAATATCCGATCTCGGTCTCTTTAACAACCAAACGTTTACTTTTTTCACATCGGTTAGTTCTTTTACATTTCAAAGAGATTCATACTTCATATAAAATATCATATTTTGCTTTATGTTTCAATAGTCGAGATAGAATATTTCATATTCAAATCTCCATTTAAAACAGAACTTAAAATCTTGAAACAATTCCAACTTCAAAATAATTTGAATATTAAAACAGTTTAGATATATAATTGAAATAGTTTGAAAATAAATAATTTTTATTTAAAATAGAATTTTCAGATTTAGTAAAATCAATAGTTAAAATATTAAAATAGTTTATAAAATTAATAGTTAATTATTAAAATGGTTTATTTAAAGTAATTAATAAAAATAAAATAGCTATAAGGTGTTTATAAAGAAAAATAATAATTATTAAAATGGTTTAAATACAATAGTTGGAATTATAATCATTTCTCAAAAAAAACTAACAAACTGGAAATCATATTCTAGTTTCAAATCAATTCGACTAAATTTCAATATCTCAAGTCAAAAAGGCTCAACTTCCCAATATTGTTTCAATATGATTCAAACAATTCGAATTAACAATTCAATTCAAATATTTAAATTTCTATTATAATTGTCAATTTGAATTATTTCAATTTATAAAACCTTGAGTTTACAGTTTAAATATAACTTTAAATCAAGTTAATTTAAATTAAATTTCAAAGATGTATAACAAATTCAATTTCGATAAATTCAGTTTATATTCAATTCATTTTAACTTCAATTTACAACATCAAAATTTTTACTTTATCCTTTATATTTCAAAATCCAACCTTTAAGTTCAAAGGAAATCGATTTATAATACAACAAGTGTAATGTCTTTAAAATAGTATTTCAAGAGTCATGGATAAACGAATTTTATTTTACCAACTGGCGTCCGTATATAATTTTCTATCCTATGGCCAAGTAATACTTAAATTTTAATTTTAGTATTTTGGGAAAGGATATCTATCATTTCAATCCAAATCAAGGTCATAGGTATTTATCATTTCAACCTACGTTCTTAATTTATTTGAATGATTAATCCCGGGTTTATTTGATGCCCGTAACATCTAGGGTAAATGATTAGGATTAATCAACACAAATAATGGTCATATAAAAATCAAGGAGAATAACAGGTAAATTAACACAAATAGACATCAATATGTCGAACATATCAAATCCAAGCCATTCATCACATTAATGTATCAAACAGTCCCATATCTAAAAAAAAATTACTGGTTATCAGATGATGGATTTTAAACTAGTAATAAAATGTCAAATTTTAACATAACTCTAACTGTCAAATTAAATTATCCTATCGATGCTAATTAACATAAATATGCAATTTTAACTACCAAACAACAATCAATACAATCATAAGGTAATTTTAATTTAACAAATAATTGAATGTTTTAGTTAGGTGTGAGTGGGTTTAATCACTCACCTTTGATTTCAAACGAGATCGAAATCCAATTTTTAGCCCAAAATTTTATAGTCTTAGAATTCATCCAAACCTACGCCATCGCGAAGAGCTCGTCAATACGATTCCAACGCAACAAACCGCGAGTCAAACTGACTTCGTATGAAAAAGTTATACATGTTACAAGTTATATGAATCTGAATTTGAATTAAACAAAAAATACTTTCTCACCACAAATGCCACGTCATCCTTCTTCTCTCCCACATAAAACGTCACTACAGCAAATTCAAACCATCCATGTCTAACCCATTCACTTTTCCATGACCACCTATTTATGAATGCCAAACCAATTTCACTATTGTTCTTCTCTTCGCAATCTGCACCACGTCGTCAGCACTTTATCCAACTCGCACCCTACCAACCAAACCCGGCCACCATGCTACAATGTATGGCCTGTGCAGGCATCAACAACTTGTACCACAAAATTCCATCAAAATTTTCCATGTGATGCTATTTACAGTCACAAATCCAAATATGTTATTCACTTCGAGAATTAATCCTTATAATAATCAAAAATCTCAATCCCTAGCGCACTGAAGAAGAAGGTGATCGGCTAATCAGAAGCTGAGTTCAACAAAATGGACATGGATCTCAAGAGAATTAAAGCATGAACTCGAGTAACATAGTTTCATGATTTATAAGAATGTATAAAAGAAGATATGGTTTTTTTATTTTAGCTTGGCTATCAGTTTTCTCTGAAAGAACATAGGGATGGCAGTTTTTTTACTGAACAGAAGAAAACAGAAATGAAAGGATACGAATTGTTTTCATTGAGATAGAAATAGAACTTCGGTTTTAGAAAAAAAAGAAATATTTATTCGCGACCAAAATCTCAACATGATACCCACCATTAATTTAATTCCAAAAATTACTAATTTTAATCCAATTCCAGTATAGTACTTTCGTAAGCCATAGGAATTGATTTACATATATTTTAATCTCAAATTCAATTATTTCCAGAATTCCTTTTTGAACATTAAATTTTAAATTAATCAACTTAATTTATGTATTAGTAATTCGGTGTATATTTAATTGCAATAAATTGGTTTGATTTAATTTCAGTTTTTTTTCATCCAATCTTGAATTTATATATATAATTGTCAATTTTTTTGTTTATATCCTATTACGTTGGTAACTTCCATTTATCGTTTAATGCACAATAACGAAATATTTAATTGCAATCAATTTATTTGTCATACCTTAAATTCAATTAAATCGCATTTAATTTGATATTTACTTTATTATTCCATACATCCTTACATTTTGGTCCAACTTAACGCTTGTTTAAAATCTATTATATCAATCTTCTATAGTTACAAGTTTATTCACCTTAACTGCAGTAACTACGCGCATTATTTAAAATTCATTTCCAATTTATCATCAATGAATTAAATAACAACTGGTTTCCCACACTAATCCATTAATCTATTGTAATTGTTATTTTAAAATTAGTTAAACATTCAGTGTATTCCTTTATACCCTTCTTAATTAATGTTATCATTTACCTTACAATTTATACAAACATAATTTCCAAATATATATATTACAACAAAATGTAAAATACACATTAATCCATATATATATATACATACATACATATATATATATAAACACACACTATGCATTGATTATTTTGCTTCTCATTTAATTATAGGTTATGGTAAAAATTTACAATACTTGTTAATAACAAAATGCCAGCTGTTGTCTAATAGCTTAACACCTGCTCTGCTTAATAAAATTTGTTGAATTCAATGCAGTTAAATGTAGTTTTCGAATTCATTAATATATACATATATATGTATATATATTTTCTATGTAGTTATTATTTTCGCTGTACATCATTGGTTGTTGCTATAACTACAACATCTTTTAATATCAAAATTTCAGTTACTGTCTAAGTAATTGGTAAATATCACTGTTGATTAAATATTCCAGTTTCCATATGTTAATGACATTTTTCGTCAACACCAGGATTATGGTATGTAATGTATGCGTACACGAGATTTGTCTTGGTCACGACTTAGAGTCTCCAGGAAATAATCTTGAATCTGGAATGGGTAAGCTTTTGTGCCATGATGACGACATTATGTATTCCAATAAGATGAAAACATGCTAATGCCTCCCTTGATTTCATGGATGAAAGAATCGCAACATTCGTTAACTTCGATGATTCCCTCGTGTCAGACCTTCCCAAGAGAGGAGTCTGAATCCCGATAGAGATCGGGTTAGGAATTCGTATACGATTTCATTACATCAATGTTTGGGAAGCTTTAGGCTCAACATGAGAATATGGATTAACCATGGCGGCCCCTCAAGGCGAGGAGAAGGGGACTTCATGTTTCCACAAAGTACTCTTCCTCCGCTACCGGAGCAACTTGGTTGATCTCCATCAGAAAGGTTAGTGTTAACTCCCTGTTTCACCATTATGACACTACAAGATTATCAAATCATAAGGTGTATAGAACCCGGAATTATCCATTTATAAATTGCAGATACATTACAAGAATTGATGATTTGCTCCTCCTAAGAATAAAGGAACTAAATTGAGAAATAAGAAGTTCGTCCCGTCTTTATGGGGTTTCTAGGGTCCTATTTATAGAGAATCTAGGGTCTTTTTATCAGTAGGGTGTTGGGCCTGAATGATTCCTGTCGTCCGCTATTTTTCTTGGTTTTGGGCATCTGGCTATCGGTCCTGCTCATGGTGCCGCTTACAGTCCTCGAGTCGAGGCTTTCGGGTGAATAGGGGCCTCCCCCAGATGGAAGGGAGTTTGTTGCCGAGATGGGTTGCGGAGTCGTTTCGAGTTTCTCAGTGGATGCCTCCAAGTGTCGGTCCTTTATTGTAGGCTTTCAGATGTAGTCTTTTGGCTTTATCGTCGGTACTTGGTGGGGCCCTCCCTCGCAATGTATGTGTATATTCGCCGAATCAGAACCGTTGATGTTTAGGTACTAAGTGGATTAGTACAATTAGCATATATCCTTGATTGAGCCTCGGTTTAACCTTCCAGTTTAACTTCCTGGAAGGTAGCTTCTGGTGATACCCATGTTGCTTACGAAGGTAACCCCTTTCGTCACCTATGGGACCATTTTTTTCAGGGGTCGGTTACAGACCATCTTTACGCTCTGGCCCGATACTCTTCCTTTTTAATGCGTTGGCGCTACATCGGTTAATTCAAGGCGGTTAGACCATGTCGGATGACCCTTCATTGATACTTGTAGGTTTCGGGCCCCTTCTTTTAGGAGGGGGTATCAGCCTAAGTTGCTCTCGAATTCTTCATCCCTTCCTTATGTTCATTTGACATCCCTTCACTGTCATCTTGTGCTTGATCATTTTGGTAGTAACATTTTCCTCCCCCTAGTGAAGGGGTGTCTTCGACTTTTCAAGTCAAGCTTCTTTTTCTGGGCTTTCTCCTATTTGTTCGCCAATTACTTTCCAATGCTAAGTTACGCCATATGTCGTACCGAAGAGATTCACTTTTGACGCCTTGTGGAAGAATGAAGTAACCTAGATTCAGGCCTTAATGGAAAATTGAAAACTCTTTCTCACATTGATGTTGAGATGAATACTATCCATACTCAGACAAATCAAGATTAAGGACCCGAATTCACCCAGATTCGGGAACTTAAAGGTTGAAGACTGGGAACCTTTCCTGACAGAGCCGAATCCACCCAGATTCGGGTATTTTAAGATTAAGAACCGGAAACCCTTCCGGCATTAATGAAGAGTCGAATCCACCTAGATTTGGGTATTTTTAAGATTAAGGACCAGAAACTCTTTCGGCATGAATGAAGAGCTGAATCCACCCAGATTTGGGTATTATTAAATTAAGGACTGGAAACCCTTTTGGCATTAATGAAGAGCCGAATCCACCCAGATTCAGATATTTTTAGATTAAGGACCGGAAATCCTTCCGGCATTAATGAAGAGCCGAATCCACCCAGATATGGGTATTTTTAAATTAAGGACCAGAAACCCTTCCGGCATTAATGAAGAGCCAAATCTACCCAGATTCGGTTATTTTTAGATTAAGGACTGGAAACCCTTCCGGCATTAATGAAGAGCCGAATCTACCCAAATTCGAGTATTAGTATAGAGAACCGGAACCCCCTCTGATATTAATAAAGGGAGTATCCCCTTTGGATTTGTTTTGGGAACCGGAGGTTGTACGTGCTTCTTGAGCCTCCCCTTGGGCTTTTGTTGTAAAAGCAAAGGAAGTACGTGCTTTGTTGGCCACTCTTTGGGACTGTGCGTCCGAATCACTTAGCTAGTTTATCCACAAGCAGGGCCCAAGGACTTACCTGTCCTCCCTCTAGGGAGTGCCTTATCCTGACCATCGTAGGCAATGTTAAGGGCTTAGAAACTTAGACTGGGACATCGGAGGCACAGAACTAAGGTTTTTTCTTTTGACGCTCAACACGGGCCATCGTAGGCACTGATAGAGGCTTATACGCCACGCCCCTCCAAGGGGTGCCCTATCCTGACTATCGTAGGCAATGATAGGGATTCTTACTAACTTGTTTGAACATAAGCAGAGGTAGGACGTGCTCTTCTGCGAGTCGAGGTAGGAAATGCTTAGTTCGAGCAGAGGCAGGGCGTACTCTTCTACGAGCAGAGGCAGGGCATACTAATTTTTAGATGCACCGTCACGACCATCTCTGGTGTGAAACGGAGGATTACGCTTTAGATGCTTTAACCTTGCCCCCTCTGGTTTGGGCAAGGAGAAAGACTAAAACAATCATCCCCCTCTGGGGCATGCCTCGCCCTGTCCAATTTGGCGATGACGAGGGATTCATCCTTTTTCCAGCTCGTCCCCTTTTGGGTTTCTCACGAGCTACTAGGAGGATTTCCATGCCCTTAACTGTATGATTATTTCTTGAGGAAAAGATCTTTTCCTCTATTCTTTTATGGTTGAGAAATATGGCCTCAAATGTTCCAAGTTCCATGTCCTTGGAACAAGATCGCCGTTGGGTTTGCATAGCCGATATGTGCCGGGTATGACTTCTTGATGGACAATTAGGGGTCCTTCCCAATTTGGACCGAGAGGACCATCAGTTGGATTTTTGGTGTTAGCCATTACTTTGCGCAATACTAATTCACCCTTAGTGAAGGTTCTAGCTTTGACCTTTGAATTTTAATATTTTGTGATCCTTCTTTGGGATTCAGCGGTATTGATTGCAGCCTCATCCCTTAGTCCATGTATCAAGTTTAGTGATTCTTTTCTCAACTCCTGATTATGATCAAATGCATATGCTACCCTTCTATGTGATGGAATTTCGATCTCAACCGGTTGCATAGCTTCGCATCCATATGTCAGGGAAAAGGATACGTGTCCTGTAGCTGTTTTGGTAGAAGTTCTGTAAGCCAATAGCAATAGAGGCAAATCCTCTGCCCAATTTCCTTTAGCCTGATTTAGGCGTTTCTTAAGGATTGTCTTAATGCTATTATTTGCGGCTTCCACAGCTCCATTAGCTTTTGTGTGGGCTACTAAGGAGAAACTTTTAGTGATTCCCTTTTTCTCACAGAATCAGGTGAACTCTTCACTCTCGAATTGTGTTCCGTTGTCTAATATGATCTTATGTGGGATTCCGAAGCAGGTAACAATATTCTTTATTACGAATCTTAATACCTTTTTGGATGTGATAACCGGAAGGGGATCCGCCTCCATCCACTTGGTGAAGTAGTCGATAGCTACTACCACATATCTAGCTCCTCCCTTGGCGGGTGGTAAGCACCCGATTAAATCTATCCCTCATATGTCAAAAGGTCAGGAGCTTGATATAGTGATTAGGTCGCTGGGAAGACGTCGTGGCACCTTAAAGTACCTCTGATATTTATTGCATCTCTTGACGTACTCAACCACTTGACTAACCATGCACAGCCAATAATAAGCTTGTCGCATGACTTTTTTAGCTAGTTTAACCCCATTGGAATGGTTCCCGCACCATCCTTCATGAGCTTCTTTTAATAGGCTGAGTCCATCTTCGAAACCTACACACATTAAATAAGGAAGTGAATGTCCCTTTTTATAAGGTACGCCGTCCATGATCACGAATGTGGGAGCTTGGTGTTTTATCTTTCTTGCATCTTACTTACTAAGGGGTAACGGCCTCCTTAGGAGGTAGTCCTCTATGGGAGTCATCCACTTAGTTTCCTGTTGGTGGCGTGTTTCTGTTATAGGGATTCCCTCTCGAAGTTTCCTTCTCGGTCTTCTCGGTCTCCCCTTCTTAAGGCTTGGGATCTAGTCAAAGCCAATAATTCTTTTCCCATTTCCGATTCTTCCTGTTCGATGTCGGGCACCTCCTAATATCCTATCGGCACTATTCAGGTTTCGAGGGCTCCTTGGGAGCAGGCTAATTTGGCTAGCGAATCCGCCTGGCTATTCTCCTCACGGGTTATTTGATGAACTGAGAAGTCCTTAAACAGGGAAAGCATCTTTATTACCTTCTTCATGTATAAGATGAGCCGCTTGTCTTTGGTTTGATATGTCTGTTTTATTTGGTTTACCATTAATTGCGAGTCGCTGAAGATTTTTATCCTCAGTATCTTCAACTGTATTGCCAGATTCAGACCAGGTATCATGGATTCATATTCAACCACATTGTTGGTTTCCGAGAACCCTAACTTCCTGGTGTAGTGCAAGTAATGTCCGGCAGGGGTGATTATAATGTAACCTGCCCTTGCTCCCTGCTCGTTGGAAGCTCCATCTACAAAGAGTTTCCATTTGGTTTTTGAGTCATTTTCTTTAATCGACTGTTCTGAAATGAAGTTCGTGCACTCGTTCACGAAATTTGCGAGAACTTTCCCTTTGATTGCTGTTGAAGGATGGAACTCAATTTCATATTGGCTAAGCTTAATACCCCATTTAATTAGCCTCTCCGAGGTCTCCGGTTTGCTGAACACTTGTTTGAGCGGGAAGCTAGTTAAAACTTTAATAGGGTGTGCTTGGAAATAACCTTTGAGCTTTCGTGTATCAACCCGGATTTTCGGAACCAATTTAAATTTTTTATTTTAGCTAATCTAAAGAATTTTATATATTTAAAATGATTTATTTTAAATAATGACAATTAAAAATTTATTTAAATCGAAGTTAGAATGAATAATTTTTTTAATTATAAAACGAGCCTGAAATGGCACGGTAGTTTGAAAATTCGATTTCAAATTTCAAATGAATGTACAGGATTCAAAATAAATCGGATTTCAGTAATACCAAAAATATTTAAATCTGTTTAATTATATCTTTCTAATGAATGTAAGAAACTGAGATTTCATAATATAAATTGAAAGTTATGTCCAGTTTAAAATTTAAAATAGTCGCTATGGAATTTATATATTTTTTAATATAATATATAGCCCTTAAAAATAGTCATTTTGCAAATGACCTCCGTTTTCGACGAAACCACTTTTATTGGATCCAGGATGTCAAATTATTGTTAGGTTTCAAATTTCATAATTTTTGGAGTTAATATGTGAGCGTAGTAAATTTAAATGTGTTTGGTAATTTAAATTTGAATTGGATCGACCAAAAAATGACCATTCTTCAAATGGTCTCCAAATTCAACGAAATTAGTTTAGTTAGGACCATATAGTCAAAACATAGCTAGATTTATTTTTCGGGAATTTTTGGAGTCAGTATATGGCCCCGGTAAATTAAAATGTACGTTCAAATTCAATTTATATTGATTATATTTTAATTTAAAGAAAACCTAATCGAAATGATAGAATTGGCTTATGAAACATATCCCATTGTGTCCAGAATGGGGGTATTTAGCTAGGCGCGACATTCGTTGAGTTAAATTTGGAGTTCAAACACGAAAATTTATAATAAAGTAATTAACAGAATTAAATAATATTAAAAAAAATTATAAAAGGTAAAAAAAATCTCAAACCCTAGCTTATCAACTAAACCCGCCGCCGCCCTCTGATTTCAGCGATCAGGAAGCTTAAAACAAAATCAATAAAATCCCATAATCCGCCAACCAATTCAAGAAATTTATTAAACAACATTGTAGAGATTTTAGCCCTCTTCAATTCCATATAAATATGATATAGTATCGTTTGGAGTTGAGATCGAATTTTGGGCTGAAATAGCCGAATTTCGAATGGATTTTCTGGTCAACGTAGGAGGCTGAGCTCCACCGGTCTTAGGGCGGAGGTGCGCCACCAGTAGGGCTCTGATGTGGTGGTGTGTGATCGACTCCAGGTGCCTAGGTTTGTGTTCGGGTGTGGGTTTCTGTTTCAAGCGATTTGGGTTTAAACGTAAAACCTGGAATACGAGAACGAAGAAGAAGGCAACGTTAGGGTTAAGTGTTATTAAATTAATATTAATTAAAATTAGAGTTATTTAATTATTAAATTAAAATGTCCAATGTTTATAATACCATAACTCTTCCATACAATATCAGAATCGAAAGAAATCAGTTGCATTGGATTCACAACGACGAGGACTACATTTCAGAATAGGCCAGAACTGAAACGGGGCAAATTAAAATTTCAGGCAAATTCAAATCAAAACAAAACAGAAATTCAGAAATAAAAGAATGGAGGAGTGCGAAGGACTGTGAGAACTCTCTCACACTCAATTTAATTTACAGTTATTATATACTAGGTTACATAGGGGCTTAGAAGCCCCCGACACTATTTTCTTGTACATACCAGTTGATTGTTTGTTTGGATTGTGATTGGATTGCCATGTATTGATATTGTTGTATATAAAAATTATTTATATAATATATATATATAAATTATCATGAAATAAAATAAAATAAATATTCATTTACAAACTGGACGGTTTGTTTATGTACACTTATTTATCTGATATTGATTGGGATGATAAATTTTACACATCACCCAACTGCTCAAATAATAAATAGTATTTGTTGTTTGAAAACCCCACATGGGTATTGGGATAGTATTTGACATACATTAATCCAATAATTAGTGGTACGTTAATCGATGAGTTGACAGGCTGTATAAGCGTTATTTATTTATTTTAATGCTTATACGGTTGTAAAATGCACTCTGGATGTTGTTTGAATTTTTAATGATTGTTTATCATTATTGTTGTATACACACGACATATGAAATCCATATAACAGAAATTTTTTGGTAATTGATTGAGTCTGACTCCAGTTAAAAATTAACAAATATTTTAAAATAATATTCAGTGAATATTAAAATGTGAAGCCGTGTTAAGTAGTTAAATGCCATTTTAACACGAACGACATTTTCTGTCGATTTTATTTATTTTATAATGAATATCGAAAAGTGATTTCAAAATATGGTATTTTGAAAATATTACCATTTTAATATTATAATGATAAGGAATACTCAATTTTGATTTAAATTTGAAAATGAAATGGAAATCGTATTAAAATGAATTTAAAACGAATTTATATTGGAATATTCAATTTTGATCTAAATTTGAATATGAAATGGAAATCGTTTTAAAATGATTTTAAAATGAATTTATAATGGAATATTCAATTTTGATTTAAATTTGAAAATGAAATGGAAATCGTTTTAAAATGAATTTAAAACGAATTCATAATGGAATATTCAATTTTGATTTAAATTTGAAAAGGAAAACGAAATTGTTTTAAAATGAATTTAAAACGAATTTATAAAGGAATATTCAATTTTGATTTAAAATTGAATTTGAAGTGGAAATCATTTTTAAAATGAATTTAAAACGAATTTATAAAGGAATATTCGATTTTGATTTAAAATTGAATTTGAAGTGGAAATCGTTTTTGAAATGAATTTGAAGTGGAAATCGTTTTTAAAATGAATTTAAAAAGAATTTATAAAGGAATATTCAATTTTGATTTAAAATTGAATTTGAAGTGGAAATCGTTTTTAAAATGAATTTAAAACGAATTTATAAAGGAATATTCAATTTTGATTAAAATTTGAAATGGAAGTGGAAATCGTTTTTAAAACGAATTTATAACGATTTATAAAATTCGTTTTAAATGGAAATCGACGATCTATATTATATATATATATATATATATATATATATATATATTATAATGGCCTGAATAGAACGCGCCACGCAGCGACCGTTCGCGAATTTTGACCATTTACTTCAAACTGATGTTACGGGAGATCCGACCGTCGGATTCTCCTAAAACTGGAACCATTAGTTTCGTATTGAAAAGAGCTTTCCAATGAAAGCAAGAGATTTGAAATATAATGGTTGGATTTTAATATATGTCCAAATCAATTTCAGAAAAGGTCGTTATGGATGCAGTTATATAGCCGTTATTGGAAACCAATTGTATGGGCAATAATAAAATTATTAAAAATATGGAAAAATTATGTAAAATCATAATAAAATATTTGGAAAAATTTTGGATCAAAAATTCCAGTTTTGAAAAGATAAATATATATTTTTATCGAAATGAACTAGTTATTAACTAAAATATTAATCCAATTAATTTTGGAAATAAATAAAGTGGATTTGAAAATGGTTTTAAAATAACCAAAACTTTTCCAATGAATAAATTGGAATGGATTTGGGTGAAATAATCTTTGGAGTATTTCGATAATGGATTCCGTGATTATACGGATATTGTGGAGGAATATATATATATATATATATATATATATATATATATATATATATGTATATATATATACTGATATTCCCAATACGATATTGGTTGGTTTCAGAATTTGATATTGAATATAAGCCGATATAATTTCAATTCAGAGCCTTGTATTTGATATCAAATTGGATTTTGGGTTTGTCGTGAACGGTGTCTTAAATAACATTGTACTTAAACCCAGTTGAGAAAAGAATAAATCTTTTAATTAAGATTTATGGAATTTTACCAATTAATTAATATTTAATTGGATTGATTTTGGGTTTGTCGTGAATGGGGTCTTCATTAACACTGTTCTTTAACCCAGTTGATAAAAGAATAAATCTTTAAAATAAGATTTAGTGAAGTTTTCCAATTAATTAATATTTAATTGGAATTGAATAATAGAATTGGATTTTGGGTTTATCGTGAACGGTGTTTTAAATAACACTTATTCTTTAACCCAATTAACAATGAAGGATATGATTTGGAATTTGTAATCTTTTAATTAAGATTAATGGAAATTTTCCAAAGTGGAGATTTCCAATTTAATATACTAAATTGTAATTGGATGGAATTCGATTTGGTAATAATCGAGATGAGCTTCTGTGGAGGAAGACTGTTAATATATATGGAATTTAAAAGGCTTCGTCGTTATTCCATTTATATTATTAGTCGAATACGGAAATTGATATCGTTTATATATTGATCTGTTTTCCACGAAGATTCCATAATTAATGGAATTTTATTTTGGGTTTATCGTGAACTATGTTTTAAATGATATTGGTTCTTTAACCCAGTTAAAGACAGGATTTCATGCCTAACATTGTATTTTATATTGTATTCGTAGATCTCTGCTGAATATATATCTGTTTGGTGGCGGAGAATTTATTCTATTGCTTAACACCTGTTACGACCTGCAAGAATTCGACGCCCAAATTCTGACAATAATACATAAATCCCGTATTACTTGCCAAACTCAAGTATTGAAAACACATAACGTTAATAGAAAGAGATTAGAGGGTGAGATAAGAATGAAAGAATTATTAGAATAGAAGAAGCAGACGGGACACACGACATAGAGTCTCACGTCGCAGAGGAACAAAACATAATATAGAAATAAATCTTTGTTGAGAGCTTTAAAAATACTTACAATCATCAGAGTACATCACACATCTGGATAGTTATAATACCATGTCCTCATATACAACACACAACGGAATAACACTAAATATCATACATGTGAACATCTCCAGCTCGTCTCTTCACAGTATTCGATAACCTAAACCTGTACGACCCGGTCTACCCCGAGCATTACAAACGCACGGATCAGTCTGGTGAACCAGAGTGAGAAAAACACACTAAGTTTATAGGTATCATCCAACTTGATTTTAAAGTTAAAATCTTTTTGAAAGAAAGGATAATAGTAAGATCAAATTCATACATAAATACCGATGGTTTTTTACCTTACTATAACCCAAAACATTTTTGAAATCAATATATTTTCTGATATTATAATAATGTCTAATGTCAAGTAAATAACAATCTACCAGAACGCTTGCATCTCACGCTCTACATATATAGTATACGATCAAAACCGCGGAATCTTATTGGAGAATGGATTTCCAACTATGGCAGGATATGGGACCACCTTCTGACAATGTACCTCTGGAGATAAATACATTGGGGATTCAACAAGAACGTCTTGCAACCCCGGCTAAACATGATCGGCCCCTCACTTCGCTTGAGAGTACTGAATATATCATTACCACGGTTGGGGGCCAGCCAACCGAACCGATAGCATACAAATAAAATAAAGGGACAACCGAAGGCATTTAATTTCACCAGATCAGGTAATGATATACCCATTTGATGGGTGCAACCCACATAGCCATGCGACTTACCCGATTTTATATCATTTCCCGGTTGAAGAGGCTTGAGGTCATAATTAATTAATTAATTAATTACTGTACCTTTATTATTTTAGAACATTTGGCCACTATTCACTTTGAATGCCACATTGTCAAACTTGTCAAATCATAAATTGGTTTCTCTAATACCAAGGGTATAAGGCTATGAGAAACGAATTCCTTCGCCACCAAACAAAGCCTTGAAGAGATTAATCATATGACCTGTTAGGCATACTCTATCAGACATTTGTCCATATAAGTTGTCCTGGGACTGGACAAACTGAAGGCACCCTCCTACTACATCCTTATGGATTAGTAGCGACAGTCCTTACAATCTGTATATTCCAACCATGATCGAATCATGTCAAAATACCTCTGCGTCGCAACACAGAGAAAATTCGGCAAGTAATCCTTCCACTTATGAAGATCCCCGGTCTTCAATTGCTCCATCTTCTATCTTCAACATTATGTATTTGCTGGTCAGAATGGATTTCGAATATAAACTTGATCCCGATCTTTCCGTACCAACAATCGTATAGGTCAGGTTGTATAGTCAGTGATTTAACTATCAAATAATAATTGTGTAAATAACATGAGTTCACTGATTCAGTACTTGGCATTATTTGGCCTTTACTTAAAAACAATTAACGAATGTTAATTTAAAGCTCTTTAAAATATTTTGATATTACGAATATTACTTTCATTTATTATTCTTAAATTAATTTCAGAACTAATGTAATTTAATACTTAGGAAAAATCCCATAATCATATCCAACTTCTTATTTTACTAACAATTTCAAAACAATACCCATTAGCCATTATTGGAAAAAATCAATTCATCTTATCCTTCATAAAATAACATTACGAAATCACTTTTGTTTCATTATTTGAAAACAACAACTAATCCTTATTCTTTTCGAATAAACCCATTTCAACACTTTACTTTTCATTTTCTTTTCCTTGAAAATACTGTCACAATATCTCAATCTCCTTTATTCCTTTTACTTCGAGAGTATCAATATATATATATATATATATATCCTCAAATTTCTCCATTTCTATTACTTTCGAAATTTTGTCTTATATTATTAAATCTTGTCATTTCCGTTACTTTGGGAATCTCATTATATTCTCAAATCTCGCAATTTATGTTGCGTTATCATTTTTCATCTGGAAATGATCTTAACCTCTTTTCCATTACAACCAATATCATTCTCAGATAATCCTGAAGTCATTCAAGTTGGGGTATTTATTTACCTCTCAGACCTTAATTAACAACATTCTTATCTTTAGACAGATATGAGTTGTAATTCAAAACTGATATTTATTCTAATATCAAATCAAATTTCATCTAGCCAATTTACTTAAATTATGATTTATAAAACTTCTTACCTTTTTAAAATATCTCTTTTTAAATACAACTTATTTTTACTTAATATGTTGATTAAGTAATTATTTAATAAAATCACTTCTCAATCTTAACTTCTTTCAAAGCATCCATTATATAACTAGAATTTATTATTACTACACCCCTTTTAAAATCCTTTACCAAATTCAATTACAAATTCCTTTTAATTGTATACTTCTGGAAATCTCATTTCAATTCTAACCATTTTACTTAATTCCATTATTAAGTATCACCAATTCAAATCAAGCTTTGACTTCTCGTTTACTTTCATAAACTTTGTTTCTAAATCTCTGGTTTAAATAAAACCCTTCTTATCTTGAGTTCCCTTTTCCTTCATATTTCAAATATTGAGTAAACATTTATTTAAACCATCGTATTGGCTTATAATTCCTTTCATAACATTGTTATAAAAATCGTTTATAACTCTCTTTCATAATTCAACCACATTCCACTTCAGAAACAGTTACTTACTTAAATGCATTTCATTTAAGAAGTAATTACTCAAATTATTATTTATTAAAATAATAATTTACTTCATTATTAACTTGAATTAGTATAAAATTTCTTTTTAAAATGTTATTCAAGTTAAACAACTATATTCTAAATTATTTCATTTCTAATTGGCACAAACTAGTTTAACTAAATAGTTGGTTTCAATTAAACTAGTTGACTGGGTTAACTCTAAAACATGATTAACTCATTGATCAACTTTAACTCGTCTCTTCATTTAAATTAATTAATGATTTAGTTTAAATAACCTCATTTAAATTAATAAATTAATTTAAATAAACATCACTACTTCGATTAATATTAAATAAATAATAATATAATTCTATTTTAATTGTTTCTTAAAACAATTAATCTCACCTACAAATCCTTACATTAATTAAGATGAGGCCCGTGCTCCGCACACGGCTGATTTCCCTTTTTATAAACATCATTTTTAAATAATATATCAAAAAATTTATATTCAGTTATAAAATAAATTTCATAACCTCATTTTTATATTGATTTACCTAGCTGTAAATTAATATTTCAAACGATTGATTTATCGGCTAACTGCTGCCAATTACTCAACCAATACTGCCCATTGGTTAAAACTAAACAGTTTGTTGAATTTCAAGTCAACAGTCAACAATCAAATCAATCATCCAAACAGATGGATTTAAACAGTCCATATAATGATAATATGAAAATAAATAACATCTAATATATTTGAGGAATCCGGTTAGATTCCACCAACCTGTTCTTCTATGCATTCAAATGGTTACTTCACATGATATCATTAAATTCAATTTTACTGATTTAATTCTAAAACAGTAAAATAGCAGCACTTTAATATCAATCAATATATTTAACACTAACAAACAATTCATTAAATTAAACACGATTATTTTATAACCGTGACCAACAAGGTAAGTTACCTTCATTGGGTCCAATCATTAAAATAACGATTTGGTATTTCATTGAAATTAAACAACGTTCAATTTCATTGGTGTAACCAATATATGAATACATATAACAGACAATCAAACGTAAGCAACCATAGAAATCATTAGCAATCATAACACACAATTATAAAACCCAACTTATATAAAATATAAGTGGGAAATACTAAGTGAGTTTAACTCACTTTGTTTAAACAGCTCATTTCAATTAAATTAAAAAGTTGTTTAATTTAATTAAAATTCAAGTTGATTCCAATTCCATCCATTTTTGTTTCATGATGTTGTGCTTGTCAATGCGAGTCCAACGTATCTTGAATCGCTAAATTCTGACAATATATAGACAATTTATTAATAGTTTAAGGTTAAGATAATTTAATCAATAATTAACTCTATATCAATTATCATTATAAACTAATTATATTATATTATAAACTGAAGTTGACCCTTTTATCTTTATTTTGTATTCGCTCCAGCTACGGACATCTCCAAACAGGCCAGCAAAATTATATAATTCGGTCAATATAATTTAATTGATAATTTATTATTCTTAATCACAAATTATTAACCTTAATTTAAAACTAGTTACCCTTATTTCAGAATTACACAAACCGAATATTTTGAAAGTCTGCAGGCCGATCATTTCTTGAGTCTGAAAACAAGGGTCTATCAACATATTTTTACTGTAGCCTTTATTTCCGATCACTCCCAACTTTATTCTTCAATCTAAACATTAAACAAGTTCCAGATTAATTATCATCTCTAAGTAAAAGGTTTAATCTTTAATTATATTATTTATTCATTAGAAGTTACTGTCGAATGCTTTGCTTTGGATTCTTGCTCACAACATTGCTTCATTTAGAACCCTCATCCTCATAGTCTTCTGAAAACCATGATGCCACTACAGCCTCAACTTCGAGCCGCCAAGTATCGATCGATCCCCCCCATCGGAACCCTATCTGAGTTAACCGAAAGAAGCGTCGTAGCCCTTTGGACCCACGCAAGAAGCCTCGCTCAACCCAATCTCTCAGTCTGTCTGCACCAAGTCCAAGAACCTCTGCACTCTAATTTGACCGCCGAATCATGATCCAAGATGACCAGCACACACAGCAATGCATCACCGACGATCACCTTAGCTCCGATGTCACCTGACGTGCTCCATCATCGGTTATCTGACTTCGTACATTGTGGCTTTGAGGCCAAATCTCGACCGTCTTAGTGAATTAAATTCCGTCTCTGCCGATGGTCAGAGAGATCACACCAAGTTTGATAAACTTGCAGAAGAACATTTTCGGAAATATTTGGTGGATCAAGAGATTATATGAGAAGAAGGATCAAAGTTTTTGGTTGCTAAAATCTGGTGAAGGCGGGTTTGTAATGCAGTTGACCACAGCACAATTTTTTGACCAAAATTAGGGTTAACAGATGGTGTTGGCTATTTATAAGGGGTGTGAATTAATATAATATTATATATTAAACTTCGCAGTGAAGTAAGAAGCAAATATCATTACAAATGACTTTCGTTTTTCAATAAAAATGCTAATCCTAGCATAAAAAAATATTCCGGACCCAATAGGATAGATTTTGTCGAATTCCGAGGTCGTCTGTGAAAAGTCCTTTATAAATATCGATGAAAAATCAAGTGTTCAAAATTCCTATAATTAGAGAAAAAATCAGAAAAATACGAGACCTTGACATTTTACTAGACGACTTCCTAACGGATCCAATGAATCTTTTTTTGTTAAATTTGGAGTTTGTTTGACTAGTCGTTTATTCATTAAAAGTTACCCATGTCTAAATTGTATAAACAATTAAATAGAAACAGAGACATTTTTTGGCTACCGAAGTCACATATGATATCGGTTTGCCACGAAATTTTATTTTCTGACAATAATTTAACGATACGGTCCTAATGAAACTAATTTCATCGAAAACGGACACTGTTCGCAAAAATGGCTATTTTTAACGCTTATGTAATATTAATAAAATATTAGATAAATTCCAAATTAATTCAATTAAATAATAATAAATTATTACTATCATATATATCTAAACAGAATATATATACAACTTCAAATATAAATTATACAACTCGATATCGTCAATTTTGAGTTAAATTTTTTTAATTATATTAAAATCCTTATAAATATATTAAATAAATGTTATATTTTAATAATGATTTCCATAGCGACTATTTTAAAATTTGAACATAACGTAACTAATAATCTATAACACGAAATCTGGACTTTTTTCTTTTGTATGAAAATTATAATAAACAAGATCCCACCGTTACTTTTTTTCATCTAAATCCGACTTAAAACGGATTCTGTTCATCCAGTCAAAGTTCAAAACCCCATATTACAAATTATAGTGCCATTTCGAGCTCGTTTATAATTAAATAAAAATTTTATATATATTTAATCATTGGTTTATTAATGAATTCAATATTAATATTCCAAATATAATATTTAAAATAATAAAATATATTAAATATCTAATCACCAAAAATATGGGACATTACATTCTTCCCGCCTTAAATGAATTTCATCCCCGAAATTGCTAAGGTAAGAAAAATGTTACAACCCATTAAATTTCTAAAATCTGATTTAATATAAGTCAAAAGCCAATTTATTATCAATATAAATTTCCAAAAATATCGAAAAAAATTCTAACACTTCAAAAATTTTGGAAAAATTCGGTAGAGTCTCCCCTATACGGAGTGACATCTGTGATATCGCAGGAACAAATAATATATATACATCAAACCACATGGTCGGAAAACAAAATTCAAAACCCAAAAATTCGTATTTTCGCGTAGGCGTACCTTATGCGAGCGCTACTGAGTATATTACTCAATTTATTGCAATCAAGACATATCCCCATAGCTTTCGGCTACCTGTACTCAACTCTGTTCAACATATAAGTAACATATATGTGAAATTTCAATAATACTTCATTAATCCACATTCTAACTAAACCAATCTCCAAAATCAACGGTATGACATTCTTCATATGCAATTACAGGGTTAACACATTCATATCTAATTCATATGCGGTTTCATTTCAGTTTATTACTTTGGAGTTAATTTCTCTTGGTTTCCAACTCATTCATCTCCATTAAACTGGTGATTAATTTATTCAAACAATATATCATCCAATAACAACAATTCACAATCATTAATAAATACACAACTAGATCAATTAATCAACCGAATTTACATTTCATATTAATATTTACTTATATTCACATGGGTTTAATATCATTCGATTTATATCAAATTGATTTCCATTTTGTTTTTATTAGTACGATCTCCTAATTCGAAATTTATTCAATCCCATAAACTTATGTATATAGGAAATTTGACCTTTAATTCACATATGTTCTTGCTTAACTCAAGTTAAATCTCCATTTCAAATGATTCGTTTTAATTTCAAATTAAACTTCTCATTTACTATTTCATATGGAAATATTCTTTGGTTACATTAAACCATCTCAAATTTTAGTTCTATTTGAATTCCATTCAAATAAATCAACCAAATAACCAAACCAGTATCTCAATAATTTGGTAAAATTATTTCCTTTCTAAATATAAATATATTTTGGATAAAATTATTTCATTTAACCTCTTTATAGAACAATATTGTTTCAATTCCCAGTTCAATGCTTCTCAACACTTGAACTGATCGAATAACACAATACAAAACATTTGTATATAAAGTTTACAAATATGCTCTCATATATATACACACACACACACACAACACCAACAACTCAATCTAGGGTATTGCTAAAGCCATCTCTATCGAGTTACACCACAGAGCCAAGGTTATTACTAAACCAATAGATCTGATACCATTGTAATGACCCATAAGAATTCGACGCCCGAATTCTGACAATAATACATAAATCCCGTATTACTTGCCAAACTCAAGCATCGAAAACACAGAACGTTAATAGAAAGAGATTAGAGGGTGAGATAAGAAAGAAAGAATTATTAGTATAGAAGAAGAAGAAGGGACACACAACACAGAGTCTCACATCACAGCGGAACAAAATATAATATAGAAATAAATCTTTGTTGAGTGCTTTAAAAATACTTACAATCATCAGAGTACATCACACATCTGGACAGTTATAGTATCCTGTCCTGATATACAACACACAGTGGAATAACACTAAATATCATACGTTTGAACATCTTCAGCTCGTCTCTTCACAGCATTTGGTTACCAAAACCTGTACGACCCGGTCTAACCCGAGCATTACAAACGCATGGATCAGTCTGGTGAATCAAAGTGAGAAAAACACACTAAGTTTATAGGTACCATCCAACTTGATTTTAAAGTGAAAATCTTTTTGAAAGAAAGGATAATAGTAAGACCAAATCCACACATAAATACAGACATTTTTTGCCTTACTATAACCAAAAACATTTTTGAAATCAACATATTTTCTGATATTATGATAATGTCTAATATCAAGTAAATAGCATTCTAGCAGAATGCTTGCATCCCATGCTCTACATATATAGTATACAATCAAAACTGTGGGCTCTTATTAGAGAATGGATTTCCAACTATGCCAAGGTACGGGACCACCTTCCGACAATGTACCTCTGGAGATGAATACATTGGGGATTCAACAAGAACATCTTGCAACCCCGGATAAACATGACTGGTCCCTCACTTCGCTTGAGAGTACCGAATATATCGTTACCACGGTTGGGGGCTAGACAACCGAACCGATCAAAGGGTATAAGGCTAAGAGAAACTAATTCCTCTGCCACCAAACAAAGTCTTGAAGAGAACAATCATATGACCTGTTAGGCATACTCTATCAGACATTCGTCCATATAAGTTGTCCTGGGACTGGACAAACCGAAGGCACCCTCCTACCACATCCTTATGGATTAGTAGTGAGTAGTCTTTGCAATCCGTAGATTCCAACCACGACTGAATCACGTCAGAATATCTCTACGTTGCAACACAGAGAATATTTGACAAGTAATCCTTTCGCGTATAAAGATCCCCAGTCTTCAATTGATCCATCTTCTATCTGTAATGTTATGTATTTACTGGTCGGAATGGTTTTCGAATATAAAATCGATTCCGGTCTTTCCGTACCAACAATCGTATAGGTCAGGTTTGATAGTCGGTGATTTAACTATCAAATAATAATTGTGTAAATAACATGAGTTCATTGATTCAGTACTAGCCATTATTTGGCCTTTACTTAAAAACAATTAACGAATGTTAATTTGAAACTCTTAAAAATATTTCGATATTACGAATATTACTCTCATTTATTATTCTTAAATTAATTTCAGAACTAATGTAATTTAATACTTAGGAAAAATCCCATAATCATATCCAACTTCTTATTTTACTAACAATTTCAAAACATTACCCATTAGCCATTATTGGAAAAATCAATTCATCTTATCCTTCGTAAAATAACATTACGAAATCTCTTTTGTTTCATTATTTGAAAACAACAACTAATCCTTATTCTTTCGAATAAACCCATTTCAACACTTTACTTTTCATTTTCTTTTCCTTGAAAATACTGTCATAATTTCTCAATCTCCTTTTATTCCTTTTACTTTGGGAGTATCATTATATATATATATATAAATATATATGTATGTATGTCCTCAAATTTCTCCATTTCCATTACTTTGGAAATTTCATTTTGTATTATTAAATCTTGTCATTTCCGTTACTTTGGAAATCTCATTATATTCTCAAATCTCACAATTTACGTTGCGTTATCATTTCTCATCTAGAAATGTTATTAACCTCTTTTCCATTACAACTAATATCATTCTCAGATAATCTTGAATTTATTCAAGTTGGGGTATTTATTTACCTTTCAGACCTTAATTAGCAACGTTCTTTTCTTTAGACAGATATGAGTTGTAATTCAAAAACTGATATTTATTTTAATATCAAATCAAATCTCATCTAGCCAATTTACTCAAATTATGACTTATAAAACTTCTTACCTTTTTAAAATATCTCTTTTTAAATACAACTTATTTTTATTTAATATGTTGATTAAGTAATTATTTAATAAAATCACTTCTTAATCTTAACTTCTTCAAAGAATTCATTCTATAAGTAGAATTTATTATTACTAAACCCTTTTTAAAATCCTTTACCAAACTCAATTACAAATCCTTTTTAATTGTTTCCCTTTGGAAATCTCTTTTCACTTCTAACCATTTTACTTATTTCCATTATTAAGTGCCCCCAGTTCAAATCTTGCTTTGACTTCTCATTTACTTTCAGAAACTTTGTTTCTAATTCTCTAGTTTAAATAATACCCTTCTTATCTTAAATTCTCTTTTCCTACATATTTCAAATGTTGAGTAAACATTTATTTAAACCATCGTATGCGCTTATAATTCTTTTTATAACTTTGTTATAAAAATCATGTATAACTCTCTTTCAAAATTCAACCACATTCCATTTCAGAAACAGTTACTTACTTAAATGTATTTCATTTAAGAAGTAATTACTCAAATTATTATTTATTAAAATAATAATTTACTTCATTATTAACTTGAATTAGTATAAAATTCCTTTTTAAAATCTTATTCAAGTTAAACAACCATACTCTAAATTATTTCATTTCTAATTGACACAAACTAATTTAAATAAATAATTGGTATCAATTAAACCAGTTGATTTGGTCAACTCTAAAACATGATTAACTCATTTATCAACTTTAACTCGTATCTTCATTTAAATTAATTAATGAATTAATTTAAATAACCTAATTTAAATTAATAAATTAATTTAAATAAACAACATTACTTCAATTAATATTAAATAAATAATAGTATAATTCCATTTTATTTGTTTCTTAAAACAATTAAACTCACTTGTAAATCCTTACATTAATTAAGATGAGGCACGTGCTCCACACACGGCATATTTCCCTTTTTATAAACTTCATTTTTGAATAATATATTTAAAAATCTATATTAAGTTATAAAATAAATTTCATAACCTCATTTTTATATCGATTTACCTGACGGTAAATTAATATTTCAAACGATTGATTTATCGGCCAACTGCTGCCAATTACTCAACCAATACTACCCCTTCATTAAAACTAAACAATTTGCTGAATTTCAAGTCAATGGTCAACAATCAAATCAATCATCCAAACAGATGGGTTTAAACAGTACATATAATGATAGTATGAAAATAAATAACATCTAATATATTTGAGGAATCTGGTTAGATTCCTCCAACCTGTTCTTCTATGCATTCAAATGGTTACTTCACATGATATCATTAAATTCAATTTTACTGATTTAATTCTAAAACAGTAAAATAGTAGCACTTTAATATCAAGCAATATATTTAACACTAACAAACAATTCAGACCATTCAAACAATTCATTAAATTAAACATGATTATTGTATAACCGTGACTAACAAGGTAAGTTACCTTCATTGGGTCCAATCGTTAAAATAACGATTTGGTATTTCGTTGAAATTAAACAACTTTTAATTTCATTGGTGTAATCAATATATGAATATATATAACAGACAGTCAACCATTAGCAATCATTAGCAATCATAACACACAATTATAAAACCCAACTTATATAAAATATAAGTGGGAAATACTAAGTGAGTTTAACTCACTTTGATGTGATTCGCGGTTTAAACAGCTCGTTTTAATTAAATTAAATAGTTGTTTAATTTAATTAAAATTCCGGTTGATTCCAATTCCATCCATTTTTGTTTCATGATGTTATGCTTGTCAATGCGAGTCCAACGTATCTTGATTGTTAAATTCTTACAATATATAGACAATTTATTAATAGTTTAAGGTTACGATAATTTAATCAATAATTAACTCTATGTTAATTATCATTATAAACTAATTATATTTTACTATAAAATGAGGTTGACCCTTTTATCTTTATTTTGCATTCGCTCCGGTTATGGACATCTCCGAACATGCCTGCAAAATTGTAACGACCCGCCATTTTGCCCAGTTTTCGCCGGTAATTAAACCAACTTAAACCGTTCGCAAAGACGAATTGTTATGGGTACTTACACAAAATGAACAAAATAACAGAACTTTACATTGCATAGTACAATATTACATCAGAGTTACACAGGATATCAGAGTTACAACTTATACAGCGGAAGAAAAGTAAATATACTCTCAGCGGAAGAAAATCACAAGGTATGGCGGAAGCTCCAATCCTAGCTTTAACTCAAACCTCAGAAAGTGCTCCAAGTCCAGCTCTAACGATCTAAACTGCAAACTAAACTCAACTGCCCGTGAAAAATTTTATTGGGCACCCAGAGTTTAGGAAGGAACAATAAACTCCAGGTTAGTCATGGGACTGGTGTGAGAACATAAAAACATTTGGTTACAGGATTTATTTAAAGTTGGGAAATTTAACGGACCACGCCGCTAAAGCGGAACGAGTTTACTTCAAGTAACTTCCCGTGCATATCAATTCGAAATGTCTTTGAGAAAATGAAGCTGTCATAAGCTCGTCCCACATCACACAATGCAAGCGCACACCAGATGGGCGAGTTTTATCTTATGACAACCAAATATGCTTTCGTACGTAAAATCCTCTTATATCATAATATATAAAGTGTGGAAAACATTTCGCAAATAAATGTATTAATCCTAGGCAGCATAATACCCCATAATATATGTTGCCATATATATATACAATCAAAATCGTATGGCTCGTATTGGAATTTGGGTTTCCAACTTGATGATTCCTGGCACGAAAGATCAATCAGGGATACAAAACGAAGTGTCTCAACGGCTTTTTCGACCATACGCGGACACCGACTACACATCGTCAGGGCAGATCAACGGTTTTCGACCAGACGCGGCCCCCCGAACATACCCAATCTCCCCAGATTCATAAGTGGTCTCCCACTGCTGCACAGCTTCCATCAATTCATATATAAGTATAAAACCTAACCGCCAGTTTCTCATCAATCCGGGGTGTGAGGTTTGTCGATGCCACGTCATACACAAAGCGATGCTCCGATAAGCCATTCTTTGATCATCACTAGCTCGTGTCATAACTTGGGTATGCCACATTGACAAGTTCACGACATATTACTGATTCCAATCAATACATACCCTCTAAGTTCATATGACTTAGAGACAAGGATAATGTATTGCCACAAACCCGATATACATTAACGGGAATCAGTGCTATGCGGTCAATTTTCAATGTCAGACACACCATCCATCAAGTCCATTCTGGGTTTGAATGGAACAAAATCCGAAAATCCCAAATTCGCTCAGACCTCAATGCCACCAATAGACTTGTATTGAGTGATCAGCCCAACCGAGACATCGGCAGCCATCAACCCAAGCAAATTCGGAGATCATCAGTCTTCACTCGTCATTGACTAAGTCTCGAACCACGTCGTATTATTACTTGGAATGGTTTTCGAACATATATATCCGATCCCGGTCTTCCAAGTAATAAGCGTGTTTTAAAACAAGTTTATGGATTATGCGTGCTTCGGTTCAAACCTCCTTCATATCGTTATACATTTTCCTATAATCGAGGTTACATCATGTTTCATAAACTTGTTATCATCTTATCATTCTTTGAAATAAAACCTACTTGAAATCTTGTGCTTCAACAAAATTTCTTCTCGTTGTCATTCTCTTATATGTTCTCAAAGTAATCAAATCTCAACTGGTTAAAATTCCATTCATTATAATTTAACACTCATTTTTTTTCCAAATGGAATATGCTCCTATATCAATTGTCATAATTATTCAAAGCCAAATTTACATTCACATTTTGATATGTTTCATATCGAGATCTCGTAGTTGTTTGAAAACGATTTATATTCAACATTGAACACATTTCCTTATCACAATACCATAGTCTTCTCGAAGATCGAGATATATTCCAACCGGGAATATTTATTCAAATTTCAACTTAGACAAATAATGCAATCGAAATTGGCTCCCTATTGGGACGAAGTCACACATATTTTTAAATAACCAGACAATGATAATTGAAATAAATTATTTAAAAGGTGAAATAGTTAGATTTTATAAAATGATTTAAACCTTGTACATATACATAAATGATGTGCTTTATTAAGAAATTAGAAAAATATAATTTTTTTTTTCAACCATATTCTAAGATTCCAAAATAATAATTTATATCCCCTTTAATTCAAAACGACTAAGTTTCAATTATAAATTTCCAAATCTTCACCTCAAACTGGTCGAGTAATCCAATATCCTCCAAATGCCCGTTATAGCATCAAGTGTTCATAAAAATCCATAAGTCGCATAAAATTTCAAATCCCATTTCTAAATTTCTACCATATTTTTCTTCACCCCGATATCCTTTGCGACTAATGTTTGAACTTCCGACCTTACATTTAATTAACACAATTCAAGTTAAATTGCAAAGCGTCGATTTTTTGTCATCAAATCTTTATTTATGTGGCAAGGAGGTTCGAGTCTATTATATGGAGAAAAAAAATATCGTACAACTACGGTGTGTGACACAACCGAATTTAATCGTAATATTCGATTATAAAGCAACACTATCATTCATGACAAACACTAACAACAACCAAATAAATTTTGCATAGCGTTGTGTTCAATGACGCTCAACATTTCCACACATATCTTCCATTTAAAAGTATACAACAATATTTCGTACGTACACGTTAAAGCTCCAACACATGTCGATAGTAATATTATATACGAATGCATGCGGTGTTTCCACAATTCAAGATTAACCATACTTGCATCAAATCTTAAATTTACCATATTTTATGAATATATGCAACATATAGAGATCATATAACTTAAAAACACGGTGTTCTCACCTTCTTTGCGCTCCGCTTAGTTCTCATAGCTCCGTATCAGTGACGGACAACACTAGCTTTTCGCGTGCAATATCAAACTCGTACTAATCGTGAACCCAACCCTGAATGTATCATGAGTACTCCTTACGTATGCTGCAACGCATGCAACTCTTTTTATTAACATGCATATATAAATTACGTATGTACCCAAACTTATATTTGTTAGTACCTTATTTCCTCAAACAAAAGAGATATAGGCTGTCAAGACTAGATGGAAAAGAGTTGGAGCGAACTGTAGTTGTATTTTATTTTTTATTTTAAAACCCGTTAGTTCTTACAACTTGGAAAGGATAGAGGAACAAGGTGGGATAGAGAGGAACGCAAGCTTAGAAGTGCAACTGCATGTGGTTGCAATGCATGGACTGGAGCATGCAGCAGCGGGTTAGTCTGCGCATGACAGAAGCTGACGAGTTGGTGGGTACAAGAGAAAGAATGGTGGAAGACTTGGGCGGTGCGATGGGTGCAGCTGACGGTGGATGTTTCTAGGAGTTGCTGCGGCAGGGAAGGAATGCTGGCGGGTGAGGAGGAAGAGGAGGCGGAAGTGGAAAGGTGGTCAGGCGACGAGGAAATGAGGCAGTTCTGTTGGGTGGTTGGCGGACTGGAGTGCTAAGGTTGGAGGTGGAGGTCAGTAGCGCGATGTGGGTGTTTTTCTCGCGGAGTTGAGGTGATGTATGCGGTGGAGTGGAGGCAGAACAAGGAAGGAGGGGCGGAGCACAGTTTGGGTTGCGGTGACAAGAGAAAAGAAGTGGAAGATGGAAGGATACGGTGGAGTGAGCTTGAGAGTGGAAGGTGACAGTTTTGAAGGGAAGAGATGAATTTCGTTGGGTAGGAGGAAATGAGATACAGGAGGAAAGAACGTGGTAAATAAAGAGAGGTGGATTGCGTGCACGGGAGAATTTATCTCCTCTTTCCCAGAAAGGCAATCATCATAATAAAAGCTGCCGTTTCCCTTTAATTAATTTCCAAATATTTTCTCAGCCAACCTAGACACTTGGCACTCCTATTAACATGCATGAAGACAAAAATGCCTATATTTATTTTTATTCAAATTTCCACCAATGCATGCCTTACACAAATACTCAAATTTATTTACTTGTTAAATTTAAATTTTGATGTTATTTATGTAACATATGAGAGTGCAATAAATCATCACATAAATGTAACCTTCCACCAAATGCATGTATCTAACCAAAAATTTTAATTTATCAAAATATTCCAAATGTTACTAGTACATACATAATTAACCAAAATAAATTTAAATACTTAACTCAGAATTAATCAAAAATAAATATGTATAAACTTCATATCTTCCTTACACAACTTAATATACAAGACAACATTTTATACCTTACCTAATTTTGTGCTTTTATATTAATATCAATCTTGGTTATAAAATTTAGAAAATATACAAACCAATACACTTCCCATGAATTTATCCCATCCTTAAAATAAGCTTTACCAAATCATAGTTATGAAACACAATGTTTTATTAAACAATGTATAAGATTATGACATCAATATTTATTTGAGTTCTATAAATATAATTAATATTCTTACTAAAAAAAAATCTTCTTTGTCAGCAAATCAGAAATAAATTTCTTATTCAAATTTTAACACAAGATCATTTACTTAACAAATCAAAATATCAAGTTTATAAAAATCCGTACTTAAATCTTAAAAAAATTTAAATTATACTTAGATAACTCAGTAAAAATCTTGGGTTGTTACATTCACCCCCCCTTAAGGCTTTTTCGTCCTCGAAAAAGAAGGTCGTTAGTTTTTTTCCAACTTCTTACTAATCCTAAATCAATCCTTTTATACAGTCTGGAAACATATCCCAAGGTATTAGAATAAACAAACTAATATCATTACATACCACATACATATCAAAACTGTCCAACAAACCATACAATCGTGTCGACATACAACAGATGTAGCTATCCCTACCTGAGTACGTGTCACGTACTTGAGGTAGTCCAAAATCACATAGTCACAAAAAGTATACCCACCTAGGTACTAGATCCTCAAAAACCATACTAGCCCTAAAACACGCCCGTGCGTCTATGCACTTAAAATAACATACATACCAAAAGCAATGTCAAAATCCATCCCCGATCTAATCATCAGATGCGTCTGATCCATCGTCTGATGGACCGGACATACTGATCTCCTCGGGCTCCTCATCCGCAAATGGTTCCTCATCCACAAATGGCTCCTCCCAGACCTCGATTTCTTCCTCGTCGTCTGCTATAAAATCAAAACCTCCCTCAGCCTCGTCTATGGGCTGCTCAACTACCTCGACAACCTCATCAACTAGAAAGTCATCATCACCAACTGCCATACCATCTCCTGCTAACATCTCATCTCCATCTCCCATGTCCTCTTCACCAACTACCACCTGATTTACTTGTGCAGGCTGCTCCATCTGCTCCATACCCTCTTCATGACCATCGACCCCTGCATCCGGTATTGGCTCGCCCTCGACTATCATCCCAGGCTGCTCGGCATAAAGCATCTCTTCGAATATCTCCACAAATGTTGGGTCTAGCACTAAATCAGCGAGATCCGGTATCGCCTCATGATCTGTCCGATGTTGGTCTCTCATGCCAAGGACTTGCTGCCATACTGCTTCCACTGTAGCCTCATCGATACCTGGTGGCGCGTTCACACCAAAGTAGTCTACTGCATCTACACCTCTCAACTGGTTCACAATGAATGGCCCTGACATACTTGCCAAACTCTTCAAATGCTCTCTCTGCTGTGGATCTAACTCAAGCCCACTCGAACTACTGGAACTGTCGGAGTCAGACCCTGAGCTGCTGATATGGTAACTACTAGACTGGGGCGGCTTCTAAACAAAAGGAAAACCTAAGCTTAGGAAACATAAAAAAAATAAAACTATGCATGTTTCATACATCATTCTTATTTGAAACAATCTAGCTGGCTTACGAAACTGTGCTAATAAGGCAAATTCTTATCTACCGTATTTTTATATCCATGGATAATTAGGGTACTTAAAAATTTAAACAATTCCTATTTTGATTACCAATCGAGGGATCATTACCTGTATCAATGGTGCTTAGTTCAGATCTAAATCTTACACCCATATATTCCAAGTATTTAAAACGTGCTAAAGATTTATATTTAACATTGTCCAAAATCATCACCCTTTCTAGTTTAGTTAATGTCCTTTACTCCAGTCCAAATGCAAATTCTAAGATTCCTAGTTATCCTATTTACCACATGTTTACCCATGTTTGTTCTCATATTACTATTTTAAGAATCATAAAATTTTCAAAAAAACTTTGAACTATTCAACCCTTATAAGTTAATCCAGAATTCCTTAGAAGCAAATTTAGTTCGTACGCTAGCACTAAACTTTATGCCATTCAAATTTTTTTTTTTTTTTTTTTTAGGTTCCTTAAAATCACTTTCATTTTCAAAATTCTCTTAACAAATAAAAATCAAATTTCAATTAAGGTTGTCATAATATTTCAAAACTTCAATTCATGTTTTGCATTACCCAAGAACTTTTTTTTTTCGACTACCCTTTAAATCTATTTGAAAATCAGACACATTAAATTTTAGAGGACTAATTTAACAACCAAGATTTCACATTAATACAAGTAGTCATACATTCATCCGTTCCATATCCTCAGTTTTAGTACATTTACTTCTTAACCTTTACTATCCTTAGAACTAACCCTATGGGTTAAATAATTTACTTCCCTGCGTACAGCCTGCGACTATGCTACTACTCCCTTCTTTACTGGACAATCCCGAACTACGTGTCCCACCATCCTGCATCTATGGCATTTCTTCTCCGTTGCAAGTTCCTTGGTTTCTTTCTTTTTCTTTGGACACTTATTCTTAAAATGTCCAATTCTCTTGCACTTAAAACAACGTACATTCTTCCGAATGACTTTCTCCTTCTTCTTGGACTTATTCGGACAGTTGACTGCAAAGTGACCATCTCTAAAGCACTTATAACACTGGACCTTACTAAGCTTCCTCAGTGTTTCTATCTCTTCTTCTTCCCTTCGAGCCAAAGCCTTCTCTGCTTGCTTTTACGTCATCCAGAACTCCATTGTGCTTCTAGGGTTAACCTAAGGTTTCAAAAAAAAAGTATACTATTTCTTGTTTACTCAACTTGCTTATAATTGCATATTTATTCGCTAGATAATCATAACCACATACATTATTTGTTATTTGCATACATTTGTTGAAATAGTATTTTCCCGATGTCTCGACTGGAGTCATATAGTCATCCCACTTCCGCCACTCGGAATAGGTACTGATGATGCTGCAGACATCAACAGAATTATCCACGAGTGCTAGAGCGTGATTTTATATCTATCTCTAGTACATATAGGATTTCATACATATGCCCGCCATGCATATATTTGAACTCTTCATATATACTAGAAGTCCAAACGCAACGTCGAATAACTATTATAAAATTTACCCTTTAAAGTTATTTCAAAATAGTTATCCTAAAGTCATTTATTTAGTTTAAAATAATCTATTTTCGCGATATGCTCTCTCAACGAATTATTCAAAAATCTCGTTCTAGGGCATTCCTAACCCTATCTCTAACGAGATATTATAATTCTGATGAGTTCTGTCTTTCATTCAAAATGTGTCGTACCCCATAGCTTTGTATAACCAAAGCTCTGATACCAACTGTAACGACCCGCCATTTTGCCCAGTTTTCGCCGGTAATTAAACCAACTTAAACCGTTCGCAAAGACGAATTGTTATGGGTACTTACACAAAATGAACAAAATAACAGAACTTTACATTGCATAGTACAATATTACATCAGAGTTACACAGGATATCAGAGTTACAACTTATACAGCGGAAGAAAAGTAAATATACTCTCAGCGGAAGAAAATCACAAGGTATGGCGGAAGCTCCAATCCTAGCTTTAACTCAAACCTCAGAAAGTGCTCCAAGTCCAGCTCTAACGATCTAAACTGCAAACTAAACTCAACTGCCCGTGAAAAATTTTATTGGGCACCCAGAGTTTAGGAAGGAACAATAAACTCCAGGTTAGTCATGGGACTGGTGTGAGAACATAAAAACATTTGGTTACAGGATTTATTTAAAGTTGGGAAATTTAACGGACCACGCCGCTAAAGCGGAACGAGTTTACTTCAAGTAACTTCCCGTGCATATCAATTCGAAATGTCTTTGAGAAAATGAAGCTGTCATAAGCTCGTCCCACATCACACAATGCAAGCGCACACCAGATGGGCGAGTTTTATCTTATGACAACCAAATATGCTTTCGTACGTAAAATCCTCTTATATCATAATATATAAAGTGTGGAAAACATTTCGCAAATAAATGTATTAATCCTAGGCAGCATAATACCCCATAATATATGTTGCCATATATATATACAATCAAAATCGTATGGCTCGTATTGGAATTTGGGTTTCCAACTTGATGATTCCTGGCACGAAAGATCAATCAGGGATACAAAACGAAGTGTCTCAACGGCTTTTTCGACCATACGCGGACACCGACTACACATCGTCAGGGCAGATCAACGGTTTTCGACCAGACGCGCCCCCCCGAACATACCCAATCTCCCCAGGTTCATAAGTGGTCTCCCACTGCTGCACAGCTTCCATCAATTCATATATAAGTATAAAACCTAACCGCCAGTTTCTCATCAATCCGGGGTGTGAGGTTTGTCGATGCCACGTCATACACAAAGCGATGCTCCGATAAGCCATTCTTTGATCATCACTAGCTCGTGTCATAACTTGGGTATGCCACATTGACAAGTTCACGACATATTACTGATTCCAATCAATACATACCCTCTAAGTTCATATGACTTAGAGACAAGGATAATGTATTGCCACAAACCCGATATACATTAACGGGAATCAGTGCTATGCGGTCAATTTTCAATGTCAGACACACCATCCGTCAAGTCCATTCTGGGTTTGAATGGAACAAAATCCGAAAATCCCAAATTCGCTCAGACCTCAATGCCACCAATAGACTCGTATTGAGTGATCAGCCCAACCGAGACATCGGCAGCCATCAACCCAAGCAAATTCGGAGATCATCAGTCTTCACTCGTCATTGACTAAGTCTCGAACCACGTCGTATTATTACTTGGAATGGTTTTCGAACATATATATCCGATCCCGGTCTTCCAAGTAATAAGCGTGTTTTAAAACAAGTTTATGGATTATGCGTGCTTCGGTTCAAACCTCCTTCATATCGTTATACATTTTCCTATAATCGAGGTTACATCATGTTTCATAAACTTGTTATCATCTTATCATTCTTTGAAATAAAACCTACTTGAAATCTTGTGCTTCAACAAAATTTCTTCTCGTTGTCATTCTCTTATATGTTCTCAAAGTAATCAAATCTCAACTGGTTAAAATTCCATTCATTATAATTTAACACTCATTTTTTTTCCAAATGGAATATGCTCCTATATCAATAGTCATAATTATTCAAAGCCAAATTTACATTCACATTTTGATATGTTTCATATCGAGATCTCGTAGTTGTTTGAAAACGATTTATATTCAACATTGAACACATTTCCTTATCACAATACCATAGTCTTCTCGAAGATCGAGATATATTCCAACCGGGAATATTTATTCAAATTTCAACTTAGACAAATAATGCAATCGAAATTGGCTCCCTATTGGGACGAAGTCACACATATTTTTAAATAACCAGACAATGATAATTGAAATAAATTATTTAAAAGGTGAAATAGTTAGATTTTATAAAATGATTTAAACCTTGTACATATACATAAATGATGTACTTTATTAAGAAATTAGAAAAATATAATTTTTTTTTTCAACCATATTCTAAGATTCCAAAATAATAATTTATATCCCCTTTAATTCAAAACGACTAAGTTTCAATTATAAATTTCCAAATCTTCACCTCAAACTGGTCGAGTAATCCAATATCCTCCAAATGCCCGTTATAGCATCAAGTGTTCATAAAAATCCATAAGTCGCATAAAATTTCAAATCCCATTTCTAAATTTCTACCATATTTTTCTTCACCCCGATATCCTTTGCGACTAATGTTTGAACTTCCGACCTTACATTTAATTAACACAATTCAAGTTAAATTGCAAAGCGTCGATTTTTAGTCATCAAATCTTTATTTATGTGGCAAGGAGGTTCGAGTCTATTATATGGAGAAAAAAAAAAATATCGTACAACTACGGTGTGTGACACAACCGAATTTAATCGTAATATTCGATTATAAAGCAACACTATCATTCATGACAAACACTAACAACAACCAAATAAATTTTGCATAGCGTTGTGTTCAATGACGCTCAACATTTCCACACATATCTTCCATTTAAAAGTATACAACAATATTTCGTACGTACACGTTAAAGCTCCAACACATGTCGATAGTAATATTATATACGAATGCATGCGGTGTTTCCACAATTCAAGATTAACCATACTTGCATCAAATCTTAAATTTACCATATTTTATGAATATATGCAACATATAGAGATCATATAACTTAAAAACACGGTGTTCTCACCTTCTTTGCGCTCCGCTTAGTTCTCATAGCTCCGTATCAGTGACGGACAACACTAGCTTTTCGCGTGCAATATCAAACTCGTACTAATCGTGAACCCAACCCTGAATGTATCATGAGTACTCCTTACGTATGCTGCAACGCATGCAACTCTTTTTATTAACATGCATATATAAATTACGTATGTACCCAAACTTATATTTGTTAGTACCTTATTTCCTCAAACAAAAGAGATATAGGCTGTCAAGACTAGATGGAAAAGAGTTGGAGCGAACTGTAGTTGTATTTTATTTTTTATTTTAAAACCCGTTAGTTCTTACAACTTGGAAAGGATAGAGGAACAAGGTGGGATAGAGAGGAACGCAAGCTTAGAAGTGCAACTGCATGTGGTTGCAATGCATGGACTGGAGCATGCAGCAGCGGGTTAGTCTGCGCATGACAGAAGCCGACGAGTTGGTGGGTACAAGAGAAAGAATGGTGGAAGACTTGGGCGGTGCGATGGGTGCAGCTGACGGTGGATGTTTCTAGGAGTTGCTGCGGCAGGGAAGGAATGCTGGCGGGTGAGGAGGAAGAGGAGGCGGAAGTGGAAAGGTGGTCAGGCGACGAGGAAATGAGGCAGTTCTGTTGGGTGGTTGGCGGACTGGAGTGCTAAGGTTGGAGGTGGAGGTCAGTAGCGCGATGTGGGTGTTTTTCTCGCGGAGTTGAGGTGATGTATGCGGTGGAGTGGAGGCAGAACAAGGAAGGAGGGGCGGAGCACAGTTTGGGTTGCGGTGACAAGAGAAAAGAAGTGGAAGATGGAAGGATACGGTGGAGTGAGCTTGAGAGTGGAAGGTGACAGTTTTGAAGGGAAGAGATGAATTTCGTTGGGTAGGAGGAAATGAGATACAGGAGGAAAGAACGTGGTAAATAAAGAGAGGTGGATTGCGTGCACGGGAGAATTTATCTCCTCTTTCCCAGAAAGGCAATCATCATAATAAAAGCTGCCGTTTCCCTTTAATTAATTTCCAAATATTTTCTCAGCCAACCTAGACACTTGGCACTCCTATTAACATGCATGAAGACAAAAATGCCTATATTTATTTTTATTCAAATTTCCACCAATGCATGCCTTACACAAATACTCAAATTTATTTACTTGTTAAATTTAAATTTTGATGTTATTTATGTAACATATGAGAGTGCAATAAATCATCACATAAATGTAACCTTCTACCAAATGCATGTATCTAACCAAAAATTTTAATTTATCAAAATATTCCAAATGTTACTAGTACATACATAATTAACCAAAATAAATTTAAATACTTAACTCAGAATTAATCAAAAATAAATATGTATAAACTTCATATCTTCCTTACACAACTTAATATACAAGACAACATTTTATACCTTACCTAATTTTGTGCTTTTATATTAATATCAATCTTGGTTATAAAATTTAGAAAATATACAAACCAATACACTTCCCATGAATTTATCCCATCCTTAAAATAAGCTTTACCAAATCATAGTTATGAAACACAATGTTTTATCAAACAATGTATAAGATTATGACATCAATATTTATTTGAGTTCTATAAATATAATTAATATTCTTACTAAAAAAAAATCTTCTTTGTCAGCAAATCAGAAATAAATTTCTTATTCAAATTTTAACACAAGATCATTTACTTAACAAATCAAAATATCAAGTTTATAAAAATCCGTACTTAAATCTTAAAAAAATTTAAATTATACTTAGATAACTCAGTAAAAATCTTGGGTTGTTACAAAAATTATATAATTCGGTTAATATAATTTAACTGATAATTTATTATTCTTAATCACATATTATTAACCTTATTTTAAAACTAGTTACCCTTATTTTAGAATTACATAGGCCGAATATTTTCAAATTCTATAGGCCGATCATTTCTTGAGTTTGAAAACAAGGGTCTATCAACATATTTTTACTACAGCTTTTATTTTCGATCAGCCCTAACTTTATTCTTCAATCTGAATATTAAACAAGTTCCAGATTAATAATCATCTCTAAGTAAAAGGTTTAATCTTTAATTATATTATTAATTCATTATCAGTTACTGTCGAATGCTTTGCTTTGGATTCCAGCTCTCAATATTGCTTCGTTTAGAACCCTCATCCACGTTGCCTTCTGAAAACCACGATGCCACTACATCCTCAACTTCGAGCTGCCAAGTATCGATCGATCCCCCCTTGGAACCCTATCTAAGTCAACCGGCAGAAGCGCCGTAGCCCTCTGTACCCACGCAAGAAGCCTTACTCAACCCAATCACTCCCTCCGTCTGCACCAAGTCCAAGAACCCCGCACTCCAATTTGACCACCAGATCATGATCTAAGATGACCAGCGCATACAGCAACGCCTCACCGACGGTCGCCCCAGCTCCGATGTCACTTGACGCTCTCCATCGTCGATTATATGACTTCGTACATCGTGGCTTTGAGGCCAAATCTCGACTGCCTCAGTGAACTAAATTCCATATCTGTCGATGGTCAGAGAGATCACGCCAAGCTTGATAAACTTGTAGAAGAAAATTTTCGGAAATATTTGGTGGATCTAGAGATTATAAGAGAAGAAGGATCAAAGTTTTTGGTCGTTAAAATTTGATGGAGGCGGGTTTGAAATGCATTTGACAACGGCACAGTTTTTTGACCAAAATTAGGATTAACAGATGGTGTTGGCTATTTATAAGCGGTGAGAATTAATATAATATTATATATTGAACTTTGCCGTGAAGTAAGAAGAAAATATCACTACAAATCACTTTTGTTTTTCGATATAAGTGCTAATCCTAGCATAAAAAAATATTCCAGACCCAATGGGATAGATTTCGTCGAATTCCGAGGTCGCCTATGAAAAGTCCTTTATAAATACCGATAAAAAATCATAGGTTTAAAAAAATCAAAAAAAAATGAGACCTTGACATTTTACTAGACCTCTTCCTAACGGATCCAATGAATCTTGTTTCGTTAAATTTGGAGTTTGTTTGGCCAGTCATTTATTCACTAAAAGTTACCCCTGTCTAAATTGTATAAACAATTAGATAGAAATAGAGACATTTTTGGCCACCGAAGTCACATACGATATCAGTTTGCCACGAAATTTGATTTTCTGACAATAATTTAACGATACGGTCCCAATGAAACTAATTTCATCGAAAACGGACATTGTTCGCAAAAATGGCTATTTTTAACGCTTATATAATATTAATAAATATTATATAAATTCCAAATTAATTCAATAAAATAATAATAAATTATTTTTATTATCATATATATCCAAATAGAATATATATACAACTTCAAATATAAATTATACAACTCGATATCGTCAATTTTGAGTTAAAAATTTTAAATTATTATAAATATATTAAATAGACGTTATATTTTAATAACGATTTCCATAGCGACTATTTAAAAATTTGAATTGGACGTAACTAATAATCAATGACACAAAATCTGGATTTTTCTCTTTTGTATGAAAATTATAATCAACAAGATTCCACCATTTCTTGTTTCATTGAAATCCGACTTAAAACGGATTCTGTACATCCAGTCAAAGTTCAAAACTCTATGTTACGAACTGCAGGTGAATTCAATATTAATATCGATTAATATTCCAAATATAATATTTAAAATAATATAATATATTAAATATCTGATCACCAAAAATACGGAACATTACAACGCCCTTCTCTAAGATGTACGAGCTCAGAGGTTATATATTGGTAGAAATCACGGGTACGGTGTAGATGGTCGATGTGACATGTTTGATTTCCCAAAGTTAAATAATCATTAATATTGATTTTTGAGAAGATTAAAACTAAGTGGAGTTTTAATGAATCTTTAATTTGATTGAAAAGTGAATGTGATAATAAAAACTATCAATTCTAGAAAATGATCGAGAGTGGAGTATAACCAGTTTTGCTCCAAGCGATAGTTGAATCTTCAATTAGATTTGAATGTGAAATGGTAATTAATTTTTACTGATAACACTGTGGTGTTAGATATGGAGTATTACCAGTTTGCTCCATGGGATGAATAGGTTGGGATTGGGAAAATAAACAAATGATTACTTCAATAAGGTTCGCTAATCCCGACTAGTTTGGAAAACCTTAATTTGGTTTAAATTGTGAAAAGAATATTTGAATAAAGAATATTCTGGATTGGAATGAAGCGTATGATGTGTTCTTATAGCACTTGATTATAAGATACGCGAGTTATTTGGAAAGACAGGTTTAACCCATTCTGAATAACTGATACGATGAAAAGTGGAAGAGATTGAAGATGGTGCAAGACCGACGATCTTCACATCGAATGGATGGGTTGCTACTGATGCCCATGATTAGCTACCTTGACGGGGCTACAGTGGTGGCCGTCCGGATGTACTTGTTGATTGTACGGATATGTGAGGGCCTCTCTCCTGTATTGGACATATGGGATGAGGAATAAGGTGCCTCCGGTTTCGTTCAGACCAGGAACGGACTTGTATATGGATGGTGTGTCTGACATCGTATTCCTTTATACTGTATTCATTGATATTTGCTAAATATATATCTGTTTGGTGGCAGAAAATTTATTCTCTTGCTTAACACCCTTCTCTAAGACGTACGAGCTCAGAGGTTATATATCGGTAGAAATTAGTGGTGCAGTATAGATTGATAGTGTGGCATGCTGAGATGCAGTGATCCAAGCTGTTGTTGAAAAGCAGAGCCTAGTGGATGAAGATCAAAGCATAGCTTTAAATAGCACAGCTTTGTGTAGCGTTAATTCGCGAGCCTCACATACCGGTATGGTGGTAAACTGATGGTTAGATCAGTATATGTTAGAGATGAGGATAGACATTCTACGGGTTGTCATGGATTCGGTCGACCGAGGTGATACTGGGTGTGGTCGCCCTACACCAGTAGGATAGGGCACACCACCCGATTCTCAAATGGATAGAGTTAGCAGTGTTTTCCAATGCTTGAATGTAAGCCGCGACAACTTGTTTCCTAGATATAGTGCAGATGTGCATTACGGCGTTTTCTCATGCACAGGACGTAAGCCGTTGGGTATTGCACTACGAGATTGATCTTTCGAATCAGGAGCCATCAGTATGGAAATCCAAACTTCCAATACGACATTTTGCAGTTTTAATTGTATACTATATATGGCGACATAGTGGGATGGGGCGCTCATGCCGTCTATGATTGATACATTTATATTTGAAGTTGATTTCTTCACTTATAGTAGTAATAAAATATTTGTTTTAAGACGTACCAAGCATATTTGGCTATTATAAGGTAAAACTCTATCTCCAGCTTGCGTTGCATTGTGTGACGGGACCTGAGTCTTATAATAGCTTCATTTTTATTTATTTAGCATTGAGCTGTTTGTTTTAGGCACTGGTATTCTTGGGGGTAAACCCGTTCCGTGTTATACGGCGTGGTCCCTTGATTTACCTTATTTCAAAGTAAAGTTTTAATAAATGTTTTAGTTCTCACACCAGTCCATGACTGACTCGGAGTTATTGTTTTAACCTAAACTTTGGGTGTCCATATTTTCCACACGGGCAATTAGTAGTTTTGGTTTTGCAGATTTATTTTCATAGGATCCTGGATTTACAACTGGAGCTATATTCGGAAAGCTTTGTATCCATGTATTTCTTTCAGTTGTGTCGGTTGTTATTTTCCGCTGCTATGTATTTTAATCTCTGATTTTTTTATCTATGTAATATTTGTTCATACTCTGATATATTCTTGTACTCTGATGTAATTGTTGTAATAAGCAGTGAAATGTTATGTTGTTTGTGTTCTGATTTGTCGTGTTCTCAATTCAACCCGGGATTTCCCGCAAGGGTGAGTTTAGGTCGTCTCATTTCGTGCGGTATGGATTAAGCAATACCTAGTTTCTCTATGATGGGGTATCAGGTTTCCGCATCCTTTAGCCTTCGGCTAACATAATAGATAGAGTGTTGAGTCCCCTTGTCCGCTCCTATCAGGACTGAGCTTACTGCATATTTGGGGACAGCCATGTATAGTTATAAAGTTTCTCCCTTCTCGGGACTGGACAAAACCAGAGGCCTTCCCATATAAACTTTCAATTCTTGGAATGCCTTCCTATACTCTTCGTTCCATTCAAAATTCTTCTTTTTCTTTATGACGTCGAAGAAATGGACGCATTTATCGGTGGCCTTAGAAATGAACCTACTGAGTGCCGCTACCTTCCCGTTTAGGCTCGTGACTTCCTTGTTGGTTTTAGGTTCCTCCATGTCCTTAATGGCTTGTATTTGGTCGGGGCTAGCTTCAATTCCTTCCTCGCTTACCACATATCCCAGAAACTTGCCTGATTGAACTCCGAAGGAACACTTTTTAGGGTTTAGCTTCATCTGGTAACCTCTCAAGACACCAAACATTTCTTTCATATCCATTAGATGTTCCTCTGTTTTGGTGGATTTGACTAGCATTTCATCTACATATACCTCCATATTATGCCCTATATGCTCTTGGAACATCCTGTTTGCCAGCCTTTGGTATGTTGCTCCTGCATTTCTCAAACCAAAGGGCATTACTTTATAACAAAATATTCCCAGTCGGTGATGAAACTTGTGTGTTCCTTGTTGGGTTTGTGCATCGGGATTTGGTTGTACCCCGAATAAGCATCCATAAGGGATAGTATCTTGTGTCCACTCGTGGCATCAACCAACTGATCGATCCGCGTGAGAGGGTAACAATCTTTCGGACAAGCTTTGTTCAAATCCATGTAATCAACACACGTCGTCCACTTCCCGTTGGACTTCTTCACTGGCATGGGATTAGCTAACCATTTTGGGTAATGGACCTCTCGGATAAACTCATTAGTTTCCAACCTTTTGGCTTCCTCCTTCAAGGCCTCTATCTGGTCTCGATTATATTGTCTTCTTTTGTCGGACCGGGGTTATCGAAGGGTAGATGTTTAATGTGTGGCTCATAATTGAAGGATCGATACCAACCATGTCCGAATGGGTCCAGGTGAAAACATCTTTGTTGAGCTGGAGGAAGAGGATTAAGTCGCTTCAGAGAGGTTCCGTTAGCCTCTTCCCTATGTTGATGACCTTCAATTTATCTTTCGGTCAACATTTACTTCTTCTACTTCTTCTATTGGTTTTATCCTTTTGATATCTCCTCTAGAATCTAAATCTGTGATAATTTCTCCTTCTTCGGTTGAGTTCACCTCATTAGACCTTTTCCTCTTCCTTTCCAAAGAAGCATACCTACCATTAGTGCGTTTGTCAGTCTTATTTATTTTTATCTCGGCCTCAAATGAGGGATGTAAGAATTCCTTATCTGAAGGCATAAACACAGTAGAAGAATCAAACTACGAAGAATATTCCCTTTTGTATTTTTCGACCGTTGCGAAGTACAACTCTCGGAGGCTAAACTGTTCTCCCCGAATGGTGCCCCATCCCTATTTGATCAGAAATTTTAACATGAGATATTTGGAAAAAACGAAGGCATCCATCTCCTCTAAAGATGGTCGTCCGAAGAAGGCATTGTAATAGGACGGCTGATCAATCACGACGAAGAGAGTTTCGAAAGTACTGTGAAGAAGGGACAATCCCACTTGAACCATAGGGTTGATTTGACCCACTGGAGTTGACCCTTTATTGTTGAATCCGAAAATTGGTTCGTTTCTAGGCTCCAACTTCTTTTCGGAAATTCCCATCTGATCGAAGGCGTGCTTGAAGATGACATTGACAGTGCTTTCGGTATCCACCAATATTTTAGAAACGACCAAAAGCCCTATCTACGCCATTATCACGAGGGGGTCGTTATGGGGGTAATGGACCCCTTTCTTCATTTCTTCTGGAGAGATCACGAGGTAATGCATTTTGAGGGCATAATGCGCACTCTTCAATGATGGTTCTTCTTGGATGGAAAAGATTCCCTCCAAGGCTTCCTTCACGTATTGGCTCCTATCTTTCGGACAGCTTCCGGTAGGGTGTGGTCCCCCATGGATCACATTGATTTGGTTTACAGGAGGCCCCAAATCTAGGTTATTCTCCCCCATAGTGACTCCTATCGTGTTTAACCTTATGCTGTCCTCCTCCACGTTGAGCTGGTGCTGCTTTATTTGGAACAAACTCCTTCAGATGTCCCTCTCGGATTAGCTCCTGGATAATCTCGTCCAATACTTTGCACTCGTCTATCTTATGCCCATTGGTTTTATGGAACTCGCAGTATTTACTATTGGCATCAGGTTTGGGGCAATTTTTGGCTTTGAACGAGATGGGGAAGTTATTGACTCTTTCTTTTACAACAGCATATACATACGCGAGTTGGTGTTAGAGTCTTCCCACCACAACCTCCTCTGATTCCCTTATGGGAACTTTCGTCCGAAGTTCGGCCTTCCTCCTTCCCCTCGAGGCCCGAACTTCCTCTTTGTGAAGTACAGTACACCCATACGGATAAACTTGTTAGCATGGAAGTGGAAATCTTACAAGATTTTGCAGCCATGGATATATAACTCCTACCAGAAGGGGGTGTTCTCTATCAACCCATGTCGATCAGCTTGTCACGATCATTCATATCATTGGCCTTTAAGGCTTCGATGTTGAACCTTTTCAGATAGTCCCCTAGAGACTTCCCTTGTCTCTGTTTGATGTTGGCGATGACTGTATAGTCTACCGTTGGATCTTTGCAAATGAAAAACTGTGCAGAGAAGTCATAGGAGAATTTTTTCCGTGAGTAAATGGTGTTTTCCCTATACTGGTGATACCACTTTGCAGCAGCCCCTTGGAAGGTTACCAGGAAGAGGCAACACCAAACGTCTCCCGAAAAAATTATAAAGATTCATCTGGCTATCGAAAGAAGATGATCATCGGGGTCAGTTGTTCCCAGATATTTTATGGTGGGAACTTTGACTCTGACGGTATTATGGTATTCATAATCTCATCGATGAACAGTGCCAATTTTTCGTTGTCATTAACCTTGTTATCCTGGGTTCTCTTCCCTTTGCTTCCCGCAAGTCCTTGACGGTCTTCTAAATGACATCTCTGATGTAAGCTTCCATGTTGTCATAGTTTTCTCTTTTGGGATTATAGCCCTTGGAGGTGGAGCTCCCATACTGTTCCTGCTCGCACTGATTCCCTTGATGATCTACTCTTGTCATATGAGACTTCTTTTTCTTGGAAGAAATTGCATGAGGCTTCCCTTTGTCTTCGGACTGTTGAACGGGAGCCTTCCTTTTTGGATATTCAATCGACTCTCTATGACTAGATCTAGTGAGCCTTGAGGATTTTTGTGCCTGGACAACGTTGACTTGAGCCTGCATTTCTTGAAGTTTCCTTTTCAAGAACGAGATTCTTGCGACATTATCTTCCATGGCGTTTGAGTCTGGCGGTTTTTGTGGATTGGGCGCGACTTCTTTCTCGTTATTATTCGAGTTGGGCATTGGGACCTCATTTCCTTTGAGGGTGACGTTGGGATCTAGTTATTTGTTTTTTTCGTTCAATTTCTTCAACTTCATTGTTTCCTGCCATGGAACGATAAATTCACCCAGTTAGCTTAAACAAATTAACCACAGGATCGGAGGTTCAAGCCCTCCTTCTTGCATCACAATGTTAATAACATTTTTCGTCAACACCCGGATTATGGTATGTAATGTATACGTTCACAAGATTTGTCGTGGTCACGACTCAGAGTCTCCAGGAAATAATCCTGGATCTGGAATGGGTAAGCTTATGTGCCATGACGACGACATTGTGTATTCCAATAAGAAGAAAACAGGTTAACGCCTCCCTTGAGTTCATGGATGAAAGCATCGCAACATTCGTTAACTCCGATGAATCCCTCGTGTTAGATCTTCCTAAGAGAGGAGTCTAAATCACGATAGCGATCGAGTTAGGAATTCGTATACGATTTCATTACATCCATGTTTGAGAAGCGTTAGGCTCAACATGAGAATATGGATCAACCATGGTGGCCCCTTAAGGTGAGGAGAAGGGGACTTCATGTTTCCACAAAGCCCTCTTCCTCTGCTACCGGAGCACCTTGGTTGATCTCCTCATCAGAAAGGTTAGTGTTAACTCCATGTTTCATCATTATGACACTACAAGATTATCAGATCGTAAGGTGTATGGAACCCGGAATTCTCCATTTATAGATTGTAGATATATTACAAGAATCGATAATTTTCTCCTCTAGAGAAGAATGGAATTAAATTGAGAAATAAAAAGTTCGTCCCTCTTTACGAGGTTTCTGGGGTGCTATTTATAGAGAATCCGAGGTCTTTCTATCAGTAGGGTGTTGGGCTTGAACGATTCCTGTCGGGTGCTGTTTTTCTTGATCTCGGGCATCTGGCTGTCTGTCCTCCTCATGGTGCCGGTTACAGTCCTTGAAGCTAGGGTTCTGGGTGAATTGGGGCCTCTCCTAGATGGAAGGGAGTTTGTTGCCGAGACGAGTTGCGGAGGCGTTCTGAGTTTCTCAGTGGATGCCTCCAAGTGTCAGTCCTTTATCATAGGCTTTCGGCTTTATCATGGGTACTTGGAGGGGCATACCTTCACGATGTACGTGTATATTCGTCGAATTAGAACTGTTGATGCTTAAGGTACAAGGTGGATTAGTACAAGCAGCCTGTATCCTTGCTTGAGTCTCGGTTTACCTTCCGATTTGACTTCCTGGATGGTAGCTTCCGGTGATACCCATGTTGCTTACGAAGGTAACCCCTTTCATCACCTGTGGGGTCGTTTTTTCAGGGTCAATTACAGACCATCTTTACGCTCTGACCCGATACACTTCCTCTTTTAATGCGTTGGCGCTACATCGGTTAATTCCTGGCGGGTAGACCATGTCAGATGAACCTTTGCCGATACTCTGTAGGTTTCAGTCCCCTTCTTTTCGGAGGGGATATCGGCCTGAGTTGCTCTCGAATTATTCATCCATTCCTTATGTTCGTTTGACGTCCCTTCACTGACATTTTGTGCTAAGATCAATTTGGTAGTAACATCATACCTTAAATTATTATTAATAACCAAATACAAATTGTAGTTACTGAAATTAATTAAATGCTTTCCATGTAATGTTCATCTCTCTTTTATTAAACTTTTATGTAAATTAAATTACCATTCCAAAATAAATATACCACAATTCACATTTTATTAAAACTACAAATCTACTGTCATTACAGTTTTGCAAATTATTATTAACTACCTAGATATAACCATATTATTTAATTTTTACTACAAAATCACCAAATTATTTATTTTAACCAAAATTTCCCATAAAATAATATTAAATTAAATAATTTTGGACACTAAAAATAAGGATTGTTACACTCTCCGGCACTCAAACTTTTCGTCCCCGAAAAGGAATGTAGTAAGGAAGCTGTCAATTTATATATATTTAATCATATAATTCCTAATTCAACTTAAAAACAATTAACTTGTACAAAAACACAAATTTTCATAAAAAAATTATAAGTCATAAATTCACGAAAAATTTCAGTAGAGACTCCTTTGTACGATTAGGTCCGGAAACAATAATATAATCACAAATATATATATTTCATTATATTGATGAGGCATCCCAAAAATGGGGAAACAATAGACAATGCCAAAATGTGATATATAATTTGATATACGTACCTTTCATTTATGTTATTAGCGATTTGGCATATTTTAAAGCAAGTAAACATAATATTTATGCATAATCAGCTCCCGAAGCAAACAAATGCCACGTACACCTACTAAAAAACTCAACAACAAATGAAACATACATATAAAAGAGATAAATATATATATGTTTAAAAATAACATTCATGAAATAGCAAACACAAACAAAATAACAAATAAACTATCCAAACAATTACATTCATCCAAACAAGTACCATGACCAATTTTTAATGTCAATATTTAATTTGTATGATTTCATTTGTTCATTCTATTCTTAAACAATCCATATTTCATTTCTTATATGCATTCCTATTTGTTCCAAATGTCAATGTTTTGGTTTATTATTTATTACTTTTTATCATTATTCAGTTTGTTTACATTCACTCATTGACATTCAATTTATCAATAATTATATAGATTTACATTCAATTCATTTTACTTTTGAGTTGATTCACTTTACATGCATTATATATATGCTTATTCAATTTCTAATTATTTTAAATCAATTCAATCGATTCGTTATTTTTCTTCTTTTATTAAATCTCATTTACCTTTTGATTTCTTTGCATCCATTTAAACCACATCCATTATATTCAACATTAATTCTTATTAGTGCATTCCATTCCATTAACTTCATCACTTAAGTCTAAGTTGATTATAGTTCAAATTCATACAAAATGTTAATTAATTGCCGTCAATTCCATTTTTCATTTATTAAGTTAATCTATATTTCATCATTTCTCTTATTTATTACACAAGTTCAACTATTTCAATTTGATTCAAATTCACTGTTTCATATTTCTAAGAGTACCCACTTTAATTTATTTCTCTTATATTCATTTCTTATTTCACAGTTCAAAAGTTTTATAAAATTTCATGTTTGTTCATTTCTTCATTTTTCTAGAACTTAAGAATTTAACTTCCACTTCATTTCCAAATCAACTTTCAAAAAATTATAATTATTATATCGTTTATATAAAACATATTATAAAAGATTTAAATGAAATCCACTGTTGCAAAACAAAGTATAAAATTTCTAAGTGGTCTCCCCTACTTAGTCTCTTGAAAATAAATATCGACGATGCGCGCATCATCACCGAAATCATTTTCCGAAGGCAAGATGGGAGTTTACACTTATTTCAAAAATTCATTTGAAAACAATTTCTATATGAAACAACTTCTAAAATATAAATATATTATTTCAAATCATTTGCAAATCAATATTACAAAACCACCCGAATTTTAAATTTTCAAATTCATATTTAACTTATTCTTATTTCATTACCAATTAATTTTCAATATTTCACTTTTCTTAAATCATTCAATAACCAATAGTTTTAATTATTGATAACTCGAATGATAAATGATTCAAATCTAATATTATCATCAACAAAAATCAAAATTCGTAGATTTTCGAATAATATTTATATATATATAATATAATTCAAAATAGTGTTATATCAATAAGCCCTATTTGAGTGCTTAGAAATCCCTATCGATGCCTTGGCGTCCTAAGTACCAACCAGAATTCATATCAACGAAACAAACCAACACAATACAAAATCATTTTATACCAAAATTATAAGTACGCTCTCTCGTATACACTCAAACTCATTCCAAGGTATTACTACCCTATCTCTAATGAGTGAATCCCAAATAGAGCCGAGGTTTTCTCTAAACCAAGGCTCTGATACCAAATGTGATGTATGTCCAAAGATGGCCACTGCCGGTACCTTAGACGCTAGTTTTAAGGCCAACCTATCGACTGTAGCAGCCAATCCCAAGCGGGACATGTAGGAGTAAGAGTCAATGCTTCACCACATATCACAAGGCGAGAACCCTCTATCACGCACAACAGAAACCAACTCTAATACAAACTATGGTGTCTGTCCAAAGATGGCTACCGCCGATACCTCAGACGCTAGTTTTACGCCTAGCCTCTCGACCGCAATAGCCAACCCTAACCGGGACGTGTAGGGGTAAGAATCAATGCTTTGCCATAGATCACAACGCGAGAACCCCCTATCACGCACAACTAGAACCAGCTCTGATACAAAATGTAACCTCATTTTTTTAACCATTAAAATCAAAAATGATCCTCAAATGTCGACTTAAACAAATCAAAAATACAGATAGTTATTAGGATTAAAATAAGAAAAAGAAGAAAAACAATCATAGAATCTCACAATGGAAGGACAAAATATAATTAATAAATAACAGTTCATGAAGCTATTAAAACGTACATTTGATTATACATTTACAACGATTATCATAGTTAATTAACATACAACTTACCAATATATGCAGTGGAATACTATAAATGAATACGTCAGTTAGGCTCCATCTTCATCTTCATAACTGTGTCTTCGTTAACTGGAAACTCAGGCTGACCCTAGCACAAATGAAAAAGAAAAAATAATTGGATCAGAACTAAAATATTCTCATATTAGTTAAATCAAATTCATGTGACAATATGAGAGCAATAACTTAAGAGATGTTATGGGTATTTCCATCTCCTAAGGATCCGTTAAACTAGATACTATATAATACAATACATTATTATAATAATGTCTATGTTTAAATAAAAAATATTAAAACATCATAAGTGGGATTACCATTATTACCCTTACACCGTTTATACCATTGCCGTACAGTTTGAATATAACATACCAGTATATCGATGGATAGGGGTGCGCCATGATACGACAACGTTAAATCAACATCGTAGGGGACTCGATCAGGATAATATGACAAGGAACATGAGGAATACCCACGGTAGGATTCTACCGATGCATGCTAGGACCGGTGGTAACGCATACCCGCAACTACTACCCACCTCGAAAAACACTCCCATAATCAAGAGTGGCTACCAATCAAATCACAAAGTAAAAGATATAGTTCGAAGTAGTGTGTCCGATAGGAGGTGCGACTTCACTTAATCACGGTACAACACCTGTTTTAGTCATTTTAATTATGACCCAAAGGTCAAGGACATCTATCATCGTTCTCTTTCTTCAAATCCCGTAATCTCCTCCAATCGACATACTTCATTCTAGATCTCCACCGCATACATAGTTGTTAAAGTGGTTTTCGGTATTGGTAGAGAGTATGATAATATCTGATCCCGGTCTCTTTAACAACAAAATGTTTACATTTTCCACACCGGTCAGTTCTTTTACATTTCAAACAGGTTCATACTTCATATAAAATATCATATTTTGCTTTACGTTTCAATAGTTGAGATTGAATATTTCATATTAAAATCTCCGTTTAAAACCAAACTTAAAATCTTGAAATAATTCCAACTTCAAAATTATTTGAATACTAAAATATTAAAAATATATTTAAAATAGAAATAGTTTGAAAATAAATAATTGGTATTTAAAATAAAATTTTCAGATTCAGTAAAATATATAATTAAAATATTAAAATAGTTTATAAAATAAATAGTTAATTGTTAAAATGGTTTATTTAAAATAATTAATAAAAATAAAATAGTTATAAGGTAAATAGTTTATAAAGAAAAATAATTATTATTAAAATGGTTTAATACTTTAGTTGGAATTAGAATCATTTCTTAAAAAAAATAACAAATTGGAAATCATATTTTAGTTTCAGGTCAATTCGACTAAATTTCGATATCTCAATTTAGAAGGGCTCAACTTCCCAACCATATTTCAATTTGATTCAATAGTTCGATTCAAACAATTTGATTTAACAATTCAATTCAAATATTGAAATTTTGATTATAATTCTCACTTTGAATTATTTCAATTTATAAAACCTTGAGTTCACAATTTAAATATAACTTTAAATCAAGTAAAATTAAAGTAAATTTCAAAGATGGATAACAAATTCAATTTTGATAAATTTAACTTTTATTCAATTCATTTTAACTTCAATATACAACATCAAAATTTTTACTTTAGCCTTTATAATTAAAAATCCAACCTTCAAGTTCAAAGGAAATCGATTTATAAAACAACATCTATAATGTCTATAAAACGATATTTCAAGAGTCATGGTTAAACAAATTTTATTAAACCAACCGGTGTCCGTATATAATTTTCTATCCTATGGCCAAGTAATATTGAAATTTTAATTTTAGTATTTTGGGAAAGGATATCTATCATTTCAATCCAAATCCTACGTTCTTAATTCATTTGAATGATTAATCCCGGGTTTATTCGATGCCTATAACATCCAGGGTAAATGATTGGGATTAATCAACACAAATAATGGTCATATAAAAATCAAGGTGAATAATAGGTAAATTTACACAAATAAACATCAACATGTCGAACATATCAAATCCATGCCATTCATCACATCAATGCATCAAAACAGTTCTATATCTAAAAATTTATACTAGTTATAAGATAATGGGTTTTAAACTAGTAATAAAACGTCAAATTTAACATAACTCTAATAGTCAAATTAAATTACATTATCGATGCTAGCTAACATAAATATGCAATTTTAACTACCAAACAACAATCAATATAATCATATCATAACATAATTTTAATTTAACAAATAATCGAATACTTTAGTTAGTGTGAGTGGGTTAAATCACTCACCTCTGATTTCAAACGAGATCGGAATCCAAAATTTAGCCCAAAAATTTACAATCTTGGAATTCATCCAAACCTGCGCTATCGTGACAATCTCGTCAATACGATTTCATTGCAACAAACCGCGAGTCAAAGTGAGTTCGTATGAAAAGTTATACATGTTACAAGTAATACGTATCTGAATTTGAATTAAACAAAAAAAATACTGCCTCACTGCAAATGCCACGCCATCCTTCTTCTCTCCCACATAAAACGCCACTGCAGAAAATTCAAACCATCCATGTCCAACCCATTCACTTCACTTTCTCCTTTCCATGCCCATCTCTTTATGAATGCCAAACCAATTTCACCATTGTTCTTCTCTTCGCAATCTCCACCACGTTGTCAACACTTTGTCCAATTCGCACCCCACCAACCAAACCCGTCCACCATGCTACAACATATGGCCTGTACAGGCATCGACAACTTCTGCCACTAAATTCCATCAAATTTTTCCATGTGATGCTATTTACAATCAAAAATCCAAATATGTTATTCACTTCGAGAATTAATCCTTATAATAATCAAAAATCTCAATCCCTAGTGCGTTGAAGAAGAAGGTGATCAGCTAATCTGAAGCCGAGTTCAACAAAATTGACATGGATCTGAAGAGAATTAAAGCATGAACTCGAATACCATGGTTTCATGATTTATAAGAATGCATAAAAGAAGATATGGTTTTTTTAGCGTGGCTATCAGTTTTCTCTAAAAGAAACATAGGGATGGCGGTTCTTTACTAAATGGAAGAAAACACAAATGAAAGGATACAAACTGTTTTCATTGAGACAGAAATAAAACTTCGGTTTTAGAAAAAAGAAATATTTATTTGCAGCCAACATCTCAACATGATTCCCACCATTAATTTAATTCCAAAAGTTACTAATTTTTATCCAATTCCAAAACAGCACTTTCATAAACTATAGAAATCAATTTACATATATTTTAATCTCAAATTCAATTATTTCCAAATTCCTTTTTGAACATTAAATTGTAAATTAATCAACTTAATTTATGTATTAGTAATTCGGTGTATCTTTAATTGCAATAAATTGGTTTGATTTAATTTAATTATTATTTTCATCCAATCTTGAATTTATAGATATAATTGTATTTTTTTGTTTATATCCTATTATGTTACTAACTTCCATTTATCATTTAATGCACAGTAACGAAATATTTAATTGCAATCAATTTATTTGTCAAACCTTAAATTCGATTAAATCGCATTTAATTCGATATTTACTTTATTATTCCATACATCGTTACATTTTGGTCCTACTTAACGCTTGTTTAAAATCTATTATTTCAATTTTCTATAGTTACAAGTCTATTCACCTTAACTGCAGTAGTTACATGCATTATTTAAAATTCATTTCCAATTTATCATCAATGAATTAAACAACAACTAGTTTCACACACTAATCAAATAATCTATTGTAATTGTTATTTTTAAATTTAGTTAAACATTCAATGTATTCCTTTAATTACCCTTCTTAATTAATATTATCATTTGCCTTACAATTTATATAAACATAATTTCCAAATATATATATCACAATAAAATGTAAAATACACGTTAATCCATATATATATATGTATGTATGTATGTATGTATGTACGTATGTATGTATATCCTATGCATTGATTATTTTGCTTCTCATTTAATTATAGGTTATTATAAAAATTTACAACATTTGTTAATAACAAAATCCCTCGAATAGCTTAACAATTGCTCTGCTTAATAAAATTTGTTGAATTCATTGCAATTAAATTTAATTTTCAAATTCATTAATATATATGTACATATGTGTGTGTGTGTGTGTATATATATATTTTCTATTTAGTTGTCATTTTTCTCATTCCATTATTGGTTGTTGTGATAACTACAACATCAGTTAATATCAAAATGTTAGTTACTATCTAAGTAATTGGTAAATGTCACTGTTAATTAAATTTTGTAGTTTCCACACCTTAAATTATTATTAATAACCAAATACAAATTGTAGTCACTGAAATAAATTAAATGCTTTCCTTGTAATGTTGCTCTCTTTTATTAAACTTTTATGTAAATTAAATTACCGTTCCAAAATAAATATGCCACAATTCACATTTTATTAAAACTATAAATCTGTTGTCATTACAGTTGTTGCAAATTATTATTAACTACCAAGATGGAACCATATTATTTAGTTTTTACCACAAAATCACCAACTTATTTATTTTAACCAAAATTTCCTATAAAATAATATTAAATTAAATGATTTTTGATAGTTAAAAATATGGGTTGTTACATCATGTGTAATTGCACATTAACCATTCTTTAATCATTTCATGTATGATTGCACCTTAACCGTTCTTTTCTTCGTTCCCTATTTTCCACCTGTAATTCTATCGGGAATCCATTAAACCAAATTGTCTTTTTTATAACGAATACCAAATGTGTGAGATCACTATAATCTACACTATATGAGATATAGAATACTAACATGCATTTCAAATTCGTGAAAGATTACCTAAAAACAAGCGTATATAAACTCCATTTTGACTGCTTAATCCTTAAAATTTTGTGGAAAATAAATCACTATGAATGAACCATATCCTACTGGTGTTTTAAGCATAGCTTGTATAGTTGTACTAGTTGAGTAATTCATTCATAATTATTTGACAACTTTCTAATTCATGAATTATTCAACCTAACTTTGTCATTATTGTCGAAAAAAGAAGAAGAGAAATTCCACTGAAGTAGCAATTAGAAAATAAAAATGTAAATAGAATATTGTTTAAAATAACTAATTTATCATTTTTATAGATATTCACTAATATATTTTTCTTAACATATTTTTAAATTTTTGTTTAAGGTAGAGGATATGAAATCAAAATTTGCAAGTAACTAAAAAACTAGTTCAAAGAGGCAGTATAACATAAATAAATAATGATCAAGATCATTGCTTTGGCATGTAGAGTTATAGTTTTAACATTAACCCCCAACGAAAAAATTCTAAAGCAAATTTGCAGAGTGCAGGGTCCCAATCCTATACCAACCTATATCCATGTAACTTGCAATTTTTAACAGTAAGACGTAAATATGAAGATTCCTGGAGTCTATAAATATACTCATAACATTCCTCATTACACAAAACTGAAACAACTTTAAGACTAATACTGCTTGTGTTATGTGCGATGAGTAAACAAAATCCATTTGATGCATATTTTTTAATTACTAGTAAAAATAGTAGCAACAAGGTACTAAAAATAGCAGCAATGGATTAAAATGAACTTATAGAATTTTACTGATAATTTAGACGATACTCGAGCCAAATCACAAAACCCTCTCCAACTAGCGTGGACAGCGTGTAATTAAAATGACTGTGAAGTCCTTTTGTGTTTACAAAACCTATATCTAAAGAACGTTTCCAAATTATAGATAGGCAACAAAATTAGGATACCAAAAAAGCAAAATTCACATCGATTACTGCACAACAATCTCATAAAAAAGCAAACTATATTGGCTAAATTTAAAGTGATCGTGAAGTCCTTTTGTGTTTACAATTTTTTGCCGTATTGCACAAAAGGAGATCAACGCATTTTTGCCATAGTACAAATTTTGCATACAAAAAAATGTTTTCTTTTTCAGAAATTGTTAATCCCTTAAAAATCATGCACACATTGACAAATTAAATCTATAGAACAAATCACGGCCAGTTCGCTCGCACATGTACAAGACGGTCGTACGTATACAATTCGTATGTATCTAGGTCAATCGCACATGCCTGGGACAAGCAAAGGACAAGGGTCGGTCGCACACTGCAGGGGTCGTGCAGAAGCCTAGGGATCGAGCAGGACATGAAGGCTCGCTCGTGCATCGAGGAGGTCGTTCGCACATGATAAAGGGCAGTCGATTATGATGGAGGTCGTTCATGCAACATAGAAACACATAGGGTCGATCATGCACCATTGTTTGGTCAAGTAAGACGAAGCTCGCACGTCACTCTGGTCGTTCGCACGCTCCCCTGATCGGTTGTACCTTGGTCCTTCAATCAACACCTGGTTTGTCACCTAGTCAATTCCCGGTCGATCGCTCGCTCGAGTCCTGGTCGCTCGCACGTTTCCTGGTCGCATGGTTGGGTAGAACAACTGGCAACAGCTATTTACAGCTGTTGACAACTGGCAGTGGCATTTCCGTAAATATAGAAACGTGTGACCAGAAACCTGCATATATGATTTCAAGCTCATTTCTTCATGGGAGCTCACATATAAATAGGTCATGGCTTCCACCATTAAAGGGATCGATTCCTTGCCACCACGAAGTGCTGCCGGATCCTTTCTACTGCCATTCCTAAGCAATCCTACCTTCATTTGTCATCTCCATTCGAAGATCTACCATCGAATCGGCCATGGCTTCCATCGAGAATGTCTAAGTGACCAAGAGATTGAAGATCCTCCTTTATCCTCCTTGCCTTCAAAGATATCTCACCATTCCTCCGCCAGTCTCACCATTTCTCCGCTGATCCTACCATTTCTCCATCGATTTGCATAAATCTAAGCGATATTTACTTGTAATAAGATAAGATGAGTGTACAAAGAGAGATTTCAGGCCTCGTAAACATTGGATCACCTTAGATCGAACCACTATAAATTCTCTTGTCTTTTATTTTGCTTTTTAGTGATTGTGGCTCTACTCTCTTAAATCAAACCATTTGGTGAAGTGCTTCACAAGCACCTTTTGGCGTTTGAGCCAATTTTGACTCAAACATTTGGCGCCCACCATTGGGACATTTTCGCTTTCCGCGTGGTTCATAGCCTCGGTGAATTGAAGTATTTTGTGGAATCCTGCTTGCTACGATAGGCTTCCAAAGCCTAAAGAGTGGGCCTATCGAAGAATTTGCTTCAAAGTTCAAAAACTTATCAGAAATCATTGTCGTTTCAAAGAAAAACAACAAATCTGCTAGAGCTACTACGAGTAATGAAAATGCTCATAATAATGAAGTTACACTACAGACTTTGAACTGAGAAGTTGGAGTGTCCTCGAGGCCAGCTGTAACTCGAGAGGAATTGTGTAACGACCTGTATTCTACACATCATAGGATCGTAGAATATTTATTTCTTTCTCATGTGAATTCGTATGGTCATGTAATTTTGGGGAACATCTATTAGAGTCATTTCCCATGTTCATGATTTTTGTCGATTTTTAAATGACCATTTTGCCCCTAGTTGGTACTGTTTTGGCCATAACTTTTGATTGGAAAGGAATTTTGACCTAAAACCACTTCCATTGGATTCGTTTGATGGTTTACCTTTCCGTAGAGTGGTCATATTAGCCAAACGGACTTGCCGTTTGGGAGATATGGCTGAAATAAGGTTTGGAGGGTGAAAAACTGCTTAACCGGGCCAAATCGGATGATTAGTGAGTAGGCCCATAACTCATTTCGGGATTGGGGTTATGGGAAGGCTGAAATGAGATGGAGAATCATTCCATTTCAGTTTTCTAGCCTCCACTTATCACCAAGGAACCCTAAAAATGGCCTCCAACCTCCAAATCATCTTTTGGTCAAGGATTAAGCTTAGCAACATCTAATCAAGGGAGATCTACACCAAATCAACATTGGAGCTGCTGTTTGGCATTGGGATTCACATCAAATCAGAGATTTATTTCAGATCTTAGTTTATTTGTGGATAATGTGAGTGATTTGCATAGTTTTGCACTAATTATGGCTAATTAGGGGTAATTAGTGTTAATTAGCGAATTTATACACTAATAAATTCGGGAAAAATGTTCATAAATTCCTAAATGATGTTTTAGACCTCTGATATGAATTTGGGTTAATTTGGCTAAGTTTTGCTAATCCTATCATTAGTTTCACCTAAACATGCTTAAGGGGAAATATGGGGTTTTGGGGTATGTTTGATCCATTTTAACCAATCATATTGATGTTTTGATGTTTGTGGTTGATTATGCATGTTGCTATGACTATATGAAATGCTTTGTGATTGATTTCAATAGTTAGAATGATCGAAAACGTCGTCGAATGGCGTAAACACTTGCTGGAACAATTTCAGAAAGCAGTGCAGGTTCCGGATCGGATCTGATATGGAGCTCGGATCGGATATGTTGAACTGGGCAAGGGATTCGATCGGATTGGAACCTGACACTTGAGAAAATTGGCAAAAAGGAAGGCCATGCTAACTAAACTGGGATCGGATCGGATTAAGGAGGAGGGATCGGAGCGGATAGAGGAGGATGGATCGGATCGGAGCACGTAAAGAATGAGGAGGCGGATCGGAGCGGAAGCACGAACTGGAGGGGAGATGGCACCCGACCCGACCCGAAGTGGGGCACCCGACCCGACCCGAGGAGAGATACCCGACCCGAACCGTACCAGAAGAAGAACAGACCCAAAGGAGGATACCCGATCCGAACCAATGGCTTGAAGGGAACCCGACCCGACCCAGTATTGACCAAAAACCCGAGATGCAAAGGTAGTCCAATATGGGAAGTTAGAGCTCAGGATCCAGTTGGGGACCAATGAGTTCACTTCATGGTTGGGCTTTGCTGCGGGACGTGAGCTAAGGAGTTGTCGACGTTCATAACTTCGATCCACCACTAAAAATGAATGATGGGCTACTTATCAGTGCAGTAGAGTCATTATGACTCGAGGGGCAAGGTGATGGTAGCAAGACTACGTTATCAGTGCAGTAGGGTCATTACGACTCGAGGGGCAAGGTGATGCGTAGTAAGACTATGAGCCAGCGCAGATGGGGTGAATAACTCCATGGGGCAAGTGGACATAGTAAAGGATTGGTAAGACTATGAGCCAGCGCAGATGGGGTGAATAACTCCATGGGGCAAGTGGACATAGTAAAGGATTGGTAAGACTATGTGCCAGCGCAGATGGGGTGAATAACTCCATGGGGCAAGTGGACATAGTAAGGATTGGTAAGGCTATGAGCCAGCGCAGATGGGGTGAATAACTCCATGGGGCAAGTGGACATAGCGAAGGATTAGTGGCTACGTTATCAGTGCAGTGAAGCCATTTTATGACTTCATAGGGCAAAGTGATCGTAGCAAGGGTGGGTGATCGAAGTGGTGAATATCGTATGCTTTACGCACTGAGTGAGAGATGTGAGGATGGATGCTATGTTTGATTGTTTGCCATCACCATGACATGCACACCTCCCCCACCTCCGTATCTTTACATTGTTTGATATGGCACCTTAGAGTGTTGTACAGTATGTAGTGCTAACTCTTTGGTTGCAGGTCCAGGTTCAGGTATGTTTAGTCTACCTGTTATTGTTCACTTTAGATGCTTATCGCTCATACCAGGCTTTATGTTTGACCCAGAGTTTTATGTCTCCTCTTATTACTCTGGGTGCTCACACGAGCAGACTAGAGACAGGTTAGCTGGTGATGCGCGAGTAGCTGATTCGGAGGCGGGCAGGAGGCTTCCATGTATGATATATATATATATATATATATATATACACATTCTCCCTGTGTCGGTGGTGGTCGCTACTTGGGCATTAGTAGTGTACCTCCTTTATCTTGCTTTTGTTTTGAGACAGTTTGAAAAGTTGTAATAAGCTATATTTTGGATTTCCGCTGCTATGATGCTTAGTTCTGGTTTTTAGCTTATGCACTGTCTCTCCTGTTTTGTGTTAAATATGTTATTATTATATTTTGTTCTATGCGCTGTGAGACATTCTACAGGTTCTTTGTATGTTCATTTCCTTGTTCCCTTTCCTTCTGACGACCCGTTCCGTGCTAACTGGACATGTGTACAGCGCACCTTTGGAGTAAATGTCGGTTGGTGCGGGGTGGGCCGTCACACTTGGTATCAGAGCTCTAGGTTGCGTAGTTAACCTAGGGAAAGACACTAGGGAGAGATAGTACGTATATGAGAGCGCGTATTTGTGATTACTTTGGTTTTCAAAAGCTATATATATATACTATTAGTAGTATAAGAATGAAGTCGCACTGCACTAGCACCACTATGGGGTCGTTAATCGTTTCCCTTTTTTAGATTGACGATGAGCCAAGACACGAGGGGTGCTGGTAGAGGGACCAACCAGGGGAATGCCGTTGACATGAGGGCGATGTTTACCGACCTCATGAGAGACATGCTTAGAGAAGTGCAAGGGGCAGCTCCCAATCCCGGAGTTGGTGCTGGCCCAGTAGTGCAGGCGCCTAGGGTCGATTTCGCCAAGTTGTGCAAGGATTACACTAACCTTGGTGGGAAACCGTTCCACGGGACGGAGTCGGCCACGGATGTTCAAGATTGGATGGATAGCTGTGATCGTATCTTTGATGACTTGGGTCCTGAGGATGCGATGAAGAGAAGGCTAGTATCTCGTCAGCTGCAAGGGCGAGCGATGAATTGGTGGAATGCCATTAGAACAGCTACTCCAGAGGACCAGGTTACTTGGGTTCAGTTCAAGGCTCGCTTTAGCGAGAAGTTTATTCCAACTGCCCAGAAGTCAATATTGTTCAAGAGGTTCTTGGAACTCAAGCAGAACGGAAGGGCAGTTTCTGATTATATTGCTGAGTTCGACACTTTGTCGAAGTATGGACTGTCTCTCATTGACACTCCTGAGAAGAAGAATGAGAAGTTCATTACTAGTTTGGATGGATACTTGGGGGAAAGGCTTATCAACCACATCGATGAGACTTTTGAATCGATTGTGGGGAAAGCTTTGAGATCAGAGAGTCTTTACCCTAAGTCAAAGACTGAGGCTGCATCTGCAGAAGGGCCAAAGCCGCAAGTAGGTGGTGGAGGCAAGAATAACTCTCAGAATAAGAGGAAGCAAGACCAATCAAAGGTGGCCAGAAAAAGAGCAAGAAGGATGTTGAGTGCTTCAGCAGTGGAAAGAAGGGCCATTATGCTAAAGATTGTCGGGCCAAGCCAGCAGATAAGAAGTGCTTCAACTGTGGTCAAGTGGGACATTTCAAGGATAAGTGTCCGCAACCTCTTAAAGAGAAGCAGATTGTGAAAGCATATGCTATTGATGTTGTTCCTTCTTCGTCGAATGCCCCAACTGCGGCGGAGAAAGGAAAGAATGTTGTTATTCAAGGTATGCTTTCTATTTACGATGTACCAGTTCGAGTTTTGTTTAATACTGGGGCTTCCCGTTCCTTCATATCTAGTGACCTGGTAGATAGGTTGGGACTGGAACCCGAGATAGTCGATAGACCATTGGTTGTGACGAACCCGATTGGTGGTTCGACTAGCCTTAGTATGATTTGCAGAAATTTGGTCTTATCGAGTCATGGATGTATGTTTGTTTGTGATTGCTTTGTTTTGGGCTTTACTGGGTATGGCATTATATTGGGAGTCGATTGGCTCCATAGATACGGGGTGGTGGTAGACAGTGAGGGCTTTTTGGTGACAGTGAGGGCGGATGATGGGCGGAGGGTAGTGTTTGGTAGTCTACCTAGTGATGGGGTTATGGCTAGTTTTGTAAATTCTCTCGACATCTCGCAGGATGAGTTGTCAGATGTGCCCGTGGTTGGCCAGTATCCGGACGTCTTCGAGGAGGTGACCAGGCTTCCACCACACCGAGAGATTGATTTCCGTATTGATTTAGTGAAAGATGCCAGACCTATAGTGATTCCACTTCGTCGTATGGCACCAAGGGAGCAGCGAGAGCTCGGGGTGCAAGTCAGCAATCTTTTGAAGAAGGAATTTATTAGAAGGAGTGTCTCCGAGTGGGGAGCACCAGTTGTGTTTGCCACTAAGGCAGATGGTTCCCTTCGTTTGTGTGTGGACTATCGCGAGTTGATTAAGGTGATGAGGAAGAATAAGTATCCTCTACCGCGGATAGATGATTTGTTTGATCAACTGGAAGGAGCAAGAGTGTTCTCCCAGTTGGACCTCGCGACAGGATTTCATCAGCTTCGAGTAGTAGATGAGAGTGTTCCGAAAACGGCATTTAGGACGCCGTCTGGATTTTATGAGTGGTTGGTCATGCCATTTGGGTTGACCAATGCACCAGCCTATTTTGTGGATCTTATGAATCGAGTATTCAGAGATCAGTTGAATAAGTTTGTTCTTGTGTTCGTGGATGATATCCTTGTTTACTGAAGGACAGAGGAGGAACACAAGGGGCACTTGAGGATAGTGATGGAGGTGTTGAGGAAACACCAATTGAAAGCGAAATTCTCTAAGTGTCATTTTTGGAGAAGGGAAGTGAGATTCTTGGGTCATGTTGTTTCCGAGAGTGGTATTGCCGTGGACCCTGCGAAGGTGGCTACGGTACAGGATTGGCCTACACCCAAGAATGCAACAGATGTGAGAAGTTTCTTGGGATTAGCTGGATATTATCGTAAGTTTATCTAGGACTTCTCCAAGATAGCAGCACCATTGACTCAGTTGACTAAGAAGAATCAGTCCTTCGTTTGGGACGGAGTGTGTGAGGATGCCTTCAAGATTCTAAAAGAGAAGTTGGTGCGTGCACCAGTGTTAGTCATTCCTAAAGGGAATGAAGAGATGACGGTATACACAGATGCTTGTGGTACCGGACTGGTTGCTGTATTGATGCAAGGAGGTAGGGTTGTAGCTTATGTTAGTCGACAGATAAAGCCGCATGAGAAGAAGTACCCTACCCATGATTTGGAATTAGCAGCGATCGTGTTTGCGCTGAAGATGTGGAGACACTATCTCTTGGGAGAAAGATTTGAGTTGTTTACCGATCATAAATCGTTAAAGTATCTTTTCTCTCAGAAAGATCTGAATCTCCGTCAGTAGAGATGGTTAGAGTTCTTGGCTTCGTATGATTTTGATATCGCGTATACACCTGGGAAAGGTAATGCGGTAGTCGATGCCTTGAGTAGGAGACATGCCAGTTTGGGGGCAATGTTTCTTGAGTGGAAGCAACTGTAGTATATCATGGGGTTTGATTTCAGACCAAAGTGCGAATTGGATCCAGTTATGCTAGCTAGTTTGACGATCAGACCCACTTTGATAGAGCGGATTGGTTCCAGCCAGAGGGACGATCCTAATCTATTGGAAATCATCTCCAAGTTAGAGACGAACATCGACGGTGAGGAGATGAATGTGTATGGGCTTGATCGAGATGGATGGCTTCGAAAGAATGGAAGACTAGTTGTGCCCGACGTAAATGGTTTGAGAGATGAAGTGCTTAGAGAATGTCATCACTCAAAACTGATTATACATCACGGTGGTAATAAGATGTATCGAGACATGAGACAGACTTACTACTGGGAAGGGATGAAAAGAGACGTTGGAAAGTTTATATCCAAATGCATGAATTGCCAGCTAGTTAAAGCCGAGCAGAAGAAGCCTAGTGGGTTGTTACAACCATTGGAAATTCCCGAATGGAAATGGGAGCAAGTCTCGATGGATTTCATCGATGGTTTACCAAGGATTAGATCGGGATATGATAGCATTTGGGTAATTGTGGATCGATTGACTAAAAGTGCAAGATTTATACCAGTCAAATCGACCAGAACGGCAGCCAAGTTGGCAGAATTGTATATTAAGTGGGTAGTGAGATTTCATGTAGTACCCAAAAGCATTGTGAGTGACCGAGACCCGTTGTTCACTAGTGGGTTTTGGAAGAGCTTACAAGAGGCTCTAGGGTCAGGATTACATCTCAGTACCGCATATCATCCGCAGATCGACGGTCAGACGGAGAGGGTGAATCGTATATTGGAAGATCTCTTGAGAGCATGTATATTGGAATTTGGTGGATCATGGGATGACCATTTGCATCTAGTAGAGTTTGCATATAATAATAGCTACCAATCCAGTATCGGTATGGCTCCATATAAAGCTTTGTACGGAAGACCGTGCAACTCACCATCATGTTGGATAGAGACTGGCGAGAAGTTTGTGCTTGGACCAGATGTGGTGAGGGAAACTTCTAATAAGATTAAGATCATTCATCAACGAATGAAAGCTGCCCAAGATAGGCAGAAAAGTTATGCTGATAAGAGGAGAAGAGATTTAAAATTCTCCGTTGGTGACTTGGTGTTTGTCAAGATTTCTCCGTTGAAAAGCGTGATACGATTTGGCAGGAGAGGCAAATTAGCACCAAGATTTGTTGGACCATTCCCTGTTCTTGAATTAGTCGGGAATTTGGCATATAGAGTTGGCTTACCAGAGAAGATGGCGGGAGTTCACAATGTATTTCATGTTTCCCAACTAAGGAAATTCGTTCACGACTCAGATATGACTATTTCACCTGATCAGTTAGAGGACTTCGAAGTAGAACTCGAGGCGGTTGGGAACCGCAAGCCAATTCGTATTGTGGGGCACGATACGAAGCAACTTCAAAGGAAGGCGGTGAAGCTAGTCAAGGTTCAGTGGGGCGAGAGCGATAATGATTGTATTTGGGAGACAGAGGAGAGCATTAGGAGGCATATCCAGAACTCTTTGCCTGGTAAGATTTACTTTGCGATTTAGTTATTCCGCATGCTAGGATAGACTTATTTTACTTGTTTTGCATGTTTGATGGTTATTTTATGGTTGATAGGCATGCGGAAACCTTTGTGTGTGTTTTGGTTAGGGAATTTCGGGGGCGAAATTTCTTAAGGGGAGGAGAGTGTAATGACCCGTATTCTACACATCATAGAATCGTAGAATATTTATTTCTTTCCCATGTGAAGTCGTATGGTCATGTAATTTTGGGAAACATCTATTAGAGTCATTTCCCATGTTCATGATTTTTGTCGATTTTTAAATGACCATTTTGCCCCTAGTTGGTAATGTTTTGGCCATAACTTTTGATTGGAAAGGAATTTTGACCTAAAATCACTTCCATTGGATTCGTTTGATGGTTTACCTTTCCGTAGAGTGGTCATAATAGCCAAACGGACTTACCTTTTGGGAGATATGGCTGAAATAAGGTTTGGAGGGTGGAAAACTGCTTAACCGGGCCAAATCGGGTGATTAGTGAGTAGGCCCATAACCCATTTCGGGATTGGGGTTATGGGAAGGCTGAAATGAGATGGAGAATCATTCCATTTCAGTTTTCTAGCCTCCACTTATCACCAAGGAACCCTAAAAATGGCCTCCAACCTCTAAATCACCTCCAAATCATCTTTTGGTCAAGAATTAAGCTTAGCAACATCTAATCAAGGGAGATCTACACCAAATCAACATTGGAGCTGTTGTTTGGCATTGGGATTCACATCAAATCAGAGATTTATTTTAGATCTTAGTTTATTTGTGGCTAAGGTGAGTGATTTGCATAGTTTTGCACTAATTATGGCTAATTAGGGGTAATTAGTGTTAATTAGCGAATTTATACAGTAATAAATTCGGGAAAAATGTTCATAAATTCCTAAATGATGTTTTAGACCTCTGATATGAATTTGGGTTAATTTGGCTAAGTTTTGCTAATCCTATCATTAGTTTCACCTAAACATGCTTAAGGGGAAATATGGGGTTTTGGGGTATGTTTGATCCATTTTAACCTATCATATTGATGTTTTGATGTTTGTGGTTGATTATGCATGTTGCTATGACTGTATGAAATGCTTTGTGATTGATTTCAATAGTTAGAATGATCGAAAACGTCGTCGAATGGCGTAAACACTTGCTGGAACAATTTCAGAAAGCAGTGCAGATTCCGGATCGGATATAGAGCTCGGATCGGATATGTTGAACTGGGCAAGGGATTCGATCGGATTGGAACCTAACACTTGAGAAAATTGGCAAAAAGGAAGGCCACACTAACTAAACTGGGATCAGATCGGATTAAGGAGGAGGGATCGGAGCGGATAGAGGAGGATGGATCGGATCGGAGCACGTGAAGAATGAGGAGGCGGATCGGAGCGGAAGCACGAACTGGAGGGGAGTTGGCACCCGACCCGACCCGAAGTGGGGCACCCAACCCGACCCGAGGAGAGATACCCGACCCGAACCGTACCAGAAGAAGAACAGACCCAAAGGAGGATACCCGATCCGAACCAATGGCTTGAAGGGAACCCGACCCGACCCAGTATTGACCAAAAACCCGAGATGCAAAGGTAGTCCAATATGGGAAGTTAGAGCTCAGGATCCAGTTGGGGACCAATGAGTTCACTTCATGGTTGGGCTTTGCTGCGGGACGTGAGCTAAGGAGTTGTCGACGTTCATAACTTCGATCCACCACTAAAAGTGAATGATGGGCTACTTATCAGTGCAGTAGAGTCATTATGACTCGAGGGGCAAGGTGATGGTAGCAAGACTACGTTATCAGTGCAGTAGGGTCATTACGACTCGAGGGGCAAGGTGATGCGTAGTAAGACTATGAGCCAGCGCAGATGGGGTGAATAACTCCATGGGGCAAGTGGACATAGTAAAGGATTGTAAGACTATGAGCCAGCGCAGATGGGGTGAATAACTCCATGGGGCAAGTGGACATAGTAAAGGATTGGTAAGACTATGAGCCAGCGCAGATGGGGTGAATAACTCCATGGGGCAAGTGGACATAGTAAGGATTGGTAAGGCTATGAGCCAGCGCAGATGGGGTGAATAACTCCATGGGGCAAGTGGACATAGCGAAGGATTAGTGGCTATGTTATCAGTGCAGTGAAGCCATTTTATGACTTCATGGGGCAAAGTGATCATAGCAAGGGTGGGTGATCGAAGTGGTGAATATCGTATGCTTTACGCACTGAGTGAGAGATGTGAGGATGGATGCTATGTTTGATTGTTTGCCATCACCATGACATGCACACCTCCCCCACCTCCGTATCTTTACATTGTTTGATATGGCACCTTAGAGTGTTGTACAGTATGTAGTGCTAACTCTTTGGTTGCAGGTCCAGGTTCAGGTATGTTTAGTCTACCTGTTATTGTTCACTTTAGATGCTTATCGCTCATACCAGGCTTTATGTCTGACCTAGAGTTTTATGTCTCCTCTTATTACTCTGGGTGATCACACGAGCAGACTAGAGACAGGTTAGCTGGTGATGCGCGAGTAGCTGATTCGGAGGCGGGCAGGAGGCTTCCACGTATGATATATATATATATATATACACACATTCTCCCTGTGTCGATGGTGGTCGCTACTTGGGCATTAGTAGTGTACCTCCTTTATCTTGCTTTTGTTTTGAGACAGTTTGAAAAGTTGTAATAAGCTATATTTTGGATTTTGCTGCTATGATGCTTAGTTCTGGTTTTTAGCTTATGCACTGTCTCTCCTGTTTTATGTCAAATATGTTATTATTATATTTTGTTCTATGCGCTGTGAGACATTCTACAGGTTCTTTGTATGTTCATTTCCTTCTTCCCTTTCCTTCTGACGACCCGTTCCGTGCTAACTGGACATGTGTACAGCGCACCTTTGGAGTAAATGTCGGTTGGTGCGGGGCGAGCCGTCACAAATTGAACGTGGTGGTAACGGGCTTAAATGAAAAAATGGATTCTACGACCAAAATAATGATGGAAAAACTTGATGCTTTGCTTAATGCTTGAGCCAATCCCGGCCTCCAAAGGTCGTGGTCAATGTTGACGAAAAAGAGGAATCTTCTGACTCAAACCCAAGTCGATCCCACTTCTTAGTGGAAAACAAGGGGGAGGCTGGCGTTGAGAACTTTAAAGTCAAAGCACCACATCATGTCGAGAAACGTGCAACTCAAAGCGCCACTAGTCCCACCAAAGGGGCACCACCCACGGGAGGTCTAGGGGATCGGAACTTGAACCGTGATCATTCTGGTAAAAGGACTGACGCCTGCTTCATGGAACGAACTGGTGGTGAGGAGCGCATGCCACAACCCGGAAAATCAGAACCAATTTAAAATTTTTATTTTTTTCAATTTTAATGAATATTGGATATTTAAAATGATTTATTTTAAATAATAACGAAAAGAAATTTATTTTGAATAGAATTAGAACGTATATATTTATATAAATCGAAATTAGAATATAAATATTTATTTTAATTATAAAAGGAATTGGAAATGGCGCGGTAGTTTGAAAATTCGATTTCAAATTTCAATTGAATGTACATGATTCAAAATAAACCAGATTTTACTGAAACCAAAAATATTAGAATCTATTTGAAAATATCTTTCCAATAAATCCGAAAAATCAAAATTTCATAGCAGGAATAAAAAAGTTATGCCCAGTTGAAAATTCAGAATAGTCGCTATAGAAATATAGCCCTTAAAAATATCGATTTTGCAAACGACCTCTGTTTTCGACGAAACCACTTTTGCTGGATCCGGAATGTCAAATTATTGCTAGATTCCAATTTTCATAATTTTTGGAATCAATATTTGAGCGTGGTGAATTTAAACGTGTTTGGTATTTCAGTTTGAATTTAATCGACTGAAAAATGACCGTTTTTCAAACGGTCTCCAAATTCGACGAAATTAGTTTTCTTAGAACTGTATCGTCAAAACATAGCCAAATTTATTTTTCTAGAATTTTTGGAGTCCGTATGTTGGCCGGGTAATTAAAATGTGCGTTTGAATTTAAAATATAATGATTTATATTTTAAATTTAGCCGAAACTGATCGTAACAACCGAATTAGGTTACGGGACATATCCCATTATGTTCGGAATGGGCGTAATTATCTAGGGGAGACATTCATTGGGTTGGATTTGGGGTTCAAACATAAAACCCTAATTTTGAGAATTAATTAATAATAAATTATATTATATATATATATATATAATTTTACTTAACCCCTCCCCCTCTATTTCATTTTCAACGATTAAACGCTTTCCCCCTTTCAGAAAAACCCGTCGCCCCTCTTCCTTTAGCCTGTCGCCTCCTTCACCATGCCGCACCGCCCACACGCATCGTTGCGCCCCCCACCCCCCACCTCTGTTGCGGCCATCTCCGGCCATCACCCCCTCCACCCCAACGACGCCCCTTTCCTCTCTCCTCTCTCTCCAAACCAATGGGAAACAACCCAAAATGCTTCGCACCGCCCTTTCTAGGCCCACTCCGATCAGCCGCGAACCCCTCCCCCTTCTCCGCCACCTGCTCGCCTCCTCCTCCCTCCCTCCGACGTGAGAAGTCCCAAATTCCACAATTCGAGCCGCCATCCCCAAAAACCCTAGCCCCGCCACCTCTAACCCCTACGCCTCCGCTATGTCAGCAAAACCATCGTAAGTTTTATTTATTTTAATTTATGTTATTTTTTTAGTTTTAATATAATACTGGGATTAAAAAAATCTGATTTTTAATGAATATAACAATATGTATGAATGTGATTTATATATATAGATATGGAATATAAAGATACGATTTTTATATGTGAACATATTATATTTTTAAAACTGAAAAGATTAGATTTCTAGGAGGTTAAAGATTTGATTTTTTTTTTTAGGTTAAAGAATTAGATTTTTATGAGGTTAGAGATTTGATTTTTATTATAGATAAGATTTGACTTTTAATTATATAAAAATACGATTTTTATATGAGGTGTATCGGTAGAAAAATACGATTTTTTTATATATAACGTTGTTATAAAAATATAATCTTTTATATATAAGTATTATTATAAAAGTTTAATTTTTATACAGAATGTAAAGATTAAAAAATTTAATTTTTATATGGAAAGTAGCAGGATAAAAATATGATTTTTAATTTATAAACATCATATTAAAAATGTGATTTTTAATATGAACAGCATAGAGAAGACTGCCTTGGCATGTCCAGCAAATCCCGACTATTCTGAAATTCAGAAATAAAACTGGCGCAGTGGATCCCAAAGGTGAGAACTCCTCATTAAAATTTTCTGTTCAGTTATTTATTTTAAAACTGCATATAATAGCTGCCCCTCATCGTCCACAGACCAAGGACGACTTGTTTGTTTGATTGTGTTGTGAAAATTGTTTGTGATGTGAAATGGACTATATAAAATATTCACGTGTTGAAATAAAATATTTTATCGTTAAAAATATAATTTTTAACGTGTATATGAATAAATAAATATTCATTTAAAAATCAGACGATTTGTTTATTTACACCCATTGGACTGATATTGATTGGGACGATAAATTTTACACATCGCCCAACTGCACAAATAATATTCAATGTTCGTTGATTGAAACCCCACACGGGTATTGGGATGATATTTGATGTACACTAATCCCAATTGTTTAATTGTATGTCGATCGATGGGTTGACAGACTGTTGTAAGAGTTAAATATTAATATTTAATGCTTATGCAGTGTAGAATGCACTTTGGATGATGGTTGATTGTTTATCATTGTTGTTATGTACATGTGTTGTATGAAATCCATATAAAGAATATTATATGATAATTGACTGTGTCTGATTCCAGTTTAGAAAGAATGAATATTTTAGAAAGAATGAATATTTTAAAAAGAAGGAATATTTAAAAATAATGAATATTTAAAGTAATGAATATTTTAAAATAAAGAATATTTTAAAATAATATTCAGTCAAAGATCAAAATATGATTTTGATGTCTGATTTGGGATGGAAACGAAAATATTTAAATATATAAAGCCATGTTGATTAGATTAACGTCATTTTGATGTGAACGATATTTATATCAATTTTATTCATTTTTATAATGAATATAAAAAAGGAAGTGATTTCAAAATCTAATGTTTTGAAAATACTATCATTTATTTATCGATGATATGAAATATTCTATTTTTATGGGAAATTGAATATGAAGTTGAAATTGTTTTGAAAACAAATTTAAAACGATTTATAAAATACGTTTTAAATGGAAATCGACGAAATATATATAATATATATATTATATATATAATGGCCTAAATAGAACGCGTCGCGCTGCGGCAGTTCGCGAATTTCGACCATTGACTTCGAACGGACATTACGGGGGGTCCGACCCTCGGATTCTCCTAACTGGAACCGTTGGGTTCGTATCGAAAACAGCTTTCTAACGAATATGAGAGATATGAAATCTAACGGTTGGATTTGGAATTATATCCAAATCAAATTTGGAAAAGGTCGCTGTAAGTGCAGTTCGATGACCGTTTACGGAAATCGACTGTACGGGCCTTGATAAAATTATAAAAAATATCCATAATTTGTGTAAAATCATAATAAATGATTTGGAAAGAATTAGGCTGAAAAATTCCGTATTTGAAAAGATAAAAATAATTTTTTATCGAAACGAACTAGTTATGAACTAGAATTATAATCCAATATTTTTAAATATTTCTAATTGGAGATTAGCTAAGTAGAACGATTTCCTGGGTATTGATCTGATGTTGGTTTCGGCCTTCGGGGTTAATACTTAGAGAATTGTTCTCTTACTAATTCACGGTTAGAGACTGATGGAATCTAACTGGAGATTAGCTAAGTTGAATGGTTTCTTGGGTATTGAACTATTGTTTGTTTCGGCCATCGGGATTAATACTTTGGGAATTGTTCTCTTACTAATTTACGGTTAGAGACTAATGGGATGGGGTTTTCAGTAACACTGTTCTTAAACCTAGTGTGAAAAGTACAAGTCTTTTAAATAAGATTTAAAGAAGAATTACCAATTAGTTAACATTCGATTGGAACTGAAAATGGAATGTGAATTGGGTTTATCGTGAACTATGTTTTTAACAACATTCATTCTTCAACCCGATTTACAGTGAAATATGATTTGGAATTTATAAATCTTTTTATTAAGATTTAACGAGAATTTTCCAAAGTAAAGTTTTCCAATTTAATATACTAAATTGGAATTGGATGGAATTCGATTGATAATAATTGAAATGAACTTCTGTGGAGGAAGACTGTTAATACATATGGAATTTAAAAGGCTTTGCCGTTATTCCGTTTATATTATTAGTCAGATACGGAAATTGATATCGATTATATATTCCGTGAAGATTCCATAATAAATGGAATGTGATTTGGGTTTATCGTGAACTGCGTTTTAAATGACATTAGTTCTTTAACTCGGTTAAAGGCAGGATTACATGTCTGTCATTGTATTACAAATTGTATGGGTGATCTCTGCTAAATATATATCTGTTTGGTGGCGAAGAATTTATTCTCTTGCTTAACACCATTCTCTGAGACGTACGAGCTTAGAGGTTATATATCGGTAGAAATCAATAGCACGATGTAGATTGTCGATGCGACATGTTTGTGTTTCCAAAGTTAAATAATCATTAATATTGATTTTTGGGAAGATTAAAACTAAGTGGGGTTTTAATGAATCTTTAATTAGATTGAAATCGGAATTGATAATTTAAATTAACAAATTTGGGAGATGATCGAGAATGGAGTATCACCAGTTTTGCTCCAAACGATAGTTAAATCTTTAATTAGATTTGAACGTGGAATGGTAATTAAATTTACCAATAACACCATGGTATTAGATATGGAGTATTAACAGTTTTTCTCCATGGGATGAATAGGTTGGAATTGGGAGATTAAACAAATGATTACTTCTGTAAGGTGCACTAATCCCGACTAGTTTGGAAAACCGTAACATGGTTTGAATTGATATCCAAAGGAAGATTAAAGAATAAATTTAAAGAAATTATCTTTGATAAAATTAATGGGAACCTTTCCCAAAGGATATGAATATTTAAATAAAAGAATATTCAGAATTGGAATGAGGCGTATGTTGTGTTTTTATAACAGTTGTTTGGTATATACGTGAGTTATTCGGAAAGGCCGGGTTTATACCCATTCTGAATAACTGATTCGACGATAAGTCGATGATGAAGATGGTGGTTGAAGACCGGAGGTCTTCACATCGTTTGGATGATTATTGATGTATTGATTGGGCTGTACACCAAAGACGAGGTAATAAGTGGTGATCGTCCAGACGTACTTGGAGATCAATGGATATGCGAGGGCCTCTCTCCTGTATTGGACATACGGGACAAGGAATAAGGTGCCTCCGATTTCGTTCAGACCCAGAATGAACTTGCAAATGGATGTGTGTCTGACATTGGATTTTATTCTTGTTGATTGATTTCTATTAAATATATATTTGTTTGGCGGCAGAGAATTTATTCTCTTGCTTAACGCCCTTCTCTAAGATGTACGAGCTCAGAGGTTATATATCGATAGACATCAGTAGCATGGCGTGAATTGCCTATGTGGCATGCTGAGATGCAAATGATCAAAGCTTCTGTTGAAAAGCATAGTCTTGTGGTTGATGACTAAAGCACGGCTTTAATATAGCATAGCTTTGTGTGTAGCGTTAATTCGCCAGCCTCATTCCTCGGTAAGAGTCAAAAATGGGATAAGTGACCTAAGGAGAACATGACGTTTCTTTCTAGCTATGGGTGGTGTCAGGGTTTTGCATGCCCTGACATTGTTATATTTTTACCTTTGTGGTTCTTGGGATGCGAGGCGCCTCGGTTATATCGGTCTCTACGGAGCCAATGGATAAGGTCCTATAGGACCGAGAAACGTGTATTTAGGAATAATTAATCCTCAAATATAAGGGAGGACCGGCCTTGGAGGATCTAAGGGTCTTTTGCGAGAGATCCTAAGTCATTTTCTAGAGTGTCTCGAAGCCAGCAAGGAGTACATCCCTTGCCTCGACTCATGACGGAAATCAAATTTCCAATACGTGACATTTCGTTTTTTATTGTAGAGCCTAGTATGGCGACATAGTGGGATGAGGCACTATGTCGTCTATGATTGATACATTTATATTTGAAGTTATTTTCATACCCTTTACACTATAATAGTATCAAAATGATTTTTTTCAAACGTACCAAGCACGTTTAGCTATTATAAGATAAAACTCTATCCTCTGGCTTGCGCTGCATTGTGTGATGGGACCTGTGTAACACCCCGTATTTTTAATATAATTAAAAATGAGATATATGTATATATGCATGGATATATTTAAAGGAAAGATTAAATAATATTAATTTAATTGCATGTAAGAAGTTTATGCAGTGAAATAAAAAAAGATTAATAAAGAAATTACATGCAATATTTGAAATAAGAAGAAATACAGTGAAATGCAAAGAAATACATGCGAACATTTAAAAAGAAATAAAAAGGAGAATTTGAAGAGACTCTAGAATTTGGTTATGAAATTAGCGTCATTACATTCGTGGCGATTTTCTGGTCAATTTAGACCTATAATTGTAGAAAACTGATTTAAAACAAAGAAGTTATCCTTAATTTAAGAAATGCAACAAAATATGAAAAAGAGCAATCGGAAAAGAATAATATGTAGCATGGTCCTAAGTTTTGTTAACAAAAGACTTAGTAGCTTATTTGGTTAATACATGAGACTTGTACATAAGAGGTTGTGAGTTCAATCACCACCAATGCCATATTTTTTTTGTTTTAAGGAGCGGCTAAATAGTGGCTTAGCAAATTGGTTCAGTGCGAATGGGGATAAGTTAATTGGAGGTTTAACTGAAAGAATGGAAATAAACCATTAATTGATTAAGGAAGATAATTTCCAAATAAAATAGACAATTGTTCGTATATAAAAATTAGTATACGCATAAGAGATGGATGCATATGAACATGATTCAAATTTGAAGTTGCGCGCGAACATAGAGACAAACAAAAAGGGGGCATATATGTATACATGTTATTTGAAATTAATACAATAAGGGAAAGAGGATATGTGAAATTATTGCATTAAAAAAATGGATGATGCATGAACTTGAATAAAAATAAATTAACGTGATGCAAATAAAAGAAAGAGAATATGGAATGCAAAACATGTCAAATGTGCAATTAAAGCATGCATAGAAAAAGGTTGTAAACATTAAAATGGAGCAATTAAATGTGAAGGGGATCAACTTTTGAAATTTAAATGTTTAAAAAGTAAACTAATAAGGTCATAAGCAAGCCACAATTGGAGGAAGGTCAACGTTATTAAATAACATTCAAATCAGGGACGCATGCACATGTGATTAGATGTAAATAAATAAAAGAAAATGGTTTAAGGACATGCGGTTTCTTTCCAAAAAGGGTAGACAAAAAGAGAAAGAAATCAATTAATTGATTAGGAGAAGAATATAGCAAATAAAGGTTCACGTGTAAGTGCAAATAAATAAATAAATAAATAAATAATTGAATGCGTGAAGGAAAGAGGTTGCTATACGTTAAAAATAGTATGTAATGCATTAATTAGAAGAAAAAAAATCGATTACTTTTTTTATTTTTTTTAAAGAAGCACTAAGTGTGAAAAGGGTTGTTCTGGATGGTTCTTTTCTAGGGTGAGGTGGACGATTTAGATGAGTTTTTATTTAATCCTAAGGTCCTAGTTGCTCTTGTCCACCTATAAAAGAACACCTAACCTAACCCTAAAATCATTCTATCTATCTCTTATAAGACGCCTCCATGCCACCAAACTTCAACCCAACATAGCCGCCGCCTCTAAACTCTAAATTAAATTGCAAGTTCTTCATCAATTTTGGAGTTTAATCAAATCTAGTAGCAAGTTTCTTCAACAACAATTCATGTTCTGTGTCAATAATCAAATAAGAAGCCTAAACCAACGTTCTACCTCAATAACCAATTGTTTATTTCTCCAATCCTGTCAAGCTGAGTGGTTTAAAATACAATTGTACTTCTATCGTTTGTCATTCCCCATAATGAATATGATGATAATTTAATAAGATCAGTTATTTCATTTATGCTTACGATTGAGTTCTCTCCTTTTTATTCTTTCTCCTTTTTATTTGTATAGCTAGGCTATCTCGAGCCTACATCTATCATGAATTTATGCGTTGTAAACGAGAACGAGAACGAGAAAGTAAAAGGGAAAAAAGGGATTGTTTGGGCATAATATGGGTTGGAAGGATTTACGTATGATTTGAATAGAATTATGGACATAATTGTATGGTAATTTTAAATTTATGTAGCTTGGCATGATTGAAATTGGATATGGAATTAGTACAATTTAATATTAACAACATGTAATTGGATATCATGGATTGGTGAAATTTATTGGTAAGATAAGCCTAAAAGGTGAATTAGGTTATATGTATGAACATGGGAACGTTGGGAAATATATTGGAAAAATATTGATTTTATGAACTTGAGTATTATTGGATATTTTGGATAATTGGAATATAAAAGAAATTGGCATATTTGGGTATGGATTACATGGAATTGATGAAATTGCCTATAATTGGAAATTTGTAATTAAGGCTAATTAATATGTAATTAGTGACAAGTTGGAATAGGCAAAATTGTAAACATGACTATATGTTGAATTGGAAATACATAACATGAAAATTGGGATTTGGGTGAAATACGATGTTAATGAACCTTTGACACGAGGTTAGGCGCAATTGTGGTGTAAGACTGCCCGGAGCTGCCCGACAAATCTAGCTGCCACAATTGGACGTCTAATGTGAGAGGTCAAAGTCATGAATTGTAGGCGTAACGGTTGGTGACACGAGGTTAGACCCGCTTTATGGTGTAAGACTACCCGGAACCGCCCAGCAAATCCAGCAGCCACAAAGTGTTTGGTCTAATGTGGGAGGTCATGTGTGAAGACCCGTAACTTCCCCGTAAAGGAAAGCGTCGGATAGTTCGAGAACAAGCCACAACAGAACGCATATAAAAGAACGTTTCATTGTATATTACAACAATGCATCAGATTACAAGAATATACAGAGTATAAATGAATAAATATTACACGGAATATCAGAGATTTAAATTACATTTAAATACATAGCAGCGGAAAATAATACAATACACAACTAGAATGAGATATACGGATACAAAGCTTTCCGGATATCGTTCCAGCTGTAAACCAGGATCCTGTGAATATGAATCTGCAAAACCGAAACTACTAGCTGCCCGTGTCAAAAATAAGGGCACCCAGAGTTTAGGTTAAAACAATAAACTCCAGGTCAGTCATGGGACTGGTGTGAGAACTAAAACAGTTATTGATCTTTATTTTAAATCATTAGGTAAATCAAGGGACCACGCCGTATAACACGGAACGGGTTTCCTCCCAAGAATACCGGTGCATAAAACAAACAGCGCAATGCTAAATAAAGAAAAATGAAGCTGTTATAAGACCCAGGTCCTATCACACAATGCGACGCAAGCCGGGGGATAGGGTTTTCCCTTATAACAGCCAAAGAATGCTTGATACGTTTTAAAACAGATTATTTGATACTATAATAAGTGCATAGTGTATAAAACAACTTCAAATCATAAGTATCAATCATAGGCGGCATGGGTACCATATATCATGTCGCCATATATAGGTTTACACATAAAACCGCAAAGTCACGTATTTGGAAATTGGATTTCCGTCTATGAACCGAGGCTAGGGGCAAGATCCTCAACCGATTTGAGACGCTCTAGTCCGTGTCTCAGGACCCAGACACAGGTGGGCCCTTGGATCCTCAGGGCCGGTCCACCGATGTGGATTAAAATGCCTGAACACTACGTTTCCCCACCCTATGGGGTGTAAGTCTGGTCCGTCAGCCGACCAGAATGCATCGGCCGAAACCGATATAACCGAGGCGCCTCGCAACAGCAACAACCACATAAGTCAAACTCGTCAGGGCGTGTAAAACCACTGACGCCACTTCTAACTAGAAAGAAACGCATGCCCTCCCTGACGTCCGTCTCCCGTTTTTGATTCATACCGGGTGTGAAACACGCGAGGTAAACGTTACACAAAGCTACGCCACAAAGGCCGTGCTTTGATCATCACCACAAGACTTTGCTTTTCAACAGAAGCCTCGATCATTTGCATCTTAGCATGCCACACAGGCAAACCATCCTATGCAACCGATATCAGTCACACAGAATGAAATCCGATGTCAGACACACAGTCCATTTACAAGTCCATCCTGGGTCTGAACGAAACCGGAGGCACCTAGTACCCCGCATATCCATCGATCTCCAAGTACGTCTGGACGATCACTAACTGTTTCCATCTTCTTGGGTGTACAGCCCAATCAAGATCATCAGTTATCCCCCAAACGACGTGAAGATCTCCGGTCTTCGACCATCGTCTTCATCTTCGACTTATCGTCGTATCGATTATTCAGAATGGGATAAACCCGGACTTCCCGAATAACTCGCGTATATTTTATAAAAGTGTTACACAAACACAACATACGCCTCATTCCAATTCATTAGTCACTAACCGTAAATTAATCAAGAGAATAATTCCCCAAATATTAACCCCGAAGGCCGAAACCAACATCGGATCAATATCCAGAAAACCCTTCTGCTTGGCTAACCGACAGTTAGTTTCTAAATTTCACGTTCAAATCTAATTAAAGATTTAACTATCGCCTGGAGCAAAACTGGTGATACTCCATTCTCGATCTTTTCAATCTAATTAAAGATTCATTAAAACTCCACTTAGTTTTAATCATTATCTGGGTTAAAGAATCAGTGTCATTTAAAACACGGTTCACGATAAACCCAAAATCACATTCATTAATTATCGGGTTAAAGAACGAGTGTTATTTAAAACACTGTTCACGATAAACCCAAAAATCAATATCAATTCAATTCCAATTAAATATCATTTAATTGGTACACTTCATTAAATCTAAATAAAAAGATTTAATCTTTTCTCAACTGGGTTCAAGAACAGTGTTAGTGAAGACACCATTCACGACAAACCCAAATCACATTCATCAATTATCGGGTTAAAGAACAAGTGTTATTTAAAACACTGTTCACGATAAACCCAAAAATCAATATCAATTCTATTCCAATTAAATGTTATTTAATTGGTACACTTCATTAAATCTAAATAAAAAGATTTAATCATTTCTCAACTGGGTTCAAGAACAGTGTTAGTGAAGACACCATTCACAACAAACCCAAATCACATTTGATATTAAATACAAGGCTCTGAATAGAAAATATATCGGCCTATATTCAATATCAAATTCTACGATTAACAAATGTCGTATTGGAAATAACGATATAAAAATATATCTTTCAAATTTCCATAACAACACCTGTATAATCACGAATTCCAACATCGAAATATTCCGAAGACAATTTCGATTCAAATCCACTCCAATGCAATCATTGGAAATTTTGGTTATTTTCAAAACCCTTTTCGAATTCAATTTATTTATTTAAAAATAAATAGAATTATAATTCTAGTTCAAAACTAGTTCATTTCGATAAAAATCTATTTTTATCTTTTCAAATATGGAGTTTTTCATCCCAAATCTTCACAAATCATTTCTTATGATTTTACATAAATTATTACTATTTTTAATAATTTTATCAAGGCCCGTACAGTCGATTTCCATCAACGGCCATCGAACTGCACTTACAGCGACCTTTTTCGAATTTGATTTGGACATAATTCCAAATCCAACCGTTAGATTTCTAATTTCTAATATTCGTTAGAAAGCTCTTTTCGATACGAACCCAACGGTTCCGGTTTTAGGAGAATCCGACGGTCGGATCTCCCGTAATATCCGTTTGAAATAAATGGTCAAAATTCACGAACTGCCGCGGCGCGGCGCGTTCTATTCGGGCCATTATATTATATATATAATATATATATAATATATATTTCGTCGATTTCTATTTAAAACGAATTATATAAATAGTTTTGAATTCGTTTCAAAAATCCATTTCAACTTCCATTTCGATTTAAAGCAAAATTGAATTCTTCTTTATAGATTCGTTTCAAAACTCACTTCTATTCAATTCAAATTTCAATTCAATTTGAATTCATTTCAATTCACTTTCAATTCAATTCGAATTCGTTTTCAATTCAATTCATTTCGAAATCGTTTTCAATTCAATTCATTTCGAAATCGTTTTCAATTCAATTCATTTCGAAATCGTTTTCAATTCAATTCATTTCGAAATCGTTTTCAATTCAATTCATTTCGAAATCGTTTTCAATTCAATTCATTTCGAAATCGTTTTCTAAAATCGATATAAATATCGTTCACGTCAAAATGGCGTCAATCTAATCAACACGGCTTCATATATTCCTTTATTTTCAAATATTCTATCTCGAATATTTCTTTTTCAAAGCTGGAATGAGGCCCAATCAATTACCATATAAAATTAATTATATGGATTTTCATACAACACATGTATATAACAGCATTGAAAATAATCAACCATCAACCAAAGTGCACTACACTGTATAAGCATCAAATATAGATATTCAACGCTTATAACTGCCTGTCAATCAATCGATCGACATATTTAATCAATCAGGATGAGTGAACTTCAAATTTCATCCTAACACCCGTGTGGGGTTTCAAACAATCAAACACATATTTTATTTGTGCAGTTAGGCGATGTGTAAAATTTATCGACCCAATCAACGTCATTCAAATAGGTGTACATAAACAAACCGTCTGGTTTGTAAATGAATATTTATTTATTCACATTCACGTTAAAAATTATATTTTTAACGATAACACATTTTATTTTAACATATGAATTTCTATTCAGTTCATTCTTTAAATAAAATGCTATTTTTATTTTTCTAACTTATTTTAGAAAATTTCGGCGGCATAACGGCACGATACTAGAAACGGGACAAGGCCTAGCCTTATCCCCGGTCTAGTGAAGGCCCACGCCATTCACACATCAATCAAATTCACTTTCGTTATGCAAACCACAAAATTTGGAGTAAGGGTCTAACCTAGCCTTATTCCCTCGCCTTATAACGGCGCACGTCTAATCCTAACCAATTTATCGATTCGATTATTCACACCACAAACCACATTCAAACCAATATCACAATCAATCACCAAACAGTCAAACAAACAAGTCCATGGTCTGTGGACGGGTGTCGGGTGCTACTAAGCACCGTCTGCATCCTAGTATATATATATATATAACTAGAAAAGAAAACGAAAGGTGAGAAATTCTCACATATAGCTATCCAACTCCACGACTCTTCATATGTAGGAAATCTTCATCGTTCTTCCAACGCAGTCTGTTTCACGAAGTCGATATTAAAAATCATATATTTTTTTTATATCCTCTACATATAAAATAAAGTTCACATTTTTCTATTGCTTTCTATATAATGAAAATCGTATTCTAATATGAAGAGAATTCATATAAATAAAAATCCAATTTATATTCTTGATAGCGTTACAAATCTAACCATTTCCTATATAAAAATCTTATCTTTTTATATGTTGAAAATACAATCTTTTATATGCCAAAAATATAATTTTCCATATATTAAAAATATAATCTTTCATATGATAAAAATATAATCTTTTACATGCTATAAAATTTATTCTTTCGTGTGTTCAAAATCGAGTCTTTACACGCTAAAAAAAAATCTGTTTTTCTATACGCACGAATACAAACTTTGCTCCGTTACTCAAACAAAATAAAAATCAAATTTTTATTACTTTACAAACTGATTTTCAAACAATGTTTTATATAAATAAAATCAGATTTTAAACCATATATACATATTTTTATATAGTCTTGAAAACCCTATTTTTATAAACAAAACAGCAAAACAAAAGGGAAAACAAAATCAAAGAGAAAATACATTAAAATCCTTACAGCGTCGGGTAAAAAGGGGGGTTGCTCGCGGTTTCTGGGTGGTTGGGGGTCCACGTCGATAGTCAGAAGTAGGGGGATGTGCATCCGAGGTTGGCTCGCGCGACTGGGTGCTGGAGTTGAGCGTGGCTCCGAATCTCGCGCTCGTGGTCTTCAATAGAGGCGGGGCTGGAGGAGGGTTCGTCGGCTGAGGGAGGGCGCTGACCACCGGTGGCGGTGGCTGCGATCACCAGGAGGCAGTGATGAAAAGGGGGCGACGAGCATGGGTTTCTTCGGATGAGCAGATTCGAGAGGAGGGAGGAAGTGGCCAATGGCCGGAGGTGGGAGGGGCCTGGCGCCAGCGACGGTGATCGTCAGGGGGGGGCGCGTCGTGGAGAGGCGGCCTAGGGCTGGGTGACATCGATTTGGGGGAAGTGGATAACGGGTTTGACTGGGGGGGGGTTGAGAAATGAATAAGGTTTGACTAACTATGAATATATATATTTAATTTATTTTTATTTGGAAAAGGTAACTTTTAAATTCGAATCCCAAACCGAACCCACCGACTGTCGTCCCTAGCTAATTACCCCCATTCCGAACACAATAGGCTATGTTCCGTAAGCCAATTCGCTTGTGACGATCAGTTTCCGTTCAAATTAAAATAAAAATCTGTATATTCAATTTTAAACGTACATTTCAAATTACCGGGGTCACATACTAACTAGAAAAATTCCAGAAAACTATTTTCTAGCTTCGTATTGACGATACGGTCCTAACAAAACTAGTTTCGTTGAATTCTGAGACCGTTGGAAAAATGGCCAATTTCCAGTCGATTAAAATCAACTGAAACTGGTCAAACGCGTTTTCCTTTGCCACGCTCACATATTGATTCGAAAAATTATCAAATTTGGAATCTAGCAATAATTTGACACTGCGGACCCAACAAAACTGGTTTCGTCGAAATCCGAGGTCGTTTGCAAAATGTCCATTTTTAAGGGCCTGAATTCCATAGCGACTATTCAGGATTTTCAACTGGACATATCTTTTGATTCCCGCTATGAAATTTTGATCATTCGGATTCGTTGGAAAGATATTATCAATTAGATCCCATTATTTTTGGTTCCACTAAAATCCGGATTGTTTTGCACCCGGTACATTCAATTAAAGTTTGAAATCGAATTATCGAACTACCGCGCCATTTTCAATTCTATTTATAATTATATATAAATATTTATATTCTAACGACGACGTATATAATATATACGTTGAATTCTATTCAAAATAAATTTCACGTCGATATTATTTAAAATAATTCATTTTAAATAATCAAAATTCGCTAAAATTGCCAAAATAAAAATTTTAAACTGGCCCAGATTTTCCGGGTTGTTACAATCTCCCCCACTTAAAACTTTTCGTCCCCGAAAAGGAACAAAGTCGAAAGTGGTTTGATTATTCAACACTACGCTCGACCTGGCTTCCATTCTCCAACTTTTCAGTTTCTGAGAATTTCTAAAATTTTCAAAAATTTGGCTAACACCCTAAATTTTTGAAAAATTTCGCCATAACCTCCCCTGCAATGGGAGCATCGGGGAATTTCAAATAGCTTCCCCGGTCCTTCAGATCTCAAAAAGAAAAAGAAAAAGCCAAGCGGCTAGCCAATAGGCTCACAAAATCATCATCACCCAAACAAAACAGGAAATTATGTAGTAAACATGTACCTATTTGTCGGGCAAACAAATTTTATTCTCTGCTCTAGCCTCCTTGCTATGACCTGTTCAATGATATATATGTATATACATGCAAATGCGACCAATTTTCAATACAATTCAATATTTGGTTCAATTAGGCTAAATGGTTCAAAATTATCAAACAGATAAACAAACAACACAAACATCAATCAATTAGTGGATTAGAGTTTCAAATTGATAATTTTGATACATATACGAAAATCATGTTTTTGATGCCAATTCACAACAATAAGCCCTATCTAATTTTGGTTCTCACACCAGTCAATAGGAAGTATATAGATATTACACGTTCGTCTCTCGAATATAAATTCTAATGATGGAGCTCCATCATCAAAATCATCTCCGGGCGATTAGAGTGTAATTCTATATCTATCCAATATATTAAAACTTCGAATACACGCGGATCAGACGTATACGTAAAATCTATATATACTGGATTGTCCACCCCAATATAAATAAAAAATCAAATACGAATAATTGATTTAAATTTTCAAAACAAAAATTGTTTTCACTTTAAAAAATATACTCTTCACACTCGTTCTAGGATACTACTGATCCTATCTCTAACGAGTCATTCCCATTGGATATTACTAATCCAATATCTGATGAATTCTTTCGTATAGTTCTAATGTGCCTTGTTCTCTGAGCTTTGTAAACCCAAGCTCTGATACCAACTGTGAAGACCCGTAACTTCCCCGTAAAGGAAAGCGTCGGATAGTTCGAGAACAAGCCACAACAGAACGCATATAAAAGAACGTTTCATTGTATATTACAACAATGCATCAGATTACAAGAATATACAGAGTATAAATGAATAAATATTACACGGAATATCAGAGATTTAAATTACATTTAAATACATAGCAGCGGAAAATAATACAATACACAACTAGAATGAGATATACGGATACAAAGCTTTCCGGATATCGTTCCAGCTGTAAACCAGGATCCTGTGAATATGAATCTGCAAAACCGAAACTACTAGCTGCCCGTGTCAAAAATAAGGGCACCCAGAGTTTAGGTTAAAACAATAAACTCCAGGTCAGTCATGGGACTGGTGTGAGAACTAAAACAGTTATTGATCTTTATTTTAAATCATTAGGTAAATCAAGGGACCACGCCGTATAACACGGAACGGGTTTCCTCCCAAGAATACCGGTGCATAAAACAAACAGCGCAATGCTAAATAAAGAAAAATGAAGCTGTTATAAGACCCAGGTCCTATCACACAATGCGACGCAAGCCGGGGGATAGGGTTTTCCCTTATAACAGCCAAAGAATGCTTGATACGTTTTAAAACAGATTATTTGATACTATAATAAGTGCATAGTGTATAAAACAACTTCAAATCATAAGTATCAATCATAGGCGGCATGGGTACCATATATCATGTCGCCATATATAGGTTTACACATAAAACCGCAAAGTCACGTATTTGGAAATTGGATTTCCGTCTATGAACCGAGGCTAGGGGCAAGATCCTCAACCGATTTGAGACGCTCTAGTCCGTGTCTCAGGACCCAGACACAGGTGGGCCCTTGGATCCTCAGGGCCGGTCCACCGATGTGGATTAAAATGCCTGAACACTACGTTTCCCCACCCTATGGGGTGTAAGTCTGGTCCGTCAGCCGACCAGAATGCATCGGCCGAAACCGATATAACCGAGGCGCCTCGCAACAGCAACAACCACATAAGTCAAACTCGTCAGGGCGTGTAAAACCACTGACGCCACTTCTAACTAGAAAGAAACGCATGCCCTCCCTGACGTCCGTCTCCCGTTTTTGATTCATACCGGGTGTGAAACACGCGAGGTAAACGTTACACAAAGCTACGCCACAAAGGCCGTGCTTTGATCATCACCACAAGACTTTGCTTTTCAACAGAAGCCTCGATCATTTGCATCTTAGCATGCCACACAGGCAAACCATCCTATGCAACCGATATCAGTCACACAGAATGAAATCCGATGTCAGACACACAGTCCATTTACAAGTCCGTCCTGGGTCTGAACGAAACCGGAGGCACCTAGTACCCCGCATATCCATCGATCTCCAAGTACGTCTGGACGATCACTAACTGTTTCCATCTTCTTGGGTGTACAGCCCAATCAAGATCATCAGTTATCCCCCAAACGACGTGAAGATCTCCGGTCTTCGACCATCGTCTTCATCTTCGACTTATCGTCGTATCGATTATTCAGAATGGGATAAACCCGGACTTCCCGAATAACTCGCGTATATTTTATAAAAGTGTTACACAAACACAACATACGCCTCATTCCAATTCATTAGTCACTAACCGTAAATTAATCAAGAGAATAATTCCCCAAATATTAACCCCGAAGGCCGAAACCAACATCGGATCAATATCCAGAAAACCCTTCTGCTTGGCTAACCGACAGTTAGTTTCTAAATTTCACGTTCAAATCTAATTAAAGATTTAACTATCGCCTGGAGCAAAACTGGTGATACTCCATTCTCGATCTTTTCAATCTAATTAAAGATTCATTAAAACTCCACTTAGTTTTAATCATTATCTGGGTTAAAGAATCAGTGTCATTTAAAACACGGTTCACGATAAACCCAAAATCACATTCATTAATTATCGGGTTAAAGAACGAGTGTTATTTAAAACACTGTTCACGATAAACCCAAAAATCAATATCAATTCAATTCCAATTAAATATCATTTAATTGGTACACTTCATTAAATCTAAATAAAAAGATTTAATCTTTTCTCAACTGGGTTCAAGAACAGTGTTAGTGAAGACACCATTCACGACAAACCCAAATCACATTCATCAATTATCGGGTTAAAGAACAAGTGTTATTTAAAACACTGTTCACGATAAACCCAAAAATCAATATCAATTCTATTCCAATTAAATGTTATTTAATTGGTACACTTCATTAAATCTAAATAAAAAGATTTAATCATTTCTCAACTGGGTTCAAGAACAGTGTTAGTGAAGACACCATTCACAACAAACCCAAATCACATTTGATATTAAATACAAGGCTCTGAATAGAAAATATATCGGCCTATATTCAATATCAAATTCTATGATTAACAAATGTCGTATTGGAAATAACGATATAAAAATATATCTTTCAAATTTCCATAACAACACCTGTATAATCACGAATTCCAACATCGAAATATTCCGAAGACAATTTCGATTCAAATCCACTCCAATGCAATCATTGGAAATTTTGGTTATTTTCAAAACCCTTTTCGAATTCAATTTATTTATTTAAAAATAAATAGAATTATAATTCTAGTTCAAAACTAGTTCATTTCGATAAAAATCTATTTTTATCTTTTCAAATATGGAGTTTTTCATCCCAAATCTTCACAAATCATTTCTTATGATTTTACATAAATTATTACTATTTTTAATAATTTTATCAAGGCCCGTACAGTCGATTTCCATCAACGGCCATCGAACTGCACTTACAGCGACCTTTTTCGAATTTGATTTGGACATAATTCCAAATCCAACCGTTAGATTTCTAATTTCTAATATTCGTTAGAAAGCTCTTTTCGATACGAACCCAACGGTTCCGGTTTTAGGAGAATCCGACGGTCGGATCTCCCGTAATATCCGTTTGAAATAAATGGTCAAAATTCACGAACTGCCGCGGCGCGGCGCGTTCTATTCGGGCCATTATATTATATATATAATATATATATAATATATATTTCGTCGATTTCTATTTAAAACGAATTATATAAATAGTTTTGAATTCGTTTCAAAAATCCATTTCAACTTCCATTTCGATTTAAAGCAAAATTGAATTCTTCTTTATAGATTCGTTTCAAAACTCACTTCTATTCAATTCAAATTTCAATTCAATTTGAATTCATTTCAATTCACTTTCAATTCAATTCGAATTCGTTTTCAATTCAATTCATTTCGAAATCGTTTTCAATTCAATTCATTTCGAAATCGTTTTCAATTCAATTCATTTCGAAATCGTTTTCAATTCAATTCATTTCGAAATCGTTTTCAATTCAATTCATTTCGAAATCGTTTTCAATTCAATTCATTTCGAAATCGTTTTCTAAAATCGATATAAATATCGTTCACGTCAAAATGGCGTCAATCTAATCAACACGGCTTCATATATTCCTTTATTTTCAAATATTCTATCTCGAATATTTCTTTTTCAAAGCTGGAATGAGGCCCAATCAATTACCATATAAAATTAATTATATGGATTTTCATACAACACATGTATATAACAGCATTGAAAATAATCAACCATCAACCAAAGTGCACTACACTGTATAAGCATCAAATATAGATATTCAACGCTTATAACTGCCTGTCAATCAATCGATCGACATATTTAATCAATCAGGATGAGTGAACTTCAAATTTCATCCTAACACCCGTGTGGGGTTTCAAACAATCAAACACATATTTTATTTGTGCAGTTAGGCGATGTGTAAAATTTATCGACCCAATCAACGTCATTCAAATAGGTGTACATAAACAAACCGTCTGGTTTGTAAATGAATATTTATTTATTCACATTCACGTTAAAAATTATATTTTTAACGATAACACATTTTATTTTAACATATGAATTTCTATTCAGTTCATTCTTTAAATAAAATGCTATTTTTATTTTTCTAACTTATTTTAGAAAATTTCGGCGGCATAACGGCACGATACTAGAAACGGGACAAGGCCTAGCCTTATCCCCGGTCTAGTGAAGGCCCACGCCATTCACACATCAATCAAATTCACTTTCGTTATGCAAACCACAAAATTTGGAGTAAGGGTCTAACCTAGCCTTATTCCCTCGCCTTATAACGGCGCACGTCTAATCCTAACCAATTTATCGATTCGATTATTCACACCACAAACCACATTCAAACCAATATCACAATCAATCACCAAACAGTCAAACAAACAAGTCCATGGTCTGTGGACGGGTGTCGGGTGCTACTAAGCACCGTCTGCATCCTAGTATATATATATATATAACTAGAAAAGAAAACGAAAGGTGAGAAATTCTCACATATAGCTATCCAACTCCACGACTCTTCATATGTAGGAAATCTTCATCGTTCTTCCAACGCAGTCTGTTTCACGAAGTCGATATTAAAAATCATATATTTTTTTTATATCCTCTACATATAAAATAAAGTTCACATTTTTCTATTGCTTTCTATATAATGAAAATCGTATTCTAATATGAAGAGAATTCATATAAATAAAAATCCAATTTATATTCTTGATAGCGTTACAAATCTAACCATTTCCTATATAAAAATCTTATCTTTTTATATGTTGAAAATACAATCTTTTATATGCCAAAAATATAATTTTCCATATATTAAAAATATAATCTTTCATATGATAAAAATATAATCTTTTACATGCTATAAAATTTATTCTTTCGTGTGTTCAAAATCGAGTCTTTACACGCTAAAAAAAAAATCTGTTTTTCTATACGCACGAATACAAACTTTGCTCCGTTACTCAAACAAAATAAAAATCAAATTTTTATTACTTTACAAACTGATTTTCAAACAATGTTTTATATAAATAAAATCAGATTTTAAACCATATATACATATTTTTATATAGTCTTGAAAACCCTATTTTTATAAACAAAACAGCAAAACAAAAGGGAAAACAAAATCAAAGAGAAAATACATTAAAATCCTTACAGCGTCGGGTAAAAAGGGGGGTTGCTCGCGGTTTCTGGGTGGTTGGGGGTCCACGTCGATAGTCAGAAGTAGGGGGATGTGCATCCGAGGTTGGCTCGCGCGACTGGGTGCTGGAGTTGAGCGTGGCTCCGAATCTCGCGCTCGTGGTCTTCAATAGAGGCGGGGCTGGAGGAGGGTTCGTCGGCTGAGGGAGGGCGCTGACCACCGGTGGCGGTGGCTGCGATCACCAGGAGGCAGTGATGAAAAGGGGGCGACGAGCATGGGTTTCTTCGGATGAGCAGATTCGAGAGGAGGGAGGAAGTGGCCAATGGCCGGAGGTGGGAGGGGCCTGGCGCCAGCGACGGTGATCGTCAGGGGGGGGCGCGTCGTGGAGAGGCGGCCTAGGGCTGGGTGACATCGATTTGGGGGAAGTGGATAACGGGTTTGACTGGGGGGGGTTGAGAAATGAATAAGGTTTGACTAACTATGAATATATATATTTAATTTATTTTTATTTGGAAAAGGTAACTTTTAAATTCGAATCCCAAACCGAACCCACCGACTGTCGTCCCTAGCTAATTACCCCCATTCCGAACACAATAGGCTATGTTCCGTAAGCCAATTCGCTTGTGACGATCAGTTTCCGTTCAAATTAAAATAAAAATCTGTATATTCAATTTTAAACGTACATTTCAAATTACCGGGGTCACATACTAACTAGAAAAATTCCAGAAAAATATTTTCTAGCTTCGTATTGACGATACGGTCCTAACAAAACTAGTTTCGTTGAATTCTGAGACCGTTGGAAAAATGGCCAATTTCCAGTCGATTAAAATCAACTGAAACTGGTCAAACGCGTTTTCCTTTGCCACGCTCACATATTGATTCGAAAAATTATCAAATTTGGAATCTAGCAATAATTTGACACTGCGGACCCAACAAAACTGGTTTCGTCGAAATCCGAGGTCGTTTGCAAAATGTCCATTTTTAAGGGCCTGAATTCCATAGCGACTATTCAGGATTTTCAACTGGACATATCTTTTGATTCCCGCTATGAAATTTTGATCATTCGGATTCGTTGGAAAGATATTATCAATTAGATCCCATTATTTTTGGTTCCACTAAAATCCGGATTGTTTTGCACCCGGTACATTCAATTAAAGTTTGAAATCGAATTATCGAACTACCGCGCCATTTTCAATTCTATTTATAATTATATATAAATATTTATATTCTAACGACGACGTATATAATATATACGTTGAATTCTATTCAAAATAAATTTCACGTCGATATTATTTAAAATAATTCATTTTAAATAATCAAAATTCGCTAAAATTGCCAAAATAAAAATTTTAAACTGGCCCAGATTTTCCGGGTTGTTACATCATGCACCGTTCGTCATAATGAATGAATTAAGGAATACTAACCATAATAAGACATGTGGGTGACATGGGTATGGTTAGAGGGTTAAGTGGGTGACATGTAAAATATGACATGTAAATATGGACCTAACCGTAGTAAGACAAGACATGTAAAACATATAAATATGGACTTAACTGTAGTAAGATACATGAAGTAAAACATGACTAAGGTGGACTTAACAGTAGTAAAGCATGTGTAAGGCATGGAAACATTAATAAAAGAGGTTAAGTGGGACATGGGCGACATGTAAGACATAAATAAATAATGCTAAACCAAACGGGACTCGTTATGGCATCATAAATTAAATGAATTGGGTAAAGTTTAGGTAACGGGTTAAATAAATGGAAAGGGTTAAGTAAATCAAATTAATGACAAAAGTGGGGAATGGTAAATAACCTATTATGAATGAATTTGAATAAGAAAAGGAAGGATAATAGGTTAGACTTCTCCTAGGGACAAGTGGAAAGTATAACTTATGGGACAAGGTAAGTTATAAAAACGATAGAGGAAAATAAGGTAACTTATATGTGAAGATATACTTAATTATAAATTAAGTAGTTTGGGAAGAAGTGTGAAATTTAAGATGATATAAGTTATATAAATGGAAAAGAAGTAAATTAGAATCATATATGTTGGTTGGGTTGAGTAATTCTCTGGGTGCCAGTCTGATGTTGATTTCGATCTTCGGGGCTGGTGTTTAGGGGATTATTCTCCTAATCAGTATATATGTGGATAAGACATACTTAAATATGAATTATGTATAACATGTTGTTGTAACCCAAAAATGGAATAATTTATGAAGTTGGAAAACAACATGTTGTGGTCTTATTAATGGACTTAAATGGGTTAAGTATAAATTGAATTAATAAGCGAGGGTAACTTGGTAAACTTGAAAAGGAAGTCAATATGAATAAGAATAACCAAGTTAAATAAGAAAAACTAACGAGGTAACACAAGCGCGTAAGAATTGATTAGACGTAGGGTCTAATGACATATAAAATCAAGGTGTTTGGGGCAATCCGTACGTTGTAGGATGAATAACCCAACAAGGTAAATCATCACGGTGTCATAAGACATGAGGGGAGCGCACATTCGTTATTTTGGCGGCTCCAACGGACTGGAAGGGGAAGCACGCGGCTTCCTGAGATGTTAAAGGTGCTCCTAGTAGTCCTCTATGTGGTGGCAGATATTTCAGGCTGTGCCCACAGAGGTTGGGTCTGCGCGTAACTACTAGGTTGGTGGGCCTTGACTGCAAGAATAGTTGGGCAGTCAGAATGCTGTTCGCGGTGACGGAAAAGGTGATTCGACGGTTGCCTCAATGGAGGTGGAGGGTCAGGACCAATAAGGATAGTAGGTCGTCGAGTGCATGTTACCACAGCCAGTAGGATGCGGAAAGACTAGAGCTAGACCCAATATACCATTAACCATTCACTATCGTGGGACGGTTGTTGATTGGAGACGCCGCATGGATGTTTAGATTGGTTGCTTAGCAGCTTGTCGCTTAGCTCTCGTAGTTTTTATTAGTTGGGAGGGGCCGAGGTGGGGCCATAGCCACCATAGAAAACAGACCCTAGGGATATTTGTGTGGGAGGCTCTTAAAGGCGGGCCTTGCACAAATATAAGGAAAGCTCCTGATCGAGTTCCGTGTTTCTTGTGTAGCCCTGCCACGGAACTCGGGCACGCACACACGATGGGCGTGCGGGTGAGATATCGAATATGATAGAGAATACGTACGTGGAAGAGTCTAGATATAACCATGTCTGCTCTGGGTGGTGTATCGTAGACTGTGGGCATTATTCGATAACGACAGTCAAATTAGAGTGATCCTATGTAGGCGTAGTGTTGTATTATATATTTAAGAGGAATATACATTACTATGACATAGGACGGGGGACTGCGTATATCACTACGAGGATACGGTGGGGACCATGCGAGTGGGGTACCACAGGGTGTACCTCAGTTTGGGGGTAGCTACATATACATTATATTAGGTTAATCTACTGGGAGTGGATGGGTGCGACGTGTGTGTAAGCCTTGAGCGCTAACGACACAAATAACCTAATAAACAATAAAATGTAATCGAACGGTATATGTATGATTATTCAAGAAGTGTAGTTTAAACTCATTCACACAGAACTTATGTTCAGACCCCCTCCTCATAACATTCGCAGGTTAGATTCGTGACAGAGAGTTATAGCTTTGGAGATACTGATTTAGCAGTATTGTAATTAAGGTAAGGCTATGTTTATATATATTATATTTTATTCCTTCCGCTGTGATGTGTTTTCTGAACTCTCACATATTTCTTGTCTCTGTCTTTTCTGCAGGATACCAGAGCAACCAACTTGGGTTTTGATGGATTGAGTTTTTGAAAAAAAACGGTCCGTTGGAATTCGCGTTGTTACATTTGGTATCAGGTCATAGGTTTACGATTCCAATATAGATAATGAGAGAGCGTATTTGTATTTTCAAAAATATAAATATATTATATATAAACCCAGATCTATAAAGAAGCCCACTAAATAGAAAGAGTAAAATATGGAAAGAATTGGATAATTGTTTTGTACGCTAAAAGAATGAGCAAGGAAATCTGAGACCCTTAGGTATGTTGGGTGGAAAGTGTACAAAATGATTGGTGTTAAGAAAGATGTATCCCATACAATAGTAACTGAGATTAGTGGGTTTAGTAGGGAAACCTTATAAAGTGGAAAATGGATTAGGAATATATAGTTGGAAGAAATGATTTCGTGGATGTGTCTAGGAAAGCCTAGGTAATTTGGAAACACGATTAAGAAATAGTTGTCCTTGTCTACTCCAGTTTTTGATGTTTGAAAAAAATGTTTTGCATTTTTGTTACGGCGTGTTTTTATGGTTTGGCAAAAGCAAGTTTTGGTAAAGGAAATAAAGTTTTACCATTTTTATTTTTTAGGAGAAAAATTTAGTAGAAAAAAAGAGACCAAACCATGTTTTAAAACAAATGGAGTAGGTAAGGATTAGTGTCTATAAAGAACGAGTTTGAGACTAGGAAGTAAATAATAAGGACTATCCTAGAATAATAAAAATAAATTCTCGTAGAATGCATAGGCATTATAAAGACTAGAATTGTTGCTCGAAAAAGATAAGTTGAAAAAAAAAAGTTTCTTATGTAATTGTGCTTGGATAGGAAAATATGAACTTTTTATAGAATAGCTATGTAAAAATCCAAGTGCAACCAGAAAAGGTACATAAAAGAAAAACGGAAAATGTAGAATCTTCCGTTTTATACCATTTTGTAACATAAGAAATCGAATTTGGAAAATTAATTTTTTCTAAATTTCGAATTTAATAATAGTTGGTACGATTTTGGAAGCAACAATTGGATGAACTATGCTCTTATTCTATAAGAATATGGGAAATTTTAAATGAAAAATGTTTTGGTTTTTCAAAAATATTGCATTCATATAGAACTGCAAGCATATTTAGGATGTGAGCATCATGTTTTGAAAAAAAAAATTGAAAGTTTGCATACATATAGATTGTACCAAATTAGGCATACATGCATTACTATGATGTATATCACTTTGCACATGTGCACAATGTTTGCAAAAAAATTGGATGCACACTTGATGGTTTGATATTATGTGAGGAATTATATATTTTACCCCTATCGAATTTCGAGGACGAAATTCCTTAAGGGTGGGAGACTGAAACACCCCGTATTTTTAATATAATTAAAAATGAGATATATGTATATATGCATGGATATATTTAAAGGAAAGATTAAATAATATTAATGTAATTGCATGTAAGTAGTTTATGCAGAGAAATAAAGAAAAAGATTAATAAAGAAATTACATGCAATATTTGAAATAAGAAGAAATACAGTGAAATGCGAAGAAATACATATGAACATTTAAAAAGAAATAAAAAGGAGAATTTGAAGAGACTCTAGAATTTGGTCATGAAATTAGCGTCATTACGTTCGTGGCGATTTTCTGGTCAATTTAGACCTATAGTTTGTAGAAAACTGATTTAAAACGAAGAAGTTATCCTTAATTTAAGAAATGCAACAAAACATGAAAAAGAGCAATGGAAGAAGAATAATATGTAGCTTGGTCCTAAGTCTTTTTAACAAAAGACTTAGTAGCTCATTTGGTTAATACATGAGACATGTACATAAGAGGTTGTGAGTTCAATCCCCACCAGTGCCATTTTTTTTTTTGTTTTAAGGAGCGGCTAAATAGTGGCTTAGCAAATTGGTTCAGCGCGAAAAGGGATAAGTTAATTGGAAGTTTAATTGAAAGAATGGAAATAAACCAATAATTGATTAAGGAAGATAATTTCCAAATAAAATAGACAATTGTTCACATATAAAAATTAGAGTACGCATAAGAGATGGATGCGTATGAACATGATTCAAATTTGAAGTTGCGCGCGAACATAGAGACAAACAAAAAGGGGGCATATATGTATACATGTTATTTGAAATTAATGCAATAAGGGAAAGAGGATATGTGAAATTATTGCATTAAATAAATGGATGATGCACGAACCTGAATAAAAATAAATTAATGTGATGCAAATAAAAGAAAGAGAATATGGAATGCAAAACATGTCAAATGTGCAATTAAAACGTGCATAGAAAAAGGTTGTAAACATTAAAATGGATCAATTAAATGTAAAGGGATCAACTTTTGAAATTTAAACATTTAAAAAGTAAACTAATAAGGCCATAAGCAAGCCACAATTGGAGGAAGGTTAACGTTATTAAATAACATTCAAATCAGAGACGCATGCACAAGTGATTAGATGTAAATAAATAAAAGAAAATGGTTTAAGGACATGCGGTTTCTTTTCAAAAAGAGTAGAAAAAAAGAGAAAGAAATCAATTAATTAATTAGGAGAAGAATATAGCAAATAAAGGTTCACGTATAAGTGAAAATAAATAAATAAATAATAATTGAATGCATGAAGGAAAGAGGTTGCTATACGTTAAAAATAGTATGTAATGCATTAATTAGAAATAAATAAAGCGGTTTCTTTTTTTTAATTTTTTTAAAGGAGCACTAAGTGTGAAAAGGGTTGTTCTGGATGGTTCTTTTCTAGGGTGAGGTGGATGGTTTAGATGAGTTTTTATTTAATCCTAAGGTCCTAGTTGCTCTAACCCACCTATAAAAGAACACCAAACCTAACCCTAAAATCATTCTATCTCTTATAAGACACCTCCATGCCACCAAACTTCAAACCAACATAGCCTCCGCCTCTAAACTCTAAATTAAATTGCAAGTTCTTCATCAATTTTGGAGTTTAATCAAATCAAGTAGCAAGTTTCTTCAACAACAATTCACGTTCTGCGTCAATAATCAAATAAGAAGCCTAAACCAACGTTCTACCTCAATAACCAATTGTTTATTTCTCCAATCAAGTCAAGGTGAGTGGTTTAAAATACAGTTGTTGTATAATTGTACTTCTATCGTTTGCCATTCCCCATATGTGACGACCCCAAACCCCGTACTGACGGAGACATGGGTAATCTTTCGAATATAACACAGAAACAGATAATAGCAGAACAAAATTAAATAAATACACCAGATAATGAACAATAGAATATACTGGATAAAAGTAATCATCAGAGTTACACAGTATACAGGATCTTACTTAGTACAAATACAGTTCAGCTATACATAAATGTCTACAGCGGAAAACAAACAAAATATGTACAATAGGAGATGAACAGCATAAAAAGAGATAAATGATAGAATCCATCTTCAGCTCAAGCTATCCAGAGAAAGCCAGCTAAACCTGAATACAAGGCTGCCCGTGTAGAAAAAGGGGCACCCGAGTTTGAAAGTGAAACAAACTACGAGTCAGTCATGGGACTGGTATGAGAAATCTACTCAACACATTTAATATATGGCAAATCACAGGACCATGCCACTTTCGTGGAACGGGTTTACTCCATTGGATTGCCAGTGCTTTAAAACAAATCATTCTTTTAATCATCGCAATGCTTTTTCTAAAAATGAAGCCATTATAAGACTCAGTTCCCATCACACAATGCAACGCAAACCGGAGGATAGAGTTTTTACCTTATAATGGCCAAAATATGCTTGATACGAATAAAACAAAGGCATTTGATATTACTGCTAGTGTTTATATGTTTTGAAAACAATTTCAAATCATAACTATCAATCATAGATGGCATTAATGCCCCATACCACTATGTCGCCATATATAGGTATACAATCAAAACCGTACAGTCACGTATTTGGAAATTGGATTTCCGTCATGAACCAAGGCAAAAGATAGTCCTTACCAACTTCGAGACGCTCTAGCCCACCCCTCAGGATCAGAGCTCGAGTGACCCTTGGATCGTCAGGGCCGGTCCACCGATGTGGATTAAAATTCCTGAACACTGCGTTTCCCCACCCTTTGGGGTGTAAATGAGCCAACGAATGGCTCCATCGGACCCGGATCGTCCGATCTAACCGAGGCGCCTCGCAACAGTGACAACCACATAAGTCAAACTCGTCAGGGCGTGTAAAACCACTGACGCCACTTCTAGCTAGAAAGAAACGCAGGTCCTCCCTGATGTCCTCTCCCGTTTCTGGTTCATACCTGGGTGTGAGGCTCGTGATTTCACGTTATACACAAAGCTACGCCACACAGGAGGTGATTTGATCATCACCACAAGACTTTGCTTTTCAACAGAAGCCCTGATCACTGCATCTTAGCATGCCACACAGGCAATTCACACCGTGCAACTGATGGTTATTAATCACACAGAATAAATTCCAATGTCAGACACACTGTCCGTTTGCAAGTCCGTTCTGGGTCTGAACGAAACCGGAGGCACTAAATACCTCGCAAACCCATCAATCACGATGTACGTCTGGACGATCACAACTCATTATCCATATTTCGGGATGCCTCCCAATCAGGACCTCGGTTACCATCCAAACGAGGTGAAGATCTCCGGTCTTCGACCATCGTCTTCATCTTTGATTTCTTATCGTCGATCCAGTTATTCAGAATGGGATAAACCCGGTCTTTCTGAGCAACTCGCGTATATAATAAATAAGTGCAACACTAACATACACACGCATCGTTTCAATTCATTAGTCACTAACCGTCAATCAGTAAGAGAACGATTTCCCAAATATTAACCCCGAAGGCCGAAACCAACATCAGATCAATACCCGAGAAACCATTCGACTTAGCCAACCTTCAGTTAATTTCTAAATTTCACATCCATATCGTTTATAATATTTTATAACGATTTATCGCTATTTTTATTTATTTTAAAATAGCTAATTTATTCAAAACGACGCTTCAGGCCATAACGCGACCGTGGCGCTGTTTTTCTTCAGATTTGATTTACACATATCTGAAAATCTAACCGTTGGATCTTCATAAAATTTACATCATTAGAAAGATCTTTTCAAAACGAATCCAACGGTTCCAGTTTCGGGAAATTCTGACGGTCGGATCTCCCGGTATAATCGTTTGAAGTTTCGATTTCAAAATACGAACTACAGCGTCGTTATTCGATTAAATATAATTATATTTATATATATATATATATATATAATCGATTCTGGCGCTGTTTTTCTTCAGATTTGAATTAAAAATTCCAGACAATCCAACCATTGGATTTTTACAAAGTTGGTGTCGTTGGAAAGGTATTTCCAAGGCGAACCCAGCGGTTGCGATTTCAGGAAAATCCGATGGTCGGATCTCCCGGTATAATCGTATGAAATCACGGTTTCAAAATACGAACTGCAGCGTCGTTATTCGATATATTTTAATTCTATTTATATATATATATATATATATATATATATATATATATATCAATTCTTCGATTTCAAAGCTACATTCTATTCATACATTTGATAAAAATGATATTTTTATCTAACTGTCTTCTATTTCAACACTTCACTATATTTAACCATTCATGTATATAATAAAAATGTGATTTTTATTGTAAAACAATTCATTTCAAAACACTATTATTTTATATAGTTCATATAGGTAATAAAAAGGTGATTTTTATTATAAAACAATTTCTTTTAAAACAAGGTCATTTTACATAGCTCATATAGATGATAAAAAGGTGATTTTTATTATAAAACAATTTATTTCAAAATATGAATACCATTCAACACATGAATTTCAATTCAACGAATGAATATCGATTCAACACATGAAGGTTTTTTATAGTTTATATATATAGATAAAAATGTGATTTTTATATTTAAAACACGAATACCATTCAACACATGAATTTCAATTCAACGAATGAATATCGATTCAACACATGAAGGTTTTCTATTCAACAAATAAATATAGTTTCAGCAAATGAAAATAATTCAAACACATGAATATTATTCAAAATTTTGGCAGCATAACGGCAGGGTAGTTAAAACCAGGACCGTCCCTAGTACGGCTCCTCGCTCTACCTTAAAACCTCGCGGTTTTTTGACAATGGGGATCATGCATCTAGTTTGCACGCAGGCGGCATGTATATATTTATTTCATTTCCACAAACTAATCCTATGTGGTTTCAACCAAATATTTCTCAACCACAAATGGGTATTTTTCAACCACAATCAATCAATATCAACCACAAACAATTCCAATCAACCATTCGTTATCAATCAATTTTCACACCAATCACAACCAATAAATATCGTCCATGGTTTGTGGACGAGGGGCGTATATATATATATATATATATTTATATATAGCAATTCACTTCTATTTCAACACATATATAATTTTTACAACGCATATATAACTTATACATTGAACGTACAACTTATACAACGCTTATACATGAGGTGTACAACGCTTATATAACTCATACATCGACTATATAATTTATACATCGTCGTTTTCCATATCATTTATAAATTAGAAATCTCACATTGGGTTCCACTCCACCAAAAATAGCAGAAGGCTCAGAAAAATATGCGGTCTCTTCTAAAATGTAGAAGACGTCCACACGGTCACGATGTTTCCTGTTTCATCGAATTTCGTCAACACACGAAAAGATATGATTTTTCAAAGTTTGCAACGGTTTAAAGGTGTGAAAACAGTTGAAAATAAAACAAGCCGTATACCTTTCTGAAATGTTCAAAACTTGGTCACGCGATTTCGTGAAATCCGTGAATCGATAGAATGATCGGGCTACGCAGTGTCGAAGGGGGAGGAGAGGCGCTCAGGCGCCGGGGGGAGTTGGCCAGTTCGACGCTGGCAGGAGGCGGCGGCAGCGGTTGGAAGTCGCCAACTTCCAGGCGTCGATCCAGGCGCTACAGGCCACGAAAAAAATCCAATCTTTATATGGATGTGAAGATCGTGAGGAGCTCTACAAAATCTTCAACTGTAGGAGGGGCTAATTTTGCGTGGATTGATCAAAAAGTGGACGGGAAGATTTCGAGCGGTTTCCGCCTTCGATCGGGGAGAGAGAAAAAAGGATTTTTCTTTTTTTTATTTTAAAAAAAAATATGATTGGCTAGGGGAGTTTTAAAGGGGTTTTCTGACACGACCGCCAATCTAAACCCAACGACTATCGTCCCTAGTGTTTTTCCCCCATTTCGAACACAGTGGGATATGTTTCGTAGGCCAATTCGACTGTTTCAGTCAGTTTTCCTTCAAATTAAAATATATACCATTCAATATTCGATTTGAACGTACATTTCAATTTGCCAGGGCCACAAACTAATTCGAAAAATTCCAAAAAAATAATTCTGGCTATGTTTTTACGATACGGTCGCAACAAAACTAGTTTCGTCGAATTCTGAGACCGTTTGCAAAAAGGCTCATTTCTGGTCGATCCAATTTAACTATAATTGACCAAAACACGTTTTCCTTTGCCATGCTCACACACTAGCTTCAAAAATTATGAAATTTGAAACCTAGCAATAACTTCACATCCCGGATCCAACAAAAGGGGTTTCGTCGAATTCCGAGGTCGTATGCAAAATGGCCAATTTCACGGGCTATATAAATTCCATAGCGACCTTTCTGAAAATTCATTTGGCCATAACATTTGCTTTCCGTTATGAAAATTCGATTTTTCAGATTCGTTAGAAAGGTATTCACTAACAGATTTAAATATTTTTGGTTTCACTCAAATCCGTTTTGTTTTGCACCTGGTACAGTCCGACAAAGTTTGAATTCAATTTTTGAAACTGCAACGCCATTTCAGCCTTGTTTATAATTAGAATTAATTATATTCGTTTTCAAACATCGATTCAAACTCACTTTTCATTGCTATAATTTAAAATATTTATTTTAAATATTTAAAATCCATTATTTTAGCCAATTTAAATTTTTTAAATTGGTTCAGATTTTCTGGGTCGTTACACCATAATGAATATGATGATAATTTAATAAGATCAGTTATTTCATTTATGCTTACGATTGAGTTCCCTTCTTTTTATTCTTTCCCCTTTTCATTTTTATAGCTAGGCTATCTCGAGCCTACTTATATCATGAATTTATGCGTTGTAAACGAGAACGAGAAAGTAAAAGGGGAAAAAGGGGTTGTTTGGGCATAATATGGATTGGAAGGATTTATGTACGATTCGAATAGAATTATGGACATAATTGTATGGTAATTTTAAATTTATGTAGTTTGGCATGATTGTAATTGGATATGGAATTAATACAATTTAATATTAACAACATGTAATTGGATATCATGGATTGGTGAAATTTATTGGTAAGATAAGCCTAAAAGGTGAATTAGGATATATGTATGAACATGGGAACGTTGGGAAATATATTGGAAAAATATTGATTTTATGAACTTGAGTATTATTGGATATTTTGGATAATTGGAATATAAAAGAAACTGGCATATTTGGGTATGGATTACATGGAATTGATGAAATTGCCTATAATTGGAAATTTGTAATTAAGGCTAATTAATATGTAATTAGTGACAAGTTGGAATAGGCAAAATTGTAAACATGACTATATGTTGAATTGGAAACACATAACATTAAAATTGGGATTTGGGTGAAATACGATGTTAATGAACCTTTGACACGAGGTTAGGCGCAATTGTGGTGTAAGACTGCCTGGAACCGCCCGGCAAATCCAGCTACCACAATTTGACGTCTAATGTGAGAGGTCAAAAGCATGAATTGTAGGCGTAACGGTTGGTGACACGAGGTTAGACCCGCTTTGTGGTGTAAGACTGCCCGGAACCGCCCGGTAAATCCAGCAGCCACAAAGTGTTCGGTCTAATGTGGGAGGTCATGCACCGTTCGTCATAATGAATGAATTAAGGAATACTAACCATAATAAGATATGTGGGTGACATGGGTATGGTTAGAGGGTTAAGTGTGTGACATGTAAAATATGACATGTAAATATGGACTTAACCGTAGTAAGACAAGACATGTAAAACATATAAATGTGGACTTAACTGTAGTAAGATACATGAAGTAAAACATGACTAAGGTGGACTTAACCGTAGTAAAGCATGTGTAAGGCTTGGAAACAATAATAAAAGAGGTTAAGTGGGACATGGGCGACATGTAAGACATAAATAAATAATGCTTAACCAAAGGGGATCCGTTATGGCATCACAAATTAATTGAATTGGGTAAAGTTTAGGTAACAGGTTAAATAAATGGAAAGGGTTAAGTAAATCTAAATTAATGACAAAAGTGGGGAATGGTAAATAACCTATGATGAATGAATTTGAATAAGAAAAGGAAGGATAATAGGTTAGACTTGTCCTAGGGACAAGTGAAAAGTATAACTTATGGGATAAGGTAAGTTATAAAAACGATAGAGGAAAATAAGGTAACTTATATATGAAGATATACTTGATTATAAATTAAGTAGTTTGGGAAGAAGTGTGAAATTTAAGATGATATAAGTTATATAAATGGAAAAGAAGTAAATTAGAATCATATATGTTGGTTGGGTTGAGTAATTCTCTGGGTGCCAGTCTGATGTTGATTTCGGTCTTCGGGGCTGGTGTTTAGGGGATTATTCTCCTAATCAGTATATATGTGGATAAGACATACTTAAATATGAATTATGTATAACATGTTGTTGTAACCCAAAAATGGAATAATTTATGAAGTTGGAAAACAACATGTTGTGGTCTTATTAATGGACTTAAATGGGTTAAGTATAAATTGAATTAATAAGCGAGGGTAACTTGGTAAACTTGAAAAGGAAGTCAATATGAATAAGAATAACCAAGTTAAATAAGAAAAACTAACGAGGTAACACAAGCGCGTAAGAATTGATTAGACGTAGGGTCTAATGAGATATAAAATCAAGGTGCTTGGGGCAATCCGTACGTTGTAGGATGAATAACCCAACAAGTTAAATCATCACGGTGTCATAAGACACGAGGGGAGCGCATATTCGTTATTTTGGCGGCTCCAACGGACTGGAAGGGGAAGCACGCGGCTTCCTGAGACATTAAAGGTGCTCCTAATAGTCCTCTATGTGGTGGCAGATGTTTCAGGCTGTGCCCGCAGAGGTTGGGTCTGCGCGTAACTACTAGGTGGGTGGGCCTTGACTGCAAGAATAGCTGGGCAGTCAGAATGTTGTTCACAGTGACGAAAAAGGTGATTCGACGGCTGCCTCAACGGAGGTGGAGGGTCAGGACCAACAAGGATAGTAGGTCGTCGAGTGCCTGTTACCACAGCCAGTAGGATGCGGAAAGACTAGAGATAGACCCAATATACCATTAACCATTCACTATCGTGGGACGGTGGTTGAGGGGAGACGCCACACAGATGTTTAGATTGGTTGCTTAGGGGCTTGTCTCTTAGCTCTTGTAGTCTTTATTAGTTATGGGAGGGGACGAGGTGGGGCCATAGCCACCATAGAAAACAGACCCTAGGGATATTTGTGTGGGAGGCTCTTAAAGGCGGGCCTTGCACAAATATAAGGAAAGCTCCCGACCGAGTTCCATGTTTGTTGTGTAGCCCTGCCACGGAACTCGGGCACGCACACACGATGGGTGTGCGGGTTAGATATCGAATACGTACGTGGAAGAGTCTAGGTATAACCATGTCTGCTCTGGGTGGTGTATCGTAGACTGGTGGGCATTATGCGATAACGACAGTCAAATTAGAGTGATCCTATGTGGGCGTAGTGTTGTATTATATATATATAAGAGGAATATACATTACTTTGACATAGGACGGGGGACTGCGTATATCACTGCGAGGATACGGTGGGGACCATGCGAGTGGGGTACCATGGGGTGTACCTTAGTTTGGGGGTAGCTACATATACATTAAATTAGGTTAATCTACTGGGAGTAGATGGGTGCGACGTGTGTGTAAGCCTTGAGCGCTAACGACACAAATAACCTAATAAACAATAAAATGTAATCGAACGGTATATGTAGGATTATTCAAGAAGTGTAGTTTAAACTCATTCACACAGAACTTATGTTCTGACCCCCTCCTCATAACATTCGCAGGTTCGATTCATGACAGAGACTTATAGCTTTGGAGATACCGATTTAGCAGTATTGTAATTAAGGTAAAGCTATGTTTATATATATTATATTTTATTCCTTCCGATGTGAGGTGTTTTCCGAACTCTGACATATTTCTTGTCTCTGTCTTTTCTGCAGGATACCAGAGCAACCAACTCGGGTTTTGATGGATTGAGTTTTTAAAAAAAAATCGGCCCGTCGGAATTCGGGTTGTTACAACCTGAGTCTTATAATAGCTTCATTTTTTCCAAAAAGCATTGCACTATTTGTTTTATGCACTGGTATTCTTGGGCGGAAACCTGTTCCGTGTTATACGGCATGGTCCCTTGATATATCTGATTTTAAAGTAAAGTTTAAATAACTGTTTTAGTTCTTAAACCAAACACATGACTGACCTGGAGTTTATTGTTTTAACCTAAACTCTGGGTGCCCCTATTTTCCACACAGGCTGCTAGTAGTTTTGGTTTTGCAGATTTATATTCACAGGATCCTGGTTTACAGCTGGAATGATATTTGGAAAGCTCTGTATCCGTTTATCTCTTTCAGTTGTATTTTGTATTATTTTTTGCTGCTATGTAATGTATTTTAATCTCTGATATTTGTCGAATGTATTATTTGTTCATACCATGTATATTCTTGTACTCTGATGTAAATTGTTGTAATAAGCAATGAAAAGTTCTTCTTCTTGTGTTCTGATTTGTCATGTTCTCAGACAATCCGTTCTTTCTCTTCTCTTTGGAGACCGAGGAAGTTCAGGTCGTTACAGCGTAGTATCAGAGTTTTAGTTTACAGAGCTCGAGAACAAGGCACATTAGAACCAAACGAAAGAATTCATCAGAGATTGGATTAGTAATATCCAATAAGGAATGACTCATTAGAGATGGGATCAGTAGTATCCTATAACGAGTGTGAAGAGTAGTGTTTTTAAAATAAAAATGAAAAAAAAAATTGTTTTGAAGATTTAAACCATTTTATACGTATTTGAATATTTATTTTGTATTGAATTTGGAGAATCGAGTATATAAAGATTTTGCATATACGCCTTGCAAACATGTATCCGAAGTTTTAATATAGTAGATAGATATAGAATCACACTCTAGTCGCCTGGAGATGGTTCTGATGATCGCTATAGCATCATCAGCATTTATTTTCGAGTTTTGAAAGTGGGATTTCTATATATTTCCAATCGACTAGCGTGAGAACCAAAACTAGATAGGGTCCATTGTTGTGAATTGGCATCAAAAATCTGATTTTTGGGACTATGTATTAAAGTTATGTGTTTGAAACGATAATCAACTAACTGATTGCTGGTTGTGTTGTTTGATTATTGGTTTGAGTTATTTAATTTGGAATCATAAGACAAATTGAGCCAAATATCGAATTGTATTGAAAATGGATTGAAATTGCATACATGTACATGCATATATATTGAACAGGTCATAACAAGGAGGCTAGAGAAGAGGAATAAAATTGTATGCCCGACAAATAGGTACATGTTTACTAATTTATTGGGTTTGGATAATTTTATGAGCCGATTGGCTTTTTCTTTTTCTTTTTGAGATAAGAGGGCATGTGTGGCAGTTTGGGGATTTTCCCGGTGCTCCCCGTACAAAGGAGGTTATGGCGAAACTTTTCGAAAATTTAGGGTGTTAGCCAAATTTTTGAAGAATTCGAAAATTCTTAGGAACTGAAAAGTTGAAGAACGAATGCCAAACTGAAAGTTGATTTGATTAGTAAAACAACTTTCAGCTCCATTCCATTTCGAGGACGAAAAGATTTTAAGTGTTGGACATTGTAACAACCCGGAAAATCAGAACCAATTTAAATTTTTTATTTTGGCAATTTTAATGAATTTTGGATATTTAAAATGATTTATTTTAAATAATAACGACAAGAAATTTATTTTGAATAGAATTAGAACGTGTATATATATATAAATCGAAATTAGAATATAAAAACTTATTTTAATTACAAAAGGAATTCGAAATGGCGCGATAGTTTGAAAATTCGATTTCAAATTTCAATTGAATGTACAGGATTCAAAATAAACTGGATTTTAGTGAAACCAAAAATATAAGAATATATTTGAAAATATCTTTCCAACGAATCTGAAAAATCAAAATTTCATAGCGGGAATAAAAAGATATGCCCAGTTGAAAATTCAGAATAGTCGCTATAAAAATATAACCCTTAAAAATAGCGATTTTGCAAACGACTTCCGTTTTCGACGAAACCACTTTTGTTGGATCTGGAATGTCAAATTATTGCTAGATTCCAATTTTCATAATTTTTGTAATCAATATGTGAGCGTGGTAAATTTAAACGCGTTTGGTCATTTCATTTATAATTTAATCAACTCAAAAATGACCGTTTTTCAAATTGTCTCAAAATTCGACGAAATTAATTTTGTTAGGACCATATCGTTAAAACATAGCCAGATTTATTTTTCTAGAATTTTTGGAGTCTGTATGTGGGCTTGGTAAATTAAAATGTGCGTTTGAATTTAAAATATAATGATTTATATTTTAAATTTAGTGGAAACTGATCGTAACAGCCGAATTGGCTTACGGGACACATCCCATTATGTTTAGAATGGGGGTAATTAACTAGGTGAGACATTCGTTGGGTTGGATTTGGGGTTCGGACATAAAACCCTAATTTTGAGAATTAATCAATAATAAATTATATTATATATATATATATAATTTTACTTAATCCCTCCCCCTCTATTTCATTTTCATCGATTAAATGCTTTCCCCCTTTCTGAAAAACCTGCCGCCCCTCTTCCTTTAGCCTGTCGCCCCCTTCACCACGCCGCACCGCCCACCCGCGTTGTTGCGCCCCCACACCACCTCTACCGCGGCCATCTTCGGCCATCACCCTTCCCCCTCAAGCGACGCCCCTTTCCTCTCTCCTCTCTCCAAACCAACTGGAAACACCCCAAAATGCATCGCGCCGCCCTTCTTGGGTCCACTTCTATCAGCCGCGACCCCCTCCTCCTTCTCCGCCACCTTCTCGCCTCCTCCTCCCTCCCTCCAATGTGACAAGTCCCAAATTCCCCAATTCGAGCCGCCATCCCCTAAAACCCTAGCCCCGGCCACCTTTAAGCCCTACACCCCGGCCATGTCAGCAAAACCATTATAAGTTTTATTTATTTTAATTTATGTTATTTTTTTCAGTTTTAATATAGTACCGAGATTTAAAAAAATCTGATTTTTAACGAATATAACAATATGTATGGATGTGATTTATATATATAGATATAGAATATAAAGATATGAATTTTATATGTGAACAGAGTATATTTTTAAAACTTAAAAGATTAGATTTTTTAGGAGGTTAAAGATTAGATTTTTTGAGGTTCAAGAAATAGATTTTATGAGGTTAGAGATTTGATTTTTATTATAGATAAGATCTGATTGTTAATTATATAAAAATACGATTTTTATATAAGGTGTAGCGGTAGAAAAATACGATTTTTTATATATAACTTTGTTATAAAAATACAATCTTTTATATATAAGTGTCTTTATAAAAATATAATTTTTATATAGAAAGTAGAGGTATAAAAATATAAATTTTATATGGAAAGTAGCGGGATAAAAATATGATTTTTAATATATAAACATCATATTAAAAATGTGAATATGAACAGCATAGAGAAGACTACGTTGGCATGTCAGGCAAATCCCGTGTAATGACCCGTGTTTTCGCGATCCTGAGTAATCGACATATAACCCAATGTCGACTATCAAGCGTCTGAAATACCAGATAGTCCATGAAAGAAATTAGAGGGTGAGAATAGATAAGATAGAAACTTAAAATAGAAGAAGAAGAAGGACATACAACATCAGAGTAAACACGAATCTCACAGTGGAACGGTCAATATATAATAGATACATATCTTTGAAATAAAATCAGTATATATATATATACATTAACATTATCAGAGTATAACACTTACAACACAGCGGAAATAAACTGTAGCTATAAAATCCTGAAGCCTCCTACTCCAAGCTCTCCAAGCATATCTGTAAAATCCTGACTACTTGACTGCCCGTACAAAATTGGGAACCCAAGAGTTTAGGAAAAACAAAACAAAATAAACTCTGGGTCAGTCATGGGACTGGTGTGAATAAACTCCAAACACTTGGTTTAACTTTTAAAATCCTTTTAAAAGAAAGAACAATCGTAAGACCAATCCATACATAAACACGGATGGTTTTTACCTTACGATAACCCAAAGCATTATTTGCAAACAATATCATTCTGATATTATAATAGTGATGTAATAAAAGTATATAGAAATCTAGCAGAATGCTTGCATCTCACGCTCTACATACATAGTATACAATCAAAATCGCGGGTGCGTATTGGGTATTGGATTTCCAACTATGATAAGGTATGGAACCACCTTCCGATAGTGTATCTCTAGAGGAGAATACACTGAGTTCAATAAGAACATCTTGCAACTCAGACACACATGACCGACTACTCATTTCGCTTGAGTGTATCGAATGTATATCACCAACGGTTGGGATCAGCAACCGTTTTCCCGAATGGGACAACATCGAATATATTAAAAGAATGAAATGAATATCTCTAGATAGGTGATAATACACCCTAATTGGCAGCCAACCACTTAGCCATGCTTCCTGGCTGATTTTTGTCATTTCCCGGTTGTGAGGCTAGAGGCCACGCTTATCTCTGACAGATCACACATTGATTCGCTTTGAATGTTACACCATCATACCCGCCAAATCACAAATTGATTTCCCCAAAAATACAACGGGTATACAGCTAAGAGAAACAAATTTCTCCGCCACCAAACGTATATACGTATGAAGAGATCAACTTACGCAATCTATTAAATATACTCTGTTAGACATTCTTCCATACGGGTCATCCTGGGACTGGACAAACCGAAGACACTATTCCGTAAACAGGACAGCCCTTGCATAAGTCCGTTTTCAATTATCTTCATCATATTTGATCGCAATGCTAACGCCCATACAGAGTGGTTTTCAGATAATGAATATGATCCCGGTCTCTCCGTATTGACAATGGAAAAATGGTCAGAACTTCGATAGTCGATGAGTTAACTATCAAAGAAAAACATGTGTGCAAACAATGATATTATTTTCAGATGGAAATCTTACCGATCAATCATCATTTAACGTTTATCTCTTTAGCTCATTAATTTATTTATTTCCTGTTTACATATATTCAACATTTCCTTATTTTCTAAATTTAGAAAATATACGTTATTAATCATTGGAAAACGTTTCCATCTCTTTTCCACGTATCACTATCATTCCAGTATTCTTTATCATCAAACATTTCATTTTCTATGACTAGAAAATATCTCTAATTATATTTGGAAAATGTTTCCAAAACTCATTCATTGGATTTAACCATATGTTTAAATAAAACATCGCTATGCCAACTCAAACCATTACCTTCATCAACTAAATTTACTTAACCAACCTTCACTATCGAACCTTAACCATTCCTTAGTTAAAAATGGAGTCAATCGAGTTGGGGTATAACTACCTCTTAGACCTTAACTGAACAACGTTTCTAACCTCGAAATAGACAAAGTTCACCTTTCAAATCTTTAACAAACTTCCTTACGTAACTCTTGGATTCTATTTACGAATCCACTTCTTTATTGAAAATATTGATTATAACTATAGCATTATAATCCCTACTTTTGAAATATCTAACTTCAAAACTTAACTTTTATTCCTTAATTTGGATAAATAAACAAACAACTAATTTATTAATAAATAAATAAATCTTGATTAAAAAAGGAAAGTGAATAGTACTTTACCGAATTCGATATAATTGAATTTCACGTATAACTCTCTTTCGAATAAACTATATTCGATAACTCCTTTTCGAGTAAACTATATTCGATAACTCCTTTTGATTAACTCTATTCGATTAACTCTACTGGATTAACTCTCTTTGATTAACTCAAATAGATTAACTCTATTGGATTAGCTCTCTTCGATTAACTCTAATCGATTAGCTCTTATCAATTAACTCCTTTCGAATAAACTATATTCAGTTAATTTCTTTCAAATGAACTCTATTTGAATAACTAATATTCGACTAACTCCATTCGATTAACTAATACCCGACTCACTCTAATCGATTAACCAATATTCGACTAACTCTATTCGACTAACTCTATTCGAAAAACTAATATTCGACTAACTCTATTAATAACTAATGTTTGATTAACTCCTTTTTCGATTAACTCTATTTCGATTAACTCTTTTTTATTAACTCTATTAAATTAACTCTATTTATTCCATAAATAAATATTTCCTTTTATAACTCTATTTATTTTCTAAATGAATATTTCCTTTTATAACTCTATTTATTTTCTAAATAAATATTTCTTTTTATAACTCTATTTATTTTCTAAATAAATATTTCCTTTTCAATTCTATTTGTTTAACAAATAAATATTTCTTTTCCATTCTATTTATTTAACAAATAAATAAATATTCCTTTTCAATTATATTTATTTAACAAATAAATCAATATTCCTTCTTATATAATCCTGTGATTTTATTCAATATATATTTTGAAACTTCCTTTTTCATTCCAGTATCACCTACGGTATTCAAAATATCAACAGAAAAGACCATTGTCATCCAACCATATTATAATCAATCACAGATTATATATAACACATCATATATAACACATCATATATCACAATATATGAAAAATAGTAATATAAATATTGAGGAATTCAGTTGGATCCCTCCAACCTATTTCCCTGCATCCACAAATGTTAAGTAACATAAATAACATCTATTTCATTTCAACATGAAATATTATGATAAACCGAATCAATATTAAACAAACGTTTTATATTTATAACTATATCTACATTTTCAAACGATTAACTAGCAATCATTCAAATGACTATCACACATAACATTCAATCATTTTTATCAATCCTAAAATACGTTTATAAAAATATAAACTAATCAGAGTTAGTGGATTTTACTCACTTTTGTCGGTTATCGTTAAATAACGATAATCGATCGTTGATTCGGATCAGACGTTTAATCCCGTCATAATTTTAGATGAGTTCAAAATCATTCCAGACCAAATCCAGAGTGTAGTGTCCGTCCATACGATCCTGTCGGATCTAGTTTCGTCAAATTTCGTTAACGTATGCAGAAGTTATTAATTTAACAAATTAATACGTCATTCCATTTTAAATTAAACTAAATAAATATAAGTCCCCTTGGGCCTCACCATTATCGTTTCATCCCATCCATTTCCCGTTAGGCCCAACTATCTTTAAGCCCACCGCATCCACTTTATACCCTTCTTCTTCCAAAGTTGCGTGCTCCAGAAGAAACAAATCCAGACATTTGCCAAATTCTTCAATCTGAAACCGCTGCTACCCCTCTCCTAAATTCCACACTAAAACAATAATCCTTCTTCACTTCAAACTCTCTACACACCCTTACCATCTTTGTATAACTCGACGCACAAAATCTTGCTGTGATTCTACAACAAATCCTGTATCCCCAAAAAGAGGAAATCTCCTACTCGAAGCTAACTCCGCCATAGTACTGAATTCAAACTCCAGATTTTTCATTGATTCTCAAAATAAAAACGCACCCCTTTTTGATCTATCACGGGTAGATCTGAAACCACCGAGCCTTCCTCTTCTTCTCAGAAAAACCGCTCCTCCTTTCATACGCACTCCAGCTTTCCTGTATCATTCGAACTCCAACATTAATCACACTAAAATCACCATTTTATCCTCCTTCCAATTTCTCAACACAATCATCCCAATTCCCTTCAGTTCGCACGCTCCTCCTGTGGTGCGAGTTTGACCTCGCAGATCCAAGTTCAGTGACGACTGCGTCACTTTTAGTCTCTAAATCCCACAAAAGTCTCACACAAGGTGCCATACTCCTTCCCGATCACTTTACAATCATCATTTCGACCCATCTCTGGCTTAATTGTTGGTGAACCTCAGCCTTAGGCTCACTGCGTTGAGGACTCACAAACAACAATTTGATTGCACCCACAAATATGTACACAAGCTTGAAGAGAATCTTACTGGCATTTCAAAAAAATACTAATTTCATGATTGTAATAACCCGAAAATCTGAGTCAATTTAAAATTTTTATTTTGGCAATTTTAAGGAATTTTGAATATTTAAAATGAATTATTTTAAATAATAACGATGAGAAATTTATTTTGAATAGAATTAGAATGAACATATTTATTTGAATCGACGTTAGAATATAAATATTTATTTTAAATTATAAAAGGAATTGAAAATGGCTCGGTAGTTTGAAATTTCGATTTTGAATTTCATATGAATGTACAGGATGCAAAATAAACCGGATTTTAACGAAACCAAAAATATAAGAATCTATTTGAGAATATCTTTCGAAAGAATCCAAACAATCAAAATTTCATAGCGGGAATAAAAAGATATGTCCAATTGAAAATTCAGAGTAGTCGCTGTGGAATTCTGGCCCTTAAATATGGAAATTTTGCAAATGACCTCGGTTTTCGACGAAACCACTTTTGTTGAATTCGGGATATCAAATAATTGCTAGATTTCAAAATTCATAATTTTTTGAATCAATATGTGAGCGTGGCGAAAGAAAACGTGTTTTGACAGTTTCAGTCAATTTCGATCGACCAGAAAATGGCCATTTTGCAAACGGTCTCGGAATTTGACGAAATTAGTTTTGTTGGGACCGTATTGTCAATAAAAAGCCAGAAAATATTTTTCGGGAATTTTTAGAGTCTGTATGTGGCCCCGGTAAATTAAAATGCGCGTTCAAATTCAATATATAGACTTATATTATGATTTGGATGGAAACTGATCGAAACGATCGAATCATCTTACGATACATATCCCATTGTGTTCGGAATGGGGAAATTAGCTAGGGACGACAGTCGGTGGGTTCAATTTCGAGTCCAAAATAAAAAGTTGCTTTTTGATATTTTAAAATAATAAAATATATATATTTATAAATAACCCCTCACCCTTACTTTATCTCTCTCCTCTTTCCCCCGTTGACTCAAATCGATTTCGTAGGGAAAATAAAAAAAGAAAAAAAGAAGAGGAAGGAGGAGCCCGTCGCTCCTCCGATCAGGGTGCCACCGCACCCCTCCGGAGCACTGCCACCAGGCGCGGCTGCCTCCGCTCCCTCCTCCCTCTCCTCTATCCTCCGCAACCTCTCTCTTCCCTCCTCCTTCCGTTCCCTCTTCCTCCCCCGGACCGCCACCACCCCTCTGAGCCGCCGCCGACCAGCCAACCCTCCCCGACCGCCGTGACCTCGAACCCCCCCTCTGAAGACAATAGCTACGATGAGTGTTTATTTAATTTTAAATTCAGTTTTAATTTATTTAAACTTTGTTTTTTTTCAATCGTATGAACATTGAAATACAAGAAAGATTGGATTTTTAACATAATAAAAATAGGATTTTTATTTATGTTATAGCATATGGAAAATCCAAATTTTTATATACGTTTTAGCATAAGAAAAATTCGTTTTTTATGAAGAGAAAAGCTTTGATTCTTGATAGTAGAAGGCGGCATTTTTATAGTAAAAAGAAATGATTTTTCATTGTAAAAAGAAATGATTTTTATACATACAAAGATACGATCTTTAGTTTATAAAGTTATGATTTTTATCTATGTGAGGAAGCGATAAAAATGTGATTTTTATCTATGTAGAGTTGAAATAAAAATATAATCTTTACATGATGTAGACAATAAAAATATGATTTTTATATTATAGAGATAATAAAAATATAATTTTATGCATGTATGAAGATAAAAATAGAATTTTTATCTATATAGTAGCGGCATAAAAATAGAATTTTTATCTATATAGTAGCAGTATAAAAATGTGATTTTCATATGAGTGGCGATCTAAAAATATAATATTTATTAGGAAAAGAACGATATAAAAATATAATTTTTATTATGAATTTAGCATGATAAAAATATGATTTTTATATGTGTAGCAAATTAAAAATGTGATTTTTAATATAGCGATGGTAAAAATATGATTTTTAACATATACCGCGTGAAACAGATCGCGTTGGAAAGACAGCGAAGATTTCCTACATATGAAGAGTCGTGGCGTTTGGTTTAGCTAATCGGTGAGAACTCCTCACTTTTATTTTAGTTTCTAGTTGAAATATATACTAGGATGCAGATGGTGCTTAGCAACACCTGACACTCGTTGTCCACAGACCATGGACGGCTTGTTTGTTTGATTGGTGTGTTATGAAAAGTGATTGTGTGATGCAGAATGAAAATAAATATTTTATAGTTAAAAATATAATTTTTAATGTGTATATAAAATAAATATTTATAAACAAATCGGACAATTTTTTTATGTACACCCATTGACTGATATTGATTGGGACGATAAATTTTACACATCGCCCAACTGCACAAATAAAAATCTGTGTTTGTTGATTTGAAACTCCACACAGGTATTGGGATGACATTTGATGTACACTAATCCCGATTGTTTAGTTGTATGTCAATCATGGATTGACAGACTGTGTAAGCGCAAATTATTTATATTTAATGCTTATGTAGTTGTGTGGTGCACTCTGGATGATGGTTGATTATTTATCATTGCTGTTATATACATGTGTTATAGAGAATCCATATAATTAACATTATATGGTAATTGATTGGGCCTCATTCCATTTTGGAAAATAAGGAATATTATAAAAGAAATATAAATTCATGTGTTGAATAGAAATAATATTCATGTGTTGAACAGAAAAATAAATATTCATGTGTTGAATAGAAATATAATTTCTTGTGTCGAATAGAAAAATAAATATTCATGTGTTGAATAGAAATATAAATTCATGTGTTGAATAGAATAAAAATTCATGTGTTGAATAGAATAAAACTTCATGTGTTGAATAGAAATATAAATTCATGTGTTGAATAGAAATATAAATTCATGTGTTGAATAGAAAAATATATATTCATGTGTTGAATAAAAATATATATTCATGTGTTAAAGAAAATATTCATTTGTTGAATAGAATAAAGAAGTTTTTGAAATATATAAAGCCATGTTGGTTAGATATGTGCCATTTTGACGTGAACGATATTTATATTGATTTTATTCATTTTTATAATGAATATAGAAAGGGAAGTGATTTCAAAATATAACGTTTTGAAAACATTATCATTTATAGATTAATGATATGGAATATTCAATTTTGATTAGAAATTGAACATGAAGTTGAAATAGTTTTGAAAACGAATTTAAAACGATTTATAAAATACGTTTTGAAAGGAAATCGACGATATATAATATATACATATATTATATATAAAGGCCTGAATAGAATCGCGAATTTCGACCATTGACTTCGAATTGACGTTATGGGAGATCCGACCGTCGGATTCTCCTAAAACCGAAACTGTTGGGTTCGTATCGAAAAGAGATTTCTAATGAATATTAGAGATTTGAAATCTAATGGATGGATTTGGAATTATGTCCAAATTAAATTTGGAAAAGGTCGCTGTAAGTGCAGTTCGATGGCCGTTGATGGAAATCGAATGTACGAGCCTTGATAAAATTATTAAAAATAGTAATAATTTGTGTAAAATCATAAGGAATGATTTGTGTAGAATTGGAATGAAAATTCGATATTTGAAAAGATAAAAATAGATTTTTATCGAAATGAACTAGTTTTGAACTAGAATTATAATTCCAATTATTTTTGAAATAAATAAATTGGATTTGAAATGGTTTTGAAAGTAACCAGAATTTCCAATAATTGAATTGGAATGAATTTGAATCGAAATTGTATTTGGAATATTTCGATGTTGGATTTCGTGATTATGCAGATATTATTATGGAAATCTGAAAGATATATTTATATCGTTATTTCCAATACGATATTTGTTGGTCGTAGAAATTGATATTGAATACAAGTCGATATATTTTCTATTCAGAGCCTTGTATTTAATATCAAATGGGATTTGGGTTTGTCGTGAAAGGTGTCTTCATTAACACTGTTCTTAAACCCAGTTGAGGAAAAGATTAAATCTTTTTATTTAGATTTAATGAAGTATACCAATTAAATGGTATTTAATTGGAATTGAATATGAATTGATTCTGGGTTGTTGTGAAAGGTATCTTTAATAATTCTGTTCTTAGACCCAACGGAGTTAAGAAAATCAGAAACTAACTGGAGATTAGTTAAGTTGAATGGTTTCCTGGGTATTGATCTGATGTTGGTTTTGGCCTTCGGGGTTAACACTTAGGGAATTATTCACTTGCTAATTTACGGTTAAAGGCTGATGGAATAGAATGTGATTTTGGGTTTATTGTGAACTGTGTTTAAATGACATTGGTTCTTTAACCCAGTTAAAGGAAGGATATGTTTTCCCAAGTTAAATAATCAATAAAATTGATTTTTGGGAAGATTAAAACAAAGTGGAGTTTTGATGAATCTTTAATTAGATTGAAATGATCGAGAATGGAGTATCACCAGTTTTGCTCCAGGCTATAGTTAAATCTTTAATTAGATTTGAATGTGAAATGGTAATTGAATTTACCGATAACACCGTGGTGTTAGATATGAAGTATTACCAGTTTTACTTCATGGGATGAATAGGTTGGGATTAGGAAATTAAAACAAATGATTACTTTGGTAAGGTTCGTTAATCCTGGCTAGTTTGGATAAACCATAATTTGGTTTGAATTGATATTCAAAAGAAGATTAAAGAATAAATTTAAGGAATTTATCTTTGATAAAATTAATGAGAACCTCTCCCTAAGAATGTGAAATTTAGCAACTAACTGAAGATTAGTTAAGATGAAATGGTTTCCTGGGTATTAATTTGATGTTGGTTTCGGCCTTCGGGGTTAATATTTGGGGAATTGTTCCCTTACTAATTTACGGTTAGTGACTGATGAATTGGAATGAGGCGTATGTTGTGTTTGTGTAACACTTGTTTATTATATACGCGAGTTATTCGGAAAGACCGGGTTTATCCCATTCTGAATAACTGATACGACGATAAGTCGAAGGTGAAGACGGTGGTTGAAGACCAGAGGTCTTCACGTCGTTTGGGTGATTACTGATGATCTTGATTGGGTCGTACACCCAAGAGGAGGGAATCAGTTAGTGGTCGTCCAGACATACTTGGAGATCGATGGATATGTGAGGTACAAGGTGCCTCCGGTTTCGTTCAGACCCAGAACGGACTTGTAAATGGACTGTGTGTCTGACATTGGATATCATTTTGTGTGATTGATGGATATCGGTTGCATGGAGTGGTCTACCTGTGTGGCATGCTAAGATGCAAATGATCAAGACTTTTGTTGAAAGGCAAAGTCTTGTGGTTGATGATCAAAGCACAGCATGTGTGGCACAACTTTGTGTAGCGTTGATTCACGAGCCTCACACCCCGGTTGTGAACCAGAAACGGGAGAGGACATCAGGGAGGACATCCGTTTCTTTCTAGTTAGAAGTGGCATCAGTGGTTTGACATGCCCAGACGAGTCTGACTTATGTGGTTGTTGGGTTGCGAAGCGCCTCAGATATATCAGTGACTGTGTGGAGCCGATGGAGTCATTGGACTCATTTACGCCCCAAAGGGAAGGAAACGCAGTGTTCAGGCATTTTAATCCACATCGGTGGACTGGACCTGACGATCCAAAGGCTTGCCTGAGTACTTGCCTGAGGGGCGGACTAAAGGCTCTCGAATCGGTGAGGACTATCTTTTTCCTCGGTTCACATATGGAAATCCAATTTCCAAATACGACATCGTGCGGTTTTGATTGTATACCTATATTTGGTGACATAGTGGTATGGGGCACTTATGCCATCTATGATTGATACTTATGATTGAAATTATTTCGACACTATACACTTATAGTAATAATAAAAGACGAAATTTAGCGTATCAAGCATTCTTTGTCTATTATAAGGTAAAAACCCTATCCTCCGGCTTGTGTTGCATTGTGTGATGGGACATGGGTCTTATAATAGCTTCATTGTTCTTTATTTAGCATTGCGCTGTTATTTTATGCACTGGTATTCTTGGGAGGAAACCCATTCTGTGTTATACGACGTGGTCCCTTGATTTACCTAACTTTAAAAGAAAGATTAATAACTGTTTTAGTTCTCACACCAGTCACATGACTGACCTGGAGTTTATTCTTTTAACCTAAACTCTAGGTGCCCTTATTTTGACATGGGCGGCTAGTAGTTTTGGTTTTGCAGATTTATATTCATAGGAACCTGGTTTACAGCTGGAACGATATCCGAAAAGCTCTATATCTGTATATCCCTTTCAGTTGTGTATTGTATTATTTTTCCGCTGCTATGTAATGTATTGTAATCTCTGATATTTTGTGATGTATATTATGTATTCATACTTTGTGTATTCTTGTATTCTGATGTAATTGTTGTAATAAGCAATGAAATGTTCTTCTGTATGCGTCCCGATGTGGCTTGTCCTCAGAGCAATCTGTGATTTCCTTATCGGGGATTTCGAGTCGTTTTAGTTTGGTATCAGAGCTCTGGTTTACAGAGCTCGAGAACAAGACACATTAGAACCAAACGAAAGAATCGTCAAAGATTGGAGTAGTAATATCCAATGAGAATGACTCATTAGAGATAGGATCAGTAGTATCCTATAACGAGTGTGAAGAGTATATTTTAAAATTGAAAACAATTTTTGTTTTGAAAATTTAAATCGTATTATACGTATTTGAATATTTATTTGTATTGAATTTGGACAATCCAGTATATAAAGATTTTGCGTATACGTCTGATCCGCGTGCATTCGAAGTTTTAATATACTGGATAGATATAGAATCATACTCTAGTAGCCCGAAGATGATTATGATGATTGAGTACTTGTCATCAGAATCTATGTTCGAGTGACGAAAGTGGAATATCTATATATTTCCAATTGACTGGTGTGAGAACCAAAGCTAGATAGGGCTTATTGTTGTGATTTGGCAGCAAAAATGTGATTTTTTGACTAAGTATCAAAATTATGAATTTGAAATGATAATCAACAAATTGATTGATGGTTGTGTTGTTTGATTACTGTTTTGATTAATTGAATGTTGAACCTTTAGCCAAATTGAGCCAAACAGTGAATTGTATTGAAAATTTGTCGCATTTGCATACATATACATGTACTTACATTGAACAGGTCATAGCAAGGAGGTTAGAGAAGAGGAATAAATTGTTTGCCCGACAAATAGGTACATGTTTATTGTATTTCTTTGGGTTTGGATGATTATAGGAGCCGATTGGCTAGCCGCTTGGCTTTTTCTTTTTCTTTTGGATTGGTGAGGGCCATGGGAGGCTGTTTGAAATATCCCGAAGCTACCAGTGCAGGGGAGGTTATGGTGAAATTTTTCGAAAATTTAGGGTGTTAGCCAAATTTTTGAAAAATTTGAAAAGTTATTAGAAACTGAAAATTGAAGAACTTAGGCCATAATGAAAATAATGAAAGTTGAGTTGATTTGTAAAACAACTTTCAGCTTCGTTCCTTTTCGGAGACGAAAAGTTTTAAGTGGGGGAGATTGTAATAACCCAGAAATTTGAGCCAATTTAAAAATTTTATTTTGGAAATTTTAATGAATTTTGAATATTTAAAATGAATTATTTTAAATAATAACGACGAGAAATTTATTTTGAATAGAATTAGAATGAATATATTTATTTGAATCAACGTTAGGATATAAATATTTATTTTAAATTATAAAAGGAATTGAAAATGGCGCGGTAGTTTGAAATTTTGATTTCAAATTTCAAATGAATGTACAGGATTCAAAATAAACTGGATTTTAGCGAAACCAAAAATATTAGAATCTATTTTAGAATATCTTTCCAATGATTCCGAAAAATCAAAATTTCATAACGCGAATAAAAAGATATGTCCAATTGAAAATTCAGAATAGTTGCTGTGGAATTCTGGCCCTTAAAATGGGAAATGTTGCAAACGACCTCGGTTTTCGATGAAACCACTTTTGTTGGATCCGGGATGTCAAATAATTGCTAGATTCCAAAATTCATAATTTTCTGAATTAATATGTGAGCATGGCGAAAGAAAACGTGTTTTGACTATTTCAATCAATTTCGATCGACCAGAAAATGGCCATTTTTCAAACGATCTCAGAATTTAACGAAATTAGTTTTTTAGGACCGTATCGTCAATACGAAGCTAGAAAATATTTTTCAGGAATTTTTAGTGTCCGTATGTGGCCCCGGAAAATTGAAATGCGCGTTCAAATTCAATATATAGATTTATATTTTTATTTGGACGGAAACTGATCGAAACGATTGAATCAGCTTACGATACATATCCCATTGTGTTCGAAATGGGGGTAATTAGCTAAGGACGACAGTCGATGGATTCTATTTCGAGTCCGAAATAAAAAGTTGCTTTTTGGTATTTTAAAATAATAAAATATATATTTATAAATAACCCCTCACCCTTACTTTATCTCTCTCCTCTTTCCCCCGTTGACTCAAATCGATTTCAGAGGGGAAAAAAAGAGGAGGAGCCCGTCGCTCCTCCGATCAGGGCGCCACCGCACCCCTCCGGCGCGCCGCCACCAGGCGCGGCTGCCTCCGCTCCGCTCCCCCCCCCCTCTCCTCTATCCTCCGCAACCTCTCTCTTCCCTCCTCCTCCCGTTCCCTCCTCCTCCCCAGACCGCCACCACCCCTCTGAGCCGCCGCCGACCAGCCAACCCTCCCCGACCGCCGTGACCTCGAACACCCCCCCCCTTAAGACAATAGCAACGGTGAGTGTTTATTAAATTTTAAATTCAGTTTTAATTTATTTAAACTTTGTTTTTTCTAGCGTATGAACATTGAAATACAAGAAAGATTGGATATTTAACATAATAAAAATAGGATTTTTATTTATGTTATAGCATATAGAAAAATCAAATTTTTATATACGTTTTAGCATAAGAAATATTCGTTCTTTTATGAAGAGAAAAGCTTTGATTTTTGAGAGTAGAAGGCCGGATTTTTATAGTAAAAAGAAATGATTTTTATACATACAAAGATACGATCTTTGGTTCATAAAGTTATGATTTTTATCTATGTGAGGAAGCGATAAAAATGTGATTTTTATCTATGTAGAGTTGAAATAAAATTATAATCTTTACATGATGTAGAGAATAAAAATATGATTTTTATATTATAGAGATAATAAAAATATAATTTTTATATATGTATGAAGATAAAAATAGAATTTTTATCTATATAGAAGTGGTATAAAAATAGAATTTTTATCTATATAGTAGCAGTATAAAAATGTGATTTTTATATGAGTGGCGATCTAAAAATATAATTTTTATTAGAAAAAGAGCGAAATAAAAATATAGTTTTTATTATGAAGTAAGCATGATAAAAATATGATTTTTTATATGTGTAGCAAATTAAAAATGTGATTTTTAATATAGCGATGGTAAAATTATGATTTTTAACATATACCGCGTGAAACAAATCTCATTGGAAAGACGACGAAGATTTCCTACATCTGAAGAGTCGTGGCGTTTGGTTTAGCTAATCGGTGAGAACTTCTCACTTTTATTTTAGTTTCTAGTTGAAATATATACTAGGATGCAGACGGTGCTTAGCAGCACCTGACACCCGTCGTCCACAGACAATGGACAACTTGTTTGTTTGATTGATGTGTTGTGAAACGTGATTGTGTGATGCGGAATGAAAATAAATATTTTATAGTTAAAAATATATTTTTTAACGTGTATATAAAATAAATATTTATAAACAAATCGGACAATTTGTTTATGTACACCCATTTGACTGATATTGATTGGGACGACAAATTTTACACATCGCCCAACTGCACAAATAAAAATCTGTGTTTGTTGATTTGAAAATCCACACAGGTATTGGGATGACATTTGACGTACACTAATCCCGATTGTTTAGTTGTATGTCAATCGATCGGTTGACAGACTGTGTAAGCGTTAATTATTTATATTTAATACTTATGTAGTTGTGTGGTGCACTCTGGATGATGGTTGATTATTTGTCGTTGTTGTTATATACATGTGTTGTAGAGAATCCATATAATTAACATTATATGGTAATTGATTGGGTCTCATTCGAATTTGGAAAATAAGGAATATTATAAAAGAAATATAAATTCATGTGTTGAATAGAAATAATATTCATGTGTCGAATAGAAATTTAAATTCATGTGTTGAATAGAAAATAAATATTCATGTCTTGAATAGAAATATAAATTCCTGTGTCGAACAGAAAAATAAAAATTCATGTGTTGAATAGAATAAAAATTCATGTGTTGAATAGAATAAAAATCCATGTGTTGAATAGAATAAAAATTCATGTGTTGAATAGAAATATAAATTCAAGTGTTGAATAGAAATACAAAATCATGTGTTGAATAGAAAAATATATATTCATGTGTCGAATAAAAATATATATTCATGTGTTAAAGAAAATATTCATTTGTTGAATAGAATAACGAAGTTATTGAAATATATAAAGCCGTGTTGGTTAGATATGCGCCATTTTGACGTGAACGATATTTACATCGATTTTATTCATTTTTATAATGAATATAGAAAAGGAAGTGATTTCAAAATATAACGTTTTGAAAACATTATCATTTATAGATTAATGATATGGAACATTCAATTTTGATTAGAAATTGAATATGAAATTGAAATCATTTTGAAAATGAATTTAAAACGATTTATAAAATACGTTTTGAAAGGAAAACGACGATATATATATATTATATATATTATGGCCTGAATAGAACGTGCCGCGCTGCGGCAGTTTGCGAATTTCGACCATTGACTTCGAAATGACGCTGCGGGAGATCCGACCGTCGGATTCTCCTAAAAACGGAACCGTTGGGTTCGTATCGAAAAGAAATTTCTAACGAATATTAGAGATTTGAAATCTAATGGTTGGATTTGGAATTATGTCCAAATCAAATTTGGAAAAGGTCGCTATAAGTGCAGTTGATGGCCGTTGATGGAAATCGACTGTACGAGCCTTGATAAAATTATTAAAAATAGTAATAATTTGTGTAAAATTATAAGGAATGATTTGTGAAGAATTGGGATGAAAAATTCCATATTTGAAAAGATAAAAATAGATTTTTATCGAAATGAACTAGTTTTGAACTAGAATTATAATTCCAGTTATTTTTGAAATAAACAAATTGGATTTGAAATGGTTTTGAAATAACCAGAATTTCCAATAATTGAATTGGAATGGATTTGAATGGAAATTGTCTTTGGAATATTTCGATGTTGGATTTCGTGATTATGCAGATATTGTTATGGAAATTTGAAAGATATATTTATATCGTTATTTCCAATACGATATTTGTTGGTCGTAGAATTTGATATTGAATATAAGTCGATATATTTTCTATTAAGAGCCTTGTATTAAATATCAAATGGGATTTAGGTTTGTCGTAAATGGTGTCTTCATTAAAACTGTTCTTAAACCCAGTTGAGAAAAAGATTACATCTTTTTATTTAGATTTAATGAAGTATACCAATTAAATGGTATTTAATTGGAATTGAATTTGAATTGATTTTGGGTTGTCGTGAACGGTATCTTTAATAATATTGTTCTTAGACCCAACGGAGTTCAGAAAATCAGAAACTAACTGGAGATTAGTTAAGTTGAATGGTTTCCTTGGTATTAATCTGATGTTGGTTTCGGCCTTCGGGGTTAACACTTAGGGAATTATTCACTTGCTAATTTACAGTTAAAGGCCGATGGAATAGAATGTGATTTTGGGTTTATTGTGAACCATGTTTAAATGACATTGGTTCTTTAACCCAGTTAAAGGCAGGATATGTTTTCCCAAGTTAAATAATCAATAAAATTGATTTTTGGGAAGATTAAAACCAAGTGGAGTTTTGATGAATCTTTAATCAGATTGAAATGATCGAGAATGGAGTATCACCAATTTTGCTCCAGGCGATAGTTAAATCTTTAATTAGATTTGAACGTGAAATGGTAATTGAATTTACCGATAACACCGTGGTGTTAGATATGAAGTATTACCAGTTTTACTTCATGGGATGAATAGGTTGGGATTAGGAAGTTAAAACAAATGATTACTTCGGTAAGGTTCGTTGATCCCGGCTAGTTTGGATAAACCATAATTTGGTTTGAATTGATATTAAAAAGAAGATTAAAGAATAAATTTAAGGAATTTATCTTTGATAAAATTAATGGGAATCTCTCCCTAAGAATGTGAAATTTAGTAACTAATTGAAGATTGTTAAGATGAATGGTTTCCTGGGTATTAATCTGATGTTGGTTTCGGCCTTCGGGGTTAATATTTGGGGAATTGTTCCCTTTCTAATTTACGGTTAGTGACTGATGAATTGGAATGAGGCATATGTTGTGTTTGTGTAACACTTGTTTATTATATACGCGAGTTATTCGGAAAGACCGGGTTTATCCCATTCTGAATAACTGATACGACGATAAGTCGAAGGTGAAGACGGTGGTTGAAGACCGGAGGTCTTCACGTCGTTTGGGTGATTACTGATGATCTTGATTGGGTCGTACACCCAAGAGGAGGGAATCAGTTAGTTGTCGTCCAGACGTACTTGGAGATCGATGGATATGTGAGGTACAAGGTCCCTCCGGTTTCGTTCAGACCCAGAACGGACTTGTAAATGGACTGTGTGTCTGACATTGGATATCATTATGTGTGATTGATGGATATCGGTTGCATGGAGTGGTCTACCTGTGTGGCATGCTAAGATGCAAATGATCAAGACTTTTGTTGAAAGGCAAAGTCTTGTGGTTGATGATCAAAGCACAGCATGTGTGGCACAGCTTTGTGTAGCGTTGATTCGCAAGCCTCACACCCCGGTTGTGAACCAGAAACGGGAGAGGACATCAGGGAGGACATGCGTTTCTTTCTAGTTTGAAGTGGCGTCAGTGGTTTGACACGCCCTGACGAGTTTGACTTATGTGATTGTTGGGTTGCGAGGCGCCTCGGATATATCGGTGACTGTGTGGAGCCGATGGAGTCATTGGACTCATTTACGCCCCAAAGGGCGGGGAAACGCAGTGTTCAGGCATTTTAATCCACATCAGTGGACCGTCCCCGACGATCCAAAGGCTTGACTGAGTACTTGCCTGGGGGACGGACTAGAGGCTCTCGAATTTGTGAGGACTATCTTTTGCCTCGGTTCACAGATGGAAATCCAATTTCCAAATACGACATCGTGCGATTTTGATTGTATACCTATATATGGAGACATAGTGGTATGTGGCACTTATGCCGTCTATGATTGATACTTATGATTGATATTGTTTTGACACTATACACTTATAGTAGTAATAAAAGATGAAATTTAGCGTATGAAGCATTCTTTGGCTATTATAAGGTGAAAACCCTATCCTCCGGCTTGTGTTGCATTGTGTGATGGGACCTGGGTCTTATAATAGCTTCATTGTTCTTTATTTAGCATTGCGTTGTTGTTTTATGCACTGGTATTCTTGGGAGGAAACCCGTTCCGTGTTATACGGCGTGGTCCTTTGATTTACCTAATTTTAAAATAAAGATTAATAACTGTTTTAGTTCTCACACCAGTTACATGACTAACCTGGAGTTTATTCTTTTAACCTAAACACTGGGTGCCCTTAATTTGACACGGGAAGCTAGTAGTTTTGGTTTTGCATATTTATATTCACAGGAACCTGGTTTACAGCTGGAACGATATCCGGAAAGCTCTGTATTCATACATCCCTTTCAGTTATGTATTGTATTATTTTTCCGTTGCTATGAAATGTATTGTAATCTCTGATATTTCGTGATGTATATTATGTATTCATACTTTGTATATTCTTGTATTCTGATGTAATTGTTGTAATAAACAATGAAATGTTCTTCTGTTTGCGTCCTGATGTGGCTTGTCCTCAGAGCAATCCGTGATTTACTTATCGGGGATTTCAGCTCGTTTTAATGATTTTAGGGAATTAATTCAATTTGTTTTTGAATATCAAAGTTGAAATTTTTCTTTGAGGATGTTTTCCTGTGGCAGCCACAATTTCATTGACCACCGAAGAATGGAGTTAAGGGTTAGGTATGGTGGTATATTTATATAGGGTGTATTGGCTTGTCTTAGAAGCTTTGTATAATTTTCTTTTATATTGATTTATATTGTACCGACGGTTGTATTTGTGACGGCCCTCCCCGCACCAGCCGGAATTTCCTCCGGAAGTGCGCTGTACACATGCCCGACTAACATGGAACGGTCGCCAAAGAAAGGAAAGAAGAGAATGAACTAATCGAAAACCTGTAGAATGTCTCACAGCGCATGGAACAAAATATAATAATAATATACTTGACATAAAACAGGCGAGACAGTAGATAAGCAGAAAACTAAAACCAACGTCAACATCATCATCAGAGTAGCGGAAATCCAAATACAGCTTATTACAACTTTCCAAATTACTGTCTCCAAACAAAAGAAAGAAAGGTACACCACTAATGCCCAAAGTAGTGACCGCAACAACACAGGGAGAATGTCTATATATATCATACGTGGAAGCCTCATGTTCGTCTCCGATACAGCTACTCGTGCATACCACCTAACCTGTCTCTAGTCTGCTCGTGAGAGCACCCAGAGTAATAAGAAGAGACATAAAACTCTGGGTTAGACAAAAAGTCTGGTATGAGCGATAAGCAACTAAACAGAACAGTAACAGGTATACTAAACCATACTTGAACCTGGACCTGCAACCAAAGAGTTAGCACTGCATACCGTACAACACTCTAAGGTGCCACTGAACAGATGGTGTAAAGATAATGGGATGGGGGTGTGCATGTCATAATGATGGCAAACAAATCAAACATAGCAACCAACATCACATCTCTTACTCAGTGCGTAAAGTATACGATATCTACCGCTTCGATCACTAGACCTATCGAAGTAGTGATGGAATTCAACTTGTACAACTACTGCTACTACCAAGCTTACCGCATGGAGTCATGAACAAACCTTTACAGATGACCCCACTTCATTGGTATATAGCTCTTTAGTCGTACCTAGGCCACTGTGGCCCTGAATCCGTTCACGTACCCCCTACACATAGTGATCCAAAGTTATACACATCGTCAACTCCTTAGCACATGTCCCGCAGCAAAGCCCAACTCATGAAGTCGACTCGTTGGTTCCCAACTGGATCCTGAGTATAAACCTCTCATTGGACTACCTTTGCATCTCGGGCTTTGGTATTCATCTCCGGATCGGTTCGGATCTCCTCCTAGCCATCGGTTCGGCTCGGCCTTCAGCTCGCAGTCATCAACACGGTTTGTGATTAGTACTCTTCACTGGATCGGATCGGGTACCTCAAGCTCCTCCATGGTGCATCAGTTCGGGTCGCGAGTGACCACTCGGGTCGGTTCGGAGACGCGGTTCGGTTCGAATGCTCCTTTCTATTTCAGTTCGGGTGCTCGGATGCTCTTATTTGGTTCGGGTCGGAGTCCCCTATCCGGTTCGTATCGAATGCCTCTATCCGGTTCGGATCGGATGCCCCTATCCGGTTCGGATCTGATGCCCCTATCCGGTTCGGATCGGATGCCCCTACCTAGATGCTCCTACCCGGATGCTCCTATCCGATGCTCCTATCCGGATGCTCCTATCTGAATGCTCCTATCCGGATGCTCCTATCTGAATGCTCTATCCGGATGCTCCTGTCTGAATGCCCCTATCCGGTTTGTCACAAGTTTTTCCAGCAAGCTATTTTCGCCAAACGACGACGTTTTCAACCATTCTAACTTTTCTATGCAATCACAAAACATACCATACAGTCAGAGCAACATGTATAATCATCCACAAACACTAAAACAACAATATGACATGTTTATATGGATCGAACATACCCAAAAACCCATGTTTTCCCCTTAATCATGTTTAACAACAACTAATGATAGGATTAGCAAAACTTAACCAAATTAACCCAAACTTCTAACAGAGGCCTAAAACAATATTTCGAAATTTATCAATATTTTTCCAGATTTTTAATATGTATAAATTCGCTAATTATCACTAATTACCCTTAATTAACCATAATTAGAGAGGAACTATGCAAATCACTCAGCTTGGCCACAAATAAAACTCAGATCTGAGATAAATCTCTGTTTGGCATGAATACTGGTGTCTAACAGCAGCTTTAACCTTGCTTTGTGTAACGACCCAGAAAATCTGAACCAATTTAAAATTTTTAAATTGGCTAAAATAATGGATTTTAAATATTTAAAATAAATATTTTAAATAATGGCGATGAAAACTGAGTTTGAATCGACAATTGAAAACGAATATAATTAATTATAATTATAAACAAGGCCTGAAATGGCGTGGCAGTTTCAAAAATTGAATTCAAACTTTGTCGGACTGTACCGGGTGCAAAACAATCTGGATTTTAGTGAAACCAAAAACATTAGGATCTAATTGATAATATCTTTCCAACGAATCTGACAAATCAAAATTTGATAGCGGGAATCAAAAGATATGTCCAGTTGAAAATTCTGAATAGTCGCTATGGAATTCAGGCCCTTAAAAATGGACATTTTGCAAATGACCTCGGATTTCGACGAAACCACTTTTGTTGGATCCGCTGTGTCAGGTTATTGTTAGGTTTCAAATTTCATAATTTTTCGAATCAATATGTGAGCGTGGCAAAGGAAAACGCGTTTGACCGGTTTCAGTTGATTTTAATCGACTGGAAATTGGCCATTTTTCAAACGGTCTCAGAATTTGACGAAACTAGTTTTGTTAGGACCGTATCGTCAATACGAAGCTAGAAAATATTTTTCGAGAATTTTTCTAGTTAGTATGTGACCCCGGTAATTTGAAATGTGTGTTAAAATTATATACTATTTTGAGAAAAAACCTATCGAAACGGACAAATTGGCTTACGATACATATCCCATTGTGTTCGGGATGGGGGTAATTAGCTAGGGGCGACAGTCGTTGGATGGGAATTGGGGATTGAACGAAAAAGCAACCTTTTGAAATTTAAAATAATAAAATATATAAAAAACTCTCTCCACTCCTTTTCTCTTTCTTCCTCTTTACCTTTACCCCTCATCACCATTAATTTCAGAAAAATTAAAAGAGGAAAAAAAAACCCTAAATCTAAATCGCGTCGTGCCTCTTGGGAGCCACCACCACGCCGTCGCCGTCCAACCCTCCCCGCGCCTCCATCTCCTCCTTTCCGATCCTTCTCCTCCCTCCTTGCCCTCTCCGCTCGACGACCATGAACACGAACCCCAAGCACCCCAGACCCGACGCCACCGTTCGCCCCACCACCGCGGGGAACTCCTGCCGCCGACCCTGACATCGCCCCCTTCTTCGCAGATACAGTAAGCTGTTGTTAATTTATTTTTATTTTAATTCTGAAAAACTGATTTCAAAAAGGTTTAATTCTGATTTTAAAAAAGGTTTAATTCTGATTTTAAAAAAGGTTTAATTCTGATTTTTAAAAGGTTATAAAACTGATTTTTAAAAGATTTGAACTTTAAAAAGAAAAAGATTTGAACTTTAAAAAGAAAAAGATTTGAACTTGGATAGAAAGATCAGATTTTTAGAATAGAATAGATCAGATCTTTAAAATAGAAAAGACGGAATTTTTATTAAGTAGAAGATGTAAGATATGATTTTTATATATTGAATAACATAGTAAAAATTCGATTTTTACATATGTAGAGAATACGGGCAACGAAAGCGACAAAAAGGCGAGAACGATGAAGATTTATGCAAAGAAGAGTCGTGGGATTGAATTAGCTATTCGGTGAGAATTTCTCACTCTTCAATTTCTTTTTCTAGCCATATATATATGTGTGGAAATAAAAGTGAATTGCTATATATAAATATATATATATATACGCCCCTCGTCCACAAACCATGGACGATATTTATTGATTGAAATTGTTGTGAAAATTGATTGATAGCGAATGATTGTTTGGGATTGTTTGTGGTTGATATTGGTTGATTGTGGTTGAAAAATACCCATTTGTGATTGAGAAATATTTGATTGAAACCACATAGGATTAGTTTGTGGAAATGAAATAAATATATACATGCCGCCTGCGTGCGAACTAGATGCATGATCCCCATTGTCAAAAACCGCGAGGTTTTAAGGTAGAGCGAGGAGCCGTACTAGGGACGGTCCCGGTTTTAACTACCCTGCCGTTATGCTGCCGAAATTTTGAATAATATTCATGTGTTTGAATTATTTTCATTTGCTTAAACTATATTTATTCATTGAATAGAAAACCTTCATGTGTTGAATTGATATTCATTCGTTGATTAGAAATTCATGTGTTGAATGGTATTCGCGTTTTAAATATAAAAATCACATTTTTATCTATATATAGAAACTATAGAAAACCTTCATGTGTTGAATTGATATTCATTCGTTGATTAGAAATTCATGTGTTGAATGGTATTCGCGTTTTAAATATAAAAATCACATTTTTATCTATATATAGAAACTATAGAAAACCTTCATGTGTTGAATTGATATTCATTCGTTGATTAGAAATTCATGTGTTGAATGGTATTCGCGTTTTAAATATAAAAATCACATTTTTATCTATATATAGAAACTATAGAAAACCTTCATGTGTTGAATTGATATTCATTCGTTGATTAGAAATTCATGTGTTGAATGGTATTCGCGTTTTAAATATAAAAATCACATTTTTATCTATATATAGAAACTATAGAAAACCTTCATGTGTTGAATTGATATTCATTCGTTGATTAGAAATTCATGTGTTGAATGGTATTCGCGTTTTAAATATAAAAATCACATTTTTATCTATATATAGAAACTATAGAAAACCTTCATGTGTTGAATCGATATTCATTCGTTGATTAGAAATTCATGTGTTGAATGGTATTCATATTTTGAAATAAATTGTTTGATAATAAAAATCACCTTTTATCGACTATATGAACTGTGTAAAATAATCTCATTTTGAAAGAAATTGTTTCATAAGAAAAATCCTATTTTTATCACCAATATGAAATATATAAAATAATAGTGTTTTGAAATGAATTGTTTTACAATAAAAATCACATTTTTATTGTATGCATAAATCGTTGAAATGTGAAGTGTTAAAAATAGCCACTGGTTCAAAATAAACATATATGAGTTGAAATATTCATTAATTAGCAAATGAAATGATTTGCACCTATGTATGTAACATTAGAATGAATGGTGTTTTTAAACCAAATAGAAATCAAATATGAAGTTGAATAGAAAATGATAAATGATAAGAACTGTATATATATGTACATGTATATTCATTGAACAGGTTATAGCAAAGGGGCTAGAGAAGAGGAATAAAATTTTGTGCCCGACAAATAGGTACACATTTACTGTTTTGTTTGGGTGATGATTTTATGAGCATGTTGGCTAGCCGCTTGACTTTTTCTTTTTCTTTTTGAGATTAGAAGGACCGGGAAAGCTATTTGCGATTTCCCGATGCTCCCGGTGCAGGGGAGGTTATGGCGAAATTTTCCAAAATTTTAAGGCGTTAGTGAAATATTTGAAGTGAAAACGATATTGAAATCATTGAATGAACTATATTTATATAAATATATAAATATAAATAAAATTAAAACGAAACGAGGCCGTGCAGTTCGTATTTTGAAACCGTGATTTTAAACAACTAGTGCGGGAAATCCGACCATTGGATTTTCCCGAAACCTCAACCGTCGGGTTCGCCTTGGAAATATCTTCCCAACGGCACCAACTTTGTAAAAATCCAACGGTTGGATTGTCTGGAATGTTTAATTCAAATCTGAAGAAAAACAGCGCCAGAAGCGATTATATTTATATATATATATATATATATATATAATTATATATTTAATCGAATAACGACGCTGCAGTTCGTATTTTGAAATCGAAACTTCAAACGATTGTACCGGGAGATCCGACCGTCGGATTTTCCCGAAACTGGAACTGTTGGATTCGTTTTGAAAAGACCTTTCTAATGATGTAAATTTTGTGAAAATCCAACGGTTAGATTTTTAGATATGTGTAAATCAAATCTGAAGAAAAACAGCGCCACGGCCGCGTTATGGCCCGAAGCGTCGTTTTGAATAAATGGGCTATTTTAAAATAAATAAAAATAGCGATAAATCATTATAAAGTACCATAAACAATATGGAGTGGAAATAAACTGAATTTGCTCGATTTATGTTGTATTTGATGGTTGAATGTGTTTGGTGTGAAAATTACATTAAAGAACACAATTGGTGTTGTCGAATAATTTAACCATTGAAATAAATTGATTTGAAATTCTAAATATACGTGAATCATTTGAAAAGGCCGAGTTAATTCTCATTTCAAATAATTGACCGACGATTGAAATTCGAAGATGAAGACGACGGTCGAAGACCGGAGATCTTCACCTCGTTTGGATGGTAACCGAGGTCCTGATTGGGAGGCATCCCGAAATATGGATAATGAGTGGTGATCGTCCAGACGTACGTGGTGATCGATGGGTTTGCGAGGTATTTAGTGCCTCCGGTTTCGTTCAGACCCAGAACGGACTTGTAAATGGACTGTGTGTCTGACATTGGAGTTTATTCTGTGTTGATTGATTTCTGTTAATATACATCTGTTTGGCGGCGGAGAATTTATTCTTTTGTTTAACGCCCTTCTCTGAGACGCACGAGCTCAGAGGTTGTATATCGATGGACATCAGTCGCATGGCATGAATTGCATGTGTGGCATGCTAAGATGCAGTGATCAGGGCTTCTGTTGAAAAGCAAAGTCTTGTGGTGATGATCAAAGCACCGACTGTGTGGCGTAGCTTTTTGTATAACGTGAATTCGCGAGCCTCACACCCCGGTATGAACCTAAAACGGGAGAAGGACCTCAGGGAGGGCATGCGTTTCTTTCTAGCTAGGGTGGTGTCAGTGACCTACCAGCCCTGACATTTATATATTTTTCACCTATGTGGTTGTTGCTGTTGCGAGGCGCCTCGGTTTGATCGGACGATCCGGGTCCGATGGAGTCATTCGTTGGCTCGTTGACGCCCCAAAGGGCGGGGAAATGCAGTGTTCAGGAATTTTAATCCACATCGGTGGACCGGCCCTGACGATTCTAGGGTCACTCGAGCTCTGATCCTGAGACACGGGCTAGAGCGTCTCGAATTCGGTAAGGACTATCTTTTGCCTTGGTTCATGACGGAAATCCAATTTCCAAATACGACATCGTGCGGTTTTGATTGTATATATATATGGCGACATGATATATGGTACCCATGCCGTCTATGATTGATAGTTATGATTTGAAATTGTTTTCAAAACATATAGACACTAACAATAATATCAAATGCCTTTGTTTTGTTCGTATCAAGCATATTTTGACCGTTATAAGGTAAAACTCTATCCTCCGGTTTGCGTTGCATTGTGTGATGGGAACTGAGTCTTATAACGGTTTCATTTTTATAAAAAGCATAGCGATGTTTAAAAGAAAGATTTGTTTTAAAGCACTGGCAATCCAATGGAGTAAACTCGTTCCACGAAAGTGGCGTGGTCCTGTGATTAGCCAAATTATATATATATATGTGTTGAGTAGATTTCTCATACCAGTCCCATGACTGACTCGTAGTTTGTTTCACTTTCAAACTCGGGTGCCCCTTTTTCCACACGGGCAGCCTTGTATTCAGGTTTAGCTGGTTCTTTCTGGATAGCTGGAGCTGAAGATGGATTCTATCATTTATCTCTTTTTATGCTGTTTAGCTCCTATTGTACATATTTTGTTTATTTCCGTTGTAGACATTTATGTATAGCTGTACTGTATTTGTACTAAGTAAGATCCTGTATACTGTGTAACTCTGATGATTACTTTTATTCAGTATATTCTATTGTTCATTATCTGGTGTATTTATTAAATTTTTTTCTGCTATTATATGTTTCTGTGTTATATTCCAAAGATAACCCTTGTTTCCGTGAGAACCGGATTTCGGGTCGTCTCACTTTGGTGCTATTCCTCCTTAATTTGATGTAGTTTAAGCCAAAACTTGATTAAGAAGTGATTTGGAGATGTCTTAGAGGTTGTAGGCCATTATTAGGTTGAAGAGAGGGTTTGTGGCGGCTGGAAAACTGAAATGAAATGAAAACCTAACTCATTTCAGCCTCCCCATAACCCTAATCCCGAAATGGGTTATGGGCCCATTTACTAATCACCTCATTTGGCCCGGTTAAGTAGATTTTCACATTCTGAAACTTGTTTCAGCCATATCTCCCAAACGGTAAGTCCGTTTGGCTAATGTGACCACTCTACGGAATTGTAAACCATCATCCAGAGCCAATGGAAGTGGTTTCAGGTCAAAGCTCATTTCCAATCAAAAGTTATTGCCAAAACAAGATCAACTAGGGGCAAAATAGTCATTTAAAAATGGGCAAAAATCATGAACATGGGAAATGACCCAAATAGTCGTCTCCCGAAGTTACATGACCATACGACTTCTTAAGTGAAAGAAATAATTATTCTAGGGTCCTGCGATGCGTAGGATGCGGGTCGTTACACTCTCTCCCCCTTAAGAAATTTCGTCCCCGAAATTCCTTAACCCAAAACATACAAAGGATCCTGCATGCCTACCAACAATATACAACAACCAATCATGCAAAACAAACAAAACAAGCCTATCCTAGCATGCGGAAAGACTAAATCGAAGTTAAAATCTTACCAGGCGAAGAGTTCTGGATACGTCTTCCTAATGCTCTCCTCTGTCTCCCAAGTACAGTCATTCTCATCCTCGCCCCACTGAACTTTGACTAGATTCACCGTTTTCCTTCGAAGTTGCTTTGTATCGTTCCCAACAATACGCATAGGCTTGCGATTCCCAACCACCTCGGGTTCAACTTCGATACCATCCAACTGATCAGGTGAAATAGCCACATCTGGGTCATGTACGAACTTACTTGACTGGGAAACATGAAATACGTTGTGAACTCCTGCCATCTTCTCTGGTAATTCAACTTTATATGCCAAATTCCCAATTTGCTCAAGAACTGGGAATGGACCAACAAATCTTGGTGCTAACTTGCCTCTCCGGGCAAATCGTATCACGCTCTTCAATGGAGAAATCTTGACAAACACCAAGTCGCCAATGGAGAACTTTAATTCTCTTCTCCTCCTATCAGCATAACTCTTCTGCCTACCTTGGGCAGCCTTCATTCGCTGTTGGATAATCTTAATCTTAGCTGAAGTTTCTCTTACCACATCGGGTCCAAGCACAAACTCTTCTCCAGTTTCTACCCAACATGACGGTGAGTTGCACGGTCTTCCGTACAAAGCTTCAAACGGAGCCATACCAATACTGGATTGATAACTATTATTATATGCAAACTCTACTAGATGAAAATGGTCATCCCATGATCCACCGAAATCCAATACACAGGCTCTTAAGAGATCTTCTAACACTCGGTTCACCCTCTCTGTCTGTCCGTCGGTTTGAGGATGATATGCGGCACTAAGATGTAATTCTGATCCTAACGCCTCTTGTAAGCTTTTCCAAAATACACTAGTGAACAATGGATCTCGGTCACTTACAATGCCTTTGGGTATTCCATGAAATCTCACTACCCACTTTACATATAGTTCAGCTAACTTAGCTGTCGTCCTGTTTGACTTAATGGGTATAAACCTTGCACTCTTAGTCAATCGGTCCACAATCCCCCAAATGCTATCATGGCCCGATCTAGTCCTTGGTGACCCATCAATGAAATCCATTGAGTTTTGTTCCCATTTCCATTCTGGAATTTCTAATGGTTGTAACAAACTACTAGGCTTCTTTTACTCAGCTTTAAAGAGCTGGCAGTTCATGCGTTTGGATATAAACGTCCCAACGTCTCTTTTCATCCCTTCCCAGTAGTAGGCCTGCTTCATGTCTCGGTACATCTTGTTACCACCAGGATGTATAGTCAGTTTTGAGTAATGACATTCTCTAAGCAATTCATCTCTCAATCCATTGACATTGGGTACAACTAGTCTTCCATTCTTTCTAAGCCATCCATCTCGATCAAGCCCATACTTGCTCATCTCTTCGTCGATTCCCATTTCTAACTTTGAGATGATTTCCAATAGGTTAGGATCGTTCCTCTGACTGGAACCAATCCGCTCAATCAAAGTGGGTCTGATTGTCAAACTTGCTAACATTTCTGGATCCAATTCGCAGTTTGGTCTGAAATCATACCCAGCGATGTAATCCAGTTGCTTCCATTCTAGAAACATAGCCCCTAAACTGGCATGTCTTCTACTCAATGCATCAGCTACCGCATTGCCCTTTCCTAGTGTGTATGCGATATCGAAATCATAGGAAGTTAAGAATTCTAACCATCTTTGCTTTGGAGATTTAGATCCTTTTGAGAGAAAAGATACTTTAACGATTTATGATCGGTAAACAACTCGAATCTTTCTCCCACGAGATAATGTCTCCACATCTTTAATGCAAACACGATCGCTGCCAATTCCAAATCATGGGTAGGTTATCTTTTCTCATGCGGTTTCAGTTTCCGATTTGCATAAGCTACAACCCTACCTCCTTGCATTAATACAGCACCTAGCCCCATGCCACATGCATCCGTATATACTGTCATCTATTCATTCCCCTTAGGAATGACCAACACTGGTGTACATGTCAACTTTTCCTTTAGGTTCTTGAATGCATTCTCGCACCTTTCGTCCTAGACGAAAGCTTGATTCTTCTTGGTCAACTGAGTCAACGGTGTTGCTATCTTGGAAAAGTCTTGGATAAACTTACGATAATATCCAGCTAATCCCAAGAAACTTCGTATGTCCGTTGCATTCTTGGGCGTAGACCAATCTTGCACCGTAGCCACCTTTGCAGGATCCACCGCAATACCATTCTCTGAAACAACATGGCCCAAGAATCTCACTTCTCTCCTCCAGAAGTGACACTTAGAAAACTTTGCTTTCAATTGGTGTTTTCTCAACACCTCCGTCATTATTCTTAAATGTTCCTTATGTTCTTCCTCTGTCCTCGAATAGACCAAAATATCATCCACGAACCCAAGGACAAACTTATTCAACTGATCTCTGAATACCCTATTCATAAGATCCACAAAATATGGTGGGGCATTGGTCAACCCGAATGGCATGACCAACCACTCATTAAATCCAGACGGTGTCTGAAATGTCGTTTTAGCTATACTCTCAGCTTCCACTCTAAACTGATGAAAACCCGTCACGAGATCCAACTGAGAGAATACTCTCGCGCCACTCAACTGATCAAACAAATCATCTATCCGCGGTAGAGGATGCTGATTCTTCCTTGTCACTTTATTCAACTCGCGGTAGTCTACACACAAACGAAGGGAACCATCGGCCTTGGTAGCAAACACAACTAGTGTTCCCCATTCAGAAACACTCCTTCTGATAAATCCCTTCTTCAAAAGATCGCTGACTTGCACCCCGAGCTCTCGCTGCTCCCTTGGTGCCATACGACGAAGTGGCATCACTATAGGTCTGGCATCTTTCACTAAATCAATACGGAACTCAATCTCTCGGTGTGGCGGAAGCCCGGTCACTTCCTCGAAAACGTCCGGATACTGGCCAACCACGGGCAAACCTGACAACTCACTATGCGGGATGTCGAGGGAATTTAGAAAACTAACCATTACCCTATCACCGGGTAGACCACCAAACACTACCCTCCGCCCATCATCCGCTCTAGCTGTCACCAAAAAGCCCTTACAGTCTACCACCACCCCGTATCTTTGGAGCCAATCGACTCCCAAAATAATGCCAAACCCAATAAAGCCCAAAACCAAGCAATCACAAACAAATATGCATCCATGACTCGATAAGACCACATTACGACAAATCGTGCTAAGGTTAGTCGAACCACCAATCGGGTTTGTCACTACTAAAGGTCTATCGACAATCTCGGGCTCCAATCCCAACCTATCTACCAGGTCACTAGATATGAAAGAACTGGAAGCTCCGGTATCAAACAAAACTCTAAAAGGAACATCATACACGGAAAGCATACCTTGAATAACGATATTCTTTCCCTTCTCTGCCGCAGTTGGGGCATTCGACGAAGAAGGAATAGCATTAAGGGCATATGCTTTCACCATCTGCTTTTCTTTAGGGGGTTGCGGACACTTGTCCTTGTGATGTCCCACTTGGCCACAGTTGAAGCACTTCCTATCCGCTGGCTTGGCCCGAGAATTACTAGCATAATGGCCCTTCTTACCACAGCTGAAGCACTCAACATCTTGCTTATTCTTTTTCTTCTGGCCATCATTGGTCTGATTCTGCTTTCTCTTATTCTGAGAACCATTCTTGCCTCCACCGCTTGCTTGCGGCTTTGGCTCCTCTGCAGATGCAGCCTCAGTCTTCGACTTACGGTAAAGACTTTCCGATCTCAATGCTTTCCCTACAATCGACTCAAACGTCTCATCGATGTGGTTAATAAGCCTTTCCCCCAAGTATCCATCCAAACCAGTTATGAACTTCTCGTTCTTCTTCTAGGCAGTATCAATAAGAGATAACCCATATTTCGACAAAGAGTCGAATTCGGCAATATACTCCGAGACAGCTCTACCAGTTTGCTTGAGTTCCAAGAATTTCTTAAACAGCACCGACTTCTGAGCAGCTGGAATGAACTTATCGCTAAAGCGAGCCTTAAACTGATCCCAAGTAATCTGATCTTCGGAAGTAGCTGCCTTTATAGCATTCCACCAATTCATTGCCCATCCTTGCAGCTGACGGGATGCTAGCCTTCTCTTCATTGCATCCTCGATACCCAAATCTTCGAAGATACGCTCGCAGCTATCCAACCAATCCTGAACATCCGTAGCTGACTCAGTTCCATGGAACGGCTTCCCACCAAGACTAGTATAATCCTTGTTCAGTTTGGCGAAATCGGCCCTAGGCGCCTGCACAATTGGACCACCACCATTACCATTATTGGGAGCTGCCCTCTGCACATCCCTAAGCTTCTCCCTCATGAGGTCAGTAAACATCGTCCTCGTGTCAGCAACACTCCCATTATTGGCTCCTCTACCGGCACCTCTTGCATATCGGCTCATCGTTCAATCTGTAAAGAGAAAACGATTAACCATCTCCATAGTGGTGCTACTGCAGTGCGACTTCATCCTTAGCTATACTAATAGTATATATATATAGCTTTTGAAAACCAAAATAATCACAAATACGCGCTCTCATATACATATACTATCTCTCCCTGATGACTTCCCAAGGTTAACTACGCAACCTAGAGCTCTGATACCAAGTGTGATGGCCTGCCCCACATCAGCCGGCATTTCCTCCGAAAGTGCGCTGTACACATGCCCGACTAACACGAAATGGTCGCCAAAGAAAGGAAACAAGAGAATGAACTAATCGAAAACCTGTAAAATGTCTCACAGCGCATGGAACAAAATATAATAATAATATACTTGACATAAAACAGGCGAGACAGTGCATAAGCTGAAAACTAAAACCAACGTCAACATCATCATCAGAGTAGCGGAAATCCAAATACAGCTTATTACAACTTTCCAAATTACTGTCTCTAAACAAAAGAAAGAAAGATACACCACTAATGCCCAAAGTAGTGACCGCAACAACACAGGGAGAATGGCTATATATATATATATATCATACGTGGAAGCCTCCTGCTCGTCTCCGGTACAGCTACTCATGCATACCACCTAACCTGTCTCTAGTCTGCTCGTGAGAGCACCCAGAGTAATAAGAAGAGACATAAAACTCTGGGTCAAACAAAAAGTCTGGTATGAGCGATAAGCAGCTAAACAGAACAATAACAGGTATACTAAACCATACCTGAACCTGGACCAGCAACCAAAGAGTTAGCACTACATACCATACAACACTCTAAGGTGCCACTGAACAGATGGTGTAAAGATAACGGGGTGGGGGTGTGCATGTCATAATGATGGCAAACAAATCAAACATAGCAACCATCCTCACATCTCTTACTCAGTGTGTAAAGTATACGATATCTACCGCTTCGATCACTAGACCCATCGAAGTAGTGACGGAGTTCAACTTGTACAACTACTGCTACTACCAAGCTTACCACATGGAGTCATGACCAAACCTTTACAAATGACCCCACTTCATTGGTCTATAGCTCTTTAGTCGTACCTAGGCCATTATGGCCCTGAATACGTTCACGTACCCCCTACACATAGTGATCCAAAGTTATAGACATCGACAACTCCTTAGCACACATCCCGCAGCAAAGCCCAACTCATGAATCGACTCGTTGGTTCCCAACTGGATCCTGAGTACAAACTTCTCATTGGACTACCTTTGCATCTCGGGTTTTGGTCTTCATCCCCGGATCGGTTTGGATCCCCTCCTAGCCATCGGTTCGGCTCGGCCTTCAGCTCGCAGTCATCAACACGGTTCATGATTAATACTCTTCACTGGATCGGATCAGATCGGTTACCTCAAGCTCCTCCATGGTGCATCGGTTCGGGTCGCGAGTGACCATTCGGGTCAGTTCGAAGACGTGGTTCGGTCCGGATGCTCCTTTCTAGTTCAGTTCGGGTGGTCGGATGCTCTTATTTGGTTCGGGTCGGTGTCCCCTAACCGGTTCGGATCGGATGCTCCTATCATGTTCGGATCGGATGCCCTTATCCGGTTCGGATCGGATGCCCCTACCCAAATGCTCCTACCCGGATGCTCCTATCCGAATGCTCCTCTCTAGATGCTCCTATCTGAATGCTCCTATCCAGATGCTCCTATCCGGATGCTCCTATCCGGATGCTCCTATCTGTATGCTCCTATCTGGATGCTCCTATCCGAATGCTCATATCCGGTTTGCTGCAAGTTTTTCCAGCAAGCTATTTTCGACAAACGACGACGTTTTCAACCATTCTAACTTTTCTATGCAATCACAAAACATACCATACAGTCATAGCAACATGTATAATCATCCACAAACACTAAAACAACAATATGACATGTTTATATGGAACAAACATACCCAAAAACCCATGTTTTCCCCTTAATCATGTTTAATAACAACTAATGATAGGATTAGCACAAATTAACTCAAACTTCTAACAGAGGTCTAAAACAATATTTCGAAATTTATCAATATTTTACCAAATTTTTAACATGTATAAATTCACTAATTATCACTAATTACCCTTAATTAACCATAATTAGAGAGGAACTATGCAAATCACTCACCTTGGCCACAAATAAAACTCAGATCTGAAATAAATCTCTGTTTGGCACGAATACTGATGTCTAACTGCAGCTCTAACCTTGCTTTGGTGCTATTCCTCCTTAATTTGATGTAGTTTAAGCCAAAACTTGATTAAGAAGTGATTTGGAGATGTCTTAGAGGTTGGAGGCCATTATTAGGTTGAAGAGAGGGTTTGTGGCGGCAGGAAAACTGAAATGAAATGAAAACCTAACTCATTTCAGCCTCCCCATAACCCTAATCCCGAAATGGGTTATGGGCTCATTTACTAATCACCTCATTTGGCCCGGTTAAGCAGTTTTTCACCTTCTGAAACTTGTTTCAGTCATATCTCCAAAAACGGTAAGTCCGTTTGGCTAATGTGACCACTCTACAGAATTGTAAACCACCATCCGGAGCCAATGGAAGTGGTTTCAGGTCAAAACTCCTTTTCAATCAAAAGTTATGGCCAAAACAAGATCAACTAGGGGCAAAATAGTCATTTAAAAATGGGCAAAAATCATGAACATGGGAAATGACCCCAATAGCCGTCTCCCGAAGTTACATGACCATACGACTTCTTATGTGAAAGAAATAAATATTCTACGATCCTGCTATGCGTAAAATGCGGGTCGTTACAGTATTCATCATTTAAAATCCATATAATCACATACACTATCCAAAAATCATGAAAATGGCCTTACAACTAGAGTTTGACATTATGGACCCAACGGAACTTGTTTGGTCAAATTCCAACTCTGTTTACTCGCTTAGCGTATTTTTAAAGGTCAAAATATCGACTGTTTTTCACATTAAAATCCGGTACGGCTACATAATGACTCCAAAAATCACGAAAATTGAAATCTAACAATAATTTAATATTATGGGTTTTATAAAATTAGTTTCATTGAACTCGGAGGTTATTTGCAAAAATGGCTATTTTATGAACCTCTAAATAGACCAATAAATATATTAATATATATTTAAAAATAATTAAATTAAATACTAATTTAATAATATCGTATATATTCACATAGATTATCATACAGCTCCAGAATATACATTATGGATTTATAACTCGATATTTCAAAGCCAAGCTATATCGATATTCAATATATAATAAAATCCTTTTATTATAGAAATATATCGTTATAAATTATAAAGGAATTTCCATATCGACTTTTCGAAAATTTGATTTGGGCATAAATGAATATCTACATAATGAAATCTTGATTTTTCTCTTCCACTAGAAAAATATACTTCACCAGCTCCGAACGTTTCTTGTTTCACAGAAATCTGATTTAAAACGGATTCTATATATTCATTTAAAGTTCGAATCACCAAATAGCGAACTGCCGCGCCATTTCGAACTCGATTATAATTATAATATAAATTATATGTTCAACTATCGTTCAAATAATATATTCGTTATTCTAATCTAATTCTAAACTGGATTAAATCCCTTATATTATCCAATTCACAGAATATTGCCAATTCTACTATTTCTGACTATTTTAGAAATTATAATATATTTTTATATTATAAATATTAATTAAATATTCAATATTATCTAATTAAATAACCATTTAAATCTTTAAACCATTATTTAGTTAATTAAATAGATTAATTGATTATCCGTAAAAATACGGGACACTACATTCTTCCCCACCTAAAATAATTTCGTCCTCGAAATTGTTAAGGTAGAAAACAAACCCTATTGATTTGTTATAACTTATTTGTTCACTTCTTGATTTCAGTTTCAACTGAACCAATTTAATTTCAATTAAATATTTATTCATTTCTACTGACGAAATTTTTCAAAAATCCTGAAAATTTTCTAACACCTTAACTTTTCGAAAAATTTCGCCAACACCTCCTTTGCATGGCTCAATCAGTACAACTACAACTCACCTCTCTAGGCTTTCTCCAACCCAAAAGAAAATAAAACAGCCAAGCGTGTGACACCCCACATCCATTAATGTCACTCACAAAGGAAATACATTAACTTTCATGGAGTATTATTGGTGTATAGAACGGAATGTAACAAGACAAATACATATATTGGTACTTGAAAAAATTTAAAACAACTTTTATTGCAGTAGAGAAATAGTTTGGTTACAACAAAATCAAAAACCAACAATAAAACCAATTACACTTAATATCCATCTTGACAAATTGTTTTCTGAATGCATAAAGTAAAAAAGCATAACCCCAACATAAGTAGCCATAAAAGAGATGAGCTGAACTTTACTTTCAACAATTCAAGCACTTCCAAAAGAGAGAGAAAGAGATCCAAATCAAGCTCCACTAGCACTAGTCCCACCCTGAGAACCGGGAGGGAAGGAAGAAAAGAGGTGAAAACAAAGAGGGTCAGACATAAAGTCTGGCGAGTCCAATAACTTTAACAATATAATTATTAAAGTAATTAGGATAAGGCATAAACTGGTAAAACAAGGAATGACTGTGAAGCAAGTGGGCAAGACAAAATAAACAAGAGGAATATATAAGCGTTAATCGCACTCCTAATCACTATAGGATAATTACTATACTGCACCATTACCAGTCACTCTAAAAGTTGATCCCGCCTACTGAACATAATAATCATAATGGTAGATTTGTGTACCCCTAGCTGTCTTCATAGGTGCCGCTTGCTCCTATCTCCACTAGTTGTACCCACTACCCTCCCCGTTCTAATTACAACATTTACTCATAATATGGTAGTTGGACTCCTAGCTGTCTTCATAGGTGCCGCCTGCTCCTATCTCCGCTAGTCGTACCCACTACCTTCCCCATTTGATCGACTCCCTAACTCGTAGATACCCGTGTTGGTCCCACAATGGGGTGTATCACTTCCCAAAGTGGCAACCCGATACCACTAAAGATGCACGGCTTATACCTATACGATGCAACAACGTCTTACCTACCAGCCCGGGCCACACACGCACATGACCCCGTTGGACTTGCGTTGCCACCGCTAACCCATTTTGACCTCTTACAATCAAACCCAGTAAGCGTGTCCTGTCCTCGATCTAGATCGAGCTCATGGGTTACTGGTTGAAAAGGGTCCCCACACTTGACACAAGCTTTCCACCTATGCTTGGTCCCCACTAGGATTTCCCACTTAACCCCCTCTTATTCATGTCTTATTACATGTTTCAACTTGGTTAAGTGTTTATAATTATATCCCACATGTCACCCATGTTACCCACTTATCAAATCAACATGTATTATTGGTTAAGCTTGTCTTAACCCTATCCGCTTATCAGATCAATATATATATATATATATATATATTGTTGGTTAAGCTGGTCTTAACCCTATCCACTTATATATGATTGGTTAAGTTGGTCTAAGCCCTGTCCACTTATATGTTATTGGCTAAGTTGGTCTTAACCCTTTCCACTTATCAGATACATACGTATTATTGGTTAAGTTTGTCTTAACCCTATCCACTTATCAGATATATTATTGGTTAAGCTGGTCTCAGCCCTACCCACTAATTAAATTAATATATATTATTGGTTAAGCTAGTCTTAACCCTACCTACTTATCAGATTATAGGTTAAGCTGGTCTTAACCCTATCCACTTATCATGTTTTATGTATCATATATATATGTATATATATATATATCGTATAACATGTTTTGCTTAATTTATGATTAAGTACATCTTAGTTCACAAATACATTGGTTAAGAGAATAACTCCCTATGTATCAACCCCGAATACTGAAATCAACATCAATTTGGTACTCAGTACTCAACTCAACCAAACTTCTGTTTATCATTCATATTCGTCTTTGATCAGCATTAATTAATTATTAATGCACATAACTCTCACATTAAGTCGATTGCTTGAGGCTGCTGGATATGTCGGGCGGTTACGGGTAGACTTCCACCACAAGCCAGACTTAACCTCGTGTCTAAGCATCTTTTAATTATGCCTACGACCTCTCACATTAAACTGCCGTTTGCTGTTGTTGGATGTGCCGGGCGGGTCCGGGCAGTCTTATACCACAAACGAGTCTAACCTCGTGTCTTAGGCATTTATTACTCATTTAATTTATGCCTTTGACCTCTCACATTAGACTACCATTTGTGGTTGCTGGATGTGCTGGGCGGTTCCAGGCAGTCTTATACCACAAACGAGTCTAACCTCGTGTCTCAGGCATTTATTATTACACATCATTATTCAACCCCAATTTGAATTAATATCCCTATTTCAAATTGTCAATAACTTCCAAATTAATCTATGTCCATAATATTCACCTAAATTATGTCCATAATTTCTATGCATATAAATTAGGCCAATTAATGTCTCAAATCATGCTTTTAAGCCATTTTATGCCAATTTTCACAATATTAATATTTAATATTTTCCCATTGCCCCCACGTTGTTCGTACGTGCAATACATATAATACGTAGGCTAGCAAATAGCCTAACTCACAAAAACATCACAACTTGCATAACACGTAAAAACAGATCTAACTTGCAAATAAAAATAGGCTAGCATGGATCAAAACTTGCATGATTATAATTTATATAATCATAAATTTGCATAATCAATAACTTGCATAGGCAATAGGCATAATTTGCATAAACTACAAACTGGCATGGATCAAATTATATAAGATATGATTTGCACAGATCTATACACATAAAGGTGAACATGCATATATGAACATGGTTTTCGCATAAACTTGCATATGATCTACATACAAACTTGTATTAAACTTGCATATGCAATTTAGATATGTAAATTAAGACTTACATATGATTCGCATACAATCTTACATATAAACTAGCATATGATTCACATCCAAACTTATATATAAACTTGCATGTGTGTGTGTATATATATATATATATATATTTGATTCACATATTAACTTGTGTATAATTTGCATACAGACTTGCATATAAACTAATGTCATAAAATGAATCAAGTTAAACATATGTGATTGGACATATGAAATAGATCTACTAACATAAGTTAACAAAACTGTCATATGTTCACAAACAGACGATAACAAAATTAAGTAACGTCACATGATTCAATAGGCATGTTCTCATAATCCAAATTATAACTCATCATAATTAATTTATTAATTATTTTGTGAAAGAAGTTGTACTCACAAAGACGGATTAGAGAAGGGAATAATTCGTTCGTCGTTTGTATTAGAATTCTGACTTGCAATTCCTAAGCTTTAAGAAGAAGAACTATTCTAGCAGCAGCACGGAGGCCAAGAGACTGATTTAGTTTAGGTTTAGAGCTTGAGTCTATGTGTGCTTATACAGAAGTTTAAATCAACATAAGCCGTTAGATTATCATAGGAGCAATCACAACCGTCCAGACTAGATAGAGTTATCCAGAATTGCCACCTATGCCCCAGTGACTCAGCAACAGGTCAGGAAAGACTCAGCAACAATTCAGAATTGTCACAGTTAAGATCTGCCCGGGGGTAGGTCGACCTGTATAGGAGAGGTCGACCTGGCCTGGGGTAGGTCGACCTCCAGGTCGACCTACTTTGGTATATTCAAATTTTGAATTTAGCACTGAACTATTTTTAATTTATTTAAATTCCTGAAACTTCTGAGGGCCATAACTTCCTCATACGAAGTCCGATTTACGAAAACTTGGACTCTATTCCAAGAAGAATTTCGAGACGAACGCAATAGCGTAACCCATTTCCCTTAATTCTCACTTTAACAATTAAGTGCTCTTAAATTTGTTAATTTTAATATTTTAGATTACGGGCGTTACAAAGAGGCTTGCCAAACAGGCTCATAAATCACCAAACTTATATACAAATAAACTTGTACTTTTTGTCGGGCATATCATTATATCCTTTCCATCTATTATTAATTCTGCATATACCTATGTCATCTAAATCAAACTCCAATCAATTTTTATCCTCAAATCCAACCATCGTCTTATAACTAAGCCAATTTCCATTCTGAACTCAAATTCCATTATCAATTCCAAATTCTTACAACATCAATCCAACTTACTCGATATCATTATATTATAATTCAATTCAATTTCCACTTAATTGACTTCATTTTAATTCCAATTTTCTTTTCCAAATTCCATTTAATTTGTTTTTACTTTGAACAATCTCTTTCAGGGAGTTTTAAACAACTTATCCTTTTCAAAAATCAGATATCCCGTTTCGGAATCAAAATAACTTGTTTTCTCAAAACATTTCCAAAAACAAAAAATTTGGTAGTACCCGTCACTTAGAAACTCGAAAATGAACAGCGATGATGTCCTGATCATCATTGGAATTATTTCCCGGCAACCGAAGTGAGTTCGATACTATATTACTTTCAAAACCATTTCTAAACATTTTATTTTGAAATACATTTCAAAATACCATTCACAATGCTTGTAAAACAATTTAAAATCTCCCAGGATTTTAAAATTCCCATATATTTAACCCAATTCCATTTACAAACACTTTTCATGTTTTCAGAATTTTAATTCCAGTTCTGATTTGAATTCAGTTTTACTTCATCTGATTTCACATATTACACTTATATGAATTCTGATTGGCTATTTACATAACCATTTCACATTTTATAATCTTATTCGATTATAATCACAACCAACACATCCAATATACGATAATACTTCAAATAACTATATTTTGTTTATATCAAAATATATTTTGGGTAAAATTTCTGCATTTACCCTCTTTTCAAAAAGTACTATGTCAGTTCATCGTATTCGAGTGTTTATAAACCCCTACCAATACAGTGGAACAAACTGATCGACCAAAATTCATAAATTACTCAACCAATGAATCTACACAATAAAAAATCATTTTAAAAAATCTACAAATACGTTCACTCGTATATATACACTCAACTCAATCTCGGGTATTACTAATCCCATCTCTACTGAGTCACGCCACAGAGCCAGGGCAATTACTTAACCTTTAGCTCTGATACAGCTGTAACGACCCGGGTTTTCGCGATCCCGAGTAATCGACATATAACCCAATCTCGACTATCAAGCATCGGAAATACCCGATAGTCCATGAAAGAAATTAGAGGGTGAGAATAGATAAGATAGAAACTTAGAATAGAAGAAGAAGAAGAAGAAGAAGGACATACAACATTAGAGTAAACACGAACCTCACAACGAAACGAACAATATATAATAGATACATATCTTTGAAATAAAATCAGTATATGTATACATTAACATTATCAGAGTATAACACTTACAACACCGCGGAAATAAACTGTAGCTATAAAATCCTGTAGCCTCCTGCTCCAAGCTCTCCAAGCATATCTGTAAAATCCTGACTACTTGACTGCCCGGACAAAATTGGGCACCCAAGAGTTCAGGGAAAACAAAACAAAATAAACTCTGGGTCAGTCATAGGACTGGTGTGAATAAACTCCAAATACTTGGTTTAACTTTTAAAATACTTTTAAAAGAAAGAATAATCGTAAGACCAATCCACACATAAGCACGGATGGTTTTTACCTTACGATAACCCAAAGCATTCTTTGCAAACAATATCATTCTTATATTATAATAGTGATGTTATACAAGTATATAGAAATCTAGCAGAACGCTTGCATCTCACACTCTACATACATAGTATACAATCAAAATCGCGGGTGCGTATTGGGTAATGGATTTTCAACTATGACAAGGTATGGAACCACATTCCGGTAATGTATCTCTAGAGGAGAATACACTGAGTTCGACAAGAACATCTTGCAACTCAGCCACACATGACCGACCACTCATTTCGCATGAGTGTATCGAATGTATATCACCAACGGTTGGGATCAGCAACCGTTTTCCCGAATGGGACAACATCGAATAGACTAAAGAATGAAATGAATATCTCTAGATAGGTGATAAGACACCCTAAATGGCAGCCAACCACTTAGCCATGATGTCTGCCTGATTTTTATCATTTCCCAGTTGTGAGGCTAGAGGCCACGCTTATCTCTGACAGATCACACATTTATTCACTTTGAATGTCACATCGTCATACCCGCCAAATCTCAAACTGATTTCCCCAAAAATACAATGGGTACACAGCTAAGAGAAACGAATTCCACCGCCACCAAACGTATATACGTTTGAAGAGATCAACTTACGTGATCTATTAAATATACTCTGTCAGACATTATTCCATACGAGTCGTCCTAGGACTGGACAAACCGAAGGCACTATTCTGTAAACTGGACAACCCTTGCATAACTCCATCTTTAATTATCTTGATTTCCCCAAAAATACAATGGGTATACAACTAAGAGAAACGAATTCCACCGCCACCAAACGTATATACGTTTGAAGAGATCAACTTACGCGATCTATTAAATATACTCTGTCAGACATTATTCCATACAGGTCGTCCTGGGACTGGACAAACCGAAGGCACTATTCTGTAAACAGGACAGCCCTTGCATAACTCCGTCTTTAATTATCTTCATCATGTTTGATCGCAATGCTAACGCCCTTACAGAGTGGTTTTCAGATAATGAATCTGATCCTGGTCTCTCCGTATTGACAACGGAAAAATGGTCAAAACTTCAATAGTCGGTGAATAACTATCAAAGAAAAACACATGTGCAAACAATGATATTATTTCCAGATGGTAATCTTACCGATCAATCATCATTTAACGTTTATCTCTTTAGCTCATTAATTTATTTATTTCCTGTTTCCATATATTCAACATTTCCCTATTTTCTAAATTTAGAAAATCTACGTTATTAATCATTGGAAAACGTTTCCATCTCTTTTCCACGTATCACTATCATTCCAGTATTCTTTATCATCGAACATTTCATTTTCTATGATTAGAAAATATCTCTGATTATATTTGGAAAATGTTTCCAAAACTTATTCATTGGATTTAACCAGATGTTTAAATAAAACATCGTTATGCCAACTCAAACCATTACCTTCATCAACTAAATTTACTTAACCAACCTTCACTATCAAACCTTAACCATTCCTTAGTTAAAAATGGAGTCAATCAAGTTGGGGTATAACTACCTCTCAGACCTTAACTGAACAATAACCTCGAAATAAACAAAGTTCACCTTTCAAATCTTTAACAAACTTCCTTACCTAACTCTTGGATTCTATTTACGAATCGACTTCTTTATTGAAAATATTGATTATAACTATAGCGTTATAATCCCTACTTCTGAAATATCTAACTTCAAAACTTAACTTTTATTCCTTAATTTGGATAAATAAACAAATAACTAATTTGTTAATAAACAAATAAATCTTGATTAAAAACGAAAAGTGAAAAGTACATTACCGAATTCGATATAATCAAATTTCTTGTATAACTCTCTTTCGAATAAACTATATTTGATAACTCCTTTACGAATAAACTATATTTGATAACTCCTTTTGATTAACACTATTTGATTAACTCTAATCGATTAACTCTACTGGATGAACTCTCTTCGGTTAACTCAAATCGATTAACTCTACTGGATTAAGTTTCTTCGATTAACTCTAATCTATTAGCTCTTATCAATTAACTCCTTTCGAATAAACTATATTCGATTAACTTCTTTCGAATGAACTCTATTTGAATAACTAATATTCGACTAACTCCATTCGATTAACTAATACTCGACTCACTTAAATCGATTAACCAATATTCGACTAACTCTATTCGAATAACTAATATTCAAATAACTCTATTCGAATAACTAATATTCGACTAACTCTATTTGAATGTAACAACCCGAAAATCTGGGCCAGTTTAAAATTTTTATTTTGGCAATTTTAGCGAATTTTGATTATTTAAAATGAATTATTTTAAATAATATCGACTAGAAATTTATTTTGAATATAATTAGAACGTATATATTATATACGCCGTCGTTAGAATATAAATAATTATATATATAATTATAAATAGAATTGAAAATGGCGCGGTAGTTCGATAATTCGATTTCAAACTTCAATTGAAAGTACCGGGTGCAAAACAATCTGGATTTTAGTGAAACCAAAAACATTAGGATCTAATTGATAATATCTTTCCAACGAATCCGAAAAATAAAAATTTCATAGCGGGAATCAAAAGATATGTCCAGTTGAAAATTTTGAATAGTCGCTATCGAATTCAGGCCCTTAAAAATGGAAATTTTGCAAACGACCTCGGATTTCGACGAAACCACTTTTGTTGGATCCGGGATGTAAAGTTATTGCTAGATTCCAAATTTCATAATTTTTCGAATCAATATGTGAGCGTGGCAAAAGAAAACGTGTTTGGCCAGTTTCAGTTGATTTTAATCGACTGGAAAATGGCCATTTTTCAAACAGTCTCAGAATTCGACGAAATTAGTTTTGTTAGGACCGTATCGTCAATACGAAGTTAGAATATATTTTTCGGGAATTTTTAGAGTTCGTATGTGGGCCCGGTAATTTGAAATGCGCGTTCAAATTCAATATATAGAGTTATATGTTGATTTTAACGAAAACTGATCGAAACGATCGAATCAGCCTGCGATATATATCCCATTGTGTTCGGAATGGGGGTAATTAGCTATGGACGACAGGCGGTGGGCCTCGTTTAGAGGTCGTATGTAAAAGTCAACTTTTTGAATTAAATAATTAAATTTGAATATAATATAAACATTTTCCATTTAAACCCCCTTCCCTATTCTTTTCTTCCCAGTCAGTTTTTGCAAATGAAATAAAAAAAAGGGGCTCGTTCAAATCCTCCACCGCTCAGGCGATTCCTCCCCTCCCGCCGTCGCTGCCTGACGTCGCAACCCCCGGCCTCAACCGCGCCTCCTCCTTCACCTTCTCCGCTCTTCTCTCTCTCCTCTTCCATCTTCTTAAACCCGTTTCCCCCAAACTGCCGCGAGACCCCCAAAACCCGGTGCCACATCACCTTAGACGACCGCCGCCAGTTGATTGGACCACCCCGCCGCCTGCTCGACACCCACCTCACCAGAGCCGCCATCCCCACCCCCCCCCCCCCCAAAACGATGTAAGCCTTCTTTTTTTATTTTATTTTATTTCTTTTATTTTATTTAATGTGTTTGGTTATAGGAAAATATAAAATCAGTTTTTATATGAAATAGCGAATAAAGCTGAGATGTTTATAATTAAAAAGATTTGATTTTTCTTATTTGAACAAATAGAAAAGATTAGATTTTTATAATAGAAAAGATAAGATTTTTAATCGTATAAAATATATGATATTAGCGAAGAAAAGGATCAAACTTTTGAGGTAGAAAAGATTTAATTTTTGATATAGAGAGAGATTAAATTTTAGATATAGAATTTTAGAATAAAGTAAAGAAGTTAGAAAAATGAAATCTTTATATAATGTATAGAACAAAAATTTAATTTTTATATAAGGCGTGAAATAAAAATGTAATTTTTATTATAGTAGAGAGTTAAAAATATAATTTTTATTTGAATAGCGAAGTAAAAATTCGATTTTTTTTAAATATATGAAGTGATTATAAAAATATGATTTTTAAATTGAAAGTCAACAAATAAAGATGTGATTTTTATTTTAAAGACATCAGCAAATAAAAATGTGATTTTTATATATGTAGTGGCTATGGGCAACGAAGGTGATAAAAAGGCGAGAACGATGAAGATTCCTATCAAAGAAGAGTCGTAGTATTGGATAGCTATCGGTGAGAATTTCTCACTCTTTGATTTAATTTTCTAGTTATATATATATATACTAGGATGCAGACGGTGTTTAGTAGCACCCGACACCCGTCATCCACAGACCATGGATGGCTTGTTTGTTTAATTGTTTGGTTGTGTAGTTAGCTAGATTCTTTGGTCTGAATTGAATTGTTTGGTGAAATGAAATTGATTTGATTGATGTGTGAATGGCGTGGGCCTTCACTAGACCGGGGATAAGGCTAGGCCTTGTCCCGTTTCTAGTATCGTGCCGTTATGCCGCCGAAATTTTCTAAAAATAAGTTAGAAAAAAAAAGATAACATTTTATTTAATAAATGAATCTAATAGAAAATTCATAGGTTGAATAAAATAGTTTGATCGTTAAAAATATAATTTTTAACGTGAATGTGAATAAATAAATATTCATTTACAAACCGGACGGTTTGTTTATGTACACCTATTTGAAGGACATTGATTGGGACGATAAATTTTACACATCGCCCAACTGCACAAATAAAAATCTATGTTTGATTGCTTGAAACCCCACACGGGTATTGGGATGATATATGACGCACACTAATCCCGATTGTTTAGTTGTATGTCGATCGATTGATTGACAGGCTGTTATAAGCGTTGAATATTTATATTTGATGCTTATACAGTATAGAATGCACTTTGGATGATGGTTGATTATTCATCGTTGTTGATATATACATGTGTTGTAGAAAATCCACATGATTAACATTATATGGTAATTGATTGGGCCTCATTCCAGTTTTAAAATAGAAATATTTAAAATAGAAATATTTGAAAAAGAAATATTTGAAAAAGAATATTTGAAAAAGAATATTTGAAAATAGGAATATATGAAGCCGTATTGATTAGATTGACGCCATTTTGACGTGAACGATATTTATATCGATTTTATTCATTTTATAATGAATATCGAAAGTGATTTCAAAATCTGATATTTTGAAAAGAATTGAATATAAATAAATTCGAATTTAAATTGAATATAAACGAATTCGAATTTAAATTGAATAGAAACGAATTCAAATTGAAATTGAATGTAAACGAATTCGAATTTAAATTGAATATAAATGAATTCGAATTGAAATGGAATAGAAATGAATTCGAATTGAAATTGAATTGAATTGAAAACGAACTGAAATTGAATTAAAAATCGATTTGAATTGAAATCAATTTGAAATGAATTTAAAACGAATTTATATTGGGATATTCAATTTTGATTTGAAATTGAATATGAAGTTGAAACCATTTTGAAAATGAATTTAAAATGATTCATAAAGCACGTTTTGAAAGGAAAACGACGAAGTATATATTATATATATTATATATATATAATATAATGGCCTGAATAGAACGCGCCGCGTCGCGGCAGTTCGCGAATTTTGACCATTGACTTCGAACAGATATTACGGGAGATCCGACCGTCGGATTCTCCTAAAACCAGAACCGTTGGGTTTGTATCGAAAAGAGCTTTCTAACGAATATTAGAAATTAGAAATCTAACGGTTGGATTTGGAATTATGTCCAAATCAAATTTGAAAAAGGTCGCTGTAAGTGCAGTTCGATGGTCGTTGATGGAAATCGACTGTACATGCCTCGATAAAATTATTAAAAATATCAATAATTTGTGTAAAATCATAAGAAATGATTTAGGAAGAATTGGGATGAAAAAATTCCATATTTGAAAAGATAAAAATAGATTTCTATCGAAATGAACTAGTTTTGAACTAGAATTATAATTCTATTTATTTTTAAATAAATAAATTGAATTTGAAATGGTTTTGAAAATAACCAGAATTTCCAATGATTGCATTGAAATGGATTTGAATCGAAATTGTCTTCGAAATATTCCGATGTTGGAATTCGTGATTATACAGATGTTGTTATGGAAATTTGAAAGATATATTTATATCGTTATTTCCAATACGACATTTGTTAATCGTAGAATTTGATATTGAATATAAGCCGATATATTTTTTATTCAGAGCCTTATATTGAATATCAAATGTGATTTGGGTTTGTCGTGAATGGTGTCTTGACTAACACTGTTCTTGAACCCATTTGAGAAAAGATTAAATCTTTTTATTTAGATTTAATGAAGTGTACCAATTAAGTAATATTTAATTTAATTGATATTGATTTTTGGGTTTATAGTGGACAGTGTTTTAAATAACACTCGTTCTTTAACCCGATAATTAATGGAATGTGATTTTGGGTTTATCGTGAACCGTGTTTTAAATGACACTGATTCTTTAACCCAGTTAACGATTAAAACTAAGTGGAGTTTTAATGAATCTTTAATTAGATTGAAAAGATCGAGAATGGAGTATCACCAGTTTTACTCCAGGCGATAGTTAAATCTTTAATTAGATTTGAACGTGAAATGGTAATTGAATTTACCGATAACACCGTGGTGTTAGATATGAAGTATAACCAGTTTTACTTCATGGGATGAATAGGTTGGGACTGGGAAATAAAATAAATGATTACTTCGGTGTGGTTCGCTAATCCCGACTAGTTTGAATTGATATTCAAAGGTGATTAAAGAATAAATTCAAGGAATTTATCTTGGATAAAATTAATGGGAACCTTTCCCTATGAATGTGAAATTTAGAAACTAACTATCGGTTAGCCAAGCAGAATGGTTTTCTGGATATTGATCTGATGTTGGTTTCGGCCTTCGGGGTTAATATTTTGGAAATCATTCTCTTGATTAATTTACGGTTAGTGACTGATGAATTGGAATGAGGCGTATGTTGTGTTTGTGTAACACTTATTTAAAATATACGCGAGTTATTTGGAAAGACCGGGTTTATCCCATTCCGAATAACTGATACGACGATAAGTCGAAGATGAAGACGGTGGTTGAAGACCGGAGGTCTTCACGTCGTTTGGGTGATTACTGATGATCTTGATTGGGCTGTACACCCAAGAAGATGGAAACAGTTGGTGATCGTCCAGACGTACATGGAGACCGATGGAGATGCGGGGTACTAGGTGTCTCCAGTTTCGTTCAGACCCGGAACGAACTTGTAAATGGACTGTGTGTCTGACATTGGATTTTAGTCCATGTGATTGATCTCTATTAAATATATATCTGTTTGGCGGCGGAGAATTTATTCTCTTGCTTAACGCCCTTCTCTGAGACGTACGAGCTCAGGGGTTATATACTGATGGATATCAAACGCATGGAGTAAATTGCCTGTGTGGCATGCCTAAGTGGCAATTGATCGAGGCTTCTGTTGAAAAGCAAAGTCTTGTGGTTGATGATCGAAGCACGGCCCTTGTGGCATAGCTTTGTGTAACGTTTGCTTCGCGAGTTTCGCACCCCGGTTGTGAACCAAAAACGGGAGAGGACCACAGGGAGGGCATGCGTTTCTTTCTAGCTAGGGTGGTGTCAGTGACCTACCAGCCCTGACATTTATATACTTTTCACCTATGTGGTTGTTGCTGTTGCGAGGCGCCTCGGTTTGATCGGACGATCCGGGTCCGATGGAGTCATTCGTTGGCTCATTTACGCCCCAAAGGGCGGGGAAACGTAGTGTTCAGGCATAATAATCCACATCGGTGGACCGGCCCTGTCGCTCCAAGGCTTGCCTGCGCGCTTGCCTGTGGCTCGGGCTAGAGAGTCACAAATCGGTAGAGGACGATCCCTGGCCTCGGTTCATAGATGGAAATCCAATTTCCAAATACGTGACATTTGCGGTTTTATTTGTAAACCTATATATGGTGACATAGTGGCATGGGACGCTCATGTCGCCTATGATTGATACTTATGATTTGAAGTTGTTTTATACACTATACACTGACAATAGTATCAAATGATTTGTTTTAAACGTATCAAGCATTCCTTGGCTGTTATAAGGGAAAACCCTATCCCCCGGCTTGCGTTGCATTGTGTGATAGGACCTGGGTCTTATAACAGCTTCATTTTTCTTTATTTAGCATTGCGCTGTTTGTTTTATGCACTGGTATTCTGGGGAGGAAACCCGTTCCGTGTTATACGGCGTGGTCCCTTGATTTACCAAACTTTAAAAATAAAGATTAATAACTGTTTTAGTTCTCACACCAGTCACATGACTGACCTGGAGTTTATTGTTTTAACCTAAACTTTGGGTGCCCTTATTTTACACGGGCAGCTAGTAGTTTTGGTTTTGCAGATTTATATTCACAGGATTCTGGTTTACAGCTGGAACGATATCCGGAAAGCTTTGTATCCGTATATCTCCTTCTAGTTGTGTATTGTATTATTTTCCGCTGCGATGTATTTAAATGTAATTTAAATCTCTGATATTTCTGTGTAATATTTATGCATACTCTGTATATTCTTGTAATCTGGTGCATTGTTGTAATATACAATGAAATGTTCTTTCGTCTGCGTTCTGTTGTGGCTTGTTCTCGAACTATCCGTGCTTTCCCTCACTGGGGAAGTTACGGGTCTTCACAGTTGGTATCAGAGCTTGGTTTACAAAGCTCAGAGAACAAGATACATTAGAACCATACGAAAGAATTCATCAGAAACTGGATTAGTAATATCCAACGGGAACGACTCGTTAGAGATGGGATCAGTAGTATCCTAGAACGAGTGTGACGAGTATATTTTTAACGTGAAAACAAATTTTGTTTTGAAAATCTAAATCAATTATTCGTATTTGATTATTTATTTGTATTGATTTGGACAATCCAGTATATAAAGATTTTGCATATGCACCTTGCAAACGTATATTCGAAGTTTTAATATACTGGATAGATATAGAACCGCACTCTAGTAGCCCGGAGATGTTCTGATGGTGGTTCGAAACATCATCAGCATTTATTTTCGAGTGACGAAGGTGTGATATCTATATATTTCCATTAGACTGGTGTGAGAACCAAAACTAATATAGCTAGAATACATTGTTGCGAATTGGCATCAAAAACATGATTTTTGTATTTGTATCAAAATTATGAATTTGAAACGTTAATCCACTAATCGATTGATGATTGTGTTGTTTGATTATTGTTGCCTAATTGAATTTTGAACCATTTATGCCTAATAGAATCAAATATTGAATTGTATTGAAAATTGGTCGCATTTGCTTGCATATACATATACTTATATTGAACAGGTCATAGCAAGGAGGCTAGAGCAGAGAATAAAATTTGTTTGCCCGACAAATAGGTACATGTTTACTACATAATTTACTGTTTTGTTTGGGTGATGATGATTTTATGCGCCTATTGGCTAGCCGCTTGGCTTTTTCTTTTTCTTTTTGAGATCAGAAGGCCTATATGGCAATTTCGGGATTTTCCCGTGGCTCCCGGTGCAGGGGAGGTTATGGCGAAATTTTTCGAAAATTTAGGGTGTTAGCCAAATTTTTGAAATTTTTGAAAATTCTCAGAAACTGAAAAGTTGGAGAATTGAAGCCAGATCGAACGTAGAGTTGATTAATCAAACCACTTTCGACTTTGTTCCTTTTCGGGGACGAAAAGTTTTAAGTGGGGGAGATTGTAACAACCCGAAAATCTGGGCCAGTTTAAAATTTTTATTTTGGCAATTTTAGCGAATTTTGATTATTTAAAATGAATTATTTTAAATAATATCGACTAGAAATTTATTTTGAATATAATTAGAACGTATATATTATATACGCCGTCGTTAGAATATAAATAATTATATATATAATTATAAATAGAATTGAAAATGGCGCGGTAGTTCGATAATTCGATTTCAAACTTCAATTGAAAGTACCGGGTGCAAAACAATCCGGATTTTAGTGAAACCAAAAACATTAGGATCTAATTGATAATATCTTTCCAACGAATCCGAAAAATAAAAATTTCATAGCGGGAATCAAAAGATATGTCCAGTTGAAAATTTTGAATAGTCGCTATCGAATTCAGGCCCTTAAAAATGGAAATTTTGCAAACGACCTCGAATTTCAACGAAACCACTTTTGTTGGATCCGGGATGTAAAGTTATTGCTAGATTCCAAATTTCATAATTTTTCGAATCAATATGTGAGCGTGGCAAAAGAAAACGTGTTTGGCCAGTTTCAGTTGATTTTAATCGACTGGAAAATGGCCATTTTTCAAACAGTCTCAGAATTCGACGAAATTAGTTTTGTTAGGACCGTATCGTCAATACGAAGTTAGAATATATTTTTTGGGAATTTTTAGAGTTCGTATGTGGGCCCGGTAATTTGAAATGCGCGTTCAAATTCAATATATAGAGTTATATGTTGATTTTAACGAAAACTGATCGAATCAGCCTGCGATATATATCCCATTGTGTTCGGAATGGGGGTAATTAGCTATGGACGACAGACGGTGGGCCTCGTTTAGAGGTCGTATGTAAAAGTCAACTTTTTGAATTAAATAATTAAATTTGAATATAATATAAACATTTTCCATTTAAACCCCCTTCCCTATTCTTTTCTTCCCAGTCAGTTTTTGCAAATGAAATAAAAAAAAAGGGGCTCGTTCAAATCCTCCACCGCTCAGGCGATTCCTCCCCTCCCGCCGTCGCTGCCTGACGTCGCAACCCCCGGCCTCAACCGCGCCTCCTCCTTGACCTTCTCCGCTCTTCTCTCTCTCCTCTTCCATCTTCTTAAACCCGTTTCCCCCAAACTGCCGCGAGACCCCCAAAACCCGGCGCCACATCACCTTAGACGACCGCCGCCAGTTGATTGGACCACCCCGCCGCCTGCTCGACACCCACCTCACCTGAGCCGCCATCCCCACCCCCTCCCAAAACGATGTAAGCCTTCTTTTTTTATTTTATTTTATTTCTTTTATTTTATTTAATGTGTTTGGTTATAGGAAAATATAAAATCAGTTTTTATATGAAATAGCGAATAAAGCTGAGATGTTTATAATTAAAAAGATTTGATTTTTCTTATTTGAACAAATAGAAAAGATTAGATTTTTATAATAGAAAAGATAAGATTTTTAATCGTATAAAATATATGATATTAGCGAAGAAAAGGATCAAACTTTTGAGGTAGAAAAGATTTAATTTTTGATATAGAGAGAGATTAAATTTTAGATATAGAATTTTAGAATAAAGTAAAGAAGTTAGAAAAATGAAATCTTTATATAATGTATAGAACAAAAATTTAATTTTTATATAAGGCGTGAAATAAAAATGTAATTTTTATTATAGTAGAGAGTTAAAAATATAATTTTTATTTGAATAGCGAAGTAAAAATTCGATTTTTTTTAAATATATGAAGTGATTATAAAAATATGATTTTTAAATTGAAAGTCAACAAATAAAGATGTGATTTTTATTTTAAAGACATCAGCAAATAAAAATGTGATTTTTATATATGTAGTGGCTATGGGCAACGAAGGTGATAAAAAGGCGAGAACGATGAAGATTCCTATCAAAGAAGAGTCGTAGTATTGGATAGCTATCGATGAGAATTTCTCACTCTTTGATTTAATTTTCTAGTTATATATATATATATACTAGGATGCAGACGGTGTTTAGTAGCACCCGACACCCGTCATCCACAGACCATGGATGGCTTGTTTGTTTAATTGTTTGGTTGTGTAGTTGGCTAGATTCTTTGGTCTGAATTGAATTGTTTGGTGAAATGAAATTGATTTGATTGATGTGTGAATGGCGTGGGCCTTCACTAGACCGGGGATAAGGCTAGGCCTTGTCCCGTTTCTAGTATCGTGCCGTTATGCCGCCGAAATTTTCTAAAAATAAGTTAGAAAAAAAAAGATAACATTTTATTTAATAAATGAATCTAATAGAAAATTCATAGGTTGAATAAAATAGTTTGATCGTTAAAAATATAATTTTTAACGTGAATGTGAATAAATAAATATTCATTTACAAACCGGACGGTTTGTTTATGTACACCTATTTGAAGGACATTGATTGGGACGATAAATTTTACACATCGCCCAACTGCACAAATAAAAATCTATGTTTGATTGCTTGAAACCCCACACGGGTATTGGGATGATATATGACGCACACTAATCCCGATTGTTTAGTTGTATGTCGATCGATTGATTGACAGGCTGTTATAAGCGTTGAATATTTATAGTTGATGCTTATACAGTATAGAATGCACTTTGGATGATGGTTGATTATTCATCGTTGTTGATATATACATGTGTTGTAGAAAATCCATATGATTAACATTATATGGTAATTGATTGGGCCTCATTCCAGTTTTAAAATAAAAATATTTAAAATAGAAATATTTGAAAAAGAAATATTTGAAAAAGAATATTTGAAAATAGGAATATATGAAGCCGTATTGATTAGATTGACGCCATTTTGACGTGAACGATATTTATATCGATTTTATTCATTTTATAATGAATATCGAAAGTGATTTCAAAATCTGATATTTTGAAAAGAATTGAATATAAATAAATTCGAATTTAAATTGAATATAAACGAATTCGAATTTAAATTGAATAGAAACGAATTCGAATTGAAATTGAATATAAACGAATTCGAATTTAAATTGAATATAAATGAATTCGAATTGAAATGGAATAGAAATGAATTCGAATTGAAATTGAATTGAATTGAAAACGAACTGAAATTGAATTAAAAATCGATTTGAATTGAAATCAATTTGAAATGAATTTAAAACGAATTTATATTGGGATATTCAATTTTGATTTGAAATTGAATATGAAGTTGAAACCATTTTGAAAATGAATTTAAAATGATTCATAAAGCACGTTTTGAAAGGAAAACGACGAAGTATATATTATATATATTATATATATAATATAATGGCCTGAATAGAACGCGCCGCGTCGCGGCAGTTCGCGAATTTCGACCATTGACTTCGAACGGATATTACGGGAGATCCGACCGTCGGATTCTCCTAAAACCGGAACCGTTGGGTTCGTATCGAAAAGAGCTTTCTAACGAATATTAGAAATTAGAAATCTAACGGTTGGATTTGGAATTATGTCCAAATCAAATTTGAAAAAGGTCGCTGTAAGTGCAGTTCGATGGCCGTTGATGGAAATCGACTGTACAGGCCTCGATAAAATTATTAAAAATATCAATAATTTGTGTAAAATCATAAGAAATGATTTAGGAAGAATTGGGATGAAAAAATTCCATATTTGAAAAGATAAAAATAGATTTCTATCGAAATGAACTAGTTTTGAACTAGAATTATAATTCTATTTATTTTTAAATAAATAAATTGAATTTGAAATGGTTTTGAAAATAACCAGAATTTCCAATGATTGCCTTGAAATGGATTTGAATCGAAATTGTCTTCGAAATATTCCGATGTTGGAATTCATGATTATACAGATGTTGTTATGGAAATTTGAAAGATATATTTATATCGTTATTTCCAATACGACATTTGTTAATCGTAGAATTTGATATTGAATATAAGCCGATATATTTTCTATTCAGAGCCTTATATTGAATATCAAATGTGATTTGGGTTTGTCGTGAATGGTGTCTTGACTAACACTGTTCTTGAACCCATTTGAGAAAAGATTAAATCTTTTTATTTAGATTTAATGAAGTGTACCAATTAAGTAATATTTAATTTAATTGATATTGATTTTTGGGTTTATAGTGGACAGTGTTTTAAATAACACTCGTTCTTTAACCCGATAATTAATGGAATGTGATTTTGGGTTTATCGTGAACCGTGTTTTAAATGACACTGGTTCTTTGACCCAGTTAACGATTAAAACTAAGTGGAGTTTTAATGAATCTTTAATTAGATTGAAAAGATCGAGAATGGAGTATCACCAGTTTTACTCCAGGCGATAGTTAAATCTTTAATTAGATTTGAACGTGAAATGGTAATTGAATTTACCGATAACACCGTGGTGTTAGATATGAAGTATAACCAGTTTTACTTCATGGGATGAATAGGTTGGGATTGGGAAATAAAATAAATGATTACTTCGGTGTGGTTCGCTAATCCCGACTAGTTTGAATTGATATTCAAAGGTGATTAAAGAATAAATTCAAGGAATTTATCTTGGATAAAATTAATGGGAACCTTTCCCTATGAATGTGAAATTTAGAAACTAACTATCGGTTAGCCAAGCAGAATGGTTTTCTGGATATTGATCTGATGTTGGTTTCGGCCTTCGGGGTTAATATTTGGGAAATCATTCTCTTGATTAATTTACGGTTAGTGACTGATAAATTGGAATGAGGCGTATGTTGTGTTTGTGTAACACTTATTTAAAATATACGCGAGTTATTTGGAAAGACCGGGTTTGTCCCATTCCGAATAACTGATACGACAATAAGTCGAAGATGAAGACGGTGGTTGAAGACCGGAGGTCTTCACGTCGTTTGGGTGATTACTGATGATCTTGATTGGGCTGTACACCCAAGAAGATGGAAACAGTTGGTGATCGTCCAGACGTACATGGAGACCGATGGAGATGCGGGGTACTAGGTGCCTCCGGTTTCGTTTAGACCCAGAACGAACTTGTAAATGGACTGTGTGTCTGACATTGGATTTTAGTCCGTGTGATTGATCTCTATTAAATATATATCTGTTTGGCGGCGGAGAATTTATTCTCTTGCTTAACGCCCTTCTCTGAGACGTACGAGCTCAGGGGTTATATACTGATGGATATCAAACGCATGGAGTAAATTGCCTGTGTGGCATGCCTAAGTGGCAATTGATCGAGGCTTCTGTTGAAAAGCAAAGTCTTGTGGTTGATGATCGAAGCACGGCCCTTGTGGCGTAGCTTTGTGTAACGTTTGCTTCGCGAGTTTCGCACCCCGGTTGTGAACCAAAAACGGGAGAGGACCTCAGGGAGGGCATGCGTTTCTTTCTAGCTAGGGTGGTGTCAGTGACCTACCAGCCCTGACATTTATATACTTTTCACCTGTGTGGTTGTTTCTGTTGCGAGGAGGCTCGGTTTGATCGGACGATCCGGGTCCGATGGAGTCATTCGTTGGCTCATTTACGCCCCAAAGGGCGGGGAAACGTAGTGTTCAGGCATAATAATCCACATCGGTGGACCGGCCCTGTCGCTCCAAGGCTTGCCTGCGCGCTTGCCTGTGGCTCGGGCTAGAGAGTCACAAATCGGTAGAGGACGATCCCTGGCCTCGGTTCATAGATGGAAATCCAATTTCCAAATACGTGACATTTGCGGTTTTATTTGTAAACCTATATATGGTGACATAGTGGCATGGGACGCTCATGTCGCCTATGATTGATACTTATGATTTGAAGTTGTTTTATACACTATACACTGACAATAGTATCAAATGATTTGTTTTAAACGTATCAAGCATTCTTTGGCTGTTATAAGGGAAAACCCTATCCCCCGGCTTGCGTTGCATTGTGTGATAGGACCTGGGTCTTATAACAGCTTCATTTTTCTTTATTTAGCATTGCGCTGTTTGTTTTATGCACTGGTATTCTGGGGAGGAAACCCGTTCCGTGTTATACGGCGTGGTCCCTTGATTTACCAAACTTTAAAAATAAAGATTAATAACTGTTTTAGTTCTCACACCAGTCACATGACTGACCTGGAGTTTATTGTTTTAACCTAAACTTTGGGTGCCCTTATTTTGACACGGGCAGCTAGTAGTTTTGGTTTTGCAGATTTATATTCACAGGATTCTGGTTTACAGCTGGAACGATATCCGGAAAGCTTTGTATCCGTATATCTCCTTCTAGTTGTGTATTGTATTATTTTCCGCTGCGATGTATTTAAATGTAATTTAAATCTCTGATATTTCTGTGTAATATTTATGCATACTCTGTATATTCTTGTAATCTGGTGCATTGTTGTAATATACAATGAAATGTTCTTTCGTCTGCGTTCTGTTGTGGCTTGTTCTCGAACTATCCGCGCTTTCCCTTACCGGGGAAGTTACGGGTCTTCACATTGAATAACTAATATTTGATTAACTCCTTTTTCTATTAACTCTATTTCGGTTAACTCTTTTTTCGATTAACTCTATTTCGATTAACTCTATCAAATTAACTCTATTTATTCCATAAATAAATATTTTCTTTTATAACTCTATTTATTTTCTAAAAAAATATTTCCTTTTATAACTCTATTTATTCTCTAAATAAATATTTCCTTTTATAACTCTATTTATTTTCTAAATAAATATTTCCTTTTCAATTCTATTTGTTTAACAAATAAATATTTCTTTTCCATTCTATTTATTTAACAAATAAATATTCCTTTTCAATTATATTTATCTAGAAAATAAATAAATATTCTTTCTTATATAATCCTGTGATTTTATTCAATATATACTTTGAAAATTCATTTTTCATTCCAGTATCACTTACGGTATTCAAAATATCAATGGAAAAGACCAGTGTCATCCAACCACATTATAATCAATCACAGATTATATATAACACATCATATATCATAATATATGAAAAACAGTAATATAAATATTGAGGAATCCAGTTGGATCCCTCCAACCTGTTTTCCTGCATCCACAGATGTTAAGTAACATAAATAACATCTATTTCATTCCAACATGAAATATTATGATAAACAGAATTAATATTAAACTAGCATTTTATATTTATAACTGTATCTACATTTTCAAAGAACTAACTAGCAATCATTCATACGACTATAACACCCAACATTCAATCATTTTTATCAATTCTAAAATACGTATATAAAAATATAAACTGATCAGAGTTAGTGAGTTTTACTCACTTTCGTCCGTTATCGTTAAATAACGATAATCGATCGTTGATTCGGATCAGACGTTAATCCCATCATAAGTTGAGATGAACTCAAAATCATTCCAGACCAAATCCAGAGTGTAGTGTCCGTACATACGATCTTGTTGGATCCAGTTTCATCAAATTTCATTAAAGTATGCAGAAGTTATTAATTTAACAAATTAATACGTTATTCCATTTTAAATTAAACTAAATAAATATAAATCCCCTTGGGCCTCACCATTATCCTTTCAGCCCATCCATTTCACGTTAGGCCAAACTACCTTTAAACCCACTGCATCCACTTTATACCCTTCTTCTTCCAAAGTTGCGTGCTCCAGGAGAAACAAATCCAGACATTTGCCAAATTCTTCAATTTGAAACCGCTGCTATCCCTCTCCAAAATTCCACACTAAAACAATCATCCTTCTTCACTTCAAACTCTCTTCACACCCTTACCATCTTTGTTTAACTCGACGCACAAAATCTTACTGCGGTTCATCAACAAATCCCATAACCCCAGAAAGAAGAAAGTTCCTACTCGAAGCTAACTCCCCCATAGTATTGAATTCAAACTCCAGATTTTTCATTGATTCTCAAAATAAAAACACACCCGTTTTTGATCAATCACGAGTAGATCTGAAACCACCAAGCCTTCCTCTTCTTCTCATAAAAACCGCTCCTCCTTTCATATGCACTCCAGCTTTCTTGTATCATTCGAACTCCAAAATTAATCACAATAAATCACCATTTTACCATCCTTCCAAATTCTCAACACAATCATCCCAATTCCCTTCAGTTCGCACACTCTTTCCTGTGGTGCGAGTTCGACCTCGCAGATCCAAGTTCAGTGACGACTGCGTCACTTTTAGTTCCGAATCCCACAAAAGTCTCACACAAGATGCCATACTCCTTCTCGATCACTTTACAATCATCATTTCGACCCATCTCCGGCTTAATTGTTGGTGAACCTCAGCTCTAAGCTCACTGCGTTGAAGACTCACGAACAACAATTTGATCGCACCTACAAATATGTACACAAGCTTGAAGAGAATCTTATTGGAATTTCAAAAAAATACTAATTTCATGATTTCAGGGCATTAATTCAAATTTTTTTTGAATATCAAAGTTGCAAATTTTCTTTGAGGATGTTTTCCTGTGGCGGCCACAATTTTATTGACCACCGAAAAATGGAGTTAAGGGTTAGGTATGGTGGTATATTTATATAGGGTGTATTGGCTTATCTTAGAAACTTTGTATAATTTTTTTTATATTGATTTATATTGTATTGACGGTTGTATTCATCATTTAAAATTCCATATAATCACATACACTATCCAAAAATCATGAAAATGGCCTCACAACTAGAGTTTGACATTACAGACCCAACGGAACTTGTTTCGTCTAATTCCGATTCAGTTTACTCACTCAGCGTATTTTTAAAGGTCAAAATATCGACTGTTTTTCACATTAAAATCTGGTACGGCCACATACTGGTTCCAAAAATCATGGAAATTGAAATCTAACAATAATTTAATATTATGGATTTTATAAAATCAATTTCTTCGAATTCGGAGGTCGTTTGCAAAAATAGCTATTTTTTGAACCTCTAAAAAAACCAATAAATATATTAATATATATTTAAAAATAATTAAATTAAATAATAATTTAATATTATTGTATATATTCACATAGAATATCATACAGCTCCAGAATATACATTATGGATTTATAACTCGATATTTCAAAGCCAAGCTATATCGATATTCAATATATAATAAAATCCTTTTATTATATAAATATATCGTTATAAATTATAAAGGAATCTCCATATGGACTTTTCGAAAATTTGATTGGGGAATAAATCAAAATCTACACAATGAAATCCCGATTTTTCTCTTCCACTAGAAAAATATACTTCACCAGCTCTGAATGTTTCTTGTTTCACAGAAATCCGATTTAAAACGGATTATGTATATTCGTTTAAAGTTCGAATCGCCAAATAGCGAACTACCGCGCCATTTCGAGCTCGATTATAATTATAATATAAATTATACGTTCAAATGCTGTTCATATAATATATTCGTTATTCTAATCTAATTCTAAACTGGATTGAATCCCTTATATTATCCAATTCACAGAATATTGCCAATTCTACTATTTTTGACTATTTCAGAAATTATAATATATTTTCATATTATAAAGATTAATTAAGTACTAAATATTATCTAATTAAATAACCATTTAAATCTTTAAACCATTATTTAATTAATTAAATAGATTAATTACTTATCCATAAAAATACGGGACATTACATCCCGACTGTTCTGAAATTTAGAAATAAAACTGGCGGAGTGGATCCCAAGGGTGAGAACTCCTCATTAAAATTTTCTGTTCAATTATTTATTTTATAACTGCATATATTAGCTGCTCACCATCCACAGATCATGGACGACTTGTTTGTTTGATTGTGTTGTGAAAATTGTTTGTGATGCAAAATGGACTGTATAAAATATTCACATGTTGAAATAAAATATTTTATCTTTAAAAATATAATTTTTAACATGTATATGAATTTATTCATTTACAAATCAGACGATTTGTTTATGTACACCCATTTGACTGATATTGATTGGGACGATAAATTTTACACATCGCCCAACTACACAAATAATATTCAGTGTTTGTTGATTGAAATCCCACACGGGTATTAGGATGATATTTGACGTACACTAATCCCAATTATTTAGTTGTATGTCAATCGATGGGTTGACAGACTGTTGTAAGCGTTAAATATTTATATTTAATGCTTATGCAGTGTAGAATGCACTTTGGATGATGGTTGATTGTTTATCATTGTTGTTATGTACATGTGTTGTATGAAATCCATATAAAGAATATTACATGGTAATTTACTGTGTCTGATTCCAGTTTAGAAAGAATGGATATTTTAGAAAGAATGAATATTTTAAAAAGAAGGAATATTTTAAAATAATGAATATTTTAAAATAACGAATATTTTAAAATAATGAGTATTTTAAAATAATATCCAGCCAAAGATTAAAATATGATTTTAATGTTCGATTTGGGATAGACACGAAAATATTTAAATATACAAAGCTGTGTTGATTAGATTAACGCCATTTTGACGTGAACGATTTTATATCGATTTTATTCATTTTTATAATGAATATAGAAAAGGAAGTGATTTCAAAATCTAATGTTTTGAAAATATTATCATTTATAAATCGATGATATGGAATATTCAATTTTGATTGGAAATTGAATATGAAGTTGAAATCGTTTTGAAAACGAATTTAAAATGATTTATTAAATACGTTTTAAATGGAAATCGACGAAATATTTAATATATATATTAAATATATATATAATGGCCTGAATAGAACGCGCCGTGCCGTGGCAGTTCTCGAATTTCGACCATTGACTTCGAACGGACATTATGGGAGGTCTGACCGCCGGATTCTCTAAAACCGAAACCGTTGGGTTCGTATCGAAAAGAGCTTTCTAATGAATATGAGAGATTTGAAATGTAATGGTTGGATTTTGAATTATGTCCAAATCAAATTTGGAAAGGGTCTTTGTAAGTGCAGTTCGACGACTGTTTACGGAAATCGACTGTACGGGCCTTGATAAAAGTATTAAAATTATCCGTTATTTGTGTAAAATCATAATCAATGATTTCGAAAGAATTAGGCTGAAAAATTCCATATTTGAAAAGATAAAAATAAATTTTTATCGAAATGAACTAGTTATGAACTAGAATTATAATGAAATATTTTTAAATAAATAAATTGGATTTGAAATGTTTTTAGAAATAACCAGAAATTTCCAATATAAGAATTGGAAATGGATTTGAATCGAAAGTATCTTCGGAATATTTCAATATTAGATTCCGTGATTATACGGATATTGTGGAGGAATTTGGAAGATATATATATATCGTTATTCCAATACTATATTATTTGGTTTCAGAATTTGATATTGAATATAAGCCGATATATTTTCTATTCAGAGCCTTGTATTTAATATCAAATGGGATTTTGGGTTTGTCGTGAACGGTGTCTTCACTAACACTGTTCTTGAACCCAGTTGAGAAAAGATTAAATCTTTTTATTAAGATTTAATGAAGTTTACCAATTAATTAATATTTAATTGGAACTGAATTGGATTTTGGGTTTGTCGTGAATGGTATCTTTAATAATATTGTTCTTAAACCCAATAGAGTTAAGAAAATTAGAAACTAATTGGAGATTAGCTAAGTTGAATGGTTTCCTGGGTATTGATCTGATGTTGGTTTCGGCCTTCAGGATTAATACTTAGGGAATTGTTCTCTTACTAATTCACGGTTAGAGACTGATGGAATCTAACTGGAGATTAACTAAGTTGAATTGTTTCCTGGGTATTGATCTGATGTTGGTTTCGACCTTCGGGATTAATACTTAAGGAATTGTTCTCTTACTAATTCTGTAACGACCCGTATTTTTAGCAGACAAATATTTAATTTAATATTTTATATATTTTATTTATAATATTAATGAATTTTAATATGGAATTCGTATTTAAAACGAAGTTTGAATGATATATATTTATTTAAAATATAAATAGAGCTTGAAAATGGTGTGTAGTTCGTAATATGGAGTTTTGAACTTCAACTGAATATACATGATTCGATATAAGTCGGATTTCTGTGAAACAAGAAATGGTGGAACCGTGTTGATGATAATTTTCATATGAAAGAGAAAAATCCAGATTTTGTGTTATAATTTGTTATTTATGGCCAAATCAAATTTTAAAATAGTCGCTGTGAAAAATCGTTATTTAAATATCGGCCTTTAAAATGGTCATTTTGCAAACGGACTTTGATTTCGACGAAATTAGTTTCGTTTGGACCGTAAAGTTAAATTATTACACGATGTTAAATGGCGTGGCAAACCGATGTCGTATGTGACCACGGCAGCCACAAACGCCCGTTGAATTTCTATAGCGTGTAATTAATTTAATAAGGGATATTCAAGTGTAACTTGAGAAGACGATCGAATTAAGCCACGAAACCAGTTCCATTGAGTTTGTATTGTCGATTAGAGTCAGGATAGGTATATAGTTTGTTATTTTTGGAGACTGGATAATTTGGTGCCTAAGTTGGCATTGCGGTGCGCGTAAAAACAGCCTACCAGGGAGAAGTCTCAGAATGCGACGAAACTGGTGCCGTTGGGTTCGTATTGAAGAATTATTATAGGATTGCAAGGTTTCAAGTTGATTCGATTTATCTGGTGATCGTGAAAAACTTAAAACGCATGTTTATTTCTGGTTTTATAAAGGATTTTTTTTCAAACGACGTCGGATTTCGACGAAACTTGTTCCATCAGGTCCGGAATACCTTTTTACATTAAGATTAGCTTTTTTTATCAGTAAACAGAAATCGGTTGTGATGGTTTTTATCAACTACTTCACGGTTAAGTTTCGTTATAATATATACTATATTAATCACTCCCCTCTATAAATAGACTTCAGCGAACCCTAAATACTCATTTCCTCTGGTCAAGGATTTTCACGCCGCCACTTCTTAGAAATGAACGAACCACAAAATCTCAACATTTTTCACTTCTAATCTCCCAATATATTAATTGAATTGATAAACAACAACTACAAAAAAGAAAGATCTAGGAGAGATTTCCCTAACCAATGGCGGTGATGGGTTATTTCTTGATGAGCTGACTGGAATATCATCAGGAGGGCGTTGTTCTTGTTCGAGATTTCTGGAATGGAGGGGCGACCGATGTAATATCCCGGAAATCCAAGCCAGTTTAAAATTTTTATTTTGGCAATTTAGATGAATTTTGATTATTTAAAATAGATTATTTTAAATAATAACGACGAAAAATTTATTTTGAATAGTAATGGAACGTATATATTATATAGCTCGTCGTTAGAATATAATATTTATTTTATAATTATAAAGGGAAATGAAAATGGCGCGGTAGTTCGATAATTCGATTTCAAACTTCAAATGAATGTACCGGTTGCAAAATAAACCGGATTTTAGTGAAACCAAAAATAATAGGATCTATTTGATAATATCTTTCCCACGAATCCGAAAAATCGAAATTTCATAGCGGGAATCAACCAGTTGAAAATTCTGAATAGTCGTTATGGAATTCAGGCCCTTAAAAATGGAAATTTTGCAAATGACTTCGGATTTCGATGAAACCACTTTTGTTGGATCCATGATGTCTAATTATTGTTAGGTTTTAAATTTCATAATTTTTCGAATCAATATGTGAGTGTGGCAAAGGAAAACACGTTTGACCAGTTTCAGTTGATTTTAATCGACTGGAAAATGGCCATTTTTCCAACGGTCTCAGAATTCGACGAAATTAGTTTTGTTAGGACCGTATCGTCAATACGAAGCTAGAAAATATTTTTCGGGAATTTTTCGAGTTAGTATGTGACCCCAGTAAATTGAAATGCGCGTTCAAATTCAATATATAGAGTTATATGTTGATTTTTACGAAAACTGATCGTACCGATCGAATTGGCCTACGTGACCTATCCCATTGTGTTCAAAATGGGGGTAATACGCTAGGGACGATAGTCGGTGGGCTCAATTTCGAGTTCGAATTTCAAAGTTGCTTTTTTAGAAATAAATAAATTAAAATAATTTTTTTTCATTTTAGCCCTACCCTCCTCTCTCTCTCTCTTCATTTAAACCGAAATAAAAAAAAGAGAAAAAGGGGATAGGCTGAAATCGCGCCTCCCCTTCCCGTGGCGGCGTCGCCTCCCTGACCAGACCCCCCCCCCCCCCGACGCGTGGCAGCCTCCCCCTTCCCCTCCTCCTCCTCCTATCTTCTCTCTCCAGCTCCAATCCACCCACCTCGAACGCAACCCACGAACCCGCAAATCCCACGGCCACAACCCAATGCCACCTGCGCCTCCTCCTCGTCCCCAGTGCCATCTCTCTCCTCCGCAGGCGCAAGCAAACACCCCCCCCCCTCTTCGACGACGGTGAACGCCCCCTTCAAAAACAAAGGTAAAAATTTAATTTTTATTTAATTCAATTAATTACATTTTTAATTATCGAATGTTTGAATTGCTATATATTCTCCATACGAAATCAAAGTACAGTACAGTTTGTTTTTATTTTATCCTTTTATTTTCTGATTTTATTTAATAAAAGGAAGTAGAAAAGATTAGATTTTTAAAATAGAAAAGATTAGAATTTTAAAATAGAAAAGATTAGATTTTTAAAATAGAAAAGATACGATTTTTAGTGGTGTAAAAATAGAATTTTTATCTATATAGTAGTAGTATAAAAATGTGATTTTTATATATTGAATAGCGAAGTAAAAATGTGATTTTTATATATTGAATAGCGAAGTAAAAATGTGATTTTTATATATTGAATAGCGAAGTAAATATGTGATTTTTATATATTGAATAACGAAGTAAAAAATGTGATTTTTATATATTGAATAGCGAAGTAAAAAAGTGATTTTTATATATTGAATAGCGAAGTAAAAATGTGATTTTTATATATTGAATAGCGAAGTAAAAATGTGATTTTTATATATTGGATAGCGAAGTAAAAAAAATGTGATTTTTATATATTGGATAGCGAAGTAAAAAAAATGTGATTTTTATATATTGAATAGCGAGGTAAAAATTTTGATTTTTATATATTGAATAGCAAAGTAAAAATCCGATTTTTATATATGTAGTGGATACGAAAGTGAAGAAAGAAAAAACGGTGGAGATTTTCTACATATGAAGAGTCGTGGCGTTTGGATTAGCTTTGGTGAGAGTTTCTCACTCTTCAATCTCTTTTTCTAGTTATATATATACTAGGATGCAGACGGTGCTTAGCAGCACCCGACACCCGTCATCCACAGACCATGGATGGCTTGTTTGTTTGATTGATTTGTTGTGAAAATTGTTTGTGATGTTGACGTGAAATAGATAATAAAATATATTCATAGGTTGAATAAAATAATTTGGTCGTTAAAAATATAATTTGTAACGTGAATATGAATATAGTGAATGTGAATAAATAAATATTCATTTACAAACCGGACGGTTTGTTTATGTACACCTATTTGAATGACATTGATTAGGACGATAAATTTTACACATCGTCCAACTACACAAATAAAATCTGTGTTTGATTGTTTGAAACCCCACACGAGTATTGGGATAAAATACGGCATACATTTATCCTAATAATTAGTTGTATGTCGATCGATTGATTGACAGGCTGTTATAAGCGTTAGATATCTATATTTGATGATTATACAGTGTAGTGCACTTTGGATGATGGTTGATTATGTATCATTGCTATTATATACATTTGTTGTATGGAATCCATATAATTAACTTTATATGGTAATTGATTGGGCCTCATTCCAATTTAGAAGATAAAGAATATTATAAGATAAAGGTTCATGTGTTGACAGTAGTCATCCGTTGAGATTAGTCATGTGTTGAACGAAATATTTAACAATAAAATTTACTTCTTTATCTTTATAAAATAAAGGTTCATGTGTTGACAGTACTCATCCGTTGAGATTAGTCATGTGTTGAACGAAATATTTCAACAATAAAATCTACATCTTTATCATATGTAAAATTAGAAATTAACTGGAAAATAGATAAGATGAGTGGTCTCCTGGATATTGATCTAATGTTGGTTTCGGCCTTCGGGGTTAATATTTAGGGAATCGTTCTCTTACTAATTTACGGTTGGAGTCTGATTTTAAATCAAACAATAGATACCATAATTTTTATAAAATGTATTAAATAACAAAAATAGTCACACGTGGACAGTACTCATTCGTTGAGATTAGTCATGTGTTGACAAAAATATAGATTCATTTGTTGAATAGAATAACGGAATTATTGGAATATATAAAGCCGTGTTGATTAGAGATGCGCTATTTTGACGCGAACGATATTTATATCGATTATATTCGTTTTTATATAATTGAATTGATTATAAAAAGAATTCGAATTGAACTGAATATATAACGAATTCGAATTGAACTGAATATATAACGAATTCGAATTGAATTGAATATAAAAGGAATTCGAATTGAATATAAAACGAATTCGAATTGAATGGAATATATAATGAATTCGAATTGAATTGAATATAAAATGAATTCGAATTGAAAACGAATTGGAATAGATTAAAAATCGATTTGAAATGAATTCAAATTGAATTGAAATGAATTTTAAAACGAATTTACAAGGAAAAATTCAATTTTGATTTGAATTGGAAATGGTAGTTGAAATGTTTTTGGGAAATGAATTTAAAACTATTTATAAAATTTGTTTTAAATAAAAATCGATGAAATATATATTATATATATTATATATATAATATAATGGCCTGAATAGAACGCGCCGCGCCGCGGCAGTTCGCGAATTTCGACCATTGACTTCGAACGGACATTACAGGAGATCCGACCATTGGATTCTCCTAAAACCGGAACCGTTGGGTTCGTATCGAAAAGAGCTTTCTAATGAATATTAGAAATTTGAAATCTAACGGTTGAATTTGGAGATACGTCCAAATCAAATTTGGGAAAGGTCGCTGTAAGTGCAGTTCGATGGCCGTTGATGGAAATCGACTGTACGGGCCTTGATAAAATTACTAAAAATAGTAATAATTTGTGTAGAATCATAAGAAATGATTATGGAAAAATTGGGATGAAAAACTCCATATTTGAAAAGATAAAAATTGATTTTTATCGAAATGAACTAGTTTTGAACTAAAATTAAAACCCATTTATTTTTAAATAAATAAATTGGATTTGAAATGGATTTTAAATAGAATTGATTTGTGGGTTTATCGTGAAGGGTGTTTTAAATGACACTAGTTCTTTAACCCGGTAATAAATAGAATGTGATTTGGGTTTGTCGTGAACTGTGTTTTAAATGACATTAGTCCTTTGACCCAATAAAGGAGTTTTAATGAATCTGCAATTAGATTGTAATGTGAATTGATAATTTAAATTAGAAAATTTGGAAAATGAGAGAGAATGGAGTATCACCAGTTTTGCTCCAAAGCGATAGTTAAATCTTTAATAAGATTTGAACGTGAAATGGTAATTAATTTTACCGATAACACTGTGGTGTTAGATGTGGAGTATTACCAGTTTTGCTTCATGGGATGAATAGGTTGGGATTGGGAAATAAAATAAATAATTACTTCGGTGTGGTTTGCTAATCTCGACTAGTTTGGAAAAACCATAATTTGGTTTGATACGACATCCAATGGAAGATTAAAGAATAAATTTTAAAGAATTTATCTTGGATAAAATTAATGGGAACCTTTCCCTAGGAATGTGAAATTTAGAATCTAACTGTAGGTTAGTTAAGAAGAATGGTTTCCTGGGTATTGATCTGATGTTGGTTTCGGCCTTCGGGGTTAATATTTGGGGAATTGCTCTCTTACTGATTTACAGTTAGTGACTAATGAATTGGAATGAGGTGTATGTTGTGTTTGTGTAACATTTGTTTTTAATCTACGCGGGTTGTTCGGAAATCCCGGGTTTATACCCATTCTGAATAACCGATTCGACGATAAGTCGAAGATGAAGACGGTGGTTGAAGACCGGAAGTCTTCACATCGTTTGGGTGATTACTGATGATCTTGATTGGGCTGTACACCCAAGATGAGGGAATCAGTTGGTGGTCGTCCAGACGTACTTGGAGATCGATGGATATGCGAGGAAAGTGCGTCCGGTTTCGTTCAGACCCAGAACGAACTTGTAAATGGATTGTGTGTCTGACATTGGATTTTATTCTGTGTTGATTGACTTCTGTTAAATATATATCTGTTTGGCGGCGGAGAATTTATTCTCTTGCTTAACGCCCTTCTCTGAGACGTACGAGCTTAGAGGTTATATATCGATAGATATCAATCGCATGGCATGAATTGCCTGTGTGGCACGCTGAGTTGCATGGATCAAGGCTTCTGTTGAAAAGCAAAGTCTTGTGGTTGATGATCAAAGCACAGCTTACGTGGCAGCTTTGTGTCTAACGTGAATTCGCGAGCCTCACACCTCGGTATGAGTTAAAAACGGGATAAGGACTGCAGGGAGAGCACGACCTTTCTTTCTAGCTTTGGTGGTGTCAGTGACTTACCAGCCCTAACATTTATATACTTTTCACCTATGTGGTTGTTGGATGAGGCGCCTCGATTTTAGGTCTGTAAGGACCGGGAAACGTGTGTTCAGGAATAATTAATCCTCAAACGTAAGAGAGGACCGGCCCTGAAGCATCCAGGGGTTACCCAGAGTGTGTAGTCCCGAGGCATTTGCTAGAGTGTCTCGAAGCGGAGAGGAGCTTGCCCCTTGCCTCGACTCATGATGGAATCCAATTTCCAATACGAGATATTTCGGTTTTATTTGTAGAGCCTAGTATGGCGACATAGTAGCATGGGATGCTATGTCGTCTATGATTGATATTTATGATTGAAAATGTTTTGACACTATACACTTATAATAGTATCAAATGATTTGTTTTAAACGTACCAAACATGTTTTGCTATTATACGGGAAAACCCTATTCTCCGGCTTGCGTTGCATTGTGTGATGGGACCTGGGTCTTATAATAGCTTCATTTTTCGAAAAAGCATTGCGTTGTTTATTCTATGCACTGGTATTCTTGGGAGGAAACCCGTTCCGTGTTATACGGCGTGGTCCCTTGAATTACTCTCTTTTAAAGTAAAGTTTTAAATAACTGTTTTAGTTCTCACACCAGTCACATGACTGACCTGGAGTTTATTGTTTTAACCTAAACTCTGGGTGCCCTTATTTTGACACGGGCATCTAGTAGTTTTGGTTTTGCAGATTTATATTCACAGGGTCCTGATTTACAGCTGGAACGATGCTCGGAAACCTCTGTATCCGTGTATTATTTTCAGTTGTGTTTTATATTATTTTCCGCTGCTATGTAATTTATTGAAATCTCTGATATTTATCGAATGTAATTTATTCATTTATACTATGTATATTCTTGTATCTGATGGAATTGTTGTAATATACAATGAAATGTTCTTCCGTCTGTGTTCAAATTTGTCCTGTTCTCAAAACGATCAGGGGTCCCGAACGGTCTAGATCGGTTTAACGACTGATTCGGATCGAGAGAAATTCCTTGCCGTCACAACCGAAGTGGACGAGGTCCATGGCGCAGGCAGAGGGCAGGTAGGCAAGGGTGTGGGTGGCAATAGATCGTCGTTCGGTGGTGTAGTGGAGGAGCAGCAAGCACGGAAATAGTTTCGGCGTGAGTTTGTCTTTTTGAAGCCTGGCACGGGTGGAAAGAAGAAATAACAAAAGAAAGGAGAAGTCGGCCCTTATGGTTGATCAATCCGAATGCTGGGTAAATGAGGGAATTTAAGGAATCGGGTTCCTTTTCCAGCGATGAAGAAGGTAGCTTGAACGAGGAAGAATAGTATCGAGCCATAATCCGGTTAGTTAAAAACATAATTAAGGAATTGATAAGTGATTAAAGATAACTTGTGTAGGATTTGTTGAACGCAGGGGGGTGTGTTCTCAGTGGAGTTTGGTTGTGTTAATAAAGATACAGCATCTCGGGGAAACTAAAAGGAAGGTTTTGAAAACCTAGAGAAATAGAACGGAAGGACTACGAAAACAAAAAGGACGTTTGTCTTGGTGAGGAAAAACAGGTCAGGATTTCTTTGGAAGGTGGGGTGTTTGCCTGCGTTTCTGTTAACATGGGAGAACCAATAAATTGAAGCCAGCGCGGAACCAAAAAGGAACGAAGGCAGAGCATCTATTTGGCCTTTGTTTCAATTAAAAACGTAACTAAGCTTTGGTTTTGGATCAATTAGAATGAAAATTGTGATTAGTAACCCATACTGTAATCATGTATTTCATTTACTTCCTTGAACAGATAGAGCGGGAAAAATACAGAAGCAAGGTGGAAGGGAACACCGACCTGATGTTCCTTAATTCGAGTAATTTGAATTTACTAATTTAATAGTTAAGGGGTTAATCACTTTATTAACATTGTGAACCTAAAGCATGTATTGCTATATTTTGCCATGAACAGGAACATAAGTACGTGAGCATCTCGAAAGGGAGTTGACCGTAAAAAATTTAAAGTAATTTAGTAAGAAATTTTAAGTATTAATTAAGGGTTAAATTAGTTAATTTTAATTAAGGTGACTTTAGTTAATTAAATTTTGATAGGATGATACAGGTTGCAGCGTACAAAGCGGATAGACTTGTACGTGGTATTTTCAAAAGAAGCAGCGAACAAATTACGAAGAAGGATATCGGACCATTTTTCTCAAATCAGAAGTAATTAGTAAATTAAGTAATTAATTGTGTTAAGATAATGATAATTAAAGTAATTAGGAGTTCCTTGGTTTAAATTAAACTGTGTTAACTTTTAAATATTAATAACTTAACCGTATGTTATCAGAATTGGTCAAAACGAGGAACGTTGGACTCGCATCAACAAGATCTACATGATGGAGCAGAAATGGACAAGGCTGACCGTGATTTTTAGTTAAATTAAACACCTGTTTAATTTAATCAAAATCAACCGTTTCAACGATAAATCAGATCAAGTTGAGTTAAACTCACTCAGTATTACCCATTTATATTTCATATAAATTGAGTTTTTATTTTGTGTGCTCTGCTTGCCAATGGTTGATTGTTTGCTAATTATATATTTATTTGCTGATTTAACTAATGAAATTAAACCGTTGTTTAATTTTAGTGAAATACCAAATCGTTATTCTAACGATTGGTTCCAATAAAGGTAACTTACCTTGTTGGTCATGTTTATAAAATAAACGTGTTTAATTGGTTGAATGGTTGAATTGCTTGTGGTTGGATTAATTGGTTGTTATTTATTATTATCAGTTAAATGGTTGAATGATCTGATTTGAGGTAACAATTCGTATACAGGGAAGAACAAGTTGGAGGGATCCAACCGGATTCCTCAAATATATTATTTATTTTCATATTATCTTATATGAACTGTCATGATTGGGTAATTGATTTTGGTAGTGACCATTGACTGAAAAGTCAACCTGTGTGGTGTTTTAACCAATGGGTTATATGGTTGAGTAATCAGCAGTAAATGGCCTTAAAGAAATGATATTGATTTACCGTCAGGTAAATTGATAGAACTGAAGTTATAAAATTTATTTTATAACTAAAGATAGGTTTTGAAATATATATTTTGAATAAAAGTTTACAAAGAAATAAATACATTATTTATTATTTAAGTTAATAACTGATTTTATAAAGACAAATGCTGATGATAATCAGATTTAGAAATACGAGAATAGAAATTAACCTAACGGTTAGATTTGGATAATGGTTTTGTTAAGAAACAATTTAATGGAATTATCTTAATTAATTAATTATATAATAAATTAATTAAAAAGGAGCAATGAATGGAATCGGTTAATAAGACAACCAGATTTAATTTGACTCAGTTAACAGTTAACTGGTATTGACCATTAACTTAGTTTGTATTGAATTAACCCAATAGAAGAGTTTAATGAATATTAGTTAGATTTTAATACGATTTTAAAAATGGATTTATTATTTATTTTAGTTAATAAAGGAATTAACTACTAATGCAGTTAATGATTGAATAAATTATTATTTTTAATAATAATTTAGAAAATTACTTTTTCATGGGAATTCATTTAAAAGTAATCTAAGTGAAAAGAAATCAAATTGATCGGTGAAAGAAGTTTATCAACAGGTTTGTTTAAACCTGAGTTTTATAACAAGGTTATAAAAAGGGATTTTTAAGCAAATATTATAGCTTAAATAGATGTCACTTAATTATTTGAATTAAGTAAAAAGGAAATTGAGATAAAAGGTTTTATATTAAAACAGAGTTATATGAAAGAGGTTTGAGGCGTTATATCGGTAATTCTAAATTAACTTACTTAGAAATGTGATTAAGTGAAAATGGGAAATTGAAATAAGAGCTGCAAGCGGGAAAAGGTTGAATGGATTTGAAATGGTTTGGTAAAAGGGAATTTGGCGAGAGAAGCGAGTCATAGAAGGTTGTAATAAATTGAATTGTTAATAAAAGGTTAAAAAGTGGTGGTCCATAGGAATTTACTTAATTATAAAATTAAGAAAAATGGTTATAGCCCAGAAGAGATTTGCAAAAAGTAAGGAGGTTTTATGAAACCGTGTTTTGAATAAAATAGTTCGATGGTATTTGTGTTGGGATTAGAATGAAATATTGGTTTTGAATTACAACTTATATTTATTTTAAGGTATGAACGTTGTTGATCAAGGTCTGAGAGGTAAATTAAATACCCCAACTTGAACGATTTCGGGATTATCCTAAAATGACATAATGGTAAACGTGGTTAATAAACTTTATTATTTCCTTAGTGAAATGATAACGAAATATTTTTGGTGAAAATATATATAAAATGATAATTTTAAAGAAAAAGGGAATAAAAGGCGTTGCGTCAAATGATAACAATATTTTCAAGTTAAAAGTGGAAATGTAAAAGATGAGCTTTAGTCGATAAGAGTAAGCGTGGAGTAGTGTTTCAAGTAATGAAATAAAAGATATTTCGTATTGTTGGTTTACAAGAAATAATTTGATTGATTTTCCAATATTAGATAATTATGTGGTAAATGTTTTGAAAGTGAAAAATAGAAAACTGGATATATAAAAGGTGAATTTGTTTAAAGAATAAATCTTATGTTAAATAAGAAACGATAAGTTACATTTATAATATCGAAATATATAAGAGTTGAATTTACATTCGTTTTAATTAAAAGGCCAAGTGGTGCTGAATATTGAACCAGTGAACTCATTGGATCGTCATGATTGAAACACTGCTTATTTTGATAGTTAACTCACTGACTATCAAAACTGTCCAATACGCTTGTTGGTACGGAAAGACCGGGATCGAATTTATATTCGAAAACCATTCCGACCAACAAATACGTGAAGATATCAGAAGATGGTCGAGATGGAGCATTGAGGACCGTAGATCTTCATTAAACAGAAGAACTACTAATAAATCTCTGGTTGGCTCCCAGAGATGAACTGTGGTTCTGTCGTGGCTGGAATCTACGGGTTGTAAGGACTTCTCGCTACTGATCTGTAGGGTGATTCCTTGGATGCAGTAGGAGAGTACCTTTGGTTCATCGACTTGTATGGACGGATGTCTGGCAGAGCATTTCCAAAGGAATTACGTACGTTGATTTCTTCAAACGTATTTCTATTGATGGCGGAGAAGGTCGTACACCTTCTCTTAGCTAAACCGCAGAGTATTTTTGTGGACGTCAATTAGTGATATCTGGCGGATCTGACGATGTGACATTCGAAGTGAATGATGACCAGGTGTCAAAGGTTAATCTAAACCTCAAGCCTCTACAACCGGTAAATGAAAAAAATCGGGCAGGCGCCATGGCTATATGGGTCGCTCCCATTAGGGTGTATAATCACCTGTTTAGAGAAAATCTTATTTGCTTCTTTAATCTATTTCGACGCTGTCCCTTTTCGGGAAACGGTGGTTTGAGCCCAACCGTTGGTGATATACATTCGATACACTCAAGCGAAATGAGTGGTCGATCATGTGAGGGCCGGGTTGTAAGACGTTCTTGTTGAACCCAGAGTATTCGGCTCTAGATATACGCTATCGGCAGGTGGTCCCATACCTTGTCAAGGTCGGAATCCAATCTCCAATAAGCGCCCGCGGTTTTGATTGTATACTATATATGTGGAGCGTGAGATGCAAGCGTTCCACTAGATTGTTATTTACTTGTATTTAGACATTATTATAATATCAGGAAAGATATTGATTTCAAAAATGTTTTGGGTTATCGTAAGGTAAAATCTGTTCGTGTTTATGTGTGGATTTGGTCTTACGATTATCCATTTTCTTTCAAAGGATCTTAACTTTAAAATCAAGTTGTGTGTTATCTTAATACTATGCGAGTTTTTCTCACTTTGGTTCACCAGACTGACCCGGTATTTTGTAAATGCTCGGGTTAGCCCGGGGTGTACAGGTTCAGGTTATCGAATGATGTGAAGAGACGAGCTGGAAGAGTCCAAACATGTGATATTATATAGCTACTATTCCGTTGTGTGTGGTATCTGAGGACATGTTATTATAACTGTCCAGATGTGTGATGTACTCTGATATTTGTAAGTTTTTTAAAGCTCTCAGTAAAGTTTTATTTCTGTATTATATTTTGTTCCGCTGCGATGTGAGATTCTGATTGTGTGTTGTGGTGTTTCTTCTTCTACTTCTATTCTAATATTTCTTTCTTTCTTATCTCACCCTCTAACTTCTTTCTAATAACGTTTCAATGTTTTCGGTGTTTGGAAGGTCGACATGAGTTACGATAAAGGTATTTATGTCGATTTTCGGGGCCGAAAATTCCTGGGTCGTTACAAATTCACGGTTAAAGACTGATGGAATCTAACTGTAGATTAGCTAAGTTGAATGGTTTCCTGGGTATTGATCTGATGTTGGTTTCGGCCTTCGTGATTAATACTTAGGGAATTGTTCTCTTACTAATTTACGGTTAGAGACTATTGGGATTGGGTTTTCAGTAACACTGTTCTTAAACTCAGTGTGAAAAGAATAAATCTTTTAAATAGGATTTAAAGAAGAATGAACAATTAATTAACATTTCATTGGAACTGAAAATAGAATATGAATTGGGTTTATTATGAACTGTGTTTTTAACGACATTTATTCTTCAACCCGATTTACAGTGAAATGTGATTTGGAATTTATAAATCTTTTTATTAAGATTCAACGAGAATTTTCCAAAGTAAAGTTTACCAATTTAATAATTAAATTGGAATTGAATGGAATTCGATTGATAATAATTGAAATGAACTGCTGTGGAGGAAGACTATTAATACATATGGAATTTAAAGGCTTTGCTGTTATTCCATTTATATTATTAGTCAGATACGGAAATTGATATCGATTATATATTGATTTGTTTTCCGTGAAGATTCCATAATTAATGGAATGTGATTTGGGTTTATCATGTACTGTGTTTTAAATGACATTAGTTATTTAACCCAGTTAAAGGCAGGATTACATGTCTGCCATTGCATTTCGAACTGTATGGTTGATCTCTGCTAAATATATATCTGTTTGGTGGCGGAGAATTTATTCTCTTGCTTAACACCCTTCTCTGAGACGTACAAGCTCAGAGGTTATATATTGGCAGAAATCAATAGTACGGTGTAGATTGTCGATGCGACATGTTTGTGTTTCCAAAGTTAAACAATCATTAATATTGATTTTTCGAAAGATTAAAACTAAGTGGGGTTTTAATGAATCTTTAATTAGATTGAAATGGGAATTGATAATTTAAATTATCAAATTTGGGAGAACATTGAGAACGGAGTATCACCAATTTTGCTCCTAGCGATAGTTAAATCTTTAGTTAGATTTGAACGTGGAATGGTAATTAAATTTACCAATAACACTGTGGTGTTAGATATGGAGTACCACCAGTTTTGCTCCATGGGATGAATAGTTGGAATTGGGAGATTAAAAAAATGATTACTTCGGTAAGGTGCGCTAATCCCGACTAGTTTGGAAAACCGTAACATGGTTTGAATTGACATCCAAAGGAAGATTAAAGAATAAGTTTAAAGAATTTATCTTTGATAAAATTAATGGGACCCTTTCCCAAAGGATATGAATATTTGAATAAAAGAATATTCAAAATTGGAATGAGGCGTATGTTGTGTTTTTATAACACTTGTTTAGTATATACGTGAGTTGTTCGGAAAGGCCGGGTTTATACCCATTCTGAATAACTGATTCGACGATAAGTCGACGATGAAGACGATGATTGAAGACCGGAGGTCTTCACATCGTTTGGATGATTGCTGATGTCTTGATTGGGTTGTACACCCAAGACGAGGTACTAAGCGGTGATCGTCCAGACGTACTTGGAGATCGACAAATATGCGAAGGCCTCTCTCCTGTATTGGACATACGGGACAAGGAATAAGGTGCCTCCAGTTTCGTTCAGACCCAGAACGAACTTGTAAATGGATGTGTGTCTGACATTGGATTTTATTTTGTGTTGATTGACTTTTATTAAACATATATCTGTTTGGCGGCGGAGAATTTATTCTCTTGCTTAAACGCCCTTCTTTGATACATACGAGCTCAGAGGTTATATATCGATAGACATCAATCGCATGGCGTGAATTGCCTGTGGGGCATGCTGAGGTACAAATGATCAATGCTTCTATTGAAAAGCAGAGTCTTGTGGTTGATGATCAAAGCACGGCTTTAATATAGCATAGCTTTGTGTATAGCGTTAATTCGCGAGCCTCACACCTCGGTATGAGTCAAAAATAGGATAAGGGACCCAAGGAGAACATGACGTTTCTTTCTAGCTATGGGTAATGTCAGGGTTTTGCACGCCCTGACATTGTTATTTTTTTACCTTTGTGGTTGTTGGGATGCGAGGCGCCTCAGTTATATTTGTAACACCCCGAATTTTCTGAGAATATTAAAATTAACAAATTCAAGAACACTTAATTTTTAGAAGAAGAATGAAGTGAAATGGGTTGCGCTATTACGTTCGTCTCAAAATTTTGGTCAAGATATGTAACAACCCTGAATTTTGGGGTAAATTTAAAAATTAATTTTAACTTATTCTAATGGATTTTGATATTTAAAATAATAATGATTAAAAATTTATTTAAATGGAAGTTAGGATGAACAATTTAATTTTAATTATAAAAGGAGTTAGAAATAGCACGGTAGTTTGAAAAGTCAAACTTGAACTTTGACTGACCGTACAGGATGCAAAATTTAACGGATTTTAGTGAAACCAAAAATATTAGAATCTATTTAAAAATATCTTTCTAACAAATCTGAAAAATTGAAATTTCATAGTAGGAATCAAAAGTTATGCCCAGTTTAAAATTTAGAAATGTCGCTATTAAATTTATATATAATATATAAAGGTCAAATATGCTACTTTTTGCATACGAAGGAATTTGGACTCGAAACCACTTCTATTGAGTTCAGAATGATGTTTCTGCATTTAAAAAGTATAAACACTTATATATTTCGAGTTTTGGAAATTATTTAAAGATGTACTTTTAATATTAAATATATACACCTTGAAAATTGAAATTTTGCAAACGGTCTCCAAATTGAATAAAATTAATTTTGTTGGGTTCATATCGTCAAAACAAAGCTAAAAATGATTTTTCGGTAATTTTTAGAATTAATATATAATTATAATTGATTTTTCAGTGTAAACGGACAATTTTTGACTTTAAAAATTCATACGGACTCGAAACTTTACGAAACCAGTTTCTATAGGTTCGAATTGATTAGGATTAGCTGTGATCCAAATTCCATCGAATTTGGAATCAGTATGTGGTCGTATGGTTTTTAATACTGCAAAACGGATGTAAATAATTACACTAAAGTTATGATTAAAATGGGCTAAATTACATATGGGCTGAATTAAAGTAACCCCTATATAATATCTCATAGACCAGCCATAACCTAATTCTGAAAATCTAAACATTGCCTAGCCTCCATCTTCTTCATCTTCCTTTCCATGGCCTCCTCCTCAAAAAAAAAAAAATTTAAAAAAATTAAAAAATTAAAAAAGAAAGAAAAAACTTCTTTGCTCAAAAGTCCCTGAAACTGAAAAATTTATATCTCCAAATCAGAATAAAATCCGACCAAACCCTTTCTGAGTTTTGAACACCTCGACATCCTCTACCTACGACGAAAAATCCAAGACCTATTGACGCACGGATTCGCCGGAATCTGAGTTTAATTGCGAAAACGTTAGTTTCGGATTTGGTGATTTCCCGCCAAACCGTCGAGAATTAGACGACGGCCCAATTGGAGAAAATGTAGCCAAGAGACATACGAACAACTTTGCTTTTTGGAGTTACACCAGGAAGTAGAAGGAATTGCACGAAAATCGAGATGATATGAAAATCGAAATTCTGGCCAAAACATCGAGCTCAAAACGTAAATCAACAAATTCCGGCAAATCGAGCGAGAACCGGGCGAAGTCACCAACAGGAAAGTTCTTCGTCTACGTGAGATCTAGATGCTCAGAAAAATTCAGGTCGATCGGAGATGGGTGGCGGCCTGTGGGGCCCGCGAGGCGGAGCGGCTTCTCTTGCCAATTTCCGGCAAACGATGGCGAACTGGGCGGCGGGATCAGGTGGCGGTGGAGCTCCTTACCAAGACGGTTCCAGCGGTGGTCGACGTTCGGCGATCGGAGATCTGAGTCAAAGGGAAAACGCGGTCAAAGTTCGGAAGGGGCTGGTTGACCGGCTGGGGTACTATTTTAATGATTTAATTAATATATTCAAACTTCAAAATTGTATAACTCTCTCGTACGAACTCGAAATTTGATGATTTCAGATTCGCTGCGATCGTGGCGATGGGATCTTCGCGTGGACACTAAATTCGTCCAATTTGGATGAAGTTGAATTTTTGGGTATTTTGCATAATTAAATTAATTATTTAATTTGTTCGAACTTCAGAAAATCAAAACTTTTTGATACGAACTCGAAATCGCACGAAACATGATTTTCCGCGATCAGCGCGTCGAGAGCTTCACGATGACACCAATTTCGTCAATTTTGGAGCAAGTTGAATTTTGGGCCAAAATTGGGCCCGAACCGTCAATTTAAACCCGACAAATTGAAAACCAAGATGAGAACTCTTTCTCACTCAATCTTTATTTTCAATTAATATTTATTTTCATAAATAACTGTTATTAAATGTCTGTAATGAAATGTTTATACCTGTTGCGTGTGTATGTTGATGTTTGGATGTGATGTGATGTTTGAATCTGAAAATATATGACATGTTAATTTATGTTATCTTATTAATCATCATTAAATTAATGTTACACTACCATTAAATTAAATTAATGCAAAAATATTATTTAATTATTTTTTGGTTGAAACCCCACACGGGTCTTGGAATATATTCTTACTACACGTATTCCTAGGATTGATACATTTACTTTGAAATGTTTTTGAAACATATACACACTAATAATAATATCAAATTCGTTTTTATCGTACCAAGCATGTTTAACCATCATAAGGTAAAACTCTATCCTCTGGTTTGCGTTGCATTGTGTGATGGGACTTGAGTCTTATGATGATTCCATTTTTCTAAAAAGCATTGCGTTGTTTAATGATTTACTTTAATTTATGCACCGGCAATCCATTGGAATAAAACCCGTTCCGCGTTAGCGGCGTGGTCCTTGGATTTTGCTTATTACTATTAGTTAAATTAGTTAAGAATTCTCACACCAGTCCCATGACTGACCCGTTGTTTGTTTCACTTTGCAAACTCAGGTGCCCTCTTTTCGACACGGGCAGTCGAGTAGTTTGTCTATATGTCCTTATCTCGAGCAGGATTCTGCATTGAAGCTTAAAGCTGTGTCCAGAGTATAGTTGTCTTCCGCTGCCTTAGTTGTTTTATTTCCGCTGCACTTTATTGTATTATAATTTGTTGTAATTTATCTTTCGTTGTATTTTAAATCGATGTCCTCTGATATATTCTGTACTATGATGTAACATTATTGTAATGTTTATAAAAGACTGCTGTTATTGTTCTGATGTTGTATTCTCAGAGTTAACGTACTCGGGTTTTAAACGGTTTTAGTCGATCTAGCGATCGATCGGGTCCAGACGAAATCCGGGTCGTTACAGTTGGTATCAGAACTCTGGTTAGCTCAAATCTTTGGGGTATAACTCTTTAGAACTGAACAAAAGACTCATCAGAGATTGGATTAGTAATATCCAATAAGAATACTCATTAGAGATAGGATCAGTAGTATCCTAGAATGAGCAAACTCATTACAGATGGGGTTAGTAATGCCCTAGAATGAGTTGAGAGTGCCCAGTTTATAATTAACGTATTTTTGATTATATATATTCCAATCTTTGGAAATATGATTTTTGAATATATAAAGTCATATATTTTAAAAGTTAATCAACAAATAAAATTATTTAAGATAGGATACTTAAACAACTTTTAGCTTCATTCCATTTTGAGGACGAAAAGTTTTTAAGTAGGGGAGACTGTAACAACCCTGAATTTTGGGGTAAATTTAAAAATTTATTTTAATGGGTTTTGATATTTAAAATAATTTACTTAAAATAATAATGATTAAAAATTTATTTAAATCGAAGTTAGGATGAACAATTTAATTTTAATTGTAAAAGGAGTTAGAAATAGCGCGGTAGTTTGAAAAGTCAAACTTGAACTTTGACTGACCGTACAGGATGCAAAATTTAACGGATTTTAGTGAAACCAAAAATATTAGAATCTATTTAAAAATATCTTTCTAACGAAACTGAAAATTTGAAATTTCATAGCAGGAATCAAAAGTTATCCCCAGTTTAAAATTTAGAAAGTTCGCTATGAAATTTATATATAATATATAAAGGTCAAAAATGCTACTTTTTGCATACGAAGGAATTTGGACTCGAAACCACATCCATTGAGTTCAGAATGAAGTTTCTGCATTTAAGAAGTATAAACACTTATATATTTCAAGTTTCGAAATTATTTATTTAAAGATGTATTTTTAATACTAAATATATATGCCTTGAAAATTGAAATTTTGTAAATGGTCTCCAAATTGAACAAAATTAATTTTGTTGGGTTTGTATCACCAAAACAAAGCTAAAAATGATTTTTTGGTAATTGTTAGAATTAATACATAATTATAACTGATTTTTCAGTGTAAACGGACAATTTTTGACTTTAAAAATTCATACGGACTTGAAAATTTACGAAACTAGTTTCTATATGTTCGTATTGATTAGGATTAGCTGTGATCCAAATTCCATCAAATTTGGAATCAGTATGTGGTCGTACGGTTATTAAAACTGCAAAACGGATGTAAATAATTATACTAAAGGTATGATTAAAATGGGCTAAATTACATATGGGCCGAATTAAAGTAACCCCTATATAATATCTCATAGACCAGCCATAACCTAATTCCGAAAATCTAAACATTGCCTAGCCTCCTTCTTCTTCATCTTCATTTCCATGGCCTTCTCCTCCAAAAAAAAAAAAAAAAAAAAACTTCTTTGCACAAAAGTCCCTGAAACTGAAAAATTTATATCTCCAAATCAGAATAAAATCCGACCAAACCCTTTCTGTGTTTTGAACACCTCGACATCCTGTACCTACCACGGAAAAATTCAAGACCTATTGACGCACGGATTCACCATAATCTGAGTTTGATTGCAAAAAAGTCTGTTTTGGATTTGGTGATTTCCCGCCAAACTGTCGAGAATTAGACGACGGCCCAATTGGAGAAAATGTAGCAAAGAGACATACGAACAACTTTGCTTTTCAGAGTTTCACCTGAAAGTCGAAGGAATTGCACGAAAATCGAGATGATCATCGAAATTCTGGCCAAAACAGCGAGCTCAAAACGTAAATCAACAAATTCCGGCAAATCGAGCGAGAACCGGGAGAAGTCACCAACATGAAAGTTCTTCGTCTACGTGAGATCTAGAAGCTCAGAAAAATTCAGGTCGATCGGAGGTGGGTGGCGGCCTGTGGGGTCCGCGAGGCAGAGTGGCTTCTCTGGCCGATTTCCGGCGAACTAGGCGGCGGGACCTGATGGCGGTTGAGCTCCTCGCCAAGACGGTTCCAACGGTGGTCGCGTTCGGCGATCGGAGGTCTGAGTCAACGAGAAAACGCGGTCAAAGTTCGGAAGGGGCTGGTTGACCGGCTGGGATACTATTTTAATGATTTAATTATTTAATTAATGTATTCAAACTTCAAAATTGTATAATTCTCTCATACGAACTCGAAATTTGATGATTTCAGATTCGCTGCGATCGTGGCAATGAGACCTTCGCGTGGACACTAAATTCGTCCAATTTGGAGAAAGTTGAATTTTTGGGTATTTTCCATAATTAAATTAATTATTTAATTTGTTCGAACTTCAGAAAATCATAACTTTTTGATACGAACTCAAAATCGCACGAAACAGGAGTTGCCGTGATCAGCGCGTCGAGTGCTTTGCGATGACACCAATTTTGTCAATTTTGGAGCAAGTTGAATTTTGGGCCAAAATTGGGCCCGAACCGTCAATTTAAACCCCACAAATTGAAAACCAAGGTGAGAACTCATTCTCACTCAATCTTTATTTTCAATTATTACTTATTTTCATAAATAACTGTTATTAAATGTCTGTAATGAAATGTTTATACCTGTTGCGTGTATATGTTGATGTTTGGATGTGATGTGATGTTTGAATCTGAAAATATATGACGTGTTAATTAATGTTATCTTATTAATCATCATTAAATTAATGTTACGCTACCATTAAATTAAACTAATGCACAAATATTATTTAATTATTTGTTGGTTGAAACCCCGCACGGGTCTTGGAATATATTCTGACTACACGTATTCCTAGGATTGATACAATTACTTTGAAATGTTTTTGAAACATATACACACTAATAATAATATCAAATTCGTTTTTATCGTACCAAGCATGTTTAATCATCATAAGGTGAAACTCTATCCTCTGGTTTGCGTTGCATTGTGTGATGGGACTTGAGTCTTATGATGATTCCATTTTTCTAAAAAGCATTGCGTTGTTTAACGATTTACTTTAATTTATGCACCGGCAATCCATTGGAATAAAACCCATTCCGCGTTAGCGGCGTGGTCCTTGGATTTGCCTTATTACTATTAGTTAAATTAGTTAAGAATTCTCACACCAGTCCCATGGCTGACCCGTTGTTTGTTTCACTTTGCAAACTCGGGTGCCCTCTTTTCCACACGGGCAGTCGAGTAGTTTGTCTACAGGTCCTTATCTTGAGCAGGATTCTGGATTGAAGCTTAAAGCTATGTCCAGAGTATAGTTGTCTTCCACTGCCTTAGCTATTTTATTTCCGCTGCACTGTATTGTATTATAATTTGTTGTAATTTATTTTCCGCTGTATTTAAAATCGATGTACTCTGATATATTCTGTACTCTGATGTAACATTATTGTAATGTTTATAAAAGTCTGCTGTTATTGTTCTGATGTTGTTGAAGTCCCAGAGTTAATGTACTCGGGTTTTGAACGGTCTTAGTCAATCTAGCGATCGATCGGGTTCGGGCGAAATCCAGGTCGTTACAAGATAGACATTTGATTTGCATAAAACGGATACCTTATGAAGAAGTTATTAAGCCTTGAAGTTTGTATGCATATGAGAAAAATATATATATATAAAAATTAAATAAATAAATATGCAAAAAAGTTCAAAACAGCGAATCGAGAGGGGGAATAACCGAACCGGCCCATTTTTGGTGTCGATCTGAGCCCCGTTGGTTCGACTAGGGGTTGATTCAGGGTGTTTGGCTGTCAACCCATGGGGCGATTCGCTCTAAGGCAGATGTGGCATCTAATTGGTTCTGATGGACTCCTTGCTGAGTCATTAGGGCTGATGTGGCTATTCTATCTTGTCTGAATGGCTTTGATTTGCTCTAGGTTAATCTGACGGTTCCTATTAAATCAAACTTCTATATAAGCAACCTAAATCTAAACTCTAAGCCATACAAAAATATTCTTAGAGCCGTCATGCCGTCAATGGTGAACCTAGAATTGCCGTCATCTCTTTCAACTCAAAGGCAAGATAGAAGCTACATCGAAATCAAATCAAAACTAATCTAATTCAACTAAGAGAATTCAACGATCTACATCAAAGGCAAGCAATTCAGTTTCAGAATACAGATCCCTAAAATCAAGTTTTTCCTTTTGATTGTAAGTATAGTTATCTTTCAGATGTGAATAAATTAAAGACTTGATTTGTAATGAATTGTAAAATTGAATTGTATCAAGTTGTATGTGATGCTGATTCATGTTTATTCATGTCTATTCTATCATATATGCCTATGAACTATTGTTGTCTATCGAACCTATCATGTTATGTGGAAATTAATGAGTAAACCTATGATGTTATATAGGAATTTGGGAATGAAATTATCATAAGTAATTTTGGTGATATTATGATACATACAAGTTTTAGGCTAAGTCATGTCGTTTATGCCTAATTGTTTAGAGCCATTATGCATACATGTTTAGATCTACGACCTTATATGTTTAGATCTACAAATTTATATGTTAGATCCATATGCCTTTATGATAGATCTAATTTGCAAGTTCACCACTACATGCCAAGTTTAACTTGTATAGTTATATGTATATTCGTATGCTTGTGGTTCATATTGCATAGATCAAATTTGCAAGTTCATAGTCAAAAGTATATTGTTCTATGCCAAATCCATGTGACATATGTGTAGTTAGGTCCATACTTTTGTATGATGTTGGAATGTTGCAAAGTTCCTCTTTTCCCCTTTTCGTTTTATAAGTCAGGCTAAAATATCGAGCCTAACATTCTATGTAATTTTGTAAAAGTACAACGGGGGTAACGTTGGAGAAAACATGAAATTACATGTAATTGACATGTTTGGCACATAAGCATGATAAGTGGCATGAAAATGGTATAATCTATATACATGAAATTTTGAACGTGATTTAGAAGGAAAGTGGGCCATGACAATAATTGATTTATAATTTACATGTAAATATGTAGGATAAACATGAAAAATTACATGGCATAGATTGGTTCATGAAATGATATATTTAGTACACCATTAATTGTGAGCAAAATTAAAAGGATAATTATGGCATAATTAAATTGGGAATAATTTACATATGGAATTTGTCATAAATAAGAAATATGTAAATTTAGAAAAGACGAATATGCCTAACCCGAGGGTAGACTGAGTTGTGGTGTAAAACTGCCCGGAACCAACCGGCACATCCAATGACCACACCAATACCTGTCTAATGTGGGTGGTTAGTGCATTGAGCCCAAAAAGGACCCGAGGTTTGATTGAGTTGTGGTGTAAAACTGCCCGGAACCAACCGGCACATCCAGCGACCACAACAATACCTGTCTAATATGAGTGGTTGGTGCTTTAATAAAGCTAAGTCAAGATTGGTAGGGTTAAGACAATTAAGGAAACACTTAACCAATTCAACATGTTAACTGAACTGATGGGTGAGGTTTAGTAAATTTAGAACACTTAACCGTTATAACATGTTAATTAGACAAATGGGTGAGGTTAAGTAAATTTAGAACACTTAACCTTTATAACATGTTAATTAGTCAAGTGGGTGAGGTTAAGTAAATTCAGAAACACTTAACCAATATAACTTGATTTATGGAAAGGTTAAGTTAAAATAAGAGGGCAATACTTAACCAATATAACTTGATTTGTAGTAGGGGTAAGTTAACACAAGAAGGAAACACTTGACCAAAGTAACATGACACGTAGGTGGGTTAAGCTAACTTGAATTGATTGATGACACTTAACCAATACAACAAGATGAATACGTGGGGTTAATTTAACAAGAAACACTTGACCAATATAACTTGATGAACGAACGGGGTTAAGTTAATAGGAAACACTTAACCGATCCAACATGATAAGTAAGGAGGGTCAAGTTAATAAGAAATGCTTAACCAACATGACATGATGAATGAGTGGGTTAAGTTAACATGAGCGGACAACACTTAACTAATATGGCGTAATGTGTGGGAGGGTTAAGGACATATTGGATTGGTGGGTAATATTAGTAAATATAGGCCCATAAAACTTAACCATTAAATAAACATGCTTGAATTAGTGGAAGGGTTAAGTACATATCGGGTTGGTGGGTAATATTAGTAAATATAGGCCCACAAAACTTAACCATTAAATAAACATGCTTGAATCAGTGGAACGGCTAAGTACATATCGGGTTGGTGGGTAATATTAGTAAATATAGGCCCACAAAACTTAACTATTAAATAAACATGCTTGAATCGATGGGAGGGTTAAGTACATCTCGTGTAGGTGGGTAATATTAGTAGATATAGGCCCACAAAACTTAACCGTATATTAAAAATGCTTGAATTGATGGGAGGGTTAAGTACATATCGGGTTGGTGGGTAATATTAGTAAATATATGCCCAAAAACTTAACCAGTAGGAAACCCTAGTAACAGGGACCCATTTCAGCAGTAACCCACATCGATATATCACGGTACCCTGAACTAGGCAGGGTGGGGCACGACTACTGGGCTGATTATAAGCGGTCAAAGCAGCGGCAGGGGGTACGTCAGTGTAGGTTCCGACGGTTTACGGGTGTGCATGTACTCCGGAGTGGGAAAAATCAGGCACTGGGTACCAGTAGTTATACACTATGCATCTTGAATTGTGTCGGGTCGCTATCATAAGGATGGATACACCTTATGGTGGGACCAGCACAGGGTATCTACACGCAAGAGAGGGCCGATTAACACAAACACATGGAACATAAATACAAGTTACATCTAACATGTTCATGGCAATTAGGCTAATTGAGGTGGAATCCTCACGATAGATGTACACCTGAAGGCTACCACAATTACGGGGGTTGAGATCACGATTATCATTTTATACAGATTACTAGTTGGGACACTAGTTAGGTGGTGCAGAGATAAATATAGAAACCAGATTAATAGAGTAGTAGCGAAGCAGAGAAAAAGTAGAAGCGCATTCAGTTCACCTTGCACTTATCTTGTCTTTAGTTACCTTGTTTTTATGGTATTTTCCTATTTTCGGTTTATTCATGTCATGATCCTTTATCTTATTTACATGCTGAAAGATCACTGGACTTACCAGACTTATGTCTGACCTAGTTTGTTTTCGCCTCTTTTCTTCCGTTTTCCCCCCAGGTAGTCAGGGAGGGAATAGCTCAGCCTAACTTGGATCTCTTCTCTTTCCAAGCTTGAAGATTAGTTGGTGTATCGCTTTGGACTCTCTCTTCCACTGCTATGGCTGGTTCATGCTTTATCAGGGAATATCATTGTTTTTATGCTTCTTTTATTCTTGGAAGTTTTTAAATCAAGACAGATGTTCTATGTATTACATTTAAGTATGATTGAGGAAATTGTTGTAAAAGCTTGACTGAATTAAGTTGTTTATAAAATGACTTTATTTTCCGCTACTTTATTTGTCGGTCTTGTAATTTATCTGCATCTTTTACCTATAATGCTCCACCGAAGTTAAGGCATTCCCTCTGTGAGTGACCTTAACGAAGGTGGGATGTTTCACTTGGTATCAGAGCTGAAGGTTACCGGATCAGATAAAAGATTTGAAAAATTATTTTCAAAACAGTTTTAAAAGAAGCATTTTCAAAAGAAAAGTTTTGTTTTAAAGGCGTATTCCCCAAAGCCAAATGCACTATCTTTTGATCCTCTTTTTGAATCCTTGTTTCCTTCTTTCCTGAGTCTCCGTGGCTCCTGGCTTTCTGGGAGGTAACCTCATCGCGACATGGTTTCGTAGGCTCGACGAGCCTACGACACTTGTCAAAGGGCAAACAAGTTCCCAACTTCCATCTATAGCTATAGTAGTTTCACCTACGGCTAATTTTCTTTCGAGCTTTGTAGGATTCTCTGTGCAATGGAGGAAACTTTCGAGAGACCTGTCAACAAGTTACACAAGGATGAAAAAGATGAGAATGAGGGAGTTTGGCTAAGGAGCACAACACAAGGATGAAGAACCCATGGATATGGACTTGGTTCACAAAGGAGGGGAGGAAAGAATAGTAAAACCTAAAACAGGAGGAAGTATCTTTATTTTGGTGTAACGGGTCGTATAATTAAGGGCAAGGGCAAGAACAAAAGACAGGATTTTCCGGAAGGCAAGTGCATACTCTCACCACCAGCATACCTGAGAGAGAGATAGTAAGGTTTCTGTTGAAAAGTTTAGTTTTTCTTCTTGATCATCCTGCTATTACTCTTTTTAATTTTTGCGCTTCGCATTCGTTTATATCTGCTGCCATAGTTGAGTCTCTGCACCCTAGAGCTTGTATAGTAGAGGATCCCATTATTGTCTCAAGTCCAAATTGTGGTTCGGCTCATTTATCTTTGGTTTGTAAGGATTTGAGATACTTATGTTTTTGGTTTCATGGGGCTATGGGTTGATTCTAGGCATGGATTAGTTAGCTAGTACTTGTGAAAGGAGGGTAGTTAGACTTTCAACTTGCCTCGGGAATACCCTCGGAATTTCATGTGATCTTGAGGGATCGATTTGTTTTAGCTACCTAGAATCACTTTATGTATTTATCGACGATTTTCGATCCGTTAGAGTAGTACATGAGTATGCAGATGTTTTTTGATTAAGGTTAGGAGTTTTCCCCCTAAAAACTCGATATAGACTTCCGCATATATTTAGTTGACAATGCAAAGCTAGTTATGCGATCAATGATAGTTTTGGAGCAGGATTGGCTAGGATAGCCAGAGTCGGTTAAGTGCTCAATTGTTTGGTTGTTTTACTAGTATCATCTCACATAAATCGTCCAAATTCGGAGGAGGTATTCCTTGGGTGCTTGTCTGATATTGGTTTAGGTCTTTGGGGCTTATACTTGAGGGATGCCAAGTTTGACTAGGATGGTTTGCATGAGAGATATCGACCCTCAAACTTGTAACATGAGGGATAAGCTAAGTAGAAGAGAGACCCTTAGTCATCTTAGTATATACACTTGGTATCATGGTTAACTTCTGTTTATCTTGGAAATATAGTTCGACAACATTGGATACCTTCTAGCATAGTAAATGATCGAGGTCCTATCTTTACTAGTGGGTTTTGGAAATGGAGGTCAAGAAGCTTCACAATCGTGAAGTTAAATTAGTTAAGGTACAGTGGAGTGAAGCTCAAAGAAGATGCGACTTAGAAGACTGAAGACTAGATACGCGCATCATACCCTTTTTGAGGGTATATCCTTGATTCCTCCTTTTTCTGTAATATTTATTTGCATGCTAGTCTTTATCTTTTAAGTATATCCTCTCGGTCCTATCCTCGATCCTTAGGTAGAAGCCAATGATGAAAGCACGTGTTTGAGACATGTTATGATTGATGGTTGCAAGTGGTCGAAAGTGTTTGCTAGTGGTTGCATATACACACATTATGCACTAGATCGGCTCAGTCACTTTCATATTGCATATGCATATGAATGTATTTGTATATGGATTGAAACTTGATGTGTTATCATATGGATGTTGCATATGGATGAGTGAATATGCACACATATAGTATTTGCATGATTAGAGATATTTGCATACATATTGGACACATGACACTCTCATGATTCGCATTAAGGAGGTCAACTGGATCAGTAGACCGCCTGATTTTGCACTAGATAAGAGACATATACACACACTCTGCATATGTTCAAATGGCGTTAGAAGTCTTTTAAGGCCAATGGATGCTTGTGGATGATGGATGAGTAGATGGATGATTGGATGTTAAGATGCATTCTTCTTAACTTGGAGATTTCGGGGCGAAATCCTTTAAGGAGGGGAGAATGTAACACCCCGAATTTTCTAAGAATATTAAAATTAACAAATTCAAGAACACTTAATTTTTAGAAGAAGAATTAAGTGAAATGGGTTGCTCTATTACGTTCATCTCAAAATTTTGGTCAAGATAGACATTTGGTTTGCATAAAACGGATACCTTATGAAGAAGTTATTAAGCCTTGAAGTTTGTATGCATATGAGAAATATATAAATATATATATATATAAATTAAATAAATAAATAAATATGTAAAAAAGTTCAAAACAGCGAATCGAGAGGGGAAATAACCGAACCGACCCATTTCGAGGTCGACCCAAGCCCTGCTGGGTCGACTAGGGGTTGATTCAGGGTGTTTGGCTGTCAACCCGTGGGCCGATTCACTCTAAGGCAGATGTGGCATCTGATTGTTCTGATGGACTCCTTGCTGAGTCATTAGGGCTGATGTGGCTATTCTATCTTGTCTGAATGGCTTTGATTTGCTCTAGATTAATCTGACGGTTCCTATTAAATCAAACTTCTATATAAGCAATCTAAATCTAAACCCTAAGCCATACAAAAATATTCCTAGAGCCGTCATGCCGTCAATGGTGAACTTAGAATTGCCGTCATCTCTTTCAACTCAAAGGCAAGATAGAAGCTACATCAAAATCAAATCAAAACTAATCTAATTCAACTAAGAGAATTCAACGTTCTACATCAAAGGCGAGCAATTCAGTTTCAAAATACAGATCCCTAAAATCAAGGTTTTCCTTTTGATTGTAAGTGTAGTTATCATTCAGATGTGAATAAATTAAAGACATGATTTGTAATGAGTTGTAAAATAGAATTGTATCAAGTTGTATGTGATATTCATGTTAATTCATGTCTATTCTATCATATATGCCTTTGAACTATTGTGGTCTATCGAACCTATCATGTTATATGGAAATTGTTGAGTAAACCTATGATGTTGTATAGGAATTTGGGAATGAAATTATCATATGTAAGTTTGGTGATATTATGATACATACAAGTTTTAGACTAAGTCATGTCATTTATCCTAATTGTTTAGAGCCATTATGCATACATGTTTAGATCTACGACCTTATATGTTTAGATCTACAACTTTATATGTTAGATCCATATGCCTTTATGATAGATCTAATTTGCAACTTCACTACTACATGCCAAGTTTAACTTGTATAGTTTTATGTAAATTCATATGCTTGTGGTTCATGTTGCATAGATCAAATTTGCAAGTTCATAGTTAAAAGTATATTGTTCTATGCCAAATCCATGTGACATATGTGTAGTTAGATCCATACTTTTGTATGATGTTAGAATGTTGCAAAGTTCCTCTTTCCCCTTTTTGTTTTATAAGTTAGGCTAAAATATCGAGCCTAACATTCTATGTAATTTTGCGAACGTACAACGGGGGTAACGTTGGAGAAAACATGAAATTACATGTAATTGACATGTTTGACACGTAAGCATGATAAGTGGCATGAAAATGGTATAATCTATATACCTAAAATTTTGAACGTGATTTAGAAGGAAAGTGGGCCATGACAATAATTGATTTATAATTTACATGTAAATATGTAGGATAAACATGAAAAATTACATGGCATAGATTGGTTCATGAAATGGTATATTTAGTATACCATTAATTGTGAGTATAATTAAAAGGATAATTATGGCATAATTAATTTGGGAATAATTTACATATGGAATTTGTCATAAATAAGAAATATGTAAATTTAGAAAAGACGAATATGCCTAACCCGAGGTTAGACTGAGTTGTGGTGTAAATTTGCCCGGAACCGACCGGCACATCCAGTGACCACAACAATACCTATCTAATGTGGGTGGTTAGTGCATTGAGCCCAAAAAGGACTCGAGGTTAGACTGAGTTGTGGTGTAAAACTACCCGGAACCGACCGACACATCCAGTGACCACAACAATATCTGTCTAATGTGAGTGGTTGGTGCTTTAATAAAGCTAAGTCAAGATTGGTAGGGTTAAGTCAATTAAGGAAACACTTAACCAATTCAACATGTTAACTAAAATGATGGGTGAGGTTAAGTAAATTTAAAACACTTAACCGTTATAACATGTTAATTAGACAAGTGGGTGAGGTTAAGTAAATTTAGAACACTTAACTTTTATAACATGTTAATTAGACAAGTGGGTGAGGTTAAGTAAATTTAGAAACACTTAACCAATATAACTTGATCTATGGAAAGGTTAAGTTAAAATAAGAGGGCAACACTTAACCAATATAACTTGATTTGTAGTAGGGTTAAGTTAACACAAGAAGACAACACTTAACCAAAGTAAGATGACACGTAGGTGGGTTAAGTTAACTTGAATTGATTGATGACACTTAACCAATACAACAAGATGAATACGTGGGGTTAAGTTAACAAGAAACACTTGACCAATATAACTTGATGAACGAACGGGGTTAAGTTAATAGGAAACACTTAACTGATCCAACATGATAAGTAAGGAGGGTCAAGTTAATAAGAAATGCTTAACCAACATGACATGATGAATGAGTGGGTTAAGTTAACATGAGCGGACAACACTTAACTAATATAACGTAATGTGCAGGAGGGTTAAGTACATATCGGGTTGTGGGTAATATTAGTAAATATAGGCCCACAAAACTTAACCATCAAAAAAACATGCTTGAATCAGTGGAAGGGTTAAGTTCATATCGGGTTGGTGGGTAATATTAGTAAATATAGGCCTACAAAACTTAACCATTAAATAAACATGCTTGAATCAGTGGAAGGGTTAAGTACATATCGGGTTGGTGGGTAATATTACTAAATATAGGCCCATAAAACTAAACTATTAAATAAACATGCTTGAATCGATGGGAGGGTTAAGTACATCTCGTGTAGGTGGGTAATATTAGTACATACAGGCCCACAAAACTTAACTGATTATTAAAAATGCTTGAATCGATGGGAGGGTTAAGTACGTATCGGGTTGGTGGGTAATATTAGTAAATATAGGCCCACAAACTTAATGTAATAACCCGGAAATTCTGAGCCAGTTTAAAATTTTTATTTTGGCAATTTTAGCGAATTTTGAACATTTAAAATGAATTATTTCAAATAAAATGACCAGAAATTTATTTTGAATATAATTAGAACGTATATATTATATATGTCGTCGTTAGAATATAAATAATTATTTATAATTATAAAAGAAATTGAAAATGGCGCGGTAGTTCGATAATTCAATTTCAAACTTCAATTGAACGTACCGGGTGCAAAATAAACCGGATTTTAGTGAAACCAAAAATAATGGGATCTAATTGAGAATATCTTTCCAACGAATCCAAAAAATCAAATTTTCATAGCGGGAATCGAAAGATATGTCCAGTTGAAAATTCTGAATAGTCGCTATGGAATTCAGGCCCTTAAAAATAGACATTTTGCAAACGACCTCGGATTTCGACGAAACCACTTTTGTTGGGTCCGCGATGTAAAATTATTGCTAGGTTTCAAATTTCATAATTTTCTGAATCAATATGTGAGCGTGGCAAGGGAAAACGCGTTTGACCAGTTTCAGTTGATTTTAATCGACTGGAAAATGGCCATTTTTCTAACGGTCTCAGAATTCGACGAAACTAGTTTTGTTAGGACCGTATTGTCAATACGAAGCTAGAAAATATTTTTCGGGAATTTTTAGAGTTCATATGTGACCCCAGTAAATTGAAATGCGCGTTCAAATTCAATATATAGAGTTATATGTTTATTTTGGCGGAAACTGATCGAAACGATCGAATCAGCTTACGAAACATATCCCATTGTGCTCGGAATGGGAGTAAAACGCTATGGACGACAGGCGGTGGGCCTCGTTTCGAGGTCGAAATAAAAAGTCAACTTTTTGTAAATAAAATAATTAAATAAATTAAACTCTCCCTCTCTCCTCTCTATATTCCTCTGGCCCCCCCCCCTTCCTTCTTCAAAACCGATTCGGTATAAAAAAAACCGCTTGTGCCTGGACTCCGTCGCCGCACCACCGCAGGTGGACCCCGCCGCCGCGCCTCCCTGTCAGGCCCCCCTCTCCTCCGTCCTTCCTATCTCCGGCGACCCCAACCCCCAGCTCCAATCGAAAACCCCCAATCCCCAGCCAGAACCGAACGCAACCCCAAACCCGAGAAGACCACCGCCGCACCCGCCATCCCCGGCCTCGATCCGACCACTGCGACCACCCCACACCCCCGCGACGGCGCCAGCAGCTCGAGCCGCCACCTCGATCCGTGCAGAAATAGCCCCTTCCCTCTTCGAAACTCTGTAAGTTTTTATTGGCTTTGAAAAATTGATTTTTATTGCAAGTAAAAACTGATTTTTTTATTTTAACATAAAGTTTTGTAAAAAGATTTGATTTTTCATGAACGAAAACATTTGATTTTTAACATTAAAAAGGTATGATTTTTATTCATATGATAAGGCGAAAAAGGAGCGAGTTTTGTTCGTAGTAAGAGGGGATAAAAATATAATTTTTATAATATAGAAAGATTAAAAATATAATCTTTGTTGTAAAAATAGCGTTTTAAAAATATAATCTTTTCTATTTATATAGCGAAGTAAAAATTCGATTTTTATATATTGAATAGAGAAGTAAAAATTCGATTTTTATATATTGAATAGCGAAGTAAAAATTCAATTTTTATATATTGAATAGCGAAGTAAAAATTCGATTTTTATATATTGAATAGCAATATAAAAATGTGATTTTTATATATGTAGTGGCTACGGACAACGAAAGTGACAAAAGGTGAGAACGACGAAGATTTATATAAATGAAGTGTCGTGGAGTTGGAATAGCTATTGGTGAGAACTTCTCACTCTTCAATTTCTTTTTCTAGTTATATATATATACTAGGATGCAGACGGTGTTTAGTAGCACCCGACACCATCGTCCACAGACCATGGACTTGTTTGTTTGGCTGTGTAGTTGGTTAGATTATTTGGTTTGAATTGAATTGTTTGGTGAAATGAAATTGATTTGATTGATGTGTGAATGGCGTGGGCCATCACTAGACCGGGGATAAGGCTAGGCCTCGTCCCGTTTCTAGTATCGTGCCGTTATGCCGCCGAAATTTTCTAAAATAAGTTAGAAAAATAAAAATATCATTTTTATTTTGTAAATGAACTGAATAGAAATCCATGTGTTAAAATAAAATATTTTATCGTTAAAAATATAATTTTTAACGTGAATGAGAATAAATAAATATTCATTTACAAACCGGACGGTTTGTTTATGTACACCTATTTAAATGACATTGATTGGGACGATAAATTTTACACATCGCCCAACTGCACAAATAAAAATCTATGTTTGTTGATTTGAAACCCCACACGGGTATTGGGATAATATATGACATACACTAATCCCAATAATTAGTTGTATGTCAATCGATGGATTGACAGGCTGTTATAAGCGTTAGATATCTATATTTGATGCTTATACAGTGTAGTGCACTTTGGATGATGGTTGATTATTTATCGTTGCTATTATATACATGTGTTGTATGGAATCCATATAGTTAACGCTATATGGTAATTGATTGGGCCTCATTCCAATTTATAAAATAAAAAATATTATAAAGTAAAGGTTCATGTGTTGACTGTACTCATCCGTTGAGATTAGTCATGTGTTGAACGAAATATTTTAACAATAAAATTTATATCTTTATCACTATAAAGTAAAGGTTCATGTGTTGACTGTACTCATCCGTTGAGATTAGTCATGTGTTGAACGAAATATTTTAACAATAAAATTTACATCTTTATCATATATAAAATTAGAAATTAACTGGAAAATAGATGAGATGAGTGGTCTCCTGGATATTGATCTGATGTTGGTCTCGGCCTTCGGGGTTAATATTCAGGGAATCGCTCTTACTAATTTACGGTTGGAGTCTGATTTGAAATCAAACGATAAATACCATAATTTTTATAAAATATATTAAATAACAAAAAGAGTCACACGTGGACAGTACTCATTCGTTGAGATTAGTCGTGTGTTGACAAAAATATAGATTAACGTATTGAATAGGATAAATATTCATTTGTTGAATAAAATAACGGAATTAGTGAAAAATATAAAGCCGTGTTGATTAGAGATGCGCCATTTTGACGCGAACGATATTTATATCGATTATATTCGTTTTTAAATTTGAAATGAATTGAATTTGAATAGAATAGAAAATGAATTTGATTTGAATTGAATAGAAAACGAATTTGATTTGAATTGAATAGAAAACGAATTCGAATTGAACTGAATAGAAAACCAAATTGAATTGAAAACGAATTCGAATTGAATTGAAAACGAATTCGAATTGAATTGAAAACGAATTCGAATTGAAAACGAAAATGAATTGAATATAAAACGAATTCGAATTGAATTGAAAACGAATTCGAATTGAATTGAAAACGAATTGAAATGAATTCAAATTGAATTGAAATTTGAATTGAATAGAAATGAATTTTAAAACGAATTTATAAGGAAAAATTCAATTTTGATTTGAATTGAAATGGAAGTTGAAATTGTTTTTGAAACGAATTTAAAACTATTTATAAAATTCGTTTTAAATAGAAATCGACGAAATATATATTATATATATTATATATATAATATAATGGCCTGAATAGAACGCGCCGCGGTAGTTCACGAATTTCGACCATTAATTTCGAACGGACATTACGGGAGATCCGACCGTCGGATTCTCCTAAAACCGGAACCGTTGGGTTCATATCGAAAAGATCTTTCTAACGAATATTAGAAATTTGAAATCTAACGGTTGGATTTGGAGATACATCCAAATCAAATTCAGAAAAGGTCGTTGTAAGTGCAGTTCGATGGCCGTTGATGGAAATCGACTGTACGGGCCTTGATAAAATTATTAAAAATAGTAATAATTTGTGTAAAATCATAAGAAATGATTTGGAAAAAATTGGGATGAAAAACTCCATATTTGAAAAGATAAAAATAGATTTTTATCGAAATGAACTAATTTTGAACTAAAATTAAAACCCATATATTTTTAAATAAATAAATTGGATTTGAAATGGGTTGTAAATAGAATTGATTTGTGGGTTTATCGTGAAGGGTGTTTTAAATGACACTTGTTCTTTAACCCGTTAATAAATAGAATATGATTTGGGTTTGTCGTGAACTATGTTTTAAACGACATTAGTTCTTTAACCCAGTAAAAGGAGTTTTTAATGAATCTGCAATTAGATTGAAATGTGAATTGATAATCTGAATTATCAAATTTGGAAAATGAGCGAGAATGGAGTATCGCCAGTTTTGCTCCAAAGCGATAGCTAAATCTTTAATTAGATTTGAACGTGAAATGGTAATTAATTTTACCGATAACACCATGGTGTTAGATATGAGTATCACCAGTTCTTGTTGCTGGCACTGAGTAGGCCGGGTACGCATGATAGGGGGTTCTCGCTTCGCGGTTTGGTGGCGAACGGGAGACTCTTACCCCTACATGTCGCAGTTTAGAGCGTTGGTTCGCCAATAGGCGCGAGACTCGAGAGGGTCGCCGTAAAACAAGGGACTGGGGGACCATGTAGGAGCCACGGTGAGTATTACCTGCTGCTTGGGGGATGAAGGGATGGTTGCAAAGCCTACCGGATTTCGTCGGCTAGCTTCATTTGGTATCAGAGCTTGGGTTTACAGAGCTCGAGAGCAAGGCACATTAGAACCAAACGAAAGAATTCATCTGATATTGGATTAGTAATATCCAATTAGAATGACTCGTTAGAGATAGGATCAGTAGTATCCTAGAACGAGTGTGAAGAGTATATTTTTAAAATGAAAACAATTTTGTTTTGAAATTTAAATCGATTTACACGTATTTGAATATTTATTTATATTGAATTTGGACGATCCGATATATGAAGATTTTGCATATACGCGTCATGAACGTATATTCGAAGTTTTAATATACTGGATAGATATAGAATCACACTCTAGTCGCCCGGACCTGATTCTGATGATTGACGCGTCGTCATCAGTAATTATTTTCGTGTTTCGAAGGTGTGATATCTATATATTTCCATTAGACTGGTGTGAGAGCCAAAACTAATATAGATAGATTTACTGTTGTGATTTGGCATCAAAACATGATTTTCTGTATATATATCAAAATTATGAATTTGAAACGTTAATCCACTAATTGATTGATGTTTGTGTTGCTTGTTTAGTTGTTTGGTAAATTTTGAACCATTATGCCTAATTGCATCAAATATTGAATTGTATTGAAAATTAGTCGCATTTGCTTGCATATACATATACTTACATTGAACGGGTCATAGCAAGGAGGCTAGAGCGAAGAATAAAATTTGTTTGCCTGACAAATAGGTACATATTTACTATAATTTACTGTTTTGTTAGGGTGATGATGATTTTATGAGCCGATTGGCTAGCCGCTTGGCTTTTTCTTTTTCTTTTTGAGATCAGAAGGCCTGTATGGCAATTTCGGGATTTTCGTGGCTCCCGGTGCAGGGGAGGTTATGGCGAAATTTTTCGAAAATTTAGGGTGTTAGCCAAATTTTTGTAAAATTTGAAAATTCTCAGAAACTGAAAAGTTGGAGAATGGAAGCCAGATCGAACGTAGAGTTGATTAATCAAACCACTTTCGACTTTGTTTCTTTTCGGGGACGAAAAGTTTTAAGTGGGGGAGATTGTAATAACCCGGAAATTCTGAGCCAGTTTAAAATTTTTATTTCGGCAATTTTAGCGAATTTTGAACATTTAAAATGAATTATTTCAAATAAAACAACCAGAAATTTATTTTGAATATAATTAGAACGTATATATTATATACGTCATCATTAGAATATAAATAATTATTTATAATTATAGAAGGAATTGAAAATGGCGCGGTAGTTCGATAATTCGATTTCAAACTTCAATTGAACGAACCGGGTGCAAAATAAACCGGATTTTAGTGAAACCAAAAATAATGGGATCTAATTGAGAATATCTTTCCGACGAATCCGAAAAATCAAATTTTCATAGCGGGAATCGAAAGATATGTCCAGTTGAAAATTCTGAATAGTCGCTACGGAATTCAGGCCCTTAAAAATAGACATTTTGCAAACGACCTCGGATTTTGACGAAACCACTTTTGTTGGGTCCGCGATGTAAAATTATTGCTAGGTTTCAAATTTCATAATTTTTCGAATCAATATGTGAGCGTGGCAAAGGAAAACGCGTTTGACCAGTTTCAGTTGATTTTAATCGACTGGAAAATGGCCATTTTTCTAGCGGTCTCAGAATTCGACGAAACTAGTTTTGTTAGGACCGTATTGTCAATACGAAGCTAGAAAATATTTTTCGGGAATTTTTAGAGTTCATATGTTACCCCAGTAAATTGAAATGCGCGTTCAAATTCAATATATAGAGTTATATGTTGATTTTGGCGGAAACTGATCGAAACGATCGAATCAGCTTACGAAACATATCCCATTGTGCTCGGAATGGGGGTAAAACGCTATGGACGACAGCCAGTGGGCCTCGTTTCGAGGTCGAAATAAAAAGTCAACTTTTTGTAAATAAAATAATTAAATAAATTAAACTCTCCCTCTCTCCTCTCTATATTCCTCTGCCCCCCCCTTCCTTCTTTAAAACCGATTCGGTATATAAAAAACCGCTTGTGCCTGGACTCCGTCGCCGTGCCACCGCAGGTGGACCCCGCCGCCGCGCCTCCCTGTCAGACCCCCCTCTCCTCCGTCCTTCCTATCTCCGGCGACCCCAACCCCCAGCTCCAATCGAAAACCCCCAATCTCCAGCCAGAACCGAACGCAACCCCAAACCCGAGAAGACCACCGCCGCACCCGCCATCCCCGACCTCGATCCGACCACTGCGACCACCCCACACCCCCGCGACGGCGCCAGCAGCTCAAGCCGCCACCTTGATCCGTGCAGAAATAGCCCCTTCCCTCTTCGAAACTCTGTAAGTTTTTATTGGCTTTGAAAAATTGATTTTTATTGCAAGTAAAAACTGATTTTTTTATTTTAACATAAAGTTTTGTAAAAAGATTTGTTTTTTCATGAACGAAAACATTTGATTTTTAACATTAAAAAGGTATGATTTTTATTCGTATGATAAGGCGAAAAAGGAGCGAGTTTTGTTCGTAGTAAGAGGGGATAAAAATATAATTTTTATAATATAGAAAGATTAAAAATATAATCTTTGTTGTAAAAATAGCATTTTAAAAATATAATCTTTTCTATTTATATAGCGAAGTAAAAATTCGATTTTTATATATTAAATAGCGAAGTAAAAATTCGACTTTTATATATTGAATAGCGAAGTAAAAATTCGATTTTTATATATTGAATAGCGAAGTAAAAATTCGATTTTTATATATTGAATAGCGAAGTAAAAATTCGATTTTTATATATTGAATAGCAATATAAAAATGTGATTTTTATATATGTAGTGGCTACGAGCAACGAAAGTGACAAAAGGCGAGAACGACGAAGATTTCTATAAATGAAGTGTCGTGGAGTTGGAATAGCTATTGGTGAGAACTTCTCACTCTTCAATTTCTTTTTCTAGTTATATATATAAACTAGGATGCAGACGGTGTTTAGTAGCACCCGACACCATCGTCCACAGACCATGGACTTGTTTGTTTGGCTGTGTAGTTGGTTTGATTATTTGGTTTGAATTGAATTGTTTGGTGAAATGAAATTGATTTGATTGATGTGTGAATGGCGTGGGCCATTACTAGACCGGGGATAAGGCTAGGCCTCGTCCCGTTTCTAGTATCGTGCCGTTATGCCGCCGAAATTTTCTAAAATAAGTTAGAAAAATAAAAATATCATTTTTATTTTGTAAATGAACTGAATAGAAATCCATGTGTTAAAATAAAATATTTTATCGTTAAAAATATAATTTTTAACGTGAATGAGAATAAATAAATATTCATTTACAAACCGGACGGTTTGTTTATGTACACCTATTTGAATGACATTGATTGGGACGATAAATTTTACACATCGCCCAACTGCACAAATAAAAATCTATGTTTGTTGATTTGAAACCCCACACGGGTATTGGGATAATATATGACATACACTAATCCCAATAATTAGTTGTATGTCGATCGATGGATTGACAGGCTGTTATAAGCGTTAGATATCTATATTTGATGCTTATACAGTGTAGTGCACTTTGGATGATGGTTGATTATTTATCGTTGCTATTATATACATGTGTTGTATGGAATCCATATAGTTAACGCTATATGGTAATTGATTGGGCCTCATTCCAATTTAGAAAATAAAGAATATTATAAAGTAAAGGTTCGTGTGTTGACTGTACTCATCCGTTGAGATTAGTCATGTGTTGAACGAAATATTTTAACAATAAAATTTATATCTTTATCACTATAAAGTAAAGGTTCATGTGTTGAATGTACTCATCCGTTGAGATTAGTCATATGTTGAACGAAATATTTTAACAATAAAATTTACATCTTTATCATATATAAAATTAGAAATTAACTGGAAAATAGATGAGATGAGTGGTCTCCTGGATATTGATCTGATGTTGGTCTCGGCCTTCGGGGTTAATATTCAGGGAATCGTTCTCTAACTAATTTACGGTTGGAGTCTGATTTGAAATCAAACGATAGATACTATAATTTTTATAAAATATATTAAATAACAAAAAGAGTCACACGTGGACAGTACTCATTCGTTGAGATTAGTCGTGTGTTGACAAAAATATAGATTCACGTATTGAATAGGATAAATATTCATTTGTTGAATAGAATAATGGAATTAGTGAAAAATATAAAGCCGTGTTGATTAGAGATGCGCCATTTTGACGCGAACGATATTTATATCGATTATATTCGTTTTTAAATTTGAAATGAATTGAATTTGAATAGAATAGAAAATGAATTTGATTTGAATTGAATAGAAAACGAATTTGATTTGAATAGAAAATGAATTCGAACTGAATTGAAAACGAATTCGAATTGAACTGAATAGAAAACCAAATTGAATTGAAAACGAATTCGAATTGAATTGAAAACGAATTCGAATTGAATTGAAAACGAATTCGAATTGTATTGGAAACGAATTCGAATTGAATTGAAAACGAAAATGAATTGAATATAAAACGAATTCGAATTGAATTGAAAACAAATTCGAATTGAATTGAAAACGAATTGAAATGAATTCAAATTGAATTGAAATTTGAATTGAATAGAAATGAATTTTAAAACGAATTTATAAGGAAAAAATCAATTTTGATTTGAATTGAAATGGAAGTTGAAATTGTTTTTTAAACGAATTTAAAACTATTTATAAAATTCGTTTTAAATAGAAATCGATGAAATATATATTATATATATAATATAATGGCCTGAATAGAACGCGCCGCGGTAGTTCGCGAATTTCGACCATTAATTTCGAACGGACATTACGGGAGATCCGACCGTCGGATTCTCCTAAAACCGGAACCGTTGGGTTCGTATCGAAAAGATCTTTCTAACGAATATTAGAAATTTGAAATCTAACGGTTGGATTTGGAGATACATCCAAATCAAATTCAGAAAAGGTCGTTGTAAGTGCAGTTCGATGGCCGTTGATGGAAATCGACTGTACGGGCCTTGATAAAATTATTAAAAATAGTAATAATTTGTGTAAAATCATAAGAAATTATTTGGGAAAAATTGGGATGAAAAACTCCATATTTGAAAAGATAAAAATAGATTTTTATCGAAATGAACTAATTTTGAACTAAAATTAAAACCCATATATTTTTAAATAAATAAATTGGATTTGAAATGGGTTGTAAATAGAATTGATTTGTGGGTTTATCGTGAAGGGTGTTTTAAATGACACTTGTTCTTTAACCCGGTAATAAATAGAATATGATTTGGGTTTGTCGTGAACTGTGTTTTAAATGACATTAGTTCTTTAACCCAGTAAAAGGAGTTTTTAATGAATCTGCAATTAGATTGAAATGTGAATTGATAATCTGAATTATCAAATTTGGAAAATGAGCGAGAATGGAGTATCACCAGTTTTGCCCCAAAGCGATAGCTAAATCTTTAATTAGATTTGAACGTGAAATGGTAATTAATTTTACCGATAACACCGTGGTGTTAGATATGGAGTATTACCAGTTTTGCTTCATGGGATGAATAGGTTGGGATTGGGAAATAAAATAAATAATTACTTCGGTGTGGTTCGCTAATCTCGACTAGTTTGGAAAACCATAATTTGGTTTGAAATGACATCCAAAGGACGATTAAAGAACAAATTTAAAGAATTTATCTTTGATAAAATTAATGGGAACTTTTCCCTAAGAATTGAAATTTAGAAACTAGCTGTAGGTTAGTTAAGAAGAATGGTTTCCTGGGTATTGGTCTGATGTTGGTTTCGGCCTTCGGGGTTAATATTTGGGAAATTGTCCTCTTGTTGATTTACGGTTAGTGGCTGCTAAATTGGGATGAGGCGTATGTTGTGTTTGTGTAACATTCGTTTTAATATACGCGGGTTGTTCGGAAAGGCCGGGTTTATACCCATTCTGAATAACCGATTCGACGTTATGTCGAAGACGAAGACGGTGGTCGAAGACCGGAAGTCTTCACATCATTTGGGTGATTACTGATGATCTTGATTGGGCTGTACACCCAAGATGAAGGAATCAGTTAGTGGTCGTCCAGACGTACTTGGAGATCGATGGATATGCGAGGAAAGTGCCTCCAGTTTCGTTCAGACCCAGAACGAACTTGTAAATGGATTGTGTGTCTGACATTGGATTTTATTCTGTGTTGATTGATTTCTGTTAAATATATATCTGTTTGGCGGCGGAGAATTTATTCTCTTGCTTAACGCCCTTCTCTGAGACGTACGAGCTTAGAGGTTATATATCAATAGATATCAATCGCATGGCATGAATTGCCTGTGTGGCACGCTGAGTTGCATGGATCAAGGCTTCTGTTGAAAAGCAAAGTCTTGTGGTTGATGATCAAAGCACGGCCTACGTGGCAGCTTTGTGTATAGCGTGGATTCGCGAGCCTCACACCTCGGTATGAGTTAAAAACGGGATACGGACCGCTGGGAGGACACGACGTTTCTTTCTAGCTTTGGTGGTGTCAGTGACTTACCAGCCCTGACATTTTTATACTTTTCACCTTTGTGGTTGTTGGAATGCGAGGCGCCTCGATATTAGGTCTGTAAGGACTGGGAAACGTGTGTTCAGGAATTGCCAATCCTCAAACGTAAGAGAGGACCGGCCCAGCCGATCCAAGGGTTACCCTGTGTGCGTAGTCCTGAGCATTTGCTAGAGTGTCTCGAAGCGGAGAGGAGCTTGCCCCTTGCCTCGACTCATGACGGAAATCCAATTTCCAATACGTGTATTTCGGCTTTATTTGTAGAGCCTAGTATGGCGACATAGTGGTATGGGGCACTTATGTCATCTATGATTTATATTTATGATTGAAATTGTTTTGACACTATACACTCACAATAGTATCAAATGATTTGTTTTAAACGTACCAAGCATGTTTGGCTGTTATAAGGTAAAACCCTATCCTCCGGCTTCCGTTGCATTGTGTGATGGGACCTGGGTCTTATAATAGCTTCATTTTTCGAAAAAGCATTGCGTTATTTATTCTATGCACTGGTATTCTTGGGAGGAAACCTGTTCCGTGTTATACGGCGTGGTCCCTTGATTTACTCTCTTTTTAAAGTAAAGTTTTAAATAACTATTTTAGTTCTCACACCAGTCACATGACTGACCTGGAGTTTATTGTTTTAACCTAAACTCTAGGTGCCCTTATTTTCCGCACGGGCAGCTAGTAGTTTTGGTTTTGCAGATTTATATTCACAGGATCCTGATTTACAGCTGGAACGATGCTCGGAAAGCTCTGTATCCGTGCATTACTTTTAGTTGTGTTTTATATTATTTTCCGCTGCTATGTAATTTATTGTAATCTCTGATATTTATCGAATGTAATTTATTCATTTATACTCTGTATATTCTTGTATCTGATGGAATTGTTGTAATAATAATGAAATGTTTTTCCGTCTGCGTTCTGATTTGTCTTGTCCTCACAGTAATTCGTTCTTTCTCATCTCTTCGGAGATCGGGGAAGTTCGGGTCGCTTCACTTAACCAATAGGAAACCTTAGTAATAGGGACCCATTTCAGCAGTAACCCACATGGATGTATCACGGTACCCTGAACTAGGCAGGGTGGGGCATGATTACTGGGCTAATTATAAGCGGTCAAAACAGCGGCAGGGGGTATGTCAGTGTAGGTTCCGACGGTTTACGGGTGTGCACGTACTCCGGAGTGGGAAAAAGCAGGCAGTGGGTACCAGTAGTTATACACTATGCATCTTGAATCGTGTCAGGTCGCTATCATAAGGATTCATACACCTTATGGTGGGACCAGCACAGGGTATCTATAAGCAAGAGAGGGTCGATTGACACAGACACATGGAACATGAATTCAAGTATGGAGCCGATCGATAGGGTAGTAAGGGTACATCTAACATGTTCAGGGCAATTAGGCTGATTGAGGTGGAATCCTCACGATAGATGTACACCTAAAGGCTACCACAATTATGGGGTTGGGATCACGATTATCATTTTATACAGATTATTAGTTGGGACACTAATTAGGTTGTGCAAAGATAAATATAGAAATCAGATTAACAGAGTAGTAGCGAAGCAGAGAAAAGTAGAAGCGCATTCAGTTCACCTTGCACTTATCTTGTCTTTAATTACCTTGTTTTTATGGTATTTTCCTATTTTCGGTTTATTCATGTCATGATCGTTTATCTTGTTTGCATGCTGAAAGATCACTGGACTTACCAGACTTATGGCTGACCTAGTTTGTTTTCGCCACTTTTCTTCCATTCCCCCCTCCCCCACAGGTAGTCAGGGAGGGTATAGCTCAGCCTAACTTGGACCTCTTCTCTTTCCAAGCTTGAAGATTAGTTGGTGTATCGCTTTGGATTCTCTCTTTTCCACTGCTATGGCTGGTCCATGCTTTATTGGGGAATATCATTGATTTTATGCTTCTTTTATTCTTGGAAGTTTTTAAATCAAGATAGAAGTTCTATGTATTACATTTAAGTATGATTGAGGAAATTGTTGTAAAAGCTTGACTGAATTAAGTTGTTTATAAAATGACTTTATTTTCCGCTGCTTTATTTGTCTGTCTTGTAATTTATCTGCATATTTTACCTATAATGCTCCACCGAAGTTAAGGCATTCCCTCTGTGAGTGACCTTAACGGAGGTGGGGTGTTTCAATATTGTTCTCTACGGACCCAGTGGATAAGGTCCTATAAGACACGGAAACGTGTGTTCAGGAATAATTAATCCTCAAACGTAAGGGAGGACCGGCCTTGGAGGATCCAAGGGTCTTCTACGGGAGATCTTGAGGCATTTTCTAGAGTGTCTCGAAGCCGGCGAGGAGTACATCCCTTGCTTCGACCGATGACGGAAATCAAATTTCCAATACGTGACATTTCAGTTTTGATTGTAGAGCCTAGTATGGAGACATAGTGGGATGGGGCACTATGTCGTCTATGATAGATACATTATATTTGAAGTTGTTTTTATACCCTTTACACTATAATAGTATCAAAATGATTTGTTTCAAACGTACCAAGCATGTTTAGCTATTATAAGGTAAAACTCTATCCTCCGGCTTGCGTTGCATTGTGTGATGGGACCTGAGTCTTATAATAGCTTCATTTTTCAAAAAAGCATTGCGCTAATTGTTTTATGCATTGGTATTATTGGGAGGAAACCCGTTCCATGTTATATGGCGTGGTCCCTTGATATATCTGATTTTAAAGTAAAGTTTAAATAACTGTTTTAGTTCTCACACCAGTCACATGACTGACCTAAAGTTTATTGTTTTAACCTAAACTCTAGGTGCCCCTATTTTCCACATGGGCAGCTAGTAGTTTTGGTTTTGCAGATTTATATTCACAGGATCTTGGTTTACAACTGGAATGATATTCGGAAAGCTCTGTATTCGTTTATCTCTTTCAGTTGTATTTTGTATTATTTTCCGCTGCTATGTAATGTATTTTTATCTCTGATATTTATCAAATGTATATTATTTGTTCATATCCTGTATATTCTTGTACTATAATGTAAATTGTTGTAATAAGCAATGAAATGTTCTTCTACTTGTGTTCTGAATTGTCGTGTTCTCAGACAATCTGTTCTTTCTCTTCTCTTTGGGGATGTGGAAGTTCGGGTCGTTACAACGCATCTCAGACATGATCCAACGAATAATGAAAGAAAACATGGCTCGCCAAGATGACGAGAGGGAATGGAGTTATCGCTGAGCAAGAATCCGTTCACAGAAAGAATTCTTCATGCAAAGTTCTCTAAGAAATTCACACCCCAGACAATAGCACCCTATAGTGGGACTGGAGATCCAAACATCTTCTTGTTTAAGTATGATCAACACATGAACAGGGCTAAGGCTACTGACAAGATAAAGTGCTTGTACTTCCCCGTGTGCCTGGAAGGGGTGGCTTCACTATGGTTCACTGGACTATTGCCTAAATGTGTTGATCAATTTGCTGATTGGGGAAAAAGGTTCCATGACCAGTCCAACTACAAAATACCAAAGTAAGGGATGTAATGTCACTTAGCGAAATGGAGCAAATGCCTGGAGAAATGTCAAGGCTTTTCTTATAAGGTTCCACGCTGCAGCAGCCAAAGTTATAGATCCAGAACCTTGGTACTTATTGGCAGAGCTAAAGGGTGCTATTGATAAGAAGTCATAATTTGGGAGATGGCTCAAGATAAAGAAACCCAAAACTCTAAAGAAGTTATATAAAAAAGTTGAAGAATACATGAATGTTGAAGATGATCCTCCTATTATCCGGAACGCTGCAGAAAGTAGTGCCATCAGTAAAGGTAGTGAGGCCCAAGTCGATCCACAGAATAACTCTAGGAAGGAAAGGGGGAACGAGGAGAAGGATAACAAATCTTATAAGAAGACACGGTTCTTTAAGCATTCGCAATTGACTCCCCTGAATGAAACCCAAGAGAAGATTTACTCCTCCACAAAGGACTCGGGAATTTTTCCTCAAGTAAAGCCACAGAAGATTACGGAGTAGCAAGCCAACTCCGGTAGATTCTGTTGCTTTCACAACCAACAGGGGCATAACACTAGTGAATGTCGGCACTTGAAAAGCTTGATAGAGGAACTCATCAGAAAGAATTAGTTTCAACAGTATGTGAGAAATCCGCAAAATAGCCAGACTGCTAGGGGCATAATAATACTTAGTCACCTGGTTCTAGTGAAAAAGCTCAAACTCTGGTTGACTCAAGACTGATAATTAACACGATTTCTAGAGGACCCCACCCAGCTGGAAGAACTGGAGGGACACGGAAAAATAAGTTAACGAGCTGAAGGGTGCTTCGGAAGAAGAGAGGTGCCTAATCTTGAGCAATGAGCTTCCAATGAAGATGCCTAAAACTTCAGCCGAAGATATGATATTCAGAGATAGAGACTCTGATGGACTACTCACGCCAACTGTTGATCCCATGGTGATCACATTCGGCCTTGGCCCTGCAATTGTGAAAAGATTCCTAGTTGATACGGGAGCCTCTGTTAATGTGCTTTTCATAAATGCTTTCCAGAAAATGAATCTCTCGATGACGAATGTGAGGGCATGTGCAAGTAAAATTCATGGGTTCACTGGACATTCTACACAACCCATTGGTGTAATCGATTTGCTCGTAGAAGTGGCAGATGGAGAACACAAAGTATCTATGGTGCAAACTTTTGTTTTAATAGATGAGCTCTCAGCCTATAATGCCTTCGACCAACTCTGACAGACTTCAAAGTCGCACTATCTCCATAGTGCTTGACCATAAAATTTCCAACCGAGAATGTAGTTGGCGTAATTAAGGGTGATCAGGCCACTACAAGAGACTGTTATATGACAGAGTTGTGTGAGGCTAGGAAGAAATACAAGGGGAACGGTGTGGAGGCTTTGCTTCGCATCAAGGACCTCCCCTTATAGCAATTAGAGAGGGGTCCCTGCACTGGAGAGCACACTGGAGTGCGAAAAGAAATTGATCTGAGAAAATCCAGTGCAAGAGACGGAAGAGTGGCTCCAGCTAAGATTACGATTCCTATTTATATTAATCCAAAAGATCCAAACCGTGTGTTGAATATAGGATCTCAGTTGAGCCCAGAATTGAAGAGTCAATTGATTGTCTTTTTGAAAGCTAACTTAGATGTGTTCGCATGGAGCCATTCTGACATGTGCAACATATCTCTGGATGTTGTGGTCTATAAGCTTAATATCGATCCACGTGTTCCATCTGTCGAGCAGAAAAGGAGAACTCAGCGTCGGAAAGAACAAGGGCTCTAAAAGAGGAAGTCGGCAGGTTAATGGTAAACGGCATCATTAGGGAATCTACCTATCCAAATTGGGTCTCCAACCCTGTACTCGTGAAGAAAGCAAATGGAAAATGGCGAGTTTGCATAGACTACTCAGATCTAAACAAAGTCTGTCCAAAGGATAGTTTCCCTCTCCCCAGGATAGAACAGCTGGTGGATTCTACAGCTGGGCATGAGTTTCTGTCTTTTATGGATGCATATTCAGGCTACAATCAGATCATGATGTATGGACAAGATCAAGAAAACACAAGCTTTATCACTGATCTCGACCTATACTACTATAAATGATGCCATTCGGCTTAAAAAATGCGGAGACAACTTACCAGCAGCTTGTGAACGCCATGTTTAAAGCGCAAATCGACATAACAATGGAGGTCTGCGTCGATTATATGCTGGTAAAGTCAAAGAAGGCCGCTGATCATTTGGGGAACCTATCTTAAATGTTCGATATTCTACGCCGATATGGAATGAAGTTGAACCATCTAAAGTGCTCTTTTGGAGTCGCTTCAGGCAAGTTCTTGGGGTTCATGGTTAATGCCAGGGGAATAGAGGCCAAGCCAGATCAGATATCAGCCTTGAGGGAAATGCGCGCTCCAAGGACTAAGAGGGAACTTCAATGCTTAAGTAGGAAAATTGCAGCCTTGAATCGCTTCATATCAAGGGTATTAGACAAGAGCCTTCCTTTATTTAATGCCCTCAGAAAAGTAAAGAAAGATATTCAGTGGACTCTAAATTGCTAGAAAGCTTTTGAGGAACTGATCCAGCACACGGCGACACCTCCGATGCTTTCCAAGCCCAGTAACGGGGAAGACTTGTTCTTGTACCTCATAGTGTCCTCTCATGCTCTGAGTGCAGTCTTGATGAAGGAGGATTCGAAGGTTCAGAGGCCAGTCTACTACATTAGTAAGAGGTTGACTGGGGCAGAGTTGAATTATCGAAGGCTGGAGAAGCTCGCCTATTGCTTGCTTATCGCCTCAAAGAAGCTCCGACCGTACGTTCAAGCTCATCTTAGCAAGGTTCTCACTGATGAGCCTTTGAAGCAGGTCTTGTTCTGCCTAGAAACTTCCGGGAGGTTGCTGAAATTGAATATTGAGCTCATTCAGTATGATGTTACATACCATCCCCGGAGAGCAATCAATGGACAAGCACTTACAGATTTTATCGCAGAGTTCACTGATCGAGGAGACTAGAAAAAGGAGCCTGCTGTTGAAGCCAACATTCAGTGGAAACTATTTGTTGATGGAGCATCAAACGACTACTGTTCTAGGGCAGGGGTGATCCTAGAAACTCCTGAAGGAAGATCTATCTGTTATGCGATAAGACAAGAGTTTCCATTGACAAATAATGAAGCTGAATATGAAGCCCTCATTGCAGGGATAAGGTTAGCAAGGGAATTACAGACAAAGACCCTACAAATCTTCAGTGATTCGCAATTGGTGGTATGTCAGGTCCGGAAAGAGTCCCAGGCCAAAATGGGCAACTTGTCAACTTATCTATCAAAAACTTGGGAAGTGCTGGAGAGCTTCGAATATTACACCATATCTCACAGTCCTAGAAAAGAAAACACCATTGCAGATTCACTTGCAAAGTATGCAAGTACATGAGATGCAGAACTGATCGGATTAATTCCAGTAGAGGTCCTCTCCAGTCCTAGCATAGAGCAAATTGATATGGATTGGTTCATGGAGACAACCTACGAGCCAGACTCATGGATGACACCAATCAAAGAATATATCATGACCGGTGCACTCCCGACAAAAGTTAAGAAGCGAAGAAAGATTCTACGAAAAGCTCCCATGTATATCATCTAGGATGGACGATTATACAGTCGAGGATTTTCTATGTCTCTGCTCTAATGTGTTAAAAAAAAGGAATCAAAGGCAATCATGATGGAATTGCATGAAGGTGAATGCGGAGGCCATACCGGTAGTCAGACATTGAGCAAGAAAATTTTGCGATATGATTACTTCTGGCCAGGTGTAAATCTAGACACCCTGCATATACTAGAAAGTGCGACAGATGTCAAAGATTTGCAAAGATTCCGACAGTGCCATCCACAATCATAACTCAAATGTTCATTCCATGGACATTCGTCGTCTGGGGCATTGATCTCATAGGAGCACTTCCCACAGCAAATTCTGGTTTTAAATATGCCATTGTCGCCGTCGATTACTTCATTAAATGGGATGAAGAGGAACCATTGGAAACCATAACTTCAAATAAAGTTATTAATTTTGTCTTGAAAAACATCATTTGCAGGTTTCGAGTGCCGCAGAAGATAATCACAGACAATGGAATCCAGTTTGAAAGTGAAGAATTCCAGAGCTTCTATGCCAAGTATAAGATCCAGAAGAGCTTGTCAGCAGTGGCCCATCTGCAGGCAAACGGCCAAGTGGAAGCAGTAAACAAGATCATAAAATCAACCATCAATAAGCTCTTAGAGAAATCTACAGGTGGTGGGGTAGATGAGCTACCATTGGCACTATGGGCATACCGCATGACTCACAAGACAGCGACTGGGCATACTCCCTTTTCCTTGGCCTTTGATTCTGAAGCTATGATTCCTGTAGAGCTGGAAGTCCCCACTTATAGAAGGATTCACTTCAATCAAGAGGAAAATGAGAAGTTATAGCTTGAAGCTCTCGATCAGCTCAAGGATAAGAGAAATGAAGCAGAACTCAGGGTTGTTGAACATCAGAGAAGGGTGGACAGACATTTCAATTCAAAAGTCAGGCATAGGACTTTCGAGATCGGAGACCTTATGCTGAAAAAAGTAATGACATGAGTCGGGGTTTTCGGGCCAAATTGGTAAGGGAATTATGTTGTAAGCCATAAACTCCGAGACGGTACCTTAAAATTGTCCACTACCGATGGAATCTAGATTCCTCGAGCTTGGAATAGTGAGCATCTCCGCCGCTACTTTCTATAATACATTGTTCAAATCCATTGTAAAAAGTTGTAAATATTTGCAAGCATTACATTTGAGCTATGTACATATGAAAAGTCATGAATGAGAAAGTCTATTCGCTTGCATGAATTACACATTTGCAAACCCTTGCTAAATTTGATTTTTTAAATGCAGGCAATATCAGAGCAACAACTCATTCACAATACAACCTGCAGACATGGAAGCTTTCTAAGCATATCCCGATTGGGACAACTCAAGCGTTGAGTGCCAAAAGCATCATGCAAACTAAACAAGATAATGAAATGAACCACCTTGCAAATCTAAAAGGAAAAGCTATCCAGATTCAAATGGTGAAAAGTGCAGCAAATGGGCACCAAGTCGGAAAGCTGCACCTTTCGTCACAGAAAGCACTTCCTAAAAAGGAGGTTTAAGATGCCAAATCACTGACTACGGTCACCTATCAAGATAAGCTTCCAGCAGAAGGATTGGTATCAAACTCAAAAAATGATGCAAAGGTGGGAGTAGCCCAATCAGGCCAACAAACAAAGAATTGCAAGTTCCACCGTAGAGGCACCTTCTTAAATGCAAGGTTCAAGACCTCAGTTCTATAAATCTAGATAACCCTTGGTAAAAGAATTGGCGTCTGCCTCGTGGGACAAAGCAACTCAAGTTAAAAGTACCAGCATCATGTTGGAAGGACCGACAAAACTAGGTTGGAAGTATCAGTCCTAGGCGAGAAGGAATGGAAACCCAAGCTGGAAGGACTAGCACCGTGTCGGAAGGACTGACAAACCTAGGCCGGAAGTACCAGCCCTAGGCCGGAAGGACCGATAACAAGAAGGAAGGACCAACATTAACAGAAATCCTAGCTGAAAGCGGGTATCCAATATAATCTTTCCGACTCTGAATTAATCAGAACGGACAAGACAAAAAATGGATTAAAAAACTCAAACCCAAGACCTCTCCGGGGGCACCCGACCCTTAGCCAGGTCTCCTAAATTCAATTATCTGCGTAGCATCTAGTCATCTCAGATGTAAACGATATTAAGTAAAAGACGAAAGGCTGTTCAATCATCTGCGTAATATTTGGTCATCCCAGATGTGAAAGGTATTAAGTATAAAAAAAATCAAGACTTCCCACGGGGCATGTATTCAAATCTAATCTACAAAGGGCCTGGACTGCCAGGTTAGCGAGAAATAAGGTTGAATACATTATAAACATAAGGCCTCTCAAGTAGGGGCATAGGAAAAAATGACATGAATCAACCAACTAAACTGAATTTCATCACTAAGCAAGTCGGGAAGCTCAGAATCCAATAACAAGATCAAAAAGCCTTAATTAATGGAACAAGAGCTTCCAGCGTCTTAGCTATAACTAAGATAATTTAGAAAAGTTGATTGTTTTCAGCTTACTGAGATTGTAGCCACCTTCAGTATGGGGGCATAACCATAACATCAAAAGCAAACCAATGATGCTAACTTTACATACTGTAACTTCGTTACAACCTCATAGTTGAAAGTGTATTGTGATACAAGTGTAATATGCAAGTGCAGTGTGCAGTGTGGAGATAAAAGTACGACAAAGCTAAATAAAAGGCTGTAGTAGAACAAGAAAAAAGACTGTCTCATTTAGCAGAATAAAGCACGATTTCATCATAGAATCACAGGTCAATCACAGAGTCACAAAGTCAACAACAAGAGCATAAAGTAGTAAGCGAGGGTCGACACTAGCATATACAACTGGTCTAAATGTATCGCAAGAAAGGAAACCGACCAAAATAAAAGCATGAAAATCACAAATACTAATTCTTCCTCCCATCGCTAGACCTTAAAGACTGCTTGATCGAGGAAAGGGGAGATGTATCAGCAGCCTGGTTTCTGTCCTTCGCTTCTTTGTCTACGCAAGGACTCTCGGGAGAAGATAGATTAATAATTCCTGATTTACTCACAGTGCACTTCCTCCTGCATTTCAAAGTAGACAGAGCCTTAATATCCCAAATCCTATCCTCATCATTACTATAATCATAATCAACAGCTTCTAGGTCAGATGCAGTAAGTAATGATGTGTCAACTGGCGGAGGAGTGATATGCGGATCAGTGCTAGTTAACACTAAGATCGAATCGGTAGTAATAGCTTGAATGGTGGTGGCATCAGTAGGAGGAAGAGGCAACGAAGATAAACCTGGGACAAATGAATAATGACACGGAATTCGGCAAACCTGAGTGAAGAAATAAGATAATCCAAATCTGGTACGGACTGATGAAACATCAATTTTACCTGGGGTTTGTGGGTTTATGAGATCAACTTCATAGTCATTTACATTCAACAAGGTGTCGTCATTTTCCTCGTCGTTCCCTGCACACTGTTTGGTTGTATCCTCCTGGACAACATGCTGAGCTTCAGTAACATTCTTGTCGGTATGAATAGAGGGGGGTCTGCAGGAGGAGTTTGAGAACTTGAAATATCAACATTAGCAAGACTGGGTGGAGCATGGATAGCAGTGGCATCCAGGGTTTTTCCCCTTAGAGAACTGAGCTCGCTCATCTTTCAATATTCTCTTGTCCTAAGCTAAAGCGTCACGGTCTTCTGCTTCTAGGAGTGTCACCTGAAGATCATCATCATCTACATCATCAGAGTATGTAAGCACTTGTTCCCATAAAAGAGCTAGGGTTTGTGGAAAGTAATCTTGCAGATAGCTTAAGCTTCCACGATTCATAACGCTATAAACCTAAAACTGGAACAATGTTTCATCAGTTTTAACCTTGGCCTGTTCAAGAGCACTAGTCAGTTTGGTTTTATCTTCTTCCAAGGCTTTAAGAGCTTTGCTCTGGGAAATAATCTTGTCTTCAAGAACTGCCTTTTCTTGTTGATAAGAAGCCGAAGCTCGCTTTTCCAAAGCCAATTGAGATTCAGCAAGTTCTTGGACAGATTGAGCTCCTTGAACTTGTTTTCTTGCAACTTCAAGCTCTCTTTTAAGTTTCTCATTCTCGTCTTCCAAGCTATTTACCCTAGTATTTCCACCTTTTAAGGATGCAATTTCAGATTCTAGGGACCTGATCATGCAAACCAGTCCAGCCTTGTCATTCTCCAAAGTTTCAATATGCTTAAGATATAGGGTGATTAACCTTTGAAACTCGTAGCAAAATTGTTCCACGACTCTTATTGTTTATCAGCATTGCTTATGACCATGTCCAACCGTGTTTCAAGTTGACTCTTGGTAGTATCAAATTGAGTAATCATACATCTCTTTATAGTGCTCAGCTCCTTGACAGCATCCCACGTGTCATTCGGATGTAAATCCAAATCGAAAAACATTCCTCTATGGTCCCAACCTCTAAATTGGTCCCTAAGCTTCAAATTTCCAGGCGGAATTTTATAGGGAGGTCTGTCAAGGATCATCTGGATCTGACTTGAAGTCGGGACAATGGATTGAGAAGCGGTAAAGGGTTGTTCAGGAGGAATAGGGGTATTAGGGTCTGAAAACTCAGTTGATTGGTGACGTTTAAGAATCACATGCTCACCTCGTTCATATGTGCATCTCTTCCTTTCATCTACATTGTAACACCCCACATTTTTAAGATAATTAAAAATGTGTATATATATATATGCATGGATATATAAATAATGGTGATGTGCAATTTAAAGAAGTGGAAGAAACGGAAAAATTAATACGTTAACGATATATGTAATAGAAGAGATAATAAAATAAAAATACTTATTTTAAATATCAGGAATTAAGTAAAATGGACATCACCATTGCGTCCGCCTCGAGATTCTGGTTCAGATGGACACTTGGTTTGCGTAAATCGGATACCGTATGAAGAAGTTGTTAAGGTTCAATGTTTGTATACACACAAGAGAAAAAAAAATATATATACAAACAAATTAAAATATAAAATAAAGAATAAGATAAGGATTGCATGTAATAAATACATGCACTGAAAAAAATATGTAATGCATGCATTGAAAGAAAGAAAGGATTGGTTGCATGCAATGTAAATATGTTGCATGCACTGATTTGAAACATAATGCATTAACATTAAAAGAAAAATAAAAGAAAAATATTCATGCAATGGTTTAATTTAAATATTGTAACTAACATGAAAAAGAGAAGTAAGGAGAGAACAATAATTATCATTGTTGTAAGACTTATTAACAAAAGACTTCATAGCTTAGTTGGTTAAGGCATTGGATTTGTAACATAGAGGTCAGGGGTTCGAACTCTGGCGACGGCATAATTTTTATCTTTGTTTTAGAGAAGGCCAACTGAACATGCAAATATATGTATGTATACAAATTCAAAATTTGAAAGGATAAGAACGTACATATAAGGAAATAAAGAAAAATATATGTATATATATGAGAATATATATATATATGTAGAAAATATATGTATATGAAAGATAAAATTTCAAGATAAGGCTACCGTCAATGAAATATGGCAAGAATCAAATAACGGTGCAACATCGTTTGAATTTTGAAAATAAAACGAAAGTTGTGTGTATATATATACGCGTAAAATGGTCATTAAAGGAATTGTATACATATAAGAATATTTCATGTGAATAAAATAGTTAATTAAATTCCAGAAATTCAAAAGTTCGAAATTCAAATTTCTACGCCAAAACAGCTTGCGGCACCCAATGTTGACTGAGCACTGCGTGTACGATAAGATTGGCTAGATTCATATGCGAACCTGGACTATTTTCTTAACTGGGTTCAATGCTAACTCAGCGCTGCGTGTACGATAAGACTTGGCTAGATTCATCTGCGAACCTGGACTATTTTCTTAACTGGGTTCAATGCTGGCTCAGCAACGCGTGTACAATAAGGTCTTGAGCTCCTATATAAACACCCCTAGGCCTCATATTTTCTCCTCACAACTCTCGGATGCTTCTGTCCTGCTTCTCTTCTTCTTCTTCTCCCCTAGATCTAAAATTTATCTTCTCTCCTCTATTCTCAAATCTATTCCTAAATTAAAAATAATTAGATTTAGAAATTCAGCTACCGCAAATGAAATAAAGAGAGATTCGGATCTATTATACTGCGCAAGACAAGAAAAGAGAATCAGATCCGTAATTCAAGCCACGCAACAAAAAGGGGAAAAATCAATCAAAGATTATCTAATCCATGAATAGAAGAAGAAAATCAAAGATCTACAAATTGGGGCGCAAAAACACTGTGAGTGGGATTACAATACACTTCATGCATAATAGTATTGTTATCGTTCATCATTCCTCAATTAAAATTCATGATGTAATTAAAATAATCTTTATATGCTTAATCTATTCCTCTTCCCTATTCTTCCTTTTTATTTTTGAAACTTTGGCTACCTTCGAGCCAAAGTCAACAACGTGCATATTATAGTTATTTGGGAAGATCTTGAGAATTAATCAATGAATTAGGCAATTTGGGTAAAAAGATTATTACATGGATGGTTGTATAAGCAAAGTAGATTGGGTTAAGTATCACTTGACATATGAATAAACTTAACCAACATATGAGGAATGATAGTAACCTGTTAGGAACACATGTATGGGAAAATTGGAATAATAGGTATAGCCTATTAACGGGATTATAAGCATGAACATAAATTCGGGTTTTTGGGTAAAGCTTGAATTTGAGACTTGGAAATTGGATATGCTGTTAAGATCCTAGAAATTTAACTAAAAATGGAATATGTTGGACAAACCATGTTTTTATGTAATTATGGAACTCGACACATGACATGAAATTGACATTATTGGCATAACTTGAACACGAACATGATTTGGAATTGATAATTGACATATGACATCTAGAATAAACACGAACATGCTTGTGAATTGATAATTGACATATGACATCTAGAATGGACATGAACTAAACATGAAACATGGCTAACTCGAGGTTAGAATGAGTTTGCGGTGTAATCCTGCCCGGAACCGCCCAGCACATCCAGTGACCGCAAACAATAGGTTCTAATGTGAGAAGTTAGTCATAACATGCTTGAAACCCGAGGTTAGATTGAGTTGTGGTGTAATCCTACCCGGAACCAACCGGTACATCCAATGACCGCAACAATAGGTCTAATGTGAGAGGTTGGGCATTAATAATTAATTAATGCTAATGACACATGCTAGTATGGTAAGGTTAAGTCAACATGAAATACTAGACAACACTTAACCAATTTAACATGATATATGGGTGGGTTTAGTCAACGTGAACCGCTAGATAACACTTAACCAATTTGACATGATATATAAGTAGGTTAAGTCAACACGAACTGATAGATAACACTTAACCAATTTGACATGATATATGGGTGGGTTAAGTCAACGTGAACTGCTAGATAACACTTAACCAATTTGACTTGATATATGGGTGGGTAAAGTCAACGTGAACTGTTGGATAACACTTAACCAATTTGACATGATATATGGGTAGGTTAAGTCACCATGAACTGATAGATAACACTTAACCAATTTGACATGACGCATGGGTTGAATTGAATACGTGATTGGGGGTTAAGTCAACTTGGACACATGGGCAAACTTAACCAATATAACAGTATCAAAGCAAGGAAAAGTGGGGAATGATAAGATTAAATAATAGATAAACTTATCCTAGGGATAAGAAATGAATATGACTTAAGATGTAATACAAGACTCGAATTGTGGGATGACCTATACCATGAAATAAGTTAATCTAAGTTAGAAATGTAGGAGAACACCCGTACTCTATCATTTGATAAAGAGAAATAAGTAGTAAACCTTAGTTAAGAGGACTAAGTTGTAAACCTTAGTTAAGAAAATGAACGATTAAGAGAAACTAAGTAGTAAACCTTAGTTAAGAGGACTAAGTAGTAAACCTTAGTTAAGAAAACGAACGATTCAGGAAACAAAGTAGTAAACCTTAGTTAAGAGAATTAAGTAGTAAACCTTAGTCAAGAAAACCAAGTAGAACATGACGAGGAGCGAACATCCATCTGATCATGAAGAAGGCTCCAACGGTCTAGGTTACGAAGCACGCGGCTTCGAGGGGACATGAGGGTACTCTTGGTATCCCTCTGTGAGGTTGCAGATGATCCTCCTGGGCTCACAGAGGTTAAGGTCTGCATTAGAAGAGCCAAGAGTATGCCTTGGTTGCAATATAAGCAACCTAAAGACTAGGATGGACCAGCGTGAAGCGGCGATATCTTGTTTAGCCCTGTGATAGCACGTCGTCGTCTACCTACCATCTTGAGTCAATCAAGTACGTGAAGCGGAAAGGCGGAGAACTCCAACAGACCATATACTTGTTATCTAGTTATGGGTGAGGTTTGGCCAATAGGTTTGTGGGGGCATAGGGGGTCTGTGTATAATTCTCATTCTTGATTTTCTTGGGTGCCTTTCATTAGTTGAGGGAGGGGTCAAGTGGGACCATAGCTACACACAGATAAAAACAGACCTTAGCATCTGTGTCGGCAGATAACTTAAAGCTCTCGACCGAGTTCTGTGTTTCTTAATTAGCCCTGCCACGAGATTCGGGCCGCACATATAGAGGACATGTGCAACTAGACATCGATAACGATTCACGACACATATGTGGGGAAAGTCTAGGAACATATATCGCTCTGGGTAGTGTGTCCTAGACTAGGGGGATCGTTCGATAGGTAGCATAATCCCTAGTTGGACCTAGGTCGCGTAAACCCTGAATCCGAGAAGCATTCAATAGGTAGCATAAACCTCAATGGCCCTGGGTAGCGTAAACCCTGGTTGAATCTAGGAAGCGCTCGATAGTAAACCTTAGATTAGATCTAGATGATACACAGAATCTAGCAAGATCGAGAGTGGCACTCTAAACGATTTTGAGAATGGTGGCACTACACTAAAGTAGTATAGATTTACATGATGAAACCCGTACGACATACGGCAAGGGACAAAATATATATATGGAAAGGATTAGACGAGTTGGGGGTATCTACACACGTTGTATTAGGTTAACCTACTAGTGGGACATGAGTATAGCCTAGAGAACTAATATCGCGAATAACCTAATAAGCAAGAAAATATAACTGAACGGTATATGTAGGATTATGCAAAAGTTTATTCTAAGTCCAGTCACCAGAACTTATGTTCTGACCCCTCCTCATTACATACTTCCAGGTTAGGTTCATGACAGAGATGGTATAGCTTTGGATACTGGTTAGACAGTATGATATATAAGGTAAAGCTATTTTTGAATATATTATATTTTAATTCCTTCCGCTGCGAGATGCTTTACGAGTTCTAACATGTTTCTTTATCTCTGTCTTTTTTTGCAGGATACCAGAGCATCCAACTTGGGTCTCGATGGATAGAATTTGAAAAATTCAGTCTGTCGGAATTCAGGTTGTCACATACATGATAGAGCTTTCCCTTCTTCTAATGGTCAGTCAGTGAGAGCCTAGATATGTGCTGAGGCTGAGAATTTAGAGATGATTGAGAACGCTTCGAGTGGCGGGAAAGGCGAGACTGTAACAGACTTTGTGGGTTAACAGAACTAGCTTGTCAAGTGAATTAGTCCGATAACGAATGCTTCACTCTTGTATATAGAAAATGGAGCAAAGCAAAGTTTCAGCACTTAAGTTGAAAGATGTGTAAATAAACTATAAGATTTGCGGAAAAAACATAAAGAGCTTATGGTATATCTATGTTTTCTAATGCACGTCTAGAAACGAACCAATTTCAAGGGGAGTGTCTAAATTAAGTGTTTTTCCAAACAGTTGGGCAAGTCCCCAAGCTATTTTTGCATTAAACTTTTTAGCTGGAATTACAGGGTCAGATTTCATAGTGTCACCCTGACTAAGATCTATAACGATGTCTAGATCGCCTAAGCTTCCGAAGGTGCCCATAGAACCCTCTTCTTGAGTAACTGGGGCAATAGGATTCTCGGTAACCTTTTCAGAAATTGTTTCATCTCTTACATCAGTTCCACCTTCCCCAATTTCCTTACCTTCACGATGAGGGGTATCTTCTTCAGTGACTGAAGGCAACAGAGATTTTGACGCAGTTTTGCTACTGCTTCCAATATCTGAACATTTCTTCAAAGGAGCTTTTTTAGCAGAAGATTTGCCAGTAACGCTTTTCTTATTAGCGGGGCTTTACTCAATAGACTGTGAGGGGTGAAGTAATTGATAATGGCGGAGGAACCCTTCCGTGAGTAAGAACTGTCTTCTTCTCTAGGTCTCATCGACAGCCTTCAAAGAATCAAGAAGGGTTTGGTCAAGAACAACGCCTTGATCAGAAGGAATTTCTATAAGGAAAATAAGGAGTTAAGAATCACTGTTTAAAAAGAAAATAGAGAACTTCAAGCAAGAGTGGTTACCTCCTTCCATCCATCGGCCATAAAAGTTATTAGGGCATTGAACATAAAAGTATTGATCCGGGAATCCCCCAACACTTTCTACTAAGCCAGTAATAATTATGTCGTGCCTACCTTCAACAAAGATAAAAGAGGGACAATCTGTCTTCCTTCTTTTGAAGACATAGAAAGAGAAATATCTTGAAATGTAGGCGCTCGTTGTTTGGCTCTCATAAAAAGTACGTAAAGTCCCATTATAATATGATAGCCATTGGGATGTAATTGGTAAGGAGCAATGGCTAAGCACCACAGAATTGGTTCCGAATAAGGATTCAAAGGGGGGACTGCTTCACTTAAAAGCATGTGGCGATTAATTGTAACATACCCGGGAGGTGGATGGTCAGGAAAATCATCCTTCCCAGGAAACTTAGCTTCGTCTTTTGAAAACCCAAACTGAGCACACATTTTCTGGTACAAACCAAAACGGAATGTTGTTCTATGATTGTCAGAAGGTACACTGTCAAGAGCTCGGGCTTGGGGGAAATCTTGATTAATGTTAGCCCCGGATATAGCAGCTGGGGTACCGTGGTCTCAGTAACCTAGGTGGAAGCTCCACTCTCACTAGACATAGCTGATTCTCCAAAGTTCCGACCCGTTTGTTTCCTAGTTATCATTCCTACACGTATAATTAGTTGCAGGTACGCACTCCCTAACTCTACAAGAATGATTTGCATAATTATGTGTAAAGTAAGATTCAGGATCTACAATCAGTATAAGCTAATTAACTGGTTCTGATTTTTGCCTAAAAAATAATACGTAAAGCAATATACTCGTGCAAGAAGTCAAATTATCTTGATTGTAAACAATTGAGTAAAATAATCTTGTACAAGTATGTTGTTCAAAGTCACATAGCACAATTAGTCTAAGTTTTTTACTAACCTATTGTTGGTATGAGCACCCAACAATAAAATAATAAGCTCAAACATGTGTGCAAGTGTTTTAGTCACTACAGGTTAAGCACTACAAAGAAAAGTTCGACAAACAATAAGAAAGCCTCCAAAAGATGTAAACATGCTACTCCAACTAGGTCAAGCATGGACAACCTGAACGACCTAGACCTGGTCGGTCACGCACTACACATACCTGGTTGTACATGAAGGTTCTGGCATGGTCGCACATAAAGGTTCCAGTCCTGGTCGTGCGTATTCAATCAAGTCCTGGTCGTTCGTATTCAATCAAGTCCCGGTCGTGTGTGTTCAACTCAAATCAGATGTGCAAGCTCAACTCAAGATGGTCGCTCATGCTCGACCAGGGCAACTTCGTACGTGACCGACACTATACGAGGGTTAAGCAGGACCGAACCATGTCGGGTCGAGTAGGACCGAACCATATCGGGTCGAGCGAGTCTGATCAAGTGCTGTAAATTTCTTCTGCACCAAAAGCCGATTCAAATCAAAGCTTCTATTTAACAAAAGCTAGTTAATTGACATAAACAACAAATGCAATGGACCCAAATTCAATCGATGATTAGTACACAAATTTGAAACTTGAAGTGCTCAACATAATGCATACAACATCAACGAAGTCCAATGCAGAATTCATGAACAGTCAAAGATTTCATGTTTCAGACATTTTGGCAAACACATGGTGTGCGTGTGAATAAATAAAAGCTAAAAGGACATTGTGTAACTTGAGTGCCTCAACTACAACATATAACCCGATACCATCCCAATTTCAAGGCACAACAAACCCAAAAAACCTCAATTCATACCCAAATCATACAAACTGTACCCAAAATTCTCGAATCCAAACTTTGAACATCCACAACACTAAATGATTAACCCAAAACAAAATTGAAAGGAGAAATTCACCTACAAGCGAGCAGATTGCCTCGGATTTAAGGGTAAGTTGCTTTGATTAGTCTTGAGGTTGTAGAGCTTTACTGGAGATGTCGAGCACGGTGACAGGTTGATGGTTTGAGGGGCTAATATGATTAAAGCTTGAGAGGAATCGGAATGGTATGTGGAATTCTCTAGAACGATGCCGCCATTAGAAAGCTTTTTCAGGAAAGTGGATAAAAGTGTGAAAATGTAGGCTAAAAGATAATATAAAACATAGAAGACGAATGAACTCGGTTAGTTTGGAGAGATTCATCTGCCTGCACAAGCCTAAATGGACCGCTCGATCGTGATGATGAGTTACCCTGAACTAACAAACTTGCTCGACCCATGAATACCCAAATGAGCTCGGTTGGTCAAGCCTAAATACGTGCAACCACAAGATCAATTGATCATATATATGTGTGAACGACTCATAGATACACATGATTAAAGATGGATTTAATTTATCAAACTGTGTTGCATCTAATTATTTCGAAGCATGTAATTTTTACAAACCAAAAATTACAAACTTCGAGGGGCATATGTTGATCCCTTGAAAATCATGCATACATTGAAGAATTAAATCTATAGAAAAAATCATGGCCAGTTCGCTCGCACATGTACAGGACGGTCGCACGTATAAAAGTCATATGTATCTAGGTCAGTCGCACATGCCTGGGACAAGCAAAAGGCAAGGGTCGGTCGCACACTGCAGGGGTCGAGCAGAAGCCTACGGATCGAGCATGGCATGAAGGCTCGCTTGTGCATCAGGGAGCACGTTCACACATGATAAAGGGCGGTCGAGCATGATGGAGGTTGTTCATGTAACATAGAAACACACAGGGTCGATCGTGCACCATCTTTTAGTCAAGACGAAACTCACACATCACTCTGGTCGTTCGCAGACTCCCCTAATCAGTCGTACCTTGGTCCTTCAATCAACTCATGGTCGGTCGCTCATTCAATTCCTGGTCGGTTACTCGCTCGAGTCTTGGTCGTTCGCACATTTCCTGGTCGCACGGTTGGACAGAACAACTGACAACAGCTATTTACAACTAGCAGTGGCATTTCTGTAAATACAGAAACGTGCGACCAGAAACCTGCATATATGATTTCCAACTCATTTATTCATGGGAGCTCACCTATAAATAGGCCATGGCTTCCACCATTAAAGGGATCGATTCCTTACCACCACGAAGTGCTGCCAGATCCTTTCTACTGCCATTCCTAAGCAATCCTACCTTCGTTTGTCATCTCCAATCGAAGATCTACCATCGAATCGGCCATGGCTTCCATCGAGAATGTCTAAGTGACCAAGAGGTTGAAGATCCTCCTTCATCCTCCTTGCATTCGAAGATATCTCACCATTCCTCCACCAATCTCGCCATTTCTCTGCTGATCCTACAATTTCTCCATCGATTTGCATAGATATAAGAGAGATTTACATGTAATAAGAGAAGATGAATGTATAAAGAAGATTTTAGGCCTTGAAAACATTGATGTCATAATAAAATCCTTGCCAAAGTGGATGTAGATCTACCTTAGATCGAACCAATATAAATTCTCTTGTCTTTTATTTTGCATTTTAGTGATTGTGGCCCTACTCTCTTAAATCAAACCATCTGGTGAAGTGCTTCACAAGTACCTTTGGTGTTTGAGCCAATTATGACTCAAATAAAAACAAACTTGAAAAATATATATTCTAAATTAATAGAAAGTTAGCTGTCTTAGTCAAGAATGCCATAAATTGCAGTATTCATAGTAGAAGTGCAAACAACATCAAGATCTGAATTACGAGCTAGATTTACCTAGAGGGATTTACTATTAGAAGAGTAAAGCCCCCACTGATTCTAGCACTTCCAATCGTCTTCCCCAATGCCAGATCTTAAAATACACAATGAAAACAAAGAGAAATTAACTTGACTGGTACAGCCATGGTATGGAAAACGAATCAGCAACACCTAGTAACAGGAGAAGAACATAAATCCAAGGGGTTAAGTAATAATACAGAGTAAAATGTAGGCTTTATTTAATGGCATTAATAGTTCTCAGCCATAGGAAAGGAACAAAAGACATGTTAATGGAAGATTTCTTTGGGATGCCATGAAGGTATAGACCATTCAAAATGTAAGCTTTATTTAATTGCATCAATTGTTCTCAGCCATTATCATGAAATGTAGTAGTCAAACCATTAATAGTCCATACAAATTGAAAATTCATCTTCATCAAAAATATTACGTTGTAATACTTTGTGTTTGCGACTATGTAAATATGTGGGTTTATATGAAAAATGTGAATTGATATGAGAAAAGTTCAAAAAATAAAGAGAAGTTATTTGTTAAAGAATTTAACAAAATAGTGAAATAATACATATTCAAAATTGCATTTAGATTGACGGAAAAGGAGAGAATTAATGACATACAAAACAAAGCCAATAATATAGCAATTCACATAAATCCATGTATGAAGGAATGGGCACTAAATCATTTATCCTCTAGAAATTTTTTTTCCCTTTTAAAGGAGAGAAGTTGTGACATATAAAACAAAGCTTATTATTTAGCAGTGCTCATGAATTCGCTTATGAAAAAATTGGTAGTAAACTATAATTTAACATGGAGGCCTATATTTCATTGTCATCTTTACATTTCTCAATATCCAACAAGAATTGCTGACATAATTATAAAAAGCTAATTAAAAACTAAAGCATAAGAACTTATTTTTCAAAAATAAAAACCAATTCTTATTTTCTGTATAGGGCAAATGTTCCTTTTAATTGCAAAACATAAATAACGCATATTAATTTTATTCTAGATGGTGAGAGACTTATTGGCAATTAAGGCTTACTATATTTAAGAAAGGAAGAAAAAAAATGAATTCAGAGCTATATGAAAATGCAATTTTTAAGGAATTTAGTAACTTTTCACCATCACCAAACTCTAAACGCTCCTTTAGTGTTCCTAGTGCATTTAAATTGACCAGAAAAGGAGAGAACTAATGACATATAAAACAAAGTCTATAATGTAGAAACTCACATAAATTCATATATGAAGGAATTGGCACTAAATCATTTAACAGAAGGAATTGATTTTGGAAAAAAGGAGAGAATTGATGACAAATAATACATATCATATTCTTTAGCAGCTCACATGAATTCATTTATGATTTAACATGGAGGCCTACATTTCATTGTCATTTTCACATTTCTCAATATCCAGTAGGTATTGCTATTGCTGAGATAATCATAAAAAGCAAATAAGAACTAAAACATAAGCATTTATTTTTCAAACATAAAAACCAATTCTTATTTTCTATATATGGAAAATGTACCTTTTATTGCAAAACACAAGTAATGCATATTAATTTTATTCTTGATGGTAGTAGACTTATTAGCAATCAAGACTTACTATATTGAAGAAAGGAATAAAAAGTAATGAATTTAGAATGAGTTACATACTACATGTAAATGAAAATTAGAAGTAATTAACGGCATGCTAAGAGCTTACCATGTACATACGCTAAGATCAGCCACTTATGTGGTGCTCACGGACCGGACTAGGTGCACTAGGGAGGGTTTTACGACTCCGGTCGGTTTCCCTCCTGAACAAATTCAAAAAATAAAAATTAAAAAAATAGAAGGAATTCAATATTTTTTCACAAATACCAAACTCCAAATGCTCCTTTAGGTGTCCCAAGTCAAATACATTTCCTCAACTAAATTTTAATATTTCTGAGAACCAAAAGTGCAAATTTTACATGTAGGAAACTATAGAATTGCACATAATTTTGCTTTTATATTATTTTGCTAATAATCGGAATAGGTTTGGTGTCACACCTTTTTGGTATACACCTGAACTAACGAAAATGCCCTTTTCTTAATTATTCTTCCACAATTAAAAGGAAGGGGCAATGAATATTATTTAACTACCTTAACATTTCCTAGAACTGTTACATTTATGTTCAAAACTCATATTCAACATAAATTTATTCAATTTGGCATTCAATGTTCATTGGAATAGAAATTGTTATTATCTTGGAAGATATTACATCATCATTAATTACCTAACCAATAAAAATTGTTATTATTTTGGAGAAAATGCAAAAGTATTCAAATTATTTCAACTTTACAACTTGCATATTCACACCCTTGATTCTCATATTTATGCGGACCACAATATTCAAATTTTCTACTGAACATTTCATTGCTTATTTTATTTGTCGTAGATATAAAATTGATTGTCATCTTATTTATTGCCATTATTATATTTAATGTTAATTGAGATATTGCATATTTTCCTTAACATTTTTCATCGAATGTTTCACTGCTTATTCTATTAGCCATCAATATAAAACCTTGACGATTGATACTATTCATTTTTATCAGTTAATTTATGAAGGAAATAAATTATTACACTTTAAGATTCACTCACTAGTTCAATCAAACTCTTTCGTCTTTCGTCTCTTCTATGGTTGGTCTATGACTTTTTATATTAACATTACCAATATTATTCACTACCACCTATTACCCTCTAATTAAAATTATTTTAAAAAATATGCTTTTATAAATAAGCGTTGTAACGTTTATAAATAGGCAATTAATATAATTAAATTGCCCTTTCCATATTCAATGACAATTTGAAAAGGCATTTAAATTTGAATAATGCCATTTATTATTGTGCATTACGATATAAATTAGCAATTAATAAATAGTAGAACGTGCTATTGGGACATTCAAATATCCCATGAATATTGCATTCTAGAATGTACTACAGCTATATTTAGATATCAACCAATTCATGTTATCTCATTTATATCTTCTCACGCTTCTTCTTTCACCTCTCTTTTATTATTGATCTCCACGTTTGCTTAAAAATGACCAATCTTTTCCTTTACCTGCTTCGCCTGTAAGGTAGATATCGTTATGCATTTTTAATACTGCACTTATGGATCTCTCAACCAAAAACGTATAGATTCTTCTTATTCATTTTTTTTTTTACCAATCCATTTGAATAAAGACTCTTTATGCACAACTTGCAGGGCTCTGGATATTTAGATCAAGGTATTGGTTTTCCTTGCATATGTAAAATATAGAACATATGAGGAATAAAAATCCACGCGTGAAGCGCGTGCCGTGACGCTCGTATTGATAGTCAAATTAAAACAATAACTTCATGGCAAAGCAAAGGATATAATTAAAGACTTTCAAGGGATTCTTTTATAGAATTAATGAAATAGCAGTGAAATTAAGATCACTATATGATAAAATAATAGAATGCAAAGCTAACTTTGACCGATATGTTATAGAACGCCGACTTATTATTGTTAGACCCAAAAGTGGTTCTAACACCCAAATTGATTAAAAGCAAATAAGATGAGATAAAAATAAAAATGAACACACAGGATTTATAGTGGTTCGGCGAAGAAATGCCTACGTCCACTTATCTTTCACTATATTCAATGATTCAGTTGCAAATACAATGTAATTGTCACTTGATTTCACTCACAACTCGCTTATATTCACTCAATAGATTAAAACAAATAATGAAAGAAGATTTGGATTCTCCGGGAGTAATGGAGTTCGGATTATGGAGGTAGTTGAATTCTCAAAGTGCCTAAAAAAGATCCTTCTCTTTGTCTCCAGACGGGGTATTTATAGGTGTGAATTTGCTCAAAACTTGATCTGGGTCGGGGCCACATGTCGTCCATCCCACTATCTTCGGGTTCGGATGAACTATTGTGTTGACAACGCATCAAAGTAACGGACGTTATGGGTAGGAACTGGTCAAAGCCGGTCCGGATATCCAGGCGCTTTTGCAGGAGAATAATATGGAACATGGGCTCGGGTCGGAGACGCCCAGATAAGGGGTTCGGATCGGGATACCCGATCCGACCCGGATTGGCTTGGATGCAACGCTCTCTTCTTCTCTAATCTACTCCGCTCCGATCCATTTTCGTGGCAAACAGGTGGCTTTCCGATCCAATTGAGATTATGTTGCCCTCCGATCCGATTAGATATACCTTACCAATTTCCTCAGCAGCAGTTCACCGATCCGAACAGAAGATTCTATCCGACCCGAACCGATATGTTGCTCTGACCCGACCCGAACAACTGCAGCTATCCAATCTAGGTTGTGGTGTCTTCTCCAATCCGAACCGAAGTCTTCTAATTAAAAATGCTCTTCAATGTCTGGTTTCTTGACTTTGTGTTGCCTAGTTCACAAAGTAGGCTAACACTTTGCCCCCTCAAAGGATGCTTCTGTTGGAAACGGAGCATGCTTTGACTGCCATAGCGCAAAAGCTTCATCCTTCCTTTCGAATTCACACGCTAAGTTGTCGTACTTCATCCTGTTCGGTTCGGATTCCGACCCGAACGGATTTCTGGCTTGGGTTCCGACCCGAACAGATCTCCTTCCTCTTGTACTCTGCGATGAACCAGTGGGCCAAGCTGTGTTACTGGGCTTTTCGAGCCGGTCCGATCGGGAATACGAATAGTCAGCTTGTTGTTTATATAAATCCACTTCTTCTTTCTTCTTTTCTTTCATTCACTGTTTTCGTTTATCCGAACCGATTCCATATCGACGCCCTAGCCTTTCCAAGAAACTTCAAAATTTTCATTTCCATCATCGAATCAAATACATAGGTAGTCTTGTAATCTTGAATCTTGTTGCCATAATCGCTTTTAATTTACATCCGTGGTTAGTTTGAGCGACTTTAACAAAGTAATTGAATAATTCCATCACTACGTCTTCTTCCATCCTCCGCCTTCGTCGCCAATGGCATCGACGCCATTTCGAAGCGTTGGAGGAAAGTATTGAAGCTCGTTATTAAAAACTTGAATGCCTAATCTCTCGACTTTAATTAAAGCTTGGGATTTCGAGTTGGGTTCGCTATTTAAGAGGAGGAAGAGGAAGAAAACTGAAGAAGGTTGGTTCGGGTAGGGGAACAGTAGGAGAAAAAGGAAAAGAGAGAAATTTACAGAGCCGGATCGGGTCGGAGCAATAGGGCCAAGAAATGGGTCTTAAACTGTTTGACCGGGTCGGGTCGGATCTACGAATACAATGAAGGTCAAGACTTATGCTCTCGGATCGGACCCGGTTGAAAAACAAAAGAGAGAATAGGGGTCTGGTTATCCAAGTTAATCCGACCCGCTCCGGGTGTCAATCTCCGAACCGATCCGGATATATCTTTCTGAGTATGGGCCTTTGCTCATCCGATCCGAACCTGGTGTCTGCATCCGAACCGAACACTACTCAATCTAAAACATAAACTCTCGTCCAACTATTTAAAAGATATTACTTCCAACTTCATGAACAGTTAGGATAGTGCCTTGCGGACATAAATGAACATTAAGAACTACTCTGACTATCACTTTCTCTTCAAAGTTTCGTCTTACATTGCTGCACTTTTACTTTGCATTTCTCACATTCGCTGCACACATTTTAGTTCACACACATACACAGGGGGGTACGGGCTAATTTACTCTAATCCGTGCTATTGCTTCTTCAATAGTTCTATGACAATGAGGCCCAGACGCTCTTCCCGACTAGCTGAGAGGAAAGAAGCCCCGGAAACTTCTAACAAAATCACTCTTGAGGATATATCTTCTTCGTCTGATCCAGAATGGGACAGTGAGGGTCCAGACTACGGGGTTGGAAGTCGAGAAAGCAACGAGGCATCTTCGGAGAACGAGGTTTCTCTGGGTTTTGAGGAGGAAGGGGGGATCGGTGACGATCGAGCCCCTGACGAATTTGAATCAGCCATTATATTGGAATCACCTCCAGACTCCGTTGAATCGACAATTGACAACGATCGACTTGTCCGAATTTTCTTAAAGTATGGAATAATGAAAAGGGACACCCTAGTGCCCTCACGCTCTGACCATCCCCACAACCCTCCAGAAGGATATATGACGGTCACTCGATTGATGTGCATGGTCGGTGCCATTCCTCCATTCTCTCCCTTCATTGTTGATTTTTTAAGACAAATGCGGATTGCCCCCATGCAATTGCACCCCAATTCATATGCCTATCTGCACACCTTGTACATAGCATATCGTGAAATCTTAGGCATAGAGCTCACGTTCGATGACGTTCACTTTTTCTATAATTTCAAGCATCGGACTCGAGAAACTCCATCTTTCTGCTACTTTGAATCAGTTCCAAAAAGGAAGATAATCTCTGCACCATTTAGCAGTAAAGCTGGAGATTCCAGATTAGAATGGTTCTACGTGAAGCGACAGCCTGGATGCGCCAGGAGGTGGACAAAATCAAGTAAAGCACTGATTTTCTAAATCCGGGCTCTATACATTTGAATAATCACCTTGACTTGTTTTTCCTTTTTGTTTGCAGTTGACAATCCCAAACAGATATCAGACCAGGTGTTCTTCGACCGGATGCACCGACTCCTCAATGGCGATCAGAAATTCTTGACTATCGACGAAACCCTTAAGGACGAATACCTTCACTTTCATGGGCTGTTGTCTGTTTTTCGTAGCATTGGTCATGGGACGGTTCCATATGCATACATTCCTCCAGTGGAGGTAGTCCCAGAGACAGGAGAAGGCTCAGGAATTCCTACAGCGCCTCTTCACACTTCACCTTCTCCATCTTCTACGCAAGATGATGAATTGGCTAATCTGGCCGAAAAGCATCGTGAAGGATATATTGCCCCTGAGGAAACTACTTCTCTAGAAAAGTCAAAATCTTCCCAAGAGTCACCACTTCACGCTTCTGAGGGGGATGCCCCTAGCATTGATGATCAAATATTTCAGGATTTGGGGGATCTCCCCTTACCTGAGACTATATACACTTCAGAGGATTTCAGGAAGGATCCTTTAGTCTTCACCTCTTCTGAAGAGACCACTCCCGCTAAGGCCAAAGAGCCTGCCCGTACTAGTCTAGCTTCAGACTCGGGTTGGTTGGGGGGAAACACACCACTTAGGATACACTTTACATAACAGCATTAACCTTCATTGCACCTCTTTCCTCGTGAATCCATTAATTCTAAATTTCGTTCGTTTTATCGTGCAGGTACAATGTCTCGATCCTACTACGATATAAGAAAGCTTCGTCGCAGCATGTCCAATCCTCCTCAGGATGTCGAGTATGATCGCCGGGATGATCGTGGTAGGGAGGAGAGAAGGCCTTATGATCCCTATCGCTCTCGACCCTCACGTTCTCGCTCACCCATTAGGCCGGAACAAGAGAAATACAAAGGTTACCAAAGCCGTAGGGAAGAGGATAGACCACAATCCAAAGACTCCTCCTCTTCCTATGAAAAACGCAGTAGAGAGAAAAGTCCTCCAAAAGAAACCGGGTCTCGAAGTAAGCAAAAGGTCCCTGCTACTAAACGACCTAGGACAGACAAAGAGACTACAGAATCCTCCTCAGGAAGGGACACCGAATTGACAATCCTCGCTCCTCCCCCACCAGATGCGGGAACTGCAATAAAGCGGGCATATTTGAAAGAGCAATTTCCCGAACACTACTTCGAAACTCTGACTTTTTTACCTTTCCTTGAACCTATTTCGTCTAATTGGGCAGATGAGGCCAAAGCAAAGATTGATGCGGTGCAAAAACAATATACTAAGATGTTCAAATATTCACGCAATCTTTCTAGAATCATCCGCACTCTAATCACAAATACTGATTCAATGCAAAAGACCGCGGAGGAGGATGCTAAGGCCTTAAAAGCTCTAGGAAAAGATTTGGAAGACACTCAAGCTCAGCTAGCGGTCGCTCAAAGGGACGCTTCTAATTTCAAACAACAATTCGAGGACATGCAAAAGCGTTATCACGATTTGCTTGAATCTCATACTCAGGAGCGTTCTGAATTAAAAAAGCAAGCTGACGAGGCCAAGTCAGAAGCTGCTAAGACCCGCCTTGCTTATGCTGAGCTTGAACGGGAAAACGCCGAGTTAGCAAAGAGGAGTGCTGAATTAGAAAAGAAGAACGCTAACTTGGCTTCAAAGTTGTTGGAGGCAGAGAACAGGGCTGCTCTGGCCGAGGGCGATGTGGAGTGTGCTATTAAATCTGCGGAGGAAGCCCGCAAGCAACTATCAGAGGCGGAGGCTGAAATTCAGGGCTTCGGCGAGCTAATGATTGAATTCTTCGCACACATTATTCGTCGTCGAAACATTTCTTGGATCGAAGACTATCCATCCACTCTAGTTCAAGTATGGAATCAAATCGTTGAGTGGGAAAAAGAGGAACTTAAGGTCGATTCCCTCGATGAAGATAAACTGATGGAGAAATACTTGAGAGATGATGAACCGGAGCGCCAAGCTGAAGGGCGCCGCCTTATTGCTGAGGCCATGGAAGAAGAGAGACGGAAGTCTAAACAAAAAACCATTCTCGAAGCTGGTTCCTCTTCCTCTGCCCTTGCAACTCCCGAAGTAGAAGGGTATGATCCCGAAAATCCGGGAATTCCCCGAACAACTCTGCTATCCCCTATTCCTGAAATAGCCCCAGAGGTAGTAGTCACCCCCGCTGAGAAGTCTTCGGAAGGTATCCCTATCTTTTCTCCTCAATTTGCCAAAGCTATTACTACCTTTCGCTACGTGATTGAACATTCGATGAGAGACCCATTGTTTTCGCCTGAGTTGATAACTGTTGCTTCTCATTCTGTAGGTGTCGAATCATCCGAAAAGACAGATGTAGCTCAAGGAGCTGCTGCTGGGACAAAGCCCGCAGATGGGGCCAAAAAAGGGGAAGACAAGGCTGCTTCTATAGACTTGGGAGAAGGAAGTGAGCCAACTAAGGTCTCCACTCCCCATGATGAAGAAATGATAGCAGCTTTAAAGGACGATGGCGGAGACGGGGGGCATGAAGAGGAACCAGAAGTTGCAATAACCGGGGAGTCAAAAAGTGCTGATGACGTTACCTTGGCTGCAATGAAGGCTGATCAAGACAAACGCTTGCAATTAAAAGCTGAAGAGCTAGACCCCGAAGTCCTCAAACCCCTCGCAGTCGTGGATGCGGGATCAAGGTTAGTTGTTAAGCTCTCAACTAGATCTATTACAGAGGAACTCGCTAAAAAATCTTCTCTTGATTCCAGCGCCCCGCCCTTCGGGAAGAAGTCTACCGGCTCCAGCACCGCATCTTCAGGAAAAAAGAAGACAAAACGAATCTTGACGGAGGCTGAGAAAGAAGCAAAGGACGCGGAAAAAGCCGCCAAGAAATCCAAGGCTCATTCAAAATCTAAATAGTGAATTGCCTTGTATTGTTTCGGCTGCGAAATACCACGTCGTCGAACATGGTCTTCTGTTGTTTTATGGGGGTGACATCTTCCAAATCATCACCTTCATTCACGTCTAGATGCTTGGCAGCATTCACATATTGATCCATTGATCTGAAACTTCGGATTGCTGGGTGAGGTCCGCCTACTATGGAATTGATAACAATTCCTTTACCTTTCTGCTGCGCTGTAGGCTTGGGAGCAGGTAGAATCTGTTTTGGAGCCTGCTCTCCTTGCCCCCTGTCTCTCGGGGCAACCTTGTACTCATCCAACTTCCCTTCACGCAACAGTTTCTCAATCACATCCCTCAAATGCCGACATTCATTAGTTGAATGCCCGTGAGTTCCATGAAACAAACAAAACTTCCCTGTCGCCATTTCTTTCTCGGTCGAATCACGAGGTGGCGGTCTTTTGTATTGTAACACATTATACGTATCCAGGTAAATATTTTCCAGGGTGTCGTTCAATGGTGTATAATCCTCGTAGTTCTGGAATCGGGGTCTTTTGTTAGGGTCACTTCCCCTATTTCTGTTTCTTCTGTTACCGTTTGGATTACGGTTATTGTTGTTGTTACCCCCGCTTCCAGCATTGCTGTTTCCACCCTTGTTTCCTACATTTACTTCAACCTTGCCAGAACTTTCCCCAGACTGCTTTACGGCGATGTTACTCTGCACATTCTCCTTTGAAGCCGTCTCAGACTTTCTCTTTCGGTTTGCCCTGGCCTCCTCTCGTCTTAGATAAATATCAGCTTTTTCGTAGAATATCTCCCTTGTGGAGGGTGTTTTCCCAGAAAGGTAGTCTCCAAACTCAGATTCAGGATCGACTCCTTCCTTCAATGCCATCAGAATAGTGGGCTCATGCGGGTCACTGACCTCAGTTACAGCTTGGTTAAAACGATCAAGATATGCCCTTAAAGATTCTCCTGGTGCCTGCTTGATTCTCGATAATTCAATAACACTTTTGGACTTTCGGGCATGTAGTCGGAACTGGTTCATGAAACGCTCGCTTAGTTCCTTGTAATTCGAAATCGAACGAGGAGGAAGTCGGGTAAACCAGAACAATGCCACATCTTCTAAGTAGATTGGGAATGCTTTGCACTTCACTTCATCAGGGGCAGCAGCAGCATTCATGAGCCACGAATACCGCATCAAATGCTGTCCCGGATCAGTCCTTCCGTTGTACTTGTCCATCTGTGGCAAGTTAAAGCGTCGGGGAAATTGGAAGTCGAGGATATCGTCGGTGAAGGGAGTATGGCTTCGCTTAATGCCATAATCTTCATTTGTATAATTCCGGCTCTCGGACATGATCTGGCGAACCATTGCCTGTACATCAGCATTAGTTAGGGGCCGCTCAGGTTCCCTGGCCCTAGCATCCGAGTTCCTTCTGGGCTCTTGTTCAGGAGATGCCCTTCTTCTTCGTGCTGCCTCTGCTCGATTCCGTTCCCTGCGCTCCCGGTCGATCTCGGGAGGAGGGGACTGGAGTCTTTGCCCCCGAGTGGGGTCATTGTTTCCTAATGCTCATGCAATATCCTCACGAGATCCCAAAGATCCAAATGTCAGCTGCTCCACGTTCTGAGGTCGTTCGAGTGGCCTTCGTTCACGGGGCCTATCTTCCTCGGAAGATGAAGATTGATCCACTGGTGTGTGACGAACCGGTGATGGAGTTCTCTGTCGACGGAGTTCACTAATTTCCCGACTCATGAGCCTCATATTTTCCTGCATCATGAGATTAGTGCGCTCGTGAACTTTCATGGCCTCCCTCGTGCTCTCAAGCATGTCAAGCAAGCGCGAGAAATCTCCTTGAGTGATGGGCGCAGATTGATTGACCTGATCACCAACCCTGGTGGCTGGAATTGGAGCATTCATAGGGACTCGAGTAGAGGTTCCAGCTTCACCAAGCATCGGGTCGGATCGGAGGTAGGAGGTCGGATCGGTTCGGAGCTGGGGAGCCTGGTCGGATCGGTACGTGGCAAGCAGTTCGGGTCGGTTCAGATTGGGGGAATGCACTGCTTCAGAATCTCCTACCCGGATCGGATCGGAGCTCTCCCCCTGCTGGCGGCTCGGATTTCCTGCATTGGTTCTTCCTGCTGCTGAACTCTGCCCCCGAGACCTTGTTACAACAGCATTTTGCTGATCTTCGCCAGCTCCATTTCCTCGAACAGACTGAACTTCCTTGCCTTTTCCTTTGGCCATGAGTTTTTGACAATCACTTCAACAAATATAAAAAAGCGGAGAAACTTAAGGATTCACTTCTTTGAACTCAACGGTCCAAAAAGTAGAAAGAGATCCCGGAAAATAAAGAATTTAGATGAGGATTCTCAGTGAAAGCACCAAAATGTTAGACCCAAAAGTGGTTCTAACACCCAAATTGATTAAAAGCAAATAAGATGAGATAAAAATAAAAATGAACACACATGATTTATAGTGGTTCGGCGAAGAAATGCCTACGTCCACTTATCTTTCACTATATTCAATGATTCAGTTGCAAATACAATGTAATTGTCACTTGATTTCACTCACAACTCGCTTATATTCACTCAATAGATTAAAACAAATAATGAAAGAAGATTTGGATTCTCCGGGAGTAATGGAGTTCGGATTATGGAGGTAGTTGAATTCTTAAAGTGCCTAAAAAAGATCCTTCTCTTTGTCTCCAGACGGGGTATTTATAGGTGTGAATTTGCTCAAAACTTGATCCGGGTCGGGGCCACATGTCGTCCATCCCACTATCTTCGGGTTCGGATGAACTATTGTGTTGACAACGCATCAAAGTAACGGACGTTATGGGTAGGAACTGGTCACAGCCGGTCCGGATATCCAGGCGCTTTTGCAGGAGAATAATATGGAACATGGGCTCGGGTCGGAGACGCACAGATAAGGGGTTCGGATCGGGATACCCGATCCGACCCGGATTGGCTTGGATGCAACGCTCTCTTCTTCTCTAATCTACTCCGCTCCGATCCATTTTCGTGGCAAACAGGTGGCTTTCCGATCCAATTGAGATTATGTTGCCCTCCGATCCGATTAGATATACCTTACCAATTTCCTCAGCAGCAGTTCACCGATCCGAACAGAAGATTCTATCCGACCCGAACCGATATGTTGCTCTGACCCGACCCGAACAACTGCAGCTATCCAATCTAGGTTGTGGTGTCTTCTCCAATCCGAACCGAAGTCTTCTAATTAAAAATGCTCTTCAATGTCTGGTTTCTTGACTTTGTGTTGCCTAGTTCACAAAGTAGGCTAACAATTATTATATTTCTGATTCATGAAACTGCATGGATTAATTTGTTTATTGCTAGAAAGCTAGTTATCAAACAAAGCCAATGATTAATGGATTGGTAGGTGAGAATATTATACTTGTTTTAGGGGGGAAATGTTGGTTAAAAATTACAAGGTGTAGAGTCTAAATTAGAGCAACTAGGATAATTTTAGCCTAACAAGAATAACCAACAAAAACGAGAAAGAAAAACTATCAAAATGAACATTTCTAATCATAATATTAACTCTTAAAAACAGTGTTGACTATATTCCTATTCTCAGCAAATTTCTAGCTGGATACTATTTGGTAATATTATGGAAAATGACAACAATATTTACACTCAAATGTCAGAAAAAATACAGTCCATAACTACCAAAATATGAATCATGCCAATAACTAGTCTTAAATAGTCAAAACCTTCTTGAAAAATCTAATGCAAAATCTGTGTCTTCTTTCAATATATTGATAATTTCTTGTATTAACACTACAACAAAATGACCCTATTACAACGGTGGAACACCGTTGTAATATACATTTTACAACGGTGGACAAACCGTCGTGTATTAAGAAGTTGTAATAGACTCATATCTTTTACAACGTTTTTACACTGTTGCAACACCGTTGTAATATGTATATTTTACAACTTTTTTCCACCGTTGTAGTAATACATATTACAACATTTTTGCACTGTTGTAGTAGTACATATTACAACTTTTTTTCACCGTTGTAGTAATTCCTGCAACAATTAATTATAACAATATGATTTTTGTTTCGTTATATATTACATTTCATATAAAAATAAATATTTATATTGAATAAAATGATACTACACTGATCTGAAATAACCAATTAAATATTTTATTTCAATATTTGAATTAGTACAACTTTCTGATCCACTATCGTACAACTCACTTTTACATAATACAGTCATAACAATACATACATTCCTCACTACAAACTGATCACTCAATACACTCAGTTACATACACACTTTCGTACAAATATACATACACACCGAGTCTTTATGCTTCAGCATCCCCAATCAATCATCCATTTGAGATAACCTAACACTATAATCAGAGTATAATAAGAAATTCAAATGTATGTTTCAGTAATGCAATGGGTATATAGCCAATAGAATGTTATACCGAAAAGGAGACCTCCTGCCACTGCTTCTGAGGAATATTGCCACGATTGAGCTCCATATGTCGATCCCCCAACGCGTCGATAGCACCGACGTCTCTCCGTCGCTCCAGCAACGCATCCACAACTATAGTACTATCATTACAAATATAAAATTTACACATAAATTTGAAAGAACAGGTTTGGAGAGTATCACACAAAACAGCAAGAGTGAGTAAGCTATATGGTAGCATGGGATGTTTCAAGCTAAGCAAAAAGAATAAAATAAAACATATCCAACAAAAATGCTAAACAAAAAGTCATTGTTAAAAAAAAATCAACATCATGCCACAGAAGTTTCTCCAATAAAATTAGAAAAGGATCTGCATAGTTGGTGGTTCAATGTTTAGAGGTGATGAACTCAATAAAACTAACGAGGTGGGCTAATTTATATTCAAGCTTCACTTTCATCCATATAGGATTTACATGACTCTACTCACATGGGATTCTATGCATGCCAATCACCATTAAATTGCAGATCATTAGTTTAAAACGTGCTCTGTTAAAAATATGCATACATGCACAGGTATCTTGTCTATACATAGATATTAGTTTGTACATTTAGTTGACAGTAAAATTCAAAATAAATCATCAAAGATGAGTAAAATTACCAACGTGTAGTTTAAGTAATATGAGAGAACTGAGAAATAATTTGACTCCATCCTACTTTCATGTAATTTAAACATCAGTTGGACAGTGTTTGGGAGAAAGAATTCTTAAATATTTATGCAAACATAGGTTAGATGCTTATTGTGCATTATGAATGCAACAGCATACAAGAATGTTATGACAGAGTAAACGTATACAAACTGAGAAGTAAGGCATCATTTATTTATTACCTAAAAGAACAAGGTCACAAACAATCGGAAAAAAAAATTGAAGAATAAAAGAGACATATATTTGCTGCTCTTGATATTTGTTGCTTACCAAAATTGAAGAATAAAAGAGACATGTTTTTGCTGCTTACCAAAATTACTGAGGAACAAAGTAAATACTCATCGAATGTTTACTCAAAAAAAGTTTCTAACAGGCCTATGTTAAAACAGCACTTCCCAAATCTATCGATAATGCATCTAATTGGATGCTCCCCGACAGTACAAACAAATGTCCTAAATCACGAAGAAAAAATAGTCATATCCACATTAATCATTTTGGCAGACGTTCATGGGTTATAGACAATTGATAATTTCGATGGGAAATAATATCGAACAGTTGAATTGCATTCAAAATAACAATCGGTCTCTGCAATAGAAAGTGCAGCCTAAATTTTTGTAACGATCCACCAGTAACGTTTTTCATAGAATTATCAATAGATAATCAATCTTGGAACAAACGCAGATTCAAACAGCTGCAGAAAAATGTAACAAAAAAAAAATGATTAAAACATACCAAACGGCCTTCTCGAGTGAGCAGATGGTAAGTGGTAGGTTGCAGGCGATAGCTGACAGGAGGAAGGAGATAGGTACTTGGATTAGGTAGCGATGTAGCGATTGGATTTCAGGGCGAAGCGGTAACGGCGATACTGGACGATGCGGTAATGGAGACATCGAAACAAGCGATGTCGAGACAGGCGAGCACCGCGTTGGAGAATGTAGATGAGCGTGGTGGTGAAGATGTAGAGAGCGTGGCGATGGAGAAAGAGAAGCTAGGATTTTGGAAATAAATTATTATGGAAATGAAGGCGGCTGTAGCAATTAGGGGTGAACTGTAAATGAAAACGAGAAGACTAGGGTTTTGGACTTGGTTTGTCGATTCTGCCAAATGGGCTGATCGGGTACGGTAGTCCAAGACTCCAAAGTTTGGTGTTTAAGAAAACCACATACCATATTATTAATATAAGCTTTGTAATTAATTATTTATGCATCAGAAATTCAAATGGATGTTTTTTAAATATGAATACCACTATTATCATACTCTTATTTGTTAACAATGTTTTCATAATTATTGATCATTTAATAGTAATTATTGATTAATAAATATTAATTACTAGGTCTTTGTCAACTATTATTTACTAAATATAAATAAGTAGATATAAAAATTCATTAAATATAAAATACAATCATTGATTTAAATATAAAATATAAAATTATAATTTATTTAATAATAATCATTGATTATAATTAATTATATATAATAACCTGTATAAGTATCAGTATAACGAAATACTCATTTTGCAACTAACTAAAATAAACATTTAAGGTAATATTTGTAGTTTTTGAATTTTTGAATCCTTTAATATTTTTAAAATTTCCTATTTCTTAAATTTTGAATAATTTATGAATAATCATTTGTTATAGTAAATTATAAATGACTAATGGTGTAGTTTATCATTTTATAACTACAAGTTATAAAGTATTATTTATTAAATAACCAATGTTAATTATTAGTGTTTAATTGTGAATTATTTATAAATTATATATTACTAATTAAATATTAAGTTTTCAAAATTTATTTATTTATTATCAAAAATCAATTGATTATTAATTACTAACTATTTATTTTAATTGATTCACAATTGATTATTAGTTACTAATTAGTTATTATTTAACTTTTACTTATTTCTACTTAGTTATAATCGAGTAGTAATTATTAAAAGCTTATAATGTATATGTTACTAATTATTAATTAATAAGCAATTAACATTAACTATTAAAAATAAATGACTAGTTATTAAATAGTAATTATTTAATAATAATAAATAAATATTATTGATTCCTAAGTTTATTATTAATTATTAATTATTATTAAATATTAATATAATTATTTATTAAATATAGATATTATAAACATGAAGTTTGTAATGGGCATCTATTACAACTAACAAAATAAAAAGTTGTTAAAAATACGTTTATTACAACTTTAGGGAACTGACAGTTGTAAAAAACCATTTATTACAACGGTGCTTTTACCACTGTTGTATAAAACCATTTATTACAACGGTGCTTTTACCACCGTTGTAAAAAACCATTTATTACAACGGTGCTTTTACCACCGTTGTAAAATTAAAGTTGTAATATGGTGTTTTTGTTGTAGTGTAAATAATCATAGAGATGAAACTGTAATAAACATAACCATAATGTGAGGTGTATGACAACAATGCACATAGGTATAACATATCAATGCAGTCGACACAAATTTCATATTAGTTACAAGACCATACAAATTATGGTTAATGATCCTTTCTCTCTTATTGAATTCAATATAATAAACAAGAAGTCAATAAAATTAGAAAATTAATTGCCAAATAAGTAATAACCTATATACAATCACTGGCCTATTTGCAAAGCATGGGTCTTATGCTAGAAATATCCTATGTTCCTCCGGTAAGATCTCAATTAGAAAGATGGATAGGGATACTAGGATAATCAATCCCACAACAATAAACCACAGATGGACCAAAGTCCCCTAGAGAGGAATAAAGCGACAAGATGTAAACCATAATCAAACATTCATTACATCATTGGTATAGCAAAACAGTCCTAAAAAAAAAAAAAAATCTTAATTAGAAGACACATAAATCGATCTACATAGGGCATCCATTGAACAAATACAAGATGAAATGCAGAAAATGGGGACAAGTCCATATTTATATAAAGCACAAGAAAGCTATACTAGTAATATATATGCATTGAAAGCCAACTGCAACATCAGGGACAACAAAATGCAAGTGAGAATAATAATTCCGAGTTGGTTACATCAGGGAGAACCCGATAAGAACAGATATTATTCGAATTTCAAGCAACTCAATCACAAGATGTTACTAATAATCTTAACAGTAACAATACAACTTATTTGTACTATACTCATGATAAAAAGCCGAGCAAAAATGTTCCCTATAAGGAATTAACAATATCAAAGGCTATGATGGGTTTCAAGAAATTATATTTTTAGGTTGCTAGTTTAATTACTTACCAATGATAAGATATCAGGGACATACATTTTTATAAAAATGCAGTAGATACCTAAAAAGACACGCGATAATGGAATAGTCCCTAGGCAAAGGCGAAGTACTTACAACCCGACCTCAAACAACAACAACCAGCTCTGGATAACAACAAGGGGATAGTAATAAAAGCACAAATAACATGTACAAGGACACGACTTTACAACATCCAAACTCCAACTCTATGTCTAGTATCAGTAAGGAAAAATGAGACATAAGATCAACAAAACACACCCACATAATAAGCAAGCTAAAAAGAGCCATAAGAAAACAATAAGAAAATCCTTGCTCAAAAACCCTAGATCAAAATTCGAAATTAGTATAAACTAATACAAATCGAAATCAGTTAAATATCTATAGAATTTGAATATACCTTAATTTCGAACAACGATGAACCCTAGATCTACACGCGAACAGTGATGCCGCCTCCAACCCTGATTGTCGACGTGAACCCCAGATCTGCGTGCGAAACCTAATTGTTGGAGTGAACCACAGATCTGAACTGCAAATAAAAGGAATGTGTTGGAACAGAAATTGCATGGAGAAGGAACCATAAATACAACAGAATGCGATAGAGGTAGAGAAAAGATGAGTGAGTAAAAGGAAAAAGGGTAATTATCAAGCTCAGCCTAGAGGTTTGCAATACTTACGAAATAACTAGAAGTTATAACGGTTTTAAATGTGATTTACATTTATTACCGTTATTATTGTTATAAATTTATCACAGTTATAACTGTGATGAATTTCGCAAAAAAAAAAGTGACAAAAAGGCTTGTTTGGTGTTGTGACGTGATTAAATCTATTATTATTCTATAATAGAAAATAGAATAGATGAAATGATGCTGTGACACACCTGTTTTTTACTTCAAATCTTACGCGGGAGTTTCTTAAAGCCCTTCTCACTTGTTCCTTTCGTGAAAAGGAGTGGATGGTTGATTTCTCCCACTAACTATTGCGCAACTTCCTGCGGTTTCTCTTTCTTTCCCCCAAATCTTCCTTCTAATCAATTTGAGTCCGAATTAACTGGTTTCAAATGATATTTACACCTGCGATTCTGTTGTTGTTTGTTGTTTCCCAGGGTTTTCTTAATCGGGATTTACTTCTCCAACCATTCTATCCACCAATTTTGTGTGTTCTGCGTGCTTCGTCTTCCAACCGTTCTCCTTTCGACGTTTTGACCAGGTACTTTCTTTCCTCCAAATCTTCCTTCTAATCAATTTGAGTCCGAATTAACTGGTTTCAAATGATATTTACACCTGAGATTCTGTTGTTGTTTGTTGTTTCCCAGGGTTTTCTTAATCGGGATTTACTTCTCCAACCATTCTATCCACCAATTTTGTGCGTTCTGCGTGCTTCGTCTTCCAACCGTTCTCCTTTCGACGTTTTGACCAGGTACTCATTTTTTCGTTGTCCCCAATTTTTATTTCATGCATTGACCAGGAAATTTACTACTTTGCTTCCCATTTACGTTCAATGACTGTGTATTCCTCCGGTCTCTGCTCCAGCTGTGCGTAATTGTTGCTTATCCGTGCTTTTGGACTATTGAAAAGTATAAATTACTGTTTGATTTCAACGACTTAACTTTCCTGTGCATGTGTGAGGACAGCGTGAGTCATAATTCATCCTGTCCTCGATGTTCAGATACACACACAGAAGTGCACTCATGATTCTTACAATTTGTTTTAATTTTCCTTTACATAGTTTTCTAATGCACTTGACTTCAGTTAGAAATAACTTTGATGTAACTAGCAGTAGTTGTCAATCTTCATGGATGTATGATTTTTTTTTTTCATGTCAATATTTACGGACTAATTTTGATTCCATTACATATACAAAATGTTCTCAGTTTAGAATACTTGTTTGGTATTGATGACTGCAAATGGATTAAGCATTTTAATTATTACCTTGACACTATGATGATCTTTAATTATTTCTAAACTCGCTTTACTTTTCCAAACTCAGTGACCATTTGTTGTAATCAAAACTCAAGAGCTTATCTTTCAGTATTCTGTACTCCATAACCCCTAACCTAAGCAGGGTATGCTGTCTAAATATTTCGTAAAATTATGTTATTTATGCAATTATTCAGTTGGGGAAGGGAAAAACAAAATTTAAAAACATGACAAAGATATAAATTAGCAGCAATGAAACAATAGATACTTAGATAAGTTATTCTCAACTGATATGATCTTTTTGTTGACTTAATTATAAGAAACTATATTGAATACTATAAATAAATTAGTTTTTTCTCAAATAATAATAATAACAATAACAATAACAATAACTATAACAATAACAATCTTGTAGCGTTGCCGATGTTCTCCAATCGCCTAGGACCTTATATTACATTGAGGCAGCCCTGTTTTTTATTACACGATGTAAAAAGTATACTAGTCAGACTGCATAACCATCTTTATTACAAACTTGGGTTGTTTCTATAATTATACATTAAGCATATGTGATATGTCCGATACCTATTTCAAAATTTATTATTTTGCCTACTATTTCTGCCCTTGAAATTGTACTTTTTATCATTTTTTCTGGATAACTTTATTTTGTTTCGTTTGAGAATGCATAATTTAATTGGAAGACTGACTAGGTTCAGGAATATGGCAACATGAATTGCGATCCCTTTCAAAATATATAAGTTGTAGTATGCTGTGCTAAAACAATCCTAACCCTTATACATGGAAAATGGAGCAGAGAACCAAAGCTGAAACCAGGAGCAACTATCATTAAATTATATGAAACTAGGGATGACCTTTATTTTTAGTTGCAAATAATAAGAGATATGTGAAGTAAATTGGTAGTGGTCCTTTTTTTAGTTGCAAATAATAGAAGACATATGAAGTAAATGGTAATAAGTCTGAGTTAGCATGTTGATTTTTGGATTTGTTAGGATTTTAAGTTTAGCTTTGAACAATAAAAGTAATACAAGCTGCATTTATACTCCTTAGTCCCCTCCGGACTGCTTGAAGCCTGAATTGGGATATACCCAGATGTTCTGTTACTTTACCTATTCCCGCTATAACCATATTTGGCTATGCTTCCTCGAGTTTTTTCGATTTAGGTCATTTTTTTCATCAATAGAATATCTCCAACCAACCTACTTTTGGGGTAATCGACTCCGACAATGGCAGTAGACTTTTATTACAACTGCTAATTTAGGGACAGTAATAATGGAAATGATGGTTAAGCTGTAAACAAAATTTCATCAATTTTCTTCTGTTTCATAAATTAGTGAATTTGGCCAGTTCTCACGTACAACTCCCATTACCTATGCAAATAGTTGCAGGTAAAACAAAAAAGAAATCGACAATTGTGAAAAAAGCTTTTTCAAACAAATTCAAATGGTACTTAGTAACAGTTTACGGAATGTTGATTGTATTTCTCAATGCTTAAATAGCTTCACTGTTGTTGTCTCAGATCATACTTATTTCGTTGAACGATCCATTTATATCTCTTATATGATTGTATAAAATTTTGTTTCAAAAATGACTAAAAAGGTTATTCTTTGCACAAAAGTATCAAGCTATAATTCATAGAACTATTCCATGTTGACAGTTGAAAGATTTTGAATAAAATGTCTTACATCTTGTTATCATTGTCATAACAGAAATGACATGTGAAAATAAAGACATCCAAATATTCTTCACAGTCATCCATACCAGTAAAGTGCGAACAATGGTAGAAGAGTACATGTGGAGACTCTTCTCGGTTTAATGTAACTTTAGTTACTGTTTCTACTGTTATGATGATACCAATAATGTTCGAAGTGAAATTATATTTCTGCAAACATTTTTTATAGAGCCTGTTCTCTTCGTAAACACTTTTTGTCTACTAGAAAAGACTGCTGCATTGAATTTACATATCATCAGTTATATTTATAGGGTATGCATTATAATTTCTTAAGCTGCACCATTATAGCAAAAAGCATTGAAGTTTTAGAATATCCATAATATAATTGAGTTAGATTTAAACTGCCTGTGATCCGCTATTTAAATGCAGCAAATTGGTCCTTTCGAATGGAATAGTTAATATTAAATTTAGACTATTTACAGCACAATTGAATTTGATTCTCTACGTTTATTAAAATGGCGTAGGTAGGCAAGACTTTATTTTTAACTATTCAACAAGAGATTCCTGCTTCTAAAATAGAAGCTAATTTGATAAAACTATAGATTTATTGCTCGCATAAACCTATGTAATGCATACCCTTCACGTTTGTTTGTAAACTGAATATTTATATTAGTGAACTCACATAATTTGTGTATTATTTCTAATTTACTTTCTAATTTGTAAATTATCAAGTTGCAAGAATTGGTAAACTGCGACTTCCTATTTTATCGTTAGTCTTGCAGTCAGAAGAATGGAATACTTATACTTGAAAAAGTAATTATTAAAAGATATAAATAAAATACTAACAGCTGATAACATTGACCTCGTATGAGACTCAACATGCACGTGCCGAATAGGATTTTACAATTATTTTGATAAACATAAATCATATATTCCCAATTCTCTCTAGCTTTTTGATTGTTTGGATGCATTTGTATCTTTTATCTACTGGGTTTCTGACAGTTATGACCTACGCATGAAATTCCATATTATAAGTTTTAGATAAAAGCAGCAGACCAGAAGTAAGGGCACCTTGACTTTTTGAAATATCGAGAGTGCAATTTGCGAAATTTTATAGTTTAGACCTTATATTTGTGTTTTATTTTTGTTTATATTCGACATTTTCTTGGTGAACTCGAACCAAAAAATGTGCAGGCACTATAAACTTTTGTTCACTCTTTCATGCATGACTTTTTATCTTTCTCAAAAAGCCTATAATGTTTAAATTAGTAGCTTAGTAGTTCTTAATTATTTCTCTATAACCTAATATAACAAATCTTTAAACGATGTTATTTTAACGAGTAGTGATAGAATTGCCAAAGTAAATCATGTGTTGGTCCCATGGCAAATAAATGGTATGGAATCACCTTAAGTCTTTTCAACCTTCTTTTCTACTGCTATATATTAAATTCATTATTTTAAAATTCTTATTAATATTCATTATCATATGATCATTATAAGACATTCTACTCATGAATTATAATGTAATGTTCTTTTATTGAAAGTAACAGGTTGCACAGGCAAAGGCAACTTGAGTTTTGGAAATATTGGGAGTACATTTTGTTAAACTGTACGCCTTATGTTTTCTTTTCTGTCATTTTCTTCATTTTGTCTATGGTATAAAAAATTAGCAATGTGGTGAAATGATTGGTATCCTTTAAACTAAAACTGCAAGCTAAAAAATGATGTTGAAAGACTTTCAGTAGCAAAATATAAATCTGTAGAAAAGTGTATATACATATATAATATATATATATACATATATATATATATGTATGTATATATATATACATATATATATATATATATATATATATTAGTTATATTCAAGCATGGTTTATTAATTCAACAAAGGCTGACTTCTCCAAGATTTTTTTTTCTGTTGATTTTCTAATTTTTTTCTTCTTATTTCTCTCCACACTTTATGTTTCATACCACCAATGTGAAGCCTTGGGAACTCTTTCTTCCGATAAATTATTAAATTTTGTTTCAACGGACTTTGGTCCGAGTTATAATTTTATGCTTCAATGTAATATAGTCACCCACTTCAGCCGTTGCATATAAAGGTACATTGCAATAATAATTGCTTTACAAATTAACCTTTTCCATCAACCAACGATTGTAATTTATGTGATCTCGGATTGAGTATTTCAATCCATGCTTACATTCACAATTTGATGCATTCTATTTCTAGATGACGTATTACGAAGATTTTATTGTCAATCCTTCGTATCTTGATTTTTTTTTCTTAGTTCAATAACAAGTTAATGATTTCAAAATCATGGACCTAGTTTATCAATTGGTCCAACTTGATACTCATAAGATCTTATTTTTTTTCTAGCTTGATTCCCAAAGGTTCTCAGTTGATGTAATCTTGTTTCCTTATCTATCACGGGTTGAGTGAAAGTTCTTTGGAATTCAGACATAGTAGTTTTCTTCTATTGAAAATTTCTTCTTTGCTACAGTTAAATTTAATATTTCTATTTTATTTTTCTTCACTGTTGTATTCTACAGACTTTTGGATGCTTGAAGCCTTCCCATCTTGGATGCTCAAGCTTATGCCGATGTCGTACTAGCCACTCGAGATTAGTCTTTTAGAGGTCATTATTCCTCAACTTACCTGGCTTCTTACAGTTAACAATTGACAATTGCTGCTTCTTACATGTGGATCTTCGAAAGCTTTTAGGTATTTCAGATATCTTTCCTTGCTCATTTTTAATCTATTAAAGTGTCACATATTTGTATAGCACCCTCATTCAATTCTTCATTCCCCTTGAGACAAACACAACTTCATGTAAGAATCTGAAGTTACATTACATGTTTGATTAGCTTATGTCTTAAGTAGCCACAAATTCAACAAGTTGTGCTGTTTTTTTCTTCATTGTTTAAGTCTTCAGTCGGTAAATACAATAATAGATTTTAGATGTGCAGGTCTGGAGTGTATACTAGCGAAGTTTTGATTAGTGTGATCGCCTGTATTTATGGTTATGTCGTTGCAATGTAGTTGTACGCATGAACCTGCAAAATGGGATAATTTGAAGATCTTTTGAACAATATGTTTACTTACCTTTATGCCATGTTCATATTTGCCATCAGAGGACTAAGTGCTTCAATGAAATAAATAGTGGACTGAGTGTTATTTGTGTTCCAAACCACTATCTCATACTTAAGTCAATCGTCATGATGCAAACTATGGTGCCATTGTATCTAATCCTCCGTTCAGTTGGTATCTATGTTTGTCTCAAGAATAATTTATGTGATGCATTAGAAATGGCATCAATCCGAAAGAACAAAAGAAGCTGTTCCAGAGAAGCCTATCCTTGGTCGATTCGTCTCCTCCTATTTCAAAATCAAAATTATAAGATCTGATTTTATTTTATTATTTTAATTATCTGTTAGGTTTACTGTGGTCAGTAATGAATGTAAAGGATGATTTACAACTAGATTGAATTACCAAATGTTGGAGAATTAGTCCTGTTCAATGCTTGAACGAAGCTGTCAATTTCGGCTGAGAATTATCCCTAAGCCAATCTTAGTACAAAATTTTTCAGTCGCGCAATGTTTCTAATTTTAAATTTTACAGTCAAATGGACTTAACATATAATGGAAAGAATTGTTCTGTCTGGGACGTTTATGTTGCAGGTTGCGATTACTTGCCGGTGAGAAGAATCTGTGGCTTATTCGGGTAATTTTCAACTAGATTTTACAATATGTTGCATAACAGATTGCCTGAAGTGATTTTGATAAGCTACCACCAGTCCGTTTCTTCTTCACACCCTTCAGCCGTCCCCTTCTCCCATGATTTCAGCCATTAACAAATTACCCATTCAATGTATTAACCAATTGATTCATTAACCAGTACCATAGATTTGCAGTATGATTTAACGTAGCAATAGTTTTCTGATTCCCATTTTTTCTTCACCAATTGATTCTGATTACTACAAGCTGTGGCAATAGTTCTCATTCCATAGGTCCAACAACCATTCATTTTATCTACTCAAACGTATAAAGATTGGTTCAGTTTTTTCGACTGTGCAATCTTTATTTTCTAAAACATCGTTCAGTCAACTAAGTCTACTTGATTTTAGTCTCTATTTAATCAGTTCATAAAATTTAGCCCATGATTTGTATGGTTTATAAAGAGCGTATTTTGAACTTTGATTTCTACTTCTTTCATCATTTTGTTTTTGCTGAAATCCATTTGCTTACAAATCGTAGTGCAAATATGTTATTATTCCCAGGGAACAATGCCACTTTTGGCATTTTGATTGGTGATGATGTTAAAAACAATTTTCCTTTTAAAATTAGTACAACTATATATTGTACATTAGTAAGTTATCCGAACTGATAATGTAATCTATGTTACAAGAGTTGATATTGCACAAACCATTTGTTATTGCTTAATTTGCACAAATCCATTTGCCTTTTCAATGTTTACTCCCACTTGGTTGTTCGCTATGTTTATTGTCTCTTTTAAATATATCTAATTATTTCAACTGGAAGCAAATTGTGTAGTATTTATGAATGTAACCATTTTCAGACTCATCTCTGGAAGATGCATTTTTCAATGCTATAAATGCTGATGATTTTTTTTAATCATATCTCGCACTTTATAAATACAAGTCAGTGAATTTTGGATTCCATTTGATCAATTATTATTGGTTACCTTTCAATGCATCTTAACTTATACGAAGCTCTACTACTACCTTCCAGTATGAAGTGAAAAGGTATGGAAATATGGGAACTACTGATATTTTTATCCAGTATTTTAATTATCCTATTTTCCTTCTTTAATCGCACTACTGATGTTTTAATCAAGTATTTAAATTATTAACTCAGTTCAAATTTGAACTACAATCTGGCAGGTGCAATAACAATTAGGCATTCAAATTGGAATCGTTATTTCATAAAGAATGTATTCATCAAATTGGCGAAATGGCTGGTGTTGGGCGTTCAGACAGCCTCAACACGAACATTGATAACCAAAATGTTGGTAACATTACTTCAACTCAAATGGCTTAAGGGAGAAGATTAGGGCATAATCCGCATAGACAGTCCCCAGAAGATGCATCAAGTGTAACTCCTGCTGAAAGTAAGCCAATGAAAAATGGGTTACAATAAAGCAAAATGGTTTCCTTACTCATCCACATAAAGGCAGTCCTATGTCAGAACCACAATCTGGTAAGAAAAATCTAGGAAGAGTAAAAAGAAAATAGGAGTGTGGAAATAGCAATTGTAGAAGAAGAAATTAGAAAAAAAAGAAATCATAAGAGAAACCTTGAGTATCTTGGGTATAACACTGAATGAGACCCGTCATCTCTAAACGCTTGGATACAGCTACAGAAGTGCATTAAATGAGATTGTAAAGCATACCATATCTTCACCTGGAGCTACCTCAAATGAAGGATTAAATGCCTATAAGTTCCTGTGGTTGATGGCAAGATCGGGAAAAGCACAGTGATGCATTCTGCGCAATGGGAGCAACACGTTGTACGCATTTACAAGATTGGTATAATGATCAGTTGTAAATGTTTGAGCTTATAATCTGATTCTTTGGCTTTTCAGTTGTACTATTTGTGGCATTAAATATTGCAGTTTTGACCTTAGTAAACTTTTTCCTCACTTAATACTTTGACTGAGGAATTGAAAAACATATTTTCCTGAAATCTCATACTTTTCAACTGGTAATTTCTATGCTTTGATATTTCTCGTGATAGCTAATAAAACCAATTGCATTAATCACCAGTTAATGTGATGCGTTTTCTTCTTCAAAAACACAGTATTAGCCTCATCATTTTGGCATTTGTAGTATATTTGTTGATGAGTTTGTGTTCAATGATTGGATATTTTTTTTGTAACAAATCCAGAAATTTGATTTAGTTTTGGGACAACTTAGCCATATATTTGTTTGAACTTCATAACGCTTAGTAGATAAGTTTGTTCTTATCTTTAAACATTTGTGTTTATCTCATTACAATTTCTACTCTATATTACCACCCATTTCAATAAATGCTTGCTTTTCGTAGTTATTTGTCCTCGCAAACTGATCGATTGAAAGTTTACCATACTTGCATGATTTTCAACTTTTCTAACATCATAAACAGAAATTACGATGAACAAACTGCTAATAAACTGGAGAAAAAAAAAAACAACTGATACCAATACAACATGTTCTTAATACCATCGTGCACTGCCATAATATCCTCTCCAAAAACCTGGGTGTTGCTAAGATGAAACGAATTTGTAGACACGGTGAAATCCACAATGAATATAGATTTTGTTAATACCATAGAGAAAATATACACATGTTTTTTGGTATAATTTTATATAATCAAATGGAGATGGTATTAATAAAAGGAAATGATTAGTATTGGATATACCATCGTGTAAAAGCTGGTATGAAAGTCATCATTGAAATGCTGGTACGTCAAAATTCAAATGCTTAAGATGGCTTCAATGATGACTTTCATAAACATATCTTACAGCAACATTATAAGATCCAACATATAAGATTCAAATTCTACTTGAAAGTTTATCAATGTGATACTCACACATCCTGATACTCTGAGTTTTGGGACTAATGGATGCAATTAGTGCGGCATCTCATGTATCATTTGTAAATTACAGCGAGTTTTTTTATAGGATGATCCATCAAATTTAACCCAACAAAGTATCACGACAAATGATTCATGAAGGATGTTTGAACAACTCGAATTATCATTTCTTCATTTCACTTTAGCCACCCAACCATCTTTGCAATGTAGACATCGCCATGTACCAATTTTACACTAGAGTTTGTACGCTAAAATTGCAATTTGGGTCCAAGAGAAATACGCATTAGGTATAATTAAACAGGTATCAATTGAATTGATAATTTTGTATATTTTATTAATTACTTCCCTTCCGTTGAAAAGATAACTCAGTAGAGTTTACATTATTGATAGTTTACAGTGGAGAACCTATTTGTGTGGTACATTTTTTGAAAAACGCTTACAAATTAGTGTTATAATGGAGTCATATTTGACAATTTTACTAAGAAACAATAAAAATCAACAATCGAATGCAAATAAAAGTTAAACTATGCATATGATTGACAATACAACATGATATTTCAAACTGAGGCTACATGGATTCAAAAGAAAACAATGAAACAAAAATGATACGATAGAAGTAGTTAGCGTATTAAGTACTAACCCAATTTGTTACTCTACGGTGACATTGGTAGTTGATGATATATCTGTTTATTACGTCATTATTATTCATTTGGTTAGCGTTGCCTGTTTATTCATCAGACATTTGCGTTTGGACTGACTATGCTTAAAGACGCTTCAAATAATAAACTTTATGTACAATAAAATATTATTCCTTATCTGCATGATTACCTAATTAATGTATGAAATAAATGTAGGCTTGATTGATAGAATTTTATTCTTCTACCATTATATCTCATGTTCACACGTGTCTAATATGCATATTTTGAAACTTCATGTTACACATAAGTGAAAAAGCTACACTTGTCGTGCTAAATAGAAAGTAATGCATACAAAGTACGAAATAATTGCATTTGCACTTGCATACTTTAATAGACAATTGATCTACTTTCTTCTATAGCATAGATTCGCCTACCTTCAAAATTAGCAAATCTAACAACTGTTGACATACCACTATAAGCAAAACTCACCAGCATAATTTGTACATCGATAATAGAATGTTCCTGCTATGCGTACGAAAAGCGGCTATGTACGTGATTCTTAACAACAATCACCTACAACTTCTCCTAATAACAACGAAACACTTACGATAATGCTTCTGCTTCCAACACCATGCTTTTCATTCAACGATACCTAACACTCACCATGTTTGAAGCACGGGTTACAATCTAGTAATTACTTAATTCTTCCACTTGGTGATGATGATGATACACAAAAATATTTTTCTTTGAGAATAAGAACGCTTTCCCCTTTCCTTTAATTGCTTGTAAAATTTTAAACTTTTCCCTTTCCAGTTATTACAAGATTTGGCACAGTTCTTTATATATCATTTTAGCGATTCCCCTATGGAATAATAATCACATATGAAACCTAATGTACATTATATCTTCGTCAAAGAGAGAGAGAAAATAAACCAAATAAAGAATATTAAGAAACAAGCACATAACATCAATATTGACAGAACATAAACCACAATTTTATTATAGGATACTTCTCTTCCCTACAAAATAACACTACTTAGCAATAAACAAGATCACATGCCATGACCATTTAGGGATCAAAGGCTAAAATCAACAGCACTTTTTATCACAACAATTTGGAGTTGGCACAGTAATACATTCGAAAAAACAGTTAAAGACACCACAGCTCTTGTGACAACACTGGTAGCACTTTCCAAAGTCTGCAATGCTCCCACCAACCAAACAAAATAACATTATAGCATATAACATGATAACATTCAAATTTCCTTTGCTAGTAGCCATGTATTTTGATATTCTTACAACAGGTTTCCTTCACTTGATTTTATGAAGTTTGCTACACTTATTTATAGGGCAGAAGAATGCAGTACAAGGCTTTTAGAAGGAAGGAAATAATTCCTTTTAAAATAACTCTCCTAAAACAAAAGGAATTTCTTTCTAATTAATGTCTCCATGATATATGCTTTTATTACAATAAACGTTATTAACTTTCTATCATCATAATGCTTTACCATTTATAATATTTCATTCATATTTTCTATTTTATGTTTTCCTAGTTTATGTCTCCACTGTGTCATAATATTTAAATATAGGAAAAATGACTAATTTTGGGAAAAAATATTTTTGGTCATTTTTTCAAATCAAACCTTCTTTACCATATATAAAAGATTATTTGTTGTATAGGATTAAAATTTGGATCTTCATTTCAGCAATGGGAAAAATTACAGCAATAACTTTTCTTGCGAATGTGACACCCTTTGTGCATAAAGGAAAGATATAGCTTGCTTTTATATATACCAAAAATAAATATTTTTCCTATATATGCCATTTAAGTTTACGACTAATGGATTTAATATTCTCTTGTTTGTCCAACGTTAATTATGGTGTATTGGTTAAATGTATCAAGAAAGATACAAATTATGCTGAGGTGGTACGTGCATTAATTAATTTCACAAATTCATGAAAATGTTGGAGTCGCATATGTGTGAGAATTAAGGGTGTGAAGACGCAGGTTCTTGACACCAAAAGGGTTTAAGAAAAGTAGCATGTAAAGCTGAAATAGTTGGAATACTTTTGCATTTTCCCTAAAAACATGAATATTTATTGGTTACAAAATTAATGATGACTTATTATCTTCCTTTTTTTATTACTTGTTATCCTAGTGAACGTTGACTGTAATATTGAATAAATTTATGCTGAATAAGGATTTTGAACATAAGATGTCGACTAACAATTTAGAAAAATGTTAAGGTGGGTAAATTACAAACATATCTCCTCCCTTTTAATTGTGTAAGTACAATTTACTTAACAATCCTGGGTTTTAGTCGATTAATATTGGAACATTTAAATTGTTTTAAATGTTGAATTGTAAAAAAAATGATTTTTTATATGGAATTTATTAACTAAATATAGGAAATACGATTTAATTTTGAATATATCAAATTATCGTAATACGAAAATGAGAATAATTGAATACAAAGTAAAAAGTGAATCTAGACAATTATATATATATATATATATATATATATATATATATATATATGTGTGTGTGTGTGTGTGTGTGTGTGTGTGTATGTGTGTGTGTGTGTGTGTGTGTGGTACGCTCCAGGGCACCCCTTTTCTTAGCACCCCTTTTGCACCTCAACCAGGGCCAAGTATTTATAGTTAAATAAGTTAGTGGAGGGAGGGAGAATTAGTGGGAGGAGAGAGAAACTTGGATATGTGGTGGAAATTAAGGGCTAAAGGGGTGCTGCACTATTTGAGAGAAAAAATGAATATTAAAATCGTAATGTCTAGCTGGAATTCGGAGGGAATTTCACGTGCAATATAAGAGGTGTATCGATTTAATTTAATTTTGAATTAGAATGATGATAATAATTTATTTTTGATGAACTTGATTATTTTGAAATCATTTTATATTTTATCGATTTAATTTAATACCTGAAAATAGCCATTTTCCAAACAACATTGGATTTCAACAAAATCAATTTTATTAAATTAGAAATAGCTAATTATTGCTAGATTTCAAGTTTTGTGTCAATCGAAGTTGTTATGTGAGCATACGCAATTTAAACGTGCATCGACTAACGATTTGAAATTTAAAATAGAGTAGTTTTTGCAAATGAACTCGAAATTTGATTGAATCAACTTCATTGGGTTTGGAATGTCAAACTATTATAAAATCGATTGTACGGAATAAAAAAAACATTCAAATGCAAAAATATACGTGAATATAATGAAATATAAAATTAAGATATCTCTTATATTTATCCTAATCTCCTATCCCCTCATTTCTAATTCGCGTTCACACTAAGAAAAACAAAGTCGCAAATAATTCGTTCTCTTCAAAAAAAATAAAAAAAAATGAAAAATTATAGTATGAAATTCTCCGCGGAATCAAACAATTCTTGATTCGTTGAGTTCGTATGTTAGAGAGCTTCAAGCTGATATTCAAGATTTTGGGTTCGGTCGTTTTTTTGTCGCTCGGAATTGTATAGTGTGGAGTTAGGGCATGCAATTTTTGGGGGCAAACGGTCGTCGATTGGAGGATTGGAGTGTGAATTTGAGTGTGTAATGGAGTCTTAACACCTTATGTTGATTTTTGGTGGGAATTGGTTAAAAGACATGTCGCTGCCTCCCTATAGCAGCTTCGATGGCCAAGGACGCGATGAAATGGGATGTTCGAGTTCTTCTTCGAGGTGATGGAGTGGAAAGGGAAAAAGTGACGTTCGACTTTATGGTGGCAGCGAAGTCGCGATGCTCAAGAGGGGTCCTGCTTGGTCTGATGATGATGAGTTATATGGACGATTAAATTCAATGTGAGTAAATTCACTATTTCTGGTTCGTTTATATTTTTATAAATAAATTTTAATTCAGTATATAATATTTGTGTGTTGTTTGTTGGTTGTTTGAATCGATCGATAATATTATTATCAATCGTTTGCTATTATATATATATATATGTATATACATATATATATATATATGTATGTATGTTATATATATTTTTGGTAGTTGGATATTCTCGCATATTTTAGCGGATGAGACCCTATGTGCCTTGCATAATAGCGGATGAACCTTTATACCGCTATATCCCGCCTTGAAGCGAAATTGATATTATTTATGTAATAAATAATCAGTGATAAATTATTGTGTATTTTGGATGCTTGTATAACATTGCCCCTATATTGGTATTTAAATACCATTATATATATATATACACACACACACACACACATACATACATATTCGAATGTAAAATGAATTTGAGATATATAAAAGAATTTAGGAAAATTATTTTTCCAAATGGAAGTTGAATTTCAAATGGGCTTAGAAATATAACCTTGTTCTTAATAGATAAAAACAAGGAGTTAAATGATGTTTATAAATGAGATGATTAATTATCATTGGATAATTTGGGCATATAAATTCTATTGTGAATTTAAAAAGGAATTTGAAATCGTTTCAAAGGGAAATGATGAATTTTATTCCGAAGTTCAAAATGTAAATGGAATAAAGATAAATCCAAAAGAATTTATAACTGGAATTCAATTATGTCGAATTTTATAAAAATGATTTATTTTCAGATATCTGAATTTTATGTAGTCGAAACTATAATTTAAAATTTAAATGTTTTAAGAAGCAAATATTGCAATATTTAAAGTATGAAGATAAATTTTATATTCTTTATATATTTAAGTTTTGTAATAATATAATATTATCTTAAAGTGAAAGTAATAAAAGAGATAGGGTTTGTAAAAATAAAAGGTACTTTTAAGTATTATGAAGATTATGGCTTTTGAAATATTTTAAAAAGGGAAATGTTGAACATTTAGTTAAATGGAAAGTATAAACAAACAAATAGTTTTATAAGTAAGGTTTATAATTATAGATAAACTTACAATTGGAATTTGACGAGTGAATTTATATTGGTTTTGAACCAATCTATCTATTCTATCTTCTATATAATAATTACCACTAATCTTACCTTTGGTTTGACCTTGAAATACCGAAATTGCCCTCACTTTTTAAATATCACCTAATGATCACTACTTTTGGCTGTGTATGATTATTTCCCTAAAACTTTACATGCAACCTTTCATAAATAATTTGACCGTATAAACATTTAATTATCTGATATGTACTTTACTGGATAGGATAATCTAGATTTCTATTCCATCACATATGCACCAAAAAAAATAAACTACTTTTTTATGAACGAACTAAGTATGGATGGTTTCTTTTCTGTCCATAATAATCTATTTATTTACCATATTAGGTGAATATTTTATATTTTAATTCTTATTATAGCTACAAAGATTCAAATGGAATTGTCTAAGACATGGTATATGATTTGAGTAATATATTGTATTACTACCATAGTTGAAATTTTTCCAAATTCATGATTGAAAATTATATTAAAAAATATATCTATTAGTTTGCACGGTTGAAATCTATTTTTGTTATTTTCTTTTTAAATTTTCAATTGTAGAATAGACAAACAACTTTTTGATCATATATTCCATAAGGGAATGAATCTTACTTTTTACAATGCTATTTTTTCTAATTTATAGATGTATGTGTGTCATGATGAGATTTTAGAAAGAAATAAATTGATTTTGTCTAGGTTACCTTACGATTAACTTTTTCCATAAAGGAAATACTATTTGCAATATGATTTTTCTAATTGCCTTAGATGTTGCAATGGATTTTTATTAGCTATATCTTAACATATATGCAGATTCAATTTATTCGTAATGTACGCTGATAATTTACTTATTACTGTTGTTTTCTTGCGCTTTCTATTTTCGTTTAGTGGTTTTATTTTATGAGTTTGGCTTATATAGTATATATGTTATTTTTTTAATTTTTTTATATAATAAAAAGATGCCTTTTAAATTTGTACAATATTAACATTTTTTTTTATAGATATTCATACGTATGGCAAGATTGAATTTTTTACAAAAGTTAATTAACTATGTATAATTTACATACTGATTGATTTATTCATAAGTACATTAAATATGTATTGCTTAGGCAATGATTTGGAATTCTATTACAATTTTGTCTTTTTTTTTATGTGTCATTTTTAATTTTATTTTCTTGTGTTGATATGGTAGGTGATAAATTTTTGGACTACAAATAGCAAGAGTTCTAAATTTAGAAATCAATGACCCTAATATAGGTGGTGATAAAAAAAATATTTATATGAAATTAGCACAAATAAGAGAAAATTATGGGTGACATAATTGATTTGCACTGATATGTCATAGTTAACTGCCATGAAATGACTATTACAGGTGATGTATCTTACACTGGAACAACTGCCAAAATTAACTGCCATAATTTTGTAATGGCTTATCCAGTGTAATTATTTATCTGCCACAATTTTGTACTAATATGGTATATAATTTATGGAAGATGAAATTTCTATGTAAAATGGATATTTTCCATGTTTAATTTTCACTGAAGAATGTGTACCATAAATAATCAGTGTAACTTTTATTTCGTGCATAGTTATTGTTTTTCAGACATGTATATTTTTAATTTTTATTTCTTAGACCTGCTCATAATAATCATGCATAATTTTATTCCCCTTTTTCTTTTCTTTCACCAATACAAAATTATAATTATAAGAATATCCATTTGTTTTCATTTCTAAGTGTCCTAAAATTATTTTACATACTAAAAACATTTCTTTTTACAAGTTTTATTCATGAAACAGACAAAATTAGGGTGGGTTTTTATATGTTTTAGTTTGCAACCGTGTTAAAAATAGTCAATTCATTGAATTTCTATTATCATCATTGTCGTATTCCTTCATCCATTTAGGAGCACTAAAGAACTTAATTATCAATTATGCTAATTTCAATTTTTTAAGCAGTAAGTTAGATTGTTGTGCTCTTGATTGATTCCTACAAGCTTCCCAATAAACTATAGGCCTTTTTTTTACATGTAATATGATGGTTTTTTTTGTTCAGGAAAATGGCTACTGTAATATTATTAAGTGTGGTGCTAAGGGCATCCCAATATACTCTTCCTAATACCACAATTAAAAAAAATAAAACTCATTAAATTTTGTATGCTTCCTAATACCACGGTACTTTTCCATTCTAATCTCTCGTTCAACCATTATTTGCTGAATAAATCATGTAGTAAGCCATAATCTGAAAACCAAAATTAAGAATATCGATGTCTACTTCATCTTTCCTGCGGTACAATTAAAATTATTACCGTTTGAAGCACTAATATTTTACTTCTTCTTCTAGTTTGCTTAATTCAAACCTTATTCATGGCTTTCGTATATTTAGGCATGCATTCTTCTTTCTCGTCATTGTTACGGTGTCATTATCGTTGATCGATCGGTTGAAGAACTAGAATTTCAGAATGTAATGAAAGAGGAACGAATAAGAGAAAAGTGGGAAATAAGGAAACAATGGTGTGGTAGCCTCCATTTTTTACATATGGTATTAGGAAGAGTGTAATGATAATTCTTGTGGTATATTTTAGTAGCGATATTAGGAAGAGTTCTGGGGTTCCCTTAGCACCACATAATTTGGAGTGGTTGGAAGAATTATGACTAAAGAAAAATGACATAAAGTAAGCAACAAAAAATGGAATGGTTGGATGAGCACAAAGTTAACGTTTCTTTTATGCATTAGCTGCTAAAATGATAGATATTATATTGCTTTATATTCCATACTTCATTCTTTAATTACTTAATTTATCACCAAAATTAAGAATATCGATGTCTACTTCATCTTTCCTGCGGTACAATTAAAATTATTACCATTTGAAGCACTAATATTTTACTTCTTCTTCTAGTTTGCTTAATTCAAACCTTATTCATGGCTTTCGTATATTTAGGCATGCATTCTTCTTTCTCGTCATTGTTACGGCGTCATTATCGTTGATCGATCGGTTGAAGAACTAGAATTTCAGAATGGAATGAAAGAGGAACGAATAAGAGAAAAGTGGGAAATAAGGAAACAATGGTGTGGTAGCCCCCATTTTTTACATATGGTTTTAGGAAGAGTGTAATGATAATTCTTGTGGTATATTTTAGTAGCGATATTAGGAAGAGTATTCTGGGGTGCCCTTAGCACCACATAATTTGGAGTGGTTGGAAGAATTATGACTAAAGCAAAATGACATAAAGTAAGCAACAAAAAATGGAATGGTTGGATGAGCACAAAGTTAACGTTTCTTTTATGCATTAGCTGCTAAAATGATAGATATTATATTGCTTCGTATTCCATACTTCATTCTTTAATTACTTAATTTATCACCAAAATTAAGATCATGATTCATAACAATTTGTTTCGGTTTCAGAAATTCATCATCATGGCAAATTTGAGTGGTGCTTACTTTTTTTTTTTGAGTAGGACGGAAGTGTAGCGCGAGACTACACAGCCGATTAAGCATGATATTAATATATATAAACCAGTTGACAAGCCTAACTGGTGGCTAATAGTTTGAGAGAGAGATAGTAACACACAATCTCCCAACGTTTGAATGTTTACAGCTAATACAAAACAGCACAACAGAGACTTAAAGCAATACCATATACATGTACAAGCCAAAATAAGAAACCACTTAAGAAATTATTAAACCATGCAGACATAACCAAGTTAATGCAGATCTGGACTCGAGTCTTTTTGATTTGAACCCACAGATTCAGTTGGACTATTAGTCACTGATAGAGCGAGCATAAATCTAGCCGAGGAAGATTGACCTGTCCATGATTGAAAGTAGTAAATAATAAGTCTGCATAATCCTTCAAAAAGCTTCAGTGGTTTGTTAAATACAACTGCATTTCTCTCTTTCATATAAACCAAGAGTATATTGACAAAAAGGAATCTAATGCAACATTAACAACACTATTTTGCCGGTAGTCGAACACAGATGATATGTTGGGAATAAATCAAAGCAGATAAATGCTAGTGGCAGCAAGAATTGGAAATGAGAACTCGCAATCAAAGAACAAATAATGAATTGATTCCACATGACTTGAACAAAAAGCACAATGAGGATCAACAATTAGATTAAGCCTGCGTAACTTTTCTCTGGTATTAATCTTACCATGAATAAGCCACCAATTAAAGAAGAGAACCTTTGGAGGAAGACGAATTTTTCATAATCTTGAAAATGAAAAAGATCTTCCAGAAAAATTAATATAATAATACACAGAAGCAACTAAAAAACCATTTCTTGGTGATAAAGCCCAAACATAACTATTAGGAATATGAGAAATCTGGGTTTGAAAGATCAGACTTGAGGCATCAAGGAGATTATCGAGAACATGAACATCAAATATAGATGAAGGACAAAGAGAAGAAGGGCCATTATGAATCAAATTCACCATAGAAGAGCTCACATTAGAAATCAGAGGGAAGAGAGAAGGGAAAACATGAGATAGAGGGAGTTGGCCATGCCATATATCATGCCAGAATATACAAGTTTCATCATTACCCAGACTTACATGAAACAAAATTTTAATACGAGGAATACATGGAATTACACCAGACCAGACTGGAGAAGGCTTAACAGTGGGGAGAAAGTGCAAAACAAGATGAGAATTGCTAGAATAATATAGAGAAAGAATCCAGTCCTTCCATATGAAAGAGACTGGAGATACAATGCGCCATAACCATTTTGATAGAAGAGCCAGACTGAAATTAAAGAGATTAACTATACCCAAGCCTCCCTAATCAACATGTAAACACACAGTTTGCCAATTAACCAATTTTTTAACTTTGTTCCCATTCCATAGGAAAACACTTCTAATTGAATCAATTTTCGAAATTACCCATTTAGGGAGTTTATGAAAAGACATCCAATATGTTGGCAAAGCAGATAGTATAGCTTTTACCAACACTAAACGACCAGCTGAGGAAAGGGAATTAGCCTTCCACGAGGATAACCTGTTTTCAATCTTATGAATGAGTAGCAACCAATCCGATCTATGAAGCTTTATAGGCCTTAGAGGAATTCCCAAATAAAGTATTGGGAAATTATGAATGGGACAGTTAAGGATAGAAGAGATGGACGGACCCAAATGATCAGCTTTTCCTAACATTATAATTGAACTTTTCGAAAAATTGATGGAAAGACCGGATATAAGCTCGAACACATATAGCACCACTGTAAGATAGTGAATATGGTCAGGAGAAGAAAAAATGATTGTATCGTCAGCAAATTAAAGGTTAGAGATTGCAAGAGATGCATTAGGAAGATGAATTCCATCAAAATAGTTATTTGCAATCACTCTCTTTACCATTTGATTGAATACATCTGCAATTAACACAAAAATAAGAGGAGATAGTGGATTTCTCGGCCGAAGCCCTTTATTGGATTTGATTAAACTCCCAATGCTTCTATTGATAGAAATGGATGAGTGACTTGTCTTAAGAATACAATCAATCCAATTACACCATCGCTGAGAAGATCCCCTATGTCTAAACATTTTTAAAATAAATTCCCAATTAACAGAGTCAAAAGCTTTAGAGAAGTCTAATTTGAGGAGGACACCAGGTGTAGCAGTATTGTGACAATAAGAAATTACCTCCTGAGTAGCTGCAATACAATCGAGAATGCAACGTCCTTGAATGAAAGCTGATTGTTCAGCACCAATAAGGTCAAAAATCACAGATTGAAGACGATTAGCAAGGGATTTGGTGATAATTTTGAAAGTGGTATTAAGCAAGCTAATGGGACGAAAATCAGAGAGAGAGAGAGAGAGAGAGAGAGTTAGCACCAGAAAATTTGGGAAGAAGAACAATGTTAGCGTAATTTAGATGAAAAATAGGGCTAGGGTTATCATAAAATTCATTACACATGGCCATGATATCATTTTTCATAATGTCCTAGAAAGATTTAAAGAACGAAGGCCCAAAACCATCTGGGCTAGGGGCTTTATCATCGTTCATTTCATTTAAAGCAGCCCATATTTCATTTTTAGAAAATGGGTAGTCAATAGAAATGGCAACAGGAAAACGGTAAAGCAAATTTCAATCAATAACTGGAATGGCAGAGGACGAGCAACCAATAATGGAGCGATAAAAATTAGAGAAGAGGTGAAGAATATCATCTTGATTTGAATACAACTTTCCTTCATGAGAGATTTCTAGAATGCAAGTTGCTCGTCTCCTACCATTTGCAATTCTATGAAAGTAAGATGTATTTGTATCCCCTTCATCAATCCATTTAGCTTTGGATCTTTGTCTCCAACCAATTTCTTCTTGCTTGAACAGTCTATATAATTCAGATTCAAGGTTCTTCAATGTGCTATATTCCTCATCATTTAAAGGACGAGATTTCTCCAAAATATTGAGATTCAATATGACATCTTGGATATTAGAAATTCGAGAGTGAATTGATCCCCAAAGAGATTTGGCCTAAGGTTTAATCAATTTTCTCAATGATCTCAATTTTAGAACGATTTTGTGGGTAGCTGATTGAGATTGAATAGGATGCTCCCAAACTGTTTTTATAAATTCCTTAAAGGATGGTTCAAGTAACCATAAACGCTCGAATCTAAATGGATGCTTAAAATTAGAGAGCGAACCCGAATCAAGAATAATTGGGCAATGATCAAAAATGATAGAGGCAAGGCCAGAAACAGATGATAGAGGATGGAGCTATTCCCAAGATGAATTAAAAAGAAATCAGTCAAGCTTAGCTAAAGAAGGATTCAATCTGTGACTTGACCAAGTGAAGGAATGATTAAAAATAGGGGGTCAATAAGGCAACAATAAAAAATGAATGAATTGAAAGCATCAGTGTCAATTGAAATGATTCCAGATTTTCTCTCATAAACATTTCTAATGGTATTGAAATCACCCCCTATTACCCAAGGTCCATGAAAACAATTAGCCATATGTTTACAATGATCCCAAAGACTTATTCTTTCATGAGCATCTTGCGGACCATAAATATTAGAAAAGAAACAAATGGTGTTAGAGGCAATATGATTAAGAGCTACATGCAGAGCAAATTGATTGGAAAAGGTTTGATGCAAAACCACACAGATTCATTCCAAGCAGTAAAAAGGCCGCCTCTAGTTTCAAATGCATTAACATAAGCCCACTCATACAACGAGGATCCACTAATCAATATAAAGTGATAATTTGATGAATTAGAAAGTTTAGTTTCTTGGAGAAAAAGTACATCTAGATTAAAAAGGCCATACATCAATCTAAAGTGATAATTTGATGAATCAATCTAAAATGGTGCTTACTTTTATAAAGAATGACCGTATTATAGACATTCGGATGATTCATTTGGGTCTTCTTTAGATGTTATGCACTATGTTGCTATTGTTGTATGTCAAAAGGTTATCCAACAAGGCAAATAGAATTTCAGGAGGGATTTTTTTTCTTAATTTATGTATTTCGGCGGTGACCTTAGATTCGTAATAAATTAGTATTTAGTTTGCAAATATAAGAAAATAATTTGACTAGCTGGATATAATTTATTTTATTATTAGATGGCAAGCTGTTAAGATTGTTTTAGATGATGAATCAGATGACCATTTAAGTTATTTTATTTACTTTTTGCATATAGCTCTGGAAGGTGTCATTGTCATACTCATTATCACTACATGTCTCCTTATTCATGTTCTTTCTTTTGTTAGTGTTTAATTTGTTTTTCGATATGTAGGTAATTAAGGTTTGATTAAATAGGGACATGGCAATTTATGTGATCTGATGGAACCAGTATATTTCATAGCACATATAAGAGGTATGCCACCATCAATACTCACTATAATTTTATTCTCATTTTGTAGGCATTGTTTTCTATTTTTATCTAATATGTAGGATAAACATCTACCTTGCATATATTTTGCATCACACTCTCATTTTGAAATTATCAACAAATATAATGGGAAATAATTATATTATGTTTTAGGCTGGTGCAAGTTAATACCTATAGTTGACGAAGTTGATAAAGTCGGCCAGAAGGAAGCTTATAGTACGTGACAGTTGTAGAAACGATAGCTGAGATATAAATTATGGAATAATCATTGCCTTGAGAGGTAAGAATAAAAAATAATAGAGAACTGCTTTTCATTCAAAAGACCATACAAATGCCTTAAGAAGTAGAAGCAAGTACATAGTAGAAGTTGTTAAATTCTTTCGTGGGGTAATATATGTGATAGCATGATTTGTACCTAAACTGTACAATGTTCCAAATTGTGGTATATGTTTCTTTTGAATTAAGAGAGAAAACATTACTACAAGGCTACATGAAATTATAGAATCAGGCATATCTTCATTGTCTGATTGATATACTTGAAAATTATGATGCATTTTTTTTTTGAATTCTAAAGTTTATAACGATTAAGGTGGTTGAATGAATCTTGATGGTTCTTCTAGAATATGATGTTATATTTGAAGTGTAATTAAGAATATTTCATAGGGCAAGGAGGCGGTACTTACCTTCTTATGTAAGCAATAAGAAATATGAGACTATTGAGATTTTCATATAATAAGATGAAAAGATAAGAAATGCAAAGTAATATGGGAGCACAATGTCTGAATTATGGCATGGTTCGGAGCAACTGCAATAGAATTCTCTTCTAAAAAATATGTGAACAATAGAACATCAGGTGTATTACTGCGTACTTCCACATTTGTAGATTGATCATGAAAGAGCAATATTGTGAAAGAATGTAGAAAAGACCCAAGGTAACTACATATGTAGGATTAAGTTTAGCAATGCCTTGATCAAATGCTTTCTTTCTACAACCTGTAATGTCACAATTAATGATCTCGGTTCTGCGAAACTTAATATTGTTTTTTTTCTTAAGTTATCACTTTCTATTATAACCAATGTATTACTTATTTATTCTATATTCATGTAGTGAATACTGTCTATAAAATGAGAAAACTACACGTTAATTCAATTTTTATAGAATTTCAAAATTGTATGTATGAGTTACCATAACAATATATACCACTCACCATTGAAAATAAGTTTTTGCGGTTGTAAGTCCTAAATAGAAGAGCTATCAAAGTTAGTTCATAAAATGTTAACACTTTTATGTGCTATAGTACAAAAATATACTAATGATGTACATAAGTCCCGGTTGATCGAGCAACAAGGGTCCAATTTAACACTCATTTGCAATGCACACATATCAATGATAAAATTATTTTTGGATGAACAACAGAACAATTTATTATTGTTGCCACATAAATTATAATATTTAAATATATATATATATATATATATATAGTATTTAATGTTAATTACAATACTTTATTTTTCTTTAATTCTTGATATTTAATCATTACAATATTTTTTTTAATAACATAAATTATAATGCCCAGTAAAGCGGGCAAAAAATACTAGTATTTTGTAAATGGATTTAAAGTCAGTATAAAGTTATAAACCAAATTATAGGTGTTTTTGGGCCTCAAATAGAGTTTGATAAAAGGTAAACTTACAATGGAATTTTATGAGCATAAGAATTTTATAGATAGAAGTTTATAAAATTAAGTAGAAATTTGTAACATTTTTAGAAATGTAAAAATGATTTACTTTGTAAGCAAAGCATAGATTTTATAAGCAAGGCGAAATTATAAGAATAAACTTATAAATTTGGGTAAAAGAGCCAAAACGAGAATTTTGGATATTAAGGAATTTTATAACGGATTTTTATAAAATAAGGAATGGATTATAAATAACAAATTTTTATATGTGAAATCCAACTTGTTTTGATAATTTAATCTTGAAATATTAGGAAGTGAAACATATACATGTTTAAAATGGATAATTGATTAGTTGTTATTTTTGAAATGATATTTCAAAATTAAGGTTGAAATTATTTTTGGTAAAGTGTTTGAAATGAATTCAGTATCAGAAATATAGATTTCAACATTTATTGTTGTAACAGATGTTTTCCATAGAAATTGGAAAGCGAGGACTATAACACTATTGTTATAGTAAATGATTTCTGAAAAAGAATGGCTTAAGTTGAATATTGGAATTTTAACGTGTATGCTATAATTGATATTAGAGATAAATAATCTTTGGCCATTTTAAAGTTTAGAATGTAATCCAGTCAATGTCTGAGGGGTAGTTACACCCCAACTCGATTTATTTTATTGTTAACGAAAAATAGAAGAGATTCGATATCGAGATCAATGTTAATTATAGCTAGTTAAATATGCGGTATTTTGGATTGTCGTAACAATGTTTTACATAGCATTTATTTGAACTTAAGTAAGTGTGATTTGGAAGTATAATAAAGAATATTTCTAAGTATAGAACATGAATGGGTTCATCGAAAGGATAAGCAAAGGGAAATGTTTTTCCACTGTAATAAGAGATATATTCTAAAGATAGAAAATAAAGGGCTTTGTGAAATATGGAAATATTTTCCAATTATCGTGAGAGGCCAAAACGGTTTGAATAATTTCTCAGCAATATTGAAATGTAAAGTGGGAAGTGATTAAGTTAAAGAGGTTAATTTAAAAAGGGCTCGGTGTTGCTTGGTGCTGAACCAATAATATTTCCTTTAGGAATGAAATCTTTGGTTGCATGTTTGTTTCTTCGATAGTTAAATAAGAGACTGTTGATGAATTCCCTTTTTACTTCTAATGTGTTAGTTTGAAGAGATCGGGATGGGAACTGGACCCAAAACCACTTCGAACCAACTTTGGATTCGAAAGCTAACCTGCAAGGATGCTTATGATTATTTGAAGGCATATACCTTTAGAGAGGAAAGGCTGTTCGCTGATGTCTTTGGTTAGCTACTAAGATCATACTTTAGCATTGGTCCCTACATTCTGTGGTATCTTCGGTTTCGTTCAGACCTAGAACGAACTTGTATGGATGAATGTCTAACTATATATTTCCAATAACCACGTACGTTGAATTTTACAAATATTCTGAGTATGGTGGCGGAGAAGGCAACTTCTTTTAGCTTAACACCCAGTGTATAATTGTGCAAATCTATTAGTGATTTATGGATCTGACAATGTGGCATTCAAAGTTTGAATGTGGTGTATGAAAAAGGTAATTGTTACCTCAAGCCTCATCAATCGGGAAATGACTGAAATCGGACAGGCAGCAGGGCTATGTGGGTCATACCCATTAGGGTATATCATCACCTGATCTAAAGAAACCGATCGTCCCTTTTCGTATGCTTTAGAATAAGTACGTTTGGTACAATCAAGTTGAATGAGTGGCTGGTTCTGTGTGGTCACGTTGCAAGATGTTCTTGTTAAACCTCGGTGTTTCATCTCTAGAGAACACTGATCGGAAGTTGGTTCCATACCTATTCATGTTGGAAATCCAAACTCCAATACGAGCATTACAGTTTTAGTTGTAAACCAACTATATTAAAACGTGAGATGCAAGCATTTTGGCTATATTCCTATTTTATTTGTAGATTGATAGACATTATTATAATATCGCTTGATTTTATAATAAAAAATGTTTTGTTTATCTTAAGCAAAAAACACATGCCATGTTTATGTGTGGTCGTCTCTTACGGGAGTTCCATTCTTTTAAAAGGATTTTCTAAAGTTAAGAAATTTGTTTGGTGTTTACTCACAGTAGTCCGATTACTAACCCAGAGTTTATTTTGTTTTGTTTTCCCTAAAACTCTTGGATGCCCAAATTTATACGGGAAGTCAAGTAGTTTAGGTTCTTACAGATGCACTTTGAGGAGCTTGGAAACATAGGCTTCACCACTAGTTACTTAGTGTTTATTTTCAGTTGTATCACATGTATGTTGTACTCCGATGATGATATGTATAAAAGTTACTGTTTTGTATTTTAGAAGATCTTTTATATATTATATTATTCCGCTATGATTGTGAGATTCTGTAAAAAAAATCTGTCTTCTTCTATCTATTTTCTTCTTTAACCCAAATGATCCAGTATTTTCGATCTTGAATAGTTGATATGTTATAAAATGAACGTATTTATGCTGATTTTCAAGTTCAAAAATCTCCTGAGCTGTTATAATTTAGGTTTCTAAAATAATTTTCTTTGTCCTTTAGTAAGTATACGTTATTGCCTTTAGGCACACATTAATGAAACCTATAACTTTGATTGATAAAACACTGATCTTATTATTAAAGGTTAATGGATTTCCACATTACTTTCTTGGTATTCAAATGTTAATCTCAATACATCACCTAACATTTTACTTAAATCTTTATATTACATTGTTCTAGTGATGCCTGTCAAAGTGAATTAATTTATGTTGAATAAGGATTTTGAACATAAATGTCAGCTAACAATTTAAAAAAATGTTAAGGTGGTTAAATTACATACATATCTCCTCCCTTTTAATTGTATAAGGATGATTTAGGCATCTAAATTAATTTTTCTTGTCCTTTAGTAATACTAATTACTTATTAACCTTGACATGTGCCTTTTGGCATGCATTAACAAAACTCGTAGCTTTGATTGATAAAACACTGATCTTATTATTAAATGTTAATTGATTTCTTCATTACTTTCCTTGTATTCGGATGTTAGTCTGAATACATCACCTGTTTAAATCTTTATATTATAGTACCTTTTTGTTGAAGCATCTTGTTGACAAACTCATTTTGACGTTAAATAAGAAATTTGTTGTTCTTTTCAATGAAATCAACAATACATAGTATAAAAATCAAGACTACTAAACTAATGTTCGAAAATAACAATCATAAATCATTAATTCAATTAATTATTTAATATCTAAGTAATTCCGCTCCACAGGGGTCGAGCAATGTAGCATGCAAGAGATGCAATAACCTAAACATCACCACAAAAAAAAAAAAATTTACAACAAGTTTTTGTGGATATAACTATTACTGCACCTGTAAGATGCGTCAATAACTAAAAATATGAGATTCAATTTCATGGACCTTTCTGATGTAAACACATTATTACTTCATCTTTAGGACATTGTTATAATTGCATATATGTAATGCATTTATAGTGATATTAATGAAATGTAGTCATAACCGCAACTTCTGATGTTAATATTATTATACTTGTGAGAAACAATTGTAATTGCAGGATTAACTATGATGGCTAATTTGGATGTAACAATCAGAATAATTAGTAAATATCCAAAAATCTAAGAAATATTTGATACATATTCGAGACATAAAAATTATTTGTCACATAAATAATGAATATAGATAAGGCAATATCTACATTAGACAATTATCCATTTAATTTTTATTGAGATAAAAGTTAGTTTTCTTTATACTTTAACATATAAAATTCGCTTTATCTAGATAAAATTGTTTATTATCTGTATAAAAATCATTTTTTCTATTTAAAAATATTATTGTAAGCGAATTTATTATTTTTAAATGCAAATACTAAAATGGAATCATAATGAATTGAATTTTTTTTGTATGTTTATTTAGATTTATTAGTTGTGAACTTGTCGAAGAATATATGATAAATATATTGTATCCACTAGCATCCGTGAATTGGGATATACAACATTCAATAATGATTCTGAACATGGCACTACAGGGAGCATTTAGAATAGCGATGGATATGTGACGTTGGCAGCCGATGCAAAAATTCTTTGCTTCTTGTATCTGAAAGTGAAATAGGATATGTGTTTCTGTGCGTGTGTGTATGTGTGTGTGTGAGACTATATATGTATATTAATGTAAAAAAATGCATAGTAAAAAATAACGTAAGTAAGTAAGAACAATGAAATCAACCAAAAACCCTCACTTAGCCTAGAGGAACATGCTAATACATCCTTTTCATCATTACAAACATGTGTTTGATAAACACATTTAGTTTTTTTTTAAGCAAAGCTAAGTCGGTTTTTATAATGGCTGCAACCACATTCATTATAACAGATAATGAATACAAGGTAATAACATATATTTTCTTGAAATGGTAACAATTGTACTCTCTAATGGCAGAATAATATTTCTCATCTCCAATCTCTTACTATTTCAGATCTGATATTCTCTTGTGCTCTCGCTTCTCTTCGGCGCTTTATCCTTTTCCTATCTCGAGTTGCGCTCCTCTCTTCTTAACCTTTTGGGGGTTTCTCGATTTGGGGCTGCGGTTTAGTCATGGTTGCTACTGATGGGTTCTTCGAGGTTCACGGTTCATGCGTTCGCTCTTGTCCACCGATCGAAGCAATTTCTGCTAAGATTAGGGAGGTTATCTCCGAACCGTTTGCCGTTGCCCTATCAAGTTCTTCGTCGTTTATTGTAAAGCTGAGTTCTTTGTTGTCTTTCGAGATTCTGGTTCGTTCCAGATTTGTGCTTGTTGAAGGTACCTTTGTCGAACTTTTTCCGGTTTATACTAGGAAGTTTGCTTCGCCTTTTACTCCGTCGGGAAAAATGGGTCCTCTGATTTACGACGCAGCGATGGGGTTGAGGCATGCCTCTGAAATCAGACGAGAAGATGAGGATTTCATCACCTCCTTCGTTCCTCGTTTGAAATTCAGGGGAGCTAGGGCCTCTTTCTTTACTGCTGTATCTGAGTTCTTGTTTGGATCCGTCTCTTGCGGAGGTTTTTTCTACAACGATGGATGTGTTTTACCATCTTCGAAGCTTTCTTGCAGAGGGGATCTGACCACCCCAACCAGAAATGGAGATGTGAGACTAGGAGCTAACACCTGGTTGGCTGAAGCTGACACGTTCTCCTTTTCCGCTAGAAATGTATGTTCGCAGGTTGGTACTGGTGTCTCGCCTAAGCCACTAAGAGGTGGTGGTGCAGTGGAAAACTTGTGTGGCAAAGATGGTAGATCAACATCACATGCTAGACGCCGATGGCGTTCGAAGCATGTGAGGTTGACAACACCTATGTCATCTTCTAAGCTATCCGATGTTACTACGGCCTTTGCTGCGCCGGCGACTCCTCTGGCTATTTCTAATGTCTTTGATGCTTTATCGGAGTCGTTGTTAGGTAAGCAGGTGCCTTGTTCTGCAGTAGGTGGGGGATCTGGTTGTGTTGTCGCTGCAGGGGTGTAAAAACCCGTAACTTCCCCGTAAAGGAAAGTGTCGGATAGTTCGAGAACAAACCACAACAGAACACATACAGAAGAACGTTTCATTGTATATTACAACAATGCATCAGATTACAAGAATATACAGAGTATAAATGAATATTACACAGAAATATCAGAGATTTAAATTACATTTAAATACATGGCAGCGGAAAATAATACAATACACAACCAGCAGAGATATACGGATACAAAGCTTTCCGGATATCATTCCAGCTGTAAACCAGGATCCTGTGAATATAAATCTGCAAAACCGAAACTACTAGCTGCCCGTGTCAAAATAGGGGCACCCAGAGTTTAGGTTAAAACAATAAACTCCAGGTCAGTCATGTGACTGGTGTGAGAACTAAAACAGTTATTAATCTTTATTTTTAAAGTTAGGTAAATCAGGGGACCACGCCGTATAACACGGAACGGGTTTCCTCCCAAGAATACCAGTGCATATAAGTAAACAGCGCAATGCTTTTCTAAAAATGAAGCTATTATAAGACCCAGGTCCCATCACACAATGCAACGCAGCCGAGGATAGGGTTTTCCCTTATAATAGCCAAACATGCTTAGTACGTTTAAAACAAATCATTTGATACTACTATAAGTGTATAGTGTATAAAACAACTTCAAATCATAAGTATCAATCATAGGCATGAGCGTCCCATGCCACTATGTCGCCATATATAGGTTTACAAATAAAACCGCAAAGTCACGTATTTGGAAATTGGATTTCCATCTATGAACCGAGGCAAAAGATAGTCCTCAACCGATTCGAGACGCTCTAGCCCGCCCCTCAGGCACAGCCACAACCGTACCTTGGATCGTCAGGGCCGGTCCACACGAAGTGGATTATAATGCCTGAACAATGCGTTTCTCCGCCCTTTGGGGCGTAAATGAGCCAACTAAATGACTCCATCGGTTCGAGAACGACCGATCAATCCGAGGCGCCTCGCAACAGCAACAACCACATAAGTCAAACTCGTCAGGGCGTGTAAAACCACTGACGCCACTTCTAGCTAGAAAGAAAACGCATGTCCCCCCTGAGGTCCGTCTCCCGTTTTTGATTCATACCGGGTGTGAAACTCGCGAATCAAACGTTACACAAAGCTACGCCACAAAGGCCTTGCTTTGATCACCACCACAAGACTTTGCTTTTCAACAGAAGCCTCGATCAATTGCCACTTAGGCATGCCACATAGGCAATTCACTCCATGCGTTTGATATCCATCAATATATAACCCCTGAGCTCGTACGTCTCAGAGAAGGGCGTTAAGCAAGAGAATTAATTCTCCGCCGCCAAACAGATATATATTTAATAGAAATCAATCACACAGACTAAAATCCAATGTCAGACACACAGTCCATTTACAAGTCCGTTCTGGGTCTGAACGAAACCGGAGGCACCTAGTACCCCGCATATCCATCGATCTCCAAGTACGTCTGGACGATCACTAACTGTTTCCATCTTCTTGGGTGTACAGCCCAATCAAGATCGTCAGTTATCACCCAAACGACGTGAAGACCTCCGGTCTTCGACCATCGTCTTCATCTTCGACTTATCGTCGTATCCGTTATTCAGAATGGGATAAACCCGGTCTTTCCGAATAACTCGCGTATATTTTAAATAAGTGTTACACAAACACAACATACGCCTCATTCCAATTCATCAGTCACTAACCGTAAATTAATCAAGAGAATAATTCCCCAAATATTAACCCCGAAGGCCCAAACCAACATCAGATCAATATCCAGAAAACCATTCTACTTAGCTAACCGACAGTTAGTTCCTAAATTTCCCATTCATAGGGAAAGGTTTCCATTAATTTTATCAAAGATAAATTCTTGAATTTATTCTTTAATCTACTTTTGAATATCAATTCAACTAGTCGAGATTAACGAACCTTACCGAAGTAATCATTGGTTTTAGTTTCCCAATCCCAACCTATTCATCCCATGAAGTAAAACTGGTAATATTTCATATCTAACACCATGGTGTTATCGGTAAATTCAATTACCATTTCACGTTCAAATCTAATTAAAGATTTAACTATCGCCTGGAGTAAAACTGGTGATACTCCATTTCGATTATTTCAATCTAATTAAAGATTCATTAAAACTCCACTTAGTTTTAATCTTTGACTGGGTTAAAGAATCAGTGTCATTTAAAAACACGGTTCACGATAAACCCAAAATCACATTCATTAATCATCGGGTTAAAGAACGAGTGTTATTTAAACACTGTTCACGATAAACCCAAAAATCATTCCATTAATTATCGGGTTAAAGAACAAGTGTTATTTAAAACACCGTTCACGATAAACCCAAAAATCAATACCAATTCAATTCCAATTAAATATCATTTAATTGGTATGGTTCATTAAATCTAAATAAAAAGATTTAATCTTTTCTCAACTGGGTTCAAGAACAGTGTTAGTGAAGACACCATTCACGACAAACCCAAATCACATTTGATATTAAATACAAGGCTCTGAATAGAAAATATCCCGGCTTATATTCAATATCAAATTCTATGATTAACAAATGTCGTATTGGAAATAACGATATAAATGTATATATCTTTCAAATTTCCATAACAACATCTGCACAATCCCGAATTCCAACATCGAAATATTCCGAAGACAACTTCGATTCAAATCCACTCCAATGCAATCATTGGAAATTCTGGTTATTTTTAAAACCCTTTTCATATTCAATTTATTTATTTAAAAATAAATAGAATTATATTTCTAGTTCAAAACTAGTTCATTTCGATAAAAATCTATTTTTATCTTTTCAAATATGGAGTTTTTCATCCCAAATCTTCACAAATCATTTCTTATGATTTTACACCAATTATTACTATTTTTAATAATTTTATCAAGGCTCGTACAGTCGATTTATATCAACGGCCATCGAACTGCACTTACAGCGACCTTTTTCAAATTTGATTTGGACATAATTCCAAATCCAACCGTTAGATTTCTAATTTCTAATATTCGTTAGAAAGCTCTTTTCGATACGAACCCAACGGTTCCGGTTTTAGGAGAATCCGACGGTCGGATCTCCCGTAATGTCCGTTTGAAATAAATGGTCGAAATTCACGAACTGCCGCGGCGCGGCGCGTTCTATTCAGGCCATTATATTATATATATAATATATATAATATATATTTCGTCGATTTCTATTTAAAACGAATTATATAAATAGTTTTAAATTCGTTTCAAAAGCAATTTCAACTTCCTTTTCAATTCAAATCAAAATTGAATTCTTCTTTATAAATTCGTTTTAAAATTCATTTCTATTCAATTCAAATTTCATTTCAATTTGAATTCAATTCAATTCAATTCATTTCGAAATCGTTTTCAATTCAATTCATTTCGAAATCGTTTTCAATTCAATTCATTTCGAAATCGTTTTCAATTCAATTCATTTCGAAATCGTTTTCAATTCAATTCATTTCGAAATCGATAAAATCGATATAAATATCGTTCACGTCAAAATGGCGTCAATCTAATCAACACGGCTTCATAAATTTCTATTTTCAAATATTCTATTCCAAATATTTCTTTTTCAAAATAGTTGTTATTATCAAAATATTTCGTTCAACACATGACCAATCTCAATGAATGAGTACTGTCAACACATGAACTTTTATTTTATAATATTCTTTATTTTTCAAATTGGAATGAGGCCCAATCAATTACCATATAAAGTTAATTATATGGATTTTCATACAACACATGTATATAATGACATTGAAAATAATCAACCATCAACCAAAGTGCACTACACTGTATAAGCATCAAATATAGATATTCAACGCTTATAACAGCCTGTCAATCAATCGATCGACATATTTAATCAATCAGGATGAGTGAACTTCAAATTTCATCCCAACACCCGTGTGGGGTTTCAAACAATCAACCGCATATTTTATTTGTGCAGTTGGGCGATGTGTGAAATTTATCGACCCAATCAATATCAGTCAAATCAGTGTATATACAAACAAATCGGCCGATTTGTTTATAACTATTCATTTATTCACATTCACGTTAAAAATTATATTTTTAACGATAAAACATTTTATTTCAACCTATGAATTTCTATTCAATTCATTTACACAATAAAATGATAATTTTATTTTCTAACATATTTTAGAAAATTTCGGCGGCATAACGGCACGATACTAGAAACGGGACAAGGCCTAGCCTTATCCCCGGTCTAGTGAAGGCCCACGCCATTCACACATCAATCATATCAATTTCATCTCACCAAACAATTCAATTCCAACAAATAATCCAACTAATCTATGCAACCAAACAAACAAGTCCATGGTCTGTGGACGATTGTGTCGGGTGCTACTAAGCACCGTCTGCATCCTAGTATATATATAAAACTAGAAAGAAATTGAAAGGTGAGAAATTCTCACATATAGCTATCCTAGCTCCACGGCACTTCATTGATAGAAAACTTCATCGCTATCGCATCTTCGTCATCTTTATTGCCCGTAGCCACTACATATATAAAAATCACATTTTTATATTTTGAGTCTTTAAATAAAAAAAATCACATTTTTATTTATTCACTTTCAATTTAAAAATCATATTTTTATAATCACTTCATATATTTAAAAATCGAATTTTTACTATGCTATTCAATATATAAAAATCATATTTTAACTATCTCGTTCTATGGATAAAAATTCTATTTCTACATTGCTACTATATAGACAAAAATTCCATTTCAAAAATAAAGTTTTCGCCTTTATAAAAAAATAAAGTTTTCGCCTTTATAAAAAATAAAGTTTTCGCCTTTATAAAAATAAAGTTTTCGCCTTTATAAAAATTACCACTTTATCTCAACGTATATAAAATAAAAATCAGATTTTTATTTCGCTACACATACAAAGATGATATTTTTATATTCTCTATCCTATAAAGATTATATTTTTAATACTTTAAAAATATAAAAATCATATTTTTAATATTTCTATATAGTAAAGACTATATCTTTAATACTTTGAAAATATAAAAATCATATTTTTAATATTTCTATAAATATAAAAATCATATTTTTATCTACCACAATATAAAAGATTACATTTTTATCACTTTTAAAATAAATAAAAATTCAGTTTTTAATCTTTTTAAAATCAGTTTTTATCCTATTTTAAAATCAGTTTTAAAATCTTATAAAATCCGTTTTTACTTTTATTTCAAAATCAGTTTTCAAGTAAAATAAAAAAACAGTTTAAAGTAAAATAAAAAAAAAACAGTAGGGAACTTACATTGAAAAGGGAAGGGGGGGGGGAGGACCTTGCTGGTGGCCGACGCTGGTGGAGCTTCTCGCTTGCGTTGGGGTTCTCGAATGGTGGTGCGGGGTTTTTGCGCCAGTGTAGGGGGGAAAAAGAGGGGCGTCGTGGCGAGGAGGGCGGCCGGAGCTAGGGCTCGACGGCGGCTCGGTGATTTGGGGGTCGGGTGGCGATTTGTGAAGGGTTTTCAGATGATGAGGGGGGAGGAAAGGAGCAGCGACGAGGAGAGGAAAGGGAGGGCGGCCGGCGGAGCGTCGACGATGGGAGGGAAGTGGCGATGGAGGAGAATGAGATCGGGTTTTTTTCTTTCTATTTCTGAACGGGGGTTATGAGAGAGAGAGAGGTGAGTGTATATATAATAATATATATTTTATTATTTAATTAATTTCAAAAAGCAACTTTTATTTTCGACCTCAAAACGAGACCCACCGCCTGTCGTCCATAGCGTTCTACCCCCATTCCGAACACAATGGGATATGTATCGCAAGCTGATTCGATAGTTACAATCAGTTTCCGTAAAAATCAAAATATAAATCAATATATTGAATTTTAAACGTACATTTCAAAATACCGGGGTCTCATACTAACTAGAAAAATTCCCGAAAAATATTTTCTAGCTTCGTATTGACGATACGGTCCTAACAAAACTAGTTTCGTCGAATTCTGAGACCGTTGGAAAAATGGCCAATTTCCAATCGATTAAAATCAACTGAAATGGTCAAAACACGTTTTCTTTTGCCACGCTCACATATTGATTTGAAAAATTATGAAATTTGAAACCTAGCAATAACTCGACATCACGGACCCAACAAAACTGGTTTCGTCGAAATCCGAGGTCATTTGCAAAATGTCCATTTTTAAGGGCCTGAATTCCATAGCGACTATTCAGAATTTTCAACTGGACATATCTTTTGATTCCCGCCACTAACTTTTGATTTTTCGGATTCGCTGGAAAGATATTCACTATTAGATTCCATTATTTTTAGTTTCACTAAAATCCGGATTGTTTTGCACCCGGTACATTCAATTGAAGTTTGAAATCGAATTATCGAACTACCGCGCCATTTTCAATTCTATTTATAATTATATATAAATATTTATATTCTAACGACGACGTATATAATATATACGTTCGATTTCTATTCAAAATAAATTTCACGTCGATTTCATTTAAAATAATTCATTTTAAATAATCAAAATTCGCTAAAATCGCCAAAATAAAAATTTTAAACTGGCCCAGATTTTCCGGGTTGTTACAATCTCCCCCACTTAAAACTTTTCGTCCCCGAAAAGGAACAAAGTCGAAAGCGGTTTGATTAATCAACACTACACTCGATCTGGCTTCCATTCTCCAACTCTTTAGTTTCTGAGAATTTTCAAAACTTCAAAAATTTGGCTAACACCCTAAATTTTCGAAAAATTTCGCCATAACCTCCCCTGCACCGGGAGCATCGGGGAATTTCAAATAGCTTCCCCGGTCCTTCAGATCTCAAAAAGAAAAAGAAAAAGCCAAGCGGCTAGCCAATAGGCTCATAAAATCATCATCACCCAAACAAAACAGGAAATTATGTAGTAAACATGTACCTATTTGTCGGGCAAACAAATTTTATTCTCTGCTCTAGCCTCCTTGCTATGACCTGCTCAATGATATATATGTATATGCAAGCAAATGCAACCAATTTTCAATACAGTTCAATATTTGGTTCAATTAGGCTAAATGGTTCAAAATTAGCAAACAAATAAACAAACATCAATCCATTAGTGAATTAGAGTTTCAAATTCATAAATTTGATACATATACAAAAATCATGTTTTTGATGCCAATTCACAACAATGTATTCTAACTATATTAGTTTTGGTTCTCACACCAGTCTAATGGAAATATATAGAAAACACACCTTCGAAACACGAACATAAATACTGATGATGCACGTGCTATCATCAGTACCATCTCCGGGCGACTAGAGTGTGATTCTATATCTATCCAGTATATTAAAATTTCTAATACACGCGGATCAGACGTATACGCAAAATCTATATATACTGGATTGTCCATATCAATATAAATAGATAATCAAATACGAATAATTGATTTAGATTTTCAAAACAAAATTTGTTTTCACGTTAAAAATATACTCTTCACACTCGTTCTAGGATACTACTGATCCCATCTCTAACGAGTCATTCCCATTGGATATTACTAATCCAATATCTGATGAATTCTTTCGTACGGTTCTAATGTGTCTTGTTCTCTGCTCTGTAAACCAAAGCTCTGATACCAACTGTAAAAACCCGTAACTTCCCCGTAAAGGAAAGTGTCGGATAGTTCGAGAACAAACCACAACAGAACACATACAGAAGAACGTTTCATTGTATATTACAACAATGCATCAGATTACAAGAATATACAGAGTATAAATGAATATTACACAGAAATATCAGAGATTTAAATTACATTTAAATACATGGCAGCGGAAAATAATACAATACACAACCAGCAGAGATATACGGATACAAAGCTTTCCGGATATCATTCCAGCTGTAAACCAAGATCCTGTGAATATAAATCTGCAAAACCGAAACTACTAGCTGCCCGTGTCAAAATAGGGGCACCCAGAGTTTAGGTTAAAACAATAAACTCCAGGTCAGTCATGTGACTGGTGTGAGAACTAAAACAGTTATTAATCTTTATTTTTAAAGTTAGGTAAATCAAGGGACCACGCCGTATAACACGGAACGGGTTTCCTCCCAAGAATACCAGTGCATATAAGTAAACAGCGCAATGCTTTTCTAAAAATGAAGCTATTATAAGACCCAGGTCCCATCACACAATGCAACGCAGCCGAGGATAGGGTTTTCCCTTATAATAGCCAAACATGCTTAGTACGTTTAAAACAAATCATTTGATACTACTATAAGTGTATAGTGTATAAAACAACTTCAAATCATAAGTATCAATCATAGGCGGCATGAGCGTCCCATGCCACTATGTCGCCATATATAGGTTTACAAATAAAACCGCAAAGTCACGTATTTGGAAATTGGATTTCCATCTATGAACCGAGGCAAAAGATAGTCCTCAACCGATTCGAGACGCTCTAGCCCGCCCCTCAGGCACAGCCGCAACCGTACCTTAGATCGTCAGGGCCGGTCCACACGAAGTGGATTATAATGCCTGAACAATGCGTTTCTCCGCCCTTTGGGGCGTAAATGAGCCAACTAAATGACTCCATCGATTCGAGAACGACCGATCAATCCGAGGCGCCTCGCAACAGCAACAACCACATAAGTCAAACTCGTCAGGGCGTGTAAAACCACTGACGCCACTTCTAGCTAGAAAGAAAACGCATGTCCCCCCTGAGGTCCGTCTCCCGTTTTTGATTCATACCGGGTGTGAAACTCGCGAATCAAACGTTACACAAAGCTACGCCACAAAGGCCTTGCTTTGATCATCACCACAAGACTTTGCTTTTCAACAGAAGCCTCGATCAATTGCCACTTAGGCATGCCACACAGGCAATTCACTCCATGCGTTTGATATCCATCAATATATAACCCCTGAGCTCGTACGTCTCAGAGAAGGGCGTTAAGCAAGAGAATTAATTCTCCGCCGCCAAACAGATATATATTTAATAGAAATCAATCACACAGACTAAAATCCAATGTCAAACACACAGTCCATTTACAAGTCCGTTCTGGGTCTGAACGAAACCGGAGGCACCTAGTACCCCGCATATCCATCGATCTCCAAGTACGTCTGGACGATCACTAACTGTTTCCATCTTCTTGGGTGTACAACCCAATCAAGATCGTCAGTTATCACCCAAACGACGTGAAGACCTCCGGTCTTCGACCATCGTCTTCATCTTCGACTTATCGTCGTATCCGTTATTCAGAATGGGATAAACCCGGTCTTTCCGAATAACTCGCGTATATTTTAAATAAGTGTTACACAAACACAACATACGCCTCATTCCAATTCATCAGTCACTAATCGTAAATTAATCAAGAGAATAATTCCCCAAATATTAACCCCGAAGGCCGAAACCAACATCAGATCAATATCCAGAAAACCATTCTACTTAGCTAACCGACAGTTAGTTCCTAAATTTCCCATTCATAGGGAAAGGTTTCCATTAATTTTATCAAAGATAAATTCTTGAATTTATTCTTTAATCTACTTTTGAATATCAATTCAACTAGTCGAGATTAACGAACCTTACCGAAGTAATCATTGGTTTTAGTTTCCCAATCCCAACCTATTCATCCCATGAAGTAAAACTGGTAATACTTCATATCTAACACCATGGTGTTATCGGTAAATTCAATTACCATTTCACGTTCAAATCTAATTAAAGATTTAACTATCGCCTGGAGTAAAACTGGTGATACTCCATTTCGATTATTTCAATCTAATTAAAGATTCATTAAAACTCCACTTAGTTTTAATCTTTGACTGGGTTAAAGAATCAGTGTCATTTAAAAACACGGTTCACGATAAACCCAAAATCACATTCATTAATCATCGGGTTAAAGAACGAGTGTTATTTAAACACTGTTCACGATAAACCCAAAAATCATTCCATTAATTATCGGGTTAAAGAACAAGTGTTATTTAAAACACCGTTCACGATAAACCCAAAAATCAATACCAATTCAATTCCAATTAAATATCATTTAATTGGTATGGTTCATTAAATCTAAATAAAAAGATTTAATCTTTTCTCAACTGGGTTCAAGAACAGTGTTAGTGAAGACACCATTCACGACAAACCCAAATCACATTTGATATTAAATACAAGGCTCTGAATAGAAAATATCCCGGCTTATATTCAATATCAAATTCTACGATTAACAAATGTCGTATTGGAAATAACGATATAAATGTATATATCTTTCAAATTTCCATAACAACATCTGCACAATCCCGAATTCCAACATCGAAATATTCCGAAGACAACTTCGATTCAAATCCACTCCAATGCAATCATTGGAAATTCTGGTTATTTTTAAAACCCTTTTCATATTCAATTTATTTATTTAAAAATAAATAGAATTATATTTCTAGTTCAAAACTAGTTCATTTCGATAAAAATCTATTTTTATCTTTTCAAATATGGAGTTTTTCATCCCAAATCTTCACAAATCATTTCTTATGATTTTACACCAATTATTACTATTTTTAATAATTTTATCAAGGCCCGTACAGTCGATTTCCATCAACGGCCATCGAACTGCACTTACAGCGACCTTTTTCAAATTTGATTTGGACATAATTCCAAATCCAACCGTTAGATTTCTAATTTCTAATATTCGTTAGAAAGCACTTTTCGATACGAACCCAACGGTTCCGGTTTTAGGAGAATCCGACGGTCGGATCTCCCGTAATGTCCGTTTGAAATAAATGGTCGAAATTCACGAACTGCCGCGGCGCGGCGCGTTCTATTCAGGCCATTATATTATATATATAATATATATAATATATATTTCGTCGATTTCTATTTAAAACGAATTATATAAATAGTTTTAAATTCGTTTCAAAAGCAATTTCAACTTCCTTTTCAATTCAAATCAAAATTGAATTCTTCTTTATAAATTCGTTTTAAAATTCATTTCTATTCAATTCAAATTTCAATTCAATTTGAATTCAATTCAATTCAATTCATTTCGAAATCGTTTCAATTCAATTCATTTCGAAATCGTTTTCAATTCAATTCATTTCGAAATCGTTTTCAATTCAATTCATTTCGAAATCGTTTTCAATTCAATTCATTTCGAAATCGTTTTCAATTCAATTCATTTCGAAATCGTTTTCAATTCAATTCATTTCGAAATCGATAAAATCGATATAAATATCGTTCACGTCAAAATGGCGTCAATCTAATCAACACGGCTTCATAAATTTCTATTTTCAAATATTCTATTCCAAATATTTCTTTTTCAAAATAGTTGTTATTATCAAAATATTTCGTTCAACACATGACCAATCTCAATGAATGAGTACTGTCAACACATGAACTTTTATTTTATAATATTCTTTATTTTTCAAATTGGAATGAGGCCCAATCAATTACCATATAAAGTTAATTATATGGATTTTCATACAACACATGTATATAATGACATTGAAAATAATCAACCATCAACCAAAGTGCACTACACTGTATAAGCATCAAATATAGATATTCAACGCTTATAACAGCCTGTCAATCAATCGATCGACATATTTAATCAATCAGGATGAGTGAACTTCAAATTTCATCCCAACACCCGTGTGGGGTTTCAAACAATCAACCGCATATTTTATTTGTGCAGTTGGGCGATGTGTGAAATTTATCGACCCAATCAATATCAGTCAAATCAGTGTATATACAAACAAATCGGCCGATTTGTTTATAACTATTCATTTATTCACATTCACGTTAAAAATTATATTTTTAACGATAAAACATTTTATTTCAACCTATGAATTTCTATTCAATTCATTTACACAATAAAATGATAATTTTATTTTCTAACATATTTTAGAAAATTTCGGCGGCATAACGGCACGATACTAGAAACGGGACAAGGCCTAGCCTTATCCCCGGTCTAGTGAAGGCCCACGCCATTCACACATCAATCATATCAATTTCATCTCACCAAACAATTCAATTCCAACAAATAATCCAACTAATCTATGCAACCAAACAAACAAGTCCATGGTCTGTGGACGATTGTGTCGGGTGCTACTAAGCACCGTCTGCATCCTAGTATATATATAAAACTAGAAAGAAATTGAAAGGTGAGAAATTCTCACATATAGCTATCCTAGCTCCACGGCACTTCATTGATAGAAAACTTCATCGCTATCGCATCTTCGTCATCTTTATTGCCCGTAGCCACTACATATATAAAAATCACATTTTTATATTTTGAGTCTTTAAATAAAAAAAATCACATTTTTATTTATTCACTTTCAATTTAAAAATCATATTTTTATAATCACTTCATATATTTAAAAATCGAATTTTTACTATGCTATTCAATATATAAAAATCATATTTTAACTATCTCGTTCTATGGATAAAAATTCTATTTCTACATTGCTACTATATAGACAAAAATTCCATTTCAAAAATAAAGTTTTCGCCTTTATAAAAAAATAAAGTTTTCGCCTTTATAAAAAATAAAGTTTTCGCCTTTATAAAAATAAAGTTTTCGCCTTTATAAAAATTACCACTTTATCTCAACGTATATAAAATAAAAATCAGATTTTTATTTCGCTACACATACAAAGATGATATTTTTATATTCTCTATCCTATAAAGATTATATTTTTAATACTTTAAAAATATAAAAATCATATTTTTAATATTTCTATATAGTAAAGACTATATCTTTAATACTTTGAAAATATAAAAATCATATTTTTAATATTTCTATAAATATAAAAATCATATTTTTATCTACCACAATATAAAAGATTACATTTTTATCACTTTTAAAATAAATAAAAATTCAGTTTTTAATCTTTTTAAAATCAGTTTTTATCCTATTTTAAAATCAGTTTTAAAATCTTATAAAATCCGTTTTTACTTTTATTTCAAAATCAGTTTTCAAGTAAAATAAAAAACAGTTTAAAGTAAAATAAAAAAAAAACAGTAGGGAACTTACATTGAAAAGGGAAGGGGGGGGGGGGAGGACCTTGCTGGTGGCCGACGCTGGTGGAGCTTCTCGCTTGCGTTGGGGTTCTCGAATGGTGGTGCGGGGTTTTTGCGCCAGTGTAGGGGGGAAAAAGAGGGGCGTCGTGGCGAGGAGGGCGGCCGGAGCTAGGGCTCGACGGCGGCTCGGTGATTTAGGGGTCGGGTGGCGATTTGTGAAGGGTTTTCAGATGATGAGGGGGGAGGAAAGGAGCAGCGACGAGGAGAGGAAAGGGAGGGCGGCCGGCGGAGCGTCGACGATGGGAGGGAAGTGGCGATGGAGGAGAATGAGATCGGGTTTTTTTCTTTCTATTTCTGAACGGGGGTTATGAGAGAGAGAGAGAGGTGAGTGTATATATAATAATATATATTTTATTATTTAATTAATTTCAAAAAGCAACTTTTATTTTCGACCTCAAAACGAGACCCACCGCCTGTCGTCCATAGCGTTCTACCCCCATTCCGAACACAATGGGATATGTATCGCAAGCTGATTCGATAGTTACAATCAGTTTCCGTAAAAATCAAAATATAAATCAATATATTGAATTTTAAACGTACATTTCAAAATACCGGGGTCTCATACTAACTAGAAAAATTCCCGAAAAATATTTTCTAGCTTCGTATTGACGATACGGTCCTAACAAAACTAGTTTCGTCGAATTCTGAGACCGTTGGAAAAATGGCCAATTTCCAATCGATTAAAATCAACTGAAATGGTCAAAACACGTTTTCTTTTGCCACGCTCACATATTGATTTGAAAAATTATGAAATTTGAAACCTAGCAATAACTCGACATCACGGACCCAACAAAACTGGTTTCGTCGAAATCCGAGGTCATTTGCAAAATGTCCATTTTTAAGGGCCTGAATTCCATAGCGACTATTCAGAATTTTCAACTGGACATATCTTTTGATTCCCGCCACTAACTTTTGATTTTTCGGATTCGCTGGAAAGATATTCACTATTAGATTCCATTATTTTTAGTTTCACTAAAATCCGGATTGTTTTGCACCCGGTACATTCAATTGAAGTTTGAAATCGAATTATCGAACTACCGCGCCATTTTCAATTCTATTTATAATTATATATAAATATTTATATTCTAACGACGACGTATATAATATATACGTTCGATTTCTATTCAAAATAAATTTCACGTCGATTTCATTTAAAATAATTCATTTTAAATAATCAAAATTCGCTAAAATCGCCAAAATAAAAATTTTAAACTGGCCCAGATTTTCCGGGTTGTTACAATCTCCCCCACTTAAAACTTTTCGTCCCCGAAAAGGAACAAAGTCGAAAGCGGTTTGATTAATCAACACTACACTCGATCTGGCTTCCATTCTCCAACTCTTTAGTTTCTGAGAATTTTCAAAACTTCAAAAATTTGGCTAACACCCTAAATTTTCGAAAAATTTCGCCATAACCTCCCCTGCACCGGGAGCATCGGGGAATTTCAAATAGCTTCCCCGGTCCTTCAGATCTCAAAAAGAAAAAGAAAAAGCCAAGCGGCTAGCCAATAGGCTCATAAAATCATCATCACCCAAACAAAACAGGAAATTATGTAGTAAACATGTACCTATTTGTCGGGCAAACAAATTTTATTCTCTGCTCTAGCCTCCTTGCTATGACCTGCTCAATGATATATATGTATATGCAAGCAAATGCAACCAATTTTCAATACAGTTCAATATTTGGTTCAATTAGGCTAAATGGTTCAAAATTAGCAAACAAATAAACAAACATCAATCCATTAGTGAATTAGAGTTTCAAATTCATAAATTTGATACATATACAAAAATCATGTTTTTGATGCCAATTCACAACAATGTATTCTAACTATATTAGTTTTGGTTCTCACACCAGTCTAATGGAAATATATAGAAAACACACCTTCGAAACACGAACATAAATACTGATGATGCACGTGCTATCATCAGTACCATCTCCGGGCGACTAGAGTGTGATTCTATATCTATCCAGTATATTAAAATTTCTAATACACGCGGATCAGACGTATACGCAAAATCTATATATACTGGATTGTCCATATCAATATAAATAGATAATCAAATACGAATAATTGATTTAGATTTTCAAAACAAAATTTGTTTTCACGTTAAAAATATACTCTTCACACTCGTTCTAGGATACTACTGATCCCATCTCTAACGAGTCATTCCCATTGGATATTACTAATCCAATATCTGATGAATTCTTTCGTACGGTTCTAATGTGTCTTGTTCTCTGCTCTGTAAACCAAAGCTCTGATACCAACTGTAAAAACCCGTAACTTCCCCGTAAAGGAAAGTGTCGGATAGTTCGAGAACAAACCACAACAGAACACATACAGAAGAACGTTTCATTGTATATTACAACAATGCATCAGATTACAAGAATATACAGAGTATAAATGAATATTACACAGAAATATCAGAGATTTAAATTACATTTAAATACATGGCAGCGGAAAATAATACAATACACAACCAGCAGAGATATACGGATACAAAGCTTTCCGGATATCATTCCAGCTGTAAACCAAGATCCTGTGAATATAAATCTGCAAAACCGAAACTACTAGCTGCCCGTGTCAAAATAGGGGCACCCAGAGTTTAGGTTAAAACAATAAACTCCAGGTCAGTCATGTGACTGGTGTGAGAACTAAAACAGTTATTAATCTTTATTTTTAAAGTTAGGTAAATCAAGGGACCACGCCGTATAACACGGAACGGGTTTCCTCCCAAGAATACCAGTGCATATAAGTAAACAGCGCAATGCTTTTCTAAAAATGAAGCTATTATAAGACCCAGGTCCCATCACACAATGCAACGCAGCCGAGGATAGGGTTTTCCCTTATAATAGCCAAACATGCTTAGTACGTTTAAAACAAATCATTTGATACTACTATAAGTGTATAGTGTATAAAACAACTTCAAATCATAAGTATCAATCATAGGCGGCATGAGCGTCCCATGCCACTATGTCGCCATATATAGGTTTACAAATAAAACCGCAAAGTCACGTATTTGGAAATTGGATTTCCATCTATGAACCGAGGCAAAAGATAGTCCTCAACCGATTCGAGACGCTCTAGCCCGCCCCTCAGGCACAGCCGCAACCGTACCTTAGATCGTCAGGGCCGGTCCACACGAAGTGGATTATAATGCCTGAACAATGCGTTTCTCCGCCCTTTGGGGCGTAAATGAGCCAACTAAATGACTCCATCGATTCGAGAACGACCGATCAATCCGAGGCGCCTCGCAACAGCAACAACCACATAAGTCAAACTCGTCAGGGCGTGTAAAACCACTGACGCCACTTCTAGCTAGAAAGAAAACGCATGTCCCCCCTGAGGTCCGTCTCCCGTTTTTGATTCATACCGGGTGTGAAACTCGCGAATCAAACGTTACACAAAGCTACGCCACAAAGGCCTTGCTTTGATCATCACCACAAGACTTTGCTTTTCAACAGAAGCCTCGATCAATTGCCACTTAGGCATGCCACACAGGCAATTCACTCCATGCGTTTGATATCCATCAATATATAACCCCTGAGCTCGTACGTCTCAGAGAAGGGCGTTAAGCAAGAGAATTAATTCTCCGCCGCCAAACAGATATATATTTAATAGAAATCAATCACACAGACTAAAATCCAATGTCAAACACACAGTCCATTTACAAGTCCGTTCTGGGTCTGAACGAAACCGGAGGCACCTAGTACCCCGCATATCCATCGATCTCCAAGTACGTCTGGACGATCACTAACTGTTTCCATCTTCTTGGGTGTACAACCCAATCAAGATCGTCAGTTATCACCCAAACGACGTGAAGACCTCCGGTCTTCGACCATCGTCTTCATCTTCGACTTATCGTCGTATCCGTTATTCAGAATGGGATAAACCCGGTCTTTCCGAATAACTCGCGTATATTTTAAATAAGTGTTACACAAACACAACATACGCCTCATTCCAATTCATCAGTCACTAATCGTAAATTAATCAAGAGAATAATTCCCCAAATATTAACCCCGAAGGCCGAAACCAACATCAGATCAATATCCAGAAAACCATTCTACTTAGCTAACCGACAGTTAGTTCCTAAATTTCCCATTCATAGGGAAAGGTTTCCATTAATTTTATCAAAGATAAATTCTTGAATTTATTCTTTAATCTACTTTTGAATATCAATTCAACTAGTCGAGATTAACGAACCTTACCGAAGTAATCATTGGTTTTAGTTTCCCAATCCCAACCTATTCATCCCATGAAGTAAAACTGGTAATACTTCATATCTAACACCATGGTGTTATCGGTAAATTCAATTACCATTTCACGTTCAAATCTAATTAAAGATTTAACTATCGCCTGGAGTAAAACTGGTGATACTCCATTTCGATTATTTCAATCTAATTAAAGATTCATTAAAACTCCACTTAGTTTTAATCTTTGACTGGGTTAAAGAATCAGTGTCATTTAAAAACACGGTTCACGATAAACCCAAAATCACATTCATTAATCATCGGGTTAAAGAACGAGTGTTATTTAAACACTGTTCACGATAAACCCAAAAATCATTCCATTAATTATCGGGTTAAAGAACAAGTGTTATTTAAAACACCGTTCACGATAAACCCAAAAATCAATACCAATTCAATTCCAATTAAATATCATTTAATTGGTATGGTTCATTAAATCTAAATAAAAAGATTTAATCTTTTCTCAACTGGGTTCAAGAACAGTGTTAGTGAAGACACCATTCACGACAAACCCAAATCACATTTGATATTAAATACAAGGCTCTGAATAGAAAATATCCCGGCTTATATTCAATATCAAATTCTACGATTAACAAATGTCGTATTGGAAATAACGATATAAATGTATATATCTTTCAAATTTCCATAACAACATCTGCACAATCCCGAATTCCAACATCGAAATATTCCGAAGACAACTTCGATTCAAATCCACTCCAATGCAATCATTGGAAATTCTGGTTATTTTTAAAACCCTTTTCATATTCAATTTATTTATTTAAAAATAAATAGAATTATATTTCTAGTTCAAAACTAGTTCATTTCGATAAAAATCTATTTTTATCTTTTCAAATATGGAGTTTTTCATCCCAAATCTTCACAAATCATTTCTTATGATTTTACACCAATTATTACTATTTTTAATAATTTTATCAAGGCCCGTACAGTCGATTTCCATCAACGACCATCGAACTGCACTTACAGCGACCTTTTTCAAATTTGATTTGGACATAATTCCAAATCCAACCGTTAGATTTCTAATTTCTAATATTCGTTAGAAAGCACTTTTCGATACGAACCCAACGGTTCCGGTTTTAGGAGAATCCGACGGTCGGATCTCCCGTAATGTCCGTTTGAAATAAATGGTCGAAATTCACGAACTGCCGCGGCGCGGCGCGTTCTATTCAGGCCATTATATTATATATATAATATATATAATATATATTTCGTCGATTTCTATTTAAAACGAATTATATAAATAGTTTTAAATTCGTTTCAAAAGCAATTTCAACTTCCTTTTCAATTCAAATCAAAATTGAATTCTTCTTTATAAATTCGTTTTAAAATTCATTTCTATTCAATTCAAATTTCAATTCAATTTGAATTCAATTCAATTCAATTCATTTCGAAATCGTTTCAATTCAATTCATTTCGAAATCGTTTTCAATTCAATTCATTTCGAAATCGTTTTCAATTCAATTCATTTCGAAATCGTTTTCAATTCAATTCATTTCGAAATCGTTTTCAATTCAATTCATTTCGAAATCGTTTTCAATTCAATTCATTTCGAAATCGATAAAATCGATATAAATATCGTTCACGTCAAAATGGCGTCAATCTAATCAACACGGCTTCATAAATTTCTATTTTCAAATATTCTATTCCAAATATTTCTTTTTCAAAATAGTTGTTATTATCAAAATATTTCGTTCAACACATGACCAATCTCAATGAATGAGTACTGTCAACACATGAACTTTTATTTTATAATATTCTTTATTTTTCAAATTGGAATGAGGCCCAATCAATTACCATATAAAGTTAATTATATGGATTTTCATACAACACATGTATATAATGACATTGAAAATAATCAACCATCAACCAAAGTGCACTACACTGTATAAGCATCAAATATAGATATTCAACGCTTATAACAGCCTGTCAATCAATCGATCGACATATTTAATCAATCAGGATGAGTGAACTTCAAATTTCATCCCAACACCCGTGTGGGGTTTCAAACAATCAACCGCATATTTTATTTGTGCAGTTGGGCGATGTGTGAAATTTATCGACCCAATCAATATCAGTCAAATCAGTGTATATACAAACAAATCGGCCGATTTGTTTATAACTATTCATTTATTCACATTCACGTTAAAAATTATATTTTTAACGATAAAACATTTTATTTCAACCTATGAATTTCTATTCAATTCATTTACACAATAAAATGATAATTTTATTTTCTAACATATTTTAGAAAATTTCGGCGGCATAACGGCACGATACTAGAAACGGGACAAGGCCTAGCCTTATCCCCGGTCTAGTGAAGGCCCACGCCATTCACACATCAATCATATCAATTTCATCTCACCAAACAATTCAATTCCAACAAATAATCCAACTAATCTATGCAACCAAACAAACAAGTCCATGGTCTGTGGACGATTGTGTCGGGTGCTACTAAGCACCGTCTGCATCCTAGTATATATATAAAACTAGAAAGAAATTGAAAGGTGAGAAATTCTCACATATAGCTATCCTAGCTCCACGGCACTTCATTGATAGAAAACTTCATCGCTATCGCATCTTCGTCATCTTTATTGCCCGTAGCCACTACATATATAAAAATCACATTTTTATATTTTGAGTCTTTAAATAAAAAAAATCACATTTTTATTTATTCACTTTCAATTTAAAAATCATATTTTTATAATCACTTCATATATTTAAAAATCGAATTTTTACTATGCTATTCAATATATAAAAATCATATTTTAACTATCTCGTTCTATGGATAAAAATTCTATTTCTACATTGCTACTATATAGACAAAAATTCCATTTCAAAAATAAAGTTTCGCCTTTATAAAAAAATAAAGTTTTCGCCTTTATAAAAAAATAAAGTTTTCGCCTTTATAAAAATAAAGTTTTCGCCTTTATAAAAATTACCACTTTATCTCAACGTATATAAAATAAAAATCAGATTTTTATTTCGCTACACATACAAAGATGATATTTTTATATTCTCTATCCTATAAAGATTATATTTTTAATACTTTAAAAATATAAAAATCGTATTTTTAATATTTCTATATAGTAAAGACTATATCTTTAATACTTTGAAAATATAAAAATCATATTTTTATCTACCACAATATAAAAGATTACATTTTTATCACTTTTAAAATAAATAAAAATTCAGTTTTTAATCTTTTTAAAATCAGTTTTTATCCTATTTTAAAATCAGTTTTAAAATCTTATAAAATCCGTTTTTACTTTTATTTCAAAATCAGTTTTCAAGTAAAATAAAAAAACAGTTTAAAGTAAAATAAAAAAAAAAACAGTAGGGAACTTACATTGAAAAGGGAAGGGGGGGGGAGGACCTTGCTGGTGGCCGACGCTGGTGGAGCTTCTCGCTTGCGTTGGGGTTCTCGAATGGTGGTGCGGGGTTTTTGCGCCAGTGAAGGGGGGAAAAAGAGGGGCGTCGTGGCGAGGAGGGCGGCCGGAGCTAGGGCTCGACGGCGGCTCGGTGATTTGGGGGTCGGGTGGCGGTTTGTGAAGGGTTTTCAGATGATGAGGGGGGAGGAAAGGAGCAGCGACGAGGAGAGGAAACGGAGGGCGGCCGGCGGAGCGTCGACGATGGGAGGGAAGTGGCGATGGAGGAGAATGAGATCGGGTTTTTTTCTTTCTATTTCTGAACGGGGGTTATGAGAGAGAGAGAGAGGTGAGTGTATATATAATAATATATATTTTATTATTTAATTAATTTCAAAAAGCAACTTTTATTTTCGACCTCAAAACGAGACCCACCGCCTGTCGTCCATAGCGTTCTACCCCCATTCCGAACACAATGGGATATGTATCGCAAGCTGATTCGATAGTTACAATCAGTTTCCGTAAAAATCAAAATATAAATCAATATATTGAATTTTAAACGTACATTTCAAAATACCGGGGTCTCATACTAACTAGAAAAATTCCCGAAAAATATTTTCTAGCTTCGTATTGACGATACGGTCCTAACAAAACTAGTTTCGTCGAATTCTGAGACCGTTGGAAAAATGGCCAATTTCCAATCGATTAAAATCAACTGAAATGGTCAAAACACGTTTTCTTTTGCCACGCTCACATATTGATTTGAAAAATTATGAAATTTGAAACCTAGCAATAACTCGACATCACGGACCCAACAAAACTGGTTTCGTCGAAATCCGAGGTCATTTGCAAAATGTCCATTTTTAAGGGCCTGAATTCCATAGCGACTATTCAGAATTTTCAACTGGACATATCTTTTGATTCCCGCCACTAACTTTTGATTTTTCGGATTCGCTGGAAAGATATTCACTATTAGATTCCATTATTTTTGGTTTCACTAAAATCCGGATTGTTTTGCACCCGGTACATTCAATTGAAGTTTGAAATCGAATTATCGAACTACCGCGCCATTTTCAATTCTATTTATAATTATATATAAATATTTATATTCTAACGACGACGTATATAATATATACGTTCGATTTCTATTCAAAATAAATTTCACGTCGATTTCATTTAAAATAATTCATTTTAAATAATCAAAATTCGCTAAAATCGCCAAAATAAAAATTTTAAACTGGCCCAGATTTTCCGGGTTGTTACAAGGGGTTGGAGCGGAGAGGGTTGATGTTAGGTCTCTAGAGGTTGCTGCTGTTTCGAAGGGGTGGCTAAGAGGCGCTGTTTGTCGTAAAAGGCGCAAAAGTGCTTCAGCTGTACATAAGGTGCAGCCATGACCAATTGTCCTAGGCGAGGCATCGCTGGACAGTTGTTTGGTGAACAAGGGTGAGGTTGCCGCTCCTATTTTTGGGGGCACAAGTTCTACTTATGATCGGTGGGCATTTGGTGGCAATAACAACATCCTTCTTGATGCCAATTTTGCTAGTAAGGTATGTCTACTTTCCTTTTCTGTCTTTGTACCCTATGGCTTGACTGAGCATCTTTCGCCTTCTTTGTTGGTTATGCTTGAGCAGTCTCAGTTTTGTCCACTTGCTCCCCCTCTTTACGTGCGCTCTTCCGCGCATTGTGATTATGGCTGTGTTCCATTGAGCTCGGTCACAATTTTGTGCAAGCTCCCTGGCACAGCTACACTTCATTCGAATGTGGCTGTGCCTTGTCATGTGTGCGTTTTTGGGGTTTGGTGGGTGTTAGTTAAGCCCCTTATTCTGCTTTCTGTTGATGGTTCCTACATTCTTTCGCTCTTTATTTGTTTTGCTAATGGTCGCCTCTTGTTTGTTGCCTCGTTCTGGTTTCTCGGTATGCTTCGGTCGGTTTTTTTCCAGTCCCATGCGGGGTGCCTTTGCGCTTGCTGGATATTAGCCATGCTCGGATGGCTTTTTGGAAGGTTTCATCGGTCGGTGGTGCTTCGGTGAGTTTGGCTTGTTTTGGACCACGACAGACTTGTCAGTAGTCTGTTCGTGTCCGCTTCATCTGATGCTTTCACTTGCTCGTCGACTTTTGGGTCTTTATATGTCCTTCCGCGATACATTAGGTTTGGCACGCGTAGTTACCATTTAGCGAGCGCATCCGCTTCTCGCTACATGGAAACTATATGTACCCCTACTGGATCGCTTTTGCTTTCGTATTGGCCATTCCTCGCTTGTCTTAGGAGTTGGGATTGGTTTGTTGGTTTCAGAACTATACCTATTAGTTTGGACAGTCAGCCTCATTACAGTTCGGCATCGGTACAGTTCTTACAGCGATCGGTGTTGCCTGAGACGGGCAACTCCACACCCCCCTCCCTTCTCCTTCCGATTCTGTCTCTTATCCTTTTGTGTCGCCCTCTAGTCTGTCACCCTCGCCTTTTTCTTATCCATTTCTTAGTAAGGGCGAAATAGCGACCATTAACGGTCGTCTATCTCATCTTACTAAGAATTATTGCCCGTCTTGTCCCAGCTTATCCTCGTCTGCTGTTGTCGGCTCGTCCGGTGGTTCTTCGTCAGGACCGTCTAGTCGTCCCTCCGGGCGTCGTAGGCGTCCGGCCCCGTGCACCCTGCGCACCATTCAGACACGCTCTATAGCGGCGTCCGAGAAGATCGTTAGATCTACTCGACACACTCTTTATCGTTGTTGAGGCTAGGGGTGAGTGTCGTATCTCTCGCCTTTGTTGGCTTTCCCGTTTTTCTTCCCGGGTATTGATCGCGAACTTCCTCTTCTGGAATGTTCATGGCATAGGCAATGAGGAGTCTCTGGCGAGACTCAAACGCATTGTCAAGAAGCATTCTGTTTGGTTGGTAGCACTTCTGGAACCAATGATGGGTCCGGAAGCGATGTCTAAGTCTATGTTGTCCCTTGGCTTTGGCGGTGCCAAAGCCAATGTGTCCGACAAGATTTGGATCCTTTGGTCCAAAGACCTTGTTGTTCAGCCTCTATTCGACTCGGATCAGCTTCTTTCGGTAGCTTGTTCGTCTTCCTCCTTCTCCTTTTCTTTCTTGTTCTCAGCGGTTTATGCTAAGTGCGACAGGTTAGAACGGCAAGCCCTGTGGACCGATTACCTCTCTCTTTCCGAAATAGGTTACTCTGTCTCGGTGGTGGGTGGTGACTTCAACGTAGTTGCTAGCCAAGCAGAGAAACGAGGAGGAATAGCTGTTAACTGCCTGGCATTAGCGGATTTCAACGCTTTCGTTGTCAGCTCGGGTCTTGCGGAAGTGTCCTTTACTGGTTCGGCATTCACCTGGTGTAACAACCAGGAAGGTCCTAACCGGATCCTCTCAAGGCTTGACAGGATCTTCGCTTCGAAAGGCTGGTTCAGTCTGCCATTCTCGTTCTCCGTCTCTCACCTTCATCGCACTTTCTCCGATCACGCACCTATGAACCTCTCCTGCACTTCCCTTTCGCTTACCGGTCCATCCTCCTTTAGGTTCCAGAGTATGTGGAGATCTCATCACTCCTTTCACAGCCTTGTGGAAGAATCTTGGATCTCCCCAATGAGCGGATCCCCTTGTGTTGTGTTTTCTCGCAAGCTGAAGCGTCTTAAGAATTGTCTTAAGATGTGGAATCAGCTTGTTTTCAGGAACATCTTCGATCGCGTCAGAGCTGCTGAAGAAACTCTGGTTCTTGCGAAAGCGGCTTTTGATGATGCACCAACTTCCGCCAATAAGGAAGCATGGGCGGTAACCCAACTTGCCTACTCGTCTGAGCTTCGCATCAAGCAAGACCATTTGCGCCAAAAAGCCAGGATCAAATGGATTGTTGAAGGCGATTCGAACTCTAGTTTTTTTCACTTCTCTATTCGTAAGAAGAATAGGCATCTCACCATTTCTCAGATTCTCTGCCCGGATCTATCTTTGACCTCCTCTCCTGCAGAGGTCAAAGGTATTATTCTATCCCACTTCCAGTCTTTCCTCAGCTCTCCTTCCGTTTCTGTGTCTCATCCCTCCCTGCTTGCCTTCATTCCTCGGCTGATCCTCCCGTCAGATAGCTCGGACCTTGCCGCTCCTCCTACCTCAGAAGAAATACGTGCTTGCGTATTTGCTCTTTCCAAGGATAGTGCGCCTGGGCCAGATGGTTACAATGGGATTTTCTACAGAAGTGTTTGGCCTATCATCCAGCAAGACTTCTGTCTAGCCATTCAGTCCTTCTTTTCCGGTGAAGAACTTCCCACGGGGTGGACTTCAACCAACCTAATCCTCATCCCCAAATGTGACCAACCTAACTTTTGTTCTGACTTTCGGCCTACTAGTTTATGTAATTTCTCTAACAAAGTTATTTCGAAGGTTCTAACCTCAAGGTTAGCTCCGTTTCTTGAGCGTCTTATCTCTTCTTCCCAGGCTGGCTTTATAAAAGGAGGTTTAATAACCGATAACGTCCTATTAGCACAGGAGCTGATTTCCCAGATCGATAGGAAGGTCCGTGGGTCTAATGTGTTTGTCAAGCTGGATATGGCTAAGGCTTATGATCGCATGTCCTGGTTCTTCATCATCCGGATCCTTCGGGCTTTCGGTTTTCCGGAGCCCCTTATCGATGTTGTTTGGAGGCTTATCTCCAACTGCTGGTTCTCCTTTCTCATCAATGGATCGACCACCGATTTTTTCAGGTCGGGGAGAGGACTTCGTCAAGGTAACCCCCTATCACCTTCTCTGTTCGTCCTTGCCGCTGAGGCTTTTATTCGGGGCCTGCACTCCCTTATGATTGCTGGGCAGATTCACAGATTCGGCATCCCTTGGGGATGTCCTCTTATCTCTTCTCTCTCCTTTGCTGATGACATCATCATTTTTACTAACAGGAGTCGTCAGTCTTTCCAAGGCCTCTTGGGCCTCATTCGGCAGTATGAGAGATGCTCGGGCCAACTCGTTAACTCTTCCAAAAGCTGCTTCGTTCCCGCAAAAGATCTTACGGCTACTAGAGCTGCTTGGATCGAGTCTTATTCTGGATTTAAGGCGGCCTCACTTCCGATTGCTTACCTGGGCATTGTTTTATACTGAGGAAGGAAGCTCAACGCCGTCTTCGATCCTATCACTGACAAAGTTAGGGGAAAGATCCTTAAATGGAATGCTACCCTACTTTCTCAGGCTGGTAGGCTTGTTCTCATTAGGTCTGTCCTAGACTCCATGGGATCTCATATCTTTGCTGCTATGACTCCCATGACTTCCTTCTTCCGCACGTACCATTCCCTAACGTCTTCTTTCTTTTGGGGATCAAAGGATAACATTTCTCGTCATCATTGGATCTCCTGGACCGTTATCTGTCGTCCCAAAAGTGAGGGAGGCCTGGGCCTACGTAACCCTCAAGACGTTTGTGTGGCCTTTGCTTGCAAGCTTTGGGTAAGGTTTGAAGCGAACAACTCCCTTTGGGCTTCGTTCCTTCATGCCAAGTACCGAAGGTTGGCAAATTCGCATTTCTCCGGTATTCCGTCATATGCTAGTGAGACGTGAAAACGGATGCAATCTGTGAAAGCCTTATCAGATGCTCATGGAGGGGGTACCTCTTGGGACGGTAATCCCTTCTCGCTTTCTGCTGCGTGGAATTATGTGCGAAATCCGATGTCTAAGATGCCTCTTTTCTCTTTTATTTGGAATGTCCGTATTCCTCCTTAGGTGTCTCTATTTATGTGGAAAACCATGCATAATGGTTTGCCACTGGATGAGAATATTCAAAGAATCGGTATCCCCCTCGCTTCCAGGTGCAGGTGCTGCAGAGCTGGCAGCACCGAAACCTCCTTTCACTTGCTGATTTCTGGGGTTTGTGCTAGGTCTGTTTGGAATTACTTCGGGAACCTGCTTGGTTGTCATTGTAATGCAAACTCATTTGAAGATTTCCTGAGATTCTGGTGGACTGGCATCTTAGGTAAAAGTCTCCGCGCTAGCCTTTTTCGTCTGATTCCTTGTTTGATTTGTTGGCACATCTGGTGTGCGCGGAACAAGGCAATCTTTGACGAAGAGGCAATGGACCCTCCGATCATCATCCGGAAAATTAGGAATGATATTTTCCTAGCATTTCGGGGTAGGCCATTCAGAGGTGTGATAGGATCTCGGTCTAGGAGGTTGGCTGTTAACTTTGATGTTTCGACGCTAACAGCCAACCCCAGACAAGGTATAGGCCGATTTTTGTTTTGTGTGGGTAGGGTGCTTTGGTGATCCTTTTCTTCCTTTTCACTACCCCCCGGCACTGACATTGTTTGCTAGTCGTTCAGGTATTGTTGTACAGGTTGCTGGGCAGGATTATTAGGTGTCATGTGAGGGTTGTTTCTCTTCTATTTGGACGGATTGCTGTATCAGCCGGGGCATTGGTAGCTTTTCGAAATCTTGGATTTGTTCTCAGCATCTCTACCGCCTTTTTCCACCTAGATTGTTGGTATCCTTGTCTTCTTCTAGGATCAGAGAGGAGCCTTCCTCGACACGGACCATCCCTTCTGGACTTCAGTTGCTCTTTCTGTGGTTTTTATGTATTTTGTTTTCTTGTTCGTATGTGTGCACGGTTTCAGCTGGTTGCAGAACCGTTTTTGTGAGCCATTGGAGAATGACTAGTTTCTCCATTTGTTATGTTATAAAATAAAAAACTAAAAAAAAGAAAGAATACAAGGTAATAACAGGACCTAGACGCTACATCTGACTACTACACTAGCTTGATTGAAGTGTCCAGTCCGTTATACAATGAAAATAGGGGTGAAGTATATTGCTTGAAGAACTAAGAAAAAAAACTTATCTCCCAAAGCGGAGGAAGAAGATGAGAGATTGCAGGCAGAAGGAGACCCAGGTCTTGTGTCATGCAGCAATTTGGTGAAGAGAGCGGGAAGACTAGAAACATATGTAGGATAACCCTTGCCAAAAATGAACTTCCTTTCCCAGTTATCAACATCTAAAACAGACTTGTTGCAAACTCTAAAATCACCTTCCATACATAGACTCAAGTCAGGACCATCATCATGGTAATGCACTTTTTGTCAACATATACAAATCTTCTTATAATATTCCTTGAATGTTGCAAATTTGTAGGAATTAAAAATGCTAATATCAGAGAGCAATTGACCGCCTATGAATGCTTATGAGTATAATAAAATATAGAGTTCAAGAGTAGAAATCAAAAGTACGGTTTTTGTCCAAGTATTTCATATTTATATTTATTAAATATTTATGATCAAGGATTACAACTTTTCAGGTTATTAAAAAAAGTTAGGAGTTGAAATATTTGAGGAAGTAATGCAAAGGGGAATAAATGCAAAAGTGTCTTTTCACGGAAAATTGTTACTCTTCAGTTCAGATGTCTGAGGTAGGGAGTTAGATGTCTGGCCTCAATCGAAAAAATGACTCGAGAGTTCTGTCAGATGTCTTACTATGGTTTTAGACATCTGAATGAGTTTCAAGAAATTTCCCTGAGTGTTGAGTCAGTCTTATGGAACTTGGTTTAGACTTCTAACTTTAGAGAGTGTAATTTTTCTAAGACTTCTCACATGTTTGATATATTGGCTCAGACATTTGGTTTAATATAAAGTCATTATTAACGTGATTAGAGGCGTATTGATCAGTGGTTTGTGTGTACTTCTCAAGGAAGATTGTTTGAGATGTCTAAGATAATACACATATAACAAAATCATTCTTACATACTTATCATGCTTTATCTTTGCGTTATCCCATTGAAGGAGATGATTTCACATTTCTAGCTCAATCTTCTTAATTCTTGTATCTACAAATGGTTTAGTAACATGAGGATATATTATTGTATAGTTGTTATTAAAAATTGAAATATAAGATTTTAACATTCTCCCCCTTTTTATAATGAACATTGTGTAATCTAAAGAATCATAAGAGAACTCTTCCAAACTACATGCTTCCTTATTTATATGCTCTCGTTTTATTTTTCTCTCCCTTTATCATTATAAAAAAGGATTACAAAAATAAGAGAAACAAATCTGAAATGTATGTACTATCACATAGGTACATCATAACACGTTTACAAAACAACGTTCACCCATTCTTATAAAGAAAAGTCGCAAAATTATTATACTATGTTCAATATGAAATATTATGACATAGACACAAGTCACAGTAAATAATACAATCGCAATACACAACAATATGATGCTCACAATGCAACACCTACAACAACAATAATAATTGAAATGATGAAGCATAAGTGGTTACCAGTTTTGGTTTTCATTTGGGTTACCACGGTAGTTTCCATATCAAATGTGACGACCGCTCACAACCCCCGCACTAAACAAGAGGAATAATGTGTTGAAAGACGTGTCAGGCAGCTATGGACGGTCGTCAAGGTATGATACACAAGCGGAACCTGTCGTAGAACGCACAACGCAAGGATAAAATATAATAGAACATATACAACAGGTATTATTAGTGAAACGGAAAACACTAAACTTTCATAACAACTTGAAAGTAATATCCATACACTTGGATTATAGCAACATCATTTATACAATTTTGCCTTACTACAACACTCAGAGTCAAATATCAAACAGCGAAAAACAAAGGAAATAGATAATAGAAAAGATAGTACGCCAGCCTCCTGCTCGCCTCCGAACTGCAACGTTGTCCTCACTAAGCTATCACCTGTCACCTGCCACCTAGTCTGTCCATCCAACAATCGGATGAACAACCCAAGGTAATAAGAGGGAAACATAAAACCTTGAGTCAGACAACAGTCTTAGTGAGCGATAAAACAACTATCTAACATCATCAATAAAGTATATGAGAATGGGTAAATAAACGAACTAATCTACCCACAACACCTGAGAAGAACTCAACTACTGTCTTCCCTACATCGGATAGTGATAGCCTTTACATAAAACATTTCAACCATTCACCCATGAAAACCAGAACAATCATTTATTCATGGCAACCAAAATCAACCAACAATAGCACTCATATCATCCATATTATATATATCTCACATGAACCATCCTAATCGAATTCAACATCCCTTAAGAACAAGCCCCAGAGGCCTAAACCAATATTAGACAAACGCCCAAGAAGCATCTCCTTTGACGTTGGCTAATCTACATGAGACGGTACAAACAGAACGTCCAGCATACATGACAGACTCTAGCTATCACCACCAATCCTGCTTCGAAACCATATGAATGGCTAATCACTTTGCCATCACTTGTTAAGGGCAAATGGTAAACTCCGGTTCTAACTAAAACCCGACACACCATATGATGAAATGTGTTTAGGCCATACACGATGCACAGAGTACTCGACCATACAACGAAATCATGTAACCCTTGCCTTGAGCCCACTTGAACCTACGATAACGATAATTCCTCGGCCTTCGGTATCTCTAGTCGTTATCGACGACGACCATCAAGCTCAGAACACCTTTAAGTTGTCACCATACTTGTTGCCTAACAACGAACACTTCACATCACTTTGACATTCCAAATTGAATTTACTTCGAAGTCATCATCATTCTTGAACCAAAGGGAACATCAACATAAGGTATGAAACAATTCATAGCATTACACCCATTTGCTAAAGAAACAAACTACAATGTTCATGCCATCAACCATAGCATTTAGAGTGCACAACACTGCGGCATGGGTTCACGCATTTCTGCCCGATTTTTTTCCAGGTCCTTTTGTTCAAATTATGATCGTACCCGAAAAATACATTTTTTCAGAAATGACCCTATGTCTTCTGGGTGCGACCGACCAGAGACCGACCCTTCACTTTTCTCTACCGACCTTTCACTGGCTCGACCCGAACCACCCTGACGACTCCGTGCTGTAGTCAATGATCGACCAACCTCTCCTCTTGAACATGACCGACCCCATGCACCAAAACCATGACTGACCTGACCCTAGTGCTCGATCGACCTAGACCCTACGCGACCGACCCCATTCTCTGCTTGACCCACCGCTCCAAGTGCACGATCGACCTTGTTCTGCTCGACCCGATGCCTGTACAACCTCAATTCAAGTCCAATTTCGACCAAAACTTGCCAAATGATAATATCGACGAAATCTACTCATCCAATCCCTCAAATACAACCATAAGCATGTTATGAAATCACTAACAACATGAATATGACGATATGATGATTTTCACCAACATTATGCCAACTTCACCAAAATCATGATAAATGAATATATGAACTAAATTATGGATCTAACTTGCATACACATATGGTAATACACAGAAATTATCGGTTTTAAGTTGCTACATTAGATCCTATGGCGATTCATATGAAAATAAGCTTACCATGATGTCAAGAAAGATACAAATTATGCTAAGGTGATTAAATATTATACTTGCATTAATTAATTTAACAAATTCATGAAAATGTTGGGGTCTCATATGTTTGAGAATTAAGGGTGTGAAAGCGCAAGTTATTGACACCAAAAAGGTTTAAGAAAAGTGTCATGTAAAGCTAAAATAATTCGAATACTTTTGCATTTTCTCCGAAAAACATGAATTTTATTGCTTACATAATTAATGGTGACTTATTATCTTCCGTTTTTAGTACTTGTTATCCCAGTGAATGTTGACTGTCAAAATGAATAAATTTATGTTGAATAAGGGTTTTAAACATAGATGCCGACTAACAATTTTAGGAAAATGTTAAGGTGGTTATATTACATACATATCTCCTCCTTTTTAATTGTGCAAGGATAATTTAGGTATCCAAAATAATTTTTTCTCTCGTTTAATAATTATTTATTAACCTCAACATGTACCTTTAGGCACACATTAACAAAATCTATAACTTTGATTGATAAAACACTGATCTTATTATTAAATGGTAATTGATTTCCACGTTATGTACTTTCTTTGTATTCAGATGTTAATCTCCATACATCATGTAACATTTTATTTAAATCTTTATATTACAGTAAATACAGGAAAATAATGTGAAGGACAAATTGTTTGAAAATTTTAACCACAAGGACAAGAGACTAAAAAATTTAATCAAAAGGACAAAACATAGCCCAAACAGGAAAATAATGTGGAAAGTAGGGAGAAGGCCAAACTTAGCAAAAAATTTGGCCAAAAGTATGGAAATTTTGTTTTTTAGTCAAAAGTCCACATTTTAGTGCAAAATAAAAAAATGACAGTAGGCCCCCTGAATTCCACATTTGCGCTAAAATGTGGACTTTTGCCTAAAAAACCAATTTAGCATTTTTTTTGACCAAAGAATTTGCTAAGTTTGTCCTTTAAAAGAAAATGCTCATAATAATTGTCCTTTGTTTTGTCCTCTTGAATAAAATTTTAGGTTCTTGTCCTTATGAATAATTTTTTAATGCTAATTGTCCTTATAAATTAATTACCCTTAGTGATAAATCAATAATCCCCAAAAGCGTCAACGAATTGCAGAAAGAATTAAGTGTAGAATTTAACAAACTGAATGTGAGATAATTTTTTTGCCAAATTTTGCTTCCTTTTCTCTTTACTTACAGTGTTTACAAATATAGAATACATAATGAAGATGTAGTATCATTTGAAACAGTCAACTTACGGAAATAAATTATATGGTTAGAATATGTGAATCAGTATTTGGAAATTAATCTAACTTGGCAAGGGGTATTTATTAGCTGTTTTCATTACATTTTCCTTTTTATTGCTAGACTAACATGATATAAGAGTACTTTTGGTTATATCTTCAACCAGTAAAAACACCATAAGACTTTGAATTTATGCTATAATCATATGTACGGTTGAGAAATAAAATGATTGATCAAAATAGGCTTAATTTTGTAGATAATCTTGAATGGTAGTAAGTTCTAGTAGACCTGCGAGTTTGAAGTTTATTTTAACTAGTTGTGGTCATATCTTTATAGATAGATACATTAGTTGTATTCATTGATTTATGTAACCCATCTTCTGTTCCTTTTCCCGTTGTAGGTAACAAATTGGGTGCATATTTCGTCTACTTGCTCAACCTTGCATCACTTTCAGGTTTAATATTTAATTTATCTTCAGCTATTCTTCTACTATGCATTAAAGCGATTAATACTTATGTCTATATAATTATAGCATGTTGGGTTGGTACAAATTTGCGTGCACTGTAAAACATATTTTTTTATAGTATCAACTTAGTTTTTTTTTGAAACAAGTAAAAAATAGTCCCAAGGCCCAAATATGGGAATATAACCCGTGTCCAGAATACAAAACATAGGGTAAACTAAACCCTTGCTGACATTACATACTTCACTTGAAATCCACATAAAAACTCAAAAATGGCGGACGTTAGAAGACTTCCACCAATCTCCTCTTCCAAACATGACATTTTCATGGTGGCTTCCAAACATAGTCTTCGTTGTCTCCAGGCTTGCTACTGGACGATTTAGGGTTTGTGAAATCAGAGAAAACCCTATCTTCAAGTCTTGTGTCAGCAACGTCTTTAGATCTACCTTTCTTTTTGTTTAACGAGCTTGAGCAGCTTACTTCTTGCCTCTTTAAGCGTAGATATGCTTCGGTAGCTTGCTACTACCACTATCTCCTTCTTCCCAGTAAGATAAGTGATATATTTGGTTATTAATCTTGCTTCTATAGTGATTGTTGTCAAATTTATGTAAAAAGCTGTGAGCTTTTCTTATCTCTAAGGTTTTGTTGAGCTCTGGATCACTGCTGAAGTGATTTCTATCTGATTCAGGTAAAATAAATGATTTATTATCTGATTTGTGAATAATATATGGATGAAATAAATTAGTAATTTGTTTACTTCCCTTACAGAAAGAATTTATGTGATCAGAATTGAAACCTGCTTCAAGAAGGAAGTCAGAGTTAAAACTAATATCCTGAATGCACTTTGGATCACTACTGGACGGATGTTTATCTCCATTCCCTATGACAGGTGTGAATTATTATTCATAAACTTAAAAAAAATCCCTGCTTATCTAATTTTAATTATTCACTTCCCTTGTAGAATTGATGGCTGTTATCAGGATTGAGATAACTTTCTCCAGGCAGGAAGTCAGAGTGCTGGTACTTGTCCTTATTGCCTGTAATTCCCAGATCTCTGGAATTTGGTGCTGAAGTGCAGCTGTTAAGCTTGTAAAAGCTTTGCTTACCATTTAGTAATAAATCTTCTACTTGCTTATTATAATCAGCATCCCTGCTAAAATTAGCTTGATTAGTTCTACAGTCAGTCTTATGTCTGCTAGCTTTCTTCATAATAATCTGACTGTTAGAATGAATAATCCCCCATAGTTGATAGCAACTCATAACTTTGATAGTATGAAGCCTTTGATTTCTTTCTTCCCAAATATAATAAACCACAGCAGAAAGAAGAAAACAAGCCTTAATAAAAAAAATTGACTTGGGTTTGATATATTTCATAATGTAATCAATATTACTTCTTATGCCTAAAGAAGGAATAAAATGATTTGATCCCAAAGTACATTTGGCATTATACCAAATGTACTGAGAATATTTACAATCAAAAAATAAATGCTTAGAGATTTCTAATTCTGTTTTTCATAGCAAACAATTATTATCCAAGTCCTTGATCCATTTACAACATCTATCCTTTGTAGGTAATTTATTGAGAATAACATAAAAGGCACAGTGAACCATTTTTGGACAGTTTGATTTGCACCAAATAACTTTATACCAGTCTACCTCCACATCATCCCCTTTAATATGCTCCCACATTTTTTTGAAAGAAAATTTATCATCCATTGAACATAATTTACAAACCCAATCATCTTTGAAACTGTTTTGATTAATATTTATGCTACTAATTGCCTCTTTGTATATAAGAGCAACAGTACAATTATGAAAGCTCCAACAATTATTATCAGTAATAGGCTGAACTTTATCATTAACCCCCCTAATAAATATAAATTGTTCCACCCTAGGATACTAATAAGAGATTTGTCATATGTCCATGGATCAAACCACAAATTGGTTTGGTTACCATCTTTTATTTTTATATCAATAAAATTTCTACCCATGTCTCTGCAATCAAGAATGTTTTTCCAAACATAAGAATGTTGACTGTCTTTTCTAGTAGTCCAAAAATTCTTATTTTTAAGATATTTGGCCTTCATCCATCTAGCCCACAATGACTTACCATCTGCAAATTTCCAAAATAATTTAAATTTGCAAACCTCAGAAATATCTCTTATATTTCTAAGCCCTAAGCCACCAAATTTTTTAGGCTTGCAAACTTTTTCCTATGTTATTTTATGTTGCTTGCCTCTCCAAATAAAATTTGCACACATTTTTCATCTTTTTGAATAATACTACCAGGAATGTTATGTGTTTGAGTCCAATAGATGACAACTGTTGTGATGACTCTGTGTGTGAGTTCCATTCTACCAGCCATGGACAATAATTTGCAAGACCAACCTTCTAGTTTACCTTCAATAATATCAAGTAATATAGAAAAATCTTTGTCTTTAATTTGATTAATGCTAAGTGGTAGGCTAAGATACTTGACTGGTAACTTCCCCTCTTTGTATTTCAAAATATTCAAAATATATCTTTATGTAAAGCATCTTTACTAAAGTACATTTTGCTCTTATTAGAGTTAACAGACACGCCAACAAATTTTCCCATGTTTTCCAAAATTTTACAAATTGTAAAAGCATTAACCTTATCAGCTTTCAAAACGAGAAGCATGTCATCAGCGTGTAATAAGTGTGTAATATGTGGCTTATTTCTATTAATTGGCTTAATGTTTCCCCTTGCCATTTCAATTTCCATTTGGATTGAAAAATATTCCATAACAATAGAAAATAAGTAAGGTGGCAAAGGGTCACCCTATCTGATTCCTCTATTGGTGTGAATCAAGCCTTCTGGGGAGCCATCAATCATAATAGAATAAGTCACATTAGTTATACATTATTTAATTAAACCATAGAACTGATCATTAAATCGCATCCTTTGCATAATGAATATGATAAAATTTCAACTAATCTTATCAAAAGCTTTATGCAAATTAATTTTGATACACATGAGGTTTTTATTTTGCTTATTAAAATCTCTTATAAGCTCATGAGCTAATAAGGTATTTTCAGAAATTAGTCTTCCAGGGATGAATGCACTCTGATTTTCAGAAATAATGAATTCAAGAAAATATTTCAATCTATTACAGAGAATAAAAGAAATAATCTTATAAATAAAATTGCAGCAAGCAATAGGTCTATAATCATCTAAACCTTAAGGGGTTACCACTTTTGGGACCAGAGTTATAAGTGTATGAATAGTGTTTTTTTTAAAACTTACCAGAATTAAAAAATCCCGATATGGAATCACACAATGGTGATTGAATTTCAGACCAATGAGATTTATATAATTTTGCACTAAACCCATCAGGCCCGGGAATTTTATCACTGTTAGCATTAAAAATGACATCTTTAACATTTTTTATTTCCTCAGTTCTGATAGGAGCAATCAAGATATCAGCACAATAATTATTGGCAGTATATTTAAATTCAATATTGGGAAACGAATTGCAATAAATAGAAGAGTTATATAATGAAAAATAATAATTAATGGCCTCTTTCTCAATGAAAGAGGCTTCATTAATTATTTTTCCATTGTTGTTAATAATTTTCCCAACATCATTTCTATTTCTCCTATTTGACATTCTAGCGTAAAAAAATTTGCTAGCCTCATCACCATAAGTTAACCAGTCAACCTTGGCCCTCTGTTTAAGACTAACAGAGTTAATATGTAAAACATTAACAAGGTTGGCTTGTGCATTAAAAAATGAGTCAGCTATGACCTTGTCTGAGCAGTTATCATCTAATTTATTTTGGAGCTTGGCGACTCATTCCTAATAGTAGTGATATCCCACTTATTCTTATTGTTGTTCCAATTTTTAAGGTTAGATTTGACAATCTGCAAAGTTTTGTTGAATTTGTATTGAGCAGTTCCAAATAAATTATTGGACAAACTCTTATGAACAATCTCCTTATAATTGTCTTCATACACCCACCCATTTTTAAATCTGAAAGGAGTGCTAATTACTCCATTTTTATTTTCTTTGAAAGTAATCTGAATGGGTGTATGATCACTTGAATTTTGGTGGAGTGTACTACATTTCACATAAGGAAAAAAAGGTTAATGAAAATCTGATTAAAGAGAACCCTATCTAATTTACAGTGAATATTTCTATATTCACCTGATTTCCATGTATATTTGTTACTATGAATAGGGGGTTCAATTAAACCAGATTTTAAAATAAATTTAGCAACCCTTTCTAATTTATTGAAGGGGATAGGGTTGCCTCCTCTTTTTTCAAATATGTGAAATATAGTGTTAAAATCCCCAATTAAAATTCAGGGAATGTTATTAGAGTAACTGAATTGCTCAATACAATTCCATAACTTTGTTCATTCCTCCTCAAAACTGGAAGCATATATAAAAGAAATCTTTAATAAAAGACCACCCTTGTTTTAAAAAAACAATGAATATATTGCAAATCAATGAAATAATTAGTAACAGACCAAATAGTAGGGTTATGCATAACCATAATCCTCCCATTGCCCCCCCATTATGTTGTTATTGATACAGCACCAATTAGGGAAACTTCAATTTTGCAGATCAGCATTTTTTTGATCATTAAGCTTGTTCTCAAGCAGGCCTATAATGTTAGGTTTGTATTTAATTAAAAACTCAGAAAGGTCTAGTTTCCTTTCAGGGGAATTGAGACCCCTTACATTCCACGCAATAATATCCATATGTATTATAAAATATAAAGTAAAAATGTAAGGATACATTCCAAGGATACTTAGCAGCTACGGTGGACCACTGAGCTTTTATTTTCCACCTTAACCCCCAGTTGTTTGCCACTCTTTTTGAAGTTGTTTATGTCTGTTGGCTTATTTGTTTTTTCCACTTAGCATTTCTGCTAATGTACTTGTTTTTAAAATCATGATCTTTATCATACCTCAGTTTCTTCTACTGAGGCTATATCTGTTAGGCTTTTGGTCTGACCCTTTTTCTTCTTTAATGTAGGTGAAGCAGGCTTAGAGGATTTTGATGCAGCAAGAGTTTGATTGACTGCATCCTGAATGTTTTCATAAGTGATAGAAGATTTGGAAGGAGCAAGACCATTTGCCAAAAGGGATGCATTAGTGTAGATAGGATCAGCAGATAGTAGATTTCCGCAGTTATTTCTTTTGTTTTCATTGAATTATTTACTAAATTTGTAATAATACTTGAGTCCTTCGTGAGGGGGAGGGGCTCAATGACCTATTTAGCATTAGATCCCTCTGCTTCGTTGTGTTTGTAACCGTCTGAAATGGTTTGACCTTTTAAAATTGTGGGGTTTGCAGGAATGGTTCCCACAGTTTTATTTGGAGCTTTAACAGTCTGCATGTTTTCAATAGGACTTGTAGATTCATGATAGGATTGTGTAGATAAATTTTGATCCTTTTTACCCAATATTAAATGGGAAGTAGAAGAAGCATCAATATTCATTGCTTCTGCAATAGATGATGCAGGAGAACATGCAGGATTGGAGAAATTATGGGTAGATACATCTGAATTAATTTCGGCTTTATTAGCATATGTGTTGATGTCTTCTGAATTGAATTCAGCAACATCAACATCGGTGTTAATTCAGAATTTGCAAATCTTTTGGAAAATCTCTCCAATCTTTGTTGTTAATACATCGTTCAAGAGAGTGACTAAAGCATTTGCAAATCTTGCATCTGTCTGGAATCAGTTCATACATGATCTACTGAGAAATGATTTCCCCATCATGCATGTATATTGATGCCTTATTGGGTAACTCAACATTTGCACTAATCTCAACAAGTATGCGAGCATAACTCAAACGGGTTTCTTTCGTTGTTTTCTCATCCATTTTGAGAGGAACTCTGATTAGGCTCGCTATAATGCTAAAGATCTCCTTATCCCATAATCTTAAATTTAACTCAAGGAGTCTAATCCATATCGATATAGTACTCAATAAGTCTCGACCAAGAATTAATTTCTTGGTCTATTTATTAAGAATAATTAATTTACCATTTATAAAATATGACCCTCCTTTTAAGATCTTTTCACAATCCTCTGAATTTGTAAATCTAATTATAAAAAACTCGTTTTCACGGGTAAAAATCTCGAAGGATCCAATCGGGTTCCATGTACGAACCACAAATGCCCTGAAGTAATGATACAACGGCCTTTTGCCAAATACGTATGCGAATATTGAAACTCCCATTTTCCTTCTGTTCGAGAACTAGCCTCCTCCGAAACTACAATAATCTTCTCCTCTCCAATTGTTTCCACCGGAGCTATAAAATTTAGATCAAAATTTATATCTTGGCCACTTTTCTTGACCATCTCATCCCAGGATGACACCGTTGAATCTTTAGCCAAATAATTCTTTGTTAATTGAACAGGCTCTTAATTGATCTTGATCTGATTTCTAGGCTAGAAACGTGTGCCATTAGAAGGAGGATAAGGCTTCTGTTTTGACTTGAGAGGGTATTCGCTGGATTTACCAGCACCTTTTTCAGATGAACAAAAGCATTCGAATTCCGAAAAGATTTAGGTCCTTTCTTCCGATTGAGAACCCTTATGAAACCATCCTCATTTACAATGAAATTGGAAGAATGAGGAAGACTAGAAGAAGGATTGGAGGGCAGAGGAGGGGAGGAAGAAGAACCCTCTTTAAGATTAGGGTTATCGTGGAAAATAGGATTCAAAAAAGATTTAGGGGCAACCATGGCTGCGAAGCTCTGATTTTCCTTTTTTTCTACCATCAACTTAGTTTTTTATCTTGAAAAACAAAGAGAATATTACCCATCTACTAATACTGCATTTGTTATCATGGTTTGGTTTTAAAAAGTTAAATACTAATGTAAAGCACACATTTGCTTCACCAATAGGTAACCATCTTTTTTGACACAAGTGGACCATTCATCAGTATGGATATGGAGAGCTTCTACAATATATTGACCAACTACAACTTCAACTGCAAAGGTACACAAAATATGTGCTTTCAACTAAACATGCTTGTGACTTATATGTTTGTTGGTCGTTCTTTCATGCCATATACTTGGTATGTATCAGTTTCCACTTTAAATCACTATTTACTTCTTTTATTTCTCAATATTTTGCTCCTGTCCTGAATATTTAATTGTGCCTATGATAATACATTCTTAGCAGTATTGAAGCATAACCTCTCTATACTTTGCGCAGTTTACAATTCATAGGGGCTTCAAAAATATTTGTACAGAAAAAAAAATTCCATTTGACAAAACAGTTTATAACACTCCATTGACATTAAATTCAGATAATAACCCTTTCAAAAATTGATGAAATTTTAGGCTACATCGATCTGTTTAATTTTTTCTTCAAGTTACACTACAAATGTAATTTTGCTGGTTCTAGAAGAAATGCCAGAATATCCACGTACCAAAAAGAAGCAATTACTACTTACAGGGACGATGCTTGAAAAGTAGGTTGAGGAAAATACCTATTAAATCCAATCTCAATCCCAAATTTGAATTAATTAAAATATATGTTATTCACATTATGACACTTTGGAAATAACTAAGGTTCATTTAGAGTTTTTTTTTTGAATTTAATCTATACCTACTTATCTTTTTTTATTAACACACAACTTAAGGGCTTTGTTGATAATTTACCAAGTTTCTGACTTTATTCTTACTTCACTGGTTGTAACATGGTTTTTTTTAATTATATGGTCAGATAACATGGTTTTAATACACTTTTCCTCTTATCTTTCAAATAAAATTCTTCTTATACTTAATTGATTAATTATGAAATTAAGTTCGCACTACTATTATTCATAACAAAGTTAACAAATTCGCATGTCATGGAATCTTTTTGGGTACCATAGAAAACTATTATGGCATTAATAAATCTTAAATATATGTACATATATACATATATATCTTACATGTGTGTGTGTATATATATATATATGTGTGTGTGTATATATATATCACAACTATTGGAGAACTGATTATATCACAACTACTTGATTAAGTCTATTCATGCAAGTGAGGCCTTTTACTTGATACTGCTTTTGTTGCATGCTTAAATGTTTGTCAAAATCAGAAAGTTTGATGTGCAATCATATGACAATGATTTACATATGGTTTCATGAAGTTATTTACTCTTGCTATCAATGCTTTAAACAACTCTAGTTAAATGACTACATTTGAGAGTGTTTTGTACTAATTGTTATTTAGATGTCAACTATACCTTTAAAATTACGGATAGTTTGAGTTGTACCATACATAAAAAATATACCTTTTATATGATATGTTTTGGACACTTATCTTTAATTATCGAGAAGATGGTAAAAAATATTCAGTGCCTTTATATAATATAATTTATTTTCTATATTGTTGGTTTATGAACTCTAATTTTTATTGCTAGGACCGAACTAACTGCTTTACTGCTAAGTTGGTTAGAAATTATATGTATTGGTATTATATGTTTAACAATGCCGATGAATTTAAATACATCTGACACTGTTACTAATTCACGAATTTAAAATGGCAACTGGAAATAATTTCACTAGATTTCATCAATTTCATCATCTTCTAACATTTGTTCTTTGGCTAATTTCGCAGGCGCTTTTTATAGTGTCATGCGAGGGAAACAACACAATTCCAACTAAGGAGATTTTCAAAATTTAGTGTGTTCACTATTGTTTATTCGGTCATTTAAAAAAAACAGTTTTCTTTGACTCTGTCATGCTACTTTGTGTCAACATACAGTTGTATAAACAGTGTTTGGTTTAAAAACAGAAACAATTGGCATTGAATTATTGGTCATTTTATACACGCTAGACTCTTTGTGACCTAAGATTACTTATATGTATATTTGAACTGGATTAAATATTTCATTGCTATCTCCCTGCAGTGTACTTGATATCTTCAACAAGCTGGTTAATTTATTTAGGCTTCAAATACACTGAGCGCACAGGTTGTCCAGGTGATATTTGGATTTTCCAAATGTCTTTTTATAGATATAAAAGCGTTGTTTGCAATAATATTGCTTTGCATTATATAACTAGATGAATAAGTATTAAATGGAAGTTGATTATTATTAAGTTTTTTGCTATTTCAACCTCTATCAAGAATAGGTGTTGTTTTTTAATTGAATTAGCCCATCAATTTTTCTCTAAATGATAATTAAAGTTATGTTAGGTGTTGCTTTATTAAGCGCATACTGGAAAACAAATGTACGGCTTGCATGTGATGTGCATTTACTATTTTTATGTGTTGTATATATCTTATTCAAATAAATCAATGCCATACAATGCTTTCGCTTTAGATGTTTTTCCTCTCCATGAAGTTGAATGAATAAACACATTACTTGATTCAATTTGCATTTGTTAGCTTAATGCATGCAAGGCATTGAACTTAGTATTTTGTAATCGTCCCATCTAAATTTGAATTTAGTTTAACACATAAATTGTTTGTTATTTAATCCCTTTTGTTTAAACTTATCTATTTGTATATGACACTAACATATGTATTTTGCAACATTCGTGTGCGAAGCACGAGTGCACACTTATAAATAAAAATTGGTGAATTAATTGAACCTAAATTTAACTCAATTAGTAGTATTTATGATCATACCTATGGTTGTGCCATGGAGCATTGGAAAAAAAGCAAGTTGATGGGCATGATTAATATTATACATGACCATTGAGTTAAAGTGCAATAATAGTTCTTCATCGAGTAAACAGTTGATATGTATACTATGAACCAATGAAGAAGCTTCAATGGAAAAAAAACGCTGATAAGAGAATGCTACGATGGTATTATTCTCAATAATGTGGGAAGACGAAGGATATAGGAGTTTGGATAAGAAAAAGGAAGGAGGAGACGAGGTGTCGGCTGAGATTGTGGGAATTCGTACCCTTCAAAGGGGTATGAATTTTCGTACCCCTCGGAGAGGTATGAATCTTCGTAACCCTTGTGGGGTATGAAATTTCATGCCCTCAATAGGCGATACGAGATTTCGGACCTCGTGGTTGGGGGTACGAAATTTCGTACCCCTTACCGAGGGTATGAGATTTCGTATTTTCAAAGGGGTACGGGGTTCTTGCCGGCCTTGACATTTTGAGTTCACCTTAGCCATACTTCGCCTTCCTCGTTCGAGATTCAAACTCCACATAACCGCCCCGAGGTTGGCATCGCACTTGTGCCACTATACTGCTAGATCGATATTCACTATAACCATACTTGAACTGATGATTCAGCCTGGCACATAGGAATGAAGCATATATACTTGGACTGTGACCAAACTTATAGAATAGTAGGCCATGTTTCATCGATTCCAATCATAACGTAGTCACGATTCAACGTGAACCCGTGAACATTGGTCGACTGCGATGATGGTTACTATCCTCGGGACCTGTGACCATCGTCGTGGCCCAAGTTCTCGAGTTATACACTGTAGTGGCATGGTTCTGCACAACACCGCACACACATGTTAATTTGCACCAACACGAGGGGTACAGATTATAACTGCGATGTCTAACGCTAGTATGTTGAAAATATAGCTAGAAATGAAGACAAGATCTATGATAGAGCATACTTCAGAAGCCCAGGCTTCTTTGCCTTCGTCCCACACACCCGATTCAACTAACACTGCTAGCTTGGAGGGCAGCGAGCTTGAGACTTCAGAGAGTCCACTCCTTCTCAGATGGCAAGTTCGTCAGAAGCATCCAATCACGAGGCGTAGCCGGAAAGACAACATTCTCTAGTCGAGCATGAGAATGTAGATCATGTGGATATTGTTGAGGGAGTGCGCCGGTGGCGCTGGATATGTTGGCGGACGCGATTATATTTGAAAACCCACCAAATTCTGCGCCATTTAATATGGATGCAACTACGGTAAGGCGCATGGTTTTGCGGTTCTGCATTCCCAAAAGAGATGTTCTTGCGCCCGGAAAGGGTGATAGAGCTCACGCACTATCTAAGGGTACACTGCCTGGAACAGGCAGGGATGCGCTACTAGGTGCATGCCCCCGACTAACAATTTTATTCGGGATATGTTGCATCGATTTCGCCTTGCGTCGTCGTAGCTTCATCCAAATGCGTACGCTTCCCTCTTGGGTACCTATGTTCTCTACAACAAGTACTTGTAGCTGGTGCCGACGGGGAGGACATCTAATAATTGTCTCAGTTGAAGAGGAGAGTCACTGCCTTACCGTCTCAATATTTCTTAGAGGTTTTGCTGAGTACTAAGCTCTTCCATGGAACATGAACTAAGCTGACTGTATATAAGCATGATCGGTTCTTCGTACATTGCCCTCCCGGGTTCGCCAGGAGATGGTTGGAAGGAAGTAAGCACTTCATTTTACCTTTAGTTTTGGGATTTTTGGGTTTTGGTAGCTCAGGTTTTTTAACTCCGTTCTTGCATGACAGGAAATCCTGAGGCATCCACGGATACCGTATATCAAGAGAGTCTCAAGTCTTTGTTAGCTATCCCGACTGAGTCATGTTCCAAAGTGGGTGTTCTGAACTGTGATCGCCTTGTTGCATAGGGCTTCTTTTTGATGATCGAGCGATAATTAGGCTAGCCATCGCCAATGCTGGAAAGAAAGCGGAGGCCGGAAAAGAAAAAGGTTCTCCTAGTTGGAAGAGGAAGATGCCCTTGTCGGTCCTAAGCCGAGTAAAACAACAAAGATCCAAAAGGGAACTGGTGGAGGCGAGATTGGCGGTGAGGGGGCAGTCGTCGAGGACGAGGGTCCGTTGAATGCCTATGTTCTTCCTATGACAGATGAGGCAGGGATAAGAGCATTGAGCAGGTCGCAATATCCAGCGGCTCCCTCAGAGACCACCGTCTCGCTTGAGAATGAAGGCCAATTCGATGAGCTTAATAAACTCCTGCTAGACTTATCTCCCTGGCTTGGTACAACAGGTACGGAAGAACTAGCTTTAGTTGCGGAGGTGTTCACTCCTTCGGGTAGACCATTAGCTGGTCTGTTGAGAGAACACTTAGGACACACACACACACACTCATAAACATTGCATGACACAACATTTGTTCGTAAGTTTAGAGTATCTTACTCTAAACTGTTTCTTTGGAAGGTGATATGGAAAGAGGACAAGGAGAACGAGGAGGTCGAGGTTATGGGTGCGGAGGTCGCCAATTTCCTCAACATTATTTTGATGAACTGGTGTTCCTTCTCGGCATCAGCCCGATCCCTCGTGAAGACACCAAGGAGGTGTGGATGTGGGGAGGATTGCGTATTTCCAAACCAAAGAGTTTACCAAGTACTTTCGACACCTTTCGGACTTGATTAGAAAGAATAATGTTGAGATTCAGAGTCGGGGTAGAATATCGATGCCGAGCGGATCACCGTCCGTAATTTTGAGGAGATATGTAAATCTGCTTCCTATGGTATAAATATTTCTTTGTTCGCAGTTGTACCCTTGAATGCTAACTTTTATCGTCGTTGTCACAACGAAGCTGAAGGAGATGCACGAGAAGCTGAAGAAGGAGGCGGAGCATGCAGCTTCGACCTTCAAGGATACAACGGCCTCACTAACAACCGAGAACATGGCCCTAAAAAGGGATAAAGCTGAGCTGGGGAAAGTGAACGCTGAACTGGAGAAAGACAGTGAACATATTTCTCATCTTCAAACGGGTAATAAAGGCATGAGGAAGGACAATGAGAGGTTAAAGGCCGAGAACGAGCGGGCTCGGAAGCTTCAGGATGAGGTTGCGGTGCTTAGGAGGAAGCTAGAGGTGGCTGAGAAGGAGAAGAAGGAGACCGAGGCTAGTAGTAAGGATAAATTGAGATCGGTGGATTGGTTAAAGGCCGAGAACCTGAGGGAAGCGTAGAGCTTGAGGGAGGAGATCGATGATGCAGAGGCCCGGGTGGAAGCATCTCTAGAGGAGCATATCCAAAATATGTATGTCAAGGCCTTAAAGTTTAGTGGAATCCTGTGGGTTGGAGATTACACTTGAGTGCAGGCCCAAACTTGGGAAAGGTTAGTGTTGTATGAGGCTTGGCTACGTCAGGTGGATGTGAGAACTTTAAATGAGCATCAACTATTGATAGAGCTCTTGACTGACGAGGAGCGTAATAAACTGGAAGAAGGGGAGGAGATTGCTGCAGGAAGATGTGGAGAGGAAGAGACTAGCTAATCATGCTTCCGAGATAGGAAAGTTTATAACTACTGAGAGCATAGTCGTCACTCAGACTTTTGCGAAAAGCTCCTATCGACCTCCATCTCTAGCATCCGCTACAACTAGAGATCCTGTTGTCCCATTTCATGCCTCAACTGAGTACGATCTATAGAATCTAGATAGGGAGTGACCGAATCTACTTTGACAGCTACAGCGAGAACACTCCCTAACATTCCCACTCCATTTCCTTCGAGAGGTAAATTTTCATTACCGCGAATACCTAAAGACGGTGTGATTACCGAATTCATGGGATAAATAGTTATATTTTTATTCTACAGCCCCTCTTGGAGCTTATGTGACTCTGGGCCTCGCCCCCATGCTTCCCCAAACAGATGAGTCTAGATTGGGACTACAAGGAATACGATTTGGAGGGGAAGCGGTCATGTGGATACGTTCTCAGAAGGTCGAATTAAGGTCCCACATCTATAAGGGACTTCTAGAGGAAGGAGAGGCTATGGGTGGCCAGAGTGTCCGTGTGACCAGCCCCTTAGAGGAGAACGTTTTGACAGTACAAGCAATGGTGGAAACAGAAAAAGCTCACATGCTGGCCAAGTCCGAAGAGCAGGAAGAGAAGATAATGTAGGATAAGGACGCTAGCCATGAGGCATAGGAAAAGGCTCTGCAAGACGTCGAGGAGAAAGTTATCTCCGTTGTGGCGAAGAGGAAGCTCCAATGCCAGGCGGAGAAAGCGAGGGTTGCCGAAGAGACCAAGAAGAAGAGAGCCTCCGATAAGGCTGAGAAGCAGAGAGTTGTCGCGGAGGCTAAGAAGAAGGAAACCGATGATGCTACCAAATAGAAAACCGCGACAACTTATGAACAGCTCAGGCGGATGACATGGTGAAACTCAAGTCCAAGAATCTAGCAGATCAGAAGGCTGCCAAGGAGGCTAAGAAGAAAGCAGAGCTTGAGGCCAAGAAAGCTCTGGAAAGGGTGATGTTTTGTTGGCCCTCGCTTCTAGTGCTTCCCCTAAGCCATTACAATACATTGCCCCCATGGAGATCGCGGAGATTACCAGTGGTGAGGATGAAGGCGTACGACGCACCTCGATCTCTCATGAGTCCATTACTCCCTCGAAGGTAGAGGAGAGTAGAAAGAAGATGCCTACCACCGGAGACCCAGCTAGTGCTAAGTTTGTACAAAAGTGTTAGAATTGGTTATAGAGATGAGTAGAGAGATTAAACATAGAATAATTGAACGAATACATTGTTATTGCTTCATGTCATAAAAACTAAAATTACAAAGCTATTTATAAAATACCAAGCACTAACTAAAAAAGGATCTCTCTTACATTATTGCTAATGACCGGGAGAACAAAGAACTATTCATTATTTCTAATTATTCATGAACTAATTACTTTGAAGCACCAATATAACTTTAACACACCCCCTTGCTTCAAAGTTGTTGAGATAATAAACGAAGCACTTCTCTTCGATTTGTGATGCACTTCTCATCACCTTCAATTGTTGAAGCATGTCTCATCAACTATACTCTTTGAATATTGGAACACTTCTCTCCATGGTGCATTTCTCACCCACAACTCTAAAATAAATTCTCTTCCACAGCCACTTGTTCCATGTTCTCTTGCTCTTCATCTTTAAAACTACAATTCTTTTCCATATGCCCAAAATTTTGACACTTGAAACACTTAGGTTTTCCCTTATGCCAACAATCATTTTCTTCATGACCAGATCCGTTTGCTTTTGTTGTGCTTCAACTAGTCCATCTTTGAATTGTTTATAAAAAAAAAATTCGCTCTCTAGAGATCACTCTATCCCCTCTAATCAACCTAGCTCCGATACCATGTTAGAATCTGATACAGAGAGGAGCTGAGAGATTAAAACATAGAATAATTGAACGACAAAATTGTTATTGCTTCACGTAATAAAAACTGAAATTACAAAGCTATTTATAAAATACCAAGCACTCCCTAAAAATAGGATCTCTCCTACATTATTACTAATGACCGAGACAAAAAAGAACTATTCATTATTTCTAATTATTCATGAACTAATTACTTTGAAGCACCAATATAACTTTAACAAAAAGAAGAAAAAAAGAAGAAAGATGATTAGCATTAGTAGTTGTAGTAGATGTTACCAATATTTTGGTTATGTAGGCTGGTAGTATACGCGAGTACGACCCTCGCTTTTGGCCCTTAAATGCACGGTGTGGTTTTCATGTACACCCCGTCATTAGATAGAAAAGATATTAAGTATGTAGTTTGTTTTGGATGTGTGAAAAAGTAAATAGTAGTTATTTAAATTGCATTTCATGTTAAGTGTTCGAATGTTCCTCTTATGTTTTCCAGCGTCATGTACTTGCACAAGCATACTTATTGTTACACTAACAGAAATGTGATCGGAGACTCCGCTCTAGGGGTGACCCAGTTGTGCGGAGAACGTGCGCTGGTTCCGTTCATGGGGTTTCCTTTGTTTAGGAGTCCCGAGGGGCGTGGAATCCCGGCCAAGTACCTTCTGTCTTAGACCGCCCGGAGTTCGTTAGTCCCAAGTTGTGAGAAGGCGTGGATGTTGCGACCTGTCCGACTTTTGGCTCTCCCATTGTTCCTTCGGTTTTAGAGCGTGAGGGCATTGTTTGTTTGCAAAAGGGTGCTCGGATTCGGACCCAATGGGTCGGATTATGGCCGAGGGGCTGCCCCCAAGCCTAGAGACTTAGGAGCGAAACGATTTATGCTCAGTCTCGGTGCTGGGCCAAGGTTTGAAATGTACCCGGATCCTGACCCGATAGGTCGGGTGGAGCCATGTGAGTGGTTGGTATCACACTAGGTTGGCCGGTGGCCTTCCCCCAAGTACGGGGACTTGGGAGTGGAACGATTTATACTCGCCTCAGTGCTGGGTCGAGGTTCGAGTAGAGCTTTTTATACTCAGCCGCGTCACGGGCTCGGGACTCGAGAGGTGTTATTTATATTCGGTCTCGTCATTGGGTTGAGATTCGAGTGGCAGCAATGGCTCCCGTGCTCGGGATGTCGACCCGACACCATTGATGTTTGTCCTCATTGTTGGTTCGAGGCTTGAGTGGGCTCCCGTGCTTGGGGTGCCGGTCCGGTGTTTGAGTGTCTGTGTGTGCAATCCAGTTGTGATGGTCAATCAATCATATCATGCAGGAAGTAAACATAGCAAGGACATAGAAAGTTAAACATCATATTTACTAATACCTTTGGCAGTAACAACCTTTACAATGCCTTGAATTTCAAGAAAACAAAACATCATTGGAAAGCAGAAAAACTGTACAATAAGTTATGTGAAGTATCGGCGAATATGTTCCTTGTTGCATGCCCTTGGGAGCTCGTCTCCTTCTACGGCTGTTAGCTTGAAAGTCTCATCTCTGAGCTTATATTGTATGACGTACGAACCTTCCCATCGAGGACTGAAACCAGTCAGTGTGGGAAAGATACGTTTCAAGACGAGATTGCTGATATTGATATCATTGTGCCAGACTTTAGAGTTGAAGTATCAGATTACTCGTGGACGCTGAGTGGCAGCTCTAAGCTCAGCCTCGTTTCTTTTCTCTTCGAGCAGATCGAGTGATTCCAGAAGTAAGTCCTGATTGGTTTTCGGATCATAATAGGCGACTCGATGAGATTGAAGCTTTAGCTCAATAGGAATGACGGCTTCAGATCCATAGGAAAGGGTGAATTGAATATGACTAGTCGCTGACTTATGGGTGGTCCCATAGGCCCATAGGGCCAAAGGGAGTTCGTCTTTCCATAAGCCTCCGGCCTTTTCCAGACGCATCTTGATGATGGATTTAATCATTTTTTCAACAGCATCGACTTCCCAATTGGCCAAAGGGTGAGCCACTGCCGAGAATCTCTTTTCGATGTTATGTCACAGATAGAAGTCTTGAATTCTACGCTCTCAAATTGGGTTCCATTATCTGAGATGATGGCCTGGGGGATTCCATAGCAGGTGATGATATTGCAGACGATGAAGCTGATTACTTTCTTGGTGGTGATTGTAGCGAGAGCTTCGGCTTTCGCTTATTTGGTAAAATAATCAACCGCGATGATGACATAACGCGTCCACCCTCTGGACATCGGAAGAGTTTCGATAATGTATGTTCCCTACATGGAAAACGGCCAAGGGCTGACCATTTGCGTTAACTTAGTAGGTGGGGCTCTTGGGATATTTGAGAAACACTGACATTTGTTACACTTGCGGGCATAGCTCGTGGCGTCTTGATCGAGTGTGGGCCAGAAGTAGCCATGCCTGATTATTTTTCTTGCAAGGGTTTGCCCCCATAATGTGGTCTCCACACTCACCTTCATGTACATCTGTCAGTATATGGTCGGCGTCGTCGTGGGCTACGCACCGGAGTAATGGTACAGAGAAACCTCTGTGGCAGAGCACTTCATCCAAAATGATGTAGCGAGATGATTGGCGAGTGAGCGCTCGTCTTTCTTTGTAATGCCCTGGGAGGGTTCCGTTTTCCAAATAGTTCTTAATTGGTGTCTCCAAAGTCTCTGGCTTTGTTCTGGTCTATGTTTCCATTACCAAATTGGTCTATATCTGATCAATGCTCGAAGAGTTGAGTACTTTGACCGGGGCAAGTCCCGTAAGCTGTGCATCCCCGAAGCTTTCTAGTTTGGCTAATGAGTCATCTTTCTCATTATGTTCTCAGGGGATATACATGATGATGTAGTGGTCGAAGTTGGTGAGCAGTTCGTGAACATGAGCAAGGTGGGGAGTGAGCCATGCTCCTTCGGCCTAGTATTCTTCGTGTACCAGACCCACGATGAGCTGTGATTCAGACTAAATCTAGATGGTTTCGATGTTAAGTTCGATCGCGATTCTAAGTCCAACGATCGAGGCCTTATATTCTGCGTCGTTGTTAGTAGCACGGAAGTCAGTCTTTAAGGCGTAGCATATTGGATGCTCCTCTGGCATGATGAGCACGGCCCTACACCAGAGCCCTTATTATTGGAAGATTCATCTACGAATAGTTTCCATGGAATGTCTGAAGCTTCGATGATGTCTGGAGAGGACTCCTCAGGGATGTGAATTACACTATGAAATGGGAGAGAGCATGTCCGAGGAAGGCAAGACGAGGGATAAATGCGATTTTAAACTGACTCTGTTCTATATTCTACTTTAGCAGTCGTTTAGATGCCTTAGGTTGCTACATGACCTGTCATACTGGCTTATCAGTATAGACTTTGATGGGATGAGACTGAAAATATGGTTGTAGCTTCTGGGAGGAAATCAGCAAGCATTAGGCTAGTTTCTCAAGCCTTGGGTATTTCTTTTCTGCCCCTGTTAGTCTCTTTCTGATGTAGTAAACGGGTCGTTGGACACGATCTTCAATATGTACAAGCGCTGAGCCGATTACCTGCATGGAAACAACCAAATTAACATATAAGTTCTCATGATAAACAGATTTGGACAAGATAGGTGGTCGCTCTAAGTGATTCAGAAGGTCCTTGAATGCAGTGACACATTTTGAGGTCCATGCGAAGTTGTGCTTCCCTTTTTGAAGCAAATCGAAAAAGAGAATGCATTTGTTAGCGGATTTGGAGATGAATCGACTTAAAGCGACAACCTTCCCATTTAGACTTTGAACATCCTTAATGCCCTGAGGGGCTTGAATGTCGCGGATAGCTTTGATCTTTTCTAGATTGGCTTCGATGCCTTGGGAATTGACAATGAAATCCAAGAGTTTTCCCGATGCCACTCCAAAAGAGAATTTCAAGGGATTGAGTTTCATGTCATGCTGCGGAGGACATCGAACATTTTGAAGAGGTCATGAACGTGGTCGCTCAATATTTTTGATTTAACAAGCATATTGTCCACGTATACCTCCATGGATTTTCTGATCTAGTCCTTAAAAAGGACATTGATCGGTCATTGATAAGTGGCTTCCGCATTCTTGAGACCAAAAGGCATGGTGCGATAGCAGTAGAGCCCGAGGCTAGTTATGAAATAGGTGTGATCCTGGTCGGTTAAATACATCGGAATTTGATTGTAGCTTGAATAGGCGTCCATGAAGGAAAAGAGCTAGCATTTGGCGGTCAAGTCAACAAGCTAGTCGATCTTCGGAAATGGGGAAATGCCTTTGGGACATGCCTTGTTCAAGTCGGAGAAATAGACGCATGTTCATCACTTGTCATTGTCCTTATTGACAAAAAGTGGGTTGGAGATCCTTTCGGGGTAGTTGGCTTCACGGATGAAGTTGTTGTTGAGTAGCCTATCCACTGTTTCAAATCTCCCAAATATCGCCCAAGATCTCCATCGAGATCTCGTTTTAGGCACCTTCCGAAACGAAACAGCAAATATCACTCTAAATCTCCGTTTGAATATGTCGCCCGAGATATGACAATATCGAACGACATATCGACCGAGATGAAATACTAGAATATCAGATGAGATCTTAGTTTTTTTTGGGTTAAAATTTAGATCTATGTTAAACTAGAACAATAATGAAAAAACTCAAACCTAGCCACGATAATCTTAGCTGAATTTTTTAGTTTTTTGGATCCTTTTAAGTTTTATGTTTAACAATATTTCTGTTTTAAGCATATTACGATTTAAAGTATGAATGATCTTCTGCAAAATAAAGAATAATAAATTTATTTTGCAATTCAAGTTTAAGTTACTATGTTTTTACTAGCATTCATAAAATTTTGTAAAAATCATTTTTTAACATACCATGTACCCCGAGATTGTTCCGGTATGAAATCAAACACGAGATGGAAATCCGAGATGAACTCCCGAGTTAGGCTCGTCTTATCCGAGATCTCCCCCGATATGAGATCAAGTTTATAAAATCCCCGAGACGAAACGCGATCGATATCTGAGATTTCAAACCGTGAGCCTATCTACCTATTCATTGAGTGCATTTGATCTTTAGGTTCCCAAGAATCAGCATTTCTGTTTGACCATAGGTTGTAAGGGGTTGAGTGCTAGCTTATGAAAAGCGATCGCGGGGTCGATGCCACGAATATCAGAGTGGGTCCAAGTGAACATGTCTAGGTTGCCATTAAGAATTCCACAAGATCTTCTTTTATCACGGGGTGGAGTTACGATCCAATTTTCAAGACCTTTTATGGGTCATCGGGGCTGATCGGAATATCCATAGTAGGCTCAATAGGGGTAGCCCTTTCGAAGTTGGGATCTTTGTCCTCCCTTCGATCGAAATCATCGGAAAGACGGCAGTGGAGCCTGAACCGAGGCTCAGACACCTTTGATTACCATGCGTGGATGGTTTTGGCGCAAGAAGTCGGAGGCACGGTCTTACCTTTGTCCTTGTTTCGCGCGTTTTTCCATTTTATTGTGTAACAATCTTATGTCGTTGCTTATTCGCCTTTGACTGTACCGATCCCAATTTTTGTTGGGAACTTCATTAGGAGAGACCATGGTGACATGCAGACTTGGAATTCTACAAGGAAGGGACATCCAAAAAATACATTGTATGGAGAGATGACATCAATAATCACGAAGGTGAGAATTTGGACTCAACTCCGATCCCTGTCTCCAAGCTCTACGGGTAGGTCAACCATGCTTACGTGGTGGTTGGAAGATCCGTCGAAGCCATGGATCGTGGCACGACAGGGTTTCAAGTCTTTGATCTCCAACCTCATTTGATTGTAGGCCGCTTTGAAAATGATGTTGACCGAGCTTCCTAAGTCAATCAATAATCTTCAGACGAAAAAGGGTGATCTGAGCTGTGATCACGAAAGGGTCTTTGGTTGGGATCTCAATTCCCATAGATTCTCTTTCGTGGAAGACGATGTCGTCCCGCATCGTTTTCTGAATTTTGGCGGGGATAGACTCGTCTAGAGTGGGGCAAGCTTTGTTGGTGGCATGCTTTATATAGATTATGTACTCTTCCATTTTTCTGAAGCTTTCATGCGTAGTCTAAGGCCCGCCACAAATAGTGTTACTCATGATGCCCCATATTTGGTTGGACAGACCTAAGGTCGTACTGGTAGGCCCTAGTAGTGCGGGTGTTAGAGTGCCCATGGTTAATTCGAGAGGAACAGGGTTTTGAATTTACTATTTCAGGCGCTTCTCGCGGATGACCTTTTAGAATGTGCTCCTAAGCTGACGACAATCATTAGTGTTGTGCCCAAACATGTTGTGGTATCGGCAGTATCTGCCGGAGTTCTTCTCACAGTCAGTGGATTCCCTAGTATTTGGCTTCTTATATTGGAACATGTTACATATTTCCAAGTATATTATCTCCAAGTCTTGATTCGGTGGAGTGTAGGCCTCGTAAGTTTGGTAGTGACCAGGCTTCTCAGGATCCACTGGAACATGGTTGTTGCTGCGACTGCCCTGCATGCCACTATTCGGCTTAGGTTTGTAGGGGATTTCTCCTCTACCCTTATAGGGGGAATCTCCAACTTGTTTTCCTTTGATGCTGTAATTGGTGGTGTTAGCATGTGGATTATCGGAATGGTTGGTCGGAGAAGCTCAACTACGTCTTTCTTCTTCTTGGCACAAGAACTGGCTGGCGTTCTCGTAGAAAGCGTCATGATTCTTAGGCTGTTTTCTGTCGATCAGGACTCCAAATTCAGAAGTGAGAAGGACACCTTCTACAAGTTGGAAAAGTACGGTACGAGGCTCTGGGTCGTCGACATCGACAAGGGCGGTATTGAATAACGATAGGTAGCTATAGAGCAGTTTTGCAGGTCCCTGGTAAAGTTTGGAGAGGGTGAGGGCTTTCTTTGGAGTTGGAACGTGCATTCTGAATTATTTAACCAATTTTGTGGATAGTTGGCCGAAGTTGTTGACAAAATTGAGTGGAAGGCAAGAGAACCAAAGTAGAGTTGTGCTTGACATGAAGACTGAGAAACATTTGCATTTGATCGCGTCGGTGGCCCAATTGGTATCCATTTGCCATTTATAGCAGTTTAGAAAGGTATAGAGGACTGTTGTGCCGTCATAGAGTGCCATCTGTGGCATGTTGAAGTGTTGAGGCCACTCGCCTTAGTGCACGATCCTAGTAAAGGGATTGCGCCTCAAGTGGGTTTCCCATGAGTCGTTGGTGTTCCCACAAAGGTCTCTTATGATCCTTCGGACCATGTCGAGAAGATATGTTGGAAGAGGGTCTTCCGGCGGAATCCATTGGTTTTGACGAACTTCGGGAGTTTTGTTCTGTGGACGTCTCCTGTGATGCACATCCAGGTCATCCTCTTCCATGTCGTAGACATCGATGGTTGGGTTTTTATATGGCTGAAGAGGTTGAACAGGATGGTATGCATCCCGACCCGGAAGTACTTGGGTCTGCTGGGTTACCGGAACAATAGTCCCCTGGTCCTAAGCAGCGACAGTTGGGTTCTATCGAGGAGGGGTTGGTTGCTTAGACCCGGTTCGTCAATGATAATCAATCGGGAACAGTCGCGCTACTGTGTTCTCCTGCTGTAAGTAATGGTGGTTCGATCACATTTTCCATTGTTGTTGTCGTTGCTGTTGGTATGAGCGTTGGAGAGGACGACAACATCATTGATAAGGCTAAACCTCCTCCTTTGATGTGGGTCCCTTGATTTAGAATAAGAAATTTTCGAGATAGTATGCCGTGGTCGGGCGTTGTTATGAGCGAGCTGAAGTCGAGCGAAGATGCATTGACTTTCTTAGAGTTGGTGCATAAGGTCGATGTTATTCTTCGACGCTTGATTGAGTCCAAGAGTTGTACTTTCGTACCTCTTATTAAGCGCGTGGATCTGCGCTTAGGTTGCGAAAGCTTCAGGGTCCACAGGAGGAAGAGTATCGGTTTCAAGCGGGATATCCGTTGGCTTAGGTTGCTGATATGTTCCAGCTTCGGCTGCAGCAGAAGAGCAGATCATTGCATTCTTTGAGCGCTTTGCCATCGTAAGCGGACTTGGCGGCAGGTTAGAGAAGGAACCTAAAGTGCGTCGGAGTCGAGATTGTGATGTGCAACAAAGAAGCGAATCCAAGTTTTCTCAGTTAAAGCACCAAAATGTTGACGGCAAAATATGTCGTAAACACCCAAGATTCCTAATTACTTAAGAATTATAGTTTCGCGTGGAAATATAAGTGCAGAAAAAAGTAAATAACACAAGAGATTTATAGTGGTTCGGTCCCATGAGGGGGCCTAAGTCCACTTTGGAAGAGTCGCCGATATTTTATTGAAAATAGAGAGTAACAAGCTTAGGACTATCACATAACATCCTTTTACAAACATTTCTAAGCATTTTGACGTTATAATCATCATATATGAATGTTGGTAAAAAGTTACTTTTGCCCTTCTTCTTCCTCAAAATGTGGATGCCATTAAAGTGGTTACTTGGAGCTCTCAAGAGATGTCAAATCAATCCATTCCCAACCCTTTTGAAGTGTGAGCTTGGGAGTATTTATAGTGGAGTGTTCAGGTGGGAGTAGGTAGGAGTTGGTTGCCACAACAGTACATCTCGGATCCCAGTGTGCAGCCCCCCCAGAAACTTGGATCCCCTTATCTCTCCTAAAAACTCGTCCCCCGTAGGGTATGAATTTCATACCCCGTGGGGGCACATTGGATTTCTGAGCATTGAGTTCGAGGCTTGGAGAAGGCGAGGCTAGAGGGGCTCGAGACTTCGGGCGCCAGGGTGGAGGGACTCGAAATAATGGGGTCTGAAACACACGGGTTCGAGACTATAGGTATGGCATGATTTTGAGGGGCTGTGAGGCTCTTGCTCGCTTGACCTTTTCCCAGCTTGTTTCCCTTGCTTCTTAGAAACACTTCAGGCTACGATGTCACACGATGTGTTGAGTTGAGTATGTCTTGTGTATTTTTGGGAACCGAACCAAAAGGTCGGTTAACACATAACATAGCATGCGGTAAGTAAGATTGAAATGGTAATGTTGTATGAATATTGTTATACAAAATGAAATGTTGATTTGATGCTGCATGGATCTATATGCATGCACATAAATGCCATGCCTATAACTTGCTATATTGATAATCACAAATGATAACAAATTAATGTATGTTCTTGCAAAATTAAGTAGTGTCTATTTTGCATGAATCAGTGTGTATTTTTGATGTTATAAGAGTGGACTGTGATCACATATTTAAATATATATGGATTTGTTTACATGTAATGTAATACATAATGTGTCATGATCACACTTTATAGCATATTTTATCTTAAGTTTATACTGCCAATAAAAACTGATCATATTAGTGTGTGTGTGTATATATATATATCCTGCTATATTGACAGCCTGAACTTAGGCATGCATTTAGATATGTAATTTATATGCGTTTTGTGTGATTATACAGTTGTACGCTGATAGTTCATATATACAAAAGGGTACTTGAATAGTAACCATAAATTAAACAATACTTGATTGTTTTTCTCCAATATGTACATATATAAGGTTTTAAATACACTCAGATGTATTAACATGAATATGGCAGTAAATCCTTTGCAAATAGGCACCAACATGCAAGTGCTACTTCATGTTTATTTGTACATCTGTGTTTGACATAGATAAGTCATGCTGGTTGCATATACTTGTTGACTTCATGATATTGTCTTGTTTGATAGATCCGTATGAAGAAACTGAAATGTTTAAAAGGTTGCGACATGGGTCGGTATGATTGATTCAGCTATGTGCACCTTGATAGACATTTTGATGCAAAAATGTTTAGTAGTTTCTGAAGCAACTCAACAAGAATGCTTTTTTAATTTGCACATTTTTTCCATTTTTTTAACTACATATATAGCTCAATACTGAATTTTCTTTAACACGGTATATAAATATGTGTGTGTGCGTGTATGCTTGTGTATATGTATATCATGATTGTATATATTTGTGTAAGAAAGTGTAGGAGAAATAGGCAATGTCAATTTTATCTTACCTGAATTTTACGTATAGAAGTATAAATAATTCTTGATACATGTCGTGGTAATGTTCGTAATTTGCATATGAATGTAACTACCCTGGGAGATCATTAGATTTTATATCTATATGTTTGATATAGATGTATAAATGGACCTTGATTTGTTTTTAATATTACAATTGTGGTCATACGCGCAGTTTACCTTAAATATGCAATTATCTATAGAATTTCAGTTTTCGTTATTTGATATATGTGTCACTTTATACAAAATCTTTACTGACTTTGCATGAAAATTTTGTTGTATATATACGATTCTAGTGCTTGTATATTTATATTAATGTGTTTAATGTTAATTAAATATAAGTGCACACGAATACCAACGCGTATGTATATTTTAATTTATTTATTCCTTTGTACAATGCAGTTGCCAGAGGTAAATACACACACACATATCGCCAAACTAATTTTTCTAACCCTACTCAAATACTAGTTTTAAAATGCAAAAATGATTTGCCACTTGTAGTTTTGAAATTACTTTTAACCAATTATTTATATTAAGTCAAGGTAACATCTTCCAATATATACACTCATCAATGCCAGAATCAATACATGTAGGTAATGCCAAAACATTAGCGCACTATTTATTTTGGTTATATGAAATATAGTAAACGTGATACTTGACTATATAATTGAGTCTGACTTAACTAGGCTGTCATAATAAGATTATGGGCTCAGAGAGAAAGAGCATGAAATAATTGATATTTAAATGAATAGAAATGGTTCAACATGCTATCGAAGAATTATATATGTGATATAACTGACATAAGATGTCTACCTAAAAGATTGGGTTTGGGGGATTAGCCAAAGCTAAATCAAGACATGATTAGATATGGATCTTGGATCATAATATATACACTGATATATATATATATATATGTGTGTGTGTGTGTGTGTATATATATATATATATGTAGGGATGTTGATTTGAGTGACAACATATTTTACTTTAAATTATACATTTATATTAATATTCAATGTTTTATATAATTTTGATTGTCAAAATTTTGTATATATATTGCAAAATCATTTATCGTTGTTTTATTATTCACTACAATAAAATTGATTTTTTGTAGACCTCAAAAACTGCTATCGAGAATTTCTTTTGTGGCGTTTTGATAATCGTTACGAGAAAACATGCAGTTAAAAATCCTTGAGTATAAGTTGCACTTTTTTAAATGCCACTAAATATTTATTTTTAATAGCATTTTTTAAACAATACGAATGTTTTTTTTTGCACTGTCAATATAACGCCATCGAAAAGGGTTTCTTCACTATGTTACTGGTTTTAATGGCGTCCACTTATTTTTTTGAAGCATTTAGTAAACGCCACCATTTTCTTGTAGCATTTAGTAAAAGCAACCGCAAAGGTTCTTGATTAATTTATCACTGGTTTGTAGCGGTTTTTAAATGCTACAAAAAAATATATTCCGTAGCATTATTTCCCACCGCCGTTTGTTCCTAATTTGGATCATAATATTCCAGACCTACCCATAATTTTGCTTCCACTTATAAAGCAACCTAATACACAAAAACATACACTTTTGAACATAACCTATTAAACAACCATAAATTACATATATATTCAAAGATCAACAAGATACATAAACATTCAAACATCCACAACATACATAAGTGTCAAGACAAAAAGTTATCCGTACATTTACACAACCAAACTACCATTAAGAATGTCATAACCAAACTACATCCAGCCAAAGTACATCAACACTAAAATAAGCATCTGAAATAATCAAGGTACCAAGCAAATATCATTAAGTAGTACCATTATTACTGATGTCTTCAAAAAGGTTGATTTACTTATAAACACAATACCAAACAAAAGACAGAGAAAATAATGAAAAGTAATTACTAAAACAAATAACAAAACATAACTTAAGGAAAAGAAAGAGCAGGTCAAAACCTGAACGTAGCACATCATAATGTAACACTACATAACGTAACTTAAAGATAAATACACACTTTTCGTACTTATTGTTAAGGTTTTAACTATCACCCCTGCCAACCTTGAATCAAATAAAAACCAATCAAATGTATATTTACACACTTTTTATACTTACCGATAAAAACCTTAAATCAGATAAATACACACTTTTTATACTAATTGTTATGGTTTTAACTGTCACCACTACCAACCTTGAATCGGAAAAAAAGCAATCGGTAAGCCAATCTTGAATCAGATAAAAACCTTCACCACTACCAACCTAATGTATATAATAAGAAGTATTGATGGCTGACTTTTTGTCTTGTAACTCAAAGTATTAGGTATTCTTTTGAAGCTTCAGTTAGTGTTTAACGGGAAGTGCCAACTAAAATATATATTCGTGTGGAATCACTAGAATTTTTTGTATCTTAGAAAATGATAGACGTAGTTTGGTCTACATCATGTCCTATATAAGAAAATAAAAACTGCATAGGTTGATCAATCTTACTTAGGTAATATGCAGTATCATCCTATATATTTTCTTTATCAACAGCTAGTTCAGACTAGAACACGTTCTAGTCATGTAGTTTATACCATACATGTTTGTATGTGCGAAATATTAAAACAAAAAGTTGGACATGTCCACATATCAAATGTCAGATAAAAATTATTCAGTAGTGTTTTTACGTTGTATGATTTCTTCCTTCCTATATAGCTTATTTTTCCAAGTCCATGGAGTCTTCCCTAATTTATCAATTACTGTTAAAATTAACTCCAAATGTATATTAAAAATATTTACATACCTTTCATTTTGGGTCAATAATGATTTTTTTCCATTGGCCAAGCTATAGGAGCGCCAAAGGCATCTTCCATGCACGTCAGAGCCGATATTGGTCTCCATAGCTCTGCATTTGGAACTCTCACATGTTCAACCCAAACTTTTATTGCATCATGTCCCAATGGACAACAATGGACGATCGTTATCTGATCAGTTGATGCAAATTGTTCCTTCAGCCACTACTTCTCTTCCACCCACATCGATCAACTTGCGTTTGGCATTTTTTTCATGGTTGCAACCGGTTGAAAGAAAAGAAATTATTATGTAGAATATAAACATACACATTAAATAAACTTTCATACACAGTTAACTTCTTTAATTTTGAAAATTATTACTTACATGTTGCGATTTATTCATGAACATATATGTGGATTTCATGGGAGAAATCGCATGACTTTCACTATCATGATGACTCTCAGTTAGATTTTCTTTACCAGCTTCTACTTTAGATCTAGGCCATGCTACTTTCCTACCAACTACATCTCCAGTGCACGACATATCAAATGTGGGCCACCACAAATAAGCATCTTTATTTATTTCATTATCCACCCAAATCACAACGGCAGACGGACGGAGCGGAATGCCATTAACAGTACATTTTGGATCATCGTCGTAGATTCTTCCTTCAGCAACTACACCTTCACCCTCATTCCAACCATAAATCTAGCATTTTTCTTGGATGTTGCTGGTACTCAAAAAATGAGAAGTGTACATCATGAGATTAGCAAGTTATCTAAAAACAACCACCCCTAATTCTTGCATTAAACGAATAGGAGAGTAGTGAACAAAATAATGAATATATTTTAAATTTATATTCAGACTGGGGGTGTGATCACAGTATATTAGACATCAATAAGCTCAATAAATATGGATTACAAGGGGGTGCTCGCAGCATGTCAATTAGCTTCAGCTTCAAAAGATAGGTAAATTTACTGTTAAACCACAAGTTTTGTATGTTGTTTCTAGCAGAAAAATGAATCATTATCATTCATCTCATTTACCATCTAGTTAATGTGAACCTGAATCAAATCTGAATCTGTTAATAAATATAACCATGAAGATATATATGTGGTACTTCTATTCTATATACACACAAAATAGATATAAATATAATATGAATTTTTACATCCAATTAATGTGAAGATGTACCGCTAAATAAATATAATCATGAAGACAGATCGTTTCATAGAATTATGACATAATAAATATAATTTGCATTTATTACATCTTGACGCTAAAATGGATTAATTTGGGGTACTAATATCCTAAAATTAAAACTAAAACTTTAGTATGCTCCAAATGAGAAGTGTAACTCAAGAGTTTATTATGAGAAGTGTAAAATTTACCGTATTGGCTTCATTACAATTCACGCGTGTTTGCAGCAGTACCTTGATGCAAACTGATGGTCAAGCTACAAACTTTTTATAGCGTCTGCTAATACTGTCATTTCAGGTGTAGGCCTCCATTAATAAGTATCTGGTTTATCCACTAAATCTATAAAAAAAACTCTCTCAGCATTTAGTCGAAGATGAATGCCATTGACAACGTCATTTGGGTCCATGGACAACAACCTCCCATAGGTAACAACTCCAGAGGTTCCATCCCAATTCAACATCGAGCATACTTCGTCATCGCTCTACAATTATTCAACCGAAAATTATTTAGAATACTGGATCAAAAATTTATAATCTAAATTTTATTTCTTGAATAATATAATTATTATATTTACCGATTCAAGAGAGCTCCTTCTTGAACTTTCTTTACCCTGCAGCAAAGCACAAATATCACGATATTTTAATCATAGGAGCACTCATGTGGATGCAACAATACTTAAAATGACACATTACTGGATCAAAATTAAAATTTAAATGTTATTTATTGAGTAATATAATTTTTATTATTATTACCATTTCATGTGTGCTCACTTGCAAAATTTCTTTACCCTGCAGTAAAACATCAGAATTTATTCTTTTTGTATTTTAAACTATAGAGTGTGCTGAATTTTGTATTTTACAAATATAAATTAATTTTAAAAGTTTACCTTCTGGTCCATCATAGTCTGTATCATTCCCTTCAATTCTGCTATTTCCTCTTGACATCGAGACACTTGTTTATCTTTGGACTGAACCACAACCATCTTGCTAATGGTGCAACCCCTTCCCAATGCCCTTAACCATTCTGGTCTATCTTGTTTCAATACATGTACAAGAGCATCTCCGTTGACATTCTCTGTCGAGTTGGACTGAGATAGGATACCAAATTTTTTAATCTCCTCCTACATAAATAAAAAGACATAGATGATGTACAATGGTAAAAATATCATAGTTTAAGAAAAACACCAATAAAATTAAAAATAATTTTACAATAATATTTGCAGCTTCCATGGTTACCAATTCGACATTTTTTCTAATATGAGATTTGACCCACACATCAGCCTAGTTATGTTGCGTCCCGATAATTTTCCACACTCGAATCTCGACATTTACATATCCCGTGTCCAAACTCAAGTATTGAAAGCCCCAGAAAGCTAGGAGAAAGAAATAAGAGGGTGATACAAGGAAGAAAGAAATATTAGAATAAAAGAATAAGAAGATCAGAGTCTCACATCAGAACGGTCAAAATATAATATACCAAAATACTTTATAAACAGAAACTGTATTTATATGATTACAACTTCAGAGTATACATTCAGATCAACACAACACACAGCAGAAATAAACTAGTACCAGTAATTATATGTAATACGTCTCGAGTTCAACTCCTTCTTTGGAACTCCAAGCGAAACCTAACCAGGAAATGTACTCAATCTGACCCAAGCACATTTGAAGCAAAGCAAAATTCACCCAAACCAGTCTGGAATACTTTTAGTGATAAGTTTATAACACAAACAACTTTTTTAACCTTGAAAAATCCTTTTGAAAGAAAAGGATAATAGTAAGACCGGTCCACACATAAACACGGACAATTTTTACCTTCCTATAACCCAAAACAGTTTTGATATGTCAAAATCCAGTGATGTTATAACATGTGTCTATCAAACCACAAATAAATAACCATCTGGAAGAACGCTTGCGTCTCACGCTCTACATATTCATTATAAAATCAAAACCACAAGGCACTTATTGAAGAATGGGTTCCAACTAAGGCAAGCTACGAGACCACCTTCTGATCAGTGTACTCTAGAGGGGAATACATTGGGCTTCAACAAGAAAATCTTACAACCTGACCACACATGACCGACCACTCATTTAACTTGAGTATATCGAATATATTGTCATCCTTATGGCTTTTTTTCGTGATCATCGTAATTCCCAGGAGATACAAAAGCGAAAGAAGAACAAATAAGGATTTTCTCTAGATTGGTGATAATATACCCTGCTTGGGAATGACCCACCTAGCCATGCTGCGTGCCCGATTTTTGTCATTTCCCAGTTGTGAGGCTTGAGGTCATGGTTATCTATTTATAACATCAAACCATCATTCACTTTGAATGCCACATCATCAGGTCTGTCAAATCACTGATTAACGTCCATGAATATACTCTGAGTGTTAAGCAAGAGAATTTCTCCGCCCCCAAACTTGTTATATGTGTAAAAATCAACGTAGGTGAGTTTTTAGGAAATACTCTGTTAGACATTTGTCTATACAAGTCATCCAAGAATAGGATGAACCGAAGTCACCCTCCTACCTCATCCTAGGAATCAACCTATAGATCAGTAGCGAGTAGTCCTTGCAATCCACATATTTCAGTCACGATATAATCATAATATATCTCTAGGGATCAGCTAGAGATTTTAAGTAATTCTTTCGTTTTAGGAAGATCTATGGTCTTCAATGCTCCATCTTCATCCCTGCAGATTAGTTGTGAGCGCTACGTTGATTCGAAGTGGTTTTGGGTCTAGTTCTCATCCCGGTCTCTTCGAAGCAACACGTCAAAAGGTCCAATGTATATTATATTGATAGTTGGTGTTTTAAATATCAGTCTCAAAACAGTACGATCGAGTATGTTTGCAGCTCAGGTCTTATTATTCAAAATCATTCAGTAACTCCTTAATGATCTTTGAAACCATTTCATCGATTTAAAATCGATTTCACTTGTCTCGATAAAACCATATTCTTAGCCTTTAAGAATATACGTACATTCCAAACTCCTTTTTATTTCCCTTCACTCCAAAACATTACCACATTTTATAAAAAAACTTTCCATTTACTAACAACACCATAGTATTCCTTAAATTTGCATATTTCAATCCATATATATATATATATATATATATTATAACTTAATGGTAAATAACCAATCACCGATTCTTATATGGCCAATAATGTCAAATTATTTACTTTAAAACTCAAACAATATTATTTACATTTAAAGTTCTTTGCCATCTTATTGACATTTCAAAATCACGCAATTATCGTTGCAATATTCCTTTATGGAAATATTAAACTAATCCCAACATCTTTACCGTTACAAACTAATATCATTCAGCGATAATAGTGAAGCAGTTCAAGTTGGTGTATTTTATTTACCTCTCAGGTCTTGATCGACAACGTTCTTGTCTTAGAATAGATAATAGTTCGTAACTCAAAACATATCAATTATATCTTATTAATTATTTAAAAATATGGTTTTATACACCATACGTTTACGTATAACCTCTTTACTTAATCTTTGATTAAGTACATTGCTTTAACCCTTTTTACCATATTATAAAACTAATTCTCGGATTTTTATAACTAAAATCCATTTATTACTTCTTTACACCAAAAAATTTATATACTTCACTCTTGTCTCTTTGACATGTGATTCAAACCATTGTGCACAATTCAATGTTCATATAAAATTTCTACTTGACTTAAAATTTCCCTTTTTAAAAAACTTCCTGTTACACTTGGATTCTTATTACAAAATCTCTTTTCAAATTTGCATGAATATCCAACTAAAACTTCATCACAAACTTAATTAGTTACTTTCGTAACTGAATTCCAATTATGAAATAATTTTCTAAATTATTATAAACAATAATTTACTTCCTTAAACACTATTTACTTCTTCCGTTAATCACCTCTTTGGAAATAATAATTAATTATAAATAATAATATTTAACATCGTTAATTACAAGTAAATCATATTTAGGGAATCTTGTTAAATTAAACATTATCCATTAATAACCATTTCCGGTCAAACAGTTGACTCGGTCAACCTTAAACCATCGATTAACTCGTAACCCGATCTCAGTTACTTCTTCTTATTTGATCAATCTAATAATATGGTTTAGTCGTTTAAATATTTTTTCCAAATTATTAACCATAGGTTAATTATAGCTTTATTCACTTTAAAAACTATTTTAACGTCAAATCCTTGTTATATAATCATTTCATAATATTTTTATAAAAACAATTTAAAACATTGATTTATATTTAAAACTTCGTTATAGCATATAAAATATAACTAAAAATCTTGCTTCACTTATAAAATAAATTTTAGAACTTAACTTCGTTAATTCACTGAACGACAACGTTTAAACAAAAATGTGGATTTTAGGCCATTTGCTGCCAATCCCTTAATCAATACCATATATTGATTCAAATCAAACAACGTTGAATTTCAATTCAACGTTCAACAACCAAACGGGTTTTCAATGTCATTGGGGTTCATGCAGTTCATATATAAATAATATAAAAACAACAATACATATAATATTTAAGGAATCTAGTAGGATCCCTCCAATCTGTTCTTCCCTGCATCACAGTTTATTAAAACAATTTATAACATCATATAGAATTTAAACCCAATATAATAAATGATGATACTATAATTAATATCAACCATTAAATTAACCATAGACATCCAATCAACCAATTATCAACAATTAAATTTAATTGTATGAATTTAATCACATCAAATAATTTCAGAAGGTGTGAGAGTTAACTTACCATTTTATCTGATCGACGGAGTTTAAAATTAAACGAAATTTCGAGCAGCTCCAACTCTTTCCGAAACAACTTAGCAACATAGCATTAGTCTATGTGATTCCACCGCCTCTTGCTTCATCCAATTCTGATAACGAACGAATGAGATATCGTATAAGCAAGTTTCGATTGTTATGAACATTTTAAAATTAATTAACTCTAATTAAATTAGTAATACTTTATTATCGGCCTAACGACTTTGTTAATCACGCGTCTTTCGTTTTGCTACTCAAACGGGATGAATTCTTCTGTACCCAGTTCTCATGTGCCGGATCAATCTTATTTATTGATTTGCACAAAATCTAAGGATTTTGAGTGGATTGTAGGACCTATTCATTTGATTATTAATAGTATGTGATGATAATTTGTCGAGCATACAGAAACAACGGAGTTGGGTACAGAAGAATTGATCCTTACTCAAGCCATCCCGGATGGTTCTTACTGTTCGAATTAAAACAGCCCCGATACCTCCATTTCCAATATTATTATTTTTTAGCAAACCCACACAAGGCCCATGCAAATTTCTACCGGCCTTCACGTACCATTCTCTTAGCAGCTTTAAACAAACCCACACAACCCCCTGAACGCCACTCGCTAGCAAACAACTCCAAGATTCGCGACTTTCAAGCTCAAACCCACGCCACCACGGTGCTCCGTTCATCACGCCTCTATCCCAAAACGGCGCGGCCTTCCTCACTCTTCACTTCTTCTCCAACACAAAATATCATTCCCTTCATATTTTCAGTTTGAACAAAAGGAGAAAATCCTGTTCGACTTCTTGCTTCAGCTATATGCGAGCCAAGTTATTCCTGATCACCGTGCCCTCTCTTGATCCTGTGCCGGTCCTCAGGGGACCCTTACCGTGATAGCCCCGCTTCTGCCATATCTCGGCCCCTTCTTCGAACAAACTCCATCCAACCTTTCTGCCGACATTTTCTCCTGCTCCCCTTCTCACCCGAACATTCTCAAAAGAAACATACCCAACACCTTTCATAAACACTCCGCCATTAATGTATGCATGTACACATATCCGGCCTCCAGTCACCATTCATGTGGAGCTCGGCACCTCCTGCAGCCACCGCCTGTCCCATGCACGCACCAAAGAGTCAAACTCACTTCCAAGAACACTGTCGTGCATGAGACTGGGATTCATGCATGCTCTCAAATGGGTTCCTGATGTTGATTTTGTTTGGGATAATTGAAAGCCTTGTTTTTTTTATGCTTTCACTGTTCGATTTTTGTTTTGAGTTTGGAAGGCAGCAGGTTAATTTATAATAGGGGAAGCTTGGCGATGAAGGAAATGGAACATGGGATGTCCGAGGTTTTTCTTTACTTAGGTTTAGGTTAAGATTAGGGTGGCTCCATCCTATAGGGTTGACCCTTTTTAATAAATTTTGATTTGATTTTGGTGATGTTGGCTAATGATTTTTAGTTTTAAAGTTAGACGTATCGTGCTATATAAAACTCCGTACACACACGATTTGCTATAGACACAAGTAAAAATACCGTCGTGCACAGCAGTATGCCACGATTACAAACATATAATAAAATAGACGAGCTAACTATTTCTGTGAATTTCAAAAGTGTCGATATAGGGTTTAAAATACTTTAAACCAAAAAGTTGTTTATTATTCGAATTAAAAATTGCAGAAAAAATCTATAATTTAAATTATCAATACGTCTAAAAGATCTTATCCAAATTTGAAAACAGTGATTTATTATATTAAATAAATTGTTATGGTTTATAAACGATTCCATAGCGATTTTCTGATTTTGACATAAAACAAAATCTATAACACGAAAAATCGATTTTTCTCTTTCATTAGAAAAAATATTATCCAATAGATTCGGACATTTCTTGTTTCAAAGAAATTCGACTTATATTAGATCTTGTATAATCAATTAAAGTTCAAAACGTTATATTACGAACTACCGCGCTGCTGTTGCTCGTTTTATAATTAAATTATAAATTAACGTTTAATAACGAATACGTTAATACAATTCAATTCTAACTCAGTTAAATATTTCCATATTGGCTAGTTCATAAAATATTGCAAACTCAACCAATTCTAACAAATTCCAATATTGCAAACTCAACCAATTCTAACAAATTTTGGAATGATATTATTATTTTATTTATTAATAAAACATCCAAGACAATTAAATTCAACTATATAAATTCCTAAACCAATATTTAAAAACCATATTTAAATATCAAATAAAACAGTTAAAAATCTGGGTAATAACAAGTTATGGATGATGGATCTACACTTTCTTTTTTCTAAATTTAGGATGACATTAAATAAATAAACTGAAAGGCATAAAATAATATTAAACAAAGCTATACTTAATTAACTAACCAAGTCTTCGATCACTCCCTTACGACCGGTTGTATATGGAAGTTGTGTGTACCTAAAGGCCGAATATTTGCACTTTTTGTTGGAAATATAGAAAAATGTTAGAATTTAACAACCAAAATCATAAAAAGATGATGTACTCAAATTATAGAAGCACAGAAGGTGTGTAGAACCGTTAATGAAAAAAAAAGTTTTCATTTTTTACTAAAAGTATATGAATAAACCGTATTATTAAATGGATGCAAATTTCTTGCAGAGTGTAAAACAAAAGTAAGGATTTTCCCTTAACTTTTCATATTAAATTTCATTTGTCAACCTTCTCACTTCTGCTTTTGGAGCTTTACATTTTTGTATAAACAATAAAGGTAGACATACATGTAACTTAAATTTATGATAAAAAATGATTTAGAATTGCTAGTCTACATCCAATTATTCTGAATTCCTTGTTCACTAGCATAAAAAAATTAGCATGCTAATAGAGATGAGCGTAATGAAGAATTATGTTTGTAAAGAGGGTTGTTGTTCATATTTAATAATATATTTTTAATACGGATAAAGCTGATAAAAAAATGGTAAAATATGGACTGCATACATAATAAGCACATTGATATATGCATAAAATGTACAAGGTGTGGATTTGCAGAAACATGCCATATGAGTTCAGTAAACGGTTGTTGGCCTAAAAGTATGTACAAGAGCAAGGCATGTGACAAACTGACATGTAGTAGGAATGGTTTTTTGTTGAAGGATTGAATTTTATTTTGGATTTACCTTAAACTCTGCACTTGTTTTCACCTTCACAAACTTTCTCCATTCGTTCATGTTTTTATTGTTGGTAGGTTTCAGTTTGAGTCTTTCCTCTTCATTCTCCACTTTTTGCAAATTTCGAACCAATTTACTTTTTTGACGATCCCTAAAGTACCCCCATTTGTTAAAATATGGCTTTTCTTTGCCATCCTCTTCCAATTTAAATCTAACTTGCAATAATACATGAAAAAATGATATTAAAATCAGATAACAGCCATATTTATGCATTAAACAATTTTTTTCATCCATAATTGTGATGACATGGTGTAGATATTCAAATAATAGCCATATTTATGCCCAAATAATATGTTTTTTGAGTAACTAAACTTCATTCGCATTTTTGAAATATTCAATTCTGAAATATCGTTTGAGATGTCATGTAATTTTACTTGCATGTTAAAATTTATGTGACACCTAAAGCGAAATATTTCACAAGGCTTTTTTAATTTTATTTTCCAAAGTGATCGTAATTTATATTATATAGTACGATATTTAACTTTTAGTGAATCATCATTAGATGCAGGCATTTTTAACATGCCGATGCCTGCAACTTGTACAATCTCCTAATATACAAACATTGCTACTTACTTATAATAAACAATAAAAATTTATTGTAAAAGCAAATATATGCTTGCTTTTGAGTTTAAGATACCCGTTAAAGATTGTAAAATATGCAGACGCTATTGTAATACACCGACAACACCAACTTGCTCATGGCAACTTTCATCGTTTTTGTTTATGGCAGTATAACAATTGATATTAATGTTGAAAGCAATGAACAACCAAAGTACTATAGAATCCATATAATAATTAATTTAACCATGTACACGCTACAACAAACCAAGCACATCTTCAAGATTTGTAGATAACCAAAATCAAGTAAGAAAAATTAAGTGTGACTTCATGCCTGAATAACTACCACAAAACTTCTTTTAACTCATCACAATATTCCTCTAATCATCGATAGTGTATGGAACCTGCTCCTACACAAGAGGTCCAAGAAAAGAGGATCAATATAGCGACCCTTACCCTATTGGTATACCTAAAACATTGAAATAAACTTCAACTTGATCCTAACTACATAACCGGAGCCTTTTTGCTTTAGCTGGATCTCTATCGCCTCTATTTTGAGATGTACTTCCGGTTTTAGCTTCAATTTGTTTCCCAATTTCCAGCTCGGTGTTTTCAGGATAGTTTTTCTTAGCGGAGTCCTTCTTCATTTGGGTCAGAGGGGATAAAATGTGGTGGTTGTTCTTCATCTTCATTGCGAGCAATGACTTGCTTCTTAGCATTGACTGGTTTTTCTTTGGTTTGAGTTATATTGGCTGGAAGTTTATGTTTTGTCTTTGACTGTATGTTCTTAGCATTGACTGGTTGTTCGTTGTTTTCATTACAAGCACCGGTTGGAATGTTACGCTTTAGCTTTGAATTATACTTCCAGTTTGGATTATACTTCTGGGATTTCTCTTTGGTCTTTTTTTGGTTGCAAGTACGTATAGAGCTTGTATTCATCTTTTTCTGCAAATGAAGCAAAATACGGTATGGCACTTATGATCAATATCCAAAATGTACGTCATAATAAAACATAAGGAAATGTATAACTCGATGGGGTTTGGTTATAGCAAGATAGAGAGCTTGATAGTGCAGCAAATGAACAACCAGCACTAAAGAAAAATCGATAAACGCATATGAATTGGGCTAACTAGATCAACCTTCAAACTCTTACATTATGCACTATAGACATACCTTACCATCACTTGCAATGAAAAAAATCCTTGCGGTAGACAAGTAACATTAAATGATGTTAGAATATAAACTCACGACTAAAGCAGTACAAAAGGAATAGACACAAACTGCTAATACAAAAGCTCACAATATGATATATAAAAATTATCATCAAAGATGAATTTCATGGCCTGAACAGTAAGAGTTATGAATTAAAAAATGTTTAAATTCCTCACCTCTAGACATAATTACAAACACAAACATTGAAATTGAAAACTGCAAACTTAAGCGTATGAATCAAACTGCAGAGATAGTAAATTTATTTCATAGTACGTATGCGTATCATATCAAGTAAACAATGCAGATGGTTTAAATTTAAATTTTATAAAAAACACATGAACGTTAAGATTCATCTGTTTGATTTATTCCATGTATTAGATGATGTTAGTTTATTCATGTGTTTAGGGAAGATACACAAAACACAAACATAAATTCCCTACTTTGATTTTGAAAGCCAAATATCTTATAACTAAAGACCTAACTATACCGACCACTTCTAAGAAACAAGGATAAAAGATGAAATTTAACTTATCCACTCAATTTGAACGAATGACAGAACAAGGCACATGACTTACAAAGCCAACGTCCTATTGTTTATTGCTTCTTAATATATTTATTTTAGATAATGTGAAAAGGGGAATGACTAAAAAAAATGTATAACTCAGTGAAGTTTGGTTATAGCAAGATAAAGAGCTTGAAAGTGCAGGAAATGAACAACCAACACTAAAGAAAATCAATACAAGTTCAGTGAAATTTCCAAATATCCCGGATTAAATTTATAATTCAACCATCACTGAAGAAAATAAACAACCATGCTCAAGTAGGATGAAAAGACCCGAAACTTCCCCGTAAAGGAAAGCCTGGATTGCTTTTGAGAACAACACACATCAGAACATAAACTGAAGAACATTTTATTGCTGATTACAACAATTACATCAGAGTACAAGAATATAACAGAGTATGAATACTTATTACACAATAGAAATACAATAATATCAGAGATTTAAATTACATTTAAATAGCAGCGGAAAATAATACAAATATACAACTGAAAGGAATACACGGATACAGAGCTTTCCGAATACCACTTCAGCTGTAAACCAGGATCCTGTAAATATATCTGCAAAAGCTACTCGATTGCCTGTGTGGAAAATATGGGCACCCGAGTTTGCCAGTGAAACAAACTACAGGTCAGTCATGGGACTGGTATGAGAAATCTTAACTAAACTAATCTAATAATGAGGCTAATCACAGGACCACGCCGCTAACGCGGAACGGGTTTACTCCATTGGATTACCAGTGCATAAAATAAAGTAAATCGTTAAACAACGCAATGCCTTTTAGAAAAATGAAACCATTATAAGACCCAAGTCCCATCACACAATGCAACGCAAACCGGAGGATAGGGTTTTACCTTATAATGGTCAAAAGATGCTTGATACGATAAAGACGGATTTGATATTATTAGTGTATATATATGGGTATATATATTTCAAAAACATTTCAATCATAATGTATCAATCATAGATGGCATAGTACCCCATCCTACTATGTCGCCATACTAGTTCTACAATCAAAACCGCAAGGTCATATTGGAAATTGGATTTCCATCATGAGTCGAGGCTAGGGGCAAGCTCCTCTCCGATTCGAGACACTATAGCAAATGCCTCAGGATCCCCCCCAGTGAACCCTTGGATGCGGTAGTGTAACAACCCGTATTTTCAATAACCTGTTATAACATAAATCGAGGCAGAAATTAATTCTAAAATCTGAATTAAGGGAAACGGGCTATGCCATTGCGTTCGTCTCGGAAAAATACGCGAAATAGAGTCCGAGTTTTCGAAAATCGGAGTCCGTATGACCCAGTTAAGGCCCATTGAAGTTTTCAGAAAATTCCTAAGTAAAAACAGATTTAAATTTTAAATTAAAAACAAGGATTAGGGCTAACTGGCGTCAGGCGGGAAAACTCCCGCCTAGACCCCCATGTCGACAGGGGTCTAAGGGTGTCGACTGCCGTGTCGACAGCCCTGTCGACACGGGGTAGCCGGGCAGTTTTGCCTGGCGCACCATTTGTGATTTGGGCTTGGTCTTGTGGCTTGGTTCTAGAGAATTCCTAAATCTGACGGGCCTAAACTAACCTAGGGTTAATCCTAGGGCTAAAAACACTCTAATCTTCTATAAATAAGCCCCTAATCCTACCCTAAAACCTCATTATTCATTCTAGCAACCAAACTATGTCAAATTGAATTCTCAAATGGCCTCCACCTAAAAACCCTAGCCTCCAACCTCTTCATGAATCATTCCTATGAAGATTATGATGTTCATACAAGCATTTCTAAGTTGTATGAATGATCATTAGCTTGCATACATCATCAAGTTGCAAGCTTTATTTGCTAAGCTAGAGTTTTTGGGATTTTTGTTAATTGGAGCTTTGTTTTGGGTTTTTATATGCTTGCATAAAGGGCTTCTCAATCTTTATTAGTAGATTTGTGTCTTCATAATATTTGTAAGCCCTCTTACCTTCATTTTAGAAACTCTAAAGTTAATATGTGATGAAAGTTGGGATTTATGCAAGTTTATTGAGTTATGCATGCTTATGCGAGTTCACTATGATGTGTTATGCACGTTTAATAAGTTATGCATGCTTATGCGAGTTCACTATGATGTGTTATGCACGTTTAATAAGTTATGCATGCTTATGCGAGTTCACTAAGCTATGTTGTGCATGTTTAACAAGTTATGCATGTTTATGCAAGTTCACTATGACCATGATTTGCAAGTTTAACAAGTTATGCATGTTTATGCAAGTTCACTATGCCATGATTTGCAAGTTTAACAAGTTATGCATGTTTATGCAAGTTCACTATGACCATGATTTGCAAGTTTAACAAGTTATGCATGTTTATGCAAGTTCACTATGCCATGATTTGCAAGTTTAATAAGTTATGCATGTTTTATGCAAGTTCACTATGCTAAGTTATGCAAGTCTAACATGTTATGCATGTTTAGTATGATATGTAAAATTTATCATGTATGTTGTGCCAAGTTCCCTCTTTCTATCCTTTATGCGTTATGACGAATATGTAAGCGATGGAATGACGTTGGGGGGTTTTGGGTAAAACTTAAAATACATGAAAATGGAAGATTGGAAATTTACCTATTAAGTTAGGTCTACCCCTTGGGAATTTACCTATTAAGTTAGGTCTACCCAAGTATTTGTTAAACTTGTAATCATGTTTTGAAATTAAAGTGGACATGACACTTAGAAAACCTAAGTGTGGCCAACTCGAGGTTGGGTTGAGTTTGTAGCGTAAACCTACCCGGAACCGACCGGCTTAACTAGTTGCTACAAACAATAGGACCCAATGTGAGAAGTTGGTCATGTGTACCTTGGACCCGAGGTTAGACCAAGTTGTGGTGTAAAGCTACCCGGACCCGCCCGGCTTAACTAGTAACTGCAACAAAGTCTAATGTGAGAGGTTAAGGCACAATTAAATTAATTAATGCCTCATGATTAGGGTTAAGTCATGGCCCACTAATACTTAACCAATTTTGGGGATACAAGGGATTAAATGGGGTTAAGTGGTGAACTGTTGGTTACACTTAACTAATTTAATCCATGATTAGTGAGGGGTTAAAGCACACTTAACCCTCTTAGAAAACCCTAGCAACGTGGTCTGTTCCAGCAGTAATCCCAGTTTGGTATCATTCACAACCCTAGAGGCTAGGTTAGGGCGGGGCACGATTACTGGACTGATGTAAGCGACCAAAGCGACGGCTGAGTGGTACAGCGGTGCGGGTCCAGGCGGGCTACGGACGTGCACGTAGTCCGGTGTTGGACAAACTCGAGGCACGGGTACCAGTAGGTTTAGACTGTGCATTATTGCTTAGGTGTCTGGGGTTGACACCCGAGGGCTTGATACACCCGAAGGTGGACCCAGCACAGTCTGACTACAACAATATGTGGGCCGTATGGACACCAACACTTGACGTGTTAGGTTTATAGGGAGCCGATCGACTAGACCGTTGGGCTGGACCTTGTATTAAGGTCACCTCATGTTATTGGGCCAAAGTTTGGGCTAAGGGATCAATACCTGTTATGTTAGTTTGCTAGTACACTATGGTGCAAAGCTTAATCTTCTTTATGTGATGACACCTTTATCTATTGCCAGTATGTTCATCTCAGTTTCCATCATGATGTTAGCTTTATTAGTTTATAGACTGATCGTAGTAGGGCTTACCAGTCTTTTTGACTGACCTGTTTTCTTTCGCTTCTTTTCTTCCGTTTCCCCCCCAGGTTCTCAGGGAGGGAACAGTGGTGCTTAGCTTGGATCGCTTGCTTGTTTGCTGGATAGCTCATGTATGCTTGGACATTGAGCTCGCTATGGTTTATCATCTTTATTTTGGGGATAGCACTATGTATTTCAGTATTTCTGTTTATGATGTACTAGACATGTTTATTTTGGCAGTTGACTTTATGATGTACTAAGACTTGTTTTGAGATGGTTTGAAATATTCCGCTGTTTTACTCTGTTTTACATATATATTTATGTTCTTGTTCTGCCTTGATATATCATTATGCATACTTACCCAGTTCTAACGCCCCCCAGAAGCTAGTGCCCCCAAAAGAGTGACCCTAGCGGAGGTGGGGTGTTACAAATTTGGTATCAGAGCATATGGTTTACAAGAAAGAACAAAAAGTTTTTAAAAGACTTTTGAAAAACTATTTTCAAAACAAGTATAAATTATTTTCCAAAGAAAAGTCTAGTATTTTAAAAGGCTATTCCCCAAAAAGCCATTAGCGTTAACCTTCGTTCCCTTGACCTAATCTTATCTTATCTTTCGTTTCAGTATGGCTGAGAATCTTGCCATCCCGGATGGAGTAAATGTACCACTCTGGTATAGGAGACTTCTTGAAGCTAGGGCGGTAGCTGGCCCCGCAAACCCTACTCCCACTCCTCCTCCTGTAGTTGAGAATCTTCCCCCTAATGTTAATATTCCTCCTCCCGTTGCTAATGTTCCTCCTCCTCCTGTTGCTGAGGCTCCTCTTCCTCCTCCTCCCCCTCAGCATCCTCAGGTTGAGTTCACGAAGGTTTGTAAAGACTTCAAGGCGATGGGAGGCAAGAATTTCCTAGGCACGGAATCTTTTGTTGAAGCTAGGAATTGGCTGAAAGACACTGAGGACTTATTTGCTATCTTTGGAATTGATGACGAGAGGAAAATCTTATTGACAGTGTGGCTTTTGAAGGATGAAGCGGCCTATTGGTGGGAGGTCACCAATGGGACGAGGCCCGTTGAGACTTGGGCCGATTTGAGGGTTAGATTTGTGGCCAAGTTTCTATCTTCTGCTGAGGCGAATTTACAGATGGAGAAGTTCATTGCATTAAAGCAAGGTGATATGTCTGTCAAGGTGTATGTGAACAAGTTTAATCAGCTGGCCCGTTTTGGTTTGGATTTGGTGAACACACCTGAGAAGAAGGCTCTTCGATTTGCTAGAGGGTTGAATGAGCCGCTGCAGGGCTTGGCGATGTCGCATATTCCGCATGGAGCTACTTTTGAGAGTTTGGTCAATATGGCTCTACTTCAGGGAGATGGAAAGAAAGAGGTCAAGTCGAGTGATACTCAAGCAAAGAAGACTGATTCTCAAGGTAAAGGCAATCAAGGTGGTCAAAGCAGTCAGGGGAATCAGAGCAAGAACAAGAAGGGGAACAACAACAAAGGAAAGGGAAAGTGCAATTACTGTGGTGCGCCTGGACACTTTGCTAAGGATTGTAGGAAGAAGAAAAGGAAGCTTAATGGTGGATGTTTTTCCTGTGGTGAGACTGGACATTTCAGCAAGGAATGCCCGAAGAAGAAAGGACAGGCTGGACCTTCAGGAGGGCAAGTTCATGCTCTCAATACCGCTCCAGTTCCCGATCGAGGTAGTGTTTCTGTTGAGAACCTTGTTTATGTTTCCGATCTTCCAGTTCGTACCTTGTTTGATTCTGGTGCATCACATAGCTTTATTTCATCTGATCTTGTTGATAGTTTGCACCTTAGTACTAGCTTAGTGGATGATCCCGTTTGTGTTTCGAATCCCATTGGGGGTTCTGCTTATCTATCTATGATATGTGAGGATCTAAGGATCTCTATACTCAGTGTAGAGTTCTTGTGTAGTGCGTATGTTCTTGGTTTCAGGGGATACAGATTGATATTGGGCATGGATTGGCTGTCCAGATATGGAGCCATTCTTGATTGTGAGCATAGGGTTGTGAGGCTTGTGACTCGCCTTGGCAACACCTTAGAGATTTCATGCAATCCGAAGGACCCCGTCATGTTGTGCTATCTTGAATCTCTCGACTCGTCATAGGAAGCCCTTCAGTCTGTAAGGGTGGTCCGAGATTATCCAGATGTTTTTGAAGAAGTTAAGGGGTTGCCCCCTAAACGAGAGATTGATTTTCGCATTTATCTGGTGGATAATGCTAAGCCTGTTTCTTTGCCCGTTCGGCACATGGCTCCGCGTGAGAGACGGGAGCTCAGCAAGCAAGTAAAGGAGTTACTTGAGAAGAACTTCATCAGACGAAGTATATCCGAATGGGGAGCGCCTGTGGTGTTTGCTACTAAGGCAGATGGTTCTCTTCGACTCTGCGTTGACTATCGAGAGTTGAATAAGCTGACTAAGAAGAACAGACACCCGTTACCAAGGATCGATGATCTCTTTGACCAGCTTGTTGGTGCTTCTGTTTTCTCTCAGCTTGATCTGGCTACTGGATTTCATCAGCTCAGAGTGGCTGAAGATAGTATAGACAAGACTGCATTCAGAACTCCAGTGGATTCTTTGAATGGCTTGTTATGCCGTTCGGTTTAACGAATGCACCCACGTATTTCGTGGACTTGATGAGTAGGGTGTTTCGAGAGTTCTTGAACAAGTTTGTCGTGGTCTTTGTGGATGATATTCTGATCTTCTCCAAGGATGAAGAAGAGCACGCGAGGCATCTTGTAGAGGTGATGGATACGCTTAGAGCGCATCAGTTAAAGGCCAAGTTCTCCAAGTGTCACTTTTGGAGAAGGGAAGTTAGATTCCTTGGGCATATCGTATCCAAGCAAGGCTTAGCGGTGGATCCCGCTAAGGTGGTTGCAGTTCAGGATTGGAAGATTCCAAGGAATGCAACTGAGGTGAGAAGTTTTCTAGGTCTTGCGGGTTTTTACCGGAAGTTCATCAAGGACTTCGCGAAGATATCCGCTCCTCTTACTAAGTTGACGAAGAAGAACTTAGTTTTTGCTTGGGATATGGACTGTGAGCTTGCTTTTCAGAGACTTAAGAGAGCCCTTACCTCAGCACCAGTTCTAGCTTTACCCGATGGTGGTAAGATGTTTACCGTGTACACTGATGCTTGTGGCACGGGATTGGGCGCCGTTCTGATGCAAGAGGGCAGAGCTATATGTTTTGGTGGAAGGCAACTTAAGGTGCATGAGAAGAATTATCCCACTCATGATCTAGAGCTGGCAGCAATAGTATATGCACTCAAGGCTTGGCGTCATTATCTTCTGGGAGAGAGATTTGAGCTGTATACTGATCATAAGTCTTTGAAGTATCTCTTTTCGCAGAAGGATCTGAACTTGAGGCAGCAAAGATGGATGGAATTCTTGGCGTCCTATGATTTTGATATAGCCTATACCCCTGGCAAGGGGAATGTTGTAGCGGATGCATTGAGTAGAAAAAGGTTGACACTAAGTCCTCTATTTGTTGAGATGAAGAATTTAGAGTTCTTGGCAGCCTTTGATTTTTCTTTGACAGTTGAGTCGATGACCGGTTCTTTAGCATCTCTTGAGCTCAGGCCTACCCTTCTGGATCAAGTTGGGGCTTCGCAGAAGGAAGACCCTCAGATAATTGAGATTATGGATAAGCTGATTCGAGGGGAGACATCTAGTCACCTTGCTCGATATTCTATAGATGATAAGGGTTGGCTGAGGAGAGACGGAAGGCTTTGTGTTCCGATGGTGGAAGACTTGGTGAGGAAAGTTCTTGATGAAGCACATCGCTCCAAGTTGACTATACATCCGGGTGGAGATAAGATGTATAAGGATATGAAGCGCATTTTCTTCTGGCCTGGAATGAAGAAGGATGTGGCACAGTTTGTCTCTAGATGTGTTGTTTGTCAGAGAGTAAAAGCCGAGTCGAAGAAGCCCGGTGGGCTATTGCATCCTTTAGAGGTCCCGCTATGGAAGTGGGAGAGTATTTCTATGGACTTTATTGATGGGCTTCCAAGGTCAAGGAAAGGGAATACGAGCATTTGGGTCATTGTAGATAGGCTTACGAAGAGTGCTCATTTCATTCCAGTAAAGAGCAAGAGGACCGCATCTTGGCTAGCGTCCGTATATCTTCGTGAGATTGTGAGACTTGACGGAGTCCCTTCTAGTATTGTCAGTGACCGTGACCCAATCTTTACAAGTCGGTTCTGGAACAGTTTGTAGGAAGCTATGGGCACGAGGTTGAACCTGAGCACGGCTTATCACCCACAAACGGACGGCCAAACAGAAAGGGTGAATAGGGTACTTGAGGACTTGTTGAGGCTTTGCATTCTGGATTTTGGTGGTTCTTGGGAAGACCATCTTCCTCTTGTTGAGTTTGCATATAATAACAGTTATCAGGCAAGCATAGGGATGGCACCATTTGAAGCTTTATATGGGAGGCCGTGCAAGTCGCCTACATGTTGGTGGGAGACTACAGAGAAGCTCATACTTGGGCCTGACATGATTAGAGATACATCCGAGAAGGTCGAGTTGATTAGAAGACGGATGAAAGCGGCCCAAGACCGACAGAAATCCTATGCTGATAAGCGAAGATCCGATTTGGAGTTTGATGTTGGGGATATGGTTTTCGTAAAGGTTTCTCCTTTGCGGAATGTGGTCCGATTTGGAGCTGTTGGGAAGTTAGCACCGAGATTTGTTGGACCCTTCCCTATCATAGAGAGAATTGGGAAGATGGCTTATAAAGTGCAATTGCCCGAGAAGCTGTCCGGAGTGCATAATGTCTTTCATGTCTCGCATCTCCGAAAGTGCCTACATGAGTCCGCTGAGGTGGTTGAACCTAGCATTCTTGAAGACGTGGAAGTAGAGAAAGAGGCAACTTTGAGGAGAGCTCCGATTCGTATCTTGGGGACGGAGACCAAGAAGCTAAGGAATCGAGAGGTCAAGCTGGTAAAGGTTCAATGGGGTGAAGCCGAAGAAGACGCAACTTGGGAAACCGAGGAGAAGATGCGTGGGCTTTATCCATTCCTTTTTGAGGGTACACTCTCAATCTCTTTCCTTTGTTAGCATATCTTCCTCTTTGCTATCCATGTTTATCTAGTTATCGTGCTAATCTTGTCATGAGAACCTTAGGTAGAAACCCTTTGGATGAAACATGTGCTTGAGACATGTTATGTTTGATGGTTGCAAGTGGTTGCAAGTGTTTGCAAGTGGTTACTCGTGGATGCATGATACACATTAGGCACTAGATCGGCTCACACACTCCTCATATTGCATGTGCATGAGTGTTTATGCTTATTCATGGATGAAAATTGTGTGTTATCACATGGATGTTGCATATGGGTGTATGTTATGTGCACACATATAGATGATATACATTATGATAGGAATTGCATACATATGGAAACATTTCACTAACATATTTTGCATTGATCTTTGCATTAGATAAGTACATATACACACACTTTTGCATATGTTCATACAGCATTTAGAATCTTTTAAGGACAATGATTGCTCGTGGATGATGCTTTGAGTAGATGGATGATTGGATGATAGGATACGTTCTTCCTAACTTGAAGATTTCGGGGACGAAATCCTTTAAGGAGGGGAGAATGTAACAACCCGTATTTTCAATAACCTGTTATAACATAAATCGAGGCAGAAATTAATTATAAAATCTGAATTAAGGGAAACGGGCTATGCCATTGCGTTCGTCTCGGAAAAATACGCGAAATAGAGTCCGAGTTTTCGAAAATCGGAGTCCGTATGACCCAGTTAAGGCCCATTGAAGTTTTCAGAAAATTCCTAAGTAAAAACAGATTTAAATTTTAAATTAAAAACAAGGATTAGGGCTAACTGGCGTCAGGCGGGAAAACTCCCGCCTAGACCCCCATGTCGACAGGCATGTCGGCAGGGGTCTAAGGGTGTCGACTGCCCTGTCGACAGCCCTGTCGACACGGGGTGGCCGGGCAGTTTTGCCTGGCGCACCATTTGTGATTTGGGCTTGGTCTTGTGGCTTGGTTCTAGAGAATTCCTAAATCTGACGGGCCTAAACTAACCTAGGGTTAATCCTAGGGCTAAAAACACTCTAATCTTCTATAAATAAGCCCCTAATCCTACCCTAAAACCTCATTATTCATTCTAGCAACCAAACTATGTCAAATTGAATTCTCAAATGGCCTCCACCTAAAAACCCTAGCCTCCAACCTCTTCATGAATCATTCCTATGAAGATTATGATGTTCATACAAGCATTTCTAAGTTGTATGAATGATCATTAGCTTGCATACATCATCAAGTTGCAAGCTTTATTTGCTAAGCTAGAGTTTTTGGGATTTTTGTTAATTGGAGCTTTGTTTTGGGTTTTTATATGCTTGCATAAAGGGCTTCTCAATCTTTATTAGTAGATTTGTGTCTTCATAATATTTGTAAGCCCTCTTACCTTCATTTTAGAAACTCTAAAGTTAATATGTGATGAAAGTTGGGATTTATGCAAGTTTATTGAGTTATGCATGCTTATGCGAGTTCACTATGATGTGTTATGCACGTTTAATAAGTTATGCATGCTTATGCGAGTTCACTATGATGTGTTATGCACGTTTAATAAGTTATGCATGCTTATGCGAGTTCACTAAGCTATGTTGTGCATGTTTAACAAGTTATGCATGTTTATGCAAGTTCACTATGACCATGATTTGCAAGTTTAACAAGTTATGCATGTTTATGCAAGTTCACTATGCCATGATTTGCAAGTTTAACAAGTTATGCATGTTTATGCAAGTTCACTATGACCATGATTTGCAAGTTTAACAAGTTATGCATGTTTATGCAAGTTCACTATGCCATGATTTGCAAGTTTAATAAGTTATGCATGTTTTATGCAAGTTCACTATGCTAAGTTATGCAAGTCTAACATGTTATGCATGTTTAGTATGATATGTAAAATTTATCATGTATGTTGTGCCAAGTTCCCTCTTTCTATCCTTTATGCGTTATGACGAATATGTAAGCGATGGAATGACGTTGGGGGGTTTTGGGTAAAACTTAAAATACATGAAAATGGAAGATTGGGAATTTACCTATTAAGTTAGGTCTACCCCTTGGGAATTTACCTATTAAGTTAGGTCTACCCAAGTATTTGTTAAACTTGTAATCATGTTTTGAAATTAAAGTGGACATGACACTTAGAAAACCTAAGTGTGGCCAACTCGAGGTTGGGTTGAGTTTGTAGCGTAAACCTACCCGGAACTGACCGGCTTAACTAGTTGCTACAAACAATAGGACCCAATGTGAGAAGTTGGTCATGTGTACCTTGGACCCGAGGTTAGACCAAGTTGTGGTGTAAAGCTACCCGGACCCGCCCGGCTTAACTAGTAACCGCAACAAAGTCTAATGTGAGAGGTTAAGGCACAATTAAATTAATTAATGCCTCATGATTAGGGTTAAGTCATGGCCCACTAATACTTAACCAATTTTGGGGATACGAGGGATTAAATGGGGTTAAGTGGTGAACTGTTGGTTACACTTAACTAATTTAATCCATGATTAGTGAGGGGTTAAAGCACACTTAACCCTCTTAGAAAACCCTAGCAACGTGGTCTGTTCCAGCAGTAATCCCAGTTTGGTATCATTCACAACCCTAGAGGCTAGGTTAGGGCGGGGCACGATTACTGGACTGATGTAAGCGACCAAAGCGACGACTGAGTGGTACAGCGGTGCGGGTCCAGGCGGGCTACGGACGTGCACGTAGTCCGGTGTTGGACAAACTCGAGGCACGGGTACCAGTATGTTTAGACTGTGCATTATTGCTTAGGTGTCTGGGGTTGACACCCGAGGGCTTGATACACCCGAAGGTGGACCCAGCACAGTCTGACTACAACAATATGTGGGCCGTATGGACACCAACACTTGACGTGTTAGGTTTATAGGGAGCCGATCGACTAGACCGTTGGGCTGGACCTTGTATTAAGGTCACCTCATGTTATTGGGCCAAAGTTTGGGCTAAGGGATCAATACCTGTTATGTTAGTTTGCTAGTACACTATGGTGCAAAGCTTAATCTTCTTTATGTGATGACACCTTTATCTATTGCCAGTATGTTCATCTCAGTTTCCATCATGATGTTAGCTTTATTAGTTTATAGACTGATCGTAGTAGGGCTTACCAGTCTTTTTGACTGACCTGTTTTCTTTCGCTTCTTTTCTTCCGTTCCCCCCCCAGGTTCTCAGGGAGGGAACAGTGGTGCTTAGCTTGGATCGCTTGCTTGTTTGCTGGATAGCTCATGTATGCTTGGACATTGAGCTCGCTATGGTTTATCATCTTTATTTTGGGGATAGCACTATGTATTTCAGTATTTCTGTTTATGATGTACTAGACATGTTTATTTTGGCAGTTGACTTTATGACGTACTAAGACTTGTTTTGAGATGGTTTGAAATATTCCGCTGTTTTACTCTGTTTTACATATATATTTATGTTCTTGTTCTGCCTTGATATATCATTATGCATACTTACCCAGTTCTAACGCCCCCCAGAAGCTAGTGCCCCCAAAAGAGTGACCCTAGCGGAGGTGGGGTGTTACAGGTAGGGCCGGTCCCCGCCTATCGGCAGTGGATTAATTATGCCTGAACACAAGCTTCCCGGTTCCTTTGAACCTATAGTATGACCACTAACGGCCTATAAAAATATGAAGCGCCTCAAAATCCATCATCCACATAAGTAAAATGTCAGCGCTGGTAGGTCCCTGACATCACTCTAGCTAGAAAGAAACGTGTGCACTCCCTACAGTCCGTATCCAGTTTTTGACTCATACCGGTGTGTGAGGCTCGTGAAGTCACGTTATACACAAAGGTATGCCGTAATAGGCTATACTTTGATCATCCCACAAGGCCCTGCTTTTCAACAAAAGCCTTGATCAATTGCATCTTGGCGTGCCACATTGACAATTCACGCTATGCGATCAATCCCTGTTAATATATACCAGATTGTTAAGCAGAGAATAAATTCTCCACTACCAATCAGATATACATTAATAAAAATCAATTTAATTCACATGGAACGAAATCCAACGTCAGATACACATCCATTTACTAGCTTATGCTCTGGGTCTGAGCGAAAACCAAATCCGAACAATCAACAATAGTCCGGACGGCCACCACTGAAGCCCCTTTAAGGTAGCTACTCCCATCATGGGTCTCAGTAGCAACACATCCATTTGATGTGAAGATCGTCGGTCTTCAATCACCGTCCTCAACTTCGACTCTTCATCGTCGTAGTGAGTATTCGGAATGGGTTAAACCTGGTCTTTTCGAATAACTCGCGTATTTTTATAATCAAAATCAAGTGCTATAAAACACATCCAACGCCACATTCCAATTCAGAATAAATCTTCTAATAAATTATTCGCATTATCTTATCAAAGATAAATTCTTTAAATCTATACTTAAATCTTTCTTTTAAAGATTTATGTACAACACCATTTGGTTTTAAATACCAAAATCATTCTTTGATGATTTTTTAAATTTAAGAAATTAATCTTATCTTTGACTGGGTTAAAGAACTAATGTCATTTAAAAACATAGTTCACAGTAAACCCAAAATCATCTTCCATAAAATAAGGAATCTTCACAGAACTCAAATCAATATATACTCGTTATAAATTTCTGTATCTGACCAATAATATAAATGGAATAACGGCAAAGCCTCTTAAATTCCATATGTAGTATCGGTCTTCTTTTACAGAAGCTTATCTCGGTTATTATTAATTCGAATTCTATTCAACTCCAATTTAATATTAAATTGGGACATCTTTACTTTTAGAAAATTCCCATTTAAATCTTAATAAAAGATTTATAATTTCCAAATCATATTTTCACTATCAGTTGGGTTAAAGAACACATGTCGCTTAGAAACACAGTTCACAATAAACCCAACTCACATTTCAACTTATCTCAATTACTAAATATAATTGAAACTTTAATAATCTAAAGTAAAAGATTATTCTTTTCATACGGGGTTTAAGAACAGTGTTATTTAAGACACTATTCACGAAAAACCCAAAATCCAATTTATTTAATTTAACTTAAATTAAATATTAACATATTGGAAACTTCATTAAATCTAAATTTAGTGATTGATCCTAGTTAATAACTAGTTCATTTCAATAAAATATATTTTTCTAAAATATATTCTTTTCCTAAAATATTTTCTAAAATATTCTTTTCTAGATTATTCTTTTTTGGAATGTGACTCAATTAACAACCATATATTGCATGAAATCAACAAGCATGATAAATAATTATCAATCATCCAATTAATCAACCAAAGTGGATTCTACACTAAATATTGGGACTAGTGTAGGTCAAATATCATCCCAACACCCGTGTGGGGTTTCATCCAACAAACAAATAATAAATTATTTGTGCACTTGGGCGATATGTAAAAAAAAATTATCGACCCAATCACATAAACAAGTCGGATGACTTGTAAATGGAAGTGTAATATTCAGTTCGAATATACTAACATTATATTTGATACGTCAAACACTTCATCATCATAAACATATACTTCAATTCTCTTTATTGTGAACAAATGGCAATAGAATTCTAGTCTTTTATCTCCATTCTTTTTATTGTTGACAAATGACAATAAAAATAATAACTCTCATTTATTGACCAAAATGTATATTTGGTCTCATTCATTTTTAAATGACAAAATGAATATTTTACTTCATTCTTTTTAAAATGACAAAATGTCTCATTTATTCTGATTCTTTTAAAGTGACAAAAATTGTAATTTTTGTCTAGTTCCTTTTTATGTACAAAACATGAAATTTTTGTCGAATTCATTCTAATGTACAAAATATGATAATTTTGTCAAATTCAATTCTAATGTACAAAATATGATACTTTAGTCAAATTCCTTTCAATGTACAAGATATGATAATTTTGTTTAATCTTTCCAATATAACAAATATTATAATTTTGTTTAATCTTTTCAACATAACAAAATATGATAATTTTGCTTAATCTTTTCAACATAACAAAATATGATAATTTTGTCTTCATTCTTTTTAATGTATATATATATATATAAATTATACATTTCAAGTTCATTCTTTTTTAATGTATAAAAATATACATTTTTAACTCATTCTCTTTAATGTATAAAAATATACATTTTCCAATTCATTCTTTGTAATATGACAAAAATGATCCTTTTTATTTTAATTTACATTTTCTAACAGAAATGTACTTTTTATTCTAATTTTCATTTTCTAGCAAAATGTACTCTATTTATTCTAATTTTCATTATCTAGCAAAATGTACTCTTTTTATTCTAATTTTCATTTTCTAGCAAAATGTAAATGTACTCTTTTTATTATAATTTTCATTTTCTAGCAAAATGTACTCTTTTTATTCTAACAAAAATTATGTTTGAATCTAATTCATTTCAAGATAAACAAAAATGAGTATTTTTACTTCACTCTTTTTAAATGATAAAAAGAATCTTTTTATTTCATTCTTTACATTTGACTAAAATGAATATTTTTGTTATTCTTTTAATTTTAACCAAAATGCATAATTTTATCATGCTTTTACATTTGATAAAAATGCATATTTTTCTTATCCTTTTACATTTGATAAAATGTAAATTTTTCTTTTGACCAAAAATGTTATTTCTGTTCGCTAATCTTTCTTTTGACAAAAATGTCATTTTACTCACTAATCTAGTTTAACACAAAAATGTTAATTTCTATTCACTAATCAAGTTTAACCAAAAATATGTTAGTTTCCATTACTAATCAAGTTTAACACAAAAATTTTAATATCTATTCACTAATCAAGTTTAACAAAATTAACATTCTTTTTAATGTATAAAAATATACATTTTCAAATCCATTCTTTTTAATGTAAACAAATATGATGATTTTGTTTATTAACTTCTAATGCAAACAAAATAAGAATTTTGTTTGTTAACTCCTATGCAAACAAAATGAGAATTTTGTTTATTAACTTCTGATGCAAACAAAATGAGAATTTTGTTTCATAACTTTTAATGCAAACAAAATGAGAATTTTGTTTCATAACTTTTAATGCAGACAAAATGATGATTTATCTTACTAACATGTTTTTAACGAAAATGATATTTTATCTCACTCTAATTTAACATAAAAATGTTTTAATTCATTTCTTCTAAAAGACAAAAATGAATGGATTTACTTCATCCTTTTTAAAATGACCAAAATGTATGTTTCAATTCATTTCTTCTGAAAAGACCAAAAAGAATGTTTGAATTTTCATTCTTATAAAATAAGTAAAAAGGAATGTTCTAATTTCATTCTTATAAAATCACCAAAAGGAATGTTTTAATCAACCATGTGATTTCTAATTCTATAATCATGTTTTAATCAACAGTGTGATTTTCTTTCTTTTTGTCCGTTCTAATACAATAAAATGAAAATCTTTATTTTTGTTGATTCTAATTCAACAAATAACATTTCTATGTTGTAACAAACATGATACACACAATTTCATCCACTGATTCATCGCAATACAATACAACCAACATTTCAATAAATATACACATAACACCACATAAATTTTATAGAGCATGAACATAAATTCCACAATAAAATAAATAATAAATTTTATTTAAAAATAGAAATCTCACATTTCTTTATAAATCTGAATTTCCAACATGCTCTAAACTAGTTCCAGTCTGTACCATCATGTAGAGTTCGTTCATGCGATCCCAACGCACCTGAAATCGTCTGATTTCATCGCTGTTTGAATGAGTTACACAGTTTTAAATTTCTAAACTTTTATACACTAATAATTAATTAAAATAATTAACAAAATACTGATTACTTTGATTAACAAACAAGGCCACCGCGTTTCCTTTCTTCGTTCTTTTTCTGAAACGAGAGCCCATTCTTCACGATCAAACTCCTCCAAACCCGCCCCCTACTTCGAGCGCAGAATTCCAGAGATCCACAGCATCATTTCAGATCATGGCCGTTGGTTAGAAGGGTCTTGGTGTGTCGAATGATTTTGCAGAGCTTACTTTTTTGAATTTGGTTGATAGATTAGAAGAGAAAAGAGGAGAAAGATCATTATGTTTCAGCCATTGAAAGGCAGAAGGGGCGGCGACTGTTTTAGGTTGTTTAGAGGATTAGGGTTTGAATAGGCTAAGTATTTATAAATTTATTTAATCCTCCTTTTTATTTTTGATAAATTTAATTACTACTTATCTTTATTTAGAGACGAAACTTCCCATTTCCACTCGTTTAATTAATGTAGTCAATTAATGAGGGTAGTTAAAGAAGGAAAACTTCATTTCCTTTCTTTAAATTATTTAATTAATAGGGAGAATATTATCTGCATAGAGAGAGAAACCTTTCATTTATTGGTTTATTATCAATTTGATTTAACAAACATGTGACATATATGCGAGTACAAACAAATGTATGATAATGTAATTTTTTTTTTGTAAGTGCAACATGTGGTACGGGCAATAAATGATAGGAAGGTATAGACATATAATTTAAATCAGTAGATGGTCAACTATATAAATAAAATGAGAAATAAATAAAAGTTAACATATATAATTAATTAGATTCCTCATTAGGATACAACATATAATTGAAATTAACCAACATCATGATACAAATATATATATAGCCAATATTCAAAGCATGTGTTTAATTCTTTTCCTCATTTAAATTTTAATGAAAATAAACTATTTCTATTATCAAGACATGAAATAAATAGTGAATTTTATATGAAAACTTTATGTATGTATGAGTTAAATTCAATCAAAACCCCCCAATAATGCAAATCACATAATTACAACAATCAGTCCTAAAATATTTGTGTGTTGACAAAATTCCCTTCTTTTTTTTAAAAAATCCAAATACCTAATTGAAAACATTATTTATATATATAACTTTCAAGTCTAATGTTACACTTAGTTATGAAAGATAACAATCTAACATTTTACTAACTGAGTATAAAGTTCAAATTAACCTTTAAGATATAATTTAATCCATTAACATGAACTTAGAATTTTAGATCGAAAGTTAGACTTCAAATTAAATTTATAAAACCAATGATCTAAAATGAATCATTGTACTACAACTTATATTGATTTAGTTTTAATTTAACATAATGAAGAAAACGATATGTTACTTGAACAAGAAAGCTATTAGATCCAAACAATTACATTTATATTGAATATTTAGAAACAAATCTATATTTGAACATTTTAAAGCACAACAAAAATTAAATTATTTGATTCATCAAATAAACAAAACAATCAACTATTCAACAAACAACGTCATCTTCATTAGTAGTCATCAATTTGAACTAGGCAATGATGCATACTTACAAATTAGGATAACCATATTACTTTTCAACAATAGTTTAAAGTTAGCTAGCCCAAATGCGTAATTTAATAATTTCCATTATTATCAATCTCAAATTATAAATTGTTGTCTATCACAAATAAAATTTTAAATTGTTCATTAATAACGTCATAAGTTTATTTAGAAGCCTTTTTAAATTCAATAATTTAATTTAAAAAAATAGATTTTTTTTTAAATTCTGGCACATTTTCTAACAAAATTTCCTTAAAATAAATTATTAAATTGGCCCCAAAATTCCGGGTTTTTACAATCTCCCCCACTTAAAATCTTTTCGTCCACGAAAAGGAACGGAGCTAAAAGTTGTTAAATTAACTAACTTAATTAAATTTTTATTTATTGTTTCGATAATTTTATTAGTTAAATTAAAAATCAAACATCACAACCAGCAATCAATTAGGTGATTAACTTTTAAAAATATATATAATTTTTATATATAGTCAAAAATCATATTTTAGTGCAAATCACAGCAACATATCCTATCTAAGTTTTGGTTCTCATACCAGTCAATGGAAATATATAGATATACCACTTTCGAAACTCGAACATAATTTCTGATGATGTTTCGAACCACCATTAGAACATCTCCGGGCGACTAGAGTGTGATTCTATATCCATCCAGTATATTAAAACTTCGAATACCCGTTAATTACTCATATATCCAAAATCTTTATATACTCGATTGTCCACATTAAAAAATAATAATATATTCTAATACGTATTTTAAGATAAAATTTTCAAAACTAAATTTGTTTTCATTTTTATTTTAAAGAAAATAATACTCTTCACACTCGTTCTAGGATACTACTGATCCCATCTCTAACGAGTTATTCTCATTGGATATTACTAATCCAATCTCTGATGAATTCTTTCATTCGGTTCTAACGTGTCTTGTTCTCGAGCTCTGTAAACCAAAGCTCTGATACCAACTGAAACGACCCGAAACTTCCCCGTAAAGGAAACCCTGGATTGCTTTTGAGAACAACACACATCAGAACATAAACTGAAGAACATTTTATTGCTGATTACAACAATTACATCAGAGTACAAGAATATAACAGAGTATGAATACTTATTACACAATAGAAATACAATAATATCAGAGATTTACATTACAGTTAAATAGCAGCGGAAAATAATACAAATATACAACCGAAAGGAATACACGGATACAGAGCTATCCGAATACCGCTTCAGCTGTAAACCAGGATCCTGTAAATATATCACAAAAGCTACTCGACTGCCCGTGTTGAAAATATGGGTGCCCGTGTTTGCCAGTGAAACAAACTACAGGTCAGTCATGGGACTGGTATGAGAAATCTTAACTAAACTAATCTAATAATAAGACTAATCACAGGACCACGCCGCTAACGAGGAACGGGTTTACTCCATTGGATTACCAGTGCATAAAATAAAGTAAATCGTTGAACAACGCAATGCCTTTTAGAAAAATGAAACCATTATAAGACCCAAGTCCCATCACACAATGCAACGCAAACCGTAGGATAGGGTTTTACCTTATAATGGTCAAAAGATGCTTGATACGATAAAGACGGATTTGATATTATTAGTGTATATATATGGGTATATATATTTCAAAAACATTTCAATCATAATGTATCCATCATAGACGGCATAGTACCCCATCTTACTACGTTGCCATACTAGTTCTACAATCAAAACCGCAAGGTCATATTGGAAATTGGATTTCAATCATGAGTCGAGGCTAGGGGCAAGCTCCTCTCCGATTCGAGACACTCTATCAAATGCCTCAGGATCCCTCGCAGTGAACCCTTGGATGCGGTAGAGCCGGGCCCCGCCTATCGGTAGTGGATTAATTATGCCTGAACACACGCTTCCCGGTTCCTTTGAACCTATAGTACGACCACTAACGACCTATAAAAATCTGAGGCGCCTCAAAATCCATCATCCACATAAGTAAAATGTCAGCGCTGGTAGGTCCCTGACATCACTCTAGCTAGAAAGAAACGTGTGCACTCCCTTCGGTCCGTATCCCTTTTTTGACTCATACCGGTGTGTGAGGCTCGTGAAGTCACGTTATACACAAAGGCATGCCGTAATAGGCTATACTTTAATCATCCCACAAGGCCCTGCTTTTCAACAAAAGCCTTGATCAATTGCATCTTGGCGTGCCACATTGACAATTCACATCATGCGATCAATCCCTATTAATATATACTAGGGTGTTAAGCAGAGAATAAATTCTCCACCACCAATCAGATATACATTAATAAAAATCAATTTAATTCACATGGAACGAAATCCAACGTCAGACACGCATCCATTTATTAGCTTATGCTCTAGGTCTGAGCGAAAACCAAATCCGAACAATCAACAATAGTCCGGACGACCACCACTAAAGCCATGTGATGACCCCAAACTTCCGTAGACCAAAAGTAAGGATGATCATTTTTGGAATACAACATATCTACAACAAAAACAGATCTCAGATAATTATCATAACACATAAACCATTACAGCGGAAATAATTGTCATCAACATTACAGCAGAACATCAGAGTATGTAGTTTTACAGGATCCACTTAGCATAATAGATGTCTTAACAAAAGAGAAACAAGTCTCAAATGAAAGGAAATAAGTTTCAATTCCCATTACATACATCAAAACCAAAAGATGGAAAAATGTCTCAAAAGCAGAATAAAAGATGGAGAAAAGGTCTTATTCTTCTTCCTTCCAAAGCAAGCTCCCACCAGAAAGTATCACCTAGAAACCTATCAATTGGCTGCCCGTGTGGAAAGAGGGCACCCGAGTTTGCAAAAGTGAAACAAACTACGAGTCAGTCATGGGACTGGTGTGAGAATTCTTAACTAAATTAAGTATCAAGATGGCAAATCTCAGGACCACGCCGCTAACGCGGAACGGGTTTACTCCATTGGATTGCCAGTGCAATATTTTATAAAGTTTATATAAAACAGTGAAATGACTTTTGAAAAATGAAACCATCATAAGACTCAGATCCTATCACACAATGCAACGCACACAGGAGGATAGAGTTTTCCCTTATGATGATCAAACATGCTTAATACGTGAAAAGTAATATTTTAATATTATCATTAGTGTTTAAGCAGTGTTAAAATACTTCAATATAAATATATCAATCTTAGATGGCATAGTACCCCATCCAACTATGTCGACGTATATAAGTTTACAATCAAAACCGAAATGTCGTCGTATTGGGAATTGGTTTTCTGTCATGAAATCGAGGCTAGGGATCGTCCTCTTTCGATTCGAGACACTCTAGCAAATGCCTCAGGATCACACCTATGGGCAACCCTTGGATGCGGTAGGGCCGGTTCCTACCTAACGGTAGTGGATTAGTTATGCCTGGACACACGTTTCCCGATCCCTATGGACCTATAATATGACCACTTTCGGCCTATAAAAACCCGAGGTACCTCAATCCAAAATCCACACAAGTAAAATGCCGGGCCGTGTCAAAACCCAAGCACCACTCCTAGCTAGAAAGAAACGTGTGCACTCCCTACGGTCCATATCCCGTTTTTGACTCATACCGGGGTGTGAGGCTCGCGAAGTCACGATATACACAAAGCTATGCCTACCCAGGCTATGCTTTGATCATCAGCCACAAGGTCTGCTTTTCAACAAAGCCTTGATCATTGCATCTTGGCGTGCCACATTGACAATTCAACGCCATGCGATCGATAACTATCACTATGTATCAGGGAGTTAAGTAGAGAATAAATTCTCCACCACCAAACAGACATATATTAATAGAAAGCAATTTAATTACATGAAGCGAATTTCAACGTCGGACACGCATCCATTTACAAGTCCGTTCTGGGTCTGAACGAAACCGGAGACACCAAAAAGGCGCTTGCTTATCCGCATGACCAACACACACGTCCGGACAATTACTGCTTCAACCGAGTCCTGGGGGCAAGTCAGTCCCAGGTATCAGAAGTCATCGTCCATTCGGTGTGAAGATCGCCGGTCTTCAACCGTCGTCTTCTTACATCTTTGATTCAATCGTCGTTCAATCATTTGAAATGAGTTAAACTCGGCCTTTTCAAATAACTGTCGCATAATTATAGTTCAAAACATTTCATATATATTTATAACTATTTATCGCTATTTTTATTTATTAAAAATAGCTCGAAATAAATAAACGACGTTTCGGGTCAATGGGCGGCGCTGGCGCTGTTTTTTCCAAAATTTGATTTACAAATATCTTAAAATCTAACCGTCGGATTTTGATGAAATTTACATCGTTGGAAAGCTCTTCATAAAGCGGTCCTAACGGTTCGAGTTTTTGGAAAATCCAACGGTCGGATCTTTCTATATATTCGTTTGAAGTTATGATTGTCGATACGCGAACTACCGCGCTTGTTTCTTTTAATTTTATATTTTATTTTTATATATAATATATATAAACCATTTGGGCGATTTCCTTTATTAAAATTCATTCATTTTATTCTATGAAAGTAATATTTTCGTCCGCCAATTCTAATGCGACAAAAATGATGGTTCCAACAATGTATCATTTTATATCAAATAGACATGACATTTTTGTTCGCCAATTCTAATGCGACCAAAAATAATAGTTCAACGATGTATATTTTCACATTCAACAAAATGACATTTTTGTTCGCCAATTCTAATGCGACCAAAAATAATATTTTAAAATGTATAATTTCAATATTCAACAAAATGACATTTTTTTTTCGCCAATTCTAATGCGACGAAAAATAATTGTTCAATGATGTATATTTTCACATTCAACAAAATGACATTTTTGTTCGCCAATTCTAATGCGACCAAAAATAACATTTTTAAATGTATAATTTCAATATTCAACAAAATGACATTGTTGTTCGCCAATTCTAATGCGACCAAAAATAATAGTTCAACGATGTATATTTTCACATTCAACAAAATGACATTTTTGTTCGCGAATTCTAATGCGACCAAAAATAATTTTTCAAAATGTATAATTTCAATATTCAACAAAATGACATTTTTGTTCGCCAATTCTAATGCGACCAAAAATAATAGTTCAACGATGTATATTTTCACATTCAACAAAATAACATTTTTGTTCGCCAATTCTAATGCGATCAAAAATAATATTTTAAAATGTATAATTTCAATATTCAACAAAATGACATTTTTGTTCGTCAATTCTAATGCGACCAAAAATAATAGTTCGACGATGTATATTTTCACATTCAACAAAATGATATTTTTGTTCGCCAATTCTAATGCGTCCAAAAATGATGTTTTAAAATGTATAATTTCAATATTCAACAAAATGACATTTTTGTTCGCCAATTCTAATGCGACCAAAAATAATAGTTCAACGATGTATATTTTCACATTCAACAAAATAACATTTTTGTTCACCAATTCTAATGCGACCAAAAATAATATTTTAAAATGTATAATGTCAATATTCAACAAAATGACATTTTTGTTCGCCAGTTATAATGCGACCAAAAGTAATATTTTAAAATGTATAATTTCAATATTCAACAAAATGACATGTCCCTTATTCTTATTATTTACATATAAAATGTACATCTCTTTTTACTCTTTCCTATTTACAATGAAAATGTCTTTTTATTCTTTTCTATTACATTGAAAATGAAAATGACTTTTTATTCTTTTCTATTACATTGAAAATGAAAATGACTTTTTATTCTTTTCTTTAACTAAGAGAACTCAATTAAAAAGTAAATTCATCTTTCTATGTAATATTTGCATTGTAAAATGCAATTAAAAAAGTGGACTTTATTTCCAATGTAAACATCTTTTCTAGCGTCAATATTCCTAAAATAAATATATTTTCTAATGTCAATATTTGATTCTTTTCAACTATACTAAGATGACGTTGAAATTTGGTTCACATCAAATATACTAACATGACGATGAAATTTGATTCACATCAACTATACTATCACGACGATGAAATTTGATTCACATCAACTATACTAACATAACGATGAAATTTGGTTCACATCAACTATACTAATATGACGACGAAATTTGATTCACATCAACTATACTATCACGACGATGAAATTTGATTCACATCAACTATACTAACATAACGATGAAATTTGATTCATTTTTGATGAATCACAATAAAGGTCTCATCTTATTTTCATTTGTAAATCAAATAAGATGTCTAATATTTATTTAATCTTTTAGTTAAAGTTTAAAAGATCTAAATTTTCTTTATTTTATAAATCAAATAAAGATCTACACTTTCTTTTATTTTGTAAACAAAATAAAGGATTCAAATTTTTCTCTTATATTTTGTAAATAAAAGATTCAAACTTTTCTTTTATATAGTAAACAAAAGATTCAACTTTCTTTTATATTGTAAATAAAAGATTCAACTTTCTTTTATATTGTAAATAAAAGATTCAACTTTAATTTGTTTTCAAAAACAAAAGATTAGAACTTTAATTATATTTTGTTTATCAAACAAAAGACTAAAACTTTAATTTGTTTTCAAAACAAAAGATTAAAACTTTAATTTTCTTTTGTTTATCAAACAAAAGATTAAACTTTGCTTATTTTTTATTTTTTTTATTAATAAGAATTCAACTTTTATATAAAGGATTAAAAATAAAAATAAAAAGATGAGAACTTTATTATGATTACATCAGAGTTTTACAGATCCAAACAGTCAAACTATAACATGGCATCACAACGAATAAAATCCAACAATACAACAATCACCACATAACAGATCAGAATAATATACAATGATTCAACTGATCGAATAGAAATAAAATGAATTATTTAATTATTTAAATTCAGAATCTCACAGTCATTGATGATTTTTAGCCAAAATTCAAACTGTTCAGAATCAACTCCAGTCAGTCTATATGCGTAGATCTCAGAGTCATGAGTCCAACGGATTCAGTTTTGTCGAATTCTGATAAGAATTGAACGAGATAGGGTTTTACAAAGGTTGTGAACAATTTTAAATAAAATAAATTGTTAAATTAATTACTGAACAACCTTTATTCCTCTCAGACAAGAACAGGCCGCAACTTTCTACTATTGTTCAATACTAGGGTTCGGATTTGCTCTTGGATGGATGCACTAGAGGCTGACCGGATGGCAGGACGTCGACTGGCTACGGGTGGCGCACGCAGGGGGGTTGGTGGTGGTTTGGCCGAGCTCGGTGGTGGCTAGGGGGGCCCACGGCGGACGAGACGCGGCGATTTTGGGGGTCTGCTGCTCGGGCTTCGGGCGATGAGAAGATGATCCACTCGTATGGAATTAAAGAGGACGGAAGGGGCTTTGATTTGGTATGTGTGAGGGATTTTAATTCGAAGGGATGAAGAAGAAATTAATGGAGGAAGGGGAAGCAAATTCGGCCATTGATATTTAGGGGGCGGCGGCTACACGAAGATGATGAATAGTGTTTTGTGATTTTAGGGTTTTCTCCTATTTTTATATTGATTTTTGTGTATTTTTACAAATAAATCCAAATCTTTCAAACCGTGCTGATTCCAGTCCAAACAAAGTTGACCCTAGCTAATAGCCCATATTCCAGACCCGATGGGACAGGTCCCATCAGCCCAAACGGCTGTCTGTGGCCTGTATTATTTAATTTAATATTTAATTCCTTAATTAATTTAATCCGTCTGCATAAATAAATTCACCGTGGCCACAAACGGACTCAGAAAAATCCAGAAAAAATATATTTGTCTATGTTATGACCATATGGTCCTAACAAAATTAATTTCGTCGAATTCTGACACTGTTTGAAAAATGGCTATTTTTCAGTCGATTAAATTTGACTATAATCGACCAAACACATTTTCCTTCGCCACACTCACATATTAAATCGAAAAATTCTGAAAATTGAAACCTAGCAATAATATGACATTCCGGTTCCAATGAAAGTGGTTTCGTCGAAAATAGAGATCGTTTGAAAATTGGCTATTTTCACTGGCTTTAATATTATTTAAAAATGGAAAATTTTAATTTCTGCCACATTTTTCCACCAAATAATTTAAAATGAAAATTTTAAATTGGTTCGGATTTTCCGGGTCGTTACAATCTCCCCCACTTAAGAATTTTCGTCCTCGAAAAAGAAACAAAGTAAAGTAGGAACCAAGATGGAAAATGTAAATTGAGGAAAATGTACTTTAACACAAGAGTTATTCGGAGATATCCACTCTGCACTTGGGGTAAGCCTTTTTGATGCTATCCTCTGTCTCCCAAGTATAGTCTCTAGGATCCCCACTCCATTGAACCTTGACTAGGTTGATCTTCTTGTTCCTCAAGATTTTGGTTTCTTTTCCAATGATCTTAATCGGGTCCTTCCTCACTGTCAGATTTGGAGCAATATCTAGGACCTGTTGGTTTAATTCGTCCTCAATCAGATCTGGATCATGCACATGCTTGCGGAGTTGAGACACATGAAATACATCATGCACCCCTGGCAACCAATCGGGCAACTGTACTTTATAAGCGAGAGTACCAATCCTTTCGAGAATAGGGAATGGACCAATGAATCTCGGTGCCAACTTTCCCGTCTTCCCAAAACGAATCACGCCTCTCAAAGGAGAAACCTTCAAGTATACTCGATCACCCACAGAGAATTCTAGATTCCTTCTTCGCTGGTCTGCATAGCTCTTTTGTCGGCTCGGAGCAGTCAACAAGCGCTTCTTAATCAAGTCAACATTATCTGAAGCTTCTCGAACCATGTCGGGGCCCAAGACTAGTCGATTGCCTGACTCCACCCAACATGCTGGAGATCTGCACGGCCTGCCATAAAGTAATTCAAATGGTGACATCCCCAAGCTTGCTTGGTAGCTATTATTATAGGAGAATTCCACCAAGTGCAAGTGGTCTTCCCATGAACCCCATAGTCAAGAATGCAAGCATGCAATAAGTCTTCCAAAACACGATTCACCCTCTTAGTATGGCCATCTGTCTTAGGGTGATAGGCAGAGCTCAGATTTAACTTGGTCCCAAGCTCTTCTTGAAAAGCTTCCCAGAATTTACTGGTAAATAATGGATCCCGATCACTGACAATGCTTTTGGGAACCCCATGCAGTCTGACTATCTCTTTAAGATAAAGCTGTGCTAAACTTCGAGCTGTTCTATTGGACCTAACAAGGATGAAATGGGCAGATTTTGTTAAGCGGTCGACAATCACCCATATGCTATCGTTGCTCTTTCGGCTTCGAGGCAAGCCATCTATAAAGTTCATAGAAATTTCCTCCCACTTCCAACCAGGAACTCCTAGTGGTTGTAACAAACCTGCCAGTTTCTGTTGATCACTTTTAACTTGCTGACAAGTGGCACATCTAGCAACATAAATAGAGATATCTCTCTTCATTGATTTCCACCAAAAGGTGCGCTTGAGATCATGGTACATTTTTTTAACACCTGGATGGACGCTGATTTTAGATTTGTGGCACTCATCCATCACTTCTCTTTTTAGCTCAGCAATGTCTGGCACAAAAATTCGCCCTTGTAATCTAAGGGTCCCGTTATCATCAATCTGGAAACTTGAGGCTTCGCCTTTACGGACTCGCTCACAAAGCTTCTGAATAAACTCATCATTCTTTTGAAGAGCAGAGACTTTATCGATCAAAGTAGGAGTGATAATGAGATTGGCGATAATGAGATTATTGCATTCTGCGTTCTTTCTACTGAGTGCATCAGCTACAACGTTGGCTTTTCCCGGATTATATAGGATATCCAGGTCATATGATGCAAGAAATTTGACCCAGCGCTGCTGCCTCATATTCAAATCTTTTTGGGTAAAAAGGTGCTTCAAAGATCTGTGATCGGTGTAAATTTCAAACTTTTCACCCAAAAGATAATGCCTCCATATTTTAAGAGCAAACACAATGGCCATTAGTTCAAGGTCATGAGTGACAAAATTCTTCTCATGCGGTTTCAGTTGGCGGCTAGCATATGCGACTACCCTGCCTCTTTGCATCAGCACCGCACCAATACCTTGGTTAGAGGCGTCGGTCCAGACCTTCAAATCCTGATTGCCTCAATGATGGTCAACACAGGAGCATTGGTCAATCTCTTCTTTAGCTCTTGGAAAGCTGCCTCGCATTCCGGTGTCCACTTGAATTTTGTATGCTTCTTGATCAGGTTTGTCAATGGACAAGCTACCTTCGAAAAATCTTTGACAAATTTCCAATAATAGCCGGCCAGTCCCAAGAAACTTCTGACCTCCGTGGGAGTTCTAGGCTGCTTCCATTCTTGGATGGCTGAGATCTTTCCTGGATCTACTGAGATGCCTTCCTTTGATACAACATGGCCAAGGAATTTCACCTCTTCTTGCCAGAATATGCATTTAGTAAATTTTGCTTTCAGCACATTTCTTCGCAAAATCTCTAAGACTTCTCTCAGGTGCTGTACGAGCTCCGCAGCGGATTTAGAAAAGATGAGGATGTCATCGATGAACACGAGCACAAATTTATTTAAAACATCTCTGAATACTCTATTCATCAAATCAACAAAATATGCTGGAGCATTACATAGACCGAAAGGCATTACTAGCCATTCATAAAAGATGTCTGGGCCTCTGAAAGCAGTTAAAGGCACACACTCCTCTGCAATGTGAAGTTGATGGAAGCCTGTAGCTAGGTCCATCATAGAGAATACTCGTGCCACATGCAAGAGGTCAAGCAAGTCATCAATACGAGGCAGTGGATATTTGTTCTTTAGAGTTTGCTTGTTGAGATCACGGTAGTCTACACATAGCCTGAGAGTACCGTATGATTTTGGGACGAACACCACTGCTGCTCCCCATTCTGAGAAGCTGGGCCTGATCAGACCCTTCCACAAAAGCTGCTTGGTTTGATTTTTCAGCTCCTCCCTTTCTTTTGGCGACATTCTCCGAATGGGATGTACAACGGGCCTTGCATTCGGAGCTAAATCAATTCGAAAGCTGATTTCTCTATGCGGGGGTAGGCCCTCAACTTCTTTGAATACATCAACGTAATCTTTGACGACAGGGATATCCTCAATAGAAGTAGGGGTAACTTCTAGAGAAGACCAGAATGTTTTCCTATCGGTGGCTGAGCCATGGCAGGGGATACATACATTACAGAGTTTAGTTTTAACCTTGACAACTCTTTCGGTGCATACTAACTCAGCTTCATATTTTGCTAACCAATCTATACCAAGTATGATGTCATATCCAGAAAACTCCATGATGATCAAATTAAAAGGAAACTGATAGCGAGAATAGGAGATAAGCACTTTACAATACTGATATAGAATGAGGGAACCTCCTATCGGACTATTAGCTCAAATCAAATTTTTGAGTTTCTAGGTTTCAGTTTCAACTTTTTACTTGCATCTTTAGAAATAAAGCTTCTTGCAGCACCATTATCAAATAAGACAGTAATAGGGATGTTCTTAATATTAAGCGTACCTCCTAAGACATCGGGTTTATTAGGCCCCTCAGTCGAAGCTGGTGCAACTGCTCCCTCATAAACATGTGCCACTTCGGTTTTCTTCAACAGAGGACAGTTTCTGGCAAAGTGCCCCGGCTTATGGCAGTTATAGCAATCCTGTGTGTTCCTGGGGTTCTGACCACGATTCTGAGAATTCTGATCACGGTTCTGGGAACTCTGACCACGGTTCTGACTCGGGCCCGAATCATCTCTCTTGACCCTTTTTGGTGCCCTACACTCGTAATCAAAATGCCCAATCTTGCCGCAGTTATAGCAGGTCACCTTGCTCCTATCCCTCTTCTTCCCTTGGGGCTTAGCTGCAGAAGAATTGCTCGCCTCCTGTTTCTTGTTAGCATGTTCCTTCTGGTTGTTGCTTTGACCTTTCCCCCTATCCTGCGGTCCAGACTCATCATTCTCCTCATAGCGGCATGCCATTTCCACTACTTCATTGAAAGGAAGCTTGATATGGCAGTGACTCGATTCAAATATTTCTTGGACAGCCCCTTGATAAATTTCTTATTCTTCTCTACTGGATCTTGTATCAAACTGGGGGCATATCGTGAAAGCTCATCAAACTTCCTCACATACTCAGAAACGGTCATATGCCCTTGCTGTAAATTAACGAACTGCTCGCGCAGACGCTCTCTAGCTTGTGGGGGTATATACTTCTCATTGAAAAGCTCCTTGAATCTGGCCCAAGACATATTGGCCACGTCATTGCAGATTTTAATTGTATCCCACCAATGTCCTGCTTCCTCCTTTAGTTGCCAAACTGCCAGGTAACGCTTCCGCTGATCTTCCAGTTCCAAGCCTTCTAGGATCTTTTCGCAATCTTTAAGCCATGCTTCTGCCTGAATCACAGACTCCCGCCCTGTAAAAGGTACACCTCCAAGGTTCTTGAATTTCTTTGACATTCTTTCCAAATCGAAAGGCTGTGGAGGTGGAGGTGGTTCGACTACGACCTCTGAATTATGATGTTCCTGTGTGATGGGTGTCTCGTCTCTAGCTTGCCCTCCTGCTCCTACTCGGGCTCCTCCTCTAGCCCCGCCTCGAGCTCCACCACGGGCTCCGCCTAGGGCTGTTCTTGCTCTAGTATCCATTTAAATCAGTCTGTACCATCAAGGAAAGAGTCAGACCAACAAAAATGAGAATTTTCAAGAAAATAAAAGATAAGGCCAAGATGAAAAGATGATGATGTAATGACTGGTAAATATGTGCTATTCTGCTGTGCTCACTCTAGGACATTACTAGTCCTATCTCTACTGAGCTACTCGTCTTAGAATAATGTGGATTCTATCTAGACGAATTGTTCTAAATATATTATATTCCGTAGCTAAGGTTAACCTTAGGCTCTGATACCAACTGTGATGACCCCAAACTTCCGTAGACCGAAAGTAAGGATGATCATTTTTGGAATACAACATATCTACAACAAAAACAGATCTCAGATAATTATCATAACACATAAACCATTGCAGCGGAAATAAATGTCATCAACATTACAGCAGAACATCAGAGTATGCAGTTTTACAGGATCCACTTAGCATAATAGATGTCTTAACAAAAGAGAAACAAGTCTCAAATGAAAGGAAATAAGTTTCAAATCCCATTACATACATCAAAAGCAAAAGATGGAAAAATGTCTCAAAAACAGAATAAAAGATGGAGAAAAGGTCTTCTTCTTCTACCTCCCAAATCAAGCTCCCACCAGAAAGTATCACCTAGAAACCTGTCAATTGGCTTCCCGTGTGGAAAGAGGGCACCCGAGTTTGCAAAAGTGAAACAAACTATGAGTCAATCATGGGACTGGTGTGAGAATTCTTAACTAAATTAACTATCAAGATGGCAAATCTCAGGACCACGCCGCTAATGCGGAACGGGTTTACTCCATTGGATTGCCAGTGCAATATTTTATAAAGTTTATATAAAACAGCGAAATGACTTTTGAAAAATGAAACCATCATAAGACTCAGATCCTATCACACAACGCAACGCACACAGGAGGATAGAGTTTTCCCTTATGATGATCAAACATGCTTAATACGTGAAAAGTAATATTTTAATATTATCATTAGTGTTTAAGCAGTGTTAAAATACTTTAATATAAATATATCAATCTTAGACGGCATAGTACCCCATCCTACTATGTCGACGTATATAAGTTTACAATCAAAACCGAAATGTCGTCGTATTGGGAATTGGTTTTCTGTCATGAAATCGAGGTTAGGGATCGTCCTCTTTCGATTCGAGACACTCTAGCAAATGCCTCAGGATCACACCTATGGGCAACCCTTGGATGCGGTAGGGCCGGTTCCTACCTAACGGTAGTGGATTAGTTATGCCTGAACACACGTTTCCCGGTCCCTGTGGACCTATAATATGACCACTTCCGGCCTATAAAAACCCGAGGTACCTCAATCCAAAATCCAAATAAGTAAAATGCCGGGCCGTGTCAAAACCCAAGCACCACTCCTAGCTAGAAAGAAACGTGTGCACTCCCTACGGTCCATATCCCGTTTTTGACTCATACCGGGGTGTGAGGCTCGCGAAGTCACGATATACACAAAGCTATGCCTAACCAGGCTATGCTTTGATCATCAGCCACAAGGCCTGCTTTTCAACAAAGCCTTGATCATTGCATCTTGGCGTGCCACATTGACACTTCAACGCCATGCTATCGATAACTATCACTACGTATCAGGGTGTTAAGTAGAGAATAAATTCTCCACCACCAAACAGACATATATTAATAGAAAGCAATTTAATTACATGAAGCGAATTTCAACGTCGGACACGCATCCATTTACAAGTCCGTTCTGGGTCTGAACGAAACCGGAGACACCAAAAAGGCGCTCGCTTATCCGCACGACCAACACACACGTCCGGACAATTACTGCTTCAACCCAGTCCTGGGAGCAAGTCAGTCCCAGGTATCAGAAGTTATCGTCCCTTCGGTGTGAAGATCGCCGGTCTTCAACCATCGTCTTCTTACATCTTTGATTCAATCATCGTTCAATCATTTGAAATGAGTTAAACTCGGCCTTTTCAAATAATTGTCACATAATTATAGTTCAAAACATTTCATATATATTTATAACTATTTATCGCTATTTTTATTTATTAAAAATAGCTCGAAATAAATAAACGACGTTTCAGGTCAATGGGCGGCGCTGGCGCTATTTTTTCCAAAATTTTATTTACACATATCTTAAAATCTAGCCATCGGATTTTGATGAAATTTATATCGTTGGAAAGCTCTTCCCAAAGCGGTCCTAACATTCCAGTTTTGGGAAAATCCAACGGTCGGATCTTTCTATATATTCGTTTGAAGCTACGATTGTCGATACGCGAGCTGCCGCGCTTGTTTCGTTTAATTTTATATTTTATTTTTATATATAATATATATAAACCATTTGGGCGATTTCCTTTATTAAAATTCATTCCTTTTATTCTATGAAAGTAATATTTTCGTCCGCCAATTCTAATGCGACAAAAATGATGGTTCCAACAATGTATCATTTTATATCAAATAGACATGACATTTTTGTTCGCGAATTCTAATGCGACCAAAAATAATAGTTCAATGATGTATATTTTCACATTCAACAGAATGACATTTTTGTTCGCCAATTCTAATGCGACCAAAAATAATATTTTAAAATGTATAATTTCAATATTCAACAAAATGACATTTTTGTTCGCCAATTCTAATGCGACCAAAAATAATAGTTCAATGATGTATATTTTCACATTCATCAAAATGACATTTTTTCTCGCCAATTCTAATGCGACCAAAAATAATATTTTAAAATGTATAATTTCAATATTCAACAAAATGACATTTTTCTTCGCCAATTCTAATGTGACCAAAAATAATAGTTCAACGATGTACATTTTCACATTCATTAAAATGACATTTTTGTTCGCCAATTCTAATGCGACCAAAAATAGTATTTTAAAATGTATAATTTCAATATTCAACAAAATGACATTTTTGTTCGCCAATTCTAATGCGACCAAAAATAGTAGTTCAACGATGTATATTTTCACATTCAACAAAATGACATTTTTGTTCGCCAATTCTAATGCGACCAAAAATGATGTTTTAAAATGTATAATTTCAATATTCAACAAAATGACATTTTTGTTCGCCAATTCTAATGCGACCAAAAATAATAGTTCAACGATGTATATTTTCACATTCAACAAAATGACATTTTTGTTCGCCAATTCTAATGCGACCAAAAATAATATTTTAAAATGTATAATTTCAATATTCAACAAAATGACATTTTTGTTTGCCAATTCTAATGCGACCAAAAATAATATTTTAAAATGTATAATTTCAATATTCAACAAAATGACATGTCCCTTATTCTTATTATTTACATATAAAATGTACATCTCTTTTTACTCTTTCCTATTTACAATGAAAATGAAAATGTCTTTTTATTCTTTTCTATTACATTGAAAATGAAAATGACTTTTTATTCTTTTCTATTACATTGAAAAGGAAAATGACTTTTTATTCTTTTCTTTAACAAAGAGAACTCAATTAAAAAGTAAATTCATCTTTCTATGTAATATTTGCATTGTAAAATGCAATTAAAAAAGTGGACTTTATTTCCAATGTAAACATCTTTTCTAGCGTCAATATTCCTAAAATAAATATATTTTCTAATTTCAATATTTGATTCATTTCAACTATACTAACATGACGATGAAATTTGGTTCACATCAACTATACTAACATGACGATGAAATTTGATTCACATCAACTATTCTATCACGACGATGAAATTTGATTCACATCAACTATACTAACATAACGCTGAAATTTGGTTCACATCAACTATACTAACATGACGATGAAATTTGATTCACATCAACTATACTATCACGACGATGAAATTTGATTCACATCAATTATACTAACATAACGATGAAATTTGATTCATTTTTGATGAATCACAATAAAGGTCTCATCTTATTTTCATTTGTAAATCAAATAAGATGTCTAATATTTATTTAATCTTTTAGTTAAAGTTTAAAAGATCTAAATTTTCTTTATTTTATAAATCAAATAGAGATCTACACTTTCTTTTATTTTGTAAACAAAATAAAGGATTCAAACTTTTCTCTTATATTTTGTAAATAAAAGATTCAAACTTTTCTTTTATATAGTAAACAAAAGATTCAACTTTCTTTTATATTGTAAATAAAAGATTCAACTTTCTTTTATATTGTAAATAAAAGATTCAACTTTAATTTGTTTTCAAAAACAAAAGATTAGATCTTTAATTATATTTTGTTTGTCAAACAAAAGATTAAAACTTTAATTTGTTTTCAAAACAAAAGATTAAAACTTTAATTATATTTTGTTTATCAAACAAAAGATTAAACTTTGCTTTTTTATTTTTTTTATTAATAAGAATTCAACTTTAATAGAAAGGATTAAAAATAAAAATAAAAATAAAAAGATGAGAACTTTATTATGATTACATCAGAGTTTTACAGATCCAAACAGTCAAACTATAACATGGCATCACAACGAATAAAATCCAACAATACAACAATCACCACATAACAGATCAGAATAATATACAATGATTCAACTGATCGAATAGAATTAAAATGAATTATTTAATTATTTAAATATTTAAATTCAGAATCTCACAGTCGTTGACGATTTTTGGCCAAAATTCAAACTGTTCAGAATCAACTCCAGTCAGTCTATATGCGTAGATCTCAGAGTCACGAGTCCAACGGACTCAGTTTTGTCGAATTCTGATAAGAATTGAACGAGATAGGGTTTTACAAAGGTTGTGAACAATTTTAAATAAAATGAATTGGTAAATTAATTAATGAACAACCTTTCTTCCTCTCAGACAAGAACATGCTGCAGGTTTCTACTATTGTTCAATACTAGGGTTCGGATTTGCTCTTGGATGGATGCACTAGAGGCTGATCGGATGGCGGGACGTCGACTGGCTACGGGTGGCGCACGCGGGGGGGGGAGGGGGGAGGGGGGAGGGGGGGTGGTTTTGCCGAGCCCGGTGGTGGCTAGGGGGGCCCACGGCGGACGAGACGCGGCGATTTTAGGTGTCTGCTGCTCGGGCTTCGGGCGATGAGAAGATGATCCACTCGTATGGAATTAAAGAGGATGGAAGGGGCTTTGATTTGGTATGTGTGAGGGATTTTAATTCGAAGGGATGAAGAAGAAATTAATGGAGGAAGGGGAAGCAAATTCGGCCATTGATATTTAGGGGGCGGCGGCTACATGAAGATGATGAATAGTGTTTTGTGATTTTAGGGTTTTCTCCTATTTTTATATTGATTTTTGTGTATTTTTACAAATAAATCCAAATCTTTCAAACCGTGCTGATTCTAGTCCAAACAAAGTTGACCCTAGCTAACAGCCCATATTCCGGACCCAATGGGACAGGTCCCGTCAGCCCAAACGGCTGTCTGTGGCCTGTATTATTTAATTTAATATTTAATTCCTTAATTAATTTAATCCGTCTGCATAAATAAATTCACCGAGGCCACAAACGGACTCAGAAAAATCCACAAAAAATATATTTGTCTATATTATGACGATACGGTCCTAACAAAATTAATTTCGTTGAATTCTGACACTGTTTGAAAAATGGCTATTTTTTAGTCGATTAAATTTGATTGTAATCGACCAAACATTTTCCTTCGCCACGCTCACATATTAAATCGAAAAATTCTAAAAATTAAAACCTAACAATAATATGACATTCCGGTTCCAATGAAAGTGGTTTCGTCGAAAACAGAGATCGTTTGAAAATTAGCTATTTTCACTGGCTTTAATATTATTTTAAAATGGAAAATTTTAATTTCTTCCACGTTTTTCAACCAAATAATTTAAAATAAAAATTTTAAATTGGTTCGGATTTTCCGGGTCGTTACAAGCCCCTTCAAGGTAGCTACTCCCATCATGGGTCTCAGTAGCAACACATCCATTCGATGTGAAGATCATCAGTCTTCAATCACCGTCTTCAACTTCGACTCTTCCTCGTCGTAGTGATTATTCGGAATGGGTTAAACCCGGTCTTTCCGAATAACTCGCATATTTTTATAATCAAAATCAAGTGCTATAAAACACATCCAACGCCACATTCCAATTCAGAATAAATCTTCTAATAAATTATTCGCATTATCTTATCAAAGATAAATTCTTTAAATTTATACTTAAATCTTTCTTTTAAAGATTTATGTACAACACCATTTGGTTTTAAATACCAAAATCATTCTTTAATGATTTTTTAAATTTAAGAAATTAATCTTATCTTTAACAGGGTTAAAGAACTAATGTCAGTTAAAAACATAGTTCACAGTAAACCCAAAATCATCTTCCATAAAATATGGAATCTTCACAGAACTCAAATCAATATATACTCGTTATAAATTTCTGTATCCGACCAATAATATAAATGGAATAACGGCAAAGCCTCTTAAAATTCCATATGTAGTATCGGTCTTCTTTTACAGAAGCTTATCTCGGTTATTATTAATTCGAATTCTATTCAACTCCAATTTAATATTAAATTGGGAAAACTTTACTTCTGGAAAATTCCCATTTAAATCTTAATAAAAGATTTATAATTTCCAAATCATATTTTCACTGTCAGTTGGTTTAAAGAACACATGTCGCTTAGAAACACAGTTCACAATAAACCCAACTCACATTTCAACTTATTTCAATTACTAAATATAATTGAAACTTTAATAATCTAAAGTAAAAGATTATTCTTTTCATACGGGGTTTAAGAACAGTGTTATTTAAGACACTATTCACGACAAACCCAAAATCCAGTTTATTTAATTTAACGTAAATTAAATATTAACATATTAGAAACTTCATTAAATCTAAATTTAGTGATTGATCCTAGTAAATAACTAGTTCATTTCAATAAAAAAATATTTTTCTAAAATATTTTTTTCCTAAAATATTTTCTAAAATATTCTTTTCTAGAATATTCTTTATTGGAATGTGACTCAATCAACAACCATATATTGCATGAAATCAACAAGAATGATAAATAATTATCAATCATCCAATTAATCAACCAAAGTGGATTCTACACTAAATATTGGGACTAGTGTAGGTCAAATATCATCCTAACACCCGTGTGGGGTTTCATCCAACAAACAAATAATAAAATATTTGTGCACTTGGGCGATGTGTAAAAAAAATTTATTGACCCAATCACATAAACAAGTCGGATGACTTGTAAATGGAAGTGTAATATTCAGTTCGAATATACTAACATTATATTTGATACGTCAAACACTTCATCATCATAAACATATACTTCAATTCTCTTTATTGTGAACAAATGGCAATAGAATTCTAGTCTTTTATCTCCATTCTTTTTATTGTTGATAAATGACAATAAAAATAATAACTCTCATTTATTGACCAAAATGTATATTTGGTCTCATTCATTTTTAAATGACAAAAGGAATATTTTACTTCATTCTTTTTAAAATGACAAAATGTCTCATTTATTCTGATTCTTTTAAAGTGACAAAAATTGTAATTTTTGTCTAGTTCCTTTTTCTGTACAAAACATGAAAATTTTGTCGAATTCATTCTAATCTACAAAATATGATAATTTTGTCAAATTCAATTCTAATGTACAAAATATGATACTTTAGTCAAATTCCTTTCAATGTACAAGATATGATAATTTTATTTAATCTTTTCAATATAACAAATATGATAATTTTGTTTAATCTTTCAACATAACAAAATACGATAATTTTGCTTAATCTTTTCAACATAACAAAATATGATAATTTTTTCTTCATTCTTTTTAATGCATATATAAAAAAAATATACATTTCAAGTTCGTTCTTTTTTAATATATAAAAATATACATTTTTAACTCATTCTCTTTAATGTATAAAAATATACATTTTTCAGTTCATTCTTTGTAATATGACAAAAATGATCCTTTTTATTTTAATTTACATTTTCTAACAGAAATGTACTTTTTATTCTAATTTTCATTTTCTAGCAAAATGTACTCTTTTCATTCTAATTTTCATTTTCTAGCAAAATGTACTATTTTTATTCTAATTTTCATTTTCTACCAAAATGTACTCTTTATATTCTAACAAAAATTATGTTTAAATCTAATTCATTTCAATGTAAACAAAAATGAGTATTTTTACTTCACTCTTTTTAAATGATAAAAAGAATGTTTTTATTTCATTCTTTACATTTGACTAAAATGAATATTTTTGTTATGCTTTTAATTTTGACCAAAATGCATAATTTTATCATGCTTTTACATTTGATAAAAATGCATATTTTTCTTATCCTTTTACATTTGATAAAAATGTAAATTTTTCTTTTGACCAAAAATGTTATTTCTGTTCGCTAATCTTTCTTTTGACAAAAATGTCATTTTACTCACTAATCTAGTTTAACACAAAATTGTTAATTTATATTCACTAATCAAGTTTAACCAAAAATATGTTAATTTCCATCACTAATCAAGTTTAACACAAAAATGTCAATTTCTATTCACTAATCAAGTTTAACAAAATTAACATTCTTTTTAATGTATAAAAATATACATTTTCAAATCCATTCTTTTTAATGTAAACAAATATGATGATTTTGTTTATTAACTTCTAATGCAAACAAAATAAGAATTTTGTTTATTAACTCCTATGCAAACAAAATGAGATTTTTGTTTATTAACTTCTGATGCAAACAAAATGAGAATTTTGTTTCATAACTTTTGATGAAAACAAAATGAGAATTTTGTTTCATAACTTTTAATGCAGACAAAATGATGATTTATCTTACTAACATGTTTTTAACAAAAATGATATTTTATCTCACTCTAATTTAACATAAAAATGTTTTAATTCATTTCTTCTAAAAGACAAAAATGAATGAATTTACTTCATCCTTTTTAAAATGACCAAAATGTATGTTTTAATTCATTTCTTCTGAAAAGACCAAAAAGAATATTTGAATTTTCATTCTTATAAAATAAGTAAAAAGGAATGTTCTAATTTCATTCTTATAAAATCACCAAAAGGAATGTTTTAATCAACCATGTGATTTCTAATTCTATAATCATGTTTTAATCAACAGTGTGATTTTCTTTCTTTTTGTCCGTTCTAATACAATAAAATGAAAATCTTTATTTTTGTTGATTCTAATTCAACAAATAACATTTCTATGTTGTAACAAACATGATACACACAATTTCATCCACTGATTCATCGCAATACAATACAACCAACATTTCAATAAATATACACATAACACCACGTAAATTTTATAGAGCATGAACATAAATTCCACAATAAAATAAATAATAAATTTTATTTAAAAATAGAAATCTCACATTTCTTTATAAATCTGAATTTCCAACATGCTCTAAACAAGTTCCAGTCCGTATCATCATGTAGAGTTCGTTCATGCGATCCCAACGCACCTGAAATCGTCTGATTTCATCGCTGTTTGAATGAGTTACACAATTTTTAATTTCTAAACTTTTATACACTAATAATTAATTAAAATAATTAACAAAATACTGATTACTTTGATTAACAAACAAGGCCGCCGTGTTTCCTTTCTTCGTTCTTTTTCTGAAACGAGAGCCCATTCTTCACGATCAAACTCCTCCAAACCCGCCCCCCTACTTCGAGCGCAGAATTCCAGAGATCCACAACATCATTTCAGATCATGGCCGTTGGTTAGAAGGGTCTTGGTGTGTCGAACGATTTTGCAGAGGTTACTTTTTTGAATTTGGTTGATAGATTAGAAGAGAAAAGAGGAGAAAGATCATTGTGTTTCAGCCATTGAAAGATAGAAGGGGCGGCAATTGTTTTAGGTTGTTTAGAGGATTAGGGTTTGAATAGGCTAAGTATTTATAAATTTATTTAATCCTCCTTTTTATTTTTAATAAATTTAATTACTACTTATCTTTATTTAGAGATGAAACTTCCCATTTCCATTCGTTTAATTAATGTAGTAATTAATGAGGGTATTAAAGAAGGAAAACTTCATTTCCTTTCTTTAAATTATTTAATTAATAGGGAGAATATTATCTGCATAGAGAGAAACCTTTCATTTATTGGTTTATTATCAATTTGATTTAACAAACATGTGACATATATGCGAGTATAAACAAATGTATGATAATGTATTTTTTTTTTGTAAGTGCAACATGTGGTACGGGCAATAAATGTTAGGAAGGTATAGACATATAATTTAAATCAGTAGATGGTCAATTATATAAATAAATTGAGAAATAAATAAAATTTAACATATATAATTAACTAGATTCCTCATTAGGATACAACATATAAATGAAATTAACCAACATCATGATACAAGTATATATATATATATATATAGCCAATATTCAAAGCATGTGTTTAATTCTTTTCCTCGTTTAACTTTTAATGAAAATAAACTATTTCTATTATCAAGACTTGAAATAAATAGTGAATTTTATATGAATACTATATGTATGTATGAGTTAAATTAAATCAAAACCCCCCAATAATACAAATCGCATAATTACAACAAACAGTCCTAAAATATTTGTGTGTTGACAAAATTCCCTTCTTCTTTTTTAAAAATCCAAATACCTAATTGATAACATTATTTATATATATAAATTTCAAGTCTAATGTTACACTTAGTTATGAAAGATAACAATCTAACATTTTACTAACTGAGTATAAAGTTCAAATTAACCTTTAAGATATAATTTAATCCGTTAACATGAACATAGAATTTTAGATCGAAAGTTAGACTCTAAATTAAATTTATAAAACCAATGATCTAAAATGAATCATTGTACTACAACTTATATTGATTTAGTTTTAATTTAACATAATGAAGTAAAAGATATGTTACTTGAACAAGAAAGCTATTAGATCCAAACAATTACATTTATATTGAATATTTAGAAACAAACCTATATTTGAACATTTTAAAGCACAACAAAAATTAAATTATTTGATTCATCAAATAAACAAAACAATCAACTATTCAACAAACAACGTCATCTTCATTAGTAGTCATCAATTTGAACCAGGAACTGATGCATACTTACAAATTAGGATAACCATATTACTTTTCAACAATAGTTTAAAGTTAGCTAGCCCAAATGCGTAATTTAATAATTTCCAGTATTATCAATCTCAAATTATAAATTGTTGTCTATCACAAATAAAATTTTAAATTGTTCATTAATAACGTCATAAGTTTATTTAGAAGCCTTTTTAAATTCAATAATTTAATTTTAAAAAAATAGATTTTTTTTAAATTCTAGCACATTTTCTAACAAAATTTCCTTAAAATAAATTATTAAATTGGCCCCAAAATTCTGGGTTGTTACATAGGACATATAATCTACTCAAGTATGCCCTCGCAATCCTCTCTAACATAGCTAACATTGTAACGACCCGGTTTTTTGGCTGGTTTATTTTAAACATTTAAGATTGTTTTAAATGTTGAGTTAATAATATAAATGGATTTAAATGTAATTTATCGATTTAATAATTGTTACGATTTAATTTCAAGTGTATCGAATTATCGTAATACGAAAACGAAATATAATTAAATTCGAATTTTAAACTGAATCGAGACGATTTAGATAATCAATGTAAATTTTATTTGAAAACAAACAAAAAATAATAATAATTTATTATTGAGGAATTATTAGTTTTGAATTTAATTTATACTATATTGATTTAAATTGATATCTTTTCCATACGATCAAATTAGACCTCATAGCTTGTTCCAATGTGTTCAGAATAGTGGTTAAACCTTAGAAACGTCGGTATTGTGTTTCGATTGGAGTTCGAAACCCTGAAATATTTAATTATAAACGGATAAGCTTGGAATCAAATCGAATTGAATTTGAAATCAAATCAATTAAACATCCTACCCTTTTTTTGTACTTCAGCAATCCTGCTTCGTACTGACGCAGGCCTATATTTCTTCATGCCCAAGTATTTTCCATCTATAAATCGCAACTCCCACTCCTTTAATTCTTCTTCTGAAAATCATAAGGCTCTAAATTAAAAAGATGGCCACCCTCTTTCAATTAAATCGAAACTGTATAAAATCAAAAGCTTCAGCGAAATGGCCTCCTAAAATTCATTTTGGAATCAAATAAATCTGCGAGCCTTTCCTTCTCTGGATCAATTCGAATCTATTCCTCCATATAAAAAAAGGGACAGGAGGATAGTGAATCAAGATCTGAAAACAACCGCGTGGCTTCCTGGAGCTCAACCTCAAGTGCACGGCAAAATCGAAGCAACCCTATCACGATGCTTCCTATGTGCTCCGCATCGCTTTTACGTCCAATGGAGGCCAATTTAACGGAAAAGGGTGTTTAGGGTTTTTTGGCAATTTAAAGCGACGTGAGGATTACAACTTGTTGCAGGAGCGATGCTCAGGGAGGCAGGACATTCGGTGATGAAGCAATTCAACTTGGTGAAGGAAAGCAGGACCATGAGAAGCGCTGGAGTTGTGAGGGATTTAAGGAGGTTCGAAGTTTTGGTTCTGGAAAGGTTCGAGGTTTTTGGGGAAATCTTACGGCATGTGTGGATTTAGTTTTTAAACAAGGACAATTGTAAAGGTGAACAAGCATGAAGAAAGTGGGTTTTTGCATCATGATGTTTGGAACAATGGCAGACAGATTCGGCAATGACAGTATGAAGAAGAAGTGGCCTAGAAATATTTTACTAGAAAAGAAAGTGATTAAGGTAATTTTTTTGTTAATTAAATAATTAGTGAATTTATGGATTTTCTATAAATCAGTAGCGTAAAGAATTTGTAATTTATTTAGGCATAGTGTCAGACTGAAACGAAACCAATGGCGATGGATTCGTATTCGTGAGGCTACGCTACGAAAATGTAGTGCTGATCGAGTTAGTGGCATGACAACGAGGTATACCTTTTCAAAATTTGAAATATATAGAAAATTTGTTTATTTATGTTAAGTAGTTAGTTTAAATTAATAATCACATAATCGTAAAATTTAATAAATTATCATAAGTGCTTGATAAATTCATAGCTAACGATATGGAATTAAATTGGGTGTTTGGCAAAGGAAAAATACACGATGAGTAAACTCACTTTCTGGTTCGATTATAATTTATTATAATCGAATTTTTATTTAATGTAAATATTTATATATTGTTCGTTGGTTGTTTGGTTGCATTGCTAATTATTTATAAATTGTGGTTATTATACATATATATATATTAGTTATTTAGACTTGGTGGTTGTTGCTATTATATATACATATATATACATACATACACACACACACGTATATATATATATATATATATATATATATGTGTGTGTGTGTGTGTGTGTGTGTGTGTATGTGTGTGCTTGGATATTACTTCCAGTTCCATTAGCGGATGTCCGCAATATCATTAGCGGATGACCCTTTGCGCCCCCACAGTATGATAATGGATGACATTCTATACCGCGATATCATGCCTCGAAGCAGGATGGGTATTATTTATGTTGGCTAACATTTGTGGATGCAGAAAAACAGGTTGGAGGGATCCAAACTTGGATTCCTCAAAAAAAAAAAAATCATATATATTTCATATATGATGTGTTAGAAAACCTGTAATTGATAATTGGGTGTTTTGAATGTTTGAAATATCATGTAACGAACTAGGATTTTCGACCCCGAAAATCGACACCAAACACGATGTCGAATATTTAAGCATCGGAAATACCTGATCATTAATAGAAAGAATTTAAAGGGTGAGAAATAGAAAGAAAGAAAGTTAGAATAGAAGAAGATCATAATAGAATAAACACGAATCTCACAGCGGAACGAATAAATTATAATATAACATAACTTTGAAATACAAAACTGTATCTGTACTTACATTTATCATCATCAGAGTACATCACATCTACATCACAGCTGAAATAAACTCTATATATACTAATGCTAAAGCCTCCTGTTCCAAGTTCTTCTAAGGGTATCTGTAAAATCCCGACTACTTGACTGCCCATGCAAATTTGGGCACCCAAGAGTTTAGGTTTAAAAAAAATTAAACTCTTGGTCAGTCATGGGACTGGTGTGAGTAAACTCCAACCATTTGGTTTAACTTTTCAAAATCCTTTTCAAAAGAATGGATAATCATAAGACCGATCCACACATAAATACGGATGGTTCTTACCATATGATAACCCAAAACATTTCTTTCAAACCATATTATTCTGATATTATAATAGTGTGTAATTTAAGTAAATAGCAATCTAGCGGAACGCTTGCATCTCACGCTCCGCATATATAATACACAATCAAAAACCACGGGCTCTTATTGGGGAATGGATTTCCAACTATGATAAGGTGCGGAACCACCTTCCGATCAGTGTACTCTAGAGGGGATACACTGGAGTTCAACAAGAACATCTTGCAACTCAGCCACACATGACCGACCATTCGTTTCGCTTGAATGTTCCGAATATATTATCACCTTATGGTTGGTTTACCAACATAATCGTTCCTGGGAGAAGCGAAAAGAAGTAACAATATGAATATTCTCTAGATGGCGACAATATATCCTAATTAGGTGAGACCCACTTAGCCAAGCTGCCTGCCCGATTTTTGTCATTTCCCGATTGATGAGGCTTGAGGTCATAATGTATCTTTTGACAGATCACACCTTTATTTAGTTTGACTGCCACATCATCATACCCGCCAAGTCACAATTTGATTTCCCCAAAAATACCACAGGTATAAGGCTAAGAGAAACGAATTTCTCCACCACTAAACGTGTGTGATGACCCAAACTTCCCCATAAAGGAAAGCCTGGATTGCCTTGAGAACAATACACATCAGAGCACAAACTGAAGAACATTTTATTGCTGATTACAACAATTACATCAGAGTACAAGAATATAACAGAGTATGAATACTTATTACACAATAGAAATACAATAATATTAGAGATTTAAATTACATTTAAATATCAGCGGAAAAATAATACAAATATACAACTAAAAGGAATACACGGATACAGAGCTTTCCGAATATCGCTTCAGCTGTAAACCAGGATCCTGCAAATATCTGCAAAAAGCTACTCGACTGCCCGTGTGGAAAATATGGGCACCCGAGTTTGCCAGTGAAACAAACTACAGGTCAGTCATGGGACTGGTATGAGAAATCTTAACTTAACTAATCTAATCATAAGGCTAATCACAGGACCACGCCGCTAACGCGGAACGGGTTTACTTCATTGGATTGCCAGTGCATAAAATAAAGTAAATCGTTAAACAACGTAATGTTTTTTAGAAAAATAAGACCATTATAAAACCCAAGTCCCATCACATAATGCAATGCACACCGGAGGATAGGGTTTTACCTTATAATGGTCAAAATATGCTTGATACGATAAAACGGATTTAATATTAGTGTGTATACGTTCTAATAAAAACATTTCAATCATAATGTATCAATCATAGGCGGCATGGGTACCATATATCATGTCGCCATACTAGTTCAACATTCAAAACCACAAGGTCGTATTGGAAATTGGATTTCCATCATGAGTCAAGGCTAGGGGCAAGCTCCTCTCTGATTCGAGACACTCTAGCAAATGCCTCAGGATCACACCTATGGGCAACCCTTGGATCTTCAGGGCCGGTCCCCGCATAATGGCAGTGGAATGGTTATGCCTGAACACACGCTTCCCGGTCCCTTTGGACCTATAGTTTGACCACTAACGGCCTATAAAAATCTGAGGCACCTCAAAATCCATCATCCACATAGGTAAAATACCAGCCAGTTTAAGCACCGACACTACTCCTAACTAGAAAGAAACGTGTGCACTCCCAGCAGTCCTACTTCCGTTTTTGACTCATACCGGGGTGTGAGGCTCGCGAAGTCACGCTATACACAAAGCTATGCCATAATAGGCTATACTTTGATCATCCCACAAGGCCCTGCTTTTCAACAAAAGACTTGATCAATTGCATCTTGGCGTGCCACATTGACAATACACGCCATGCGATCAATCACTACTAATATACACCAGGGTGTTAAGCGGAGAATAAATTTTCCACCACCAATCAGATATACAGTAATAAAAATCAATTTAATTCATATGGAACGAAATCCAATGTAAGATACGCATTCATTTACAAGTCTGTTCTAGGTCTGAACGAAACCGGAGACACCTGAGAGGTCCTCACATATCCGGACAATCAACAATACGTCTGGACGGCTACCACTGAAACCCCTTCAAGGTAGGTACTCCCATCATGGGTCTCAGTAGCAACACATCCATTCGATGTGAAGATCGTCGGTCTTCAACCACCGTCTTCATATTCGACTCTTCGTCGTCGTAGTAATTATTCGGAATGGGTTAAACCTGGTCTTTCCGAATAACTCGCGTATTTTTTTATAATTAAAAATCAAGTACTATAAAAGCACATCCAACGTCTCATTCCAGTCCAGAATATTCTTTTAAATAAAATATTCACATCATCTTATCATAGATAAATTCTTCAATTTATTCTTAAATCTTTCTTTTAAAGATTTATTAAAACCCCAATTTGGTTTTAAATATCAAAAATCATTATTCAATGATTATTTAAATTTAAAAAATTAATCTTATCTTTAACAGGGTTAAAAAACTAATGTCATTTAAAACATAGCTCACGGTAAACCCAAAATCATCTCCCATAAAGTATGGAATCCTCATAGAAATCATATCAATATATAATCGTTATAAATTTCTGTATCCGACTTATAATATAAATGGAATAACGGCAAAGCCTCTTAAATTCCATATGTAGTATCGGACTTCTTTTACAGAAGCTTATCTCGGTTATAATTAATTCGAATTATATTCAATTCCAATTTAATATATTAAATTGGAAAACTTTACTTTGGAAAAAAAAATTCATTAATTCTTAATAAAAGATTTTATAAATTCCAAATCATATTTCCATTGTCAGTTGGGTTAAAGAATAAATGTCGCTTAAAAACACCATTCACAATAAACCCAACTCACATTCTACCTTATTCCAATTACTAAATATAACTGAAAACTTTAATAATCTAAATAAAAAGATTATTCTTTTCATACGGGTTTAAGAACAGTGTTATTTAAGATACCATTCACGACAAACCCAAATCCAATTTATTTAATCTAACTACAATTAAATATAGACACATTGGAAAACTTCATTAAATCTTAATATAATGATTTATTCTAGTTAATAACAAGTTCATTTCAATAAAAATATATTTTCTAAAATATTCCTTTCTAGAATATTCTTTATTGGAATGTGACTTAATCAACAACCATATACTGCATGTAATCAATGATAAATATTATCAAACATCCAAATACAACCAGAGTGGATTCTACACTAAATATTGGGACTAGTGTAGGTCAAATATCATCCCAACACCCGTGTGGGGTTTCATCCAACAAACAAATAATAAATTATTTGTGCACTTGGGTGATGTTTAAAAATTATTGACTCAATCACATAAACAAGTCGGTTGACTTGTGTAACGACCCAGAAAATCTGAACCAATTTAAAATTTTTAAATTGGCTAAAATCATGGATTTTAAATATTTAAAATAAATATTTTAAATAATGGCGATGAAAACTGAGTTCGAATCGACAATGGAAAACGAATATAATTAATTATAATTATAAACAAGGCCTGAAATGGCGTGGCAGTTTCAAAAATTGAATTCAAACTTTGTCAGACTGTACCGGGTGCAAAACAATCCGGATTTTAGTGAAACCAAAAACATTTGGATCTAAATGATAATATCTTTCTAACGAATCCGACCAATCGAAATTTGATAGCGGGAATCAAAAGATATGTCCAGTTGAAAATTCTGAATAGTCGCTATGGAATTCAGGCCCTTAAAAATGGACATTTTGCAAACGACCTCGGATTTCGATGAAACCACTTTTGTTAGATCCGCAGTGTCAAGTTATTGTTAGGTTTCAAATTTCATAATTTTTCGAATCAATATGTGAGCGTGGCAAAAGAAAACGCCTTTGACCAGTTTCTGTTGATTTTAATCGAATGGAAATTGGCCATTTTTCAAAACGGTCTCAGAATTCGACGAAACTAGTTTTGTTAGGACCGTATCGTCAATACGAAGCTAGAAAATATTTTTCTGGAATTTTTCTAGTTAGTATGTGACCCCGGTAATTTGAAATGTGCGTTTAAAATTCAATATAGTGATTTAAATGTAAATTCAAAGGAAACTGATTGTAACAAGCAAATCAGCTTGCGATACATATCCCATTGTGTTCGGAATGGGGGTAAAACGCTATGGGCGACAGGCGGTGGGCCTCGTTTCGAGGTCATGGGTAAAAGTCAACCTTTTTGCAAAAATAGAAATAATTAAATAAAAAAAATAAAAAAAATAATAATATACTTTCCCTCCCCATATCCTTCGTACTGGCCCCCCGTTCATTTCAGTTTCAACGAAAAAAAAAAAGAAGAAAACCCTCGTCGAAGACCGACCGACCGCTCCTCCCTCCATCGCGAGCAAATCGATCGACGCCCCGAAGCCATCGCCACCCCGTTCGAACCCCGAAGCCATCGCCACCCCGTTCGAACCCCGAAGCATCGCCACCCCGTTCGAACCCCGAGCGCCGCCACCTCGAAGCTGCCGCCGACGTCTCCAAACCCCCCCCCCCTTTGTAAGTATTTTGTTATTTTATTTTAATAATTTAAAAACTGTTTTTTTAAGAATTCAAAACTGATTTTGTTTTAGAAATGAAACTGTTTTAAAAAGTATTAAAAACTGGTTTTGTTTTAGAAATATAAACTGATTTATAAAGAAATAAAAACTGATTTGTTTTTAAAGAAATAAAACTGATTTTTGTTTTTAAAGTATTAAAAACTGATTTGTTTTAAAGAAATAAAAACTGATTTGTTTTAAAGAAATAAAACTGATTTTGTTTTTAAAAATGGTTTAAATATTAAATAGGAAAGGTTTAAACTTTAATGGAAAAAGATTTGAACTTTAAATAGTAAAAATCATATTTTTATATATTGAAAGTCGAAGTAAAAATCATATTTTTTATATATTGAAAGTCGAAGTAAAAATCATATTTTTTATATATTGAAAGTCGAAGTAAAAATCATATTTTTTATATATTGAAAGTCGAAGTAAAAATCATATTTTTATATATTGAAAGTCGAAGTAAAAATCAGATTTTTATATATTGAAAGTCGAAGGAAAAATCAGATTTTATATATATTGAATAGCATCGTAAAAATTCGATTTTTACATATGTAGAGAATACGGGCGACGAAGCGACAAAAGGAGAGATTGGTGAAGATTTCTATAAGTGAAGTGTCGTGCAGTTGGATAGCTATTGGTGAGATTTCTGATTTAAAAATTATATATATATGTGTGAAAATAAAAGTGAATTGCTATATATAAATATCTATATATATATATATACGCCCCCTCGTCCACAAACCATGGACGATATTTATTGGTTGAAATTGTTGTGAAAATTGAATGATTGTTTGGGATTGATATTTTTTGATTGCGGTTGAAAAATACCCATTTGTGGTTGTGAAATATTTGGTTGAAACCACATAGGATTAGTTTGTGGAAATGAAATAAATATATACATGCCGCCTGCGTGCGAACTAGATGCATGATCCCCATTGTCAAAAACCGCGAGGTTTTAAGGTAGAGCGAGGAGCCGTACTAGGGACGGTGCCGGTGTAACTACCCTGCCGTTATGCTGCCGAAATTTTGAATAATATTCGTGTGTTTGAATTATTTTCATTTGCTTAAACTATTGAAAACATTCATGTGTTGAATTGATATTCATTCGTTGTTTAGAAATTCATGTGTTGAATGGTATTCATATTTTGAAATAAATTGTTCGATAATAAAAATCACATTTTTATCTATATATAAAAACTATTGAAAACATTCATGTGTTGAATTGATATTCATTCGTTGTTTAGAAATTCATGTGTTGAATGGTATTCATATTTTGAAATAAATTGTTCGATAATAAAAATCACATTTTTATCTATATATAAAAACTATTGAAAACATTCATGTGTTGAATTGATATTCATTCGTTGTTTAGAAATTCATGTGTTGAATGGTATTCATATTTTGAAATAAATTGTTCGATAATAAAAATCACATTTTTATCTATATATAAAAACTATTGAAAACATTCATGTGTTGAATTGATATTCATTCGTTGTTTAGAAATTCATGTGTTGAATGGTATTCATATTTTGAAATAAATTGTTCGATAATAAAAATCACATTTTTATCTATATATAGAAACCATAGAAAACATTCATGTGTTGAATTGATATTCATTCGTTGTTTAGAAATTCATGTGTTGAATGGTATTCATATTTTGAAATAAATTGTTTTATGATAAAAATCCCATTTTTATCACCAACTGGAACTATATAGAAGAATAGTGTTTTAAAATGAATTGTCTTACAATAAAAATCACATTTTTATTGTATGCATAAATCGTTGAAATGTGAAGTGTTAAAAATAGCCACTTGTTCAAAATAAACATATATGAGTTGAAATATTCATTAATTAGCTAATGAAATGATTTGCACCTATTTATGTAACATTAGAATGAATGGTGTTTTTAAACCAAATAGAAATCAAATATGAAGTCGAATAGAAATTGATAAATGATAAGAACTGTATATATATGTACATGCAATATTCATTGAACAGGTTATAGCAAAGGGGCTAGAGAAGAGGAATAAAATTTTGTGCCCGACAAATAGGTACACATTTACTGATTTGTTTGGGTGATGATTTTGAGCCTGTTGGCTAGCCGCTTGGCTTTTTCTTTTTCTTTTTGAGATTAGAAGGACCGGGAACGCTATTTGCGATTTCCCGATGCTCCCGGTGCAGGGGAGGTTATGGCGAAATTTTTCCAAAATTTAAGGTGTTAGAAAAATATTTGAAGTGAAAACGATATGGAAATCATTGAATGAACTATATTTATAAAAATATATAAATATAAATAAAATTAAAACGAAACGAAGCCGTGCAGTTCGTATTTTGAAACCGTGATTTCAAACGACTAGTGCGGGAAATCCGACCATTGGATTTTCCCGAAACCTCAACCGTCGGGTTCGCCTTGGAAATATCTTCCTAACGGCACCAACTTTGTAGAAATCCAACGGTTGGATTGTCTGGAATGTTTAATTCAAATCTGAAGAAAAACAGCGCCAGAAGCGATTATATTTATATATATATAAATATAATTATATATTTAATCGAATAACGACGCTGCAGTTCGTATTTTGAAATCGAAAATTCAAACGATTGTACCGGGAGATCCGACCGTCGGATTTTCCCGAAACTGGAACCGTTGGGTTCGTTTTGAAAAGACCTTTCTAATGATGTAAATTTTGTGAAGATCCAACGGTTAGATTTTCAGATATGTGTAAATCAAATCTGAAGAAAAACAGCGCCACGGCCGCCTTATGGCCCGAAGCGTCGTTTTGAATAAAATGGCTATTTTAAAATAAATAAAAAATAGCGATAATTAGTTATAAAATATCATAAGCGATATGGAATGGAAATAAACTGAATTTGCTTGATTTGTGTGGCTTTTGATGGTTGAATGTGTTTGGTGTGAAAATTACATTAAAGAACACAATTGGTGTTGTCGAATAATTTAACCATTGAAATAAATCGATTTGAAATTCTAAATACGTGAATTATTTGGAAAGGCCGAGTTAATTCTCATTTCGAATAATCGACCGACGATTGAAATTCGAAGATGAAGACGATGGTCGAAGACCGGAGATCTTCACCTCGTTTGGATGGTAACCGAGGTCCTGATTGGGAGGCATCCCGAAATATGGATAATGAGTGGTGATCGTCCAGACGTACGTGGTGATCGAAGGGTTTGCGAGGTATTTAGTGCCTCCGGTTTCGTTCAGACCCAGAACGGACTTGTAAATGGACTGTGTGTCTGACATTGGAATTTATTCTGTGTTGATTGATTTCTGTTAAATATACATCTGTTTGGCGGCGGAGAATTTATTCTTTTGCTTAACGCCCTTCTCTGAGACGCACGAGCTCAGAGGTTGTATATCGATGGACTTCAGTCGCATGGCGTGAATTGCCTGTGTGGCATGCTAAGATGCAGTGATCAGGGCTTCTGTTGAAAAGCAAAGTCTTGTGGTGATGATCAAAGCACCGCCTGTGTGGCGTAGCTTTGTGTATAACGTGAATTCGCGAGCCTCACACCCCGGTATGAACCTAAAACGGGAGAAGGACCTCAGGGAGGGCATGCGTTTCTTTCTAGCTAGGGTGGTGTCAGTGACCTACCAGCCCTGACATTTATATACTTTTCACCTATGTGGTTGTTGCTGTTGCGAGGCGTCTCGGTTAGATCGGACGATCCGGGTCCGATGGAGTCATTCGTTGGCTCACTTACGCCCCAAAGGGCGGAGAGACGTATTGTTCAGGCATAATAATCCACATCGGTGGACCGGCCCTGATGATCCAAGGCTTGCCTGAGACATGGGCTAGATTGTCTCGAATTCGGTAAGGACTATCTTTTGCCTTGGTTCATGACGGAAATCCAATTTCCAAATACGACATCGTGCGGTTTTGATTGTATATATATATGGCGACATGATATATGGTACCCATGCCGTCTATGATTGATAGTTATGATTTGAAATTGTTTTCAAAACATATTAACACTAGCAATAATATCAGTTGCCTTTGTTTTATTCGTATCAATCATATTTTGGCCATTATAAGGTAAAACTCTATCCTTCGGTTTGCGTTGCATTGTGTGATGGGAACTGAGTCTTATAATGGCTTCATTTTTATAAAAAGCATAGCGATGTTTAAAAGAAAGATTTGTTTTAAAGCACTGGCAATCCAATGGAGTAAACCCGTTCCACGAAAGTGGCGTGGTCCTGTGATTAGCCAATTATATATGTGTTGAGTGGATTTCTCATACCAGTCCCATGACTGACTCGTAGTTTGTTTCACTCTCAAACTCGGGTGCCCCTTTTTCTACACGGGCAGCCTTGTATTCAGGTTTAGCTGGTTCTTTCTGGATAGCCGGAGCTGAAGATGGATTCTATCATTTATTTCTTTTTATGCTGTTCAGCTCCTATTGTACATATTTTGTTTATTTCCGCTGTAGACATCTATGTATAGCTGAACTGTATTTGTACTAAGTAAGATCCTGTATACTGTGTAACTCTGATGATTACTTTTATCCAGTATATTTTGTTGTTCATTATCTGGTGTATTTATTTAATTCTGTTCTGCTATTATATGTTTCTGTGTTATATTCCAAAGATAACCTTGTTTCCGTGAGACGGGAAATCGGGTCGTCTCAACTTGTAAATGGAAGTGTAATATTCAGTTTGAAGATACTAACATTATATTTAACACATCAAACATTTCAACATCACAGACATATATTTCAATTCTCTTTATTGTGAACAAATGACAATAAAATTCTTGTCTTTTATTTCCATTCTTTTTATTGTTAACAAATGACTATAAAATATTAACTCTTATTTATTTACCCAAAATGAATGCTTTTGGTCTCATTCAATTTTAAATGACGAAATGAATATTTTACTTCATCCTTTTTTAAAATGACAAAATGCCTCTTTTTTTCTAATTCTTTTAAAGTGACAAAAATTGTAATTTGTCTAATTTCTTTTAATGTACAAAATATGATACTTTATCTAATTTCTCTTAATGTACTAAATATGATTATTTTGTCTAATCCTCTCAATGTAACAAAATATGATTATTTTGTCTAATCTTTTCAATGTAACAAAATATGATTATTTTGTCTAATCTTCTTTAATGTACAAAATATGATAATTTTGTCTGACTCTTCTTTAATGTACAAAATATGATAATTTTGTTTAACTCTGCTTTAATGTACAAAATATGATAATTTTGTTTAATTCTGCTTTAATGTACAAAATATGATAATTTTGTTTAGCTCTGCTTTAATGTACAAAATATGATAATTTTGTTTAATCCTTTTTATGTACAAAATATGATAATTTTGTTTGACTTTTTTTTATATGAACAAAATGTGAATTTTTGTCTAATCTTTTTATGTAAACAAAAATGTTAATTTTTCTTCTTCGTTCTTTTTAATGTATAAAAATACACATTTCTAATTCATTCCTTTTTAATGTATAAAAGTATACATTTCTAATTTATTCCTTTTTAATGTATAAAAGTATACATTTCTAATTTAATTCTTTTAATGTATAAAAGTATACATTTTCTAATTTATTCCTTTTTAATGTATAAAAGTATACATTTCTAATTTATTCCTTTTTAATGTATAAAAGTATACATTTTCTAATTTATTCCTTTTTAATGTATAAAAGTATACATTTTTAATTTATTCCTTTTTAATGTATAAAAGTATACATTTCTAATTTATTCATTTTTAATGTATAAAAGTATACATTTCTAATTTATTCTTTTTAATGTATCAAAATATACATTTTCAATTCATTCTTTTTAATGTATCAAAATATACATTTCTAATTCATGACCAAAACTGATAATCTTGTCTAATTCTTTTTATGTAAACAAAATGTGAATATCTTGTCTAATCCTTTTTATGTAAACAAAATGTTAATATTTTGTCTAATCCTTTTTATGTAAACAAAATGTGAATATTTTGTCTAATCCTTTTTATGTAAACAAAATGTGAATATTTTGTTTAATCCTTTTTATGTAAACAAAATGTTTATTTTTATTTACAAAGCAAATTTCAATTCAAAAATGTTATTTTTATTTGCAAAACATATTTCAAATAAAAAGGTTGTTTTTATTTACAAAGTAACACTTGTAGGGAAATGTTGTTTTATTCCACTGTAACATTTATAAGAAAATGTTATTTTATTTCAAAAATCATGTTCTGACAAAAATTGTCTTTTATTTCTATAATCATGTTTTGACAAAAATACTATTTTTATATAACCCTTGTTAAATGGCAAAAATGTGATTTTTGTAAAATCCTTATTTAATAACAAAAATGTGTATTTTTGTATAATTCTAATTAAATGACAAAAATATCTCTTTTTATTTCATTCTTTTAAAAGTGACAAAATATCTCTTTTTATTTCATAAACCAAAAATGATAATTTTAATTTAACAAAAATGTAATATTTTGTTTGATCTATTTCAATTCAACAAAAATGTGAATTTTGTTTTATAAACAAAGCTATATTCTTGGGTCTAAAATAAAGGTGAAGTCTTTATTTTCAAACTCTTTCAATATTCATAACTCCGAAATAAAAATATGATTTTTATTTCAAATCAAATATGAAATTAATTTTAACCAAACGCATAAAACACAACATCATACATCAAAGATCTGAATTTAATTAACATACACCCATAGAATTTAAATAACGAAATATAATTAGATTTTAATTATTGTTAAAATATAGAAATCTCACAGATAGCTTTTAATTCTAAAAACACAGATCTGGATTTTGACCAAAATCTAACATGCTCTGTTTCAACTCTAGTCTGCCCCATAAGGTAGTGTTTTCTGATACGAATCCAACGCAACTAGTTTCGTCTGATTCTGATAAGATTTGATCGAGTTATGACCGTTAACACATCGATTACTTTTATAATTAGTTAAATAAATAATTAAATTAACTTAACCATATTCTCTAATCATCTTCTACGTACTGTTTACTGTCCAATGCCAGAACCAAGCTCGACTTCCTCCCTCCAGAACGCAGGCGTCTAGAAGCCGTCAGAGACCGATCCGCGGTATCCGCGAGCAGCGCCTCGGCTTGCTCTCCCTGCGCCGTGAAGACGATACAACTCGGTGGTCCCCATTGGCCTTGGTTGGCATGCGAACGTCGGAGGTTTGGAGTGGAATTCTGGCCACCACGATGCTCCAGTCGAGATCATCACAGTACAAATTAAAGGCCTCTGAATCCTCTTCGATTCGGCATATAGAAGTTTGAATTTCATTAAGTGAATTGGAAGATAAGTGGGATTGAAATTGGAAGAACGGTTGCCCTTCGCTGAATTGAAGGCGGCTGTAGAAGATGGAGTATAGGGTTCTGTATTTGAAGCGTATTTATACCGTGTATTTTCTTATTTATTTAATTCATTAATTCAAGAATTATTTATTCGTCGATACAATCTCCGAATCGAACCAAACGAATGTCGCCCCTAGCCAAATACCCCCGTTCTGGACACAATGGAATATGTTTCGTAACCCAATTCGGCTGTTACGACATGTTCTTATTTAATTTAAAATATAAAACCCTTAATTATTTAATTCTGACGCACATTTAAATTCACCGGGGCCATATACTGACTCTAAAAATTATAGAAAAATTATATCTAGCTATGTTTTGACGAAACGGTCCTAACAAAACTAATTTCTTCGAATTCTGAGACTGTTTGAAAAATGGCCATTTTCAAGTCGATTAAAATTGATTGAAACTGACAAAACACGTTTTCTTTTACCACGCTCACATATTAATTCGAAAAATTATGAAAATTGAAACCTATCAATAATTTGACATTCCGGTTCCAACAAAAGTGGTTTCGTCGAAAACAGAGGTCGTTTGCAAAATGGCTATTTTTAAGGCCAATATTTTAAATTAAAAAATATATAAATTCTACAGCGACTTTTCTAAATTTTAAACTGGACATATCTTTTAAATTGTAAAGTGAAATTTCAGTTTTTCAGATTCATTAGAAAGATATGATTAAACAGATTTAAATATTTCTTGTTTCGTTCAATTCTGATTTAAAATGAATCCTGTACATTCAGTCAAAGTTCAAATTCAAATTTTCAAACTGCAGCGCTATTTTAAACTCCTTTTATAATTAAATTAAATTTATTCGTTTTAACTTCAATTAAAATAAACTTTTCGACATTATTATTTAAAATAAATTATTCTAAATATTAAAAATTCATTAAAATTTCCCAAAATAAAAGTTTTAAATTGGTCCCAAAATTCCGGGTTGTTACAATCGCCCCCACTTAAAATCTTTTCGTCCTCGAAAAGGAACGAAGCTAAAAGTTGTTTAATTAACTAAATTAATTAAACTTTTATTTATTGGTTTCAATAATTTTGTTTAGTTAAATTAACTATCATTTTTATACTTTTATTAGTTAAACTAATAATCAAACATCACAACCAGCAGTCAATTAGGTGATTAACTTTTTAAATATATATAACTTTTATATATAGCCAAAAATCATATTTTTAGTGCAAATTAAAGCAATTGTGTACTAACTAAGTTTTGGTTCTCATGTCAATGGAAATATATAGATATACGACCTTCGAAACTCGAACATAAATTCTGATGATGGTGCACCGATCATCAGAATCATCTTCGGGCGACTAGAGTGTGATTCTATATCTATCTAGTATATTAAAACTTCGAATATCCGTTAATTACTCGTATATTCGAAATCTTTATATACTCGATTGTCCACATTAAAATATAGTAATATACTCAAATACGTATTTTAAGATAAAAAAATTCAAAACTAAATTTGTTTCCATTTTTATTTTAAAGAAAATAATACTCTTCACACTCGTTCTAGGATACTACCAATCCCATCTCTAACGAGTTATTTATATTGGATATTACTAATCCAATCTCTGATGAATTCTTTCGTTCAGTTCTAATGTGTTTTGTTCTTAAGCTCGGTAAACCAAAGCTCTGATACCAAATGTGACAACCCAAACTTCCCAATAAAGGAAAGCCTGGATTGCCTTGAGAACAATACACATCAAAGCACAATCTGAAGAACATTTTATTGCTGGTTACAACAATTACATTAGAGTACAAGAATATAACAGAGTATGAATACTTATTACACAATAGAAATACAATAATATTAGAGATTTAAATTACATTTAAATAGCAGCGGAAAAATAATACAAATATACAACTAAAAGGAATACACAGATACAGTGCTTTCCGAATATCGCTTCAGCTGTAAACCAGATCCTGTAAATATCTACAAAAAGCTACTCGACTGCCCGTGTGGAAAATATGGGCACCCGAGTTTGCCAGTGAAACAAACTATAGGTTAGTCATGGGACTGGTATGAGAAATCTTAACTTAACTAATATAATCATAAGGCTAATCACAGGACCACGCCGCTAACACGGAACAGGTTTACTCCATTGGATTACCAGTGCATAAAATAAAGTAAATTGTTAAACAACGCAATGCTTTTTGGAAAAATAAGACCATTATAAGGCCCAAGTCCCATCACACAATGCAACGCAAACCGGAGGATAGGGTTTTACCTTATAATGGTCAAAAGATGCTTGATACGATAAAACAGATTTAATATTAGTGTGTATACGTTCTAATAAAAACATTTCAATCATAATGTATCAATCATAGGCGGCATAGGTACCATATATCATGTCGCCATACTAGTTCTACATTCAAAACCGCAAGGTCGTATTGGAAATTGGATTTCCATCATGAGTCAAGGCTAGGGGCAAGCTCCTCTCCGATTTGAGACACTCTAGCAAATGCCTCAGGATCACACTATGGGCAACCCTTGGATCTTCAGGGCCGGTCCCCGCCTAATGGCAGTGGATTGGTTATGCCTGAACAGACGCTTCCCGGTCCCTTTGGACCTATAGTATGACCACTAACGGCCTATAAAAATCCGAGGCACCTCAAAATCCATCATCCACATAGGTAAAATACCAGCCAGTTTAAGCACCGGTACTACTCCTAGCTAGAAAGAAACGTGTGCACTCCCTGCAGTCCTACTTCCGTTTTTGACTCATACCGGGGTGTGAGGCTCGCGAAGTCACGCTATACACAAAGCTATGCCATAATAGGCTATACTTTGATCATCCTACAAGGCCCTACTTTTCAACAAAAGCCTTGATCAATTGCATCTTGGTGTGCCACATTGACAATTCACGCCATGCGATCAATCACTACTAATATACACCAGGGTGTTAAGCAGAGAATAAATTTTCCACCACCAATCAGATATACATTAATAAAAATCAATTTAATTCACATGGAACGAAATCCAATGTCAGATACGCATTCATTTACAAGTCCGTTCTGGGTTTGAACGAAACTGGAGGCACCTAAGAGGTCCTCGCATATCCAGACAATCAACAATACGTCTGGACGGCTACCACAGAAGCCCCTTCAAGGTAGCTACTCCCATCATGGGTCTCAGTAGCAACACATCCATTCAATGTGAAGATCGTCGGTCTTCAACCACCGTCTTCATCTTCGACTCTTCGTAGTCGTAGTAATAATTCAGAATGGGTTAAACCCGGTCTTTCCGAGTAACTCGCGTATTTTTTTATAATTAAAAATCAAGTACTATAAAAGCACATCCAACATCTCATTCCAATCCAGAATATTCTTTTAAATAAAATATTCACATCATCTTATCAAAGTTAAATTCTTCAAATTTATTCTTAAACCTTTCTTTTAAAGATTTATTAAAACCCCAATTTGGTTTTAAATATCAAAAATCATTATTCAATGATTATTTAAATTTAAAAAATTAATCTTATCTTTAACTGGGTTAAATAACTAATGTCATTTAAAACATAGATCACGGTAAACCCAAAATCATCTCCCATAAAATATGGAATCCTCACAGAAATCATATCAATATATAATCGTTATAAATTTCTATATCCGACCAATAATATAAATGGAATAACGGCAAAGCCTCTTAAATTCCATATGTAGTATCGGTTTTCTTTTACAGAAGCTTATCTCGGTTATAATTAATTCGAATTCTATTCAATTCCAATTTAATATATTAAATTGGAAAACTTTACTTTGGAAAAAAAATCTTTATTAATTCTTAATAAAAGATTTTACAAACTCCAAATCATATTTCCACTGTCAGTTCGGTTAAAGAACAAATGTAGCTTAAAAACACCATTCACAATAAACCCAACTCACATTTTACCTTATTCCAATTACTAAATATAACTGAAAACTTTAATAACCTAAATTAAAAGATTATTCTTTTCATATGGGTTTAAGAACAGTGTTATTTAAGACACCATTCACGGCAAAACCAAATCCAATTTATTTAATCTAACTACAATTAAATATAGACACATTGGAAAACTTCATTAAATCTTAATTTAATGATTTATCCTAGTTAATAACAAGTTCATTTCAATAAAAATATATTTTCTAAAATATTCCTTTCTAGAATATTCTTTATTGGAATGTGACTCAATCAACAACCATATACTGCATGTAATCAATGATAAATATTATCAAACATCCAAATACAACTAGAGTGGATTCTTCACTAAATATTGGGATTAGTGTAGGTCAAATATCATCCCAACACCCGTGTGGGGTTTCATCCAACAAACAAATAATAAATTATTTGTGCACTTGGGCGATGTGTAAAAATTATCGACCCAATCACATAAACAAGTCGGATGACTTGTAAATGGAAGTGTAATATTCAGTTTGAAGATACTAACATTATATTTAACACATCAAACATTTCAACATCACAGACATATATTTCAGTTCTCTTTATTGTGAACAAATGAAAATAAAATTCTAGTCTTTTATTTCCATTCTTTTTATTGTTAACAAAAGACTATAAAATCTTAACTCTTATTTATTTACCCAAAATGTATGCTTTTGGTCTCATTCAATTTTAAATGACAAAATGAATATTTTACTTTATCCTTTTTTAAAATGACAAAATGTCTCTTTTATTCTAATTCTTTTAAAGTGACAAAAATTGTAATTTGTCTAATTTCTTTTAATGTACAAAATATGATACTTTGTCTAATTTCTCTTAATGTACAAAATATGATTATTTTGTCTAATTCTCTCAATGTACAAAATATGATTATTTTATCTAATCTTTTCAATGTAACAAAATATGATTATTTTGTCTAATCTTCTTTAATGTACAAAATATGATAATTTTGTCTGACTCTTCTTTAATGTACAAAATATGATAATTTTGTTTAACTCTGCTTTAATGTACAAAATATGATAATTTTGTTTAATTCTGCTTTAATATACAAAATATGATAATTTTGTTTAACTCTGCTTTAATGTACAAAATATGATAATTTTGTTTAATCCTTTTTATGTACAAAGTATGATAATTTTGTTTGACTTTTTTTTATATGAACAAAATGTGAATTTTTGTCTAATCTTTTTATGTAAACAAAAATGTTAATTTTTCTTCTTCACTCTTTTTAATGTATAAAAATGCACATTTCTAATTCATTCCGTTTTAATGTATAAAAGTATACATTTCTAATTTATTCCTTTTTAATGTATAAAAGTATACATTTCTAATTTATTCCTTTTTAATGTATAAAAGTATACATTTTCTAATTTATTCCTTTTTAATGAATAAAAGTATACATTTCAAATTTATTCCTTTTTAATGTATAAAAGTATACATTTCTAATTTATTCCTTTTTAATGTATAAAAGTATACATTTCTAATTTATTCCTTTTTAACAGTATACATTTCTAATTTATTCTATTTAATGTATAAAAGTATACATTTCTAATTTATTCTTTTTAATGTATCAAAATATACATTTTCAGTTCATTCTTTTTAATGTATCAAAATATACATTTCTAATTCATGACCAAAACTGATAATTTGTCTAATTCTTTTTATGTAAACAAAATGTGAATATCTTGTCTAATCCTTTTTATGTAAACAAAATGTGAGTATTATGTCTAATCCTTTTTATGTAAACAAAATGTGAATATTTTGTCTAATCCTTTTTTATGTAAACAAAATGTGAATATTTTGTCTAATCCTTTTTATGTAAACAAAATGTGAATATTTTGTCTAATCCTTTTTATGTAAACAAAATGTTTCTTTTTATTTACAAAGCAAATTTCAATTCAAAAATGTTATTTTGATTTGCAAAACATATTTCAAATTAAAAGGTTGTTTTTATTTACAAAGTAACACTTGTAAGGAAATGTTGTTTTATTCCACTGTAACATTTATAAGAAAATGTTATTTTATTCCAAAAATCATGTTCTGACAAAAATTATCTTTTATTTCTATAATCATGTTTTGACAAAAATACTATTTTTATATAACTCTTGTTAAATGGAAAAAATGTGATTTTCGTAAAATCCTTATTTAATAACAAAAATGTGTATTTTTGTATAATTCTTATTAAATGACAAAAATATCTCTTTTTATTTCATTCTTTCAAAAGTGACAAAATATCTCTTTTTATATCATAAACCAAAAATGATAATTTCAATTTAACAAAAATGTAATATTTTGTTAAAATAAAGGTGAAGTCTTTGTTTTCAAACTCTTTCAATATTCATAACTCCGAAATAAAAATATGATTTTTATTTCAAATCAAATATGAATCTAATTTTAACCAAACGCATATATCACAATCAACTAAACCAACAGGCAACAAACTCAACATCATACATCACAGATCTGAATTTAATTAACATACACCCATAGAATTTAAATAACGAAATATAATTAGATTTTGATTATTGTTAAAATATAGAAATCTCATAGATAGCTTTTAATTCCGAACAACTCAGATCTGGATTTTGACCAAAATCTAACATGCTTTGTTTCAACTCTAGTCTACCCCATAATGTAGTGTTTTCTGATACGAATCCAACGCAACTAGTTTCGTCTGATTCTGACAAGATTTGATCAAGTTATGACCGTTAACACATCGATTACTTTTATAATTAGTTAAATAAATAAATAATTAAATTAACTTAACCATATTCTCTAATCATCTTCTACGTTCTGTTTACCGTCGAATGCTAGAACCAAGCTCGACTTCCTCCCTCCAGAACGCAGGCGCCCAGAAGCCGTCAAAGACCGATCCGCGGTATCCACGAGCAGCGCCTCGGCTTGCTCTCCCTACGGCGTGAAGACTGTACAACTCGGTGGTCCCCATTGGCCTCGGGTGGCGTGCGAACGTCGGAGGTTTGGAGTGGAATTCTGGCCACCACGATGCTCCAGTCGAGATCATCACCATACAGATTAAAGGCCTCTGAATGCTCTTCGATTCAGCATACAGAAGTTTGAATTTCATTAAGTGAATTGGAAGATAAGTGGGATTGAAATTGGAAGAACGGTGGCCCTTCGTTGAATAGAAGGCGGCTGTAGAAGATGGAGTATAGGGTTCTGTATTTGAAGCGTATTTATACCGTGTATTTTCTTATTTATTTAATTCATTAATTCAAGAATTATTTATTCCTCAATACAACCTCCGAATCGAACCCAACGAATGTCGCCCCTAGCCAAATACCCCCGTTCTGGACACAATGGAATATGTTTCGTAACCCAATTCGGCTGTTACGACATATTTTTATTTAATTTAAAATATAAAACCCTTAATTATTTAATTCTGACGCACATTTAAATTCACCGGGGCCACATACTGACTCTAAAAATTGCAGAAAAATTATATCTAGCTATGTTTTGACGATATGGTCCTAAAGAAACTAATTTCGTCGAATTCTGAGACGGTTTGAAAAATGGACATTTTCAAGTCGATTAAAATTGACTGAAACTGACAAAACACGTTTTCTTTTAACACGCTCACATATTAATTCGAAAAATTATGAAAATTGAAACCTAGCAATAATTTGACATTCTGGTTCCAACAAAAGTGGTTTCGTCGAAAACAGAGGTCGTTTGCAAAATGGCTGTTTTTAAGGCCAATATTTTATATTAAAACATATATAAATTCTACAGTGACTTTTCTAAATTTTAAACTGGACATATCTTTTAAATTATAAAGTGAAATTTCAGTTTTGCAGATTCGTTAGAAAGATATGATTAAACAGATTTAAATATTTCTTGTTTCGTTCAATTCTGATTTAAAATGAAACCTGTACATTAAGTCAAAGTTCAAATTCAAAATTTCAAACTGCAGCGCTATATTAAACTCCTTTTATAATTAAATTAAATTTATTCGTTTTAACTTCGATTAAAAGAAACTTTTCGACGTTATTATTTAAAATAAATTATTCTAAATATTAAAAATTCATTAAAATTTCCCAAAATAAAATTTTTAAGTTGGTCCCAAAATTCCGGGTTGTTACAACGTGAATACGTTTAAAGAGACACTACAATAAAAACACCATATTGCAACTTTGATTTTACAACTGTGCGAAAAGCACAGTTGTAATAAATGCTTTTTTACAACTGTGGGAAAAGCATAGTTGTAATAAATGTTTTTTTTTACAACTGTCAGCTCTCTGAAGTTGTAATAAACATATATACCACAATTTTCATTTCAGCAGTTGTAATAGATGCCTATTAATTACAAACTTCATGTTTATAATATTTATATTTAATAGCTATTATATTAGTATTTAATAATAATAATTAATAACAAACTTGAGAATCAATAATATTTTTCAATTATTATTAAATAATTTATAGTTAATAAGTAGTAATTTATTTTTAATAGTTAATGTATGTTAACTACTTATTAATTAATAGTAACATAAATTTTTTATAAGTATTAATAGTAACATAAGCCTTTTGACATCGGTTCAATTACATATTTATTCCTTTTCCATTAGTTTGATTACCCTTTCTCCTTTTTCTCGTATTCCACCGCGAACCCTAATTCCCCTTTCGATAATCAGGCCGCCATAGCGATCTCCTCCACTTCACATCACCACTACTCGATTTATCGAAATTACTCTTTCTCCAGCTGCACTGCTCGTCGCCGAAATTCTTTTTAGGCCGTTTTCTTCTAATATAGACCATACCCGATTTTTTTTAAATATTATTTTTTTCTTCGAAAACCAAAACACTTCGGCTTCAAAACAAAATGCTTTTTTTGGCTTCAAACGAAAATGAAAAAACTTCCGCTCTTCTTTTCCAATTAGCTCACCCTAGCATGAAATAATTAACATTAATAATTAACATTAATAATTACCATTCAAAAATTAAAATAATAAATAACATTCAATAATTATCAATAAGTAATTAATAAATAAAAAACTGTAAAGTAGTATCTTGTATGTACACTGCAATTTTCGTTTCCTATACGCTGAATTTTTTTCCCTCCACAAGGCCACATAGTATGTCCCTAAATTTTCATCTTCCCTCCACATGCCCGCTTTTCTAACTGAACGATCCAACTAACCTAATTAAATTTCGAGATCCAGCTCAAACGATAAACCCTAACTCTCGAATCTTTAACGGCCGCCTCAAACAATGAAAACCCTGGCTCATGCGATCTATACCAACCTCTAACTCCACTACCCTAATTAAACTCACGATACCCAACATCACCGCCCCAATTAAACTCATGGTACCCAATATCACTTCTAACACCACTGCCTCCTTCTTTGATGACGACGATTAACCTTTAATCCTCCTTCTTGGTCGTGAAGAATGTCAGGTTGGGGAAGAGATGCAGGGCAATGGAGATCGAGGTAGGGTTTATCTTATTTTCAATTATCTGGATAGTTTCTTAGTTAAATATCAATTTTCAGTAAGCTCAAAGAATGAAGAATTATGCTTTACATTCTCTGATGTTCTAAAAGGGAACGATTCCCTTTTTACCAGTCAAATTTTATGCAAACAGGGCAATAATACTGCCTCGTCTAGGCACTGTTATTTTCTAGTAAATTTCTTTATTTAAAGCTCAGAAACGAACTAGAAACTCCTTTACAAACCCATTAATCTTTGGCTCATAATAACTCACAATTTAAAGAGTGAAATAATCATCAGTCGAATTAAGAATTAAGACCTTATAATTAAACACTTTCCATGCTTTTAAAGGATCATAATAGGAATAATCCTTTGTCAAAAACTAATAAGTACCTTTGTTGTTGGGCCAATACATGAAATTTTCATAGGGTCATATAAATGTACATTAAATTAATTTTAGAAGATGGGCAATGAAGATTAAGATAACTTCATGCGTCTTTAAATATACTTTTGTGTTTTTATATGGGTATGTATATTGCAACTGTTCCAAATTGTCTGATGAACAGAAGACAAAACTTCGCAAGAGATTAAATGAAACTGGTAAGGTCTATTTTATTCATTTTATAATTTTTAACTTAATTCATGGGTAAAAATAATGAAAATAAAGCGGCAATGGTAATCCATTGTTTGATTATGTACAGGAGCAACACCATTTGGAAATGCATTACAAATAGGGCAGCAAAACTCTCCCTTTTTGTGACCAGCTTTGTTAACAAAGACTCGTGATGTTTAGGTAAGCTTCAACTGATATTTGAGCTTATCAAGTATGTACTCTGGTTTTCTTTTATGTATTATTCAGAGGGTAATCACATGCTACATAGCCTCTATTATGTTTTATAGTTTAGATTACTTCATACTTCAGTATACTTCATTTTATTGCTTAATATGTTACCTCATATAGTTTAATTCAAGACCACCTGCAGCATTGCGAGAAAATCTCAAATTCATTGGAAGTCAGCTCGAAGAATGAAGACCATTACAAGACCAGCAGCATTGCATGCAAATCTCGATTTCATTATGTTTGTTTTATAGTGATGTATGTTTATGAAAGATGAGTTCAAGTCATTTGGATTTCAAAGTCTTGGATAATGGACTTTGTAGTTGCTCTGTACTTGAGATACTTGTATGATTTATAAATTCAGCATATTATGTAAAAAAACGATGAGAGTTTGGAAATTATAATGTATTGTTTTGGTACATGTTTTAAGTTTGTTTGATATCTTCAATTTTGTAGATAATATATTCTAAAATGAGTTCTTTTATTATATATACATATATAATATTTATTCATATATTATATCTCTAAAATAATTCTAGAAATATAATATATTACAATATTTATACACAGTTGTAATAAAGTTTATTACAACGGTGTAAAACAATTGTAAAATACACATTTCACAACGGTGCTGCAACAATGCAAAATAGTTGTAAAAAATTTAAGTCTATTACAACTGCTTAATAGACGACGGTTGCCCCACCGTTGTAAAAGGTCTTTTACAACTGTTTTCCACCGTTGTTATATGGTCATTTTGTTGTAGTGAGATCAACTCACGTGATCTATCAGATATACTCTGTTAGGCATCCGTCCATTCAAGTTGTCCTAGGACTGGACAAACCGAAGGTACTATTTTGTAAATCCATCTTGGGCAATTTTTACCTAGGATTGCCAGAACTGCCCTTGCATAAACTCCATCTTCAATTATCATCATCATATTTGATTCGCAACGCTAATGTCCATTCGGAGTGGTTTTCAGATGATAAATCTGATTTCGGTCTCTCCATATTAACAATGGAAAAGTGGTAAAAGCTTTGATAGCCGGTGTTTTTAATTATCAAAGGAAAACATCCATACACTCAACAATCTTATCTCCAAATGGAAATCTTATCGGTCAACCATCCATCAACACTGATCCCATTAAATTAATTTATCAATAATTTATTCATTTCCCCAATTTTATGTTTCCTATATTTTCCCAAATATTTATCAAAACCCGCTTTGCCTCACACGATCCTTGGAAAATGCTTCCATTTATTTTAAATTATTTATTTTCTATATTTAGAAAATATCTCTTTTTAACATCGGGAATTAATTCCATATATTCACAACTCTTATTTTCTATATTTAGAAAATATACGTTATTAACATCGGAAAACATTTACATATCTTATTCATGTATCACTATCCATCAGTCCCTTACCGTAAAATAGCAAGAGGACAACTCCTTGAGTATCAACCCCGAAGGCCAGAACCAACATCAGATCGATACTCAAGAAGCCATTCAACTTGACAAATCTCCTTTCAGTTTCCAATTTGCAATATCATTTCTCTAAGCTTAGAACATCTCTGATTTTATTTGGAAAACATTTCCAAAATATTCCAATTTTAAATATAACTTGAGTCTTTATCTTGAATAAATAATTATATTTAATTAATTAAATAAATAAACAAATGATTAAAAACAGAAAGTAAATAATTGTGAACATTATTCATTTACAGAAATATGGACTCATTTGATTAAATCAAATCTTGTTTTAAATAATAAATACCATTTCAATTTAAAAGTCCATTTATCCTATTATTTATAAACCCATACTTCCTATTTCATTTCATTAACTCCTTTTATAAGTTATAACTAAATCTTGTATATGTATTCAATTATAAATTATTGATTACAAACCAATATTAGTTATCTTGTCAAATTTCCAAATTATATAATGTATAATTTGTAAAACTAAATTATTTTTATAACATTCGACATTGTCGAATTGTAATTACAAATCCTTATAGTTTTATCCAATCCATACTTACATTTCGAACCTCGAAATAAATTCAACGACTTACCTTTCCCTTACTCATTTTCGAATTAACATTCAAGGGTTATTTATTTATAATTATTTAACTATAGTTATTTTATTCCATTTATAAATATCGTTAATAAACCAAACTACTTGTCTTATATAATTAAACATGTTATTATATTCTAGGTAATCGAAATTCAATTTCTATTTTTAAAACTCCAAATTTCTTTTTCAATGTATTCAAATATATTTTGCTGTATTTAAATACCCATTATTTCAAGTCGATGTTATCCAAACATCCCAAACACACAATAATCAACCATAGATTATTCGTCATATCTTATAATGCAATGTATATAAAAACAACAATATAATTTGTTGAGGAATCCAGTTGGATCCCTCCAATCTGTTTCCCTGCATCCACAAATGTTAATCAACACAAATAACACAATTTCATATCAATATGAGATTATTAAATCAGTATTTAACCAATGATTTCATATATATATATATATATATAACTATCAACCAATTTAATTGTAAATAATCCAAGCAACCATCACACACAACATTCAATCATTTTTATCAAAATTAAATAACATTTATAAAATTATAAAACTGGATAGAGTTAGTAAGTTTACTCACCTTTCTCGTTAATCGTTGAATAATGATCATTGTCAATTGATTTAATCAAGCATTTAATTCCGCCATAAATTGAAACGATCTCCAAATCTCTCCAGACTTGTTCCATGATGTACCCTATGATCATACGATCCCAACGGATCCAAATTTTCTAAATTCTAATAACATATGTATAGTATATTACGATTACAAGTTTGCATCTATTATTAATTAAATAAACTTAAAATTTAACCTTTTATACTAGGCCTTACCTTTTTAAACCCACATCGGCTTGTGTTTTAGTTCCAACTGCTTATACCAAACATCGCATTCCTCTTATGTTTTAATTTCAAAAGTCGTACTTATTATATTGATTAAATTGTAGAAAATGAAACTAAATTTATTTAACCAGACCTTATACTTACCAACCAGTCCACTTCTGCGTTTCCAAACCCATGGTGAAATAGTGGTTCCTCCTTCCTGCTAACACAAAATCATCCGCTCCATATCACTTCATCATGCTTTCAGATGCAACAACCTTACTCTCCTCCCCATGAAACAGATCTCATTCCTCACGCAGGCAACCGGATTCTAGTTCCTTTTTTTTATATAGTTCGGGCCTTAACAGAATCGGCCCACACACCAAATATTTAACCCGCTTCCACATTCTTTCTTCTTCCCCATGAGAAATAAAAAGCTCAAGCAACTCCTATTTCTTTCTCCGATATCAACCCGTACTCTCTCCACTGCTGCAAATTTTCTACCATCGACGCCACTGTAGCACCTTCTCTTTCATTTTAACATGCTGCTGCTCCTCATCATTTACACACTCCCTCACCGTCCCACTTTATTACCCCACATCCGCATCCGTCCTTCTTTCCACAAACCATCACTGTTGTTTAAACTTTAATTCTTTTTTTTATCATTTTAAATCTGGCTTAACGCTTGAACTCCACCATCTTTAGCAAGAAGTGAAACCCGAAATGAATTACTGGGCCCATCGCCCAATAGTAGAAATCCCAGATGCCTTCACCTTTCTCCCTCATTAAACCACACGCACCCAGTATCGCTTCTTCTTTCCTCCTTGCGTCTACTCTGTGTATATGTACAAACGTGATACTCCTTGCCTAACCAATATACACAAGCTCGCATGCATCTCCCCTTTTTATAACGCAATTCCAGTACCGTTCACATCTCCTATTTCACCATACCGGATCCTTAACCCATGGCATGTTTTGTATATTTTTTAGTTTTTCATTTTATATGTATAAGAAAGAGAGAAGTTGGGTTCGAAATGGAGAAAAGAAAGAACAAGCTGATATTGATATTGGATTTCAGAAGAAAGGGTAGGGAACAACTGTGTATTTGTAGATCCACACCCGTGCATGCCAAGTAATGTGGTACAGGTAGCTTAAGGTAGGTAGGTGTCTGTTTTCCCTTGGCAGTAATGCTCGCAGTTATGGTTCTGACCCTTTTAGCTTCTGCATGAAATATAGAGTAGTTGGATTTGTACAGCTTAATGAAAAGAAGGGAGTACAGTAGTGGTTACTAAGTAATAGGATTATAGTATTCTCATAGGTAGTCGACAGTAGGCATGGAAATTCCTGTGATACACGATACGCCAATACTTAGGATATTAGGTTATATTTTTATTTGATATACTTTTTTATCATTTGGTACTTGTATTCCTCTCTCTGTTTCCACAGTATGGTCTGTCTTTGCTTCTTCTAGTCTTTTTTGTAATGGTGTTCAAGCTTCTGAATCATGAAAGTGATGCGATGTAAATAGAAGAAGATAAACAAGATGAGATCAACGTCTTTCATAACATGTGATTTTGATCTTAGGTTTTCAAAAACAGAGCTATGTGATTTGAAGTTACATTGCGGGAGACTTTGGTGTGAAGTAAAACACATATACATATATCTTTTATTTACTATGACTTTTTTGGAAGTACGTTAGACAGTTGATGCTAAGGTTAATATTGTGCTAATATTTTATGTGGAATCAGTACAACTATGATTTCAATTTTGGTGGTGATACTTCCAATAACAAGTGCCACATCAACCATGTTTTTCGATACCAAATGGTTCTTACTGGTATTTATTCAAATCAATGTTGATTGTTAGCACCTCAATGAAAAGTATGTCTTTTGTATGAAATTGGTTCATGTATTAATAATGTAACTCACATTCTTTAGTTTAATTATTATATTAATTAATCGTTAGACATTCATTAACACAGAACTTGTTCCAGCAAGGTCCAATTCTAATGTATCACCTTGCACTTATGGATTGCCATCTAAAATTTGAAATTAGAATGTTTCTGTGTAAGCCGCTACGGACAAAAATAAAAATACCTTCGTGCTGAGCAATGCGCCACGATCCCAAAAATATAATAAAATAGACCCATTAATTTACTCTGTGAAATTCCAAAATGCTGATATAGGGTGTTAAACACTTTAAATGAAAAGTTTCTTATTTTCAAAAATAAAAATTAGAGTAAATTTCTATAAATTAAATCAAGTATACATCGCAAAAATCTTGTCCAAATCCAAAACCAATATTTTATTATAATTAAACGTATCGTTATGGCTTATAAACGATTTCATAACGACTATTTGGAAATTTGATTTGGACATAACTTACAATCTATAATCCGAAATCTCCATTTTTCTCTTCCATTAGAAAAATGTAGCTCAATAGGTTCGAACGTTTCTTGTTTCGAAGAAATCCGATTTAAAACGAATCCTATATATTCATTTGAAGTTAAAAACTCAATATTACGAACTACCGCGACGTTACGAGCTCGTTTATAATTAAATTATATTTAATACGTTCAACTGTCGTCAAATAATATATTTGTTATGAAAATTCAATTCTAGACTGAATTAAATCTATTAAATTACCCAATTCTCACAATATTGTCAATTCAGTTGTTTCCGACTATATTCGAAAATTAAATTTTATTATTATTTATATTAATTAAGTATCTGAAATATTTGAATTCAAACTATTTAAATTACCAACCAACATATTATAATAATTAAATAGATTAATTATTAAATGGAAAAAATTCTGGTACATTCCTCCCTCCTTAAAATAATTTCATCCCCGAAATTATTAAGGTTGGGAAAATACTATAATTCATATTAACTAGGTCAGAAATCACTTGTTTTACTTTTTAATTTCATCTTTCAACTGAACAATCAATTTCAATTAACATATTAATTTATTTCTATTAACAAAACTTTTCAAGAATTCTGAAAATTTTCTAACACTCTAAAATTTTTGAAAAAATTCGCCAGCGTCCCCTTTGCATGGCTCAATCAATACAACTACAACTCGCCTTTCTAGGCCTTCTTCAATTCAAAAGAAATTCAAATAGCCAACGGCTTGCCAATTAGGCTCATAAATCTCGTACTCAATTAAAATATAAACTTGTACCTTTCTGTCGGGCACATCACTCTATCACTTCAATTTGCTACCACTTCAGCTTATATTATTGCATTTACAATTGATCTCCAATCAATTCATCCCCAAATAAATCTTTCCTTACATCTAAACCAAATCCCATTTCAAACTTGGTTCCATCCTCAATTCAAATTCTTACTCAATAATACCATAACCAAAGTTCAATTCCATTCCAAAATCTTATTTTCACAAATTCCAATACTTTACTAAGTTAAATTCTATTCCAATACGATTTTTATTTGAATGGTTACAATTCAATTCCAATTTTATTTTTAAGTTAAATTCCAAATTATTCATTTACATACCATTTTAATCTATTTAACTTCGTAAGTTAAATTTAAATCTCAAAATTCAAAATTCCTGGGTTTTATTTCAAATCAGTTTGAAATCATATATATATTTACATATAATAATCACAATTCAAAACGTTTGAATTTGCAAACAACTTGTTTCCTTACACAATTCAAAACAAAATCTTTGGTATTAATTTTTCACTTGGAAACTCGAAACTTACACTGATGATGCGGCCGTCATCATCAGAATCATTTTCCAGTGATCGAAGTGAGTTCAATACTATATCATTTCAAAAATCATGCTTAAACACTTCCATTTTGAAATTACTTCAAAATATACTTCACGTTGCTTGGAAAAAAATTTAAAATTTTCCTAGGATCTTAAACTTTCCTTATATTTAATTCGATACTCATACATAATACTTTTCCGATTTTCCAGATTTTTAATCTCAATTCTGATTTAAATCCAGATTTAATTCATCTTGATCTTATATCTTACATTGATACGAATTTATGTTTGGAAATTTATAACCATCTCAATTATAATCTTATTCGATTATAATAATAACCAACACATCCAATATACAATAATTATTCCAACATGAATCATTTCTTTATATCAGAATATTCGTTAGGTAAAATTATTTCATTTACCCTTTTTTCCAAAAACATACCATATAAGTTCACTGTATTCAAGCGTTTAGAAACCCTTATCGACACGTGGTGCCCCACCGTCGACCAAAATTTATAAGTCACTCAACCAATAAATCTCCATAATATAAAATCATTTTTATAAAATCTACAAATACGTTCACTCGTATATATACACTCAAACTCAATCTAGGGTATTACGAATGCTATCTTTACTGAGTTACGCCACAGAGCCAAGGTAATTACTCAACCTTCAGCTCTGATACCACTGTAATGAACTGGGATTTTCGACCCTGAAAATCGACAACAAACACGATGTCGAATATTCAAGCATCGGAAATACCCGATCATTAATAGAAAGAAGTTAGTGGGTGAGAAATAGAAAGAAAGAAAGTTAGAATAGAAGAAGTAGAAGATCACAATAGAATAAACACGAATCTCACAACGGAACGAATATAATATAGCATAACTTTGAAATACAAAACTGTATTTGTACTTACATTTATCATCATCTGAGTACATCACATCTATATCACAGTGGAAATAAACTCTATATATATACTAATGCTGAAGCCTCCTACTCCAAGCTCTTCCAAGGGTATCTGTAAAATCCCGACTACTTGACTGCCCGTGCAAATTTGGGCACCCAAGAGTTTAAGGTAAAACAAAACAAAATAAACTCTGGGTCAGTCATGAGACTGGTGTGAGTAAACTCCAACCATTCGGTTTAACTTTTCAAAAGAAAGGATAATCGTATGACCGATCCACACATAAATACGGATGGTTTTTACCTTATGTTAAGCCAAAACATTTTTTTAAAACCATATTATTCTTATATTACAATAGTGTCTAATACAAGTAAATAAAAATCTAGCGAAACACTTGCATCTCACGATCCGCATATATAATATACAATCAAAAACCGCGGGCTCTTATTGGAGAATGGATTTCTAACTATGACAAGGTATGGAACCACCTTCCGATCAGTGTACTCTAGAGGGGATACATGTGAGTTCAATAAGAACATCTTGCAACTCAACCACACATACCGACCATTCATTTCGTTTGAATGTTCCGAATATATTATCACCTTACGGTTAGTATATCAACATAACCATTCCTGGGAGATACAGAAGCGAAAAGAAGTAACAATATGAACATTCTCTAGATGGTGATAATATACCCTAATTGGGTGCAACCCACTTAGCCATGCTGCCTTCCCGATTTTTGTCATTTCCCAGTTGATGAGGCTTGAGGTTATAACGTATCTTTTGACAGATCATACCTTCATTTACTTTGAATGCCACATCATCATACCCTCCAAATCGCACATTGATTTCCCTAAAAATACCATGGGTATAAAGCTAAGAGAAACGAATTTCTCCGCCATCCAACGTGAATATGTTTGAAGAGATCATCTCACATGATCTATTAGATATACTCTGTCAGGCATCCGTCCATTCAAGTTGTGTTGGGACTGGACATACCAAAGGCACTATTATGTAAATCCATCTTTGGCAATTTCTACCTAGGTTTGCCAGAACAGTCCTTGCATAAACTGCTTCTTCAATTATCTTCATCATATTTGATTCGCAACACTAATGCCCATACGGATTGCTTTTCAGATGATAAATCTGATCCCAGCCTCTCCATATTGACAATGGAAAAATTGTCATTAACTTTGATAGCCGGTGTTTGTAACTATCAAAGGAAAGCATTCATACACATAACGATCTTATCTCTAAATTTTATCGGTCAACCATTCATCAACACTGAGCCCTTTAAATTAATTTATCAATAATTTATTCATTTCCCCAATTTCCTGTTTCCTATATTTTCCCAAATATTTCTCAAAACCTGCTTTGCCTCACACAATCCATGGAAAATGTTTCCATTTATTTTAAATTATTTATTTTCTATATTTAGAAAATATCTCTTTTTTAACAGCGGGAATTAATTCTATATATTCACAACTCTTATTTTCTATATCTAGAAAATATACACTATAAACATTGAAAAATATTTACATATCTTATTCACATATCACTATCCATCACTCCCTAACCATAAAATAGCAAGAGGACAACTCCTAGAGTATCAACCGCGAAGGCCGAAACCAATATCAAATCAATACTCAAGAAGCCATTCAACTTGACAAATCTCTGGTTAGTTTCTAATTTGCAATTTCATTTCTCTAAGCTTAGAACGTCTCTGATTTTATTTTGAAAGCATTTCCAAAATATTCCAATTTTAAATATAACTTGAGTCTTTAGCTTGAATAAATAATGATATTTAATGAATTGAATAAATAAACAAATCTTGACTAAAAACGGAAAGTAAATAATACTTTCCTGGATTCGATATAATTGAACCTCAACATATAACTCTACGATTCGATTAATGTTCCGAAATTTAGAATAAACTCGTCGTTTCAGGTTAACTCGATTCTAAATTCGTTTTTGAATTTATTACATCAAATATTTACCAATTTCATTTTATCACCATTCTGATTTGCAAACCGTTTGCTTCTAAACCATTATTCACTTTAAATTGTGAATATTATTCATTTACAGAAATATGGACTCGTTTATTAATTCAAATCTTGATTTAAATAATAAATACCATTTCAGTTTAAAATTCCATTTATGTTGTTATTTATAAACCCATACTTCTTATTTCATTTCATTAAATCCTTTTATAAGTTATAACTAAATCTCGTATATGTATTCGATTATAAATTATTGATTACAAAACAATATCAATTAGCTTGTCAAATTTCCAAATTATACAATATATAATTTGTAAAACTAAATTATTTTTATAACATTCTGCATTGTCGAATTGTGATTACAAATCCTTATAGTTTTATCCAATTCATACTCACATTTCGAACCCCGAAATAAATTCAACGACTTCCCTTTCCCTCACTCATTTTTGAATTAACATTCATGGATAATTTAATAATAATTATTTAGCAATAATTATTTTATTCCATTTATAAATATCGTTAATAAACCAAACTACTTGTTTTATATAATTAAACTAGTTATTATATTCTAGGTAATTGAAATTCAGTTTCTTTTTTTAAAATTTCCTTTTCAATATATTCAAATATATTTTGCTGTATTTAAATACCCATTATTTCAAGTCGATGTTGTCCAAACACCCCAAAGACACAATAATCAACCATAGATTATTCATCACATCATATAATGCAATGTATATAAAAAAAACAATATAATTTGTTGAGGAATCCAGTTGGATCCCTCCAACCTGTTTCCTTGCATCCATAGATATTAGTCAACAAAAATAACACAATTTCATATCAATATGACATTATTAAATCAGTATTTAACCAACGATTTCATATATATAAATATCAACCACTTTAATTGTAAATCATCCAAACAACCATCACACATAGCATTCAATCATTTTTATCAAAATTAAATAACATTTATAAAATTATAAAACTGGACAGAGTTAGTGAGTTTACTCACCTTGCTCGTTAATCGTTGAATAACGATTATCGTCAGTTGATTTAATGAGGCATTTAATTCCATCATAAATTGATTCAATCTCCGAATCTCTCCAGACTTGTTCCATGATGTACCCTATGATCATACGAACCCAACAAATCCAAATTTGCTAAATTCTGATAACATATGTTCAGTATATTACGATTACAAGTTTGCAACTATTATTAATTTACTAAACTTAAATTTTAACCCTTTAAATTAGGCCTTACCTTTTTAAACCCACGTCAGCCTTTGTTTTAGTTCCAACCGCCTATACCAAACATCGCATTCCTCCTACGTTTTAATTTCAAAAGTAAAACTTTGTATATTTATTAAATTGTGAAAAATGAAACTAAATTTATTTAACCGGACCTTATACTTACCAACTAGTCCTTTTCCGCATTTCCAAACCCATGGTGAAATAGTGGTTCCTCCTTCCTGCTAACACAAAAACTTCCACTTCATATCTCTTCATCATGCTTTCAGATGCAATAGCCTTACTCTCCTCCCCATGAAACATATCTCATTCCTCACGCAGGCAACAAATTTCTAATTCCTTTTTCCTTTGTTTTTTTGTTTTTCTTTATAGTTTGGGCCTTAACAGAACCGTCCCACGCACCAAATATTTAACCCGCCTCCGTATTCTTTCTTCTTCCCCGTGAGAAATAAAACGCTCCAACTGCTCCTATTTCTTCCTCCAATATCAACCCATAATCTCTCCACTACTGCAAATTTTCTGCCATCGACGCCACTATAACACCTTCTCTTTCGTTTTAACATGTTGCTGCTCCTTATCATTTACACACTCCTTCACCATTCCACTTTATTACCCTACATCCGCATCCTTCCTTCTTTCCACAAACCTTCACTGTTGTTTAAACTTTAATTCCTTTTTTAATCATTTTTAAATCTGGGCTTAAAGCTTGAACTCCACCATCTTCAGTAAGAAGTGAAACCCAAAATGAATTACTTGGCCCAATACCTAGTAGTAGAAAGCCCAAACGCCTTCACCTTTCTCCCTCATTAAATCACACGCCCCCATTATCTCTCCTCCTTTCCTCCTTGCATCTACTTTGTGTATAAGTATGAACGTGCTGCTCCTTGCGTGCCCAATATACATAAGCTCGCATGCATCTCCCCTTTTTATTACGCAATTCCAATACCGTTCACATCTCCTATTTCACCATACCGGATCCTTAACCCGTGGCATGTTTCGTATATTTTTTAGTTTTTTATTTTATATGTATACGAAAGAGGGAAGCTGGGTTCGAAATGGAGAAAAGAAAGAACAAGCTGATATTGATCTTGGATTTCAGAAGAAAGGGTAGGGATCAGCTGTGTATTTGTAGATCCACACCCGTGCATGCCAAGTAATGTGGTACATGTAGCTTACGGTAGGTAGGTGACTGTTTTCCCTTGGCAGTAATGCTCCTGACCCTTTTAGCTTCTGCGTGAAATACAGAGTAGCTGGATTTGTATGGCTTAATGAAAATAAGGGAGTGCTGCATTGGTTACTAAGTAATAGGGTTGCAGTATTCTCATAGGTTGTCGACAGCAGGCATGACCATTCCTGTGATACACGATATGACAATACTTATAATATTAGGTTATATTTTTATTTGATTTACTTTTTGATCATTTTGGTACTTGTATTCCTCTCTCTGTTTCCATGGTATGGTCTGTCTTTGCTTCTTCTAGTCTTTTTTGTAATGGTATTCAAGATTTTGAATCATGAAAGTAATGCGATATAAATAGAAGAAGGTAAACAAGATGAGATCAACGTCTTTCATAGCATGTGATTTAGATCTTATCTTAGGTTTTCAAAAACGTAGCTATGTGATTTGAAGATACATTGTAGGAGACTTTGGTGTGAAGTAAAACACATATACATATGTCTTTTATTTACTACGTCTTTTTTGGAAGTACGTTAGACAGCTGATGCTAAGGTTAATATTATGCTAATATTTTGTGTGGAATCAGCACAACTATAATTTCAATTTTGTTGGTAATACTTCCAATAACAAGGGCCACATGAACCATGTTTTTCGATACCAAATGGTTCTTACTGGTATTTACTCAAATCCATGTTGATTGTTAGCACTCCAATGACAAGTATGTCTTTTATATAATATTGACTCGTGTATTAATAATGTAACTCACATTTGTATTAATAACGTAACTCACATTTGTTAGTTTAATTATTATATTAATTAATCATTAGACATTCATTAACACATAACTTGTTCCAGCAAGGTCCAATTCTAATGTATCACCTTGCACTTATGGATTGCCATATAAATTTTGAAATTAGACTGTTTCCGTATAAGCCGCAACGGACAAAAATAAAAATACCGTCGTGCAGAGCAATGTACCACGATCCCAAAAATATAATAAAATAGACCCGTTAATTTATTCTGTGAAATTCCAAAACACTGATATAGGTTGTAAAACACTTTAAATGAAAAGTTGTTTATTTTCCAAAATAAAAATTAGAGTAAAATTCTATAAATTAAATTATATGTCCCAAAAATCTTGTCCAAATTCGAAACCAATATTTAATTATAATTAAATGTATTGTTATGGCTTATAAAAGATTTCATAGCGACTATTTGGAAATTTGACTTAGACATAACTTACAATCTATAATCCGATATCTCCATTTTTCTCTTCCATTAGAAAAATATAGCTCAATAGGTTCGAACGTTTCTTGTTTTGAAGAAATCAGATTTAAAACGAATCCTGTATATTCATTTGAAGTTCAAAACTCAGTATTATGAACTACCGCGACGTTACGAGCTCGTTTATAATTCAATTATAATTAATATGTTCAACTGTCATCAAATAATATTTCATTATGATAATTTAATTCTAGACTTAATTAAATCTATTAAATTACCCAATTCTCACAATATTGTCAATTCAACTGTTTCCAACTATATTCGAAAATTAAATTTTATTATTATTTATATTAATTAAATATTTGAAATGTTTGAATTCAAACTATTTAAGTTACCAACCAATATATTATAATAATTAAATAAATTAGTTATTAAATAACTAAAATTCTGGGATGTTGCATATCACTCGGCCTAAAAGTTGATTTATAAAAATAACATGAAAAGGGATTTGAGATTTAAACGGGAAAGTCTATTTCTCTAATAATAGAATTGAAATTTCGAATGGGCTAAGAAATATTAACTTGTTTGAATAATAAAAAAAGTAGTAAATTTATAAACAATGTTTATAAATTAAAATGCAAAAACTGAAGTGAATTTATAAACCGTGTTATAAATGAAAAGGAATAATTATCATTGTATAATTTGAATATTTAAATTCAAATGTGACTTTAATAATGGAAATTGGAATCTTTGTAAAGAAGTAAACGACGAAGTTTATTCTGATGTTCAAAATGTAAATTGAACTAAAATAAATCCGTTTGGATTTATGATTTGAACTCGATTAGTTTGAACTTATTTAAATAAAATTTGTCTAAAAATTATAAGGATTATATTAAATAGAAGCTAAATTTAAATATAAAAATAGATTCTATGTTATATTTGGATAAGTTATAACAAATAGAATATTCCAAAATAAGATTTTGATTTTAAATAGATTTTGTAATGGAACTTGTTTTAATATATAAAACAAGTAAATTTATAAACGATGTTATAATTGTAGTGAATTAATTATCAAAAGATAATTTTAAATTTTAAATTCAAATATGAATTTAGAAATAGAAATTTGAAATCATTTTGAAAAGGGAACAACGGTTTTTATTCCGGAATTCGGAATATAAAATGAATTGAGTTTCGAATAGATTTTTGAAATGAAACTTGTTTTAAATTATAAAACAAGGAAATTAAACTTATAAAGGACGTTTATAAATGTTAACACTCTAAAAATTTGAGTTTAAGTGATGGGTCGGTTGTATAATAAAGCTAGTGGATCGGCCTACACTACAAAGCTTCGGATTGGTCATATTCACATAACAGCGGGTCGGTCTGATTCATCACGCCTCGGGCCAGCCTGGTCAGGAAGTATCGGATCAGACTATTCATCATCAAGCAGGTCGGCATAGTTGAAGGCATTTGATCGGCCTAGTCTTAAAGCGCCAGATTGGCCTAGTCATGAAAGAATGGGTCGGGTCGGTGTGTTCATCAGCAAACGGATCGGGTAGGTGCTAGAGAAAGTAACAAAGCCGTATTTGGGCTGGTCAGTCCAATGTGGATCGACCTAGACATTGGTTCGGTCTGGTTTGAGGACAGCAGATCAGTCTGCTCAACGTTAAAGTGGGTCAGCCTGCTTCACTTCATCTGGATCGGTCGGGAAGAAGATGGATCGGCCGGGACATTCTGGATCGGTCAGATGCAATAAAACTGGCAATTAGCCGGCAACAGCTAGCGACAGTTGGCAGTGGCATTTTCGTAAATACCCAGTAGGCCAACCCAAAACCTAAAGGCTATATTTCAGCCATCCCTCACTTCTATAAATAGGGGTTCAACTTCACTTCAAAGGGGGAGGATTTTTCGTGACCCCGAAGGACTGTCCAACCTAATTCTCAACCTTTTCAAAGGAATTCGATCATCTCCGACCACCTCTAATTGAAGACCTAGCGCCTAATCCATTATGAAGTCATGGAAATTCACTAAGCTCATGAGAAAGTCTAGATTCATCTGATCATTTGCTACATTTGAAGAGTCTCATCAATTTTCTCCCTAACCATTTTTAGTAGATCAAAAGAGAGGAGTTGCGAGGTTAATAATGAATGTAATGAGAGGATATTCTTGCTTTGTAAATCTAGATGTGATAATGGAATCATTCTCTAAAGTGGATGTAGATCAAGCTTGATCGAACCACTATAAAACATTGTGTCCTCTACTTACATTTTTACTGTTTTATGGCTCCATTTCTTCTATTTTCTGCACTTTATGAAGTATTTTCAATGCCTTTGGTGTTGATTCTAATCTCGGGATCAACATTTGGTGCCCCCCGTGGGGTCACATTTGGTCTTCCATTCTCTCACACTTTCTGATAAGGTTCAAGGCCTTGCATTAAAAATCTAAGCCTATCTCATTACGACCTAGTTCAAGTCCTCGCCTGAAATCATGGGTAAACCAGGTAGACCATCGAAGAGGATCACTAGCCAAAATGTTGAAGATATCGATGATTTCGCGAACAACGAGAATACTCCCCTCACCAACCAATTTGAAGTTGGTGAAAGTTCTAAGGCCGGAGCTGCTGTAACGAGACGAGAATTAGATGAAGTTTTCACGACTTTAACAAGCCAAATAGACATTGCAAACAATTCCATGCTGAAGAAATTTGAATCCATGTTCGCCATGCAAGACGCTACGGTGAAAGTTACCATGAATGCCTCTCGTGCTAGGTCCATTCAAACCAATCGTACGGAGAACGCGGGCTCCTCTTCTTCAAGTCCAAACAGAGGAGATTCTATTAAAGAGATTACAAATTCTAAAGATCCTTGACGTAAGGAAGCCAAGTCACCCACGTGCAACCATACCGATAAAGCAACTTCTCGACAAGCGCTTGGAAGCACCAAAGGGGCCCCTCCTCAAGTGGGAGGTCCAAGGCCCCGGAATCTGAACCGAGACCGTTTTCTTAGGCAAACATCCGGTAAAGATGGCGGTGTCCTCCCCGTGGTCCAGCTCAACGAAGAAGAGCGCATATCAGAAATGGTGCGCATAATTATGGAAAAGAGCTCGAGGAAGCAGGATGACGAAAAGGATTGGGGATTTGCTCCCACCAAAACCCTACTCACAGAAAAGGATAAAGATGGCAACATATCCAAACAAATTTAAACGACCGACAGTCCAAGCATATAATGGAACAAGTGATCCCAATGTGTTCCTATTCAAATATGATCAGCATATGGACGGAGACTATGCCACGGACGAGTTGAATTGCTTATATTTTCCAACTTATCTTGAGGGGGTGACATCACTTTGGTTCACGAAGCTACCTCCTAGATCTGTGGATGATTTTGCCACCTTGGCCAAACAATTCCGAGAACAATTTAGGCTCCAAGTGACGAAAGTACGGGATGTCATGGAGTTGAATGAGCTTGAACAGAGGCCAGGAGAATCCATTAGTAATTTTCTCACCCGCTTTAACACCGCTGCAGCTAAGGTTGGAAATTATGAACATCATTTGGTTTTAATGGCTTTGAAGGGAGCTATAAGCAAAAAGACCAAGCTTGGACAATGGATTAAGAAGAAAAAACCAAGTACTCTTGAGGAACTATTTGATAAAGCTGAGGAGTACATAGGCATGGATGAGGATTCGACCTATATTATAGATGTCCCTGAAAGTAGTACACAACCCGATAAGAAAAGTAACGATGCAGAAGGTGGCCAGAGGAATCCTAGTAGTCAGAAAAGAGGGAATGATGGAAGAGACAACCGAACAAACAAAAAGCTTCACTTCTTTAAGAATTCGGAATTAACTTCTCTGAACGACACTGTGCAGAACATCTTCATGGCAACCAAAGATACTGAATATTACCCAGTATTGAAACAAGTGAAGGTCAGTGATGCAGCAATCAAGTCGGGAAGGTTCTGCCAATTTCATAACCAGCCAGGTCACAATACAAATGAGTGCAGACACCTGAAAAACTTAAATAAAGAACTAATAAGGAAAAACAGACTTCAGCAGTATGCAAAGAACCCATAGAATGCCCATAATGCTCAAGGCCAAGGAACCTCTACGGGACAACTTAAGAAAAATAAAAATGCTTTGGTCGCTGTAATTCCAAAATTGATCATCAATACTATTTCAGGTGGGCCACACCCAGCCGGAAGAAGTTCGAGGGACATTGTGAAATACTCCAATGAAACGAAGAACCTACCGTAAGGAGAAGAGCTCATGATCATGAATGAAGCCTTGTTAGCAAAGATGCCAAGAATTCCATGGGATGAAATTGTGTTCAAAGATGAGGATTCAGATGGACTCATAACTCCAACGATGGATCCAATGGTGATAACCATTGGCTTAGGTCCAGCCATTGTCAGAAGGGTCATAGTTGATAGCGGGGCATCTGTCAATGTCCTTATCATCAACGCATTTTATAGGATGAAACTCTCTATGGATGATGTGAAAGCTTGCCAGAATAAAATTCACGGATTCTCGGGGCTAGCCGTTCAACCGATGGACATCATTAATCTGCTCGTCGAACTTGGAGAGGGAGAGCAGAGGGCTGCACTAAAGCAAGATTTTGTCATAATCGATGAGTTTTCTGCTTACAACGTCTTCCTTGGAAGGCGAACCCTCACAGCTTTTTGAATAACAATGACTTTGTGGTGTCTCACGATGAAGTTCCCTATCGAAAACAGAATTGGTTTAGTCAAGGGCGACCAACAGGCAGCAAAGGAGTGTTATCTGGTTGAGCTTGCTGAGGCAAGGAAGAAGGAGGTGAAGAAGGATGTGAAGCCTCTGCTCCGCATTCGTAATCCCCCCTTATAACAATTAAAGAGGGTTCCCCATACTGGCGAACATAACGGAGCCTGGAAAGAAGTTGATCCACGAAAAGCCAATATGGGGGAAAGCAGAGCGACATCGGCTGAGGACACCATCTCAATTCTAGTACACGATAAAGATCATGACCGAGTCCTAAAGATAGGTTCTCAGTTGGGCCTAAAATTTCAGAAGGATTTGATATTGTTTTTAAAAGCATACTTAGATGTTTTAGCATGGACGCATTCCGACATGTGCGGAATATCACCCGATGTAATTGTTCATAAGTTGAATATTAATCCTAGTTTGACTCCTGTAAAACAAAAAAGACGAATTCAAGGACTTGAAGGATCTGTGGCATTAAAAGAAGAAGTAGACCGATTATTCAAAAATAACTTTATACTAGAATCTACATGTCCCGATTGAGTTTCAAATCCGGTCCTTGTTAAGAAGTCTAACGGAAAATGGAGAGTATGCTTAGATTATTCAGATCTTAACAAGGCGTGTCCCAAAGATAGTTTTCCACTTCCTAGAATTGATCAACTTGTTGACGCGACTGTGTGGCCTGGACTATTATCTTTTATGGTTGCATATTCCGGGTATAACCAAATCATGATGTATAAGTCAGATGAGGAGAACACAAGTTTCATAATCAACAGAGGTCTATATTGCTACAAAGTTATGCCGTTTGGACCCAAGAATGCGGGAGCAATCTACCAGCGCCTTGTGAATTCTATGTACAAATCCCAAATTGGGAACACTATGGAGGTTTATGTAAATGATATGCTAGTAAAATCAAAGAAAGCCGAAGATCACCTTGAAAATCTAGCTGAAATGTTTCATATCCTTAGAAAGTATGGCATGAAGCTAAATCCTCTTAAATGCTCATTTGGAGTTTCGTCAGGAAAATTTCTCGGGTTCATGGTCAACGCCAGGGGAATTGAGGCGAATCCTTCTCAAGTTATGGCCTTATGGGAGATGCGAGCTCCAAGGACAAAGAAAGAGCTTCAAAGTTTGAATGGGAAAGTTGCAGCCCTTAACCGATTCATCTCAAAGGCAACGGATCGATGCATCCCGTTTTACGATGCCTTGAAGAAGGGGAAGAAAGAATTTCAATGGAATTAAGCACATGGAGTCACAACCAATGCTTTCTAAACCAAGAGATGGAGAAGAACTGTTCCTATATTTGGCTGTCTCATCACATGCCTTGAGTCATGAGCTTGTCCGAGAAGAAGACAGGGTCCAATAGCCGGTCTATTACATTAGTAAACGACTCGCTGGGGTCAGAGTTAAACTACCCAAAGTTGGAAAAAATTTCATACTGTCTACTCATCGCCTCAAAGAAATTAAGACCATATTTCCAATCCCATCCTATAAAAGTTCTCACCGATCAACCGCTAAGACAAGTTCTTTTTATCCCAGAAACTTTGGGAATGTTATTGAAGTGGAATATTGAGATTAGCCAGTATGACATCACTTATCACCCTCGAAAAGCTATTAATGGGCAAGCCTTAGCGGATTTCATTGCTGAATTCATGGACATGGTAGAGGAAATTGGAGAACCAACAGAGGTAGTAGCTAGCTGGAAGCTATAATTTTGATGGGTCCAGAAATGATTACTTTTCAGGGACCGGAATTGTCTTAGAAACTCCAGATGGCCAATCTCTATGTTATGCCTTAAGATTGGAATTCCCATCGACAAATAATGAGGCTGAATACAAAGCATTAATAACAAGACTGAAGTTATCAAAAGAGTTGAATCTGAAAACCTTACAAATCTTTAGTGATTCTCAACTGGTAGTATGTCAATTCCTTAAAGAGTTCTAGACTAAAGTTGGAAACCTTCCTTCTTATCTTATCAAAGTCGTGGAACTTCTCAACAACCTCCACCACTACACTATATCTCACATTCCAAGGGAAGAAAATTCAAAGGCAGATTCTCTCGCCAAATATGCCAGTTCTACTGATGCATAGTTATTAGGTCTTATTCCTGTAGAAGTTTTTTCAAATTCCGCCATTGAGGATGCATATGTTGACTGGATCATGGAGGTGATTGAGGATCCCATGTCATGGATGACTCTGATCAAGGAATATATCCTCAACGGGACACTCACCGAAGAGCCAAAAAAGCGAAGGAAGATATTACGCAGGGCTCCACTATACCTTGTTCAGGATGGAAAGTTTTTACAACTCGTATTTTCAGAACTAATTTAAAATTTTGATTTAAGCTATTTTAATGAATATCCGAATAGAAATTGGTTATTTTTTGCAAAATAAAATTTGAGAATAATTTTAAAATTAGTTTTTATATTTTATTTGATCTAAAATAAAACTCAGTAAAATTATTAAATTTATTTATAAGATTTATTTTGTAAAGTTAGAATAGTCGCTATGGGATACACACACACACACACATATATATATATATATTCTAATATTATATATAGCCCAAAAAGTCACATTTTGCATATGGATGAATTTGGACTCGAAACCAATTCCATTGAGTTAGAAATGTCATTTGCGACTTCGAAAAGTATAAACTTCGATATATTCCGAGATCCGGTATTGTGGCAATTTGGTTGGGTTTTGAGTTAGCTAAACCAAGCCCTTAAAAAGTGAAATTTTGCATATGAGCTCAGAATTCAACGAAATAATTTTTTTTGGATTCATAATGACAAATCATTGTTAGGTACCAAAGTGCGCGTCGAACGGAGTCAGTATGTGGCCATGCGAAGAAAAACTATTTATCCAAAAACATGCAGTCATTTTACAAAGGAACATTATGGAGATGAGCTCAAAATTTGTTTCCGTTTTTTTATGGATTCGCATCGTCTAATAATGGTTAATTCCAAAAGGCCTTGATTTTTGGAGTTTTCGTTTGTGCGTACAAGAAGAAATGGTGCACGCTAAAATCGCATTTCTGAACATTATTTGAGCATCTTTGAGAATTTTGACAGAAGGTCAAACGAACTCAGAATTCAACGAAACTTGTTTCGTGGGACTCGTCTTCACGTCTACTATCTCGTATCCGAAATCCATTGCAAACGGAGATCGTTTGCAGTCGGCGATCGGATGGAAAAGGAGATAAAATCTCTTTTTGCTTCTTTTCTTCCTTCACTTCTCTTCTTTCCTTCCTCTTTCTCTTTTCTTCAAAAATGGGGACCTCTCCCTCCCCCCAAGACAGCCGCCGCCTCCTCCTCCCCACTGGCTGTCCCCTTCTCCTCCTCCTCCCCTTCTCCTCCTCCTCTTCCTCCTCTCCTCTCTCTCCACCTCTTTCTCTCTTCCAATTGCAAACCCCAAGCCCCAAATCAGCACCACCGCCACTCCGCCGGCCCTACCACTACCACCACTAGTCCCCCAGTCAGGCCTGCCGCCGCCTCTGGCCACCCTAGCTCCGGCTGTGGGCCCGTCCAAGCCAAAAACCCCTCTTTTTCATAAAATCTCATTTTGCAAATAACTCCCTGACCTTATTTCCTTAATTCCTGTTGAACCGTGCATTTCTGGCCAAAACTCCACAATACCAAAGTTGTAAATCACGATTTTCTCTTCGATTTGGATATATGGAAGTCAGATTTTGGACTTCGGAGCTGTCCGGAAAACAAGTCCAAAGATCGTGGACCTGCTGCTGTTTTTCGCAATTTGCGGCGAATTGGTGCATTTCTGGAAGAAAGTCCGCAAGGCAAAAGTTGTCCGGAATGACACGTTTAGGCTAGTGATAAAGTTTGGTGAAGATTGGGGGCCGTATGCAAATTCTAGAGCCCAAGAGGCAATTTCAAGTGCGGGGAACGACAAAAGAGAGTGTGGCGACAAGAATTTTCTACAATAGAAGAATCGCGACGAATTGGTTTAGCTTATGGGTGAGAACACCTTCTCACTTAAATTATTTTACAGTTAAATATATTTTAAGTTGTTGACGGGGCTCAGTATCCCCCGAAACTATTTATTTGTACAAAGCATGTTTGGTTGTTTGTTTGGATTGAATTTTGGGAAAATTGGTTGTATTGTGTTGAATGGATTGTATTGTGGTTTTGTGTTTTGGTTGATTATTGTGTATGGCGCAAGCCAGTATCTGGAGAGAGGTAATGCTAGACATTACTCCGGGTTCTAATATCGCACCGTTATAATGCCGAAATTTTCTAAACTAAAATGTATTCAGTAAAAATATCATTTTTATAGTGTGAATGAACTAATAAAAATACTCATGTGCTGAATAAAAGGTTTGAACAATAAAAATATCCTTTTTATTGAATGTATGAACTATTAAAAAAATTCATGTGTTGAAATAAATACTTAATCGTTAAAAATATAAATTTTAACGTATAAATGAACGACATGAAATTCTCCTGAAATGAAATAAATATTCATTTACAAATCGGACAATTTATTTATGTACACCCATTTAACTGACATTGATTGGGACGATAAATTTTACGCATCGCCCAACTGCACAAATGAAATCTTTGTCTGTTAATTGAAACCCCACACGGGTATTGGGATGATATTTTACGTACACTAATCCGAATTGTTTAGTTGTATGTCAATCGATTGGCTGACAGACTGTTTAAGCGTTAATTATTTATATTTAATGCTTATGCAGTTGTGTAATGCACTCTGGATAATGGTTGACCGTGTATCATTATTGTTGTAGTATATATGTATTGTATGAAATCCATATAAATAACATTATATGGTAATTGACTGTGTCTGATTCCAATTCAGAAATAACGAATTTTTTAAAATAACGAATATTTTAAAATAATATTCAGTAAAGGATTAAAAATGTGAATTTGATGTCCGATTTTGGATGGACAAGAAAATATTGAAATGTGTGAAGCCGTGTTGATTAGTCATGTGTCATTTTAACGCGAACGATATTTATATCGATTATATTCATTTTTATAATGAATATCGAAAAAGGAAATTATTTCAAAATCCGATATTTTGAAAACGTTATCATTTAAATATTATAATGATAAGGAGTATTCAATTTTGATTTAAAGTTGAAATGAAAGTAGGAATCATTTTTAAAATGGATTTATAAAATACGTTTTAAATGAAATATATATTATATATATATATTAATGGTTTGAATAGAACACGCCGCGACCGTTCACGAATTTCGACCATTGACTTCAAATTGATGTAACAGAAGATCCGTTAGTCGCATTCTCATAAAACCGGAACCTTTGGGTTCGTATCGAAAAGAGCTTTCCAATGAATATAAGAGATTTGAAATCTAATGGTTGGATTTGGAATTATGTCCAAATCAAATTAGGAAAAGGTCGCTATGGATGCAGTTCGGTGGCCGTTATTGGAAACCGACTGTACGGGCCTTGATAAAATTATTAAAAATATTATTAATTTTTGTAAAATCATAATAAATGATTTGGATGAAAAGTTCCAAATATTTTTTTATCAACATGAACTAGTTATTAACTAGTAAGATAATCCAATAATTTTTATATAAATAAATTGGATTTATAAAACTGTTTTAATACAACCAGAAATTTCCATTCTATGAACTGGAATGGATTTGAAGAGAAATCGTCTTCGGGATATTTCAATATTGGATTCCGTGACTATACGGATATTGTGGAGGAATTTGGAAGATATATATATATATATATATAGTTATTCCCCATACAATATGTGTTGGTTTCAGAATTTGATATTGAATATAAGCCGATATAATTTCTATTTAGAGCCTTGTATTTAATACCAAATGTGATTTTGGGTTTGTCATGAATGGTGTCTTCAGTAACACTATTCTTAAACCCCGTGTGAAAAGAATAAATCTTTTAATTAAGATTATTAGAGTTTCCAATTATATTTAGTAATTGGAATAAAAATGGAATGTGAATTGGGTTTATTGTGAACTGTGTTTTAAACGGCATTCTTTCTTTAACCCAATTAACAGTGAAATGTGATTTGGAATATATAAATATTTTATTAAGATTTAACGGAAATTTTCCAAAGTAAGGTTTTCCTATTTAATATAGTAAATTGGAATTGAATGGAATTCGATTTGGTAATAATCGAAGTGAGCTTTTGTGGAGGAAGACTGTAGATATATATGGAATTTAAAAGGCTTTGTCGTTATTCCATTTATATTATTAGTCGGATACGGAAATTGATACCGATTATATATTGATCTGTTTTTCGTGAAGATTCCATAATTAATGGAACGTGATTTTGGGTTTATCGTGAACTGTGTTTTAAATGACATTGGTTGTTTAACTCAGCTAAAGACAGGATTACATGTCTAACATTGTAGTACGAACTGTATTGTTGATCTCTGCTAAATATATATCTGTTTGGTGGTGGAGAATTTATCCTCTTGCTTAACACCCTTCTTTGAGACATATGAGCTTAGAGGTTATATATTGGTAGAAATCAGTGGTACAGTGTAGATTGTCGATGTGGCATGTTTGTTTTTCCAAAGTTAAATAATCATTAACTAACGATTATTGGAAGAATAAAACTAAGTGGAATTTTAATCAATCTTTAATTAGAATGAAATGGGATTGTGATAATTTAAATTATCAAGTTTGGGAAATGATCGAGAATGGAGTACCACCAAATTTACTCCAAGCGATAGTTAAATCTTTTATTAGATTTGAACGCGAAATGGTAATTAAATCTACCGATAACACCGTGGTGTTAGATATGGAGTATTACCAGTTTTGCTCCATAGGATGAGTAGGTTAGGATTGGGATTAATAAATAAACGATTACTTCGGTAAGGCTCGATAATCCCGACTAATTGATAAACCTTAATTTGGTTTAGAATTGATATCCAAAGGAAGATTGAAGTATAAATTTAAAAGAATTTATATTTGATAAAATTAATGGGAAGCTTTCCCAAAGGATATGAATATCTAAATAAAAGAATATTCAGAATTGGATTAAGGCGTATGTTGTGTTTGTAGCACTTGATTATAAGAAACATGAATTATTCGGAAAGGCCGGGTTTATATCCATTTTGAATAATCGATTCAACGATAAGTAGACGATGAAGACGGTGGTTGAAGACCGGAAATCATCACATCGTTTGGATGATTACTAATGTCTTGATTGGGCTGTACACCCAAGATAAGGTAATAAGTGATGATCGTCCAGACGTACTGAAACGACCCGAACTGCCCCGGTCTACGAAGAGAAGAGAAAGAACGAATTGTTCTGAGAACACGACAAATCAGAACGCATACAGAAGAACATTTCATTGTATATTACAACAATGCATCAGATTACAAGAATATACGGAGTATAAATGAATACATATTACACAGAAATATCAGAGATTTAAATTACATTTAAATACATAGGAGCGGAAAATAATACAATACACAACTAGAAGAAGATATACGGATACAAAGCTTTCCGGATATCGTTCCAGCTGTAAACCAGGATCCTGTGAATATAAATCTGCAAAACCAAAACTACTAGCTGCCCGTGTCGAAAAATAGGGGCACCCAGAGTTTAGGTTAAAACAATAAACTCCAGGTCAGTCATGTGACTGGTGTGAGAACTAAAACAGTTATTAATCTTTATTTTAAATCATTAGGTAAATCAAGGGACCACGCCGTATAACACGGAACGGGTTTCCTCCCAAGAATACCAGTGCATAAAACAAACAGCGCAATGTTAAATAAAGAAAAATGAAGCTGTTATAAGACCCAGGTCCTATCACACAATGCAACGCAAGCCGGGGGATAGGGTTTTCCCTTATAACAGCCAAAGAATGCTTGATACGTTTAAAACAAATCATTTGATACTATTATAAGTGCATAGTGTATAAAAAAACTTCAAATCATAAGTATCAATCATAGGCGACATGGGTACCATATATCATGTCGCCATACTAGTTCTACAATTAAAACCGCACATGTCACGTATTTGGAAATTGGGTTTCCATCTATGAACCGAGGCAAAAGATAGTCCTCAACCGATTCGTGACTCTCTAGCCCGAGCCACAGGAACAGCCGCAACTGCCCCCTGGATCCTCAGGGCCGGTCCACCGATGTGGATTATTATGCCTGAACACTACGTCTCCCCACCCTATGGGGTGTAAGTGAGCCAACTGAATGACTCCATCGGTTCGAGAACGACCGATCAATCCGAGGCGCCTCGCAACAGCAACAACCACATAAGTCAAACTCGTCAGGGCGTGTAAAACCACTGACGCCACTTTTTAGCTAGAAAGAAACGCATGCCCTCCCTGACGTCCTCTCCCGTTTTTGGTTCATACCGGGTGTGAAACACGCGAAGTAAACGTTACACAAAGCTACGCCACAAAGGCCGTGCTTTGATCATCACCACAAGACTTTGCTTTTCAACAGAAGCCTCGATCAGTTGCCACTTAGGCATGCCACACAGGCAATTCACTCCATGCGTTTGATATCCATCAATATATAACCCCTGAGCTCGTACGTCTCAGAGAAGGGCGTTAAGTAAGAGAATAAATTCTCCGCCGCCAAACAGATATATATTTAATAGAAATCAATCACACAGACTAAAATCCAATGTCAGACACACAGTCCATTTACAAGTCCGTTCTAGGTCTGAACGAAACCGGAGGCACCTAGTACCCCGCATACCCATCGATCTCCAAGTACGTCTGGACGATCACTAACTGTTTCCATCTTCTTGGGTGTACAGCCCAATCAAGATCATCAGTAATCACCCAAACGACGTGAAGACTTCCGGTCTTCGACCACCGTCTTCATCTTCGACACCACGTCGAATCAGTTATTCAGAATGGGATAAACCCGGTCTTTCTGAATAACTCGCGTATATATTATAAAAGTGTTACACAAACACAACATACGCCTCATTCCAATTCAGAATATTCTTTTATTCAAATATTCCTATACTTTGGGAAAAAGTTCCCATTAATTTTATCCAAGATAAATTCTTTAAATTTATTCTTTAATCTCCTTTGAATATCAATTCAAACTAGTCGGGATTAGCGAACCACACCGAAGTAATCATTTATTTTATTTCCCAATCCCAACCTATTCATCCCATGAAGTAAAACTGGTAATACTTCATATCTAACACCACGGTGTTATCGGTAAATTCAATTACCATTTCACGTTCAAATCTAATTAAAGATTTAACTAACGCCTGGAGCAAAACTGGTGATACTCCATTTCGATTATTTCAATCTAATTAAAGATTCATTAAAACCCCACTTAGTTTTAATCGTTAACTGGGTTAAAGAATCCGTGTCATTTAAAACACGGTTCACGATAAACCCAAAGTCACATTCCATTAATTATCGGGTTAAAGAACGAGTGTTATTCCAAAACACTGTTCACGATAAACCCAAAAATCAATACCAATTCAATTCCAATTAAATATCATTTAATTGGTACACTTCATTAAATCTAAATAAAAAGATTTAATCTTTTCTCAACTGGGTTCAAGAACAGTGTTAGTGAAGACACCATTCACGACAAACCCAAATCACATTTGATATTCAATACAAGGCTCTGAATAGAAAATATACCGGCTTATATTCAATATCAAATTCTACGACTAACAAATGTCGTATTGGAAATAACGATATAAATATATATCTTTCAAATTTCCATAACAACATCTGTATAATCACGAATTCCAACATCGAAATATTCCGAAGACAATTTCGATTCAAATCCACTCCAATGCAATCATTGGAAATTCTGGTTATTTTCAAAACCCTTTTCAAATTCTATTTATTCATTTAAAAATAAATAGAATTATATTTCTAGTTCAAAACTAGTTCATTTCGATAAAAATCTATTTTTATCTTTTCAAATATGGAGTTTTTCATCCCAATTCTTCACAAATCATTTCTTATGATTTTACACAAATTATTACTATTTTTAATAATTTTATCAAGGCCCGTACAGTCGATTTCCATCAACGGCCATCGAACTACACTTACAGCGACCTTTTTCGAATTTGATTTGGACGTATCTCCAAATCCAACCATTTGATTTCAAATTTCTAACATTCGTTAGAAAGCTCTTTTCGATACGAACCCAACGGTTCCGGTTTTAGGAGAATCCGACGGTCGGATCTCCCGTAATGTCCGTTTGAAATAAATGGTCGAAATTCACGAACTGACGCTGCGCGGCGCGTTCTATTCAGGCCATTATATTATATATATAATATATATAATATATTTCGTCGATTTCTATTTAAAACGAATTATATAAATAGTTTTAAATTCGTTTCAAAAGCAATTTCAACTTCCATTTCAATTCAAATCAAAATTGAATTCTTCTTTATAAATTCGTTTTAAAATTCATTTCTATTCAATTCAAATTTCAATTCAATTTGAATTCATTTCAATTCGTTTTCAATTCAATTTGAATTCATTTCAATTTGAATTCATTTCGAAATCGTTTTCAATTCAATTCATTTCGAAATCGTTTCCAATTCAACTCATTTCGAAATCGTTTTCAATTCAATTCATTTCGAAATCGTTTTCAATTCAATTCATTTCGAAATCGTTTTCAATTCAATTTGTTTCGAAATCGTTTTCAATTCAATTTGTTTCGAAATCGTTTTCAATTCAATTCATTTCGAAATCGTTTTCAATTCAATTCATTTCGAAATCGTTTTCAATTCAATTCATTTCGAAATGAATAAAATTGATATAAATATCGTTCACGTCAAAATGGCGTCAATCTAATCAACACGGCTTCATATATTGATATTTTCAAATATTCCATTTCGAATATTTCTATTTCAAATATTTCTATTTTAAAACTGGAATGAGGCCCAATCAATTACCATATAAAGTTAATTATATGGATTTTCATACAACACATGTATATAATAGCATGGAAAAATAATCAACCATCAACCAAAGTGCACTACACTGTATAAGCATCAAATATAGATATCTAACGCTTATAACAGCCTGTCAATCAATCGATCGACATATTTAATCAATCAGGATGAGTGAACTTCAAATTTCATCCTAACACCCGTGTGGGGTTTCAAACAATCAAACACATATTTTATTTGTGCTGTTGGGCGATGTGTAAAATTTATCGACCCAATCAATGTCCTTCAAATAGGTGTACATAAACAAACCGTCTGGTTTGTAAATGAATATTTTATTTTATTCACTTTCACTATATTCATTCTCACGTTAAAAATTATATTTTTAACGATAAAACATTTTATTCCAACATATGAATTTCTATTATTCATTTACACAATAAAATGATATTTTTATTTTCTAACTTATTTTAGAAAATTTCGGCGGCATAACGGCACGATACTAGAAACGGGACAAGGCCTAGCCTTGTCCCCGGTCTAGTGAAGGCCCATGCCATTCACACATCAATCAAATCAATTTCATTTCACCAAACAATTTCCATTCAATCAAATATTCTAACTAACTACTCAACCAAACAATTTAACAAACAAGCCATCCATGGTCTGTGGATGACGGGTGTCGGGTGCTACTAAGCACCGTCTGCATCCTAATATATAAATATAACTAGAAAATTAAATTGAAAGGTGAGAAGTTCTCACCGAGGGTTCCACTCCGCCATTCTTTATTTCTGAATTTCTGAACCGCTCGGATTTTGTTTTGATTACCGTCTGTACCATCGCTATCTTTTCCCGCTGTTCACATTAAGAATCACATTTTTATCACTTCTTTAAACCAATAAAAATATCGTCTTTCTATAATTAAAAATATCGTCTTTCTATTTTTACTTTTCTAAAAATTCTAATTTTTTACTTTGCTAAAATTTCTATTTTTACTTAGCTAAAAATTCTATTTTTACTTAGCTAAAAATTCTATTCTTACTTAATCAAAAATGGGGTCTTTTTCTTTCTAACAAAAATGGGGTCTTTTTCTTTCTAACAAAAATGGGGTCTTTTTCTTTCTAACAAAAATGGGGTCTTTTTCTTTCTAACAAAAATGGGGTCTTTTTCTTTCTAACAAAAATGGGGTCTTTTCTTTATGATAAAAAAAAACTAATCTTTTTATATATAATTTCTGTTTTATAAACATCATGCTATTACAAAAAAAAAAGGAAAAGGAAAAGGAAGGGAAAGCTCACCGATTCGCAAAAAAAGGGGGTTTGGAGCTGCTCACGCCGGAGCTCGTGGAGGTGCTGGCGGCGCTGGCATCGCGGTGGAGGGTCGGAGTGAGTTGAGCCCGTGTTGGCGGCGGGCTGTAGGGTTTTGGCGTCGGTCAATTTGGGGTTGGGGTGTTTGGACCTAGGAGAGAAGAGAGAGGAAGCATGCGATAGAGGGGGGGGGGGTCCGGTCTGCTGGTGGCCGGCGAATGGTGGGCCGTGGGCTAGGGCATCGGGCTTGGGTTCAGTCGGAGTGAGAGAGAGGGAATCGAGGGAAAGGGGAGGAGTTGGACGGAGGGGCTGGAGCTTCTGGGCCCCGGCGGCGTGCCCTGCGATGGCCGGAGGTGGTGGGCGCCGTCGCGCCTACGGTGGTGGTGAGGGACGGCGGGCTTCCTCCGTCGTTTGCTTTTTTTTTTCTCAATTTTCGATCTGAACGATATAATGAGGGGGGGAGCGTTGACTATGGTTAAGGAGAAAAGGAGGGTGTCCTTTTATAAATATATATATATATATATATATATATATTATTCTTTTAAAATCCCAAAAAGCAAGTTTCATTTTCGAACTCCAAACGAAACCCACCGACTGTCGCACATAGCTAATTACCCCCATCCCCAACCCAATGGGATATGTATCGTAGGCCAATTCGACTGTTTGAGTCAGTTTCCGTTGAATTTAAAGTATAATTCTTTATATATTCAATTTAAACGCACATTTTCATTTACCGTGGTCACATACTAACTCTAAAAATTCTCGAAAAAATATTTTCTATCTTCGTATTGACGATACGGTCCTAACAAAACTAGTTTCGTCGAATTCTGAGACCGTTAGAAAAATGGCCATTTTCCAGTCGATTAAAATCAACTGAAGCTGGTCAAACGCGTTTTCTTTTGCCACGCTCACCTATTGATTCGAAAAATTATGAAATTTGAAACCTAGCAATAATTCGACATCACGGACCCAACAAAAGTGGTTTCGTCGAAATTCGAGGTCATTTGCAAAATGTCCATTTTTAAGGGCCTGAATTCCATAACGACTATTCAGAATTTTCAACTGGACATATCTTTTGATTCCCGCTATGAAATTTCGATTATTCGGATTCGTTGGAAAGATATCATCAATTAGGTTCTAATGTTTTTGGTTTCACTAAAATCCGGATTGTTTTGCACCCGGTACATTCAATTGAAGTTTGAAATCGAATTATCGAACTACCGCGCCATTTTCAATTCTATTTATAATTATATATAAATATTTATATTCTAACGACGACGTATATAATATATACGTTCGAGTTCTATTCAAAATAAATTTCTCGCCGATATTATTTAAAATAATTCATTTTAAATAATCAAAACTCGCTAAAATTGCCAAAATAAAAATTTTAAACTGGCCCAGATTTTGCGGGTCATTACAATCTCCCCCACTTAAAACTTTTCGTCCCCGAAAAGGAACAAAGTCGAAAGTGGTTTGATTAATCAACACTATGTTCGATCTGGCTTTCCTTCTCCAACTTTTCAATTTCTGAGAATTTTCAAAATTTCAAAAATTTGGCTAACACCCTAAATTTTCGAAAAATTTCGCCATAACCTCCCCTGCACCGGGAGCATCGGGGAATTTCAAATAGCTTCCCCGGTCCTTCAGATCTCAAAAAGAAAAAGAAAAAGCCAAGCGGCTAGCCAATAGGCTCATAAAATCATCATCACCCAAACAAAACAGTAAATTATGTAGTAAACATGTACCTATTTGTCGGGCAAACAAATTTTATTCTCTGCTCTAGCCTCCTTGCTATGACCTGTTCAATGCAAGTATATGTATATGCAAGCAAACGCGACCAATTTTCAATACAATTCAATATTTGATTCAATTAGGCTAAATGGTTCAAAGTTAGAAAACAAATGAACAAACAACACAAACATCAATCAATTAGTGAATTAGAGTTTCAAATTCATAATTTTGATACATATACAAAAATCATGTTTTTGATGCCAAATCACAACAATAAGCCCTATCTAATTTTGGGTTCTCACACCAGTCAATAGGAAATATATAGAAATCTCACTTTCGTCACTCGAACATAAATCCTAATGATGGAGCTCCATCATCAAAATCATCTTCGGGCGATTAGAGTGTAATTCTATATCTATCCAATATATTAAAATTTCAAATACACGTGGATCAGACGTATATGCAAAATCTTTATATACTGGACTGTCCAACTCAATATAAATAGATAATCAAATACGAAGAATTGATTTAAATTTTCAAAACAAAAATTGTTTTCATTTGAAAAATATGCTCTTCACACTCATTCTAGAATGCTACTAATCCCATCTCTAACGAGTCATCCCCGTCGGATATTACTAATCCAATATCTGATGAATTCTTTCGTACGGTTCTAATGTGTCTTGTTCTCGAACTCTGTAAACCAAAGCTCTGATACCAAATGAAATGACCCGAACTGCCCCGGTCTCCGAAGAGAAGAGAAAGAACGAATTGTTCTGAGAACACGACAAATCAGAACGCATACAGAAGAATATTTCATTGTATATTACAACAATGCATCAGATTACAAGAATATACGGAGTATAAATGAATAAATATTACACAGAAATATCAGAGATTTAAATTACATTTAAATACATAGCAGCGGAAAATAATACAATACACAACTAGAAGAAGATATACGGATACAAAGCTTTCCGGATATCGTTCCAGCTGTAAACCAGGATCCTGTGAATATAAATCTGCAAAACCAAAACTACTAGCTGCCCGTGTCGAAAAATAGGGGCACACAGAGTTTAGGTTAAAACAATAAACTCCAGGTCAGTCATGTGACTGGTGTGAGAACTAAAACAGTTATTAATCTTTATTTTAAATCATTAGGTAAATCAAGGGACCACGCCGTATAACACGGAACGGGTTTCCTCCTAAGAATACCAGTGCATAAAACAAACAGCGCAATGTTAAATAAAGAAAAATGAAGCTGTTATAAGACCCAGGTCCTATCACACAATGCAACGCAAGCCGGGGGATAGGGTTTTCCCTTATAACAGCCAAAGAATGCTTGATACGTTTAAAACAAATCATTTGATACTATTATAAGTGCATAGGGTATAAAACAACTTCAAATCATAAGTATCAATCATAGGCGACATGGGTACCATATATCATGTCGCCATACTAGTTCTACAATTAAAACCGCACATGTCACGTATTTGGAAATTGGGTTTCCATCTATGAACCGAGGCAAAAGATAGTCCTCAACCGATTCGTGACTCTCTAGCCCGAGCCACAGGAACAGCCGCAACTGCCCCCTGGATCCTCAGGGCCGGTCCACCGATGTGGATTATTATGCCTGAACACTACGTCTCCCCACCCTATGGGGTGTAAGTGAGCCAACTGAATGACTCCATCGGTTCGAGAACGACCGATCAATCCGAGGCGCCTTGCAACAGCAACAACCACATAAGTCAAACTCGTCAGGGCGTGTAAAACCACTGACGCCACTTTTTAGCTAGAAAGAAACGCATGCCCTCCCTGACGTCCTCTCCCGTTTTTGGTTCATACCGGGTGTGAAACACGCGAAGTAAACGTTACACAAAGCTACGCCACAAAGGCCGTGCTTTGATCATCACCACAAGACTTTGCTTTTCAACAGAAGCCTCGATCAGTTGCCACTTAGGCATGCCACACAGGCAATTCACTCCATGCGTTTGATATCCATCAATATATAACCCCTGAGCTCGTACGTCTCAGAGAAGGGCGTTAAGCAAGAGAATAAATTCTCCGCCGCCAAACAGATATATATTTAATAGAAATCAATCACACAGACTAAAATCCAATGTCAGACACACAGTCCATTTACAAGTCCGTTCTGGGTCTGAACGAAACCGGAGGCACCTAGTACCCTGCATACCCATCGATCTCCATGTACGTCTGGACGATCACTAACTGTTTCCATCTTCTTGGGTGTACAGCCCAATCAAGATCATCAGTAATCACCCAAACGACGTGAAGACTTCCGGTCTTCGACCACCGTCTTCATCTTCGACACCACGTCGAATCAGTTATTCAGAATGGGATAAACCCGGTCTTTCTGAATAACTCGCGTATATATTATAAAAGTGTTACACAAACACAACATACGCCTCATTCCAATTCAGAATATTCTTTTATTCAAATATTCCTATACTTTGGGAAAAAGTTCCCATTAATTTTATCCAAGATAAATTCTTTAAATTTATTCTTTAATCTCCTTTGAATATCAATTCAAACTAGTCGGGATTAGCGAACCACACCGAAGTAATCATTTATTTTATTTCCCAATCCCAACCTATTCATCCCATGAAGTAAAACTGGTAATACTTCATATCTAACACCACGGTGTTATCGGTAAATTCAATTACCATTTCACGTTCAAATCTAATTAAAGATTTAACTAACGCCTGGAGCAAAACTGGTGATACTCCATTTCGATTATTTCAATCTAATTAAAGATTCATTAAAACCCCACTTAGTTTTAATCGTTAACTGGGTTAAAGAATCCGTGTCATTTAAAACACGGTTCACGATAAACCCAAAGTCACATTCCATTAATTATCGGGTTAAAGAACGAGTGTTATTCCAAAACACTGTTCACGATAAACCCAAAAATCAATACCAATTCAATTCCAATTAAATATCATTTAATTGGTACACTTCATTAAATCTAAATAAAAAGATTTAATCTTTTCTCAACTGGGTTCAAGAACAGTGTTAGTGAAGACACCATTCACGACAAACCCAAATCACATTTGATATTCAATACAAGGCTCTGAATAGAAAATATACCGGCTTATATTCAATATCAAATTCTACGACTAACAAATGTCGTATTGGAAATAACGATATAAATATATATCTTTCAAATTTCCATAACAACATCTGTATAATCACGAATTCCAACATCGAAATATTCCGAAGACAATTTCGATTCAAATCCACTCCAATGCAATCATTGGAAATTCTGGTTATTTTCAAAACCCTTTTCAAATTCTATTTATTCATTTAAAAATAAATAGAATTATATTTCTAGTTCAAAACTAGTTCATTTCGATAAAAATCTATTTTTATCTTTTCAAATATGGAGTTTTTCATCCCAATTCTTCACAAATCATTTCTTATGATTTTACACAAATTATTACTATTTTTAATAATTTTATCAAGGCCCGTACAGTCGACTTCCATCAACGGCCATCGAACTGCACTTACAGCGACCTTTTTCGAATTTGATTTGGACGTATCTCCAAATCCAACCGTTTGATTTCAAATTTCTAACATTCGTTAGAAAGCTCTTTTCGATACGAACCCAACGGTTCCGGTTTTAGGAGAATCCGACGGTCGGATCTCCCGTAATGTCCGTTTGAAATAAATGGTCGAAATTCACGAACTGCCGCTGCGCGGCGCGTTCTATTCAGGCCATTATATTATATATATAATATATATAATATATTTCGTCGATTTCTATTTAAAACGAATTATATAAATAGTTTTAAATTCGTTTCAAAAGCAATTTCAACTTCCATTTCAATTCAAATCAAAATTGAATTCTTCTTTATAAATTCGTTTTAAAATTCATTTCTATTCAATTCAAATTTCAATTCAATTTGAATTCATTTCAATTCGTTTTCAATTCAATTTGAATTCATTTCAATTTGAATTCATTTCGAAATCGTTTTCAATTCAATTCATTTCGAAATCGTTTCCAATTCAACTCATTTCGAAATCGTTTTCAATTCAATTCATTTCGAAATCGTTTTCAATTCAATTCATTTCGAAATCGTTTACAATTCAATTCATTTCGAAATCGTTTTCAATTCAATTTGTTTCGAAATCGTTTTCAATTCAATTCATTTCGAAATCGTTTTCAATTTAATTCATTTCGAAATCGTTTTCAATTCAATTCATTTCGAAATGAATAAAATTGATATAAATATCGTTCACGTCAAAATGGCGTCAATCTAATCAACACGGCTTCATATATTGATATTTTCAAATATTCCATTTCGAATATTTCTATTTCAAATATTTCTATTTTAAAACTGGAATGAGGCCCAATCAATTACCATATAAAGTTAATTATATGGATTTTCATACAACACATGTATATAATAGCATGGAAAAATAATCAACCATCAACCAAAGTGCACTACACTGTATAAGCATCAAATATAGATATCTAACGCTTATAACAGCCTGTCAATCAATCGATCGACATATTTAATCAATCAGGATGAGTGAACTTCAAATTTCATCCTAACACCCGTGTGGGGTTTCAAACAATCAAACACATATTTTATTTGTGCTGTTGGGCGATGTGTAAAATTTATCGACCCAATCAATGTCCTTTAAATAGGTGTACATAAACAAACCGTCTGGTTTGTAAATGAATATTTTATTTTATTCACTTTCACTATATTCATTCTCACGTTAAAAATTATATTTTTAACGATAAAACATTTTATTCCAACATATGAATTTCTATTATTCATTTACACAATAAAATGATATTTTTATTTTCTAACTTATTTTAGAAAATTTCGGCGGCATAACGGCACGATACTAGAAACGGGACAAGGCCTAGCCTTGTCCCCGGTCTAGTGAAGGCCCACGCCATTCACACATCAATCAAATCAATTTCATTTCACCAAACAATTTCCATTCAATCAAATATTCTAACTAACTACTCAACCAAACAATTTAACAAACAAGCCATCCATGGTCTGTGGATGACGGGTGTCGGGTGCTACTAAGCACCGTCTGCATCCTAATATATAAATATAACTAGAAAATTAAATTGAAAGGTGAGAAGTTCTCACCGAGGGTTCCACTCCGCCATTCTTTATTTCTGAATTTCTGAACCGCTCGGATTTTGTTTTGATTACCGTCTGTACCATCGCTATCTTTTCCCGCTGTTCACATTAAGAATCACATTTTTATCACTTCTTTAAACCAATAAAAATATCGTCTTTCTATAATTAAAAATATCGTCTTTCTATAATTAAAAATATCGTCTTTCTATTTTTACTTTTCTAAAAATTCTAATTTTTACTTTGCTAAAATTTCTATTTTTACTTAGCTAAAAATTCTATTTTTACTTAGCTAAAAATTCTATTCTTACTTAATCAAAAATGGGGTCTTTTTCTTTCTAACAAAAATGGGGTCTTTTTCTTTCTAACAAAAATGGGGTCTTTTTCTTTCTAACAAAAATGGGGTCTTTTTCTTTCTAACAAAAATGGGGTCTTTTTCTTTCTAACAAAAATGGGGTCTTTTCTTTATGATAAAAAAAACCTAATCTTTTTATATATAATTTCTGTTTTATAAACATCATGCTATTACAAAAAAAAAGGAAAAGGAAGGGAAAGCTCACCGATTCGCAAAAAAAGGGGGTTTGGAGCTGCTCACGCCGGAGCTCGTGGAGGTGCTGGCGGCGCTGGCATCGCGGTGGAGGGTCGGAGTGAGTTGAGCCCGTGTTGGCGGCGGGCTGTAGGGTTTTGGCGTCGGTCAATTTGGGGTTGGGGTGTTCGGACCTAGGAGAGAAGAGAGAGGAAGCATGCGATAGAGGGGGGGTCCGGTCTGCTGGTGGCCGGCGAATGGTGGGCCGTGGGCTAGGGCATCGGGCTTGGGTTCAGTCGGAGTGAGAGAGAGGGAATCGAGGGAAAGGGGAGGAGTTGGACGGAGGGGCTGGAGCTTCTGGGCCCCGGAGGCGTGCCCTGCGATGGCCGGAGGTGGTGGGCGTCGTCGCGCCTACGGTGGTGGTGAGGGACGGCGGGCTTCCTCCGTCGTTTGCTTTTTTTTTTCTCCATTTTCGATCTGAACGATATAATGAGGGGGGGAGCGTTGACTATGGTTAAGGAGAAAAGGAGGGTGTCCTTTTATAAATATATATATATATATATATTTTATTCTTTTAAAATCCCAAAAAGCAAGTTTCATTTTCGAACTCCAAACGAAACCCACCGACTGTCGCACATAGCTAATTACCCCCATCCCCAACCCGATGGGATATGTATCGTAGGCCAATTCGACTGTTTGAGTCAGTTTCCGTTGAATTTAAAGTATAATTCTTTATATATTCAATTTAAATGCACATTTTCATTTACCGTGGTCACATACTAACTCTAAAAATTCTCGAAAAAATATTTTCTAGCTTCGTATTGACGATACGGTCCTAAAAAAACTAGTTTCGTCGAATTCTGAGACCGTTAGAAAAATGGCCATTTTCCAGTCGATTAAAATCAACTGAAGCTGGTCAAACGCGTTTTCTTTTGCCACGCTCACCTATTAATTCGAAAAATTATGAAATTTGAAACCTAGCAATAACTCGACATCACGGACCCAACAAAAGTGGTTTCGTCGAAATCCGAGGTCATTTGCAAAATGTCCATTTTTAAGGGCCTGAATTCCATAGCGACTATTCAGAATTTTCAACTGGACATATCTTTTGATTCCGCTATGAAATTTCGATTATTCGGATTCGTTGGAAAGATATCATCAATTAGGTTCTAATGTTTTTGGTTTCACTAAAATCCGGATTGTTTTGCACCCGGTACATTCAATTGAAGTTTGAAATCGAATTATCGAACTACCGCGCCATTTTCAATTCTATTTATAATTATATATAAATATTTATATTCTAACGACGACGTATATAATATATACGTTCGAGTTCTATTCAAAATAAATTTCTCGCCGATATTATTTAAAATAATTCATTTTAAATAATCAAAACTCGCTAAAATTGCCAAAATAAAAATTTTAAACTGGCCCAGATTTTGCGGGTCATTACACGTACTTGGAGATCGACTGGATATGTGAGGGCCTCTCTCCTATATTGGACATATGGGACCAGGAATAAGGTGCCTCCGGTTTCGTTCAGACCCAGAACGAACTAGTAAATGGATGTGTGTATGACATTGGATTTTATTTTGTATTGATTGATTTCTATTAAATATATATATCTGTTTGGTGGTGAAGAATTTATTCCCTTGCTTAACGCCCTACTCTGAGATGTACAAGCTTAGAGGTTATATATCGATAGAAATTAGTTGCATGGCGTGAATTGTCAGTGTGGCATGCTGAGATGCAAATGATAAAGGCTTTTGTTAAAAAACAAAGTCTTGTGGTTGATGATCAAAGCATGACTTTAAATAGCATAGTTTTGTGTATAGCATTAATTCACGAGCCTCACTCCTCAGTATGATTCAAAAACGAGATAAAGGATAGCAGTGAGTGTACGACGTTTCTTTCTAGCTATGGGTGGTGTCATGGTATGGATCCAGACATTTATATTTTTTACCTATGTGGATTATGGATAGTGAGGCGCCTCGAATATATCGGTCATTACGGGGCCGATGGATAGGTCAGATAAGACCAGGAAACATGTGTTTAGGAATACTAATCCACTAACGTAAGTGCGGACCGACCCTGAAGATCCAAGGGTTCATTGCGAGGGATCCTGAGGCATTTGCTAGAGTGTCTCGAATAGAAGAGGAGCCATCCCTGGCCTCAACTCATAGATGGAATCCAATTTTCAGTACGTGACATTTCGGTTTTAATTGTAGAGCCCAGTATGGCGACATGATATATGGTGCCCATGCCGTTTATGATTGATACATTTATATTTGAAATTGATTTTGATGCTATACACTTATAGTAATATCAAAATGATTTGTTTTAAACGTACCAAGCATGTTTGGCTATTATAAGGGAAAACTCTATCCTACGGCTTGCGTTGCATTATGTGATGGGACTTAGTCTTAAAATAGCTTCATTTTTCCAAAAAGCATTATGCTGTTTGTTTTATGCACTAGTATTCTTTAGAGGAAACTCGTTCTGTGTTATATGGCATGGTCCCTTGATTTACTTTATTTCTAAAGTAAGGTTTAAATATCTGTTTTCGTTCTCACACCAGTCCCATGACTGACCTGAAGTTTATTGTTCTAACCTAAACTCTGGGTGCCCCTATGTTCCATACGTGCAGCTAGTAGTTTTGGTTTTCGTAGATATTTCTTTTCCCAGGATCCTAGATTTACAACTGGAGCTATATTCAGAAAGCTTTATATTCCTATATTTCTTTCAGTTGTGTTATGTATTATTTTTCCGTTGCTATGTAATGTATTTTAATCTCTGATATTTTTCTAATGTATATTATTCATTTATATTCTGAGATCTTGTACTTTGATATAAGTTGTTGTAATAGCAATGAAATGTTCTTCTGTTTGTGTTCTAATTTGTCGTGTTCTCAACTCAATCTGGGCTTTCCTTTACTGGTGAGTTTGGGTCATTTCAAAAAGTTATACAACCGAGAATCTTCTATGCCATTGCTTTGATGTGTAACAAAAGAGGAATAAAAAGCGATCTTGGCAGAATTATATGGAGGAGATTGCAGAGGTCACATAGGCGGTCAAACACTAGCCAAGAAAATTCTGCAATATGGCTACTTTCGGCCCGATGTGAACTTAGATGCGATGATCTATGTTAAAAAGTGTGATATCTGCCAAAGGTTTGCAAAAATTCCAAGAGCACCTCCCACTGAATTGATTCAAATAGTCAGCCCGTGGCCATTTGCCGTCTGGGGATTAGACTTGATCGGAGCATTACTTTCAGCTAAATCAAATATGAAGTACGCGATAGTAGTAGTTGACTATTTCACTAAATAGGCTGAAGCTGAACCGCTAGCTACGATTACTTCAAAGAAGGTGATCAATTTTGTTTTGAAGAACATCATCTGCAGGTTTGGTGTACCACAGAAAATAATCACCGATAATGGAACTCAATTTGAGAGCAGTGAGTTTCTAGATTTTTGTACTAAGTACAAGATCAGGAAGAGTTTTGCAACGATTGCTCATCCGCAGGCCAACGGGCAAGTCAAAGCAATCAACAAAATCTTGAAGTCAACCATTAAGAAGCAACTCGAAAAAGCTATGGGTGCTTGGGCAAACGAGCTTCCACTAGCACTATGGGCATACCGTACCATCCATAAAACTGTGACAGGGCAGACTCCATTCTTGCTTATGTTTGGATCCGAAGCTATGATCCCAGTAGAACTGGAGGTCCCAACTCATAGAAGAATCCACTTCAACCAACAAGAGAATGAGAAACTACAACTCGAAGCACTCGATTTTCTTGAAGAGAAAAGAAGAGAAGCAGAACTCAGAGTCATGGCGCCTAAGAGAAGAATAGCTCGTCATTTCAATGCTAAAGTGAAGAGCGAAACCTTCCAAGTTGGGGACCTTGTTCTGAAAAGAATCATGATAGGAACTGGAGCGCTCGGTCCCAATTGGGAGGGGCCATATATGATTAGCCAAAAATTCTCAGATGGTACATTTGAGCTGAAAACGACAGATGGATTCCAACTTCCGAGAGCGTGGAGTGCTATACACCTCCGTCACTACTTTGATTAATGTTTCTTTCATATGATTTGAAAAGTTGTAAATATCATGCATTGTAAATATCATGCAACATTATTACCCCCTTTGTGCATACTAATGAAAGGAACTGCTTTGCTTGCCTAAATTGTACAATTTGCAAACTATTTGCTAAGATTCGATTTTGATTGAAGGCCCCTTAAAAAAACGCTGACGTGTTTATGACCCAATGTAACTTGACGGCCTTTGCAGCACATCCTGACTGGGATAGCTCAAATACCTATTCCTTAATGCTTAAAACATCATTCCCAACAAATACGAAAGGTGTGAAGCATAACATCACAAGGAGGGGACACCAGGAACTGAGCGGCCAAATGAAGCAGCGCTCGAGCTATAAACGAAGCTACAAGATTCACCAAGTGTGGCACCTTCTTAATTGCAAGGTCTCAAGCGCTAGCTCTAACAAATTGCAGTAAAACCCGATAAATGAACTAGCTTCTGCCCTATGAAACAACGCAATTCTAAACCAAAGACCTCCCTAAGGGGCACCCAGTCAATGGCCGATGTCGTTAATACATGGTCGAATTGTGATAAACACTGGGCTTTAAAACCAAAGACCTCCCTGAGGGGCACCCAGTCGATCGCCGACAGCATTAATACATGGTCGGATTGCGATAAACACTAGGCTCTAAAACCAAAGACCTCCCCGAGGGGAAATCGGTTCATCGTCAATGCCATTAAAACATGGCTAGATAGCGATATAAACACTAGGTTTCGAAAGACCTCTTCGGGGGCATCCGATCAGATGTTGGAACCTCCAAATCTACCTATTGATTCTGGGTCTTCCAAATCCATTTACTGACGGACTTTAAAAGACCCCTGCTGGGGCATCCGATCATATGTCGGGTCTTCCAAATTCGGTTAGTGACGAACCTAAAGGCCTTTTTGAAGGCACCTTACAAATTCCACAAGTGGCTGAGTCATTTAGTCACAATGAATGACGGGTTTACATTTGAATGGAAAATATAAGACCTCTCGATTAGGGGCACAAAAACAAGAGTTCATCTCCACAAAAGGCATGGGTTAGATCGATTAAACTGGAAACCTTTGATCATAATCATGCAAAGAAGTACAATAATGGTAAAAACACATGATCAAATGATTCCAAATAAAGTCGGTCACATAATGTCGCACCTAATCTTTAAAGTCTATGACAAATCTTGGTATGGGGGCATTACCACCTCATTAACGGTACTCACTTCTTAAGACACACCACAAACTTGTCACAACTTTAAAAAGTAAAGGTTCAGCATTCGCACGGGAAAATTTGTCCAATAAGGCAAAACTTTGAAATGACAGAGGTAGAATAGATAACCCTTATATTGCGATGAGCGTAAAGGTGGTTATTCATAAAAAATCTCAAAAACTGCCTTAGTCAAAATCAAAGAGATTCAACGAACCTGTCAAGTTCGGTCCAATTAGTAATGATTCGTGGCTACAATTGAAAAACCAACTTACCAAAAGTGCCACGAAATCACTTCAATACAAACTATCGCAATAACAAATGACTTGCAGTGTGAAAATTTTTGTATTGAAAGCATGAAATGAAAACAAGTGTATCATGCAAAGCAGCAAAGTACGACAAAATGCAGTTTCATTTCAGCAACACAGAATCAGATCACAAGATTACAAGTCAAGTACACGGCATCAGACAAGAAAGTGCGCAAAGTAACAAGCGTAAAAGTAGTAAGCAAGGGCCGACACTTGCATATACAACCAGTTTGAATGCAGTACATAAAATGAAATTGGAGATAATTAAAGGAAACTGGTTTTAAGCACTATTTCTTCTTTCCCTTTTTTGGATACCCAGACCGCAAACCTGGTCTATCAACCCTGGAAAGAGGAGACGGACCAGCTGATTAGCCTCCACCTTTAGTCATCGCACCGCTGGGACTCTCTTGGGAGGATATAGCAATGACCTTTTCCTTTTTCTTCTTCTTCTTGGTAATCACCTTCTTTCCTTTGCGGCCTGATGGTGTTCCCTGTTTTCCTTGAGTTTCAGTGTCTTGTGCCAGGGTTTTGCCAGTCTGCTCAGAATCTTCCTCACTTGGAAACTAATCATCATCATCGTCCAAGCTAGCAATTGCACCAATATATGTATCCTATGACCCCGAGGTCTTCGCATCAAGCAAAGATTCATCACCCGGACGGGGAGTAAAGGTTAGGGCAAGAGGTGTTGATATCAGGGCCGAATCAGTAATTATGGCTTCGGTCATCATAGCCGTAAATCCACCAGAAGGAAGCTTTGGTAAAATCAGACTTAACATAGACAACAGTGAGCATAGTATGTGATTGTACCGGGAGAAGGGCACAGATAGCCTAAGTTTGGTATAACTTGAACAACTTCAATTTTACCTACAGTGGTAAGACTCGCCGCAATATTCTTGTGTGCTTCGATCTCGAACCCGCCTACATCGGAGATACCATCACTATCATCATCTTCGCCTTTGTCTTTTTGAGAGGTAGGAAGATCAGCAGGAGTTTGTGGACCAGAGGCCTCAACATCAGCAGTGATTGCACGGGCTTCAACATTTGTATCTCGAGTGGGTTCTCTCGAAGACCCGGCCTTGTCATTAAGAAAGCCCCTTGCTGCTGCTAACTTAGCCTTCTCCACGATCAAAGCATCGCGAGACTCTGGATCTAGGAGGTCTTGGATGATATCGTCTTCACTACGGTCACCTTCGTTAATCTCCAGAATTCGCCCCCAGACAAGAGCCAGAGTGAATTCAAATTTTCTTTCTATGTAGCGTAAACTCCCTTTGTTCATAACGCTATAGACATAAAAGTTGAACAAGGAAGTGTCAGCCTCCAAGTGGGCCTTTTCAAGATCAGCGACAACTTTAAACTTTTCTTCCTTAAGGGCTAGTTGTGTTGAGGAAAGAGTTGTACTTAGGGAACAAATCCTATCATGAAGAATAGTGTTCTCTTGCCTTAAAGAGGCAAAAATGTTTTCTCTTTAGCTAGTTGAGATTTGGCAAACTGTTGAGCGATTTGAGCTTCTTGAGCTCGTTTCTCAAGCGCAACTTCTCTCTGTTTGGCGGAAACAAGTTCTTATTTAAGCTTGGCAACCTCATACTCTAAGTCCTTTTTGGAACTTTGAGATTTAAGTGTGTGGATTAAAGTAGCCTTGTCATTCTCCAATACTTCAATGTAATCAAGGCGAGCTGAGTTAACTCTTTAGAGGTTATAGGCAAATTTGTTCCACGCGGTAAGCAGTTTTTTGACCCATTCCTTCAATATGTCTAATTTAACCTCAGCCTGGCACCTGGCAATGTCATATTAAGTAACCATACTGCTTTTGGCACCAACTATTTCCTCGAAAAGACATGCTTGTCATTGGGATGCAAATCCATATCAAAATACATTCCTCTTAAATCCCGGCCATGAAAGCGCTCGACGAGCATGAAATTGGTTGACCTTATCTAAAATCTAGGTCTCTCCATGATTACTTTAAGATCAGAAGAGGTAGGGGTCACTAGAGGCAGAGCCAAAGGTGTGCTATCACTAGTATTTTGAATGTCTGGCACTGAGTAATCCAACATTGGAAATTTGTTCTATTTGTGATGCTTCTCGTTGCCACTTTCATCCTTACCACTTCTCCCCCTATTCTTATGGTATTTCTTCTGCTCTTTCCTCTATTGAGCTTCAAGCATTTCAAAATGGTCATTCCTCCACTTCCTTTGCTCTTCAGTCCCAATAAGATCACCACTCTGGTGAGGTTGATAGGAGGGTTGCGGGTATTGTGAGTGTTTTGAATATTGCGAAGGACGAGATTTCTTTAAAACGCTTTGGGTCGTGTTGGCTTATCACTACATTGAAATCTTTCATGAATGAAGTGTCTTCGGCATTGTTTTTATACCTGAGGAAAGAAATGTGACAGGAGTTTAGTGTTCACATCGATGAAGGTTAAGAAAAGTTTAAAAAGACAAAATAAAAATTACAAAAAACAAGTATGTGATGGAAAAGGTAAGCGCTTGTCAGTACGCGTCTAGTGACGAACCAATTTTCATAGTTTGTTCTAAGGTTGGCTGAGCGATAAGTAATCCCACTATGTTTTCTGTTCTCATGACTTGAGGCTTGGGAGACTGAACAAAAATTTCACCTTGGATAATGTCTCTGGCTGAACTAAGGTCACTTAAGTTCTTATAAGTATCTGTAAAACTCTCACCTTGAGTAGCTTGGACAATAGGACCTTTGTCAGACTTACCTGCAACATTCTTAGAAGGGGGTTCCATGTCCCCATAATGTTTGGGCATTAGATCAGAAGGAGTTTCTATTAAAGCCTTCTCTTTTTCATCTTGCTCTGTTTCCTTCTCAACTTGCTTACTTTTATCCTTATGTTGTTCAAACTCCCCTTCTTAGATAGAAGTCAATTTGGGTTTGGGGGGTGTTTTGCTACTACCAGCAGTGTCAGATCACTTTTGTAAAGGAGATTTCTTAGTAGGATTTTTGCCGGCAGTCTCTTTCTTAGAAAGTAGAGCCAGTTTGAGAGTACGGGAAGGGTCAGGCAAACGATATTGGTAAAGAAATTGTTCTGTGATCAGATATCTCCTACTTCTTTGTTCTTCGACTATAGTCTGCAAAGTGTCATACAATTCTTGGCCAGCAATATCATTTGGGTCAGGGGAAGGAAGTACTATAAAACAAAGGAAATATTTAATATTTGGAAGCTTATTGTATGGACAAACAGAGAGATATGATAGTGTGTTCCTACCTCCTTCCATCTACCTTCCATAGAAGTTTTCAAAGCAACGCACAAAGCAATAATTTTCCAAAATTCCCTTGGCACTATCCATCAATTCAGTCATAATTTTGGGGTATTTCCCTTCCAAGTTGATAATTGATGGTGTGCCCTGCCTCTTTTTGAAACTATACAGCAAATAGATCTCATCGAAGGTAGCAGCACGCTGCTTGGTCCTCGTAAAAAGTAAGTAAAGACCGGTTATAATGGCATAGCCATTAGGATGCAGTTGCATGGGGGTAACGGCTAAACTCTTCAGGAACATCTCTATGAAGGGATAAAATGGAGGAACGCCACCCATAGTCATCATGTGTCAATTAACCATAACATATCCAAGGGGAGGAGTGTCTGCAAATTCATTTTCCTCTGGAAATTTGGCTTCAATCTCTGATATACTAAATTGAGCACATAAGCTTTTGTATGCGCGTTTACCCATTCTATTTGGTTTCCTATCACCAGGTACTCCATTAAGGGGCTTGAGTACAGGAAATTATGGGTTGGTGTTTAACCTTGGAATACTAGTTGTAGCCACATTCATAACTGGGCTAGAAGTGTCAACTTGTGTAGACTTTGAAGTTGCTTCAAGCAGTTGGCGCGATTTCTGTCTAGTATCCATTTTTACACAAATAACTGTGTTTGACAACAAACTATAGGTGCACATTTCTCAAAACAGAAAATGTTGTGTGCAACTAAATAAAAGTAAGATTCGAGATTTACGAATCATCACAAAATGATTGGTCAATTTCATATTTTACTATGAAATTATATTCAAGTGTTCAAGTGTAACAGCCAGTAGATTTTTCCAACACAAATAAGGCATTTCAATATGAGTCATAAGAGTTGCATGCATGTTTTCTAAACAAATTATCTAACTTATTATCGACACGGGCAATCGATGATAGCGTATATTAGCCCAAAACAAGTGTTTCAATTACAGGGTAACAGATAATAAGAAGTCAAAAATATCAAGCGCAAGAAAGAGGGGGTTATAGCTGACCCTAAAATGGGTCGTTCATGGCTGACCCAAATTGGATCCGCCATGGCTGATCCAGATTGGATCAACTATGACTGATCTAGATCTGGATCGGCCATGGCTAATCTAGAATGGGTCGGCCATGACCGATCCAGTTCGGATCGACCATGCCCGACCCAAGATTGGATCGACCATGATTGACCGAAGTGAGTCGGTCATGAATAACCCCGACTAGGACGACCGTAACAGACCCAATCTAGGTCGGTTAAATCCTGTGCTTTGTGACTTTTGGAAAGTGCAATCAACGCTCAACAAGGACAAATTTTTTTGGCGTGGCAATGACAATCGTAGCAACCAAAAAGAATACAAAAGTATGAGTGTTCTACTTGATTTTAGTGTCACAAGCATTTTTACAGCGGGCGTGGAACTAAAACCAAATTCAAAAAAAGGAACGGTACATGTAAAGCACTTCATATACAAACATAAATCCTTTCCAAACAACCATAGTCCTATTCTGAACTGTTCTAATACAAAAAACCAAAATCTAAAACCTTAAAACCCAAAAACAAACTCAAGCCGACAACCCACGAACTCATATGAGCTCAAATCGTCGCCTCGGCCCCAAATTCATCCTAATTTGAATTCAAAATCTAGAAATTGTTAAGCAAAAGGAAAAAGTACCTGCAATTGGATAAATTCGAAGAGATAATTCAAGTTTAAAAGTTTGAAGAAGCACAGGTCTAAGGGGTTGAATCGTTGGATTGAGTTAATCAAGGGAGAGAAGCGGTTTGAGTGCGAGTTGGAGTGGAGAGTTGAATCAGAAGCACGAGTTGAGCAAATCCGCTTGAAGAAGAATTCACCGCCATTAAAGCTTATCGGGTCGAGGACTGAGAGAAATGAAGGAGCGGAAGAGAAAGGGGCGTAGTATTCCTTTATAAAGACTAAATGATTATGGATCGGGCTAAACCAGTAAGGGCCTATCACGGCCGATCCACCATAGTCAAACATGTCCGATCCAAAATGCAAAAACCATACCGAGTCGTATATTCAAAAACAAATCAACCCATCACTAATCAACCACGCATGTATTTTGAAGCTCATAATGTTCTGTAAATCAAAATATTATGAACTTCGAGGGGCAAATGTTAACACTATAAAAATTAGAGTTTAAGTGATGGGTCGGTTGTATAATAAAGCTAACAGGTCGGCCTACACTACAAAGCTTCGGATTGGTCAAATTCACATAACAGTGGGTCGATATAATTCAACATGCCTCAGGTCGGCCTGGTCCGGAAGTATCAGATCAGAATGTTCATCGTCAAGCGGGTAGGCATAGTAGAAGGTATTGGATCGACCTAGTCTTAAAGCGTCAGATCAGCCTAATCACGAAAGAATGGGTTGGGTCTGTGTGTTCATCAGCAAAAAAATCGGGCAGGTGCAATAGCAAGTAACAAAGCCGTATTTGGGACGATCAATTCAATGTGGACCGGCCTAGACATTAGGTCGGTTTGGTTTGAGGATAGCGGATCGGTCTGTTCAACATTAAAGCGGGTCAGCCTACTTCACTTCATCTAGATCGGTCGGGAAGAAGTTGGATCGGCCAGGACATTCTTGATCAGTCAGATGCATTAGAACTGGCAATTAGCTGGCAACAGCTAGAGACAGCTGGCAGTGGCATTTTCGTAAATACCCAGTAGGCCGACCCAAAACCTGAAGGCTATATTTCAGCCATCCCTCACTTCTATAAATAGGGGTTCAATTTCACTTCAAAGGGGGAGGATTTTTCATAACCCCAAGGGAGTACCCAACCTAATTCTTAACCTTTTCAAAGGATTCGATCATCTCCAACCACCTCTAATTGAAGATCTAGCTCCGAATCCATTATGAAGTCATGGAAATTCACTAAAGCTCATGGGAAAGTCTAGATTCATCCGATCATTTGCTAAATTTGAAGAGTCTCATCAATTTTCTCCCTAACCATTTCTAGTAGATCTAAAGAGAGGAGTTGTGAGGTTAATGATGAATGTAATGAGAGGATATTCTTGCTTTGTAAATCTAGATGTGATAATGGAATCATTTTCTAAAGTGGATGTAGATCAAGCTTGATCGAACCACCATAAAACATTGTATCCTCTACTTGCATTTTTACTGTTTTGTGGCTCCATTTCTTCTATTTTCTACACCTTGTGAAGTATTTTCAATATCTTTGGTTTTGATTCTAATCTCGAGATCAACAATAAATTAAGTAAGATACATTATAATTAGATAATTTAGAAGTTTAAATCAAGTATGAATTTAAAAATTAATTGGAAATTGTTTCAAAAAGGGAATGATGGATGTTATTCCGGAATTCAAAATATAAACGGCATTGAGATAAATCTAAGAGTTTATAATTAGAATTCGATTATATTGAATTTTATAAAAAAATTATTTATAAAAGGAATTGGAATTTAATATAACAAATTGAGTCATAAATAAATTTATAACTGAGTAATGAAAAATCGACAACTAGAGATAACTAGAAATATTAAGTTGGAATTGAAAACTAGATTTAATATATATTAAGAATATATATATTAGAACGAGATTGGAATTTAAATTAAATGAAGTTTAAACATTCATATTTAAATATAATTTAAAACAAACTCGCTGCAGCGTGGTTGTTCGTAAATTAGCGTTTCGAACATCAATTTAGTATATAATACTCAATTTAAGTCGGAATTCTTTGAAACAAGATTCGTCAGGACCAGTTGAATAATAGTTTTCTAATGGAAAAGAAAATTTTGGATTTAGTCTTATAGATTTTGAGATACATCGAAAACAAATTTTCAAAAAAACAGCGCTATATCCATTATAAAACCATAACGGTTTATTTAAATAATTAAAAGGATTTTAAGTAAATAAAAAACCGAATTTCCATTAGAAAAATCCAGACTTGAGATATAAAATAAATATGAGCTCGAGTGGAGTAAATGGACTTATTTTTGAAACAAAAAAAATTAGATTTTTAATTATTTAATAGGATTAACTAATTTGAAGAATAATTAGTTAATCGAGTTTTAATACGAAACTGTGCTTTGAATAAGTGAATGGGATTTGATAATTTATATTCGAGATCGAATATGAAACTTGAGTGGAAAATGGAATTTTATTGGTTAATAAGTAAATTAAAATATATTTGAACGTGATATGTTTGAATAAAAAGTGGAATAGGCAAAAAAGCTACTTAACAAATAAATTAACGAACTAAGTTAAAAATGATTGGATGGAGTTGGAATAAATTAAAAATGGTTAGATATATGTTAAGCCGGAGTGGAATGAAGTGCATGAAGATTATAATTTAAGTGCCTGATAAAAAGGTACACGTTTGAATTCCATATGAGATTTTATGTTCGAATCGGCAAGCCGCTTGGCTTTTTAGTTTTGTTTTTGAATGGAACGGGCTTAGAGAGGCGATTTGGGGTTTGAGCTATTGACCGGTACAAAGGAGGTGCTGGCGAAATTTTTCGAAAATTTAAGGAGTTAGAATATTTGTAAGAAAAATTGATAACTAGAAATCAATATATCAATATATATAACATTATATATGGAAACGAAACTTAAAAATAGAATATTGGGTTAACACATATCGATAAGGAAATGCAGCAGTAATTTAATTAATGAAATGTAAATTAAGGGGCCCAGTGATTATTTGATGATTTGGTTGAGTGTTTGTTTTTCTTTAATAGTTAAATAACCAACTATCGAAGTATTGACCACTATCATTGTCAATACGGAGAGACCGGTTGGATTATTATCTGAGACCACTTTGTATTGGCGGTAGCATTGCGAATCAGATTATATGAAGATAATCGGAGGCGGAGTAAAGCGCAAGGGCTTTTACTATTAATCTTAGGTACAAATTGCCTAAGATGGATTAATGAAAATTGTGCCTTCGGTTTCGTTCAGTCCCAGAATGAACGTGTATGGAAGAGTGTCTGACAGAGTATTTCCAATGATCGCATATGTTGGTCTGTATATATATATATATATATATATATAGTGGTGGAGAATTTATTCCATTACATAATATCCGTAATATATTTGTGAAAATCAATCAGTGATTACGGACCTGACAATGTGGCATTCAAAGTGATTGTGCTATCAATGTAAAGTAAGTAGTTGTAGCCTCAGGCCTCAGCAATCGGGAAATAACAAAAATCAGGCAGGCAACATGGCTCAGTGGGTAGCTTCCAATTAGGGTGAATTTTCATCTATTTAAAATAAGTTCATTTCATTCTTTAATCTATCAATGTTGTTTCGGGAAAATGGTTGCTGGTCCCAAACGTTAGTGATATACATTTGATACGCTCAAGCGAAATGAGTGGTCGGTCATGTGAGGTCGGATTACAAGATGTTCTTGTTGAATCCTGTGTATTCCTCCCTAGAGATACATTATCGGAAGGTGGTTCCATACCTTGTCATAATTGGAAATCCATTACCAAATAAGTGTCCGCCGTTTTTAATTGTACATTATGCATGTGGAACGTGAGACGCAATTGTTTCTGCTAGATTATTATTTATTTTATTTAGATATTATTATAATATCAGAATGGTATTAATTTTGAAGATTGTTTTGGCTTATCATAAAATAAAAACAATTTGTGTTTATGTATGGATCGTCTTACGGTTATTCTCCCTTTTTAGAAAAAGGATTTTTAAAGTTAAACAAGTGTTTGAAGTTTACTCACACCAGTCCCATGACTGACCTAGAGTCTATTTTATTTTGTTTTACCCTACACTCTTGGGTGTCCAAATTTGTACGGGCAGTCAAGTAGTTCAAGTGTTTTCAGATACTTGGAGGAGCTTATAGTAGGAGGCTTCAGCTTTATATAACTATTGTTATTTTCCGCTGTGTTGCAAGTGTTGTACTCTGATAATGATATGTTATACAGTTAAACTTTTGTATTCCAAAAGCTATTATATATATTATATTTTATTCCACTGCGATGTGAGATTCTATGTTATTATTTTGTTCTTCTTCTATATTTTTCTTCTTTAGTCGATAATGATTCGTATTTCTGTGCATTTTGGGTTGGATATGTAGTGTTTTTAGTCAACTCAGATAGTACAGAAATTCGGGCCTTTACAGTTGGTATCAGAGCTTAGGTTGAGCGAATACATAGGCATTGGTGGGTGATTACTGTAACGACCCGGGGAATTTGCGATCTTGGTAATCGACATAAACTCAATGTCGACTATTCAAGCAGTGGAAATACCGGATAGTTAATAAAAGAAGTTAGAGGGTGAGAACAGATAAGATAGAAAACTAGAATAGTAGATGGAAACAAATAACAGAATCAGAGTAACACGAATCTTACAGCGGAACGAATAAAATATACTATATAACATAACTTTGAAATATAAATATGTACCTGAATATACATATCATTATCAAAGTACAGCACTTACAACACAACGGAAATAAACAATTGTTATATAATCCTGAAGCCTCCTGCTCCTGCTCTTCAAGTATCTGAAAAATCCCGACTAATTGACTACCCATACAAAATTGAGCACCCAAGAGTTTAGGAAAAACAAAGGAAAATAAACTCTGGGTCAGTCATGTGGTCGGGATTTTTCAGATACTTTAAGAGCCGGAGCAGGAGGCTTCAGGATTATATAAAAATTATTTATTTCCACTATGTTGTAAGTGTTGTACTATGATAATGATATGTATATTCAAGTACATATTTATATTTCAAAGTTATGTTATATAGTATATTTTATTCGTTCCACTGTGAGATTCGTGTTACTCTGATTATGTCGTATGTTTCCTTCTTCTATTCTAATTTTCTATCTTATCTATTCTGAACCTCTAACTTCTTTCATTAACTATCCGGCATTTGCGATGCTTGATTAGTCGACATTGAGTTTATGTCGATTACCAAGATCGCGAATTCCCCAGGCCGTTACAGTTACTTATTAGAGATAGGGTCAGTGGTACCCTAGAATGAGTTGAGTTTATATATACGAGAGCGTGTATTTGTTAGTTGATATAAAAATTGTTTTATATTGTGTTGGGTAGTCTGTTGAGTAGTTTATGAATTCTGATCGAATTGTGGGACGCCACGAAGTCGATAAGAATTTCTAAACACTTGAATAGGAAATTTTGATATAATGTTGTTTTAATGTAAGTAAATGAAATAATTTTACCCAAAATTCTATTTTAATTTTGAAAGAATAATTTTCCGAAATAATTATAATGTATGGATGTGTTGGTTGTTATAATCAAATGAGATTATAAAATTGAAACGGTTATATATATAACTAAATATGTTTTGTATAAAAATGAAATATACAAATGAGTTGAACTAGAAGTTGATTCATACCATAATTTGGATTTTAATCCTATGAAGTTGAAAAATATTTTTCAAAGTATATTAAAATAATATAGCTTTGTTTTGGAACGAATTTGGAATAAAAATCATTTAGATGGACTTTTAGAGTGCTAAAGCACTGAACTTACTTTAGTGGATGGAGAATAATTTTGATGATGACTGCAACATCATCAGTGTTCATTTTCGAGTTTCTAAGTGACAAATTGCTAGGTTAGAAATTTTTTGTGGAAATTTGTTTAAAAGAAAACAAGTTGGTATGAAAAATTCAATTTTTTTGAATTTGAGATGGAAATGATTGTTTATTTATTTTTATGTGATTTCTAAAGAATTTGAAATAGAAACTCGAGGATTTGAATTCTAGAATTTAAAATTTAACTTAAGCATGTTGAATGGATGAATATGAATAAATTGATTAGAATCAATTTGAATAGATTTAAATGGAATATGAACCGGATGTGAATATGTTGATTGAAAATCATGCAGAATTAATTGAATGTGAGCATATATGGTGTGCAATGTAAATGGAAACCAAAAGTTTTGGTAGAATTAAATTTGTTGAATATTAAGAGTTAAGTATCAACATAAGTGAATTTTTGGAAAGTAAATGGGTTTGTAACATTTTTTCTACCTTAGTATTTTCGGGGACGAAATTCTTTTAAGGGGGAAAGAATGAAACGACCCGGATTTTTCATCGGTTTATTTTTAACATTTAATATTGTTTTAAATGTTGAGTTAATAATATAAATGGTATGGAATTTATCGATTTAATAATCGTTACGGTTTAATTTCAAGTGTATCGAATTATCGTAATACTAAAACAAATTATAATTGAATTTGAATTTAAACTAAATCAAGACGATTCAGATAATCAATATAAATTCTATTTGAATATAGACAATAATAATAATTATAATTTATTATCAAGGAATTAACAGTTTTGAAATTAATTTATATTATATTGATTTAAATTGATATCTTTTCCATATGATCAAATTAGACTTTGGAGCTTGTTCCAGTGTGTTCAGAGTAGTGGTTAAACCTTAGAAACGTCGGTTATTGTGTTCCGACTAGAGTTCGGAACCTGGAAATATTTAATTATAAATGGATAAGCTTGGAATCAAATCGAATTAAATTCAAAATGAAATCAATTAAATATCCTACCCTATTTTTTTCGTACTTCAGCGGTCCTACTTCGTACTAACGCAGGCCTATATTTCTTCATGCCAAAGTATTTCCTATCTATAAATCACGACTCCCACTCCTTTAATTCTTCTTTTGAAAATTGTAAGGCTTTAAATAAAAAAAATGGCGCCCTATTTCAATTAAATCGAAACTATATAAAATCAAAAGCTTCAGCAAGGTGGCCTCCTCAATTCATTTTGGAATCAAATAAAAATTGCGATCCTTTCCTTCTATGAATCAATTCGAATCCATTCCTCCGTATAAAAAAGGGAAAAGGAGGATAGTGAATCACGATCTGAAAACAATAGTGTGGGTTCCTAGAGCTCAACCTCAGGCATGCGGCAAAATTGAAGCAACCCTATCGCAATGCTTCCTGTGTGCTTGGCATCGCGTATGCGAGCAATGGAGGGCAGTTGAACAGAAAAGGGTGTTTAGGGTTTTTTGGCAATTTAAAGTGACGTGTGGATTAAAGCTTGTTGCGGGAGCAATGCTCAGGGAGGCAGGACATTTGGTGATGAAGTATTTCAGCTTGGTGAAGGAAAGGAGGAATTTCGTTTAGCATTTCTACTGTAGCACCATGAGAAGTGCTGGAGTTGTGAGGGATTTAAGGAGGTTCGAAGTTTTGTTTCTGGAATGGTTCGAGGTTTTTGGTGAAATATATGGCATGTGTGGGTTTAGTTTTTAAACAAGACAATAATAAAGGTGAACAAGCATGAAGAAAGTGGGTTTTTGCATCATGATGTTTGGAACAATGGCAGGTAGATTCGACAATGATAGTATGAAGAAGAAGTGATCTAAAAATCTTTTACTAAAAAAGATAGTGATTAAGATAATTTATTTTTTAATTAAATAATTAGTGAATTTATGGATATTCTATAAATTGGTAGCATAAAGAATTTGTAATTTATTTATGCAGTGTTAGATTGAAACGAAACCAATGGCGATGGATTCGTATTCGTGAGGCTACGCTATGGAAATGTAGTGATAATCGAGTTAGTGGCATGACAACGAGGTATACCTTTTTAGAATTTGAAATATATAGAAAATTTATTTATTTATGTTAAGTAGTTAGTTTAAATTAATAATCACGTAATCATTAAATTTAATAAATTATCATAGATGCTTGATAAATTCATAGCCAACGATATGGAATTAAATGTGTGTTAGAAAGCCTGTAATTGATAATTCGGTGTTTTGAATGTTTGAAATACCACTGGGCCTAAACATTGATTTATAAAAATATCATGAAAAGGGATTTTTAGATTTAAATGGTAAAATCGATTTGTCTAAAAATAGAATTTGGATTTCGAATGGGCTAAGAAATATTAACTTGTTAGAATAATATAAACAAGTAGTAAATTTGTAAACGATGTTTATAAATTAAATAATGTGAAAATTGAAGTGAATTTATAAACGGTGTTTATAAATGAAATGGAATAATTATCATTGGATAGTTTGAATATTTAAATTCAAATGCGAATTTAAAAATGGAAATTGAAACCGTTGTAAAGAAGTAAACGATGAAGTTTATTCATATATTCAGAATGTAAATTGAATTAAAATAAATCCGTTTGAATTTATGATTTTAATTCGATTAGTTTGAATTTATTTAAATAGAATATGTCTATAAAAAATATTACGATTGTATTAAATAGAAGTTTAATTTAAATATAAAAATAGATTCTATGTTATGTGGATAAGTTATAACAAATAGAATATTCCAAAATAATAATTTGGTTTTAAATAGATATTTTAAATGGAACTTGTTTTAATATGTAAAACAAGTAAATTTATAAACGATGTTATAATTGTAGCGAAGTAATTATCAAAAGATAATTTTAAATTTTAAATTCAAGTACGAACTTAAAAATAGAAATTTGAAATTATTTTGAAAAGGGAACGACGGTTTTTATTTTGGAATTCGGAATATAAAATGAATTGAGTTTCAAATAGATTATTGAAATGAAGCTTGTTTTAAATTATAAAACAAGGAAGTTAAATTTATAAACAACGTTTATAAATTAAGTAAGATAAATTATCGTCATATAATTTAGAAGTCTAAATTCACGTATGAATTGGAAATCGTTTCAAAAAGGGGATGACGGATGTTGTTCCGGAATTCGAAATATAAACGGAATTGGGATAAATCTCAGAATTTAAAATTAGAATTCAATCATATCGAATTTTATAAATAAATTATTTACAATAGGAATTGGAATTTAATATAGCAAATTGAGTTATAAATAAATTTATAATCGAGTAATGAAAAATCGACAATTAAAGATAATAGGACATATGAAGTTGGATTTGAAAACTAGATTTATTATATATTAAAAATATATATTAGAACGAGATTGGAATTTAAAATAAATGAAGTTTAAACATTTGTATTTAAATATAATTTAAAAAGAACTCGCTGCAACGCGGTAGTTCATAGATTGGCATTTCGAACTTCAACAGAGTATATAGAACTCAACTTAAGTCAGATACTTTGAAACAAGAAACATTAGAACCGATTGAATAATAGTTTTCTAATGGAGATGAAAATTTTGGATTTCGTCTTATAGATTTTGAGTTATGTCAAAAGCTAATTTTCAGAAAAACAGCGCCATATCAATTATAAAACCATAACGGTTTATTTAAATAAATAATAGATTTTTAAGTGAATAAAAATTTGAATTTCCATTAGAAAAATCCAGACTTGAGATATAAAATAAATATGAACTCAAGTGGAGTAAATGGACTGATTTTTGAAACAAAAAAAAACTGATTTTCAATTATTTAATAGGACTAACTAATTTGAAGAATAATTAGTTAATCGAGTTTTGATACGAAATTGGGCTTTGAATAAATGAATGAGATTTGAGAATTTATATTCGAAATTGAATACGAAACTTGAGTTGAAAATGGAATTTGATTGGTTAATAAGTAAATTAAAATATATTTGAACGTGATATGTTTAAATAAAAAGTGGAATAGGCAAAAGAGCTACTTAACGAATAAATTAGCGAACTGAGTTAAAAATGATTGGATGGAGTTGGAGTAAATTAAAAAGTTAGATATATGTTAAGCAGGATTGTAATGAAGTGTACGAAGATTATAATTTAAGTGCCTAATAAAATGGTATACGTTTAAATTTCATATGAGATTTTATGCGCCGAATCGGCAAACCGCTTCGCTTTTTAATTTTCTTTTTGAATGGAAAGGGCATAGAGAGGTGAGATGGGGTTTGAGCTATCGACCGGTACAAAGGAGGTGCTAGCAAAATTTTCAGGAAATTTAAGGAGTTAGAATATTTGTATGAAAAATTGATAACTAGAAATTAGTATATCGATATATATAACTTTCATTAAGGAAACGCACTTAAAAATAGAATATTGGGTTAACAAATATCCATAAGGAAATGCAAAAGTAATTTCATTAATGAAATATTAATTAAGGGGCCTAGTGATTGCTTGATGCTTTGATTGAATGTTTTTTCGATAGTTAGATAACCGACTATCGAAATATTGACCACTATCATTGTCAATATGGAGGGACTGGTTAGATTATTATCTGAGAACCACTCTGTATTGGCAATAGCGTTGCTAATCAGATTATATAAAGATAATCGAAGATGGAGTAAAGCGCAAGGGATTTTACTGTTAATCCTAGGTAGAAATTGCCTAAGATGGATTAATGGAAATTGTACCTTTAGTTTCGTTCAGTCCCAGGGACGAGTGTCTGACAGAGTATTTCCAATGATCGCATATGTTGGTCTGTATAGATATATATGGTGGTGGAGAATTTATTCTATTAGCATAATATCCAGAATATATTTGTGCAAATCAATTAGTGATTCCGGATCTGACAATGTGGCATTCAAAGTGATTGTGCTAGCAATGAAAAGTAAGTAATCGTAGCATCAGGCCTCAATAATCGGGAAATGACAAAAATCGGGCTGGCAATATAGCTAAGTGGGTAGCTTCCAATTAGTGTGTATTATCAGTTATCTAGAAAAAAATCATTTCATTCTTTAATCTATCGATGTTGTCCCTTTCCGGAAAATGGTTGCTGGTCCCAACCGTTGGTGATATACATTTGACACACTTAAGCAAAATGAGTGGTCGGTCATGTGTTGTCGGGTTACAATATGTTATTGAACCCTATGTATTCCTCTCTAGAGATACACTATCGGAAGGTGGCTCCTTACCTTGCTGCAACGATACGGATTTCGCTCGGACCTAATCGATCGATAAATCGACCAAGACCGTTCGAATCCCGTACACGCTAACTCTGGGCATACAACACATCAGAACAAATAACATAAGAATTTTATAAACATTATAATAATGTTACATCAGAGTACAAAATATCAGAGTACATCAAAAAATAATAATACAGCGGAAGATTAATTTAAAACAAATGTAATACAATGCAGCGAAAACAAGTAAACTACACAGCGGAAGACTATCAATACTCTGGACATAGCTTTTCGCTTCGATCCAGAATCCTGGTAAATGAAATAATCTGCAAAACTAAACTATTGACTGCCCGTATGGAAAATATGGGCACCCGGAGTTTAGGTAGAGACAATAAACTCCAAGTCGGTCATTGACTTGTGTGAGAACTCAAAACAGTTATTAAACTTTACTTTAAAATAAGGTAAATCACGGGACCACGCCGCACGTCACGGAATGGGTTTAACCCCATGAATACCAGTGTATAAACAATAATCAGTAATAAACTTATGGATCTACTATGCATCAATCAACATGCAATATCCCAATCTACCCATTTAGATTTATCACCATACTTAGATTTTCCAAATCCAATTCAATTTACAGAAATTATTCCTTTGGACTTTATTTCCCGATTTCTATTTCAAATCATTTGAAATACATATCTAACTTTTATGTCAAAGTAGATTTCACTTCGGGATCTCAAACCAAATCGTTTGGAAATATGAATTCCAAGTGCATACAAACAAGTATGCAACCAAATATCGAGGATCTTCCCTCAAACAAGGCAGTAAGCGCCCCTCCAACTCGATATATACATATATATATATATACATATGTATATATATGTGTGTATATATATATATGCACCTCCCACGCATGGAGCAGGATACACTGCTAACCACTCACCCTAAGGCACTGAATCTAGCCTATACTTTTAGTCGCTCTCGGGTCACCAGAACTTTAGCCACACACTAAACCATTTTATTGTTGGATCTAGATTAACCCTAGAGGGGGGGTGAATAGGGTTTATCACAGTTTTTAAACTGAATTGAAAAAAACTGACAAGATATTAAAAAATAAACAGATCACAGAATACAGCAGAAATAAAAGTGCAGAAAATAAATCACACACGGATATACCCAGCTTCGGCAAAACCCTGCCTACTGCTGCATTCCTAAGGTTTCTACTAGGTGTTATAAACAGATCCCGCATACAAGACCATGTACACTCGCAGCGCCTGCTCCTGTCCTAACCCTACGCTCAAAACCCTAGACTGACTGATATCCCCTCGATCAGATTTCCCGAATTACAACCCCGTAATCCGTATCTCAGAATTTTACAGACTCTGAAACTGACAGTCAACACCCTGACTGTTTTACCTAGACTTTACAGATCTAGACACCTGTTTGATCGTTTACAGAAGAAATTGAAAAACAAAACAATACACAAATAAAAACCAAAAAAACAAGAAAGAACTAGAAAAACCCTAGGTTATAAATTAAGGGGTCATCCCCTTTTAAAAACTTGGCCGGCCCTTTGTGGATTTAGTGCACCCCCATTTCATTTTGTTTTGCCGATCTCTCTTTTGCTCTGGAAATCAAACAATGGCGGCGGCTAGGGTTTCTTTGAATCCCCAAATTAAATCGCGATGTCTGATGAATTTGCTGCTCTCTGAAGCTCGAATCTTTGAGTAGCTTTGGTGCTTTGATTTGGAGACTTCTGTCGATCGAAACGCTTGAGGAAAAAGTGAGTTATTCTGATTTTGATTTCTTTGTTCTCGTATGAACTAGTTTTGGTTTCGATTGAATTGTTTGTGGTCTCGATACTTTTCCATTTTGTGCCGATGATGAATTGGTGTCTAATATAGGGTAAATAGAAACCCTGGATATTCTCTGATTTCGTCGAATTGACTTGGCTGATTGTGTTTTACCTTTTTGATTCCTTGATTGCGTGATTGATTCCATGATTTGTACCTTGAATGAAATCGGCTTTGAATAAATTTGGACACCTTAATTTCTGGAACAGCTGCCTTGAGTGATTTGGCTCGTGGTTTCCCCTTTTGCTTTTGCTGATGAATTCGGCCTTGGATGGTTTTGAATTATTTCCTTGACTGATTTGCTGTGGCTTTCCCTTTTTTTTTTTGGTTTTGCGTGATTAAATTATCCATGAATGTTATTTTTAACATATGGAAAGACTTGAATTTTTGCCATAAAAGGATTTCGATTTTCTTGAACAGAAGAGTTATTGCAGAAAAAATTCTTCCCCTTATTTGCTCGAAGATTCCTGAAGATAAATGAATTGTCCTTTGCTAAATACTCTAGAAACAAATTAATACTTGCCTGAAATCCATATTGTAATTTTCTGGAAATTAAACCCATGCATTATTTCTCTTCTGTGATGACTTGAATGATTTGAAAACTGAATAAACTCTCTGATTTCTGCAATTCTGAAAGACAAAATAAAACTTGCCAAAAAGACTAATTTCTCATTTGTCTTTGATCCCTTGCATGATCAGTGAAAGATATCTATTTTTGCTTGTAAGTCCACTGTGTTGACAACATGTTGAATCATTTAATTTGATTTGATCCATGAAAGAGAGACTGCATCTTTTAACCTGCTTCAGTACATGAGTTTGTTTTTCTTGCACCATGCTTATATATGAATATAAATATATGCTATATATGTTGCACTTAAAAAACAATGAACATGTGTTCACTGTTTTGCTTTGGACTGACTTGACCAGTAGCTTATCCACCATTCTAGCAGTATACATGTCCAACTTCATATTTTATTGGCTTGAGAATTTTCTTGAGTTGCACCATATATTTGAGTGTCACTACCATGCATATATATTGGTCTGTTGCACCATACTGACTCGAGACACTTCAAATTTCTGCTGTATCATGTTATTTATATGCTGAATCACTTGCTTTCATTTGAAATCCTGTAACATGCTTAACCATAACTATGTATTGCTTGCATTCACTCCTTGCTCGACCACAACCACCATGTTGCCTTGCTGTTTGTATATGCTCCAATACTTGATTGTATGCCTTTAAGTTTGGTCATGCCTCGACAACCTTGGTTTGAACCATTTGAACAGCACACATTTACTTTTGAACCTGCACATGCTTTGCCATGCTGTATCACTTATGAGCTGTCTCAACCATTTGAGACAATGTTGACATTGCTATTGCATTACTGTGTATACCATATTTACATGCTTGTACTATTGCACTTCTCACCATCATGCTTCAATGAAATTGCTTACTGTCTTGATAATTGTGTAGCTGCACATGTTTGCTGCCATGATCACTCTTACTTTTGAACTTTGTACTTGACCATTTTGGATTTGTATTGATATTTGCACTGAGTCGAGAAGGTCCTTGTGGCTACTCCTCAGTTGCACGCTGATCGGCGTGGCAGTGCACACGTGTATACACGTGTGTACATGCAGCCATCAGAAGAGATTTCCTATCCCTGCATTGATATATATATGTTGTCTGCCTTGTGGTATTTACAGTGTATCACTGTGAATATCACAAGCTGTCTAGACACAAATTGATGGTTTTATAAATCAGATCAAGTCATGAAAAATGATGAGAAACACACCAGAAAACTGAGGCAGATAAAATTTTAAAAATAAAAATTTATATTCGCATTTATTCTGTTTCATTTCTATTGCAGTGTACTGTGTGTGTGTGTTTCATTGTGACAGGTATGAAGAAGATGGCTGGACAGACAGTGAAGTGCTGTGAAGACTAACGACTGAAGACAACAAGAAAGTGTTGAGTATGTAAACAAGTGAACGTAAAAGTGAAACTGAAAATGAGTGCCTAATTGTTTCTGCAGTGAGGAGCAAATGAAAAAAAAATGAGAATTGTACTTTTATTTGTAATAAACAAGGTTGATTGAAATAAAATATCATTTTATTGTTGTCAAACAAGCTTGTCTATTTTATTCTGTTTATATACAAGTACAAATATGTGAAGTGATTAAATAGTGGAGTTAATATAGATGTACTGTTTGATATTGAAATAAAATATTCTATTCAAATAAAATACTGTGAATATTTAAATTTCTGTACAGTTGTACTTTATTTAAATATAAATATTATATTTCAGTCTGTGATTTACAATAACAGTACAATATCAAACACATTAAAATAACTTTTATTTGGTTGTTATCATCAAACAAAAATCATATAATTGTGTATACAACACCGTTATATACAACAATCTCCCCCTTTTGATGATGACAAACAAATAAAAGATTTTGTATACAATAGATGTGTTTGACAGTGAATATTGAACTCCCCCTATTTATTAGCTCCCCCTACAACAGACAACTCCCCCTATAACTGTGCATGAGTGAAATGTATGAATAATTAAATTTTCAAAATTAAAGATATTTATAAAATTAATTAAATCTTCAAAATTAAAGATATTTATAAAATATTCACTCATAAATCGAAATCTAATCCATTCTCCCCCTTTTGTTATCATCAAAGGGGTACAGATTTTAAAATACGGATGAAAATTGACTAAGAATATAATTTAAGCTTAAGAGGAAGAACGGTCATCATAAAATTCAATCAGTCAAACAAAAATCATAATATTCTAAGAACTGGAGGCATATTTCACATTTTAGAGAACGACGAATATATGATGAATTTTATATAAAATGGAGAGAGTCTTTTTAAAAAAAAATATTTCCAATTATTTTTCTAGGTTTTTTTATAAAAATAAAGCACAAAAACAGTGATGGATTTGGACTATAATAAATAATTCAATTTAAGTGACAAGATCGAATAACCTCAAATCCCAATACCCATCAATCAGCAAATCATAATACGTCATAAAATATTAACACATTTCACAGATTAGAAAATGGATTGGTAGGCTGGCTTTTATACACAAAGGAGAATTTCAAGTTTATTTCAATTTATAGCACATTATTCCTTTTTCTTTTATTTTTATTTAAGAGCACACTGACCACGCATAACCAGAGCTTGGATTTTTAAATGAGGTCAGTCGCAGCTTAAATTATAAGTTGTCTCTTAACCATGCATGACCAGAGCTTGGATTTTTAAATGAGGTTAGAGACACACTTATATATTAATTATATTTATTATTTTCAGCATTTAAAGGAAAAACTCCTCAGTATGTAAAACCAATATATGAATGATAGAAAATGGGGTAGGTACAGAGATGGACTGTGAAAATAAATTTCTAAATTAATTGTATTATGAAATAAGCTCGACTGTACCGGGATTATTGAAAATTTCAATTATCACTAATTCTGAAAAATAATATAGTCCCATTTCTATCACAAATAATTTTCACTGTTTTAAAACAAGATGATTTTTCTTTTTAAAAATAAACTCTCCACATTAATATAAAATCATGATGGATGGCAGACGGGTGATAGATAAAGGAGATGGTTGTGAAATATTTGCCAGTTCAAAGATATTATAATTAATATTCAACCATCATGAAAATCCAAATAAAATCTCCTCTTGTTGTGAAATACACTGCAGTCACAATTCATCACAATTTCAAAAACTGATAATAATTTTGATGAATTATAAACACAGCACAAATTGGATATTGATTTCAATTTCTGAATGAATAAAAATAGATAATTTTAAAATTGAAAAACAATTACAGGAAGAAATTAAACAGATTTATAAACAAAATTGAATCTATACAGGGTGATAATTCAAAAAACAGATAAGTGAAAAAAAAGGCTGATACCAAATGTTCTCGCTTATCGAGGAATTTAATTACACCCTGATGGACTATCATGAACATCTCACACCAAAGAACTTTAAACACAAACCCAGCCAGACAAATTTAGCACATTTATTTGTATAACACAAAAAAAATGTGTGGATCTATACAAGGTGAAAATTTAAATCTCAGTACAGATAGGTGAAACAAAAAAAATAGGCACTTCTGATACCACTTGGTGTCTCTATTACCTCGTCTGTTTGGGCTTGGTACTCAATAGATTATGCACATGTATCAGAGCAGCAAGCATGTGATTCCAGAACAAACATTTTTAAAGCAGTATCAGAGCAACACAGAAAAAATCAATATCACAACAGACTTGTCAAACGATGTTTCTGAAGGTCACAAAAAAAAATATTCCATGATCCATGATTATAAAATTTAGTTTATTTTAAATCATTTGAAGAAATGTGAATATATCAGGATTTAATGAATCAATCATACAATATTATATTTCAGATTCAAGATATGTGTGCGATTCAATAAATCAATAATTTCAAATGATTTTAAACAAACATATATTAAAATTAAATAACCATGAAATAATAGAGAATTATAAGACCATATTTTCAAAGAAATTTTCACAGATATTTCTGACAAACACATAAAAAAAATCATTTACATCAGGTTTGATAGATATTCATGATCCAAAATAATTTATTTGAAATCACTTGACTCAATGTCAAGTTTTGAAATATAATGAATCAGTCACACAAAGGTTGATAATTTCAAATTTAGGAGGTGTGTGATTATTCAAAATATTAATAAATTCAGATGATTTCAAACAAACAATTCTAACCATGATGATCATGAATAACAATAATTTTCAAGATGTATCACTGAGATTCTAGACAATTTAAAATTTCCAAGCCAATCTAAAAAATAATGGAAATATCACTACTGATAAATAATAGAGTGCTGTAATGAGTGTAATATTTCAAGTTTTTCTAAAATGAATTAGAAGAATCTCATAACAACAACGATGTGTGAATTTCCATTAAACTTTCAGATCTTCAAAAAATTTAGAATTCAAATTAACAGTGTTCAAGATATGACATGAATGCTTCAGCACTGTTATGAATTCAAGAATAAAATAAAACACTAAACAATTGCAGATTATTACAAGATTAAATTCAGAATCTGGAAATGATTATAAACAAGAGAGTTTTATTCAAATAAAATGAATTTCCAAAAAATCATGAGAACAGCAATTGGAAGTTTAAGAAGCACAGAATAAACAAAGAGGTATGGCAGTGACAAATCAAATAAAAATAAATAGATGAAAATAAAATAGAAAGGGGTAGAAGAAGCGGAGATAAACAATAAAAAAATATTTACAAGGATGAGGTTAGAAATCATACCTGATTTACAGAAGACGTTTTGGGTCTCTAACTCATCAGACTTGGCTAAGGAACAGTAGATGATTCAATGATGTGAAGCAGTTTGAATCAGTTTCTCTTTTCAGCACAGCAGTTCCTCGGCCTCCTTCGGTACCTAACAGTTTATAGGATCGAGTGGTCTAACAAAGTTTGTAAAACCACTTACAGTTGTGTTCACATCTTTAGGTACCCAAATCTGTTTATATAACAAACCATTAGAATTAACTTTCGTACCTTTAGGAACCCAAATCTTGACGAAGCCCGTTTTATTTTTTGGAATCCAAGAATGTTTAAATGGTTTATTATAAAACGATTTCTCATCACAATTTTGATTCAAATAACCTTTGAAATTATCAAAGTTAAAATTATCAAAACAATTATTTCCAAAGCAGTTTGTGGGATTGTTCAAATCATTTGAATTTTGTTTTCTAGAAACATTATTTTTCCCAAAGCCAAGACCAGATTTATTTCCACTAGAAACTCGGTTTTGTAACAGCATATTCAACGATTTTCCCCATTAGAAAATTTATCCAATGTTGATTCCAATCATTGAATTTTGGATTTTAGATCGCCATTTTCTTTTAATAATTTTCAGCAATTATTTATAGCGATCATCTGTTCAGCATTGGTCTGTTTTAAAACCAAATTCTCATTTTCAAGCAATCTAATTTTGGCTTGAGATTCCGAGATTTCAAGTTCAAATCGTTTTTGTTTTTCAGACTCAAAAATCTTGGATTTTTCAATCTCATTTTCAAGTTCTTTCAAAATCAAATCACTTCTCACCAAATTCTCATTTTCAGCAATCTCAAATTTGAAACTTATATCAGTCTTAAAAACTTCAAATTCCTTTTGTAGAAGATTGTTCAAATTTGATAACTCAATCTTGTTTTCTTTTAAAATCAGAATTTCCTTTTCAAACTTTTGAATATTTTTATTGAGATGAACAAGATTGGTTTTCAATTTTAAACAATTTTTGCAATCTGAATTTGAAGAATTTTTAAAATATTCAAGCTGTGATTCCAAATCATCAATTTTGCTGGTCAACTCAGTATTCCTAGATTTCAGAGATTTGTTTTTAGATTTGAGTTTATCAACAGATTTAGTTAAATCAACACACATATAAACCAAATCTTCGTATGAGAAATTTTCAACTTCAACATCTGTTGATTCTCCATCATCTGATCCTTCTGAATTTTCATTTGTAAATCCTGTTAAACAGAGTTCTGAATCTGAGTCGACTTTCTCAGGTTTTGAGCTGCCGTTGTCAGATTTTCCATACTTCGTATTGAGAATATCCCAGATTTCCTGTGCAGATAAACAATGGCAGATAAGATTAAACTGTTCAGTACTAAGATAATCAAATATAATTTTCATAGCACGGGTATTGAAAGTAATATCTACACTCTCAAATCCATGGATAACAACATTCCAATATTTAATATTAACAGATTTTAAATAAAATTCCATTTTGGATTTCCAGTTTAAAAAATCTGTACCATCAAAAATATTTGGAATGTGACTGGACTGACTCTCTATGGACTGATAACTAGGAATCACCATTGCTCTAGAGTTAACCGAATACCTGGCTCTGATACCAAATGTTGGATCTAGATTAACCCTAGGGGGGGTGAATAGGGTTTATCACAGTTTTTAAACTGAATTGAAAAAAACTGACAAGATATTAAAAAATAAACAGATCACAGAATACAGCAGAAATAAAAGTGCAGAAAATAAATCACACACGGATATACCCAGCTTCGGCAAAACCCTGCCTACTGCTGCATTCCTAAGGTTTCTACTAGGTGTTATAAACAGATCCCGCATACAAGACCATGTACACTCGCAGCGCCTGCTCCTGTCCTAACCCTACGCTCAAAACCCTAGACTGACTGATATCCCCTCGATCAGATTTCCCGAATTACAACCCCGTAATCCGTATCTCAGAATTTTACAGACTCTGAAACTGACAGTCAACACCCTGACTGTTTTACCTAGACTTTACAGATCTCGACAACCTTGGTTTGAACCATTTGAACAGCACACATTTACTTTTGAACCTGCACATGCTTTGCCATGCTGTATCACTTATGAGCTGTCTCAACCATTTTAGACAATGTTGACATTGCTATTGCATTACTGTGTATACCATATTTACATGCTTGTACTATTGCACTTCTCACCATCATGCTTCAATGAAATTGCTTACTGTCTTGATAATTGTGTAGCTGCACATGTTTGCTGCCATGATCACTCTTACTTTTGAACTTTGTACTTGACCATTTTGGATTTGTATTGATATTTGCACTGAGTCGAGAAGGTCCTTGTGGCTACTCCTCAGTTGCACGCTGATCGGCGTGGCAGTGCACACGTGCATACACGTGTGTACATGCAGCCATCAGAAGAGATTTCCTATCCCTGCATTGATATATATATGCTGTCTGCCTTGTGGTATTTACAGTGTATCACTGTGAATATCACAAGCTGTCTAGACACAAATTGATGGTTTTATAAATCAGATCAAGTCATGAAAAATGATGAGAAACACACCAGAAAACTGAGGCAGATAAAATTTTAAAAATAAAAATTTATATTCGCATTTATTCTGTTTCATTTCTATTGCAGTGTACTGTGTGTGTGTGTGTTTCATTGTGACAGGTATGAAGAAGATGGCTGGACAGACAGTGAAGTGCTGTGAAGACTAAAGACTGAAGACAACAAGAAAGTGTTGAGTATGTAAACAAGTGAATGTAAAAGTGAAACTGAAAATGAGTGCCTAATTGTTTCTGCAGTGAGGAGCAAATGAAAAAAAATGAGAATTGTACTTTTATTTGTAATAAACAAGGTTGATTGAAATAAAATATCATTTTATTGTTGTCAAACAAGCTTGTCTATTTTATTCTGTTTATATACAAGTACAAATATGTGAAGTGATTAAATAGTGGAGTTAATATAGATGTACTGTTTGATATTGAAATAAAATATTCTATTCAAATAAAATACTGTGAATATTTAAATTTCTGTACAGTTGTACTTTATTTAAATATAAATATTATATTTCGGTCTGTGATTTACAATAACAGTACAATATCAAACACATTAAAATAACTTTTATTTGGTTGTTATCATCAAACAAAAATCATATAATTGTGTATACAACACCGTTATATACAACATTTATATCCTGAAATAGGGAAAATTATTTCACAACACAATAATCACAAGTACTTTCAAATCTATAGTACTTTACATCAGCAATTCACGCATATGATCAATCACTATTAATCACATAACCTTTGAGCTCGTACGTCTCAAAGAAGGATGTTACGCAAGAGAATAAATTCTCTGTCATCAAACAGATACATCATTAATAGCAACTAATCAAATATGTGATGAACTACAATGTAAAACAATAATACATTTCCAAATCATTTCGAAATCATCGGGTCTTAGCCCTCGAAATCCTTTCTGTTTTATAAAACATTTTTAAAAAATATTCTCTATCCAAAATCGGGAATACATTTCTTTACATTTAAGAAAATATCATTTCAAAATCATTCATTAAATTTGAAATGAACACAACTCGCTAAACACCTTATCGTCATATCGTGAAGTGTTTCACAAGGCGTTAGCACATAGATATTATAACGACCTGTATTTTCTGGCCAATTATTTGAATTTATTTTATTTATTCAAAATATTTATATGCATTTAAATAATTGGACTTAACAATTTTCTTTTGAATATTTATTTATATTAATTATATGATAATGTTTTAATTCCAAATTATTGGAAAAATGTTGAATTTGCAGTATAATGTGATCGGGCAATTTAAAATGATTTAGAATTGATTCTATTGAAATTATAGTAGCGATTTCATTTCTAAAACAACGGTTGAATATTTAATTTATAAATTAAATATAAAACAAGCTGCAGCGGTGCGGTAGTTCGTAATATGGCATTTTGAACTTTAAACAGCTGTACAGGATCCAATATTAGTCGGATTTTCTCGAAATAAGAAACGTCTAAATTTGTTGGATAATATTTTTCTAATGAAAGAGAAAAATCCAGTTTTCATAGCGTAGATTTTGTTTTATGTCCAAATCAAATTTTAAAATAGTCGCTATGAAATTTCTATATATATTATAGCAATTTATTTATATAAAACAATGGATTTTTATTTTTTTGAATATCGAATTGGCTTGAAATTCAACCCGTGATATTTTGTTTTGGTAGTTTATGAAATTCTGCCCGTGTATGGTCAACTAATTTTATTTATTTATATTATATTGAGGTATTTTAAAATTAGTTTATTTTAATTCAAATTGGACCGTTAAAAAGGGACTTCATTAAAACGACCTCTGTTTTCGATGAAACAAATTTTATTGGAACCGTAACAGTTAATTATTGCTAGATTTCAAATTGCATGTCAATCGAAGCTATTCTGTGAGCGTAGCAAAATAAAATGCAAATAAAACGATCATTTGAACGTGAACGAGTGTCATTTGAGCAAACGGACCGGAATTCGACGAAACAAGTTTCATTAGGACCGTAACATCAAATTATACCACGATGTCCATTCGCATCACAAACGGAGTTTGTATGTGAGCACAGAAGCCAATAAATAGTGTTCGAAATTGCAATAGACACGAAAAATAATATCCGTCAACATACAATAATATTATTTCCCTTTATAAATAGCACCTACACTTCACCAATTTTCAGCCAACCATTCCCATACAGTCACCAGCGAATACAATTTGAGGAGAAGTCCACTTTTGCAAAATAATTTATATGGTCAAATCTAGGGGGAACTGGCTAGAAGAATCTGAAGCAAAAGTGAAGATAGGGAGGAGATCTACTCCCAGTTAAAAATTGGCGAGGTTTCGTTGATTGAGGTGGCGAGAAATCGCGATGAACTACGGGAAATGATTTTCGTTTTTATGGGTTTTTTGGCAATTTGGGTTGTCGATTGATAATGGAGTCTAAAGCCACGTTGTAGAGCGTGAAGAAGGCTACAATTTTGCCTTTGGTCGGAGGTGATGAAACGAACTGAGGTGGCTGTGAGAGGAGGATGAATGGAAATTGTCATTTTGGGTTGATTTTTAAAAGCTGCCGGCAGTTTAAAGGTTTTCCGGTGTCAACGTTGGTTGTTGGTGTCGGGGTCTAAAGGGAAAAGCTCGAGGGGGTCGGCCGAATTGAACTAAGGTGATGGCAGGGTCTGACGGGGTCTAGTGTGGTGAATTTGGCCGACGATCGGATTTGGGTCGAGTTGGTTTTTTAGGCGAACACTTCAGCCATGGGGGGTTCGGGGTACCACGGTTCTGATGGGATTGGAGGTGGGGGTTCCGGTGGCCTGAGGTGGCGGTGTTGACGAGGTGTAGAGGGCGAGTTTTTAACGTTGAAAAGGGGATCGGGTTTGAGGAGGCCTAAAAAAGAAACGCATTTTCCTTGAGTACGCTGATGATGTGGCAATTTAATTAAGGTATAATTTAATTTAATTAATTTATAGTTAATCAAATTCTAATAATTGTATATTTATATAAAGCTTTGAATTTATGTATCTTTACCATACGTTAACGGAATCTGACGAAACTGGATCCGTTAGGATCGCAGGTACGAGGCCTAGACGATGGTGCTAGTTCGGAATCGATCAGACGCAGTGGGAATTTCAGATAATTTTGAACACTCGTTTAAAATTAAATGGAACCAAATATCGACCGTCAACCAAAATAAAATCTGGTGAGTTAATTCTCACACCCTCTGGAATTCTTTGATGTACTAGATTCATAGGAAACTGTAATTAACCATTAACAGTAGAAATTGGTTGATTTGCTGCTATAGATGCTATTGTCTGTTATTGTTTGATTATTTACTGTTATTTATATTTCATCAATTTTAATGCATTATATTATTGAAATCAAATTCGTATATTATTATCAAACTATTATCTGTGATGCAGGGAAGGACATGTTAGAGGGATCCGACCGGATTCCTCAAATAAATTGTATTTTATTTGTGGTGCGTATTATTCATAAATGAATTGTTCACCCTGACTGACGCTAAAACCTGTTGGATGTTGATGTTTGAACAGATATTCATCATGGTTGGAATTAAAATAAATCGACAGTATTGATTGGGTAATTGGCAGTAAATGGCCTAAAATATATTGTTTTAAACATCGGTCTACCATCAGTGGATTAACGTAGTTTTAAAGTTATATATTATTTTATAACTGAATTAAAGTTTTCAATTATTTTATATAAGTAATTAAATTAGAAATTTATAAATAAATATATTAAATTGAGTTATAAAAGAAATTATTTAATCGAGTTTATAAAAATATATTTTAATCTTGTGATTTATACAAGTTCCAAAAGTAGAAAGCCAAATAAATTACCTACGGGTTAGTCAAATGAATTTTTTTTTAAACAATTAAATAGTATTTTTAAATTAATTAAGTTATTTAAATAATTTAAAGGGGGAAATGATAATGAAATTCAGTTAATAGTTAACTGATATATATGGTTGACAAAATATACCATGTTTAATTGAAATTGATAATAGGATTAAATTGATAATGGAATTAATTGGATTTTCTGAAGATTTGTTAAATTTAATGAATAATCTAAAATATTAGTTAATCCTGATTAACTGTAAATAAAGGGAATTATTGAATTGTTTAATGTAATATATTAGTTAATCCCCGATAAACTATAAATTATGGGAGTTATTGAATGGTGTAGTGTTAATTATTAGTTAATCTTCAATTAACTATAATCCAAAGTAATTATCGAATTGGTTAGTGTTAATAACATTAATTATTATTTAATAAGCTTTCAAAAATGATAATAACCCTATTTTTAATTAATAGTAAAGTTAACTATTTTTAATATAGTTAATATTAAAGTTAATTATTATTTTAACAAATAATAATTTAAGCGATGACGTTTAATTGGTATTTAATTGAGAAGTGGTTAAGTGTCGATAAGTTCGATCAAAATCAAATAAGAATTTTATAAAAGGGATTTATAAATCCAAGTTTCAAACGAGATTTGAAGAATGGGAATTCAATTAACAAGTGATTAATTGACGATAAGGTTTGATAAAAGGGGACGATAAGAGTTTTATAAAGGGATTTATAATCTAGGTTTCCAAACGAGATTGGTAAATAGGATTTGTAAGGGAATGCAAAAATTTAAATAAGGTTTTACTTGATTGTTAATTAAGTAGATTAATTTCAAATGGAATGAAACTTCCAAGAGAGGTGATAAAGCAGAATGGTAATAGTTTTAGAATAAAATCTAAGAAGTTGTTATAAGAGGCTAAACAGAATAATAAACAATTTGGAAGAAATCCATGCAAGGTTTAAAAAGGGGTTTAAAACCAAACCAATGACTTAAAGGTTAAAGAATTAAATTAGGTGAAATATGGAAATCGAAATAAGGATTTCAAAAGCAAGAGAAAATATATATAGTGATTTTGATTAGATATTGGTAAATGGATATTTGGAAATAAAAGTCCAAGTAAAAAAGTGTTATTGCAAAGAAGGGGATAAGCGGATTTTAGTTATAAAATCTGAGATGAAGTTTATTATAAGGATGTCTAATAGATTGAAACAAATTATTTGACAAGGGATTTTTAGTATAAATTAAGAAGTCATAACGAAATTATGGTTTAAGTTAAAAGTTGTGTTTTGGTGAATATTTACTTAATTAAAGGAACTAAGTAAAGAGGTTATTGAATGAGGATTTCAAATATAAGAAAAAGTTTATAAACCAGATTTGAAATCAAGGTGGTAAATGAGATTTTAATACCCGTGGTTAAGTGACAAACTATTCTAAGATAAGAACGTTGTCGATCAAGGTTTGAGAGGTAAATAAAATACCCCAACTTGAATGGCTTCATTATTATCGAGGAATGGTATTAGTTTGAAATGAGTAAAGGTTGTTGAAATTGGTGTGATATCCCATATGAGAAATACTGAACATAAGTGTGAGATTTTGGAATATAAATAAGACTACAATGTTTGTTTCAATGTAAATAAGAATATTTGGTTTTAAATTATATAATTCGACATTTGTTGTACCCGTATCAGAATCGGTAATTTGTTAATACCATTAGGTATATATATATATGTATATATCAAGATGCCGAATTTAAGGAAATGGAAAAAGGTTTCGATAAATATAATGATATATCCAGTATTAAAGGAAATGGAAAGTTAAGTATATATATATATATATATACACACACACACTGGAATGTATAAAATAGTTTTGTTATAATAGAACTAAGAATAAATATAATGTTTTAAATATATTGGAAGAATTAAAAGTTGATTAACCATATATATATATATATATATATATATTAAAATAGGCCAAGTAATGCCAGGTACCGAATCAGCAAACTCATTTTATTCACACATTTGTTATTTGATAGTTAAATCACCGACTATCAAACCTGACCAATACGATTGTTGGTACGGAAAGTCCGGGATCGAAATTATATTTGGAAACCATTCCGAACCAACAAATACGTGAAGATGGTAACTGAAGATGGAGCAATTGAAGATCATGGATCTTCGTAAGTGGAAGGACTACTTGTCGAATTTTCTCTGGCTTGCAACCAAAATTATTTGGTTTGTGATTCTGTCGTGGTTGAAATCTACGTATTTGCAAGGACTTCTCGCTACTGATCCATAGGGTGATTCCTATATTGGATGCAGTAGGAGGGTGCCTTCGGTTCATCCTGTTCCTGGATGACTTGTATGGACGAATGTCTGACAGAGTATTTCCTTAAAAAACACGTATGTTGATTTTTACAAATATACCGAGTTGGTGGCGAAGAGGGCCACTTCTTTTACACCCAGAGTATATTTGTGGACGTTAATTAGTGATTTGGCAGATCTGACAATGTGGCATTCAAAGTGAACGATGACCAGATGTTTTAAAAGTAAACTCTAGCCTCAAGCCTCATCAATCGGGGAATGAAAAAAATCGGACAGGCAGCATGGCTATGTGGGTCACTCCCATTAGGGTGTATAATCACCTATCTAGAGAAATTCCTTTTGCTTCTTTAATCTATCGATGTTGTCCCTTTTATGAAACGGTTGATGATCCCAACCGTTGGTGATATACATTCGATACACTTAAGCGAAATGAGTGGTCGGTCATGTGTGGGCCGGGTTGCAAGACGTTCTTGTTGAACCCAGTGTATTCGCCTCTAGAGATACACTATAGGAAGGTGGTCTACCTTGTCATAGTCGGAATCCAATCTCCAATAAGCGCCCACGGTTTTGATTGTATACTATATATATGGAGCGTGAGATGCAAGCGTTCCGCAAGATTGACATTATTTGTATTTAGACACTATTGTAATATCAGAATAATTTATGATTTCAAAAATATTTTGGGTTATAGTAAGGTAAAAACCGTCCGTGTTTATGTGCGGGCTGGTCTTACTATTATTCTTTTATTTCAAAAGGATTTTTCAAAGTTAAACAAAATTGTTTGTTCTGTGAATTTATCACTGAAAGTATTCCAGACTGACCCGGTGTATTTTGCTTTGCTTCAAATGTGCTCGGGTCAGACCGAGTATATTTCCAGGTTAGGTTCGCTTGGAGTTTTCAGGAGCTAGAAGTAGGATGCTTCACCGCTAGTTATATAAAGTTCCAGTGTAACAGTTATATGTTGTATTCTGATGATTGATATGTACATACAGTTCTTTTTGTATAAAGAGATTTGTTAAATTATATTTTATTCATTCCGCTATGAGATTCTGATGTGATGTTCTTCTTCTTTCTTCTATTCTAATATTTCTTTCTTTCTATTTCTCATCCTCTAACTTCTTTCTATTAACAATCTGGGATTCGATGCTTGGGTATTTGGCAAGTAATATGGATTTTTGTATTATTGTCAAAAAGTTCGAGCATTGAAATTTTTCCCCGGGTCGTTATAGATATTTTCTACCCAACCCAATGCTAAATGTAAAGCATATTCTACTCATAAACTGGTCGAGCACAATCCAAACAATCAATCAATCACAATCATGAATATCAACAACCAAGTAAATTTGATTTAATCACATCACGTGTTTTGGTAAATTCAATTACCATTTATTCATTCAGAATCTAATTAAAGATTTGTTCAAACTCCAATTGGTTTTAATCCCAAAAATCATTTCTTATTGATTGTTCCACTTTCTAGAAATTAATCCTGCTTTTACTCGAGTTAAAGAACTAATGTTATATTGTGTATAACGATATCTATATCTTTCAAATTCCCACAACAATATCCGTATAATCATTGAACCCAATACCGAAATATTCCGAGATTATTTCCGTTCAAATCCATTCCCCTTTCCAAATCCAATTTATTTATTTAAAAAATTATTGGATTATTAATCTAGTTAATAACTAGTTCATTTTGATAAAAATATATATTTCTCTTCACAAATGTGGATTTTTTCCTCCCAATTCTTTCCAAATTATTGATATTTTTAATAATTTTATCAAGGCACGTAGAGTCGATTTCCATAAACGGTCATCGAACTACACTTACAGCGACCTTTTCAAAATTTGAGACATAATTCCAAATCCAACCATTAGATTTCAAATCTCTTATATATATTGGAAAGCTCTTTTCGATACGAACCCAACTGTTCCAGTTTTAGGAGAATCTGATGGTCTGATCTCCTGTAATGTCAATTTGAAGTCAATGGTCGAAATTCGCAAACGGCCGCGGCGCGACGCGTTCTATTCAAGCCATTAGTATATATATATATATAATATACTTCATAGATTTCCATTTAAAACGTATTTTATAAATCGTTTTAAATTTGTTTTAAAAACGGTTCCAACTTCCATTTCAATTTTAAATCAAAATTATATATTCCATTACATGACAATTTTATACATTGCATGTATATGTTAAAAATTATATTTTTAACTATCTAATAATCATTTCAATACACGACCATTTTATATATTGCATATATAAGCTAAAAATAATATTTTTAGCGAACAATATTTTTCACATCGCATATATAGATTTTATAAATAGCATATATATATATATTCACATCGTATATATATTTATATATGATTCACATCTCATATATATATTATTTTCATTTCATATATATATATATATATCATTTCCATTTCATACATATATTATTTTTCATTTCATATATATATAATTTTCACATTCCATATATATATATTATTCCCATTCCATACATATTATATTCCACTTTATATATATATTTTATTTTCGTTTCAAATATTTATATTATTCACATTCCGTATATATATATAATTTCCATTTCAAATATATATTATTTCCATTCCATATATATATTATATTCCATTCCATATATATTATTTCCATTTCATATATATTTTATTTTCATTTCAAATATATATAATTTTCACATTTCCATATATATAATTTCCTTTTCAAATATATATTAATTCCATTTTATATATATTTTATTTTCATTTCAAATATATATTATTCACATTCTATATATATAATTTTATTTCATATATATATATATATGTATATATTCTTTTCATATATATATTATTTTCTTTTCAAATATATATAATTTTCACATTTCCATATATATATATATATAATTTCCATTTCTAATATATATTAATTCCATTTCGTATATATTTTATTTTCATTTCAAATATATATTATTCACATTCCATATATATATATATATAATTTTCATTTCATATATATACATATATATATATTCTTTTCATATATATATTATTTTCATTCTTCATATATATATATATATATTCACATCGCAAATATATATTTTATTTACAATGCATATATTTATCACATCACAATCACAATACAATACAATCAAATAAATCGTCCATGGTCTGTGGACGACAGGGAGCAGTTCATATATGCAGTCATAAAATAAATAACTGTACAAAAATTTTATAATGAGGGAAGTTCTCACATTGATCGGATAGAAATCGTTATTAAACAATAATTCTGATTAAATTAAATAGGGCATTTAATTTAACCAAAAACAGTCACTTGCTCTAAATCTGTTCCAGTCAGTTCCATTTTGTAGGCCTTGATTTTTTGGTTCCAATGGATCCATTTTGCTCCATTCTAATTTCATTTGATTAAGGTACGCTATTTTAAACAATGCCACATAAATTAATTTCTTAAATTAAATAATTAATTACTCTCACTAATTAATCACCCCCACATCACGATTAGGACCTTGACGCTTTCTTCTGCTTCATTCAGCAAAATGCGAAACCCATCTTCACCCTAAACATTGACATGTGCACGCTTCCCCAAGCGTTCTGATGCCCATCAAACCACTCCATCTCGAAGTCCCCAAGCCCATCTTCCTTCACCATAAGTGATAGCGAATTCGAACTCCTAACCTAGCCTGGAAACATGTGAAAAATGCTAGGACTTTGAGCCACCAAATCGAGCAATCCGCATTATTAAACATCATCTTAGCTGTTGGACAGATCGACCTCTCGATGCTCTTTGATTTTGCCATTGGAAGTTCGTTAAATCATTGAATGGATTTTGGGAAAATTGGATTTGAAATTTGGAACAATATCTCCGCTGGATCTTTGAAGAACGACGGCTCAAGAGCCTTTGACCACGAAACGAATTGTCTAGGGTTTGGACCAATATATATATATATATATATATATATATATATATATTATTTTTAATTCCAAAAAGTGATATTTCACATCCAAACTCCAAATCAAACCAAACGACTGTCGCCTCTAGCTAATTACCCTCATTCCGAACAAAATGGGATATGTATCGTAAGCCAATTCAGCTGTTACGATCAGTTTTCGCTAAATTTAAAATAAAAATCATTATATTTTAAATTCAAATGCACATTTTAATTTACCGGGGCCACATAGTGACTCCATAAATTCCAAAAAAATAAATCTGGCTATGTTTAGACGATACGGTCCTAACAAAACTAATTTCGTCGAATTTGGAGACCGTTCGAAAAACGGTCATTTTCCAGTCGATTAAATTTAAACTGAATTGACCAAACACATTTAAATCCACCACGCTCACTTATTGATTCAAAAAATTATGAAGGTTGGAATCTAGAAATAATTTGACATTCCGGATCTGATAAAAGTTGTCTCATCGAAAACGGAGGTCGTTTGCAAAATTCCCACTTTAAAGGCTATATGTTATAAAAATTCTATAATGACTATTCTGAATATTCAACTGGACATAACTTTTTATTCCCATTATGAAGTCTGGATTTTTCAGATTCGTTGGAAAGATATTTTCAAATAGATTCAATTTTTTCTGGTTTCACTAAAATCCGGTTTATTTTGAATCTTGTACATTCAATTGAAATTTGAAATCGAATTTTCAAACTACTGCGCCATTTCCAATTCCTTTTATAACTAAAATAAATATTTATATTCTAACTTCGATTTAAATAAATTATAAATTTTTAGTCGTTATTATTTAAAATAATTAATTTAAATATTCAAAATTCATTAAAATTGCCAAAATAAAATTTTTAAATTGGTTCTGATTTTCCGGGTTGTTACATTATCATAATTGGAAATCCATTACCAAATAAGTGTCCGCGGTTTTTGATTGTATATTTTGTATGTGGAACGTGAGATGCAATTGTTTCTGTTAGATTGTTATTTATTTGATTTAGGTATTACTATAATATCAGAATGGTATTAATTTTGAAGATTGTTTTGACTTATCGTAAAATAAAAACCATCCATGTTTATGTATGAATCAGCCTTTCGGTTATTCTCCCTTTTAAGAAAAAGGATTTCTAAAATTAAACCAAGTGTTTGAAGTTTACTCACACCAGTCTCATGACTGACCCAGAGTTTATTTTGTTTTGTTTTACCCTAAACTCTTGGGTGTTCAAATTTGTAATTGTAGTCAAGTAGTTCAGGTGTTTACAGATACTTGGAGGAGCTTGGAGTAGGAGGCTTTAGCATTATATAGCTGTTGTTATTTTCCGCTATGTTGCAAGTGTTGTACTCTGATAATGATATGTTATATAGTTAAAATTTTGTATTTTGAAAGTTGTTATATATATTATATTTTATTCCGCTGCGATGTGAGATTCTGTGTTGTTATTTTGTTCTTCTTCTATCTTTTTCTCCTTTCGTCAATAATAATTCGTATTTCTATTCAATTTGGGTTGGACGTGTGGTAAATTTAGTCAACTCGAATAGTACGGAAATTCGGGCATTTACAAACTTCTTCCTCGTCCACTTCAGTTATTTCATCTTCCACCACTTGGATACCTTCCCTGATGTAATCGGGATCCTCTAAATCATTAAAACTTCTTGATGGTGCTTCATTACAACATATCAATTAGAAACATCGTTCTCTCTTGAATAAAATACCTGTTTTGCTTGAGATGCAAGTATGTATGGGTCTCATGAAAAGGATGCTCAATGTTAATTAACAAGAATGAACCCATCATCATCCACTTTTACTTCATTTCCTTTATACCATCAACGATACTTAAAAAATGGAAGATAAAACAAATGATAATCTAATAAAATTATATCTGTCAATATTCCATAATAAGTGACCACATCAACCACTTGGGACGTATCTTTTGCTCTTGCTCTACACATAGTACTCGCATCAAATGTCAACCCACAATTCTGAGTTTCTGTTTCTAAATATTTTACATGAAAGCATTGCTCATAGATGAAAATGTATTAAGTTAAGCATGGTTTTACCATCTGTTTAAATAAACCAAATCTTTTTCCATTATCGACATATAAGGCAAATAAGTTTCCAATCTTTGACTTAGAAATTGATTATCTGTTATTAGCAAAAAAACAACTACACGTTGAACTTATTACCCAAAAAGACATCCAAGCATCCTATAAATGAGGTGCTAATTAGCCGGAACTAAACTGCATGTGCATGCAAAATGCACGCAAATCCAAAAGATCCATTTATAGTACATTTTTTAATTTTCTTTTTATACCCTATAGTTTTTAATCACTGCAAACAAATATACTAAAAAAAGAACATGACGATAACCTAGGTTAAATGTCCAAAGCACTATAAATCACTCTTTGGGATAGATATAGATAATAATAAAGGCAATGGAAACATGTCTGCTAACACTTCATAGGATAAAAACTTGAAAACACTATAGTTTGATATTTGTATGTATGCCAATTCTAATTCAACGAATCTGATTATATGTTCAAATACGAATCCACCTGGAACATTACAAGAGATAAGGAAAATAAGTGCAATGGTTACAAAGTAAAATAATGTTGGTTCGATAGATGTCGACACTGCATTGCAGTTCAGACTTCGTAGTTCATTTAGACTCTTCTAAATACCAGACTGTTATGTGGTTATTTATTTATGAGCATCGTGATCGATTATCGAAATATGGATGAACTAATTATGTCCAACACTACACAAATCTTGGTGTGCTCAGCATCCACTTAGTTTCTTGCAGTCATGCCATGGCCACAAACTTTCACAAATAAGAAGAATAAAAAATGGGTATTGTTTTTTTCCTAGTCCACTTACTTTATAATGCTATAATATAAATATATGTGCACTACACGTTTAACATCAATACAAATAAGTTTCATTCAAAGCTTACTCTCCCACTCTAGCATGCCCATTAAAAACCTTAGCTTCGCCATGAAAAATGATACCATTTGTAACGACCTGTCTTTTTGCCCAGTTTCCACCGATAACTAAACCAACTTAAACAGTTCACAAAGGCGGATTGTTATGGGTACTAACATATATTGAACAAAATAACAGAATTTTTCATATCATAATACAATATTACGTCAGAGTTATATAGAATATCAGAGTTACAACATATAATAGCGGAAGTGAATATACTCTCAACGGAAGAATCAAAATGATATAGAGGAAATCTCCAACTTTAGCTTGAAGCTTCGACTCTAATAACGCTTCGAATCTTGCTCCAAAGATCCATAACTATAAAAATAAACCACTAGCTACTCGTGTGGAAATTGGTAGGTACCCAGAGTTTAGGCAGGAACAATAAACTCAAGGTCAGTCATGGGACTGGTGTGAGAACATAAAACAGTTATTTATGGGTTTATTTTAAAGTTGGAAAATTCACAGGACCACGCCACTAATGCGAACAGGTTTGCTCCATTGAATACCCGTGCATTTAAAATCGCAATAACTTTTGGAAAATGAAGCTAAAATAAGCTCGTCCCATATCACACAATGCAAACGCACACCAGGTAGGCAAGTTTTATCTTATGATAACCAAAAATGCATTCATACGTGGAAAATCCCCTTTTAGATTATTAATGCATAGTGTAGAAAACAATTTCGAAAATAAATGTGTCAATCTTAGATGGCATAGTACCCCATCCTTCTATGTTGGCATAGGTATAAATAAAACTGTAGGGCGTGTATTGGAGATTGGGTTTCCAACTTGATGATTCCTAGAATAAAAGATCAATCAGGAACACAAGAAAAATGTAACACGGCTTTTCATCCAGACACCAACTACAAAGCGCGAGGTAGATCAACGGTTTTCTTCCAGACTCGGACCCCAGAATATACCCTATTCCCCAAGTTCACTACAGGTACCTCCGCCGCAGCTATCAATCACAAAATCATGTATATGTCAACAACCTAACCACCTGTTTCTCATCATCCGAGGTGTGAGGCTTGTCGATGTTGTGGTATACACAAAGCTACACTTTAATAAGCCATGCTCTGATCATGATTAGCTCATTCCATAACTTGAGTGTGCCACATTGTAAATCTACAACATATCACTGATTTCTGTCAATACATAACCTCTAAGCACGTAAAACTTAGAGACGGAAATAATTAATTGCCATAATCCGTTATATATATATATATCAATAGAAATTAGTGCTACGCAATCAATTACAATGCCATACACACAATCCATACAAGTCCATTCTGGGTCTGAACTGAACAAATCCGAAAATCCTCAAATATATTCATACCTCGTGCCACTTATAACCTCGAATCAAGTGTATGGCCCGATTGGAGACATTAGCATTCAATCCAAATAAATCCAAAGATTCCCGGTCTTTGTTTGTCGTTTCTAAGTCTTCAACTTCATTTATAGCATCGTATTATTACTTGGAATGATTTTCGGACTTACATCTGATCTCAGTCTTTCCAAGTAATAAGCGTACTTTAAAACAAAAGTTATGGGCTATATCGGTTTCAATCCAAATCTCCTTCCCAATGATTATCAATTCATTTCATAACATGGTTGGATTCATTTCAAATTCCTCAAATTTCATTACCACCTTATTTCCTTTTTAATAAGTCCCGTTTTCAAAATCCCTTTATTCGTTGTTATCATTTCACACGTCTTCTCAACCATCAAATATAGATTTGGATTTAAAGTTTCATCACAAATATTAACCACTTTAAAATCTTCCAACATTTTTAGAGACCCTTTTTAAAGTGTAAATAATAATTCCCGATTTAGAAATCTCAAAATCAAGTCATTACAAGGAACTGTTAACGCATTACTAAAAATACCATAGAATAGTCATTTAAACCAATTGGGTCAAATCCTTTACTCGAATTATTTCAATTAATGAATACCGCTTGTTAAAAATTCCAAAATTGTTCTAAAATTAAAGGGTTTAATTAAATTCCAATTTGATTTTAAAATAACCATCCCATTCGTCGGATCAGTTAGGGATAGCAGGGAGAGCAGGAAGCTGCATTTTCCAAACCTAAGCCTTAGACACTATCCTCTCTGTCACCCTAAAACGTTCTGGTATATATATATATATATATATATATATATTATTGGAAGGAATGTCGTCTACATATACATACGTATTTATGCATTCGGTAATGGTTCAAAAATTTGTTTTCCTTTCTTTTCTTTCATTCAAAATTAAAGTTTCATAGCTTCAATTAAACTGTATTTCCACTTTCTTTGGAAACTTATCGTAATATTTCCGAATTTGTTTAATTGTCTAAACTTACAAATGGTCTTAAAATAATAAAACCCAACTGTATTTAATGAACAAATGTTTAGTTAAATACTTGAATCAAATTTTCTCTTTAATTACATTTTTAAAACTTATAGATAGATAAATATTTACATAAAACAAATATAACTGAAAACCAAATTTTTAATTAGATTTAAAAACTCGTTTTCAACCTGAAGAGTCCAAAGCAACTTTTAAGACATCCAAAAAAAAAATCATTTCGTTGTTATGACAAAATCGTTTAGTTATTCATGAGGTAAATTTCAAATTATTTAAAAACCTAAATTCAAAACTTTAACTTTTAAATTTTATTTTATCAATTAATCATTATTCACATAGAGAGGAGACTGGTATTGACTACCCGTATACTCCACAACTACAGTTTGCGAGTGATGCAACAAAATCGATCTATATAAACACAAGTTCATCCATCAGCATGACAATATTCAAACAATTATAAAACGGTGCACAAGCGTTACCTTAAATAGCGCTTAGTGTTTGGTATTTTTAACTTACACAAACATCCATTCAAACATCACAAACAATAGCGATCATCAGTATAAACTCAAAGTCATTAACAGATCAACTACTTGCAATTTTACCACTACTACTTATCTAAATAAATTTAAATAAACGATCTCACCCAATGCTATCCCATTTCACCAAACTACTATTCCGGTATCCGTCCGTTAGTGCCTCTAGTTACATCAGCTGTGTTATCTCTATCTTGCGTGGTTCACACTCATTATTAAAATTTTCTACTTTTCCTTTTGTGCTCCTCATTTCTCGATGCGCCCTCACTTCTCCTTCTGGCATGCACCCGCAGTTAAAGAAAATTCCAATAGCTTGCATGCTAATTGCTTCCACCTTTCTTCCTTTCAACTCTCCATGTTTATAATGCACAACCTTAGTTCTTTGCTAACGCAACCATTAGAGTTTACATGCTTTCACATCACCTTCTTTTATGTGAACAATGCATCTCCCTACTTTACTCTCTTGCGACACCTGCCTTTGTGTAAGCGTGAAGGCAAAACAGAAATGGAGTTTTGTGTTGCAACAAAGCAGAACTAGGTACATACAGCTAGGTTTAGGCTAAGTCAGAGGGTAGCTTGGGTATGGAGGTGGTCTGACGTGGCTTTATGAAGAAGAAAAGAGGGAGAAAAGGTGGTGGGGAGCTTTTCGTGCTGATCGATACATGGTGAGCCGACAGGGGATGGCAACGGGTTCTAGGGGAAGGAAATTAGTGGTTTGTATTTTATAGTGGCCAACGGAGGACTTCCGATTGGTGCAGCGCCTTGTGGCGGTGCCAGAGTGTTCAGGGTGGCGGTGGAGATGCATGCAGGTGTGGTTGTGAATGAAGTGGAGGGAAGTCGGGACTGTTTTGAAGGGAACAACTGAGATGAGGAGTAAGATAGATTATGGTAGGTAAACTGTCGGTGTGTGTAGGTGAGTGGAAGCATGATGTTGGTGATGCCAGAGTGGTTATAGGCGGAGTGGGAAGTGGTGGTTCTTGAGTTGCGGTAGAGCGAAAGCTACAAAAGGGAAAAAGGGTGGTGACTGTTTAAATGGGAAAGAAGAGGCTAACGGTTATCGGAGAGGAAGAAGGCTTGCATGCGGATTATGGAAAATCAGTGGATGTACGACGTAATGGCAGCGGACTAAGGGTTGCCAGAGGTGGCAGATAGGGTCGGAATGTGGCGGTGGTGTCTGTCACGAGAGCAGGAACAATGGCGAGAGGCTGAGCTCATTTTAGGAAAGAGGAGACTCAGCGAGGCTTGAATGGAATGGGAGAAACTGGTCGATAAGATGGCAGCCGTCATAATTTTGAAATGGCTTCCAGCTGTCTAAGAGAGAGGGAAGAACAATTTTGGTTCAAAAAAATTAGAGATGGAAAATTATCAGAAGAAAGACGGTAGGAGGAGAACTAGTGCGTGAAGAATAACGAGAGAGAAAAGTGTGTCACGCAAAATCAGTGAGGAGCTCCTTTTATTTCTGCCGTTCTAATTGTTTATTGAATAAAACATTGGATTCTCTGTCCCCACATTGTTCAAAATCATTGGGTTACTATTTCACAAATCTTTGTATTGATGTATATCATATCTTTAGGAAGACTAAAATTTCAAATTTAATAAGTAACATGGAGAGTTTTTTTAAAGAAGAGACACTTGTTAAATTGGTCTAACGTAGAAACAAATATTAGATTTGCTAAATATTGTCTACCGCTTTTCATGATTCACATTTGTGTTCACACCATTCTTTTCCTTCTTTGTTTTGTTAATGTGGTTTAATGTTGAATTTAGTTTGTCAACGGTCAAATTGTTATAAATTCGACCGGTACGTACCTTAAATTAAATTTAAGTGTTAACACAAAATATGCAAATTTATTTCTTTCCATTACCACGCATTCCTTATATAAATATGGGTTAGATTCCTAGTTTGGTTACACTACAAATAATCCAAGATTCATTCTTTTTTTATTATATTAACTGAATTACAATTAATATCGTTTTCCAATAAACTTAAACTTAGTGTATTATTTGAAAAAAAAAATTATTACTTAAATTAACCTTCAATATTAATTTAACATCTTTATTATGATATTTGTATCTACCGTTTTGATTGGAAATGAATTAATCTTAACGATATTTTATTATGCAAATAAATTCTCTGTTATAAATCATACCTTTAATAAGTTGCAAAATCTATTTCAAAATTGATCTTTATTTTTAGCGCCACGTTTCAGACACAAAATTTGTAATAACGTATTATTTGGAAAAATGTTTAATTTGAGCTTATATTTGCAAATGTCCTTCCATGTTAAATGTGAATGGTATGTTCAAAATAAAAGTCCAAATCCTGGTAAGCATACATACGACCAATATTAAATTCATTAAATTACAAAATAAATTTATACAGTAGTAATTCTTGTTTCGAAAAATGTTTGTATGAAATTCAACAAAGAAACTCTAACATTAAAGGTTCAAACTGATTACAAATGTAAATCTTGTCTATTCGACAAACATTTAAAAATTTACAAAAGGGTTTACACAAATATTGTCCAAAAATAGACAAAATCACTATATAAATATTTATTTCATGTTAAATCCAAAATTAATTTATATTTTAACCATTGAAATTTCTAGGTCATTAAAGTCTCCCCCACTTAAAGCTTATCGTCCTCGAAAAGGAGAGCTGTAAAATTTTTCTTAATTAAAATAAATCTCATTTATTAATACCATCGTATAAATAAAGTTTATTAAATCAAAACACTTTACAATTCCTAATAAACTTGATAATTTATCCAAAGATTCATAGTAGGTTAGACCTAAAGCTAATCATACAATTAAACGAGTAAAGCTTTTCATATCCAAACAAACATCAAGCAAAACTTAAATCATCGTATAAAAGCTACATAAGGGAACTTGCTATATAGTGTAAAAGAGAGATATGCTCAAAGTATGGAAAAATCTAAGTAAAAGTAGTTTAGATGATAAAGTTACTTTGTAATAAGTCGTTCTAGCTAAAATAGGTTTAATAAATTTCAAGATAGTTTAAAAGTTAAAATAAAATGGTAGAATATAAGAAATTTAGCAACTTGGTAGAAAATAGACAATATAATAGTAAACTAATATATGTAAAAGGACTTGAAATAATAACCCATAAATATAAATGCAACTAAAATAGTTGGGTGAGATAGTGGATAAATTAGATAAGTTAAATTAAAATGTTATATAAATTACTATATTCAAAACATTTGAAAGCTTCAAAATGGTTCTCCGAACTTAGAATCCCGTTTTTTAATTTCAAATCATTGAAATACTGCATATTTTCTTTTATATAGAAAATTATACTTCACTTAGGGATTTCAAACTAAATTTTCTTTCAAAATCTCAACATTCTATAATGAATTCAAATCAATTATACATTACTAGTTCGAGAAGTTTTCCCACATGACGGGCTACTGAGTACAACCCATCGTACATAATTCAATCACTCCTCGGTTTAATCACGGGTACCCGAACAAATCAAAATCATTTCATATCCCAAAGTCGTAAATCATTTCGCAATCCATTACTTACAAATACTTTAACCATAATTTCGTTGTTTCCAAAAATTTCAGAATATTGGGATTCAAGTCATTGAAATTTTCTTTTTGTTTATAAACCACTTTATATCAAATTCGATCAATAAACGAGAAATCAGATTTAATCAGTTGAAAACAAAAATTTAAATTTTCAAACATACCACTTAGGTTCTCATATTCCCGAAATCAATGATCTTATTCAACCTTTCAAATTATTTCAAATGTTTTAAGATTTCTAAATAGATTTCATATAAGAATTCCCAAAGCTTCAATCAACGTCGTAGAGATTATTTATAATTCATACAGTCGAACACCTTTCCTTTCCAAACGTTATTTTCAAAAGAGTTCAAGACAATCCTTTAATCTTTTACCCAATCCATATAGGATTTATATTCATCCTCATTTTACATATCAAATCTTGTTTGGAAAATCTTCATTATTCAACAGGTTGGAAAAGTCACTCAAAACATCTTTATTCAAAAATACCATCATGCTTTCTCTACTCTACTCTGATTCTCCTTTAAAAAATTTGTTCTAAAATGTTAATTTTAAATTATTAGAGATTAATTTAAAAATCCAAAGCCAAACCTTCAAGATCAAGGTTTGAAAACCCAATTTTCCTTGCATAAATTGAATCTTATATTCCTACCATTTCCAATGCAAAGCTTATGTGGTGAAGTTCTGTTAACATAAGGTTTTAGACAAATCAAAATTTACTATTTCGAATCAGATCTTGGTTTCATTCAACACGTGGCACAACGAGTTATATATACATAGAGCAAGTCAAATCCCATGTGTTCAAGTCAAGTAGGGATACATAAATAAAAGTTCAATACCGAACGAGCAACAAAAGTATGATGGTTCGAAACAAAATACTTAGCCAAGTTCATAAGACAAATGGGTATGAAAGGTTCGAATTTAAAAGATGGAGCTAACTAGGCTAAGATAGGAAAGTCGAGTGCACTAAGGATACGATTATAGGTAGTTCAATTAGGGGTAAATTTTACTTTAACATTTCGTTTTCCTTTGCGTTATAAGCAATTACTCGTTAAATAATTTCCATTCCACTCATACAGTTTCAATAGGGGAAAAGAAGTTTTTCCCTTGCTCAGATGTTTATTACACTTTGATTAATACCTTTCTGAAATATGGTGATATTCACAACATATCCTAAATATGATTTCTTAATAAATTATCTTACTTACGTGCAGTTCAAAATTTTACTTTCCAATTCTTTAGGTGAGATTTATTTCTAAAATACAACTAAATAGTTTGATCACTTCCCGTTAATTTATCAAACAGTTTATTAAAATTTATCCAAACTCTTATCTAAAGTATTTCTCGATGATTCAATCAGAATCATATAGTCATCTCACTTTCAAAACTCAAAAATAAGTACCAATGATGTCCGGATCATCAAAAGAATTATCCTATAGTGACTAGAGTGTGATTCTATGATGACCCCAAACTCCCATGACCAAAAGCAAGGATAATCATTGGAATAAAACACATTCATCACCACAACAGATTACAGAATTAGCATAACACATTAAATCATAGAATAATACTCATCATCATAGCAGCGGATTCATAAATGTCATCAACATTAGAGTTGCATAGACACAAGATACTACTTAGTACATAAAGGTTCCCACAAATAGAAAATAAGTCTAGAACATCCTCAAATACAATATAGATAAAGTGGTGCCTAAATGTCCCAAAATATAGATAAAAGATAAAGATAGTCCTCGTCTTCTGCCAGACAAGCACAGCATGCTGCGGTGCATATCCAAAATAAGCTTGTTACCTGTTTACTTGGTTACCGGTGTAAAAATATGGGCACCCGAGTTTGCAAGTGAAAACAAACTACGAGTCAGTCATGGGACTGGTATGAGAAATCTTACTTAACTTATCTAACAATAAGGCTAATCACAGGACCACGCCGCTAACGCGGAACGGGTTTACTCCATTGGATTGCTAGTGCATAAAATAAGTAAATCTTTTAACAACGCAATGCTTTTTGGAAAAGTGAAACTATTATAAGACTCAAGTCCCATCACACAATGCAACGCAAACTAGAGGATAGAGTTTTACCTTATAATGGTTAAACATGATTGATACGTATAAAACTTGATATTATTATTAGTGTCTAGTCAGTTTAAACATTTTCAAAGTAAATGTACTAATCCTAGACGGCAAAGCTACCATATACTATGTCGCCATATATAGGTTTACAATCAAATCCGTAATGTCATATTGGAAATTGGGTTTCCATCATGAGTCAAGGCTAGGGATGATCTCCTTACCGATTCGAGACACTCTAGCAAATGTCTCAGGGCTCGGACGCTGGCGAACCCTTGGATCCTGTAGGGTCGGTCCACAAATACTTTAGTGGATTGGCAATTCCTGAACACACGTTTCCCATTCTTATCGGACCTATCACTTAGCCAGTAGCTACCAATATATCGAGGCCTCGCAAACTATCATCCACATAAGTAAAAATGTCTGGGCTTCATACCATGGCACCACTTCTAGGTAGAAAGAAAGGTCGTGCACTCCCTGCGTTCCCTTATCCCGTTTCTGACTCTTACCGAGGTGTGAGGCTCGCGAAGTTATGCTATACACAAAGCTATGCTAATTAAAGCTATGCTTTAATTGTCAACCACAAGACTCTACTTTTCAACAAAAGCCTTGATCATTTGCATCTTAGCATGCTACATTGACAATTCACGCCAGGTAACTGATGTCTATCAATATATAGCCTCTAAGCTCGTACGTCTTAGAGAAGGGTGTTGAGCAAGAGAATAGATACTCCGCCACCAAACAGATATATATTTAATAGAAATCAATTAACACAGAACGAAATCCAATGTCAGACACGCATCCATTTACAAGTCTTTTCTGGGTCTGAACAAAACCAAAGACACCTTATTCCCCGTCCCGTATGTCCAATACGAAAGAGAGGTTCTCGCACATCCGGACAATCAACAATTACATTTGGACAACTTCCACTTTAACCCTTTCCTAGGAATAAACAAATCCAGGGCACCAGTAGTCGTCCATTTGATGTGAAGATCGCCGGTCATCAACCATATTCTTCAATGTCTTTGACTTTAAATCGTCGTGTATTTATTTGAAATGAGATTGAACTCGATCTTTTCAATTAATTCTCGAATATATGTAATTTAAATGTAATGACCTGTGACGGCAAAGAATTTCGCTCGGTCCGAACCAGTCGCTAAACCGACCCAGACCGTTCGAAACGCCCTATCGTTGAGAACGCGACAAAATAGAACGCATATAAAAGAACATTTCAATGTATATTACAACAATGCATCAGAATACAAGAACATACAGAGTATAAACAAATAAATATTACACAGAAATATCAGAGATTTAAATTACATTTAAATACATAGCAGCGGAAAATAATACAATACACAACTAGAAGTAGATATACGGATACAAAGCTTTCCGGATATCGTTCCAGCTGTAAACCAGGATCCTGTGAATGTAAATCTGCAAAACCAAAACTACTAGCTGCCCGTGTCAAAATAAGGGCACCCAGAGTTTAGGTTAAAACAATAAACTCCAGGTCAGTCATGTGACTGGTGTGAGAACTAAAACAGTTATTATTCTTTATTTTTAAAGCTAGGTAAATCAAGGGACCACGCCGTATGACACGGAACGGGTTTCCTCCCAAGAATACCAGTGCATAAAACAAACAGCGCAATGCTAAATAAAGAAAAATGAAGCTGTTATAAGACCCAGGTCCTATCACACAATGCAACGCAGCCGAGGATAGGGTTTTCCCTTATAACAGCCAAAGAATGCTTGATACGTTTAAAACAAATCGTTTGATACTATTATAAGTGCATAGTGTATAAAACAACTTCAAATCATAAGTATCAATCATAGGCGGCATGAGCGTCCCATGCCACTATGTCGCCATATATAGGTTTACAAATAAAACCGCAAAGTCACGTATTTGGAAATTGGGTTTCCATCTATGAACCGAGGCAAAAGATAGTCCTCAACCGATTCGAGACGCTCTAGCCCGTGTCTCAGGCAAGCGCGCAGGCAAGCCTTGGATCCTCAGGGCCGGTCCACCGATGTGGATTATTATGCCTGAACACTACGTCTCCCCACCCTATGGGGTGTAAGTCTGGTCCGTCAGCCGACCAGAATGCATTCGGTCGAAACCGATATAACCGAGGCGCCTCGCAACAGCAACAACCACATAAGTCAAACTCGTCAGGGCGTGTAAAACCACTGACGCCACTTCTAGCTAGAAAGAAACGCATGCCCTCCCTGACGTCCTCTCCCGTTTTTGGTTCATACCGGGTGTGAAGCTCGCGAATCAAACGTTACACAAAGCTATGCCACAAAGGCCGAGCTTTGATCATCAACCTCAAGACTTTGCTTTTCAACAAAAGCCTCGATCAATTGCCACTTAGGCATGCCACACAGGCAATTCACTCCATGCGTTTGATATCCATCAATATATAACCCCTGAGCTCGTACGTCTCAGAGAAGGGCGTTAAGAAAGAGAATAAATTCTCCGCCGCCAAACAGATATATATTTAATAGAAATCAACCACACAGACTAAAATCCAATGTCAGACACACAGTCCATTTACAAGTCCGTTCTGGGGCTGAACGAAACCGGGGGCACCTAGTACCCCGCATATCCATCGATCTCCAAGTACGTCTGGACGATCACTAACTGTTTCCATCTTCTTGGGTGTACAGCCCAATCAAGATCATCAGTAATTACCCAAACGACGTGAAGACCTCCGGTCTTCGACCATCGTCTTCATCTTCGACTTATCGTCGTATCAGTTATTCAGAATGGGATAAACCCGGTCTTTCCGAATAACTCGCGTATAATTTAAATAAGTGTTACACAAACACAACATACGCCTCATTCCAATTCATCAGTCACTAACCGTAAATTAATCAAGAGAATAATTCCCCAAATATTAACCCCGAAGGCCGAAACCAACATCAGATCAATATCCAGGAAACCATTCTGCTTAGCTAACCGACAGTTAGTTTCTAATTTCACATTCATAGGGAAAGGTTCCCATTAATTTTATCAAAGATAAATTCTTGAATTTATTCTTTAATCTACTTTCGAATATCAATTCAACTAGCCGGGATTAACGAAACTTACCGAAGTAATCATTTGTTTTAATTTCCCAATCCCAACCTATTCATCCCATGAAGTAAAACTGGTAATACTTCATATCTAACACCCCAGTGTTATCGGTAAATTCAATTACCATTTCACGTTCAAATCTAATTAAAGATTTAACTATCGCCTGGAGCAAAACTGGTGATACTCCATTCTCGATTATCTCAATCTAATTAAAGATTCATTAAAACTCCACTTAGTTTTAATCGTTAACTGGGTTAAAGAATCAGTGTCATTTAAAACACGGCTCACGATAAACCCAAAATCCCATTCATTAATTATCGGGTTAAAGAACGAGTGTTATTTAAAACACTGTCCACGATAAACCCAAAAATCAATATCGATTCAATTCCAATTAAATGTTATTTAATTGGTACTCTTCATTAAATCTAAATAAAAAGATTTAATCTTTTCTCAACTGGGTTCAAGAACAGTGTTAGTGAAGACACCATTCACGACAAACCCAAATCACATTTGATATTCAATACAAGGCTCTGAATAGAAAATATATCGGCTTATATTCAATATCGAATTCTACGACTAACAAATGCCGTATTGGAAATAACGATATAAATATATTTCTTTCAAATTTCCATAACAACACCTGTATAATCACGAATTCCAACATCGAAATATTCCAAAGACAATTTCGATTCAAATTCACTCCAATGCAATCATTGGAAATTCTGGTTATTTTTAAAACCCTTTTCAAATTCAATTTATTTACTTAAAAATAAATAGAATTATATTTCTAGTTCAAAACTAGTTCATTTCGATAAAAATCTATTTTTATCTTTTCAAACATGAAGTTTTTCATCCCAAATCTTCACAAATCATTTCTTATGATTTTACACAAATTATTACTATTTTTAATAATTTTATCAAGGCCCGTACAGTCGATTTCCATCAATGGCCATCGAACTGCACTTACAGCGACCTTTTTCAAATTTGATTTGGACATAATTCCAAATCCAACCGTTAGATTTCAAATTTCTAACATTCGCTAGAAAGCTCTTTTCGATACGAACCCAACGGTTCCGGTTTTAGGAGAATCCGACGGTCGGATCTCCCGTAATGTCCGTTTGAAATAAATGGTCGAAATTCACGAACTGCCGTGGCGCGGCGCGTTCTATTCAGGCCATTATATTATATATATAATATATATAATATATACTTCGTCGATTTCTATTTAAAACGAATTATATAAATAGTTTTAAAATTCGTTTCAAAATCTATTTCAACTTCCATTTCAATTCAAAGCAAAATTGAATTCTTCTTTATAAATTCGTTTTAAAATTCATTTCTATTCAATTCAAATTTCAATTTAATTTGAATTCATTTCAATTCGCTTTCAATTCAATTTGAATTCGTTTTCAATTCATTTCGAAATCGTTTTCAATTCAATTCATTTCGAAATCGTTTTCAATTCATTTCATTTCGAAATCGTTTTCAATTCATTTCATTTCGAAATCGTTTTCAATTCATTTCATTTCGAAATCGTTTTCAATTCATTTCATTTCGAAATCGTTTTCAATTCATTTCATTTCGAAATCGTTTTCAATTCATTTCATTTCGAAATCGTTTTCAATTCATTTCATTTCGAAATGAATAAAATCGATATAAATATCGTTCACGTCAAAATGGCGTTAATCTAATCAACACGGCTTCATAAATTTCTATTTTCAAAATAGTTGTTATTATCAAAATATTTCGTTCAACACATGACCAATCTCAATGAATGAGTACTGTCAACACATGAACTTTTATTATATATTACAAAGATGTAAATCTTATTACTAAAATATTTTGTTCAACACATGACCAATCTCAATGAATGAGTACTGTCAACACATGAACTTTTATTTTATAATATTCTTTATTTTTCAAATTGGAATGAGACCCAATCAATTACCATATAAGGTTAATTATATGGATTTTCATACAACACATGTGTATCATAGCATTGAAAAATAATCAACCATCAACCAAAGTGCACTACACGGTATAAGCATCAAATATAGATATCTAACGCTTAAAACAGCCTGTTAATCAACCGATCGACATATTTAATAAATCAGGATGAGTGAACTTCATATTTCATCCCAACACCCGTGTGGGGTTTCAAACAATCAAACACATATTTTGTTTGTGCTGTTGGGCGATGTGTGAAATTTATCGACCCAATCAATGTCCTTCAAATAGGTGTACATAAACAAACCGTCTGGTTTGTAAATGGATATTTATTTTATTTACTTTCACTATATTCATATTCACGTTAAAAATTATATTTTTAACGATAAAACATTTTATTCCAACATATGAATTTCTATTATTCATTTGCACAAATAAAATGATATTTTTATTTTCTAACATATTTTAGAAAATTTCGGCGGCATAACGGCACGATACTAGAAACGGGACAAGGCCTAGCCTTATCCCCGGTCTAGTGAAGGCCCACGCCATTCACACATCAATCAAATCATTCAATTTCACTCAAACAATTCAATTCAATCACATAATCAAACTAATCTATGCAACCAAACAAACAAGTCCATGGTTTGTGGACGATTGTGTCGGGTGCTACTAAGCACCGTCTGCATCCTAGTATATATATATATAACTAGAAAATAAATTGAAGAGTGAGAAATTCTCACATATAGCTATCCTAGCTCCACGGCTCTTCATTTGCAGAAGTCTTCGTCGCTCCCGCCTTTTTTCACTTTCTTTGCCCGTATCCACTATATATATAAAAATCACACATTTTTATATTTCGATATTCATATTTTTATTTCGAAGTTCAATAGATAAAAATCATATTTTTATTTCAAAGTTCAATAGATAAAAATCATATTTTTATTTCAAAGTTCAATAGATAAAAATCATATTTTTATTTCAAAGTTCAATAGATAAAAATCATATTTTTATTTCAAAGTTCAATAGATAAAAATCATATTTTTATTTCAAAGTTCAATAGATAAAAATCATATTTTTATTTCAAAGTTCAATAGATAAAAATCATATTTTTATTTCAAAGTTCAATAGATAAAAATCATATTTTACTTCTTTTCTAAAGTTCAATAGATAAAAATCATATTTTTATTTCAAAGTTCAATAGATAAAAATCATATTTTTATTTCAAAGTTCAATAGATAAAAATCGCATTTTTATTTCGAAGTTCCATATATAAAAATCCTATTTTTCTATGGAAGTTCAATATATAAAAATTCTATTTTTCTACCGAAGTTCAATATATAAAAATTCTATTTTTCTATCGAAGTTCAATATATAAAAATTCTATTTTTCTATCGAAGTTCAATATATAAAAATTCTATTTTTCTTTACTTTAGAAATCAAGTCTTTTCCTATGAACTAGAAGTCAATTTTTTTCTATAAGTTTTTATTAGCAAATCATATATTTTCCGATTCAAAAATTTGTTCTTTTCTATTTCAAAAATCCGGTCTTTTACTTGTTTAAAAATCTAAAATATATTTTCTTTCAAAACAATGTATGTATTTGTTTTCAAATGAAAGAGGTTTCTATTTTTCTATAACAATGCTATTTTTCTACAACAATGCTATTTTTCTTTTCAAACCAATTCTATTTTATTTTTAACAAAACTATTTGTATTTTTTTATATATATATTTTTAAACCGATGCAATTTCATTCTAAAAATCATATTTTTATAAAATAAAGCTATATATATCTTAAAACAATGATTTTTATATTTTAAAAACAATGGTATTTTTATATTTACAATAACAGTCTTTTCATTTTTAAAACAACGCCCTTTTATTTTATTTTTTAAAACAACGCCCTTTTTACTTTTACTTTTAATCACAATGTTATATTTAATCTATAAAAACTGATTTCTTAATAATGTTATATATGTAAATTTCCTTTTTATCCAATGTTACATATTTTAAAAACTGAAATTTAAACAAAGTTTATTATATTGAAAAACAGAAATTATCACCATGTTTATAACACTAATTATTGAAGAAAATTACAGGCGTTACCTTCTTCTTCTTCGCATACCAGGTTTCAGATCGAACCCCATAACCGCCGATTTAGGGTTTTGAAAACGCGCCGCCACGCTCGACGTTGACCAGATCGGGACCCACCACCGGCTTCCCTTTCGAGTGACGCCCCTCCACCGCTGGCGATGGCCAGCTCGCACCAATGATGGCGCCGGAATCTGCCGTTGAACGGCGTGCCTTCCCATCGAGAATCCCACCCCAAAACTCCTCAATAACTGCTCAATCTACTATGGATTTATAGAGCTCAGCACGCACTAAAACTTTTCTTTGGAAGCACTGATTTTTAATTGTTGGGTTGGAAGAATTTTGAGCTCTAAGTTCTGAGCTTTTTTTTTTCTTTCCCGCCTTCGGTTAAAGAACGACGGCTGAGAGAGGGATTGTTGACTAGGGTTTGACTGTGGCCCTTTATTGAAAATTATTTTATTATTTTAATCAAGTTTAATGCCAAAACCGCAAACAAACACCAAATGAATCCCAACGACTGTCGCCCCTAGCTAATTACCCCCATTCCGAACACAATGGGATATGTTTCGCAAGCTGATATGATCATTTGAATTAGTTTCCGCTGAATTTACATTTAAATCACTATATTGAATTTTAAACGTACATTTCAATTTACCGGGGTCACATACTAACTAGAAAAATTCCCGAAAAATATTTTCTAGCTTCGTATTGACGATACGGTCCTAACAAAACTAGTTTCGCCGAATTCTGAGACCGTTTGAAAAATGGCCAATTTCCAGTCGATTAAAATCAACTGAAACCGGTCAAATGCGTTTTCTCTTGCCACGCTCACATATTGATTCGAAAAATTATGAAATTTGGAATCTAGCAATAACTTTACATCACGGACCCAACAAAAGTGGTTTCGTCGAAATCCGAGGTCATTTGCAAAATGTCCATTTTTAAGGGCCTGAATTCCATAGCGACTATTCAGAATTTTCAACTGGACATATCTTTTGATTCCCGCTATGAAATCTCAATTGGTCGGATTCGATAGAAATATATTATCAATTAGATCCTATCATTTTTGGTTTCACTAAAATCCGGATCGTTTTGCACCCGGTACATTCAATTGAAGTTTGAAATCGAATTATCGAACTACCGCGCCATTTTCAATTCCTTTTATAATTATATATATAAATATTTATATTCTAACGACGACGCGTATAATATATACGTTCGAATTATATTCAAAATAAATTTCTCGTCTATATTATTTAAAATAATTCATTTTAGATAATCAAAATTCGATAAAATCGCCAAATTAAAAATTTTAAACTGGCCCAGATTTTCGGGTTGTTACAATCTCCCCCACTTAAAACTTTTCGTCCCCGAAAAGGAACAAAGTCGAAAGTGGTTTGATTAATCAACTCTACGCTCGATCAGGCTTCCATTCTCTAACTTTTCAGTTTCTGAGAATTTCCAAAAATTTCAAAAATTTGGCTAACACCCTAAATTTTCGAAAAATTTCGCCATAACCTCCCCTGCACCGGGAGCATCGGGGAATTTCAAATAGCTTCCCCGGTCCTTCAGATCTCAAAAAGAAAAAGAAAAAGCCAAGCGGCTAGCCAATAGGCTCACAAAATCATCATCACCCAAACAAAACAGTAAATTATGTAGTAAACATGTACCTATTTGTCGGGCAAACAAATTTTATTCTCTGCTCTAGCCTCCTTGCTATGACCTGTTCAATGATATATATGTATATGCAAGCAAATGCAACCAATTTTCAATATAAGTCAATATGTGATTCAATTAGGCTAATTGGTTAAAAATTATCAAACAATTTAACAAACAACACAAACATCAATCAATTAGTGAATTTAACGTTTCAAATTCATAATTTGATATATATATAAAAATCACGTTTTTGATGCCAAATCACAACAATGAATTCTAGCTATATATAAGTTTTGGGTTCTCACACCAGCCTAATGGAAATATATAGAAAATCACACCTTCGAGACACGAACATAAATACTGATGATGTCATGACAATCATCAGTACCATCTTCGGGCGACTAGAGTGTGATGCTATATCTATCCAATATATTAAAATTTCGAATACACGCGGATCAGACGTATACGCAAAATCTATATATACTGGATTGTCCACATCAATATAAATAGAAAATCAAATACGAATAATTGATTTAAATTTTCAAAACAAAAGTTTGTTTTCATTTTAAAAATATACTCTTCACACTCGTTCTAGGATACTACTGATCCCATCTCTAACGAGTCATTCTCATTGGATATTACTAACCCAATATCTGATGAATTCTTTCGTATGTTTCTAATGTGTCTTGTTCTCTAGCTTTGTAAACCAAAGCTCTGATACCAACTGTGACGGCAAAGAATTTCGCTCGGTCCGAACCAGTCGCTAAACCGACCCAGACCGTTCGAAACGCCCTATCGTTGAGAACGCGACAAAATAGAATGCATATAAAAGAACATTTCAATGTATATTACAACAATGCATCAGAATACAAGAACATACAGAGTATAAACAAATAAATATTACACAGAAATATCAGAGATTTAAATTACATTTAAATACATAGCAGCGGAAAATAATACAATACACAACTAGAAGTAGATATACGGATACAAAGCTTTCCGGATATCGTTCCAGCTGTAAACCAGGATCCTGTGAATGTAAATCTGCAAAACCAAAACTACTAGCTGCCCGTGTCAAAATAAGGGCACCCAGAGTTTAGGTTAAAACAATAAACTCCAGGTCAGTCATGTGACTGGTGTGAGAACTAAAACAGTTATTATTCTTTATTTTTAAAGCTAGGTAAATCAAGGGACCACGCCGTATGACACGGAACGGGTTTCCTCCCAAGAATACCAGTGCATAAAACAAACAGCGCAATGCTAAATAAAGAAAAATGAAGCTGTTATAAGACCCAGGTCCTATCACACAATGCAACGCAGCCGAGGATAGGGTTTTCCCTTATAACAGCCAAAGAATGCTTGATACGTTTAAAACAAATCGTTTGATACTATTATAAGTGCATAGTGTATAAAACAACTTCAAATCATAAGTATCAATCATAGGCGGCATGAGCGTCCCATGCCACTATGTCGCCATATATAGGTTTACAAATAAAACCGCAAAGTCACGTATTTGGAAATTGGGTTTCCATCTATGAACCGAGGCAAAAGATAGTCCTCAACCGATTCGAGACGCTCTAGCCCGTGTCTCAGGCAAGCGCGCAGGCAAGCCTTGGATCCTCAGGGCCGGTCCACCAATGTGGATTATTATGCCTGAACACTACGTCTCCCCACCCTATGGGGTGTAAGTCTGGTCCGTCAGCCGACCAGAATGCATTCGGTCGAAACCGATATAACCGAGGCGCCTCGCAACAGCAACAACCACATAAGTCAAACTCGTCAGGGCATGTAAAACCACTGACGCCACTTCTAGCTAGAAAGAAACGCATGCCCTCCCTGACGTCCTCTCCCGTTTTTGGTTCATACCGGGTGTGAAGCTCGCGAATCAAACGTTACACAAAGCTATGCCACAAAGGCCGAGCTTTGATCATCAACCTCAAGACTTTGCTTTTCAACAAAAGCCTCGATCAATTGCCACTTAGGCATGCCACACAGGCAATTCACTCCATGCGTTTGATATCCATCAATATATAACCCCTGAGCTCGTACGTCTCAGAGAAGGGCGTTAAGCAAGAGAATAAATTCTCCGCCGCCAAACAGATATATATTTAATAGAAATCAACCACACAGACTAAAATCCAATGTCAGACACACAGTCCATTTACAAGTCCGTTCTGGGGCTGAACGAAACCGGGGGCACCTAGTACCCCGCATATCCATCGATCTCCAAGTACGTCTGGACGATCACTAACTGTTTCCATCTTCTTGGGTGTACAGCCCAATCAAGATCATCAGTAATTACCCAAACGACGTGAAGACCTCCGGTCTTCGACCATCGTCTTCATCTTCGACTTATCGTCGTATCAGTTATTCAGAATGGGATAAACCCGGTCTTTCCGAATAACTCGCGTATAATTTAAATAAGTGTTACACAAACACAACATACGCCTCATTCCAATTCATCAGTCACTAACCGTAAATTAATCAAGAGAATAATTCCCCAAATATTAACCCCGAAGGCCGAAACCAACATCAGATCAATATCCAGGAAACCATTCTGCTTAGCTAACCGACAGTTAGTTTCTAATTTCACATTCATAGGGAAAGGTTCCCATTAATTTTATCAAAGATAAATTCTTGAATTTATTCTTTAATCTACTTTCGAATATCAATTCAACTAGCCGGGATTAACGAAACTTACCGAAGTAATCATTTGTTTTAATTTCCCAATCCCAACCTATTCATCCCATGAAGTAAAACTGGTAATACTTCATATCTAACACCCCAGTGTTATCGGTAAATTCAATTACCATTTCACGTTCAAATCTAATTAAAGATTTAACTATCGCCTGGAGCAAAACTGGTGATACTCCATTCTCGATTATCTCAATCTAATTAAAGATTCATTAAAACTCCACTTAGTTTTAATCGTTAACTGGGTTAAAGAATCAGTGTCATTTAAAACACGGCTCACGATAAACCCAAAATCCCATTCATTAATTATCGGGTTAAAGAACGAGTGTTATTTAAAACACTGTCCACGATAAACCCAAAAATCAATATCGATTCAATTCCAATTAAATGTTATTTAATTGGTACTCTTCATTAAATCTAAATAAAAAGATTTAATCTTTTCTCAACTGGGTTCAAGAACAGTGTTAGTGAAGACACCATTCACGACAAACCCAAATCACATTTGATATTCAATACAAGGCTCTGAATAGAAAATATATCGGCTTATATTCAATATCGAATTCTACGACTAATAAATGCCGTATTGGAAATAACGATATAAATATATATCTTTCAAATTTCCATAACAACACCTGTATAATCACGAATTCCAACATCGAAATATTCCAAAGACAATTTCGATTCAAATCCACTCCAATGCAATCATTGGAAATTCTGGTTATTTTTAAAACCCTTTTCAAATTCAATTTATTTACTTAAAAATAAATAGAATTATATTTCTAGTTCAAAACTAGTTCATTTCGATAAAAATCTATTTTTATCTTTTCAAACATGAAGTTTTTCATCCCAAATCTTCACAAATCATTTCTTATGATTTTACACAAATTATTACTATTTTTAATAATTTTATCAAGGCCCGTACAGTCGATTTCCATCAATGGCCATCGAACTGCACTTACAGCGACCTTTTTCAAATTTGATTTGGACATAATTCCAAATCCAACCGTTAGATTTCAAATTTCTAACATTCGCTAGAAAGCTCTTTTCGATACGAACCCAACGGTTCCGGTTTTAGGAGAATCCGACGGTCGGATCTCCCGTAATGTCCGTTTGAAATAAATGGTCGAAATTCACGAACTGCCGCGGCGCGGCGCGTTCTATTCAGGCCATTATATTATATATATAATATATATAATATATACTTCGTCGATTTCTATTTAAAACGAATTATATAAATAGTTTTAAAATTCGTTTCAAAATCTATTTCAACTTCCATTTCAATTCAAAGCAAAATTGAATTCTTCTTTATAAATTCGTTTTAAAATTCATTTCTATTCAATTCAAATTTCAATTTAATTTGAATTCATTTCAATTCGCTTTCAATTCAATTTGAATTCGTTTTCAATTCATTTCGAAATCATTTTCAATTCAATTCATTTCGAAATCGTTTTCAATTCATTTCATTTCGAAATCGTTTTCAATTCATTTCATTTCGAAATCGTTTTCAATTCATTTCATTTCGAAATCGTTTTCAATTCATTTCATTTCGAAATCGTTTTCAATTCATTTCATTTCGAAATCGTTTTCAATTCATTTCATTTCGAAATCGTTTTCAATTCATTTCATTTCGAAATCGTTTTCAATTCATTTCATTTCGAAATGAATAAAATCGATATAAATATCGTTCACGTCAAAATGGCGTTAATCTAATCAACACGGCTTCATAAATTTCTATTTTCAAAATAGTTGTTATTATCAAAATATTTCGTTCAACACATGACCAATCTCAATGAATGAGTACTGTCAACACATGAACTTTTATTATATATTACAAAGATGTAAATCTTATTACTAAAATATTTTGTTCAACACATGACCAATCTCAATGAATGAGTACTGTCAACACATGAACTTTTATTTTATAATATTCTTTATTTTTCAAATTGGAATGAGACCCAATCAATTACCATATAAGGTTAATTATATGGATTTTCATACAACACATGTGTATCATAGCATTGAAAAATAATCAACCATCAACCAAAGTGCACTACACTGTATAAGCATCAAATATAGATATCTAACGCTTAAAACAGCCTGTCAATCAACCGATCGACATATTTAATAAATCAGGATGAGTGAACTTCATATTTCATCCCAACACCCGTGTGGGGTTTCAAACAATCAAACACATATTTTGTTTGTGCTGTTGGGCGATGTGTAAAATTTATCGACCCAATCAATGTCCTTCAAATAGGTGTACATAAACAAACCGTCTGGTTTGTAAATGGATATTTATTTTATTTACTTTCACTATATTCATATTCACGTTAAAAATTATATTTTTAACGATAAAACATTTTATTCCAACATATGAATTTCTATTATTCATTTGCACAAATAAAATGATATTTTTATTTTCTAACATATTTTAGAAAATTTCGGCGGCATAACGGCACGATACTAGAAACGGGACAAGGCCTAGCCTTATCCCCGGTCTAGTGAAGGCCCACGCCATTCACACATCAATCAAATCATTCAATTTCACTCAAACAATTCAATTCAATCACATAATCAAACTAATCTATGCAACCAAACAAACAAGTCCATGGTTTGTGGACGATTGTGTCGGGTGCTACTAAGCACCGTCTGCATCCTAGTATATATATATATAACTAGAAAATAAATTGAAGAGTGAGAAATTCTCACATATAGCTATCCTAGCTCCACGGCTCTTCATTTGCAGAAGTCTTCGTCGCTCCCGCCTTTTTTCACTTTCTTTGCCCGTATCCACTATATATATAAAAATCACACATTTTTATATTTCGATATTCATATTTTTATTTCGAAGTTCAATAGATAAAAATCATATTTTTATTTCAAAGTTCAATAGATAAAAATCATATTTTTATTTCAAAGTTCAATAGATAAAAATCATATTTTTATTTCAAAGTTCAATAGATAAAAATCATATTTTTATTTCAAAGTTCAATAGATAAAAATCATATTTTTATTTCAAAGTTCAATAGATAAAAATCATATTTTTATTTCAAAGTTCAATAGATAAAAATCATATTTTACTTCTTTTCTAAAGTTCAATAGATAAAAATCATATTTTTATTTCAAAGTTCAATAGATAAAAATCGCATTTTTATTTCGAAGTTCCATATATAAAAATCCTATTTTTCTATGGAAGTTCAATATATAAAAATTCTATTTTTCTACCGAAGTTCAATATATAAAAATTCTATTTTTCTATCGAAGTTCAATATATAAAAATTCTATTTTTCTATCGAAGTTCAATATATAAAAATTCTATTTTTCTTTACTTTAGAAATCAAGTCTTTTCCTATGAACTAGAAGTCAATTTTTTTCTATAAGTTTTTATTAGCAAATCATATATTTTCCGATTCAAAAATTTGTTCTTTTCTATTTCAAAAATCCGGTCTTTTACTTGTTTAAAAATCTAAAATATATTTTCTTTCAAAACAATGTATGTATTTGTTTTCAAATGAAAGAGGTTTCTATTTTTCTATAACAATGCTATTTTTCTACAACAATGCTATTTTTCTTTTCAAACCAATTCTATTTTATTTTTAACAAAACTATTTGTATTTTTTTATATATATATTTTTAAACCGATGCAATTTCATTCTAAAAATCATATTTTAATAAAATAAAGCTATATATATCTTAAAACAATGATTTTTATATTTTAAAAACAATGGTATTTTTATATTTACAATAACAGTCTTTTCATTTTTAAAACAACGCCCTTTTATTTTATTTTTTAAAACAACGCCCTTTTTACTTTTACTTTTAATCACAATGTTATATTTAATCTATAAAAACTGATTTCTTAATAATGTTATATATGTAAATTTCCTTTTTATCCAATGTTACATATTTTAAAAACTGAAATTTAAACAAAGTTTATTATATTGAAAAACAGAAATTATCACCATGTTTATAACACTAATTATTGAAGAAAATTACAGGCGTTACCTTCTTCTTCTTCGCATACCAGGTTTCAGATCGAACCCCATAACCGCCGATTTAGGGTTTTGAAAACGCGCCGCCACGCTCGACGTTGACCAGATCGGGACCCACCACCGGCTTCCCTTTCGAGTGACGCCCCTCCACCGCTGGCGATGGCCAGCTCGCACCAATGATGGCGCCGGAATCTGCCGTTGAACGGCGTGCCTTCCCATCGAGAATCCCACCCCAAAACTCCTCAATAACTGCTCAATCTACTATGGATTTATAGAGCTCAGCACGCACTAAAACTTTTCTTTGGAAGCACTGATTTTTAATTGTTGGGTTGGAAGAATTTTGAGCTCTAAGTTCTGAGCTTTTTTTTTTCTTTCCCGCCTTCGGTTAAAGAACGACGGCTGAGAGAGGGATTGTTGACTAGGGTTTGACTGTGGCCCTTTATTGAAAATTATTTTATTATTTTAATCAAGTTTAATGCCAAAACCGCAAACAAACACCAAATGAATCCCAACGACTGTCGCCCCTAGCTAATTACCCCCATTCCGAACACAATGGGATATGTTTCGCAAGCTGATATGATCGTTTGAATTAGTTTCCGCTGAATTTACATTTAAATCACTATATTGAATTTTAAACGTACATTTCAATTTACCGGGGTCACATACTAACTAGAAAAATTCCCGAAAAATATTTTCTAGCTTCGTATTGACGATACGGTCCTAACAAAACTAGTTTCGCCGAATTCTGAGACCGTTTGAAAAATGGCCAATTTCCAGTCGATTAAAATCAACTGAAACCGGTCAAATGCGTTTTCTCTTGCCACGCTCACATATTGATTCGAAAAATTATGAAATTTGGAATCTAGCAATAACTTGACATCACGGACCCAACAAAAGTGGTTTCGTCGAAATCCGAGGTCGTTTGCAAAATGTCCATTTTTAAGGGCCTGAATTCCATAGCGACTATTCAGAATTTTCAACTGGACATATCTTTTGATTCCCGCTATGAAATCTCAATTGGTCGGATTCGATAGAAATATATTATCAATTAGATCCTATCATTTTTGGTTTCACTAAAATCCGGATTGTTTTGCACCCGGTACATTCAATTGAAGTTTGAAATCGAATTATCGAACTACCGCGCCATTTTCAATTCCTTTTATAATTATATATATAAATATTTATATTCTAACGACGACGCGTATAATATATACGTTCAAATTATATTCAAAATAAATTTCTCGTCTATATTATTTAAAATAATTCATTTTAGATAATCAAAATTCGATAAAATCGCCAAAATAAAAATTTTAAACTGGCCCAGATTTTCGGGTTGTTACATGACCCGCATTCGCAGAGGGTATTATAATTAATTTATTAATTATATGAATAGTGATATCATGAATTAAATGGTCGTGGAATTAAATAATGGTGAATATTTAATTAAAATAATAAATTAAATAATATATTTAATTCTGAAATAATCAGAATTGGCTGATATGGCGATATGTGTGAATTGGGCAAATTCGAATTATATAATTCAGTTTAAAGTTGAATTATAGTAACGAATATATTCAATTGTCGACAGTTGAACGTATAGTTTATAATATAATTATAAACGAGCTCGAAATGGCGCTGCAGTTCGTAATTTGGCGATTTGAACTTCAATTGAATGTACAGAGTTCGTTTTAAATCGGATTTATGTGAAACAAGAAACGTACGGAACTGGTGGAGTATATCTTTCTAGTGGAAGAGAAAAATCAGGATTTCGTCATGTAGATTTTGAGATATGTCCAAATCAAATTTTAAAATAGTCGTTATAGAATCGTTTATCGACCGTAACGGTTTATTCGATATAACTAGATATCGGGTTTGAATTTAGACAAGGTTCTTTTGAGACGTAGTGATAATTTAATTTTTAGAATTTTACTGTAATTTTTAATTAATTAAATAAGCAACTTTTTATTTGAAGTATTTTGCACCCTTAATCAGCGAATTTGGGGTTTCACAATATGAGTTAATCTATCGGTATTTTTATATTTTTGAAATCGTGGTACCTTACTCGTTATAATGGTATTGTTAGTTCTGTCGTTATCAGTTCGTATGTGACGAATTTTTCATGACAGCATAACCAAAAATATCCTAACTATTGTGTAGACCTAAACAATGCCACGGCAACCTCAAACGTGGACAAAGAGACCACCACGTCTTCAAAGAACAATGCCACTGCAACCTAAAATGTGGACAAAGTGACCACCACGTCTCCAAAGTTATAGCCCTATATAATACCCCTTAACAAACCAAATTCCTGGACCTAATTAACTTTCTCGTTTCACAGGCTACAACACTTCATTTTTGGTAGCCGCCGCTTTCCCCTTTCTCAAACGAGATAAAACCGAACTCCAATAATTCAAGAGAGGTATGGATTTCGATTCAGCAAGACCTTCTCTCCATTTCCATATCCTTCTAGTTGCCTTCGATTCTGGTTCTTGTTCGCTGGAATTCCCGTCAGCGTTAGTAGGGTTCGACGTGGATGGAGATTCAAGCGTTGATTCGAGAAACCAGGAATTCGTACTGGCCGAAGTCGCGAGGCAGGAGTGTTACTCGAGCATGGTATTAAGGGATGAGTTCTGAAGAGATGGAGGTGGTCCGTTCTGTTTTTCGTTAAGAAACGGGGGAGGGAAAAACAGAAGTTTAAGTTTGGAGTGATGATGTGTGTGGTTCACTTGAACATGAAGAAGAAGTGTGTTTTGTGGAAATAGAGCATATCAATTTCTTTGGTACCTTAGAACGGAGGGCCTGTTTGGCTACGAATGTGTGGTTGGGAAGTACGTGGAGAATGAAGTGGGGTAGGTGCTGTGTTAAAGAAGGGGGTGTACTTTGTTGAGTTCCGAGTATATTCAGTTCGATGGAGACTTCATTGTGGTGGCGTGGGAGGTTTGGTCGCGTTTTGGTATGAAGCAGGTGGTTCTAAAAGTTGGAGAAGATGAAAAGAAAACGTGGCGTGGGTTTCAAAGGATTTTGGGCCGGTTAAGAAAGAAAAAGCTCAGAATTTAATAAGAAGAAAGAAAGAAAATGTTGTTGGCATAACGATGGAAAGCAAGGTTTACGGTTTCGAAATGGATATTTTTCCTTCCTAATACATACTGCAGCGGCAATAAGGATTGGCAGGAAGGAAACTATTTTGAATGTGGATATGTGGGCCAAAGTTAATAAGGGTAAGGCCCGATATAGGTATAAATAAGTTTTGTTTTAATTCAATAATTGTATAAACTTGTAATCGTCATAACTTGACCATACGTTATCAGAATTGAGCGAAACAAGATCCGACAGGATCGTATGGACGGACACTACACCATGGAACTGACTGGGAGTGGAGTGGAGCTCGTTTGAATTTATGGAGAAATAAATTGTTTGATTCAAATCAAACGACAATTATCGTTAATTAACGATGATAGTCCAATGAGAGTAAATCTCACTAACTCTGAACAGTTTATAATTTCATGTTGTATTTTTAGAACTGTTAAATGTTGGCTGATTGACTGTGTGCTGACTGTTTGATTGAACTGCTAGTCAGTTGATTGAATTACTATATTGATTCTGTTTAACAGAATATATCATATGGAACTGAAAGTGATGTTATCTATATTGTTTAACATCTGTGATGCAGGGAAACAGGTTGGAGGAATCCAACTGGATTCCTCAACAATTATTTTACTGTGATTCATATATTGTAATATATGATGTGATATATAATCTGTTGTCGATTATATGTGTTTGAACGATATTGGTCATCGTGATTTGATGTGTTAAATACCATAACATACCAGAATACTGAAAAGAGAATATTTATAAAATCAAAGGAGGTTTTATAAAAGGAATTAATTATAAATGGAATATTTATAAATAGAAATTCATTTATAAATGGATTATTTATAAATAGAAAATACTTAGAAATAAAACCCTAAAGGAATTGTTTGCAAACCATTTGCAAATAGATTAGAAAGAGAATTGTTTTTAAAACATTTAAAAATCAAATAGAAAGAGAAAGGCTTGTAAACCGTTTATAAATCAATAAGAAAGGGAATGTTTATAAAACCTTTACAAATGAGATTGCATAGGGAATATTTGTAAATCCTTTACAAATGAAATCGAAAAGGAGATATTTGTAAAACCATTTACAAATAGAATTAAAAAGGAAATATTTAGAAAATAAATAGAGTTATAAAAAGGAAATTTGTTTAAAACTGAATAGGATGTTATAAAAAGGAAACCGTTATAAAAAGGAAACCGTTATAAAAAGGAAAACGTTACTAAAAAGGAAATCATTTGTAAAGTGAAGAACCGTTACTAAAAGTAAATATTTATAAATGAATAGTTTATTCGAAGGGAGTTAATCCAATATAGTATTCGAAAGTAAGCAAATCAAATATAGTTATTCGAAGGGAGGAGTTATCGAATAGAGATGTATTCGAATGAAAGTTACGTAATGAAGTGTTAAAAAGTTAATAGATGAACTTACCCTTTTTCGAGATTTGAAATGTTGTTCAGTTAAGGTCTGAGAGGTAGTTATACCCCAACTCGATTGACTTCGTTTTTAGTTTAGAAATGGTTAAGGTTCGAGAGTGAAAGTGGTTAAGTGTATTTAGTAAATAAGTATAGTGGTTCGATTTTTCATCGCGATGTTGATTTAAACATCTGTTTAAATCCAAGTAAATAAGATTTGGAAATGTTTTCCAAATAGAATCAGGAACGTAATCAAATGTTGAAATTACAAATATGGATTAGAAATGGAAATGTTTTCTAGTGTTAACGTATATTTTCTAAACATAGAAAATAAGGAAATATGAATATATATATATATATATATGTATATATGATTAATGATTGATTGATAGAATTTCCATTTGGAAATAATATCATTGTTTGCACACGTGTTTTTCTTTGATAGTTAAATCACAGACTATCAAAGTTTTGACCATTTTAACGTTGTTAATATGGAGAGACCGGTTGGATTATTATCCAAAGAACCACTCTGTATTGGCATAAGCGTTGTGAATCATATATGCCAAAGATAATTGAAGACAGAGTAAAGTGTAAAGGGCTATTGTATAAATTTTAGATAACAGTGCCTAAGATGGATATGCTGAATAGTGCCTTCGGTTCATCCTGTTCCTGGATGACTTGCATGGATGAATGTCTGACAGAGTATTTCTAGAAAGGTCACGTACATTGATTTCTTCAACCGTACCAAGAGTGGAAGCGGAGAAGGAAACTTCTTTTAGCTAACACATAATGTATGGTTGAGGACGTCAATCGGAGATTTGATGAATTTGACAATGTGGTATTCAAAGTGAATCTGGTGTGATGGTAAAGCGTAGCTTCTAGCCTCACGTCCGGTAAATGACAGAAATCGGGCAGGAAGCATGGCTAAGTCGATCGCTCCGAAGTAGGGTGTATAATCACCTGATCTAGAGTTTCATTTATTTCTAAAAATCTATTGTTGATGCTGTCCCATTCGGGAAATGGTAGCTGATCCCAACCGTTGGTGATATACATTCGATACACTCAAGCGAAATGAGTGGTCGGTCATGTGTGGCCGGGTTACAAGATGTTCTTGTTTAACCCAGTGTATTCCTTTCTAGAGGTACACTAGCGAAAGGTGGTTCCATACCTTGTCATAGTTGGAAATCCATTACCCAATACGTGCTTGCGGTTTGATTGTATACTATATATGTAGAACGTGAGATGAAAGCGTTTCTGCTAGATGATTATTATATTGTGGTTGATAGACAATATTATAATATCAAAAGGTTTTTGATATAAAGATATTTTGGATTCTCATAAAGGAAAAACCCGTTCCGTTATACGGCGTAGTCTTATGAGATATCGTTTACTTGTTCAAACTGTTTTAAACCGTTTTACTCATACCAGTCCCATGACTGACCCGGAGTTTATTTTTTTTTGTTTTCCCTAAACTCTTGGGTGCCCAATTTTGTATGGGCAGTCAAGTAGTCGGGATTTACAGATACTTGAAGAGCTGGAGCAGGAGGCTTCAGGATCATATAGCTATAGTTTATTTCCGCTGTGTTGTAAGTGTTGTACTTTGATAATGATGTCTATTCAAGTACAGATGTATATTTCAAGTTATGTTATACATATTATATGTTATTAGTTCCACTGTGAGGTCCGTGTTACTCTGATGTTGTGTTCTTCTATTCTAAGTTTCCTTATCTTTCCTTACCCTCTAATTTCTTTCATTAATGGCCGGTATTTTTCGATGTTTGGTTAGTCGTCATTGAGTTTATGGTGATAACCAAAGTCGACAATAACCCGGGTCATTACAGTTGATATCAGAGCTTAAGTTAAGTGATTTACCTTGGCTCTGTGGCGTGACTCGGTAGAGATAGGGTTAGTAATACCCTAGATTGAGTTTGAGTGTATATATACGAGTGAACGTATTTGTTATTTGATATAAAATTGTTTTATATTGTGATGATTTATTGGTTGAGTTATTTATGGGTTCTGGTCGATCAGTTTAATCCACTGTATCGGTAGGAGTTTATAAACACTCGAATACGATGGGTCGTCACAATATGTTTTGAAAAGAGGGTAAATTAAAATAAGTTTACCCAAGGTATATTTCGATATAGGGAAGATATATATATCAAAAGTATATATATTGGATATATTGGTTGTTATTATAATCGGGTAAGATTTTAAATTAAATGGTTATGTAAATAACCAATCAGAATTCATATAAGTGAATTGCATGAAATTAGATGAGTTAAATCTGAAATTTATACCAGAAATTGAATTAAAATTCTAGAAAATTGGATAAGTGTTTGTAAATGGATTTGGATTAAAAGTAAGGAAAATTTAAGATCCTGGGAGATTTTAAATTGTTTTACAAGCAGTGTGAATTATATTTTGAAATGAATTTCAAAGTGGTAATGTTTAGAAATGGTTTTATAGTATTGAACTCACTTCGATCGCTAGAAAATATATTCCGATGATGATAGCTGCATCATCAATATTCATTTTCGAGTTGTAAGTGACGAATTACTACCAGAGATACTGTTTTGAATTTGTTTTGGGAAAGACAAGTTGTGTTGAATTTCAAATGGGATTATGATATATAGAATTTGATATATAGAATTTGAATAAAGGGAATTCAAATAGAATTGAATATAGAAATTCAAATGGAATTTGAATATAGAATTCAAATGGAATTCAAATATAGGATTTGAATATATAGAATTTGAATATAGAATTCAAATGGAATTTAAACTATAGAATTTGAATAATAGAAGTGATATAAAATTTGAATAGAAATTGAATAGAATTAACTAAGTCGAAGAGGAATTAGTTAATCAAGTTTTGAATTCGAAGTTAAACTTTGAAGGGTGAATTGGATTTGTAAATGGATATTCGAAATCGAATATAGAACTTAAATTTGAAATTTGGATTCAAATTAGTTAATAAGAAAGTTAAAATATATTTGAACATGTCATGTTCAAATATAAAAGTGAAATAGACTAAAGAGTTATTTAACAAATTAATTAACGAATTGAGTTAAAACGATCCGGTACAGTTAAAATAGATTGGGCAGGTATAAATACATGAGATAGGTATGGATAAGGTATGAAGGTATATAAATAGAATGCTCGACGAAAAGGTATGTATTTAATTCATATATGAGATTTTATGCGCCGTATCGGCTAGCCGCTTGGCTTTTTCTTTTTCTTTTGGATTGGTGAGGGCCATGGGAGGCTATTTGAAATATCCTGATGCTCCTGATACAAAGGAGGTTATGGCGGATTTTTTCGGGAATTTAAGGAGTTAGAATAATTTTAAGATAATTTGATACATAGAAATCAACGTATCGATATATATATAGAAGTCGATAAGGAAACGAACTTAGAAATAGAATAGTAAAAAAATCAAAAAGGAAGACTAAGAATAAAATCTAGTAAGAATAAAAAGAGGAAGCGTATACGTGTTTTAAAGTGAATAAGTAGTTGTATGGTATTGATTATTCGAGTAAGTAGTCATATCTGTTTTGACGTAATAAATGTTATTTAATCAAGGTCTGAGAGGTAGTTATACCCCAACTTGATTGATTTCATTATTAACAAATAAATAGTAAGATTTTAGGCTCGAAGATCAATGTTGGATAAGAGTTAGTTGAATATAGTATTTGGGTTGTCGTAACGATGTTTTACACAACATCCGTTTAAACCCAAGTAAGTGTAAGCTTGGAAATATAATAAAGAATATTTCCTAAGTATAGAAATAAACGAGATCGGAAAAGAGATAAGTAATTGGAATATTTTCTAATTATAAATAGCATATATTTTCTAAAATTTAGAAAATAAAGGAAGGCGATATTCTGAAATGTTTTCCAAATAACATAAAAGGCCAATATGGTTATTGAAAATATTTGGTTAACAAATATAATAAAGAAATAGAGAAGTGATTTAACTAATGGAATATTAATTAAGGGCTCAGTGACATGTTCAAAAGGAAAAATTGATTTTTGAAAAGAGTAAACTATTTGAAAACTCCCAAGGAAAGACTGTTTGAATTAAAAACAAATTTAATAGAAATTTGTGAAAGCAAAATTGAATTAAAGTAAAGCTAGTAAAGTGGTAACTGAGGTTGAATTAGAATGATATCAAGACAAATTGGATTGTGAGATTCAAATTTGAAGTGTAATGTGATAATCAAGTTAAGAGTTGGGAATCGAGAAGAAACTCGAGTTAAAATGATATTTGGCTTGGTAAAAAGGCGAATGGTTGTGTTGGAGATGAAAGTGATTTCAGAATTTGAGTGAGATAACATTGGTATATGCTGAGTTGATAGCATATGGAAGTGGTAGAGTTGATATGCCCGACAAAAAGGTACAAGTTTATCTTTCTATTGGATATAAGATTTATGAGCCGAATTAGCAAGCCGCTTGGCTGTTTGATTTTCTTTTGGGTTGGAGATGGCCCAGAGAGGCAAGTTGGAGTTTGAGCTATTAACCAGTACAAAGGAGGTGCTGGAGAAATTTTTCAAAAAAAAGTTAAGGCATTAGAAAATTTTCAAGATTTTTGAAAATTTTCATTGATAAGAATTAATTAATAATTTAATTGAAATTAAATTGGTTCAGTTGAAACTGAAGTTAAGAAGTGAACAAATATGTTCTAACCAGTCGATAGGGTCGCCCTCTACCTTTTAGCAATTTCGAGGAAGAAATTATTTTAAGTGGGAAAGATTGTAATGACCCGCATTCGCAGAGGGTATTATAATTAATTTATTAATTATATGAATAGTGATATAGTGAATTAAATGGTCGTGGAATTAAATAATGGTGAATATTTAATTAAAATAATAAATTAAATAAAATTGGCAGAAATGGCGATATGTGTGAATTAGGCAAATTCGAATTATATAATTCAGTTTAAAGTTGAATTATAGTAACGAATATATTCAATCGTCGACAGTTGAACGTATAGTTTATAATATAATTATAAACGAGCTCGAAATGGCGCTGCAGTTCGTAATTTGGCGATTTGAACTTCAACTGAATGTACAGAGTTCGTTTTAAATCGGATTTCTGTGAAACAAGAAACGTACGGAGTTGGTGGAGTATATCTTTCTAGTGGAAGAGAAAAATCAGGATTTCGTCGTGTATATTTTGAGATATGTCCAAATCAAATTTTAAAATAGTCGCCATAGAATCGTTTATCGACCGTAATGGTTTATTCGATATAACTAGATATCGGGTTTGAATTTAGATAAGGTTCTTTTGAGACGTAGTGATAATTTAATTTTTAGAATTTTATTGTAATTTTTAATTAATTAAATAAGCAACTTTTTATTTGGAGTATTTTGCACCCTTAATCAGCGATTTTGGGGTTTCACAATATGAGTTAATCTACTGGTATTTTTATATTTTTGAAATCGTGGTACCTTACTCGTCATAATGGTATTGTTAGTTCTATCGTTATCAGTTCGCATGTGACGAATTTTTCATGACAGCATAACCAAAAATATCCTAACTATTGTGTGGACCTAAACAATGCCACGGTAACCTCAAATGTGGACAAAGAGACCACCACGTCTTCAAAGAACAATGCCACCGCAACCTAAAATGTGGACAAAGAGACCACCACGTCTCCAAAGTTATAGCCCTATATAATACCCCTTAACAAACCAAATTCCTGGACCTAATTAACTTTCTCGTTTCACAGGCTACAGCACTTCATTTTTGGTAGCCGCCGCTTTCCCCTTTCTCAAACGAGATAAAACCGAACTCCAGTAATTCAAGGGAGGTATGGATTTCGATTCAGCAAGACCTTCTCTCCATTTCCATATCCTTCTAGTTGCCTTCGGTTTTGGTTCTTGTTCGCTGGAATTCCCATCAGCGTTAGTAGGGTTCGACGTGGATGGAGATTCAAGCATTGATTCGAGAAAACAGGAATTCGTACTGGCCGAAGTCGCGAGGCAGGAGTGTTACTCGAGCATGGTATTAAGGGATGAGTTCTGAAGAGATGGAGGTGGGCCATTCTGATTTGCGTTAAGAAATGGGGGAAGGAAAAACAGAAGTTTAAGTTTGGAGTGATGATGTGTGTGGTTCACTTGAACATGAAGCAGGAGTGTGTTTTGTGGAAATAGAGCATATCAATTTCTTTGGTACCTTAGAACGGAGGGCCTATTTGGCTATGAATGTGTGGTTGGGAAGTACGTGGAGAATGAAGTGGGGTAGGTGCTGTGTTAATGAAGGGGGTGTACTTTGTTGAGTTCCAAGTATATTCAGTTCGATGGAGACTTCATTGTGGTGACGTGGGAGGTTTGGTCGCGTTTTGCTATGAAGCAGGTGGTTCTAAAAGTTGGAGAAGATGAAAAGAAAACGTGGCATGGGTTTCAAATGATTTTGGGCCAGTTAAGAAAGAAAATGCCCAGAATTTAATAAGAAGAAAGAAAATGTTGTTGGCATAACGATGGAAAGCAAGGTTTACGGTTTCGAAATGGATATTTTGCCTTCCTAATACATAATGCAGCGGCAATAAGGATTGGCAGGAAGGAAACTATTTTGAATGTGGATATGTGGGCCAAAGTTAATAAGGGTAAGGCCCGATATCGGTATAAATAAGTTTTGTTTTAATTCAATAATCGTGTAAACTTGTAATCGTCATAACTTGACCATACATTATCAGAATTGAGCAAAACAAGATCCGATAGGATCGTATGGACGGACACTACACCATGGAACTGACTGGGAGTGGAGTGGAGCTCATTTGAATTTATGGCGAAATAAATTGTTTGATTCAAATCAAAGGACAATTTTCGTTAATTAATGATGATAGTCCAATGTGAGTAAATCTCACTAACTCTGAACAATTTATAATTTCATATTGTATTTTTAGAACTGTTAAATGTTGGCTGATTGACTGTGTGTTGACTGTTTGATTGAAATGCTAGTCAGTTGATTGAATTTGTATATTGATTCTGTTTAATATTATATATCCTATGGAACTGAAAGTGATGTTATCTATATTGTTTAACATCTGTGAGGCAGGGAAACAGGTTGGAGGAATCCAACTGGATTCCTCAACATTTATTTTACTGTGATTCATATATTGTAATATATGATGTGGTATATAATCTGTTGTCGATTATATGTGTTTGAACGATATTGGTCATCATGATTTGATGTGGTAAATACCATAACATACCATAATACTGAAAAGAGAATATTTATAAAATCAAAGGAGATTTGATAAAAGGAATTATTTATAAATGGAATATTTATAAATAGAAATTCATTTATAAATGGATTATTTATAAATAGAAAATACTTAGAAATAAAACCCTAAAGGAATTGTTTACAAACCATTTGCAAATAGATTAGAAAGAGAATTGTTTTTAAAACATTTAAAAATCAAATAGAAAGAGAAAGGTTTGTAAACTATTTACAAATCAATCAGAAAGGGAATGTTTGTAAAACCTTTACAAATGAGATTGAATAGGGAATATTTGTAAAACTTTTACAAATGAGATCGAAAAGGAGATATTTGTAAAACCATTTACAAATAGAATTAAATAGGAAATATTTAGAAAATAAATAGAGTTATAAAAAGGAAAATTGTTTATAACTGAATAGGATGTTATAAAAAGGAAACCGTTATAAAAAGGAAGGAAAACGTTACTAAAAAGGAAATCATTTGTAAAGTGAAGAACTGTTACTAAAAGTAAATCTTTATAAATGAATAGTTTATTCGAAGGGAGTTAATCGAATATAGTATTCGAAAGTAAGCAAATCAAATATAGTTATTCGAAGAGAGGAGTTATCGAATAGAGATGTATTCAAACGAGAGTTACGTAAGGAAGTGTTAAAAAGTTAAAAGATGAACTTACACTATTTCGAGATTTGAAATGTTGTTCAGTTAAGGTCTGAGAGGTAGTTATACCCCAACTCGATTGACTTCGTTTTTAGTTTAGAAATGGTTAAGGTTCGCGAGTGAAAGTGGTTAAGTGTATTTATTAAATAAGTATAGTGGTTCGATTTGTCATCGCGATGTTGATTTAAACATCTGTTTAAATCCAAGTAAAGAAGATTTGGAAATGTTTTCCAAATAGAATCAGGAACGTAATCAAATGTTGAAATTACAAATATGGGTTAGAAATGGAAATGTTTTCCAGAGTTAACGTATATTTTCTAAACATAGAAAATAAGGAAATATGAATATATATATATATATATATGTATATATGGTTGATGACTGATTGATAGAATTTCCATTTGGAAATAATATCATTGTTTGCACACGTGTTTTTCTTTGATAGTTAAATCACAGACTATCAAAGTTTTGACCATTTTAACGTAGTTAATATGGAGAGACCGGTTGGATTATTATCCAAAGAACCACTCTGTATTGGCATAAGCATTGCGAATCATATATGCCAAAGATAATTGAAGACGGAGTAAAGTGCAAAGGGCTATTGTATAAATCTTAGATAACAGTGCCTAAGATGGATATGCTGAATAGTGCCTTCGGTTCATCCTGTTCCTGGATGACTTGTATGGATGAATGTCTGACAGAGTATTTCCAGAAAGGTCACGTACATTGATTTCTTCAACCGTACCAAGAGTGGAAGCGGAGAAGGAAACTTCTTTTAGCTACAACATAATGTATCGTTGAGGACGTCAATCGGTGATTTGATGGATTTGACGATGTGGCATTCAAAGTGAATCTAGTGTGATGATAAAGCGTAGCTTCTAGTCTCACATCCGGTAAATGACAAAAATCGGGCAGGCAGCATGGCTAAGTCGATCGCTCCGAAGTAGCGTGTATAATCACTTGATTTAGAGTTTCATTTATTTCTAAAAATCTATTGTTGATGTTGTCCCATTCGGGAAACGGTTGCCGATCCCAACCGTTGGTGATATACATTCGATACACTCAAGCGAAATGAGTGGTCGATCATGTGTGTTCGGGTTGCAAGATGTTCTTGTTGAACCCAGTGTATTCCGTTCTAGAGGTACACTAGCGAAAGGTGGTTCCATACCTTGTCATAGTTGGAAATCCATTACCCAATACGTGCTTGCGGTTTTGATTGTATACTATATATGTAGAACGTGAGATGAAAGCGTTTCTGCTAGATGATTATTATATTGTGGTTGATAGACATTATTATAATATCAAAAGGTTTTTGATATAAAGATATTTTGGATTCTCATAAGGGAAACCCCGTTCCGTTATACGGCGTGGTCTTATGAGATATCGTTTACTTGTTCAAACTGTTTTAAACCATTTTACTCATACCAGTCCCATGACTGACCCGGAGTTTATTTTGTTTTGTTTTCCCTAAACTCTTGGGTGCCCAATTTTGTACGGGCAGTCAAGTAGTCGGGATTTACAGATACTTGAAGAGCTGGAGCAGGAGGCTTCAGGATCATATAGCTATAGTTTATTTTCGCTGTGTTGTAAGTGTTGTACTTTGATAATGATGTATATTCAAATACAGATGTATATTTCAAGTTATGTTATATATATTATATGTTATTCGTTCCGCTGTGAGGTTCGTGTTACTCTGATGTTGTGTTCTTCTTCTTCTTCTTCTATTCTAAGTTTCTATCTTATCTTTCCTCACCCTCTAATTTTTTCATTAATGACCGGTATTTTTCGATGTTTGGTTAGTCATCATTGAGTTTATGGCGATAACTAAAGTCGACAAAAACCCGGGTCATTACATTAAATCATTTCATATCATTAATATTATTTTACAATGATTTATCGCTATTTTTATTTATATAAAAATAGCCCATTTAATTCGAACAACGTTTCAGGTCGTTACGTGGCCTTAGCGCTGTTTTTATCCAAAATTGAATTACACATTTCTCAAAATCTAACCGTCAGATCTTAACAAATTTAATATCGTTGTGAAGATCATTCCAAAGCGAACCTGATGGTTCTGGTTTTGGGAAAATCCGACGGTCAGATCTTTCGGTATAGTCGTTTAAAGTTACAATTCCGAAACGCGAAATACCACGCGCGATTCGTTTAATTTTAATTTATATTTATATATTATATATATATATAATTCATTAGGCGATTTCACTAACATGTTAAAAGTGATGTTTTCAACAAACAAAACATATATTATCATATAAACATTTTCCTACTTTGCTAACATATAAATGATTACATTTTAATGACTCAAAACATATAATTCTTTTTATTTAAGCAAACATATTAAAAGAAACATTTTTATGGCAAATTCTATTTTAATGTGTCATTCTTTTTAATCTAATGAACATGTAAATGTAACATGTTAATGACAAATTCCATTTTAATATGTCATTCTTTTTTAATCTAAATGAACATGTTAAATGTAACATTTTTTATTACAAATCCTATTTTAACATGTAATCCTTTTTATCTAAATAAACATGTTAAATGTAACATTTTTGATTACCAATCCTATTTTAACATGTAATCATTTTTATCTATTAAATCAAAACATACACTAAAAATGTCATTTTTAATGTTTAAACAATTTCTAATGAACAAACCATTTCAAATGATGAATCATTTTTTAATGAAACTAATCATACATTAAAAATGCCCTTTTTAATATCTAAACAATTTATAATGAACATGTCATTTTAATAATGAATCATTTTTAATGAAACTAATCATACATTAAAATGTTCTTTTTAATATCTAAACAATTTCTAATGAACATGTCATTTTTAATAATGAATCATTTTTAATGAAACTAATCATACATTAAAAATGTCCTTTTTAATATCTAAACAATTTCTATTTAACATATCATTTTTAATGATGAATCATTTTTAATGAAACTAACTATACATTAAAAATGTCCTTTTTAATATCTAAACAATTTCTGATGAACATGTCATTTTTAATAATGAATCATTTTGAATGAAACTAATCATACATTAAAAATGTCCTTTTTAATATCTAAACAATTTCTGATGAACATGTCATTTTTAATAATGAATCATTTTTAATGAAACTAATCGTACATTAAAAACGTCCTTTTTAATATCTAAATAATTTCTAATAAACATGTCATTTTTAACAATGAATCATTTTTAATGAAACTAATCGTACATTAAAATGTCCTTTTTAATATCTATACAAGTTTTATTGAACATGTCATTTTTAATAATGAATCATTTTTAATGAAACTAATTATACATTAAAATGTCCTTTTCAATATCTAAACAAGTTCTAATGAACATGTCATTTTTAATAATGAATCTTTTTTAATGAACCTAATCATACATTAAAATGTCCTTTTTAATATCTAAACAATTTCTAATGAACATGTCATTTTTAATAATGAATCTTTTTTAATGAAACTAGTCAAAGATTAAAAATGTCCTTTTTTAATATCTAAACAATTTCTAATGAACATGTCATTTTTAATAATGAATCATTTTTAATGAAACTAATCATATATTAAAATGTCCTTTTTAATATCTAAACAATTTATAATGAACATGTAATTTTTAATAATGAATCTTTTTAATGAAACTAGTCATACATTAAAAATGTCCATTTTTAATATCTAAACATTTTCTAATGAAGATGAATCATTTTTAATGAAACCAATCATACATTAAAATGTCCTTTTTAATATCTAAACAATTTCTAATGAACATGTCATTTTTAATGAAACTAATCATACATTAAAAATGTCCATTTTAATATCTAAACAATTTCTAATGAACATGTCATTTTTAATAATGAATCATTTTTAATGTTTAAAATTTTTTTCTCTAAAACATGATAAATTTGTGATTCATATATATACAATAAAAAGTAAATTTTTATTGTATAAACAATTATTTGCAACATGACAATTTTTATGATCCATATATACAATTATTTCCAACATGACAATTATGACAAATTCTATGTTCATATATGCAATAAAAAGATAATTTTTATTGTATAAATATTTCTGACAAATTCTATGTTCACATATACAATAAAAAGATAATTTTTATTATATAAATATTTTTTGACAAATTCTATGTTCACATATATGATAAAAAGATAATTTTTACTGTATAAATATTTTTGACAAATTCTATGTTCACATACACAATAAAAAGATAATATTTATTGCATAAATATTTTGACAAATTCTATGTTCACATACACAATAAAAAGATAATTTTTATTGCGTAAATATTTTTGACAAATTCTATGTTCACATATACAATAAAAAGATAATTCTTTTTGTATAAATATTTTTGATAAATTCTATGTTCATATATATAATAAAAAGATATTTTTTTGTATTAATATTTTTGGCAAATTTCTCGACCCAATTCAATCCAATGGATCATCGCAATCAAAATCAATCAATCCAAATCTCGTACAATACACATATAGATTTTAACAGCGTATATATAAAAATTTCACATCGCTATCACAATTAATTTTTATTTTAAATTAGAGATCTCACAGTGATTTTGAATTCTTCAAAAACTGTAGTTCGCTCTAAATTTCCTGGTCACTTCTAAAATGTAGTAGACACTACCATGATCCCAACGGTCCCTGTTTTATGTGATTCCGACATCCTATGAACAAGTTATGATTTTTATCGGGTTAATAATATTCAAATTTTATTAATAAACTAATTAAATTAAAATTACCTTCTTCTAACTCATAGATAACCAAGGCCAAACCCTTTTCGCTTTTGTTCTAATTTAGGGTTCTAAATTTCGATCAACACACTTAACTTCGCAACGATCGAACAACGCCACATCGGACAGGGGAAAGCGACGCACTAGGGGCCCCACAATGGTGAACTCGATCGGGTTATGGTGGCGGGGCAGCAGTGTACACGGCGGCGGCTTGGGGGTCTGGAACTCGACGGATATTCAACGATAGGAGGTGATGTCCATATGGATGTGAAGAGCAAGAAGAGTACTACAATATTGTCCAGAGGATGGAATGATTTTACTGAGTGGATTAGGAGTTATTGAGGGAAGAAGAATGGAGCGGTTCTAGCCATTGAAGAATGAGGTGGTGGCGGCTACAAACGAATTAGGGTTTTAGAATATTAAGGTATTTATAATATTTTAATTATTTAATTCTATAATGTAAAAACCCGTAACTTCCCCGTAAAGGAAAGCGGCGGATAGTTCGAGAACAAGCCACAACATAACGCATACAAAAGAACATTTCATTGTATATTACAACAATGCATCAGAATACAAGAATATACAGAGTATAAATGAATATTACACAGAAATATCAGAGATTTAAATCACATTTAAATCCATAGCAGCGGAAAATAATACAATACACAACTAGAAGTAGATATACGGATACAAAGCTTTCCGGATATCGTTCCAGCTGTAATCCAGGATCCTGTGAATATAAATCTGCAAAACCAAAACTACTAGCTGCCCGTGTCAAAATAAGGGCACCCAGAGTTTAGGTTAAAACAATAAACTCCAGGTCAGTCATGTGACTGGTGTGAGAACTAAAACAGTTATTAATCTTTATTTCTAAAGTTCGATAAATCAAGGGACCACGCCGTATAACACGGAACGGGTTTCCTCACAAGAATACCCGTGCATATAAGTAAACAGCGCAATGCTTTTCTAAAAATGAAGCTATTATAAGACCCAGGTCCCATCACACAATGCAACGCAGCCGAGGATAGGGTTTTCCCTTATAATAGCCAAACATGCTTAGTACGTTTAAAACAAATCATTTGATACTACTATAAGTGTATAGTGTATAAAACAACTTCAAATCATAAGTATCAATCATAGGCGACATGAGCGTCCCATGCCACTATGTCGCCATATATAGGTTTACAAATAAAACCGCAAAGTCACGTATTTGGAAATTGGATTTCCATCTATGAACCGAGGCAAAAGATAGTCCTCAACCGATTCGAGACGCTCTAGCCCGTGTCTCAGGAACAGCCGCAACTGCCCCTTGGATCCTCAGGGCCGGTCCACCGATGTGGATTATTATGCCTGAACACTACGTCTCCCCACCCTATGGGGTGTAAGTCTGGTCCGTCAGCCGACCAGAATGCATCGGCCGAAACCGATATAACCGAGGCGCCTCGCAACAGCAACAACCACATAAGTCAAACTCGTCAGGGCGTGTAAAACCACTGACGCCACTTCTAGCTAGAAAGAAACGCATGCCCTCCCTGACGTCATCTCCCGTTTTTGGTTCATACCGGGTGTGAAGCTCGCGAATCAACGTTACACAAAGCTATGCCACAAAGGCCGTGCTTTGATCATCACCACAAAACTTTGCTTTTCAACAGAAGCCTCGATCAATTGCCACTTAGGCATGCCACACAGGCAATTCACTCCATGCGTTTGATATCCATCAATATATAACCCCTGAGCTCGTACGTCTCAGAGAAGGGCGTTAAGCAAGAGAATAAATTCTCCGCCGCCAAACAGATATATATTTAATAGAGATCAATCACACGGACTAAAATCCAATGTCAGACACAAAGTCCATTTGCAAGTCCGTTCTGGGGCTGAACGAAACCGGAGGCACCTAGTACCCCGCATATCCATCGATCTCCAAGTACGTCTGGACGATCACTAACTGTTTCCATCTTCTTAGGTGTACAGCCCAATCAAGATCATCAGTAACCACCCAAACGACATGAAGACTTCCGGTCTTCGACCATCGTCTTCATCTTCGACTTATCGTCGTATCAGTTATTCAGAATGGGATAAACCCGGTCTTTCCGAATAACTCGCGTATATTTTAAATAAGTGTTACACAAACACAACATACGCCTCATTCCAATTCATCAGTCACTAACCGTAAATTAATCAAGAGAATAATTCCCCAAATATTAACCCCGAAGGCCGAAACCAACCTCAGATCAATATCCAGAAAACCATTCTGCTTGGCTAACCGACAGTTAGTTTCTAAATTTCACATTCATAGGGAAAGGTTCCCATTAATTTTATCCAAGATAAATTCTTTATATTTATTCTTTAATCTATCCTTTTGAATTTCGATTCAACTAGTCGGGATTAACGAAACTTACCGAAGTAATCATTTGTTTTAATTTCCCAATCCCAACCTATTTATCCCATGAAGTAAAACTGGTAATACTTCATATCTAACACCACAGTGTTATCGGTAAATTCAATTACCATTTTACGTTCAAATCTAATTAAAGATTTAACTATCGCCTGGAGCAAAACTGGTGATACTCCATTCTCGACCATTTCTATCTAATTAAAGATTCATTAAAACTCCACTTAGTTTTAATCGTTAACTGGGTTAAAGAATCCGTGTCATTTAAAACACGGTTCACGATAAACCCAAAGTCACATTCATTAATTATCGGGTTAAAGAACAAGTGTTATTTAAAACACTGTTCACGATAAACCCAAAAATCAATATCAATTCAATTCCAATTAAATATCATTTAATTGGTACACTTAATCTTTTCTCAACTGGGTTCAAGAACAGTGTTAATGAAGACACCATTCACGACAAACCCAAATCACATTTGATGTTAAATACAAGGCTCTGAATAGAAAATATCCCGGCTTATATTCAATATCAAATTCTACGACCAACAAATATCGTATTGGAAATAACGATATATATATATATCTATACCTTTCAAATTTCCATAACAACATCTGTATGATCACGAAATCCAACATCGAAATATTCCGTAGACAATTTCGATTCAAATCCATTCCAATGCAATCATTGGCAATTCTGGTTATTTTCAAAACCATTTCAAATCCAATTTATTTATTTAAAAATAAATAGAATTACAATTCTAGTTCAAAACTAGTTCATTTCGATAAAAATCTATTTTTATCTTTTCAAATATGGAGTTTTTCATCCCAATTCTTTCTAAATCATTTCTTATGATTTTACACAAATTATTGCTATTTTTAATAATTTTATCAAGGCCCGTACAGTCGATTTCCATCAATGGCCATCGAACTGCACTTACAACGACCTTTTTCAAATTTGATTTGGACGTATCTCCAAATCCAACCGTTAGATTTCAAATTTCTAATATTCGTTAGGAAGCTCTTTTCGATACGAACCCAACGGTTCCGGTTTTAGGAGAATCCGACGGTCGGATCTCCCGTAATGTCCGTTTGAAATAAATGGTCGAAATTCACGAACTGCCGCGGCGCGGCGCGTTCTATTCAGGCCATTATATTATATATATAATATATATATCGTCGATTTCTATTTAAAACGAATTTTATAAATAGTTTTAAATTCGTTTCAAAAGCAATTTCAACTTCCATTTCAATTCAAATCAAAATTGAATTCTTCTTTATAAATTCGTTTTAAAATTCATTTCTATTCAATTCAAATTTCAATTCATTTCGAAATCGTTTTCAATTCAATTCATTTCGAAATCGTTTTCAATTCAATTCATTTCGAAATCGTTTTCAATTCAATTCATGTCGAAATCGTTTTCAATTCAATTCATTTCGAAATCGTTTTCAATTCAATTCATTTCGAAATCGTTTTCAATTCAATTCATTTCGAAATCGTTTTCAATTCAATTCATTTCGAAATCGTTTTCAATTCAATTCATTTCGAAATCGTTTCAATTCAATTCATTTCGAAATCGTTTTCAATTCAATTCATTTCGAAGTCGTTTTCAATTCAATTCATTTCGAAATCGTTTTCAATTCAATTCATTTCGAAATATCCGATTTAAAAATCATTTTTCAATATTCATTTTAAAATGAATAAAATCGATATAAATATCGTTCACGTCAAAATGGCGTCAATCTAATCAACACGGCTTCATATATTTCTATTTTCAAATATTCTATTTCAAATATTTCTATTACTGAAATATTTCGTTCAACACATGACCAATCTCAATGGATGAGTACTGTCAACACATGAACCTTTATTTTATATTATTCTTTATTTTTCAAATTGGATTGAGGCCCAATTAATTACCATATAAAGTTAATTATATGGATTCCATACAACACATGTATATAATAGCATTGAAAAATAATCAACCATCAACCAAAGTGCACTACACTGTATAAGCATCAAATATAGATATCTAACGCTTATAACAGCCTGTCAATCCATCGATCGACATATTTAATCAATCAGGATGAGTGAACTTCAAATTTCATCCCAACACCCGTGTGGGGTTTCAAACAATCAAACACAGATTTTATTTGTGCAGTTGGGCGATGTGTAAAATTTATCGACCCAATCAATGTCCTTCAAATAGGTGTACATAAACAAACCGTCCGGTTTGTAAATGAATATTTATTTATTCACTTCACGTTAAAAGTTATATTTTTAACGACAAAACATTTTATTTCAACATATGAATTTCTATTCAATTCATTTATTCTATAAAATGATATTGTTATTTCTCTAACTTATTTTAGAAATTTCGGCGGCATAACGGCACGATACTAGAAACGGGACGAGGCCTAGCCTTATCCCCGGTCTAGTGAAGGCCCACGCCATTCACACATCAATCAAATCCATTCATTCTCACCAAACAATTCAATTTCAATCAAATAATCTAATTAATTTTTGCAACCAAACAAACAAGTCCATGGTCTGTGGACGATTGTGTCGGGTGCTACTAAGCACCGTCTGCATCCTAGTATATATATATAACTAGAAAAAGAAATTGAAAGGTGAGAAATTCTCACCGATTGCTATCCAATCATCTTGACTCTTCTTTGATATAAATCTTCTTCGTTCTCGCCTTTTTGTCACCTTCGTTGTCCGCTTTCACTACATATGTAAAAATCGAATTTTTACTTCGCTATTCAATATATAAAAATCATATTTTTACTTCGATGTTCAATATATAAAAATCATATTTTTACTATTGCTTCATACCTTTAAAAATCGAATTTTACTTCGCTATACCTTACATAAAGATTCCGCCTTTTCAAATATGAAGTTTTCGTCTTTTCAAATTTAAAGATTTCATCTTTATAAAAATCTCATTTTTATTTTTCTACACATATAAAGATGATATTTTTAATATTCCTATCATGTAAAAATTATATTTTTAATTCTCTACCTAACCAAAAATCATATTTTTACATCTTCTATATAGTAAAGATTATATTTTTAATACTTTAAAAATATAAAAATCATATTTTTAATACTTTAAAAATATATAAATCAAATGTTTACTTCCACCATATAAAAGATTATATTTTTATAACTTTACAACATAAATAAAAACTAGTTTTTAAGGTGAATAAAAATCAGTTTTTAAAGCAAATAAAATTCAGTTTTAAAGTAAATAAAATTCAGTTTTTAAAGTAAATAAAATTCAGTTTTTAAAGTAAATAAAATTCAGAAACAAACTCACATGGAGATGGAGAAGGCTCGCTGAGGTAGTAGGGGTGGCGCCGGCCTATTGGTGGCGCCGGGGGGTCTCGCATCCGCTGGAGCGGCGGATTGGGGAGGTGGGGTTCGGGTCCTCCCAAACTGGAAGGAGGAAGGGGAAGGGTTCGTCAGTGGAGGCGCCGACCGGAGGAAGAAGAGGGGGGCGAGGTCCGGGCGGCGGCGGGCGGCGTGCTTCCATTGGCGGCTACGTCGTTGTTTTTTTATTCTTTCTTTTTCTTTTTTTCGATCTGATTCGAAATGAACGGACGAGGGGGGGGGGGCAGAGGAGATAAGGGGAGGAGAGAAGGATTATTTTATTTTATTTTTTTATTCTAAAAGTTGACTTTTACATACGACCTCTAAACGAGGCCCACCTCCTGTCGTACATAGCGTTTTACCCCCATTCCGAACACAATGGGATATATATCGTAAGCTGATTCGATCGTTACAATCAGTTTCCTTTGAATTTACATTTAAATCACTATATTGAATTTTAAACGTACATTTCAAATTACCGGGGTCACATACTAACTAGAAAAATTCCTGAAAAATATTTTCTAGCTTCGTATTGACGATACGGTCCTAACAAAACTAGTTTCATCGAATTCTGAGACCGTTGGAAAAATGGCCATTTTCCAGTCGATTAAAATCAACTGAAACTGGTCAAACGCGTTTTCCTTTGCCACGATCACATATTGATTCGAACAATTATGAAATTTATAACCTAGCAATAAGTTGACATCACGGACCCAACAAAACTGGTTTCGTCGAAATCCGAGGTCATTTGCAAAATGTCCATTTTTAAGGGCCTGAATTCCATAGCGACTATTCAGAATTTTCAACTGGACATATCTTTTGATTCCCGCTATGAAATTTCGATTTTTCGGATTCGTTGGAAAGATATTATCAACTAGATCCTAACGTTTTTGGTTTCACTAAAATCCGGATCGTTTTGCACCCGGTACATTCAATTGAAGTTTGAAATCGAATTATCGAACTATCGCGCCATTTTCAATTCTATTTATAATTATATATAAATATTTATATTCTAACGACGACGCGTATAACATATACGTTCTAATATATTCAAAATAAATTTCTCGTCGATATTATTTAAAATAATTCATTTTAAATAATCAAAATTCGCTAAAATTGCCACAATAAAAATTTTAAACTGGCCCAGATTTTCCGGGTTATTACAATCTCCCCCACTTAAAACTTTTCGTCCCCGAAAAGGAACAAAGTCGAAAGTGGTTTGATTAATCAACCCTACGTTCGATCTGACTTCCATTCTCCAACTCTTTAGTTTCTGAGAATTTTCAAAATTTCAAAAATTTGGCTAACACCCTAAATTTTCGAAAAATTTCGCCATAACCTCCCCTGCACCGGGAGCATCGGGGAATTTCAAATAGCTTCCCCGGTCCTTCAGATCTCAAAAAGAAAAAGAAAAAGCCAATAGGCTCATAAAATCATCATCACCCAAACAAAACAGTAAATTATGTAGTAAACATGTACCTATTTGTCGGGCAAACAAATTTTATTCTCTGCTCTAGCCTCCTTGCTATGACCTGTTCAATGATATATACGAATATGCAAGCAAATGCGACCAATTTTCAATATAATTCAATATGTGATTCAATTAGGCTAAATGGTTCAAAATTAGCAAACAAATAAACAAACAACCCAAACATCAATCAATTAGTGAATTAGAGTTTCAAATTCATAATTTTGATACATATACAAAAATCATGTTCTTGATGCCAAATCACAACAATAGGCCCTATCTAATTTTGGTTCTCACACCAGTCAATAGGAAGTATATAGATATTACACGTTCGTCACTCGAATATAAATTCTAATGATGGAGCTCCATCATCAAAATCAACTCCGGGCAATTAGAGTGTAATTCTATATCTATCCAATATATCAAAACTTCGAATACACGCTAGCTAGGCGCATACGCAAAAATCTTTATATTTTGGATTGTCCTAATCAATATAAAATAAATAATCAAATACGAATAATTGATTTAAATTTTTCAAAACAAAATTGTTTTCATTTGGAAAATATACTCTTCACACTCGTTCTAGGATACTACTGATCCTATTTCTAACGAGTCATTCCCATTGGATATTACTAATCCAATATCTGATGAATTCTTTCGTATGGTTCTAATGTGCCTTGTTCTCTAGCTTTGCATACCAAAGCTCTGATACCAACTGTAAAAACCCGTAACTTCCCCGTAAAGGAAAGCGGCGGATAGTTCGAGAACAAGCCACAACAGAACGCATACAAAAGAACATTTCATTGTATATTACAACAATGCATCAGAATACAAGAATATACAGAGTATAAATGAATATTACACAGAAATATCAGAGATTTAAATCACATTTAAATCCATAGCAGCGGAAAATAATACAATACACAACTAGAAGTAGATATACGGATACAAAGCTTTCCGGATATCGTTCCAGCTGTAAACCAGGATCCTGTGAATATAAATCTGCAAAACCAAAACTACTAGCTGCCCGTGTCAAAATAAGGGCACCCAGAGTTTAGGTTAAAACAATAAACTCCAGGTCAGTCATGTGACTGGTGTGAGAACTAAAACAGTTATTAATCTTTATTTCTAAAGTTCGGTAAATCAAGGGACCACGCCGTATAACACGGAACGGGTTTCCTCCCAAGAATACCCGTGCATATAAGTAAACAGCGCAATGCTTTTCTAAAAATGAAGCTATTATAAGACCCAGGTCCCATCACACAATGCAACGCAGCCGAGAATAGGGTTTTCCCTTATAATAGCCAAACATGCTTAGTACGTTTAAAACAAATCATTTGATACTACTATAAGTGTATAGTGTATAAAACAACTTCAAATCATAAGTATCAATCATAGGCGACATGAGCGTCCCATGCCACTATGTCGCCATATATAGGTTTACAAATAAAACCGCAAAGTCACGTATTTGGAAATTGGATTTCCATCTATGAACCGAGGCAAAAGATAGTCCTCAACCGATTCGAGACGCTCTAGCCCGTGTCTCAGGAACAGCCGCAACTGCCCCTTGGATCCTCAGGGCCGGTCCACCGATGTGGATTATTATGCCTGAACACTACGTCTCCCCACCCTATGGGGTGTAAGTCTGGTCCGTCAGCCGACCAGAATGCATCGGCCAAAACCGATATAACCGAGGCGCCTCGCAACAGCAACAACCACATAAGTCAAACTCGTCAGGGCGTGTAAAACCACTGACGCCACTTCTAGCTAGAAAGAAACGCATGCCCTCCCTGACGTCATCTCCCGTTTTTGGTTCATACCGGGTGTGAAGCTCGCGAACCAACGTTACACAAAGCTATGCCACAAAGGCCGTGCTTTGATCATCACCACAAAACTTTGCTTTTCAACAGAAGCCTCGATCAATTGCCACTTAGGCATGCCACACAGGCAATTCACTCCATGTGTTTGATATCCATCAATATATAACCCCTGAGCTCGTACGTCTCAGAGAAGGGCGTTAAGCAAGAGAATAAATTCTCCGCCGCCAAACAGATATATATTTAATAGAGATCAATCACACGGACTAAAATCCAATGTCAGACACACAGTCCATTTGCAAGTCCGTTCTGGGGCTGAACGAAACCGGAGGCACCTAGTACCCCGCATATCCATCGATCTCCAAGTACGTCTGGACGATCACTAACTGTTTCCATCTTCTTGGGTGTACAGCCCAATCAAGATCATCAGTAACCACCCAAACGACGTGAAGACTTCCGGTCTTCGACCATCGTCTTCATCTTCGACTTATCGTCGTATCAGTTATTCAGAATGGGATAAACCCGGTCTTTCCGAATAACTCGCGTATATTTTAAATAAGTGTTACACAAACACAACATACGCCTCATTCCAATTCATCAGTCACTAACCGTAAATTAATCAAGAGAATAATTCCCCAAATATTAACCCCGAAGGCCGAAACCAACATCAGATCAATATCCAGAAAACCATTCTGCTTGGCTAACTGACAGTTAGTTTCTAAATTTCACATTCATAGGGAAAGGTTCCCATTAATTTTATCCAAGATAAATTCTTTATATTTATTCTTTAATCTATCCTTTTGAATTTCGATTCAACTAGTCGGGATTAACGAAACTTACCGAAGTAATCATTTGTTTTAATTTCCCAATCCCAACCTATTTATCCCATGAAGTAAAACTGGTAATACTTCATATCTAACACCACAGTGTTATCGGTAAATTCAATTACCATTTTACGTTCAAATCTAATTAAAGATTTAACTATCGCCTGGAGCAAAACTGGTGATACTCCATTCTCGACCATTTCTATCTAATTAAAGATTCATTAAAACTCTACTTAGTTTTAATCGTTAACTGGGTTAAAGAATCCGTGTCATTTAAAACACGGTTCACGATAAACCCAAAGTCACATTCATTAATTATCGGGTTAAAGAACAAGTGTTATTTAAAACACTGTTCACGATAAACCCAAAAATCAATATCAATTCAATTCCAATTAAATATCATTTAATTGGTACACTTAATCTTTTCTCAACTGGGTTCAAGAACAGTGTTAATGAAGACACCATTCACGACAAACCCAAATCACATTTGATGTTAAATACAAGGCTATGAATAGAAAATATCCCGGCTTATATTCAATATCAAATTCTACGACCAACAAATATCGTATTGGAAATAACGATATATATATCTATACCTTTCAAATTTCCATAACAACATCTGTATGATCACGAAATCCAACATCGAAATATTCCGAAGACAATTTCGATTCAAATCCATTCCAATGCAATCATTGGCAATTCTGGTTATTTTCAAAACCATTTCAAATCCAATTTATTTATTTAAAAATAAATAGAATTACAATTCTAGTTCAAAACTAGTTCATTTCGATAAAAAACTATTTTTATCTTTTCAAATATGGAGTTTTTCATCCCAATTCTTTCTAAATCATTTCTTATGATTTTACACAAATTATTGCTATTTTTAATAATTTTATCGAGGCCCGTACAGTCGATTTCCATCAATGGCCATCGAACTGCACTTACAGCGACCTTTTTCAAATTTGATTTGGACGTATCTCCAAATCCAACCGTTAGATTTCAAATTTCTAATATTCGTTAGGAAGCTCTTTTCGATACGAACCCAACGGTTCCGGTTTTAGGAGAATCCGACGGTCGGATCTCCCGTAATATCCGTTTGAAATAAATGGTCGAAATTCACGAACTGCCGCGGCGCGGCGCGTTCTATTCAGGCCATTATATTATATATATAATATATATATCGTCGATTTCTATTTAAAACGAATTTTATAAATAGTTTTAAATTCGTTTCAAAAGCAATTTCAACTTCCATTTCAATTCAAATCAAAATTGAATTCTTCTTTATAAATTCGTTTTAAAATTCATTTCTATTCAATTCAAATTTCAATTCATTTCGAAATCGTTTTCAATTCAATTCATTTCGAAATCGTTTTCAATTCAATTCATTTCGAAATCGTTTTCAATTCAATTCATGTCGAAATCGTTTTCAATTCAATTCATTTCGAAATCGTTTTCAATTCAATTCATTTCGAAATCGTTTTCAATTCAATTCATTTCGAAATCGTTTTCAATTCAATTCATTTCGAAATCGTTTTCAATTCAATTCATTTCGAAATCGTTTTCAATTCAATTCATTTCGAAATCGTTTTCAATTCAATTCATTTCGAAATCGTTTTCAATTCAATTCATTTCGAAATATCCGATTTAAAAATCATTTTTCAATATTCATTTTAAAATGAATAAAATCGATATAAATATCGTTCACGTCAAAATGGCGTCAATCTAATCAACACGGCTTCATATATTTCTATTTTCAAATATTCTATTTCAAATATTTCTATTACTGAAATATTTCGTTCAACACATGACCAATCTCAATGGATGAGTACTGTCAACACATGAACCTTTATTTTATATTATTCTTTATTTTTCAAATTGGAATGAGGCCCAATTAATTACCATATAAAGTTAATTATATGGATTCCATACAACACATGTATATAATAGCATTGAAAAATAATCAACCATCAACCAAAGTGCACTACACTGTATAAGCATCAAATATAGATATCTAACGCTTATAACAGCCTGTCAATCCATCGATCGACATATTTAATCAATCAGGATGAGTGAACTTCAAATTTCATCCCAACACCCGTGTGGGGTTTCAAACAATCAAACACAGATTTTATTTGTGCAGTTGGGCGATGTGTAAAATTTATCGACCCAATCAATGTCCTTCAAATAGGTGTACATAAACAAACCGTCCGGTTTGTAAATGAATATTTATTTATTCACTTCACGTTAAAAGTTATATTTTTAACGACAAAACATTTTATTTCAACATATGAATTTCTATTCAATTCATTTATTCTATAAAATGATATTGTTATTTCTCTAACTTATTTTAGAAAATTTCGGCGGCATAACGGCACGATACTAGAAACGGGACGAGGCCTAGCCTTATCCCCGGTCTAGTGAAGGCCCACGCCATTCACACATCAATCAAATCCATTCATTCTCACCAAACAATTCAATTTCAATCAAATAATCTAATTAATTTTTGCAACCAAACAAACAAGTCCATGGTCTGTGGACGATTGTGTCGGGTGCTACTAAGCACCGTCTGCATCCTAGTTTATATATATAACTAGAAAAAGAAATTGAAAGGTGAGAAATTCTCACCGATTGCTATCCAATCATCTTGACTCTTCTTTGATATAAATCTTCTTCATTCTCGCCTTTTTGTCACCTTCGTTGTCCGCTTTCACTACATATGTAAAAATCGAATTTTTACTTCGCTATTCAATATATAAAAATCATATTTTTACTTCGATGTTCAATATATAAAAATCATATTTTTACTATTGCTTCATACCTTTAAAAATCGAATTTTACTTCGCTATACCTTACATAAAGATTCCGCCTTTTCAAATATGAAGTTTTCGTCTTTTCAAATTTAAAGATTTCATCTTTATAAAAATCTCATTTTTATTTTTCTACACATATAAAGATGATATTTTTAATATTCCTATCATGTAAAAATTATATTTTTAATTCTCTACCTAACCAAAAATCATATTTTTACATCTTCTATATAGTAAATATTATATTTTTAATACTTTAAAAATATAAAAATCATATTTTTAATACTTTAAAAATATATAAATCATATGTTTACTTCCACCATATAAAAGATTATATTTTTATAACTTTACAACATAAATAAAAACCAGTTTTTAAGGTGAATAAAAATCAGTTTTTAAAGCAAATAAAATTCAGTTTTAAAGTAAATAAATTCAGTTTTTAAAGTAAATAAAATTCAGTTTTTAAAGTAAATAAAATTCAGTTTTTAAAGTAAATAAAATTCAGAAACAAACTCACATGGAGATGGAGAAGGCTCGCTGAGGTAGTAGGGGTGGCGCCGGTCTATTGGTGGCGCCGGGGGGTCTCGCATCCGCTGGAGCGGCGGATTGGGGAGGTGGGGTTCGGGTCCTCCCGAACTGGAAGGAGGAAGGGGAAGGGTTCGTCAGTGGAGGCGCCGACCGGAGGAAGAAGAGGGGGGCGAGGTCCGGGCGGCGGCGGGCGGCGTGCTTCCATTGGCGGCTACGTCGTTGTTTTTTTTTTCTTACTTTTTCTTTTCTTCGATCTGATTCGAAATGAACGGACGGGGGGGGGGGGGGGGGGGGGGCAGAGGAGATAAGGGGAGGAGAGAAGGATTATTATATATATATTTTTTATTCTAAAAGTTGACTTTTACATACGACCTCTAAACGAGGCCCACCGCCTGTCGTCCATAGCGTTTTACCCCCATTCCGAACACAATGGGATATATATCGTAAGCTGATTCGATCGTTACAATCAGTTTCCTTTGAATTTACATTTAAATCACTATATTGAATTTTAAACGTACATTTCAAATTACCGGGGTCACATACTAACTAGAAAAATTCCTGAAAAATATTTTCTAGCTTCGTATTGACGATACGGTCCTAACAAAACTAGTTTCATCGAATTCTGGGACCGTTGGAAAAATGGCCATTTTCCAGTCGATTAAAATCAACTGAAACTGGTCAAACGCGTTTTCCTAGTTTCATCGAATTCTGGGACCGTTGGAAAAATGGCCATTTTCCAGTCGATTAAAATCAACTGAAACTGGTCAAACGCGTTTTCCTTTGCCACGCTCACATATTGATTCGAACAATTATGAAATTTATAACCTAGCAATAAGTTGACATCACGGACCCAACAAAACTGGTTTCGTCGAAATCCGAGGTCATTTGCAAAATGTCCATTTTTAAGGGCCTGAATTCCATAGCGACTATTCAGAATTTTCAACTGGACTCGTCGAAATCCGAGGTCATTTGCAAAATGTCCATTTTTAAGGGCCTGAATTCCATAGCGACTATTCAGAATTTTCAACTGGACATATCTTTTGATTCCTGCTATGAAATTTCGATTTTTCGGATTCGTTGGAAAGATATTATCAACTAGATCCTAACGTTTTTGGTTTCACTAAAATCCGGATCGTTTTGCACCCGGTACATTCAATTGAAGTTTGAAATCGAATTATCGAACTACCGCGCCATTTTCAATTCTATTTATAATTATATATAAATATTTATATTCTAACGACGACGCGTATAATATATACGTTCTAATATATTCAAAATAAATTTCTCGTCGATATTATTTAAAATAATTCATTTTAAATAATCAAAATTCGCTAAAATTGCCACAATAAAAATTTTAAACTGGCCCAGATTTTCCGGGTTATTACATATAATTTTCAAAAAGGCCTGTTAACTCATACTAACTCCAAATTAAGCCCAGCGACTATCGCCGCTAGCCAAATAACCCTATTTCAGACACAATGGACCATGTTTCGCAAGCCCATTTGACCGTTTCAGCCTATTTTTCTTTCAATTAAAATATAAAACATTTTAATATTTTATTTGATCGTACATTTTAATTAACCGAGACCACATACTGATTCCAAAAATTCCCGAAAAACAAATCTAGCTAGGTTTTGACGATATGATCCTAACAAAATTAATTTCGTCGAATTCGGAGATCGTTTGAAAAATGGTCTTTTTAACAGTTGATCTAATTCAGTAGAAATTACCAAAGCATTTTGATTTATCACGCTCACATATTAATTCCAAAAATTATGGAAATTTAAACCTAGCAATAATTTGACATTCTGGAACCAACAAAAATGGTTTCATCGAAAACGGAGATCGTTTGCAAAATGGCTATTTTTAATAGCTTTATTATCATTTAAAAATGGAATTTTTAATTTCTGACACATTTTCCAACAAAATTTCTTAAAATAAAATTTTTAAATTGGTTATGATTTTCCTGGTTGTTACAATCTCCCCCACTTAAAAAAATTTCGTCCCCGAAAAGGAAATAATATTATAGTAGGAAACAAAACGGAAAATGCAAAATATTGTAAATGTACCTCAACACAAGAGCTAATCAGAGATGTCCACTCTGCACTTGGGATAAGCCTGTTTTACGTTATCCTCGATCTCCAACGTACAGTCTCTAGGATCTCCGCTCCACTGGACTTTGACTAAATGGATCCGCTTGTTTCTCGGAACTCCAGTTTCTTTGCCAATGATTTTCACTAGCTCTCTTCTCACCGCTAAGCATGGGGTAATCTCCAAATCTTGTTGTGCTGCTTCCTTCACAATCAAGTCTGGATCATTTATATGCTTCCGAGGTTAAGACACGTGAAATACATCATGTGCCTCTGACAACCAGTCAGGCAACTGAACCCTGTAAGCGATAATTCCAATCCTTTCTCGTATAGGGAATGGACCAATGAATCTAGGCGCCAACTTTCCTGTCTTCCCGAAACGGACTACTCCTCTCAATGGGGAAACTCTCAAGTATACATAATCACCAACAACAAATTCTAAATCCCTTCTTCTTGAATCTTCATAACTCTTCTGTCAGCTCTAAGCTGTCTGAAGTCGCTTCTTAATCGAATCGACTTTATCCGAAGCTTCATGAATCATGTCAGGACCCAATACTAGTCGATTGTCTGGTTCTATCCAACATGCGGGAGATCTACATGGTCTACTATACAATGCTTCAAATGGAGACATTTGTAAGCTTGCTTGGTAACTGTTATTATATGAAAAATCAACCAAATGCAAGCGATCTTCCCACGATCTGCCAAAATCAAGAATACGTGCCCGCGACAAGTCTTCTAGTATACGATTCACCCTCTCAGTCTGGCCTTTTGTTTGAGGATGATAAGCGGTGCTCAGATTCAACTTTGTCCCCAGCTCCTCTTGAAATACTTTCTAGTATTTACTAGCGAATATCGGATCATGATCACTAACAATGCTACTGGGAACTCCATGTAATCTGACAATTTCTCTAAAATAAATTCGCGCCATACTTTGAGCTGTTCTAGTAGATCTGACAGGAATAAAATGGGTGGTCTTCGTGAAACGATCTACAATCACCCATATACTTTCATTTCCTTTCCTGTTTCAGGGCAAACCATCAATGAAATCCATGGAAATTTGATCCCACTTCCAATCTGGAACCTCTAGTGGTTGCAACAATCCTGCGAGTTTCTGTTGATCACTTTTAACTTGTTGGCAAGTAGAACACCTGCTAACATATATGGAGATGTCTCTTTTCATAGATCTCTACCAGAACGTGCGCTTGAGATCATGATACATCTTACTCACCTCTGGATGAATACTAAGCTTGGACATGTGACATCCATCCATCAATTCCCTTCTGATTTCAGGAATATTCGGAACACAAATTCGGCCTATTATCAATCTGGAAACTCGAGGGTTCGCCTTCCCGAACTCTCTTACTAATCCTCCGAATAAATTCATCATTCTTCTGAAGAGCAGACGTTTTGTCAATCAATGAAGGCGTAATAATGAGAATGGCAATGATCGCATTCTTCCTGTTGAGCGCATCAGCTACAACATTGGCTTTCCCTGGAGAATACAAGATATCCAGATTGTATGCCGCAAGAAATTGTAACCAACATTGCTACCTCAAATTCAAGTCCTACTGGGTGAACAGATACTTCAATGATTTATGGTTTGTATATAATTCAACATTTCACCCAAAAGCTAGTGCCTCCATATTTTCAAAGCAAACACATTGGCCAAAAACTCAAGATCATGAGTAGGATATCTCTTCTCATGCGGCTTCAACGGACGGCTAGCATAAGCAAATACTTTGCCTCTTTGCATCAATACCGCACCAACACCTTCAAGAGAAGCATCAGTATAGATTGTCAAGCCTTCATTGCTATCAATAATGGTCAACACTGGAGCAGTGGTCAACCTTAATTTCAGCTCTTGGAAAGCTGCCTCACACTCAGGCGTCCAATTAAACTTTGTATGCTTCTTGGTAAGCTTCGTTAATGGACAAGATAGCTTCGAAAAATCTTTAACAAATTTCCAATAATAGCCATCTAATCCTAGAAAACTTCTGACTCCGTAGGAGTGCTAGACTGCTTCCAATCTCAAATGGCTGTGATTTTTCCTGGATCCACTGAAATTCCGTTCTTCGATACTACATGACCAAGGATCTTTACTTCTTCTTGCCAGAATATGCATTTAGAAAATTTGGCTTTTAATACATTCTTTCTCAGAATTTCTAAAACTTATTACAAATGCTTTGCATGCTCGTCAGTGGATTTAGAGAAGACTAAAATGTCGTCAATGAAAACCAACACAAATTTATTCAAGACATCGCAGAATACTCTGTTCATCAGAGCGACAAAGTAAGCAGGAGTGTTACATAAGCCGAACGACATTACTAACCACTCATAGAATAAGTCTGGCCCTATGAAAGCTATCAAAGGAACACATTCTTTAGCAATATGCAATTGGTGGAAACCTGTAGCTAGGTCCATCCTAGAAAAAACTTACGCTCCATTCAAGCGATCTAGTAAATCATCAATGCGCGGCAATGGATATTTATTTTTTAGTGTCTGCTTATTGAGGCCTCGGTAATCCACACATAGTTTGAGAGTACTATCTGACTTTTGAACAAACACTATTGCTGCACCCCAATTTGAAAAGCTAGGCCTAATCAGACCTTTCCACAAAAGCAATTTAGTTTGATTGCTCAATTCTTCTTTCTCTTTCAACGTCATTCTTCGAATATCATGCACAACTGGCCTTGCATTCGGAATTAGATCGATCCTGAAGTCAATTTCTCTTCGCGGAGGTAAGCTATCAACTTCTTCAAACACATCCGCATAATCTTTAACAATAGGAATATTCTTAATAGAAGTAGGAGTAACTTCTAGAGAAGACCAAAATTCTTTTCTTTACGAATCTGATCCGTGACATGGTATAACAATAGTAACCCCAAATTTTGTTTTAATTTTGACTATTCTTTCAGTGCATCTAACTTCGGCCTCATATCTCGTTAGCCAATCCAGCCCAAGAATGATATCAAATTCAGAAAAATTCATGACGATCAAGTCAAAAGGGAACTGGAAATAGGAATAAGAAACAGAAACAGACACTCTACAATATAAACCGAGAACAAGAGAACCACCTATCGGATTATGGACACTAATCGATTATTTGAGATTTCTTGGTTTCAAATTTAACTTTTTAACTGTGTTACTAGAAATGAAAATTCGTGATGAACCAGTGTCAAACAGTACTATAGCAGGAATATTCTTAATAGTAAGAGTACCTCCCAAAACATCTGGTTTACCTGCTCCTTCAGAAGAAGCTGGTGCACTCGCTCCATCATACATTTGAGCCACTTCGGACTTCTTTAGCAATGGATAGTCTTTGATAAGACGACCTGGCTTGTGGCAATTAAGGCACTCCTTAGTACCATAAGGATTCTGACTGGGCCCTGATTCACTCCTCTTTGGCCTCTTTGGAGCTTTGCATTCATAATTATAGTGTCCCAATTTTTGATAGTTGAAGCATTTGACCTTGGCCCTTTTATTCTCTTGAGGCTTGGCGGCTGTAGTGTTACTCGCCTCTGGCTTCTTATCAGAATGCTTCCTCTTGTTATTAGCTTGATTTCTTTCATGATCCTGCTGAGAATTTCTCTTGTCAATATCCTCGTATCTACAAGCCATCTCAATTACTTTGGTAAATGGGAGCTCAGTATGTGTCGTCACCCTGTTGTGATACTTCCTCGAAAGACCATTTATGAACCTCTTGTTTTTCTGGAGCAGGTCTTGAATCAATTCAGGTGCATATCGAGAGAGCTCTTCGAATCTTCTCACCAACTTAGTAATAGTTCGATCCCCTTGTTGGAGATTAGCAAATTCATCATGCAGATACTCGACTTCTTGTCGAGGGATGAACTTCTCCTTAAAGAGTTCTTTGAACTTCGCCCAAGACAAGTCAGCATCAATACCTCCAATCGTAGCTATCTCCTACCAAATTAAAGCGTCATCCTTTAGCAGCCATGATGCCATGAATCTCTTCCGATGGTCCTCCAGTACCAAGCCCGCAAAAAATTTCTAACATGTCTTTCGCCAAGCCTCAGCCTCAGTCACTGTCTCATGGCCAGTGAATGGTACACATCCAAATTCTTGAATTTTTTTAGCTACTTTATCCAAATCAAAAGGTTGCGGGGGTGGTGGTGGTGGCACTGCAGCCTCTAGATTAGGCTGGTCCTGAGCAGGGGGATATCACCCCTTCCTTGTCCTTTGCCTGCTCCACCTCTAGCTCTAGCCCTCGTACTCATTTCAGTCAGTTCTGTACCATCAAGGAAAGAGTTAGACCAACAGAAATGATAATTTTTAAGGAATCATAAAAGTAGAAGGACATATGGAAAATGATGATGTAATGATTGATTATTATGTGCTATTCTGCTGAGCTCATTCTAGGACATTACTCTCTAATGAGCTACTCGCCTTAGAATACTGTTGATTCTATTTTGACGAATAGTTTTAAATATGTTATACTCCGGAGCTAAGGTTAACCTAAGCTCTGATGCCAACTGTGATGACCCCAAACTCCCGTGACACGAAAGCAAGGATAATCATTGGAATAAATCACATTTATCACAACAACAGATTACAAAATCAGCATAACACATTAAATCATAGAATAATACTCATCATCATAGCAGCGGAATCATAAATGTCATCAACATTAGAGTTGCACAGACACAGGATACTACTTAGTACATAAAGGTTCCCACAAATAGAAAATAAGTCTAGAACATTCTCAAATACAGCATAGATAAAGTGGTACCTAAATGTCCCAAAATAGTGATAAAAGATAAAGATAGTCTACATCTTCTGCCATGCTGCGGTGCATATCCAAAATAAGCCTGTTACCTGTTTACTTGGCTGCCCGTGTAAAAATAAGGGCACCCGAGTTTGCAAGTGAAAACAAACTACGAGTCAGTCATGGGATTGGTATGAAAAATCTTACTTAACTTATCTAACAATAAGGCTAATCACAGGACCACGCCGCTAACGCGGAACGGGTTCACTCCATTGGATTGCCAGTGCATAAAATAAGTAAATCTTTTAACAACACAATTCTTTTTGGAAAAATGAAACCATTATAAGACTCAAGACCCATCACACAATGCAACACAAACCAGAGGATAGAGTTTTACCTTGCAATGGTCAAACATGATTGATAGGTATAAAACTTGATATTATTATTAGTTTCTAGTCAGTTTAAAACATTTTCAAAGTAAATGTACCAATCCTAGATGGCATAACTACCATATACTATGTCGTCATATATAGGTTTACAATCAAATCCGTAATGTCGTATTGGAAATTGGGTTTCCATCATGAGTCAAGGCTAGGGATGATCTCCTTACCGACTCAAGACATTCTAGCTAATGTCTCAGGGCTCGGACGCTGACGAACCCTTGGATCCTGCAGGGCCGGTCCATAAATACTCTAGTGGATTTGCAATTCCTGAACACACGTTTTCCGGTCTTATCGGACCTATCACTTGGCTAGTAGCGACCAATATAGCGAGGGCTCACAAACTATCATCCGCATAAGTAAAAATGTCTGGGCTCCATACCATGACACCACTTCTAGATAGAAAGAAAGGCCGTGCACTCCCTGCGTTCCCTTATCCCGTTTCTGACTCTTACCGAGGTGTGAGGCTCGCGAAGTTATGCTATACACAAAGCTATGCTAATTAAAGCTATGCTTTAATTGTCAACCACAAGACTCTGCTTTTCAACAAAAGCCTTGATCATTTGCATCTTAGCATGCCACATTGACAATTCACGCCAGGTAACTGATGTCTATCAATATATAGCCTCTAAGATCGTACGTCTTAGAGAAGGGTGTTAAGCAAGAGAATAGATACTCCGCCACCAAACAGATATATATTTAATAGAAATCAATTAACACAGAACGAAATCCAATGTCAGACACGCATCCATTTACAAGTCCATTCTGTGTCTGAACGAAACCAAAGACACCTTATTCCTCGTCCCGTATGTCCAATACGGAAAGAGGTTCTCGCATATCCAGACAATCAACAAGTATGTTCAGACAACTACCACTTTAACACTATCCTGGGAGAAAATCAATGCAGGAAATCATTAGTCATCCATTCGATGTGAAGATCGCCAGTCTTCAACCACCGTCTTCAACGTCTTTGACTTTAAATCGTCGTATAATTATTTGAAATGAGATTGAATTCGGTCTTTTCAAAAAATTCTCGAATATATATAATTTAAATCATTTCATATCGTTAATATTATTTTATAATGATTTATCGCTATTTTTATTTATATAAATAGCCCATTTAATTCGAACGACGTTTCAGGTCGTTACGTGGCCCTGGCGCTGTTTTTATCCAAATTTGAATTACACATTTCTCAAAATCTAACTGTTGGATCTTAACAAATTTAATATAATTGGAAAGATCTTTCCAAAGCGAACCTAACAATTATGGTTTTGGGAAAATCCGATGGTCGGATCTTTCGGTATAATCGCTTAAAGTTACGATTCCGAAACGCAAACTACCGCACGTAATTCGTTTAATTTTAATTAATATATTATATATTATATATATATAAATCGTTCGACGATTTCACTAACATGTTAAAAGTGATGTTTTCAACAAACAAAACATATATTATCACATAAACATTTTCCTACTTTGCTAACATATTAGTGATTACATTTTAATGAATCAAAACATGTAATTCTTTTTATTTAAACAAACATGTTAAAAGAAACATTTTTATGACAAATCATATTTTATTGTGTCATTCTTTTTAATCTAATGAACATATAAATTTTACACGTTAATGACAAATTCCATTTTAATATGTCATTCTTTTTATCTAAATGAGCATGTTAAATGTAACATTTTTGATTACAAATCCTACTTTAACATGTAATCCTTTTTATCTAAATAAACATGTTAAATGTAACATTTTTGATTACCAATCCTATTTTAACATGTAATCCTTTTTATCCACTGAATCAAAACATATACTAAAAATGTCATTTTTAATATTCAAACAATTCCTAATGAACAAATCATTTTTAATGATGGATCATTTTTAATGAAACTAAGCATACATTAAAAATGTCCTTTTTAATATCCAAACAATTTCTAATGAACATGTCATTTTTAATAATGAATCATTTTTAATGAAACTAATCATACATTAAAAATGTCCTTTTTAATATCTAAACAATTTCTAATGAACATGTCATTTTTAATAATGAATCATTTTTAATGAAACTAGTCATACATTAAAACGTCCTTTTTAATATCTAAACAATTTCTTATGGACATGTCATTTTTAATAATGAATCATTTTTAATGAAGCTAATCATACATTAAAATGTCCTTTTTAATATTAAAAAATTTCTGATGAACATGTCATTTTTAATAATGAATCATTTTTAATGAAACTAATCATACATTAAAAATGTCTTTTTTAATATCTAAAAAATTTCTAATGAACATGTCATTTTTAATAATGAATCATTTTTAATGAAACTAATCATACATTAAAATTAATATCTAAACAATTTCTAATGAACATGTCATTGTTAATGATGAATCATTTTTAGTGAAACTAATCATACATTAAAAATGTCCTTTCTAATATCTAAACAATTTCTAATGAACTTGTCCTTTTTAATAATGGATCATTTTTAATGTTTAAACAATTTTTCTGTAAAACATGATAAATTTGTGATTCATATATATATATATATATATATATATATATACAATAAAAAGTAAATTTTTATTGTATAAACAATTATTTCCAACATGACAATTTCTATGATCCATATATACAATAAAAAGGAAATTTTTATTGTATAAACAATTATAACCAATTCTATGATTCATACATATAATAAAAAGAAAATTTTATTGTATAAATATTTTTGACAAATTCTATGTTCACATATATAATAAAAAACAATTTTTATTATATAAATATTTTTGACAAATTCTATGTTCACATATACAATAAAAAGATAATTTTTATTGTATACATATTTTTGATAAATTATATGTTCACATATGCAATAAAAAGATAATTTTTATTGCATAAATATTTTTGACAAATTTTTCTACCCAATTCAATCCAACGGATCATCGTAATCAAAATCAATCAATCCAAATCTCGTACAACACACATATAAATTTTAACATCTTATATATAAAAATTTCACATCGCAATCACAATTAATTTTAATTTTAAATTTGGGATCTCACAGTGATTTTGAATTCTTCAAAAAATTTAGATCACTTTAAAATTTGCTAGTCACTTCTAAAATTTAATAGACACTTCCACGATCCCAACGGTCCCTGTTTCATGTGATTCCGACATCGTATGAACAAGTTATGATTTTTATCGGGTTAATAATATTTAATTTTTATTAATAAATTAATTAAATTAAAATTACCTTCTTCTACCTCTCAAATAACCAAGGCCGAACCCTTTTCGTTTTTGTTTAAATTTAGGGTTCTAAATTTCGATCAACACACTTAACTTCGCAATGATCGGACAACGCCACGTCGGAAAGGAGAGAGCGGCGCACCGGGGGGCCCACAATGGCGAACCCGATCGGGGTATGGTGGCGGGGCGGCGGTGTATACGGCGGCGGTTTGGGGGTCTGGAACTCGTCGGATATTCAACGATAGGAGGTGATGTTCGTATAGATGTGAACAGCAAGAAGAGTACTACAATATTGTCCAAAGGATGGAATGATTTTACTGAGTGGATTAGGAGTTATTGGAGGAAGAAGAATGGAGCAGTTCTGGCCATTGGAGAATAGGGTGGCGGTGGCTACAGATGCCTTATGGTTTTAGAATATTAGGGTATTTATAATATTTTAATTATTTGATTCTCTAATTTTCAAAAAGGCCCTTTAACTCATACTAACTCCAAATTAAGCTCAACGACTATTGCCCTTAGCCAAATACCCATATTCCGGACACAATGGACCATGTTTCGTAAGCCCATTTGACCATTTCAGCCTATTTTTCTTTAAATTAAAATATAAAACATTTTAATATTTTATCTGATCGTACATTTTAATTAACCGAGGCCACATACTGATTCCAAAAATTCCCGAAAAATAAATCTAACTATGTTTTGATGATACGGTCCTAACAAAATTAATTTTGTCGAATTTGGAGACCGTTTGAAAAATGGTCTTTTTAACAATAGATCCAATTCAATAGAAATTACCAAATGCATTTTAATTTACCACGTTCAAATATTAATTCAAAAATTATGGAAATTTAAACCTAGCAATAATTTGACATTCCAGATCCAACAAAAATGGTTTCGTCGAAAACGGAGGTCGTTTGCAAAATGGCTATTTTTAATAGCTTTATTATTATTTAAAAATGGAAATTTTAATTTCTGACATATTTTCCAACAAAAATTTTTAAAATAAATTTTTTTAAATTGGTTCTGATTTTCCGGGTTGTTACAGATTCTATATCTATCTAATATATACAAGACTTCGTATATACGCTGGCCATGCATATATTTGAAATCTCCATATACGAGTAGTCCGATTGCAACGTCGAGTAAAATACTTGAAAATTCTTATTAAAAGTTGTATTTCAAAATAATTTACTTAGTTTTCCAAATAATTTACTTAGTTTACAAAATAATTTGAAGTTTCAAAATACGCTCTCTCAACGAAATATACCAGAATCTCATTCTATAGCATTCCTAACTCTATCTTTAATGGGATACTATAACTCTGATGAGTTCTATCTTTTGCTCGACGTATGTCTTACCTCGTAGCTTTGTATAACCTCACTCTGATATCAACTATAATGACCCGTCTTTTTGTCCGGTTTTCGCCGGTAATTAAACCGACTTAAACCATTCACAAAGGCGGATTGTTATGGGTACTAACGTATATTGAACAAAATTACAGAACTTTTCTTATCATAATACAATATTACATCAGAGTTATATAGAATATCAACAGCAGAAACAAATATACTCTTAGCGGAAGAATCAAAATGTTATAGCGGAAATTTCTAACTTTAGCTTGAAGCTCCAACTCTAATAGCACTTCGAATCTTGCTCCAAAGATCCATAACTATAAAACTAAACCACTAGCTGCCCATGTGGAATTTGGTGGGCACCTCGAGTTTAGGCAGGGACAATAAACTCCAGATTAGTCATGGGACTGGTGTGAGAACATAAAATAGTTATTTTTGCGATTATTTTAAAGTTGGGAAATTCAACAAACCACGCTACTAAAGCGGAACGGGTTTACTCCATGTGAATACCTGTGCATATAAAATCGCAGTGACTTTTGGAAAATGAAGCTAACATAAGCTCGTCCCACATCACACAATGCAAACGCACACCAGGTGGGTGAGTTTTATTTTATGATAACCAAAAAAGCATTCATACGTGAAAATCCTCTTTTAGATATTTAGTGCATAGTGTAGAAAACAATTTCGAAAATAAATGTATCAATCTTAGACGGCACAGTACCCCGACCAGCTAATCCGCCATAGGTATACAAATAAAACTGTAGAGTGCGTATTGGAGATTGGGTTTCCAACTTGATTATTCCTGGCACGAAAGATCGATTAGGAACACAAGCGAAATGTAACACGGCTTTTTCATCCAGACAGGACACCAACTACAAATCGCGAGGTATATCAACGGTTTTCATCCAGACTCGGACCCCCGAACATACCCTATTCCCCAAGTTCACAGCAGGTACCTCCGCCGCAACTATCAATCATAAAATCATGTATATGTCAACAACCTAACCAACAGTTTCTCATCATCAGGGGTGTGAGGCTTGTCAATTCGCATTATACAGAAAGGTACGCTTTAATAAGCAATGTTTTGATCATCATTAGCTCATTCCATAACTTGAGTATGCCACATTGTCAATCTACAACATGTCACTGATTTCTGTCAATACATAACCTCTAAACACATAAAACATAGAGACAGAAATAATTAATTGCCACAAACCGATATATATATATATATATATATCAACAGAAATCAGTGCTATGCAGTCAATTACAATGTCAGACACACAATCCATACAAATCCATTCTGGGTCTGAATGGAACAAATCCGAAAATCCTAAAATATATTTAGACCTCGTGCCACTTATAACGTCGAATCAAGTGTACGGCCCGATTCGAGACATCAACATTCAGTCCAAATAAATCTAAATATTTACGGTCTTCGTTTGTCATTTCTGAGTCTTCAATTTGCTTCATAGCGTCGTATTATTACTTGGAATGGTTTTCGGACTTAAATCTGATCCCGGTCTTTCCAAGTAATAAGCGTACTTTAAAACAAAAGTTATGGGCTATGTCGGCTTCAACCCGAATCTCCTTCCCAATGATTATCAATTCATTTAAGAATAAGGTTGTATTCATTTCAAATTCCTCAAATTTCATTACCACCTTATTTCCTTTTTAATAAATCCCATTTTAAAAATCCCTTTATTCGTTGTAATCATTTTATATGTCTTCTCAACCATCAAATATAGATTTGGATTTAAAGTTTCATACACAAATATTAAGCACTTTAAAATCTTCTAACATTTTTAGAGACCCTTTTTAAAGTGTAAATAATTATTCTCGATTTAGAAATATCAAAATCAAGTCATTATAAGGAAATGTTAATGCGTTACTAAAAATGTTATAGAATAGCTATTTAAACCAAATGGGTTCAAAATCATTCAAAGGTTCAAATCCTTTACTCGAATTATTTCAATTAATGAATACTGTTTGTTGAAAATTCCAAAATTGTTCTAAATTTAAAGGGTTTAATTAGATTCCAATTTGATTTTGAAATAAGCGTCCCATTCGTCGGATCAGTTAGGGATAGCCAGGGAGAGCAGGAAACTGTATTTTCCAAACCCAAGCCTTAGACATTATCCTTTTTGTCACCCTAATATGTTCTGGTATGTATATGTATTATTGAAAGGAATGTCATCAACATATACATATGTATTTATGCATTCGGTAATGGTTCAAAATTTTGTTTTTCTTTCTTTTCTTTCATTCAAAATTAAAGTTTCATAACTTTAGTTAAACTGTATTTCCACTTTCATTGGAAACTTATCATAATATTTTCGAATTCTTTTAATTGTGTAAACTTAAAAACGGTCTTAAAATAATAGAACCCAAGTGTATTTAATAAAAAAATGTTTAGTTACATACTTGAATCAAATTTTCTTGCTAATTACATTTTTAAAACTTATGAATAGCTAAATATTTACATAAAAGAAATGTAACTCAAAATCAAACTTCTAGCATGATTTAAAAACTCGTTTTCAAGCTAAAGGGTCCAAAACAACTTTTAAGACATTCAAAAAAAAATCATTTCGTTGTTATGGCAAAATCGTTTAGTTATTCATGAGTTAAATTTCAAATATTTAAAAAGCTAAATTCAAAACTTTAACTTTTAAATTTTATTTTATTAATTAATAGTTATTCACATAGAGAGGAGACTTGAATTGACTACCCGTATACTCCACAACTATAGTGTGTGAGTGATGCAACAAAATCGATCTATATAAACACAAGTTCATCCATCAACATGGCAATAGTCAAACAATTATAAAACGGTGAGCAAGCGTTGCCTTAGATAACGCTTAGTACTTGGTGTTTTTAAATTACACAAATATCCATTCAAACATCACAAAACATAGCGATCATCAGTATAAACTCAAAATCATTAACTGATCAACTACTTGCAATTTTACCATTACTAGTTATTTAATTAAATTTAAATAAATGTTCTCACCTAAAGCTATCCCATTTCACCAAACTACCGTTCCGGTCTCCATCCGTCAGCGTCTCTAGTTGCAACAACTATGTTGTATCCATCTTGCGTGGTTCACACTCATTATTAAATTTTCTACTTTCTATCTGTGCTCCTCATTTCTCGATGTGTCCTCACTTCTACTTCTGGCATGCACCCGCAGTTTAAAAAAATTCTAGTAGCTTGCATGCTAGTTGCTTCCACCTTTCTTGTGACACCCCACGTCCGTTAATGTCACTCACTAAGGGAATGTATTAAGTTTCGTTAAGCATTATAGGTAAACAGACATAGACGAATTACAAGACAGATATAAATAAGATAACATGGGAAAATTTAATTTTTTATTTCAATCATGAATTATAATGACGTGGTCCATAGTACCATAAGTCACAAAAACCATTACAATAAAACAACTTCTTCCTTGCATCATTAGAGTACATAAGAATATGAAAAACATAATTCCCCAATTAAAAGAGTTAAGCCATAGTAGAGACAAGAACTTGAGCCCTACTTCAGAAGTACAACCTAGCAAGATGATATCCGAGTCCTGACTAAGCTCGAGTGTTTCCTCCCTGAGAAACTGGGGGAGAAACGGAAGAAAGAAGGAGAAGCAAAAAGGGTCAGACATAAAGTCTGGCGAGTCTAGTTACTTTTAGCTAGTAAATAAATAAAAGTAACATGATAGGCACATAAAGTGGATAAGAGAGAGATCACTACATAAATGGCAGGTGTGACAAGGTAAGCAAGATAAGGTGTATTTGTCTCACTAATGATTACTCTGCATTATTACTAGTATAACTAAAAATGAGACGATCCCTTCCACGATAAGTTGGTAGACTTAGGGCATACGTCCGAGTGTACCCTAACCACTACCATAATCGATCGGCTCCTTACCCCGTAGATATCCTGTGCTGGCCCCACAGTAGGAGGTATCACTTCCTAAAGTGGCAACCCTTAAGGTGTGCACAACCATACCTACTGGTGTCACGGTCGTCTTATCCCCATCTGCCCAGCTCATGCACGCACATGGCCCGGTCAGTTTGCGTCGCCCACACCATTCGTCTCGTTTGGATATCTTATAATCAATCAGTAAGTGTGCCTCTTCTCCACCTAGTACAGAGTTCTTCATTTGATACCAACTTCGGGTTACTAACTGAAATGGGTCCCACACAATATGATACAAGCTCTCCCCTTTGTCTTGTATCCCCACTAGGTTTTTCACTGACTATGTATACCCTTAGGTGTCTTTAATTACATGCCCTATGTGCTTACCCTAAAAGGGTGTCTTTAATTACATATCTTTATTATATTATTCCGCTGGTTATGTATACCACTAGGTGTCTTTAATTACATAACCATATTGGATTAAGTTCGTAGGCCTATATGTAAATATTATCCACCCCCTCTAATTTACTTAACCCCCACCCACTACCCATTCAATTATACTTAACCCAAACTTAAGTTCATAATCATACAATCCTTAAGGATTAAATAAGTTTAAGTAGTCGAATTTAATACCATGTCCAATTATGGTAATAATGGGCTAGACCTCCCACATTAGGCCTACAACGTGTGGATGCTGGATATGCCGGTTGGGTCTGGGCAGTCTTATTCCATAGTTGGGCCTAACCTCGTGTCTTTTCCCAATTCGTATTTGCGCACTTAAACCTCTCACATTAGGTTCAGCATTAGTGGCTGCTGGATATGCCGGTCGGGTACGGGAAGAATTCCGCCACTAATGCAACATAACCTCGTGTCATAAGTACAATTACAATTCCTAATTGTAATTACTAAATATTCCATTTTTATCCAAATCTACCTATGTCATTATAGGTGATTATTTCTATGTTTCCCCATTTGAATTAAGTGTCCAGTTCATATAAATATTACATAAATTATGCCAATTATAAATCCCTTTTCCCTGTTTCCTAACTAACGTATTCACACGTATTTTGGCGGCATCTAGGCTTTAAAGCAGCCTAGCCATAACAATGAAAAGGGAATATGAAGAAGGTGATATTTTCAACGTATCTTGGCATAAACTAGCATGATAACAAGGTGAACAGACAAGTAATTAACATCATAACAAGGTGGACATAAAACTGGTGAACTTGTGGCAACTACGATGTTAAAACAAGCAAAATGAGATCTAAATTAACCATTTTAGGTGTCCAACTATTTAGATCTATCATAATTAGGGTAACATAGTAACATGTTTAGATCTATAGATGATTCCACATGGCAAGTTGACAACATATCTAGACTGATCACAATATGACAAGTGAAAAAGGGGATTTACATAAGAACTAGATCTAGCCAATGTTACAACTGTCCAATTTAATAGATCTACATTCACCACAATATAGTTGCAATTCAAGATCCACATAAACAACATAATAGAATAACCACAATTATATTAGATCTAGAGAAACAGATCTATCATGACATAGTATAGAATATAACACTTGCACAGAATCATACTTTACAACATATCCAATTTACATTCTTTCACAATTTACTTTTATTTATCTAAACCTAAAAGAAATCTAGAAACTCATAGCATTTGGTTTAGAGAATTGAGAAAGAACGGATCTTGAATTCTGAATTTGATTTGCAAAGTATGCTGTTGTTGAAAACAGTTTCGTCTCGGTTCGCACTCCGACAATATATGGCTCTCATAGTTTCCAATGAAGAAGTAGGAGATTTGAGCACATATTTATAGCTATAGAACCCTCTGAAACCGACTGTCACATCAGCTCTAGGGGTGTCGACACCCCTGTGGGTGGGTCAACCCATAGGTCGACACCCCTTAAGGGGGGTCGACCCCTAGGTTGATACCCCTCTAGGAGGGGTCGACCCCCTAAAGCAGGAATTTTACCGCTCTGATGAATTTTTCAACTTTGAATCGTTATAAATAAAATTCCGACTCATCTCTGATTCATGCGTATGTATATAATTTTTCTGCACGTATAAAAACTTAAAACCATAATAACTTTCTCATACGATGTCCGTTCCGTTTTATGCAAACCAAGTGTCTATCTTGACTAGAATTTCGAGATAGACGCAATGGTGCAGTCCGTTTCCTCTAATTTTGTATATTAAATTAATTATTATTTAATTTATCCTCTTTTAGTATCGATACAAATTCGGGGTGTTACATACTCCCCAACTCAAAGGATTTCGTCCCGAAATCTCTAAGTTTAGAAGAATGCATATCCTACCATCCATAATCCATCTACTCATCCACCAACCGCTGGCATCCATTGTCCTTAAAGATTTCTAATGCTTATATGAATATATGCGAGGGTGTGTATATATGTCACAACACTAATGCGAGGATTAGGCGATCTACTGATTCAGTTGACCTCCTTAATACAATGTATGTTAGCGCCATGAATCCAATATGTATGCAAATAAACCTATTGTATCATATAAGTTCTATATGTGTGCACATTCATTTGTCCAAATGCAACATCCATATGCTAACTCGTCCATTTCCATCCATAAAAGAAAAGAAAATGCACACACATCTATATGCAGTATGAGAGTGATTGAGCTGATCTTAGTGCCTATTGTGTGTGTATATGCATCCACAGGCAACCACTAGCATCCACTTGCATCCATCAATCATAACATGTTTCAAACACATGTTTACATTCATAGGATTCCTATATAAAGGTCGAAAATACTATGGATAAGATATACTCTATTGACAGAAACAAGCAATGATTAACTTAAGAAAAGGAGTTAAGAACATACCCTCGAAAAGAAAAGGGTACGAAGCACAAATATTGTCTTCAGTCTCCGAAGTCGCATCTTCTAGGTTATCTCCCCATTGAACCTTTAGCAACTTGATCTCCTTATTGCGCAACTTTTTAACTTCTGACCCAAGAATATGGGTAGGGACTCGTCTGACTGTCGCCTCCCGTTCCACTTCGAATTCTTCCAACATACTTGGCTCAACAACTTCTGCGGTGTCATGCAACCACTTCCGCAGATGAGAAATGTGGAAAACATCATGAACACCAGATAGATTTTCTGGGAGCTTTACTCGATAGGCCATTTGGCCAACCCTCTCGGTTATGGGAAATGGTCCCACAAACCTAGGTGCCAACTTCCCTACTGATCCGAAGAGAACCACATTCCTTAAAGGCGATACTTTGATAAAAACCAAGTCTCTCACTTCGAATTCGATGTATGTCCTTCTCTTGTCTGCATAGGACTTCTGCCTATCTTGAGTCGTCTTCATCAGGGTGGAATAAGGTTAATCTTTTCGGACGTTTCCCAAACCATATCTAGTCCATGTAATAATCTTTCTGTAGATTCCCATCAACAAGTTGGCGATCTACAGGGTTGCCTGTACAATGCTTCGAAGGGTGTCATGCCGATGCTAGATTGATAACTATTATTATAGGCAAACTCTACTAAAGGAAGATGCTCTTCCCAAGCCCCTCCGAAGTCTAGGATACACAGCCTTAAAAGATCTTCAAGAATCCTGTTCACCCTCTCCGTCTATCCATCGGTCTAAGGATGATAAGAGGTGCTCAAGCACAACTGTGTACCTAATGCTTCTTGCAAGCTCCTCCAAAATTCGCTGGTAAAGATGGGGTCATGACGCTCACGATGCTGGAAGGTAATCCATGAAGACAAACTATCTCATGAACATAAATTGATGCCAACCATGTTGCCATCCTCTTACTCTTAACTAGAATAAAGTGAGCGCTCTTAGTGAGTCTGTCCACTACCACCCAAATACTGGTGTTACTTTTCTTCGATCAAGGCAACTCATCTATGAAATCCATAGAGACACTCTCCCATTTCCACTGTGGAACCTCCAACGGATGAAGTAATCCACCGGGCTTCTTTTTCTCAGCTTTGACTTGCTGGCAAACTAAACATTGAGAAACAAATTCGGCCACATCTTTCTTCATCCTAGCCTAAAAGAAAATCCTCTTCATGTCCATGTACATCTTATCACCACCTGGATGAATAGTCATCTTAGCATGGCGGGTTTCTTCTAGGATTGCCTTTATCAAGCTTCCAGTTTAAGGAACACAAAGCCTTCCATCTCGTCGCAACCACCCCTTTTCATCTATGGCATATCTACTGAGGTGACAAGAAGTCTCCCCTCCTCTGAGCTTATCCTAGATGTCTAGAATCTATGGGTTACCTTATTGCGAAGCTCCTATCTGGTCCATAAGGGTCGGTCGTAACTCCAAGGATGTAAACAAATCAGGCAAAACCTCGATGGAGGGTCTAAAATCAAAAGTTGATATGAACTCGAATTTCTTTCTATCCCCAAATAGAGGACTCAGGGCCACCCTCTGCCTACTTAGTGCGTCTGCCACCACATTACCCTTTCCAGGGGTATAAGCAATCTCAAAATCATATGAAGCTAAGAATTCCATCCACTGTTGTTGCCTGAAGTTGAGATCCTTCTATGAGAATAGATACTTGAGAGATTTATGATTGGTGTATAACTCGAACTTTTCTCCAAGTAAGTAATGACGCCACATCTTTAGCGCGAATACTTTGGCAGCTAGCTTTAGATCATGGGTGGGGTAATTCTTCTCATGAACTCTCAATTGTATACCCCCATAACATGTTACTTTCCCTTCTTGCATCAGAACCGCACCAAGCCCTGTATCGCATGCATTAGTGTAAATAGTAAACACTTTACTCCCATCAGGCAAGGTCAAGACTAGAGCTATTGTCAGAGCCCTCTTCAGTCGTTGGAAAGCAACGTCATAGTCTATTTCCCATGAAAATGCCAAATTTTTCTTTGTCATCCTGGTGAGAGGGGTTGATATCTTCGCGAAGTCCTTAACAAACTTCCTATAATAACCTACCAACCCAAGAAAGCTTCTCACCTCGGTTGCATTTTTAGGAATCTGTCAATCTTGCACTACAACCACCTTGGTAGGATCTACAGTTATCCCTTCTTTGGAGACTACATGCCCTAAGAATCTCACCTCTTTTCTCCAAAAATGACATTTTGAGATATTTGCCTTAAGCTAATGGTCATGGAGAGTTTTCAAAACTTCTCTCAAATGTTGGGCATGCTCTTCTTCACTCTTGGAGAAGATCAAAATATCATCAACAAAGACTACAACAAATTTGTTTAGGAACTCCCGAAACACCCTACTCATCAAATCAACAAAATAGGCTGGTACATTTGTCAATCCAAAAGGCATAACTAGCCATTCAAAGAAACCGTCCGGAGTTCTGAAAGCAGTCTTATCTATGTTGTCCTCAGCCACCCTCAACTGATGGAACCCCATAGCCAAGTCCAACTGATAAAATACTGAGGCACCAACAAAATGATCAAATAAATCATCAATCCTCGGAAGTGGGTGCCTATTCTTCTTGGTGAGCTTATTCAATTCTCTATAGTCAACACACAAACGAAGTGAACCATTCGCTTTAGTTGCGAATACTACTGGAGCACCTCATTTAGATATGCTTCGTCTAATAAACCCTTTCTCAAGTAGCTCCCCTACTTGCTTACTCAGCTCCCTCCTTTCCCGTGGAGCCATGTGGTGCACTGGTAATGCAACTGGCTTTGCTTTGTCCGCCAAATATATGCGGAAGTCAATCTCGCGCCTTGGAGCTAAACCCCGTACCTCATCAAAAACATCGAAATAATCTCGACCCACTGGAACAGATTGCAAATCATCTATGGATGCATCTAGAGACTCTAGGAAGCTAAGCATAACAGACCCTTGGGGGTCACAAGAAACTTCGAGGGTTTTCCCAAGACAAGTCTGCAGTCTAACAACCCTCCTTTCACAATCCAGAATGGCTCCATACGTGGTAAGCCAATCGTTTCCTAGAATCAACCCGTAGCCCATAAACCCGAGCACATACGCATCGCATTCAAACTTGACGCCTAACACAGATATTTTCAAGACCCGACAGATCATCGATAAATGAGCCGAACCACCAGTGGGGTTTGAAACAATTATGGGATCTACTACCATACTAGTAATTAAGTGCAGAGATTCAACCACCGAACTAGATATAAATGAGTGTGAAGCACTCGAAAAGTGTTCTAACCGGATGGTTTGAAATAGAAACTAAACTTTCTACGGAAATTTTTCTACCTCTTTCTGGAGCACTGATCGCGAGAGCATGCACCTGCCCTCCAGAAGTCCCTGCTCTTTGGCCTTGTCCCTACGATCCCTGTTACTCGGGCACACTTTAGAGAAGTGTCTGACCTCTCCGCAATTAAAGAAATTGGCCTTCCTTCTCTTACAATCTTTGATCAAGTGACCCTCCTTTCCACAGTTGTGACATTTTCTCCTATCCTTGCCTTTACATCTTTCCCTCCTTTCTTCTGCTGCCGTTGCTGCCCCTTCTTGGGCCGCACCTTCTTAATATGCGATGTCCCCTCAGCTTTTGTTTCCTTCTTTTCTCCCTTGTCCTCCTCATGAATTAAAGCCATATCAACAAGCTTTTAAAATGTGGCCCCCATCGGAATATGGGACATAGCTAAACCATGCAGAGGCTCATTCATCCCTTTAGCAATCCGCAAAGCCTTTTTGTGCGGTGTATCCACCAACTCTAACCCGAACCTTTACCAGCTAGTTGAACTTGTTCACATACTCCTTTACCGTCAAATTTCCTTGTTTGAGTGCTAAGAACCTCTCCATCTGTATGCTTCTCTCAGTTTGGGAAAGAAATTTCATTTCAAACCTCTATCTAAAATCTTCCTAGGTTTTCGCCGAACGTTCAGCTTGGGTGACTTCCCACCAAAATTAGGCTTTGTCCTTTAACAGCCAAGTAGCTACTGAATCTTTCTTCAGTCCTCAACTTCAAATATTATGAATAAGTCCTCGGTCTCCTTAAGCCAATTCCGAGCTTCTATGAATGTCTCGTTCCCATGGAATGCCCTTCCTCTCATAGCCCGGAAGTCATTGCAGATCTTGGCAAGGTTGTCAGCTCTTGGAGGGGAAGGAGGAGGAGGAATAACTGGTGCATCTGGAGGAGGAACGTCTCTTTGGCCTTCGGCCGACGCCATGGCCTCCAAATACCTACGGAACCATCTAGGTATTGTAACGTCCTCTGGGATATTAGGGATGTTTTGTTCCCCAAACATGTTGAAAAAAGAGAAAAAGAAGAAATTTAGATAAAGGACCGAAGGATACTACATACGGCTTTTTGGGGAATGTTTTTCAAAACAGACTTTTCTTTTGAAAATACTTTCTTCTAAAACCTTTGTGAAAATGATTTCCAAAAACTTTTATCTAATCAGGTAGTCTTCAGCTCCGATACCTAGTGTGACACCCCACGTCCGTTAATGTCACTCACTAAGGGAATGCATTAAGTTTTGTGAAGCATTATAGGTAAAAAAACACAAAATAATTACAAGACAGATATAACTAAGATAGCAGCGGAAATTTTAAAATTTTATCTCAAACATGAATTATAATGCCGTGGTCCATAATACCATAAGTCACGAAAACCATTACAATAAAACAACTTCTGTCTTGCATCATCAGAGTACATATAAATATGAAAAACATAATTCCCCAATTAAAAGAGTTAAGCCATAGTAGAGACAAGAACTTGAGCCATACTTCAGAATTAGCTCCTAGCAAGATGATATCTGAGTCCTGGCTAAGCCTGAGTGTTTCCTCCCTGAGAACCTGGGGGGAAACGGAAGAAAGAAGGAGAAATAAAAAGGGTCAGACATAAAGTCTGGCGAGTCTAGTTACTTTTTGCCAGTAAATAAATAAAAGTAACATGATAGGCATATAAAGTGAATAAGAGAGAGATCACTACATAAATGGCAGGTGTGACAAGGTAAGCAAGATAAGTCGTATTTGCCTCACTAATGATTACTCTGCACTATTGCTAGTATAACTAAAAATGAGATTATCCCTTCCATTATAAGTTAGTTGTAACACCCCACATCCGTTAGTGTCACTCACAAAGGGAATGCACTAAGTTCTGTGGAGCATTATAGGTAAATGATGCAGATAAATTACAAGACAGACAAATTTAAAACAACGGAAAATAAAACTTTACTTTATTGATAAAGTAATTTGTACAACAATTGTTTTTCAATATCAGAGTATCTGTCTTACAAAAAAGGAAGAAGCATAAAATAACATTTATATTCCCCAATGTAGCATGAGCCAGCCATAGCAAGAGAATCCAAGCAAATCTTCGACTAATCTTCAAGTTGGGAAAGAGTAACGTTCAATCAAATCTGAGCTATACTATTCCCTCCTTTACAACCTGGGGGGGAAACGGAAGAAAAGAAAGCGAAAGAAAACAGAGTCAGGCATAAAGTCTGGTAAGTTCAGTAACTTTTAGCATGTGAACAGGGAAAAGCAACACAACATGAATTAACTGAATACAAGATAATACCGTGATGATAGGGCTAACAAGATAACATAAGACTAACGCAAGATATGCTAAGGCAAGATAATGTATGCTTCACTACTTTCTCTATTATTCTGGTTTCTATATCTCTGCACCGCCTAACTAGTGTCTCAACTAGTTATCTGTATAAAATGATAACATGATCCCAATCCCCATAATCGTGGTTGCCTTTAGGTGTATATCTATTATTTATTACCTAGATCTAATCTGGGGTTTTCTATCGAGCGCTTTCTAGATACGACTAGGCTTTATGCGACTTATCTAATACTTCTCGGATTCAGGGTTTATGCCACCTAGGTCCAACTAGGGATTATGCTACCTGTCGAACGGTGCCCCTAGTCTAGGACACACTACCCAGAGTGATAAGTGTTCCTAGACTTTACGTCCCAATCGTATCGTAACGTGCTAGATATCTAGTTGCACATGTCCTTTATATGTGCGGCCCGAGTCCTGTTGCAGGGCTAATCAAGAAACACGGAACTCGGTCGGGAGGTTTAAGTTATCTGCCGATGCAGATGCTAAGGTCTGTTTTTCCAGTGGCTATGGTCCCACTCGACCCCTCCCTCAACTAATGAAAGGCACACCTTGAAAAATGAGAACTATACGCAGGCCCACTATGCCCCCACTAACCTATGGCCATCCTCACCCATAACTAGATAGCAAGTATATGGTCTTTTGGAGTTCTCCGCCTTTTCGCTTTACGTATCTCGACTGACTCAAGATGGTAGGTAGACGACTAGTTGCTATCATAGGGCTACTGGTCTCCCCGAATCACGCTAGTCCACCCTAGTCTTTAGGTTGCCTTAAATTGCAACCAAGGCATACCCTTGGTTCTCCTAACGTAGATCTTAACTTTTGTGAGCCCAGGAGGATCATCTGCAGCCTCACAGAGGGATACCAAGAGTACCCTCACGTCCCCTCGAAGCCTCGGGCTTCGTAACCCAATTCGTTGGAGCCTTCTTTAAGATCAGATGGACGTTCGCTCCTCCTCGTATTATACTAAGAATTACTACTTAGTTTTCCTAACTAAGGTTTACCACTTAGTTTCCTGAATCATCGTTTTCTTAACTAAGGTTTACCACTTAGTCCTTTTAACTAAGGTTTACTACTTAGTTCTCTTTCTCGTCAAGTTGGATTGGTTAAGTGTCATTAGTCGATACAAGTTAACTTAACCTATTCATTTGTCATGTTAAACTGGTTAAGTGTTACCAGTAATTCACGTTGACTTAACCCTACCAGCATCAAGTTATATTGGTTAAGTATTTACTTAACCCTACCCTTTCATCTTGTATTGGTTAAGTGTTCCTTTTTAACTTAACCTTGCATATCTGTTTTAACTAACATGTTATAACGGTTAAGTGTTCCCTTAGTTAACTTAACCCTAACATTGGTTTGATTAACATGTTCTAATGGTTAAGTATTGTCCCTTCATGTTTTTAACTTAACCCTATTCATTTATCACACTCTGATGGTTAAGTGTTTAAGCTTACTTAACCCTATGGTCCAGTCCAGCTAACATATTAAATTGGCTAAGTGTATTAAATTTACTTAACCCCAACCTCTAGTCTAGTTAGCATGTTAAATTGGCTAAGTGTATTAACTTTACTTATCCCCAACCTCTAGTCTAGTTAACATGTTAAATTGGCTAAGTGTTTTTCTTAGTTACTTAACCCCTACAAATCTTGTCTTGTTACCATGTTAAGTTGGTTAAGTGTTCTAGTTAACTTAACCCTATCGTTCTAACTTAACTGTGTTAAGTTGGATAAGTGTTCCTATGGACTTAACCCTCCCATTCTAGCTTAACTGTGTTAAGTTGGTTAAGTGTTCTTATGGACTTAACCCTCCCATTCTAGCTTAACTTTAATTGTCTTATTAAAGCACCAGCCACTCACATTAGACAGGTATTGTTGTGGCTGCCGGTACGCCGGTTGGTTCTGGGCAGTCTTACGCCACAACTCAGTCTAACCTCGGGCCTTTATCGGGTTCAATGCCTTAACCTCCCACATTGGATAGGTATTGTTGTGATCACTAGACAGCCGGGCGGGTCCGGGCAGGTTTACATCACAACTCAATCCAACCTCGGGTTAACCATGTTCGTATTGTCTAAATTTACTTTTCTCATTTAGGATAAATTCTATAAGTAAATTTTCCCTAATTTACTTATTCCATTATTACTCTTTTAATGTACATTGTCAACATTTATTATTATGGCCCATTTTCTATAATGACCCGGTTTTTCCAGTTATTTGGATTCGAATATTTAAAGTGGTTTAAATATTTTATTTGGAAATATATATATATTTGTTTCGATAAGTTTTTAAAATAGTTATTTTTCAAACAACGATCGTTTTCGACGACATGAATTTTATTGGTTTCGGAACGTCAAAACATTGTGATGCGTTCATTTCTATCGCGGATGGAGTCCGTGAATGTTGGCACGAATATATGTCATGCAACGGTAATCAAAGGGGAAATAATATAACCACAAAAATAAAACAACTAAAATAGTGTACAACTTCATACAGCAAATAATGAATAGATAAGAAACAAAGCGCAACAAATTTATACAACTGCATTAACATAATATGTACAGTCAATTCCAGATTTTTTAAAACTAGACAAGACCAAACAAGGTAGCCTTATCGCTATGGTATCAATCTAAAAATCTCAACCTAATAAACAACTCAATGGGACCCCTATTTGCACGGCTACATGTCCCTATTTCGGCAGACATTAGCACAAGAAAGCCATTTATGTAAGCTTCAGAATTTTCCTCAAAATATAGCACAGCAACCAAGTTTCTTTTCCAATACATGACAACTTGTTCATGGACCCATATATATAGCTACAAAGGAAAAAGAAACCTATGAGTATAAAAAAATAAATGAGATCATCAAATATATACAACCAGAAAGATAAGACAAGACAATACATGATAAAGGAAAAAGAGAACAGTAGAATGTAGACAGTGCTAAGAACAGCTAAGGAAAGAAGAGAGGAAATCAAATGCATAATCTTTACAACCAAAGCAAACAGTGAATTCACATGTATATACAGTAAACTTATATATAAAATCACTGTTTCATACATTGGAAAACTGAGCCATATATTTCAAAATCTCTGAACAAAATCAACAATGCATAGCCGAATGGAGACAGAGGAGTAAACATCAACTTGGTGAAGTAAGCAGTACGATGTGTAGCTGGAAAAATAGGGATGTATGTACATTCATACATCAAAATTCTACAGTACAATGCACATGCTAAAGTAAGGCAAACATATATATATACTCATATATATATATATATATATATATATATATATGTGTGTGTGTGTGTGTGTACAAAATCAATCTCGAACACAAAATCTTAAGAACAACTATAAACAGCTAGAAATGTACAGTGCAAAATATCTGTACATCTTTGATCGATTAAACAATTCAATGAAAAGAAGAATATGTGTATATATATATTCATATACATCAATCTGTAGCAAGACAAATCAAAACAGAGAAAAATCCATTTTTCAAATTTCTATTTACATACATTGAAAACCTGACTGAAATCGACAATACAAGTTTGGATCTGTAAATCGATTTAACAAGGCATAGATCTAACCTAACCTGTACAACCACAAGGCCACGGTTCTTTTCGAACAGACCAAAGACAACACAAAATCCATCAAAATTTCTACTAAACCATCACTTTCAACATCAGTACATGATCTGTAAAGGGAAAATAAAATTTGCCTAAGCTGAACCTATCTAGATTCGAATTGATAGACGTGTACTCGTCTATACCAGAACCGCAACTATAAATACACACATTCACACAAGATTGTGTTCATCAAATTCAAACCCCATTCGAAACCATATGAAAAACCAAATCAAAGCAGTACAGTAAATAAAGAAATCAAGTATAGAAAAAACTTAGCTTTCGAAGCCGTCGCAGTGAAGAACCAGACCTCGATTGGGCTCGCTCGTGTGGTTCTGGAAAGCTCGATAGTAGGTTGGCGGGTCGTTGGAGGAGTGGCGCCGTCTGTAGTTGACCGCGGAAAGATGGTGACGCCATGGTTTACGGTTGAGGATCAAAATAGGGGAATTGGGATTAGGGCTTTTCGGTTTTGATCAATTTGTTTGAGGCGGCTTGAAATGAATGAAGCATCGGTGGATGTAGGGTTTTGATAAGGGAACGGGTAGTGGGTTATGGGCAACAGGCAGTGGGTTATGGGCCGGTGGTTGTAAGGTAAAGCCTAATTTCAATTTAAATGAAAATATAAGTTTTCGATTTAATTAGTTATAAAATTGTTTACGCGATTTCTCACTCGTACGTTGTCGGATTTATAGACGGTCAGTTGCATTGGGACCGTGGAGAAGAGTACTTCGAGATGGAGCGGGTCTAGTCCAGATCTGAAGTGACTGGAATTTTTATTCAAATTAAACGTCGTTTTAATTTGATTAAAACAGACTGTTGATCGACAGATTCAAACCAAAGTGAGTTAAACTCACTCAGCTCTTCCAATTTATATTTTATATAAATTGGGTTTTTAATTTGCGTGTTCTGGTTGTTAGTGATTGACTGTTTGTTAGTGATATATATTTATTATTGATTTATTTTCTGAAATTAAACAGTCGTTTAATTTCAGTAAAACACCAATCATTTTGATTTGACCCGAATAAAGTAAATTTCCCTGATTGGTCATGTTTATAAACGTGATTGAAATTGTTTAGATTGTTTGAATTGGATTGTTGATGGATTGATGATCGATATAGGACTTATTAGTCAAATAAAAAGAAATGATTGGTTATTGTTGACTATTGAAATATATTTCAACATTTATGCTGATGGATGGTATGGATTGGTAATTGGCATCACATGGTCTGGAAAACAGTCAATTTTTAAGATATGGGTTTTTCGATGGTGAATCGACGATATTAAAGTTATAAACATATTTTATACCTGAAAAAGGATTTTAAAGAAATTACACTGAGTGAGAGTTATTTAAAGGGAAATATTTATTTATTTATTTAAGGTTTATATAGAAATTATGAAACGGGTTTTATAAAACAGATTTCTGACGTTGATAAGAATTATAAACAAACGCCTAGCGGTTAAGTATTTGATTTATCGTGAGCGATTAAACAAGGTTATTTAAATTAATTATATTTTAAGTAATTTAAAAAGAAGGAATGAAATAGAATTGGTTAAAAAGAATAACCATGTTTTGTGTGTCGACCATTTGAACTTAGTTAGACCTTAGATTAGTGAATTAACTTAAGGAGTAAATTGATTTACCCTAGTAAGGTATAAAAAGGGAAAATTATTTTTCATTCTAGTAAATAAAAGAGTAAACTGATTTGAAGTGATTAACGTTGAAATAAATGAGTTGTTATGGTAATCACAAATTAAATACATTCTAAATAACCCAGTTTGGAATGAAATGTAGTCGAGTGTTGGAAAGAAGCTAGAGATAAGGGTTATTATTTGTGCTAAGTTTTATAGTGAAGTAATAAAAAGATTTAAGCAAATACGTAGCTTAAATGAAAGGTCAACCTGACGTTGGCATTAAGTAAAGAGAAGAGGGAGATATATAGGGTTTATATTAAACTTGAAATTTATGAATGAGGTTTATAAATGGAATGTGAATTAAAGCGTTGTTTTGAAATTGGAAATACTTAATAAAGGTATTAAGTTGAATCAATGGTTTAAAAAAAGGGTTTCCCGATAGAAAAAGGAAATTGGTAAAAAGGGATTTAAATGTGAACTTGGTAAACAAAGTTGGAAATAGGAATTGAGATAAAAGCATCGGGTTTTTTTGAATTACAACTCGGATTCATCTGAAGATAAGAACGTTGTTGATCAAGGTCTGAGAGGTAATTAAAATACCTCAACTTGAACGACTTCGGGACTGTCCAAGGACGATACTAGTTGGTAATGGCAAGAGTGCGTGATAAGATTTCCAAAGTAACGGAAATGAGCTAAGATGATATTTCCCTAGTAACGAAATCAAAAGAAAATTGAGTGATTAATTTGTAAAGACTAAGTGATGCTGAGTACCAGACCAGAAAACCTATTTTTATGTTCTCATGGATGTTTACTTGATAGCTAAATAACCGACTATCAAGTCTGGCCATTACGATTGTTGGTATGGGAAGACCGGGATCGAATATATATTCGAAAACCATTCCGACCAACAAATACGAAATATATAGAAGAAGATCAGGCAACGATCGAGATGGAGCATTTGAAGACCATAGTTTTCATAAAGCGGAAGAACCACTTACAATCCCTGATTCGACCCGGAGATATACTGGGGTTCTGTCGTGGTTGAAACTGTGGATTGCAAGGACTATCGCTACTGATCCATGGGGTGATTCCTATATTGGATGCAGTAGGAGGGTCCCTTCGGTTCATCCTGTTCCTGGATGACTTGTATGGACGAGTGTCTGACAGAGTATTTCCAAAGGATCATGTACGTTGATTTCTTCAAACGTGTTATAGTTGGTTAGCTCCCAACTAGGGTATTTTTGTGGACGTCAATTAGTGATATCTGGCGGATCTGACGATGTGGCATTCAAAGTAAATAGTGGCCAGATGTTCAAAAGGTAATTTTAACCTCAAGCCTCATCAACCGGGAGATGACAAAAATCGGGCAGGCAACATGGCTATGTGGGTCGCTCCCATTAGGGTGTATAATCACCTATCTAGAGAAATTCCTTTTGTTTCTTACTCTATCGATTCTGCCCATTCGGGAACGGTGGTTTGAGTCCAACCTTTAGTGATATACATTCGATACACTCAAGCGAAATGAGTGGTCGGTCATGTGAGGGCCGGGTTGCAAGACGTTCTTGTTGAACCCAGTGTATTCGCCTCTAGATATACACTATCGGCAGGTGGACCCATACCTTGTCAAGGTCGGAATCCAATCTCCAATAAGCGCCCGTGGTTTTGATTGTATACTATATATGTGGAGCATGAGATGCAAGCGTTCCACTAGATTCTATTTACTTGTATTTAGAAACTATTATAATATCAGAAAAGATATTGGTTTCAAAACTGTTTTGGGCTATCGTAAGGTAAAAACCGTCCATGTTTATGTGTGGATTTGGTCTTACGATTATCCTTTTCTTCCGAAAGGATTTTAACTTTAAAATCAAGTTGTGTGATACCCTTAATGCTGTGCAAGTTTTTCTCACTTTGGTTCACCAGACTGACCCGGTGTTTTGTAAATGCTCGGGTTAGCCCCGGGTATACAGGTTCAGGTTATCAGGTACTGTGAAGACAAGTGACAAGCTGAAGGTGTTCAGATGTAGGATATGATTACTATTCCGTTGTGTGATTATATATGAGGACATATTATTATAACTGTCCAGATGTATGTTGTACTCTGATACTGTAAGTATTTTTGAAAGCTCTAAAATAAAGATTTATTTCTATATTATATTTTGTTCCGCTGCGAAGCGAGACTCTGTATTGGTTCTTCTTCTACTTCTATTCTTATATTTCTTTCTTTCTTATCTCACCCTCTAAATTCTTTCTAATAACTATCCAGTGTCGGTGTTTGGAGGATCGGCATGAGTTACGGTAAAGGTATTTATGTCGATTTTCGGGGCCAAAATCTTCTGGGTCGTTACATTTTCCCTATATATCATATTTATAGTTTTTGGTATGTAAATTATACCAAATTAAGCGTCACTAACCATGATTATTCTAAACATGACAAATATGACTAAATTCAAAATTTGTGCTAATATACTTATTATGCCAAATTAACTTTAATTGACCCAATTCTGATTTAACATCCTAATTTACAGTTTATGGGAAGACTAGAATTATCATTCTAGTTTACCGTTTACGCCTAAAACTTAGCTTACTCGCCAATACTAAATTTAATATGTCAAATTACATATTCCATAATTCATGTCAAATTTTCAAATTTGTGTTCTAATAAACATGCCATAATACATGTTCTAAATTATGTCAATCATAATTATGTTAATGTTCCACATTATGCCAATTTCCAAGTTTACAACCATGTTTAAGTCAAATTTATGATTTGCCCAAATCGTATTCCCATCGTTCGTGTAATCGTGATTTCATCATAGATTATAGATAAATCTAGATTCGTGGATAAAAAGGGAATGAACCAAAATGCCATGAAAAGATAGACATAATGACTGGCAGAAGATGATAATTCACTAATCACAGATCTAACAAATTACACTGAATAAATTGATTAAAGCATCGAAGGCCTATAGATATGATAATATTATGACATAAAAAGGGTTGAACAAATAACATAGGTTCAAGTATATGGGTAGATCTAACTTAATAGATAAATTCCCATAATCAAGATCCAAGGATAGTCAAGAATAAACTGAATTGATAATCAAGTTTAGATCCAATCTCACAGTCATAATCCTAGGCAATAATATCATGTTCATGAGTCATAGGTAATTATCCACTATTGTCCTTGTCATAGTCATAGGCATTGGTTTATGCTCCTAGTCAAAGGCTTATGTTCATAGTCAAAGGCTTATGGTTTCAAAGGCCACAGTTCCATAGTCATAATCTTAAGCATTGGCAATTTAGTCACAATGTGTTCTAGGCCATAATCAAGAATCAGATCCAAAGTCATAAACAAGCACAGATTCAATGAAATGATAAGGCATTTTTCTTATATTCTTTTAATTTCATGTCACAAATAGAAAAGGCGTTCAAATCTAAAAAGTAACCGACTTACATTGATTGGATCTAGAAAAGAATAGAAAGATAGCGTTGCTTGAAGCCGTTGAATCTTTACTTGAATCCTAACTTATTTTGAATCTTCTCTTGAAAGACTTGAGCAGGATATCCTCGTCTTGATTTATATTTTATTTTAATCTATTTATGTAGATTTATAGGAGGAAGAATAAGCCATGTCCATCAAGAATTTGTGCAGCATAAGGTTAGAGAAGAATGGTGCAAAGAGAAGGAGACTAGGGGGCTGTTTATATAGGATTGCAAGTTAATTTGAGCCGTCGATGAAGCCAAGGTTAATCAAAGCCAGCCATTCAAAAGAGAAGCCAATTATGTTCACAATTACTTTCTTAATGTACATTATTAACATTTATTATTAAATTTGTATGCACATTAGATACATCCCCCCTTTACACATTTATTATTAAATTTGTATGCACATTAGATACATCTCCCCTTTACACATTTATTATTAAATTTGTATGCACATTAGATACATCTCCCCTTTACACATTTATTATTAAATTTGTATGCACATTAGATACATCTCCCCTTTACACATTTATTATTAAATTAGTAACTTTAGTGTTAACAGAAATACGGGGTGTTACATTCTCCCCTCCTTAAAGGATTTCGACCCCGAAATCTTCAAGTCAAGAAGAATGTAAATCCTACCATCCAATCATCCATCTACTCAACCATCAAACATAGGCATCCATTGTCCTTAAAGACTTCTAATGCTTGTATGTTCATATGCATAGTGTGTGTACATGTCTTTATCTAATGCAAAATCAGGCGGTCTACTGATTCAGTTGACCTCCTTAATGCAAATCATGTCAGTGCCATGCGTCCAATATGTATGCAAATCCTAATGATACATATTATTTTTATATGAGTGCACAATCATTCACTCAAATGTGACATCCATATGATAACACATTAAGTTCAATTCATAAACAAATACATATATGTAAATGAAATATGAAGGCATCTGAGCTGATCTAGTGCCTAATACGTGTGTATATGCATTCACGAGCAACCACTAACAACCATTCGCAACCATCAACCATAACATGTTTCAAATACATGTTTACATCCAAAAGGGTTTCTACCTAAGGATAGATGATACGTCCTATAGGATATACCTTAAAAGCTAGAAATTAGTATGCATAGAATTCCTAAAAAAAGGAATCAAGGATGTACCCTTAAGAAAAAGGGTATGAGGCGCGTATGCCTTATCTTCAATCTCCCATATCACGTCTTCTTGAGCGTTACTAAACTGTACCTTAACAGATTCAACTTCACGATTGCGAAGTTTCTTGACCTCCATTTCCAAAATAAACAAATGTCAACCATGATACTGAGTGTATATACTAGGATGATCAGAGGTCTCTCCTCTTTGCTTATCCATCATGCCATAACTATGAGGGTCAAAAGGTCACTACGTACTTTTTACCTCTCTTAAGGTTAGTCCTTCTCTATATAGAGCGCCTGCCACAACTATTCATCTCTCAAGCAAACCATCCTAGTCGAACTCGACATCCCTCAAGTACAAGCCCCAAAGGCCTAAACCAATATTAGACAAGCACCCGAGGAATGTCTCCTCCGAATTTGGACGATCTACGTGAGATGATCTAAGCAAAAACAACCAAAAACTTGAGCACTAGTTGGGATATTTTACTATACAAGTACTAAGGTGCAGACACTCAACTATGGAAGCAAATATGAACAAATGCGAAGTGCTAAAACCTAAAGAAAGAGTACAAACAAAAAAGCTAGACTCTTCCAACAGAACTTTACTACCTTTCTCCTAGGTACGCTTAGTGGTGAAAGCAAGTACTTGCCCTTCTGAAAATCTTGTCCATTGTTCTTAATTATATGCCCTATTCTGCCATAGTAAAGATACTTCCTCTTGTCTTAGGTTTTATAATCCCTTCTTCCTTCATGAGCCAAGTCTACATCCATGAATTCCTCATCCTTGGGTTGTGCTCCTTAGCCAAACTCCTCATCCTCTTTCGTGTGTAATCATGTTGACAAATCTCTAGAAAGCTGCCTCCATCGTACAGAAAACCCTACTGAGCTTGAAAGAAAACTAGCCGCAGGTGAAACTACTACGGTTATAGATGGAAGTCGAGCACTTCTTCGCCCTTCGATGAGGTTACCTCCCAGAAAGCCAGGAGCCCCAGAGACTCAAGAAAGAAGCGGACAAGAATTCAAACAGAGAATCAGAAGATAGTGCATATGGCTTTTGGGGAATATGCCTTTAAAACAAAACTTTTCTTTTGAAAATGCTTCTTTTAAAACTGTTTGAAAATAATATTTTTTTTTCAAATCTTTTATCTGATCCGGTAACCTTCAGCTCTAATACCAAGTGTAACACCCCACATCCGTTAGTGTCACTCACAAAGGGAATGCACTAAGTTCTGTGGAGCATTATAGGTAAAAGATGCAGATAAATTACAAGACAGACAAATTTAAAGCAGCGGAAAATAAAACTTTACTTTATTGATAAAGTAATTTGTACAACAATTGTTTTTCAATATCAGAGTATCTGTCTTACAAAAAAGGAAGAAGCATAAAATAACATTTATATTCCCCAATGTAGCATGAGCCAGCCATAGCAAGAGAATCCAAGCAAATCTTCGACTAATCTTCAAGTTGGGTAAGAGTAACAGTCAATCAAATCTAAGCTATACTATTCCCTCCTTTACAACCTGGGGGGGAGACGGAAGAAAAGAAAGCAAAAGAAAACAGAGTCAGACATAAAGTCTGATAAGTTCAGTAACTTTTATCATGTGAACAGGGAAAAGCAACACGACATCAATTAATTGAATACAAGATAATACCGTGATGATAGGGCTAACAAGATAACATAAGATTAACGCAAGATATGCTAAGGCAAGATAATGTATGCTTCACTACTTTCTCTGTTATTCTGGTTTCTATATCTCTGCACTGCCTAACTAGTGTCTCAACTAGTAATCTGTATAAAATGATAGCGTGATCCCAATCCCCGTAATCGTGGTTGCCTTTAGGTGTATATCTATTATTTATTACCTAGATCTAATCTGGGGTTTTCTATCGAACGCTTTCTAGATTCGACTAGGCTTTATGCGACTTATCTAATACTTCTCGGATTCAGGGTTTATGCCACCTAGGTCCAACTAGGGATTATGCTACCTGTCGAATGGTGCCCCTAATCTAGGACACACTACCCAGAGTGATAAGTGTTCCTAGACTTTACGTCCCAATCGTATCGTAACGTGCTAGATATCTAGTTGCATACGTCCTCTATATGTGCGGCCCGAGTCCCGTGGCAGGGCTAATCAAGAAACACAGAACTCGGTCGGGAGCTTTAAGTTATCTTCCGATGCAGATGCTAAGGTCTGTTTTTCCAATGGCTATGGTCTCACTTGACCCCTCCCTCAACTAATGAAAGGCACACCTTGAAAAATGAGAACTATACGCAGGCCATCTATGCCCCACTAACCTATGGCCATCCTCACCCATAACGAGATAGCAAGTATATGGTCTTTTGGAGTTCTCTGCCTTTCCGCTTTACGTATCTCGACTGACTCAAGATGGTAAGTAGACGACGAGTTGCTATCACAGGGCTACTGGTCTCGCCGAATCACGCTGGTCCACCCTAGTCTTTAGGTTGCCTTAAATTGCAATCAAGGCATACCCTTGGTTCTCCTAACGCAGACCCTAACCTCTATGAGTCCACGAGGATCATCTGCAGCCTCACAGAGGGATACCAAGAGTACCCTTACGTCCCCTCGAAGCCTCGGGATTCGTAACCTAATTCGTTGGAGCCTTCTTTAAGATCAGATGGACGTTCGCTCCTCCCCGTGTTATACTAAGAATTACTACTTAGTTTTCCTAACTAAGGTTTATCACTTAGTTTCCTGAATCATCGTTTTCTTAACTAAGGTTTACCACTTAGTCCTTTTAACTAAGGTTTACTACTTAGTTCTCTTTCTCGTCAAGTTGGATTGGTTAAGTGTCATTAGTCGATACAAGTTAACTTAACCTATTCATTTGTCATGTTAAACTGGTTAAGTGTTACCAGTAATTCACGTTGACTTAACCCTACCGGCATCAAGTTATATTGGTTAAGTATTTACTTAACCCTACCCATTCATCTTGTATTAGTTAAGTGTTCCTTTTTAACTTAACCTTGCCTATCTGTTTTAACTAACATGTTATAACGGTTAAGTGTTCCCTTAGTTAACTTAACCCTAACATTGGTTTGATTAACATGTTCTAATGGTTAAGTATTGTCCCTTCATGTTTTTAACTTAACCCTATTCATTTATCACACTCTGATCGTTAAGTGTTCAAGCTTACTTAACCCTACGGTCTAGTCCAGCTAACATATTCAATTGGCTAAGTGTATTAAATTTACTTAACCCCAACCTCTAGTCTAGTTAGCATGTTAAATTGGCTAAGTGTATTAACTTTACTTATCCCCAACCTCTAGTCTAGTTAACATGTTAAATTGGCTAAGGGTTTTTCTTAGTTACTTAACCCCTACAAATCTTGTCTTGTTACCATGTTAAGTTGGTTAAGTGTTCTAGTTAACTTAACCCTATCGTTCTAACTTAACTGTGTTAAGTTGGTTAAGTGTTCCTATGGACTTAACCCTCCCATTCTATCTTAACTGTGTTAAGTTGGTTAAGTGTTCTTATGGACTTAACCCTCCCATTCTAGCTTAACTTTAATTGTCTTATTAAAGCACCAGCCACTCACATTAGACAGGTATTGTTGTGGCTGCCGGTATGCCGGTTGGTTCCGGGCAGTCTTACGCCACAACTCAGTCTAACCTCGGGCCTTTATCAGGTTCAATGCCTTAACCTCCCACATTGGATAGGTATTGTTGTGATCACTGGACAGCTGGGCGGGTCCGGCCAGGTTTACATCACAACTCAATCCAACCTCGGGTTAAGCATGTTCGTATTGTCTAAATTTACTTTTCTCATTTAGGATAAATTCTATAAGTAAATTTTCCCTAATTTACTTATTCCATTATTACTCTTTTAATGTACATTGTCAACATTTATTATTATGGCCCATTTTCCCTATATATCATATTTATAGTTTTTGGTATGTAAATTATACAAAATTAAGTGTCACTAACCATGATTATTCTAAACATGACAATTACTCACAATTATGACTAAATTAAAAATTTGTGCTAATATACTTATTATGCTAAATTAACTTTAATTGACCCAATTCTGATTTAACATCCTAATTTACAGTTTATGGCAAGACTAGAATTATTATTCTAGTTTACCGTTTACGCCTAAAACTTAGCTTACTTGCCAATACTAAATTTAATATGTCAAATTATATATTCCATAATTCATGTCAAATTTTCAAATTTGCGTTCTACTAAACATGCATAATACATGTTCTAAATTATGTCAATCATAATTATGTTAATGTTCCACATTATGCCAATTTCCAAGTTTACAACCATGTTTAAGTCAAATTTATGATTTGCCCAAATCGTATTCCCATCGTTCGTGTAATCGTGATTTCATCCTAGATTATAGATAAATCTAGATTCGTGGATAAAAAGGGAATGAACCAAAATGCCATGAAAAGATAGACATAATGACTGGCAGAAGATGATAATTCACTAATCACAGATCTAACAAATTACACTGAATAAATTGATTAAAGCATCGAAGGCCTATAGATCTGATAATATTATGACATAAAAATGGTTGAACAAATAACATAGGTTCAAGTATATGGGTAGATCTAACTTAATAGATAAATTCCCATAATCAAGATCCAAGGATAGTTAAGAATAAACTGAATTGATAATCAAGTTTAGATCCAATCTCACAGTCATAATCCTATGCAATAATATCATGTTCATGAATCATAGGTAATTATCCACTATTGTCCTTGTCAGAGTCATAGGCATTGGTTTATGCTCCTAGTCAAAGGCTTATGTTCATAGTCAAAGGCTTATGGTTTCAAAGGCCACAGTTCCATAGTCATAATCTTAAGCATTGGCAATTTAGTCACAATGTGTTCTAGGCCATAATCAGGAATCAGATCTAAAGTCATAAACAAGCACAGATTCAATGAAATGATAAGGCATATTTCTTATATTCTTTTAATTTCATGTCACAAATAGAAAAGGCGTTCAAATCTAAAAAGTAACCGACTTACATTGATTGGATCTAGAAAAGAATAGAAAGATAGCATTGCTTGAAGCCGTTGAATCTTTACTTGAATCCTAACTTGTTTTGAATCTTCTCTTGAAAGACTTGAGCAGGATATCCTCATCTTGATTTATATTTTATTTTTAATCTATTTATTTAGATTTAGAGGAAGAAGAAGAAGCCATGTCCATCAAGAATTTGTGCAGCATAAGGTTAGAGAAGAATGGTGCAAAGAGAAGGAGACTAGGGGGCTGTTTATATAGGATTGCAAGTTAATTTGAGTCGTCGATGAAGCCAAGGTTAATCAAAGCCATCCGTTCTAAAGAGAAGCCAATTATGTTCACAATTACTTTCTTAATGTACATTATTAACATTTATTATTAAATTTGTATGCACATTAGATACATCCCCCCTTTACACATTTATTATTAAATTTGAATGCACATTAGATACATCTCTCATTTACACATTTATTATTAAATTTGTATGCACATTAGATACATCTCCCCTTTACACATTTATTATTAAATTAGTAACTTTAGTGTTAACAGAAATACGGAGTGTTACATTAGTAGACTTAGGGCATACGTCCGAGTGTACCCTAACCACTACCCTAATCGATCGGCTTCCTACCCCGTAGATATCCTATGTTGGCCCCATAGTAGGAGGTATCACTTCCTAAAGTGGCAACTCTTAAGGTGTGCACAACCATACCTACTGCTGTCACGGTCGTCTTATCCCCCTCTGCTCGGCTCATGCACGCACATGGCCCGGTCGGTTTGCGCTGCCCATACCATCTGTCTCGTTTGGATCTCTTATAATCAATCAGTAAGCGTGCTCTTTCTCCATCCAATACGGAGTTCTTTATTTGATACCAACTCCGGGTTACTGACTGAAATGGGTCCCACACAATATGATACAAGTTCTCCCCTTTGTCTTGTATCCCCACTAGGTTTTTCACTGACTATGTATACCCTTATGCGTCTTTAATTATATAGTCCTATGTCAGTTATTCTTACCCTATAAGGGTGTCTTTAGTTACATAACTTTATTATATATTTCCACTGGTTATGTATACCACTAGGTGTCTTTAGTTACATAACCTTATTGTGTTAAGTTCGTGGGTCTATATGTAAATATTAGGATGAGGCCCGTGCTTCGCACATGGGCAGACATTCGTGTTAATTGGTTGAAAAAATTGAGCCGTAGGTGAAGAAAACAATGTAGATGACAATAATTTTTTTGTTTGTGTAAACCACGTAATGATGACATAAAGTTAGACAAGATCAATCTCAATTATTAAAAAAAAATATTCAATTTCACTTTCTACGTAAAGTCAAATTAATTCAATGATTTAGAATTTATGTATCTAATTTTGCATCTCAATACGTGTATCAGAGAGTTAAAAAAAATTGTTGGAGCAAATGAAACTGTTCGTATTAGGTAGAAGCATAAATATATTTGATATGCATGGTTATGTTTATTGAGGCAATAATTGCTTCTAACTTCTTTGAACCACGTTATGATGGGATAGCCTCTTCTGATTGTGAAGGGAAAGAAATAGCGCCCTGACGACGGAATTACGAAGGAGAATCAGTAAGTTTTGCAATTTATCATTTGAATCAGCGTAAGCAGAAGATACTGAAACGTAGACTACATGTCTAGAAGCTTATATCTTCTACTGCAGATTTCCATGAAGAAAGGAGCGATTGAATTTTTTTGGATTAAAGCTTATCTCTAAACCGACCATTGAAAGCAGTAAAAGCCAGTGTATACTCCTTTCAGCACTTCGAGTTGAAATTACGGAGAAGACCTTACTTCTTAGGAAAAAAAACATGTTTGAGTAGTGGCAGAAGCCTACTTAAATGACCGTGTTTAAAAATTAGCATTGATCAAAGACATAAATTGTTATAATAGTAAATGTTGACAAAATGTGCAAGGGGGAGAGAATTATTCCGTTTACATAACACAGCAACAAATACGGTAACACACCTGCAAATACTATAACTTAAGAGAACAACTATATCTTCAAATGGATTGACCATTCGACAGTCAAATTAAAGTGCGCAAGAACAGATAATATGGGAACCTATTACGCAACACTGTCAATACAAAGCCAAAATTCTTGTACAATAGACATTCTACAAATAATAGCTATCAGAACTACAACTCGTTTGATTGAAGTCCTCTCTTTATCCTTCACAACCCATTGCATTTCCACAATTTTCTGCTCTTCTTCAAAAATTACATGGATGATCTAGGAAGTGCAAGTAGACATGATCCACCACCATGTATCATAAAGTGCTAATGGTTGTACCAGTCAGTAAGTATTTGTGACATGACATCAGGAATGCCGCATGTGTCATGAATTACAGCAAAATCAGAATAGGAGTTCACCTTTCTTTTACAGCGTTGACAGCTAATGAACCCACCATACCCAAAATTCTGTCTTTTTGTTCCTTGCCAATGTAGTCCGCTTGTATGCTGCAGGTTGAAGGTATGGAATTTGAAAAACTGTAACAAATACTGATAGAGTCAATGAATGAAACTGAGCAATTCTTTTAACTGTAATACTGATAACATCTGTTACAATCGATCGTGCCTAACCATATCCACAGCTTCTTGAGTAAACATTGAACTAAGTTGTGTTAGCATTAATAAGGACTGAGATTAAAAAACGCATCAAATATTAACAGAAGTGGAAGAAAATGACAGTATTACAACTGACATTTAACAACAAAATTTACATTTAACCAGGAAAGCCATGGCCATCTTTATTCTGCATATTATAGTTTTCAAATAAAGATCAAACATATAGACAGAGACATCAATGCACACAGAGTTTCTTCGCACTTAAAAGAATGGCAGATATGGTTTTAGTATAGAGCAATGTTGCAGCATAAGTAAATGAAATTAAGGAAAGTGGCTTCATGTATCCAACTGTTTGGTAAGCTTTATAATGATCAATGTGATTAACCAGATATTTAAATTTGTTGTATGCAATTGCTTTGTAAAGGCTTTTTATCTCTAGGGACTATAGCAATACTCAACAACAGGAATTTGATAGTTTTACTTAACATTCTAATCAACCCAGGTTTATATCACAGTTCAACTTCAACAAATTGAACAAAAGCTTCTACTGAATTGGTGCATGATTAAGGACACAACGAATTGTAACCAAGACCAGTAAATTGCTGAGAAATTAAATAATAAAAAGGGTGGTGCAGAGTATGTTAATTTGTTGTAGGCACATAAAATCATTAGGTAAATTAAGCGTAATTAGTCTGTAGATGAGAAACCTTAACCTGGCTCACCGGCTTGGGAATACAGCGTGCTTACTGAATGAACATCCAATTAACCATAATATGTCGCACAGAAAGAATGGTACGCGGGCACAACGGAGAAGGGAGAAAACATGAATGAGTAAAAGGAGTATTTTAAAGCACGATTATAAACCCAAGCAACAGTATAGTCAAATTCAGAGGGTTCTGCATCCGTTAACATCTGAATTTTCGTAGCAGCAGTAAACATCTTAGTTAATATATAGTTATATACCCTCCTGAACCTACAAGTTAACAAATCACACAAATCGTTTTAATGAAATTCATTTCAACTCAATCATGTATTCACCCAACGAAAAGAATAATTTAAGACTAATGAAATTGCTATGATTCAAAACCTGAAAGAGGGCGCGAAGATGAGAAGAGGACCGCAGCAACCGTCAATGGAATAGGTGAAACTAATAGCATGAGCTTAATTAGCTAAAGAACAGGACGGTGAATTCCGGGTAGAAAGTCGAAGGAGTTCTGGTTAGCCTATAAAGTGGACTGTGGATTTTGGAAAGAAAGGGGTAGCAGTTTTCTTTTGTGGAAAAACAACAGGCATATGGATGGTTGGTGGTAGTGGAAATAAAAGAAGAAATCACGTATAAAGCAGGATTTTGAAATGACGGTACAAACCAGGCACCCATCGACAGATTCAAGTTCCTGTTTTCTAGTTTAAACTAAAATGAGATCCATGCATGGCAAATGGGTCAATAATACAATGATATAAGTTGCAGTCAGTCGGCTGATAAAATATATGTAACTTATAGCTGTAAGCCTGTAACTATAAACATGATTGTGCGCATACACAAAAGGTAAACAATTTATTATAGAGAGGTATCTTTTGGCAACTACTTAGATGTATTCCTTGCTAAAGCCAGGAAATGAGATAAAACTTGCGCTCGATAACTGGTAGATAAGAAACATTGATTCTGAATAGATTGTAAAATAAAAGGTTGTATACATGAAAGTACTGAGCATTATCTGTAGGTAGTCAGTCACAAAAGACCCGCAAATGAACGTGGTCAAACAAAGATTACATCATATGGCCCTACACAAATGCTGTAACAGCCACGTGACATTATGTTCCGGTATAGGACATAGAAAATAAGCCATAGTAATAGGAAACGTGTAGTTGATTCTGAAAGTGAAAGATCATGGATGGTATGAAAATATGAAACTTATCATTGGGCTGCTGGTTGCTAAATGTTAGGTGGATGCTGAGCGCAAGCTCTATTTCTACTGCATCCGCAAATATTGGTCAAAACATGTTGAGCAATTTGGAGAATCCAATACTGCGTTAGCACATGGTTGAATAAATATATATTTGATGCTCACGGTGATGTGCAGTGCAACCGTAATGGAAGCAGCATATTGTACATGAATAGTTAGAAAATAAATGCAGCTTCAAATCTCTATACAAACAGTCTAAAACACACCATTTTCTTTACTGACACAGTTCTTTCTGGGTGTATAATAAAGGGAAAAAGTCGGTTCCGTCTATATAATAGTAATCTATATAATTATATGTTATTAACACTCTTTTGCTAACTATAAAATCCACCAAAAATAATAGCATATATGGAGAACCGAAGAAAAATTCTGAAAACATCAAAGTATAGGTCACATGCATGCAAATAATTTTCTAAGAAAATCAACTTTAAGATAATAATAGCTTATATTCTCTTCTATTGATTTGTATACAACCGAGCATATAGTTGTTTTAAACTTGAAATATGTCTGTGTAAATTAAATAGCAAAGAAGGATGTAATCTAATTATGTCATCACATGCAATTTTTTGTACATATAATCAATGGTCATTTCTTCAAATAAACATAACAAATAAAGAAAAAGATAGGTCCTTTCTTTTTGATTGTAATATGTATAATTATGTGTTATTTACACTCTTTTTCTCACAATAAAATCCACCAAAAATAATAATCTATATAGAGAGCCGAAGAAAAACTCAAGAAACATCAAAATATAGATCACACATGCAAATAATTTTGTAACAAAATCAACTTTAAGTTAATAATAGCTTATATTCTCTTCTGTTGATTTGAACAGAAGAACTTTATGGTGAACAGTGTAAAAGATGAATAATCAATAAGATTAAATTCTATATCAGGTAAGCAGTATATCTTGCAACACATAGTACCTGACCAAATCTGAAATGAGGAGCGAGTTATTTTATGTGAACTGTGTAATAAACCAAATTTCTGTAATGTTGAGTTGATCAACCTGCTGGAGCAGTGAAGTTCGATGAACCACATCATATGGTTGCAGTTGATACATACGGGTGTACCATTTCTGTAGATTTTTGACTTTTTACTGGTTAGAGGAAAAGTCATATCTTACACAACTATTTTCTTATTAAAACTTTCAACTTAATTGTTTAAATTAAATTATGGCAAGTAATTTTTTAACTTTTAGGTAAAAAATTATAAAAACTTCATTTTTTTGGGTTAAAGTTCCCTGAAATGATTGTTTCAAAAAAAAAGTTCCCTGAAATGAAGAAGTATTCATCATCTTTAGTGCTTCTGATGGAGTGAAGAAAAAAGGCAAGTACTCACAAAATAGCATCGCAAGTACGGGTATAAACCAAAGAGTAATATAATCTAAGTACAATCGTATTACAAATAAGACACCAGTTCCAAGCACAAGCAATTGATAATGAGTGATTCCACCTTCATGCTCTATTACTGTCTCCGCTTCTTAGAACATCTTCAACCCTAATTGAATGTAATGTCTAAAAATGCCTATATGTCAATGTTATTCCACAATGTTAATTATACAAAACTACCTTCTACAATAAAATTTAAATTTGCTCTCCAATGCAAATGTCCAAAAGCTTTCAATTTTGTATATGTGTTATTTTAGGAATAATTCAAAAACAAAAAAAATAAAAAGTAGTGGTTGTATATCATTTCACATTGTGAAATACAATGTCTAGAACTAGACATTTCGTTTCACAATGTCTAACAAAAAGTTTGCCACATCATATTACACATACTTTTAACATTTGCGTTGGAGACTAAAAAGTGAATGAAAATGTTAATTACCTATGTGGCATTTAGTTAATATTAAAAAGGCACTTGCATTGGAGATGCTCTTAGCCTGGCTGTAAAAGGTTGTAGATGTACACAATTATTAGTAACAAAATCATATTTAAGGAAATAATTTGCGCTAACATAATTATGTTTAGACAAAACAGCGTAATTATGTTTGGCTAAAATCGGTGTACAAACCGTAAACCTGATATTAGAGAAATAATACAGGATACTAGTAGCCAAATTAGGGTTACACGAACACGGCGTCGTAGTCACAGACAAAAATAATTCCAGTAGCGAAGATAAATTTAGGGTTCCATCCAAAAAAAATATAATTACGAGGTTATGAAATTTTGATTACGCACAGTATCAGGTTTTGGACTGAAGGTGAAAACATTTAAAGTTGGAAGAAAAATTGTACGAAACGATAAGTAATAGGTTAACAAAATGGCGGAGGGAAAGAGAATTATCTTTAGCAGGAACTAAAAACTATGGATCCGACAAATCACTTGCAGTCTCTTAGGAGCAAAATCCATGGTTAATCAGACGGTAAGGTCATTAAATCAGCGAGGAATCGAAATTAGAAGATGGTGAAGATGGATTACATCAGGGAGGAAGTGAAATTAGATGTTGGTTTTGGAGTTTTAAGTTTGTTTTCAGAAGGAAAAAATAAGCATGCATGTTGAGGGCGAGTCGGTGAGATGAGAAGGGAGCGGTTTGGCAAAGGATAGGGAATGGCTAAGAATGAGAATAGGAAAGATGGGAGAGGAATGACGGTAAATGTTTGTGAACGTGGGAGAGTAGTGACGGGGTGGGTAAAAATTAACGAATGGAGGAAGGAATGCTCTTTATTTCGAAATGAATAGCGGAAGGTGGTGCCATATCAACATTGTTGGGATTCTGCTTTCATGTTTAAGTAATAGATTACCCACCCCTCTAATTTACTTAACCCACCCCTCTAATTTACTTAACCCACCCACTACCCATCCAATTTTACTTAACCCTAACTTAAGTTCATAATCATACAATCATTAATGATTAAATCAGGTTAAGTAGTCCAATTCAATACCATGTCCAATTATGGTTATAATGAGCTAGACCTCCCACATTAAGCCTACAACATGTGGATGCTGGATATGACGGTCGGGTCCGGACAGTCTTATTCCACAGTTGGGCCTAACCTCGTGTCTTAGCCTAATTCGTATTTGCGCACTTAGAACTCTCACATTAGGTTAAACAATAGCGGCTGCTGGATATGCCGGTCGGGTCCGGGCAGACTTACGCCACTAATGCTACCTAACCTCGTGTCATAAGTGCAATTACAGTTCCTAATTGTAATTACTAAATATTCCATTTTTATCCAAATCTACCTATGTCATTTAGGTGATTATTTCTATGTTTCCCCATTTGAATTACATGTCCAATTCATATAAAATATTACATAAATTGTGTCAATTATAAATCCTTTTTCTCCATTTCATAACTAACGTATTCACACGTATTTTGGCGGCATCTAGGCTATAAAGCAGCCTAGCCATAACAATGAAAAGGGAATATGACAAAAGTGATAATTTCAACATATCTTGGCATAAACTAGCATGATAACAAGGTGAATGGACATGTAATTAACATTATAACAAGGTGGACATAAAACTGATGAACTTGTGGCAATTATGATGTTAAAACAAGCATAATGAGATCTAAATTAACCATTTTAGGTGTCCAACTATTTAGATATATCATTATTAGGGTGACATAGTAACATGTTTAGATCTAAAGATGACTCCACGTGGCAAGTTTACAACATATCTAGATTGATCACAATATGACAGGTGAAAAAGGTGATTTACATAAAGAACTAGATCTAGCCAATGTTACAACTATCCAATTTAATAGATTCACCACAATATAATTACAAGTTAAGATCCACATAAACAACATAATAGAATAACCACAATTATATTAGATCTAGAGAAATAGATTTATCATGACATAGTATAGGATATAACACTTGCACAGAATCATACATTACAGCATATTCAATTTACAGTCTTCCACAATTTACTTTTATTTATCTAAACCTAAAAGTAATCTATAAACTCACAGCGTTAGGTTTAGAGAATTGAGAAAGAACGAGTCTTGAATTCTAAATTTGATTTGCAAAGTATGTTGTTGTAGAAAACAGTTCCATCTCAGTTCGCACTCCGGCATCATATGGCTCCCATAGTTTCCAATAAAGAAATAGGAGATTTGAGCACATATTTATAGTTGCAGAACCCTCTGAAACCGACTACCACCTCAGCCCTAGGAGTATCGACACCTCTGTGGGTGGGTCGACCCCTAGGTCGACACCCCTCTAGGGGGTTCGACCCCCTAGAGCGGGAATTTTACCGCTCTGACGAATTTTTTAAATTTGAATCGTTCTGGATAAAATTCTGACTCATCTCTGACTCATGCGTGTGTATATATATATATATATATATGTGTGTGTGTGTGTGTGTGTGTGTGTATATATATTCTACGCGTATACAAACTTAAAACCCTCATAACTTCCTCATACGGTGTCCGTTTTACGCAAACCAAGTATCTACCTTGACCAGAATTTCGAGACGGACGCAATGGTGCAGTCTGTTTCCTCTAATTATGTATATTAAACTAATAATTATTTAATTTATCCTCTTTTAGTATCGGTACAAATTCGTGGTGTTACATTTCTTCCCTTCAACTCTTCATGTTTATAATGCACAACCTCAGTTCTTTGATAATGCAACCATTTGAGTTTACATGCTTTTACATCACCTTCTTCTATGTGATTTAACGTATCTCCCTACTTCACTCCCTTACGACACCCGCCTTTGTGTAAGCGTGAGGGCAAACAGAAATGGAGTTTGGTGTTGCAACAAAGCAGAACTAGGTACATACGGCTAGGTTCAGGCTAAGTCAGAGGGTAGCCTGGGTACGGAGATGGTCTGACGTGGCTTATTAAGAAGAGGAGAGGAAGACAAGGTGGTGGGGAGCTTTTCGTGTTGATCGATACATGGTGAGCCGACTGGGGACGGCAGCGGGTTCTAGGGAAAGGAAATGAGTTGTTTGTATTTTGTAGTGGCCAGTGAAGGAACGTCGATTGGTGCATCACCTTGTGGTGGTGCCAGAGTGTCCAGGGTGGCGATGGTGATACCTGCAGGTGTGGTGGTGAAGGAAGTGGAGGGAAGTCGGGACTGTTTTGAAGGTAATGGCTGAGATGAGGAGAAAGGTGGAGTATGGTAGGTGGACTGTCGGTGTGTGGAGGTGAGTGGAAGCGTGATGTTGGTGATGCTTGTGTGGTTGCAGGCAGAGTGGGAAGTGGTGGTGCTTGATTTGCGGTAAAGCGGAAACTACAAAAAGGAAAAACGGTGGTGACTATTTAAATGGGGAAGAAGAGGCTGACGGTTATTAAGGAGGAAAAAGGCTTGCATGCGGAGTATGGAAAATCAGTGGATGTACGACGTAGTGGCAGCGGACTAAGGCTTGCAGAGGTGGTGGATAGGGTCGGAATGTGGTGGTGGTGTCTGTCACATGAGCAAAACAATGGCGAGAGGTTGAGTTTGTTTTAGGAAAAAGGAGACTTGGCGAGGCTTGAATGGAATAGGAGAAACTAGTCGATAAGGTGGCAGCCATCACGGTTTTGAAATGGAAATGGTTCCAGCTGTTTAAGAGAGAGGGAAGAACCATTTTGGTTCAAAAAAATTGGAGATGGAAAATTATCAGAAGAAATATGGTAGGAGGAGAACTAGTGTGTAAAGATTAACGAGAGAGAAAAGTGTGTCATGCAAAATCAGTGAGGAGCTCCTTTTATTTCTGCCGTTCTAATTATTTATTGAATAAAACATTGGATTTTCTGTCCCCACAGTGTTCAAAATCTTTAGGTTAGTGTTTCACAAACCTTTGTATTAATATGGCAATATTTATACCATATTAATCAGATATTATTGTCTATCTTATCTTTAGGGGGACTAAAATTTCAAATTTAATAAGTAACGTGCAGAGCTATTTTAGAGAAAGAGGAGACACTTGTTAAATTGGTCTAACATAGAAACAAATATTAGATTTGCTAAATATTGTGTATCGCTTTTCATGATTCACATTTGTGTCCACACCGTCCATTTCCTTCTTTGTTTTGTTAATGTGTTTTAAGGTTGAATTTAGTTTGTCAACAGTCAAATTGTTATAAATTTGACCACTATGTACCATAAATTAAATTTAACTGTTAATGCAAAATTTGCAAATTTATTTCACAGTTTATTTCTTTCCTTTACTACGTATTCCTTATATATATATATGGGTTAGATTCCTAGTTTGGATACATTGCAAATATTCCAAAGTTCATTCTTTGTTTTTATTATATTAAGTGAATTACTATTAATATCGTTTTGCAGTAAACTTAAACTTAGCGTTTTATTTGAAAAAAAATATTTATTACTTAAATTAACCTTCAATATTAATTTGACGCCTTTGTTATGCCATTTATACTTACCGTTTTGATTGGAAATGAATTAATCTTAATGATATTTTATTATGCAAAAAAATTCTCCGTAGTAATTCGTTCCTTAAATAAGTTGCAAAATTTATTTCAAAATTGATCTTTATTTTCATCGCCACATTTCAGACACAACATTTGTAATAACGTATTATTTGGAAAAACGTTTAATTTGAGCTTATATTTACAAATGTCCTTTCTTGTTAAAAGTGAATGGTATGTTCAAAATAAAAGTCCAAATCCTAGTAAGCATACATACGACTAATATTAAATTCATTAAATTACAAAATAAATTTATGTGATAATAATTCTTGTTTCCAAAAATGTTTGTATGAAATTCAATAGAGAAACTCTTACATTAAAGATTCAAACCGGTTACAAATGTAAATCTTGTCTATTCGAAAAACATTTAAAAATTTACAAAAGGGTTTACCCAAATATCATTCAAAAATAGACAAAATTACTATATAAATATTTATTTCATGTTAAACCCTAAATTAATTTATATTTTAATCGTCAAAATTTCTAGGTCGTTACACCGTTACTGAGTGTAAATTTAATTACTTGGAATACAAGGTGATTTACTTATATGTGCATTAATGCCTCACTAATTTGGGTTTAGTTATACCATAACTTAACCCTCGTAAGATAGCAGATGAGAAAATCAAAAAGGACAGAATAAAATAAAATAAATGATTGCAATTAGGGTTAACTATTGTAATTAAGGTTAACGATTGCAATTAAGGTTAATCAGCTATACCATTACCGAGACCTAGCAAGATAGGAGATGAGAAAATACATACATTCAAATATTTCATACAAAATGCGATTAAAATCACAAAATTGAGTTAAATATTTCATACCTAAATTTACCTATATCGTAAGCAGAGATTTTTGGCTTCTGCGACGTTATTGAGATGAGTATGACAGAGTTGACGATGACACGAGGAAAGTTAATCGGTACGATGAAATTTATTCGCCAGAGCGATCTGGGAAAGAGGAAGCGAGAGTTAAAAAATTCTATGTATGAGGGGAGAGGAATTGAAAATAGGTGGTTACGTTTGTTTTGGATCACACGGACTATTTTATCTTAGGCGGGGAAGTGAAATTTTTTCCGCGTTTATATTGTGAGTGAAAACACCTTTTACTGCCTTTGCGAAGAAATGCCACTGAATTTTGCAACAAAAAATCAATTTTCTTGCAGTGATTATCACTTGTAAGTATTAGATGGAAAACAACTTTGATAATTTATTACTAAAACTAATCCTTAAGAAGGATAAACTGAACTAAATCAAATTTCTTGACTAACATCGAGATTTGAGGATTGTCCTCAAACAAAATTGAAACATAATTGTTTTACAAATATAAAAGATATAAAAGGGAAAATTGAAGTATGACTTTAACCAAATAAATTATAACCGTTAATCTATCCACTTCTACATCTCTAATATTAGATACTAGATATGGATCATATATGTGTATGTGAATTTGATGAATTGCAAAGCAAGTAGTAATCTGACAAAAGGAGAAGTGGACTTACGAGTGGAAATGAAGCAAATGTTGTTGCATTATCCATAGGAAGCAGCCTCTTTTCCTAATCACTAGCTTAATTAAAGAATTAAAATATTGTTGTTAAGAAATTTTCGTTTACAATAAATGTTATTCTATATCTTGTTTAGACAAGTTTGAATTTCATTTGTAATAAAAGGACAATTGTTATTCATTTTATTTAAACGAAATATCTTATGGAAATACACAATTAGTTAACGATTTATTTATGAATCCTTAACTTTGATACACTTGATTATAAAATAAATATTGAGTGGATTAAATATAATGACTTAAATCTGACATACCTTTGGCATTGTCATTTAGGCCATATAAACAAGAAATGCATATCAAAAATCCATAATGATGACATTTTGAAGTCATTTGATTTCCGGTCATATAAAGAATGCAAATCTTGCTCATAAGGAAAATGACTAAAATGCCTTTCACTAGACACAGTGAACGGGCTAGTGCTGTATTAGGCCTTGTAAATAGTGATGTATATGGACCGATAAGTATGTTAGCTAGAGTTAGGTTATATTACATCATTAAATTAACTGATGATGCCAGTGGATATGATTGTATGTATCATACGAAACGCAGATCAGAATCCTTTTAAAATATTCATAGAATTCAAAAATAAAGTTCAAGACCAATTTTGACAAAATATAAAGACTCTTCAAACAGATCTGGGAGAATAATTAAGCCAATGATTTTATGACTACCAAAAATAGTGTGGAATTGTATCACAATTCAATCAACCAAAAACACCACATTCGAATGGTGTGTTTGAAGGGAGAAGTCGCACCTTATAAGATATGGTATGGTCAATGATGAGTCATATAGATATTCCAATAAATATTGGGGTTATCCTCTTGAAACAATTGCATTCATACTTAATTATTAAACGATTCTGAAGATGCCATATAAGATATGAACTAGGAAACGTCCGAGTATTGTATGATGATTATTGGAAATGATATTAGTTTAAAACAAGAAATATAATTTCTTCCATGAAATTGTCCGCGGAGAAGATATACATATCTGCAAAGCACCATATGTTGCAGACCCACCGACTAAAATTCTGTCACAGCAGAAGTATGATTGTCGCACTATGTCATAGGTATATAATATATGATTGATTGACTCTAGTGCAGGTGGGAGATTGTTGGAGTTTATGCCCTAGAGGCAGTCCATTTGATGTGAATAATAACATTGTTGATGTTATATTTTATTTTGAATAAAATATTTTGTTGTGTTATATTTACTGTGCAATATAAATATTAACATAATATAAGTCCTTAGAATAATAATATAGAATTATATAGTTTTGAGTCAGAGACTTGAACATGAGATTATATAATATAATAATAAGTATTATAATTCTTAAATGTCCTTGTTCAAGTTTTATTGTTTATATAGGACAACAATAAAACAATGAAACTAGTATATTGATTGACTGATGATCATATCTCATCGATCATTAATATACATGATATTAATGTTAATACATAAATATGTATTAGAGAATAGTGTCTTTGACCCACCCAACTTGAGGAAACTTCATAAAGCATAATTTATAGTATCATAAATAATTCTCAAAGTGACAATAATGTAATGGTCCTCAAACAAGAAATCACTATATATATTTATTCAAGGATATTTGTATTTTGATATCATCATCAGATAATTTTAACCGAGTGGACAATAAAGGTAATTATCAGATACATCTCAAATCAATTAAATAATATGAACGATCTAGATGGAATTTAACCCTACAATATAAGTAGAGATATCCGTGGGCCTCTTGATTTAGTGCAATTATAAAATGCATGGTCGTGCTCAAATATTGATTTGTTTTGAATAATCTACTCATCGATCAAGATAAAAGGATTAAATTATAAAGAGGATGATACATTTCATGCCTCGAGTTTAATCTTGGATATATTGGTTAAAAGGATTAAATTACGTTGATATACTAGTCACAGAAAAGGTTGAATCAAAACGTCGATTTTATTATAACTTGGGTAACAACTATGTATTGCTAGATGTCACTCACTGTTTATAATCTAAATATTGTTTCCAAAGTTATAGTAACCTATAGGGTCACACATAAGAACACTGGAAAAGCTGAGAACCGTTCTTAATAAAAGAAAATCGAATGTTGACATTTTCTTTTATTTCTGAAATGGTATACTGTAATGTCCCTGATTTTTTTGACTGATTTTTTTAAAATATAAATGTAGATTGTATCTGTAATTTAAGTCAATTGAATAATATTGGATTCAAATATTATAGAAAATTTAGAAAATCATGGTTTTAAAATCCTAGGTATATATTTTTAGCCTGTTGTTTATATATTAACAAGTGAATGATGTTTAAACATCTTTGTTTACCTTGAAAGCTTGTTTTAAATTTCTTTAATTATTGTATATGTATATATAATATATATACAAGCAAGTAATATGTTAACAATTCATGTTATTTTTAAATTTGTTTTAATGCATGTAAAAATAGAATTACTTAAGTAGAATTAGATTTAAATATTTAAGTGAATTTTAATTAATCTTTGTATAAAATCTTAGGTATACAAATGTATGTTTGTGTGTATATATATGTCGTTATGATTTTTAGCATATATATATATATATATATATATATATATGGATATGGATATATATATATATATATGTATATGTATATATAAATCAAGCAAACAACTTAATAACTTAGAAAAATCTTATTCACTTCTCATATAAGCTTATGAAAAAGAACATTACAAGAATTGATATTGAAATCTATTTGTACATAGTTACTTGATAACTTAGATCGCCTAGAAGCTAAGTTCTCAATTTTCAAATTGTAACAACCCGAAAATCTGGGCCAGTTTAAAATTTTTATTTTGGCAATTTTAGCGAATTTTGATTATTTAAAATGAATTATTTTAAATAATATCGACGAGAAATTTATTTTGAATTGAATTCGACGTATATATTTATATACGTCGTCGTTAGAATATAAATATTTATATATAATTATAAATAGAATTGAAAATGGCGTGGTAGTTCGATAATTCGATTTCAAACTTCAATTGAATGTACCGGGTGCAAAACAATCCGGATTTTAGTGAAACCAAAAACATTAGGATCTAATTGATGATATCTTTCCAACGAATCCGAAAAATCAAGATTTCATAGCGGAAATCAAAAGTTATGTCCAGTTGAAAATTCTGAATAGTCGCTATGGAATTCAGGCCCTTAAAAATGGAAATTTTGCAAACAACCTCGGATTTCGACGAAACCAGTTTTGTTGGGTCCGTGATGTCAAATTATTGCTAAGTTCCAATTTTCATAATTTTTCGAATCAGTATGTGAGCGTGGCAAAGAAAAACGCGTTTCACCAGTTTCAGTTGATTTTAATCGACTGGAAAATGGCCATTTTTCCAACGGTCTCAAAATTCGACGAAATTAGTTTTGTTAGGACCGTATCGTCAATACGAAGCTTGAAAATATTTTTCTGGAATTTTTCGAGTTAGTACGTGGCCCCGGTAATTTGAAATGTGTGTTTAAATTGAATATATAAAGAATTATACTTTAAATTCGGAGGAAATTGATTCAAACAGTCAAATTGGCCTACGATACATATCCCATTGTGTTCGGAATGGGGGTATTACGCTAGGGACGATAGTCGTTGGGTCTCGTTCGCGGTTCGAGATAAAAAGTCCACTTTTTGAAGAATTAAATAATAAATAAATATTTTATAAATCCTATAACCCCCCCTCTCCCTCTCTCTCTTTTCTTCTTCAGAACGAGGAAAGAGAAAACAAAAAAAATTAATTAATCAAAGCCCGATCCTCTTTTTCCCGCCGCTCCCCTCGACGTTGACCACCGCCCTCCTCGTCGACTCCCCCACCGCCATCTACCCTTCCTCGCGGAAACCACGAACCCCCCCCCCTTATCCAAACCCTAGACCGCGCGAACCCTAGGGCGCATCGCCTGAGCAGCCACTGCCGGTCACCAGGAGGGCGCCGCACCCCCCCTCCCTCACCCCTGGCGCCTCCGACGCAGCTCCGGCACGGCCAGCCCCTTCCAGTCAACCCTAAACCGCGCGAGCAACTCCCTCTAGGCACCGAAAACAGTAAGTGTTAATTATTTGTTTACATTTCTTTTTGTTTTCAGTTTTAATGCATAGAGCATTGATAAAAGGGTGTGATTCTTCAAAGTAAAAAGATTTGTCTTATAGGAATGAAAAGTTATGATTTTCAATGGTATAAAAGTCCGATTTTTATTATGAACACCACTTAATAAAGTAGCGATTTTTATTATGAACACCACTTCATAAAGAAGCGATTTTTTATGAACATCACTAGTGAAAAAGAAACAAAAATATACGATTTTTATATATTGAATAAAGAAACAAAAATACGATTTTTATATATTGAATAAAGAAACAAAAATACGATTTTTATATATTGAATAGCGAAACAAAAATACGATTTTTATATATTGAATAGCGAAACAAAAATATGATTTTTATATATTGAATAGCGAAACAAAAATACGATTTTTATATATTGAATAGCGAAACAAAAATATGATTTTTATATATTGAATAGCGAAACAAAAATACGATTTTTATATATTGAATAGCGAAACAAAAATACGATTTTTATATATTGAATAGCGAAACAAAAATATGATTTTTATATATTGAATAGCATAGTAAAAATTCGATTTTTACACATGTAGTGGCTACGGGCAACTAAAGTAAAGAAGGGCGAGAACGACAAAGATTTCTACTTTTGAAGTGTCGTGAAGTTGGATAGCTATCGGTGAGAACTTCTCACCTTTCAATTTAAATTTTCTAGTTATATATATATACTAGGATGCAGACGGTGTTTAGTAGCACCCGACACCCGTCATCCACAGACCATGGATGGCTTGTTTGTTTAATTGTTTGGTTGTGTAGTTGGTTAGATAATTTGGTTTGAAATTGAATTGTTTGATGAAATGAAATTGGATTGATTGATGTGTGAATGGCGTGGGCCTTCACTAGACCGGGGATAAGGCTAGGCCTTGTCCCGTTTCTAGTATCGTGCCGTTATGCCGCCGAAATTTTCTAAAATATGTTAGAAAAATAAAAATATCAATTTTATTGAGTAAATGAACTGAATAGAAATTCATGTGTTAAAATAAAATGTTTTATCGTTAAAATATAATTTTTAACGTGAAAGTGAAAAAAATATTTATAAACGAATCGGCCGATTTGTTTATATACACTGATTTGACTGATATTGATTGGGTCGATAAATTTTACACATCGCCCCACTGCACAACTAAAATCTGTGTTTGATTGTTTGAAACCCCACACGGGTGTTGGGATGAAATTTGAAGTTCACTCATCCTGATTGATTAAATATGTCAATCGATTGATTGACAGGCTGTTATGAGCGTTAGATATCTATATTTGATGCTTATACAGTGTAGTGCACTTTGGTTGATGGTTGATTATTTTTCAATGCTATTATATACGTGTGATGTATGAAAATCCATATAATTAATTTTATATGGTGATTGATTGGGCCTCATTCCAATTTAGAAAATAAAGAATAATATAAAATAAAGGTTCATGTGTTGACAGTACTCATCCATTGAGATTGGTCATGTGTTGAACGAAATATTTTAGTAATAAAATTTACATCTTTATCAATATAAAATAAAGGTTCATGTGTTGACAGTACTCATCCATTGAGATTGGTCATGTGTTGAACGAAATATTTTAGTAATAAAATTTACATCTTTATCAATATAAAATAAAGGTTCATGTGTTGACAGTACTCATCCATTGAGATTGGTCATGTGTTGAACGAAATATTTTAGTAATAAAATTTACATCTTTATCAATATAAAATAAAGGTTCATGTGTTGACAGTACTCATCCATTGAGATTGGTCATGTGTTGAACGAAATATTTTGATAATAACAACTATTTTGAAAAAGAAATATTTGAAATAGAATATTTGAAAATAGAAATTTATGAAGCCGTGTTGATTAGATTGACGCCATTTTGACGTGAACGATATTTATATCGATTTTAAACGATTTCGAAATGAATTGAATTGAAAACGATTTCGAAATGAATTGAATTGAAAACGATTTCGAAATGAATTGAATTGAAAACGATTTCGAAATGAATTGAATTGAAAACGAGTTCAAATTGAATTGAAAGCGAATTGAAATGAATTCAAATTGAATTGAAATTTGAATTGAATAGAAATGAATTTTAAAACGAATTTATAAAGAAGAATTCAATTTTGATTTGAATTGAAATGGAAGTTGAAATTGCTTTTGAAACGAATTTAAAACTATTTATATAATTCATTTTAAGTAGAAATCGACGAAATATATATTATATATATTATATATATAATATAATGGCCTGAATAGAACGCGCCGCGCCGCGGCAGTTCGTGAATTTCGACCATTTATTTCAAACGGACATTACGGGAGATCCGACCGTCGGATTCTCCTAAAACCGGAACCGTTGGGTTCGTATCGAAAAGAGCTTTCTAAAGAATGTTAGAAATTTGAAATCTAACGGTTGGATTTGGAGATACGTCCAAATCAAATTTGAAAAAGGTCGCTGTAAGTGCAGTTCGATGGCCATTGATGGAAATCGACTGTACGGGCCTTGATAAAATTATTAAAAATAGTAATAATTTGTGTAATATCATAAGAAATGATTTTTACAGAATTGGGATGAAAAACTCCATATTTGAAAAGATAAAAATAGATTTTTATCGAAATGAACTAGTTTTGAACTAGAATTATAATTCTATTTATTTTTAAATAAATAAATTGAATTTGAAAAGGGTTTTAAAAATAACCAAAATTTCCAATGATTGCATTGGAATGGATTTGAATCGAAATTGTCTTCGGAATATTTCGATGTTGGAATTCGTGATTATACAGATGTTGTTATGGAAATTTGAAAGATATATATTTATATCGTTATTTCCAATACGATATTTGTTAGTCGTAGAATTTAATTTCGAATATAAGCCGATATATTTTCTATTCAAAGCCTTGTATTGAATATCAAATGTGATTTGGGTTTGTCGTGAATGGTGTCTTCACTAACACTGTTCTTGAACCCAGTTGAGAAAAGATTAAATCTTTTTATTTAGATTTAATGAAGTGTACCAATTAAATAATATTTAATTGAAATTGAATTGATATTGATTTTTGGGTTTATCGTGAACAGTGTTTTAAATAACACTTGTTCTTTAACCTGATAATTAATGAATGTGACTTTGGGTTTATCGTGAACCGTGTTTTAAATGACACGGATTCTTTAACCCAGTTAACGATTAAAACTAAGTGGAGTTTTAATGAATCTTTAATTAGATTGAAATGGTCGAGAATGGAGTATCACCAGTTTTGCTCCAGGCGATAGTTAAATCTTTAATTAGATTTGAATGTGAAATGGTAATTGAATTTACCGATAACACTGAGGTGTTAGATATGAAGTATTACAAGTTTTACTTCATGGGATAAATAGGTTGGGATTGGGAAATTAAAACAAATGATTACTTCGGTAAGTTTCGTTAATCCCGATTAGTTGAATCGAAATTCAAAAGGATAGATTAAAGAATAAATATAAAGAATTTATCTTGGATAAAATTAATGGGAACCTTTCCATATGAATGTGAAATTTAGAAACTAACTGTCGGTTAGCCAAGCAGAATGGTTTTCTGGATATTGATCTGATGTTGGTTTCGGCCTTCGGGGTTAATATTTGGGGAATTATTCTCTTGATTAATTTACGGTTAGTGACTAATGAATTGGAATGAGGCGTATGTTGTGTTTGTGTAACACTTATTTAAAATATACGTGAGTTATTCGGAAAGGCCGGGTTTATCCCATTCTGAATAACTGATACGACGATAAGTCGAAGATGAAGACGATGGTCGAAGACCGGAGGTCTTCACGTCGTTTGGGTAATTACTGATGATCTTGATTGGGCTGTACACCCAAGAAGATGGAAACAGTTAGTGATCGTCCAGACGTACTTGGAGATCGATGGATATGCGGGGTACTAGGTGCCTCCGGTTTCGTTCAGCCCCAGAACGGACTTGTAAATGGACTGTGTGTCTGACATTGGATTTTAGTCCGTGTGATTGATCTCTATTAAATATATATCGGTTTGGCGGCGGAGAATTTATTCTCTTGCTTAACGCCCTTCTCTGAGACGTACGAGCTCAGGGGTTATATATTGATGGATATCAATCGCATGGAGTGAATTGCCTGTGTGGCATGCCTAAGTGGCAAATGATCAAGGCTTCTGTTGAAAAGCAAAGTCTTGTGGTTGATGATCGAAGCACGGCCTTTATGGCGTAGCTTTTTGTAACGTTGATTCGCGAGTATCACACCCGGTATGAACCAAAAATGGGAGACGGACATCAGGGAGGACATGCGTTTCTTTCTAGTTAGGAGTGGCGTCAGTGCTTGAACTGGCTGACGAGTTTGACTCATGTGGATGTTGCTTATTATTACCTGCTGAAAAGCGAGGCGCCTCGTGATATCGGTTTCGGCCGATGCTTCTGGTCGGCTGACGGGCCAGGCTTACGCCCCAAAGGGCGGGGAAACGTAGTGTTCAGGCATAATAATCCACATCGGTGGACCGGCCCTGACGATCTAAAGGGTTGATGCGTTCTGATCCTGTGGCTCGGGCTAGAGAGTCACAAATCGGCAGAGGATCTTGCCCCTAGCCTCGGTTCATACCATAAATGATAACCCAACTTCCAATACGACATTGCGGTTTTGATTGTAAACTTATATATGGCGACATAGTGGTATGGGTCATTCATGCCGTCTATGATTGATACTTATGATTTGAAATTGTTTTGGCACTATGCACTTATAGTATATCAAAATGATTTGTTTTAAACGTATCAAGCATTCTTGGCTATTATAAGGTAAAAACCCTATCCCCCGGCTTGCGTTGCATTGTGTGATAGGACCTGGGTCTTATAATAGCTTCATTTTTCTTTATTTAGCATTGCGCTGTTGTTTTATGCACTGGTATTCTTGGGAGGAAACCCGTTCCGTGTTACGGCGTGGTCCCTTGATTTACCTAGCTTTAAAAATAAAGATTAACTGTTTTAGTTCTCACACCAGTCACATGACTGACCTGGAGTTTATTGTTTTGACCTAAACTCTGGGTGCCCTTATTTTGACACGGGCAGCTAGTAGTTTTGGTTTTGCAAATTTATATTCACAGGATTCTGGTTTACAGCTGGAATGATATCCGGAAAGCTTTGTATCCGTATATCTCTTCTAGTTGTGTATTGTATTATTTTCCGCTGCGATGTATTTAAATGTAATTTAAATATCTGTTATTTCTGTGTAATATTCATGTATACTCTGTATATTCTTGTAATCTGATGCATTGTTGTAATATACAATGAAATGTTCTTCCGTATGCATTCTGATTTGTCTTGTTCTCAAACGATAGGGCGTTTCGAACGGTCTGGGTCGGTTTAGCGACTGGTTCGGACCAAGCGAAATTCTTTGCCGTCACATTTGGTATCAGAGCTTTGGTTTACAAAGCTCAGAGAACAAGGCACATTAGAACCGTACGAAAGAATTCATCAGATATTGGATTAGTAATATCCAATTAGAATGACTCGTTAGAGATAGGATCAGTAGTATCCTAGAACGAGTGTGAAGAGTATATTTTTCAAATGAAAACAATTTTGTTTTGAAAGTTTAAATCGTTTTAAACGTATTTGATTATTTATTTATATTGAATATGGGCAATCCAATATATAAAGATTTTGCATATACGCGTCATGAACGTATATTCGAAGTTTTAATATATTGGATAGATATAGGGTTACACTCTAGTCGCCCGGAGATGATATTGATGATAGCGATCGCATCATCAATATTTATGTTCGTGTTACGAAGGTGTGATATCTATATATTTCCATTAGACTGGTGTGAGAACCAAAACTTGTATAGTTAGAACACATTGTTGTGAATTGGCATCAAAAACATGATTTTTTTTGTATATGTATCAAAATTATGAATTTGAAACTCTAATTCACTAATTGATTGATGTTTGTGTTGTTTGTTCATTTGTTTGATAATTTCGAACCATTTAGCCTAATTGTATCAAATATTGAATTGTATCGAAAATTAGTCACATTTGCTTGCATATACTTGTACTTACATTGAACAGGTCATAGCAAGGAGGCTAGAGCCAGAGAATAAAATTTGTTTGCCCGACAAATAGGTACATGTTTACTACATAATTTACTGTTTTGTTTGGGTGATGATGATTTTATGAGCCTATTGGCTAGCCGCTTGGCTTTTTCTTTTTCTTTTTGAGATCTGAAGGACCGGGGAAGCTATTTGAAATTCCCCGATGCTCCCGGTGCAGGGGAGGTTATGGCGAAATTTTTCAAAAATTTAGGGTGTTAGCCAAATTTTGAAAATTCTCAGAAACTAAAGAGTTGGAGAATGGAAGCCAGATCGAACGTGGAGCTAATTGATCAAACCACTTTCGACTTTGTTCCTTTTCGGGGACGAAAAGTTTTAAGTGGGGGAGATTGTAACAACCCGAAAATCTGGGCCAGTTTAAAATTTTTATTTTGGCAATTTTAGCGAATTTTGATTATTTAAAATGAATTATTTTAAATAATATCGACGAGAAATTTATTTTGAATTGAATTCGACGTATATATTTCTATACGTCGTCGTTAGAATATAAATAATTATATATAATTATAAATAGAATTGAAAATGGCGCGGTAGTTCGATAATTCGATTTCAAACTTCAATTGAATGTATCGGGTGCAAAACAATCCGGATTTTAGTGAAACCAAAAACATTAGGATCTAATTGATGATATCTTTCCAACGAATCCGAAAAATCAAGATTTCATAGCGGAAATCAAAAGTTATGTCCAGTTGAAAATTCTGAATAGTCGCTATGGAATTCAGGCCCTTAAAAATGGAAATTTTGCAAACGACCTCGGATTTCGACGAAACCAGTTTTGTTGGGTCCGTGATGTCAAATTATTGCTAAGTTCCAATTTTCATAATTTTTCGAATCAGTATGTGAGCGTGGCAAAGGAAAACGCGTTTCACCAGTTTCAGTTGATTTTAATCGACTGGAAAATGGCCATTTTTCCAACGGTCTCAGAATTCGACGAAATTAGTTTTGTTAGGACCGTATCGTCAATACGAAGCTCGAAAATATTTTTCTGGAATTTTTCGAGTTAGTACGTGGCCCCGATAATTTGAAATGTGTGTTTAAATTGAATATATAAAGAATTATACTTTAAATTCGGAGGAAATTGATTCAAACAGTCAAATTGGCCTACGATACATATCCCATTGTGTTCGGAATGGGGGTATTAGGCTAGGGACGATAGTCGTTGGGTCTCGTTCGCGGTTCGAGATAAAAAGTCCACTTTTTGAAGAATTAAATAATAAATAAATATTTTATAAATCCTATAACCCCCCCCTCTCCCTCTCTCTCTTTTCTTCTTCAGAACGAGGAAAGAGAAAACAAACAAAAAATTAATCAAAGCCCGATCCTCTTTTTCCCGCCGCTCCCCTCGACGTTGACCACCGCCCTCCTCGTCGACTCCCCCACCGCCATCTCCCCTTCCTCGCGGAAACCACGAACCCCCCCTTATCCAAACCCTAGACCGCGCGAACCCTAGGGCGCATCGCCTGAGCAGCCACTGCCGGTCACCAGGAGGGCGCCGCACCCCCCCCACCCCTGGCGCCTCCGACGCAGCTCCGGCACGGCCAGCCCCTTCCAGTCAACCCTAAACCGCGCGAGCAACTCCCTCTAGGCACCGAAAACAGTAAGTGTTAATTATTTGTTTACATTTCTTTTTGTTTTCAGTTTTAATGCATAGAGCATTGATAAAAGGGTGTGATTCTTCTAAGTAAAAAGATTTGTCTTATAGGAATGAAAAGTTATGATTTTCAATGGTATAAAAGTCCGATTTTTATTATGAACACCACTTAATAAAGTAGCGATTTTTATTATGAACACCACTTCATAAAGAAGCGATTTTTTATGAACATCACTAGTGAAAAAGAAACAAAAATACGATTTTTATATATTGAATAGCGAAACAAAAATACGATTTTTATATATTGAATAGCGAAACAAAAATACGATTTTTATATATTGAATAGCGAAACAAAAATACGATTTTTATATATTGAATAGCGAAACAAAAATACGATTTTTATATATTGACTAGCGAAACAAAAATACGATTTTTATATATTGAATAAAGAAACAAAAATACGATTTTTATATATTGAATAAAGAAACAAAAATACGATTTTTATATATTGAATAGCGAAACAAAAATACGATTTTTATATATTGAATAGCGAAACAAAAATACGATTTTTATATATTGAATAGCGAAACAAAAATACGATTTTTATATATTGAATAGCGAAACAAAAATACGATTTTTATATATTGAATAGCGAAACAAAAATACGATTTTTATATATTGAATAGCGAAACAAAAATACGATTTTTATATATTGAATAGCGAAACAAAAATATGATTTTTATATATTGAATAGCATAGTAAAAATTCGATTTTTACACATGTAGTGGCTACGGGCAACTAAAGTGAAGAAGGGCGAGAACGACAAAGATTTCTACTTTTGAAGTGTCGTGAAGTTGGATAGCTATCGGTGATAACTTCTCACCTTTCAATTTAAATTTTCTAGTTATATATATATACTAGGATGCAGACGGTGTTTAGTAGCACCCGACACCCGTCATCCACGGACCATGGATGGCTTGTTTGTTTAATTGTTTGGTTGTGTAGTTGGTTAGATAATTTGGTTTGAAATTGAATTGTTTGATGAAATGAAATTGGATTGATTTATGTGTGAATGGCGTGGGCCTTCACTAGACCGGGGATAAGGCTAGGCCTTGTCCCGTTTCTAGTATCGTGCCGTTATGCCGCCGAAATTTTCTAAAATATGTTAGAAAAATAAAAATATCAATTTTATTGAGTAAATGAACTGAATAGAAATTCATGTGTTAAAATAAAATGTTTTATCGTTAAAATATAATTTTTAACGTGAAAGTGAAAAAAATATTTATAAACGAATCGGCCGATTTGTTTATATACACTGATTTGACTGATATTGATTGGGTCGATAAATTTTACACATCGCCCCACTGCACAACTAAAATCTGTGTTTGATTGTTTGAAACCCCACACGGGTGTTGGGATGAAATTTGAAGTTCACTCATCCTGATTGATTAAATATGTCAATCGATTGATTGACAGGCTGTTATGAGCGTTAGATATCTATATTTGATGCTTATACAGTGTAGTGCACTTTGGTTGATGGTTGATTATTTTTCAATGCTATTATATACGTGTGATGTATGAAAATCCATATAATTAATTTTATATGGTGATTGATTGGGCCTCATTCCAATTTAGAAAATAAAGAATAATATAAAATAAAGGTTCATGTGTTGACAGTACTCATCCATTGAGATTGGTCATGTGTTGAACGAAATATTTTAGTAATAAAATTTACATCTTTATCAATATAAAATAAAGGTTCATGTGTTGACAGTACTCATCCATTGAGATTGGTCATGTGTTGAACGAAATATTTTAGTAATAAAATTTACATCTTTATCAATATAAAATAAAGGTTCATGTGTTGACAGTACTCATCCATTGAGATTGGTCATGTGTTGAACGAAATATTTTAGTAATAAAATTTACATCTTTATCAATATAAAATAAAGGTTCATGTGTTGACAGTACTCATCCATTGAGATTGGTCATGTGTTGAACGAAATATTTTGATAATAACAACTATTTTGAAAAAGAAATATTTGAAATAGAATATTTGAAAATAGAAATTTATGAAGCCGTGTTGATTAGATTGACGCCATTTTGACGTGAACGATATTTATATCGATTTTAAACGATTTCGAAATGAATTGAATTGAAAACGATTTCGAAATGAATTGAATTGAAAACGATTTCGAAATGAATTGAATTGAAAACGATTTCGAAATGAATTGAATTGAAAACGAGTTCAAATTGAATTGAAAGCGAATTGAAATGAATTCAAATTGAATTAAAATTTGAATTGAATAGAAATGAATTTTAAAACGAATTTATAAAGAAGAATTCAATTTTGGTTTGAATTGAAATGGAAGTTGAAATTACTTTTGAAACGAATTTAAAACTATTTATATAATTCGTTTTAAGTAGAAATCGACGAAATATATATTATATATATAATATAATGGCCTGAATAGAACGCGCCGCGCCGCGGCAGTTCGTGAATTTCGACCATTTATTTCAAACGGACATTACGGGAGATCCGACCGTCGGATTCTCCTAAAACCGGAACCGTTGGGTTCGTATCGAAAAGAGCTTTCTAACGAATATTAGAAATTTGAAATCTAACGGTTGGATTTGGAGATACGTCCAAATCAAATTTGAAAAAGGTCGCTGTAAGTGCAGTTCGATGGCCATTGATGGAAATCGACTGTACGGGCCTTGATAAAATTATTAAAAATAGTAATAATTTGTGTAATATCATAAGAAATGATTTTTACAGAATTGGGATGAAAAACTCCATATTTGAAAAGATAAAAATAGATTTTTATCGAAATGAACTAGTTTTGAACTAGAATTATAATTCTATTTATTTTTAAATAAATAAATTGAATTTGAAAAGGGTTTTAAAAATAACCAAAATTTCCAATGATTGCATTGGAATGGATTTGAATCGAAATTGTCTTCGGAATATTTCGATGTTGGAATTCGTGATTATACAGATGTTGTTATGGAAATTTGAAAGATATATATTTATATCGTTATTTCCAATACGATATTTGTTAGTCGTAGAATTTGATTTCGAATATAAGCCGATATATTTTCTATTCAAAGCCTTGTATTGAATATCAAATGTGATTTGGGTTTGTCGTGAATGGTGTCTTCACTAACACTGTTCTTGAACCCAGTTGAGAAAAGATTAAATCTTTTTATTTAGATTTAATGAAGTGTACCAATTAAATAATATTTAATTGAAATTGAATTGATATTGATTTTTGGGTTTATCGTGAACAGTGTTTTAAATAACACTTGTTCTTTAACCCGATAATTAATGAATGTGACTTTGGGTTTATCGTGAACCGTGTTTTAAATGACACGGATTCTTTAACCCAGTTAACGATTAAAACTAAGTGGAGTTTTAATGAATCTTTAATTAGATTGAAATGGTCGAGAATGGAGTATCACCAGTTTTGCTCCAGGCGGTAGTTAAATCTTTAATTAGATTTGAATGTGAAATGGTAATTGAATTTACCGATAACACTGAGATGTTAGATATGAAGTATTACAAGTTTTACTTCATGGGATAAATAGGTTGGGATTGGGAAATTAAAACAAATGATTACTTCGGTAAGTTTCGTTAATACCGATTAGTTGAATCGAAATTCAAAAGGATAGATTAAAGAATAAATATAAAGAATTTATCTTGGATAAAATTAATGGGAACCTTTCCATATGAATGTGAAATTTAGAAACTAACTGTCGGTTAGCCAAGCAGAATGGTTTTCTGGATATTGATCTGATGTTGGTTTCGGCCTTCGGGGTTAATATTTGGGGAATTATTCTCTTGATTAATTTACGGTTAGTGACTAATGAATTGGAATGAGGCGTATGTTGGGTTTGTGTAACACTTATTTAAAATATACGTGAGTTATTCGGAAAGGCCGGGTTTATCCCATTCTGAATAACTGATACGACGATAAGTCGAAGAAGAAGACGATGGTCGAAGACCGGAGGTCTTCACGTCGTTTGGGTAATTACTGATGATCTTGATTGGGCTGTACACCCAAGAAGATGGAAACAGTTAGTGATCGTCCAGACGTACTTGGAGATCGATGGATATGCGGGGTACTAGGTGCCTTCGGTTTCGTTCAGCCCCAGAACGGACTTGTAAATGGACTGTGTGTCTGACATTGGATTTTAGTCCGTGTGATTGATCTCTATTAAATATATATCGGTTTGGCGGCGGAGAATTTATTCTCTTGCTTAACGCCCTTCTCTGAGACGTACGAGCTCAGGGGTTATATATTGATGGATATCAATCGCATGGAGTGAATTGCCTGTGTGGCATGCCTAAGTGGCAAATGATCAAGGCTTCTGTTGAAAAGCAAAGTCTTGTGGTTGATGATCGAAGCACGGCCTTTATGGTGTAGCTTTTTGTAACGTTGATTCGCGAGTATCACACCCGGTATGAACCAAAAATGGGAGACGGACATCAGGGAGGACATGCGTTTCTTTCTAGTTAGGAGTGGCGTCAGTGCTTGAACTGGCTGACGAGTTTGACTCATGTGGATGTTGCTTATTATTACCTGCTGAAAAGCGAGGCGCCTCGTGATATCGGTTTCGGCCGATGCTTCTGGTCGGCTGACGGGCCAGGCTTACGCCCCAAAGGGCGGGGAAACGTAGTGTTCAGGCATAATAATCCACATCGGTGGACCGGCCCTGACGATCTAAAGGGTTGATGCGTTCTGATCCTGTGGCTCGGGCTAGAGAGTCACAAATCGGCAGAGGATCTTGCCCCTAGCCTCGGTTCATACCATAAATGATAACCCAACTTCCAATACGACATTGCGGTTTTGATTGTAAACTTATATATGGCGACATAGTGGTATGGGTCATTCATGCCGTCTATGATTGATACTTATGATTTGAAATTGTTTTGGCACTATGCACTTATAGTATATCAAAATGATTTGTTTTAAACGTATCAAGCATTCTTGGCTATTATAAGGTAAAAACCCTATCCCCCGGCTTGCGTTGCATTGTGTGATAGGACCTGGGTCTTATAATAGCTTCATTTTTCTTTATTTAGCATTGCGCTGTTGTTTTATGCACTGGTATTCTTGGGAGGAAACCCGTTCCGTGTTACGGCGTGGTCCCTTAATTTACCTAGCTTTAAAAATAAAGATTAACTGTTTTAGTTCTCACACCAGTCACATGACTGACCTGGAGTTTATTGTTTTGACCTAAACTCTGGGTGCCCTTATTTTGACACGGGCAGCTAGTAGTTTTGGTTTTGCAGATTTATATTCATAGGATTCTGGTTTACAGCTGGAATGATATCCGGAAAGCTTTGTATCCGTATATCTCTTCTAGTTGTGTATTGTATTATTTTCCGCTGCGATGTATTTAAATGTAATTTAAATCTCTGTTATTTCTGTGTAATATTCATGTATACTCTGTATATTCTTGTAATCTGATGCATTGTTGTAATATACAATGAAATGTTCTTCCGTATGCATTCTGATTTGTCTTGTTCTCAAACGATAGGGCGTTTCGAACGGTCTGGGTCGGTTTAGCGACTGGTTCGGACCAAGCGAAATTCTTTGCCGTCACATTTGGTATCAGAGCTTTGGTTTACAAAGCTCAGAAAACAAGGCACATTAGAACCGTACGAAAGAATTCATCAGATATTGGATTATTAATATCCAATTAGAATGACTCGTTAGAGATAGGATCAGTAGTATCCTAGAACGAGTGTGAAGAGTATATTTTTCAAATGAAAACAATTTTGTTTTGAAAGTTTAAATCGTTTTAAACGTATTTGATTATTTATTTATATTGAATATGGGCAATCCAATATATAAAGATTTTGCATATACGCGTCATGAACGTATATTCGAAGTTTTAATATATTGGATAGATATAGGGTTACACTCTAGTCGCCCGGAGATGATATTGATGATAGCGATCGCATCATCAATATTTATGTTCGTGTTACGAAGGTGTGATATCTATATATTTCCATTAGACTGGTGTGAGAACCAAAACTTGTATAGTTAGAACACATTGTTGTGAATTGGCATCAAAAACATGATTTTTTTTGTATATGTATCAAAATTATGAATTTGAAACTCTAATTCACTAATTGATTGATGTTTGTGTTGTTTGTTTATTTGTTTGATAATTTTGAACCATTTAGCCTAATTGTATCAAATATTGAATTGTATCGAAAATTAGTCACATTTGCTTGCATATACTTGTACTTACATTGAACAGGTCATAGCAAGGAGGCTAGAGCCAGAGAATAAAATTTGTTTGCCCGACAAATAGGTATATGTTTACTACATAATTTACTGTTTTGTTTGGGTGATGATGATTTTATGAGCCTATTGGCTAGCCGCTTGGCTTTTTCTTTTTCTTTTTGAGATCTGAAGGACCGGGGAAGCTATTTGAAATTCCCTGATGCTCCCGGTGCAGGGGAGGTTATGGCGAAATTTTTCAAAAATTTAGGGTGTTAGCCAAATTTTGAAAATTCTCAGAAACTAAAGAGTTGGAGAATGGAAGCCAGATCGAACGTGGAGCTAATTGATCAAACCACTTTCGACTTTGTTCCTTTTCGGGGACGAAAAGTTTTAAGTGGGGGAGATTGTAACAACCCGAAAATCTGGGCCAGTTTAAAATTTTTATTTTGGCAATTTTAGCGAATTTTGATTATTTAAAATGAATTATTTTAAATAATATCGACGAGAAATTTATTTTGAATTGAATTCGACGTATATATTTATATACGTCGTCGTTAGAATATAAATATTTATATATAATTATAAATAGAATTGAAAATGGCGTGGTAGTTCGATAATTCGATTTCAAACTTCAATTGAATGTACCGGGTGCAAAACAATCCGGATTTTAGTGAAACCAAAAACATTAGGATCTAATTGATGATATCTTTCCAACGAATCCGAAAAATCAAGATTTCATAGCGGAAATCAAAAGTTATGTCCAGTTGAAAATTCTGAATAGTCGCTATGGAATTCAGGCCCTTAAAAATGGAAATTTTGCAAACGACCTCGGATTTCGACGAAACCAGTTTTGTTGGGTCCGTGATGTCAAATTATTGCTAAGTTCCAATTGTCATAATTTTTCGAATCAGTATGTGAGCGTGGCAACGGAAAACGCGTTTCACCAGTTTTAGTTGATTTTAATCGACTGGAAAATGGCCATTTTTCCAACGGTCTCAGAATTCGACGAAATTAGTTTTGTTAGGACCGTATCGTCAATACGAAGCTCGAAAATATTTTTCTGGAATTTTTCGAGTTAGTACGTGGCCCCGGTAATTTGAAATGTGTGTTTAAATTGAATATATAAAGAATTATACTTTAAATTCGGAGGAAATTGATTCAAACAGTCAAATTGGCCTACGATACATATCCCATTGTGTTCGGAATGGGGGTATTACGCTAGGGACGATAGTCGTTGGGTCTCGTTCGCGGTTCGAGATAAAAAGTCCACTTTTTGAAGAATTAAATAATAAATAAATATTTTATAAATCCTATAACCCCCCCCCCCCCTCTCCCTCTCTCTCTTTTCTTCTTCAGAACGAGGAAAGAGAAAACAAAAAAAAATTAATCAAAGCCCGATCCTCTTTTTCCCGCCGCTCCCCTCGACGTTGACCACCGCCCTCCTCGTCGACTCCCCCACCGCCATCTCCCCTTCCTCGCGGAAACCACGAACCCCCCTTATCCAAACCCTAGACCGCGCGAACCCTAGGGCGCATCGCCTGAGCAGCCACTGCCGGTCACCAGGAGGGCGCCGCACCACCCCCCCCCCACCCCTGGCGCCTTCGACGCAGCTCCGGAACGGCCAGCCCCTTCCAGTCAACCCTAAACCGCGCGAGCAACTCCCTCTAGGCACCGAAAACAGTAAGTGTTAATTATTTGTTTACATTTCTTTTTGTTTTCAGTTTTAATGCATAGAGCATTGATAAAAGGGTGTGATTCTTCTAAGTAAAAAGATTTGTCTTATAGGAATGAAAAGTTATGATTTTCAATGGTATAAAAGTCCGATTTTTATTATGAACACCACTTAATAAAGTAGTGATTTTTATTATGAACACCACTTCATAAAGAAGCGATTTTTTATGAACATCACTAGTGAAAAAGAAACAAAAATACGATTTTTATATATTGAATAGCGAAACAAAAATACGATTTTTATATATTGAATAGCGAAACAAAAATACGATTTTTATATATTGAATAGCGAAACAAAAATACGATTTTTATATATTGAATAGCGAAACAAAAATACGATTTTTATATATTGAATAAAGAAACAAAAATACGATTTTTATATATTGAATAAAGAAACAAAAATACGATTTTTATATATTGAATAGCGAAACAAAAATACGATTTTTATATATTGAATAGCGAAACAAAAATAGGATTTTTATATATTGAATAGCGAAACAAAAATACGATTTTTATATATTGAATAGCGAAACAAAAATATGATTTTTATATATTGAATAGCGAAACAAAAATACGATTTTTATATATTGAATAGCGAAACAAAAATACGATTTTTATATATTGAATAGCGAAACAAAAATACGATTTTTATATATTGAATAGCGAAACAAAAATATGATTTTTATATATTGAATAGCATAGTAAAAATTCGATTTTTACACATGTAGTGGCTACGGGCAACTAAAGTGAAGAAGGGCGAGAACGACAAAGATTTCTACTTTTGAAGTGTCGTGAAGTTGGATAGCTATCGGTGAGAACTTCTCACCTTTCAATTTAAATTTTCTAGTTATATATATATACTAGGATGCAGACGGTGTTTAGTAGCACCCGACACCCGTCATCCACAGACCATGGATGGCTTGTTTGTTTAATTGTTTGGTTGTGTAGTTGGTTAGATAATTTGGTTTGAAATTGAATTGTTTGATGAAATGAAATTGGATTGATTGATGTGTGAATGGCGTGGGCCTTCACTAGACCGGGGATAAGGCTAGGCCTTGTCCCGTTTCTAGTATCGTGCCGTTATGCCGCCGAAATTTTCTAAAATATGTTAGAAAAATAAAAATATCAATTTTATTGAGTAAATGAACTGAATAGAAATTCATGTGTTAAAATAAAATGTTTTATCGTTAAAATATAATTTTTAACGTGAAAGTGAAAAAAATATTTATAAACGAATCGGCCGATTTGTTTATATACACTGATTTGACTGATATTGATTGGGTCGATAAATTTTACACATCGCCCCACTGCACAACTAAAATCTGTGTTTGATTGTTTGAAACCCCACACGGGTGTTGGGATGAAATTTGAAGTTCACTCATCCTGATTGATTAAATATGTCAATCGATTGATTGACAGGTTGTTATGAGCGTTAGATATCTATATTTGATGCTTATACAGTGTAGTGCACTTTGGTTGATGGTTGATTATTTTTCAATGCTATTATATACGTGTGATGTATGAAAATCCATATAATTAATTTTATATGGTGATTGATTGGGCCTCATTCCAATTTAGAAAATAAAGAATAATATAAAATAAAGGTTCATGTGTTGACAGTACTCATCCATTGAGATTGGTCATGTGTTGAACGAAATATTTTAGTAATAAAATTTACATCTTTATCAATATAAAATAAAGGTTCATGTGTTGACAGTACTCATCCATTGAGATTGGTCATGTGTTGAACGAAATATTTTAGTAATAAAATTTACATCTTTATCAATATAAAATAAAGGTTCATGTGTTGACAGTACTCATCCATTGAGATTGGTCATGTGTTGAACGAAATATTTTAGTAATAAAATTTACATCTTTATCAATATAAAATAAAGGTTCATGTGTTGACAGTACTCATCCATTGAGATTGGTCATGTGTTGAACGAAATATTTTGATAATAACAACTATTTTGAAAAAGAAATATTTGAAATAGAATATTTGAAAATAGAAATTTATGAAGCCGTGTTGATTAGATTGACGCCATTTTGACGTGAACGATATTTATATCGATTTTAAACGATTTCGAAATGAATTGAATTGAAAACGATTTCGAAATGAATTGAATTGAAAACGATTTCGAAATGAATTGAATTGAAAACGATTTCGAAATGAATTGAATTGAAAACGAGTTCAAATTGAATTGAAAGCGAATTGAAATGAATTCAAATTGAATTGAAATTTGAATTGAATAGAAATGAATTTTAAAACGAATTTATAAAGAAGAATTCAATTTTGATTTGAATTGAAATGGAAGTTGAAATTGCTTTTGAAACGAATTTAAAACTATTTATATAATTCGTTTTAAGTAGAAATCGACGAAATATATATTATATATATTATATATATAATATAATGGCCTGAATAGAACGCGCCGCGCCGCGGTAGTTCGTGAATTTCGACCATTTATTTCAAACGGACATTACGGGAGATCCGACCGTCGGATTCTCCTAAAACCGGAACCGTTGGGTTCGTATCGAAAAGAGCTTTCTAACGAATGTTAGAAATTTGAAATCTAACGGTTGGATTTGGAGATACGTCCAAATCAAATTTGAAAAAGGTCGCTGTAAGTGCAGTTCGATGGCCATTGATGGAAATCGACTGTACGGGCCTTGATAAAATTATTAAAAATAGTAATAATTTGTGTAATATCATAAGAAATGATTTTTACAGAATTGGGATGAAAAACTCCATATTTGAAAAGATAAAAATAGATTTTTATCGAAATGAACTAGTTTTGAACTAGAATTATAATTCTATTTATTTTTAAATAAATAAATTGAATTTGAAAAGGGTTTTAAAAATAACCAAAATTTCCAATGATTGCATTGGAATGGATTTGAATCGAAATTGTCTTCGGAATATTTCGATGTTGGAATTCGTGATTATACAGATGTTGTTATGGAAATTTGAAAGATATATATTTATATCGTTATTTCCAATACGATATTTGTTAGTCGTAGAATTTGATTTCGAATATAAGCCGATATATTTTCTATTCAAAGCCTTGTATTGAATATCAAATGTGATTTGGGTTTGTCGTGAATGGTGTCTTCACTAACACTGTTCTTGAACCCAGTTGAGAAAAGATTAAATCTTTTTATTTAGATTTAATGAAGTGTACCAATTAAATAATATTTAATTGAAATTGAATTGATATTGATTTTTGGGTTTATCGTGAACAGTGTTTTAAATAACACTTGTTCTTTAACCCGATAATTAATGAATGTGACTTTGGGTTTATCGTGAACCGTGTTTTAAATGACACGGATTCTTTAACCCAGTTAACGATTAAAACTAAGTGGAGTTTTAATGAATCTTTAATTAGATTGAAATGGTCGAGAATGGAGTATCACCAGTTTTGCTCCAGGCGATAGTTAAATCTTTAATTAGATTTGAATGTGAAATGGTAATTGAATTTACCGATAACACTGAGGTGTTAGATATGAAGTATTACAAGTTTTACTTCATGGGATAAATAGGTTGGGATTGGGAAATTAAAACAAATGATTACTTCGGTAAGTTTCGTTAATCCCGATTAGTTGAATCGAAATTCAAAAGGATAGATTAAAGAATAAATATAAAGAATTTATCTTGGATAAAATTAATGGGAACCTTTCCATATGAATGTGAAATTTAGAAACTAACTGTCGGTTAGCCAAGCAGAATGGTTTTCTGGATATTGATCTGATGTTGGTTTCGGCCTTCGGGGTTAATATTTGGGGAATTATTCTCTTGATTAATTTACGGTTAGTGACTAATGAATTGGAATGAGGCGTATGTTGTGTTTGTGTAACACTTATTTAAAATATACGTGAGTTATTCGGAAAGGCCGGGTTTATCCCATTCTGAATAACTGATACGACGATAAGTCGAAGATGAAGACGATGGTCGAAGACCGGAGGTCTTCACGTTGTTTGGGTAATTACTGATGATCTTGATTGGGCTGTACACCCAAGAAGATGGAAACAGTTAGTGATCGTGCAGACGTACTTGGAGATCGATGGATATGCGGGGTACTAGGTGCCTCCGGTTTCGTTCAGCCCCAGAACGGACTTGTAAATGGACTGTGTGTCTGACATTGGATTTTAGTCCGTGTGATTGATCTCTATTAAATATATATCGGTTTGGCGGCGGAGAATTTATTCTCTTGCTTAACGCCCTTCTCTGAGACGTACGAGCTCAGGGGTTATATATTGATGGATATCAATCGCATGGAGTGAATTGCCTGTGTGGCATGCCTAAGTGGCAAATGATCAAGGCTTCTGTTGAAAAGCAAAGTCTTGTGGTTGATGATCGAAGCACGGCCTTTATGGCGTAGCTTTGTGTAACGTTGATTCGCGAGTATCACACCCGGTATGAACCAAAAACGGGAGACGGACATCAGGGAGGACATGCGTTTCTTTCTAGTTAGGAGTGGCGTCAGTGCTTGAACTGGCTGACGAGTTTGACTCATGTGGATGTTGCTTATTATTACCTGCTGAAAAGCGAGGCGCCTCATGATATCGGTTTCGGCCGATGCTTCTGGTCGGCTGACGGGCCAGGCTTACGCCCCAAAGGGCGGGGAAACGTAGTGTTCAGGCATAATAATCCACATCGGTGGACCGGCCCTGACGATCTAAAGGGTTGATGCGTTCTGATCCTGTGGCTCGGGCTAGAGAGTCACAAATCGGCAGAGGATCTTGCCCCTAGCCTCGGTTCATACCATAAATGATAACCCAACTTCCAATACGACATTGCGGTTTTGATTGTAAACTTATATATGGCGACATAGTGGTATGGGTCATTCATGCCGTCTATGATTGATACTTATGATTTGAAATTGTTTTGGCACTATGCACTTATAGTATATCAAAATGATTTGTTTTAAACGTATCAAGCATTCTTGGCTATTATAAGGTAAAAACCCTATCCCCTGGCTTGCGTTGCATTGTGTGATAGGACCTGGGTCTTATAATAGCTTCATTTTTCTTTATTTAGCATTGCGCTGTTGTTTTATGCACTGGTATTCTTGGGAGGAAACCCGTTCCGTGTTACGGCGTGGTCCCTTGATTTACCTAGCTTTAAAAATAAAGATTAACTGTTTTAGTTCTCACACCAGTCACATGACTGACCTGGAGTTTATTGTTTTGACCTAAACTCTGGGTGCCCTTATTTTGACACGGGCAGCTAGTAGTTTTGGTTTTGCAGATTTATATTCACAGGATTCTGGTTTACAGCTGGAATGATATCCGGAAAGCTTTGTATCCGTATATCTCTTCTAGTTGTGTATTGTATTGTTTTCCGCTGCGATGTATTTAAATGTAATTTAAATCTCTGTTATTTCTGTGTAATATTCATGTATACTCTGTATATTCTTGTAATCTGATGCATTGTTGTAATATACAATGAAATGTTCTTCCGTATGCATTCTGATTTGTCTTGTTCTCAAACGATATGGCGTTTCGAACGGTCTGGGTCGGTTTAGCGACTGGTTCGGACCGAGCGAAATTCTTTGTCGTCACACAAATCTAAGAAGTACATAACTATTAAATAACCAGATTTGCTTGAAAATGAAGATTGGCCTTTGTAAATACTTAACCTGGCCATGTGTAGCTGCTAGAAGTATGGAATGAAAATAACTTAACACCGTCCCTTCACATTAATTAATGTAGGCAACAGTTACAACCATCAGGAAGCTAGAGAAAACTTAGCTATTAAGCTTAGTTATTTAAACATTTTAGTATACTGATAAGTACATATACACTAGCACAACTTCTCTTTTCAATCGATCTAACTATGGCAGCCTTAGCAACATCTTCTAAATCAAGTAACATCGGCCTGTTTTCTCAATCAAACAAATCAACAGCCGAATTACTTAGGAACAAATCATTTTATATTTTAAGCACATTTGCACATGGCTAGTACAACCATTTGTGCACATGCATATAGACAGCATAGCTATGTCTACTTATAGCTAAAAGAAAAGAGAATGCAGAGCACTAAATTCGATTAATACAACAATCTTTAGGCAGACTAAAACTTCCACTGTAAAGTCTATCCAAGCTAGTGCATTTTATATGCTTTTATTCGCCTATTAATACACCATCCTTCCCTCACACATTCACTAAAAAATCTGAAACAAAATAAAACAAGAAATGGTGGTAGCATGAGGAACTTAAATCTAGAAGCAAAGTAAGAACTGGAAGTAAAACAGTGAAACATGGAAATGCTAAAATCAGTAGGCATAAGTAAATAAAAGCCTAGAATTAAACCTATAGCATAAAACTCTGAGCAGCCATGGTGGGTAAACTGTCCTTTATTTACTAATTAGGTTGCAATATATACATACATATACATACATACATACATATATATATATATATGTGTGTGTGTGTGTGTGTGTGTGTGCATATATGATCCTGAGTTGTATTTAGATGTCATACCAAAACTAAACTTAAACCTGGAAAGACACTAAACTGATATGAACTTGAACTGGACATATTTGTTAGTAAAACCCTTTTCCAATATGTTGATCAATATAGTGCAACTTATATATGTATGTTTAATACTCTTGGATGTATTTAAATTAATTCAGCCTTTATATGAAACTAGAATGTATAAAAAGTGGGATGAATCAAAGGCAAACCTGTAGACAAATATAAAACTGACTCTGTTTCATGTTGTAGACCACCACCGATCTAGAAAAATCAAGAACTAAAGTCCACTAAGTTTTACAAATAATTTTTAACATCAAAGTGGTTCAAATTAGTTTTGAAGGTTACTGTAAAAATGGTTTCACTTCAAAATTTTACATATTTTTACATATATATACAAAATACAGCAAGGAAGTGTTAAATACCCAATTTTTGACCATCATATAATTCAATACCAGATATAATTTGTATGGGATAATGGTTATATTTAAGACATAAATCCTGATTTTTAATAACATATATTGTCAATTTTTGTTTTCATATGGTTTTGGGTAAACTAAATTAATTCTTGGGTTTTGATGGATTAAACACGAAACTGTTTTCGTGGGAGGTGTTTGGGGGTTAGATGAGTTTATATGCGGAGTGAGGCAAGTTCTGGTGGTCGGGGTAGTTGGTTTTAGGTTTTAGGTTAACAGTTTAGGTATGGGTTTTTGTATGTCTTGTGTGAGGTCCTCAGGCAATCGAGTGAGCTGAAAATTGGCGTGGAGGTGCTCGGTATGTCGTTGAATAGGTGGGTGATAGCTCAAGCGGTCAGAATGGTCGGAGGCGGTTGGTTTAGTGAGAACCTAGAGTAGTTGTTTTTCCGAGTTAAGGCATTGAAGGGTGAAATTAGGAAGGAAGGATTTCGTGACTGGAACATTGTGTCGGTGGTGATCTGGAGCAGCAGCCAGGCAGGTGGATGGGGTTCGGTAGACTCAAAGTGGCCGGGTGTGTGGTGCATATGCACGCGGGAGGAAGTTGTGTACATGGTAATGATTTGGAGTAGTATTATTTCTTTGGTTTGTTCTACTGAAGGTTAGTGGAAGAGAAGAAGGATGGGCAAAGTAAATGGGTACAGGGCAATTGTTTTGGTCTATAAGTGGAAACAGAAATTGGGCTTAGCCCATGTTTAAAGAAGGGAAAAATAGAATTTAATCTAAATTTAGTTTTAATATTATATGCATTAAGCATGGGCTGATTGTTGGGCTTGGCCCATTTCAAATAAAGAAAAGAAGAAGAAATGTTTTAAATCAAAAGTAAATGGAAGATAGATTTCATATTTAAAATATACATAAATGTGTAAGTATAAGTTTAGACCAGTGTATTCGAATGGTTTTTGTTTGAGGCAATAGATCATGTAAGTTAATAACTCGACGTAAGTTATCGAGTTTACACAATTCGATAAATTAATTTGTGTAGCAATTAAAAGTAATTTTGATACTAAATATCATTTAAGATAATAAATCGTAAAAAAATTAGTCATGAACTAAATTAACATGTAAACTATTGGTCAGTAATGATCTATAAATTCAGTAAAATCTGAATTTTTGTTCAATTTATAAATTTATTAATTAAGTTGTGAATCGTAATAAAATATTTTATATTGATATCTGTTAGTTGAAACAAACACCATTCCACTATATATTTGATTAACTAAATACCCTGTTAGCAGAAATAGACACCATTTTGCTAGCATATCAGTTAATATCTTTTATCATTTAATATACGTTGGTGAGATATTATCAGTTGATAGTATTGAATTGTATTTATATGATTGTTTGTGCAATTTGGGTTATTGTTTGTTTAAAGAAGTGTATATACCGTTGGAACTGCTAAGTTATATTTTCTGAAAAGTAACTCAGAAATAAACTTGGGTTTTGATAATTGGATATAAATTATTTTTAAGAAACAATTAAATGGATTATTTTAAATTAATTATATCATTAATTAATTTAAAAAGGAAAGATTAATTGTAATCGGCTAATCAGTTTGTTTGATGTAAATCAACTATTTAAAATGGAAATCGATTATTAAATTAATTTGTTTCAATTTGCAGATGTTTTCTCTACAATTATTAAAAGAGCTGGGAGATTAGGTGTCTTAGGTAGTGTTGATAATGAGGAATTTAATAGTAAATTATCTATTCTTAAATTTGCAAATGATACTTTATTATTTTCCTCTCATTTGCCGAAGCACATTATTGCTCTCAAGTTTATTCTTTATTGTTTTGAGATGCTATCTGGTCTCAGAATCAATTTTGATAAAAGTGCTTTTATGGTCCTTAATGATTTTGACAATGTTGAGTTTCTGGTTGCTAACACCTTGAACTGTTCCGTCATGGAGTTCCCTTTTGATTATCTGGGTTTTAAGATTAGGCCTTCGAAGCTTAAGAAGGCAGATTGGTTTGTTATTGTAGATAAGATCAATAATAGATTATCGAGTTGGAATAACAGATTTTTGTCTAGAGCTGGTAGATTAGTTCTAGTTGATTCGGTGTTATCAGCTACTCCTACTTATTGGATGATAGTTCATCGTTTCCCTCAATGGGTTATTGAGAAAATCGACAGAATCAGGCGGAACTTTCTTTGGAGTGGTGTTCCTATTTGTAGAGGTTTTAAATGTTTAGTCAACTGGGAGGATTGTTGTTAGCCCAAGAAAGATGAGGGGTCTAGGGATTATTAATCTCTATAATTTTAGTTCTTCCTTGTTAACCAAATGGTTATGGAGATTTAGGTGCCCTGATGTGTCGGCTGCTTGGAAGAGTATTGTTTCCAAATTTTATTATTCTGGGGGTGAGTTTATTGTTGGGTCTAGTTATAGTTGGACTAATAGACTTTCTTATTTTTGGAAGTCTGTTTTGTATTGTTTTGATTTATTCAAGTTAGGCTGTAAGGTTACTGTTCATTCTAGTAATCTTACTTACTTTTGGCATGATGCTTGGATTTCTTGTGTGCCGCTCAAAAGTGAATTTAGTGAGCTTTTTAATATTTGCGGCTTTAAGAATGCCTTTATCGCGGATGTTTATAGAAGTAATTTAGATCCCCCATGGGTGTTTTCCTTTGTTAATATTTTAGAAGGCGGTTTGTTAAGGCAATTAGCCTTACTAAAAGCCAAGTTAGCCTTGTATCATCTTGACGAGAATGGTGATTATTTTAGTTGGGGTATGGACAAGAGTATAATTTACTCTGTTAATTCTATGTACAATTTTATTAACTTTTCTGGTGTTTCGTTGCTCCCTTTTAAATTTCTTTGGAATTCTAATTCTCCTCCTAAATCTAAGTTTCTTATGTGGTTAATTATTCATAAAAAGCTTAATACGGTTGAGCTTTTAAAGAAGAAGAATATTATTTTTGATGTTAAATGTTGTTTTTGTAGTATTTTGGATGAAGATGTTGATCATCTTTTTTTCTCGTGTAATTTTACCAGTCATATCTTAATTATGGTTCTTAGGAATTTTGTCTTTGGTTGTTTTAATTCTTTTAGTAGCTGTGTTGAGTATTGGTGTAACGACCCGGATTTTTAGCCGTTGAATTCTGAATATTTAAATTTTATTTTAAATATATTATTTGTATTATATATAGGAATTTTTATGGAATTTATTAATTAAATTATAAATGAGCTCAAAATAGTCGCGGTAGTTCGTAATTTACGATATAAACTTCAACTGAATATACAGAATCCAATATAAATCAGAATTCAATGAAACAAGAAACGTATGAATCTATTAAACAGTGTCTTTCTAATGGAAGTGAAAAATTGAGATTTCGTCTTATATATTGTGAATTACGCCCAAATCAAATTTTCAGAAAGTCGCTGTGGAATCGTATATAAGCCATAACGGTTATTTAAATATTTCTAGATATCGGTATTAAATTTGGACAAGCCCTTTGATACGTAGTGATAATTTAATTTTTATCATTTTACTGTAATTTTTAATTAATTAAATACGCAACCTTTTTTTGGAGTAATTTGCACCCTATATCAATATTTTGGGGTTCCATAATATAAGTTAAACTACCGGTATTATTATATTTTTGGGACTGTGGCACCTCGCTGGACACGACCGTATTTTTATTTTTGTCAATAGCAGCCCTTAAAGGATAAAATCTTGTGTAGCACCTAGAAACTTATATGTACTGGTTGAACAACAGTTTGATTTAATAAAAACGGTTACTTAAATACTTCATGGCGGCTACCAATAAATTGTTTTCAACTTGCTTCCAATATGTATGCCATGCAATCAAACAAAAATGCGGATACACACGCACTGCTCCAAGTTAATACACCATACACACTTTTCTCCTTTTGTGGTATTCATCACAAACAAGACACGCACCGACAAAGAAAAGAAAAAATTGATTAAAATACAAGCCTACCATTTCCTAAAGGCTGCAGCTATTACTTGCCGTGGGTGACAAACTTTCTAATTGTCGTGCTTGCCAATCTATTTCAATTCCGTGCAGCTCAAGCTGTTCAACCCGTGCGCCTCAAGTTACTGAACCCCGTGCTATCCACGCTACACAATGCAATAAAAGAAACAAGCCGTCCCCTCTTATTTTGCTTGCTTTCATCAATACATGAAAAACTCCCGTCTTCGAATCAAATTAAAAATCAGATGTTCGATCTAAAAATCCAGTCTTGGTTCCAACGTTTTCTGTTTGAAAGGGGACTTCAAGCAGCTAAAATCAATTTTGGGCAGCGATGGAGGAATTTACGAGGGCAGCTATAGGTGATGTTGGGAGACATTTCATTGACAACTTGTTGATCTGGGGGTCACCGCGAGTGGATGGGTGGGTTTTGGCGTGATTCGATGTTGTAAAATGGCAATGACTGTCACGGTCCAGCGTAGGAAGTGCTACGGACGGAATTCCACAGGGTGCTTGAGTTTTGATGACGGTGCTCAGATGATGAAGGACGTGAGGGCGAGCTTGGCAGTGCAGTCAGAAGGAGGAACCATGGTCCATCGAAGGTTGAATGGTATGATTTTGGTTTACTGTGCAAGTGGTGAATAATATGAGAAATAATGGATTCAGAAGTGTTGGGTAATGAGTTAAACATTGGAGGGTTGTTACGTTCAAGAAACATAAAGTTTGGATGTATAGAAAGTGGAGAAAGTGAGGAGTACAGGTGCAAAGTGTAAATGGGAAGAAAGGGTACGGATTTGTTGTGGCTCCTGTGTTGAACGGCAAGGGAGAAAACTATTGTTAAAGGATGTTTATGTAAGGGGCTGATGTAGGTGAGAATGGCAAATGGTGGTTCGAACTGACAATACAAGTTAAGTGAATTTTTGTGGTCATGGAAAGAGATTTTAAGGTAGGAGGAAGAATGCCTTAACCGTGAATGTGGCAAGTCTGAGTTTTAGGTTTTGGCAAACTGTAGGATCAGGAGGGACAGTTCGAACATTGGGAAAATTGACGGTGTCTGTTTGGAAGCGGAAACCTGAAGCCGTGACTTGGTCATGATAATCAAAGGTTTAAGGCCTTAATGACTGGTATTTGGGCTTAGACAAAGTAAGGTATAATTAATTCAGAACTTTAAAGGATAAAGTCGTCTATATAATAAATAAATAAAAATTTATAACATCGATCTATAGGTCATTCATGAACAGAACTTCATGAGACGAATCACATTGGAATCATAGTACACGAGCTACGTCATGGAACCATTGTGGCCAAATACAGAGTTACAGGAATTTCATGGAAAAAAATCAAACGTCTGTTTGATTTTAAAATGAGACCAAAGCAGAACTGTCAACTGCGAACCAAGGTGAGTAAACTCACTAACTTTACTTCGTTTATATTTTTGTATAAATGAGGTTTTAAATTTATTTATAGTAGTTTTTTACTGTGCAATGGTTGATTAGTTGATAAAATTTGTTGAAGTGGTTGATATGACTACATCGTTGATCGATCATTAGTTATAATATTTCATATTGATGTGAAATAATATTATAGATGTTGATTAACATTTGTGGATGCAGGGAAACAGGTTGGAGGAATCCAACTGGATTCCTCAACAATTATATGGTTTTTTTTATATATCGTGTTATATGATGTGGTATATTATGTGATGAATTTTTGTTGTGTTTGGATACCAGTGGCCTTAGAATTTTGGTATACCTTAAAATATTTTTGAAAATAGAAAATGAAAGTTGAGTTTTAAAAAGGAAATTTATTCCTATAAATATATATATATGTATATATATAAATGTAATTTCGAATACAGTTGAAATTAAAAACATGTAAATGGAGAAAATAAGAAATTATTTATAATCGAGGATATAAATTTAATGAATCATTTATCATTGGATAAATTGAAATATAAATTCAACTTTGAATTCTACATTTGAAAAAGGAATCAGTTTTGAGATCAATATTTGAAATGAGATTTTGAACTTATCAATTATAAAGACATTTGAAATAAGATTATAAGTGTTGGAAAAAAATTGAGATTTTCTATGATAATTCTGAATAGAAGTTATAAATAGACTTTGGGTTTAAGAAAATATGTATAAGTACGAAATCAAAAGGTTGTATATAAAAAAAGTATACTCATGATTAAAGGGAATAATGGTTCAAAGGAAATATTTATAAAGGGAAACACATAAGATAGCTTTGTGTTAAACATTGATAAATGGATTTTTGAAATAAAATCCAAGGAAAGAGGTCTTGTTATAAAGAAGGTGGAAAGCAGATTTTTATCCTTATATACCTTTATCTTATGGGTTTCGACAAAACAGAATAGTATATGTCTGCATTGTTTAAATCCAGACATTTTGACTATCTTTTAAAAATGAACAACGGAAGCATGTGCGTCGCACATGGTACTTTATTCAAAACAGCGATTATAACACTACTGTTATAATAAATGTTTTGTAAATCTAAACAACGATTTTTAACGCTGCCGTTATAATAAATGTTTTGTAATTCTAAACAGCGATCTTAACGCTATTGTTATAATAAGTGTTCTATAATTCTAGACAGCGATTGTAACGCTGTTGTTAAAAGAAATGTTTTATAAATCAAATATTTGGAAACAGCGATTGTAACGCTATTGTTAAAATGAAATGAATTGGTCATCGAAGAGTTAAGAAAGGGAATTTAGAAATATTTTCCGGTATTAAAAATGTATATTTTCTGAATATAGAAAATAAGGATTTGTGAATATTTAGAAATGTTTTCCTAACTAAGAGATACCTTCTTGAATAAAGGAATTATAATGTTGAAAATGTTTTTCAAAAAATCGAGAGGGGAAATCGGGCTTCTAAATAATACGAAAGATGGGAAATGAAAATTGTAAATGATAATATAATAAGGAATTAATTTAAAGGGGTCAATGTTGACTGATGATTGATCGATCGAATTCCTACTTGGAAATAAGATCGTTGGTTGTACACTTATTTTTCTTTGGTAGTTAAATCATCGACTATCGAAATTTTTGACCACTTTTCCGTCGTTAATACGGAGAGACCAAAAACAGATTCATTATCTGGAAACCACTCTGTATGGGCGTTAGCGTTGCGATCAAATATGATGAAAATAATTGAAGATAGAGTTATGCAAGGGCTATCCTGTTCACGGAATAGTGCCTTCGGTTTGTCCAGTCCCAGGACAACGTGAACGGACGAATGTCTGACAAAGTATATCTAACAGATCGCGTAAGTTGATCTCTTCAAACGTACTTACGTTTGGTGGCGGAGGAACTCGTTTCTGTTAGCTTTATACCCGTGGTATTTTTGGGGAAATCTATTTGTGATTTGGTAGGTATGACGATGTGGCATTCAAAGTGAATGGTGGCCAGATATTCTGAAAGATAATTTAAACCTCAAGCCTCACAACCGGGAATTGGCAAAAATCGGGAAGGCAGCATGGCAATGTCGGTTGCTCCCATTAGGATGTATATTCACCTATCTAGAGAAATTCCAATTGCTTCTTTAATCTACCGATGTTGTCCCTTTCGGGAAACGGTTGCTGATCCCAACCGTTGGTGATATACATTTGATACACTCAAGCGAAATGAGTGGTCGGTCATGTGTGGGCCGGGTTGCAAGATGTTCTTGTTGAACCCAGTGTATTCTCCTCTAGAGATACACTATCATCAAGTGGAACCATACCTTGTCATAGTTGGAATCCAATCTCCAATAAGCGTCATGCGGTTTTTGATTTTATATTATATATGGAGCGTGAGATGCAAGCGTTCCGCTAGATTCTATTTATTTGATGTAGAAATTATTATAATATCACTGGATTTGATATCAAAAATATTTTTGGTTATCGTAAGGTAAAAACCATCCGTGTTTATGTGTGGATCGGTCTTACGATTATCTTATCTTTCTAAACGATTTTGGAAGTTAAACAAATGATTGGAATTTACTCACACCAGTCCCATGACTGACCCAGAGTTTATTTTGTTTTGTTTTCCCTAAACTCTTGGGTGCCCAAATTTGTACGGGCAGTCAAGTAGTCGGGATTTTTCAGATTCACTTGGAGGAGCTGGAAGCAGGAGGCTTCACCAGTTAGATATAGACTATCATATTTTCCACTGTGTACTATGTTGTATCTGGAAACAGGTGTTTATAACTGTTCCAGAGATAACTGTTGTGCTCTGATGATGGTATATATATAAAGTTACTGATTTGTATTTCAAAAGTTATGTTGTATAATATATTTTATTCGTTCTGCTATGTGACTTGTGTTCTTCGTTTTCTTCTATTCTAATATTTCTTTCTTTCTATTCCTCATCCTCTGACTTCTTTCTAATAATGATTCTTATTTCTGTGCAATTTGAGTTGGACGTGGGGTGTTATTAGTCGACTCAAAGGGTACAGAAATTCGGGCCATTACAGTTGGAATCAGAGCTGGTTGCTTAATTGGTACGGATGATAGGGGTTCTTGCTTTGCGTTAGGTGGCGAACGGGAGACTCTTACCCCTACATCTCCCGACAATGTGGGTTGGTCGAGTCGCGAGGATGGCCGTAAAAGCAGTTTTGAGGTACCAGTGTAAGCCACGGGGGGAGGTTAGCCCTCTGCCTTGGGGGTTGAGGGATGGTTGAAAAGCCTATCGAAATCGCCGGGCCATTACAGTTGGTATCAGAGCTGAAGGTTGAGTAGTAACCTTGGCTCTTTGGTGTGATTCAATGGAGATAGGGCTAGTGATACCCTAGATTGAATTTGAGTGTATATATATGATCGCGTATTTGTTGATTTGATATGAAATTGTTTTATATTGTGTTGACTGGTTTGTTGAGTGGTTTATGAATTCTGGTCGATACAGGAAGTACAACTGTATCGATAGGTGTTTCTAAACTCTCGAACAAAACAATTCGACACAGTATTGTTTTAAAAGGGGTAAATTAATTAATTTTGCCCAAAACTATTTTTGATATAAAAGGAATAATTTTCTGAAATTATTAATCTGGTTGGTTGTTATTATAATCAAATGGGATTATAATACCGGAATGGTTATATAAACCAAATTGAATTTGTATAAGAATCGGATATACAAATAAGCTGAATTACAATTGGATTCAAACCAGAATTTGGAATTTAAATCCTAGAGGATTAGAAATATTTTCTGAAGTATTTTTATAAAGGAATATAACATTACTTTATTTTTAAGTAAGGATGGTTTTGAATGGATTTTTAAAAAGTAATTAAGCACTGAAATCACTTCAGTGGTAAGAAAATAATTCTGATAATGGGTCGCGACATTATCAGTATTCATTTTCAAGTTCCTGAGTGACAGATTGCTACCATAGTAATTTGGAAATGGAAAATCTGTTTGAAAAAGACAAGATGTTTTAAAAATTCAAATGTTTTGAATTGATTTGATTATAAGTATATGTATAAATATATATGATTTCAAACTAATTTAAAATAAACCTGGGAATTTGAATTCTAAAATTAAATTTTAACTTGTATAAGTTGAATAGATCGAAAGGGTAAAAACGTACTAAATGAATTGAATTTATCTTAAATTAAGTTAAACAAAATGGGATTGAATTTGAAATAATTCCAAATGAAATTAAATAAAGAGAAATGTTGAGATTTGAAATATAAATTCAACCTATGTATAAACAAATTGAATATATATTGGATGATGTTGTTTGGAGTTAAACTTTGATGGAATTGAACTCAAGCAGGATTAGGGGGTTGATTTTTGAAAACAGAACTCAGTTTGGATTAGTGAATGGGAGTGAACTAATCAGAAGTTGATTAGAGATTTAAAATAGCTGGAAGTTGGATTGATTTGAAACTAACTAGAAATGGATATATGTATGCTGAGCAGATATTGAATGGAAGCAAATTCAAGAGATAGAAATATGCCCAACAAAAAGGTACATGTTTACAATATTACTTGGGTTTGATGATTTTATGAGCCTATGGGGCAAGCCACTTGGCTTTTTGATTTTCTTTTGGATTGGAGAAGGCCTAGAAAGGCGAGTTGTGGTTGTACCGATTGAGCCGTGCAGAGGAGATGCTGCTGGAATTTTTCAAAATTTAAAGTGTTAGAAAATTTTCAGAATTTTTGAAAATTTTCTTTAATAAGAATAAATTAATATTTTAATTGAAATAAATTAGTCTAGTTAGACTGAAGTTAAGAATTCAACAAAAATGATTTTTGGACCTAGTTAATAGGGCATGTATCATTTTTCCTACCTTAGCAATTTCTAGGACGAAATTATTTTAAGGGGAAGGAATGAAATGACCCGGATTTTTAGCCATTGAATTCTGAATATTTAAATTTTATTTTAAATATATTATTTGTATTATATATAGGAATTTTTATGGAATTTATTAATTAAATTATAAATGAGCTCGAAATAGTCGCGGTAGTTCGTAATTTACGATATAAACTTCAACTGAATACACAGAATCCAATATAAATCGGAATTCAATGAAATAAGAAACGTGTGAATCTATTAAATAGTAACTTCTAATGGAAGTGAAAAATCGAGATTTCGTCTTATATATTGTGAATTACGTCCAAATCAAATTTTCAGAAAGTCGGTGCGGAATCGTATATAAGCCATAACGGTTATTTAAATATATCTTGATATTGGTATTAAATTTGGACAAGCCCTTTGAGACTTAGTGATAATTTAATTTTTAGAATTTTACTATATTTTTTAATTAATCAAATACACAACTTTTTTTTGGAGTATTTTGCACCCTATATCAATATTTTGGGGTTCCATAATATAAGTTAAACTACCGGTATTATTATATTTTTGGGACCGTGGCACCTCGCTGGACACGACCGTATTTTTCTTTTTGTCAATAGCCTTAAAGGATAAAATCTTGTGTAGCACCTAGAAACTTATATGTACTGGTTGAACAACAGTTTGATTGAATAAAAACGGTTACTTAAATACTTCATGGCAGCTACCAATAAATTGTTTTCAACTTACTTCCAATATGTATGCCATGCGATCAAACAAAAATGCGGATACACACGCACTGCTCCAAGTTAATACACTACACACACTTTTCTCCTTTTGTGGTATTCATCACAAACAAGACACGCACCGACAAAGAAAAGAAAAAAATTGATTAAAATACAAGCCTACCATTTCCTAAAGGCTGCAGCTATTACTTGCCGTGGGTGACAAACTTTCTAATTGTCGTGCTTGCCAATCTATTTCAATTCCGTGCAACTCAAGCTGTTCAACCCGTGCGCCTCAAGTTACTAAACCCCGTGCTATCCACGCTACTCAATGCTATAAAAGAAACAAGTCGTCCCCTCTTATTTTGCTTGCTTTCATCAATACACGAAAAACTCCCATCTTCGAATCAAATTAAAAATCAAATGTTCGATCTAAAAATCCCGTCTTGGATCCAATGTTTTCAGTTCGAAAGGGGGCTTCATGCAGCTAAAATCAATTTTGGGCAGTGATCGAGGAATTTACGAGGGCAACTATAGGTGATGTCGGGAGACGTTTCAGTGACAACATGTCGATCTGGGGGTCACCGCGAGTGGATGGGTAGGTTTTGGCACGATTCGATGTTGTAAAATGGCGATGACTGTCACGGTCCAGTGTAGGAAGCGCTACGGATGGAATTCCACAGAGCGCTTGAGTTTTGATGAAGGTGCTCAGATGATGAAGGACGTGAGGGCGAGCTTGGCAGTGCAGTCAGAAGGAGGAACCATGGTCCATCGAAGGTTGAATGGTATGATTTTGTTTTACTGTGCGAGTGGTGAATAATATGAGAAGTAATGGATTCAGAAGTGTTGGGTAATGAGTTAAACATTGGGGCGTTATTACGTTCAGGAACATAAAGTTTGGATGGATAGAAAGTAGGTGCAAAGTGTAAATGGGAAGAAAGGGTACAGATTTGTTGTGGCTGTTGTGTTGAATGGAAAGGGAGAAAACTATTGTTAAAGGATGTTTATGTAAGGGGCTGATGTAGGTGAGAATAGCAGATGGTGGTTCGAACTGACAATACAAGTTGAGTGAATTTTTATGGTCATGGAAGGAGATTTTAAGGTAGGAGGAAGAATGCCTTAACCGTGAATGTGGCAAGTCCGAGTTTTAGGTTTTGGCAAACTGTAGGATCAGCAGGGACAGTTCGAACTTTGGGAAAATTGATGGTCTCTGTTTGGAAGCGGAAACCTGAAGCCGTGACTTGGTCATGATAATCAAAGGCTTAAGGCCTTAATGACTGGTATTTGGGCTTAGACAAAGTAAGGTATAATTATTTCAGAACTTTAAAGGTTAAGGTCGTCTATATAATAAATAAATAAAAACTTATAATATCGATCTATAGGTCATTCATGAACAGAACTTCATGAGACGAATCACATTGGAATCATAGTTCACGAGCTACGTTATGGAACCATTGTGGCTGAATACAGAGCTACAGGAATTTCATGGAAAAAAATCAAACGTCTGTTTGATTTTTAAATGAGACCAAAGCAGTACTGTCAACTAGGAACCAAGGTGAGTAAACTCACTAACTTTACTTCGTTTATATTTTTGTATAAACGAGGTTTTAAATTTATTTATAGTAGTTTTATACTGTGCAATGGTTGATTGGTTGAATAGTTGATAAAATTTGTTGAAATGGATGATATGACTACATCGTTGATCGATCATCAGTTCTGATATTTGATATTGATGTAGAATAATATTATAGATGTTGATTAACATTTTTGGATGCAGGGAAACAGGTTGGAGGAATCCAACTAGGTTCCTCAACAATTATATTGTTTTTTTATATATCGTGTTATATGATGTGGTATATTATGTGATGAATTTTTGTTGTGTTTGGATACCAGTGGCCCTAGAATTTTGGTATACCTTAAAATATTTTTGAAAATAGAAAATGAAAGTTGAGTTCTAAAAAGGAAATTTGTTTCTATAAATATATATATGTATGTATGTATGTGTATATATATATATATAAATGTAATTTCGAATACAGTTGAAATTAAAAACATGTAAATGGAGAAAATAAGAAATTATTTATAATCGAGGATATAAATTTAGTGAATTATTTATCATTGGATAAATTGAAATGTAAATTCAACTTTGAATTCTACATTTGAAAAAGGAATCAGTTTTGAGATCAATATTTGAAATGAGATTTTGAACTTAACAATTATAAAGACATTTGAAATAAGATTATAAGTGTTGGAAAAAAATTGAGATTTTCTATGATAATTCTGAATAGAAGTTATAAATAGACTTTGGGTTTAAGAAAATATGTATAAGTACGAAATCAAAAGGTTGTACATAAAAAAGTATACTCAGGATTAAAGGGAATAATGGTTCAAAGGAAATATTTATAAAGGGAAATACATAAGATAGCTTTGTGTTAAACATTGATAAATGGATTTTTGAAATAAAATCCAAGGAAAGATGTCTTGTTATAAAGAAGGTAGAAAGCGGATTTTTATCCTTATATACCCTTTATCTTATGGGTTTCGACAAAACAGAATAGTGTATGTCTGCATTGTTTAAATCCAGACATTTTGACTATCTTTTAAAAATGAACAACGGAAGCGTGTGCGTCGCACACGGTACTTTATTCAAAACAGTGATTATAACACTACTGTTATAATAAATGTTTTGTAAATCTAAACAACGATTTATAACGCTGTCGTTATAATAAATGTTTTGTAATTCTAAATAGCGATTTTAACGCTATTGTTATAATAAGTGTTCTATAATTCTAGACAGCGATTGTAACGCTGTTGTTAGAAGAAATGTTTTATAAATCAAATATTTGGAAACATCGATTGTAACGCTGTTGTTAAAATGAAATGAATTGGTCATCGAAGAGTTAAGAAAGGGAATTGGGAAATATTTTCCGATATTAATAATGTATATTTTCTGAATATAGAAAATAAGGATTTGTGAATATTTAGAAATGTTTTCCTAACTAAGAGATACCTTCTCGAATAAAGGAATTATAAAATTGAATTATTTTTTCAAAAATTCGAGAGGGAAATCGAGCTTCTAAAGAATACGAAAGATAGGAAATGAGAATTGTAAATGATAATATAATAAGGAATTAATTTAAAGGGGCCAATGTTGATTGATGATTGATCGATCGAATTCCTACCTGAAAATAAGATCGTTGGTTGTACACTTATTTTTATTTGGTAGTTAAATCACCGACTATCGAAGTTTTCGACCACTTTTCCGTCGTCAATACGGAGAGACCGGGATCAGATTCATTATCTGGAAACCACTCTGTATGGGCGATAGCGTTGCGATAAAATATGATGAAAATAATTGAAGACGGAGTTATGCAAGGGATATCCTATTTACGGGATAGTGCCTTCAGTTTTTCCGGTCCCAGGACAACGTGAATGGATAAATGTCTGATAGAGTATATCTAACGGATCGTGTAAGTTGATCTCTTCAAACGTACTTACGTTTGGTGGCGGAGGAAGTCGTTTCTCTTAGCTTTATACCCGTGGTATTTTTGGGGAAATCAATTTGTGATTTGGTAGGTATGACGATGTGGCATTCAAAGTGAATGGTGGCCAGAGATTCTGAAAGATAATTTAAACCTCAAGCCTCACAACCGGGAATTGACAAAATCGGGCAGGCAACATGGCTATGTGGGTCGCTCCCATTAGGATGTATAATCACCTATCTAGAGAAATTCTAATTGCTTCTTTAATCTACCGATGTTGTCCCTTTCGGGAAACGGTTGCTGATCCCAACCGTTGGTGATATACATTTGATACACTCAAGCGAAATGAGTGGTCGGTCATGTGTGGCCCGGATTGCAAGATGTTCTTGTTGAACCCAGTGTATTCGCCTTTAGAGATACACTATCGGCAGATGGACCCATACCTTGTCATAGTTGGAATCCAATCTCTAATAAGCGCCATGCGGTTTTTGATTTTATATTATATATGGAGCGTGAGATGCAAGCATTCCGCTATATTCTATTTATTTTATGTAGACATTATTATAATATCACTGGATTTGATATCAAAAATATTTTTGGTTATCGTAAGGTAAAAACCATCCGTGTTTATGTATGGATCGGTCTTACGATTATCTTTCCTTTCTAAAGGATTTTGGAAGTTAAACAAATGATTGGAATTTACTCACACTAGTCCCATGACTGACCCAGAGTTTATTTTGTTTTGTTTTCCCTAAACTCTTGGGTGCCCAAATTTGTATGGGCAGTCAAGTAGTCGGGATTTTTCAGATTCACTTGGAGGAGCTGGAAGCAGGAGGCTTCACCAGTTAGATATAGACTATCATATTTTCTGCTGTGTACTATGTTGTATCCGGAAACAGGTGTTTATGACTGTTCCAGAGATAACTATTGTGCTCTGATGATGGTATGTATATAAAGTTACTGATTTGTATTTCAAAAGTTATGTTATATAATATATTTTATTTGTTCCGCTGTTTGATTTGTGTTCTTCGTTTTCTTCTATTCTAATATTTCTTTCTTTCTATTCCTCATCCTCTAACTTGTTTCTAATAATGATTCTTATTTCTATGCAATTTGAGTTGGACGTGGGGTGTTATTAGTCCACTCAAAAGGTACGGAAATTCGGGCCATTACAATTGGGATATTCGTAGATTTATTTATAATTCTAGACAGAGGTCTGTGTTGGATTCTCTTGTTACTATCATCAGTTGGTTCATTTGGTTAGAGAGGAATCGAAGATTTTTTCATTCAATTTCTGTGTCTGCTGATAATTTAATCATTAAGACAGTTAATTACTGTCTGGATTGGATGTCCAACTCGCACTTGAAGTTTTTTGGTGGTTCGCATTTTGGTTGTTTTTTGATAAAGGTTAGGTTTAATTTGATATTGTTTGTCAGATTCAATAGTTATTTTAGAGGTAATGGTTCTCGCATTTGTTAATTCCTGTTCTTGGTGTTGCTTGTTTGTCTCTTTTACTTTTATTTCATCTTCACATATATGTATGGATATATGTGTGTATATATATATATTGATATATATATACACACACATATACTCGTATATATATATATATGTGATGGGTACTTATGGTTTCTCTAGTTTCTTTCAGGTTTCAATTGTTGTTTTTTGCTGAGGAGCTTTATGGATTGCTGGTTGGATTGGTGATTGTCTTTAGAGCTGGAGTTTTTTTTGCTTGGTTTAGGAGAGTTTTTGGTGTTGTACTGTTTTATTTGTTGTTTTCTTTGTTCGGTGAGACTGATTTATTGTATTGGAGTAGATATACTTCACTATCGGGTGGTTACTTTGCCGGAATTCGATATTGGAGTATGATGGGCGGTGGTTTTTCCGGAGCTCATCAATCTACTATCCTTTACATTCTTAGAGTCTTGTTTTGTTGTGCTTTGACTCCTTGTTCCGTTGTCGGATATTGTAGTCCTTTTGTTTTCATATTATATATGTGTGCTCTCTTCTTTTTAGAAGATCACACATTTTTGTTTTCAAAAAAAAAATAATTTGTTTCAATTAATTTAATATAAGAGATTTTTAAATAAATGGTTGTTTAAAGACTTGATAATGATGTTAATTAACGGTTTTTGATAAGTAAATGGTGTGGTTAAATAAAGAAGTTAAACTTGGATAAATTATCCAGGATGGTGTTTTAATGTAATTAATTTCTTAATTAAGTATGTTTTAAAGATAACTTGATTATCAAAGGATAAGGAAATCAAGTTGAATTATTTGAATTAAATTCCGTGATATTTAAGATAATCTAGTCAACTTGGGGAATGATATCAAAACAACATTGTTTTGGAAATAGTTTAAGATTTGAAAATCAAATTAGATTTGCAAATTTTGGTTTGTCGAATATTTTGGATATCGAACTTCTGTGAATCTTATCGATAAGAGTGATTTCGATTCAAGGTCTAAGAGGTAATTAAGATAACCCAACTTGTTCTATTTCACTATTATTCGATAGTTCACGTTAGCTCATGTTCAAAATAAGTGTAAGCTAAATATCTTTTCAGTTATGGAATGGATATTTGAAAGTGAGATTATCACGTAAGATTGATAATTAGAGTTTTGTGAATAACTATGTTTTCAAAGTAATATATATACAAAGTTAATATTGGAATATACATATTTAAAGATTATTTAAATAAGGCTTAGCAGATTTAATGGAAATAAATCCATTTGTTTTATTTTATATTTGATAGTTAAATCACCGACTATCAAATTTGGGCCTTTTCATTGTCGATTTCGAAGAGACCGGAATCTAATTCCACTTCAATACGATTCATACATTACCAGTGCCAGTCTGATTATATTGAAAACTAGTGAAGACGGAGTTTATGCAAGGGCTGTTTTGTCAATCCTAGGTAGAAGTTGCCTAAGATGGATTTACAGGACAGTGCCTTCGGTTTGTCCAAACCTAGGACGACTTGTATGAACGAATGTCTAACTGAGTATGCCTGATAAGTTGAGTAAGTTGATCTATTCAAACATTTTATGTTTGGTGGCAGAGGAATTTGTTTCCCTTAGCTTTATACCCATTGTATTTTTGGGTGTATCAATTTGTGATTTGGTGGGTTTGACGATATTGCAGCATTTAAAGTGAATGAAGACATGTTATATCTTAAGGTATGTTCAGCCTCAAGCCTCAAAACCGGAAAATGGCACAAATCGGGCAGGCAGCATGGCTAAGTGGGTCGCTCCTAATTAGAGTGTATTGTCGCCATCTAAAGAATATTCATTCTGTACTTCTTTTCATCTCTATATCTCCCGGGAACTGTTATGGTTCTAGCAACCATAAGGTGACAATATATTCGATGAGTGGTAGGTCATGTGTGGCTGGGTTGCAAGATGTTCTTGTTGAACCCAGTGTATTCCCCTCTAGAGATACACTATCGGAAAGTGGTTCCATATCTTGTCGTAGTTGGAAATCCATTACCCAATAAGCGCCCATGGTTTTGATTGTATACTATGTATGTGGAGCGTGAGATGCAAGCGTTTTGCTGCATTGCTATTTATTTGATTTAGACACTATTATAATATCAGAAGAATTTTGATATAAAGTGGTTTTGGGTTATCGTAAGATAAAAACCATCCACGTTTATGTGTGGATCGGTCTTACGATTTCCTTTTATTTCAAAATATTTTTGAAAGTTAAATAAGTGTTTTGGATTCTCATAAGGGAAAAACCCGTTCCATTTTTACGGCGTGGTCTTACGAGATATATTTTATTTTATCTAGCTATTTTGGAATCGTATACTAATACCAGTCTCATGACTGGCCTAGAGTTTATTTTTCTATGTTTTCCCTAAACTCTTGGGTGCCCAAAATTTGTACGGGCAGTCCAATAGTTCAGAATTTTACAGATTTTATGAAGGAGCTTGGAGCAGGAGGCTTCAATGATAGATATGTAAAGTTTATTATGTTGTTTTGTAAATATGGTGTACTCTGACGATGTATGTAAGTTCAAATACAGTTTGTATTATATATTATACTTTATTCCGCTGCGATTGTGAGGTTCTGTGTTATTGTTCATTTTGGTCTTCTATCTATTTTTTCTATTCTAATTTTCTATCTATCTATTTCTCATCCTCTAACTTTTTCTATCAATGATTCGTATTTTCATGCAATTTGGGTTGGACGTGAGTTGTATTTAGTCAGCTTAAATGGTGCGGATTTGCATGTCATTACATATATAGATTGAGTGCTACTCTTAAAATCTCTCGTCTACCTTATAAAATAGGGTCCGGCCCTTCTTTCGTTTGTAACATAGAAAAATTGAGAAATTAAAAAGGAGAAAATCCTAAATTCCAAATCGGCTAGTACCGATTGTTCCTCATCCTTCGATTCGTTCAATGAAGTCGAAGAAAACATTCATGGGCAGTTCTAGAGACGTCGCACTCAAGTTGTAACACCCCGAGTCCATTAATGTCACTCTCAAAGGGAATGTATTAACTTCCATGAAGTACTATTAGTGTATTGAACAGAATATAACAAGACAAATACATATATTGGTACTTGAAAAATTCAAAACAACTTTTATTACAGCGGAGAAATAGTTTGATTACAACAACTTCATAAACCAACAATAAGACCAAGTACACTTAGTAACCATCTTGATAAATTGTTTTCTGAGTACATAAAGTAAAAAAGCATAACCCGAATCATAAGTAGCCATAAAAGAGATGAGCTGACTTTACTTTCAGCAATCCAAGCACTTCCGAAAGAGAGAGAGAGAGAGAGAGAGAAAGAGATCCAAATCAAGCTCCGCTAGTACTAGTCCCACCCTGAGAACCTGAGGGGTGAGACGACCTCAAATCCCGTACAGACGGAGACAAGGGTAATCTTTGGAATATAACACAGAAATAGATAATAGCAGGACAAAATTAAATAAATACACCAGATAATGAACAATAGAATACACTGGATAAAAGTAATCATCAGAGTTACACAGTATACGGGATCTTACTTAGTACAAGTACAGTTCAGCTATACATAGATGTCTATAGCGGAAAACAGACAAAATATGTACAATAGGAGCTGAACAACATAAAAAGAGATAAATGATAGAATCCATCTTCAGCTCCAGCTATCCAGAAAGAACCAGCTAAACCTGAATACAAGGCTGCCCGTGTAGAAAAAGGGGCACCCGAGTTTGAAAGTGAAACAAACTACGAGTCAGTCATGGGACTGGTATGAGAAATCTACTCAACACATTTATAATATGGCTAATCACAGGACCACGCCACTTTCGTGGAACGGGTTTACTCCATTGGATTGTCAGTGCTTTAAAACAAATCAATCTTTGAAACAACGCTATGCTTTTTATAAGAATGAAGCCATTATAAGACTCAGTTCCCATCACACAATGCAACGCAAACCGGAGGATAGAGTTTTTACCTTATAACGGCCAAAATATGCTTGATACGAATAAAACAAAGGCATTTGATATTATTGCTAGTGTTTATATGTTTTGAAAACAATTTCAAATCATAACTATTAATCATAGACGGCATTAATGCCCCATACCAATATGTCGTCATATATAGGTATACAATCAAAACCGCACGATGTCGTATTTGAAAATTGGATTTCCGTCATGAACCAAGGAAAAAGATAGTCCTTGCCGAATTCGTGACTCTCTAGCCCGAGCCACAGGACCCAGACTCAGGTGGGCCCTTGGAGCGACAGGGCCGGTCCACCGATGTGGATTAAAATTCCTGAACACTGCGTTTCCCCACCCTTTGGGGTGTAAATGAGCCAACGAATGGCTCCATCGGACCCGGATCGTCCGATCTAACCGAGGCGCCTCGCAACAGCAACAACCACACAGGTGAAAAGTATATAAATGTCAGGGCTGGTAGGTCACTGACACCACCCTAGCTAGAAAGAAATGCATGCCCTCCCTGAGGTCCTTCTCCCGTTTCTGGTTCATACCGGGGTGTGAGGCTCGCGAATTCACATTATACACAAAGCTACGCCACACAGGCGGTGCTTTGATCATCACCACAAGACTTTACTTTTCAACAGAAGCCCTGATCATTTGCCACTTAGGCATGCCACATTAGCAATTCATGCCATGCGACTGATGTCTATCGATATACAACCTCTGAGCTCGTGCATTTCAGAGAAGGGCGTTAAGCAAAAGAATAAATTCTCCACCGCCAAATAGATGTATATTTAATAGAGATCAATCAACACAGAATAAAATCCAATGTCAGACACATAGTCCATTTACAAGTCCGTTCTGGGTCTGAACGAAACCGGAGGCACTATATACCTCGCAAACCCATCGATCACCACGTACGTCTGGACGATCACCACTCATTATCCATATTTCGGGATGCCTCCCAATCAGGACCTCGGTTACCATCCAAACGAGGTGAAGATCTCCGGTCTTCGACCATCGTCTTCATCTTCGATTTATTATCGTCGATTTAGTTATTTAGAATGGGAAAAACCCGGTCTTTCTGAGCAACTCGTGTATATAATAAACAAGTGCAACACTAACATATACACGCATCATTTCAATTCATTAGTCACTAACCGTCAATCAGTAAGAGAACGATTTCCCAAATATTAACCCCGAAGGCCGAAACCAACATCAGATCAACACCCAGGAAATTATTCGACTTAGCCAACCTTCAGTTAATTTCTAAACCACATCCATATTGTTTATAATATTTTATAACGATTTATTGCTATTTTTATTTAATTTAAAATAGCCAATATATTCAAAACGACGCTTCGGGCCATAACGCGACCGTGGCGCTGTTTTTCTTCAGATTTGATTTACATATATCTGAAAATCTAACCGTTGGATCTTCACAAAATTTATCTCATTAGAAAGATCTTTTCAAAACGAATCCAACGGTTCCAGTTTTGGGAAAATCCGACGGTCGGATCTCCCGGTACAATCGTTTGAAGTTTCGATTTCAAAACACGAACTGCAGCGTTGTTATTCGATTAATTATAATTATATTTATATATATAAAAATATAATTGTTTCTGGCGCTGTTTTTCTTCAGATTTGAATTAAACATTCCAGACAATCCAACCGTTGGATTTTTACAAAGTTGGTTTCCAAAGCGAACCCAACAGTTGCGATTTCAGGAAAATCCGATGGTCGGATCTCCTGGTATAATCGTTTGAAATCACGGTTTAAAAATACGAACTGCACGGCCACGTTTTGTTTTAATTTTATTTATATTTATATAATTATATAAATATAGTTCATTCAAAAATTCCTATATTGTTTCCACTTCTAATATTTCACTAACGCCTTTAAATTTTGGAAAATTTCGCCATAACCACCTTTGTACGGGAGGGGCTGGGAAAATTCCCAAATAGCCACACGGGCGTCTCATGTCAAAAAGAAAAAGAAAAAGCCAAGCGGCTAGCCAACAGGCTCATAAAATCATCACCCAAACAAAACAGTAAATGTGTACCTATTTGTCGGGCACAAAAATTTTATTCCTCTTCTCTAGCCCCTTTGCTATAACCTATTCAAATAAATATGCATGTACAGATATACAGTTCTTATCACTTATCATTTTCCATTCAACTTCATATTTGATTCCATTTGGTTTAAAAACACCATTCATTCTAATGTTGCATGCATAGGCAAAAATCATATCATTAGCTAATTAATGAATATTTCAACTCATGCATATTTATTTGAACGAGTGGCTATTTTTAACACTTCACATTTCAACAATTCAGGTATATAATAAGAATGTGATTTTTTTTTGTAAAACAATTCATTTCAAAACACTATTATTTTATATAGTTTATATAGGTGATAAAAATAGGATTTTTATTGTAAAACAATTTATTTCAAAACAGGATTATTTTATACAGTTCATATTGATGTTAAAAATGGGATTTTTATTATAAAACAATTTCTTTCAAAATATGAATACCATTCAACACATGAATTTCAATTCAACGAATGAATATCGAATCAACACATGAAGGTTTTCTATAGTTTATATATATAGATAAAAATGTGATTTTTATATTTAAAACACGAATACCATTCAATACATGAATTTCAATTCAACGAATGAATATCGATTCAACACATGAAGGTTTTCTATTCAACGAATAGATATAGTTTCAGCAAATGAAAATAATTCAAACACATGAACATTATTCAAAATTTCGGCAGCATAACGGCAGGGTAGTTAAAACCGGGACAATCCCTAGTACGGCTCCTCGCTCTACCTTAAAACCTCATGGTTTTTGACAATGGGGATCATGCATCTAGTTCGCACGCAGGCGGCATGTATATATTTATTTCATTTCCACAAACTAATCCTATGTGGTTTCAACAAAATATTTCTCAACCACAAATGGGTATTTTTCAACCACAATCAATCAATATCAACCACAAACAATCCCAAACAACCATTCGCTATCAATCAATTTTTCACACCAATCACAACCAATAAATATCGTCCATGGTTTGTGGACGAGGGGCGTATATATATATATATATATATATATATATATATATATATATAGCAATTCACTTCTATTTCAACACATATATAATTTTTACAGCGCATATATAACTTATACATCGAACATACAACTTATACAACGCTTATACAAGAGGTGTACAATGCTTATATAACTCATACATCGACTATATAATTTATACATCGTCGTTTTCCATATCGTTTATAAGTTAGAAATCTCACATTGGGTTCCACTCCACCAAAAATAGCAGAAGGCTCAGAAAAATATGCGGTCTCTTCTAAAATGTAGAAGATGTCCTCACGGGTCCACTGTCTCTTGGTTCACTGAATTTCGACCACATAGCAAAAAGATATGATTTTTACAAAGTTTGCAACGCTTTATAGTGTCAAAACAGTTGGAATTTAACTCAGCCGTTACCTCTCAACGCCTGTTCAAAACTAGGGATCCGCTTTTCGCACAAATCGGTGGACGATAGGAGGATCGGGTGGTGCAGCGTGGAGGAGGGAGGAGGCGCGCGCCTGCGCGTGGTGGTCCGGCCAGGTGCGATGGTCGGAGTTGGCCTGGGTGGCGCTGGGAAGTTTCGAACTTCCTGGAGGTGCTGCGTTCGATTGGGGCGACGATGGAGGGTGGGGTTTGTTTTGATTTGAAGGGGAGGAGAGGGGCTCTCGAACGTGGGTGGTGGCGTGGCCTGGTTTCGCCTGTGGCGGTCGGAAAACAAGGGGGAAGGGAGGAGCTACAGGCGCCGTTCAATCGCTGGAGCGACGGGGTCTTTTTTTTTTTTTTTTTTTAATAATGAATGGAATTTTGTGATTGGTCGATATATTTAATTTAAAAATAGGGTTTTTCTTAAACGAACTCCTTTTCAAACCCAACGACTGTCGCCCCTAGCTAATTACCCCTATCCCAGACACAATGGGATATGTTTCGTAGGCCAATTCGACTGTTACAGTCAGTTATTCTTCAAATTAAAATATAAAACTTTCAATATTTAATTTGAACGTACATTTCAATTTGCCAGGGCCACAAACTGATTCGAAAAATTCCATAAAAATAAATCTAGCTATGTTTTGACGATACGGTCCCAACAAAGCTAGTTTCATCGAATTCTGAGACCGTTTGCAAAAAGGTCCATTTCTGGTCGATCCAATTTAACTGTAATTGACCAAAACACATTTTCCTTTGCCACGCTCACATACTAGCTTCAAAAATTATGAAATTTGAAACCTAGCAATAACTTCAAATCCCGGATCCAACAAAAGTGGTTTCGTCGAATTCCGAGGTTGTTTGCAAAATGGCCAATTTCACGGGCCATATAAATTCCATAGCGACCTTTCTGAAAATTCATTTGGCCATAACTTTTGCTTTCCGTTATGAAAATTCGATTTTTCAGATTCGTTAGAAAGGTGTTCACTAACAGATTTAAATATTTTTGGTTTCACTCAAATCCGTTTTGTTTTGCACCCGGTACAGTCCGACAAAGTCTGAATTCAATTTTTGAAACTGCAGCGCCTTTTCAAGCCTTGTTTATAATTAGAATTAATTATATTTGTTTTCAATTGTCGATTCAACTCACTTTTTATCCCTATTATTTTAAATATTTAAAATCCATTATTTTAGCCAATTTAAAAATTTTAAATTGGTTCAGATTTTCTGGGTCGTTACAATCTCCCCTACTTAAAACTTTTCATCCCCAAAAAGGAACAAAGTCGAAAGTGGTTTGATAAATCTACAATCACACAACACAACCAACAATCAAATTGTTTTAACTTTTCAAAAATATACTGATCAACTTCTATACTCTTTTAAAATCATTCAGACTATAGAATTAAAAGTGCACATCCATGGAAAGAAAATAACAGCAGAGTAGAGAATCAAATGGTAATGCAAAGTATGGTAAATATACCTTGCACCGGAGTCAATCAGAGATATCCACTCGGCATCTAGGATAAGCTTTCTGAATGCTCTCCTCAGTTTCCCAAGTACAATCTCGTGGATCTCCGCTCCATTGCACTTTGACTAAGTGGACCTTCTTGTTCCTCAGCTCTTTGGTTTCTTTGCCGATGATCTTTAGCGGCTCTCTTCTCAAAGCTAATTCTGGAGTAATTTCAATATCCTACTGAGCTGCTTCTTCTACGATCAAGTCTGGATCATGAACGTGCTTTCGAAGTTGAGATATGTGAAATACATCATGAACCCCAGGCAACCAATCTGACAATTTAACCCTATAAGCGAGAGTTCCTATCCGTTCCAGAATAGGAAACGGACCAATGAATTTGGGCGCCAACTTGCCTGTTTTACCTAACCGGATAACTCCTCTCATCGGCGATACTTTCAGATATACATAGTCGCCAACAACAAAGGATATATCTCTTCTTCTTCTATCGGCATAGCTCTTTTGTCGGCTTTGAGCGGTGAGTAATCGCTTCTTAATAAAATCGACTTTGTCAGCAGCTTCTCGAATCATGTCTGGCCCTAACACAAGTCTATTACCGGGTTCGACCCAACAAGCAGGAGATCGGCACGGTCTACCATACAATGCTTCGAATGGCGACATTGCCAGACTCGCCTGGTAGTTGTTGTTATAAGAGAATTCAGCCAAATGCAGATGGTCTTCCCATGATCCACCGAAATCTATAACACAAGCCCGCAATAGATCTTCTAAAATACGATTCACCCCCTCAGTCTGACCGTCAGTCTGAGGATGATAAGAAGTGCTCAAGTTCAACTTCGTTCCCAGCTCGACTTGAAACGCTTCCCAGAATTTGCTAGCGAATATCGTATCTCTATCATTGACTATACTGAGCGGCACACCATGCAGTCTAACTATTTCCTTGAAGTATATCTGCGCCAGACTCTGAGCAGTTCTGTTTGATCTGACAGGTATGAAATGGGCGGTCTTCGTGAAGCGATCTACGATCACCCAAATACTGTCATTCCCTTTTCTGGTTCTGGGCAGACCATCAATGAAATCCATAGAAATATGTTCCCACTTCCAACCAGGAACGTCTAGCGGTTGTAACAGTCCAGCAAGCTTCTGTTGGTCGCTTTTGACTAGTTGGCAAGTAGGGCATCGGCTAACATATATTGAAACGTCCCTTTTCATAGCCTTCCATCAGAATGTTCGTTTGAGATCGTTATACATTTTGGCCACACCAGGATGGATACTCAGCTTGGACTTGTGACACTAGTCTAACACTTCCCTTTTTAACTCTGGGATGTCAGGAACACAAACCCTTCCTTTCAACCTCAAGGTCTCATCGTTATCTATTTGAAAACACGAGGGTTCGCCTTTCTGAATCCTTTTGATCATATCCTTAATAAAGTTATCCTCCTTCTGAAGAATAGATATTTTGTAAATCAAGGAAGTCGTGATAATAAAGCTGGCGATCATTACATTCTTTCGGCTCAGCGCATCGGCCACGACATTGGCTTTCCCTGGAGTATATATAATTTCAAAATCGTATGCTGCAAGGAACTCTAGCCAACGTTGCTGCCTCAGATTCAAGTCCTTCTGTGTGAATAGATACTTTAACGACTGATGATCTGTAAACAGTTCAAATCTCTCACCCAGAAGATAGTGTCTCCAGATTTTCAAGGCGAATACGATAGCCAACAACTCAAGATCACGAGTTACGTAGTTCTTCTCGTGCGGCTTCAGCTGACGGCTAGCATAAGCAATCACTTGACCCCTTTGCATTAACACTGCGCCAAGGCCTTCTCTAGAAGCATCAGTCCTTTCCTGAGCAGACGAAGATGCAGGCACTTCTACCACTTCATTCACTTGTACTGCTTCAGATTTCTGAGATAGCAGGCAGTTTTTCGCAATATGCCCAGCCTGATGGCACTTATGGCATCCTCTTTTCTCTTGTAACCTCTTACTGGATTTAGACCCATCCTTTACTTGTTTCTTTAGAGATCTGCAACTTATCGAGAGATGTCCTTGCCTATTGCAGTTATTGCATACGGCGGTCGTTATGGGTTCTTTCCCAGATTCATCCCTTTTCCTCTTGGCACTGGGCTTCTTACTGATCTCAGACGTCGTACTAGCTTCAGGAATATCAGTTTCTGACTCTGCTTTGTCACTATAACTGACTTCTTCTTCGTCTCGCAACATTCCTTTCTTATGGAGATCTTCATACTGATAAGCCATATAAATCATTTCAGAGAAACGAAGTTTTACATTCCTCAGTACACTATTCTGATATCCCCTTTGCAGGCCATGAATAAATCTCAGATTTTTCCTCTTTGGATCTTGAATCAGATGGGGAGCAAAGTGAGAAAGTTCGTTGAATTTCTTATGATATTCTGGGATGGTCATATCACCTTGTATCAGATAGGAAAATTCATCACATAATCGCTCTGTCGCTTCAGGAGGAGTAAATCTTTCTAGGAAAATCACTTTGAATCTGTCCCAGGTGATATCACCTTCTGGATTATCTTTGATGATTGTTTCCCACCAGATTAAAGCTTCTTCTTTGAGCGCCCAAGAAGCTACTAACCGTATCTGGTCATCCCTCAGATGGATACGCTCAAATATTCTTTCGACAGAACTCATCCAAGCTTGAGTTTGAATTATAGATTCATTGCCCGAGAACTGTGCTCCGTTCAGATTTCGATATCTCTTTAATAGAGCCTCTAGATCGGGTTCTGTATTCCTTCTATTTCTGGCACTCATTTTTCTAGTACTTCTGCAATAGCAGATCAAGTGTCAGGTCATAGAAAAGATATTTCAAAATATAGAGACAAACACTTCAATGTAAATGTGTCTACTAGGTGTTATTTCATTCTGCTACTCATACTAGGATATTACTGATCCTATCTGTAATGAGTTACCCGTCCTAGAACACTACTGGTTCTATTTCTGACGAGTTCGTTAATATGTTATATTCCAGAACTAAGCTTAACCAAAGCTCTGATACCACGTTGAGACGACCCCAAATCCCGTACAGACGGAGACAAGGGTAATCTTTGGAATATAACACAGAAATAGATAATAGCAGGACAAAATTAAATAAATACACCAGATAATGAACAATAGAATACACTGGATAAAAGTAATCATCAGAGTTACACAGTATACAGGATCTTACTTAGTACAAGTACAGTTCAGCTATACATAGATGTCTACAGCGGAAAACAAACAAAATATGTACAATAGGAGCTGAACAGCATAAAAAGAGATAAATGATAGAATCCATCTTCAGCTCCAGCTATCCAGAAAGAACCAGCTAAACCTGAATACAAGGCTGCCCGAGTAGAAAAAGGGGCACCCGAGTTTGAAAGTGAAACAAACTACGAGTCAGTCATGGGACTGGTATGAGAAATCTACTCAACACATTTATAATATGGCTAATCACAGGACCACGCCACTTTCGTGGAACGGGTTTACTCCATTGGATTGCCAGTGCTTTAAAACAAATCATTCTTTGAAACAACGCTATGCTTTTTATAAGAATGAAGCCATTATAAGACTCAGTTCCCATCACACAATGCAACGCAAACCGGAGGATAGAGTTTTTACCGTATAACGGCCAAAATATGCTTGATACGAATAAAACAAAGGCATTTGATATTATTGCTAGTGTTTATATGTTTTGAAAACAATTTCAAATCATAACTATTAATCATAGACGGCATTAATGCCCCATACCACTATGTCGTCATATATAGGTATACAATTAAAACCGCACGATGTCGTATTTGGAAATTGGATTTCCGTCATGAACCAAGGCAAAAGATAGTCCTTACCAAATTCGTGACTCTCTAGCCCGAGCCACAGGACCCAGACTCAGGTGGGCCCTTGGAGCGACAGGGCCGGTCCACCGATGTGGATTAAAATTCCTGAACACTGCGTTTCCCCACCCTTTGGGGTGTAAATGAGCCAACGAATGGCTCCATCGGACCCGGATCGTCCGATCTAACCGAGGCGCCTCGCAACAGCAACAACCACACAGGTGAAAAGTATATAAATGTCAGGGCTGGTAGGTCACTGACACCACCCTAGCTAGAAAGAAACGCATGCCCTCCCTGAGGTCCTTCTCCCGTTTCTGGTTCATACCGGGGTGTGAGGCTCGCGAATTCACATAATACACAAAGCTACACCACACAGGCGGTGCTTTGATCATCACCACAAGACTTTGCTTTTCAACAGAAGCCCTGATCATTTGCCACTTAGGCATGCCACATTAGCAATTCATGTCATGCGACTGACGTCTATCGATATACAACCTTTGAGCTCGTGCGTTTCAAAGAAGGGCGTTAAGCAAAAGAATAAATTCTCCACCGCCAAACAGATGTATATTTAATAGAGATCAATCAACACAGAATAAAATCCAATGTCAGACACACAGTCCATTTACAAGTCCGTTCTGGGTCTGAACGAAACCGGAGGCACTATATACCTCGCAAACCCATCGATCACCACGTACGTCTGGACGATCACCACTCATTATCCATATTTCGGTATGCCTCCCAATCAGGACCTCGGTTACCATCCAAATGAGGTGAAGATCTCCGGTCTTCGACCATCGTCTTCATCTTCGATTTATTATCGTCGATTTAGTTATTCAGAATGGGAAAAACCCGGTCTTTCTGAGCAACTCGCGTATATAATAAACAAGTGCAACACTAACATATACACGCATCATTTCAATTCATTAGTCACTAACCGTCAATCAGTAAGAGAACGATTTCCCAAATATTAACCCCGAAGGCCGAAACCAACATCAGATCAACACCCAGGAAATTATTCGACTTAGCCAACCTTCAGTTAATTTCTAAATCACATCCATATTGTTTATAATATTTTATAACGATTTATCGCTATTTTTGTTTAATTTAAAATAGCCAATATATTCAAAACGACGCTTCGGGCCATAACGCGACCGTGGCGCTGTTTTTCTTCAGATTTGATTTACACATATCTGAAAATCTAACCGTTGGATCTTCACAAAATTTACCTCATTAGAAAGATCTTTTCAAAACGAATCCAACGGTTCCAGTTTCGGGAAAATCCGACGGTCGGATCTCCCGGTACAATCGTTTGATGTTTCGATTTCAAAACACGAACTGCAGCGTCGTTATTCGATTAATTATAATTATATATATATATATATAATCGTTTCTGGCGCTGTTTTTCTTCAGATTTGAATTAAACATTCCAGACAATCCAACCGTTGGATTTTTACAAAGTTGGTGCCGTTGGAAAGATTTTTCCAAAGCGAACCCAACGGTTGCGATTTCAGGAAAATCCGATGGTCGGATCTCCTGGTATAATCATTTGAAATCACGGTTTCAAAATACGAACTGCACGGCCACGTTTCGTTTTAATTTTATTTATATTTATATAATTATATAAATATAGTTCATTCAAAAATTCCTATATTGTTTCCACTTCTAATATTTCATTAATGCCTTTAAATTTTGGAAAATTTCGCCATAACCTCCTTTGTACGGGAGGGGCTGGGAAAATTCCCAAATAGCCACACGGGCGTCTCATGTCAAAAAGAAAAAGAAAAAGCCAAGCGGCTAGCCAACAGGCTCATAAAATCATCACCCAAACAAAACAGTAAATGTGTACCTATTTGTCGGGCATAAAAATTTTATTCCTCTTCTCTAGCCCCTTTGCTATAACCTATTCAAATAAATATGCATGTACAGATATACAGTTCTTATCACTTATCATTTTCCATTCAACTTCATATTTGATTCCATTTGGTTTAAAAACACCATTCATTCTAATGTTGCATGCATAGGCAAAAATCATATCATTAGCTAATTAATGAATATTTCAACTCATGCATATTTATTTGAACGAGTGGCTATTTTTAACACTTCACATTTCAACAATTCAGGTATATAATAAGAATGTGATTTTTTTTTGTAAAACAATTCATTTCAAAACACTATTATTTTATATAGTTTATATAGGTGATAAAAATAGGATTTTTATTGTAAAATAATTTATTTCAAAACAGGATTATTTTATACAGTTCATATTGATGTTAAAAATGGGATTTTTATTATAAAACAATTTCTTTCAAAATATGAATACCATTCAACACATGAATTTCAATTCAACGAATGAATATCGATTCAACACATGAAGGTTTTCTATAGTTTATATATATAGATAAAAATGTGATTTTTATATTTAAAACACGAATACCATTCAACACATGAATTTCAATTCAACGAATGAATATCGATTCAACACATGAAGGTTTTCTATTCAACGAATAGATATAGTTTCAGCAAATGAAAATAATTCAAACACATGAACATTATTCAAAATTTCGGCAGCATAACGGCAGGGTAGTTAAAACCGGGACCGTCCCTAGTACGGTTCCTCGCTCTACCTTAAAACCTCGTGGTTTTTGACAATGGGGATCATGCATCTAGTTCACACGCAGGCGGCATGTATATATTTATTTCATTTCCACAAACTAATCCTATGTGGTTTCAACCAAATATTTCTCAACCACAAATGGGTATTTTTCAACCACAATCAATCAATATCAACCACAAACAATCCCAAACAACCATTCGCTATCAATCAATTTTTGACACCAATCACAACCAATAAATATCGTCCATGGTTTGTGGACGAGGGGCGTATATATATATTTATATATAGCAATTCACTTCTATTTCAACACATATATAATTTTTACAACGCATATATAACATATACAGCGAACATACAACTTATACAACCCTTATACAAGAGGTGTACAACGCTTATATAACTCATACATCTACTATATAATTTATACATCGTTGTTTTCCATATCGTTTATAAATTAGAAATCTCACATTGGGTTCCACTCCACCAAAAATAGCAGAAGGCACAAAAAAATATGCGGTCTCTTCTAAAATGTAGAAGACGTCCTCACGGGTCCACTGTCTCTTGTTTCACTGAATTTCGACCACATAGCAAAAAGATATGATTTTTACAAAGTTTGCAACGCTTTATAGTGTCAAAACAGTTGGAATTTAACTCAGCCGTTACCTCTCAACGCCTGTTCAAAACTAGGGATCCACTTTTCGCACAAACCGGTGAACGATAGGAGGATCGGGTGGTGCAGCATGGAGGAGGGAGGAGGCGCGCGCCTGCGCATGGTGGTCCGGCCAGGTGCGATGGTCGGAGTTGGCCTGGGTGGCGCTGGGAAGTTTCGAACTTCCTGGAGGTGCTGCGTTCGATTGGGGCGACGATGGAGGGTGGGGTTTGTTTTGATTTGAAGGGGAGGAAAGGGGCTCTCGAACGTGGGTAGTGGCGCGGCTTGGTTTCGCCTGTGGCGGTCGGAAAACGAGGGGGAAGGGAGGAGCTACAGGCGCCGTTCAATCGCTGAAGCGACGGGGTCTTTTTTGATTTTTTTTTTTAAATAATGAATGGAATTTTGTAATTGGTCGATATATATTTAATTTAAAAATAGGGTTTTTCTTAAACGAACTCCTTTTCAAACCCAACTACTGTCGCCCCTAGCTAATTACCCCCATCACAGACACAATGGGATATATTTCTTAGGCCAATTCGACTGTTACAGTCGGTTATTCTTCAAATTAAAATATAAAACTTTCAATATTTAATTTGAACGTACATTTCAATTTGCCAGGGCCACAAACTGATTTGAAAAATTCCAGAAAAATAAATCTAGCTATGTTTTGACGATACGGTCCCAACAAAACTAGTTTCATCGAATTCTGAGACCGTTTGCAAAAAGGCCTATTTCTGGTCGATCCAATTTAACTATAATTGAAGAAAACACATTTTCCTTTGCCACGCTCACATACTAGCTTCAAAAATTATGAAATTTGAAACCTAGCAATAACTTCACATCTCGGATCCAACAAAAGTGGTTTCGTCGAATTCCGAGGTCGTTTGCAAAATGACCAATTTCACGGGCTATATAAATTCCATAGCGACCTTTCTGAAAATTCATTTGGCCATAACTTTTGCTTTCCGTTATGAAAATTCGATTTTTCAGATTCGTTAGAAAGGTGTTCACTAACAGATTTAAATATTTTTGGTTTCACTCAAATCCGTTTTGTTTTGCACCCGGTACAGTCCGACAAAGTCTGAATTCAATTTTTGAAACTGCAGCGCCTTTTCAAGCCTTGTTTATAATTAGAATTAATTATATTTGATTTCAATTGTCGATTCAACTTACTTTTCATCCCTATTATTTAAAATATTTATTTTAAATATTTAAAATCCATTATTTTAGCCAATTTAAAATTTTTAAATTGGTTCAGATTTTCTGGGTCGTTACAGGGGGGAGGGGGAGAAGAAAAGAGGCAAAAACAAAGGGGGTCAGACATGAAGTCTGGCGAGTACCATAACTTTAACAATACAATTATTAAAGTAATCAGGATAAGGCATAAACTGGTAAAACAAGGAATGATTGTAAAACAAGTGGGCAAACAAACAAGAGGAATATTCTGGCGTTAATCTCATTCCTAATCGCTATAGGTTAATTACTATATTGCACTAATGCTAATTACACCGCACCATTACAAGTCACCCTAAAAGTTGATCCCGCCCGCTGAACAAAATAATAATAATGTTAGTTTCGTGTAACCCTAGCTATCTTCATAGGTTCCGCCTGCCCCTATCTCCACTAGTTGTACCCACTGCCCTCCCCATTCTAATTACAATGTTTATTCATAATATGGTAATTATACTCCTAGCTGTCTTCATAGGTGCCGCCTGCTCCTATCTCCGCTAGTCGTACCCACTGCCTTCCCCATTCGATCGGCTCCCTAACTCGTAGATACCCGTGCTGGTCCTACAGTGGGGTGTATCACTCCCCAAAGTGGCAGCCCAATACCACTAAAAATGCATGACTTATATCTACACGATGCAACAACGTCTTACCTACCAGCCCGGGCCTACGTACACACATGACCCCGTTGGACTTGCGTTGCCACCGCTAACCCATTTTGACCTCTTACAACCAAACCCAGTAAGCGTGTCCCATCCCCGACTTAGGTCGAACTCGCAAAGATACTTAATGGGTTACTGGTTTGAAAAGGGCCCCCATGCCTGACACAAGCTTTCCACCTATGCTTGGTCCCCACTAAGGTTTCCCACTTAACCCCATTCTTATTCATGTCTTCTTACATGTTTCAATTTGGATAAGTGTCTCTAATCGTATTTCACATGTCTCCCATGTTATCCACTTAACCCCCATGTCCCACCACATGTTTATCTTGGTTAAGTGTTAATGATTATATCCCACATGTCACCCATGTTACCCACTTATCAAATCAACATGTGTTATTGATTAAGCTTGTCTTAACCCTATCCGCTTATCAGATCAATATATTTGGTTAAGCTGGTCTTAACCCTATCCACTTATATATTATTGGTTAAGCTGGTCTTGACCCTATCCACTTATATATTATCGGCTAAGTTGGTCTTAACCACATCCACTTATCAGGTCAATATGTATTATTGGTTAAGTTTGCCTTAACCCTATCTTCTTACCATGTTTTACTTAATTTATGATTAAGTACATCTTAGCTCACATATACATTGGTTAAGAGAATAACTCCCTAAGTATCAACCCAGAAGACTGAAATCAACATCAGATTGGTACTCAGGGAATCACTCACTCAACCACTGTTTGTCATTCATATTCGTCTTTGATTAGCATTAATTAATTATTAATGCACAGACCTCTCACATTAAGTCGATTGCTTTGGCCGCTGGATATGTCGGGCGGTTACGGGCAGACTTCCACCATAAGCCAGACTTAACCTCGTGTCTAAGCATCATTTAATTTATGCCTTTGACCTCTCACATTAGACTACCGTTTGTGGTTGTTGGATCTGCTGGGAAGTTCCGGGTAGTCTTACACGACAAACGAGTCTAACCTCGTGTCTTAGGCCTTTATTACTCATTTATTTTATGCCTTTGACCTCTTACATTAGACTACCGTTTGTGGTTGCTGATTTGTCGGGCGGGTCCGGGCAGTCTTACACCACAAAAGTGTCTAACCTCGTGTCTTAGGAAATTATTATTACACATTATTATTCAAGCCCACTTTGAATTAATATCCCTATTTCAAATTGTCAATAACTTCCAAATTAATCTATGTCCATAATTGTCACCTAAATTATTCCATACTTTTTAGGTATATAAATTATACCAATTAATGTCTCACTTTAATTATATGCCTTTAGAGCCATTTTATGTCAATTCACAATTTTGCAAAATTAATATTTTCCCATTGTCCCCACACTATTCGTTCGTTTTAATACGATATATGTTAGACTCGAAAATAGTCTAACTTATAAAAAGAAAAGCAACATCACAACTTGCATAACACGTAAAATAGATCTAAGAATCGTAACATAAGTTTGCATAGCAAATAACTTGCATAGGCAACATAAATTTGCATAAACCATCATGGATCTAAATATAAATCTAAACACGTAATCATGAACTTTCATATATGGATATGGTTTTCCTATAATCTGCATATGAATTTCATACAAACTTACATTCAAACTAGCATATGATTAACATACAAAACTAGCATATAAAATGGTCATAAATTTACATAAGTATGTTATTGCCATGGATCTAAATATAGATCTAATAAAAATGTGAACTTGTGCGTAAATATGGTTTTTCACCTAAATCCATGGATCTTAAATATAGATCTAATAAAAAAAAGTGAACTTGCATATAGATTCCTACAAACTTGCATATGGATCTAAACATGTAAATTAATGTCACATGTTTTGCATATAAACTAGCATATGTATATACTTGATTCACATATGTTTTAACATCCCAAACTTGCATACATATGTTTTAACATCCCAAACTTGCATACATATGTTTTAACATCCCAAACTTGCATAAGAATCATATACAAATTAGCATATGTAGACTTGCATAAAATGAATCAAGTTAAATATGTATAATTGCACATATAAATAGATCTACCAACTACAATAACAAAACTGTCATATGTTCACAAACAGACAATAACATCACATGATTCAATAGACATGTTCTCATAATCCGATTACAAACCATCATAATTAATTTATTAATTATATTGTGAAAGAAACAGTACTCACAAACAAAAGAACAGTCTTGTTTTTCTGAGATCTGTATTCTGAAACTAAATTGCTTGCCTTTGATGTAGACTAATTGTTATCCTAATTTAGATTAGATTTGATTTATGATTCTTGCTTCTATCTTGTTTTTGAGTTGAAAGAGAACGGTGGCTACTCTAGGTTCTCTATTGACGGCATGGCGGCTCTTGGTATGAATTAGTGTGATTTAGGGTTTAGATTTAGGTTGCTTATATAGAAGTTTAGGATTATTTAGAGCCCTTACATGAACTAGGAGTCCATCAGTATCACCCAGCTCAAATACACATTATCTGGCCACTCAGAAGAAGACACATCATCACAGAACACTCCAGAATTTTGAGTTGGATCAGTATGGGCGCACTTGGCAGGTGCGCCAGTGCGTTCTTTTGCTGGCGCACTTGTGAAATGCGCCAGTGCATTCTGGTCGCCTTCTGGTTTTTCTTCCTAACTTTGTTCGTCCATATCTTCTTCATACGGTATCCGTTTTACGCAAACTCGGACTCTATCTCAAGCAGAATTCCGAGACGAATGGAATGGTGTAACACGTTTCACCTATTCTTCTTTTAATAATTAATTATTCCTTAATTATCTCTTATGTTCCGTTTTAAAATTACGAGGTGTTACACAAGCGCTCAAATAAATTCAATTAGATCCGTATCTCACATGTATTCATGGACTGGAAATCGAGGTAAAGATACACAGTTTACTCAAATTTTGAATTTATAATTTCAATAGGATTATTATTTTAACGACCTGAACTTCCCCGGTCTCCGAAGAGAAGAGAAAGAATGAATTGTTAGAGAACACGACAAATCAGAACACAAATAGAAGAACATTTCATTGCTTATTACAACTATTTACATCAGAGTACAAGCATATACAGAGTATGAATAAATAATATACATCAGGAAAATATCAGAGATTTAAAATACATTACATAGCAGCGGAAAAATAATACATAAAACAACTGTAAGAAATACACGGATACAGAGCGTTACGAATATTGCTCCAGCCATAAACCAGAATCCTGTGAATATAATATCTGCAAAACCAAAACTACTAGCTGTCCATGTGAAAAATAGGGGCACCCAGAGTTAAGGTTAAAACAATAAACTCCAAGTCAGTCATGTGACTGGTGTGAGAACAAAAACAATTATTAGCTTGAAAGTTAGGTAAATCACGGGACCACGCCGTATAACACGGAACGGGTTTATCCCCTATAAATACCAATGCACAAAAATAACAGCGCAATGCTAAAGAGAAAAATGAAGCTATTATAAGACTCAGGTCTCATCACACAATGAACACATTCAAGGATAGAGTTTTCCATTATAATAGCCAAATATGCTTGATACGCAAAATTTCATATTTTATTATTACAATAAGTAGAGAAATCAACTTCAAATATAAATATATCAATCATAAGCGGTGTAGGTACCATTATATTACGTCACCATATGTATATATATATATATATTTACAACTAAAACTGAATATCACGTATTGGAAATTGGGTTTCTATCTATGAACCGAGGCCAGGGATGGCACCTCTCCGCTTCGAGATACACTAGCAAGTGCCTAATGACTACGCACTCTGGGCAACCCTTGGATCTTCATGGTCGGTCATCCGTTGATGATTAGTTAAATCATAAACTACATGTTAGGCGGTTCTATCGAACCTCTAAAATGGTCAGTATGTCGACCATATCCATCGGTCCTATAGTGACCGATATAATAACCATCAGCCCAGATGAGCCAATATATCCGAGGTACCTTGTCTCTAATCAAGTAATAATAGTGTGCAACATCCACATGAGTAAACAGCCTGGGCTCCATACCATGACATTACTCGTAGCTAGAACTAACATATGTCCATTTCCATGCAGTCACTATCCTGTTTTTGGTTCACACCTGGGTGTGAGGCTCGCGAATTTACGCTACACAAAGCTATGCTATATTAAAGCCGTGCTTTAATCATCAATCACAAGGCTCTGCTTTTCAACAAAAGCCTTGATCCTTTGCATCTTAGCATGCCACACTGATAATTCACGCCATGCGACTGATATCTATCGATATATAACCTCTAAGCTTGTACGTCTTAGAGAAGGGTTTTAAGCAAGAGAATAAATTCTCCGCCACCAAACAGATATATTATTAATAGAAATCGATAAACATAGAATAAAATCCAATGTCAGACACACATCCATTTACAAGTCTGTTCTGGGTTTGAATGAAATCGGAGGCACCTTATTCCTCGTCCCATATGTCCAATACAGGAGAGAGGCCCTTGCATATCCGTCGATCACCAAGTACGTCTAGACGATCACCACTTATTACCTTGTCTTGGGTGTACAGCCCTATCAAGACATCAGTAATCATCCAAACGATGTGAAGAGCTCCGGTCTTGAACCACCGTCTTCATCGCCGACTTATCGTCGAATCAGTTATTTAGAATGGGTGTAAACCTGGCCTTTCCGAATAACTCGCGTATTTTATAAACAAGTGTTATAAAAACACAACATACGCCTCATTCCAATTCAAATACTCTTTTATTCAAATATTCTTTCTTTTGGGAAAGGTTCCCACTAATTTTATCAAAGATAAATTCTTTAAATTTATTCTTTAATCTTCTTTTGGATATCATTTCAAACCAAATTAAGGTTTATCCAACTAGTCGGGATTAACGAGCCATGTCGATATAATCATTTGTTTAATTTCCCAATCCCACCCTATTCATCCCATGGAGCAAAATTGGTAATACTCCATATCTAACACCATGGTGTTATCGGTAAATTTAATTACCATTTCACGTTTAAATCTAATTAAAGATTTGACTATCGCCTGGAGTAGAACTAGTGATACTCCATTCCCGATCACTTCCCAAATTTGATAATTTAAATTATCACATTTCAATCTAATTAAAGATTCATTAAAACCCCACTTAGTTAAAATCTTCCCAAAAATCAATATTAATGATTATTTAACTTTGGAAACACAAACATGCCGCATCGACAATCTACACCGTACTATTGATTTCTGCCGATATATAACCTCTAAGTTCGTACATCTTAGAGAAGGGTGTTAAGAAAGAGAATAAATTCTCTGCCACCAAACAGATATATATTTAGCAAAGATCAACCATACAATTTGAAATACAATGTTCAGACATGTAATCCTGCCTTTAACTGGTTTAAAGAACCAATGTCATTTAAAACACAGTTCACGATAAACCCAAATTCATATTCCATTTATTATGGAATCTTCACGGAAAAACGGATCAATATATAATCGATATCAATTTCCGTATCCGACTAATAATATAAATGGAATAATGACAAAGCCTTTTAAATTCCATATATATTAACAGTCTTCCTCCACAGAAGCTCACTTCGATTATTTCCAAATCGCATTCCATTCCATTCCAGCTTATTGTATTATATTGGAAAACTATACTTTGGAAAATTTCCTTTAAATCTTAATAAAAAGATTTCTAAATCTCAAATCATACTTAACTGTTAATCGGGTTAACGAACAAGTGTTATTTAAAACACCGTTCACGATAAACCCAAAAATCCAATTCTTTTTTTCAATTCCAATTAAATAGTAATTAATTGGAAAACTTCACTAAATCTTATATTAAAGAATAATTATTTTCTCAATTGGGTGTAAGAACAGTGTTAATAAAGACACCATTCACGACAAACCCGAAATCCCATTTGATATTAAATACAAGGCTCTGAATAGAAATTATATTGGCTTATATTCAATATCAAATTCTAAAACAAACGAATATCGTATTGGAAATAACGATATAAATATATCTTCCAAATTTCCATAACAATATCTGTATAATTACGGAATCCAATATCAAAATATTCCAAAGATTATTTCTATCAAATCCATTCCATTTTATGTGTTGGAAATTTCTGGTTATATTAAAACTCCTTTCCGAATCCAATTTATTTATTTAAAAATTATTGGAATTCATTTCTTGTCAAAAATTAGTTCATTTCGATAAAAAAATATTTTTTCTTTTCAAATATGGAATTTTTCATCCCAATTCTTTCCAAATCATTTATTATGATTTTACACAAATTATTAAAATTTTTAATAATTTTATCAAGGCCCATATAGTCGGTTTCCAATAACGACCACCGAACTGCATCCATAGCGACCTTTTCCAAATATGATTTGGACGTATCTCCAAATCCAACCGTTAGATTTCAAATCTCTTATATTCGTTAGAAATCTTTTTTCGATACGAACCCAACGGTTCCGGTATTAGGAGAATTCGACGGTCGGATCTCCCGTAATGTCAATTCGAAGTCAATGGTCGAAATTATCGAACTGCCGCGGTGCGGCGTGTTCTATTCAGGCCAATGAATATATATAATATATATTATATATATAATATATATTATATATATTTCATTGATTTCCTTTTTATAACATATTTTATAAATCTTTTTAAATTTGTTTTAAAAACGATCCCAACTTCATTTTCAATTTTAAATCAAAATTGAATATTCCTTATCATTATAATATATAAATGATAATATTTTCAAAATATCAGATTTTGAAATCATTTCCTTTTCGATATTCATTATAAAAACGAATAAAATCGATATAAATATTATTCGCATCCAAATGGCGCATATCTAATCAACACACTTCATATTTTTCAATATTTTCGTGTCCACCCCAAATCGGACATCAAAATCATATTTTGATCCATTACTGCATATTATTTTAAAATATCAGTTATTTTAAAATGTTCATTATTGTTCATTTTAAAATATTCTTTAATTTAAAATATTCATTCTTTCTGAATTGGAATCAGACACAGTCAATTACCATATAATTTTATTTATATGGATTTCATACACACGTACGCAACAATAATCATACAAAGTCAACCATCATCCATAGTGCATTATCCAGATGCATAAGCATTAAATATAAATAATTAATGCTTACAACAGTCTGTCAACCCATCGATTGACATACAACTAAACAATTGGGATTTGTATACATCAAATATCATCCCAATACCCGTGTGGGGTTTCAACCCATAAATATTGAATATGAGTTGTGCAATTGGGCGATGTGTAAAATTATCGTCCCAATCATTATCAGTCAAATGGGTGTACATAAACAAATCGTCCGATTTGTAAATGAATATTTATTTTCAGCACATGACCATTTTATATGGTTCATATATTCAATAAAAATTATATTTTTATTGTTCGAATATTTTATTCCATACATGAATATTTTATACAGTTTATATTCATTCAATAAAAATGATACTTTTATAGTTCAAATATTTATTCATCACATGAATATTTTATACAGTTTATATATACAATAAAAATGATATTTTTATTATTCAAATATTTTGTTCATCATATAAAATCAATAAACACAATACAGTCCATTTCCACAACACAGTACAATCAAACAAGCCGCCCATGGTCTGTGGACGACGGTGTCAGGAGCTACTAAGCCCCGTCTGCAACCTAGTATATATTTAACTGTAAAATAATTAGTGAGAAGGAGTTCTCATCTTTGGTTTCCACTCCGTCATTCTTTAAAGGATGGGTTTGGATTCCGTTTTGCTTCCAGTCCATTTCATCGCCATCTGTTTCACGCGTATATATATTAAAAATCATATTTTTAATACGATGCTATATATAATTAGAAACCACATTTTTGAACTGTTCTATATATTTTTAAAAATATAATTTTTTAAAACAAAGTCATTTATAATAAAAATCATATTTTTAAACTCTCCTATATATATATATGTATCACTTTTTAAAACAATGCTTTATATGCAAAAAAAATTTTTAATTTGTGCTATTTCTATAAAAATTTAAATTTTTAAACACTGTTGTTTCTATAAAAAATTACATTTTTAAACACTGTTTTTTCTATAAAAATTTACATTTTTATCAATGCTTTTCTAAATTCAAAATCATATTTTTTTTAATATGATGTTTACATTTAAAACAATGTTATTATATTTAATAAATTAGTTTTTTTAAACCAATGTTATATATATTTATTTTAAAATAAGGCTATTTATATTTTTAAAACATTTACTTTTTATATAACAATGATATTTATATAACAAAATGCTAATAACATTATTGGCTTAATTAGAGAAATAATTAACCAAAGATTAATCACTTCTTCACTGTGTACACATCCAACCCATCGTCTTCATCTGCTTCCACCCTAGGGCACGCCACCAACGCCACCAGACCTGATCGGACCGCCAGTGGTGGTTCCCCATCGACGCGCCGTGAGGTGCGCTTTCTCCTTCCTGAACCCAGCTGAACTCGAAACCCCCTAGGCTCGGCAAATCTCGATCTAACTGGCCCTCTTTGAGGTAAAAATTCTCTCGATTTACTTAACCAAATCCAGTCATGTTTATATGGATTCGAAGAGCGGAAGAAGCATTACAATTTTCATTTAATATTTTTTTGAAATCAATTGATGGATTGGGAGAGAAATAGGCTTGAATTTTTGAGCTATTTTCTGCCTTTAAACGAAGTAGCGGCGGGTTGGGAGAGTTATCTACGGGTATGAAAGAATAGGGTTTGACCAACATATATTATATGTATAATTCCAAAAGGAAATATTTTGCATTCGAACTACGAACCAAACCCAACGACTGTCGTCCCTAGCATAATACCCCCATTCTGGTCGCAACTGGATATGTTTCGTAACCCAATTCGGTTGTTACGATCTGTTTTTCTTTAAATTAAAATATAAATCAATATATTTAATTTAAACGTACATTTTAATTTACCGGGGCCACATAATGACTCCAAAAATTCCAAAAAATCATATCTAGCTTTGTTTTAGCGATACTGTCCTAATAAAACTATCTTCATCGAATTTAGAGACCGTTTGAAAAATGGCCATTTTCAAGTCGATTAAATTCAAATAGAATTGACCAAACATGTTTAAATCCACCACGCTCACATATTGATTCCAAAAATTATGAAAATTGGAATCTAGCAACAAATTGACATTCTGGACCCGACAAAAGTGGTCTTTCAAAAACGGAGGTCCTTTGCAAAATCTCAACTTTTAAGGGCTATATTTTATATAAATTTCCATAGCGACTATTCTGAATTTTCAACTAGACATAACTTTTTATTCCCATTATGAAATCTAGATTTTTCACATTCGTTGGAAAGATATTTTCAAACAGATTCAAATATTTCTGGTTTTACCTGAATCCGGTTTATTTCGAATCCTATACATTCATTTGAAATTTGAAATCGAATTTTCAAACTACCGCACCATTTCAGACTCGTCATATAATTAAAATAAATATTTAAATTCTAACTTCGATTTAAATAAATTTATACGTTCTAATTCTATTCATAATAAATTCTAGTCGTTATTATTTTAAATAAATCATTTGAAATATTCAAGATTCATTAAAATTGTCAAAATAAAATTTTTAAAATGGTTCTGATATTCCGAGTTGTTACAATCTCCCTCACTTAAAATCTTTTCGTCTTCGAAAAGGAACGGAGCTGAAAGTTGTTTAACCAACGCACTCAACTTTCATTCTTCAACTTTTCAGCTTTTAAGAATTTCTAATTTTTAAAATTTTTATCTAACACCCTAAATTTTCGAAAAATTTCGCCATAACCTCCTTTATACGGGGAGACATTTAAAACTACAACTAGCCACGTAGGGTCCTCATCATTCAAAAAGAAAAAGAAACAGCTAAGCGGCTAGCCAATCGGCTCATAAAATCATTCAAACCCAATAAATTAGTAAACATGTACCTATTTGTCGGGCATATAATTTTATTCCTCTGCTTAGCTTCCCTGCTATGACATGTTCAATGTGTATGCATGTGTATGCTTGTAATTTCAATCAATTTTCAATTCAGTTCAATAATTTGATTCAATTTGGCTTAATTTGCCTTACATTTTCTTATTGGTTTTAATTTATTACCATTCCAATATTTTTATTAATTAAACTAATAATGAAACAACACAACCAGCAATCAATTGGTTAATCAAATTTTCAAATTCATAATCTTGATATATATACACAAAATCATGTTTTTGATGCCAAATCACAACAATAATCCCTATCTAGTTTTGGTCCTCACACCAGTCTAATGGAAATATATCGATATCCCACTTTCGAAGCTCGAACATAAGCACTGATGATGTTTCGAACCACCATCCGAACATCTCCGGGCGACTAGAGTGTGATTCTACATCTATCCAGTAAATTGAGACTTTATATACACACTAGCTAGGCGTATATGCAAAAACTTCATATACTCAATTGTCCAAATTCAACCTAAAATAAATATTCAAATACGTATAATAGGATTAAAATTTTCAAAACAAAATTTGCTTTTGTTTTAATTTTAAAAATAACACTATTCGGATCCATTCAAGGATACTACTGATCCCATCTCTAAAGAGTCATTCTCATTGGATATTACTAATCCGATCTCTGATGAATTCTTTCATTCGGTTCTAATGTGCCATGTTCTCGAGCTTTGTAAACCAAGGCTCTGAGACCATGTGTAACGACCCGAACTTACCTGATCTCCAAAGAGAAGAGAAAGAATGAATCGTCTGAGAACATGACAAATTAGAACACAAATAGTAGAACATTTCATTGCTTATTACAACAATTGACATCAGAGTACAAGAATATACAGAGTATGAATAAATAATATACATCAGGAAAATATCAGAGATTTAAAATACATTACATAGCAGCGGAAAAATAATACATAACACAACTGTAAGAAATACACGGATACAGAGCGTTCCGAATATAGCTCCATCTATAAATCTGGATCCTGTGAATATAATATCTGCAAAACCAAAACTACTAGTTGCCCATGTGCAAAATAGGGGCACCCGGGGTTTAGATTAAAAAAATAAACTCCAGGTCTGTCATGTGACTGGTGTGAGAACTACAACAGTTATTAGCTTGATTTTAAAGTTAGGTAAATCATGGGACCACGCCATATAACATGGAACGGGTTTATCACCCATGAATACCAGTGCATAAAAATAACAGCGCAATGCTAAAGAGGAAAATGAAGCTATTATAAGACTCAAGTTCCATCACACAACGAACGCTGTCGAGGATAGAGTTTTCCCTTATAATAGCCAAATATGCCTGATACGCGAAATTTCATCTTTTATTATTACTATAATTGAAGAAATCAACTTCAAATATAAATGTATCAATCATAGGCGGCGTAGGTACCATTACATTACGTCGCCATAAATATTTACAACTAAAACTGAATATCACGTATTGGAAATTGGGTTTCCATCTATGAACCGAGGCCAGGGATGGCTCCTCTCCGCTTCGAAACACACTAGCAAGTGCCTCAGGACTACGCACTCTGGGAAACCCTTGGATCTTCATGGCCGATCAACCATCAATGATTAGTTATACCATAAACTATATGTTAGGCGGTTCTATCGAACCTCTAAAATGGTCTGTATGTCGACCATATCCATCTGTCCCGTAGTGACCGATATAATATACATCAGCCTAGATGAGCCGATAAATCCGAGGTACCTCGTATCCCATCAAGTAATAACAGTGTGCAGCATCCACATGAATAAACAGCCTGGGCTCCATACTACGATGTTGCTCGTAGCTAGAAATATCATATGTCCATTTCCATGCAGTCACTATCCCGTTTTTGGTTCACACCTGGATGTGAGGCTCGCAAAGTAACGCTACACAACGCTATGCTATATTAAAGTTGTGCTTTGATCATCAACCACAAGGCTCTGCTTTTCAACAAAAGCCTTGATCCTTTGCATCTCAGCATGCCACACTGACAATTCACGCCATGCGACTGATATCTATCGATATATAACCTCTAGGATCTTAGAGAAGGGTGTTAAGCAGGAGAATAAATTCTTCGCTACCAAATAGATATATATTTAATAGAAATCAATCAACGCAGAATAAAATCCAATGTCAGACACACATCCATTTACAAGTCCGTTCTGGGTCTGAACGAAACCGTAGGCACCTTATTCCTCGTCCCATATGTCCAATACAGGAGAGAGGCCCTCGCATATCTGTCGATCTCCAAGTACGTCTGGATGATCGCCACTTATTATTTTGTCTTGGGCGTACAACCCAATCAAGACATCAGTAATCATCCAAACGTTGTGAAGACCTCCTATCTTCAACCACCGTCTTCATCGTCGACTTATAGTTGAATTAGTTATTTAAAATGAGTATAAACCCGGCCTTTCCGATTAACTCGCGTATTTTATAAACAAGTGCTATAAAAACACAACATGCGCCTCATTCCAATTTAGAATATTCTTTTATTCAAATATTCTTTCTTTTGGGAACGGTTCGTATTAATTTTATCAAAGATAAATTCTTTAAATTTATTCTTTAATCTTTTTTTAGATATCATTTCAAACCAAATTAAGGTTTATCCAACTAGTCGGGATTAACGATCCATATCGATGTAATCATTTGTTTAATTTCCCATTCCCACCCTATTCATCACATGGAGCCAAACTGGTAATACTCCATATCTAACACCACGGTGTTATCGGTAAATTAATTTACCATTTCACGTTTAAATCTAATTAAAGATCTGACTATCACCTGGAGTAAAACTGGTGATACTCCATTCTCGTTCATTTCCCAAAATTTGATAATTTAAATGATCACATTTCAATCTAATTAAAGATTCATTAAAACCCCACTTAGTTATAATCTTCCCAAAAATCAATATTAATGATTATTTAACTTTGGAAACACAAACATGCCACGTCGACAATCTACACCGTACTATTGATTTCTGCTGATATATAACCTCTAAGCTCGTACGTCTTAGAGAAGAGTGTTAAGCAAGAGAATAGATTCTCCGCCACCAAATAGATATATATTTAGCAGAGATCAACCATACAATGTCAAATATGTAATCCTGCCTTTAACTGGGTTAAATAACCAATGTCATTTAAAACACAGTTCACGATAAATCCAAATTCATATTTCATTAATTATGGAATCTTCACGGAAAAACGGATCAATATATAATCGATATCAATTTCTGTATCCAACTAATAATATAAATTGTAACGAGTCGAATTTTGCCCGGCCTTAATCGATCGCAAAATCGACCAAGACCGTTCAAATCCCGCCTACGTTAACTTTGGGAATACAACACATCAGAACAACAACAACAGACTTTTATAACATCAATAATAAATGTCACATCAGAGTACAGAATATCAGAGTATATTGACTAATAATTACAGCGGAAGATAATTTTACATGATTTTAATACATTGCAGCGGAAACAAAATAACTAAGGCAGCGGAAGACTTCCAATGTTCTGGACACAGTTTTAAGCTTCAATCCAGGATCCTGCTAAAGAGATAAACCTGTAGACAAACTGCTCGACTGCCCGTGTGGAAAGAGGGCACCCGAGTTTGCAAAAAGGTGGAAACAAACAACGGATCAGCCGTGGGACTGGTGTGAGAATTTTTAACTAATAAGTCACTATTAATAGGGCAAATCCAAAGACCATGCCGCTAATGCGGAACGGATTTACTCTAATGGATTGTCGTGCATAAAAGTGTCAGAATAGATGATAAGTAAATCGTACAACAACGTTATGCTTTTTAGAAAAATGGAATCACCATAAGACCAAGGGTCCCATCACACAATGCAACACAAACCAGAGGATAGGGTTTTACCTTATAGTGATTAAACATGCTAAATACGGCAAATACGAGTGTAATATTACTATTAGTATATATTAAAACATTTCAAAGTAAATGTAGAAATCCTAGGAAGAATAGTATCCCATACTACTATGCCTCCATACTAGTAATACAATCAAATTCGTAGGGTCGTATTTGGATTTTGGTTTCCATCATGAGTCAAGGCCAGGGAGGAGCTCCTACCGATTCGAGACACTCTAACTAATGTCTCAGGATCCCCCGCAGTGAACCCTTGGAAAGCTGCAGGGCCGGTCCGCCATACGAGTTGCGGATTAGTTATTCCTGAACACACGTTTCCCAGTCCTATAGGACCTATCATCCGAGGCGCCTCATTCCATCATCCACATAAGTAAAATGTTGGGCCGTGTTAAAACCCAATCACCACTTCTAGCTAGAAAGAAACGTGCTGCTCTCCCTGCGTTCCCTTCTCCCGTTTTAGACTCTGCCGGTGTGTGAGGCTCGCGAAGTCACGTTGTTCACAAAGCTATGCCTAAACAGGCTATGCTTTGATCGTCCCACAAGGCCTGCTTTTCAACAAAACCTTGATCATATGCATCTTAACATGCCACATCATCACTCCATACCATACTACCAATCCTTTGCCGAAATTGAACGGGTGTTAAGCAAGAGAATAAATTCCCCGCCACCAAACATCCATACATTCGACAAAATATTAATAACATGATATTAGATAGAGTATGATGTCAGACACACCATCCATTTAGTAGCTTATGCTCTGGGTCTGAGCGAAAGCCAAACCCGTGAAATCAACACGTACGTTTGGGCAATGACCATGACCTTTGAATTGGGAGCAAGTCAAGTCAAGGCCTCGATCGTTGTCCATTCGAGGGAAGATTTACGGTCTTCATTCACCATCTTTATACTTCAAATAACGTCGTTTGATTATTTAGAATGAGAGAACTCGGTCTTTCCAAATAATCCTTGTATATATATATATATTTTTTAAAATCCTTCTTATACATTAATAATTTTTACTAATGATTCATTCCCATATTAATTATTTAAAATAATTAAATTATAATATAACAACGCCTTAAGTCCATGGGCGACTATGGCGCTGCATTCAAACAATTTTGATTTTCACATTTCTCAGAATCTAACCGTTGGATCTTAACGTAATATATATCGTCGGAAAGATTTTTCCAAGACGGTCCTAACGGTTTCAGTTTCAAGAAAATCCGACGGTCAGAACTTCTTGTATAGTCATTTAAAAGTACGATTTCAAAATGTGAACTACCACGCCCTATTCGTTTAATTTTAATTATATTTATATATATAATCATTGAATCGTAATAACGTCATTGATTAAAACAACGCTCTACACAACTACCGACACTCACCAAATTTTTAATTCATTTGAAAATGAAAATACTATTACCGCGTCCTAACTTCATTCTTCTAGTTACATTGAAAATGTAAATTTTGATACACTCAAATCCTATTTTTAAATTGCATATAAAAAATATAATTTCTAATGACAATGCAAACTCTTCTCTTAATTCACATTGTAAAAAAAACATGATTTTTTATTACAATGCAAACACTACATCTAATTTACATTGTAAAAATATGATTTTTAATTACAATGCAAACACTACATCTAATTTACATTGTAAAAATATGATTTTTAATTACAATGCAAACACTACATCTAATTTACATTGTAATTACGAAGAAAAAAAGGTGATTTTTAAAATACAATATCATTTCACTTCATAATTTACATATAAAAATGTAAATTTTGACACACGATGAAATTCACCTTTTAATTACAAAGAAAAATGTAATTTTTAACATACAATATTAATTCACTTTATAATTTACATATAAAAATGTAAATTTTGACATACGATGAAATTCACCTTTTAATTACAAAGAAAAATGTAATTTTTAACATACACTATTAGTTCACTTTATAATTTACATATAAAAATGTAAATTTTGACATACGATGAAATTCACCTTTTAATTACAAAGAAAAATGTAGTTTTTAACATACAATATTAATTCACTTTATAATTTACATATAAAAATGTAAATTTTGACATACGATGAAATTCACCTTTTAATTACAAAGAAAAATGTAGTTTTTAACATACAATATTAATTCACTTTATAATTTACATATAAAAATGTAAATTTTGACATACGATGAAATTCACCTTTTAATTACAAAGAAAAATGTGATTTTTAACATACAATATTAATTCACTTTATAATTTACATATAAAAAGGTAAACTTTGACATACGATGAAATTCACCTTTTAATTACAAAGAAAAATGTAATTTTTAACATACAATATTAATTCACTTTATAATTTACATATAAAAATGTAAATTTTGGCATAAGATGAAATTCACCTTTTAATTACAAAGAAAAATGTAATTTTTAACATACAATATTAATTCACTTTATAATTTACATATAAAAATGTAAATTTTGACATACGATGAAATTCACCTTTTATTTACATTAAAAATAATGTAAATTTCATACGATGAAATCCTTATTTACTTTACATTAACAAAAAGGTAGACTTTACATATGGTGAAATTCTTATATATTCACATTAATAAAAATGTAATCTTTACATATGGTGAAATTCTATATATTTACATTAATAAAAATATAATCTTTATTTATCGTTCATCTTTACATTAAAATAACATATAAAATGTCATCTTTATTTCATCGTTCTAAGTTTCGTACTTTTTCATGTTTCATACTTCTTTGCATTTACAAGAAGGTGTAAATAAATGTAAATGTCAGTTTCTAATGTCAAGGCTCAATTTCAATGCATTAACATAACGGTTCAACTTCAACATCATAACATGCAACAAAATATAAGGTTCGACTTTGTGTGATAACATTCATGTGATGAATACATATAGATTTACAATTATCTATCATAGCAACATAGCAATATCATCAATCATATCTAAACAAAATAGATCTGAAGATTAACCATGGGATTACTACGTCACAACAAAGTAATTATTTAATTAATTTTGAATGAGGAAATTTCACATCTAACACTTAAAATTTCAGATCTACTATCATAACATCGCAACAATTCAGATCTGCAACTTATATTAACATCCATCATCGATCCATTTATTTTTGATTCTCAACTTCCCATAACGCAAGAATAACAATTAAATTAATTAAATTTATTTAAAAAAATAAATTCTCACCTTGATTAAAGCGAATAGAAAAATCCAAAAATTCAGAAAATGGTCGCACTTGATTTCAGCAACCTCTATTTGTCATCACGGTCTCGCACAATCTGAAATTTTTCAGTTTGGATTTCGTATGTGTTAATTATCAAAATTTGAACAAAAATAACTTTCAACAACTGCAGCTGTAACGCTTAAAAGCGTGGCAAAACTGAGATTGTTCATACCTTATAATTTCAGTTTTGTTCAAAACATCAATTCAGAAAATCGGGAGATTGGATCAATGGTTTGAGGAGAGGTGGAGCGGCTACGAGAGGTGCACGTGCGCTTGGCGTCTGGGGGGGCTGCGGTTGGACCTGGTGGCGGCGGGAGGGCACGAACGGCGGCGGGTTCGGCAAGGTGGTGCGGTGGCTACAGGCTTCGGGGAGGGACAATTTTGGTACGGGGTCGAAGAGGAAGAAGAGGGCTTCAAAAAACTCAACTACGGGGTGGTCTATTTCTCTACGGATTGGGAGAGAAGGAGGAGAGTAGGTTTGAAGAGGGGGCGGCTATGGGTGTCATGCATCGGAGAAGAAGACGATGTATGGAACCGTATTTATACGTGTATTGCCACGAATTTTTTATTTAATTAATTTATTTAATCCCGAAATTAGGGTTTTTTCGTAAGAACTCCAATTCGCGCTCAACGACTGTCGAACAATAGGTTTTGACGTCTTCTGAATGCAATGGCGCTATTGCCGAAGTCCAATTCTGAAGTTACCGTATGTTTTTCTTTTGATCTCAAATTAATTTTTTTTCATTAAATTCGAACGTACTTTCTAATTTTACCGGGGTCACATACAAAGTCAGAAAAATCCAGAAAAATTATTTTTGGCTTTCTTATGACAATACGATCCTAACAAAACTCATCTCGTCGAATTCTAAGACTGTTTGAAAAATGGCTATTTTTCAGTCAATTAATTTTGACCGAATTGACAAAACACAGTTTCTTTTGCCACGCTCACATACTAGCTTCAAAAATCATGAAATTTGAAACCTAGCCATAATTTTACATTCCGGATCCAACAAAAGTGGTTTTGTCGAATTCCGATGTCGTATGCAAAATGTCGATTTTCAAGGGCGATATATTTCTATAGCGACCTTTCTGAAAATTCATTTGGCCATAACTTTTGATTCCCGCTATGAAACTTCGATTTTTCAGATTCGTTAGAAAGATATTCATTAACAGATTTAGATATTTTTTGTTTCATCAAAATCCGGTTTATTCTGCACCCTGGGTAGTTAGTCAAAGTTCAAGTTTGACTTTTCAAACTACCATCCTATTTCTAATTCTTTATGCAATTTATTTGAATATATTTGCATTAACTTTGCTCAAAACAAATTTCCATTCATTTTTATTTGAAATAATTTATTTTAAATATTTAAACACCCCTAAAATCTCCAAAATGAAAATTTTAAATTGGCCCCAAATTCCGGGTTGTTACATAAATTGAATAACGACAAAGCCTTTTAAATTCCATATATATTAACAGTCTTCCTCCACAGAAGCTCACATCGATTATTACCAAATCGAATTCCATTCCATTCCAATTTATTGTATTAAAGTGGAAAACTTTACTTTGGAAATTTTCCTTTAAATCTTAATAAAAAGATTTTTAAATTGCAAATCATACTTAATTGTTAATTGGGTTAAAGAACAAGTGTTATTTAAAACACCATTCACGATAAACCCAAGAATCCAATTCTTTTATTCAATTCCAATTAAATATTAGTTAATTGGAAAACTTCACTAAATCTTAAATTAAAGATTTATTCTTTTCTCAACTAGGTGTAAGAACAGTGTTAATAAAGACATCATTCACAATAAACCCAAAATCCTATTTGATATTAAATACAAGGCTCTGAATAGAAATTATACCGGCTTATATTCAATATCAAATTCTGAAACCAACGGATATCGTATTGGAAATAACGATATAAATATATCTTCCAAATTTCCATAACAATACCCGTATAATTATGGAATCCAATGTAGAAATATTCTGTGAAAACCCGTAACTTCCCCGTAAAGGAAAGCGTCGGATAGTTCGAGAACAAGCCACAACAGAACGCATACAGAAGAACATTTCATTGTATATTACAACAATGCACCAGATTACAAGAATATACAGAGTAAAAATGAATATTACACAGAAATATCAGAGATTTAAATTACATTTAAATACATAGCAGCGGAAAATAATACAATACACAACTAGAAGTAGATATACGGATACAAAGCTTTCCGGATATCGTTCCAGCTGTAAACCAGGATCCTGTGAATATAAATCTGCAAAACCAAAACTACTAGCTGCCCGTGTCAAAAATAGGGGCACCCAGAGTTTAGGTTAAAACAATAAACTCCAGGTCAGTCATGTGACTGGTGTGAGAACTAAAACAGTTTTTAATCTTTATTTTAAAAGTTAGGTAAATCAAGGGACCACGCCGTATAACACGGAACGGGTTTCCTCCCAAGAATACCAGTGCATGAAACAACAGCGCAATGCTAAATAAAGAAAAATGAAGCTGTTATAAGACCCAGGTCCTATCACACAATGCAACGCAAGCCGGGGGATAGGGTTTTCCCTTATAACAGCCAAAGAATGCTTGATACGTTTAAAACAGATTATTTGATACTATTATAAGTGCATAGTGGCAAAACAATTTCAAATCATAAGTATCAATCATAGGCGGAATAAGCGCCCCATCCCACTATGTCGCCATATATAGGTTTACAAATAAAACCGCAAAGTCACGTATTTGGAAATTGGATTTCCTTCTATGAACCGAGGCAAAAGATAGTCCTCAACCGATTCGAGACTGTCTAGCCCGAGCCTCAGGAACAGCCGCAACTGCCCCTTGGAGCGACAGGGCCGGTCCACACGGAGTGGATTATTATGCCTGAACAATACGTCTCCCCACCCTATGGGGTGTAAGTCTGGTCCGTCAGCCGACCAGAATGCATTCGGCCGAAACCGATATAACCGAGGCGCCTCGCAACCGCAACAACCACATAAGTCAAACTCGTCAGGGCGTGTAAAACCACTGACGCCACTTCTAGCTAGAAAGAAACGCAAGTCCTCCCTGAGGTCCGTCTCCCGTTTTTGGTTCATACCGGGTGTGAAACACGCGAGGTAAACGTTACACAAAGCTACGCCACAAAGGCCGTGCTTTGATCATCACCACAAGACTTTGCTTTTCAACAGAAGCCTTGATCATTTGCATCTTAGCATGCCACACAGGCAAACCATCCTATGCAACCGATATCAGTCACACAGAATGAAATCCGATGTCAGACACACAGTCCATTTACAAGTCCGTTCTGGGTCTGAACGAAACCGGAGGCACCTAGTACCCCGCATATCCATCGATCTCCAAGTACGTCTGGACGATCACTAACTGTTTCCATCTTCTTGGGTGTACAGCCCAATCAAGGTCATCAGTTATCACCCAAACGACGTGAAGACTTCCGGTCTTCGACCATCGTCTTCATCTTCGACTTATCGTCGTATCAGTTATTCAGAATGGGATAAACCCGGTCTTCCCGAATAACTCGCGTATATTTTATAAAAGTGTTACACAAACACAACATACGCCTCATTCCAATTCATTAGTCACTAACCGTAAATTAATCAAGAGAATAATTTCCCAAATATTAACCCCGAAGGCCGAAACCAACATCAGATCAATATCCAGAAAACCATTCTGCTTGGCTAACCGACAGTTAGTTTCTAAATTTCACATTCATAGGGAAAGATTCCCATTAATTTTTATCAAAGATAAATTCTTGAATTTATGCTTTAATCTACTTTTGAATATCAATTCAAACTAGTCGGGATTAGCGAACCTTACCGAAGTAATCATTTGTTTTAATTTCCCAATCCCAACCTATTCATCCCATGAAGTAAAACTGGCTTTACTTCATATCTAACACCACGGTGTTATCGGTAAATTCAATTACCATTTCACGTTCAAATCTAATTAAAGATTTAACTATCGCCTGGACCAAAACTGGTGATACTCCATTTCGATTATTTCAATCTAATTAAAGATTCATTAAAACTCCACTTAGTTTTAATCTTTGACTGGGTTAAAGAATCAGTGTCATTTAAAAACACGGTTCACGATAAACCCAAAATCACATTCATTAATTATCGGGTTAAAGAACAAGTGTTATTTAAAACACTGTTCACGATAAACCCAAAAATCAATATCGATTCAATTCCAATTAAATGTTATTTAATTGGTACACTTCATTAAATCTAAATAAAAAGATTTAATCTTTCCTCAACTGGGTTCAAGAACAGTGTTAGTGAAGACACCATTCACGACAAACCCAAATCACATTCATTAATTATCGGGTTAAAGAACAAGTGTTATTTAAAACACTGTTCACGATAAACCCAAAAATCAATATCGATTCAATTCCAATTAAATGTTATTTAATTGGTACACTTCATTAAATCTAAATAAAAAGATTTAATCATTTCTCAACTGGGTTCAAGAACAGTGTTAATGAAGACACCATTCACGACAAACCCAAATCACATTCATTAATTATCGGGTTAAAGAACAAGTGTTATTTAAAACACTGTTCACGATAAACCCAAAAATCAATATCAATTCAATTCCAATTAAATATTATTTAATTGGTACACTTCATTAAATCTAAATAAAAAGATTTAATCTTTTCTCAACTGGGTTCAAGAACGGTGTTAGTGAAGACACCATTCACGACAAACCCAAATCACATTTGATATTCAATACAAGGCTCTGAATAGAAAATATCCCGGCTTATATTCAATATCGAATTCTACGACTAACAAATGTCGTATTGAAAATAACGATATAAATATATATCTTTCAAATTTCCATAACAACATCTGTATAATCACGAATTCCAACATCGAAATATTCCGAAGATAATTTCGATTCAAATCCACTCCAATGCAATCATTGGATATTCTGGTTATTTTTAAAACCCTTTTCTAATTCAGTTTATTTATTTAAAAATAAATAGAATTCTAATTCTAGTTCAAAAACTAGTTCATGTCGATGAAAATCTATTTTTATCTTTTCAAATATGGAGTTTTTCATCCCAAATCTTCACAAATCATTTCTTATGATTTTACACAAATTATTACTATTTTTAATAATTTTATCAAGGCCCGTACAGTCGATTTCCATCAATGGCCATCGAACTGCACTTACAGCGACCTTTTTCAAATTTGATTTGGACATAATTCCAAATCCAACCGTTAGATTTCAAATTTCTAACATTCGCTAGAAAGCTCTTTTCGATACGAACCCAACGGTTCCGGTTTTAGGAGAATCCGACGGTCGGATCTCCCGTAATGTCCGTTTGAAATAAATGGTCGAAATTCACGAACTGCCGCAGCGCGGCGCGTTCTATTCAGGCCATTATATTATATATATAATATATATAATATATATATCGTCGATTTCTATTTAAAACGAATTATATAAATAGTTTTGAATTCGTTTCAAAAATCCATTTCAACTTCCATTTCAATTCAAAGCAAAATTGAATTCTTCTCTATAAATTCGTTTTAAAATTCATTTCTATTCATTTCTATTCAATTCAAATTTCAATTCAATTTGAATTCATTTCAATTCACTTTCAATTCAATTCGAATTCGTTTTCAATTCAATTCATTTCGAAATCGTTTTCAATTCAATTCATTTCGAAATCGTTTTCAATTCAATTCATTTCGAAATCGTTTTCAATTCAATTCATTTCGAAATCGTTTTCAATTCAATTCATTTCGAAATCGTTTTCAATTCAATACATTTCGAAATCGTTTTCAATTCAATTTATTTCGAAATCGTTTTCAATTCAATTCATTTCGAAATCGTTTTCAATTCAATTCATTTCGAAATCGTTTTCAATTCAATTCATTTCGAAATCGTTTTCAATTTATTTCGAAATCGAATAAAATCGATATAAATATCGTTCACGTCGAAATGGCGTCAATCTAATCAACACGGCTTCATATATTCCTTTATTTTCAAATATTCTATTTCAAATATTTCTTTTTCAAAATAGTTGTTATTATCAAAATATTTCGTTCAACACATGACCAATCTCAATGGATGAGTACTGTCAACACATGAACTTTTATTTTATAATATTCTTTATTTTTCAAATTGGAATGAGGCCCAATCAATTACCATATAGAGTTAATTATATGGATTTTCATACAACACATGTATATAATGACATTGAAAATAATCAACCATCAACCAAAGTGCACTACACTGTATAAGCATCAAATATAGATATTCAACGCTTATAACAGCCTGTCAATCAATCGATCGACATATTTAATCAATCAGGATGAGTGAACTTCAAATTTCATCCCAACACCCGTGTGGGGTTTCAAACAATCAACCGCATATTTTATTTGTGCAGTTGGGCGATGTGTGAAATTTATCGACCCAATCAATATCAGTCAAATCAGTGTATATACAAACAAATCGGCCGATTTGTTTATAACTATTCATTTATTCACATTCACGTTAAAAATTATATTTTTAACGATAAAACATTTTATTTCAACCTATGAATTTCTATTCAATTCATTTACACAATAAAATGATATTTTTATTTTCTAACATATTTTAGAAAATTTCGGCGGCATAACGGCACGATACTAGAAACGGGACAAAGCCTTATCCCCGGTCTAGTGAAGGCCCACGCCATTCACACATCAATCATATCAATTTCAATTTCACCAAAACAATCCAATCCAAATCAAATAATCTAACCAACTACACAACCAATCAAACAAGTCCATGGTCTGTGGACGGGTGTCGGGTGCTTCTAATAAGCACCGTCTGCATCCTAGTATATATATATATATAACTAGAAAATAAATTGAAAGGTGAGAAGTTCTCACATATAGCTATCCTAGCTCCACGGCTCTTCATTTGCAGAAGTCTTCGTCGTTTCGCCTTTTTGTCACCTTCGTTGCTGCTTTCACTACATACGTAAAAATCACATTTTTACTTCGCTATTCAATATATAAAAATCGAATTTTTACTTCAAAGTTCAATATATAAAAATCGAATTTTTACTTCAAAGTTCAATATATAAAAATCGAATTTTTACTTCAAAGTTCAATATATAAAAATCGTATTTTCCTATCGAAGTTCAATATATAAAAATTCTATTTTTTCTATCGAAGTTCAATATATAAAAATTCTATTTTTCTATCGAAGTTCAATATATAAAAATTCTATTTTTCTATCGAAGTTCAATACATAAAAGTTCTATTTTTCTATCGAAGTTCAATATATAAAAATTCTATTTTTCTATCGACTTTCGATATATAAAGATATGATTTTTCTTTTTAAAGAAATCAGTTTTCAGTTTTCTTTCTTTTTTTAAAAAAAATTCAGTTTCCAATCTTTTCTAAAAATTTCAGTTTTAAAATCTTTTCTAAAAATTTCAGTTTTAAAATATCCTATTAAATCAGTTTTTATTTTCTCTTTTCAAATCAGCTTTAACTTAAAATAAAATTCAGTTTTAACTTAAAATAAAATTCAGTTTTATCTAAAAATAAAATTCAGTTTTATCTAAAAATAAAATTCAGTAAATACTTACAGTATTTTGAAGGGGGGGGTCGTCTTGCGTCGCCGAACAGCAGGGGGGGTGCCTGGTCGGAGGAGGAAAGGTGGGTGAGGCGGAGGAGGTTGGCTTCGCGACTGGGGGTCTCGCGATAGGGGCTTCGCACGTCGTCTGAAGGAGGAGACGAGGGGAAGGAGGCGGCGCCTGAGGCGCGGCGGCCTCGCTGGCCATGGCGGCGCGATTCGCCCCCAGCCCGTCGCCTTTCTCTCTCTTTCCTTTTTTTTTTTTAATTTGAAATCGATTTGAGAAAAAAAAAGGGGACCAGCGGGTTTTTAAGGGGGAGGGTTATATTTTATATATTTTTTTTTTATTTAATTATTTAATTCAATTTAAAGTTGACTTTCCGTTTTAACTCGAAATCTAGCCCACCGACTGTCGCCCCTAGCTAATTACCCCCATTCCGAACACAATGGGATATGTATCGCAAGTTGATTCGAACGTTACAATCAGTTTTCGTTGAATTAACATTTAAATCACTATATTGAATTTTAAACGTACATTTCAAATTACCAGGGTCACATACTAACTCTAAAAATTCTCGAAAAATATTTTCTAGCTTCGTATTGACGATACGGTCCTAACAAAACTAGTTTCATCGAATTCTGAGACCGTTTGAAAAATGACCAATTTCCAGTCGATTAAATTCAACTGAAATGGTCAAACGCGTTTTCCTTTGCCACGCTCACATATTGATTCGAAAAATTATGAAATTTGAAACCTAGCGATAACTTGACATCCCGGACCCAACAAAACTGGTTTCGTCGAAATCCGAGGTCGTTTGCAAAATGTCCATTTTTAAGGGCCTGAATTCCATAGCGACTATTCAGAATTTTCAACTGGACATATCTTTTGATTCCCGCTAAGAAATTTTGATCATTCGGATTCGTTGGAAAGATATTCACTATTAGATTCCATTATTTTTGGTTTCACTAAAATCCGGATTGTTTTGCACCCGGTACATTCAATTGAAGTTTGAAATCGAATTATCGAACTACCGCGCCATTTTCAATTCCTTTTATAATTATATAAAAATATTTATATTCTAACGACGACGTATATAATATATACGTCGAATTATATTAAAAATAAATTTTCTCGTCGTTTTTATTTAAAATAATCTATTTTAAATATTCAAAATTCGCTAAAATTGCCAAAATAAAAATTTTAAACTGGCCCAGATTTTCCGGGTTGTTACAATCTCCCCCACTTAAAACTTTTCGTCTCCGAAAAGGAACAAAGTCGAAAGTGGTTTGATTATTCTGCTCTACATTCGATCTGGCTTCCATTCTCCAACTCTTTAGTTTCTGAGAATTTTCAAAATTTCAAAAATTTGGCTAACACCCTAAATTTTGGAAAAATTTCGCCATAACCTCCCCTGCACCGGGAGCATCGGGGAATTTCAAATAGCTTCCCCGGTCCTTCAGATCTCAAAAAGAAAAAGAAAAAGCCAAGCGGCTAGCCAATAGGCTCACAAAATCATCATCACCCAAACAAAACAGTAAATTATGTAGTAAACATGTACCTATTTGTCGGGCAAACAAATTTTATTCTTCGGCTCTAGCCTCCTTGCTATGACCTGTTCAATGATACATATGTATATGCAAGCAAATGCAACCAAATTTCAATATAGTTCAATATTTGATTTAATTAGGCTAAATGGCTAAAAATTATCAAACAAATAAACATACAACACAAACATCAATCAATTAGTGAATTTAACGTTTCAAATTCATAATTTTGATATATATAAAGAAAATCATGTTTTGATGCCAAATCACAACAATGTATTCTAACTATATTAGTTTTGGTTCTCACACCAGTCTAATGGAAATATATAGAAAACACACCTTCGAAACACGAACATAAATACTGATGATGCACGTGCTATCATCAGTACCATCTCCGGGCGACTAGAGTGTGATTCTATATCTATCCAATATATTAAAACTTCGAATACACGCGGATCAGACGTATACGCAAAATCTATATATACTGGATTGTCCACATCAATATAAATAATCATATACGAACTATTGATTTAAATTTTCAAAACAAAATTTGTTTTCATTTTTAAAAATATACTCTTCACACTCGTTCTAGGATACTACTGATCCTATCTCTAACGAGTCATTCTCATTGGATATTACTAATCCAATATCTGCTGAATTCTTTCATATGTTTCTAATGTGTCTTGTTCTCTGAGCTTTGTAAACCAAAGCTCTGATACCAACTGTGAAAACCCGTAACTTCCCCGTAAAGGAAAGCGTCGGATAGTTCGAGAACAAGCCACAACAGAACGCATACAGAAGAACATTTCATTGTATATTACAACAATGCACCAGATTACAAGAATATACAGAGTAAAAATGAATATTACACAGAAATATCAGAGATTTAAATTACATTTAAATACATAGCAGCGGAAAATAATACAATACACAACTAGAAGTAGATATACGGATACAAAGCTTTCCGGATATCGTTCCAGCTGTAAACCAGGATCCTGTGAATATAAATCTGCAAAACCAAAACTACTAGCTGCCCGTGTCAAAAATAGGGGCACCCAGAGTTTAGGTTAAAACAATAAACTCCAGGTCAGTCATGTGACTGGTGTGAGAACTAAAACAGTTTTTAATCTTTATTTTAAAAGTTAGGTAAATCAAGGGACCACGCCGTATAACACGGAACGGGTTTCCTCCCAAGAATACCAGTGCATGAAACAACAGCGCAATGCTAAATAAAGAAAAATGAAGCTGTTATAAGACCCAGGTCCTATCACACAATGCAACGCAAGCCGGGGGATAGGGTTTTCCCTTATAACAGCCAAAGAATGCTTGATACGTTTAAAACAGATTATTTGATACTATTATAAGTGCATAGTGGCAAAACAATTTCAAATCATAAGTATCAATCATAGGCGGCATAAGCGCCCCATCCCACTATGTCGCCATATATAGGTTTACAAATAAAACCGCAAAGTCACGTATTTGGAAATTGGATTTCCTTCTATGAACCGAGGCAAAAGATAGTCCTCAACCGATTCGAGACTGTCTAGCCCGAGCCTCAGGAACAGCCGCAACTGCCCCTTGGAGCGACAGGGCCGGTCCACACGGAGTGGATTATTATGCCTGAACAATACGTCTCCCCACCCTATGGGGTGTAAGTCTGGTCCGTCAGCCGACCAGAATGCATTCGGCCGAAACCGATATAACCGAGGCGCCTCGCAACCGCAACAACCACATAAGTCAAACTCGTCAGGGCGTGTAAAACCACTGACGCCACTTCTAGCTAGAAAGAAACGCAAGTCCTCCCTGAGGTCCGTCTCCCGTTTTTGGTTCATACCGGGTGTGAAACACGCGAGGTAAACGTTACACAAAGCTACGCCACAAAGGTCGTGCTTTGATCATCACCACAAGACTTTGCTTTTCAACAGAAGCCTTGATCATTTGCATCTTAGCATGCCACACAGGCAAACCATCCTATGCAACCGATATCAGTCACACAGAATGAAATCCGATGTCAGACACACAGTCCATTTACAAGTCCGTTCTGGGTCTGAACGAAACCGGAGGCACCTAGTACCCCGCATATCCATCGATCTCCAAGTACGTCTGGACGATCACTAACTGTTTCCATCTTCTTGGGTGTACAGCCCAATCAAGATCATCAGTTATCACCCAAACGACGTGAAGACTTCCGGTCTTCGACCATCGTCTTCATCTTCGACTTATCGTCGTATCAGTTATTCAGAATGGGATAAACCCGGTCTTCCCGAATAACTCGCGTATATTTTATAAAAGTGTTACACAAACACAACATACGCCTCATTCCAATTCATTAGTCACTAACCGTAAATTAATCAAGAGAATAATTTCCCAAATATTAACCCCGAAGGCCGAAACCAACATCAGATCAATATCCAGAAAACCATTCTGCTTGGCTAACCGACGGTTAGTTTCTAAATTTCACATTCATAGGGAAAGATTCCCATTAATTTTTATCAAAGATAAATTCTTGAATTTATGCTTTAATCTAATTTTGAATATCAATTCAAACTAGTCGGGATTAGCGAACCTTACCGAAGTAATCATTTGTTTTAATTTCCCAATCCCAACCTATTCATCCCATGAAGTAAAACTGGCTTTACTTCATATCTAACACCACGGTGTTATCGGTAAATTCAATTACCATTTCACGTTCAAATCTAATTAAAGATTTAACTATCGCCTGGAGCAAAACCGGTGATACTCCATTTCGATTATTTCAATCTAATTAAAGATTCATTAAAACTCCACTTAGTTTTAATCTTTGACTGGGTTAAAGAATCAGTGTCATTTAAAAACACGGTTCACGATAAACCCAAAATCACATTCATTAATTATCGGGTTAAAGAACAAGTGTTATTTAAAACACTGTTCACGATAAACCCAAAAATCAATATCGATTCAATTCCAATTAAATGTTATTTAATTGGTACACTTCATTAAATCTAAATAAAAAGATTTAATCTTTCCTCAACTGGGTTCAAGAACAGTGTTAGTGAAGACACCATTCACGACAAACCCAAATCACATTCATTAATTATCGGGTTAAAGAACAAGTGTTATTTAAAACACTGTTCACGATAAACCCAAAAATCAATATCGATTCAATTCCAATTAAATGTTATTTAATTGGTACACTTCATTAAATCTAAATAAAAAGATTTAATCATTTCTCAACTGGGTTCAAGAACAGTGTTAATGAAGACACCATTCACGACAAACCCAAATCACATTCATTAATTATCGGGTTAAAGAACAAGTGTTATTTAAAACACTGTTCACGATAAACCCAAAAATCAATATCAATTCAATTCCAATTAAATATTATTTAATTGGTACACTTCATTAAATCTAAATAAAAAGATTTAATCTTTTCTCAACTGGGTTCAAGAACGGTGTTAGTGAAGACACCATTCACGACAAACCCAAATCACATTTGATATTCAATACAAGGCTCTGAATAGAAAATATCCCGGCTTATATTCAATATCGAATTCTACGACTAACAAATGTCGTATTGGAAATAACGATATAAATATATATCTTTCAAATTTCCATAACAACATCTGTATAATCACGAATTCCAACATCGAAATATTCCGAAGATAATTTCGATTCAAATCCACTCCAATGCAATCATTGGATATTCTGGTTATTTTTAAAACCCTTTTCTAATTCAGTTTATTTATTTAAAAATAAATAGAATTCTAATTCTAGTTCAAAAACTAGTTCATGTCGATGAAAATCTATTTTTATCTTTTCAAATATGGAGTTTTTCATCCCAAATCTTCACAAATCATTTCTTATGATTTTACACAAATTATTACTATTTTTAATAATTTTATCAAGGCCCGTACAGTCGATTTCCATCAATGGCCATCGAACTGCACTTACAGCGACCTTTTTCAAATTTGATTTGGACATAATTCCAAATCCAACCGTTAGATTTCAAATTTCTAACATTCGCTAGAAAGCTCTTTTCGATACGAACCCAACGGTTCCGGTTTTAGGAGAATCCGACGGTCGGATCTCCCGTAATGTCCGTTTGAAATAAATGGTCGAAATTCACGAACTGCCGCAGCGCGGCGCGTTCTATTCAGGCCATTATATTATATATATAATATATATATAATATATATATCGTCGATTTCTATTTAAAACGAATTATATAAATAGTTTTGAATTCGTTTCAAAAATCCATTTCAACTTCCATTTCAATTCAAAGCAAAATTGAATTCTTCTCTATAAATTCGTTTTAAAATTCATTTCTATTCAATTCAAATTTCAATTCAATTTGAATTCATTTCAATTCACTTTCAATTCAATTCGAATTCGTTTTCAATTCAATTCATTTCGAAATCGTTTTCAATTCAATTCATTTCGAAATCGTTTTCAATTCAATTCATTTCGAAATCGTTTTCAATTCAATTCTTTTCGAAATCGTTTTCAATTCAATTCAATTCGAAATCGTTTTCAATTCAATACATTTCGAAATCGTTTTCAATTCAATTTATTTCGAAATCGTTTTCAATTCAATTCATTTCGAAATCGTTTTCAATTCAATTCATTTCGAAATCGTTTTCAATTCAATTCATTTCGAAATCGTTTTCAATTTATTTCGAAATCGAATAAAATCGATATAAATATCGTTCACGTCGAAATGGCGTCAATCTAATCAACACGGCTTCATATATTCCTTTATTTTCAAATATTCTATTTCAAATATTTCTTTTTCAAAATAGTTGTTATTATCAAAATATTTCGTTCAACACATGACCAATCTCAATGGATGAGTACTGTCAACACATGAACTTTTATTTTATAATATTCTTTATTTTTCAAATTGGAATGAGGCCCAATCAATTACCATATAGAGTTAATTATATGGATTTTCATACAACACATGTATATAATGACATTGAAAATAATCAACCATCAACCAAAGTGCACTACACTGTATAAGCATCAAATATAGATATTCAACGCTTATAACAGCCTGTCAATCAATCGATCGACATATTTAATCAATCAGGATGAGTGAACTTCAAATTTCATCCCAACACCCGTGTGGGGTTTCAAACAATCAACCGCATATTTTATTTGTGCAGTTGGGCGATGTGTGAAATTTATCGACCCAATCAATATCAGTCAAATCAGTGTATATACAAACAAATCGGCCGATTTGTTTATAACTATTCATTTATTCACATTCACGTTAAAAATTATATTTTTAACGATAAAACATTTTATTTCAACCTATGAATTTCTATTCAATTCATTTACACAATAAAATGATATTTTTATTTTCTAACATATTTTAGAAAATTTCGGCGGCATAACGGCACGATACTAGAAACGGGACAAGGCCTAGCCTTATCCCCGGTCTAGTGAAGGCCCACGCCATTCACACATCAATCATATCAATTTCAATTTCACCAAAACAATCCAATCCAAATCAAATAATCTAACCAACTACACAACCAAACAAACAAGTCCATGGTCTGTGGACGGGTGTCGGGTGCTTCTAATAAGCACCGTCTGCATCCTAGTATATATATATATATAACTAGAAAATAAATTGAAAGGTGAGAAGTTCTCACATATAGCTATCCTAGCTCCACGGCTCTTCATTTGCAGAAGTCTTCGTCGTTTCGCCTTTTTGTCACCTTCGTTGCTGCTTTCACTACATACGTAAAAATCACATTTTTACTTCGCTATTCAATATATAAAAATCGAATTTTTACTTCAAAGTTCAATATATAAAAATCGAATTTTTACTTCAAAGTTCAATATATAAAAATCGAATTTTTACTTCAAAGTTCAATATATAAAAATCGTATTTTCCTATCGAAGTTCAATATATAAAAATTCTATTTTTTCTATCGAAGTTCAATATATAAAAATTCTATTTTTCTATCGAAGTTCAATATATAAAAATTCTATTTTTCTATCGAAGTTCAATACATAAAAGTTCTATTTTTCTATCGAAGTTCAATATATAAAAATTCTATTTTTCTATCGACTTTCGATATATAAAGATATGATTTTTCTTTTTAAAGAAATCAGTTTTCAGTTTTCTTTCTTTTTTTAAAAAAAATTCAGTTTCCAATCTTTTCTAAAAATTTCAGTTTTAAAATCTTTTCTAAAAATTTCAGTTTTAAAATATCCTATTAAATCAGTTTTTATTTTCTCTTTTCAAATCAGCTTTAACTTAAAATAAAATTCAGTTTTAACTTAAAATAAAATTCAGTTTTATCTAAAAATAAAATTCAGTTTTATCTAAAAATAAAATTCAGTAAATACTTACAGTATTTTGAAGGGGGGGGGGGGGGTCGTCTTGCGTCGCCGAACAGCAGGGGGGGTGCCTGGTCGGAGGAGGAAAGGTGGGTGAGGCGGAGGAGGTTGGCTTCGCGACTGGGGGTCTCGCGATAGGGGCTTCGCACGTCGTCTGAAGGAGGAGACGAGGGGAAGGAGGCGGCGCCTGAGGCGCGGCGGCCTCGCTGGCCGTGGCGGCGCGATTCGCCCCCACCCCGTCGCCTTTCTCTCTCTTTCCTTTCCTTTTTTTTTTTTTAATTTGAAATCGATTTGAGAAAAAAAAAGGGGGCCAGCGGGTTTTTAAGGGGGAGGGTTATATTTTATATTTTTTTTTTATTTAATTATTTAATTCAATTTAAAGTTGACTTTCCGTTTTAACTCGAAATCTAGCCCACCGACTGTCGCCCCTAGCTAATTACCCCCATTCCGAACACAATGGGATATGTATCGCAAGTTGATTCGAACGTTACAATCAGTTTTCGTTGAATTAACATTTAAATCACTATATTGAATTTTAAACGTACATTTCAAATTACCAGGGTCACATACTAACTCTAAAAATTCTCGAAAAATATTTTCTAGCTTCGTATTGACGATACGGTCCTAACAAAACTAGTTTCGTCGAATTCTGAGACCGTTTGAAAAATGACCAATTTCCAGTCGATTAAATTCAACTGAAATGGTCAAACGCGTTTTCCTTTGCCACGCTCACATATTGATTCGAAAAATTATGAAATTTGAAACCTAGCGATAACTTGACATCCCGGACCCAACAAAACTGGTTTCGTCGAAATCCGAGGTCGTTTGCAAAATGTCCATTTTTAAGGGCCTGAATTCCATAGCGACTATTCAGAATTTTCAACTGGACATATCTTTTGATTCCCGCTAAGAAATTTTGATCATTCGGATTCGTTGGAAAGATATTCACTATTAGATTCCATTATTTTTTGTTTCACTAAAATCCGGATTGTTTTGCACCCGGTACATTCAATTGAAGTTTGAAATCGAATTATCGAACTACCGCGCCATTTTCAATTCCTTTTATAATTATATAAAAATATTTATATTCTAACGACGACGTATATAATATATACGTCGAATTATATTAAAAATAAATTTTCTCGTCGTTTTTATTTAAAATAATCTATTTTAAATATTCAAAATTCGCTAAAATTGCCAAAATAAAAATTTTAAACTGGCCCAGATTTTCCGGGTTGTTACATATTCTGATGATTATTTCTACTCAAATCCATTCCAATTTATGTGTTGGAAATTTTTGGTTATATTAAAACCCCTTTCTAAATCCAATTTATTTATTTAAAAATTACTGGAATTCATTTCTACTCAACAACTAGTTCATTTCGATAAAAATATATTTTTTTCTTTTCGAATATGGAATTTTCCATTCCAATTCTTTCCAAACCATTTATTATGATTTTACACAAATTATTGAAATTTTTAATAATTTTATCAAGGCCCATAAAGTCAGTTTCCAATAACGATCACCGAACTGCATCCATAGCGACCTTTTCCAAATTTGATTTGGATGTATCTCCAAATCCAACCGTTAGATTTTAAATCTCTTATATTCGTTAGAAAGCACTTTTCGATACGAACCCAACGGTTTTGGTGTTAGGAGAATCCGACGATCGGATCTCCCGTAATGTCAATTCGAAGTCAATGGTTGAAGTTCGCAAACGGCCGCGGCGCGGCGCATTCTATTCAGGCCATTTAATATATATAATATATGTTATATATATTTCATCGATTTCCTTTTTAAAACCAATTTTATAAATCGTTTTAAATTCGATTTAAAAATGATTCCAACTTCATTTTCAATTTAAAACAAAATTATATTTTCCTTATCATTATAATATATAAATGGTCACATTTTCAAAATATCATATTTTGAAATCATTTCCTTCTCGACGTTCATTATAAAAATGAATAAAATTGATATAAATATTGTTCGCGTTCAAATGGCGCATATCTAATCAACACGGCTTTATATTTTTCAATATTTTCATGTCCATCCCAAATCGGACATCAAAAACATATTTTGATCCATTACTGCATAATATTTTAAAATATCAGTTATTTTAAAATGTTCATTATTCGTCATTTTAAAATATTCTTTAATTTAAAATATTCGTTCTTTCTGAATTGGAATCAGATACAGTCAATTACCATATAATTTTATTTATATGGATTTCATACACACGTACGCAACAATAATCATACATAGTCAACCATCATCCAGAGTGCATTACCCAATTGCATAAGTGTTAAATATAAATAATTAACGTTTACAACAGTCTGTCAACCCGTCGATTGACATACAACTAAACAATTGGGATTAGTGTACGTCAAATATCATTCCAATACCTGTGTGGGGTTTCAACCAACAAATATTGAATATGATTTGTGCATTTGGGCGACGTGTAAAATTATCGCCCCAATCAATATCAGTCAAATGGGTGTACATAAACAAATCGTCTGATTTGTAAATGAATATTTATTTTCAACACATGACCATTTTACATGGTTCATATATTCAATAAAAATTATATTTTTTTATTGTTCAAATATTTTATTCCATACATGAGTATTTTATACAGTTTATATTCATTCAATAAAAATGATATTTTTATAGTTCAATTATTTTATTCATCACATGAATATTTTATACAATTTATATATACAATACAAACGATATTTTTATTATTCAAATATTTTATTCATCACATAAAATCAATAAACACAATACAGTCCATTTTCACAACACAGTACAATCAAACAAGCCGCCCATGGTATGTGGACGACGGTGTCAGGAGCTACTAAGCCCCGTCTGCAACCTAGTATATATTTAACTATAAAATAATTAGTGAGAAGGAGTTCTCACCTTTGGTTTCCACTCCGTCATTGTTTAAAGGACGGGTTTGGATTCCCTTTTGCTTCCAGTCTGTTCCATCGCCATCTGTTTCACTCGGTATATATATTAAAAATCATATTTTAATACAATGCTATATATAATTAGAAACCACATTTTTAAACTATTCTATATATTTATAAAAATATAATGTTATAAAACAAAGTCATTTATAATAAAAATCATATTTTTAAACTCTCATATATATATATATCACTTTTTAAAACAATGCTTTATATGCAAAAATTCATTTTTAATCTATGCTATTTCTATAAAATTTTACATTTTAAACACTCTTGTTTCTATACAAATTTACATTTTTAAACACTATTGTTTCTATAAAAATTTACATTTTTATCAATGCTTTTCTAAATTCAAAATCATATTTTTTATACGATGTTTACATTTAAAACAATGTTATTATATTTAATAAATTAGATTTTTTTTAAACCAATGTTATATATATTTATTTTAAAACAAGGCTATTTATATTTTTTTTAAATTTACATTTTATATAACAGTGGTATTTATATAACAAAATCATATTTTAACAATGTATTTATATGCTAATTACATTATTGGATTAATTAGCGAAGTAATTAACCAACGATTAATCACCTCTTCACTGTTTACACAGCCAACCCATTATCTTCATCTGCTTCCGCCCTAGGGCACGCCACCAACGCTACCAGACCGGACCGGACCGCAAGTGGTGGTGCCCCCTCGACGCACCATGAGGTGCGCTTCCTCCTCCCTGGACCCAGCTGAACTCGAAACCCCTAGGCTCGGCAAATCTTGATCGAACTGGCCCTCTTTAAGGCAATACTTCTCTCGATTTACTCAACCAAATTTAGTCATGTTTATATGGATTCGAAGAGCAGAAGAAGCATTGCAATTTTCGTTTAATATGTTTTTGAAATCAATTGATGGATTGGGAGAGAAATGGGCTTGAATTTTCGAGCAGTTTTCCGCCTTTAAGCAGAGCAGCGGCGGGTTGGGAGAGTTGACTACGGGTATGAAAGAATAGGGTTTGACCAACATATATTATATATCTTTTTTAATCATTTTAATTCCAAAAAGAAATATTTTGCATTCGAACTCCGAACAAAACCCAATGACTGTCGTCCCTAGCGTGATACCCTCATTCCGATCGCAATGGGATATGTTTTGTAACCCAATTCGGCTGTTACGATCAGTTTTTCTTTAAATTAAAATATAATCAATATATATTTAAGTGAAAATTAGGCTTACATCCTTAAAACGAAACTTAATTAACACCACATTCCCCCAAACTTTATATGCAAACCCGGTCCCTAAAATGAAGCTGCCGCCCAAATTTTTTTCTCCTTTCCGCTTCCTGCCATGCCCACTTCACCTTTTCCTCTTTTGAACCAAAAAAAAATGTGCCAGTGATTAAAAAAAATTCAAAAAATTGGAATTATTCTTGGAAGCATTCGCCAAAAAAAAAAATAGTATTCTTCTGTGCAATAATGTTTGAAAAGTAGCATACATACATGCATATATTTATATAGTGCATTTCTATTGAAAATCTGAACCAATATATGCATACATGTATGCAACTATTAGCAAATAACTGCATACATGTATGCATACAAAGTTGAATTGAGATTCACGTGTTATGAAAAGTTGCATACATGAATGCAACTATTATGTATATATGCATGTGTGTGTGCCACAAATCCAAGGGGGTGAAGGCTTCTGAATATGTGCATGAATATATACATGTATTCTGTACAAGAGCATAAATGCGAGAAACAATATCTGAAAACGGCGAATGCTTGAAAAAGCATGTCAAATTTGAATATATGCATAAAAGGATGTATATAATGCTATTTAGTTGCATACATGTATGCATTTATACCAAAGTTTGGCGCAACACTGAAATATAAGCATGAATGTATGCAGCTATTTACGAATAGGTGCATCTTTTGATGCAAAAACCAGCTGTTTCGCTGTTTTTGTGTTATTTTGGGTTTTGATGTGGTTTTTTATTGTTTTTCCACCTGAATTTTTTGGCGTGAACGTGTTATATTTAATAATGAATTTTCGTGATTTTTTTATATTTTTTATATGTTTTTGAAAAATATGGACCTAATTTACAATAAGTTTAGCACCAGATGTGAGCCTATTTTTGAAACCTAATAGGGACCTGTGACAAACAGACCCTATATTTAATTTAAACGTACATATTAATTTACCGGGGCCACATACTGACTCCAAAAATTCCAAAAAAATCATATCTAGCTTTGTATTGACGATACGATCCTAACTAAAGTGTTTTTCATCGAATTTGGAGACCGTTTGAAAAATGGCCATTTTCCAGTCGACTAAATTCAAACTGAATTGACCAAACAAGTTTAAATCCACCACTCTCACATATTGATTCCAAAAATTATGAAAATTGAAATCTAGAAATAATTTGACATTCCGGATCCGACAAAAGTGGTCTCATCGAAAACGGAGGTCGTTTGCAAAATCTCCACTTTTAAGGGCTATATTTTGTATAAAATTCCATAGCGACTATTCTGAATTTTCAACTGGACATAACTTTTTATTCCCGTTATGAAATCTGGATTTTTCATATTCGTTGGAATGATATTTTCAAACAGATTCAAATATTTCTAGTTTTACCAAAATTCGGTTTATTTTGAATCCTGTACATTCATTTGAAATTTGAAATTGAATTTTCAAACTACCGCGCCATTTCAGGCTCGTTATATAATTAAAATAAATATTTATATTCTAACTTTGATTTAAATAAATTTATACATTCTGATTCTATTCGTAATAAATTTCTAGTCATTATTATTTTAAATAAATCATTTGAAATATTCAAGATTCATTAAAATTGCAAAAATAAAAAGTTTAAATTGGTTCTTATTTTCCAGTTGGTTACAATTTTATTTATTAATTCTGTTGCAATCGATCCAAATTATAAACTTCAAAAGGACACTATTTTACTAGCTATATGAAATATGATAGTCAAGTTATTTGCAAATTGGAAGGCCAATTGGGTGTTCAACTGTTTGGAGAGTGTTATATATAAGGTGTGTTCTGGGGCACCTCTTTTTTGTTGCACTCCTTTAGCCACCTACCCAACCGTGAGCTACACTAATCCAAATCCAATAAGATTTTGTATATGCTCAATCCATATATATTTTATCATCGATCCATATATATACCGAGACAGAGGGAAATAAGATCAAGAGCCCTCCAAACAGTGCAGCACTCCTTTAGCCCACCTGATTTCCGCCACACATTCTCATTTCTCTTTCCTTCCGCTAATTCTCTCTCCCTCCAACTAACTTATTTTACAATAAATATGTGGCTCAAATTAAGGTGCTAATGGGAGGGGTGCCCTGGAACGTATCTCATAATATATATATGTATATATATATATATATGTATATATATATATGTATGTATGTATGTATCTATGTATTTATGTTTGTATGTATGTGTGTGTGTTGACGTGGGGAATTGTCGTGGATTCAGCACACACCAACCCTTGATTGTATGTGTTTGAGCAACACAATAATCAAAAGTAATGTAAGTAAATGTAGGGAGAAAATATCTTATTATAGTGGTTCGGCACTAACACATACGTCTACTTCATAATAATCATTCATCGTATATTTGTTGATTATAATGATTATACAAGGTCAGACAATTTCTATGTACAAGGTTGTATAATAGAAAATAAATAGTTTGCTAATTCTAAACTTTGTTTGAAAGATTCATTCTTCTTTATTGCGTGGAAAGCATGTTGACCTGGTCAACGATGTCCGTGAAACTCAAACTTTTCCAAGAATGTCCAAATTTTTCCAAAAGTAGTGAAAAAGTCCTTGTGAATGTCCAAAAGTTGATGGAAAACGTGTATGCGATGTTTTAATGGTCCATGATATGTTCAATAGCCATGGGGAAGAAGATGGAAACCATTAAAGGTGCTTGAGAGCTTTAAGAGTGAGAAAAATCCAACCCTTCTGAATGCCAAACTTATGGGTATTTATTGGGGTGGGTTGGTAGTGGAATAAGTGAGATTTGGGGACCACATTCCAAAAATTTGTGTCTCTGGAAGAGTCATATCCCAAAATTCGTTTCCCTTTGATAAGGGATACGAAATTTCATGTCCCCTTGAAGGATATAAAAAAGGGAGAGGCTTGTGCTTGCTGAATCTTGGAATTGTCGTACTGAGTTGATCAGATGATTTTCAATGACTGGTGCACGTTCGTGAAAATGGGCGTAATATTCTTACCGTAAGGCCATTTAGGCCAATCGAAACTTGTTCCTGAAACTCAAACGGCTACAAGAGATATGGTGCAAAGCACTGTAGTCCATGTTCTCGGGCCCAAAAGAGGTCATCTAAAGAGGTGTCGGGCTATTTTTATGTTTAAATCGCAACTTTGGCAAAATCGCTTTGTGTTTACTAACGAGGTAATTGACGTGTGACAGCTTTGACCAAAAAGTGTGTCAACATTTCCCCCCTAAAACTATCTTGATTGACAGGAGGAAGATGTGTTTTGCTAGAAAACTAGGGATCCAGAAATCCATTAAACCAAAGCTAGGAGAAGTCCAAAGTGAACTTTTAAAACCAGAAAACCAAAGAACCATGATTGCACCGGATCGTATTAACTAGAAATCCAAAGCCAATAAACCGAAGAACCAAAAAATGTGAAATTTGGTGAAAGCCGATGATCACCCTTGATCGTCATGAGCGATAACCGGAATAACTAGGGTACCAGAACAACCAGAATAGCCATAGTACCCGAAGGACTGCAGGAGCCGGATAGCCTGAATAACAAGGAAGTCCATATCCAGAAAACCGTGAAAACCCGAGATCTGAAAATTCAGAATAACCAATAAAAATATAGCCAGATAACCAGATGAACCACCTTACTAGGATTGTCCAATAGCCAAACGAGAAGGATGCACCGACTAGACGTTTGAGACCTGAAGCTTGCCACAAGTCGAGGCAATCTTGTCGAAGTTGGACAAGAGGCCAAGATAGCCACGAGTGAATAACCTTGTGGTGTCACTTACAAGCCACCCGATGTAATCCAAGATCGTCTTGATAGAACGAGCTTATAGCAAATAAGCAAGATCCGCCAACAAGACACTCAAGATCTTATACCCGCCACAAATCAAGGCAATCTTGTCGAAGTAGGACAAGAGGCCAAGACAGCCAGACACTTATTTACAGTTACAATCCTGTTGTCAACTTCATACTTAACAAGCAAGCATCCTTACTTTGGGAAGTAATTTACTAAAGTTATAAAGTTAGGGGTTATTTAGTAAAGCCAAAAGAAAACTCAATTGTTCGTCATCCATAAAGAGCATGCCTAGGGAGCTAGCATGCCCCGTGCATGGGTAGGCAGACTTGGTTGTTTTTTGATTTCAAATTCATTTGTGAGAGAAAATGAATGGTTTATGTAACAACCCGCATTTTACGTGTCGGAAGATCATAAAATATTTTTATTTCATTCTCTGAGGGTTGGATCATCATCATCTTTTGATATGTTGCTTATAGGCATGTGAGACATGTCCATAATTTTTACCAATTTTGTTTATGACCATTTTGCCCCTGTCCGTCTTGTATAGGGCATAACTTTTGACTCAGGTCGAATCAGAGGGTGAGACATGTGCCATTGGAAAGGAATTGCTGGTTTCCTTTCCGTAGAGTGGTTACATTAAAAATTTGGCTCAGTGGTTTGGGAATAATCATTGTTTTAAGGTTTTCTACTTAGCTGTTTAGGTTTGGAGAGCCATAACGGGCTGATCTGGGAAGGCCCGTTGGTGGGCTAGTGGAAGGTTATAAATAAGGGGTAAGGGATAGGAGAAATGGTTTTAGTCTTTCATTCTCTCATTTTGTTGCCTTGTGCTCCTCCTTTCTCTACACCTTTCCACCATTAAAAATCATAATCCAAGGAGGGAAATTGAAGATCTATACCACTGGAGGCTAGATCTACATCAATTGAGGCAAGGATTCATCGGATCAAGGTGTTTGGTGTGAGGTGCTTACTGTCCGGATTCTTATTTCTATCATTTTAGCTTGTTTTGGAGAATCGATGAGTGATTTTCATCTCTCACATGAATTCAGTGATGTATATGAGTGCATGTTTCTAATCAAATTCAAGTGTTTTACTATAGATCTATGCCATATTAAGTTCATTTTCATAGTGATCACCCTATAATCGAATCTAGCAAGTTTAAATAGGTAATTTCTATAACATTTCATATGAATGTGCAAGTTAGATCCATGGTTTTGCTCATACGTACATTTATGGTGATTTTGGTGAATTTTACATGTTTGTTGATGGAATTGTCATATTGGTGTTATTGTTGATTTCATATAATGCTTGTGATCATATTGGGTGTATCGGATGAGCTGGTTTCATCGAAGAAATCGTTTTAGCAAAGTTTTGGTCGAAATTGAAGTTGCATTGGAGAATGTAGGTTTTGGGTTGAACATGGAGGATCAGACATGGAGGATAAAACATGGAGGGTCGGTCGAACCATTGGGATGTTTTCTTAGAGGAAATGAAATGGTTGGGTCATTCGAGCATGTTGGGTCGAACAGGTTGGATCGAGAAAGTTGGGTCAAGCAGCATACGGGTTATGCAGTGGTTCTGGTCGCACCCTAATGTGGTCGGGTCGGTCATGTTTTGGGTCGAACAAACATGGATCGGGTCGGTCATGTCTTGGTGAGGTGTTTGTATCGGTCGCGAAGGAGGGGTTGAGCAGAGTGGTCTAATCGGTCATGTTGCATCGAACAGAGTGGTCTAGTCGGTCATGTTGGGTCGAGCAGAGCTTAGGTCGGTCGCACATGTTGGGGTCGGTCGTACCAAGGGAGGGTCAGTAGCACAGGGTCATTTTCTGAAAAAGTACCTTTTTCGAGTACGTCACGGGTTGGAAGAAAAGAACTCGAAAAAAAATTCATGAGCAACCCCCCGGAACCTACTCAAGTTGCAACGCAGTGGTGTAATTTGGTTCGGTGATGATGTGACTTCGAAGTAAATTCAAGTTGGAAGGTTCGAAGTGTTGAAAGGTGTTCGTTGATCGTTGTACAACAACGAATGAGGTTACAACTCAAAGGTCATGAGTTGGTGGATAATGGTTGCTCGAGAAGGTTGCTTGTGCTATGTAAAGTCATCAAGTTGGTTGACTGGAGATGAGAAGGCTGAGAGATTATCGTTGTCATAAGCTCTAGCAGGCTCAAAGCAGGGGTACAATAATGGCCCCTAAAAGACCGATTGTAGGTCGAGTACCTGGGTATCATTGAAAGGCCTTGTTTTCAAGGTTGGACATATATACGTATTATTGAATGGCGTATGGAGTTTGTGCTAGAACTGGGATTCCCATTAGCCCCTGACATGAGGCAAGGTTAGCCGTCATATGATTAACGATGGTTTTAAACCAGGATTGGCGATGATAGCTAGAGTCAGTCATGGGTGATTTGTTGTTCTGTCTGTACCATCTCATGTAGGTTGTCCAATGTCGAAGTAGACGTTCCTTGGGTGCTTGTCTGATATTGGTTTAGGCATCTTGGTCTTATGCTTGAGGGATGTTGAATTCGATTAGGATGGTTTACATGAGATACATATAATTTGGATGTTATGAGTGCTTTGCCAAGATTGAATGAGTATTCTGATTTCCATGGATGAATGATTGAATTGTTTATCGTAAAGGCTATCACTGTCCGATGTGGGGAAGATAGGGTTGAGTTCTTCTCTGGTGTTGTGGGTAGATTAGTATGTTTATCTGTCCATTCTCATATACTTTATTGTTGAAGTTTGTTAGCTTTTTTATCACTCACTAGGACTATTGTCTGACTCAAGGTTTTATGTCTCCTCTTATTACCTTGGGTTGTTCATCCGGTTGTGGACGGGCAGACTAAGTAGCAGGTTACAGGTAATTAGTGTGGACGATGTTGCTGTGGGAGGCGAGCAAGAGGCTGGCGTACTAGTTTTATTACTATCTAATGTTTTTGTTTCCACTCTTTGAGTGCTCTATGAGGGTTGTAGTGAGGCCTTATTTACATACTTTGGTATCAGTTGGATAATCTTTCAGGGTGTTGAGAAAGTTTCAAAAGTTTGTTATATGATGCTTCACCACTATTACCTATTGTATATGTTCTATTATATTTTATCCTTGCGCTGTGAATTTTACGACAGGTTCCGATGTTGTTTACCTACTCTGATGATCATCCATAGCTGCCTGGCACACCTTTCAGCGCATTATTCCTCTTGTTTAGTGCAGGGGTTATAGGTTGTCGTCACAGATTTGTCATCTACAAAGTGTTAAGGATGCGAAATGCGAATCTTAAGGCAAGATTAACACTAGAGGGGGGTGAATAGTGTTTATAAGGAATTTATAGAAATCTTAAACTAACTTGAATTGCTACATGAATCACACAAATATTATCACACAAGAAATGATCACAAACATAGAAATGAGTAAATATGAAATGCAAAAAAGGAAAGAACATGCCGAATTTATACTGGTTTGGATTACACCTACGTCCAGGTCCACTCAACGCTTGAATGCGCAGATTTTTATATTTATCAATATCCAAATACAACACCCTTGATTTCATAGTTACAAGGCTAGCACTGATTCCACCACCCTTGATTTCACAACTACAAGGTTAACCCCGCTCCCTTTCCTTGATTTCAGGGCTATAAGGAACACACCATTTCCCAAACAATTTCAACATCCCTAGAATTCTTCAGTAGCACTTCAAACAAATAGTAATTAATAGAGATTGAGAAGAGAAAGACATAATCTTTTTTGAAATCGGTAGAGAATAAGTGTAGAAATCAAAAAATTTATGTATTTTAATGGTGTAAAGTAAAAAGGTGAATAAGGAGAAGAAATAATGATTAAAAATTTGAGATCAACCCCTTTTTATAGTGTCCCAAAGGTCGCAACATTTATGAAACGTTTCAAATAGTGAAAAGACACTTCCTTTAAGAACTGAATTTATGACAACTATATGTCGACATGCTCATTTCGGTATGTCGACATATGCATTGTATTTTTATTTTTAAAATTAAATTTCCAGTATTAAATCAAATATATATTTTCTGGAAACTCTTGAATCAAAACTAGTGTTTCAAAACGAATTTTCTAAAGTAAAAAACATAGTAATATATAATATAAACTTATTTATAAAGTTATATGATTTAAAACTATAAAATTATATATATATATATGTGTGTGTGTGTATATATTATAAACATATTATTATAAAACTTTGAAATTATAAATATATATACTTGAAATCATAATATTTTGAAATCATTTATTAAAGTAGTTTGAAATAACTTGAAATTGGAATTTGAATTTAAAATTTGAAAACAGAATTTGAAAATTTGGAAAAACAGAATTTGTAAATGAAGTGCTATTTAGAGTCTTACATATAAGCTTGACTCAGTTACTATATTTCTTGATCTCTTTGAAATCTTGATACTCATGAGTCTTGAATCTCTTCTAAATTCGGAATCTCTTCGAACTCTAGAACTGTACAGTCTTCAGTATTTAAATCATGTATACAAATCCTGCATATATATATATATATATATTCTAGATAAATATGTTAGTATATATTACATAATCAATTAATAATGATAATTGAGATAAGGTTGTTGTCATCAAAACTTCATTCTCCAATAATCTCCCCTTTTTTGATGATGACAACCTTGATTTATAAAATATTCATACTGTTAATACTTGTTGATCTTATTCTTTGAATACTCCCCATTTCACCATGAATCCTACATATTCCCCCTTAAACTAAGCCTCATTAATCCCTAATTTATAACTTCTCCCCCTTTGTCATCAACAAAAAGACTTCCTAATTATATACCCTTAAATTTATATAAATGACCTTAAATTTACTAAGATATTTATGAGTCCTCCCAAGTCTATACCTATACTTATACACACATATATGTGTGTGTGTATATATGTACATATGTATTTGTGTATCTAACTTAAGATAACAATACTAAGCTAAACTATACTCCCCCTAAATCTGTGCTACGACTTATTATATTTATATATATATATAATCCCCCCCACTTAAATCTATAACTCTCCCTAAATTTAAACCTAAAACTTTGTAATTCCCTATAAACTTATGGATATACTATTGTAGTTTTTCTAAGTAAACTAAACAGGAGTACAATCAAACAATTTATATACTAAACAAGCAATCCAAATATTTTTAACAAGCAATCCAAACAATCTAAGCCAATCAACAAAAGCAAAAATATATGTTAATTCAAAAACACTTCTTGAAACTTCAACTAATCCTAAAAACTATAAAGCTCCACCTTAATCTAATACTAGAAAAGCTATATGCAATAAAATGTGAAAAAGATAGTTATTTTATACCTACATAAGTATAAGTATATTTCAATCGTATCAACACACATATAGCAAATCCAACTAGGTCAAACAAATCAATCATGCCAAACAAGTCAAACAAATTAATCAATCCAAACAAGCCAATCAAGTCAAGGAAATTTCGTTATGTATTTAATTAATAATCCTATATATTTCTAAGACAATAATTCCTCGTAATGTATAATTATTATGTGTGGAGTTAAAAGTTAACATGTAATGTAGTGTATGCAATATGTTGGTTATAATGTAGTATGAAATGTATGTCTTATGCAAAGCAATATAAGATGATATATTAAATGAAATGCAACTTATGATGTGAATGATTTTAATTTGAGATGCGATGTAATTTATAATAATGATGTATTATATGAAATAAGACGTGTAATGATAATATACAGAATAATTTGGTGATGATATCTATTTCGGTAAAAATATTCAAAGTACCACCTAACTATTATGTATGCACATATACATTATAAATTATTTTAATCAAACCATGATAATATACATTAATTTCTAAACTTAGATTAATGATAATAATGAAACAGATTTGAAAAAATAGAAAAAGATATGAGTTTAATGGTAATATATTCATGATAGGTAGTAAAATATTCAAAATAATTCTATGAGCAATATGGAGTAAATAAATCTTAGTAGGACGCTTCTTAAAAAAATTTGAAGATTCTTTTAAAGAGAATATAAAATTGTATCATATGAAGTTAACTATTCTGATATAAACATATATTCATAATTATATAAATAAAAACTAGTTAAAAGAACTTAAATTTTAATTTATTATAAGACATATATTAATCTTTTGATACAACTCAGTTTTTAAATTCAAACTTTTAGAAATCAAAACATATTAATTTTCTTAAGAACCATTTATAAGTTAAAACTTTAAAAGAAACTTGTAACAAAATTATTTTTGATGAAATCTGGTAATATAACTATAAAACCATAACTTCTTATATTTTAATTACGAATTTAAGATATAAAAATTATACATTTATTATACCAAAATATTAAGTTAAATATACAAGTTTAATAAATCTTAATAGAATAAGAAATCAAAACTAGTATTTAAGTTATAAATAATATTTGTGATAATGTTACCCAAAATTGTTATGACATTATATAAAAAATATATAAGTTAAACATGTATGCTTAAACTTCATACAAAAGATATATATTTATATTTTATAACAATATCAAGTGTTTGAAAATTAATGTTTCTATGCACTATATAGTTTTATTTATTTATATACTCTTAATATATATTTTTGAAACAAAATATATGAAACAATCGTAGATGAAAAAAAATTGATAACTAGAGTTTGAACTGACATATTCATATTGAAAAGATGTCCTTTCAAACCAAATGAAATTTTAAAATAAGAAGAGATTTTAATTAAATTGGTATTTTGATATGTATACTATGGGGTATTGACATATGAACCAAAATATCTAGAATTATGAAAGAGATAAATTTTTATACCTAACTATGTGCATAGATGTATATTCTAAATTCAATGATAATTATGAAATAATAGTAAAGCGTACCTATTTTCGCAATCCTTTTTTAGTTGTTCTTTCATTGTCATGAGTCACACATATACATCTTCCGGAATTTGATGATGAGATCTGCTCCATTGCGACGGGCTCGTTTTTCAGATTATCATGGTATATTCATTTGCCGAATTTGAAGACTGTATGAGAAAGATATTGATGATTTAGTTAGTTTAACCATCTTGGCGGCAAAAATTTGAACTTGAATGAATGGACACTTCACTACTATAAATAGACCCAGAAGTCATGTATTTCATAACCATTTCTGATACAACCAAACCCTACTCCACGGTGGCAAGTTCGATCTTTGGAAAATAATACATTAATCACATCAGCAGATTACAGAATATAACATAATACACAAAACTGGAGAATAATTTACATCATGTCATAATAGCGGAATCATAATCATCATCATAGTTACACAAATATAGGATCCAACTTAGTACATAACAAGTTTCATCAAGTAGAAAATAAGTCTACAACAGAATCAAATATAAACATGAATAAGATAGTGCTTAAGAGTTCAGAAGAAATAATAAAAGATAAGTCTTCGTCTTCAGCCAAAAGAGAACCTAATGCTACGGTGCGAATCCAAAAGAAAGCCAATCACCTATTCACTAGGCTGCCCATGTAAAAATATGGGCACCCGAGTTTGCAAGGGAAAAACAAACTACGAGTCAGTCATGGGACTGGTATGAGAAATTCTACAGTTACCCAACTTAATTAAAAACACGGCAAATCACAAGACCAAGCCATATGTCACGGAACAGGTTTGCTCCATTGGATTGTCGGTGCATAAAATATAGTAAATTAAATAAACAACGCAATTCTTTTTAGAAAAATGAAGCCATTATAAGACTCAGGTCCCATCACACAATGCGGACACAAACTAAAGCATAGAGTTTTACTCTATAATGGCCAAATATGCTTGATACGCATAAAACAAAAATCATTTGATATTATAATTGTTGTCTAGATGTTCCAAAAACAATTTGAACATAAATGTATCAATTTTAGACGGCATAGTACCCCATCCTACTATGTCGCCATATAGGTCTTCAATTAAAACCGCACAATGTCGTATTGCAAATTGGATTTCGGTCATGACTCAAGGCAAGGGATGTCTCCTTACCGGTTTTGAGACACTCAGGCTAATGCCTCAGATCATACATATGGGCAACCCTTGGATCTTCAGGGCCGTTCCACACCTAACGTTTGTGGATTAGTTATTCCTGAACAATATGTTTCTCGGTCCTATCGGACCTATCACTCGAGCCTTTTAGTCGGCTCTATTTCCGAGGCGCCTCGCAATCCATCATCCACTAAGTAAAAATTTCTGGGCTCCATATCATGACATCACTTCTAGCTAGAAAGGAACGCATGCACTCCCTACAGTCACTATCCCATTTTAGACTCATACCGGGGTGTAAGGCTCGCGAATTAACGTTATATACAAAGCTATACTACTTAAAGCTGTGCTTTGATCATCATCCACAAGACTCTGCTTTTCAACAAAAGCCTTAATCATTTGCAGCTTAGCGTGCCATACTGTCAATCCATACTATGTCATTTATTTCCACCAATATATAACATCTAAGCTCGTACGTCTCAGAGAAGGCTGTTAAGAAAGAGAATAAATTCTCCGCCACCAAACATATATATATTTCCTAGAGATGGACAACATAACACACACTACAATGTCAAAAATACAATCCATTCATATGTACGTTCTGCGTTTGAACGAAACCGGAGGCACCTTATTCCTCATTTCATATGTCCAATACCGAAGAGAGGTCCTCGCATATCCGGACAATCAACAAGTACGTCCATACAACTACCACTGTAACCCCTTCCTTTGGAGCTACCCATGACCAAGGCATCAGTAGTAATCCATTCGATGTGAAGATTGTCGGTCTTGCACTATCCTCATTATCTTTGATTATTAATCTTTGTTTAATTATTTGAAATGAGAGTTAACTCGGTCTTTCCAAACAATTCTCGCATAAATTTCAAATCAAATTCTTTCCCTTGGTTAAATCATTGGCCTTCACCGTTTTTTACTGTATGTTAAAAAAAAAATTAACCGAGAATTTAATTCGGTCATCGAATTAGATACTCGAGTCTTATCATATCCAATATTCATTTTATACATTTTCATGCCAAATTGTAATTAACCATTTTTATTTTTCAAACGAAGCAAAATTGGTTTGCACACATTTAAATCGCTTAAAATAATTTGAAATGATTTCAAATAAAACAGATTGCTGAAATCTGCGAATTAGAGAAACTGATAAGTCACAAACGAAGTCGAAATGGACCAAAACTCGGCCGGGAAAGAGCCTGAATGGACCAAAACTATTGGTCGTGGTCTCCACTGGTCAACAACATAAATATGTCAACATACGCCTTACACCCCCTAGACAGACATCTGTTGTCAGAAAAAAATTCCCGAGAGTTTGGATAGACGTCTGACCATTTTTGGTTAGACGTCTGAGCAAAAGCAATTATTATTATTTTCTAAAACATGGCAGAGGTCTGTCCCCCTCCCGAACAAACGTCTGAGCTGTAGCACGGGCAAATGTTTGCCTAGGAAATGATGTGCAAATGGTTCTCGGACGAGCTCGAATCAACGGTGATCGCTTATAACGTTTTCAAAATGAAAATGAAGCCTCCTTAGCTCACCGAAACCACTCATGCACATATGCACACATGCACAAACACATATACATGATCTTGCTATGATTTCGATTATATATTCCAAAATGAACCAATTCTCTAAACACTATCTATCAAATGTGATCAAAGCTAGAACGAGATAGTTTGGCAATGCAAAAGGGAAGCAACAAGAGCATGGGTGCACAAAACTAACTTCACCTATAGCATATACAACCCGAATATAGATTATACCAAGATTTTCAATATTAGAAAAACAAGGAAATCGTCAACCCAAACCCCACACCTATTCGGTGACTAAGTTGGGGACAATATCTTACGTGAACGGAGGCACGGGCTATTACAGTGGTATCCGAGCAAATACCTAGCCAGAATTGTTGCTCCTGTGTGGACCACAGTGCCTGGGTGAGGTGTTTGTGAGCCAACGGGGATGTTAGGCTCCGTAGGAGAGGAGAATGTAACACCCCTAAGTCCCACATCGTGGAAGCCTGTGTGAAGTGGATACTTATATAGTAGAGCCCATCTCTTACTAATGCCGAGGCCTTTTGAGGAACAAAGCCCCACACCTATACGGTGGCTAACTTGGGGACATTATCTTGCGTGAACGGAGGTGCGGGCTGATACAAGCTATATGATAATTTTATTTGGATATTTACAATAATAGTAATTTATTATTAATTAATTGGATTTGATTTGGAGTTTAATTAATATATTTATCTATATTTTATTTTAAGCCTTTAAAATAGCCAATTTGCATACAGCCTCGGTTGTCGATGATATTAGTTTCATTGGAACCGTAATGTTAAATTATTGTACAAAACCAAATTTCGTGGTATTCCGATGTCGTATGTGACAATGGTAACCAAAAACGCCTCGGTTTTTATTTAATCATTTTGTCGATCTAAATCGGAAAAAGTGGGTCATTAAAGAACATTTGCACTAGTTCCAATAATGTCTGCCTGACCGGTCGGCCTCGAAGCACTTCTTATCATGTCCTCAATCCGGGCAAGAAATGCATTGAAAGCATCTTCCTATCGCTCGAGTCGAGCATTAAAATCCATAACTAAATTCTTAATCTTTCCATTGACATCTCCTATGTTCGAGGAAGCTCCAATCGAAGAAAGTTCTTGACTTCCTCCTCCTTATGTACCTTAAGCTTCAGCGATAGCATCGAGCTTCTTGCGCTTAACCAAGATGAAAAGCGAGTAACTGAGTCGATATCGAAAACTGAAAAGATGAAATCCTAAAAAAATCTGAGGATCCAATCCGAAGCAGAAGTCAAAGTTGTGCGTACCCCTACCTGGTGCGCCAAACTGTTGACGTGGGGAATTTCGTGGATTCAGCACACGCGAACCCTTGATTGTACGTGTATGAGCAACACAATAGTCCAAAGTGATGTAAGTAAATGTAGAGAGAACACAAATTTTTATAGTGGTGCGGTACTAACATCTATGTCCAATTCATAATAATCATTCATTGTATACTTTTCAATTACAATGAATGTATAAGTTCAGACAATTTTTGTGTACAAGGTTGTATAATAGATAACAAATAGTTTGTTAATTCTAAAAATTGTCTGAAAGAGTCCTTCTTCTTTGTTGCGTGGAAAGAGTTTTGACTTGGTCAATGATGTCCAAGAAACTAAAAAATATCCAAGAATGTCCAAAATAGTCCAAAAAGAGTGAAAAGTCCTTGCGAATGTCCAAAAGTTGATGGAAAACGTGTATGCAAAGTTGTAGTTGTCCATGCTATGTCTAATAGCCATGGGGAAGAAGATAGAATCCATTAAAGGTGCTTGAGAGCTTCAAGAGTAAGAAAAATCCAACCTTTTTGAATGTCAAACCTGGGAGTATTTATAGGAGTGGGTTTGCAGTGGAGTAGGTGAGATTTGAGGGCCACATTCCAAAAATTCGTATCCTTGGAAGAGCCATACCCCGAAATTCGTATCCCTTTAATGAGGGAAACTAAATTTTGTACCCCAGTGGGGGACACGATATTTCGTATCCTTCTAGGGGATACGAAAAGGGAGGAGGCTGGTGCTACCGAATCCTAGGCTATCCCACTGAGTTGGTCCGATGATTTCTAGTGATCGGTGCGCGTTCATGAAAACAGGCGTAAGTTTCAAACCGTAAGGCCGTTTGGACTAAACGAAACTTGTGCTTGAAGCTAACTAAGAAGGCTACAAGATATACTGTGCAAAGCACCGCAGCCCATATTTTCGGGCCCAAAAGAGTTCATCAAAAGGGGTTTCAAACCATTTTTATGTTTACATCGCGACTTTGACCAAATCGCTTTGTATTTGCTGATGAGGTTATTGACGTGTGACAGCTTCGACCAAAAAGCATGCCAACATATTCCCCCCAAAACATGTCTTGTTCGATAGGAGGAAGATATGTTTCGCGAGAAGACCAGGGATCCATAAATCCATTAAAACAAAGCATAGAGAAGTCCGAAGTAAACTTTTATAACCAGAAAACCAAAGGGCTATGATTGCGCCGGATCGTATTAACCGAAAATCCAAAGCCAATAAACCGAAGAACCTGAAAGTCTAAAATCCGATGAAAGCCAACGGTCACCCTTGATCATTTTGCATGATAACCGGAATAACCAGAGTACCAGAACAACCAGAATAGCCAGATTACCTGAAGGACTGCAGGAGCCCAATATCCTAAATAACCAGGAAGTCCGAAGCTCGAAAATCGTGAAAACCCGAGATCTGTCAATCCTGAATAACCAATAACCAGATAGTCATATAACCAGATGAACCACCTTGTTAGGATGGTCCAATAGCCAAACAAGCAGGATGCACTGACTAGACATCTGAGACCCAGTGCTCGCCCCAAGTCGAGGCAGCCTTGTCGAAGTAGGACAAGAGGCTAAGGTAGCCACGAGTAAATAATCTTTTCGTGTTACTGATAAGTCCACTCGATGTAATCCAAGAGCGTCTTGACAGAACGACCTTATAGACAAACGAGCAGGATCCGCCGACCAGACGCTCAAGATCCTATACTTGCCACAAATCAAGGCAATCTTGTTAAAGCAGGATAAGAAACCAAGACAGCCAGACACTTATTAACATTTGCAATCCTGTTGTCGACTTCATACTTCACAAGCAAGCGTCCTTACTTTGCGAAGCAATTTTATTAAAGTTATAAAAGTTAGGGGTTATTTAGTAAAGTCAAAAGAAAACTGAAACACCCCACCTCCGTTAAGGTCACTCACAAAGGGAATGCCTTGACTTTGGGGGAGGTTTATAAGTAAAAGTCACAGATAAACACAAGACAGATATAAATACACATATTTTAAACAGCGGAAAACAAACAGGCTTTTATTTCATCAATACGTGTTCATACAAAGCATTTCCATAATTGTCTCAAAATACTTCCAACTTTACAACCTCATTACTGTCTTGATTATTAAAGAAGCATAAAACATAAATAAAGTAACAAAAATCCCCATAGTGATATCCAAAGCCATAATCCGAGCAAAAGAGATCCAAACCATACATCTACGGTCTTGAAGCTTGCGAAGAGTCTGACTAAGCTGGGTTGTTTCCTCCCTGTGGACCTGGGGGGAAACGGAAGAAAAGAAGACGGAAAGAAAATAGAGTCAGACATAAAGCCTGAGTAAATCTAGGGACTCTTCGGTATGTGAATAATAAAAAGGGCATGATAGATATAAACTGAAAAACAGGAAAGTATCACAAGCTAAGGAAGTGTCGTTTAGAACCGAATGTACAATCGCACCCACACTATATCTCTGCACCTACTTGAGCTTATTCTAACTGGCACCCCATGCTGAGGGTGAAGTGATCCCCATTTTCTAAAGATCGACTCCTACTCGCACAATAATCTGTGTCTTACGGCCCCCAAAGATTGTAGATACCTATGCTGGCCCCACCATGGGGTGTATCAAGACCCATGGTGGCGACCCGACACAAACCTTAAAATGCATAGGTTATACTACTGGTGCCCCCAGTGCCCTATTTGTCTACTCCGAAGTGTGTACATGCCCGCACTCTATTAGAACCCACACTGTTGCACCCACCGCCGTCGCTTTGACCGCTTACAATCAGCCCAGTAATCGTGCCCCACCATACCAAGTTCCAGGGTACCATGATACCTAATTGGGTTACTGCTGAAATGGGTCCCCGTTACTAGGGTTTTCTAGTCAAACATGTTAAGTGGTTAAGTGTATGTATTTACCTAACACCACCCATCAATTTCATTAACATGTTGAATTGGTTAAGTGTTTTAGTTAACTTAACCCTACCATCCTGACTTGTCTGTCCTTAGCCTTTTTAAAGCACCGACCACTCATATTAGACAGATATTGTTACGGTTACTGGATGTGCCGGTCGGTTCCGGGCAGATTTACACCGTAACTCGGTCTAACCTCGGGTCCTTATTGGGCTCAATGCTTAACCGCCCACATCGGATAGGTATTGTTGTGACTACTGGACAGCCGGGCGGGTCCGGGCAGGTTTACGTCACAACTCAATCCAACCTCGGGTTAAGCATACCGTGTTTTCTAAATTTACATATTTTATCACTTCTCAATTTTATATGTAAATGTCATGTCCTTTATTCTTGGGTATAACAATTCATACCGCTTGAATGTCATTGTCGTTGGCATGTGCCAAACATGCCAACATATATTTTTCATGTTTTACACCCAACGTTATTACCCCCGTTTGTACGTTCGCAACATTATAACAAATGTTGGGCTCGACACAATTCAGCCCAACTTTATAAACATGAGAAAAGGGGAAATCAAGAACATGTAATATTTTACAATACATAAAGGTGTGTGGCGCATGAACTTGCAATTTAGCGATTCAATTAACATAAATTATGGGTCATGTGAACTTGCATTCAAATCAGAGTATAACTAAGTAGGTGTCATATGAAATGGCATAGTTTAGGCTTATACAAACTTGGGTTTAAACATGTTTAACTTGGCATAATGTCAACAACAAAACTAACATGTTGTATATTCACCAAAATGTCCAATTTTAACATCTAATCATATAGTCTATTTCAACATGAAACTTGCATAGTTTATGTAACCCAAACGGTACTTAACATAGATCCAATTATACTTGCAAATAAACATAAGAATGTGCTCCTAGATTTTGAGGCATGTAGGCATAAAAGGTCGGAAATCTAGAACATGTTTACATAAGCCTTAATTTAGACTTAGAGAATGTATATAGTCCATGCCATAGACATAAACATAAAGGGACCAAATTCTAGTTTTTGCCACAAACTTGCAAGTGCCATTATTTTCATATACAATTGTCCAATAGGCTTGCATCAATCAATTTAGGCCACAAATATGAATACACAAGTCATGACAGAATCATTACAATACACAGAATTTATATCATTATTATACAATAACACAATTCTATTTTCATTTACATCGAATCACGTCATAGTTTTATTCATATTCTGAAACATCGCTATACTTACAACGAATGCAGAATCTTGAATTCTGGATTCTGAGTTCTGAAATTGAGATGCGTTCCTTTGGGTAGATTAACGTTGCGTTGAATAATTTGATTAAGCTTTAGTTCTCTTCTTAATTTGATTCGCCTCAAAGCTCCTCTCTCTTGACGGCTACGCTCAATTCCTTCCTGGCAGCATGACGACTCCAATCTTATTTTTTTTGTGTGAATTTTAGTTGAGACTTAGGGTGTATATATAGATTTTTAGATTGTTTTGAGCCGTCAGATGAAGACAGGAGGAATCTAGACCATACAAAGTCCAAAGAGCCAATCAAGAGGTGACATGTCAGCCCCAATAACACACCGAGCCATAGAAATTCGAGCTAGAGCCAGACCCAGCCAGCCAGGTCGACCAGGTAGGTCAACTGGCAGGTCGATACCCAGGTCGACACTATGGTCGACCTAGGGGTGACCAGGTCGACCTGGTCCCTGGGCGGGAATTTTCCTGCCCAGCCCAGTTTGAGCTTATTTTTCGAATTTTGAACTTGAAACCGAGTTGTTTGAATTTTAAATTTATTCTGAAACTTCCGAAGGTCATGACTCCTTCATACGGAGTCCGATTCACGCAAACTCGGACTCTATCTCAAGCAGAATTCCGAGAGAACGCAATGGCGTAACCCGTTTCCCTTAATTCTTTCATTTAGAATTAATTACTCTTTAATTTGTGAAGCTTAATGTTATAGAATTCACGGGGTGTTACATTCTCCCCCTCTCAAAAGGATTTCGTCCCCGAAATCTTCAAGTTAGGAAGAATGTATATCCTACCATCCAGTCGTCCATCTACTCAACCAACAAACACAGGCGTCCACTGTCCTTAAAAGACTTCTAATGCTTCATGATCATATGCATAGTGTGTGTACATGTCCTTATCTAATGCAGAAATCAGGCGGTCTACTGATTCAGTTGACCTCCTTAATGCGAGTCATGTAAGTGTCATGAATCCATTATGTATGCAAATTTTCCTACTCATAATTCTACATGAGTGCACAACTTATTCATGCAAATGCGACAACCATATGACAGCATATCAAGTTTCAACCATATACAAATGAGAATACATATATGTATATGCAATATGAAGTGACTGAGCCGATCTAAAACCTAGGGTGTGTGTATATGCATCCAGAGAAACCACTAGCAATCACTAGCAACCATTTGCAGCCATCATCCATAACATGTTTTCAAATACATGTTTGCATCCATTTGTTTTCTACCTAAGGAGATAGGAAAAGGACCGAGGAGATATACCTAAAAAGATAGATAAAGCATAACTTAAGGAAAAAGAGAGGTCAAAGATGTACCCTCAAAAAGAAAAGGGTAGGCCGTGCGTATTCTATCCTCAGTTTCCCATGTCGCGTGTTCCTCGGCGTCGCTCCACTGAACCTTAACGAGCTTCACTTCGCGGTTGCGTAGCTTTTTGGTTTCAGTTCTTATGATTCGAGTTGGAACTCTCCTCACAGTTGCTTCGCATTCCACTTCAGCTTCTTCTAGAATGCTTGGCTCCACCACTTCCACTGATTCATGTAGACATTTCCGGAGATGAGAAACGTGAAAGACATTGTGAATTCCAGCCAATCTTTCAGGCAGATCTACTCTATAAGCCATTTTCCCAATCTTCTAGATGATAGGGAATGGTCCTACAAATCTTGGTGCTAGCTTTCCTGTGGATCCAAAGCGAACGACGTTCCTTAAAGGGGATACCTGAAGGAAAACCCTGTCCCCAACCTCAAACTCAAGGTCGGCCCTTCTTTTGTCGACGTAGGATTTCTGTCTGTCTTGGGCAGTCTTCATTCTCCTTCATATCAAGTCCACTTTTTCTGAAGTCTCTCTAATCATGTCTGGCCCAAGTATAATCTTGTCAGTGGACTCCCACCAACAAGTTGGTGATCGGCAAGATCTTCCATACAAAGCTTCGAAGGGCGCCATATCAATGGTGGCTTGGTAACTGTTGTTATAGGCGAATTCCACTAAAGGAAGGTGATCCTCCCAAGTCCCTCCGAAGTCAAGAACGCACAGTCTTAGAAGATCTTCTAGTACTCTATTCACCCTTTCTGTCTGACCATCAGTTTGTGGGTGATAGGCCGTGCTCAAACATAACTGTGTGCCGACAGCTTCTTGCAGACTCCGCCAAAATTCGCTCGTGAAGATGGGGTCTCTGTCACCCACTATGCTGGAGGGTATTCCATGGAGTCGAACTATTTCCTTGAGATAAAGAGAAGCTAGAGACGGAGCAGTCCTTCTACTCTTGATAGGTATAAAGTGGGCGCTTTTAGTAAGCATGTCCACTATTACCCAAATGCTAGTATTGCCTCTTCTTGACCTAGGCAACCCGTCAATGAAGTCCATTGAAATGCTATCCCACTTCCATTGCGGGACTTCTAGAGGATGAAGCAGTCCTACAGGTTTCTTTTGTTCCGCCTTGACCTGTTGGCATGTCACGCACTTAGAAACGAAATCTGCCACGTCCTTCTTCATGCCGCTCCAATAGAAAGCTCTCTTTACGTCCTTATACATCTTGTTTCCACCTGGGTGTATTGTCATCTTGGAATGATGTGCCTCCTCGAGAACCTTCTTCACAAAATCCCTAGCTTGTGGGACGCATAGTCTTCCATCTCGCCTTAGCCAACCCTTACATCGATGGAGTACCTATTGAGGTGACTGGAAGTTTCACCCCTAATTAGTTTATCAATCATATCCACAAGCTGAGGGTCTTCTCGTTGTGCGGCCCCTATCGAGTCTAAAAGAGTGGGCCGTACTTCTAGGGATACCAATAAACCAGGTATAAAATCTGAGGAGGGCCTAAAGTCAAAACTGGCTATATACTACAAGCTTTGCCTTTCTACAAAGAGTGGGCTTAAGGTCAGTTTCTTTCGGCTCAACGCGACTGCTACTACGTTGCCTTTGCCGGGAGTATAGGAAATTTCAAAATCATACGAGGCAAGAAACTCCATCCACCTTTGCTGCCTCAAGTTAAGATCCTTCTACGAGAAGAGATATTTCAACGATTTATGGTCAGTGTATAATTCGAACTTCTCACCTAGGAGATAATGGCGCCTAGCCCCGTACCACAAGCATCCGTATATACTGTGAACATTTTGCTTCCATCTGGAAAAGTCAGAACTGGGGCTGTTGTGAGAGCCCTTTTCAATCGTTGGAAAGCAAACTCACAATCCAAATCCCAAGTGAACGCCAGATTCTTCTTTGTTAGCCTTATGAGTGGAGCTGAGATTTTCGCGAAATCCTTAATGAATTTTTTGTAAAAACCGGCTAGCCCAAGAAAGCTTTGGACTTCGGTTGCATTTCTTGGTGTCTTCCAATCTTACACTGCCACCACTTTCGCGGGGTCCACCGCCAACCCCTCTTTGGACACTATATGCCCCAGAAATCTTACTTCTTCTCTCCAAAAGTGGCACTTGGAGAAATTGGCTTTTAGCTGATGTGCACGGAGAGTATCCATGATCTCTTTCAGATGTTGAGCATGTTCTTCCTCATTATTTGAGAAGATCAAAATATCGTCTACGAAGACCACCACGGATTTATTGAGGAATTCTCTGAACGCCCAGCTCATCAGGTCTACGAAATAAGCGAGCACGTTCATCAAACCGAAAGGCATGACAAGCCATTCGAAGAAACCGTCTGGGGTTCTGAACGTAGTTTTATCAATGCTATCTTCAACTACCCTTAGCTGATGGAACCCAGTAGCCAGATAAAGTTGGGAGAAGACCGACGCACCTACAAGCTGATCAAACAAATAGTCTATTCGGGGAAGCGGGTGTCTATTCTTTTTAGTCAGCTTGTTTAGCTCCCTATAGTCCACACAAAGACATAGTGAACCATCTGCTTTGGTGGCGAACACCACTGGAGCACCCCATTCCGAGAAATTCCTTCTTATAAACCCCTTCTCGAGAAGCTCCTTAACTTGCTTACTGAGCTCCTTTCTCTCCTTTGGAGCCATGTGTCTAACAGGCAGAGCTACGGGCTTTGCATTATCAACAAGATATATGCGGAAGTCTATTTCCCGCTTCGGAGGTAAGCCTTTCACATCTTCAAAGACATCCGGATATTCCCGGACTACTCTAACCGAGTGCAAATTCTCAACAAAAACGTCAAGCGACTCTAGATAACTAAGCATAACAGCATTCAAGGGATTACTAGAAATTTCTAGAGTGTTACCAAGCCGAGTCAAGAGCCTAACCACTCTTTTCTCACAATCAAGAATGACACCATTACTGGATAACCAGTCCATGCCCAATATCAGTCCATACCCTGAGAAGCCCAAAACAAAGGCACTACATCTAAATTCAACACTTATAATAGAGATTTTCAAATCCAAGCAAACCATCGACAAATAAGCCGAGCCCCCAATTGGATTTGAAACAACCAAGGGATCTTCTACCATACTAGTGTCTAGGTGCAGAGATTCTACTAAAGCAGATGAAATAAAGGAGTGTGATGCACCAGAATCAAAGAGAGTGCGAACTGGATGATCATACAGATAAACTAAGCTTTCTACAGAAATATTTCTACCTAAGGTTCTCAAGGTAGGATTGAGAAGATAAGCAAGATAAAATAAAGCATCTAGGGGAAGAAGTAAAAGGTGTACCCCCAGAAGGTCCTGCTTGCGGGCCTTGCCCTTGCTTCTTAGGGCAGTTCTTGCTGATATGTCCAATATCACCACACTGAAAGCATGCTCCCATCTTCATCTTCTTCTTTCTACAACCTTGGACTATATGCCCAATAATGCCACAGAAATAACATTTCCTTTTCTCACGTGTCTTGTTATTATTGTTGTGGTCCTTTCCCCCTTGACTATTATCCGTTTTCTTGTTCTGCGATTCTTCCGCTTGCTGTTTCACGTAGAGGAGGAGGAGGAGGAGTAAAAGCGTCTGTAGCTGGGGAGTAAGGTCCCCAGACATGCTGAAACGAAAAGGAAAGATTCAAGACAAAAGGATAGAGAGATAGTGCGTATGGCTTTGGGGGATTATGCCTTTTTTAAAAACAACACTTTTTCTTGAAAAAGATGCTTCTTTAAATTTCTTTTTGAAAATAGTTTCAAAAATTTTATCTTATCCGGTAAACCTATGCTCTGATACCAAGTGAAACACCCCACCTCCGTTAAGGTCACTCACAAAGGGAATGCCTTAACTTTGGTGGTGGTTTATAAGTAAAAGTCACAGATAAACACAAGACAGATATAAATACACATATTTTAAATAGCGGAAAACAAACAGGCTTTTATTTCATCAATACGTGTTCATATAAAGCATTTCCAAAATTGTCTCAAAATACTTCCAACTTTACAACCTCATTACTGTCTTGATTATTAAAGAAGCATAAAACATAAATAAAGTAACAAAAATCCCCATAGCGATATCCAAAGCCATAATCCGAGAAAAAGAGATCCAAACCATACATCTACGGTCTTGAAGCTTACGAAGAGTCTGACTAAGCTGGGTTGTTTCCTCCCTGTGGACCTGGGGGAGGGGGGAAACGAAAGAAAAGAAGACGGAAAGAAAATAGAGTCAGACATAAAGCCTGAGTAAATCTAGTAACTCTTCAGTATGTGAATAAGAAAAAGGGCATGATAGATATAAACTAAAAAACAGGAAAGTATCACAAGCTAAGGAAGTGTCGTTTAGAACCGAATGTACTATCACACCCACACTATATCTCTACACCTACTTGAGCTTATTCTAACTGGCACCCCATGCTGAGGGTGAAGTGATCCCCATTTTCTAAAGATCGGATCCTACTCGCATAATCATCTGTGTCTTATGGCCCCCAAAGATTGTAGATACCTATGCTAGCCCCACCATAGGGTGTATCAAGACCCATGGTGGCGACCCGACACAAACCTTAGAATGCATAGGTTATACTACCGGTGCCCCCAGTGCCCTGTTTGTCTGCTCCGAAGTGTGTGCATGCCTGCACTCCGTTAGAACCCACACTGTTGCACCCACCGCCGTCGCTTTGACCGCTTACAATCAGCCCAGTAATCGTGCCCCACCCTGCCTAGTTCCAGGGTACCATGATACCTAATTGGGTTACTGCTGAAATGGGTCCCCGTTACTAGGGTTTTCTAGTCAAACATGTTAAGTGGTTAAGTGTATGTATTTACCTAACCCCACCCATCAATTTCATTAACATGCTGAATTAGTTAAGTGTTTTAGTTAACTTAACCCTACCATCCTAACTTGTCTGTCCTTAGCCTTTTTAAAGCACCAACCACTCACATTAGACAGATATTGTTACGGTTACTAGATCTGCCGGTCGGTTCCGGGCAGATTTACACCGTAACTCAGTTTAACCTCGGGTCCTTATTGGGCTCAATGCTTAACCACCCACATTGGATAGGTATTGTTGTGACTACTGGACAGTCGGGCAGGTCCGGGAAGGTTTACGTCACAACTCAATCCAACCTCGAGTTAAGCATACCGTGTTTTCTAAATTTACATATTTTATCACTTCTCAATTTTATATGTAAATGTCATGTCCTTTATTCTTGGGTATAACAATTCATACTGCTTGAATGTCATTGTCGTTGGCATGTGCCAAACATGCCAACATATATTTTTCATGTTTTACACCCAACGTTATTACCCCCGTTTGTACGTTCGCAACATTATAACAAATGTTGGGCTCGACACAATTCAGCCCAACTTTATAAACGTGAGAAAAGAGGAAATCAAGAACATGTAATATTTTACAATACATAAAGGTGTGTGGCGCATGAACTTGCAATTTAGCGATTCAACTAACATAAATTATGGGTCATGTGAACTTGCATTCTAATCAGAGTATAACTAAGTAGGTGTCATATGAAATGGCATAGTTTTGGCTTATACAAACTTGGGTTTAAACATGTTTAACTTGGCATAATGTCAACCACAAAACTAACATGTTGTATATTCACCAAAATTTCCAATTTTAACATCTAATCATATAGCCTATTTCAACATGAAACTTGCATAGTTTATGTAACTCAAACGGTACTTAACATAGATCCAATTATACTTGCAAATAAACATAAGAATGTGCTCCTAGATTTTGAGTCATGTAGGCATAAAAGGTCTCAAATCTAGAACATGTTTACATAAGCCTTAATTTAGACTTAGAGAATGTAAATAGTCCATGCCATAGACATAAACATAAAGGGACCAAATTCTAGTTTTTGCCACAAACTTGCAAGTGCCATTATTTTCATATACAATTGTTCAATAGGCTTGCATCAATCAATTTAGGCCACAAATATCAATACACAAGTCATGAAAGAATCATTACAATACACAGATTTTATATCATTATTATACAATAACACAATTCTATTTTCATTTACATCGAATCACGTCATAGTTTTATTCATATTCTGAAAGATCACTATACTTACAACGAATGCAGAATCTTGAATTCTGGATTCTGAGTTCTGAAATTGAGATGCGTTCCTTTGGGTAGATTAACGTTACGTTGAATAATTTGATTAAGCTTTAGTTCTCTTCTTAATTTGATTCGCCTCTAAGCTCCTCTCTCTTGACGGCTACGCTCAATTCCTTCCTGGCAGCATGACGACTCCAATCTTATTTTTTTTGTGAATTTTAGTTGAGACCTAGGGTGTATATATAGATTTTTAGATTGTTTTGAGCCGTCAGATGAAGACAGGAGGAATCTAGACCATACAAAGTACAAAGAGCCAATCAAGAGGTGACATGTCAGCCCCAATGACACACCGAGCCATAGAAATTCGAGCCAGAGCCAGATCCAGCCAGCCAGATCGACCAGGTAGGTCGACTGGCAGGTCGACACCCAGGTCGACACTATGGTCGACCTGGGGGTGACCAGGTTGACACCATTGTCGACCCTATGGTCGACCTGGTCCCTGGGCGGGAATTTTCCCGCCCAGCCCAGTTTGAGCTTATTTATCGAATTTTGAACTTGAAACCGAGCTGTTTGAATTTTAAATTTTATTCTGAAACTTTCGAAGGCATAACTCCTTCATACGAAGTCCGATTCACGCAAACTCGGACTCTATCTCAAGCAGAATTCCGAGATGAACACAATGGCGTAACCCGTTTCCCTTAATTCTTTCATTTAGAATTAATTACACTTTAATTTGTGAAGCTTAATGTTATAAAATTCACGGGGTGTTAAAAAACTTAACGGCTCGTCATCCGTAAAGAGCAAGCATACGGAGCTGGTCTGCCCCATGGATGGGTAGGTGGACTTGGCCGTTTTATTAATCCAAATTCATTCGTGACGGAAAACGAACGGTTTATCATATACAATGAGCATGCCTGGAAACTAATTGTTTTCCCATCACATGGGTAGGCAAACATTGTTCAAAATCCAAAGCCGGAAAAAGTAACTTTTCATTAATAATCAGAGGGGGTAATGGTGTTTTGTCGAGCGAAGAGCGTGCATAGGGATTATAACAGATCTCGTACATGGGCAGGTTGACTCAACCATCTCACAATCCAAAAATAACCAAAAGAGGATACATTCAGCGGTCTGAAGTCCTTAAAGCCAAAACAATGAGATAGAGCCTGAGTATCCAAGTCTAGAGAAAACCAAGAGTTTAGAAAACCCGCAAGATCTAGAATCTAAAGAACCAGAAATGAGAGAGCTAAATAGTGAAGCTCATTATTTGAAAGCCATGAAATCCAGAAGACAAGAGACGGAAGAAAGCCAAAACCAAAGCCTAAGCACCGAAGGCTAGAAAACCAAATCCAAGAATTCATAAGCAACAAAACCAAGGCCCACAAAAGCCAAAATAAAGATCCACAAAAGCCAAACCAAGCATCCACAAAACCAAGCAAAACCAAATAAACAAAATATTCGCAAAGCCGAAAGTTCAAAAGGCACAACCACAAGCCACGAGATACTGATGCCAAGGAGACTTGCATCCATGACATTAGAGCTAATAAGAGGTCTAATTGATAACAATGCCAACTGGGGCGAACACTAGTCAACCCAAGCCTACCCTGATTTCCTTGTGGGGGTTGTACCTCTCTTGGCACCACAGGCCGATTCTGAACAAACCGTGCCTACTCTCCACGCCTGACACGTTGTCCAACCATATCCCTGAGATGTCGACAGTCGTTTGTATCATGACCGTGAAGGTCATAAAATTTACAATGTCGACTAGTGTCTCTTTCTCTCTGACTTGACTCCCTTGCGGGAGGCTTTCTAAAAGGAGCAGTGGATGAACTTCCAGATAAATCTCCTCTAGGATGTGAGTAAGTTCTGAATAAGATAGGAATTTAGGTTGCATCCAAGCCTTGTTACGATCGTTCCCGAGGAGGGTTTACTTGCAGTGGAATCTTTATCCTTTTCAAAGTCGGACGGTTTTCCGCCTATAACAGCATTAACTTTGAGAAACTTTTTGTCAGTTCTTGCATCCTCTTCCCGAAGGAATCTTTTAGATTCAAAATAAAACTCGCCAAGATCCCTCGACAGGTCCCAATGCAGCGATGTCTTAAAGTCGGATTTATCCAAAACTTCAGATACTACGGCTGTCAAAACCACAGACGGATCGGGTATGTCGACTGAAGCCACCGTAACATTAAACCATTTCAAGAACTTCTGCAGAGTCTCGTCGGGCTTCTGCCTAATACCATTGAGAGTCATCGCGCTTTTCAGATGAGTGATGTTGAGTCCAAGCTGTTCCAAAAATATTCACAACCAAAGCATTCCAAGAAGTAATGGAGTATGCCTCTAATTACCTGAACCACATTGCAGCTATATCTGTTAAGTAAAGCGAAAAGCACTTTGCCATGACATTTTCAAAGGTAGAGACGACTTCCATATGTTGTATATATCTCATCAAGTGGGCAGTCGGATCCTTCATACCATCATAGTGGTCCTGTACTGGTAGCTTGAAATCCGGCGGATTACAAGAGTTCCTGATATCCAAAGAAAATGGACTACAAATCACACAATCCAAGTCCGTTAAAGAGGCATTGCCTCGAGTGAATCGACGGATGACATCCGCGATCTGAGTTCCATTACCAAAAGAAAGCAACTAATTGAGATTATCAAGAGCGACGTTGGTTCCCTCAGTGTTTAAGTCCATATGAGGCATCAGTTGATTGGGGGGAGAATATCCAGTTGACTTCTGACCTGAGGAGCCACATCGGGCACAATTCCGACTCTCGGAACCATAAAACCTCTTCTATCCAAAGTTCCGCACACTGGTCCTAGAACAAGATTACCAATAGTGGAGCCCTCAACTTGACCAACCAAAGTGTCATGGGCTGGAGTGACATCGAGATTAGGGGCTCCCCTGTATGTAGCGGGACCAGCATCATTCTAAGGGGCGGCGTCGCCCTATTGATTAGTTTGCGGGGTTGCCCCCAAGTCCTGAGTCGTAGGTGGAGGAACATTGGTACTAATTCCAACATTGTCTGCCTGGCCGGTCGGCCTCAATGTACTTTTTATCCTGTCCTCAATCTAGCCAAGAAAGGTATTGAAAGCATCTTCCTATCTCTCGAGTCGAGCGTTCAAATCTGTAGCTAAGTGCTTAATCTTCCCATCAACGTCTTCTCAAGTGATATAGCTCGAGGGAGCTCCAATCGAAGTAAGATCTTGACTTCCTCCTCCTTATGTACATTGAGCTTCAGTGATAGCGTCGAGTTTTTTGCGCTTAACCATGATGAAAAGCAAGTAACTGAGTCGATGTCGAAAACCAAAACTAAAGTCAAAGACGAAATCCGAGGATCCAATCCAAAGCAGAAGTCAAAGCTATGCGTACCCTTACTTGGCGCGCCAAAGTGCTGACATGGGGAATTACCGTGGATTTAGCACACGCCAATCCTCGATTGTACATGTATGAGCAACACAATAATCCGAAGTGATGTAAGTAAATATAGGGAGAACACAACTTTTTATAGTGGTTCGGCACTAATGCCTATGTCCACTTCATAATAATCATTCATTGTATATTTGTCAATTACAATGACTGTACAATTTCAGACAATTTTGTGTACAAGGTTGTATAATAGACGACAAATAATTTGCTAATTCTAAATTTTGTCCGAAATAGTCCTTCTTCTTCGTTGCATGGAAAGCATGTTGACTTGGTCAACGATGTCCTAGAAAACCAAAAATATCCAAGAATGTCCAAAATAGTCCAAAAGTAGTAAAAAAAAGTCCTTGTGAATGTCTAAAAGTTGATGGAAAACGTGTATGCAATGTTTTAGTGGTCCATGTTATGTCTAATAACCATGGAGAAGAAGATGGAATCCATTAATGGTGCTTGAGAGCTTCAAGAGTGAGAAAAATCAAACCCTTTTGAATGCAAAATTTTGGGGTATTTATAGGAGTGGGTTGGTAGTGGAGTAGGTGAGATTTGGTGACCACATTCCAAAAATTCGTATCTCTAGAAGATTCATACCCCGAAATTCGTATCCCTTTGATGAGGGATACAAAAAAGTAGGGGAGGCTTGTGCCTGCCGAATCCTGAGCTTGTTGTGCTGAGTTCGTCCGATGAATTTGAATGACCAGTGCGCGTTCACGAAAATGGGCTTAACTTTCAAAACGTAAGGCCGTTTGGGCCAAATGAAACTTATACCTGAAGCTAACTTATAGGGCTACATGGAATATGGTGCAAAGCACCGTAATCCATGTTTTCGGGCTCAGAAGAGAACATCTAAAGGGGTTTCGGACTATTTTTATGTTTACATCGCGACTTCGACCAAATCGCTTTATATTTGCTTACAAGGTTATTCACGTGTGACAATTTCGACCAAAACCATGTCAATAATATGTATGTTTATACATACATACATATATATACATATATATATATACATACATACATATATATATACATACATATATACATATAAAGAGAGACAAGGACAAATACCTATGTACATTTAAGTAGGACTGTTATGGTAACGACAAATTTACCAGTATAATACCATTACCAGTCGATCGGTAACCATTTTTGATTGAAATCGATATACCAGTTAAAATGATATGGTAACGGTAAATTTACCATTTTTAGCGGTAACTTATCGGTAATATTTATTCAGTACCAGCGGTAACAATAATTTTACCAGTTAATTCAAAACATATATATACTCATCTGATATGCTTTATTACATGCATTTAGAACCAAATAAATGATCATATTTAGTTCAATATTCAGAGGTAAAAAGGATAGTAATATTTTAACAAAAGAAGTCGATAACCTTGTCAATGGCGTCCTCTTCCTCCGGTCTTGTTCCGTCCTCTCCCACTCTTGATTTGTCCTCCTCCCTTCCTGTTCGTCTCCAACCTCCTCTTGACCCTCCTCCTCTTGATAATCCTTTGCAAGTCCCTCTTGCTGATGGTATCTTACTTGATATTGTCAATTCTTCATCTGATCCAATCTCCACTGATAATACACTTGTTTCTGATCCTTATGTTAGATCTGATCCAGATTTGGTAAACTCTGATAAGTTGGACGATGAGCTTCTTAATGGCATTTCGTCGAACACATGCTTGGATGCCACTACTAGTATCAATGGCACTAGCACCACTACTACTACTATTAATCAGTCCTCTAATGGTAGTGAGCATTGTTTAACTGATTCAGTTTCTATTCCTGTATCCACTTCCAATGGATCGGATCCTACCTCTGTAAATCTGTCTAATGTCACTAAGATTCATACCCCTGTTATCAAGAAGGATTATCTTTCATTTTTTAATTCATTGCTAAGGAACGCTGGATCTTATAAGCCTCGGCAGTTTGAGAAGATCAAGGATAAGTCAAAGAGAAATCCTCCTGCATTTGCAAAAGAGGAAGGTATGAAATATTGGGGTCATTATCTTATGGGATTTTTTCTTGATGGATCTCTATCTTATCTTTCTATAGTAAATTTTATTCATGGATATTGGACTTTAAATGGAGATGTAGACATTAAATCTTTTGGTCTGTATTTTTATTTTAAATTTTCTAATGATTTGGATAGAGAGAAAATTTTGAAAGCAGATCCAATCTTCGTTAAGGGTCGTATGTTCATAATTACTGGATGGGATCCAACTATAGGTAATGCTCATTCTCAGATTAAAAGAATACCTATATGGATTCATCTACATTGTATCCCCTTGCTGCTTTGGACTTTAATTGTATTAACTGGTTAGCTTGTCAAGTTGGTAGGCTCATTTGTTTTGATGCAAACACTGAGAAAATGCATAGGATTATGTATGCTAAAGTGTTAGTGGAGGTAGAAGCAGATTCAGAGTTACCTCATTGTATTGAATTACGAGATTTGGGTGAGAGTTGTCCCCCAGTTATTGTCTCATATGACTGGAAGCCTGGTATCTGCACTTCATGCAAAGTTTTTGGCCATTCAACTGTTCAATGTGATATCCATGTCAAGTCAAATAATGGTACTAATGAACCTTATGATGATAATGGTAAGCAGAGACAAGTTAACATGGTTGAGAGTAAAGGTAGGTAACTAGTTCCAGTTCAAAATATTCAACATGGATGGAATAGAGTGAATAATAGGAAAAAGCAAATTTGGATAAGGAAGCAAGGTAAATTTGGGACTGATGTGCAAAAGGATATTAATGATGCTTTGGATAAAGTTATAGAGATTAGGGCTAATGAAGCAGTAGGGGAATTTCTTGAAGTGAATAATAATGAAAGTATGGAAGTTGATAATTCAATTCTTGGAAAGAATAATGATAATGTAGTGGTGGTTGATATGAATGGCAATAGTGTATGCAAAAGAAAGTCAGTTCAAAAGGTAAATCAGATGGCAGTGCAATCCAAAAAGGCAAACAAGTGTTAAAGGACATTACTCATGATAATCCTTTTTCCTCTCTTTTTGATTTACCATCATCTGATTCATCAATTTCTTTGAATTGTAATTTGCAATCTCATTCTTCTAATCATAGTTCACTATCTTGTTCTTCATCGTATTCTTCATCACTTGGTAATCACTCAGGCGATTCTTTTATCTTTCAATTACCTTCTGCTACTTCTGCAAGTTTCAATTCTTCTTTGTACTCTCACCTTGCTCCTCCCAAAAATATCATTCTTCCTCTACTTCCTAATCAATCTGTTACTAATATTCCCTCATTTTCTAGCATTCATGAAAAGGATTTCACTTCAATTCCTCCCAAGTCTTTGATTAGTGATTTTGTTGCTCCAACTTTAAAGACTACATTGAAATCTAAGAAACGCAAGAAGAAAAAAGCAGTTGAATTCAGCATGATGATATTGATGATGGTGTTGTTTTCAAACAAGATGAGGTACTGCCAATTGGTAGTCAAAAATCTCTTTCAAAAAGGAAAACTAACCAGAATTCTGCTTTATCAATTAAATCCCCACAAGCTAAGAAATGATTCACAATATTTGTTTTTGGAATATTAGAGGGATGAATCTTCCCTCAAAGCAAAGTGAGGTTAAATTCTTTATTCATAGTACGAGTATTCATTTACTATGCCTTTCTGAAACTAAATTGGATATGGTTTCAACAGCTAAAGCAGTGGCTTATATATCTCCTAAATGGAAATCTGATCACAATCTTACTGATGTAAGTTTTGGTCGTCTTTTAACTTTGCGGAATCCTCAGGTTTTCGATCTTTCTAAATTGTCTTCTTCAGGTCAATTTATTCATTACAATTGTGTCTACTTACCTTCTAATTCTATCTTCTTGCTCACATCAGTTTATGCTCAAAATGCTTATTCTTTGAGGCTTTCTTTTCTTTGTAATCTACACAATCTTAATCCTCTAGGAGATCCATGGATTTTAGGTGAGGATTTTAATTGCATGTATTCTTATATGCAAAAATTGGGTGGTTGCTCTCTGTCCATTAATGATATAGCTCCCCTGAATCAAGCCATCATCAAATCTAAACTATTTTCACTTAATTGGATTGGTTCTTCTTACATATGGTCGAATAAAAGTCATTTCGAAAATCCAACACTTTGCAAACTTGATCATATATTTGTCAACTCTTCGTTTCTTAATATTTGTCCATATCCTTCTTATCATGTCCTTCCTCCTACCATTTCTGATCATTGTCCGTTATTTTTATACTGGGGAGAAGCTGATGCCATTGTAAAAGGGAAGTCTACTTTCAAAAATTTTAATTTTTGGTTAACTCATTTAGATTTAACCAGTATTTTGTTGCAGGTATGGAATCAAAACTTTGGTAGGAACCCTTTGGATAAATTGAGGCTTCTCAAATCTCATCTTAAAGCCTGGTCTAAGCATAATTTTGGTGATGTACTCAAACAATCAACTCTTGTTAGATCTGAGATTATTCAAGTGCAGAATTCCATGGTTGGAAACCCTCTAGATTCTCAACTTCAAATTTTAGAGAAGGAATTGCAAGACAAGCTTAAGATTATTTTGGATACTGAATTCCAATCCTTGAAACAGAGAATATATCTTAAAAGGGAACTGGAAGCTGATAGAAATTCAAAATATTTTCACAATTCTCTGAAAATGTATAAATTGAGGGAGACTGTTCATATGATATATGATACTGATGGTATTCTATTAACCTCTCAAGATGCTATAGAAAAAGCTTTTGTTAATTATTTCAGGTCTATATTAGCTCCCGACACATTACCATCTATCAATGTAGAGCCTTTATTTCACATTGATTTGCCTTTTCTTTCACATGGTCAATCTTTAGAGCTTATTAAACCAGTTACCAATGATGAGATCAAGTTTGCAGTTCAAGGGTTAGATCCTTCAAGTTCTGGTGGGCCAGATGGGTTTAATGCTAATTTTCTTCAAAAATGCTGCACTACCATTAGTAATGATATCTCTAAGGCAGTTAAATATTTTTTCTATTCCGATTCTTTACCTGTTTCATTTACTGCCACTTACATTGCCTTGGTACCCAAAGTAGATAATCCTTCTCATGTGTCAGACTTTAGACCTATTTCTTGTTGTAGTGTATTTTACAAGATTACATCTAAAGTTTTGGCAAATAGAATGCAAGTTGTTCTTCCATCTTTAGTTTCAAGTAATCAGTCTGCATTTGTTCCTGGTAGATCCATTAGTGATAATATTTTGATTGCACAAGAGTTACTCCATGCTTATGATAGGAAGAATATATCTCCTCGTTGCATGTTGAAACTTGATATAAAGAAAGCTTTTGACATTGTGTCTTGGACTTCAATTGTTGCTATTTTGTCAAGAATGAACTTTCCAAAACCCTTTCTTGCTTGGATCTATACCTGTATTTCTACACCAAAGTTTTCTATCTCTAGGCATGGTTCATTGCATGGATAGTTTAATGGTAAACAAGGAGTTAGGCAATGTAATCCCATTTCCTCCTATTTGTTCATTTGTGTTATGGAGCTTCTTAATTCATTAATCATCAATCAAGTGAAGTTAGGTAATCTGCAGCTACACCCTAGATGTAAGAATCCATTGATTACTCACCTATGTTTTGCTGATGACCTCATTATTTTTACCAAGCCAGATTTAGCCAATATTCAATGTTTACTCTCTGTTCTTCAGTCTTTTTATGAAATAACTGGATCGGAAATTAATTTAAAGAAGTCTCACATTAAAATTGTTGGGCTAAGTCAAACTGCTTTGGATGAACTAGTTCAATTATCTGAACTGAATGTTCTACCAGATAATTCCAAGTATTTGGGTTTGCCTCTCTTCACTGGTAGGATCACTAAAGAGTGTTGTATGCCTTTTTTTGAGAAAATTATTGAAAGAATGAAACAATGGCCCTCATGTCAACTGTCTCAAGCTGGTAGGCTCACTGTTATTCAATCAGTTATTACTCTATGATCACATATTATTCTAGACACTACATTCTTCCTCTTAAACTCATTAATATGGTGGTAAGTGCTATGAATAAGTTCCTATGGCATGGTGATCCTTTTGTTAAAAAATTATTCCTATAGCCTTTTCGAAATTATGTGAAGATAAGAAGAACGAAGGTTTAGGAATTACTAATCTTTTTCAGTGGAACAAAGCAGCTATTTCAGTATATATTGATAAGATTTTTTCTGATGATAACTGTTTATGGGCCAAGTATGTGAGGAGTAATTTGATAGGAAAAAAGAATTTCTGAACAATGCAAATTCCAAGTTTTTGTAGCCGGAGTTGGAGGCAAATTCTGAAGCTCAGAAGTACATTTCTACCTTTTGTTCAATGCTTTGCCAGTCACTTGCCTGCTTCCTTCTGGCACATTCCTTGGGGAAGTAAGGGATTGGTATTATTTGATGTGGTAGAATATATTTTTAGGAGAAATTGTGGCATCCCAGATTCAGCTAAAGTAGAAGATATGCTACATTATGGTGAACTTCTTTTGCCACATTGTAGTTCTGCGGTGTTAACAAGGCTATGGTCTGAAATTTCAAATAAATTTAAACCTACAAATGCTAATATAACTTGGATGGGGAAGAATCATTCCATCAGTTTGGTGTATGAGCTTTTGTGTGGTGATAAGGCAATTTTTCCATGGTATAAAAGAGTGTGGAGTTTGATGAGCAATGCAAAGAAAAACCTTTTGCTCTGGAAAGTGATATCAAATGCTTTAAACATGAAGGACAAGCTGTTCAAACTAGGTATTACTCTTGATGATATATGTGTCCTCTGTAGAGCTGATACTGGATGTAACACCCATCTGTTTTTTGAATGTTGCTATGTTTATCAATTATGGAAGAGAGTACTTGCATTTACAAAGATTCACCATCCTGCTAGTAGTAGTAGGGATGAGTGGTTCAATTTGTTTAAAGCTACTAGATGGAAATCGAAAGGAGGTTTGCTGCTTTTAAGGATTTTAAAGACTTTTGTGATGGAAATTTGGTCTGAAAGAAACACAAGAGTCTTTTCTTCAATTGATTTGGATGCAGATGCTCTTTTTTTAGTGATAGATAAAGCAATTTTAAAGAAAACTCGATGATTTGGTGATCAAGCTAGTACATGTTGTTCAGGTTTGGTACTTCCTATGCTTATCTGCTATGAATGATACAGCTGAAGCTCAAAGATTACTGAACACTTTGTGTTTTAACTTGTCATTGGAGAAGTTTGTTAATCTGTTTTTGCTGTTTTGGTTTTTTGGTTGTTAGCATTGAGTTTTTTTTGTATTTCATGTATAGATCTTAGTTTTTTTTTCCTCTCAATGCTAACATTATATAGCTGAATGTTATCATGTAATTACATTGTTTTGAATAAAGATTAATATGCCTTTCAAAATATTCAGGTGAAAATATTCCAAGTACACTTGTTTTCTTTCTCATTTATGTTTTTTTATAAACTAACACTACATACAGTATAATCACGATGCACTATGTACAAAAAACATATCAAAAGTCATGTCAAAATATATACTTTGATGGACAAATGACAATTTACCGTTACTAATGTAACAATTACCAAATTATCGGTATACCATTTTCGGTATACTAATCGATCGGTAACGGTAGCGGTTAGCAATTCTGACTTACCAGTAAAAACGGTACGGTAACGATATTTGTCAAACGGTAACGACAACCATTATCATAATAACATACTTGCATTTAAAAGTACTTTCATTGTATAATCAAATTTTCTCTTTGTTACATTAATTCTTTCTTATCCGCACGTGTTTAACTATATACACGTGAACATAAATCGGACGCAAAAGATGCTCACCAACCTGGTGCCGTATATGACCCTAGTGTAAATAAACTATAGCTTACTTATACAACAACATAAGAAGAAACACATTCCTACCGATCAAGCATTGTTTTATGATTAAATCGCATATAAATTCTCACTTAAACCGTCTTCTCCGGAAATTTAGAAGGTTCTGCGACCAACCAGAGGTCATCCTTCCTAGCCACAGACGAACCCGTGGACTCCGTCATATCAAGATCATCAGCAGTCACTCCTTCCGGAAGCTTCCAGTCGAAATGATAAAGCAAATTCGCCAGTACAAGTTCGACACTCACGGTACCAAAGTTCATACCTGGACAAACTCTTCTACCACCACCAAATGAGAGATAACCAACCTTTTTCGCACCAAAGTAGTCCACCTCTTCAGATTCATCGTCGAATCTTTCGGGTTTGAAACACTCACCAGCTTCCCAGTACCTTGAATCTCTTCCTATCGCCCATGCATTTATAATTATTCTACTTCCGGAAGGTATGGTATATCCCATGATGGAGGTTGGCTTGGAACATTCTCTTGGGAGGAGCAGTGGAAGCGGTGGATACATTCTTAGAGTTTCCTTTATCACCTGTTTCATGTACTTCATTTTCTGCAAGTCTTCTTCTTCTATATTCGGTTTGTGGTTTAGGATAGTTCGTATTTCTGATTGCACGTTCTTCATGACTTCCGGGTGTCTCATCAGTTCTGCCATTGCCCAGATAAGTGTTGCTGATGTGGTGTCTGTTCCTCCAATGATCATATCCTAGATAACATGAAATGTAGGAGTTTCTGTTAGTCTATATGTTTAGATAAAACATCCCTATCATTTTGTAGCTTTGTTAAAGGGCCTGTATGCAACAAGCAAGAAAAGCAAGGACTGAATTCCTAATTCTTTTGTTATCACAAGTTTATTGAAAAAAAAAAAAAAAAAAAAAAAAATAGTTTTTGTAGAACATCATTTTTAAATTTTTTGCTATCCCTATTATTAGGAAGATGTTTTGATGATAAATACACAAACAGAAGATTTTTGATAAGTTTAAGAAACTTACAAAGATGACGGATTTGACCATGGAAATGGTGAGAGGATAGTCGCTACCATCATCATACATAGACAAGAGAATATCCAGCAACCCTCCGTCCTCTACATCACGATTCCTGTTCTTATTATTGCCTCTCCTCCTCTGATTCTCTTCCACAATCTCACTCAATATCCCATCAAGCTCCTTGTGCATGTCTTCCAACTTCGCCTTAGTCCCAGTCACCCTCCCTATAAACCCACAAATACCCGGAAAAGCATCCACCAAAGTAAAGCCAGACGACATCTCTATTGCTTTCTTCGCAACCTTCATGAATCTCTCCGTTCCTTCGAACTTGGCCCCAAAAGCCGCTCTTGAAGTCATCGTAGCCGTCAACCCAATGATCTTCTCTGTTACATTTACATTTACAGCCCCACAATCTCCCATATTTAAGACGCTTTCTACTAGATTCCTGACCTCGTCTTTCCTTATGAAAGAAGAAGCCTTGACCCTGCCAGGGTTTAGCAGTTCGAGCACGCAGAGCTTGCGCATCTGCCGCCAGTGTGCCCCGTATGGGGAGAAGGCGATGCTCAGGCCACCGTAGCTTATGACGGAAGGCGCTAGAAGAAATGGTCTGGAGCAGAAGGTGAGGTCCTGGGTTGTTGTTATTTCTTTGGCTGCCTGGGCCGAGAGCACCACGATGTGGTCCACCTGGCCCAGTTTCATGTGCATCAGGTCTGAGTAGTTGTGTTTCTGGGCTAGTTCGTGTAGTTTGCGGTGTGGGACTTGGTTGGCTAGTTGGTGCAGGTTTCCAATCAGCGGAAGTTTGTAAAGACCAGGAGGTAGCTTTCTGTTTCTTCTATATGTGAGGGATAGTTTGATTGTCGTGAAAAGGATGACGATGATGAGAAGAAATGGATTGGTTTGAAGCTCCATGGATTGTATATTGGTGTAGGTTCTGTGCAAATGTTTGTGCAAATCAGCGTGTATATATACACGCTGAGATCACCTACTTCTTCGTCTAGAAATGCTACAGAGCCTTCCTTGATTTAACTTAACGGCTGCATTCGTTCTTCAACAGAAAGACTTTGATTTAATTCCAACATGTGTCATTATTACATGAATTAATTGCATTATCGGCCAACGAAACGAAGTAAATAAAAGACATCTTACCATTTTTTCCTTAGTTGGTATATAACTAGTCATCACTGTTGTACACACATTGCATGAAAGGTTGGCGAGTGGTTGGTGTATACTGTGTAGTTTTCCAACAATCAGGAATGATGAATAGGTGAAGTTTGACTGCTGCAACGAAGGTTAGACCATAACCAACAATTTAACAATCCGTTATGTTCGTTTCTTCTCTTTCATCCAAACAAAGCACAACGCACCCAACAATACAAAACTAGTCACAACCAACCACAAACCACTTAACAAAAATATTATATATTACAAATAGTACAAAACAGCAAACACCCCTTCCATTCAATATTTACCTCTTTCCATCGCAGCAAACAGCGTTTGTATGCTTTTTTATTATTAAAAGTTTACAACGGCAAAGTCTTTGTCGTTATAAATTTATAAAGGCAAAGACTTTACTGTTATAAATTTATAACGGCAAAAACTTCGCCGTTATAACCACCAACCTTTGTTCACTCAACCAGACATGAACCACGTCCAAACTAGCCACGGATGATTGAACAACACATACTTGATTGCTTTGTGGCTTGTTTAGTAACTGAAGATGCCATTATTGGTTGTGCTCTTATGTAGTAAACTGAGTCTTGGACCATTCAATTTCTCCATGCCTTCGTTCCTTTAGTCACAGCTATACTTCTACATTTCATTACGATATAGTTGGTAACCAAAACTAAATATATACCTTACATTTCTGTATAGCAACGTCGAATAAGTCAGATATCAGTATACTTACTGTAAGAAAATCTCTAAAATCATAACTGCGAATTTAATTGTTAATTCAGAATTAAGATGTGTGATTTAATGTAATATTTGGATCATTTTATTATTTTCGAATCTTGTGTTCTTTTCTGCTATTACTTGAAATCCCAGTATATTCATCCATTGGAGCATCTCATCAATTAGAGATTTTTGTGTTGCTGTATTCATATTGGACTCTAGTTCTTAGGTTTGGGCGGTTCTTTTTCTGTTTTTATTGTAAGGGCTGGATTTTTCTACTTGACTTATTGATAACTCTTTTTTAGGTGTGGAATAAAATTACATGAGTGTTTTCCTTCTTGTGGAAGATCACTCATTTCTCTTAGAAAAGCTTTTTAGAGATTTTTGGGTGGAAGAAGAACAAAGTAAAGATTATGCAATCAATGCTGCTCCAGCATCGAGCATCCATTTTCTTTATTTTTCCTGCAAATTACAAAGAGGGAAAAAAATTTAAATGGGTTTATGAAATTCGTTCGGTGCTAAAATATATTTTAGATACCCATTTATCAATTTTATTTTAAAAACAAAAACATGAAAGACTGACGAGGCGGGTATGTTCAGTGCTAAAAACATAAAATTACATCCTTGTTCAGCGCTAAAAACGAGTTACTGAATTTCGTTTAATTTTCCAACGTTTACCCATACTGTGGTTGAAAGTGAAATTCCACGTTCAGGCAGAACGCATCAGTAATAGGGCATAAATTCACTGTGAACGGCACTTGTATTCAATTTGTGCCATAAGAGCAACTCCAACAAATCGGGTGTGGAAATTCAATTTTCCATACTTCGAATAATCGAAACGATGAAATATCCCAATAGTTTTAAATCCAGGCGTATGTTTAACAAACGTCTGAGATATATATATATATATATATATATATATATATATATATATATATATGTGTGTGTGTGTGTGTGTGTGTGTGTGTGTGTGTGTGTGTGTAAACATATATATATATGTGTGTGTGTGTGTGTGTATATATATATATATATATATATATATATATATTGAGTGGAATATAAAAATATAACATATATAAATACAATTGTTGCCGAATATTAAAATTTAGTTTAAAGTTATAACCGTTGCCGAATAGTAAAATATAGTTCAAATTTATAGCCGTTGCAGAATATTAAAATTAATCCAGCATTTTTTTTTAAGATTTTGCATTACATATCTAAAGCGAGCATACTGATTAGTCCTTTCAGTTCATCCCCATAATTAACTTTACTTTAGGGGGTCTTCACATATGCTCTACTTTAACCCTGCACTAACTAGTCTTATCAAGAAAGAGTAATACATTCTTAGTTTATGGGGTCATCACATGTACACTGCTTTAACTCTGCAATGACTAGCCTACTCCATTAAACTTTTGACGCATGATATCACTAACACTCTGTAAAGTTAAATGGGATTACTCTTTTCATTTAAATACTACATAATGGATTTCTCTTCTTCGGTAAATAACTCCTTAGGTTAAATGGGAGATTGAGAAATAAGTGATGAACAAATCGGAAAAATATTTGATGAGTACGAACAAACCAAAGATTACCATAATGAGGTAGGATTCGTGCCAGACACACAAATAAACGAGGTGCCCGAAGAGGTTCCTGGTCCTCAATTACGAGCTACAATGCCACGACCTACTACAAGCGTACAAGCTCAACCAGTTCGTGCTAACCATTGAGCCTCATCTTCCTTAGCTTCAACTAACGAATATTCTGCAAATGAATTACTTATCCTCGAGAAAGCGTATATTGAAGTCGATCGTCGAGAATGCTTGGACCATTTCTGCCAAGCAATTGTAGACGTTTACGATGATCAATACTTGCGTAGACCAAACGAAGCCGACATTGCAATGTTAATGGATATGCACGGTAGCGGAGGATGGCCTAGTATGTTAGGATCTTTAGGCTGCATGCATTGGGAGTGGAAGAATTGTCCAAAAGCATATGCTGGAGCTTATCAGGGTAAATCTCATACGTCAACTATTATACTTGAAGCTCTAGCGTCGTACGACTTATGGATATGGCATGGTTTTTTTGGAATGCCAGGTTCGAACAATGATTTGAACGTAGTTGAACGCTCAACGTTGTTTAACTATTTAGCGAACAGTAGATAAGTTCCATATCATTTTACTTTAGAGGGTCATGTGTATGACCATGGATAGTATCTAGGCGATGGTATATATCCACAATGGAGTACCATTGTCAAGAAAATACCAAACCCACAAAACAATAAACAAGCAAGGTTTGCAGCAATGCAAGAAGGACAAAGACAAGATATAGAAAGAGCATTTGGTGTTCTACAATCCAGATTTGCCATAGTCAGTAATCCATGCAGACTTTGGTCTCCAACTAAAATGACTAGATAATGTATACTTGTGTTATTTTACATAACATGATTATAGAGGACGAAAGTGACATGGAGGATGATTTCAATTACGACTATCCTGCTCCACCACCTGAGATTTGGCATGAAAATATGATTGAAGGCGAATTAGAGCTTGAATTTCACATCGAAAGGCAAATGTCCTACCGTAACGCTCACATTCATCAAAGACCCCAGAAAGATTTAACAGATCATCTGTGGAACTTTGTTGGAAGTCAGTGAAAATATTTACCCTTAGTTGTTGTGTTTTCATTGTTTTAGTAGTTCTAATCTTGTACTGTAACCTTTAATCGATATCTGAAACTATGTATCCGTTAATTGTTAGTGAAATCAGGTATCCTAAGCTTTTGTAACCATTGATCGTTTTTGTTTAATTACATCTTCATGCCTAAATTTCTATGTCAATAGACATAACATAAATACCGCAAAATTTCTACGTCAATCGAAGTGTTAACGATTTTTTTGTCAATACTGGAAATAGGTCTATGGGAGTGGACCATGGAGAAAGCGTTAGATTGCTAAGAATCTAACAGTTTCGACAGGAATATTCTGATGATCCTGTTGCATGACAAGATTCACACAAGAGTATACTGAAAGTAGCATAGTATGCAGAAAAAGTAAAGTCACACAATTTTGTAGTGGTTCAGTTCCTTGGGAACCTACGTCCACTTTAAGAGATTTTATGATTTTATTCACGGAGGAAGTTACATGGGAGATCCTCAAATTGATTTACCAATTTGGGTTTTTACTTTCTAGAGTAAGAGAAGAAGATTGTAGGATTATCCCCCCTTCCAAATGTCACCTCTTGGGTCTTACTTAGAGGGTTATAGGACCCTTCTTCTCTTGGGCCATTGGGCCTATAAGAGCTTTGTCGGCCGCCTTTTCTTTGGTTTCGAACGTCTGGCTCCCAGTCACTTTAGCGGTACTGGTTATGGTCTTCGAAGTAGGGCTTCCATTGTTTGCCACTTCTTTGTGGTGGGTATGAATTTGTCGATATGACGCCTTTCGGAAGGTATTTGGATTTCTTGATGGCAGCTTCCGGTAATATCCCCTCGGTGATCAGCTCCCAGTCATTCTATGGATACTCAGAAAAGCCAGCTTTCCTGATGTTTTCCCTATCCTGTTGTGTTGGTATTAAATAGGGGGCTAATGCCGACACACTCTTTCGCCATTCTGTGTTTCTGTTATCGGGGATTCTCTCCTCTCTTTTTCTTAGTTTTCCAACTAGGACCCCTCCCCTTTCGTTACAGGGTATCCCTTAATGGATATACTCTATTGGATAGGCTGTGTCGGTAATTTGTGGACTTCGAATTCTTTTCTCTTAAGGAGTCGGGGTTTGTGTGGCTCTTAATTCATCCTTTTGGTCTCATATTCACTATATACCCTTTTCGCCATTAGCTGGTAGTGGGGATGAGTCTCGGCTGATGCTACCCTTCGGAATTTTTCTCCTTATTTTTGCCTCTTCTTAGTCCTTGGCCCTACTCTTTAAAAGACCATTGGGTGCTTATGGTTATCCGATACCCCTTCACTGTTTCTCTATTTTTTTATCAATTTTTTGGTAGTAACATTGCCCCCCCCCCTAGTGAAGGGGTTTTTTCAACTTTTTAAGTCAAATTCCTTGTCCTTTCTGCGGTATCCTTCGATCTCACTCGACTGAAGTCTTAATTGGATTTTCTTTGCGTGGTTCACATTAGTTTTGAATATGGAAACCCTGATTGTTTTTTTTAAACCTTCTTACTCTCTCTCTCTCTCTCTTTTTTAAAGAAGAAGGGATAGTGAGGCACCACAAAATTTGGTGCTACACTTAAAGACATACAACAATCAGAGCATAGCAATATTTCCATTACAGTTCAAAAACAAAAGTACACACAAACGGGGCCTACATAGGAGCCGAGATTTTTCATGCAAAATGAGGAAAGCACTTACCAAAGCCTAACTACATCATCCATCTGCTGCGTGTTCTGCTGCCAAAGTGGTCATGCAGTAATTGGTTAAACACACAACGATCAAATTTTCCCAGTAGATAACCAAGGCCCGAGCCTTCCCTAGAACTGCCCGTTGGTAGTTCCGCACCAGATGGGCCAACCACCTCCTTGCCTTTACTGGCCGCCTTAGCATACTCTGGATTCAGGTATTAATAGAAGTCCCGAACCATACCCAGATTCAGGTATTAAATTGACAGAAGACCTGAAACCCTTCTGGTATTAATAGAAGTCCCGAACCATACACATATTTGGGTATTAAATAGACAGAAGACCGGAAACCCTTCCGGTATTAATAGAAGTCGAAGTTTGTTTCGGTTTCGTTCGTCTGAGTGCAGGTTGTGTGCGTTTCTGAGTGCTCCCTTCAAGCTTTCATTTTCTTTAAGCTTTCATTTTCTTCAAGCTTTTGCTCCCTTCTGCGAGATGAGATTTGAGCCGAGGTTGTACGTACTCCAAGTGCTCCCTTCGAGCTTTTTCTCCCTTCTTCAGGTTGGAATTTGAGCAAAGGTTGTACATGCTCCAAGTGCTCCTTTCGAGCTTTTTCTTCGAGCTTTCATTTTATTGAAGCTTTCGTTTTCTTGAAGCTTTCTCTCCCTTCTACGGGATGAGATTTGATCAAAGGCTCTACGTACTCCAAGTGCTCCCTTCGAGCTTTTTCTCCCTTCTTCGGGTTGGAATTTGAGCAGAGGATGTACGTGCTCCAAGTGCTCCCTTCGAGCTTTTTCTTCAAGCTTTAATTTCCTTTAAGCTTTCGTTTTCTTCAAGCTTTCGCTCCTTTTTACGAGATGAGATTTGAGCAGAGGTTGTATGTACTCCAAGTGCTCCCTTCGAGCTTTTTATCCCTTCTTTGGGTTGAAATTTGAGCAAAGGATGTACATGCTCCAAGTGCTCCCTTCAAGCTTTTTATCCCTTCTTCGGGTTGGAAAACGTACTCCCCTTTTGGAGCATTGGTTAGAACGTACCTGTAACGACCCGTAATTTTAGCGATATAATAATTAATTAATTTAATTACATAAATAGTGATTTGGAGATTTAAATGGTCGTTGAATTAAATAATTGAATATTTAATTACTATAAATAATAGAATAATATATTTAGTTTCCAAAATAGTCGGAAATAGTAGAATTCACAATATTGTGTGAATTGGATCATTTATAATATATAATTCAGTTTAGAGTTGAATTATATTAACAAATATATTATATAAACGACAGTTGAACGTATAATTATATTATAATTAAAATCGAGCTCGAAATGGCACGGTAGTTCGTGATTTGGCGATTCGAACTTTAAATGAATATACAGAATCCGTTTTAAGTCGGATTTCTGTGAAATAAGAAACGTTCGAAGCTGGTGGAGTATATGTTTCTAATCGAAGAGAAAAATCGGGATTTCGTCATCTAGATTTTGAGTTATGTCCAAATCAAAATTTTGAAAAGTCGCTATGGAATTTCTTTATAATTTATAACGATTTATTTATATTATAAATGAATTTTTCAATATAAATTGAATATCGATTCAACCAAATTTGAATATCGAGTTATAAATCCAATTGGAGCTATATGATATTCTATTGTGAATGTATACTATAATATTTATAAATATTAAATTTAATTATTTTTAAATATAATAATATTTAAAAGGGTTTATTTAGAGCTTTAAAAATAGCCAGTTTTGCAAACGACCTCCGTTTTCGACGAAACTAATTTTGTTGGATCCGTAATATTAAGTTTATGTTATATTTCAATTTTCATGATTTTTGGAGTCAGTATGTGGCCGTACGAGATTTTAAGATGAAAAATAATCAATAATTTGACTTTAAAAATACGGTGTAAGCAAACAGAGTCGGAATTCGACGAAACCAGTTTCGTTGGTCCGTAAATGTCAAACTGCAGCTACATGTCAATTTCCATGATTTTTGGGTATTGAATGTGATCATAGGAAATTTTAACGACAAATATAGACAGCGTTGGACTAAAAATAAATAAACTAATGAATATTAAAATATTTAAACTTCCCTATATATACCATTATATCCTTCTAAAACCTAATTTCTATTTCTCTGGTCAAGGCGTCGTGATTTTCGTTCTTCTAGGAAAATAAGTTTCCATCTTCAAAAATCAAACTAAAATCGAATTAAAATCGTATAAATTAGCAAATTTATATAATCGATTTCCTAAAGAAATTCTCTACCTTTCTATGTGGATTTTGTTGGAATCGAACAACATTTTGTTCACTGTTTGTTTTTGTTGGAATGGGTTCGAAGTGCTAGGGCTTGGAACCGCGTGTGATATACGTTGAACTGGGTTGAGTTGATGTTGGGGTTGTATTCGGTGAACGATTTAGTACTTATTGGGAAACATTGGGGGAGATCGACACTAAGAAGTGTCGGAGGTTACTGGAGCTTTCGTAATCTTGTCTGACAAACGCAATTTCGATTACGAGTTCGAGTTAAGCATTTTTGGTGTGAGGCTGAAGCTTTTGCATTGGGGAATTTAATGGTGAAACTAATTTGCGAATTCGTGAAGTATTGGATGAGTTTTTGGAGTGGAAGTTTCATGGAAATGGTGGAGGATCATTTGGAGCAGCGCGGTCTCCATTTGGGGAAGAAAGCAAATCGGGTGCGGTCTGGTATTTCAAAAGGGTGATGGGCCTTATTTAAAAGGTTAAGCCCAATTTGAATAAATACTTGGTTTATTTTTAATTTAAATTTGTATTAACTTGTAATCTAAATAACTTTTACATATGTTATTGGAATTGCGTGAAACAAGATCCGTTGGGATAGTATGGACAATGGCTACACAATGGAACTGGCTGGGAGTAAATTGAAGCTAGTTACAATTTATAGCGAAATAAATTGTCTGTTTGAAACAACCGAAAATTATCATTATTTAACGATGATCATCCAATGTGAGTAAAATTCACTAACTCTATCAGTTTATATTTATATAAATATAATCTAGTAATGATAAATGATGATTGACTGTTGTGTGATGATTATTTGGGTGAATTGCTGATGTATTGGTTGAAATTATAGATAACGATATATATATATAAATCATTAATCAAATACTGATTCTGTTTATCAGAATATTACATGTTGAAATGAAATCGATGTTATTTATATTGTTTAATATCTGTGAATGCAGGGAGACAGGTTGGAGGGATCCAACTGGATCCCTCAATATTATGATACTGTTTGTTATCATGTATTGTGATATATTATGTGATTAAAATCTATGATTGATTATGATGACACTGGTCATGTTATTTGGTATTTTAAATACCATATGAAATAAAAAAAGGGAATTTTCAAAGTGTATTTTAAAAATGAAATGTTTATAGGAAATAAATATTATATTGAAAATGGAATATTTATTTGGAAAATAAATAGAATTATAAAAGGAATATTTATTTGGAAAGTAAATAGATTTATCTAAAAGGATTTATATAAAATGGATAGAATTATATAAAAGGATTTATATAAAATGGATAGAATTATATAAAAGGATTTATATAAAATGAATAGAATTTTATAAAAGGATTTATATAGAATAAATAGAATTATATAAAGGGGATTATAAATGAGATTTAGGTGTTAGAATAAAATGAGATTTTATATAAATAATTCTATAATTAGAAGTATAAACAGAAATTGGATTTGGATATTGTTTTTAAATACGAAATCAAACTATTTTGATTTCAAAGAAGAAATATTATTCACATTTAATGTGAATAAAGGATCTAAGTAAATATTTTGCAAATAAAATATTATAAAGGAATTTGGGGTTTGAATTAGGAATTTAAATGGAATTACTGAAATTAGAAACTGACCAGAAATTAGTTGAGTTGAAGGGCTTTCTGGGTATCGATCTGATGTTGGTTTCGGCCTTCGAGTTTAATACGTAGGGGGTTGTTCTCTTACTAGTTTACAGTTAGAGACTGATATATGTGAGAAGATATTGATGTGTGAATTATAAATGGAAACGTTTTCCAAAATTAATAACGTATATTTTCTAAAATTAGAAAATAAGGATTTGATGAATATATGGAAATGAGAAATGGGGAAATGAATAAATGTTGATTGATGATTGATTGATAGAATTTCCATTTGGAAATAATATTGTTGTTTGCACACATGTTTTTCTTTGATAGTTAAATCACCAACTATCAAAGTTTTTGAACATTTTTCCGTCATCAGTACGAAGAGACCGGGATCAGATTCATTATCTGAAAACCATTTTGTATAGGCATTAGCGTTGCGATCAAATATGATGAAGATAATTGAAGACGAATAAGGGATGTCATGTTTACATAATAGTACCTTCGGTCTGTCCAGTCCTAGGACGACCTGTATGGAAGAATGTCTGACAGAGTATATTTAACATATCGCATAAGTTGATCTCTTCAAACGTATTTACATTTGGTGGCGGAGGAATTCCTTTCTCCTAGCTGTATACCCGTGGTATGTTTGGGGAAATCAATTTGTGATTTGCCGGGTATGACAATGTGACATTCAAAGTAAATAAAGGTGTGATCTATACGTTATGGCCTCTAGCCTCACAACCGAAAATGGTATAAAATCGGGTAGGTCGCATGGCTAAGTGTTTAGCTGCTAATTAGGGTGTATTGTCACCTGATCTAGAGTTTCATTTACTTCTATACTCTATATTCGATGTTCTCCCTTTCGGGAAACGGTTGTTGATCCCAACCGTTGGTGATAATACATTCGGTACACTCAAGCGAAATGAGTGACTAGTCATGTTTAGCCTGGGTTACAAGATGTTCTTGTGACCCGGTGTATTCCTCTCTAGAGATACATTGTCGAAAGCTGGTCCCATACCTTGCCAGTTAAAATTCATTAACCAATAAGCGCCCGCAGTTTTTGATTATATATTATGTATGTGGAACGTAAGATGAAAGCGTTCTGCTAGATGATTAATATATTGTGGTTGATAGATACTATTATAATATCAAAAGAGTTTGATATAAAGATTATCGTTCTTTCAAAAGGATTTTGAAAGTTAAATCAAATGTTTTGGATTCTCATAAAGGGAAAAACCCATTCTGTTATACAGCGTGGTCTTATGAGATATCGTTTAATTGCTCAAACTGTTTTAAATGGTTTTGCTCATACCAGTCCCATGACTAACCCATTCCGTTATACAGCGTGGTCTTATGAGATATCGTTTAATTGCTCAAACTGTTTTAAATGGTTTTACTCATACCAGTCCCATGACTAACCCGGAGTTTATTTTGTTTTGTTTTCCCTAAACTCTTGGGTGCCCAATTTTGTATGGGCAGTCAAGTAGTCGGGATTTTACAGATATACTGAGAGCTTGGAGCAGGAGGCTTCAGGATTATATAGCTATTGTTTATTCCACTGTGTTGTAAGTGTTGTACTCTGATAATGTTACTGTATACATATACTAGTTTTATTTCAAAGTTATGTATCTATTATATATCGTTCGTTCCGTTGTGAGTTTCGTGTTACTCTGATGATGATGCATGTTCTTCTTCTTCTTCTATTCTAAGTTTCTATCTTATCTATTCTCACCCTCTAATTTCTTTCATGGACTATCCGGTGTTTTCAATACTTAGATAGTCGACATTGAGTTTATCTCAGTTACTCAAGGTCGCAATTTCCCCGGGTCGTTACAGTGGTATCAGAGCTTAAGGTATAGTAATTACTTTGGCTCTCTAGCGTGACTCAGTAGAGATGGGGTTAGTAATGCCCTAGATTGAGTTGAGTGTATATATACGAGAGAGCGTATGTGTAGATTTTATAAATATTGTTTTATATTGTGGTGATTTATTGATTGAGTTGTTTATGAGCTCTGGTCGATCAGTTTGATCCACCAAATCGGTAGGAATTTCTAAACGCTTGAATACGATGAACCGACATGGTATGTTTTGAAAAGAGGGTAAATGAAATAATTTTACCAAAATTATATTTTGATATAAATGATTTATATTGGGATTATAATATATTGGATATATTGGTTGTTATTATAATCGAGTAAGATAATAAATTAAATGGTTATGTAAATAACCAATCAGAATTCATATTAAATCAGAATTGGAATTAAAATTCCGAAAACATGAAGGATGTTTGTAAATGGAATTGGATTAAATATATGGAAAATTCAGTCAAAAAATGATCATGAATAGCAACCTATCATGTATGGTACTACGCCAGAACAATATATTTATACCACCAAAATTTGTGTCCACATTCATTTTGACCACATACTTAAATTTCAGCATAATTCTTTATTTATCTACTTCATTCCCTGATATATATCAAACCAACCATCCTTAATTACCACCATTTATTTTGTGATTTTTATTTCTTAATGCATTTATTTTTTCCTTACAAACGAGTAGCTAGAGGTATGGGTTAGGAATATTTTCAAGTAATTCCACAAATTACAGAAGTAACACAGAAAAAAATTACAGTTTTACATTGAACATGGAACTATTGGCTCCACGTTTTCCTTGTTTTCCATTTAACCATGAAAGATTAGCATCTACATTAGAATCATGTGGTTCAACTGCATATATGATGAATGGACTATAAAATTTGATTTATTTTAATTTTCATTGCCATAGTATGTGTTAGAAAAAGCAACTGAGTTAAATGACTTGAGCAAAAAATACGGTTTATGGTAGTTCATATATAGAAAAGGCATGCCTAGAGTCTGTTCAGTAAGGAACTTTATCGGAAAAAGCATTTAACTGGCTAGGAAAATATTTCCTATTTCTCCTCATTTGCTTCATATACAAGCATATATATGTTATATATCTTTACTATCAGGTGTTTAAGGTGTAGCTTGTACAGCATGCTAGTGCTCTGGAACCTGCAACTGCAAGTGGCATCTTGCTATGTTGCGGGCTTGTTCCCTTGTAGGTTCAAGTTCAAGCTTGCAACATCAAGCATTGCAAGCTTGTTGTGTTGTTGCAAGCTTATGCACTTGTTGTTGCAAGTTAAAGCTTGCAACAGCAAGCACTGCAAAGCTTGTTCACTTGCCGACGTTGCCGTCGCAAACGCAAAGCTTGCAACAACAAGAATTGCAAGCTTGGAGTTGCAAGTGCACAAGCAAGGTTGTTGTTGCTAGTTGGTGCACTTGTAATGACAAATTTGATGTTGCAAGCTTGTGTGCATACTCTTCAACATGTGTAGTCAAAGCTTGGATCCACACTGAATTGATTTTTTAAATGAGCTATATATGGGTTGTGTATATACATCAGTAGAAAGTGCAGTAAGCAAGCACGCTAGAAAGCGGAAATTGAAGAAATTATTTTTATGTGAAATTATAACTTGTAAAGACTATCTAGCACTTGTGTTTTCCATTAATTTTTGTTATTTTACATTTTGAAGTTTTAAGTTTTTATTAAGTGTTTATATTAATGTAGGAACGTGTAGATAAACACTTTGAATTCTCGTACAAGACTTTGAAGAATGTGCAAAATTGTTAGTGTTACTACTAGATTTCGACACCGAAATCAGACGATGGCGAAGGGGTATCAGAGCACAGCTAGCACGAAAGGATGCCTCGAAAGCACGCAACCAACACCAAGCCACTGAGACAGTCGACAAAGGAAGCAAGAAGAGAAATATCTGGTCAATATGATATTGATGCCAGCAAAGAAAGCAAAGCTTGGTATTAATACAAGAGAAATAGCGGTAGGGAAATACCGAAACCAACATGGAAGCAAGGAGCAATCAAGAGTGGTTGCGGTACTGATACCAAAGGCAATCAACCTGATTTTGATTCTGAAAGCACACGTTCCGACACTGAAACCCAAAGACATGAAAAGGAAAGAACGAAGCCAAGATAGGATGGATTATAGAGCTATAGATACTAATGTATTTGGTATCAATACCGACATCAGGAAGCAGTCTAGAAGTTACCAGAACGGATCTGTAGGCAATGTTATCGCAGGGCTGATACCAAAACTAGAGACTATTGAAGCAAGCCAAGGACAGAAAGGTTGTCAACACTAACATGCTTAATGTCGATACTAATACCAAGGATGATGTTAAAGCCTGGAGAATACTCAAATGTCACCAAAGCAACCTAAGATTATGATTTGCTATCGAAACAAAAATCTACTACCGAAACCGGAAGTAACCAAAGAATGCTATCCATGCCAATTTGCTTGGTATCGAAAAACTGTGAGGAGGAGGAACCAACTTCCTAAACAAGTAAGAGCCAATAATAACATTCCTAAGGGAAAAGTAGATTGAAACCCGAGAGCTAGCCTCGAAAGCCACATGCGTGGGCCGACACCCACACCAAATATCGTTGTCGAATCTGGAAGTGGGCTTTTGCTAATCATTGCCTAAAGGGGACCCAATTTGTCTATAAATAAGACCTCAGAAGTCACATTTTGAGGATCCTTTTTCTCATTCTACAATCTTGTATTCTTTTCTGAGAGAGAAAAACCTAATTTTTCAATCAAATTGGGGATTTCCACAACAATTGTAATACAACCATAGCGAATCGAAAGGGAAAATCGAGACTTAATCTTTTCACGATTCCATAATTATATTGTGTCTATATTGATCGAGTAGGGAGTTACCACTAACCTCTTTTCGTGAAGGATTTGGACATGAAGCATTCGGAAAGGGGAAATCATTGAACAAAATCAATGAATTCTTCAGTTTGATTATAATATATGTTCCAACCTTTCACATTAAGCCTGATTTATCTCAACATGCTAAGATTGACCTCTTATAATCTTATGACATGATAACCGACACAACCAAGGCCTCTTTGTAGGCTGGCTCGATGTGGAAATATCATTTTAGTTAATAAGGGATATAATATGTCACTAAACAGATTGTTGTGATAAATTAGCCTGTTTCTTCTCAATACAATGTATATTATTATATCCCGAATATAAGGACTACGGTTGATCGATATTTTTCTATGGATTAGAAAACAAAAATTATGTAATAATAACTGCAAGCGCACAGTTGTGTAATATGCAGCTCGAACACAGGGAGGAAAATTAAAATTTTTATTTATATATTTCGTGGGAAAGTTAAACAGATTTGGAGGATTTGTTGAAATAGAAATTGAAATGGCAAATTGTTTAAGAACAAATCTAATTGAACTAACAACCAAATTACAATTATCAATAAAAAAACAAATTAAAACTGCAATTGAATTCACTATACATTCGGATCTAATCGGGTCTATAATAAATTCAATGATTAAAAGTAAAACAGAATTAAAATTGCAGAACGGAAATAAACTAACAGGAAAATAAAATTAGGATTATCGTTGAATCTAATCAGACGGTCAATCACTAATGAGAAAAGTAACTGCAATAGAAATTTGTGTTCTAGCAATTCTAATTGACTAGACAACACAAATTACCATGAAAATATAAAAAATGTAGAAATAAAAGAAAAGAGAGCTTTATTAATGGAGAAAAGAAGTACAGAAAAATGAACAACTATTTACAATGAATACAATGGGTATTTATAGGGGATGTAGTCTCCTTTCTATGAGAATAATTGGCCCAAGAATGAATCTCTTGAAATAATCTATTTAAAAATAAAAGAGATATGAAGATAGACTTGAGATATTCCATGCATATTTTCTCTTACGATTAGTGACATGTGGCAGATTGATTGGTTTTTCCTTGGCAATAATTCAATCAAATCTTCTTCTATATGGCAGCTGAAAATGAAGCATTTGAATTTATTGAGAAGAATATGCTTATTTCTTAAAATCTTTGTTAGTACACATATTATATACATACATATAAATAAATATAATATACCACTATTCCATATATTTCTTCAGAGAAAATGAGGCGGTGTGTATATATCCATTATCCTTTCTTCAGCAAAAAAAGGGCTTGACAAGGATCGAACCTAATCCACTCTATACAAATTTCTATGCTCTTACCAGTGAGCTACAACATCTTTTGGGATTGAGATAGTGTTGAAATAGGGAAGTAGCCTTATCTTTGCAGTTGGTCGCTAATTGAAATGAAGGAGATATTTGTTGACAATCTATAAAAACACACAAAAATACCGAAAGTATCATTTATTTATATACAATAAAGATAAGATATGAGCATAAAAATAAACACTTTTACAAGTTAATCAATAGTCATAATGAGGTTCTCAACCTTCTGAAAGCCTATAATGCCCTTATCCCAAGGTAACTATTGACCTTTAAGTCTCGTTAGCATGATACTCACCTCTCAAAGGAAGAGTAATTAATCTTCGGGCTCAAGGTCTTGATATCTAGGAAACGACAGAATAAGCTAAGCTTATTGAGGATGAGTTATCCACTAGCATCCTTTAGATCAATTACCCTCTAAATTTCATCTCATATGCATTGTCAAACCTTAGATTGGGTATTGATGATTTTTATCATTAACATTTTGGCACTAGAAGGAGGGCATGAACCTCCGAACTCCTTTATTTAATTATAGATTAATTTGGTAACCTTACTGCTTTCTAGCAGGAAAGAATGAAGTCAAAAAGATTGGAGGCTATGAATAAAGAACCAGCTCTTAATGTTGCTCTTGAGGAGAATGTGGCTCTAACTCTCAACTCAAACACCACTGAATTTGGCAGAACCTCAAAGCCAGTGCAGCCTCCAAACCCAAATGTTACAGAAGAAAATGCCATCAAATTAATAGCCTTAGAGAAACAAGTCCTTGAAATGCAGACTCGCTTGGAAGCTGCTCAAACGCAAAAATCCTCATGCTCACCGGGTTAGGCCCATGGGATGAATTGAATCTCCAAGATGAAAAGCTACCGTCCAACATTCAAAGGGAAAGGGAAAGGAAAAGTTTAAATCAACTTCCTCCAAGAAGAAGAAATCCCATCTGATAGGGGTAGACCATTAGGGAAACCAATGTTGAGGGATACAGTCACAAAAGACTAGACTGTGATAATACATAAGCTTACCTCAAAGATATTACAAAGAAAGCTGTTAAAGATCTGGTTGGGAGTACGAAAAAGAGAACCCTGGATGAAAGGGTCAATGACAATGAAAGGATGACTTTTTTACTAATGAAATTATGACTACTATAATACCAACCCATGTGAAAATCCCGATCATGAAGTATCTTGGAACCACTAATCTGGTTGACCACCTAATGGCTTCTGACAGCCAAATGGACCTTTATAACGCTTCGTGAGTCGTCCAATGTCGTCTCTTACCAGTAAAACTCCAAGTGGCAGCTGCTAAGTGGTATCTTCAACATCGGGATAGTACCATTTACTCATGGAAGAAGTTATCTTACGCATTCCTAACATAGTTCTATATTTGCAAGGACCCAACGGTAGACTATACCATCATCGCCAACATAAAGCAAAGGCAGGGAAGTCCTTGGGAGATTATTTGAAGAGGTTCAGTGTAGAAGCTTTAAAAGCCAAAGACATGAATGATCGAGACAAGCTTATTGTTGTTCATTCAGGACTAATCGAAACACTCCTTTCTGGAAGGAGTTATATATTCATGGGTGCAAAGACTTGCAAGATTTCCACTTCAGGCTGATAAATTCATTTGTATGGATGAGTTATACTACGCAAAGAGGAAATTTTGCTCCTGCAGGGAAAGAGGGAAGCCAAGATTTAATCAAAAACCGCAAGGTGGGAGGTTTGGATTTGATGGAAGTCAGAAGAAACCAAGATGGAAATAATCTAACACAAATTCAGTGGCTTTGAGTAAAACTATTTCATTTAGTGGAAATTAGGTTAAAGGGCTTCTTTTTATAGGATAATAAGTTTTAAGGACAACACTTCTTAATAATAAGTTTTAAGGACAATTGTGCATGAAAAAGATAAAAGCGGTTATCTTTTTTAAGTTATACAGGAAAAAGATAAAAGCGATTCTCTTTATTTCTATATAATGTAAAATGATAACCGCTTTTATCATTTTCATGCAGAATTTTCCTTAAAACTAATTTTCCAGAATTGTTGTCCTTAAAACTTATTACCTTGAACAAATAAGCTTTTTAAGTGAAAATCCCATTTCATTTATCTATGTTGTGGCTAAAGTGAGAGTCAGTAACTTCCCAGTATATTTTAAAGCCAAGAACTGCCCAAAACCATATAGTGGAAGAAAGTATTGTGAGTGCCACAAGACGAACGGACACAAGACCGACGAATGCAAAGTGTTGGAAGGCATAATTCAGAAACTCATTCGTGAAGGATACTTAAAGGAATTTATTCAGGACAAATAGCAAGCAACCCAACAGACCAACGAGTACCAAAATATTTCAGCTAACTCATTAGAGGTTCCAGTGGAGGAGGGTCGATTAGATGTGGGCCCTCCAATCAACCAAATCAGTGCGATCCATGGTGGGCCACACCCCATTGGGAATAGCCAAGCTTCTTAGAACCAATACCTGAGGGAGGCCCATGAGGGAATATTTTTTGCTCAAGAGGAACCGTCATTAAAGAATACCCACTACAACATCAAGATGCATACCCTAGTGTTCTCCTCAAATGAGATGCAAAAGGGATTTCATTATCCACACAATGAACCTCTCATGATAACTGAACAGATTGGGCTTTCTACAGTTTCTAAAATTCTGGTTAACACTGGAAGTGCGGTGGGTGTAATCTTTAAACAAGCCTTCGACCAAATGGGGGTTTCTGAGTAAAAATTGGAGTCAAGCAGTAAGCCTATCTTTAGTTTCAATAACGAGGGATTAACCCCAGTGGAGAAAATCAAGCATTTGGTTCAACTTGGATTGTCTCCTCTCTATAGGACTTTCGAGACTCTCTTCGTCATCATTGACCAAACTTCCTACTATGATGTTTTCTTTGGCCGGCCGACTGTAGATGAAATTGATGCATTCATCTCGTCCAAAAAGTTTATGACGAAATTCCTAACAAAGCAAGTCCGAGGCACAATCAGAGGGCAATAATTCAGTTCCTGAGGGTCGTACGTTGCAATCGTTGACCAATACAAAAGGGAGTATCTTGCTTATTTTGTTTCTTCTACTGTTTTTCAACCTTTTTAATGATGGGTTCTTACATCCGACATTTGAAGCCAAAATAAGAATCAATAAAACTAACAAACATATGAATGGTACGTACGCTTCTCTGAGAAGAAAAGGAAAGAGGAATGGTGCAATAAACTTAGCAAAAGAAGAAATTGTCACAGAATTGGATTCCCGAGGGGATACAGAAAGAATCAAACTGGTAGAAGACTTAGAGGAAACAAGTGTTGATTCAACTGATAAAGCTAAAACCATCAAAATAGGGAACCACTGAGGAGTGTTTTGATTTAGTTCCTACAACATAATAAGGATGTATTCCCTTGGACCCACTCGGATATGGTATGAATTAAACCTTCCATCACGAGTCATGCACTGAACATCAACCCATCAGTAACCCTTATTCGGCAAAAGAAAAGGCAATATAATAGAGACAGATTGGAAGCCTTGAAAGAAGAGGTCAAAAGGTTACTTAAAAATGGATTTATCCAAGTGGTCTTTTATCCTAAATGTTTAGCCAATCCAGTACCGGTGAAAATGTCTAATGGGAAATGGAGGACTTGTGTTGACTACACATATTTAAACAAAGCTTGACCAAAGGATTGCTATACTCTTTCCCGAATAGATCAGTTGGTTGATGCGACTAGTGGACATAAATTGTTATCCCTTATGTTTACTCCACAAATATCGTACACACATTGATAGATCAAGCATGTGGAAAGAGGCCCAACTTGAACGCCATTAACGAAAGCATACCGGTCGGCCTGAATCCAAGTTTACCAGTTGGTCTAACTTCAAGCACGCCAGCCGGTTGGTCACAACTCCGTAACAGAACAGCCCTAGGTGAAAAAAGGGACACACCCACCGATCGGTCAGAAGCAAAGTGCACCGACTAGTCTCCCCTGGAACAAGGCACTAAATTCAGACATTTCCATACCGGTCAGTTTGGTGGGCGGACGACCGACCGGCCATAATACAAAGTCCACACCAGGTTGCTCGCGTAAGGGAGAAAAAGAACCATACCGACTGGTCGATCCTATTTCTGACCGACCGGTCCTCCAGACAGCTATTGCCAGCCTGGCTTCTGGACAGCTATTGCCAGGCTGGCCAGTGGAAATTCCGTAGATAAAGTCCAACCGACCAGTGGCTCTGAAGGCTATATCACTCCATTTGTCCACTCCTATAAATAGAGCTCTAATCCCGCTTTAATGGAGGAGGAGGGGGATGACCCCGAAAGGCTGCTAAATCCAATTCTCAACACTTACTTGGTGATTTCATCATCTCTAATCATCCCAAAGTGAAGATTCAACTCTAAATTCATCATGAACATGTGGGAATTCATCAAAGTTTGTGTGAAAGTCTAGATTCGATCTACCAATTGCTATAGAAGGATCTCATCGGGTTTCCTTTTTAATCTCCACCGAGTTCTAAGAGAGTGTAATGATGAATGTAATGAGTGAATTTACTTGTTTTGTAATTCTAAGTGCAATAATAGAATGGATATTCAAAGTGGACGTAGATCGCACATGATCGAACCACAATAAATCATTGTATCTTCTTTTACTTGCATTTTGTCTATTGAAGTGGCTCCACATCTCTTATTCTAAAGTACATTGTGAAGTACTCGTAGTAATTTTGGTGTTGATCCCAATTTTGGGATCAACATTTGGCGCCTACCGTGGGACCGCAAATTCGCATCTCCTACCTCCTCTCACACTCTCGCAAGGTTAAACACTTTTCCATTAAAGTTCTAAGTCGCATCCTTCTTCAAAATTATGGCCAAGTCTAAGAAGACTGTTAGCAAAATCGTGGTAGAAGCCGATGATGTTGATAATGAAGAAATACCACCCAAATCCATCGATCGATTCTTTGACTTAACCAAAAAGTTCAAGGAGCAGTTCTGTTTGTACGCTACCAAAGCCAAGAACGCTATAACGCTCTCAGCCATAAAGCAGAAGCTAGGGGAAACTGTCAAAGCCTTCCTCGGTCGATTCAATATTGCCTTGTCTGAAGTAAGGAATCCGAAATCACGCAAAGTCCTGATGGCTCTGCTCGATGCTATAGACAAAACAAGCGAATTCGGAAGATGGATAAAGATGAAGGAACCGACTACGCTTGACAGTTCTATAAGAAAGCAGAAGAGTATATGAGGGTGGACGATAATCCTATACCTCGTCAGATCATTGATGGCAACCAACTCCTTGAAGCTCCTAAAAGTGCAGTTGTTCAACATAATCAGAAGAGTACGCAGGGGAAGAAGCGAGCCAATAACAGAAACGACAACAAAACTAATAGAAAGTTTCGTCCTTTTGACTCGTTTGATCCGACACCTCTGAATGATACTCCTGAGAATATTTACTTTGCCACAAAGGATGCAGAAGATTATCCAGAGCCTCGGCCAATGAAAATGAATGACCATATGACCAAATCTGTGAAGTTTTGTTGGTTTCATTTTCAGCCAGGCCACAACACCAATGAGTGCAGGAAACTGAGATCGTTGATTGAAGAACTGATTAAGAAGAACCGTCTGCAACAATACGTGAAGAATTCCCAAGATGCAAATCCTTCTGCAACTACCTAGGGGCAAGGGCATCAAATGACCAATCCTTTCCAAGCAACATAGCTTCTGCCCAACTTATGCCAAGGTTGATAATCGATGATGACCGTTAATGATGACCTAATACCTGCGGCTTAGAATAAGCGATCAATATCACCTTTACTTTACTTTCTGCATTACTTTACTCTTTGCTATGTTCTACTTTCTTGTAAATATTCCGTAGTGATTTACATGCATTCTACCGAACAAAAACTCTGTGGATGAAGCGTTGCCGGTCTGTATAAATATCTGACTTGCCAAATTTACACGAAAATTTGCTAACAGGTGATTTTTCATTATAGGCTATCCGACAAGTGCTTATTTTCTCACAGCCCGACTAAGTGAGACAACTCCGGTAACGCCGATTCAAAGGTAGATCGAGAAAGTCCCGATGAGTCAAATGCTCAATAGAGCAGCAAGCAATCCCGGATTCAAAACCTCATCCCCCAAAGGTTCGCGGGAGTCTAGGGCACCTGAGTCGGGTGGCGATCACTTATAAAGTTAAATGACTTCGACCGATGAATGAGGCTTGCTCTGTGGATCAATGCAACCTTAACATTTACCTTATGGTTCATGGAGGTCCAGGATGCTTCAGTTGGGCAGCGATCACTTACCAAGTTAAGTGACTCCGACCGATGACTGATGCCTGCTCCATGAATCAACCCTAACCTTTATCTCATGGTTCATGGAGGTCCAGGATGCTTCAGTCGGGCAGCGATCACTTACCAAGTTAAGTGACTCCGACCGATGACTGACGCCCGCTCCGTGGATCAGCCCAACCTTCACCTCATGGTTCATGGAGGTCTAGGATGCTTCTGTCGGGTAGCGATCACTTACCAAGTTAAGTGACTCTGACCGATGACTGATGCCCCCTCCGTGAATCAACCCTAACCTTTACCTCATGGTTCATGGAGGTCCAGGATGCTTCAGTCGGGCAGCGGTCACCTACCAAGTTAAGTGACTCCGACTGATGACTAATGCCCGCTCCGTGAATCAACCCTAACCTTTACCTCATGGTTCATAGAGGTCCAAGATGCTTCAGTTGGGCAGCGATCACTTACCAAGTTAAGTGACTCCGACCGATGACTGATGCCCGCTCCGTGGATCTGCCCAACCTTCACCTCGTTGTTCATGGAGGTCCAGGATGCTTCAATCGGGCAGCGATCACTTGCCAAGTTAAGTGACTCCGACCGATGACTGATGCCCGCTACGTGGATCAACCCAACCTTCACCCAAAGGTTCGCGGGACTCTAGGGCACCTTAGTCAGGTAGCAATCACTTACCGAGTTAAGTGACTCTGACCGGTGACTGAGGTTCGCTCTGCAGATCGATGCAACCTCACCCAAACTTCGCGGAAGTTCGCACTGCGAAACGATGCGACAACCAAAAAATCTTTTCCATAGAAGAAGTAAATTCTCCTTAGCAGAGATCAACATTCAATGAACTCTACAATGTCAATTCAATCAACGAGAGAAGACGAACGTTGGATTATAAGCAGTCTCTTCAAAGTTGGGGCATCCAATGGAGTTTTCAAACTCTGAACTGATCAACAAAACAGACACTGGGCAATAAAGATTTGTCTCACAGTAAAGACTAGAGGATTTCCTAAGTTGGGGCATGAATATCAAAGACTTCTCCAAGGAGAAGCAGAGAATAACAAATTATAGATACGTATTTCCCAAATATGAAATATCGTGCAAGTCAGCCAGAATATCAGCAGTTGAAATCCACAAGTCGAATTATGTTGACTAGTTGATCTTAAGTGTCGACACGAATTCAAGTTAGAAAGTTGTGTTTTTATAGACAACATTCAGCAGACCAAAAAAAAGTTTGTGAAAACACTTCATTCAATGAGAATTCGTCATGACTAATTAATTAACTAACTAATTTGTTATTGATTTGGGCAATCAATAACAACCAATCAATAACAAAACATTTGCCCAGAAACATGCAGTGTTTTTGTTGTTACAAAACAGGTTGTGATGACGAAAAGACCCGAGTTAAAGCTGGGGCAATCACACATCAGTACAACACTTTTAGCAATTAATTCTGGTGTTTAAAGTCAAAGTGTCATCGCATACGAGTGGTCAGTATGTTGCTAATAGATAGTGACATCGGTCAGCTTTGAGCAAAAGACAACCGATCGGTCGTTGCCTCCAGCAACCGGTCGGTCATAAACCGATCAGCCATCATCTCTAACTACCGATCGGTTAGTTCGCAGATATCAACGGGCTGGTTTTAAATGCAAAGTGCAAGGCATGACAACTGAAATCATAAAATGAGCTATAAGCTAAGTAACCTAGCTAACTAAGCATTGGATGTTACGACCAACATAACATTACCATCAAAATGGGTCAACAAACGCTGTTATAGCAGTCACAGTGCATCAACATAAACTAGCTTAGAAGTTAAAGGCGAGGACCGGAACTTGCTTAAGTACAACTGGTCTAAAGACGGAGTTCATAAAACTAAAAACTGTCAAGTACCAAAAGGGGAGAGCTACACGTTCTGGTTCTTTCGAGGCCTTCCTATCTTCCTTTTCATTAGAGTAGAACCCAATGGGGAAGCATCAGAAGCTGGCCACTTCCCAGGTGAACCCACTAGCTTGACATTTCCCTTGGGGAAGGCAGCAATGACAGCATACCGGTCTCTCAAAGCATGGATCAGTTTTTCCTTATCATCTTCCAGAACCGCAATGCGCTCAAGGTTCTCTCGATGGAGTCTCTGCAAATCCCCAGCCAATGTGTGCCAGTCCTGAAGCTTCTTTGCAGTCTGGCTTTTAAGCATGTCCATCTGTCTCTCAAACTAGTGCAAGTTGTCCTCCATCCGATTGAGCAATCTAGACTTGGCGACAACTATGTCGCTGTATGTCACTTGACGATCGCAGGAAGACACATCCAAGTTGAAGGAAACCCCCTGTAGGTTCCAACCCGGGAGTCGTCTGGCAAGTTTGGCATTGCAAGCTCCTGGAGTGTAGCGAGGCCTGTTCACAATCGTCTGAATCTCCAGATAAGAAGGGATGATGAGTGAAGGAGAATTCACTGAAGGTTGACCGGTTATCTGACTGTCCAGGTCAAAAAACCTCTTCATCCTAAGCTCTTCAGGAGATGGTTCCATCCTGCATGAAAAGAGAAGTACTCAAACACTTTTTGTCAATTTCCTAATAATTATAATGAGCAAGGATAAGAGAGCAACTGGACGGCCTCCAGAAGAAACCAGTCAGTATTGATTTTAGCCCAGGCCGACCGGTACCTCCAAAGAATCGCCCAGAAATGCAGAAATAACCAATCGGACGGTATTAGTCACATACCAAAAAGTCATAGAACTAACCGATACCTGAGACAAACTGGTCGGTACCATTAATTTCCCAGAAGAATGGAACCAACCAATCGGTATTCAATACAAACCGACCAGTGCCTTCACTCCCTTAGGAATTTAAAATGGACCGAGTAGTATCCAGAACCGACCGGGCAACACGATTGACTCCTTATAAAAAAGACCGACCAACACTGATGTAATTCTGGAATCCGTAGCTATTACTAAACCATTCACAACTTCAATCATGAGCATTGGCACTACAAGAAGCGTGAGAATAAAACTGAAAGTCAATGTGAATCATAAACACATCAAATCAAAGCAAGTAGAATCGGGTCTTTAGCAAAACTTTGGGCGAAACGAGAAGATTAAAGCATACAGAATCGGCTAAACATAACAACAAATCAAAGCAAATTTTCGGCTTAACTAGGAACATGATCAAATTGTTCCACCCATAGCCCGATTCTACACTAAGTGGCGGTTCTATGAATATCTAATCGAGTGTTGCAACTTTAAAGTAGTAAAAGCATTTCAATATGGATCGATGGAGAATAAAACGAAGTTAAAAGAGAACCTGGCGGCTGAGAATTCAACTTGAAGCTCGAAGGAAGGAGACGTGAAACATCCCACCTCCGTTAAGGTCACTTACAAAGGGAATGTCTTAACTTTGGTGGAGGGTTATAGGTACAAGACACAGAAAAATTTACAAGACAGATAAATACAAGCAGCGAAATTCAATTATTTATTTCACACGTGGTTCAATATAAAAGCATTTCATCAAATTGCCTCAAAATAACTTCCAAAACATTACAACATAATCTCTGTCTTGATTATTCAATAAAGAAGCATAAACCAAAAATAAAAGTGCATATATCCCAAGGATAATGTCCAAGAGCCATAGCCAAGGTGAGAGAGAGTCCAAATCATACATCTACTTTCTTGAAGTTTGCAAAGAGTCTGACTAAGCTGCAGTATTCCCTCACTGTGGACCTGGGGGGGAACGGAAGAAAAGAGGATGACAGAAAACGGGTCAGACAATAAGTCTGGTAAGTTCGGTGATTACTAGTATTTAAACAAGGATAGGGATCATGACAGTAATAACAGAACATAGGACAATACCGTAATATAAGATAAGAGGATCATGTGATCGCACCCATTACTATAGTCTTTGCACCTACTTAACCATTGGTTCAACCAGCCCTACGTGTTCATAACAAACGATCCCCTTAATGATTGGCTCCTACTCGCATGCATTCATATCATGTGTCATTCGGCCCCGCTTGACTGTAGATACCAGTGCTAGTCCCACCATGGGGTGTATCAGTCCCTCTGGTGGCAACCCGACACGATTCAGGATGCACATGTATACTACTGATGCCCAGTGTCTGATTTTTCCACTTCGGAGTACGTGCACGCCCATACTCCATCGGAACCTACACTAGCCCACCAACCGCCGACGTTTTGACCGCTTATACTCAGCCCAGTAATCGTGCCCCACCCTGCCTAGTTTCAGGGTACCATGATACATCTATGTGGGTTACTGCTGAAATGGGTCCCCGTTACTAGGGTTTTCTAATGAACATGTTTATTTGGTTAAGTGTCCAAGTTTACCTAACCACGCCCATTTGTTTAGTTAACATGTTGAATCAGTTAAGTGTTTTCCTAATTGACTTAACCCTACCAATCCTGACTTAGCTTTAATTTATTAAAGCACCAACCACTCACATTAGACAAGTCTTGTTGTGGTCACTGGATGTGCCGGTCGGTTCCGGGCAGATTTACACCACAACTCAGTCTAACCTTGGGTTCTTTTTGGGCTTGATGCACTAACCACCCACATTAGACAGGTCTTGTTGTGGTCACTGGATATGCCGGTCGGTTCCAGGCAGATTTACACCACAACTCAGTCTAACCTCGGGTTAGGCATATTCGTCTTTTCTCTAAATTCACATTTTTATATATATGTCTAATTTCTTTATGTAAATAAAATTTAATTTAATCATGCCATAATTATCCTTTGATTATGCTTCCATAAATGGTATATCAAAAATACCATTTTATGAACAAATCTATGCCATGAATTTTCATATTTTCCCATCGGTACCCCCGTGGAACGTACGCATGAATCACATAAAATGTTGGGCTAGTAAATTAGCCCAAACCCATAAACAAAAAGGGTAATAAACAAGGGACATGAAATAAACATGAAATAGCATACATTTCAACTTGTCATGTGTAACTTGGCATAGAAGTATCGTTTACTTTAATTAAATGGGTAAAGGTGAACTTGTGACTAAGTTGGGTCTAATTGTCATGTAAACTTGACAAAGGTCTAGCATGGAGGTTTAACATATAATGAAAGTTTCAACCCACAACTTAGCATATTAACTTATGTATTTCAAAACATAAGAAAGCTACTATAATCATTTTTAAATCGCAACTTAGCATATTAACTTATGTATATCAAAACATAAGAAAGCTACTATAATCATTTTTAAATTGCAACTTAGCATGATAACTTATGTGTGTTAAACATAAGAGGGCTGTCATAAACGTATTCGAATCACAATTTACCATGATACTTATGTGTTAAAACATAAGAGGACTACAATTCCAAATTTTACAACATAAATAGATTCAACCTAACATGAATATACATAAGTGTTGATCTAACATATAAGCATGTGTTTAGATCATAAACTTGCAAATAACCACCAATTTATAACATGACATGTTTCACCATTTAATTGGCAAAATAAATCCATTACCCAATCGTAATAGATTCCAATAACATACAATATGTTCATCACCACAAGCATATAGACATGATTAATATATAACATGTTCATCTCCACAAGCATATAGACATTATTAATATATAATATGTTCGTCACCACAAGCATATAGACATGATTAATTTCAACGATACTTTAAGATAAACGAGAATCAAATCTTAAACATAAGCATCACTCTATATTCAAATTACAACATGTCATGATTTATTTGAAATGTTTAAATCTGCGTAATAACCAACTTACAAACTAAAAAGGAATTCTTGCGTTCTGAAATCTGAATTCTGAAATTGGTAAGCTCGCCTTTGATGTAGGTCGTTGAATTTGATAATATTTTAATTTGATTTTGATTCATGTTCTTATCTTTTCTTTGAATTGGTGACGGCTACTCCAAGTTTTCTATTGACAGCATGATAGTTCTAGGATTATTTTTGTGTGATTTTTAGGTTTGAGCATTGGGTTGTTTATATAGAATTTCAATTCAATTTGAGCCGTCGGATGATCCTAGGGTTAACCACAACCGTCCAATCAAGATAGGGTGACACCTCAGCCCTAGTGACTCAGCACTGAGTCACAAAATCGTCACCTTTCAGATCTGCCCGGGGGGAGGGGGGAGGTCGACCTGTAGGGGGGAGGTCTACACTAGGGTCGACCCCCCGGTCGACCTGGGTCCTGGGCGGGAATTTTCCCGCCCAGCCCGCTTCTAACTTCTGATTTGAATATGAATTTGTTTTCGAGCTGTTTGAATTTATTTGAATTTTCTGGAAACTTCCGACAGCCATAACTTCTTCATACGAAGTCCAGTTTACGCAAACTCAGACTCTATCTCAACCAGAATTCCGAGACAAACACAATGGCGTAACCAGTTTGCCTTAATTCTCACATTTAAAATTAAGTATTTTTTAATTCGTTACTATACCGTTAATCGAAAATACGGGGTGTTACAAGACGGCTTATCAGGAAATCTAAAAGAAAGATAAAGCTCCGTTTTTGTTTTTCTTCAATCAGGATTTGTCTGCCATTATTTTTTCTTGAAGATGAAAGTAAAATAGTGTGGAAATGACCTTCAAAGGGCCGCATTATGTAAAAGTGCATTGGGAAACTCAACCGCTATGAGAGAGAGAAAGGTGTCACATCGGTCAAGGGTTGAGTCAAATCCGCCAGGCCTGATAATGATGCACCGATCGGCCAAGCTTAAGGAAGCCCACAAAAGCCCATTACATTTGACCGACCGGTCACTTGCTAAGCAAACGAAATCCGCTGACCATTCGTGTAATTGACCACCGCAAATATATACATAAGCGAACCAAGACGCGATGCCCATGCGAATGATCTATCAATTGTGTGACATAAGCGTTCATTTCGAAGCTCACAATTCTACCAAGCAGAAAATTGCGAACTTCGAGGGGCAAATGTTTACTCCACGAATATCGTACACACATTGATAGATCAAGCATGTGGAAAGAGGCCCAACTTGAACGCCATTAACGAAAGCATACCGGTCGACCTGAATCCAAGTATACCGGTTGGTCTAACTTCAAGCATGCCAGCCAGTCGGTCACAACTCCGTAGCAGAACATCCCCAGGTGAAAAGGAAGAGGGACACACCCAGCGATTGGTCAGAAGCAAGGTGCATTGACCGGTCGCCCCTAGAACAAGGCGCTAAATTCAGACATTTCCATACCGGTCGGTCTGGAGGGCGGACGACCGACCGGCCATAATACGAAGCCCACACCAGGTTGCTCGCGCAAGGGAGAAAAAGAACCATACCGACTGGTCGATCCTATTTCCGACCGACCGGTCCTCCATACAGCTATTGCCAGCCTGGCTTCTAGACAGCTATTGCCAGGCTGGCCAGTGGAAATTCCATAAATAAAGTCTGATTGACCGGTGGCTCTGAAGGCTATATCACTCCATTTCCCCACTACTATAAATAGAGCTTCAATCCTACTTTAATGGAAGAGGAGGGGGAAGATCCCGAAAGGCTGCTAAATCCAATTCTCAACACTTACTTAGCGATTTCATCATCTCTAATCATCCCAAAGTGAATATTCAACTCTAAATTCATCATATACATGTGGGAATTCATCAAAGTTTGTGTGAAAGTCTAGATTCGATCTATCAATTGCTATATTTGATGGATATCATCGATTTTCCTTTTTAATCTCCACCGAGTTCTAAGAGAGTGTAATGATGAATGTAATGAGAGAATTTGCTTGTTTTGTAATTATAAGTGCAATAATGGAATCGATATTCAAAGTGGACGTGGATCGCACGTGATCGAACCACTATAAAACGTTGTGTCTTCTTTTACTTGCATTTTTTGTATTGAAGTGGCTCCACATCTCTTATTCTTAAGTACATTGTGAAGTACTCTTACTAATTTTGGTGTTGATCCTAATTTTGAGATCAACACCTTATGATGCCTACTCAGGATACAACCAAATCCCTATGCACAAACCCGATGAAGAGCATACGAGCTTTATTGCTAATTGGGGAACGTTTTGTTATAAGGTAATTCCCTTTGGATTAAAGAACGTTCGTGCAACATATCAGAGGTTGGTTAATAGAATGTTTCAAGATCAAATAGGGAAAAACATGGAAGTATATGTAGATGACATGCTAGTGAAATCTACCAAGGCAGAAAGTCATATGAAGCATCTAGAAGAAATGCTCAATATCTTGAGGGAATATCAAATAAATTTAAATCCTCAGAAGTGCTCTTTCAGAGTTCAATCTGGAAAGTTCCTAGGTTATATTGTCAATAAATGCAGTATTGAGGCTAGTCCTAACCAAATTAAAACCATAAAGGATATGGAAGAACCCAAAACAAGCAAAGAAGTCATGAGTTTAAATGGAAAGGTAGCAGCCTTGAGTCGGTTCATTTCTAAAGCCACTGATAAGTGCGTGCACTTCTTTCATGTGATCATGAAAAAGAAGAAATTCAAATGGAATGTAGAATGCTATAAGGCTTTCCAGGAATTAAAGGATTATATGGGAAAGCCCCCAATTTTATATAGTCTCAAAAGAGCGGAAGATCTATACCTTTACATAGTTATCTCAGAGTATGCGATCAGCTCAGTTCTAACCAGGGAAAGCAATGGAACGCAATTCCCAATTTACTATGTTGGAAGAAGGCTGAAAGATGCAGAAAATTGACATCCTATGATAGAGAAGTTAGCTTATTGTCTGATACTTATGACACAAAATCTTAAAGGTTACTTTCAAGAGCTTCCCATTAACGTTTTGACCAACTTTCCACTCAAACAAGTTTTCAGTAAGCCATAAACCTTAGGAAGGTTAGTAAAGCGGGGAATTGAGCTTAGCCAATATGAAATTGAGTTCCCACCTTGAGCGGCGATTAAAGGGAAAGCTCCAGCAGACTTCGTAAATGAGTGCACAAGTTTCATTATAGAATAGTCAACAAAGGAAAATGTTCTAAAAGAAAAGTGACACTTATTTGTAGATGGAGCTTCAAATGAACAAGGAGCGGGACAGGGTATATAATAATCACCCCTGATGGGCATCGCTTGCATTACGCAATGAAGCTGGGTTTCGCAAACAAACAATGTAGCCAAATATGAGTCAATGGTAGCAGGATTGAATTTAGCACTACAACCAAAGATACCACAAATCGACTTCTTTAGCGAATCACAGCTAATGGTAAACCAGATTAAGCAAACCTACCAAACCAAGGATGCTCAGTTAGTGTTATATATGAAGAGAATGTTAAAGATGCTCACTCAATTCGAAGATTTTTCTATACATCAGATCCCAAGAGGGGAAAACTCTCAAGCTGACTCATTGGCAATGTTGACCAGCTCAAGAGGAGTGCCTGAAACTCGAATAACACTTGTAGGATACCAAGAGAAAACTAGCATTGAACTAGAGGCACCTGAGTTGTGAAAGGAAATACTAGTCTTAACTTGATCCCAAACCTTAGCAAAGAAAACTAAAAAGGAAAAGGATGTCGCTCCTCATGAGGAACCCATACTAACTGAAAGGTATTTCCATTATGGGAACACTTGGATGGCACCCATCATAGATTATCTCTTGAATGGAACCTTACCTACTAATAAGAAAGATGCTAGGAGGGTTAAACACCAATCTCCAACCTTCATAATTATGGACAAAGTGCTTTACAAAAAAGGACATTCACTCCCTTACTTGATATGTGTAAGCCTTGAAGATGGGCTGACTTTGTTAAGAGAAGCACATGATAGTTTATGCAGAGATCAATCTATCAGAATTAAGCTAGCCAAAAGAGTTATGTGGCAAGGCTTTTATTGGCCACAAATGGTTAGTCAAGCAGTTGAGTATGTCAGGAAATGGGAGAAATGCCAAAGGTACTCTAGGATACCCCGTTTAACTCCAAATGACTTGACTGCCATCTCAAACCCATAGCCTTTCGATGTATGGGGAATAGACTTAATTCGACCCTTACCGATTTCCAAAGGAGGAGTTAAGTATGTGGTAGCAACCATCACTTACTTTAATAAATGGGTTAAGCAGAACCACTCCTAACTATTACATCTAAGAAGGTGTTGATGTTCGTGATAAAGAATATCGTCACACTCTTTGGAGTTCCCTACAAGATATTATCAGACAATGAAACACAGTTTGAAAGCGAAGACTTCACATGGTTTTGTGATAAAAATGAAATCATAAAAAGTTTCTCTTCTATAGCACATCCAAGGATAAAACGGTGTCTTCGAGCCTGTAAGTAAAATCATAAAGACAACCTTGAAGAAACGGCTAAACCAAGCTAAAGAAAACTGGGCAGATGAATTGCCATTAGTGCTTTGGGCATATAGAACCTTCGCTAAGACGGTGACGGGACACACTCCATGTTATCTAACATATGGATGCAAGGCTATGCTTCAAATCGAAGTTGAGATCCCTTCATACAAAAGGATAGATTATGCATTTGATCCCAATCTAGAATTAAAAGAAAAAAAATCCTTAGATCTAATTCAAGGGTTAAGAGATAAAGCAACCATCAGAACGGCTGAATATTAAAGAAGGATCACCAAATACTACAATTTAAGGGTAAGAATGGGAACCTTTCGAAAAGAAGATTTGGTCTTACGAAGGGTAATGGCCAACAGTAAGAATCCAATAGATGGTCCCCTTGGCACAAATTAGGAGGGACCCTTAGTTGTTCATCAAGAGCACGCGCCCAAAGCATACCGACTCTGTAAGCCAAATGGTGATCTCGTACCTTATGACACCCTACGTCCGTTAATGTCACTCACAAAGGGAATGCATTAAGTTCCATAAAGCGTTATAGGTAAACCGACAAAGAATATTACAAAACAGATATATAGAATAACAGCGGAAAAAATATATTTATCATAAGATACCATGGTCCAAAAATATCACATGTCTGAAACATAAAAGCCCATTACAACATAAAAGTTATTGTCTTGCACTTCAAAAATATCAGAGTACATAAAAGAAGTAAAATTCCCCAAGAACAAAATATATCCATAGCAACAAGGATAGGAGCTTGAGCCATACATATCAGTAGCTCTAGAAAAAGTAAGCAGAATCACAGTCAAGCCTGAGTGTTTCCTCCCTAAGAACTTGGGGGAGAGGGAACAAAAGAAGGAGAAAAAAAAGGGTCAGACATAAATTCTGGCGAATCTAGTGACTTTTAGCAAGTAAATAAATAAAAGTAGCATGACAGGCATATAAAGTGGATAAGAGAGATCACTACATAAATGGCTTGTGCAAGAAGGTAGACAGGATAAGGTGTATATGCTTCTAATGATTACTCTGCACTATTACTAGTACAACCATAATGAGATGATCCCTTACAATTCAAGGTGGTAGACTTGGGTATACGTCCAAATATACCCTAACTACTACCCTAATTGATCGGCTCCCTACTCCATAGATACTCTGTGTTGGCCCCACAGTAGGATGTATCAAGTCCTAAAGTGGCAACCCCTCACTGATATGCACAGCCCCATATCTACAGGTGTCACGGTCGTCTTATCCCCCTCGGCCTGGCTCATGCACGCACATGGCCCGGTCGGTCTGTGTCACCCATACCGTCCTCCACATTTGGATCTCTTACAACCAGTCAATAAGCGTGCCCCTTCTCCGCCTAGTACGGAGTACTTTGTTTGATACATACTTCAGGTTACTGACTGAAATGGGTCCCACACAATATGATACAAGCTCTCCCCTTTGTCTTGTATCCCCCACTAGGTTTTCACTGACTATGTATACCACTAGGTATCTTTAATTACATAGCCATATTCATTTCTACTAGTTATGCTTACCCTAAAAGGTGTCTTTAATTACATAATTTTTATATTTTCCACCGGTTATGTATACCACTAGGTGTCTTTAGTTGCATAACCTTTTTGGGTTAAGTTTGTGGGCCTATATGTAAATATTACCCACCCCCTCAAATTTACTTAACCCACCCACTGTCCAACCAATTTTTACTTAATCCTAACTTTAGTTCATAATCATACAATCCCTATGGATTAAATTAGGTTAAGTAGTCCAATTCATTACCATGTCCAATTATGGTTTATAATGGACTACACCTCCCACATTAGGCCTACAACTTGTGGTATCTGGATATGCCGGTCGGGTCCGGGCAGTCTTATTCCACAAGCTGGGCCTAATCTCGTGTCTTAGTCTGATTCGTATTTGCACACTTAGACCTCTCACATTAGGTTCAACATTAGTGGCTGCTGGATATGCCGGTCGGGTCCGGGCAGACTTCCACCACTAATGCTACCTAACCTCGTGTCATAAGTGCAAGTACAATTTCTAATTGTAATTATTAAACATTCCATTTTTATCCAAATCTTACCTATGTCTTTATAGGTTATTATGTCCCCACTTTCCCCCTTTCTGAATTATATGTCCAACTACTTGTATATGCCTTATTAGGTATTTATGACCATTTACCCAATTATTGATACGTCCAACTCATGTTTATATTCAAACTATGCCAATATTAACCTTTTTCCCTCCCAATTCCCTAAGTAGCATGTTCACATAATTTACGGCATGTATAGGCTAAATAATAGCCTTATCATAAACGATAAAAATGGAAGGTAATGGAAATATGACAAAGGTGAATGTTTTAACATAACTAGCATAAACAAATACTAACATGGTGAGCATATAAGCTTAGTTCTAATGAACTTGTGGCAGTTAACTAGTCGTAACATAGCAAAGGTGATAAGATGAACATGACTGGATCTAAATTTAATTTAGGTGTCCAATAGGTTCGGATCTAACATGAGAAGCAAAAGGGAATCCAAATAATAAACTAGATCTGATTAATAATTTAGGTGTCCACATAATAAAGATCTAATAGGTAAAAGTAAATCCAACAAATAAGGATTAAGATCTACATCATAGAATGTCCACGTAATTCGGATATAGTAGATAAAAGTAGATCTAACACAAATAGGGATAAGATCTACATCATAGAATGTTCACATAATTCTGATCTAATAGATAAAGGTAGATCTAACACAAATTGGGATACGATCTACATCATAGAATGTCCACATAATTCAGATCTAATAGATAAAAGTAGATCTAACACAAATAGGGACTAAGATCTACATCATAGAAATTTAGATCCAAGTTATAACCAATCCAAAATGTCATATGTTCATAATTTACAATGGATCCAATACAATATAGGCACATGAACAAATCCAAACTATAATCCTATCAAGTTTACTTTTAAATATTTTATTCTAAAAGTAACTAAGAACTCACTAATTTTGGATTAGAAGATAGAAATAGAAAAAATTGGATCTTGAATCTCCAATTGATTTGCTTTTGTTGATAATAGAAGATAAGGGATCCAGTTCAATTCAGACACTGGCAAAGTTTGGTCGCCATTGATTCTTTGTGAAGAAAACAAGAGAATTGAGGTATATTTATAGCTGCCAGCATCTAGAATTTGAATGCCACCTCAGCCCTAGAGTGAATCAGGTCATTGGTCGCCACCCACTTGAAAAGGTCCCGGATACCCAAAAACCACTATCGGCGCACTTTACAGGTGCGCCAGTGTAAAAATGCCTTAGGGCACTTGTCAAGTGCGCAAGTTGTCCTTGTTTTGATTATTAAACTTTTATTGTCCGTAACTTCTTCATATGTTATCTGTTTTACGCAAACGAGGTGTCTATTTTGACTAAAATTACGACACGGACGTAATGACATAGTCTGTTTCCCTTAATTCTTAATATTAAATTAATTATTCTTTAATTTATCCTCTTTGGTGTCATTAAAAATTCGGGGTGTTACATTCTCCCCTACTCTAAGGATTTCATCCCCGAAATCTCTAAGTTGAAAAGAATGTATCCTACCATCCATCATCCATCTACTCATCCACCAATCACTGGCATCCATTGTCCTTAGAGAATTCCAATGCTTATATGAGTATATGCAAAGGTGTGTATATGTCCCAATACTAATGCGAAGATTAGGTGGTCCATTGATTCAGTTGACCTCCTTAATGCAATGTATGTTAGTGCCATGGATCCAATATATAGCAAATAATCCTATTATAACATGTAAGCTCTATATGTGTGTACATTCGTTCGTCCAAATGCAACATCCATATGCTAATCCATCCATTTCTATCCATGAAAGAAAAGAAAATGCACACACATCCATATGTAGTATGAGAGTGATTGAGCCGATCTAGTGCTTAATGTGTGTGTATATGCATCCACGGGCAACCACTAGCAAATACTGGCATTCACTTGCATCCATCAAACATAACATGTCCCAAACACATGTTTACATTCATAGGATTCTTACCTAAAGGTCGAAGATACTATGGATAAGATATACGCAAATGATAGAAATAAGTACTGATAAAGCTTTGGAAAAAGAGTTAAGAACGTACCCTCGAAAAGGAAAGGGTACGAAGCATGAATCTTGTCTTCGGTCTCCCAAGTTGCATCCTCTGGGTTATCTTCCCATTGAACCTTTAGCAACTTGGTCTCTTTATTGCGTAACTTCTTAGCTTCTGATCCAAGAATACGGGAAGGAACTCGCCTGACTGTCGCCTCCCGTTCCACTTCTACCTCTTCCAATACACTCGGCTCAACAAATTCTGCAGTGCCATGCAGGCACTTCCGCAGATGAGAAACGTGGAAAACATCATGAACACCGGATAGATTTCTGGAAGCTTTACTCTATAGGCCATTTGGCCAATCCTCTCGGTTATGGGAAATGGTCCCATAAACCTAGGCGTCAACTTCCCTACTGACCCGAAGCGAACCACATTCCTCAGAGGTGATACTTTGATAAAAACTAAGTCTCCCACTTCAAATTCGATGTTGGTCCTTCTCTTGTCTGCATAGGATTTCTGCGTATCTTGAGCTGTCTTCATCCGTCGTCGAATAAGGTCAATCTTCTCGGATGTTTCCCTAACCATATCTGGTCCAAGTAATAATCTTTCTGTAGATTCCCACCAACAAGTTGGTGATCTACAGGGTCGTCCGTACAATGCTTCTAAGGGTGCCATGCCGATGCTAGCTTGATAGCTGTTATTATAGGCAAACTCTACTAAAGGAAGATGATCTTCCCAAGTCCCTCCAAAGTCTAGGATACATAGCCTTAAAAGATCTTCAAGAATTCTGTTCACCCTCTCCATCTGTCCATCGGTCTGAGGATGATAAGCGGTGCTTAAACACAACCTAATGCTTCTTGCAATCTCCTACAAAATTCGCTGGTAAAGATGGGGTCATAATCAATTACGATGCTGGAAGGTACTCCATGAAGACGAACTATCTCTCGGACTCAAATTGCTACCAACCATGGTGTTGTTCTCTTACTCTTAACTAGAATAAAGTGAGCACTCTTAGTGAGTCTATCTACCATAACCCAGATATTGGTGTTGCCTTTCTTCGATCTAGGCAAACCATCTATGAAATCCATATAGACACTCACCCATTTCCACTGAGGAACCTCCAAAGGATGAAGTAAACCACCGGGCTTCTTTTGCTCAGCTTTAACTTACTAGCAGACTTAACATTGAGAAACAAATTCGGCCACATCTTTCTTCATCCCAGCCCAAAAGAAAACCCTTTTCATGTCTTTGTACATCTTATCACCGCCTGGATGAATGGTTATCTTAGAATGATGGGCATCTTTTAGGGCTGCTTTTATCAAGCTTCTAGTTTGAGAAACACAAAGCCTTCCATCTTGTCGCAACCACCCCTTTTCACCTATGGTATATAGACTGAGGTGACTAGAAGTCTCCCCTTTGTGTGCTTTTCCATGACGTCTAAAATCTGTGGGTCACCTTGCTGCGAAGTTCCTATCTGATCCATAAGAGTTGGTTGCATTTCTAACGTTGCAAACAAATCAGGCAAAATCTCGATGGAGGGTCTAAAATCAAAAGCTGGTATGAATTACAAGCTCTTCCTCTCCACAGACAGAGGACTTAAAGCCATCCTCTGCCTACTTAGTGCGTCTGCCACCATATTACCCTTTCCAGGGGTATAAGCAATCTCAAAATCATAAGAAGCTAGGAACTCCATCCACCGTTGTTGCCTTAAATTGAGGTCTTTCTACGAGAACAATTACTTAAGAGATTTATGATCGGTGTATAACTCGAACTTCTCTCCAAGTAAATAATGATGTCACATCTTTAACGCGAATACTATGGCAGCTAGCTCTAGATCATGGGTGGACAGTTCTTTTCATGAACTCTCAACTGTCTACCCCCATAACATACTACTTTCCCTTCTTGCATCAGAACCACACCAAGCCCTGTACCGCACGCATAAGTGTAAACGGTAAACACTTTACTCCCATCTAGCAAGGTCAAGACTGGGGTTGTTGTAAGAGCCCACTTTAAACGTTGGAAAGCAACATCACAGTCTATACCCCACGAAAATGCCAAGTTCTTCTTCATCAGCCTGGCGAGTGGGGTTGATATCTTTGCGAAGTCCTTAATGAACTTCCTATAGTAACCTGGCAACCCAAGAAAGCTTCTCACCTCTGTTGCATTTTTAGGAATCTGCCAATCTTGCACCGCAAATACTTTTGTGGGATCTACAGCTATCCCTTCATTGGAGACTACATACCCTAAGAATCTCATCTCCTTTCTCCAAAAATGGCATTTGAAGAACTTTGCTTTAAGATGATGGTCACGTAGAGTTTTCAAAACTTCTCCCAAATGCTGGGCATGCTCTTCTTCGCTCTTGGAGAAGATCAAGATATCATCAACAAAGACTATGACAAATTTGTTTAGGAACTTCCGAAACACCCTACTCATCAAATCAACAAAATAGGCGGGTGCATTCGTCAATCCAAAAGGCATAACTAGCCATTCAAAGAAACCATCTGGAGTCCTAAAGGCAGTCTTGTCTATACTGTCCTCATCCACCCTCAACTGATTGAATCTCGTAGCCAAGTCTAACTGAGAAAATACCGAGGCACCAACAAGCTGATCAAATAAATCATCAATCCTCGGAAGCGGTTGCATATTCTTCTAAGTGAGTTTATTCAACTCTCTATAGTCAACATACAAACGAAGCGAACCACCCACTTTAGTTGCGAATACAACTAGAGCACCCCATTCAAATATGCTTCGTCTGATAAACCCTTTCTCAAGTTGATTCCCTACATGCTTACTCAGCTCCCTCCTTTCCCTTAGAGCTATATGGCGCACTAGCAATGCAACTGGCTTTGCATTGTCCACCAAATATATACGAAAGTCGATCTCGTGCGTCGAAGGTAAACCCCAAACATCATCAAAAACATCGGAATAACCTCGTACTACTGGAACAGACTGCAAGTCATCGATAGATGCATCAAGATACTTTGGGAAACTAAGCATAACCAATCCTTGTGGGTCACAAGAAATCTTGACGGCCCTCCCATGACAAGTCAGAAGCCTAACGACCCTCTTCGCACAATCCAGAATGGCACAATATGTGGTAAGCCAATCCATTCTTAGAATCAACCCATAGCCCATAAACCCAAACACATACGCATCGCATTCAAACTCGACGCCTAACACAGATGTTTTCAAACCCCAAAAAATCATTGACAAATGAGCCGAACCACTAATGGGGTTTGAAACAACTATGGGATCCACTGCCATACTAGTAATTAAGTGCAGAGATTCAACTACAGAACTTGATATAAATGAATGTGAGGCACCAGAATCAAAAAGTGTTCAAATAGGATGGTTTGAAAGAGAAATTAAAAATTCCACGGAAATTTTTCTGCATCTATCAGGAGCACTGGTCGCGAGAGCATGCACCTGCCCTCCAGAAGTTCCTACCCTTTGACCTTGTGCCTCTGATTCCCGTTTCTTCGGGCACTCTCCAGCGAAGTGTCCGACCTCTCCGTAATTAAAGCAAGTGTTCTTCCTTCTCTTACAGTCTTTGATCAAGTGACCTTCCTTCCCACAACTGTGACATTTCCTCTTATCCTCGCCCTTGTCATTATTGCCACCTTTCTTCTGTTGTTGTTTTCCCTTCCTGGGCCATGTCTTCTTCTTTTGCGTTGTTTCCTCATGTTTAACCTTCTTCTTTTCTCCCTTGTCTTCCTCATGCATTAGGGCCATATCAACAAGCTTTTCAAAAGTGGCTCCAGTTGGAATATAGGACATGGATAACTCATGAAGGGGTTCGATTAGCCCTTTAGCAAACCGCAAAGCCTTTTTGTGCGGCGTATCCACCAACTCTAACACGAACCTTGCTAGCTGGTTGAATTTTTTCACATACTCTTTCACCTTCAAGTTTCCTTGTTTGAGCGCTAAGAACCTCTCCATCTTCATGCTTCTCTCAGCTTGGGAGAGAAATTTTATTTCGAACCTCTGCCTAAAATCTTCCCAAGTTTCCACCGGACGTCCAGCTTGGGTGACTTCCCACCAAAATGTGGCTTCGTCTTTTAGTACCCAAGCAGCTAACTGAATCATCCTTCTATACTCTACCTCAAAGATTACGAACAAGTCTTCAATCTCCTTGAGCTAATTACACGCTTCTATGAATGTCTCGTTCCCATGGAATGGCTTTCCTCCCATAGCATGGAAGTCTTTGCAGATCTTAACGAAATTGTCTGCTTTTGGAGAGGGAGGAGGAGGAATGACTGGTGCAGCTGGGGGAGGAACATTTCCTTGGCCTTCGGCAGGCGTCGTGGTCTCCGGATACCTACAGAACAATCCGGGTATCGTAACGCCCTCTGGGATATTAGGAATATTTTGTTCCCCAGACATGCTGAAAAGAAAAAGGAAGAGATTTAGACAAAGGACCGAAGGGTATTACATATGGCTTTTTGGGGAAAGTTTTTCAAAATAAACTTTTCTTTTTGAAAATGTTTTCTTTTAAAATCTTTTTGAAAATAATTTTCAAAAACTTTATCCAATCTAGTAACCTTAAGCTTTGATACCAAGTGTGACACCCCACATCCATTAATGTCACTCACAAAGAGAATGCATTAAGTTTCGTAAAGCGTTAGAGGTAAACAGACACATAATATTACAAGACAGATTTATAGAATAACAACGGAATAAAACTTTATTTATTGTAAGATACTGTGGTCCAAAAACATCACATGTATGAAACATAAAAGCCCATTACAACATAAAAGTTACTGTCTTGTACTTCAAAAATATCAGAGTACATAAAAGAAGTAAAATTCCCCAAGAACAAAATATAGCCATAGCAACAAGGATAGGAGCTTGAGCCATGCATATTAGCAGCTCTAGCAAAAGTAAGCAGAATCACGGTCAAGCTTGAGTGTTCCCTCCCTGAGAACCTTGGGGGGAGGGGGGACAGAAGAAAGAAGGAGAAACAAAAGGGGTCAGACATAAAGTTTGGCGAGCCTAGTGACTTTTAGCAAGTATATAAATAAAAGTAGCATGATAGGCATATAAAGTGGATAAGGGAGGTCACTACATAAATGGCAGGTGTGACAAGGTAGACAGGATAAGGTGTATACGCTTCTAATGATTACTCTGCACTATTACTAGTATAACTAGAATAAGATGATCCCTTACACTTTAAGGTGGTAGACTTGGGTATATGTCCAAATATACCCTAACTACTACCCTAATCGATCGACTCCCTATTATGTAGATACTCTGTGCCGGCCCCACAGTAGGATGTATCATGTCCTAAAGTGGAAACCCCTCACTGAAATGCACAGCCCTATATAGGTGTCACGATCATCTTATCCCCCTCTGCCCGGCTCATGCACGCACATGGCCCGGTCGGTTTGCGCCGCCCACATCGTCCTCCACGTTTGGATCTCTTACAATCAGTCAGTAAGCGTGCCCCATCTCCGCCTAGTACGGAGTACTTTGTTTGATACCCACTCTGGGTAACTGACTGAAACACGTCCCACACAGTATGATACAAGCTCTCCTCTTTGTCTTGTATCCGCCACTAGGTTTTCACTGACTATGTATACCATTAGGTATCTTTAATTACATAGCCCTATTCATTTGTACTAGTTATGCTTACCCTAAAAGGTGTCTTTAATTACATAACTCTTATATTTTCCACCGGTTATGTATACCACTAGGCGTCTTTAATTACATAACCTTATTGGGTTAAATTCGTGGGCCTATACGTAAATATTACCTACACCCTCAAATTTGTTTAACCCACCCACTGTCCAACCAATTTTAACTTAACCCTAACTTTAGTTCATAATCATACAATACCTATGGATTAAATTAGGTTAAGTAGTCCAATTCATTACCATGTCCAATTATGGTTTATAATGGGCTAGACCTCCCACATTAGGCCTACAACTTGTGGATGTTGGATATGCCTGTCTGGTCCAGGTAGTCTTATTCCACAATTTGGGCCTAACCTCGTGTCTTAGCCCGATTCGTATTCGCGCACTTAGACCTCTCACATTAGATTCAACATTAGTGGCTACTGGATATGCCGGTCGGGTCCGGGCAGACTTCCACCACTAATGCAACATAACCTCGTGTCATAAGTGCAATTACAATTTCTAATTGTAATTATTAAACATTCCATTTTTATCCAATTCTTACCTATGTCTTTATAGGTAATTATGTCCTCGCTTTCCCCTTTTTTTGAATTATATGTCCAATTACTTGTACCTATGCCTTATTAGGTATTTATTCCCATTTACCTAATTATTGAATTATACCTCCAACTCATGCTTATATTCAAATTATACCAATATTAACCTTTTTTCCTCCCTGTTCCCTAAATAGCGTGTTCACATAATTTACGGCATGTATAGGCCAAATAATAGCCTAATCATAAACGATAAAAAGGGAAGGTAATGGAAATATAACAAAGGTGAGTGTTCTAACATAACTAGCGTAAATATATACTAACATGGTGAACATATAAGCATAGATCTAATGAACTTGTGGCAGTTAACTAGTTGTAACATAGCAAAGGTGATAAGATGAACATGACAAGATCTAAATTTAATTTAGATATCCAACAGGTTCAGATCTAATATGAGAAGCACAAGGGGATCCAAATAATAAACTAAATTTGATTAATAATTTAGGTGCCCACATAATACAGATCTAATAGGTAAAAGTAGATCTAACAAATAAGGATTAAGATCTACATCATAGAATGTCCATATAATTCAGATCCAGTAGATAAAAGTAGATCTAACACAAATACGGATAAGATCAACATCATAGAATGTCCACATAATTTAGATCTAATAGATAAAAGTAGATCTAACACAAATAGGGATACGATCTACATCATAGAATGTCCACATAATTCAGATCAAATAGATAAAAGTAGATCTAACACAAATAGGGACTAGCATCTACGTCATAGAAATTTAGATCCAAGTTATAACCAATCCAAAATGTCATATGTTCATAATTTACAACGGATCCAATATAATATAGGCACATGAATAAATCCAAACTATAATCCTATCAAGTTCACTTTTAAATATTTAATTCTAAAAGTAACTAAGAACTCACTAAGTTTGGATTAGAAGATAGAACTAGAAAAGACTGGATCTTGAATCTCCAATTGATTTGCTTTAATTGATAGTAAAAGATAAGTGATCCAGTTCAATTCAGACACCAGCAGAGTTTGACCGCCATTGATTCTTTGTGAAGAAAACAAGAGAATTGAGGTATATTTATAGTTTCCAGCATCTAGAATTCGAATGCCACCTCAGCCCTAGAGTGAATCAGGTCATGGGTCGCTACCCACTTGAAAAAGGCCCGGATACCCAAAACCACTTTGGGAGCACTTTATAGGTGCGCTAGTGTAAAATTGCCTTGGTGCACTTGTCAAGTGCGCCAGTTATCCCTATTTTGATTGTCAAACTTTTATCGTCCGTAACTTCTTCATATTTATCCGCTTTACGCAAACCAGGTGTCTATCTTGACCAGAATTTTGAGACGGACGTAATGACATAGTCTGTTTTCCTTAATTCTTAATATTAAATTATTTATTCTTTAATTTATCCTCTTTGGTGTCGTTAGAAATTCGGGGTGTTACATATCTAGAAAATGGAACACCGAAAACTTGAGACCATACTTTCCAACTACAAGTGAATAAGAGGTCTCCTTGAGAATATCCACATAATTAAGCGTATGGAAACGTCTTGGAACTACTCGAAAAGGGTTAACGACCTATGATGGTAATAAAACCCTTGTTACCGCCAAGATAGCCAAGGCAAGGCAAGGCGTCTCCCGAAGGGAAGTGAGGTGTAAGCTTTTAGATGCATCCGAATTAGAAAGGTCCTCGTTAAAGCATTAAAAATGTAAGCCTTTGATCCATGCCAGAATGGTTGAGACAGAGCATCTAATTTAGCACGGCCTACCTCTGCTCGCAGAAGAGCACGCCCTTCCTCTGCTACGACTAAGCATGTCTTTCCTCTACTTATTGAAGAGCACACCCTACCTTTTCTTAAATCCTCGTATCCCGCAAAAGGAAACGAATAAAGAACGCCCTGCCTATGCTCGTAGAAGAGCACGCTATGCCTCTTCTTCGACTAGGCACGTCCTACCTGTGCTTATGTCTCTTCCCGTAAAAGGGAATGAAAGCCTAGAGAGTGGCTCACAAAGCACGTACATCCTCTGTGTTAACAATTAAAAGCCTAAAGAGTGGCTCACAAAGCATGTACATCCTCTGCTTTGACAATCAAAAGCCCAGAGAGTGGCTCATAAAGCACGTATGTCCTCTGCTTAACAAATCAAACTCAAAGGAGGTAAAAACCATCAAATATCAGAAGTGGATTTCTGGTCTTCTATCATTAATACCCAAATATGGGTTGGTTTGGGACTTCTACAAATACCAGAAGTGGATTTCTGGTCTTTTATCATTAATACATGAATCTGGTTTGGTTCTAGATTTCTACAAATACCATACGTGGGTTTTTGACCTTCTATCATTAATACCTGAATCTGTGTTGGTTTGGATTTCTACAGATATCAGAAGTGAATTTCTATTCATCTATCATTAATACCCGAATTTGGGCTGGTTTGGGACTTCCACAAATACCAGAAGTGGATTTTTAGTCTTATATCATTAATACCCGAATTTGGGTTAGTTCGAGACAACTATATAAACTAGAAGAGGAGTTTTGGTCTTCCATCACTAATACCCGATTCTGAGTTCGGTTTAGGACTTACATCTACTACTAGAAAAGGGTTACTGGTCTTCTACTGGAAACCCAAGTCTGGATTTCAGGACTTTTACTTATTATTATCGGGTATATGTTTACAGCCCTCAATCGTTAATAACTTAATGTAAGCCATACATTTCTAAAGGCTTACCATCTTGTTTCCAATGAATAATTTTAAAATTATCCATTGGATTGGCATCGCGAGTAATTCATCACAAAATTCTATAGTAAAAGTAAAGGTTCCACACATCTCATAAAGGGAAGTTTTCTAAGCTCATAATAAGAATAATATTAATTATTATCCCAATAAAATAAGGTAATGAATGATTATGCTACTTTATTGCAGGTTTTATATGTTATCGATTGTAGACTCGAGCGATACTAAACATAATATAGGAAAATAGTTGTATATATCTTACTCTGAGCAAAAAACTAACACAAAATATTAGTTATTGGAATTTGTACAGGAGAAGCACATGTATGATTCCAAGAGAAGATATTATAAACTGGAGTAAAAGTTCTGAGTTGAAAAGTTAGAAGTACCCCTTCACCAGGGGGAAAATATTACTACTTGATTTTGACACCGAAATCAGACGATGGTGAAGGGATATCGGAGCACAGCTAGCGCCAAAAGGATGACCCAAAAGCATACAACTGATAGCAAGCCACTGAGACAACTGATTCTTAAGGCATGAAGAGAAAGATATGGTCAATATGCTTCAGTGCTAGCGAAGGAAACAAAGCTTGGTATTGATACAAGGGAAATAGTGGAAGGGCAATACCGAAACAAACATGGAAGCAAGGTGTAATCAAGAGTGGTTGCGGTACCGATACCATAGGCAATCAACCTAGTTTTGATTTCAAAAGAACATTTTTCAAAACTGAAACCCAGGGCCATGAAAAGAAAAACATGAAGCCAAGATAAGATGGAGAAAAGACCTATCGATACCAATGTACTTGGTATCGATACGAACACCACGAAGCAGTCCTGAAGTTACCAGAAAGGATCTGGTGGTAATGCTATTGCTGGGCCGATACCAAAACTAGAGACAATTAAAGCAAGCCAAGGAAAGAAAGGCCATACACACTAACATGCTTAGTGTCGATGCCATACCAAGGAAGATGTTAAAGTAAGGACAATACTCAACTATCACCAAAGCAGGAAAAGCTTAGAATTTGCTATCGGAATCAAAATCTACTATCGAAATCGAAAGCAACCAAAGGATGCTATCCATGCCAATTTGCTTGGTATTGATACACTGTGAGGAGGCGACACCAACTTCCTGAACAAGGAAGATCCGATAACAAGATTCTGAAGGGAAAAGAAGACCGAAACCCGAGAGCTAGCACTGAAAGCCACTAGCGTGGGCTGACACTGACATCAAGTATCATTGACGAATTCAGAAGTGGGATTCTGATGATAGCTGCCGAAAGAGGACCCAATTTGCCTACACATTTTGGGGATACCTTTTCTCATTCTACAATCTTGTATTATTTTTTGAGAGAGCAAACCCTAATTTCTCAATCAAATTGGGGATTTCCACAACAATTGTAATACAATCATAGCAAATAAAAAGAGAAAATTGAGACTTAATCTTTTCTCGATTTGATAATCACGTTCCATCTATATTGATCAAACAGAGATTTACCACTTACCTTTTTCATGATGGATTTGGACATGAAGGCGTTTAGAAAGGGGAAATCGTTAAACAAAGTCAATAAATTCTTCCTTTGATTCTTATATGTGTTCCAAACCTTTCACATTAAGCCAAATGTAGCGCAACATGCTAAGATAGGCCTCCTATAACCTTATGACGTGATAACCGACACAACCAAGGCCTCTTTGTAGGTTGGCTCAATGTGGAAGTATCAGCTTAGTTAATGAGGGCTATAATATGTCACTAAACCCATTGTTGTGATACATTAGCCTGTTTCTTCTCAACATAACGTATAATATTATATCCTAAATCTAAGGAATATAATCATAATGAGGTTCTAAACCTTCTGAAAGCCAACAATGCCCTTATCTGAAGTTAATTGTTGACCCTTAAGTCTCGTAAGCACGATACCCACCTCTCGAAGGAAGTGTAACTAATCTTCAGGCTAAAGGTCTTGATATCTTGGAAACGGCAAGATAAGCTAAGCTTATTGAGGATGAGTTATCCACCAACGTCCTTTAGATCGATTACCCTCTAAATTTCATCTCATATGCATTTTCAAACCTTAGATTGGGTGTTGACGATTTTATCGTTAAGAGTTAGAGTTTGGACTAGACAATCATCGATGGTTATGTTAACCTTAAATACCTTAAGTGTATTTTAAGTTAATTTTTTTGTAGCTATGTATTTTCAATACATGATTACATGACATTGTGGTATCTGAATTATCTTTAATAACTGTCAATGATATATTATACTTTTTTCAGGAGGCATTTCAAATTTTGCGATGGATTTGTACGATGTATTATGTGTGATATTGAACCCATTGTTTACTATATATTATACTCCATTTGCTTTAAATATCTAATACTAGTATCGTAAAAAGTTATTAATATCATATTTTATATTACTGATGCATATAAATGTTACCAATATCTGGATTAGCAACACTCATAAATGTTACAAATTAACGGATGGAGGTGTTACATGTATATTTAATAATGCTAGTAAGCGCCATCAACGCCATATTTTGCAACGTTTATAAGTGTTGGTAAATAACACAAAAGCAACATTGTTAGGAAGATGTTGTTTAGTAATGCTTATAAGTGTGACAAATTTGTTTGCTTCATTCCTCATAGGCCATCGGTAACATTCAAAAAATGTTAGTGAAATTATTTGTGACACTTACAAATGTAAGGAATACCTGTTTTGGTGTAGTGTTCAACATTTTGACTCGACGAGGTCCGAACAGTCTACTATGACTATCAGAATTCTCAATCGAAGACATCCGAAAGTACATTTAGCTATTTATATAGATGAGAAAGATTCAAGTGTCATGACAATTCAAAAACACATGATTACTGCCCATTATCGTTCATGTGGATATGACTATCTCTCCAAGAGTCACACTGACGAGAGTATATAATCCAATTTATTCAAAGCACATCCCGTCTACAACACGATGTACTTTAGAGTCAAAATGTTGACTAGTCTTTTGACAAGGCCATCACGTTCTCATCCCCCATAGAAAGATTGTTTAAGACACTAATGCAACTGAATTCAAGTCCTAGGTGGTCGAGGATAAATCATATTGGTTCATCCCTGCCTCATATCAGCAAAGGCAGATGACTCCAATTTCACCAAGATGCATAGTCTGGATCGGTGGTTCCTTGGTTCATCTTACCTGACTACCCTCCCTGGCATGCCAGGTCCGGTCTCCTTCCGGTCCGGTGCTCCTCCGACTTGGCCTTCGAAGCAAAGCACGTAAAGCCCTTTTTCCCATATCGGTGTGCCCAAATCAGGTAAGTGGAGCTATGCCATAATGTTCCCCATTCGGTTTGGCACGATTTCATACCAGCTTGACGCAAGCCGAACCGAACTATGAAAAATCAAGGTAGAGAACATAGGTGACGTGGCTTACTTCACCCACTCATTGTACCACTCCTACTTTCCTGCTCACTCGTCTGGTCAAATCGAATACGAACTATGCCCATAAATACCACTTTAAAAGACATTTGGAGGAATCCTCCAACTTTTAGCAATGTTCATTTGCTATACTTAGTTGTACTCGGATTGCATCAATTTCATCATTTGGAATCATCGAATTAGTAAAAAAAATAACTAGGGAAAATCATCAAGTGGACGTAGGTATATTCAAGCCGAATCACTCCAAATTGTGTATCTTCTCTTTTTCATTTATTTTCTTTAGTATTAATTCACCATGTTCGAATTTGGGGTGTTGAACAATTTTTGGTGTCAATACACACACACACACACATATATATATATATATATACATATATGTATATATATCACATTTTATGTGTGATATTTTTATAGAAAATCTAACAAAATACTAGTATGGTATCAAATTGAATAGAATTATTATCATGTTCCATTTAAATGATACAGTTTTATATAATGCTTCAGCTTATTGTACATCATTAGCTTCCATGTTTGACTACACAAAATAAATTTAATAAATGATCATATTATAAAAAATAACAAGTTTAGCATCTACTCTTTTAACATGAAATATTTCGAACAAATATATATCATATTTGTAAATGGAAAAAGGTATTAACAACCTCTAACAACCATTACCAACCAAAAATCAAAGCATCAGTTTTTCGATTACTTTGGTTGATAATGGTATGATTTTCTTATGCCCATATATATCGGCTTAGTAATGTTCTGAATAAAAACTTTCAGTACCGAATGAAGTCTAGCCTTAAGTATAATATAATTAAAGCGACATAAAAGTCATATTTTAAGTTGTATCATTATGTAAGTTATCGTTAATTAGCATTACTTGTGTTCTAGACATTTGAGCCGACAAGGAAACCTTTTTACTAAGTGTATGTAATATGGTAATCAGACTATTTTGAATTCTAAAGGAAAAACCTTACCCATAATATATATATATATATATGGGAAATGTTCCGCTACACATCTTACATTGCACATTAAAATTATCCCTGAATTCCAGCCGCACATTTCAATTAAAGGATAGTAATAGTCGGATACCTCTCATCGGTGTCAGTGTGATGCGGAAAGACTAAAGCTAAACCTATAAACCTTCGAACTTTCATTATCGAGACATTGGTTGCGGGACATGCCAAATTGGATGTAAGATTTGTTGATAGGGTTAGGTCACTTAGCTCTTGAGGAAGTCTTTCATTAGTAGAGGAAGGAGCCAGGGTAAGGCCATAGCCACCGTTAAAAGATAGACCATATGTGAATATCTGTATTGTAGGCCTAATGAGGTGGTCCTTAACAGATATTGAAAGCTCCCAACTGAGTTTTGTGCATCGGATGTAGCCTATTATGGGACTCAGGTTACAGTAGACAATACATTCGTGTGAGGGTCTAGATACACGCACTGGGTGGTGCATTGTAGACAGTAGGTCATTACTCCATGTTGAAATGTGATTCAATCGGGGAGTTTAGATACGACGATCCATACACTTACATGGCATAGAGAGGGTAGTTCTATGTGATTGATATAGATTTCCATACATGATTTGTTGTAGGATGGATGTTGTATACGCTTCCATGGCGTAGTAGCAGAGACTGTACAAGGAGGGTGTTATGGGAGTACCTTGAGATGTTCGGATTAGCTACATATATACTATATTAAATTTAATCTGTTGTGGAGCAAATGGGTATGACTTAAGTATAGAGCCTTGAGTGATGTTAACCCAAAAAACCTAATAATTAAGAAAACATAACTGAACGGTATATGTAAGGCTATTTCAGAATGTATAATTTTGTCTATTCACCAGAACACGTTTTCTGACCCCCTATTTATAACATACTCGCAGGTTAGGTTTATGACAGAGATTTGGTTGCCTTTGGACACTTGTTAGACAGTGTTAATATTTCGTTAAGGATATATTTGATTATTATGTTTTATCTATTCCGCTGTGAGATATTTTATCGAGCTTTGATATATTTATTATCTCTGTCTTTTCTGCAGGATACCAGACAAGCCAACTAGAGCTTCGATAGATTGGGATTTTTGAAAAAATCGATCTATCAAATTCAGGTTGTTATAGCTTTTTACTTGAAGGACTTTAAGGCCTCAAAGGTAGCATACAAATTATTACTTGTGCAACCAATAACACCTTTGAAAATTTTGATCTTTTGGAATTTTTAAATGAGCTTGTAGTTTCAGTGGAGTTGTTCGCAACAATAGGAACGTCGTCCGAGTTGGTGGGATAAGGCTAGTCAAAAGGGGGCGCTTTTGATTACTCCAATCCCACCAACTTCGGACGATGTTCCTATTGTTTCGTACATCTCTACAAGAACCACAAGCTGAAGCCTCACCTTAGCTTGAAAAGTAAGCACAACTACTGCAGGGATATTAGACACTTTATACATGAATTTCTGCTTTATGTTACATTTGATAGTTGTTGGTCACCTAGTTTACACTATGAATCCAGACTATGATACACTTGGTACTTATATGTTGTACTTGGTACTTCGTACACTATGCTTATACACTATACTTATTATAAACCCATACTTGATACACTATGATAACTATGATACATTTGATAACTATAATAATCACGAACACAAACTTGAACATATATTGATACACTTGTTTGGCCTGTCACATGTTGTGTTGAATGATAACCATGAACCCATGAACGGTAATCATGAATCTGGACTTGGACGTGACAATTTTGAACCAAAGTTCATTTACATGATGTTGTGTACGCATTTTTTCCGTGACCTTTATTTTTGTCTTGCTGTCCATTTTGTTCTGTGCTTGGACTTGAACTTGGACTGTCGACTTTTCCATGCCATGAATAATGTGAAGACTGATAGAACCTTGCATGTTTATATGCACTTCATTTTTTTCAGCCTTGCTCACTGACTTATATAGCTGCATTTTTGGACTTGTAGCTTGTGTATATGAGCCTTTTTGTAATCCAAATATCATGAGTAGTGTGGGAAATGGATGGTATATTGATGTTTTGGTTGATACTGGCAGGTGCAAGCAGACACTTTGATAACATATGAGATCTAAAGGAGGTTAACTGTGAGGCAGTAGAACAAACACAAGCTGATCTTCTCGTTGTTGGAAGTCGTGGGTTATTAAAAGGTGTTAATTTAAATACATGTACTATTGTGGGTATATGAAGCTATTCAGTAGTTTGGGAAAAAAATTTGCCTTCTTATAATATGTGCTTAAATAAGATGTATTATTGTTGTTACTACCATATTTTGACACCGAAACCATATGATAGTGAAGGGGTATCATAGCACAGCTAGCACAAAAAATGGCTTTAAAAGCATGTAACCGACACCAAATCACTGAGACTGCTGATACCGAAAGTAAGAGGAAAAAGATCTAGTAAATATGTTATCGGTACCAATAAAGGAAGAAAAAATTGGTACTGATACAAGAAAGATGGCGGCAAGGCAACACCAAAAGCAACAGGGGACAATGACTAATCGAGAGTGATTATAGTACCACCACCAGGAGTAATCAATCTGGTTTCGATTCCAAAAGCACGTGTTTCGACACCAAAACCCAGAGTCATGAAAGGGAGAGCGCTAAGCCAAGATAGGAAGGAGAAAAGAGTTAGCGGTACCAATGTGTTTGGTATTTGTGACGACCCCATTTACCCGTACTGACGGTGTTAAGGGTAATCTTTGGAATATAACACAGAAACAGATAATAGCAGAACAGAAATAAATAAATACACTAGATAATGAATAAATGATACACTGGATAAACATAATCATCAGAGTTACACAGTATACAGGATCATACTTAGTACAAATATAGTTCAGCTATACATAAATGTCTACAGCGGATACAAACATAATATGTACAATAGGAGCTGAACAGCATAAAAGAGATAAATGATAGAATCCATCTTCAGCTCCAGCTATCCAGAAAGAGCCTGCTAATAACCTGAATACAAGGTTGCCCGTGTAGAAAAAGGGGCACCCGAGTTTGAAAGTGAAACAAACTACGAGTCAGTCATGGGACTGGTATGAGAAATCTACTTAACACACTATACAATATGGCTAATCACAGGACCACGCCACTTTCGTGGAACGGGTTTACTCCATTGGATTGCCAGTGCTTTAAAACAAGTACATCTTTAAACATCGCAATGCTTTTTATAAAAATGAAGCTATTATAAGACTCAGTTCCCATCACACAATGCAACGCAAACCGGAGGATAGAGTTTTACCTTATAATGGCCAAAATATGCTTGATACGAATAAAACAAAAGCATTTGATATTATTACTAGTGTTTACATGTTTCAAAAACAATTTCGAATCATAACTATCAATCATAGACGACATGGGTACCATATATCATGTCGCCATATATATACAATCAAAAACCGCACCATCACGTATTTGGAAATTGGATTTCCATCATGAACCAAGGCAATGGATAATCCTTACCGAATTAGAGACTCTCTATCCCGAGCCTCAGGAACAGCCACAATTGCACCTTGGATCATCAGGGCCGGTCCACATGGAGTGGATTATAATGCCTGAACAATGCGTTTCCCCGCCCTATGGGGTGTAAACGAGCCAACGAATGGCTCCATCGGTCCCAGATCGACCGATATATCCGAGGCGCCTCGCGACAGCAACAACCACATAGGTGAAAATAGTATAAATGTCAGCCAGTTTAAGCACCGACACCACCTCTAGCTAGAAAGAAACGCACGTCCCCCCTAAGGTCCTCTCCCGTTTCTGGTTCATACCAGGGTGTGAGGCTCGCGAATTCACGTTATACACAAAGCTACGCCACACAGGCAGTGCTTTGATCATTAACCACAAGACTTTGCTTTTCAACAGAAGCCCTGATCACTGCATCTTAGCATGCCACACAGGCAATTCACGCCATGTAACTGATGGCTATCAATCACACAGAATGAATTCCAGTGTCAGACACACATTCCAGTTGCAAGTCCGTTCTGGGTCTGAACGAAACCGGAGGCACTATATACCTCGCAAATCCATGGATTTCCACGTACGTTTGGACGATCACCGCTCATTATCCATATTTCGGGATGCCTCCCAATCAGGACATCAGTTACCATCCAAACGAGGCGAAAATCTCCGGTCTTCGACCACCGTCTTCATCTTCGATTTCTTATCGTCGATTCAGTTATTCGGAATGGGATCAACCCGGTCTTTCTGAGCAACTCGCATAGATAATAAAAAAGTGCTACACAAACACCACATACGCATCATTTCAATTCATTAGTCACTAACTGTAAATCAGTAAGAGAATGATTTCCAAATTATTAACCCCGAAGGCCGAAACCAACATCAGATCAAAACCCAGGAAACCATTCGACTTAGCCAACCTTCAGTTAGTTTCTAAATTTCACATCCATATCGTTTATAATATATTATAACGATTTACCACTATTTTTATTTATTTTAAAATAGCCAATTTATTCAAACGACGCTTCGGGCCATAACGCGGTTGTGGCGCTGTTTTTCTTCAGATTTGATTTACACATATCTGAAAATCTAACCGTTGGATCTTCACAAAATTTACATCATTAGAAAGATCTTTTCAAAACGAATCCAACGGTTCCAGTTTTGGGTAAATCCGATGGTCGGATCTCCCGGTACACTTGTTTGAAGTTTCGATTTCAAAATACGAACTGCAACGTCGTTATTCGATTTAATTTAATTATATATATATATATATATAATCGATTCTGGCGCTATTTTTCTTCAGATTTGAATTAAACATTCCAGACAATCCAACCGTTGGATCTTTACAAAGTTGGTGCCGTTGGAAAGATATTTCCAAAGCGAACCCAACGGTTGCAATTTCGGGAAAATCCGATGGTCGGATCTCCCGCACTATTCGTTTGAAATCACGGTTTCAAAATACGAACTACAGCTTCGTTATTCGATATATTCAATTCTATTTATATATATATCGATTCTTCGATTTCAAAACTATATGATTTTCACACATTTGATAAAAATGATATTTTTATCTAACTGTCTTCTATTTCAACACTTCACTATTTTTAACTATTCATGTATATGATAAAAATGTGATTTTTATTGTAAAACAATTCATTTCAAAACACGATTATTTTATATAGTTCATATATGTAATAAAAATATGATTTTTATTATAAAACAATTTATTTCAAAACATGATTATTTTATATAGTTCGTATAGATGGTAAAAATATGATTTTTATTATAAAACAATTTCTTTCAAAACACGGCTATTTTATATAGTTCATATAGATGATAAAAATATGATTTTTATTATACAACAATTTATTTCAAAACACGAATACCATTCAACACATGAATTTCCATTCAACGAACGAATTTCTATTCAACACATGAAGGTTTTCCATAGTTTATATATATAGATAAAAAGGTGATTTTTATATTTAAAACATGAATACCATTCAACACATGAATTTCTTTTCAACGAATGAATTTCAATTCAACACATGAAGGTTTTCTATAGTTTATGTATATAGATAAAAAGGTGATTTTTATATTTAAAACACGAATACCATTCAACACATGAATTTCTATTCAACGAATGAATTTCAATTCAACACATGAAGGTTTTCTATATTTTATATATAAAGTAATAAAAATGTGATTTTTATTGCAAAACAATTTATTTCAAAACATGAATGTCATTCAATATATGAATTTCTATTCAACACACGAATATAGTTTCAACACATGAAAATAATTCTAACACATGAATATTATTCAAAATTTCGGCAGCATAACGGTAGGGTAGTTAAAACCGGGGCCATCCCTAGTACGGCTCCTCGCTCTACCTTAAAGCCTCGCAGCTTTTGACAATAGGGAATCATGCATCTAGTTCGCACGCAGGCGGCATGTATATTTTTTTCATTTCCACAAACTAATCCTATGTGGTTTCAACCAAATATTTCTCAACCACAAACGGGTATTTTTCAACCACAAACAATTATAATCAACCATTCGCTATCAACCAATTTTCATACCAATCACAATCAATAAATATTGTCCATGGTTTGTGGACGAGGGGCATATATATATATATATTATATAAGCATTTCACTTCTATTTCAACACATATATAATTTTTACAACGCGTATATAACTTATACATCGAACGTACAACCTATACAACGCTTATACATGAGGTGTACAACGCTTATACAAGTCATACATCGACCATATAATTTATACATCGTCATTTTCCATATCGTTTATAAATTAGAAATCTCACCTTGGGTTCCACTCCACCAAAAATAGCAGAAGGCTCAGAAAAATATGCGGTCTCTTGTAAAATGTAGAAGACGTCCTCATGGTCTCGTTGTTTCTTGTTTCACTGGATTTCGACAAGAAACGAAAAAGATATGATTTTTACAAGTTTGCAACGCTTAAAAGTGTAAAAATCAGTTCAGAATATACCAAACTGTATACCTTCAACTTGTGTTCGAATCTAGGTTTTCAGTTTTCGTGAAATCCATAGCTCGATGTTGAAATCCGATTGCACCACGATGTCGGGCCTCGAGAGGCGCACTTACACCGGGAGGTGGGGCCAGTTCAACGGTCCCAGGTGGACGTGGCGGCGGCGGAAAGTCTCTGACTTTGGAGGCTTCAAACTCGACGACGGTGGCACGAGACGGGGTGAAATGCGTATGGATGTGAAGAGGGGAGAGCGGGCTTTCGAGATCTGGTGGTGGAGCGGTCAATCGTGGAGCGAGGCGGCCGGAAAATGAACGGGAAGTTCTGAGGAGGTTTCCGTCATATATCGGGGGGGGAGAGAGAGAATTTTTTATATATAAATTCTGATTGGCCGGGAGCTTTTAAAAGGGGGTTTTCTACCACGACCTCCAATCCAAACCCAACGACTGTCGTCCCTAGCATTTTACCCCCATTCCGAACACAATGGGATATGTTTCGTAGGCCCATTCGATTGTTTCAGTCAATTTTCCTTCAAATTAAAATATAAAACATTCAATATTCGATTTATATGTACATTTCAATTTTCCGGGGCCACAAACTGATTCGAAAAATTCCAGAAAAATAAATCTGGCTATGTTTTGACGATACGGTCCCAACAAAACTAGTTTCATCGAATTCTGAGACCGTTTGAAAAATGGCCCTTTTCTGGTCGATCCAATTTAATAGAAATCGACCAAACACATTTTCCTTCGCCACGCTCACATACTAGCTTCAAAAATTATGAAATTTGAAACCTAGCAATAATTTAACATCCCGGGTCCAACAAAAGTGGTTTCATCGAATTCCGATGTCGTTTGCAAAATGACCATTTTCACGGGCTATATAAACTCTATAGCGACCTTTCTGAAAATTCATTTGGCCATAACTTTTGCTTCCCTCTATGAAACTTCAATTTTTCAGATTAGTTAGAAAGATATTCACTAACAGATTTAAATATTTTTGGTTTCGCTCAAATCTGTTTTGTTTTGCACCCGGTACAGTCAGTCAAAGTTTGAATTCAATTTTTGAAACTGCCGCGCCATTTCAGGCCATGTTTATAATTCAAAGTGATTATATTCAATTTCAAATATCGATTCAAACTACTTTTTCCTCCTTGTTATCTAAAATATTTATTTTAAATATTTAAAATTCACTAAAATAGCCAATTTAAAAATTTTAAATTGGTTCAGATTTTCTGGGTCGTTACAGTATCGATACTGACACCGGGAAGTAGTTCAGAAGTCGCTAGCAAGGGTCCATAGGAAACTCTATTGGTAAGCTGAAACGGAAACTAGAGACTACTGAAGAAGAAGAAGAGGAAAGAAAAGTCATCCATACTAACATGCTAAGTGTCGATACTGATACTAAGAAGAATGTCAAAGCAAGGATAATACTCAAAATGTCATCACAGCAGGCAAAGCTTAGAATTTGCTATCGGGACCAAAATCCATTACCGAACCAAAAGCAACCAAAGGATGCTATCAATACCAATTTTCTTGGTATCGATACACAGCGAGTAGGAGACACCAACTTATTGAATAAGGTAGAGCCGATAACAACATTCTGAAGGGAAAAGAAGACCAAAACCCGAGAGTCAGCACCGAAAGCCACTGACGTAGGCCGACACCAACCCCAAATTTCATTGCCAAATCAGGAAATAGGCTTCTACAGACCGCTGCCAAAAGGGGCCTAATTTGCCTATAAATAAGACCCTAGGGGTCTCATTTTAGGGGACTTTTTTCATTCTCAAATCTTATATTCATTTTCTTAGAGAGTAAACCCTAATTTGTAAATCGATTTTGAGATTTTACATAGAAACTTCTGTGTATTTAAAAAATTGATCAATAAAGAGAGAATCAACACTTGTGATCAATTTCATGTATTTCCTTACTGTTTATATCACTTATTTCCTCGTTTCTTCTTTACAACTGAGCCTCATGCATAAGCCTAATTACCGAAATACCCCTCTACAAGTCTTTTAGCTTTCTAACTTGCATTGCCCTTAGGGAAACCCTTATCCCAAGGTAACTAATTGTCCTTGAGTCTCATAAGTGTGGAACTCACCTCTTGAAGGAAAAGTAACTAATCTTCGAGCTTAAGACCATGAAATATGGGAAACAGTGAACTAACTCAAGCTCATGGAAACTAAATAATCCGTTTGGTTTTCTTAGGTTCACATCCTTGACCTAATTTCGGTGTTGATGAAAAATATCATTAACATTTTAGAGCTAGAAGGAGGGCTTGGACCTCTGAACCTTTGGATTACCTACCACATCCCCGGTTGTTCTATCTCGGATTGGACTAAGCTTTGAGGAAGCAGGATCATGGACAAAGGGTTACTACATAGGTCCTCCGAATCTCGAGTAGCTACGTCAGACATTGGTGACCCAAGTATTGTTGAAAAGCAAAAGCTTAGATTGGAAGCCCTACATATCAAAAACAAGAATAAGGAAGTAGAACCTTATGATCCCGACCATTGGATTATTAACCCTTTCCACATAGGACCAACCCCAATCTTTGCTCTAAGAAATTCTCCATCAAAGGAATACAACCTATTCACTCATTTGAAAGAAGCCATTCATGCACAGGCTAACAGAACTATATTTGAGCAAAGAGTATTAGAGAATTTCAATCACTTTATGTTGGGATGGACTAAGAAGTTTGCACCTCAATCCCACAATACGGCAAAAAGAAAGCTTGAAGATAAAGATGAATCAATAAAACTAAGTAACAAATGGGCTAAGTTCTGACGTCGAAAGAGGGACTTCGAATCAAGATTACCAGAGGAATGCAAGCTTACCACATCAATTGAAAATAGATACTTTCTAACCAAGCATGTGCTCAACTTTTGGTCATCATTAAATAAGAAACCCAAGAACGAAGTCAAACTGGGAGGACCTTATTGCTACTATCATATGATGAATGGGAATGAAACCATTCACTGGCGAGCCCTTGAGGCAATGATCATAAAGTTTTTCAATCAAGTATAGATATGTAAAAAAGAGTTAACCAACTATAGCAAAAGATTCTTTGAAGAAAGAATGTCTACATGGTTGGGGGTACCATCTCCCTAAATTTTTGGAACCACCCGAAATGGGTGATGCTACCCATGATCGTAGAAAACCCTTATCATCGCCAAGCTAGCCAAGGCAAGGCACCCCTCAGAGAGGAGTGGTGTGTAAGCCTTTATCCGTGCCAAAGTCAGAAAGGGTCGGGTTTAAGCATCAAAATTGTAAGCCTTCGCCCCTATGACGAGCAGCTAAAACCCTTGCTCCTGCCTAAAATGGACTGGGTAAGGCACCTCATGGAGGGGGTGAGTGTAAGCATTTATCTGCGTCCAAATCAAATAGGGCTAGGTTAAAGCAACGAAAACCCTTATCCACGTCTACGATGACCATGTTAAGGCACCCCTCAAGGGGGTAGAGTGTAAGTCTCTATCACCGCCTACGACTGCTAGGGTAGAACATCAAAAGAGTAAGGCTTTACCTGCGCCTATGATGGACAGATTAAAGCATCTAAGCCCTTATAACTACCTATGATGGCCAGGGTAAGGCGCCACCTGAAGAGAGGTTAGGTAAGTCCTTGGGCCCTACTTGAGAATGAGGAAGTCAAGTGCACCAGACACACAATCCCAGAGAGTCGCTAACAAGGCACGTGTATCATGTGCTTTGACAATCACAAGCCCAGAGAGTGGCTAACAGAGCATGTACATCCTCTGATTTGCAAATCAAACCCGAAGTGGTGATAAAACTATAAATTACCAGTGTGGATATATGGTCTTCTATCAAATACCTGAATCTGGGTTATGGTTCGGGACTTCTATTATTTCTAGATGTAGATATCTGATCTTCTATCAAATACTTGAATATGGGTTATGGTTTGGGACTTCTATTATTACCTAATGTGGATATCTAATCTTTTATCAAACCCCTAAATCCGGGTAATGGTTCAGGACTTCTACTATTAACAAAAATGGATTTATGGTCTTCTATCATTAGTACTCGAATCAAGGTTTCAGGGCTTCTTTCTAGCATCACCAGATGCAGATTGTTGATTTTCTAATTTATTAAATACCCGACTAAAGGTTTCAAATATTCAGTTTATACTTCCAGAAGTAAGGGGGTTCTGGACTCCCAATCTAATACCCGAATCTAGGTTTTGAAGCCTCAAACTGCTATTGCTGGATATGGATTTCTATTATTCTCGTATGAAATTCTTGAATATGGGTTCCGGCGATTCTCTTTAAAATTCCAGAGAAGAGGTTCCGGACTTTCAACTTAGTACCCTAATATGGGCCATGTGACCCTAGTTCTTATCCCCGGAAAAGGGGACCTGCTATCAGTACTCGAGATCGTAACTCGAGTCTACCATCTAGAAGCCTTCATGCAAAGATTGTTATCTTCTGTATCTCATAGGGAGATTCCTTAAACCTATGTACAGTTGATCAGACTATTCTAAAATGAATTCGTTTGTTAATGGGTTACAACCCATACATTGTCTCGCATGGGTCGAGTAAATTATTATACACATTTTGCAAGCTAACACCAATGTGTTGCGTGTTGAATTTTATGCAGAACAGTCCGATGGAACTCCTAAATAAGGATATTATAAATACAAGCAGAGATCACACATCAGGTGATACTTACAAATCTGTTTACAAAGTCATTTCGTTAGCCATCCAAGCATGAAAGTTAAATATTAATGTTGCAGTTACATCAAATATTATATGCCTCCCTATCGTCGGATAAGGGATGAATGCGCAATACACAAAAGCTCATTGGTCTTTGGCCTCTTTTCTTTAACCTCGTCAGGGTTGTCTGGGGGTTTAATCTAAAGTTTCAGAGCCCTGTTATAAGCTTTACTCATGGCTTTAAGAATTTTATTCTCTTTGTCCAAATCAATTTTTTTTCTTAAATCATGTCTGTCCTTTTGTAATTGCATAATTTTAGTAATATAGTAGTCAATACACCGAAATGTATTCTCGTTATACACTTTATCATAAAAACTCTATATGTCATCTTTGACTTTTCGACACCATCTACTTACATATGAATCATCTAACCCCGTGGGGGGTTCCTCATATGAGAATTCATTTCGGACACTGAAGTCATAGGTTTAGTCGTAGCTTGGGGAGGCGTAGATATAGAAATATTGGAAGTACACCCAAAATTGACCTTCCAGCATGATTATTTGCTCATCTAAATGCTTTACAGTCAATCTCTAAAGTAAAGTAGTTCTATCTCGAGCGCTAGCAGAAGCATCTTTAGAAACATCCATAACATGTGGTGTTTCCTCCTCGATGAAAGAGGAGCCATTGGTTTGAAATCCCCATTTAACAAACAAAACATACCATTACTCATAAGTTTTACATTCAAAAGGAATGATACTAACAATCTATATTTTCCGTCATTTGAGAAGATCAATTATAAAAAAATTGAATCCATTCAGACAAGTTTTAAATTTCAAAGATTACAAAGTTTGGTTCTACTCCTCAATACACTTATTATTTATATTACATATCAGTTCTGCGAAATGGGATCTAAGTTCCCTTAAAATAATTTCTCGAACATCGCCTAGAAAATTAAAAGGAAGTTAAGGGCGTTTCATGTAAATATGCCTAAGATCTTTTAGAAGGTGATCCCTGCCAAAGTTATATGATGGTTTTGTTGAAAACTCTGTCCTCAACCTAGACAATGAATATAAAGCATACTTTGAAATGACATCATGGTAAAAAAACAGAGTTCTGCCATAACATGAAAGAAAAATCAGAAATTATATAGGAAAGGAGTTATCACCAAAGGCACATATCCATAACATCAAGTTTCGCAAGTATCTCTCTTGTTTATACAATGTTGATCTTTTAAAATAGTTCAATGGAAAATCAATTTAAGCTTCACTAAGGGTAAGACCCTGGAAATTGAAAAAACCATGGGTAGGTTCCAGCAAACCCCAAGGCGAAGGAGACTAATTACCATAAAATTCAAGAAGGAAGAAAGCATTTGAAGAGTAAGAGACATACCTGAGGAATGAGGGTATCAGGGTGGGTAGGGTGCTCTCCTTCCTTGCGCTAGGAGAAGTTAGTCTCCATAGTAGAAGTATTCATCGAATCTTGAGTAGCGGGAGTACTTGAAGGATCGGGATTTGCTTCCCCAGAGCCATGAACCTCACTAGCAGCCGAGGAAGGGTTTCTATCGTCGTTATTAAAGTCTTCATAGCGAGCTCCGTCTCCGGAATCAAAGTCATTACCGTCATCGACATCAACAACGACATCCTCTCCTTTCACTTCATGAGAATAAGAATCATTTGGCAGATCCTCGATAAACATAAGGTCCTTAAGCCATTTTTCCCACTTAGGGGTTGTGACTCTCTATTTGGCCAGCTTTATCCTTTCGATAAATCTGCTTCGAATAGAGGGGTTGACAGAAGGAAATTCCATTCCATGGAACTTTTGGAAGTTGTTAGAGTATGCTAGGAAGAGAGCATCTTCATAATATTCCAGTACCTCATCCAAGAGATGTGTTTTCAAAAACGAGGAGATTCTGTTATTGGCTTCATAAACTACACATCTCGCATTAGAAAGCACATCATCCTTCACTTTCAATCTATCAACATAATCAACTACCGTACTCACCCGTTCATTCTGAGAGCTGAAACCTTATCAGATAGAAGACTATTGGCTTCTCTCTCCCTTTCAATCCCCAACTCAGCCTTATCAAGAGAAGTTTTCAGCTTTGCACACTCCTCGTCACCTTTATGTTTTTCCATAGTTAAAGCTTTGATTTAGACTCTAAATCAACCTTATCCTCCTTAAGTCTAGCCATTTTAGAGGATGATGAAGAAATTACATTTCGGAGAGAGAACCAGCCCATGGATATTTGAACAGAAAAGGACCATATTAATTTCTATATAAGAACAAAAGGCGAAGAAAATTTGAAAATAACAGGAATATACCAAGACTCGTTGCTTGATAACATAATGTTGAAAACTTTCCAAGTCTGAAGAAGAAGAGGGCAGTGACAAGTAGGAAATATCAGTGGAGGAGAGAGAAAACTTTACAATCTCATCAAAATCAGACTCGGTATAGAAGATCTCAGGGGATCATCATGATGGGGAGATGGGAATGAGGTTAACTCATGCTTCCTCAAATCCAAAGCTTCCTAGGTATCAAACATCAAAAAACCGGCAATGAAACCACTTTCTGTCGTCTCTGTTTGAGGAGAATCAATATTAGGAGTAATATCGGCAAGAGGAATAACACGACCAGGCGTTGGCTGCTCGATAGACAAGGCAACAATTTCTTTACAAAGAGATAGAGAGGCAGCAGTTTCACTTGTGCGCCTTTTAGAAAGTATGTCATCGGCAGCCGAAGTGAGTCTTTTTGCAACTAGCTCCCTAGATTGGGCCAAGGCAGGCAAGGTAGTTCTCTCATCAACATCTTGAGTAGCTGATCAAAAGTGACAATGCTATGGAAACAAGAATAAAGAACATTAAAATACGAAATGGGAACTTGGAACCAGTCTAGAAAAGCAATATTACCTAAAGTACTTGGAAACAAGGGAGTCGAAGGAGCAAACAAATCAGAGCCTAAGGACAAGTGAGTAGAACCGGGAAAGTGAAGTGGAGATTGTCCTAATATCCTTGTCCAGAGGGAAGAACGTCATGCTTGGGAAGGTTATCTGTTGACACCAAAAACTGGCACAACACCAAAAAATGAGTTTTGTGGAGAATAATTGAAGATAAGTAAATGAAAAATGTAGAAAAAATGAAATCACACATAGGTTTATAGTGGTTCAATGTTAACGAGCCTACGTCTAGTTTATAATCTCTTATATACTTGCTGATCTATTATAGGTAGAATAGTCACAGTTGACAATACAATAAGAGATTGATGACAATCAAACGTTGGAAAACCTGAAGATGCCAAAAGTCCCTTCTTCGAAGTCTATAAGGTGTATTTATAAGAGATTCAGTGCTTGAGTTAGCAGGGAAACGTGTAAATCGATCCTAGATAATCAAAGAGCAAGAAGAGGCGTTCTAGTCCTAAAGAAGTGGCATGATTTGAACAGGTATTGACAGGTGGCAGTTGATCCGATTTGTTCAGGCGGCTTGGAATGATTAATGTCGGGCATGAGCTATTCTTTAGGAAAATACTATTTTGGATCAGGCTTGACCCGACTCGGCAAGTCTGGTTATTGCGGGTTCCAGCTAGGGTTTCTCTGACATAAGTCCATGACGCCGATGGACCTTGATGGCCTTGCCAAAAGGCCCATCAACACTTTACCCCCTAAAGTATATCGTGTTGGAGACGGGGCGTGCTTTGTAGTCATCTTACTCTGGATCACTTTTCTATATGGACCAGAGAATCATCTGTAGGTCGGCTTGAGCTACCCCTTCATGAGTCTCGTAAACCAAAACTGACCTATTGAATGCCTTGGAAATTTACACTGGCTTAGGTAATGGTGAGGCTCTTATGCCATAGTCTATTTGGTTAAACTTGGTCTGTTACAGGATTGACATATCAGTTGAGTCTGAACCATGGATCATGTCATTTGCATATGAAGAGTCTCCCCATCACATTATAAAATGATGGCCCACTCTACTTCTTTCAGTTTTACTATTTACCACATCTTAATTTACTATTCTTTGGAAAAATTTGAGAAATGCTTTCCATCTACAGTCAATATCACCTCCCTCGTTGCTTCTACAGGTATGAATCGATTTCTCCTTCTCATATTTTCAATACATTTTGATGTAACTTTCATGCACAAATCCTCTTTCTCCCACCTTTTTGTCATAATTTGTGCTCCAGGTAGTCCATGGCCGGAATCACCAGCACCGAGTCACCGGAGTCGACCGCGATGCGGTAGTCGGTGATGATTCTGACACCATTGTGGCAAACTTCAAAGGTATAGGAACTGCCATCTTGAAATGGTATAAAGAAGGAGATGTACCCTGCCTTTTCAAAATGTCTTGTGCTTTAAGGCATTGTAAAACCCTTAGACACGTGACAATGCGTAAAAGGGTGGTTACAAAGGTATGTGCAGGCAATAATGGCGATCTTTTTACAGTCTGGCATATAAGGACAAAAAATGATTTTGTGATTGTCATCTATCGAAATAGCACCGTAAGCTAGAAGCAATTATTTCTGAAACGATTTCTGATTCTAGCCTGATAAGATTTCTGGTCGATTTTATTTATCCCCTCAGAAGTTAATTATCATCAATTCTTGGATGTCATTAACTGACGGTTTTCTTGCTAATGGGCCAATTACAATGGTCAAGAAACAAGATCTTCACAAACAAGGACCTGACAAGGGCAAAGAATTATCCACCCTAGTTACATTAGATAGCACCCCCGAGTCTTCGGCCAATTCTAAATATGATTCTGATACTGACACACAAGGTGGGTCGACATACTCACCCCTCCTCCCGTGGTAACAATTGAGTCAAGCGGAACAGTGGCTATACCGGCAGCGGCCGATACACTTCCAAGCCCGCTGATTCTGAGAAATCCCCCAGATGCTGAGGAAAGCATAATGACCCTTAAATAACTACAGAACATAACTGCAAAGCACAACATCCCTTGGGAGAGATTCGTCTTCCTAAAGAACATGATCTTCCTCACAATCCCCTAGAAGGTTACATAGCACTATCTCGTCCTATGTGTACTATTGGAGATATCCCCTTTTTCCTTTATTTATCATCAAATTCCTATGAAAAATGAACTTGGCTCCGATGCAGTTTCATCTGATCTCTAATGGAAACCTGCTATCGTTACATTATCTGTACATGAAGTATATGGGTCATCCTCCGACCTTTGATAATGTAGTTTTCTTTTTCAGTTTCAAACACAATGGGAAGAACTCCCCCTCCTATCTTTATTTCGAGGTTGTTCCAATTGGAAACTATTGAGAAAATCTCGAGCAAAGTGGGGGATATAAAGCATAACTGGTTTTACATTAAAGAGCAACAGGGATGTGCTCGTTGTTGGCTTCAATGAAGTAAGCTTTCCATTTTACTTGACATGTATGTAATGAAATTTCTTATATCCACCGTTTCTTTTGCAGGAGAAATGCCAAAAAAAAGCCTGAGGGGAGAGTATTTGAAGAATGCTACAGCAAACTGTCCAAGTTGAAGCTTAAGCAGCTGAAGTTTTGGAGATGTTTGACTGATGCTCATTTACATCGACATGACCTTCTCGATAAGGACAGAACACTAGGGCCTCAGAAAGAAGGATCTTCTTCAAAGACACTTAGTCAGAAGGAAATAACTAACGATACACGGGTAGCGCCCCTAGTCGAGGAATCTTTTGTCCATCCCTCGTCTGAAGGGAAAAAGAAATCTCGCGTACTACGAAAAAGGTCTGCCCCCAAAAGACTATCTCGGGAGGTCGACCTTCTGAAAAGGCAAAAATTCCAGCTGTGAAAACTCCGAGAGAGGCCCAAGAGGAGTTAGTTGAGGAAGATCATGTCGAACATCATTTGAAAGCGTCTGGGGCCATGAAAGATTCTTCTCCTAATCGTGGCTCGCAGGAGGAGGAAATGACATCCCTATTTCGTGGCCAAAAGAATGTGAAGATGCCCGACTCCGTCATTCCTTCACAAAATCTGGATCATGACCACTTCTTCGCTACCAAGTTCAGGGAATTTTCCACTCTAGCCGATCCTATAGACGCTGGAGGTATGAGTCAAACTCCATTACAGGGTCGGCCTAAGTACAATTTCACACAACATCGGCACTGCACGTCACAGTACCACTTTACTTGTGTAAATCGAATATTGATCATATTTATTATTATCATTTTTTGTAAGGGTAATGAACACCGAATTTTATCATGATCTTTTCATCTCCCTTTTTGCAGAAGGTGGGCCTATCAAATCGACCTTGCAACAAGTCGAGCAAGGTGACGAAGAGGGAGATGATAATCGCAAGAAGAAAAAGAAAGAAGAAGAGAAAAAGAGATGAGAGAGAGAATAAAGGAAAGGAGATCAGGGAAAGCATAAGTGGATACACGAAGGGGAAGGGTAAGATGGGAGTAAGTTCAAAAGAAGGAAAAAGCATGAGTCTCACGAGCACCGATCTTCTTCCCGCACCCAGGGTAACATCCCCATGAAAAGTGACAAAGCCGAACATTATCAGGATGTCTTAAGTCATTCCAGGCGCCCGATTGATTCTGAAAAGCGTCCCCGATAGTCATTTTCTCCGAATCAAGAGAGGGTATTCGCCGATCAGATTACAGAGTTAGAAGAAGCTTTCCCTGACCTCGTATTTACTTAAATCGAGCCTACCCTCGTGCTGCAAAGCTCCCACTAGGCTTCTGCCATTGGATCTGAACTAACATTGACTGTGCCTTATCCCAATATGACGCAATGTATGCATATGCTGAGCAAGTATGCGAGGTAGTAAAGAGCAAGTCATAGAGAATGCTGGTCTGGGGAGGGAACTTGAATGTAACAAGAGGACTTTCGGGTGGCCGAGAAAGGAGTGGGAGAGTGTGAGCAGCAAGTAGTGACCGCTAAGGAAGAATGCAAGAAGGCCTCTAAGGATCTAAGGGCTCGTCCTCAATCAAAGAGCCAAGAATGTAATTCTTTGAAAATTGAGGTTGAAAAATTAAAGGGTGAGAAAGGTTGACTGGACCTGGAAGTGCAGAACCTCAGGGCCCGCCTCGACTTGTCTGAGTTAGACAAAAGTCGGGCTGAAGAAAACGTCGCTGCTGCAATCGTGTAAGCCAACAATCTTCGGCTTCAACATGAAATTGATGTTCAGTCAATCAAATGAGAACATGCTTTGGAATTGACCAATACAAAGAAAAGGTTCGGGGGCCAAGTTCTTATATTCTTTGCGAGGGTCCTTCATCATAGGAACCTGGCTTGGATAAGAGATAATCAGAAGGTGTTGATTGATACATGGAAAGTTTTCGTGAAAGAAGTGAAGGATAGGTGAGGGGGAAACCAGTAAATGAAGAGACTTTAATGATCAAGTTCCTACGTGAGGACGAACGAGCAGTGTTGGCTGAGGGGAAGAAAAGGGAGAGAGAAGTAGCAGATGCTAAGCGATACCAGGCAAAGGGGAAGTCGGTCCCTGAAGGAGATGTTGGAGCTAGTCGGACTAAGACATCCCTTCCTTCTTCTTCTTCTACAAACATGGAGGCTCGTTCGACTTCTGTCTTCCCCCCAACCCATCTAAGGATGTGGAGGAACATCCAACCAAATCTGATATCGGTGGTAAATTTGTCTTTTCCTCTTAGTTTCATGTTCACCCACTCGACGTAACTTATATTTTTCCTATCATGGGCGCTTCATTGGCTAAGGAGAATATTGAAGCAGAAACTGTAGTGTTGGAGAAAGGCAGCGCTGGGAGGACGACCGATATCCCGAAAGTAGAAAGTGGGTCGCAAAGAACCATCAGAGGACGATGATGTTGGGTTTATTAGTGAATTCAATGGAGGAGATCATCTTTCCATTGCCAACACGAAAGCCAGAGACGAGAAAGACGTTCTATGTATGAAGCACGAGCCATCTAATAAACCCCTGAATATACCTCCTTTCAGGGCCATTCCTCCAAGCATCCTTTCATCGGTCAATGTTCGTCCCTTTGTAGACTTGACCGGCCCGAGCACAAGGAAACAAGATGCGGCACCAACTCCTGGTCGCTCTAGTTTGTTTGACCACACGCTTAAGGGATCAAAGTTTGGGTTGACCACTGAGGAAGCACTGAAAATGGTTAGGTAGAAGGAATTGGAAGATATGATCGAGCGTGGGGATGTACTACCTCTATCTTAGAATCCTTTCATTGTACTTTTACTTTAGGCCCTTTGGAAGTTTCATGCGAGTGCGGCCCTCGTGTTTTTGTCATCGTCAAGTCCTGTAGTTTTGTTGGTGATGTTTAGTTGTACCTATATGCAACAATATTTTGTAAGCACGTTATGTCAATATTAATTGAAGTTTGTATGCTTTTAAATATTTTTCAATAATGTGTTGTAATAGGACTAATGTCCGTATTCCCGATTTGTCTCAACTTTCTAGGGTTATTTAAACATGGCCCTTATTCGGGTTATTTGTCGACCCTCTTCTCCCCAGTATCGTAGGGAATTAACTTGGTCATCATGTCCTCTGGTCGCACTTAGGATTGACTCAACCTAGATCGGGAGTCAAATGTCCCTAAATAGGAGTACCTTTAGTCTTTTATATTCTTCCTCTGGTCATTGAGGGTTAGAGTTCCAAGGATTGTGCGGTCTTTTTTCGGGGTGCACGTTTCACACTCATTCGTAATTTTATACACCTTCTCAGGTTAAGAGAATCAGAGTTATTCTTAAACAGTCATTCATGTTGTTCGTATTAGTGTCATCCTCACTTTTAATCAACAAAGTGGGATCCGAAAGTTCGTCTTTTAGTCTAAATTTAGGATTAGTTTTCCTGAATTTTTTACTGTCTTCTCAACAAGGTTAGCTTGTTATGTCATGGGTCGGCATATGAAGGTGTCAATATTTGACTCAATGTCGGTTGAATTGCAACATTTAGTCATTATAACAACAAGTCAGAGCAGGAAATGAGTTTTTATTCATAAACTAATGTGAGTGATAAGCCACATCTTATTACATAACTAAAACAAATAAAATAGTAAGGAAACTGAAAATTCTAGAAAGATAAGGTCGCAAGTGCTCCTCATTCCATGCTCTCTGAAAAGGTTTGCCATCAACAGTCGATAGCTTGAAGGTTCAATTATCAAGCTTACGTTGGATGATGTAGGGTCCTTCCCACTTAGGGTCCATATGTACAGGAGTTTGGAAGACTCGTTTCAAGACTAGATCACCAACATCGAAAGTTTTATGCCGGACTTTCTTGTTGTAATACCATGAGACTCCCCTCCTGTGAGCTTCGGCACAAAGGTTTTCTTCCTCTTTTTTTCAACAACCATGTCTAGTAAGAGAAGGGATTTGTTTGATAATGGATCGTAATATGTGGTTCTATGAGAAGGAACTTCGAGTTTTATAGGAATGACAGCCTCTGATCCGTATGATAAGGCGAAGGGAGTGTGTCCGGTGGCAGTCCTATGGGTGGTCCGATATGCCCAAAGAGCTAGAGGAAGCTCGTCGACTCATTTGCCTTTAGCCCGTTCCAGTCGCTTTTTCAGAATTGATTTAATAATTTTATTGACCGCTTCAACTTGCTCATTAGACTGTGGATATATTTCTTCTTAATGCGATATTTCTCACAGAAGTCCCTAAATTCCAAGCTATCGAACTGAGTCCCATTATCCGTTATAATGGTTTGAGGGATCACATATCGACACATGATATTTCTTATAATAAAGTTAATGACTCGCTTCGTTGTAATCGTGGTTATTGGTTCGACTTCTGCCCATTTTGTAAAATAATATACTTTAACGATTGCATACTTTTCCCCTCCTTTCGAAATGGGCAGGCTCCCAATGATGTTTTTCCCCAGACAGTGAATGACCAAGAGTTGACCATTTGGTGATCTCAGTTGGCGGGGTTCGTGGAATCTGTGCAAACCTCTGGCATTTATCACATCGTCTAGAATAATTAGTTGCATCCTTGTTGATAGTTGGCCAAAAGAACCCATATCACAACACTTTCTTGGCCAGAGTTTGCCACCCGGTGTGTGCACTGCATTCCCCTTCATGCACTTCTCTCAGTATTCTTTTGATACCATCATGGGCCATACATCGGAACATAGGCACAGAGAAACCCCTTCTATAAAGTTGGTTTTGTTGGATGACGTACCTAGAGGCTTGTCACACGATAGCCTATCTTTCGTTTATATTTTTTGGAAAGCATGCCATGTAGGAGGAAATTCTTAATGGGAGTCATTCAAGACTCTATTTCGGGCTTGGCTTCAGCTTGGTCGACTTCCATCTGGTCGATGCTCAAAATGCCTAGAGTCTCTATGGAAACCAGCCCCGTTTCACTCGAGTTGTCTGAACCAGCGAGTTATGCCAACCTATCTGCCTTTTTATTTTCCTCTCTGGGAATGTGGGAGATGCTATATCGGTTGAAGTCATGCAATAATTTTTCGATATGATTGAGATAGGCGGAGAGTCGAGCTCCTTTGGTTTGATATTCTTTCCGAACCTGAAATATGATATTGTGAATAAGAAAAAATTTCAAGCGACGTTATTCTTAAGTCCCTTGCGAGTTTGATCCTGGCAATCAGGGCTTCATACTTGAAGTCATTATTTGTCACCAAAAAGTCTAGTCTCAGGGCATAATAAATCAAATGTCCCTCAAGTGATAACAACACTATGTCAGCGCCCAAGCGTCGGTCATTATGAGCTCCATCCGTGAATAGTTTCCAGCTGTTTGATATTGACTCTGTATCCGAGGATTCAGTGCTATCTTATATGTTTTCATCCTCTGGAGTTGTAAATTCAGCTAAGAAATCGTCTAGTGCCTACTCCTGGATGGATTTTCTTGGAACAAAAGTCAGGTCGAACTGACTTAATTCAATGTTCCATTTAAGAAGTCGTCAACTTGCCTCGGGTCACTGCAGAACTTACCGAACAGGATGGTCAATGAATATCTTAATAGGGTGAGCTTGAAAGTAGTGCCAAAGCTTTCGTGACGTAATCAACAAACTATAGGCGAGCTTCTCAATCTTCGGGTAGTTGCATTCAGTCCCTGTCAATTTCTTGCTCACATAATAAACTGGTTTTGTACTAGGTCCTCTTCACGGATTAGGTCCGAGCTAATTGCGTGTGAGGATACTACCAAATACATATACAGATCTTCATGGTCGTTTGGTTTGGACAAGATGGGAGGTTTCTTTAAATGGTCGAGTAAGTTTTGGAAGGCTTCGATACAGTCAGGTGTCCAAACGAAGTTTCGTTTTCCCCTTTTAATCAACTCAAATAAAGGTAGGCATTTATCGGTCGCCTTGGAAATGAATCGACCCATTGCTGCAACCTTACCTGCCAAGCTTTGCACATCCTTAATTCTTCTAGGTTCCTGAATTCTTTTAATGGCCAAAATCTGATCGGGATTTATTTCGATCCCTCGTGAGCTAACTATGAAACTGAGAAACTTGCTTGATGCTACTCCAAAAGAGCACTTCAAGGGATTTAATTTCATTCCATACCTCCAAAGGAAGTCAAACATCTCTGACAAGTCCTTAACGTGGCCGATCGATTGTTTCGACTTTACCAACATATCGTCCATAAATACCTCCGTTGTTTTTCCTACCTGATCGTGAAACATTCGGTAGACCAAACGCTGGTATGTGGCCCCAACATTCTTCAAGCCGAAGACATGACTACATAATAATATAATCTGAGATCTATTATGAAACTAGTATGCTCTTGGTTTGGGACATGTGTAGCAATTTGATTGTACCCCGAGTAAGCATCCATAAACAAAAGGAGTTCATGACCTACGATTGAGTTGACCAACTGGTCAATCCCAGGTGATGGAAAGTTGTCCTTAGGGCATGGTTTATTTAGATCGGAGAAGTCAATGAAAGTTCGCCATTTCCCGTTAGCCTTTTTAACAAGCATAGGGTTGGCTATCTAGTCGGGATAAATCGAGTCTCGAATAAACCCCTCGGCTTGTAGCTTTCCGACTTCTTCCTTCGGGGTTGTAGATCTTTTGGTACCGAGCATTCGCCTCTTCTGCTTTATAGGGGTGTACTTTAGATCAATACTAAGGGTGTGAGTTACAATGGAGGGTGAAATTCCATGCATGTCAGCATGGGCCCATGCAAACATGTGAAGGTTTGCACGGAGAAATTTGGTCAATTCCCTTGTTCGGAGGGGATCGAGATGAGACCCGATCTTCAAAACCTTGGTGGGGTCATCTTTGTCGATCGAAATCTCTATGGTAGCCTCATTTGGGGCTATCTTCCTACATCTCAGTTCTTCGTCCTCTCTCAGATCGATATCCCCGATTTCACAGACGGACGGTCCTGGCAAGGGTGTTTTCTGTAATTGTTATGCTTCTTTCCCTTTCGTAGGTGGAGAGGTATCTTCAGATTCTTTGCTGCTTTTGCTTTGTAGCCCTTTCCATTCTGCCAAGTAGAAGGCCCGTCCTGTTAATTGATCTCTTCGTACTATCTCGATTCCACTATCAGTCGGGAATTTCAAAAGTAAACACCAGGGAGAAATACATGCAATGAACTCGGCTAGGGTCGGTCAACCTAAAATTGTGTTATACTTGGAGTTGATGTTCATCACAGCAAATGGCAGAATTCTAAATCTTCTTTGCTCTCTGTCTCTCAATTCTACTGATAGCTTGATCTGGATGACCAGTTCAGTGGACGCTCCGTTGAAACCACATATCTGGCCGGTACATGGTTCCAGGTCTTTCAATTCCAGCTTCATCTGGTCATAGGCTTGTTTGAACAATATATTCACTGAGCTTCCATTGTCGATTAGAACCTTTCGCACAGTAGCAGGGCCGATAATGGCTGTTATTACTAGTGGATCGACGGTTGGGGCCTCTATACTGATTGACTCCCGATCCGCAGAAGATAATATCATCTTCCTTCTTTGCTTGATGAGACTTGCAGTTTCAGGGGTACTTGTTTCCGCAACAGCCAGATTCTTTGCAGAATTTACATAACGCTCCATGGACTGAATGTTATACCCTGCAGGATGTGGTCCTCCAACAATTGCGTTAATCACTATCCCCTTTCCCTTCTCTTGGGCAGTGGCTCTAGGCGTTGCCTAACTTTGTTTGGGTGCTGAAGTCCCCTGCCCCTATCTTTTGGGGCTACTTTATATTCATTGAGTTTCCCTTTCTGAATCAGCTTCTCGACGATGTCCCGAAGATGATGGCATTCATTGGTCATATGCCCACAAATCTCATGGAATAAACAAAACTTTCCAGTCGCTCACTCTTCCTCAGTAGGCTTACGCAAGGGAGACTTCTTGTATTGAAACGTACTGCATGTATCGAGATAAATTTTTTCCAACGTGTCATCCAACGCTGTGTAAGTTTCAAAGACCTGGAACCAGGGCCACTTTCTGGAATTTCCTCTTTGTCTAGGATTTCCATTGGCTTCCTTCGGTCCGTTGCCATTTCGCTTGCCATGGTTTCCGACATTCACTTCTACCTTCTCCAAATTATCCCCAGATTGATTAATTGCGACATTGCTCTGGATTGGTTTGGTAGATACATCTCTAGGCCCATCCTCCTCATCTAATTGTGCATCCTCTTGCCTTAGCCGAATATTATACTTTTCATAAAACATCTCAATCGATGTGGCCGGCTTCCCAATTAGATATTTCCTGAACTCCATTTGCTTATCAATGCCATGGACCATGGCCATCAAGACGGTCTCATGCTTAGGGTTGCTTACTTCGGTGGCGGCCTAGTTGAACCGGTCTAGATAATTCTTTAGAGATTCACAACTTTCCTATTTGACTGCTGAAAGAGACACGACATGCTTCGACTTAGAGGCGAGGAGACAGAACTGGTTCAAGAACTTCTCGCTCAAGTCTTCGAAGCTTGGGAACCGACCTCGGAGGTAAACGGTTGAACCACATAAGTGTTGTCCTGCTCAGGAAAATTGGGAAAGCTTTGCATTTGATAGCGTCTGAAGCTACTGTCACCTCCATATGCCACGAGTATCTCATCAAATGTTGTTGTGGGTCTGTGGTTCCATCGTAATGGTTCATCTGAGTCATATTGAACCTCCTGGGGAATTCAGGCTGTAAGATGTCATTAGTGAATGGTGTAGTACCCTTTGTTGTCATTCATGATCCGTCGTACCGTAGTAGTTAGATTTGGAGGAATGACTTTGGCTCGATTGGTTTCTTCAACTGACCACCCTCTCCTTGCTCTTTCCACATGTAATGTTGCCTGACTTGCCATCCGGGCAGTCCTTCCTCCTCCCCGAGCATCTCGGTCAATCACAAGATTTCGAGGAGGATGAACATAGGCTCGATCTGCTTGAGCAGTATTTTGATAAGCATGCGGAAAAGCACCTTGGTTTTTTGGGCTATAGGATTGATGGCTTCTATCTCAGTCAGGTCGACCTAAGTCTGACCCCTGCCCCCAGTTGGTCTGAACGCCATTCCATATGCAATTGATGAATATTTTCGGCTCTTTATAACGGACGTCGACGTTGATGCTGGTTTCTTCTCCCTTAGGATGATGATAATCTCTCCGAGTTTTGGTCTAGTCGATAAGAGGGAACTTGGTGATCCCTGAACTACTAAGCTTGACGATTTCTGAACTCCTCCCATTGTCTCGACATGCGGTTCATATCCTGCCGCATTGCAGCATTCTTCCGAGCATGAGATTTTAAGGCATCTGTAGTTACCTGGAGCCGATTCAACATGGTTATGAACTCATCATGGGTGGCGAAAGCTGAGGAAGAAGTAGGATTTGCCGTGGAGGGTTGCACTGGAGGGAGTAATTCAAGCTGACCTGATGTAGGTCCAGGATCAGTCGATCCACTAGCTTCATCCGCAGATCTCTTGGCTTGCGGCTGTATCCTAGTATTGCAACACTACAAGAAAAGCTGTATATAGCGACAGATTTTTAGCAGCGGAAAAATCCATCGTAAATTAGCGACGGATTTTCATGGACTTTGTAAGTGATAATATTTTGAATTTTGTATGGCAACTTATTTTAAATTATTACCGTCGAATTTTATTTCTATCGCTAAATCATTGGAAATTGCAGCACTTTACCGTCATCAAAAGTTTAACGCTAAATTCCGCTGCAAACAGAGGCTGTTTACCGTCATCAGAATATTGAAGTTATTTTTGCAGCGATTTTTCAAGAGATTTGAAAAGGACTTTTATATTTATTATTTACAAAATGTTTTACATTTGTGTTTTCACTTAGTAATTAATAAGTAAATATAAATTTTAAATAACTAATGTTAATAATATAACAATAATAAATAATAAATAATTACTATTAAAAGTAAATAACATTCAATAGTTAGTATTGATTAATTATCACTTACTATAAAATATAAATAAGAGGTAATAACAATTAATAAAATAAATTAATATTTGATGTTTAATTAAATTTATCTTGATAATCAATGATTAATAAGTAATCTTTAATATTACTATTGAGAAATTATAAATAAATATTTGCTTTTAAGAAATCAATTAGTACGTATTAATTAATTAATATTTATTAGGAATAAAACTAATTAGGACTACACTAATTTATTTATTACATACGTTTTAAAAAAATTACGTCTTTGTTAATAAAAAGCAGGGCGTAGGAAAGGAAAAGGCAGGAATCTCGTGCTACTTTGCTGCGGCAACAATTGTGTACATGTAATCCAATCCATTGATTCAGTTCAACATCCGACCTTTCATTTATGTTAAAATCAACGGTGTAAGCTATCAATCTGCGTACCCTTCTCTAATTTGTTAATCTGTTGGACCAAATTTCCTTGGCTGCGTCTATTAGCACCCCACTAATTACTCTTCACCCCCCCGTTCAACATATTAAATTGATAATTCCAATTTTGCCATTAAATTATTAATTACAAATTTCATTAAATGTAATTAATAATTCTAATTGCCATCCACCGTGACATTGATCGAAATCAATCAAAATTTTAAAAGCGAGTTAATTTAGTTAACCTTATCGTTGAAAGCAACTCAGCAAAATCATTATTTAATTTCGACCAAAATGAGAAAGTAGATCAAACTGTTATAATACCTCTGTTTAAATATTCTTTTCATATATTTGTTCTCTTACTGTTTGCATCTTTTTCATTACAGATTGTAGAATGTAAAATTGCTAAGGTTTTGATGGAGAAACGAAAACCGTAAAGGAAGTAAAAAGAAAGAAAATAAATAGACAATGGAAGAAACAAGGGTAGTTAAGGAATAAACGGGGTGGGAAAAGAAAAAACTGGGGTGAAGATTATTTTTTTAAATTACCGGGGTGGGAAGAGCAAATTGTGGGGTGAGAATAGATGGAGCCAATTTCCTTTTCCCCATTACAATCAAATTTACCTCTTCCCCAAAAGTAAAATAATCAGATTTGCCTAGATCCCTAAATCAGAGTGGGAGCTAAATCGTTGCCTAAACTTAGAGTAGCGACCGAAATCGCGTTCCCGTTTGATGGAGAAAACTTCATCGTGCATCACTGTCAGAGATGTCGGTGGTTGTAACCAAGCAGGAAGCCGCTAACTGACTGAGTAGAATTCTTGTTGGGAAACTACACTTGATTAGGGCTTTCTCATTTTTAATGCCAAGGGAAGTATCAATTGTTGTTGCTAAATTCAGTTTTGTTGACTGTAGATAGAATTAAGGAACATATGTTTAATTGATTCCTCAGATTCATTGCATAAGACGCATTTAGCATCTAATAACATCCCACATACTCGTCGCTTATCTGTTGTGTTAAGACTGCCTATGACCACCGTGTATGGGCAATGATACATCTTTTTGTTATTTACGTTATTCCATATAGCTGAACACCATTCACACTTTTTTTGAACTTCTCTGCAAATATTATATGTCTAAAAAGGAAAATTCCACCGCTCACAAAAATAATTACTTCCTTGAATAGAAACAGGAACTTGGTTTATATGATTATTGCATTCGCGAGTCTCTCTTAATGCTGATGTTCGGTAGTATCCTTTCTGGATAATTTTTGAAATAAATGCAAGTCTATGATCACTTAAATAGTATTTATCCCAGCCTACCAAGTCGACTAAGCTTGTGTAGTTAATCCATGGATCTCTCTAATGTAGTGCATCAGTTCCACTGATTATCCAAACTGATTATCCATCCTTCAATGGACTAGAGTAAAAGTTGTTTATGTATAATCATATTCTTCATAGCATAAGACATGTTGTTATTCAACTGTAGCTTCCAGAAGTTTAACTGAGAATAACATTTATATGACATCTATTCAGATCAAAGGTTGTAACAACAATGCAGTTCCCAAATCAATTTTGACATGCTGTAAGAATTCATAAGAGGTCTAAAAGAGGTAAGACAATAACGTGTGCTTGTATCCCTTCAGTCTTACAACCAAAGCTCTACACACCTTCCACCTTGGTCTAAGAGACTTTCATGGTTTGGATCAGTCACCAATATTCCAATACACCTTCAATATGGTAGCCTGAAATTGCTTTTGGAGTTGAACGGTAGCCTATTTTTGTAGTCAGGTGATGATGCTTGCGTTGATCTAATTTTGTTTGTGGTATATATTTTCTAAATCAAAGGTCTGGGCTTTCTGTATTGAATGGACTATAAATTAAACATTGATTCTCCCTTGCCCTTGGATTTCAGCTTGCTTCTTATTTCTTTAGGTGTGCATTTTTAATTTTACTTAGTTTTTTTTTTTTTTTTTTTTTTTTTTTTTTTTTTTAATTAAAGAGATCTTTTCACTATTAAACAGAGGGTTCATCTGCAATTGGAACCGTGCAGTCATCTAAACATCTAAATTACTATTAAACATAGATGCTTCTGTAATGGCAGTTTTTCACAGCAAATGAAGTTAATTTTCCAGTTTCCCTAGTTAATGCAATCTTAATATCATATGGTTTTGCATAACGCAGGACATTGACAAGGAAATCAACGAGCTAGAACTTTCTGTGAACACTCGAGGTTGTCTCGTTGCCATCAAGTTTCTCAAGCAGTTTATTTGAAGTCTGTGTGTTTGTACATGGCACAAAAGGTATTGTCATAGTTATATTCAGTTGCAACTCATTTGTTTTTCTTGTCTTTTAGATTGTGATAGTCGCAAGAGTAAAAATTAGAATTTTGGTTTGTAAAATTTTGAATGGTTTGTGATTGCAGAATTTGTTATCATCTTCTTATTATTGTTAAACAACTATATAAAAAGAGATTGAATACATCAAGAATCTTCTATTTGATAAACATGGCAGGTTTTATGCATAAGATTAAAAGAAAAATAAGAAGAAAAGAAAGTTTGGGAAAACAAGAAAACGCCATAAAATATGAAGCTAGGGTATTGGCTGGCCGAGCTCTTCACACACTTAGTCGATCATGCTACTATGGTGGTATGGTGTGGTGAAATTGTCAACATGCGCTCAAATGGTGACACTACAACAAAATTCTCTTTCGACAGCAATTTTTGTCAGTGTCTCTATACTATATGCAGTTAAACACAAATTGAATCGCCATTTGAAGCACCCATGTATCAATCACTATCAAGATCTGGATGCTGAATCGGTAACTTATATATATTTAATATTTGATTGTAATAACAAATAGGAATTTGATAGTTTATACATCATCTAGATTTTTTTTTCCAATGAGTGTTGTCTGAATCGAATTGTAAATTTACAAAGCTTTATAGTTTATATATCCAATATTATACAAATAGAGACATGTGCCCAATGACAACATGGTCTAAGGTAGCAAGTACTGCAATCAAAAAACAAAGAAAAACTGTGGTAATCCAGAAAAAGTGGTTGTTCATCCAAAGAGCAATAAATGTACAAAAAAATAATAAAATTTTAAGTAATTCTGGTCTTTGATGCTTGTCCATGCTTTCAAAGTTCTAAAATAATTGTTCATGCCAAACAAGTGGATCTGTTCTATTAGGTTGTTCGATCAGAGAGCTTCCAAGAGGTTTTAGCATGGGCTATAACAAGCTTAGCAAGTGATTTGGAAGGAGATAGCAAGTTAATTTTTGAGGTGACGTTGATCAGGTGCATGTCATGAGCAAGGTAAATCAGAAGATCAGATTGATTGTTTCTGTTTTACTGAACATGTTTTATGTTAAATGTTCAGTTGTTTGATAGTGCACTCTCAATCACTTTTGCCTTGGCTTTGTAGGAAATTTTATGGCAGTTGATGAAAGTGAACACGAATAGTCTCTCGAATCCGGTAGCAAGGTAACATGCATGGCTACTCAAGTTGTTTATCATAACCAAGTTCAAATTCTTGTGTAGTCACTAGATTGGTATGTAATAAGGCCAGAAATAATTGCTCAAAGATATTTCCTGTTTTCACAGCATGAGATAATAAGGCCATGAATAATCGCTCAAAGATATTTCCTGTTTTCACTGCATGAGATAATAAGGTCAGAAATAATTGCTCAAAGATATTTTTGTTCTTTTGCCTATTTATTGCTTTGTATTTGTCAGTACTGTATGAATGAAATCTTTCACAATATCTCTTCTTCTCTACATGGTATCAGAGCGATTCTAAACACTCACAAATAATTGCTGCCATGTCTCTCAATAATTTTACGAATCAAAATCTCCTTGTAGGAGTAATTGCTCAAAGATATTTCCTGTTTTCACTGCATGAGATAATAAGGCCATGAAAAATTGCTCAAAGATATTTTCTGTTTTCACTGCATGAGATAATAAGGTCAGGAATAATTGCTCAAGAATTAGCAGATTTTTTGGTAGGGAGGGTTCTTTACAAGAAAGAATTACTTCCACCAAAGAATTTTGTTCTTTTGCCTATTTATTGCTTTGTATTTGTCAGTATTGTATGAATGAAATCTTTCACAATACCTCTTCTTCTCTACAGTATGTTACTTGCAAATTTATGCTCTGAGCATGTGTAACACAAATAGAACATGCATATATGTAGAAAACATAAATTTTGTTTGATTCCAAAATCTAGAAAAATCAAGCTTACGTTTGTAAACTCCAAAGAAGGATTCACTAAATTACAACACGTAATATTGGTCAATTATGGGGTGATTAGCTTAATTTTTTTCACTTGTTCCGTAGGTTTCTCTTTTAGTTTTGGAATTGTCATCTTTATTTTTTATTTTATTTTTAACATATTAATCTAAAGAAGATACCATGCTTCGTTAATTACCATAACCGACTAGTATTTTTAAAAGGTAAAAGAACGTCAATTTATATAGATCAGTTAAATTTTATTAGAACTAAACTAAGTTAAAGAAGTTTATTATCGGATGGGAAATCTACTTGAGCAGAAAGCTGCACCATTAATTGCATAACCAAATTTATTTTGATTGCAAACATTTTTGTCTTAAATCAAGGTCAAATCAGAAACAAAACTGTTGTGTCTCAACTGAGTTTACTGTTCGACGACGAATATTCTATGAATTAGAAAACCGTCGCGAATATTGAAATAATAACCGCAAGCGCACGACGTACAATTGTTAGTACGTGGCGAATACGAGTCGGTCCACAGGGAAAGAAGTAATTTCAATCTTATTCAATCAAATTAAACCGAATTCGAGTGATGATTTAACTACAACTAAACTAGTAAATTAAAATTAATAAAAACTATAAGGGAAATGACAACTTAGGAACAAATTCACTCTCAAGATCACATGAATCAATATAGAATGAAACCATGATCTCTCTTTTTAGTCAATAGTTAATTTAATTGAAGTGAATATTCTAAGCATGACCTATTTGTGCTATTGATTAGTCCAACATAAGCCATCAAATTTTGTCACACCTCTTAAACAACTTTACTAATTTTATGAAAAATGATAACAAGTTGAAATTGAATCGTACTTTAAGCATGGCCTATCCCCTATTAATTAGGAGTATAAACCATTAAATTTAGATTTCAATCTCCACTTAATTACCACAATCATATGTAGATGAAGAGGTAATTAGTGAGCAAATGAACAAGCATAGCCTATGTGGTGTCAACATTATAGGCTATCAAACTCAATAATGAACACAAAAACCATAACCATCAACATGAATTGAAGCATAAAAAGAGATCATGAATAAACAAGTATATTGAAACTACATGAATAAGGAGAGCTTCATTATCCCTAAGTTAAAAGGGATTAGCCTCTCATGTTTATTATTCTAACAACGAACATAAATTACAACGTAGAACAAAAACAAGAGAAAAAGAAAATAAAAATAAAATAATGGACAATCTACTCTATTTGCATAAAATAAATCTAATCTACTTGCAGAAAAGAAAATAACATGTAAATAAAAAACTAAAATTAAAGAGAACAGGGAAGAAGAGTTTTATTCCAAGAGAAAGATTACAGGATAAAACTAAGTGTGTCTTTACATGAATAAGATACAAGGTATTTATAGTTGTATGACAAAGGCTACTTGGCAAATTCCATAATGTGGGACAAACCCCTTTTCCAAACTATAACACATAAACTAACTAGCTTAATGTGAACGCGTGTAGTACATGAATGAGAAGCCTTGCAAATAACTTAGCCCAATTAGGAACTAGACCAATGTGAATGCATGCAGATGTCATGGAATATAGGTTGTGGGCTTCAACTCCAATTGTCTTGAGAATGAATAACAACTCCAAGTGATTATTATGGAAAAGCATTGATTCTTGTCTTTAAAATACGCAGCAAAAGGTGATTGAATAACAACATTTCTTTAGATCTTCAAGCTTTAATCCAGCTCTAAAATTCATCACTCTTTTTGCACAAATTCTTCAAGCTTTTCAACAATTAAATGCATTAATCTCAAATAATCTGTAAACACAACTATAAATGCACAGTATCAATTATTTAAAAGATAAAATAAGATAAATAAGCGGATAAAATATACACATTTACGTGTATATCAAATACCCCCACACTTATCTTTTTATTCGTCCTCGAATAAACTAAACTAAGATATGTCACACTTTCGTAGGAAACACGATTGTATTTAGCGTATGCAACAAGCCTTTAAATCCCTAGGTGTCTCTAGTAGAACGAGTGTTGTCTCGTGAGGGTTTTCAGCGGATACTACCCACAAAATCCAAAGCGTCTTATATACGCGGATTAATCAAACAATATATTTAAGGTTTTTCATATTCCAAGGACTTTACCTAACTTCAATAATAATGGTTCAATCCCAAATTGTCCATCCCATTGTTGGTGCAAAAATGAATAAAATTTTTCAAACTGAATCGTAATTCCTTGATAACACTGTAATTGTCTTGAAAGTTAAGAGCGTGGTGTCAACCAAAGTTCTACACATCGACAATGTGCACCCAATCATTTCTTTTTTTTTTTTTTTTTTTTTGAATAATTTTGCACCAGTGTAACTGCAATGTATTGGATGTGAGTTATGCATAGATGAAGGAAAATTTTGTAAGTTCTAAAAATGTTATAGATAAGAGAGCAAGTGTATTAGTTGAACTTCAAGTCACAAAAGATAAAGTAATACTAAGGCACATATAGACATTTTGTTTCCTTTCATCTCCTCTACTACAACACTCGCTTTCAAGTACGGTATGATGGATGTGGATGGAATGGAAATGAATGCTTTATAGTCAAGAATGACGAATGACTATTTTATTCTGAGAGACTCTCTCTTTATTTCATTTTTTTTTCTTCTTCTTTTTTTTCCTTCTTTTTGCATGATGAATGATGAGTGGAGATGGAATGGAATGATACCGTACATTATTTCATTTGATTCCTCCTCTACCAAGCGAATCATAACCAACACTTCATGAAAGGAAAGTTTTGTGCCCTAGTTACTCTATTTCTATAACCATGGTTCAACATACAAGTCTAGATTGATGTTATATGAAAAGCTGAAAGGAAAGATAAACAAAGTTTCGTAAGATAGATAACCCATACAAAATAAGATGTGGTATATGGTTATCCTACCTTAAAACAAGTACGGAGTGGGTAGTGTAATATTGGCATAAAAATTGACGTGTTTTTACCATTTAAACAAAAGGTTCTTAAGTATACCAATATAAGAAAAACTTGTCGAAACATGAATGTAAATCGACTAAAACTTGGGTTTAAATAATGTGGGGTATCGAAGAAGAACGCTACATTGAGTCATTTCTCCTTAATTGGGCCAAGTGGACTTTAGAACTTACAAGTGTGAAAATTTGAGTGAGAAAAAAAAATATTATGCATGAAAACGAACTCACAGAATCCAAAAAATGTAGGTGCAAAATCATTTTTTTTTTTGTTTTTTGTTTTGGATTATTTTTACTTGCACATTCTAACATGTATAACAAGGGTTGACACGCTTACTCCAGAACACGACTAACGTCCGCACAGTCTCAAGCTAGCATCTTAAAAAGACATATTACAACTCAATGAATAAATAATGTTCATTCCCATCACCCAACAATTCAACTTATCAAACAAGAACCAATGTGTTATTTATGAATTTAAGTTAGTCCTTGTTCAACGAAAGACCTAGTTCATAAAATTTGATTGCTGAAGTAATGTAAATTCCCCCCCACACTTGAGTGTGACTGTGTCCTCACAGTCATTAATCAGACATATCTTAGAGGAAGGAAAAAAAGAGAGAATATTTACATATGTACAAAGGCGGGTTAAACGTAACTTTCTTACTTCACGTAGCATGGCTCATGAAGAATCATGAACTCCTCCTCTTGATCAGTGGGCAATTCCAAGAATGGTTTTAGACGTTGGCCATTGACTTTGAATATGGATCTATCCCTCGGGTTTTCTATTTCAACAGCACCATATGGAAAAACAGTCCGAACAACATATGGTCCGGTCCATCTCGATTTTAATTTCCCAGGGAATAAATGAAGTCGTGAGTCATACAGTAGAACTTTTTGGTCTGGCGAAAACGTTTTTCTAAGGATTGACTTATCATGAAAAACTTTGGTTTTTTCCTTGTAAATTTTTGCGTTTTCATATGCATCATTCCTAATTTCTTCCAATTCGTTGAGTTGCAATTTTCGATTTTCGCCAGCTTGTTCAAGATCAAAATTTAAGTTCTTTATTGCCCAAAGCGCTTTATGTTCAAGTTCAACAGGTAAATGATAGGCTTTACCGTAAACCAATCGGAAAGGGTACATTCCAATATTAGTTTTAATAGCAGTACGGTAAGCCCAAAGCGCATCAACTTTTGTGACCAATCTTTTCGATTTTTATTTACAGTTTTTTCCAAAATTTGCTTGATTTGACGATTCGACACTTCAACTTGGCCACAAGTTTGCGGATGATAAGGAGTGGATAACTTGTGGGTTATTGAGTATTTCTTTATTAAGGATTCAAAAGATCGATTACAGAAATGCGTTCCATTGTCGCTTATTATTGTGCGAGGTATGCCGAACCTCGAAAGGATGTTCTCTTTTAGAAATTTCACAACAATTTTATGATCATTTTGTTTTACATGGAACGGCTTCGACCCATTTCGAAACGTAATCGACAACGAGAAGAATATACAAGTTTCCAAAGGAGTTTGGGAAAGGTCCCATAAAGTCAATACCCCATACATCAAAGAGCTCGATCGTAAGGATGGGGTTCAAAGGCATCATATTTCGTCGAGAAATCTTTCCTAGCATTTGGCAACGATTGCTAGTTTTACAGAATTCGAACGAGTCTTTAAAGAGAGTAGGCCAATAAAAACCACACCGAAGCACCTTTTCAGCGGTTTTCCTAGGACCAAAATGTCCACCGCACGCATGATCATGCCAGAATGAGAGAACACTCCTAATCTCATTATCAGGAACGCATCGACGAATAATTTGGTCCGCACAATACTTAAACAAGTATGGGTCGTCCCAATAGAAGTATTTCACATGGGAAAGAAATTTGTATTTATCTTGTTTGGACCAAAATGAGGGGGTTTGGTTAGTGACTAGATAATTCACTATGTCGGCGAACCAAGGATCGATTGAAACAGAAAGAAGTTGTTCGTCAGGAAAGTTTTCATTGATGGGCAACGAAGGTAGCGCGTTAGGAAGACGAGATAAGTGATCGGCTATGACGTTTTCGGATCCTTTTTTGTCTTTGATTGTAAGATCGAATTCTTGAAGCAAAAGGATCCATCAAATTAAGCGTGACTTAGCATCCTTTTTAGCAAAAAGGTGCCGAAGAGCAGAATGGTCTGTGTAGACCGTGACATGAGAACCAACCAAGTAAGATCGAAACTTCTTGAGCGCAAAAACGACGGCTAAAAGTTCTTTCTCGGTGGTCGTATAATTCATTTGGGCGTCGTTCAAGGTCATACCAGCATAGTAAATGATGTGAAGAATTTTGTTGATGCGTTGTCCTAAGACAGCACCAACAGCGAAGTTAGAAGCGTCACACATGATTTCAAAAGGAAGGTCCCAGTTGGGTGAACAGATTATCGGAGCTGAAATGAGTTCTTTTTTAAGATGTTCAAAAGAAGCGACACATTCAGAGTTAAATTCGAATGGGATATCCTTTCCTAGAAGAGTAGTCAAAGGACGAGCTATTTTGCTAAAATCTTTCACAAAGCGCCGGTAAAAGCCAGCATGCCCAAGAAATGAACGAATGTCCTTAACGCATTTTGGAATGGGTAGTTTTGAAATAACGTCAACTTTCGCTTTATCTACCTCAATGCCATTATTTGAAATTACATGTCCAAGGACAATGCCTTGTTTGACCATAAAGTGGCATTTTTCCCCAATTCAACGTTAAGTGTTTTTCTTTACATCGATTTAAAACAAGTTCAAGATGATGTAAGCAAGATGAAAAAGAATCTCCAAAGATCGAAAAATCATCCATAAAGACTTCAAGAAAGCGTTCGATCATATCAGAAAAAATTCCAACCATACATCGTTGAAAAGTTACAGGAGCATTGCAAAGACCGAAAGGCATACGCCGGTAAGCAAAGGTACCGAATGGACATGTGAAAGTCGTTTTTTCTTGATCTTCGGGAGCGATTGGAATTTGGTTATAACCAGAATAACCATCAACAAAGCAGTAGAATTCGTGACCAGCTAAACGTTCGAGCATTTGATCGATGAAGGGAAGAGGAAAGTGGTCTTTACGCGTTGCAGCATTCAATTTTCGATAATCGATGCAAACACGCCAACCCGTTTGAGTATGAGTTGGAAGAAGTTCGTTTTGGTCATTTGCGACAACGGTGAGTCCGGATTTTTTAGGAACAACGTGAATGGGGCTAACCCATAAGCTATCAGAAATGGCGTAAATGGTACCGTTGTCAAGAAGTTTAAGAATTTCTTCGCGAACTACCTCTTTCATCTTAGGGTTAAGCCTACGTTGTGCTTCACGAGTGGGTTTGGCTTCATCGGTTAAGTGAATACGATGTTGAACGATTGCGGGGCTAATTCCCTTGATATCAGAAATGGACCAACCGATAGCATCTTTATTTTTAGAAAGAGTTGAGAGAAGAGAAATTTCTTGATCAGGAGTTAAATCTGAAGAAATTATGACATGACAAGTTTCGTTATCACCTAAGTAAACATACTTAAGGTGATCAGGAAGAGGTTTAAGATCCAACTTTGGTGGTTTCTTGATCAAAGAACTTGGTTGAGATTTGGACTCAACTGAAAGCGATTCAAATGGAAGCGTGTGTTCGACTTCATTAGGACCGTCTTGGAACAATTTTTCGTATTCGACCTCACGCTCGTCATTAAGGTCAATCGATTCTTTTTTGGATTTCTCGTGAATGGCATTAACTTCCAAGGTTTGGGCACATGATTCATTTGAATTACTTTCAAGATTGAAAATGTTAAGATCAACAGCCATGTTTCCAAAAGAGTTTTTCATTGAACCATTGCGACAATTTATTAAAGCATTTGAATTAGCCAAAAAGGGTCGACCTAAAATCAAAGGAATTTGACTCATTGGATTATTGACAGGCTGAGTTTCCAAAACAATGAAATCGACTGGGTAGATGAATTGACTAACTTTGATGAGTACGTCCTCGATTTCTCCAACGGTTTTCTTAATTGAACGATCAACAAATTGAAGAGTTATTTTCGTTGGTTTAAGTTCACCCAAACCAAGTTGTTGGTAAACAGAATATGGAATCAAATTGACACTTGCACCCAAATCAACTAGGCATTTATTAATTGTTTTATCGCCTATCGTGCATGAGATAGTAGGGCATCCCGGATCTTTGTATTTGATCGGGATTGATTGGGTCAAGACTTCGCTAAGTCCAGCAGCTAAGAAGACTTTCTTGGGTACATGAGTGTGTCATTTTTGGGTACACAAGTCTTTGAGAAATTTAGCGTAGGTGGGGACTTGTTGAATGATGTCAAGAAGAGGGATGTTAACTTTCACTTGTTTGAAAGTTTCCAACATCTTTTCCATTTGGTTAGAATGTTTCTTTGGTTGAAGACGATGAGGAAATGGAATGCGAAACTCAGTAGGTCGGTCTACTAGAGTTGGGGCAGAACTAGACTCAAAATTTGGATCTTGATCGTTCGTGGTTTTAGAAGAGTCGAGAGGAACACTCGGTAAGTTATTTGGATCTTCAACTTGATTATCGACTTTCTTACCGGATCGTAAGGTTATGACAGCATTCAACTGAGTTTGATTGCTATCATGGATGACATGAGCTTGGTTTGGATTAGGATTTTGACTCCTAGGATTTGGAATGGGTTGACTCGGGAAAGTGCCTCTTCCCCGTTCACTTACAGAAGTAGCCAACTGACTCATTTGCATTTCAAGTTAGCGATAGATTGACTCGTGTTTTGCATGTGCGACGTCAATAAATTTTGAAGATTGGTATTTGATTGGATATTTTGAGTCGTTGCTTTGCTCTATTCTTCGAGAGTTTTTTCAAGTGATGTCAATCGGTTATTGTCCTGGGGAACAGAAGATGGTTGCGCTTGATTTTGAGAAGGTGGCGCAAGATTCTGGAATTGATTTTGTTGAAAGGGAGGATTCGAAGGATTATTCGAAAATGGTTGAAAAGGGGGTCGAACCAAATTTGAATTTGCATTGTTTTGGGCCCAAGAAAAGTTAGGATGATTTCTCCAACCTGGATTGTACGTTGGGGAGAAGAGGTCGTTTCTAGCTTTGTTGAATGCGTTGATTTGTTCTAATGAATGTGGGCACTGATCGGCAATGTGGTTAGGATCGTTACATTTGTAACAAGAAGGCTGAGACGCTTGAGTTTGATTTATTTGGTTTGATGAAAGGACATTATCAAATTTGGTTAACATCGCGTCTATTTTAGCTTCTAAAGCTACTGATGATCCTACTGAATGAGCGTTAGATCGGGAATAAATCGATTTCTCGCTAGATCTTTCCCATTGAGCTGATTTTTCGGCCAAATTTTCGAGAAATTGCCAAGCGACATTGTGGTCTTGGGCTAGAAAATTTCCTTGGCACATTGATTCAAGCATGGTTCGAGAACTATTTTCAAGTCCATCGTATAAAATTTGACAAAGAGTCCATTTTTCGAAATTGTGATGTGGACATTTGACTAGAAGCTCTTTAAATCTTTCAAAATATTTTGCAAAGGATTCACCTCCAAATTGATGAAAATTGACGATTTCGTTTCGAATTTTGGATGTTTTTTCCAGAGGGTAAAATTTCTTTAGAAAAATGTTCACAAATTCACTCCAAGTTCCAATCGTATTTGAAGGCAAACTATACAACCATTTCTCAGCATAATCGATAAGTGCAAATGGAATTAACCTAAGTTTGATTCCATCATCACTTAGTTGTTGAAATTTCATGGTTGCACAAACTTGTTCAAATTTGGTTAAAAAAATATAAGGATCATCACGATCAAGATTGCCGAATTTTGGAAGAGTATTTATGTGGTTCGAATGAATTTCAAAGTAGTTACCCGTTGGAGCGGGCAATATGATGCAAGATGGAATAGACACCCGCTCGGGGAAGTATCTATCCATAAGAGTTCGAGGGGGGTTTTCTTCGGCCATGGTTAAAGGAATGTAAGTTCGGACTAAACGATTAGTAGATGTATCTCGAGTCCAACTGCGCATGCACTAGCGCAAAGAAGATGAGAAAAGGAAAAAGAACAAATTTAAGAAGAGGATCGAAGCATTTTTTTTTAAAGAGAGAAAAGTTAAATTTATACAAAAAGGAAAATACAGTGGCTCTTTTTTTTTGTAAAGATGGATGAACCTAATGCAATTTACAAATTTTCTAGAATTATATAATGTCAGTTAGATTTATTTCAACAAAAGATTTCTCAGCCAATTAACGGACAGGAGTTATCGGTGAACCAGGAATCACCCTAGCAATGCAGCCGAAGGTTTAAGTACCTTCAGAGGAACTACCGATATAATATTTACGAATCACCGTAATATTTATAAACGGTTATTACTCTGCCGTAGTCTAGACACCGAGAAATAATCCGTTAGAACTAAACCAATTTGTCAAAATATAATGAAGACCTTAGAAAATAAAAACAAAACTAAGATGAATGCGATTTTTTTTAATGTTTTAATCAGTCACAGAATGAACAGTCTCAGAACAGTCACAGAACAGACAATTTGCAGAAACAAACAAAAGATTTTTTTTTTTTACAAGCAAGCCGATGCCCTACAGAAGAATTTTACAAGCAATGCCTATATATATTTTTTATTTGCAGCAGCAGTCCCTGTAGAGTTAGAAAATACTCACCTTGATCGGCAGTCCGTCCAGTGCAGTTGAGTCGCGCTAGCGCGTTCACACCCCACTTGGTGTGCAACCGCTCCAACAATTCAAATCGACAATTTGCTTGAACCCGTTCCTTCACTTCAGCAGCTGGATTTTTTTTGTTTTGCTTGAAGTATGTTCGTTTGATTTCTTCCTTTTCCTTTGTTATTCCCCTTCTTTTTTTTTGGAAAAGGAAAAAGAGAAGAAAAACTGTTGAGACTGAACAAGAGAAAATCTATAAACAATGACTAAATTAACATAGGCAAACAGCCACACTTAACCAAAAATATAAAAATCTAATACTGGCCCTAAACGTCACAGTCCACTATCCCAAAAGAAAAATGCAGACTAAAATCAAAGGCAATTAAAACTAACACAAACGGTGGCCAACAACAAGTATAAAACAATAAAAACCGGCCCACTTTAAGAAAAAAGAGACCCGACCCTGTTATTGAAATCAATGCACCAGGTGATATAAGTAAACCAAAAACTTGAATTTTTTTTTGTTCTGTTTACTTCTACAAAGAAGTACCGACTTCAAAATCAATTTCACCGAGTTTGCGATCCACCAATTTCTGAATCAAAAACCCAAATTTTGGTTCCCGATTAGGTTCGGTCTCCACTGGATGTCAGTCTTCACGAGAGGGGTTTCTAGTCAAGATTTGTGGGTTCTGGGATTTTGCGGATTCCGGTTGCTCGATTGGAGCGACTGGTGTTGGGGAGATTCGATTTAAGAGAACAGTGGGAAGGAGGATGTTGATGTAGCGTGGATCTGTGATTTGGGTTTGTGCGAAGGTGCGGAGGGTTTTGGCTAATGTTTGTGGTGAAATTCGTTGGCAGATGTTTAGTAAAAGGAGGGTGGATGGATCTAAGGATATGTGTGATGGCAGGTATGAACTAGTGGATCTGTGGTGATAATATTTGTCGATGGATGGACTGAATGTTTGGTAGGGAGAGGATTGAAGAATTGGCGAATTAGCAGAGGTGTACTGGGAAGTTTGGATATTGGGGGGGGGGGGTTATGTATGAGGAGGTGAAAGAATGGGAGATGATGTAGAGATGATAGTGGTGAATGGTGGAAATTGGTGTATATATAAGGCAGAGGCAAGAAGGGAAATAAATTAAAGAGGGAGAACAAGAAAAAAAATTGTTTTTATTTATTTATTTATTATTTGTAAAGAAAGGAAAGAATTGTGGAGAAGATTTGGGCAGAAATAAAAGAGAGAGAACAAATGAAAAGAGAGAATTTTTATTTATTTTTATTTATTTGTAAGAATAGAAAATGGAAAGAAGGTGGAGAGAAATAAACGAGATGAAGATGGAAAGAAATTATTGAAATGAAATAGAAAAGAATTTGAAAACATAAGGAAAGTGTTAATTTTTTTTAATTCAATGCAAACGAGATCAATGCAATTGCACGAACACGCAAAAATTAAAAGGCAAGTAAGCAAACACAATTTTTTTTAAACTAAAAATAAAAAATAAAAACACACACAGAACAAATGCTAACAACAAATGCAATTCACACAACTAACAACAAAACGGAATAAACTTTTTTTTTTCAGTAGAACACAAATAAAAAAAAATTCAAAGAATAAAATTAAAACTAATTTCTTTCCCCGGCAACGGCGCCAAAAACTTGTTCGACGACGAATATTCTATGAATTAGAAAACCGTCGCGAATATTGAAATAATAACCGCAAGCGCACGGCGTACAATTGTTAGTACGTGGCGAATACGAGTCGGTCCACAGGGAAAGAAGTAATTTCAATCTTATTCAATCAAATTAAACCGAATTCGAGTGATGATTTAACTACAACTAAACTAGTAAATTAAACTTAATAAAAACTATAAGGGAAATGACAACTTAGGAACAAATTCACTCTCAAGATCACATGAATCAATATAGAATGAAACCATGATCTCTCTTTTTGGTCAATAGTTAATTTAATTGAAGTGAATATTCTAAGCATGACCTATTTGTGCTATTGATTAGCCCAACATAAGCCATCAAATTTTGTCACACTTCTTAAACAACTTTACTAATTTTATGAAAAATGATAACAAGTTGAAATTGAGTCGTACTTTAAGCATGGCCTATCCCCTATTAATTAGGAGTATAAACCATTAAATTTAGATTTCAATCTCCACTTAATTACCGTAATCATATGTAGATGAAGAGGTAATTAGTGAGCAAATGAACAAGCATAGCCTATGTGGTGTCAACACTATAGGCTATCAAACTCAATAATGAACACAAAAACCATAACCATCAACATGAATTGAAGCATAAAAAGAGATCATGAATAAACAAGTATATTGAAACTACATGAATAAAGAGAGCTTCATTATCCCTAAGTTAAAAGGGATTAGCCTCTCATGTTTATTATTCTAACAACGAACATAAATTACAACATAGAACAAAAACAAGAGAAAAAGAAAATAAAAATAAAATAATGGACAATCTACTCTATTTACATAAAATAAATCTAATCTACTTGCAGAAAAGAAAATAACTTGTAAATAAAAAACTAAAACTAAAGAGAACAGGGAAGAAGAGTTTTATTCCAAGAGAAAGATTACAGGATAAAACTAAGTGTGTCTTTACATGAATAAGATACAAGGTATTTATAGTTGTATGACAAAGGCTACTTGGCAAATTCCATAATGTGGGACAAATCCCCTTTTCCAAACTATAACACATAAACTAACTAGCTTAATGTGAACGCGTGCAGTACATGAATGAGAAGCCTTGCAAATAACTTAGCCCAATTAGCAACTAGACCAATGTGAATGCATGCAGATGTTATGGAATATAGGTTGTGGGCTTCAACTCCAATTGCCTTGAGAATGAATAACAACTCCAAGTGATTATTATGGAAAAGCATTGATTCTTGTCTTTAAAATACGCAGCAAAAGGTGATTGAATAACAACATTTCTTCAGATCTTCAAGCTTTAATCCAGCTCTAAAATTCATCACTCTTTTTGCACAAATTCTTCAAGCTTTTCAACAATTAAGTGCATTAATCCATTAATCTCAAATAATCTGTAAACACAACTATAAATGCACAGTATCAATTATTTAAAAGATAAAATAAGATAAATAAGCGGATAAAATATACACATTTACGTGTATATCATTTACGAAAGACTAATTAATTATCTTTAGTGGGTCTCAATACCAGAAGTTCGTTTGCAAATACCACTCTGTTCTCTCCTTATGCACGTCAGCAACCATATATCGTGATTATTCCTCTCCTCTTCTTCTACCGGAAAGTCAATATTATTTCTACTGCGAATTTACATAGAAGGAAGACTGTCTGAAGAAATTAAAGGGGTTACGTTCAAAGCTGTTGATAGGAGCAAAGCATGCCAATAACTTGAAAAAAAATGGGATTCTCGTTTGTTTGTAGTTTATAGTCTTTTTCATAATCATTGATCTTTATTTGTTTACATTCGGGTTGTCGTCATAGTTTTGAAATCATGTAATCAAATTATTTTTACCTGCTTCATAAAAACTGGATTATAATTTATGAATTGTCATTGTTCGCTTAGAATGTTTCATGCTTGATTTCAATCCATTTATGCAGTTTTACATATTATATTTTAACTACTAGAAAAGGTGCAGAATAGTGACGAAAATTTACAATAATTTGTGACCCTATTACGACGCCCCGCCTTTTTTGGCGTTGCAAAGGCGTCGAAGCTTTCAGAAATTGGCGTCACTATTCTGCACCTTTTCTAGTAGTAATTTAAGCTTGTTTTTCAAAACTTCTGCAAATAATTAAATATTAATTAAGTTATATGTTTGTGGGTTAATTCCGAAATCAGTGACCATGTTTTGCTTCTAATTAATAGAAAACAGAGGTTGATCCAGCAATTAATCAAATATTCATCAACATTTGAAAATGTATACCAATTTTAACATCTAAAATGAAGACTGTAAAATATATTATCAAATATTAAAATAAAAATAAAATAAGAGAGTGGACTGGTGCAATATATGTGAATCAATGTGGCATATGATATATTTCTAAGAGTGTTAAACTAAGTAATTATAGCAAAATAGATTCTATGCATAATTTTTACTGTAATGAGCCAACTACTATGTTAAAGTCAACTAATAGACTTACACATCAAGGTCACAAAATAGTACAGCAATACCCATTCCTTGATCTTAGTCATTTGCTGCATCCATTATATATGCATTGAAACAACCAAGCTTTTTGAATATTTGAACTGACATGAGAATGTGACAACTTAGGTTTGAGGCAACTTACTTATTACTAGATATTTAATAAACCTAGGTTTGATGAAATTTTATTGCTTGGCTTTCTCTTTTCACTAAATAATAGTATGATTCATAAAATGTATGCTTGTTAAATTTGGAACCTGATGGTATATAGTAATATTGTCGTATTTCGATGATATATAATTGAAGTTAAAAATGGACCAAATTAAGTTTTTTTTTTAATGTCTACTTGTAAAAATTAGTGAAAAGATATAAAATATCCTAGGAATGAGTATTCATAATTGCATTAATCTATATTAACATATGTATAGCCTAAGTCAGCCAAGCCGGTTGAAATGAGTGCATCAGTTGTTTCCTTGATGACTGTTTCATTGATATTACATGTAAAGAAATTCCAGCTATTCCATCCCATTTGAGGAGCAAGAGCCAGCCCATTATTAAGCTGCAATTTTCCATAATTGGAAGTATCAAAAAAATGGAGATTTGTGGTGGGTTTCTTCAGTGCTCCGTATGAAGGATGATTATTGGAAGAGTTTGTTAAAGAAATCAAAACCGAGGAGAGAAAAACCGAACATGCAACCTTATTTAGGCTGAGCATTTCAATTTAATCTTCTTAAACTCAGTCAAAAGATAAAAAAAATTTGTTCTATTGTTCGAACTACTGCTGCAGACATCATTTAGTATATTTTGGGGTTGCTAAAATTATTAGCTTGTCTTGTTGAATCTCATTTCTTATTAGGCTTTTTACTTGGATCTCAGGAATTGCACAGATGATGCATTACATTTTGTCTGCACACACACACACACACACACACCCTTGCATAAATATTTATGTTGCATTTCTTATGTACAAGATAAGGAACGTGCATCAATTTCATTCAAAAGTGGTTGGACACCATAACAACAAACTAATTGCTGATGTTGCCCATGGGCTAGACATTCCATATGTTTCACATGTAATAAACATTGACCTTCAAAAGACTAATGATTACGTACATCAAGTCGCAAACTGGACATACAAGCAACCGCAGGTCAGCAAAATACTGCATTTTTAAGCTAGATTCTTATTAACCTAAGCTTTCATGTTTCTTTGCGCCTTCACTGTCGTCATCTTCATGGATTGGTTGAGTATGTTTAAGACTTATTTTGATGTAAATATGACGTTATGTGATTTTAGTACTGTTAGGATGGTATGCGTTTGTGTATGGGATAATGTTAGCGCCGGCTGAATAGTTTTGATGTTCATAATTCAACTTGGTGTATGAATTGATAAAGGATTATGTATGTTGTTCATTTTGGTATGTGATTATGGATGTTTCTTTTTAGTTCAAAATTAATATTGTTAGCAAATTTATCTTTGTTTTTATTGATATGCTATTTATTTCAGTGTTCATAGTTTTGAATGATATTAGTTTGGAAAATATATACATTGGTAGATCAGAAGGGGAATAGCGGCGAATAATGCTAAAACCAGTATAATTTCCATCGCTAATTCTTTCCTGAATTGTAAGGGTTTTTCGACAAAAAAAGAGAACTGAATTTTTTGGCCATAACTTTTTGTCGCTAATCCCTTGATAATTAGTAAGGTTTTACCAACTGTAACACCCCACCTCCGTTAAGGTCACTCACAAAGGGAATGCCTTAACTTTGATGGAGCGTTTTAGTAGACAGAACAGAAACTTACAAGACAAATAAAACAGTACTTGAAAAATTTATAGCTTTATTACAACAGAAACCGAAGTAAGTTTGGTTACATCCTTTCAAATCACAATATCAGAATTCAAGTACAAAAATATCAGTCTTTTACAAAAGCCTTCAGAATGCATAGTTTTTAAAATCATAATCTCCAACATAAACTGCCATGCCAAAGCCAGACGATACTTCAAGCGGAGAAGATCCGAATCAAGCTCCTAGATTTCCACCCTACAAAACTGGGGGAGGATGGGGGGGGGGGGGGTAACGGAAGAAAAAGGGGCGAAAACAAGTAAGGTCAGACATAAAGTCTGGCAAGTCCAGTGACTTTCAACATATGAACAGAGAATAATAATTATGACATGAAAATAAAACTGGATGCGAGATAACAGTAACCGGAGTAGCAGATATACTTAGGTTAAACAGAAAAAGAACAGAATGAAGTGAGCTACTACTTTTCACCTCTCTGCACTAATACTAGTATACAGGATTAGGTGTCACCCCAATGTCTAAACTGAACAGAAACAGGGACATAATAATTTCCACAGAAGAGAATGCTAGTAATGGGCCTTTACCACCCCAACAGAAACAGAATGCTAATAATGAGCCTTTACCACTCGAACAGAAACAGTCAAACAGAATGCTAATAATGGGCCTTTACCACCCGAACAGAAACAGAATGCTAATAATGGGCCTTTACCACCCGAACAGAAATAGACAGAAACAGAATGCTAATAATGGGCCTTTACCACCCGAACAGAAGGTACAGAAATGGAAAGCTAATAATGGGCCTTTACCACCCGAACAGAAGGTACAGAAACAGAAACAAATTAATCCCTATGGAAACAGAATGTAGAATTAGGTATACACTAGTTAATGGGCCTTTACCACCCCTACAGACAGATGGTACCACGCAGACAGGTGTTACCACGCAACAGAAACAGACGGTACCCCACAGAAACAGACAAAGCTAAGTGTACCCCAAATCCTACCCCACGCGATCGGCTCCCTATTACATAAATACCCTGTGCCAGCCCCACAGAAGGGTGTATCATTCCCTAAAGTGGCAACCTTTGAATGACACAGACCTATTTACAGATTCACGGCGTCTTACATCCACAGAGGCAGGCTGGGATCCATGCACGCACATGACCCGGTTGGAACGCACCATCAACACCCCTCGCCATTACCAGAATGAACCACTTATAATTAGTTCAGTAAGCGTGCCCGGACCCTACCTACTGTTGGGTCAAAGTTTTGGTACCAGAAAGGGTTACTGACTAATATGGGTCCCAAACAACAGATGACACAAGTAATTTCCCTCCTAACCTTGTGTCCCCAGACTAACAAATTTCAGATTAACTTGTTTAAAAGTTCAGACATACAGAGTTCAGATCAACTAGTTCACAGATCAGACAAGTTTTCAGACTAACGGATCGGATATACGGATTTAACAGATTTGTCTAACTTTGTAATTGGGCCTACAGATTCACGAAACGGGTTTGTTAAATTCATTAGTCCAATTGGTTTAACCCTATTTACCCAAAACGTTTTAGACTTCATACTTATCCCAGATTTTCGTTAATTAAATATTAATGCAAAGACCTCTCACATTAGGTCGGTAGCTCGTGGCCGCTGGATATGCCGGGCGGTTCCGGGCAGACTTCTGCCACAAGCCAGACCTAACCTCGTGTCTAAGCATATTTTAGTTATGCCTACGACCTCTCACATTAGACTGACAGTTTGCGGTCGCTGGTTAAGCCGGTTGGTTCCGGGCAGGCATCTACCGCAAACAGAGTCTAACCTCGTGTCATAGACAATTCATTCCAATACAGATTTTACAGGTATCATACTAATTCTGTTTATTTAACAGATTAAAATTCTTCATAGGATACAACAGATTAATCAAATTTCCATGTTTTACTAAATCTTAGGTCGAGCCTGCGGATTTCCATACCCAGATTACCATTATCTAGTTTTCAACAGATCAGACAATTCAACAGGTAGCAGATCTAGCAGTTTAAGCGATTCAATAGATTTAGCAGATAACAGATTCAGTAGTTTAGGCAATTCAACAGATTTAGCAGATAACGGATTAGGCAATTTAACGGATTAACAGATTTAGCAGATTATATATATCTAAAACTCTATTTACATATCTTGCCTAAATATAAATTTAGCCTAAACTTACATGCCCAAATCAAGGTCATAATTCATAATACAATATATGCCCCAAATCTTAGCCTTAATATTCCCATTTACAGTTCATGTCAAAACTAGATTTAATATTCTAGTTTACCATTTATGTCCAAGACTAATATACATGTTAGTCATTCACTATTATAGCCAATTCAGATTATGCCAACTTATTTATTATGCCAAATTAACTTAATTAAGCTACGCCCAATCCCCGTATAACATGTTTCCACAAGTTCTCTAAGTACTCATGAAATAACCCTAGCAAAAGGAATAGGGGATAAGCACAAGCAAGAATAGGCATGCAATGATGAACCAAATACAATGATAATGGCCCTACTAGGCTCGATGTACATAATAGTGAATGGGAATAAACTAGCAAGGTTACATACTAAATATGAGATCCAACATCATTAAGGGAATAGGCATAAGAAACTAACTACAACAGTTATAGGCAACTAACCACCATAGTTGTAACACCCCACCTCTGCTAGGGTCACTCACAAAGGGAATGCACTAGTTTTGGAGGGGTATTATCTAGTAAACAGGCACAGAGATAACACAAGACAGAACATAAATTAAACAGAGTATATAAAGCAGCGGATATAAATTTAACCAAATCTCATTACGTGGAAAATAGAGTCAAAACCTCTTACATCAAAATACCAAGTCATTATTTCATTACATCAAGTTCTAAAGAAGCAAAGTACTTAAAACAACATAAGTCCAATATTATTCCCTAAAAAGAGCATGAGTGCAGCCATAGCATATCTCAAGACCAAACCGTACATGAGCAGCAAGCAAAGTCCAAGCTAAGCGCTAGAGTTTCCTCCCTGAGAACCTAGGGGGGGGGGGGACTCTAGCTCTTAGCTTGGACTTTGCTTGCTTTCTGACAGCTCATGTACGGTTTGGTCTTGTGCTATGCTATGGCTGCACTCATGCTCTTTTTGGGGAATAATATTGGACTTATGTTGTTTTAAGTACTTTGCTTATTTAGAACTTGATGTAATGAAATAATGACTTGGTATTTTGATGTAAGAGGTTTTGATTCTCTTTTCCACATAATGAGATTCGGTTAAATTTATATCCACTGCTTTATATACTCTGTTTAATTTATGTTCTATCTTGTGTTATCTCCGTGCCTGTTTACTAGATAATACCCTCCAAAACTAGTGCATTCCCTTTGTGAGTGACCCTAGCAGAGGTGGGGTGTTACATTTGGTATCAGAGTAGAAGGTTACCAGACTGGGAAAAAGTTTTAAAAACTTTCTGAAAATTATTTTCAAAACCATTTATAAAGAAGCATTTTTCAAGAAAAGTTTTATTTTTAAGAAAAGGCTATTCCCTAAAATCCATTAGCACTTTCCTTGTTTCCTCGTTTGAATCTTTTTCTTTTCGTTTTTCAGCATGGCCGATCTTAACCTTCTCGAGGGAGTTCCCATACCCGGATGGTTCCGAAGGTACTTGGAAGCTAGGGCCAACGATGCGGGCCCGGCAGACATCCCTCCTCCTCCTCCTCCAGTAGCTGTGGTTCCTCCTCCTCCTCCCGGCACCGCCTTCGCCAAAATATGCAAAGTCTTTATAGGAATGGGCGGCAAGAGCTTCCTTGGAACTGAGACCTTCACTGAGGCACGAAACTGGTTAAAGGAGACTGAAGACCTATTCGTTATCTTCGATATGGAGGATCATAGGAAAGTTCAGTTGGTAGCATGGTTGTTGAAAGAGGAAGCTGCATTTTGGTGGGAAGTCACCAACGCTACTAGACCAATTGAGACTTGGGCAGACTTTAGAGAGAGGTTTGGGCTTAAATTCTTATCGTCGGCAGAAGCGAACCTTCAGATGGAGAGGTTCCTGGCACTCAAGCAAGGGGACATGTATGTTAGGGAGTACGTGAATAAGTTTAATCAGCTTGCTCGGTTTGGTTTGGACTTAGTCAACATGGCTGAGAAGAAGGCTCTACGATTTGCTCGGGGATTGAGCGAGCCACTCCACACTATGGCCATGACTCATGTGCCCATGGGGGCGACCTTTGAAAGCTTGGTGAATATGGCCCTACTTCATGAGGAGGACAAGGGTGACAAAAAGGAGGTTAAGTCTAATGAGACTCAGAACAAGAAGGTTGACTTCAAGAAGGGAGGCAACAAGAATAACAAGAATAACAAGGGCAACAACAACAATGCTAACAAGCCACGTGAGACGAGGAAGTGCAACTTTTGTGGTATCACGGGACATATAGCTAAAGACTGTAGGAGGAAGAAAAGAAAGTTGTGTGAATGCTTTCACTGCGGGGATACTGGACACATCAGTAAGGATTGCCCTAAGAAGCAAGGACAGGGGCTAGGGCAGACACAACGAGCATGACCTTCTGGAGGACAGTTGCAGGCTCTCAACACCACTCCAGCTCTTGATCGAGGTAGTAATATTTCTGTAGAAAGCCTTGTTTACATTTCTGAATTTCCTGTTCGAACCTTATTTGACTCGGGCGCATCGCATACTTTTATCTCTTCTGATATTGTTGAAAATCTGCACTTAAGTACTAGTCTAGTTGATGATCCCGTTAGTGTTTCAAATCCGATTGGGGGCTCCGCCCATTTATCTATGATTTGTGTTGATTTGAGGATTTCCATCTTAAGCGTGGAATTCACGTGTAATGCTTATGTTCTCGGATTCATGGGATATGGTTTAATTCTGGGCATGGATTGGTTGTCCAATTATGGAGCCATCCTTGGTTGTGAACGAAGGGTAGTGAGGCTCATGACACGCCTTGGTAATACCCTTGAACTTTCTTGTAACCCGAAGGGTCCGGTCATGTTATGTTATCTTGAATCTCTCGACTCGTCCGTCGACAATCTGCACTCCGTGAGAGTAGTCCGAGAATATCCAGATATCTTTGATGAGGTGAAAGGGTTACCCCCTAAACGCGAGATAGACTTCCGAATTTATCTGGTTGATAATGCCAAGCCCGTTTCATTGCCCGTTAGGCATATGGCCCCGCGAGAAAGAAGAGAGCTCAGTAAACAAGTCAAGGAGTTGCTCGAGAAAAATTTCATAAGGCGAAGCATTTCTGAATGGGGTGCTCCGGTGGTATTCGCTACTAAGGCAGATGGTTCGCTTCGTCTGTGCGTAGATTATCGTGAGTTAAACAAGCTGACGAAGAAGAATAGGCACCCACTACCAAGAATCGATGATCTTTTTGACCAGCTTGTGGGAGCATCTTTTTTTCTCTCAACTCGATCTAGCCACAGCATTCCATCAACTTAGAGTGGCTGAGGATAGCATTGACAAAACTGCGTTTAGGACTCCAGATGGGTTCTTCGAATGGCTCGTCATGCCGTTTGGGTTAACGAATGCACCCGCGTACTTTGTAGACCTGATGAGTACGGTGTTTCGGGAGTTCCTTAACAAGTTCGTGGTGGTTTTTGTGGATGATATTCTAATCTTCTCAAAGGATGAAGAAGAGCATGCTAGACACCTCAAGGAAGTCATGGATACGCTTAGAGCACACCAGTTAAAGGCTAAGTTCTCCAAATGCCATTTTTGGAGGGAGGAAGTTCGGTTTCTTGGGCACGTAGTTTCTAAGCAAGGTTTAGCCGTGGACCCCGCAAAGGTAGTTGCGGTGCAAGACTGGAAAATTCCTAAGAATGCAACAGAGGTGAGAAGCTTTCTCGGTTTGGCGGGCTTTTATAGGAAGTTCATTAAGGACTTCGCTAAGATTTCAGCCCCTCTTACTAAGTTAACGAAGAAAAACCTAGCGTTTGCATGGGACATAGAATGTGGGATTGCTTTCCATAGACTCAAGAGAGCCCTCACCACAGCTCTAGTTTTAGCATTACCCGATGGAGGAAAAATGTTTACGGTGTACACAGATGCGTGCGGCACGGGATTAGGCACTGTCCTAATGCAAGAAGGAAGAGTGATATGCTATGGGAGTAGACAACTTAAAGTTCATGAGAAGAACTATCCCACACATGACTTGGAGTTAGCCGCGATTGTTTTTGCACTTAAAGCTTGGCGCCATTATCTCCTAGGGGAGAGATTTGAGCTGTACACCGACCATAAATCGCTTAAGTATCTCTTTTCGCAAAAAGATTTGAATATGAGACAGCAGCGGTGGACGGAATTCTTGGCCTCATATGACTTCGATATAACTTATACCCCTGGCAAGGGTAACGTGGTGGCGGATGCGCTAAGTAGAAAAAGGTTGACTTTGAGCCCCTTATTTGTTGAAAGAAAAAGTCTAGAGTTTATAGTGACCTTTGATTTTACGCATGCTGTTGAGTTATTGATTGGTACGTTAGCATCTCTTGAGCTGAGACCTACGCTTCTAGATCAAGTAGGGACTTCGCAGAAAGAAGACCCACAGATAGTCGAAATCATGGACAAGTTAATCAGTGGTGAGACGTCAAGTCACCTTGGTAGGTATGCCATTGATGACAAAGGATGGCTAAGGCGCGATGGAAGGCTATGTGTTCCACTAGTGGGAGACTTAGTAAATAAAGTTCTCGAAGAGGCGCATCACTCGAAGATGACTATACATCCCGGAGGGGATAAGATGTACAGAGATATGAAACGCATTTTCTTTTGGGCCGGAATGAAAAAGGACGTGGCAGAATTCATCTCAAAATGCATGGTGTGCCAACAAGTCAAGGCCGAATCTAAGAAGCCCGGTGGGCTATTACATCATTTTGAGGTCCCGCAATGGAAGTGGGAAAGTATCTCGATGGATTTCGTGGATGGATTACCTAGGTCGAGGAAGGGGAATACTAGCATATGGGTCATTGTTGATAGACTCACGAAGAGTGCTCATTTCATTCCCGTGAAAAGCAAAAGGACTGCATCATGGCTAGCGTCTATTTACCTTCGAGAGATAGTACGGTTGCACGGGGTTCCTTCTAGCATAGTCAGTGACCATGACCCAATTTTCACTAGCTAGTTTTGGAATAGTCTGCAAGAAGCAATGGGTACGCAACTTAATTTAAGTACAGCCTATCACCCTCAGACGGATGGACAGACCGAAAGGGTAAATAGAGTACTAGAGGATCTTTTGAGGCTATGCATTCTGGATTTTGGTGGTACTTAGGAAGACCATCTCCCTCTCGTGGAGTTTGCTTATAATAATAGCTACCAAGCTAGCATAGGGATGACACCGTTCGAAGCCCTGTATGGAAGACCGTGCAAGTCACCAACTTGTTGGTGGGAGACGACTGACAGACTTATACTTGGGCCCCACATGATACGAGACACTTCTGAGAAGGTGGAGTTGATACGAAGACGAATGAAAGCGACCCAAGATAGACATAAATCTTATGCGGACAAGAGAAGGACAGACCTGGAGTTCGAAGTCGGAGATATGGTTTTCATAAAAGTCTCTCCTTTGCGCAATGTGGTTCGTTTTGGAGCAATTGGAAAGCTAGCACCGAGATTCATAGGACCGTTCCCTATCACTGAGAGGATTGGGCAGATGGCCTATAAGGTAGAGTTACCTGAGAGGCTGGCCGGAGTACACAATGTCTTTCACGTCTCGCATCTCAGAAAGTGCCTACATGAATCTGCTGAGGTGGTTGAGCCAAGCATCCTCGAAGGCGTAGAAGTGGAGAAAGAAGCAACGCTGAGGCGAGTTCCTATTCTTATCTTAGGGACGGAGATCAAGAAGCTAAGGAATCGCAAAGTCAAGCTAGTCAAAGTACAGTGGAGTGAAGCCCAAGAAGACGCAACTTGGGAAACCGAGGAGAAGATACGCGCGCTTTACCCGTTTCTTTTTGAGGGTACTTTCTCGATCTCTTTTTCCTTTGAGCTTGTAAACCTTTCGTATCATGCTACCTATGTTTGTTTTGTTAATCTTGTCTTGAGAACCTTAGAACCCTCTTTGGATGTAAACATGTATTTGAAACATGTTATGTTGATGTTTGCAAATGGTTGCAAGTGTTTGCAAGTGATTTCTAGTGGATGCATGACACACATTAGGCACTAGACCGGCTCAGATACCTTTTCATGTTGCATTTGCATGGGTGCTTATACTTGTACATGGATGAACTTGTTATGCAATCACGTGGATGTTGCATATGGATGATGTTTGTGCACTCATGTAGAAATTTTAAGTTATGTTAGGAATTTGCATACATGTTGGACTCATTACACTAACATATCTTGCATTAAGGAGGTTTACTGAATCGGTAACCGCCTGATCTTTTGCATTAGATAAGTACATATACACACACATACTGCATATGTTCATACAGCATTAGAGATCTTTTTAAGGACAATGGTTGCTCGTGAATGATGTTGTGAGTAGATGGATGTGGATGGTAGGATGCGTTCTTCCTAACTTAGAGATTTCAGGGACGAAATCCTTTAAGGAGGGGAGAATGTAACAACCCGTATTTTAATAACGTGTTATAACTATAAATCAAGGCAGAATTAAATTTTAAAATAAGAATCAAGGGAAATGGGTTACGCCATTACGTTCGTCTCAAAATTCTGCATGAAATCGAGTCCGAGTTTTCGAAAGTCGGAGTCCGTATGACCAAGTAATGGCTCCCCAAAGTTTCAGAAATATTCAGAGTTCAAAACAGCTCGAATTCGAATTCAAAATTCGAATTTCAAACGCAGAACAGACTGGGAGGGAAAAATCCTGCCAGACCCAGGTCGACCGGGGAGTCGACTGGGCAGTCGACACCCCCAGGACCAGGTCGACTGCGCAGTCGACTTGGGTGTCGACCTGGTCACCTAGCCTGTTTTTGAGCCAGATGTATCTGGTCTCGTTGCTTGTCCAGATTCACTCTCTAAACACTATATAAACAGCCCCTGACCCTAGACTTTCTATCACATTCTTGTCTGACCATATGCTGCTGAAGTTCTGACTGGAAGATAGAGAACAAGGAGGCTATTCAGGACTTTGTTAGTGCTACGTTGGTTTGGGGATTTGCTAGAGATTCTGCTTCTACTCTTTTTGCTTTCTCATTCTCTAGACTACGATCTGTAAGCCCTTTGTCACACCTAGATTTAAACTGTAAATTTAACCTGAACACGATGTAAACTGAAATTATGCCTAAACATGATCACTAATTTGGATCTACTATTGTATATCTTGGATCTATGACTATCACTTTTAAATATGTTATTTTGAATCTAGTTTTGTACACCCCAGATCTATTCATCTTAAATGTTGACTTGTGGAATATTACTATGAACTTGATTTGGATATATTCATGTTTAATCTAAAACCCCTTTACGATCTTTATCTTGCCATGCCTGTGATGTTGAAACTATTATTGGGGTATTATCTTATGTCAATCCTTTACCATGTCTATCACCATGTCTTGTCAAGTTGATGTTGAGACCCTATTTCATATGCCTGTAATGTTGTAATCATCATGCTTAACTTGTGAACACCTTTTCCATTCTATGACTATCTTGTTTGTGTTATTCCCTATTTTGACATGTTGTATTAATGCGAATTCACGTACGTTGGGGATACGTTTTGGGTAGATTAGGCAAACTTGAAAATTGGCTATGGAATTGACATGATATGACATGAAAATATGACATGAAAACTTGACATGAGAATAAGCTTGAAAACATGAATTTGGGACATGACAATTAGATAACTTGAAAATGGCCAACTTGAGGTTGGGTTGAATTTGCTACGTAAATCTGCCCGGAACCGCCCGGAAAATCCAGTAGTTGCAAATAATAGGACCCAATGTGAGTAGTTGGTCATATAGCACTTTAAACCCGAGGTTAGACTAAGTTATGGTGTAAATCTGCCCGGAACCGCCCGACACATCCAATAACCGTAACCAAGTCTAATGTGAGAGGTTGGGGTGCATTAAGTGAATTAATGCCACATGGTAGGGTTAAGTCATGGACCACTTGAATACACTTAACCAATTTGAAACATGTTTGGATAGGGGTTAAGTCATGACCTTTTTAATGACAACACTTAACCCATTAGAAATCCTAGCCATGTGGTCCCTTTCAGCAGTAACCCACTTAGAAGTATCACGATACCTTGGGGATTAGGCAGGGTGGGGCACGATTACTGGGCTGATTGTAAGCGACCAAGAATAACGGCTGAGTAAGGTGCGCCAGTGTAGGTTTAGGCGGACTAGGGTCGTGCACTTAGTCCGGAGTTGAAAAAGTAGGCATGGGCACCCATAGTACTACATTGTGCGTGCTTGATTTGTGTCAGTGGTTGGCACCCTAGGACCTGATACACCCTAGGGTGGACCTAGCACATGTGACTACATTCCGCGATTGGGCCGTATAACATCGACACACGACGAGAAAAGCTGATCGATTAGGATGGACTGTTCGACCCCGTATTGGGTCATTTCATGTTATTGGGTTTAGGGATCATTTCTGGATTTATACTGGACATGGATTTGGACACTAGTACAGTTAGTGCAGTAAACCTTGTATATGCGATGCCACTCTTATCTTGTTACCTTTTGTTATCATGCCAGTCCAGTTATTATCTTTATGTTTAATCTCAGTTTCTCATGTCCAGTTAACTTTATTAGTTTTTATGCTGATAGTCACTAGGGCTTACCAGTCTTTTTGACTGACCCGTTTTCTTCCACCTCTTTTTCTTTCGTTTCCCCACCCAGGTTCTCAGGGAGGAAACTCTAGCTCTTAGCTTGGACTTTGCTTGCTTTCTGACAGCTCATGTACGGTTTGGTCTTGAGCTATGCTATGGCTGCACTCATGCTCTTTTTGGGGAATAATATTGGACTTATGTTGTTTTAAGTACTTTGCTTCTTTAGAACTTGATGTAATGAAATAATGACTTGGTATTTTGATGTAAGAGGTTTTGACTCTATTTTCCACGTAATGAGATTTGGTTAAATTTATATCCGCTGCTTTATACACTCTGTTTAATTTATGTTCTGTCTTGTGTTATACCCGATGGAGGAAAAATGTTTACGGTGTACAAAGATGCGTGCGGCACGGAATTAGTCGCTGTCCTAATGCAAGAAGGAAGAGTGATATGCTATGGGAGTAGACAACTTAAAGTTCATGAGAAGAACTATCCCACACATGACTTGTAGTTAGCCGCGATTGTTTTTGCACTTAAATCTTGGCGCCATTATCTCCTAGGGGAGAGATTCGAGCTGTACACCGACCACAAATCGCTTAAGTATCTCTTTTCGCAAAAAGATTTGAATCTAAGACAGGAGCGGTGGATGGAATTCTTGGCCTCATATGACTTCGATATAACTTATACCCCTGGCAAGGGTAACGTGGTGGTGGATGCGCTAAGTAGAAAAAGGTTGACTTTGAGCCCCTTATTTGTTGAAAGAAAAAGTCTAGAGTTTATAGCGACCTTTGATTTTACGCATGCTGTTGAGTTATTGACTGGTATGTTAGCATCTCTTGAGCTGAGACCTACGCTTCTAGATCAAGTAGGGACATCGCAGAAAGAAGACCGACAGATAGTCGAAATCATGGACAAGTTAATTAGTGGTGAGACGTCAAGTCACCTTGATAGGTATGCCATTGATGACAAAGGATGGATAAGGCGCGATGGAAGGCTATGTGTTCCACTAGTGGGAGACTTAGTAAATAAAGTTCTCGAAGAGGCGCATCACTCGAAGATGACTATACATCCCGGAGGGGATAAGATGTACAGAGATATGAAACGCATTTTCTTTTGGGCCGGAATGAAAAAAGACGTGGCAGAATTCGTCTCAAAGTGCATGGTGTGCCAACAAGTCAAGGCCGAATCTAAGAAGCCCGGTGGGCTATTACATCCTTTGGAGGTCCCGCAATGGAAGTGGGAAAGTATCTCGATGGATTTCGTGGATGGATTGCCTAGGTCGAGGAAGGGGAATACTAGCATATGGGTCATTGTTGATAGACTCACGAAGAGTGCTCACTTCATTCCCGTGAAAAGCAAAAGGACTGCATCATGGCTAGCGTCTATTTACCTTCGAGAGATAGTACGGTTGCACGGGGTTCCTTCTAGCATAGTCAGTGACCGTGACCCAATTTTCACTAGCCAGTTTTGGAATAGTCTGCAAGAAGCAATAGGTACGCAACTTAATTTAAGTACAGCCTATCACCCTCAGATGGATGGACAGACCGAAAGGGTAAATAGAGTACTAGAGGATCTTTTGAGGCTATGCATTCTGGATTTTGGTGGTACTTAGGAAGACCATCTCCCTCTCGTGGAGTCTGCTTATAATAATATCTACCAAGCTAGCATAGTGATGGCACCGTTCGAAGCCCTGTATGGAAGACCGTGCAAGTCACCAACTTATTGGTGGGAGACGACTGACAGACTTATACTTGGGCCCGACATGATACGAGACACTTCTGAGAAGGTGGAGTTGATACGAAGACGAATGAAAGCGGCCCAAGATAGACATAAATCTTATGCGGACAAGAGAAGGACAAACCTAGATTTCGAAGTCGGAGATATGGTTTTCATAAAAGTCTCTCCTTTGCGCAATGTGGTTCGTTTTGGAGCAATTGGAAAGCTAGCACCGAGATTCGTAGGACCGTTCCCTATCACTGAGAGGATTGGGCAAATGGCCTATAAGGTAGAGTTACCTGAGAGGCTGGCCGGAGTACACAATGTCTTTCACGTCTCGCATCTCCGAAAGTGCCTACATGAATCAGCTAAGGTGGTTGAGCCAAGCATCCTCGAAGGCGTAGAAGTGGAGATAGAAGCAACGCTGAGGCGAGTTCCTATTCGTATCTTAGGGACGGAGATCAAGAAGCTAAGGAATCGCGAAGTCAAGCTAGTCAAAGTACAGTGGAGTGAATCCCAAGAAGACGCAACTTGGGAAACCGAGGAAAGATACACGCGCTTTACCCATTTCTTTTTGAGGGTACTTTCTCGATCTCTTTTTCCTTTGAGCTTGTAAATCTTTTGTATCATGCTACCTATGTTTGTTTTGTTAATCTTGTCTTGAGAACCTTAGAACCCTCTTTGGATGTAAACATGTATTTGAAACATGTTATGGTTGATGTTTGCAAATGGTTGCAAGTGATTTTTAGTGGATGAATGACACACATTAGGCACTAGATCAACTCAGACACCTTTTCATGTTACATTTGCATGGGTGCTTATACTTGTACATGGATGAACTTGTTATGCTATCACGTGGATGTTGCATATGGATGATGTTTGTGCACTCATGTAGAAATTTTAAGTTATGTTAGGAATTTGCATACATGTTGGACTCATTACACTAACATATCTTGCATTAAGGAGGTTTACTGAATCAGTAACCGCCTGATCTTTTGCATTAGATAAGTACATATACACACACATACTGCATATGTTCATACAACATTAGAGATCTTTTTAAGGACAATGGTGGCTCGTGAATGATGTTGTGAGTAGATGGATGTGGATGGTAGGATGCGTTCTTCCTAACTTAGAGATTTCGGGGACGAAATCCTTTAAGGAGGGGAGAATGCAACAACCCGTATTTTAATAACGTGTTATAACTATAAATTAAGGCAGAATTAAATTTTAAAATAAGAATCAAGGGAAACGGGTTATGCCATTACGCTCGTCTCGAAATTCTGCATGAAAACGAGTCCGAGTTTACGAAAATCGGTGTCCGTATGACCAAGATATGGCTCTCCAAAGTTTCAGAAATATTCAGAGTTCAAAACAGCTCGAATTCGAATTCAAAATTCGAATTTCAAACGCAGAACAGACTGGGCGGGAAAAATCCTGCCAGACCCAGGTCGACTGGGGAGTCAACTGGGCAGTCGACACCCCCAGGACCAGGTCGACTGCGCAGTCGACTTGGGTGTCGACCTGGTCACCTATCATGTTTTTGAGCCAGATGTATCTGGTCTCGTTGCTTGTCTAGATTCACTCTCTAAACACTATATAAACAGCCCCTGACCCTAGACTTTCTATCACATTCTTGTCCGGCCATATGCTGCTGAAGTTCTGACTGGAAGATAGAGAACAAGGAGGCTATTCAGGACTTTATTAGTGCTATGTTGGTTTGGGGATTTGCTAGAGATTCTACTTCTACTCTTTTTGCTTTCTCATTCTCTAGACTACGATCTGTAAGCCCTTTGTCACTCTTAGATTTAAACTGTAAATTTAACCTGAACACGATGTAAACTGAAATTATGCCTAAACATGATAACTAAGTTGGATCTACTATTGTATATCTTGGATCTATGACTATCACTTTTAAATCTGTTATTTTGAATCTAGTTTTGTACGCCCCAGATCTATTCATCTTAAATGTTGACTTGTGGAATATTAGTATGAACTTGATTTGGATATATTCATGTTTAATCTAAAACCCCTTTACGATCTTTATCTTGCCATGCCTGTGATGTTGAAACTATTATTGGGGTATTATCTTATGTCAATCCTGTACCATGTCTATCACCATGTCTTGTCAAGTTGATGTTAAGACCCTATTTCATATGCCTGTAATGTTATAATCATCATGCTTAACTTGTGAACACCTTTGCCATTCTATGACTATCCTGTTTGTGTTATTCCCTATTTTAACATGTTGTATTAATGCGAATTCACGTACGTTGGGGATACGTTTTGGGTAGATTAGGCAAACTTGAAAATTGGCTATGGAATTGACATGATATGACATGAAAATATGACATGAAAACTTGACATGAGAATAAGCTTGAAAACATGAATTTGGGACATGACAATTAGATAACTTGAAAATGGCCAACTCGAGGTTGGGTTGAATTTGCAACGTAAATCTGCCCGGAACCGCCCGGCAAATCCAGTAGTTGCAAATAATAGGACCCAATGTGAGTAGTTGGTCATATAGCACTTTAAACCGGAGGTTAGACTAGGTTATGGTGTAAATCTGCCCGGAACCGCCCGGCACATCCAGTAACCATAACCAAGTCTAATGTGAGGGGTTGGGGTGCGTTAAGTGAATTAATGCCACATGGTAAGGTTAAGTCATGGACCACTTGAATACACTTAACCAATTTGATACATGTTTGGATAGGGGTTAAGTCATGACCTTTTTAATGACAACACTTAACTCATTAGAAATCCTTGCCACGTGGTCCCTTTCAGTAGTAACCCACTTAGAAGTATCACGATACCCTGAGGACTAGGAAGGGTGGGGCACGATTACTGGGCTGATTATAAGCGACCAAGAATAACGGCCGAGTAAGGTGCGCCAGTGTAGGTTCAGGCGGACTAGGGTCGTGCACTTAGTCCAGAGTTGAAAAAGTAGGCATGGGCACCCGTAGTACTACATTATGCGTGCCTGATTTGTGTCAGTGGTTGACACCCTAGGGCCTGATACACCCTAGGGTGGACCTAGCACATGTGACTACATTCCGCGATTGGGCCGTATAACACCGACACACGACGAGAAAAGCCGATCGATTAGGATGGACTGTTGGACCTCGTATTGGGTCATTTCATGTTATTGGGTTTAGGGATCATTTCTGGATTTATACTGGACATGGATTTGGACACTAGTACAGTTAGGGCAGTAAACCTTGTATATGCGATGCCACTCTTATCTTGTTACCTTTTATTATCATGCCAGTCCAGTTATTATCTTTATGTTTAATCTCAGTTTCTCATGTCCAGTTAACTTTATTAGTTTTTATGCTGATAGTCACTAGGGCTTACCAGTCTTTTTGACTGACCCGTTTTCTTCCACCTCATTTTCTTTCGTTCCCCCCCTAAGGTTCTCAGGGAGGAAACTCTAGCTCTTAGCTTGGACTTTGCTTGCTTTCTGACAGCTCATGTACGGTTTGGTCTTGAGCTATGCTATGGCTGCACTCATGCTCTTTTTGGGGAATAATATTGGACTTATGTTGTTTTAAGTACATTGCTTCTTTAGAACTTGATGTAATGAAATAATGACTTGGTATTTTGATGTAAGAGGTTTTGACTCTATTTTCCACGTAATGAGATTTGGTTAAATTTATATCCGCTGCTTTATATACTCTGTTTAATTTATGTTCTTTCTTGTGTTATCTCTGTGCCTGTTTACTAGATAATACCCCTCCAAAACTAGTGCATTCCCTTTGTGAGTGACCCTAGCAGAGGTGGGGTGTTACAATAGTAATGGGCGACAAATCACAATAGTTTCTTATTCAATGTCATAGGCAATAGTCTCATAGGCGTGAATCATAGTCATAGGCAATAGTCTCATAGGCATGAATCATAGTCATAGGCAATAGTCTCATAGGCAACAGTTTCATGTCCAATTTTGCATTATTCATTATTTGTACCAAAATTTAGTGTTCGTGCGTTAATCTCTTATGAGATTCGGCGCAGGCTCGTAGTAGCCTGGCTATAGAACAGAAAGAAGAAAGAGATACAGAATAAGATAGATCTAAACAGAACAGAACAGACATAACCTCAGATTCAGATTTACAATCCATGTCACAATTATAATTAACGTTTATATCGGAAAATAACTGTACTTGCCTTTCATGGTTTTAAGAAAGGATAATAAACTGTTGTTGATGCAGAAATACTGAATTACTCCTTTTTAATTGTTGCTGTAGCTCTAAACTTTGATTTGAGATTTGATTTAGCTTTTAATTCTATTCAGGTTGGATGAAGGTGCATCAGTCCAAGTTTTGATTCCAGCAGAGTAACGACGCCATTATTTTATTTCTTATTCAGAACAGAGACAGAGTATAGACAGAATGAAATTGTGTAGAGAAAATGAGGCTAGGGGGCTGCTTATATAGGATTAGGCGGACGAATCTAGACAGAAAACGAGACCGGATACATCAGAATGAACCAGATTCAAAAACTGGGTTTCGGGAGCAGGTCGACCCCCAGGTCGACACTATGGTCGACCTGGTCGACCCCCTGGTCGACACTATGGTCGACCTGGGCCCTGGGAGGTCGACACTATGGTCGACCCCCAGGTCGACCTGGTCCATGGGCGGGAATTTTCCCGCCCAGCCTGTTCTGGGATTTTGAATTCGAATTTTCGAGCTGTTTTCGATTCTGAAATTCTCTGAAACTTCGGAGGGCCATATCTCCCTCATACGGACTCCGTTTATCCAAAACTCGGACTCGTTTCCAAGCAAAATTTCGAGATGAACGCAATGGCGCAACCCATTTCCCTTGATTCTTATTTTATAATTTAATTATTCTCTTATTTGTTACTTATACGATCGCAGAAAACACGGGGTGTTACATTCTCCCCTCCTTAAAGGATTTCATCCCCGAAATCTTCAAGTTGAGAAGAATGTGTCCTACCATCCAGTCATCCATATACTCAACCATCATCCACAAGCATCCATTGTCCTTAGAAAACTTCTAATGTTGTATGAACATATGCAAAAGTGTGTGTATATGTTCCTTATCTAATGCAAAGATCAGGCGGTCCACTGATTCAGTCGACCTCCTTAATGCAAATTATGTTAGTGCCATGAGTCCAACATGTATGCAATTTTCCTATTTGATATCATTCTTATATGAGTGACAACCATACATTCATATGCAACATCCATGTGATGAGTCAATCATTTTGCATCCACAGAAATTGAAAATGCTCACACATCCATATGCAGTATGAGAGTGTTTTCGAGCCGATCTAGTGCCTAGTGTGTGTATATGCATCCACGAGCAACCACTAGCAATCACTTGCATCCACTTGCAACCATCAACCATAACATGTCTCAAACACATGTTTACACCCATTGGTTTCTACCTAAAGTTCGAAGATTCGATCGATAGGATATAGTCGAATGATGGAAGCGAGTACAGAAAAAACAAAAACTTGGTTCCCATTAGACCTTGGTTGAGAAAATAATTTCCCTAAGTATCAACCCCGAAGACCGAAATCAACATCAGATTGACACCCAGAGGATTACCCTCTTTAGACAATGTCAAAACTGGAAATCTTAATCTTATCAGAAATATTCAGATACTTACAGACTACTGGTACAAATCAGATCACCAAATGATTCTTAGGAAACTAAGCATGATAAAACCCAGAATGTATGCATCCTACTTGACGCCTAACACAGATATCTCTTAAACCCCAATCTATCACAAGCATATGAGTCATAACCCTTATGTGTTTGAGCCTACAGTGGAATCAGAAACAATACTAGTATTGAAGTGCAGAGACTCGACTACGAAATCAGAATGCCATAATCAGAAAGAGTTCTAACTCAATAATCAGATAAGGAAACTAAACTCTCTATGGAAATTTTCCTACTTCTGTCCTATCCACCAACTATGAGAGCATTCTCCTTCCTTCCCGAAGTAGGTTATGTTCTCTGTCCTTGCCCCCGTTTCTTCGGACAGTCCCTAGTGAAGTGTCCCATCTCAACACAGTCGAAGTGAGTGTCCTTCCTCTTTCGGCAATCCTTGTCCAGATGAGTCAAGCTTCCATAAGTAAAGCACTTTTCTCCTCCTTTATCTTCAGACTTTTCTTCCTTCTTTTGTGTTTCCTTTTTGCCTCCTTTGTGAACCAAGTCCATATCCATGAGTTTCTCATCCTTGGGTTGTGCTCCTTAGCCAATCTCCCTCATTCTCATCTTTACTATTTGACAAGTCCCTCAGAAGCTGCCTCCATCGCACGGAAAATCCTACAAGCTCGAAAGAAAATTAGCCGTAGGCGAGACTACTGCGGCTACAGATGGAAGTCGGGCGTTTATTTGCCCTTTGACCTGTGTCGTAGTCTTATCAAGCCTACAGAACCATGCCGCGATGAGGTTACCTCCCAGAAAGCCGGGAGCTCCAGAGAAAGAAGGAAACAAAGATTCAAACAGAGGATCAAAAGATAGATATATGGCTTTTGGGGATTATGTTTTTTTTCAAAAATAGGCTTTACTTTCGAAAATACTTCCTTTTAAAACCTTTTTGAAAATAGTTTTCAAAAACTTTACCCATTCTGGTAACCTTCAGCTCTGATACCAAGTGTAATACCCCACCTCCGTTAAGGTCACTCACAAAGGGAATGCCTTAACTTTGATGGAGCGTTTTAGTAGACAGAACATAAACTTACAAGACAGATAAAACAGTGCTTGAAAAATTTATAGTTTTATTACAACAGAAACCGAAGTAAGTTTGGTTACATCCTTTCAAATCACAATATCAGAATTCAAGTACAAAAATATCAGTCTTGTACAAAAGCCTTCAGAATGCATAGTTTTTAAAATCATAATCCCCAACATAAACTGCCATGCCAAAGCCAGACGATACTTCAAGCGGAGAAGATCCGAATCAAGCTCCTAGATTTCCACCCTACAGACCGGGGGGGGGAACGGAAGAAAAAGGGGCGAAAACAAGCAAGGTCAGACATAAAGTCTGGCAAGTCCAGTGACTTTCATCATATGAACAGATAATAATAATTATGACATGAAAATAAAACTGGATGCGAGATAACAATAACCGGAGTAGCAGATATACTTAGGTTAAACAGAAAAAGAACAGAATGATGTGAGCTACTACTTTTCACCTCTCTACACTAATACTAGTATAACAGGATTAGGTGTCACCCCAATGTCTAAACTGAACAGAAACAGGGACAGAATAATTTCCACAGAAGAGAATGCTAGTAATGGGCCTTTACCACCCCAACAGAAACAGACAGAAACAGAATGCTAATAATGGGCCTTTACCACCCGAACAGAAGCAGACAGAAACATAATGCTAATAATGAGCCTTTACCACCCGAACAGAAACAGACAGAAACAGAATGCTAATAATGGGCCTTTACCACCCGAACAGAAGGTACAGAAACAGAAAGCTAATAATGGGCCTTTACCACCTGAACAGAAGGTACATAAACATAAATAGATTAATCCCTACGGAAACAGAATGTAGAATTAGGTGTACACTAGTAAATGGGCCTTTTCCACCCCTACAGACAGATGGTACCACGCAGACAGGTGTTGCCACTCAACAGAAACAGATGGTACCCCACAGAAACAGACAAAGCTAAGTGTACTTCAAATCCTACCCCACGCGATCGGCTCCCTATTACATAAATACCCTGTGCCAGCCCCATAGAAGGGTGTATCATTCCCTAAAGTGGCAACCTTTGAATGACACAGACCTATTTACAGATGTCATGGCGTCTTACATCCACAGAGGCAGGCCGGGATCCATGCACGCACATGACCCGGTTGAAACGCACCATCAACACCCCTCGCCATTATCAGAATGAACCGCTTATAATTAGTTCAGTAAGCGGGCCCGGACCCTACCTACTGTTGGGTCAAAGTTTTGATACCAGAAAGGGTTACTGACTAATATGGGTCCCAAACAACAGATGACACAAGTAATTTCCCTCCTAACCTTGTGTCCCCAGACTAACAGATTTCAGATTAACTTGTTTACAAGTTCAGACATACAGAGTTCAGATCAACTAGTTCACAGATCAGACAAGGTTTCAGACTAACGGATCAAATATACGGATTTAACAGATTTACAGATTTGTCTAACTTTGTAATTGGGCCTACAGATTCACGAAACGGGTTTGTTAAATTCATTAGTCCAATTGTTTTATCCCTATTTACCCAAAACGTTTTAGACATCATACTTATCCCAGATTTGCATTAATTAAATATTAATGCACAGACCTCTCACATTAGGTCGGTAGCTTGTGGCCGTTGGATATGCCGGGCGGTTTCGGGCAGACTTCTGCCACAAGCCAGACCTAACCTCGTGTCTAAGCATATTTTAGTTATGCCTACGACCACTCACATTAGACTGACAGTTTGCGGTCGCTGGTTAAGCCGGTTGGTTTCGGGCAGGCTTATACCGCAAATAGAGTCTAACCTCGTGTCATAGACAATTCATTCCAATACAGATTTTACAGGTATCATACTAATTCTGTTTATTTAACAGATTAAACTTCTTTATAGGATACAACAAATTAATCAAATTTCCATGTTTTACTAAATCTTAGGTCGAGCCTACGGATTTCCATACCCAGATTACCATTATCTAGTTTTCAACAGATCAGACAATTCAACAGGTAGCAGATCTAGCAGTTTAAGCGATTCAACAGATTTAGCAGATAACAGATTCAGTAGTTTAGGCAATTCAACAGATTCAGCAGATAACGGATTTGGTAATTTAACGGATTTAGCAGATAACAGATTTAGCAGATTATATATATATATATATCTAAAACTCTAATTACATATCTTGCCTAAATATAAATTTAGCCTAAACTTACATGCCCAAATCAAGGTCATAATTCATAATACAATATATGCCCCAAATCTTAGCCTTAATATTCCCATTTACAGTTCATGTCAAAACTAGATTTAATATTCTAGTTTACCATTTATGTCCAAGACTAATATACATGTTAGTCATTCACTATTATAGCCAATTCAGATTATGCCAACTTATTTATTATGCCAAATTAACTTAATTATGCTACGCCCAATCCCCGTATAACATGTTTCCACAAGTTCTCAAAGTACTCATGAAATGACCCTAGCAAAAGGAATAGGGGATAAGCACAAGCAAGAATAGGCATGCAATGATGAACCAAATACAATGATAGTGGCCCTACTAGACTCGATGTACATAACAGTGAATGGGAATAAACTAGCAAGGTTACATACTAAATATGAGATCCAACATCATTAAGGGGATATGCATAAGAAACTAACTACAATAGTTATAGGCAACTAACCACAATAGTCATGGGCGACTAATTACAATAGTTTCTTATTCAATGTCATAGGCAATAGTCTCATAGGCATGAATCATAGTCATAGACAATAGTCTCATAGGCATGAATCATAGTCATAGGCAATAGTCTCATAGGCAACAGTTTCATGTCCAATTATGCATTATTCATTATTTGTCCCAAAATTTAGCGTTCGTGCGTTAATCTCTTATGAGAATCGGCGCAGGCTCGTAGTGGCCTGGCTGTAGAACAGAAAGAAGAAAGAGATACAGAATAAGATAGATCTAAACAGAACAGAACAGACATAACCTCAGATTCAGATTTACAATCCATGTCACAATCATAATTAACATTTATATCGGAAAATAACTGTACTTGCCTTTCGTGGTTTTAAGAAAGGATAATAAACTGATGTTGATGCAGAAATGCTAAATTACTCCTCTTTAATTGTTGTTGTAGCTCTAAACTTTGATTTAAGATTTGATTTAGCTTTTAATTCTATTCAGGTTGGAAGAAGGTGCATCAGTCCAAGTTTTGATTCCAGTAAGCAACGTCGCCATTATTTTATTTCTTATTTAGAACAGAGACAGAGTATAGACAGAATGAAATTGTGTAGAGAAGATGAGGCTAGGGGGCTGCTTATATAGGATTAGGCGGACGAATCTAGACAAAAAACGAGACCGGATACTTCAGAATGAACCAGGTTCAAAAACTGGGTTTCGAGAGCAGGTCGACCCCTAGGTCGACACTATGGTCGACCTGGTCGACCCCCAGGTCGACACTATGGTCGACCTGGCCCCTGGGAGGTCGACACTATGGTTGACCCCCAGGTCGACCTGGTCCATGGGCGGGAATTTTCCCGCCCAGCCTGTTCTGGGATTTTGAATTCGAATTTTCGAGCTGTTTTCGATTCTAAAATTCTCTGAAACTTCGGAGGGCCATATCTCCCTCATACGGACTCCGTTTATCGAAAACTCGGACTCGTTTCCAAGCAGAATTTCGAGAAGAACACAATGGCGCGAACCGTTTCCCTTGATTCTTATTTTATAATTTAATTATTCTATGATTTATTACTTATACGATCATAGAAAATATGGGGTGTTACATTCTCCCCTCCTTAAAGGATTTCGTCCCCGAAATCTTCAAGTTGAGAAGAATGTGTCCTACCATCCAGTCATCCATCCACTCAACCATCATCCACAAGCATCCATTGTCCTTAGAAAACTTCTAATGTTGTATAAACATATGCAAAAGTGTGTGTATATGTTCCTTATCTAATGCAAAGATCAGGCGGTCCACTAATTCAGTTGATCTCCTTATTGCGAATTATGTTAGTGCCATGAGTCCAACATATATGCAATTTTCCTATTTGATATCATTCTTATATGAGTGACAACCATTCATTAATATGCAACATCCATGTGATGAGTCAATCAATTTGTATCCACAGAAATTGAAAATGCTCACACATCCATATGCAGTATGAGAGTGTTTTCGAGCCGATCTAGTGCCTAGTGTGTGTATATGCATCCACGAGCAACCACTAGCAACCACTTGCAACCATCAAACATAACATGTCTCAAACACATGTTTACACCCATTGGTTTCTACCTAAAGTTCAAAAATTCGATCGATAGGATATAGTCGAATGATTGAAGCGAGTACAGAAAAAACAAAAACTTGGTTCCCATTAGACCTTGGTTGAGAAAATAATTCCCCTAAGTATCAACCCCGAAGACCGAAATCAACATCAGATTGACACCCAGAGGATTACCCTCTTTAGAAAATGTCAAAACTGGAAATCTTAATCTTATCAGAAATATTCAGATACTTACATACTACTGGTACAAATCAGATCACCAAATGATTCTTAGGAAACTAAGCATGATAAAACCCAGAATGTATGGATCCTACTTGACGCCTAACACAGATATCTCTCAAACCCCAATCTATCACAAGCAGATGAGTCATAACCCTTACGCGTTTGAGCCTACAGTGGAATCAGAAACAATACTAGTATTGAAGTGCAGAGACTCGACTACGAAATCAGAATGCCATAATCGGAAAGAGTTCTAACTCAATAATCAGATAAGGAAACTAAACTCTCTATGGAAATTTTCCTACTTCTGTCCTATCCACCAACTATGAGAGCATTCGCCTTCCTTCCCGAAGTAGGTCATGTCCTCTGTCCTTGCCCCCATTTCTTCGGGCAGTCCCTAGTGAAGTGTCCCATCTCACCACAGTTGAAGTGAGTGTCCTTCCTCTTTCGGCAATCCTTGTCCAGATGAGTCAAGCTTCCATAAGTAAAGCACTTTTCTCCTCCTTTATCTTCAGACTTTTCTTCCTTCTTTTGTGTTTCCTTTTTGCCTCCTTTGTGAACCAAGTCCATGTTAGCCTACTTTGTGAACTAGGCAACACAAAGTCAAGAAATCAGACATTGAAGAGCATTTTTTAATTAGAAGACTTCGGTTCGGATTGGAGAAGACACTACAACCTAGATTGGACAGCAGCGATTGTTCGGGTCGGGTCAGAGCAACATATCGGTTCGGGTCGGATAGAATCTTCTGTTCGGATCGGTGATCTGCTGCTGAGGAAATTGGTAAGGCATATCTAATCGGATCGGAGGGCAACATAATCTCAATTGGATCGGAAAGCCACCTGTTTGCCACGGAAATAGATCGGAGCGGAGCAGATTAGAGAAGAAGAGAGCGTTGCATCCAAGCCAATCCGGGTCGGATCGGGTATCCCGATCCGAACCCCTTATCTGTGTATCTCCGACCCGAGCCCATGTTCCATATTATTCTCCTGCAAAAGCGCCTGGATATCCGGACCGGCTGTGACCAGTTCCTACCCATAACGTTCGTTACTTTGATGCGTTGTCAACACAATAATTCATCCGAACCCGAAGCTAATGGGATGGACGACACGTGGCCCCGACCCGGATCAAGTTTTGAGCAAATTCACACCTATAAATACCCCGTCTGGAGACAAAGAAAAGGATCTTTTTTAGGCACTTTGAGAATTCAACCACCCCTGTAATCCGAACTCAATTACTCCCGGAGAATCCAAATCTTCTTTCATTACTTGTTTTAGTCTATTGAGTGAATATAAGTGAGTTGTGAGTGGAATTGAGTGAAGCTTACATTGTATTTGCAACTGAATCATTGAATATAGTGAAAGATAAGTGGACGTAGGCATTTCTTCGCCGAACCACTATAAATCCTGTGTGTTCATTTTTATTTTTATCTCATTTCATTTTGCTTTTAATCAATTTGGGTGTTAGAACCACTTTTGGGTCTAACATTTTGGTGCTTTCACTGAGAAACCTCATCTAAATTCTTTATTTTCCGGGATCTCTTTCTACTTTTTGGACCGTTGAGTTCAAAGAAGTGAATCCTTAAGTTTCTCCGCTTTTTTATATTTGTTGAAGTGATTGTCAAAGACTAATGGCCAAAGGAAAAGGCAAGGAAGTTCAGTCTGTTCGAGGAAATGGAGCTGGCGAAGATCAGCAAAATGCTGTTGTAACAAGGTCTCGGGGGCAGAGTTCAGCAGCAGGAAGAACCAATGCAGGAAATCCGAGCCGTCAGCAGGGGGAGAGCTCCGATCCGATCCGGGTAGGAGATTTTGAAGCAGTACATTCCCCCAATCTGAACCGACCCGAGCTGCTTGCCACGTACCGATCCGACCAGGCTCCCCAACTCCGAACCGACCCGACCTCCTACCTCAGATCCGACCCGATGCTTGGTGAAGCTGGAACCTCTACTCGAGTCCCTACGAATGCTCCAATTCCAGCCGCCAGGGTTGGTGATCAGGTCAATCCATCTGCGCCCATCACTCAAGGAGATTTCTCGCGCTTGCTTGACATGCTTGAGAGCACAAGGGAGGCTATGAAAGTTCACGAGCGTACTAATCTCATGATGCAGGAAAATATGAGGCTCATGAGTCGGGAGATTAGTGAACTCCGTCGACAGAGAACTCCATCACCGGTTCGTCACACACCAGTGGATCAATCTTCATCTTCCGAGGAAGAGCGGCCCCGTGAACGAAGGCCACTCGAACGACCTCAGAACGTGGAGCAGCTGACATTTGGATCTTTGGGATCTCGTGAGGATATTGCACGAGCATTGGGAAACGATGAACCCACTCGGGGGCAAAGACTCCAGTCCCCTCCTCCCGAGATCGACCGGGAGCGCAGGGAACGGAATCGAGCAGAGGCAGCTCGAAGAAGAAGGGCATCTCCTGAACAAGAGCCCAGAAGGAACTCGGATACTAAGGCCAGGGAACCTGAGCGGCCCCTAACTAATGCTGATGTACAGGCAATGGTTCACCAGATCATGTCCGAGAGCCGGAATTATACAAATGAGGATTACGGCATTGAGCGAAGCCATACTCCGTTCACCGACGATATCCTCGACTTCCAATTTCCCCGACGCTTTAACTTGCCACAGATGGACAAGTACAACGGAAGGACTGATCCGGGACAGCATTTGATGCGGTATTCGTGGCTCATGAATGCTGCTGCTGCCCCTGATGAGGTGAAGTGCAAAGCATTCCCAATCTACTTAGAAGATGTGGCACTGTTCTGGTTTACCCGACTTCCTCCTCGTTCGATTTCGAATTACAAGGAACTAAGCGAGCGTTTCATGAACCAGTTCCGACTCCATGCCCGAAAGTCCAAAAGTGTTATTGAATTATCGAGAATCAAGCAGGCACCAGGAGAATCTTTGAGGGCATATCTTGATCGTTTTAACCAAGCTGTAACTGAGGTCAGTGACTCGCATGAGCCCACTATTCTGATGGCATTGAAGGAAGGAGTCGATCCTGAATCTGAGTTTGGAGACTACCTTTCTGGGAAAACACCCTCCACAAGGGAGATATTCTACGAAAAAGCCGATATTTATCTAAGGCGAGAGGAGGCCAGGGCAAACCGAAAGAGAAAGTCTGAGACGGCTTCAAAGGAGAATGTGCAGAGTAATATCGCCGTGAAGCAGTCTGGGGAAAGTTCTAGCAAGGTGGAAGTAAATGTAGGAAACAAGGGTGGAAACAGCAATGCTGGAAGCGGGGGTAACAACAATAATAACCGTAATCCGAACGGTAACAGAAGAAACCGAAATAGGGGAAGTGACCCTAACAAAAGGCCCCGATTCCAGAACTACGAGAATTATACACCATTGAACGACACCCTGGAAAATATTTACCTGGATACGTACAATGTGTTACAGTACAAAAGACCGCCACCTCGTGATTCGACCGAGAAAGAGATGGCAACAGGAAAATTTTGTTTGTTTCATGGAACTCACGGGCATTCAACCAATGAATGTCGGCATTTGAGGGATGTGATTGAGAAACTGCTGCGTGAAGGGAAGTTGGATGAGTACAAGGTTGCCCCGAGGGACAGGGGGCAAGGAGAGCAGGCTCCAAAACAGATTCTACCTGCTCCCAAGCCTACAGCGCAGCAGAAAGGTAAAGGAATTGTTATCAACTCCATAGTAGGCGGACCTCACCCAGCAATCCAAAGTTTTAGATCAATGGATCAATATGTGAATGTTGCCAAGCATCTAGACGTGAATGAAGGAGATGATTTGGAAGATGTCACCCCCATAAAACAACAGAAGACCATGTTTGACGACGTGGTATTTCGCAGCCGAGACAATACTGGGATACAATCACCCACCAATGATCCGTTGGTTATTACTACCACCATTGGGCCGGCCTAGGTCCATAAGGTGTTAGTAGACAACGGAAGTTCCGTTAATATTTTGTTCAAGAAGTCATTTGATCAGATGAAGCTTGAATCTGAAGATCTGAAACCATGTGAAGGATGGATCAGAGGCTTCAACGGGGCGTCGACAGCTCCCATGGGATACATAGAGTTGCCCGTGACCCTGGGGCAAGGAGAACGTAGAAGAGTGCGGATGCTTCAGTTCGTAGTATTGGACGCAGATTCGCCTTATAATGCATTTTTGGGGAGGCCTGCCCTCGCTGAATTCAGAGTTTGTATCGCCCCTTGGTGCTTGTTACTTAAGTTCCCAACCGAAGCCGGAACTGGAGTAATGAGAGGGGATCAAGTTTCCGGACGGGCCTGCTATATGGCTGAATTAAAGATGTTGATGAAAGGACTTAACGCTGAAAGTAAAGATGCCTCGTCTCCCTCAAAGGGGGACTCGGCATAGCAATTAGAGAGATTGACCCCAAAGGAGTTGCCCAAAGGAACACCTGAAGACCTGGATCCCAGAAAAGACGAGGAACCAGAGGCTAGGAATGCAACTCCTAATGAAGCGACAGTGGAAATTCCCATTGATGAAGCTGATCCGACAAAAGTCTTGAAAATTGGTTCTCAATTGGATCCACGTCGAGCTAAAGAACTAACGGACTTTTTGAAGGCAAACTTGGACGTGTTTGCCTGGACCCATGCTGACATGTGTGGGATATCGCCATCTATTATAAGTCACAAATTGAATGTAAATCCGAAACATCCACCTGTGAAGCAAAAGAGACGCATGCTGGGCCCAGAGAGGTCGGCTGCTCTCAAAGAGGAAGTAGAGAAGTTGAAGCAGAATGGATTTATTCGAGATTCGACATATCCCGACTGGATATCGAATCCCGTCTTGGTAAAGAAGCCAAATGGAAAGTGGCGGACTTGCGTTGACTTTTCAGATTTAAACAAGGCTTGCCCAAAAGATAGTTTCCCACTTCCCAGGATTGACCAGCTTGTAGACTCGACAGCAGGTCATGAACTTCTCTCTTTCATGGACGCATATTCTGGGTACAATCAAATTCCTATGCACATACCAGACCAAGAACATACGAGCTTCATTACGAATTTGGGATTATATTGTTATGTTGTAATGCCATTCGGATTGAAAAACGCTGGAGCTACTTATCAGCGCTTGGTGAACAGAATGTTTTATAATCAAATAGGAAAAACTATGGAAGTTTATGTGGATGATATGCTTGTCAAATCGAAACAGTCCTCCAGCCATACGCAAGATTTGGCAGAAATGTTTGGTATCCTGCGAAAGTATCGGATGAAATTGAATCCTCTGAAATGCTCATTTGGAGTGGCATCGGGAAAGTTCCTTGGCTTCATTGTAAGCTCCCGAGGAATTGAAATCAACCCTAGCCAGATAGCAGCAATTAGAAATATCGAAGAGCCGAGGAGAATTAAAGACGTCCAAAGTCTTGCAGGGAAAGTAGCGGCGCTGAGTAGATTCATCTCCAAAGCCACAGACAAATGTGTTCCGTTTTTTGATTTGATTAAAAGAGGAAAGAAGAACTTCGAGTGGACTCCGGACTGTGTTGAGGCCTTTCGAAATCTATTGGAACTGCTAGAGAAACCGCCGATTTTATCAAAGCCCGTAGATCACGAAGAATTGTTTGTTTACTTGGCAGTCTCGGCTCACGCCGTCAGCACAGCCCTGGTTCGAGAAGAAGACAAAGTACAAAGGCCAGTGTATTATGTAAGCAAGAAATTAGCAGCGGCAGAGCGCAACTATCCAAAGATTGAGAAGCTTGCTTACAGCCTCCTAATCGCATCCCGAAAACTTCGTCACTATTTCCAAGCTCATCCAATAACCATATACACCGACCAGCCCTTGAGGCAGGTGTTGCAGAGACCCGAAGCATCGGGAAGGTTGATCAAGTGGAACATAGAACTAAGTCAGTTTGATTTGAATTTTCAACCACGAAGGTCGATCAGGGGGCAAGCTCTAGCAGACTTTATTGCGGAGTTCACCGTCCCAGAGGAGGAAGTAATCAATGACAGAGTGGTTAAGTCCGAGGAGGAGTTAAAGATAGATCCGTGGAAACTATATACAGATGGAGCCAAGAACGACCGAAGGTCCGGAGCTGGAATTGTCTTAGTCACTCCCGAAGGACGGTCGTTATATTACGCCCTGCGATTAGAATTTTCGGCGACTATCAATGACTCTGAATATGAAGCCCTGATTGCCGGGCTGAAGCTTGCAAAAGACCTCGGAGTAAAAGTGTTAGACATATTCTGTGACTCTAAAATTGTTGTTTGCCAAGTGCGAGGGGAATTTATGGCTCGAGGACCTCGACTTATCGCCTACCTCAAGAAAGTGAAAGAGCTATTGAATAGCTTAGAGCGGTACAACATCACACACATTCCCAGAGTTGAAAACCAGAAAGCGGATAGACTGGTAAAGCTGGCTAGTTCCGACAATCCAGAAGAAACTGAAATAATTCCAATTGAAACGTTGGAATCGCCAAGCTTTGAGTCAATGGAAATTGAATTCGCTTTTGAAGTGGAACCAGAGAAGGAGTCGTGGATGACTCCAATTAAGAATTTCCTTAAGAATGGAACACTCCCATCGAAGAAGAGTGAGAAAAGAGCTGTAGTTCGCAAAGCTACCAGATATGTCATACAAGACGATACTCTTTATAGGCAAGGATTTTCTATGCCCCTGTTACGATGTATAGCACACGACGACATCAAGCGTGTACTAAGAGAAGTACACGAAGGTGAGTGTGGAGATCATACAGGAGGTCAAACTTTAGCAAAGAAGATATTGCGGTATGGATACTTCTGGCCTACGATCAATAAAGATGCAGCTGATTATTCACGACGCTGCGATAAGTGCCAAAGATTCGCTAAAATCCCCAAGGCACCGTCGACCCAACTTAAATCAATGGTGAGTCCTTGGCCATTTGCCACATGGGGAATTGATATCATTGGAGTTCTACCAATTTCTAAAGGAGGAGCTAAGTATGCAATAGTAGCCGTGGACTATTTTACGAAGTGGGTGGAAGCTGAGCCCTTGACCAAGATCACAACAAGAAAGGTGATAAGTTTTGTGGTCAGAAATATTATATGCCGGTTCGGGATCCCAAGGACGATTATAACTGACAACGGGACCCAATTTGATAGTACTGAATTCAGAAATTTCTGCCAGAAGTATAAGATAGACAAACGATATACTGCAGTTGCCTATCCGCAATCGAATGGGCAAGTAGAGGCAATAAACAAAGTAATAAAATCCATCCTCAAGAGCGATTAGAGCGTGCAAAGGCAAAGTGGGTTGATGAATTGCCCCTAGCTTTGTGGGCATATCGAACAACATTTAAAACGGCCACCGGTCATACCCCTTTCTCTCTCTCCTTTGGCTCAGAAGCTGTAATTCCAGTTGAACTAGAAGTTCCTTCCCACAGGGTGACATATTATGACCCGATGACAAACCGGGCACTTTTACTTGAGTCTCTTGATGAAGTCGAAGAGAAAAGGGACGAAGCAGATTTGCGTGCAGCAAGACATCGGCGTCAGATGGCACGCTATTACGACAAAAAAGTTCGCCTCAGGACTTTTGAACCAGGAGATTTGGTGCTAAAAAGAGTCTTTCCATCCCTTCCTCACCTTGGTCCAAAATGGGAAGGACCCTTTGTCATTCAACGGAAACTTGAAAAAGGAACCTTCAAGTTAACGACCGTGGATGGCGAAGAAGTCCCCAGAGCATGGAATGCCCAGCACTTAATGCGATATTTGGATTAGAAATGCTATACTTTGTGTTATTTTTCTTATGAACTCTGTAATAAGGCGCGACTTGCCTTGGGAAAATCTGACGATATGAATGAAGAACTATAAAGTGGATGTAGGCTACGACTTAGCCGAACCACTATAAAAATACTGTGTGTTATTTACTTTTATGCATTACATATATACATTTATCAGTTATTCTGTTGTGATTATAAGATACAGGATAATTCACAACCTAAAAAGGGTTGAAAACAGTTCAGACATAAAAAGAAGCACAACGACTATTTGTGCGATAAAACATAAAAGAATGAGAAAACGACATTCTTAACTCTAACTCTCCAGAGAGAGAGAGAGTATAAAAGCGTCTCCGACTGAGCGCTGAAAAAGAAGTTCTCTTCCTAACTCTAACTCTCCAGAGAGAGAGAGAGTATAAAAGCGTCTCCGACTGAGCGCTGAAAAAGAAGTTCTCTTGTCCTAACTCTAACTTTCCAGAGAGAAAGAGAGTATAAAGGCGTCTCCGACTGAGCGCTGAGAAAGAAATCTTTCTCCGTTGAAAGACCGGGGAATAAATAGATGACTGAGCTTGAACTCTAACTCTCAAAAGAAAGAGAAAGAGTATAAAAGAAATGCCAGAGAAAGCGATAGGTACCGACGGCACAGGAAGTGCTATCCCGTCAGAGAATCGGGAGCATTCAGATTGCTCGACTAAGCATTAAATAGTTTGTGGGAATTGACTGGGGACACGTATGTATACGCATATTTCCCCCCTCCACAACTTCGTTTCACAACCATAGACATGCATTTTTACATAAGTGCAGAACTACTAACAAATGAACATTGCAAAAGATGAGTTATTTTTATTCACAAATGAATGAATTTGTACAGGAAAATAGCTAAAAAAGAAAATGCAGGAGCTACTTTTGTAGCAGCAATTATTGGTTCACCAAATGCTAAAAAGATACAAGGCAATCCACTATTTAGATTTTGAATGAGCCTTGGATTTCTTGGCAGCTTTCTCCGCATCCTTTGCTTCTTTCTCAGCCTCCGTCAAGATTCGTTTTGACTTCTTTTTTCCTGAAGATGCGGTGCTGGAGCCAGTAGACTTCTTCCCGGAGGGCGGGGCGCTGGAATCAAGAGAAGATTTTTTAGCGAGTTCCTCCGTAATAGATCTAGTTGAGAGCTTAACAACTAACCTTGATCCTGCATCCACGACTGCGAGGGGTTTGAGGACTTCGGGGTCTAGCTCTTCAGCTTTTAGTTGCAAGTGTTTGTCTTGATCGGCTTTCATTGCAGCCAAGGTAACGTCATCAGCATTTTTTGACTCCCCGACTATTGCAACTTCTGGTTCCTCTTCATGCCCCCCGTCTCCACCATCGTCCTTCAAAGCTGCTATCATTTCTTCATCATGGGGAGTGGCGACCTTAGTTGGCTCATTTCCTTCTCCCAAGTCTATAGAAGCAGCCTTGTCTTCCCCTTTTTTGGCCTTATCTGCGGGCTTTGTCCCAGCGGTGGCTCCCTGAGTCACATCTGTCTTTACGGATGATTCAACACCTACAGAATGAGAAGCAACAGTTATCAACTCAGGCGAAAACAATGGGTCTCTCATCGATTGTTCAATTATGTGGCGAAAGGAAGAAATAGCCCTGGCAAATTGAGGAGAAAAGGTAGGGATACCTTCCGAAGACTTCTCGGCAGGGGTGACTACTACCTCTGGTGCTGTTTCAGGAATAGGGGATAGCAGAGTTGTTCGGGGAATTCCCGGATTTTCAGGATCATACCCCTCTACTTTAGAAGTTGCAGGGGCAGAAGAAGAGGAACCAGATTTGAGAATAGTTTGTTGTTTAGACTTCCGTCTCTCTTCTTCCATGGCCTCAGCAATAAGGCGGCGTCCTTCAGCTAGGCGCTCCGGTTCATCATCTCTTAAGTATTTCTCCATCAGCTTATCTTCATCTATGGAATCGACCTTCAGTTCCTCTTTTTCCCACTCGATGATCTGATTCCATACTTGAACCAGAGTGGATGGGTAATATTCGATCCAAGAAATGTTTCGGCGACGAATAATATGTGCGAAGAATTCAATCATTAGTTCGCCGAAACCTTGAATCTCAGCTTCCGCCTCAGATAATTGCTTGCGGGCTTCCTCCGCAGATTTAATAGCGCACTCCACATTGCCCTCGGCCAGGGCAGCTCTGTTTTCTGCCTCCAACAGCTTTGAAGCCAAGTCAGCGTTCTTCTTTTCTAGTTCAGCACTCTTCTTTGCTAACTCGATGTTTTTCCGTTCAAGCTCAGCATAAGCAAGGCGTGTCTTAGCAGCTTCTGACTTGGCCTCGTCAGCTTGCTTTTTTAATTCAGAGCGCTCCTGAGTGTGGGATTCAAGCAAGTCATGATAACGTTTTTGCATGTCCTCGAATTGTTGTTTGAAGTTAGAAGCGTCCCTTTGAGCGACAGCTAGTTGAGCTTGAGTGTCTTCCAAATCTTTTCCTAGGGCTTTTAAAGCCTTGGCATCCTCCTCCGCGGTCTTTTGCATTGAATCGGTATTTGTGATTAGGGTGTGGATGATTCTAGAAAGATTGCGTGAATACTTGAACATCTCGGTATATTGTTTTTCGACCAAATCAATCTTTGCTTTGGCTTCATCTGCCCAATTAGAAGAAATAGGTTCAAGGGTAGGTAAAAAGGTCAAAGTCTCGAAGTAGTGCTCGGGAAATTGCTCCTCTAAATATGCCAGCTTTACTGCAGTTCCCGCATCTAGTGGGGGAGGAGCGGGAATTGATAATTCGGTGTCCTTGTGTGAAGAGGATTCAGTAGTCTCTTTGTCCGTCCTAGGTCGTTTAGTGGCAGGGACCTTGTGCTTACTTCGAGACCCAGTTTCCTTTGGAGGAGTTCTCTCTCTACTCCGCTTTTCATGGGAAGAAGTGGAGTCTTTAGATGGTGGTCTGTCCTCTTCCCTGCGGCTCTGATAACCCTTGTACTTCTCTTGTTCTGGCCGAACTGGTGAGCGAGAACGCGAGGGTCGAGAGCGATAAGGATCGTAAGGCCTTCTCTCATCCCTGCCGCGATCATCACGACGGTCATACTCGGCATCCTGAGGAGGATTGGACATGCTGCGACGAAGCTTTCTTATGTCATAGTAAGATCGAGACATCGTACCTGCACGATAAAATAAACGAAGTTTAGAATTAATGGATTCACGGAGAAAGAAGTGCAATGAATGCTGATGCTGTTGTGTAAAGTGTATCCTAAGTGGTGTGTTTCCCCCAACCGACCCGAGTCTGAAGCTAGACTAGTACGGGCAAGCTCTTTGGCCTTAGCGGGAGTGGTCTCTTCAGAAGAGGTGAAGACTAGAGGATCCTTCCTGAAATCCTCTGAAGTGTATATAGTCTCAGGTAAGGGGAGATCCCCCAAACCCTGAAATATTTGCTCATCAGTACTAGGAACATCCCCCTCGGAAGCATGAAGTGGCGACTCTTGGGAGGATTTTGACTTGTCTAGAGAAGTAGTTTCCTCGGGGGCAATATATCCTTCACGATGCTTTTCGGCCAGATTAGCCAATTCATCATCTTGTGTAGAAGATGGAGAAGGTGAAGTTTGAAGAGGCACTGTAGGAATTCCCGAGCCTTCTCCTGTCTCTGGAACTACCTCCACTGGAGGAATGTATGCGTAAGGGACCGTCCCATGACCGATGCTACGAAAAACGGATAGCAGCCCATGAAAGTGAAGGTATTCGTCTTTAAGGACTTCGTCGATAGTCAAGAATTTCTGATCGCCATTAAGAAGTCGGTGCATCCGATCAAAGAACACCTGATCTGATATCTGTTTTGGGTTGTCCACTGCAAACAAAAAGGAAAACAAGTCAAGATGATGATTCAAGTGTATAGAGCCCGGATTTAGAAAATCAGTGCTTTACTTGATTTTGTCCATCTACTGGCGCATCCAGGCTGTCGCTTCACGTAGAACCATTCTAGTCTGGAGTCTCCAGCTTTACTGCTAAATGGTGCAGAGATTATCTTCCTTTTTGGAACTGATTCAAAGTAGCAGAAGGATGGAGTCTCTCGAGTCCGATGCTTGAAATTATAGAAGAAGTGAACGTCATCGAACGTGAGCTCTATGCCTAAGATTTCACGATATGCTATGTACAAGGTGTGCAGATAGGCATATGAATTGGGGTGCAATTGCATGGGGGCAATCCACATTTGTCTTAAGAAATCAACGATGAAAGGAGAGAATGGAGGAATGGCACCGACCATGCACATTAATCGAGTGACCGCCATATATCCTTCTGGAGGGTTGTGGGGACGGTCAGAGCGTGAAGGCACTAGAGTGTCCCTTTTCATTATCCCGTATTTTAAGCAAATTCGGATAAGTCGATCGTTGTCGATTGTTGATTCAACGGAGTCCGAAGGTGATTCCAATATAATGGCTGATTCAAATTCATTAGGGGCTCGATCGTCACCAATCCCTCCTTCCTCCTCAAAGCCTAGAGAAACTTCATTCTCTGAAGACACTTCGTCGCTTTCCCGATGTCCAACCCCGTAATCTGGACCCTCGCTGTCCCATTCTGGATCCGAAGAAGAAGATATATCCTCAAGAGTGATTTTGTTAGAAGTTTCCGGGGCTTCTTTCCTCTCAGCTAGTCTAGAAGAACGTCTGGGCCTCATTGTCATAGAACTATTGAAGAAGCAATAGCACGGATTAGAGTAAATTAGCCCGTACCCCCCTGTGTATGTGTGTGAACTAAAATGTGTGCAGTAAATGTGAGAAATGCAAAGTAAAAGCGCAACAATGTAAGACGAAACTTTGAAGAGAAAGTGATAGTCAGGGTAGATCTTAATGTTCATTTATGTCCACAAGGCACTATCCTAACTGTTCATGAAGTTGGAAGTAATATCTTTTAAATGGCTGGACGAAAGTTTGTGTTTTAGATTGAGTAGTGTTCGGTTCGGATGCAGACACCAGGTTCGGATCGGATAAGCAAAGGCCCATGCTTAGAGAGATATATCCGGATCGGTTCGGAGATTGACACCCGGAGCGGGTCGGATTAACCTGGATAACCAGACTCCCATTCTCTCTTTTGTTTCACAACCGGGTCCGATCCGAGCGTATAAGTCTTGACCTTCGTTGTATTCGTAGATCCGACCCGACCCGATCAAACAAGTTAAGACTCATTTCTTGGCCCTATTGCTCCGACCCGATCCGGCTCAGTGAATTTCTCTCTTTTTTCCTTTTTCTCCTACCGTTCCCCTACCCGAACCAATCTTCTTCAGTTTCCTTCCTCTTCCTCCTCTTAAGTAGCGAACCCAACTCAAAATCCCAAGCCTTAATTAAAGTCGAGAGATTAAGCACTCAAGTTTTCAATAACGAGCTTCAATACTTTCCTCCAACGCTTCGAAATGGCGTCGATGCCATTGACGACGAAGGCGGAGGATGGAAGAAGACGTAGTGATGGAATTATTCAATTACTTTGCTAAAATCGTTCAAACTAACCGCGGATGTAAATTAAAAGCGATTATGACAACAAGATTCAAGATTACAAGACTACCTATGTATTTGATTCGAAGATGGAAGCGAAAATTTTGAAGTTTCTTGGGAAGGCTAGGGCTTCGATATGGAATCGGTTCGGATAAGCAAAAACAGTGAATGAAAGAAAAGAAGAGAAAAGAAGTGAATTTATATAAAAAAACAAGCTGACTATTCGTATTCCCGATCGGACCGGCTCGAAAAGCCCAGTAACACAGCTTGGCCTACTGGTTCATCGCAGAGTACAGGAGGAAGGAGATTTGTTCGGGTCGGAACCCAAGCCAGAAATCCGTTCGGGTCGGAATCCGAACCGAACAGGATGAAGTACGACAACTTAGCGTGTGAATTCAAAAGGAAGGATGAAGCTTTTGCGCTATGGCAGTCAAAGCATGCTCCATTTCCAATAGAAGCATCCTTTGAGGGGGCAAAGTGTTAGCCTACTTTGTGAACTAGGCAACACAAAGTCAAGAAATCAGACATTGAAGAGCATTTTTTAATTAGAAGACTTCGGTTCGGATTGGAGAAGACACTACAACCTAGATTGGACAGCAGCGATTGTTCGGGTCGGGTCAGAGCAACATATCGGTTCGGGTCGGATAGAATCTTCTGTTCGGATCGGTGATCTGCTGCTGAGGAAATTGGTAAGGCATATCTAATCGGATCGGAGGGCAACATAATCTCAATTGGATCGGAAAGCCACCTGTTTGCCACGGAAATAGATCGGAGCGGAGCAGATTAGAGAAGAAGAGAGCGTTGCATCCAAGCCAATCCGGGTCGGATCGGGTATCCCGATCCGAACCCCTTATCTGTGTATCTCCGACCCGAGCCCATGTTCCATATTATTCTCCTGCAAAAGCGCCTGGATATCCGGACCGGCTGTGACCAGTTCCTACCCATAACGTTCGTTACTTTGATGCGTTGTCAACACAATAATTCATCCGAACCCGAAGCTAATGGGATGGATGACACGTGGCCCCGACCCGGATCAAGTTTTGAGCAAATTCACACCTATAAATACCCCGTCTGGAGACAAAGAAAAGGATCTTTTTTAGGCACTTTGAGAATTCAACCACCCCTGTAATCCGAACTCAATTACTCCCGGAGAATCCAAATCTTCTTTCATTACTTGTTTTAGTCTATTGAGTGAATATAAGTGAGTTGTGAGTGGAATTGAGTGAAGCTTACATTGTATTTGCAACTGAATCATTGAATATAGTGAAAGATAAGTGGACGTAGGCATTTCTTCGCCGAACCACTATAAATCCTGTGTGTTCATTTTTATTTTAATCTCATTTCATTTTGCTTTTAATCAATTTGGGTGTTAGAACCACTTTTGGGTCTAACAGTCCATATCCATGAGTTTCTCATCCTTGGGTTGTGCTCCTTAGCCAATCTCCCTCATTCTCATCTTTACTATTTGACAAGTCCCTCGAAAGCTGCCTCCATCGCACGGAAAATCCTACAAGCTCGAAAGAAAATTAGCGGTAGGCGAGACTACTGCGGCTACAGATGGAAGTCGGGCGTTTATTTGCCCTTTGACCTGTGTCGTAGTCTTATCAAGCCTACAGAACCATGCCGCGATGAGGTTACCTCCCAGAAAGCCGGGAGCTCCGGAGAAAGAAGGAAACAAAGATTCAAACAGAGGATCAAAAGATAGATATATGGCTTTTGGGGATTATGTTTTTTTTTTAAAAATAGGCTTTACTTTCGAAAATACTTCCTTTTAAAACCTTTTTGAAAATAGTTTTCAAAAACTTTACCCATTCCGGTAACCTTCAGCTCTGATACCAAGTGTAATACCCCACCTCCGTTAAGGTCACTCACAAAGGGAATGCCTTAACTTTGATGGAGCGTTTTAGTAGACAGAACAGAAACTTACAAGACAGATAAAACAATGCTTGAAAAATTTATAGCTTTATTACAACAGAAACCGAAGTAAGTTTGGTTACATCCTTTCAAATCACAATATCAGAATTCAAGTACAAAAATATCAGCCTTGTACAAAAGCCTTCAGAATGCATAGTTTTTAAAATCATAATCCCCAACATAAACTGCCATGCCAAAGCCAGACGATACTTCAAGCGGAGAAGATCCGAATCAAGCTCCTAGATTTCCACCCTACAAACCTAGGGGGAACGGAAGAAAAAGGGGCGAAAACAAGCAAGGTCAGACATAAAGTCTGGCAAGTCCAGTGACTTTCAGCATATGAACAGATAATAATAATTATGACATGAAAATAAAACTGGATGCGAGATAACAGTAACCGGAGTAGCAGATATACTTAGGTTAAACAGAAAAAGAACAGAATGATGTGAGCTACTACTTTTCACCTCTCTACACTAATACTAGTATAACATGATTAGGTGTCACCCCAATGTCTAAACTGAATAGAAACAGGGACAGAATAATTTCCACAGAAGAGAATGCTAGTAATGGGCCTTTACCACCCCAACAGAAACAGACAGAAACAGAATGCTAATAATGGGCCTTTACCACCCAAACAGAAACAGACAGAAACAGAATGCTAATATTGGGCCTTTACCACACGAATAGAAGGTACAGAAACAGATTAATCCCTACGGGAACAGAATGTAGAATTAGGTGTGTACACTAGTAAATGGGCCTTTACCACCCTTACAGACAGATGGTACCATGCAGACAGGTGTTGCCACCCAACAGAAACATACGGTACCCCACAGAAACAGACAAAGCTAAGTGTACCCCAAATCCTACCCCACGCGATCAGCTCCCTATTACATAAATACCCTGTGCCAGCCCTACAGAAGAGTGTATCATTCCCTAAAGTGGCAACCTTTGAATGACACAGACCTATTTACAGATGTCACGGCGTCTTACATCCACAGAGGCAGGCCGGGATCCATGCACGCACATGACCCGGTTGGAATGCACCATCAACATCCCTCGCCATTATCAGAATGAACCGCTTATAATTAGTTCAGTAAGCGTGCCTGGACCCTACCTACTGTTGGGTCAAAATTTTGATACCAGAAAGGGTTACTGACTGATATAGGTCCCAAACAACAGATGACACAAGTAATTTCCCTCCTAACCTTGTGTCCCCAGACTAACGGATTTCAGATTAACTTGTTTACAAGTTCAGACATACAGAGTTCAGATCAACTAGTTCATAGATCAGACAAGTTTTCAGACTAACGGATCAGATATACGGATTTAATAGAATTGTCTAACTTTGAAATTGGGCCTACAGATTCACGAAACGGGTTTGTTAAATTCATTAGTCCAATTGGTTTAACCCTATTTACCCAAAACGTTTTAGACATCATACTTATCCCAGATTTGCATTAAATAAATATTAATGCACAGACCTCTCACATTAGGTCGGTAGCTTGTGGCCGCTGGATATGCCGGGCGGTTCCGGGCAGACTTCTGCCACAAGCCAGACCTAACCTCGTGTCTAAGCATATTTTAGTTATGCCTATGACCTCTCACATTAGACTGACAGTTTGCGATCGCTGGTTAAGCCGGTTGGTTCCGGGCAGGCTTCTACCGCAAACAGAGTCTAACCTCGTGTCATAGACAATTCATTCCAATACAGATTTTACAGGTATCATACTAATTCTGTTTATTTAACAGATTAAACTTCTTCATAGGATACAACAGATTAATCAAATTTCCATGTTTTACTAAATCTTAGGTCGAGCCTACGGATTTCCATACCCAGATTACCATTATCTAGTTTTCAACAGATCAGAAAATTCAACAGGTAGCAGATCTAGCAGTTTAAGTGATTCAACAGATTTAGCAGATAACAGATTCAGTAGTTTAGGCAATTCAACAGATTTAGCAGATAACGGATTTGGCAATTTAACGGATTTAGCAGATAACAGATTTAGCAGATTATATATATCTAAAACTCTATTTACATATCTTGCCTAAATATAAATTTAGCCTAAACTTACATGCCCAAATCAAGGTCATAATTCATAATTCAATATATGCCCGAAATCTTAGCCTTAATATTCCCATTTACAGTTCATGTCAAAACTAGATTTAATATTCTAGTTTACCATTTATGTCCAAGACTAATATACATGTTAGTCATTCACTAGCCAATTCAGATTATGTCAACTTATTTATTATGCCAAATTAACTTAATTAAGCTACGCCCAATCCCCGTATAACATGTTTCCACAAGTTCTCAAAGTACTCATGAAATGACCCTAGCAAAAGGAATAGGGGATAAGCACAAGCAAGAATAGGCATGCAATGATGAACCAAATACAATGATAATGGCCTTACTAGGCTCGATGTACATAACAGTGAATGGGAATAAACTAGCAAGGTAACATACTAAATATGAGATCCAACATGATTAAGGGAATAGGCATAAGAAACTAACTACAATAGTTATAGGCAACTAACCACAATAGTCATGGGCGACTAATCACAATAGTTTCTTATTCAATGTCATAGGCAATAGTCTCATAGGCGTGAATCATAGTCATAGGCAATAGTCTCATAGGCATGAATCATAGTCATAGGCAATAGTCTCATAGGCAACAGTTTCATGTCCAATTATGCATTATTCATTATTTGTCCCAAAATTTAGCGTTCGTGCGTTAATCTCTTATGAGATTCGGCACAGGCTCGTAGTAGCCTGGCTATAGAATAAAAAGGAAGAAAGAGATACAGAATAAGATAGATCTAAACAGAACAGAACAGACATAACCTCAGATTCAGATTTATAATCCATGTCATAATATAATTAACGTTTATATCGGAAAATAACTGTACTTGCCTTTTATGGTTTTAAGAAAGGATAATAAACTGTTGTTGATGCAGAAATGATGAATTACTCCTCTTTAATTGTTGTTGTAGCTCTAAACTTTGATTTGAGATTTGATTTAGCTTTTAATTCTATTCAGGTTGGAAGAAGGTGCATCGGTCCAAGTTTTGATTCCAGCAGAGCAACAACGCCATTATTTTATTTCTTATTTAGAACAGAGACAGAGTATAGACAGAATGAAATTGTGTAGAGAAAATGAGGCTAGGGGGCTGCTTATATAGGATTAGGCGGACGAATCTAGACAGAAAACGAGACCGGATACATCAGAATGAACCAGGTTCAAAAACTTAGTTTCGGGAGCAGGTCGACCCCCAAGTCGACACTATGGTCGACCTGGTCGACCCCCAGGTTGACACTATGGTCGACCTGGCCCCTGGGAGGTCGACACTATGGTCGACCCCCAGGTCGACCTGGTCCATGGGCGGGAATTTTCCCGCCCAGCCTGTTCTGGGATTTTGAATTCGAATTTTCGAGCTGTTTTCGATTCTGAAATTCTCTGAAACTTCGGAGGGCCATATCTCCCTCATACGGACTCCGTTTCTCGAAAACTCAGACTCGTTTCCAAGCAGAATTTCGAGACGGACGCAATGGCGCAATCCGTTTCCCTTGATTCTTATTTTATAATTTAATTGTTCTCTGATTTGTTACTTATACGATCATAGAAAATACGGGGTGTTACACCAACTCTTTTTGTAAATAATATTTTATTAATAATAATCCGTCGGTAAATAGTCTGTATATAAATTAAAATTAAATTAATAAATAAAGTTTTATTTTTATTATGTAATTAGTAAAATGACAGAAAACTATCGGAAAACCCATGCAAAATTCCATCGCAAAATCTAACACAGATACCGTCATGGTTTTTACCGATCACACCATTATGCAGGAAATCCATCGCTAAGGACTATTTAGCGATGGATTAGAAGCGGATTTTTCCGCTGATATATGCGGTTTTTCTTGTAGTGCAAGTTGATGATTCTCTAGCCATAACTCAACAATATGGGAAAAAAAGTAGGATTTCGTCTCAGACTTGGTGATCCGAAAGTAGTGAAAAATCCATCTTATGCTGAGAATATTAGTTCCCGGTGAAAACACCAAAGTGTTGACCCCAAAAATTGGCATAACACCCAAAGAATGAGTTTTGTGGAGAATAATTGAAGATAAGTAAATGAAAATTATAAAAAAATGCAATCACACATACGTTTATAGTGGTTTAGCGTTAACGAGCCTACGTCCACTTTATAATATCTTATATACTTGCTGATCTATTACAGGAAAAATAGTCACAATTGACAATACAATAACATATTGATGACAATCAAACGCCGAAAAAACCGAAGATGCCAAAAGTGCCTTCTTCGACGTCTTGAAGGTGTATTTATTGGCGATTTAGTGCTTGAGTTAGCAGGGATACATGTAAATCGTGTATATGTATATTATATATATATATATATATATATATATATAATCGAAGAGCAAGAAGAGGTGTTCTAGTCCCAAAGAACCGACATGATTTGAAAGGGTATTGACACGTGGAAGTTGATTCGATTTTGTTCGGGTAGCTTGGAATCACTAACGCCGGGCATGAGCTACTCTTTAGGAAAATACTGTTTTGGATCAGGCTTGACCCGACTCGGCCGGTCTGATTATTACGGGTTCCAGCTGGGGTTTCTTTGACACATGTCCGTGATGTTGATAGACCATGGTGGCCTTGCCAAAAGGCCCATCAACATTATCTAAAGTTAAAAAAATTGGTCTCCGTCCCAACTTCTCAGATGTCTTATAATAGATTCACTAGCTCGAGCTTCCCCGTCACTTAAGATTCTCTTCTTGGGAGTTGGGGCTAAAAAGAAACAATATTAGATAGAGCACATAAATGAAAAACTCATTGTAGAAAGATAATAGGCTCACCAGGGTCGAAAAGGTGCCAGAAGTACTAGGGGGACACTTGATGTAAAAAAATTGGTTTTCCCAATCATTAGACTTATTAATGTTATTGATAATAAATCTTTTTGTAAGATTCAAACGAAGAATAAACGAATCCTCTCCTTTGGACAAACAAAGCGAATGATGAAGAAGGTTGATGCTGAGAGAAGATTAACCTGCTAAAATCTTGAGATATGAGAGAAGAGTGTATGTGTTTTGGGAAAGTTGAATATGACAAATTCCCAAGTGACGCCACTACAACAAAATATGATATTTATAATGCTTTTTAATAACACACTATTATGAAGTGTTATTAATTACGATTAATTCTTGTTTCCATGCATGACTTTGTTTCGGTCATATCGGTGTAATGCTTCAGTTCACCGTTTCTCACCAACTTTTCATGAATTGTTCTGTCTCCCTTTCCATAACCATTCTCCTTCCTCCAAAACAACACCCTACAAAAAAAAAACGATCTGTCGGATCTGCCAAAAACCACAGATATGCCTTCAATCTCCTCAACTTGTCTCTCTCCCTCCAGAACCACCGATCCATCAAAGCTAGGGCGGTGCGTTTTGGATCTAATCTTGGATTTGGATTGTAGTATGCGAACCCGATCCTCATGTAAAGTTGTTAGTTATTTTAAATGTTGTAGATTTGAATCAATTATAGATTTAGGAGTATGGATTTGTATATTAGGGTAAAACTATGTAAATCAAATACGGATTTACGATTTTAGGCTTGCTGCTTTTAGGTTTTTGTTGTTTAATATCTATTGCGATTAGTGAATCTGATAAATGTATTTTCCTAGTAGTTATCCTACTTGATTACTTCAACCCATTTGCTCACTGTTTAGTATAAGTGGAGAGGAAGACATTGCGTTGATTACTTCAACCCAGTTGATCAATGTTTTATATTTTTATTTAGTTTTATAATTCACCATCTTAGTTTGGATTGGGATCTATGCCTACGGTAGTAAGGGGAGAACAATCATAATGGAAAAACCAATGCCTCTTAGTTTTGACCATGAATGAATTGGCAAATAATGTATGGAACACTAGAGTTTACCAATGCAGTACAACATTAGTGTATGGAACATACGAGGAGCGCATGACTACTCAAAGCTCAATCAATGCAAGCAAATCATCAGAAAATACAGGCTAAGTGTTCTTGATATCTTGGAAACAAAGTTGAATGTTTCACTAACTCAAAGAGCTGCCAAGTATGTCAATCAAAACCGGGATTATCTACACAATTTTTCTCACTCTAATTACGGTAGAATTTTGCTGCTTTTTGACCCTAGTGTTCTGTTATTTACAACTATAACGTCTTCAAGTCAGCATATTCACTGCCATGTTTTGCATGTTCCTTTGGCTAAATATCTTACTTTACTTTTGTTTACGCCTCTAATTCTTATTTAGCTAGAGATAACCTTTTTAGATTTATGCTTGACTTTAGACAAAACACACACCCTTGGATTGTGTGCGGTGACTTCAACTCACCTTTAAATCTCAATGATAGAGTAGGTGGTAGACCTGTTGCTCTTTCTGAAATAAGATCCATTAATGTAGCTATTAAAGATCGTGACTTACTTGAGATAAGCTCCTTTGGTCTTCCTTACTCTTAGAATAATAGTAAGAGGCGGGGACCTCGTACATTCTCGAAAATTGATCATGCTCTGTGTAACGTTTTTGCTTTAAATTGCTGGTCTTGCTTATCGAATGAACTGCCCCCTCCCCAATCTGATCACTCACCACAAGTTCTTAGGTTTAGTGAAACTGTCAACGTTAGGTACCCTAGTTTTAAGTTCTTTAATTTTTGGACTACTGAATTAGATTTTACTGAGATTGTTAAACAACACTGGGATATGACCATATATGGTAACCTATGTACAAGCTTCATAAAAAGCACAAGAACCTTAAGTTTGCTGTTAAATCATGGTCTCAAGACAAATTCAGCAAGGGTACTACTTTTTCTACAATTTTAGAATAGCAGCTTGTTAATGTACAAAATTCTGTGCAAAATGATCCTACCAACATCGCCCTTGTAGTTGAAGAAACTTTGATATCTGCTAGATATAAAAATGTTCTATATCATGAATCTTGTATGAGTAAACAGAAATCTAGAATTAGGTGGAAGGAAGAGGGTGATACAAACTCAGCGTACTTTCATGCTGTGGTAAAAGCTAAGCAATCTAGAGACAATATTCACTATGTTGCTGACATGGATGGACATATGCACTCTTTACCTTCGGTTGTGCATAATGAATTTGTGCATTACTTCACCGAGCTTTTAGGCAACTTTGAGAACTTTTCTACTTTAATTGATGATATAGATACTATGCTACTTCCTGTTCTTGACACTGATCAGTTTAATTTCCTTAGCTCATCAATTACTGATAATGAGATTAAAACTGCCATGTTAACTCTTAATCGTAACTCTTGTGGAGGGCCAGATGGCTTTAATGCATTTTTTATAAACATTGTTGGAGCATAGTGCAAGATGATGTCCTCAAAGCTATGCACTAGTTTTTCAAAAGAGGTAACATGTTGAGCTCTTTTAATAACACTACCATTGCTCTAATTCCTAAGTCTAAGAGTGCTTGCATTTTTATTGCTTTTAGGTCGATCTCTTGTTGTAACTCCATTTATAAATGTATATCTAAAATCATTGCTAGTAGAATTAAACAAGCTTTACCTGAGATAATCTCTACTAATCAGTCTGTTTTCCTACCTAGTAGAAGTATTCTTGATAACGTTTTGGTGGCTCATGAACTTCTTAAAGGATATAACACTAAGAATTGCTCCCCTAGAATAAAGCTTAAACTTGGCATTAGAAAGGCATTTGATTCTATTCAATGGACTGCCATCTCTAGAATTTTGAGCTACATGAACTTTCCCCCATGCTTTGTGGCTTGGATTTACTCTTGTGTAAGTACTGCTCATTTTTTAGTAAATGTAAATGGGTCCCCTGTTGGATTTTTTTTAAATGTAGGCAAGGAATTCGACAAGGGGATCCAATATCTGCTTATATTTTCATAATAGTTATAGAGTTACTTAAGGGTATGCTTGATGATCTTGTAGTTAAGAATAGGTAGAAGCTACACCCCAAATGCAAAAACCCGAGAATTACATCTCTTATGTTTGCAGATGATCTTATTATTTTCTGTAAGCCTGATCTTTATACTCTTTTGAACATAATTAACACGGTTGAATTTTTTTACACCTTGACTGGTCTAAAAATCAAAACTGATAAATATGAATTCATGGTTGTTAGTGTATCTCATTTGCACATCAATCAAATTCAACTTTTAACTGGTTTAAGGTGCAGTAATGAAACTATTTCATATTTAGGGCTTCCTCTTGTGACTTCGCGTATCACAACTAATCAATGTTTGCCTTTATATAATAGAATTACTGCCAGGCTTGACTGTTGGTCAACCAGGACTCTCAGTCAAGCCGGCAGGCTAACTCTCATTAAGGCTGTTGTCATTTGAATGCAAGTATACTGGGCAAGGACTTTTGTTTTGCCTCAAAATCCAATTTTCATGAATAGAACTGCATTTATGAGATTTCTTTGGAAAGGGAACATTCATATGAAGTATCTTGCACCTATTTCTTTTTCTACGCTTGAAAAACCAACCTGCAATGGGGGGTTGGGCATTGTGAATATATGTAAGTAGAATACTGCAGCCATTGTTAGACAAATGAATGATATCTTAACTGGGAAAAATAGTTTATGGGTTGATTGGTCTTGCTGTCATGTACTTAAAGACAATAGTTTATGGATGCTGGTTGTGAAAAATAACTTAAGCTGGACTTCGAGGTGTATTGTGAAACAAAGACATCGGTTTTTACCTTATTATAAATATGGTGCTAAATCTTTTGATTTTATTAAGTTTTGGCATGATCCGTGGACGGATTGTACTAGCGGGAAGCCCCTCTTATTCCGAAATAATCCAATCTGGAGTTGGTCACAACAATCGAGTATCCAGTGTTATCTGTGGCAATCAGGTAGTGTTGCCTAACACATCGAATTAGAACATTACTACTCTTTGGTCCAGCATTTGCAACAGCCATCTCAGCGTAAATCTTGATCATGGACACTGCAAGCTGTATGGCATACAAGGTGAGCAATTTTCTATTAAATAAATGAACTTCAAGGTACCTCAACAATGGTTAGTTGCAGCTGGAAAAGAATTATTTAGCGAAGGGATAACTTCACATCTAAAAACTTGACTTCTAGAAGGCTTTCCACCATGCTTTGATGACTAAAGGCAGGCTGATCTTGCATGGAATGCAAGTGGAACAAAGAAACTGCATGTGTAATGATCAACCAGAAACTGTGAGTCACCTATTCTTCCAATGTAATGCTCTGTTGCCAATTCTCCTTCAAACAGTGGTTAAAAGTGGTTGCACTATTGGTGTTATGCCTTTTGATTGGGAGGAAATGAGGAGAAAATGTAAAGGTAAAAGTGCTAAAGCCAGAATTTTTAGTTTTATTTTGAAGAAATATGTTCATAAGATTTGGAAACAAAGGAACAGCCGTACATTCCAACCAGATCGTGCTACGAACCTCTCTCAAGTAGCTCAGCAACATTGGCATGACATTCGTGAAGGAATTAAATACTTGAAGTTTGTTTTTGATCCGGATATTTTGAGTTTTGATTTTCTCAAATGAATGTATATATGTGTTTGTTTAGCTTCTTTAAGCATTGATGCACCATGTTACTATGTGCTCTTTTTTCTTAGTTTTTCTTCTCTGTTACTTTGTATTCTTCTTGGTGTATTAATAAAGTGGTAGGGGACCACTCAACCCCGTCGTCCTTGCGAAAAAAAGAATTGGCAAATAGGATTTTAAAATAGGATGAAACCACAGGTCGAACGATGGGTGTTTTTGGGTGTAGGAGGATTTGAGGACAACAGCTGTAACACCCCGAATTTTCTGTTAATAGTAAATTAACAAATTAAAGCATAATTAATTCTAAGTGATATAATTAAGGGAAACGGGTTATGCCATTGCGTTAGTCTCGGAATTCTGCTTGAGATAGAGTCTGAGTTTGCGTAAATCGGACTCCGTATGAACGAGTTATGACCTCCGAAAGTTTACGAATTCGATTTAAAATTCAAACAGCCCGAAAACATGTTCAAAATTCAAAACTGGACCAGAACTGGGCTGGGCGGGAATTTTCCCGCCCAGGACCCAGGTCGACCAGGGGCTCGACCTGGGAGTCGACCTGGGTACCCATGTCGACTATGTAGTCGACCTGGGGGTCGACCTGCCTGGTCGACATGACCTGCTTGGTCTGGTCCTGGCTCGGTTTCTGGGGCTTGGCTGTGTCACTAGGGCTGACTTGTCACTTTTTGATTGGCTTCTCTTGAGATGGATGGCCTTGATTAACTCTAGCTTCATCGACAACTCTAATTAGTTTGAAATTCTATATAAACAACCTTAGTCTCAACCTAAATTCACACAAATAGAATAGAGATAGAGCCGTCATGCTGCTGGAAGGAAGCCAAGAGTAGCCTCCACTTGAAGAAAGATCAGAGACGAGCAAAACTAAAGTAAAAACAAGATTCAAACAACGTTTATCTACCCAAAGGAAAGCATTGCATATTCAGAACTCAGAATCTAGAATTCAAGTTCGTCGTTTGTTGTAAGTACAGTGATTTTTCCGATGGGAATAAAATTAAGATTTGATTCGATGTAAAATGGAAATGGAATTGTGCTATTGTATAACGATGATGTTAATTCATATCTATGTGTTGCAATGATTGTGTTGTGAATGGTATTAGGATGTTTGTGGTATAATTGAGTTGATATTGGATCCATTGGAATGTTTGTGGATTTATCTAGTTGATGTTGGATCTATTCAAATTCACATACAAGTCATTTGGTTCATATCTACACCTATATGTTTAGGTGATTATGACAAGTTATATGCTGTACAATAGAACTTCTATGCCTAAATGATTAAGTTCATATACGTGCTCATATGTTTATACAGAAGTTACAAATTCATAATTGGATCCATGCCAAAATCCATTTTGATACAAGTTTCATGTTATAGTAGTAAACATGATTTGATCTAGTTCACACATGTGATGAAATTATACATACTTTATGGACATGTCACATTCTTGTCATATGCTAGTGATGTTCGATGTTATGCCTAGATCTAAACATGTTTAGGCTTATGTTTTCTAAATCATATGTTAATTCATGTGACACCTATTTAGTTAGACCCCTATTGCAATGCAAGTTCACATATTGTTGGATCTAGATTAACCCTAGAGGGGGGAGGGGGGTGAATAGGATTTATTACAGTTTTTAACAAGAATTAAAATTCTAATGAGATATGTATAATAAAATAATCACATAATATAGCAGAAACAGAAATGCAGAAAATAAATCACACACAGATATACCCAGCTTCGGCAAAACCCTGCCTACTGCTGCATTTCTAAGGTTTCTACTAGGTGATAGAACAATTCCCGCATACAAGACCATGTACACTTGCAAACCCTGCTGCTATTCTAACCCTACGCTCAAAACCCTAGACTGGCCTGTGTACCCCAGACCAGAATTTCCCAGACTACAGACCAGTAATCTGTAAACCCTTGTTTTAGTTGAAACTAGAAAAACACTCGACGATTACATTAGAAAAACAAAAAAATATACAATAAAATAAAAAACAAAACCTAAGAGATAAATTTAAAGGGTCATCCCTTTCAAATTAGATAGGCCGGCCCATCTTTTATTCCCTTTTGCCCCGATCCTTTGGTCTTTGGAGAAATACAAATGGCGACTTCAATTTGGCGACTAGGGTTTCTGTCACATCCAAATCGCAACTCAGTTGTTTGATTGTTGAAATTAGGCTCTGGAATTAATCTCTGGTGCTTGAATTAGATGCTCCTTCGTTGTTCGATTTAGTCCTTCTGTCTAGCGATCGAAACTGTGAGTAAAAATTGATTTTGAATCTTTGCTTGAATTTTGTGATGCTTGGTTTTTGATACTTCGATTTGGGATTGTTGCGATCGAAACACTCGTGGAAAAAATTGTGAGTTCTCTGTATTATCTTTCTTCGAACTGCTCTTGAATTATTTATGGTTTCTCGATAATTTCTCTTTGAATTATTGTGTGGTATTTCGATGCTTTTGCCAATGATGTAACGCGTGTAGATATAGGTTTAAAAACGAAACCCTAACACTCTGATTTCAATATGACTTGATCTGAAATTTTGCGGTTTCCCCTTTTGGAATTCTTGAATGAAATTGCTTGCATGGCCTTGTAATTCCTTTGTGAAAATTCTCTGCTTTGAATAATTTGTGCGTGAGATTCATTGATGATTTTGTGGCCATTTAAGAGCTTGCCACTTTTGATTTTTGGAAAGAAATTGAAACTTGCCAAAATATTTCTCTGATTTCTTCAAAACTGGAAATTATATTTCACTGTCCCATGTTACCTTGCTCGAATAAAATTGCCTTGAAAACATTATATATTTGGAAACCAGAAAAGGAGTATTTTTCCAAACCTTTTTGCTGTTTTAAAAAAAACTTGATTGCTCATTTAAAACAGATTTTAAAATGAGACTTTTCCATTAAAATTGCTTGTTGTGAATTCCTTGAATGACTAAAAAACCGGAAAGATTTAAAAGTTATTCCAAAACTTGTGAGATGATAAAACACTTGCATACTTTCTTGTATTGCCATGTGAACAATTTGGCATTTTTCTTGAATTGTTGTGAGGTTGCCATGTTTGTATTCCATTATGCTGATTTGAAATCGAACCATGAATACTTGCCAAATTTACTCCTTGCACTGCCTTGTCCATGTATATATGGAATACTTTAGTGGCTTGTACATGACATTGAACGACTGTTTACTGACCATATGCAAGTGTGTGCCTCGACCATATTTACTTGCTTCACCACTATTTTAATCATGCTGTTCCACCATGCATTTTTGTATCACCACTGCCAAATGATCATCTCCATTATCCAGTCTTGTATATTCATGAATATGTGCTCCATACTGATCTGTTCATGCATTGGATTTCCTGAAAACTACTCCATTCCTTTGCATATGCTGTTCTGGTTAGTTGCACATGCACCATTTACACAATGCTACTATATTGAGCCATGTATACTTGTACATTTGCATTGTTGAGCTGTCGCATTTTATATATGCTGTTCTGACATCATTCTTGCACATGCATGAATTTTGTAGACATACACTCACCTTTACATTGTTGCACAATCTGATTTACTTTGTGTACACTTGTATGTATCCCTGCATGTGAACTTGAACTAGCAAATATGTTTGTCATATCAATAACATGCTGCTTCACCTTGAACCCTTGAGCTGTTGCATCCATATGGATGTTGGTGCTGCTCCATGCTCATGGACTTGTGTCACTTGCTTATTTAACTTGGCTGTATCATTGTACTTGCATTGCTTGACCCATATGTGTAGACCTGGAAACATGAAAATGCTGCCATTGTGTATTGTGCTCGGCTAATTTGCTTGAACTTGATCTTCTATGCTCCTTCACTGTTTTGCTTTGCTCTTTGAACCTACATGCACCGTTTTGAGCTATACTGCCATGTTGACTTGAATTTTGAGTCTGAACTACCGTGCTTGTCCACTCCTTTGTGGCTGCCATGTGCTCGGCCATTTTGTCTTGTTCACACCTGTTTTGAAATTCTTGTAGCTGCATCAACCAAGAAAACTTGCTATTTCTGTCTTGCTTGACTTGACACTTGGATTTGAAAAAGTTGTTTCATTTTGCACTATGAATTAGCTGCTTCCTGTATCACTATGTATCACATGTGCTTGAATTTGATTGTCCCACTATTGATTGTGCACTGAGTCAAGTTGGTCCACATGGCTACTCCTCAGTTGCACACTGATCGGCGAGGCAGTGCACACGTGTATATTTATACACGTGTGTATATGCAGCCATCAGATAAATTTTCCTGTCCCTGTACTATTTATATATATACTGTCTAGACACAGTCGGATTAACAAATCAGATCAAGTCAGAAAAATGATGAGAAACACACCAGAAAACTGATGCAAATAAAATTTTTAAAAATAAAATTTATATTTGCATGAATTTTGAATATTATTTCTGTTCCATATACTGTGTGTGTGTTTCTGTATATGACAGGTATGAAGACTGGTCTGAAGTGACTGGACTGAAAGTTGTGACGACAGAAGACAAGAAGACTGAAGACTGTGTCTGTAACAACCCAAAAATCTGGGCCAGTTTAAAATTTTTATTTTGGCAATTTTAGCGAATTTTGAATATTTAAAATGAATTATTTTAAATAATATCGACGAGAAATTTATTTTGAATATAATTAGAACGTATATATTATATACGTCGTCGTTAGAATATAAATATTTATATATAATTATAAATAGAATTGAAAATGGCGTGGTAGTTCGATAATTCGATTTCAAACTTCAATTGAATGTACCGGGTGCAAAACAATCCGGATTTTAGTGAAACCAAAAACATTAGGATCGAATTGATAATATCTTTCTAACGAATCCGGAAAATCAAAATTTCATAGCGGGAATCAAAAGATATGTCCAGTTGAAAATTCTGGATAGTCGCTATGGAATTCAGGCCCTTAAAAATGGAAATTTTGCAAACGACCTCGGATTTCGACGAAACCACTTTTGTTGGGTCCGTGATGTCAAATTATTGCTAGATTCCAAATTTCATAATTTTTCGAATCAATATGTGAGCGTGGCAAAGGAAAACGCGTTTGACCAGTTTCAGCTGATTTTAATCGACTGGAAATTGGCCATTTTTCAAACGGCCTCAGAATTCAACGAAACTAGTTTTGTTAGGACCGTATCGTCAATACGAAGCTAGAAAATATTTTTCTGGAATTTTTAAAGTTAGTATGTGACCCCGGTAATTTGAAAGGTACGTTTAAAATTCAATATAGTGATTTAAATGTAAATTTAACGGAAACTGATTCAAACGATCGAATCAACCTACGATACATATCCCATTGTGTTCGGAATGGGGGTGAAACGCTATGGACGACAGGCGGTGGGCCTCGTTTAGAGGTCATATGGAAAAGTCAACTTTTTGAAAATTAAATAAAAAAATAATAATAAAATATCTTCTCTTCCCCTTTAACCCGAGCTCCCCCCTTTTCCCTCGTTCATTCAACAGAAAAAAAAAAGAATCGACGCCCCACCAATCGACCATCGCGACGCCGCCAGGGGGGGAGTAGCCGCCGCCGCCCCCTCTTCTTCTTCTCCGCCTCCTCCTTCTCCAGTTCGAGCCTCTCGAACCCCACCCCGCTTCACCAAAACCCTAACCCTAAAGCGCCGATCCCACGCTTCAGCACCTCCGCCTGCTCCACCTCAGCGCGCCTCCCTGCCTCCCCATCCCGCCACCGTGAGCGCAGCAGGCCCCCCCTTCCATCAAAAAAAAAAGTGAGTTTTCAATGTTTTATTTTATAGAAATAAAACTGTTTTTTCCTTTATAAATAAAACTGATTTTTCTATATGTTAAGGATGCGATTTTTAATGTGATAAAGATTAGATTTTTACTTAGGAAAAGGTACGATTTTTAATGTGAATTAAAAGAAATACATGAAGCCTTGATTTTTAATATGATAGTGATTGTTTTTATTTGGGAAAAAAAATCTGATTTTCATAGTGAATAAGAAGTAGATCTTTGTGGGATAGAAAGATAGGATTTTTGTTAGAAGGAAATTTAGAAAGGCAAAATCTTTATTTTTATAAAGGCGAAATCTTTATTTTTGAAAAGGAAAAATCTTTATGTAGAGAATAGCGTGGTATATATAGAATTTTTATCTATATGGTAGCAATGTAAAAATGGAATTTTTATCCATATAGCATGAAAGTAAAAATTCGATTTTTATATATTGAATAGCATAATAAAAATTCGATTTTTATATATTGAATAGCGAAGTAAAAATTCGATTTTTACATATGTAGTGGATACGGGCAACGAAAGCGACAGAGGGCGAGAACGACGAAGATTTCTATAAGAGAAGCGCCGTGAAGTTGGATAGCTTTCGGTGAGAATTTCTCACCTTTCAATTTCTTTTTCTAGTTATATATATACTAGGATGCAGACGGTGCTTAGTAGCACCCGACACAATCGTCCACAGACCATGGACTTGTTTGTTTGATTGCAAAAATTAGTTAGATGATTTGAACTGAATTTGGTTGTTGACTGTACTCATCCGTTGAGATTAGTCATGTGTTGAACGAAATAATTTAACAAAAATAGTCACACGTGGACAGTACTCATTCGTTGAGATTAGTCGTGTGTTGACAAAAATAAATATTCTTTTGTTGAATAGAATAAAGGAATATATGAAGCCGTGTTGATTAGATTGACGCCATTTTGACGTGAACGATATTTATATCGATTTTATTCATTTTAAAATGAATATTGAAAAGTGATTTCGAAATCGCATATTTTGAAAGGAAATTTGAATCAAATTGAATAGAAAACGAATTTGATTTCAATTGAATATATAATGAATTTGATTCAAATAGAAAACAGAAATGAATTGAATATAAAACGATTTCGAAATGAATTGAATATAAAACGATTTCGAAATGAATTGAATAGAAAACCAATTTGAATTGAATTGAATATAAAACCAATTTGAATTGAATCGAATAGAAAACCAATTTGAATTGAATCGAATAGAAAACCAATTTGATTTGAAGTGAATATATAACGAATTTGATTTGAATTGAATATGTAACGATTTCGAGTTGAATTGAAAACGAATTCGAATTGAATTGAAAACGAATTCGAATTGAATTGAAAACGAATTGAAATGAATTCGAATTGAATTGAAATTTGAATTGAATAGAAATGAATTTTAAAAACGAATTTATAAAGAAGAATTCAATTTTTCTTTAGATTGAAATGAAAGTTGAAATAGTTCTTGAAACGAATTTAAAACTATTTATATAATTCGTTTTAAATAGAAATCGACGAAATATATATTATATATATTATATATATAATATAATGGCCTGAATAGAACGCGCCGCGCCGCGGCAGTTCGTGAATTTCGACCATTTATTTCAAACGGACATTACGGGAGATCCGACCGTCGGATTCTCCTAAAACCGGAACCGTTGGGTTCGTATCTAAAAGAGCTTTCTAACGAATATTAGAAATTCAAAATCTAACGGTTGGATTTGGAGATACGTCCAAATCAAATTCGAAAAAGGTCGCTGAAAGTGCAGTTCGATGGCCATTGTTGGAAATCGACTGTACGGGCCTTGATAAAATTATTAAAAATAGTAATAATTTGTGTAAAATCATAAGAAATGATTTGGGAAAATTTGGGATGAAAAACTCCATATTTGAAAAGATAAAAATAGATTTTATCAAAATGAACTAGTTTGAACTAAATTTAAAACCCGATTTGTTTTTAAATAAATAAATTAGATTTAAAAAGGGGTTTTAAATAATCGGAATTCCTAATATATTTGATTTAAATTGAACTAGAATTGATTTGTGGGTTTATCGTGAACGGTGTTTTAAATAACACTAGTTCTTTAACCCGATAACAAATAGAATGTGATTTGGGTTTGTCGTGAACTGTGTTTTAAATAACACCTAGTTCTTTAACCCAGTAAAAGGAGTTTTAACGAATCTGCAATTAGATTGAAATGTGAATCTATAATCTAAATTATCAAATTTAGAAATGAGCGAGAATGGAGTATCACCAGTTTTGCTCCAAAGCGATAGTTAAATCTTTAATCAGATTTGAACGTGGAATGGTAATTAATTTTACCGACAACACTGTGGTGCTAGATATGGAGTATTACCAGTTTTGCTTCATGGGATGAATAGGTTGGGATTGGGAAATAAAATAAATAATTACTTCGGTGTGGTTCGCTAATCTCGACTAGTTTAGAAAATCATAATTTGGTTTGAAATGTCATCCAAAGGAAGATTAAAGGATAAATTTTAAAGAATTTATCTTGGATAAAATTAATGGGAACCTTTCCCGAAAAATGTGATTTTGTGAATAAAAGAATATTCTGAATTGGAATGGGGCGTATGTTGTGTTTGTGTAACATTTGTTTTCAATATACGCGGGTTGTTCGGAAAGGCCGGGTTTATACCCATTCTGAATAACCGATTCGACGATATGTCGAAGATGAAGACGGTGGTTGAAGACCGGAAGTCTTCACATCGCTTGGGTAATTACTGACGATCCTGATTGGGCTGTACACCCAAGAGGATGGAAATAGTTGGTGGTCGTCCAGACGTACTTGGAGATGGATGGATATGCGAGGAAAGTGCCTCCGGTTTCGTTCAGACCCAGAACGAACTTGTAAATGGATTGTGTGTCTGACATTGGATTTTATTCTGTGTTGATTGATTTCTATTAAATATACATCTGTTTGGCGGCGGAGAATTTATTCTTTTGCTTAACGCCCTTCTCTGAGACGTACGAGCTCAGAGGTTGTATATCGATGGACATCAGTCGCATGGCATGAATTTCCTGTGTAGCACGCTAAGATGCAATGATCAAGGCTTCTGTTGAAAAGCAAAGTCTTGTGGTTGATGATCAAAGCACGCCTACGTGGCAGCTTTGTGTATAACGTGAATTCGCGAGCCTCACACCTCGGTATGAGTTAAAAACGGGATACAGACCGCTGGGAGAGCACGACGTTTCTTTCTAGCTATGGTGGTGTCAGTGACTTACCAGCCCTGACATTTATATACTTTTCACCTTTGTGGTTGTTGGAATGAGGCGCCTTGATTATAGGTCTGTAAGGATCGGGAAACGTGTGCTCAGGAATAACTAATCCTCTAACGTAAGTGATGACCGACCCAGCCGCATCCAGGGTTGCCCAGAGTGCGTAGCCCTGAGGCATTTGCTAGAGTGTCTCGAGCGCGGAGAGGATCTTGCCCCTTGCCTCGACTCATGACGGAAATCCAATTTCCAATACGTGTATTTCGGCTTTATTTGTAGAGCCTAGTATGGCGACATAGTGGGATGGGGCACTCATGCCGTCTATGATTTATATTTATGATTGAAATTGTTTTGACACTATACACTTATTATAGTATCAAATGATTTGTTTTAAACGTATCAAGCATGTTTGGCTGTTATAAGGTAAAACCCTATCCTCCGGCTTGCGTTGCATTGTGTGATGGGACCTGGGTCTTATAACAGCTTCATTTTTCGAAAAAGCATTGCGTTGTTTATTCTGTGCACTGGTATTCTTGGGAGGAAACCCGTTCCGTGTTATACGGCGTGGTCCCTTGAATTACTATCTTTAAAATAAAGTTTTAACAACTGTTTTAGTTCTCACACCAATCACATGACTGACCTGGAGTTTATTGTTTTAACCTAAACTCTGGGTGCCCCTATTTTCCGCACGGGCAGCTAGTAGTTTTGGTTTTGCAGATTTATATTCACAGGATCCTGGTTTACAGCTGGAATGATATCCGGAAAGCTCTGTATCCGTATATCACCTTCAGTTGTGCTTTGTATTATTTTCCGCTGCTATGTAATTTGTTGTAACCTCTGATATTTGTCGATTGTAATTTATTCATTTATACTCTGTATATTCTTGTATCTGATGGAATTGTTGTAATAGCAATGAAATGTTCTTCCGTCTGCGTTCATTTGTGTGTTGTTCTCAATGCTATCCACTCTTTCCCTCATGGGGAAGTTCAGGTCGTGTCAGTTTGGTATCAGAGCTTTGGTTTACAGAGCTCAAGAACAAGACACATTAGAACCATACGAAAGAATTCATCAGATATTGGATTAGTAAAATCCAATTAGAATGACTCGTTAGAGATAGGATCAGTAGTATCCTAGAACGAGTGTGAGGAGTATATTTTTCAAATGAAAACAATTTTGTTTTGAAATTTAAACCATTTTAAAACGTATTTGATTATTTATTTATTTTGAATATGGACAATCCAATATATAAAGATTTTGCATATACGCGTCATGAACGTATATTCGAAGTTTAAATATACTGGATAGATATAGATTCACACTCTAGTCACTCGGAGATGATTTTGATGATGGAGCTCCATCACCAAAATTTATGTTCGTGTTTCGAAGGTGTGATTTTCTATATATTTCCATTAGACTGGTGTGAGAACCAAAACTTATATAGTTAGAACACATTGTTGTGAATTGGCATCAAAAAGATGATTTTTGTATATGTATCAAAATTTATGGATTTGAAACTCTAATTCACTAATTGATTGATGATTATGTTGTTTGATTATTGTTGCCTAATTGAATTTTGAACCATTATGCCTAATTGCATCAAATATTGTATTATATTGAAAATTGGTCGCATTTGCTTGCATACATGTATATCTTTTGAACAGGTCATAGCAAGGAGGCTAGAGCCGAAGAATAAAATTTGTTTGCCCGACAAATAGGTACATGTTTACTACATAATTTATTGTTTTGTTTGGGTGATGATGATTTTATGAGCCTATTGGCTAGCCGCTTGGCGTTTTCTTTTTCTTTTTGAGATCAGAAGGCATGTATGGCAATTTCGGGATTTTCCCGTGGCTCCCGGTGCAGGGGAGGTTAGGGCGAAATTTTTCGAAAATTTAGGGTGTTAGCCAAATTTTTGAAAATTTGGAAATTCTCAGAAACTGAAAAGTTAGAGAATGGAAGCCAGATCGAACGTAGAGTTGATTAATCAAACCACTTTCGACTTTGTTCCTTTTCGGGGACGAAAAGTTTTAAGTGGGGGAGATTGTAACAACCCGAAAATCTAGGCCAGTTTAAAATTTTTATTTTGGCAATTTTAGCGAATTTTGAATATTTAAAATGAATTATTTTAAATAATATCGACGAGAAATTTATTTTGAATATAATTAGAACGTATATATTATATACGTCGTCGTTAGAATATAAATATTTATATATAATTATAAATAGAATTGAAAATGGCGCGGTAGTTCGATAATTCGATTTCAAACTTCAATTGAATGTACCGGGTGCAAAACAATCCGGATTTTAGTGAAACCAAAAATATTAGGATCTAATTGATAATATATTTCTAACGAATCCGGAAAATCAAAATTTCATAGCGGGAATCAAAAGATATGTCCAGTTGAAAATTCTGGATAGTCGCTATGGAATTCAGGCCCTTAAAAATGGAAATTTTGCAAACGACCTCAGATTTCGACGAAACCACTTTTGTTGGGTCCGTGATGTCAAATTATTGCTAGATTCCAAATTTCATAATTTTTCGAATCAATATGTGAGCGTGGCAAAGGAAAACGCGTTTGACCAGTTTCAGCTGATTTTAATCGACTGGAAATTGGCCATTTTTCAAACGGCCTCAGAATTCAACGAAACTAGTTTTGTTAGGACCGTATCGTCAATACGAAGCTAGAAAATATTTGTCTGGAATTTTTAAAGTTAGTATGTGACCCCGGTAATTTGAAAGGTACGTTTAAAATTCAATATAGTGATTTAAATGTAAATTTAACGGAAACTGATTCAAACGATCGAATCAACCTGCGATACATATCCCATTGTGTTCGGAATGGGGGTGAAACGCTATGGACGACAGGTGGTGGGCCTCGTTTAGAGGTCGTATGGAAAAGTCAACTTTTTGAAAATTAAATAAAAAAATAAAAAATAAAAAAATATCTTCTCTTCCCCTTTAACCCGAGCCCCCCTTTTCCCTCGTTCATTCAACAGAAAAAAAAAGAATCGACGCCCCCCCCATCGACCATCGCGACGCCGCCAGGGGGGGAGTAGACGCCGCCGCCCCCTCTTCTTCTTCTCCGCCTCCTCCTTCTCCAGTTCGAGCCTCTCGAACCCCACCCCGCTTCACCAAAACCCTAACCCTAAAGCGCCGATCCCACGCTTCAGCACCTCCGCCTGCTCCACCTCTGCGCGCCTCCCTGCCTCTCCATCCCGCCACCGTGAGCGCAACAGGCCCCCCCTTCCATCAAAAAAAAAGTGAGTTTTTAATGTTTTATTTTATAGAAATAAAACTGTTTTTTTCCTTTATAAATAAAACTGATTTTTCTATATGTTAAGGATGCGATTTTTAATGTGATAAAGATTAGATTTTTACTTAGGAAAAGGTACGATTTTTAATGTGAATTAAAAGAAATACATGAAGCCTTGATTTTTAATATGATAGAGATTGTTTTTTTTTGGGAAAAAAAATCTGATTTTCATAGTGAATAAGAAGTAGATCTTTGTGGGATAGAAAGATAGGATTTTTGTTAGAAGGAAATTTAGAAAGGCGAAATCTTTATTTTAATAAAGGCGAAATCTTTATTTTTATAAAGGCAAAATCTTTATTTTTATAAAGGCGAAATCTTTATTTTTGAAAAGGCGAAATCTTTATGTAGAGAATAGCGTGGTATATATAGAATTTTTATCTATATGGTAGCAATGTAAAAATGGAATTTTTATCCATATAGCGTGAAAGTAAAAATTCGATTTTTATATATTGAATAGCATAATAAAAATTCGATTTTTATATATTGAATAGCGAAGTAAAAATTCGATTTTTACATATGTAGTGGATACGGGAAACGAAAGCGACAAAGGGCGAGAACGACGAAGATTTCTATAAGAGAAGTGTCGTGAAGTTGGATAGCTTTCGGTGAGAATTTCTCACCTTTCAATTTCTTTTTCTAGTTATATATATACTAGGATGCAGACGATGCTTAGTAGCACCCGACACAATCGTCCACAGACCATGGACTTGTTTGTTTGATTGCAAAAATTAGTTAGATGATTTGAACTGAATTTGGTTGTTTGGTGAATTTGATTGATGTGTGAATGGCGTGGGCCTTCACTAGACCGGGGATAAGGCTAGGCCTCGCCCCGTTTCTAGTATCGTGCCGTTATGCCGCCGAAATTTTCTAAAATATGTTAGAAAAATAAAAATATTATTTTATTTAAAGAATGAACTGAATAGGAATTCATATGTTGAAATAAAATATTTTATCGTTAAAAATATAATTTTTAACGTGAAAGTGAATATTCATTTACAAACTGGATGGTTTGTTTATGTACACCTATTTGAATGACATTGATTGGGACGATAAATTTTACACATCGCCCAACTGCACAAATAAAATCTGTGTTTGATTGTTTGAAACCCCACACGAGTGTTGGGATGAAATTTGAAGTTCACTCATCCGGATTGATTAAATATGTCGATCGATTGATTGACAGGCTGTTATAAGCGTTGGATATCTATATTTGATGCTTATACAGTGTAGTGCACTTTGGTTGATGATTGATTATTTTTCAATGCTATTATATACGTGTGATGTATGAAAATCCATATAATTAACATTATATGGTGATTGATTGGGCCTCATTCCAATTTAGAAGATAAAGAATATTATAAAGTAAAGGTTCATGTGTTGACTGTACTCATTCGTGAGATTAGTCCTATGTTGAACGTAAAATTTTAACAATAAATTTTATATCTTTATCACTATAAAATAAAGGTTCATGTGTTGACTTTACTCATTCGTGAGATTAGTCCTGTGTTGAACGTAATATTTTAACAATAAATTTTATATCTTTATCACTATAAAAGAAAGGTTCATGTGTTGACTGTACTCATCCGTTGAGATTAGTCATGTGTTGAACGAAATAATTTAACAAAAATAGTCACACGTGGACAGTACTCATTCGTTGCGATTAGTCGTTTGTTGACAAAAATAAATATTCATTTGTTGTATAGAATAAAGGAATATATGAAGCCGTGTTGATTAGATTGACGCCATTTTGACGTGAACGATATTTATATCGATTTTATTCATTTTAAAATGAATATTGAAAAGTGATTTCGAAATCGCATATTTTGAAAGGAAATTTGAATCAAATTGAATAGAAAACGAATTTGATTTCAATTGAATATATAATGAATTTGATTCAAATAGAAAACAGAAATGATAAAACGATTTCGAAATGAATTGAATATAAAACGATTTCGAAATGAATTGAATAGAAAACCAATTTGAATTGAATTGAATATAAAACCAATTTGAATTGAATCGAATAGAAAACCAATTTGAATTGAATCGAATAGAAAACCAATTTGATTTGAAGTGAATATATAACGAATTTGATTTGAATTGAATATGTAACGATTTCGAGTTGAATTGAAAACGAATTCGAATTGAATTGAAAACGAATTCGAATCGAATTGAAAACGAATTGAAATGAATTCGAATTGAATTGAAATTTGAATTGAATAGAAATGAATTTTAAAAACGAATTTATAAAGAAGAATTCAATTTTGCTTTAGATTGAAATGAAAGTTGAAATGGTTCTTGAAACGAATTTAAAACTATTTATATAATTCGTTTTAAATAGAAATCGACGAAATATATATTATATATATTATATATATATATAATATAATGGCATGAATAGAACGCGCCGCGCCGCGGCAGTTCGTGAATTTCGACCATTTATTTCAAACGGACATTACGGGAGATCCGACCGTCGGATTCTCGTAAAACCGGAACCGTTGGGTTCGTATCGAAAAGAGCTTTCTAACGAATATTAGAAATTCAAAATCTAATGGTCGGATTTGGAGATACGTCCAAATCAAATTCGAAAAAGGTCGCTGAAAGTGCAGTTCGATGGCCATTGTAGGAAATCGACTGTACGGGCCTTGATAAAATTACTAAAAATAGTAATAATTTGTGTGAAATCATAAGAAATGATTTGGGAAAATTTGGGATGAAAAACTCCATATTTGAAAAGATAAAAATAGATTTTATCAAAATGAACTAGTTTGAACTAAATTTAAAACCCGATTTGTTTTTAAATAAATAAATTAGATTAAAAAAGGGTTTTAAATAATCGGAATTCCTAATATATTTGATTTAAATTGAACTAGAATTGATTTGTGGGTTTATCGTGAACGGTGTTTTAAATAACACTAGTTCTTTAACCCGATAACAAATAAAATGTGATTTGGTTTTGTCGTGAACTGTGTTTTAAATAACACCTAGTTCTTTAACCCAGTAAAAGGAGTTTTAACGAATCTGCAATTACATTGAAATGTGAATCTATAATCTAAATTATCAAATTTAGAAATGAGCGAGAATGGAGTATCACCAGTTTTTCTCCTAAGCGATAGTTAAATCTTTAACTAGATTTGAACGTGGAATGGTAATTAATTTTACCGACAACACTGTGGTGCTAGATATGGAGTATTACCAGTTTTACTTCATGGGATGAATAGGTTGGGATTGGGAAATAAAATAAATAATTACTTCGGTGTGGTTCGCTAATCTCGACTAGTTTAGAAAACCATAATTTGGTTTGAAATGTCATCCAAAGGAAGATTAAAGGATAAATTTTAAAGAATTTATCTTGGATAAAATTAAAGGGAACCTTTCCCTAAAAATGTGGTTTTGTGAATAAAAGAATATTATGAATTGGAATGGGGCGTATGTTGTGTTTGTGTAACATTTGTTTTCAATATACGCGGGTTGTTCGGAAAGGCCGGGTTTATACCCATTCTGAATAACCGATTCGACGATATGTCGAAGATGAAGACGGTGGTTGAAGACCGGAAGTCTTCACATCGCTTGGGTAATTACTGACGATCCCGATTGGGCTGTACACCCAAGAGGATGGAAATAGTTGGTGGTCGTCCAGACGTACTTGGAGATGGATGGATATGCGAGGAAAGTGCCTCCGGTTTCGTTCAGACCCAGAACGAACTTGTAAATATTTTGTGTGTCTGACATTGGATTTTATTCTGTGTTGATTGATTTCTATTAAATATACATCTGTTTGGCGGCGGAGAATTTATTCTTTTGCTTAACGCCCTTCTCTGAGACGTACGAGCTCAGAGGTTGTATATCGATGGACATCAGTCGCATGGCATGAATTGCTTGTGTGGCATTCTAAGATGCAATGATCAAGGCTTCTGTTGAAAAGCAAAGTCTTGTGGTTGATGATCAAAGCACGCCTACGTGGCAGCTTTGTGTATAACGTGAATTCGCGAGCCTCACACCTCGGTATGAGTTAAAAACGGGATACGGACCGCTGGGAGAGCACGACGTTTCTTTCTAGCTATGGTGGTGTCAGTGACTTACCAGCCCTGACATTTATATACTTTTCACCTTTGTGGTTGTTGGAATGAGGCGCCTCGATTATAGGTCTGTAAGGACCGGGAAACGTGTGCTCATGAATAACTAATCCTCTAACGTAAGTGAGGACCGGCCCAGCCGCATCCAGGGTTGCCCAGAGTGCGTAGCCCTGAGGCATTTGCTAGAGTGTCTCGAGCGCGGAGAGGATCTTGCCCCTTGCCTCGACTCATGACGGAAATCCAATTTCCAATACGTGTATTTCGGGTTTATTTGTAGAGCCTAGTATGGCGACATAGTGTGATGGGGCACTCATGTCGTCTATGATTTATATTTATGATTGAAATTGTTTTGACACTATACACTTATTATAGTATCAAATGATTTGTTTTAAACATATCAAGCATGTTTGGCTGTTATAAGGTAAAACCCTATCCTCCGGCTTGCGTTGCATTGTGTGATGGGACCTGGGTCTTATAACAGCTTCATTTTTCGAAAAAGCATTGCGTTGTTTATTCTATGCACTGGTATTCTTGGGAGGAAACCCGTTCCGTGTTATACGGCGTGGTCCCTTGAATTACTATCTTTAAAATAAAGTTTTAATAACTGTTTTAGTTCTCACACCAGTCACATGACTGACCTGGAGTTTATTGTTTTAACCTAAACTCTGGGTGCCCCTATTTTCCGCACGGGCAGCTAGTAGTTTTGGTTTTGCAGATTTATATTCACAGGATCTTGGTTTACAGCTGGAATGATATCCGGAAAGCTCTGTATCCGTATATCACCTTCAGTTGTGCTTTGTATTATTTTCCGCTGCTATGTAATTTGTTGTAACCTCTGATATTTGTCGATTGTAATTTATTCATTTATACTCTGTATATTCTTGTATCTGATGGAATTGTTGTAATAGCAATGAGATGTTCTTCCGACTGCGTTCATTTGTGTGTTGTTGTCAACGCTATCCGCTCTTTCCCTCACGGGGAAGTTCGGGTCATGTCAGTGTCAGTGCATGTATGTATAAATGAAAATGTACAACTGAGTAACTGAGTGTATTTGTATAGATGAAAATGTACTGAATGTATGAAAATTATACTGATATGAATAGTAACAGTGGAGTGTACAAATAGTGGAGTTGTAAAAGTTGTACTGTTTGAATATCGAAATAAAATATTCTATTTAAATAAAATACCGTGTGAATATTTAAATTTGTGTACAGTAGTACTCTATATAAATATAAATATTATATTTCTGTCTGTGATGATATATATGAAACAGTATAGTACAAACACATTTATAATTGTATATAAATTTGGTTTTTATCATCAAACAAAAATCATATAATTGTGTATACAACACCTGTAACACCCCGTATTTTTGAATAATCGAATTAACTAAATTAAAGAATAATTAATCTCAGACGTGAGAATTATGGGGATTGGGTTGCGCCATTGTGTTCGTCTCGGAATTCTGGTTGAAATAGATTTCGAGTTTGCGGGAAACGAGTAACGGATGAAGGAGTTATGGACGAATGAAGTTTGGTGGCAAAGTAAAGAAAAAAAATGCACTGGTGCACTTGGGAAGTGCGCCAGTACATATTTACACTGTCGCACCTGCCAAGTGCGCCCAGGCCGAGGCAGGAGCCTGCACAGCTTTCTGGTTCAGGCTGACCCGTGTTGTTGAGTCCTTTCTGACTCCTTGCTGAGTCATTAGGGCTGACTCATCACCCTATCATGATTGAATGGTTTTGATTAACCCTAAGAACATCCGACGGCTTAAATTATTTCATAACTCTATAAAAAGACCCATAGACTCAAACCCTAAATCAGAATTAAAACTAAAACTATGGTCGTCATGCTGTTGGCTTGAACCCTAGAGCAGCCGCCACCAAAATTAAGAGGAAGAACATCAACCAAATCGGAACTACACAACCCTAACAACGAATCTTCATCAAAGGAGCGCTTAGTCAACTCCAGAAATCAGAATTCAGAACTCAAGACTGCTTTTGAGTTGTGAGTTCGATAGTTTTAGCAAAATAATTAGTAATTTAATTAGATTAAGTTATAACGCGGATTGTATGGATGTGATATGAAGTATTGATTGCATGTTGTAATTATGTTGTAGGATTATGATTGAAATATCTATGATGTTATGTTATGATGCTATCATTTACGATGTAAAGTTATGTTGCTATCATCCATGTTGTAGTTTTATATACAATCAAATCGTCATGTTTCTTATGCTAGTTTACGATACTGATTCATATGATAAATCATATGTAGGAAAGTTTAGATGTTGATTCAAACATGAACCATATATAAGTTTGGGTAGAGTTATATGTGACATTACATGGTTATGACACCTAGTTTATGTGAGAATTTAATTGAAAGTTAGGCTATGACATATGCTAAATTCTACATGATACTTTACATGTTAGATACTAGTTTACACCATTGTTGCGATGTATACATCACATATGTGAGTTTATGAGTTGGATATGAATCATGTTATGTTATTACCTATGCAAGTTTACTCCTTTAGATATAGGTCTATGACATATGTTGTTTATGCAAGTTTGTGGCCATTATTTCATCAAGTTCACACCTTTAGATTTGGATCTATGTTATACATGATGTTTATGCAAGTTTGTGGCCATTATCTCATCAAGTTCACACCTTTAGATTGGATCCATGACATATGTTGTTTATGTAAGTTGTAACTTTGGCCTATGCAAGTTTTAGATGTAAAACATCATTCACATATGCAAGTTCACCCCTATGTTAGATTTATGTTTTAATTATGTGTATATTGTGATGTTTACTTTTATTTCATGAGTTAGACTATTCGAGTCTAACGTATATTTTACGTTCAACGAACAAACGTACAACGTGGGGTAAAAGGGGATAATATTAAAAATATTTAATTGGCATAAATGCCTTAAAAGGCATAAAATAAAATTGTGGTGAAATTGGTATGATTTTACATACCATAAATGGATGGACATAATTGAGTCAATTATGGACATCGCTAAATGTGGAATTGATTGATAATTTGAATAGGGAAAGTAATTCAAATTTGGGCTGATTAATTAGGAGTAATTAATTGTCTAAGACACGAGGTTATGCTATTTTGTGGTGTAAGACTGCCCGGACCCGCCTGGCAAATCCAGCTGCCACAAATGTCAGTCTAATGTGAGAGGTCTTAGGCATAAACTAAATACGTAACAATTGTAAAGACTCGAGGTTAGGCTCTTTTGTAGTGTAAGACTGCCCGGACCCGCCCGACAAATCCAGCTGCCACAAATACCAGTCTAATGTGAGAGGTCTTTATGAGGTTACGGTCTTAATGAATTAAGAAACACTTAACCAGATAAGCATGTAGTGGGACATGAGGGGGTTAAGTGGGTGCCTTGGGTGGCATGTGGAATCTAGTGGGTGCCTTGGGTGGCATTTGGAAATACGATTAGAAACACTTAACCAAAATTGAAACATGTAATTGAAACACGAATAAGAAGTGGGTTAAGTGGGATGTACTAGAGGGGACCAAGCTTAGGTGGATAGCTTGTGTCAAGTATTTTGGGCCCGTTTCAACCAGTAACCCATACGTATCTTTGTGGGCTCGACCCAAGTCGAGGACGGGACACGCATACTGGGCTTGACTGTAAGAGACCAATCGGGTTAGCGGTGGCAACGCAAGTCCAACGGGTTCATATGCGTGTGTGAACCCGGGCTGGTAGGTAAGACGTTGTTGCATCGTGTATGTATAAGCCGTGCATTCTTGGTGGTATCGGGTTGCCACTTTGGGGAGTGATGCACCCCACTGTGGGGCCAGCACGGGTATCTATGAGTTAGGGAGCCGATCGCTTGGGGTTAGTGGGTACACCTAGTGGAGATAGGGGCAGACGACACCTATGAAGGTAGCTAGGGGTGCACGAAACTACCAATATCATTATTAAGTCTGTAGGCGGTATCAACCTTAGGATGACTAGTGGTGGTGCAGTATACTAGTGGCAGTGCAGTTTAGGAATTATCCCATAGTGTTGGTGTAGTTTAGTAATCATCCTATACTGGTTTAGGTGCGCTTAACGATATCGTTGTTCATCTTGTTTCCTTGTTTACTCCGCCATACTCAATGGTTCATGGTCATTTCCTTATTTTCCAACTTATGCCTTAGCCTAGTTACTTTGTTAATTATATTGTTAAAATTATCGCACTCGCCAGACTTTATGTATGACCCCCCTTTTTTCCATCTCTTTCCTTCCCCCCCCAAGGTGCTCAGGTTGGAACTAGCACCAGTGGAGCTTGATTTCGGACTGCTTTTAGAAGATTTCTTGGACCGATGAAGTAAAGTTCAGCTTCTCTTTAATTATGGCTATTTTGATGTTGGGGATTATGTCTTTCAGATTATGTATTTTGTTTTATCAAGTTGGATATGATGTACTTGACTTTGGTTTATGGTTTTAATGATGTAACCAAACATATTTACCTTCTACTGCAATAAATAAAGTTTTGAATTTTCAAGTACTGTTTTATATCTGTCTTGTTGTGATTTTCTGTTCTATATTCACCTAAAACGCTCCACTGAAGTTAAGGCATTCCCTTTGCGAGTGACCTTAATGGAGGTGGGGTGTTACACGTGGTATCAGAGCTGAAGGTTACCAGAGCAGATATGAGTTTTTGAAAAACTATTTTTCAAAGCAATTTTTATAAAGAAGTACTTTCAAAAGTATGTTTTAAGGAAAGTATTTTCAAGAGAAAAGTATATTTTAGAAAGCATAACCCAAGAGCCATATATCTTTCCTTCAGTCCTTTTTTTTGAATCTTTCTTTTTTCGTTTCAGCATGTCTGAAGCATCTGAGATACCAGAGGGCGTTCATGTGCCCGGTTGGTTCCGTCAATATCTTGAGGCTAGGGCCGCCGCCGCAGGTCCAGCAGATCCTCCTCCTCCTCCTCGTGTCGATAATTTCACAAAAATATGCAAGGACTTTAGAGCAATGGGTGGAAGACCTTTTCACGGGACGGAGACGTTTGTTGAAGCTCGTAACTGGCTAAAGGAGGTGGAAGAATTGTTTGGGATCTTTGAAGTGGATGATGGAAGAAAAGTCCAGCTAGCTGCCTGGCAAATGAAGGATGAGGCCTCGTTTTGGTGGGAGGTCACTAATGGGGGACGTCCAGTCGATACATGGCTAGATTTTAGGCAAAGGTTTGAGGCGAAGTTTCTCTCACGGGCTGAAGAGAATCTATACATGGAAAGGTTCTTGTCACTAAAGAAAGGGAATTTATCGATGAAAGAGTACGTTAACAAATTCAACCAATTGGCAAGGTTTGGCTTAGACTTGGTGAATACTCCAGAAAAGAAGGCTCTAATATTTGTTAAGGGTTTAAACGAGCCACTTCATGGGTTAGCTAAGACCCACATTCCCATGGGGGCTACCTTCGAGAGACTAGTTGACATGGCACTCATGCATGAAGAGGAGAAGGGCGCCAATGCTAATAAGGCACCCGAGAAGAAAGGAGATCAAAAGAAGCCGCAACAGCAACAACAGAACAAGAAAGGTGGCAAAGGCAACAATGCTAAGGGGAAGAAAAAATGCTTTAACTGTGAGACACCCGGCCATCTAAGCAAAGATTGTAGGAAGAAAAAGAAGACTGGTTGTTTCCACTGTGGCGAAGCGGGACATCTTATTAAGGACTGCCCAAAGAAAGGGCAGAGGGCAGGGTCTACCTCGGGAGGACAGGTACAAGCTCTTATGGCACCAGGGCAGGCAAGGGGACAAGTTCAGGCTCTCATGGTCCCACCGCTGCAAGAACGAGGTAGAGCAATTTCCGTTGAAAGTTTAGTTTTTCTGTTTGATCATCCTGTCCGTACTTTATTCGATTCTGGCGCATCGCATTCGTTTATTTCTACATCATTAGTTGAAACACTGCACCTTGATACTAGTCTAGTTACTGATCCCTTAGTAGTCTCAAATCCTATTGGTGGTTCGGCTCATCTTTCTATGATTTGTCGGGATTTGAGAGTGTTTATCTTGGGCGTTGAGTTTGAGTGCAACACTTTTGTTCTTGGCTTCATGGGCTACGGTTTAATTCTAGGTATGGATTGGCTAACTAGATATGGGGCCATCCTAGATTGTGAAAGAAGGGTAGTTAGATTGTTGACTCGTTCTGGAAAGACCCTTGATATTTCTTGTGACCCTAGAGGTCCAGTAATGCTTAGTTACCTAGAATCCCTTGACGCATCCGATGATGATTTACATTCTGTTCCCATAGTCCGTGAATATGCTGATGTCTTTGATGAGGTGAGGGGTTTACCCCCAAAACGTGAGATAGATTTTCGAATATATCTAGTGGATAATGCAAAGCCGGTTGCATTGCCAGTACGCCACATGGCTCCAAGAGAGAGAAGAGAACTCAATAAGCAAGTGAAATAATTGCTTGAGAAGGGGTTCATCAGACGTAGTATATCGGAGTGGGGTGCTCCAGTAGTATTTGCCACAAAGGCAGATGGGTCCCTTAGACTTTGTGTGGACTATAGAGAACTTAATAAGCTTACAAAGAAGAATAGACACCCATTGCAGAGAATTGACGATCTCTTCGATCAGTTAGTTGGCGCCTCAGTGTTTTCACAGTTGGACTTAGCCACGAGTTTCCATCAGTTGAGAGTGGCTGAGGATAGCATAGACAAGACTGCCTTTAGGACTCCAGACGGTTTCTTTGAGTGGCTTGTGATGCCCTTCGGTTTGACAAACGCCCCCGCATACTTTGTTGACTTGATGAGTAGGGTGTTTAGGGAGTACCTTAATAAATTCGTGGTAGTCTTTGTAGATGACATCTTGATCTTTTCTAAGAGCGAAGAAGAGCATGCCCTACATCTTAGGGAAGTGTTGGAGACTCTTCGAGCGCATAGCCTTAAAGCTAAATTTTCTAAATGTCACTTTTGGAGGAAAGAAGTGCGATTCTTAGGGCACGTGGTTTCTAAAGAAGGGATAGCCGTGGATCCCGCGAAGATAGTGGCCATCCGAGATTGGAAGGTTCCTAAAAATGCTACCGAGGTGAGAAGTTTATTAGGATTGGCTGGCTACTATAGGAAGTTTATCAAAGACTTCGCAAAAATATCAGCTCCATTAACACGCTTGACGAAGAAGAACTTAGTTTTCATGTGGGACGTAGATTGTGATGATGCGTTCCAACGTTTAAAGAGAGCTTTGACCACAGCCCCAGTCTTAGTGTTGCCGGATGGGAGTAAGCCATTTACCGTTTATACCAACGCTTGTGGGACAGGACTAAGCGCAGTCTTAATGCAAGAGGGAAGGGTAATAGCCTATGGTGGAAGGTAGTTGAGAGTACATGAGAGAAATTACCCCACACATGACATTGAGTTAGCCGCTATTGTCTTCGCGCTTAAGTCTTGGCATCATTATCTTCTTGGCGAAAAATTCGAATTATTCACTGACCACAAATCGCTAAAATACTTATTCTCTCAGAAGGACTTGAACTTAAGGCAGCAAAGGTGGATGGAATTGTTGGCATCCTACGACTTCGAGAAAGCATATACCCCTGGAAAGGGTAAAGTGGTGGCAGACGCCTTAAGTTGAAAATGGTTGTCCTTGAGTCCGTTGTTTGTTGAGCGGCAAGCTTAGAGTTCATCTCTACGTTTGACTTTAAACCTTCCATTGACTTTGTACCCGGTTTGCTAGCATCCTTAGAGGTCAGACCTACGCTTTTGGGACGGATCGGCGAGGCACAGCGAGACGACCCACAGTTGGTTGAGTTAGTGGAAAAGCTCAAAGGAGGGGAGTCATCGAGCCATCTCCGTAGGTATACCCTAGATGATAAGGGTTGGTTGCATAGGGACGGTAGACTTTGTGTACCAAAAGATGATGACCTAAGGAAGACCATCCTTGAGGATGCCCATCGTTCGAAGATGACCATCCATCCCGGCGGGGACAAGATGTACATGGACATGAGACGAGTTTACTTTTGGGCCGGCATGAAGAAGGATGTGGCCGAGTATGTCGCTAGATGCTTGGTGTGCCAACAAGTAAAAGTAGAGCAAAAGAAGCCCGGTGGATTGCTACACCCATTGGAGGTCCCACAATGGAAGTGGGAAAGTGTCTCGATGGACTTTATTGACGGATTACCAAGATCGAGGAAGGGTAATACGGGGATTTGGGTCGTGGTAGACAGACTTACTAAGAGCACCCATTTCATTCCCGTAAAGAGTAAGAGGACTGCTCCATGGTTAGCCTCCGTATACATTCGAGAGATAGTTCATTTGCACGGTGTTCCTTCTAGCATAGTGAGCGACCGCGACCCTATTTTTACTAGCGAATTTTGGAAGAGCTTACAAGAGGCGGTAGGGACTCAGTTATGTTTGAGCACCACATATCATCCTCAGACGGACGGCCAGATCGAGAGGGTGAATCGTATTCTAGAGGACTTATTGAGGTTGTGTGTCTTAGATTTCGGAGGTACATGGGAGTAACATCTTCCGTTGGTAGAGTTTGCATATAATAATAGCTTTCAGTCTAGTATTGGCATGGCACCGTTCAAAGCTCTTTATGGACGGCTGTGTCGTTCGCCTACATGTTGTTGGGAATCAACAGATAAGATCTTGCTTGGACCCGATATGATTAGAGAGACTTCGGAAAAGATCGTTTTTATTCGAAGGAGGATGAAGACGGCGCAAGATAGGCAGAAATCTTATGCGGATAAGACAAGGTCAGATCTTGAGTTTGATGTTGGGGACATGGTCTTTGTCAAAGTGTCTCCATTACGAAACGTCGTTTGCTTTGGGTCCGTTGGGAAGTTAGCACCAAGGTTTGTAGGGTCGTTTCCTATTAAGGAAAGGATTGGGCAGATGGCGTATAGAGTGGAGTTGCCCGAGAGACTTAGTGGCGTACACGACGTAATCCATGTATCACAATTGAGGAAGTGCTTGCACGAGACCGCGGGAGTGGTAGAGCCGAGCTTGCTTAGAGAGGTGGAGATCGAGCGTGATGCGACGATTCGATGTGCTCCTACGCGCATTCTTGGGTCAGAGATTAGGAAGTTAAGGAATCGAGAGGTCAAGCTAGTCAAAGTGCAATGGGAAGATGATGAGAGCAACGCTACTTGGGAGACGGAAGCAAAGATGCGTTCATTATACCCTTTTCTTTTCGAGGGTATGTCTTTTAATTTCTCCTCTATCGCTTATCTTGTACTTATCTTATCTTTAGTGTGTCCTCTCGCTAGTATCTTTGACCTTTAGATAGGATAGTCCTACGGTTGAAACATGTGTTTGAGACATGTTATGTATGATGTATGCATGTGGATGCAAGTGTTTGCTCGTGGATGCATATACACACACTTTAGGCACTAGATCGGCTCAGTCACTTCATATTGCATATTGCATATTGCATATAAATGTGTGTACATATTTAAGTAATGGATGTATAATGGTTGTACCATCATATGGATGTTGCATTTTGGTGAATGGTTGTGCACACATGTAGAAATAATATGTATCGATAAGGTTCTTTCGCATACATAATGGACGCATGACGCTATCATGGTTTGCATTAAGGAGGTCAACTGAATCAGTAGACCGCCTGATTTTGCATTAGATAAGGAACATATACACACACATCTTGCATATGTTCATACAGCATTAGAAATTTTATAAGGACAATGGATGCCCATGTTTGATGGTTGAGTAAATGGTTGTTTGGATGGTAGGATATGCATTCTCCTTGACTTGGAGATTTCGGGGACGAAATCCTTTAAGGAGGGGAGAATGTAACACCCCGGATTTTTGAATAATCGAATTAACTAAATTAAAGAATAATTAATCTCAAACATGAGAATTATGGGGATTGGGTTGTGCCATCGTGTTCGTCTCGGAATTCTGGTTGAAATAGAGTCCGAGTTTGCGGGAAACGAGTACCGGATGAAGGAGTTATGGACGAACGAAGTTTGGTGGCAAAGAAAAGAAAATAAATAAATGCACTGGCACACTTGGGAAGTGCGCCAGCACATATTTACACTGGCGCACCTGCCAAGTGCGCCCAGACCGAGGCAGGAGCCTGCACAGCTTTCTGGTTCAGGCTGACCCGTGTTGTTGAGTCCTTTCTGACTCCTTGCTAAGTCATTAGGGCTGACTCATTACCCTATCATGATTGAATGGTTTTGATTAACCCTAAGAACATCCGACGGCTTAAATTAATTCATAACTCTATAAAAAGACCCATAGACTCAAACCCTAAATCAGAATTAAAACTAAAACTATGGCCGTCATGCTGTTGTCTTGAACCCTAGAGCAACCGCCACCAAAATTAAGAGGAAGAACAGTAACCAAATCAGAACTACTCAACCCTAACAGCAAATCTTCATCAAAGGAGCGCTAATTCAACTCCAGAAATCAGAATTCAGAACTCAAGACTTCTTTTGAGTTGTGAGTTCGATAGTTTTAGCAAAATAATTAGTAATTTAATTAGATTAAGTTATAACGCGGATTGTATGGATGTGATATGAAGTATTGATTGCATGTTGTAATTATGTTGTAGGATTATGATTGCAATATCTATGATGTTATGTTATGATGCTATCATTTACGATGTAAAGTTATGTTGCTATCATCCATGTTGTAATTTTATATATAATCAAATCGTCATGTTTCTTATGCTAGTTTGCGATATTGATTCATATGATAAATCATATGTAGGAAAGTTTAGATGTTGATTCAAACATGAACCATATATAAGTTTGGGTAGAGTTATATGTGACTTTACATGGTTATGACACCTAGTTTATGTGAGAATTTAACTGAAAGTTAGGCTATGACATATGCTAAATTCTACATGATACTTTACATGTTAGATACTAGTTTACACCATTGTTGCGATGTATACATCACATATGTGAGTTTATGAGTTGGATATGAATCATGTTATGTTATTACCTATGCAAGTTTACCCCCTTTAGATATAGGTCTATGACATATGTTGTTTATGCAAGTTTGTGGCCATTATTTCATCAAGTTCACACCTTTAGATTTGGATCTATGTTATACATGATGTTTATGCAAGTTTGTGGCCATTATCTCATCAAGTTCACACCTTTAGATTGGATCCATGACATATGTTGTTTATGTAAGTTGTAACTTTGGCCTATGCAAGTTTTAGATGTAAAACATCATTCACATATGCAAGTTCACCCCTATGTTAGATTTATGTTTTAATTATGTGTATATTGTGATGTTTTCTTTTATTTCATGAGTTAGACTATTCGAGTCTAACGTATATTTACGTTCAATGAACAAACGTACAACGTAGGGTACAAGGGGATAATATTAAAATATTTAATTGGCATAAATGCCTTAAAAGGCATAAAATAAAATTGTGGTGAAATTGGTATGATTTTACATACCATAAATGGATGGACATAATTGAGTCAATTATGGACATCGCTAAATTTGGAATTGATTGATAATTTGAATAGGGAAAGTAATTCAAATTGGGGGTGATTAATTAGGAGTAATTAATCGTTTAAGACACGAGGTTAGGCTATTTTGTGGTGTAAGACTGCCCGGACCCGCCCGACAAATCCAGCTGCCACAAATGTTAGTCTAATGTGAGAGGTCTTAGGCATAAACTAAGTACGTAACAATTGTAAAGGCACGAGGTTAGGCTCTTTTGTGGTGTAAGACTGCCCGGACTCGCCCGGTAAATCCAGCTGCCACAAATGCCAGTCTAATGTGAGAGGTCTTTATGAGGTTACGGTCTTAATGAATTAAGAAACACTTAACCAGATAAGCATGTAGTGGGACATGAGGGGGTTAAGTGGATGCCTTGGGTGGCATGTGGAATCTAGTGGGTGCCTTGGTGGCATTTGGAAATACAATTGGAAACACTTAACCAAAATTGAAACATGTAATTGAAACATGAATAAGAAGTGGGTTAAGTGGGATGTACTAGAGGGGACCAAGCTTAGGTGGATAGCTTGTGTCAAGTAATGGGGGCCCGTTTCAACCAGTAACCCATATGTATCTTTGTGGGCTCGACCCAAGTCGAGGACGGGACACGCATACTGGGCTTGACTGTAAGAGACTAACCGGGTTAGCGGTGGCAACGCAAGTCCAACAGGTTCATATGCGTGTGTGGACCCAGGCTGGTAGGTAAGACGTTGTTGCATCGTGTGGGTATAAGCCGTGCATTCTTGGTGGTATCGGGTTGCCACTTTGGGGAGTGATACACCCCACTGTGGGGCCAGCACGGGTATCTACGAGTTAGGGAGCCGATAGCTTGGGGGTAGTGGGTACACCTAGTGGAGATAGGAGCAGACGACACCTATGAAGGCAGCTAGGGGTGCACGAAACTGCCAATATCATTATTAAGTCTGTAGGCGGGATCAACCTTAGGATGACTAGTGGTGGTGCAATATACTAGTGGCGGTGCAGTTTAGGAATTATCCCATAGTGTTGGTGTAGTTTAGTAATCATCCTATACTGGTTTAGGTGCGCTTAACGATATCGTTGTTCATCTTGTTTCCTTGTTTACTCTGCCATACTCAATGGTTCATGGTCATTTCCTTATTTTCCAACTTATGCCTTAGCCTAGTTACTTTGTTAATTATATTGTTAAAATTATCGCACTCGCCAGACTTTATGTCTGACCCCCCTTTTTTCCATCTCTTTCCTTTCCCCCCCCAGGCGCTCAGGTTGGAACTAGCACTAGTGGAGCTTGATTTCGGACTGCTTTTAGAAGATTTCTTGGAATGCTGAAGTAAAGTTCAGCTTCTCTTTAATTATGGCTATTTTGATGTTGGGGATTATGTCTTTCAGATTATGTATTTTGTTTTATCAAGATGGATATGATGTACTTGACTTTGGTTTATGGTTTTAATGATGTAACCAAACATATTTACCTTCTGCTGCAATAAATAAAGTTTTGAATTTTCAAGTACTGTTTTATATCTGTCTTGTTGTGATTTTATGTTCTATATTCACCTAAAACGCTCCACTGAAGTTAAGGCATTCCCTTTGCGAGTGACCTTAATGGAGGTGGGGTGTTACGACACCGTTATACAACAATCTCCCCCTTTTGATGATGACAAACAAATATTAAGATTTTGAATATAATAAATGTGTTTTACAGTGAACAACAGAAACTCCCCCTATTTGAAGACTCCCCCTACAACTAAACTCCCCCTATAACTGTGCATGAGTGAAAAGAAAGAAAATTGAATGAATTTAAAATATTTATAAAATATTCACTCATAATTCAAAATCTCAATCCATTCTCCCCCTTTTTTTATCATCAAAAGGATTCAGAATTTAAAATATAAATGAATACTGACTAGAAATATAATTTCATCTTAAGAGGAAGAACAGTCATCATAAATCTCAATCAGTCAAACAAAAATCATAATATTCTAAGAACTAGTGGCATATTTCACATTATAGAGAATGACGAGTATATGATGAATTTTATAAAATGGAGAGAGTTATAAAAATGATTTCCAATTATTTTCAAAGATTTTTATAAAAAAGGAGCACAAAAAAAAAAACAGTGACGGATTTGGACTATAATTAATAATTCAACTTAAGTGAGAAAATTGAATAATCTCAAATCCCAATACCTATCAATCAACAAATCATAATACGTCATAAGATTTTAACACATTTCACAGATTAGAAGATGGATTGATAGGCTGGTTTTTATACTCAGAGGAGAATTTCAAATTTATTTCTATTTTTAGCACTTTATTTCCTTTTTATTTATTTTTTATTTAAGAGCACACTGACCACGCATTACCAGAGCTTGGATTATTAAATGGGATCAGTCGCAGCTTAAATTATAAGACGTCTCATAACCATGCATAACCAGAGCTTGGATTTTTAAATGAGGTTAGAGACACTATTATATATTAATTATATTTTTTTCATTTTCAGCTTTATAAAGGAAAAACTCCTCGGTATATGAAACCAATATGGATGATAGAAATGTGGTAGGTACAGAAATGGACTGTGAGATAAATTTCTAAATTAATTATATTATGAGATAAGCTTGACTGTACCGGGATCATTGAAAATTTTCAATTACCACTAATTATGAATAATAGCATAGTCCAAATTCTATCACAAATATTTCCACTGTTTATTCAAAAAGATTTTTTTTTATAGAAAAAATTAACTCTCCACATTAAAAAAACGATGGATGGCAGAATGATGATAGGTAATGAAGATGGTCGTGAAATAACTGCCAGTTCAGAGATATTATAATAAATATTCAACCATCATGAAAATCCAGATAGAATCTCCTCTTGTTGTGAAATATACTGCAGTCACAATTCATCACAATTTCAAATTCTGATAATAATTTTGATGAATTATAAATACAGTTCAATTCGGATATTGATTTCAATTTCTGAATGAATAATCAATAAATAATTTTAAAATTGAAAATCAATTACAAGAGGAATTTATACAGATTTATACAAGGGGAAAAAATGTGTATGATGTCTATACAAGGTGAAAATTCAAAAACAGATGGATGAAAAAAACTGATACCAATTGTAGTCTCCTTTATCGAGGAATTTATTCACACCCTAGATATCTCAGATTAAAGAAATTTCAAACACAAAGCCCAAACCGACAAGACTACAAATTTGGCACAATTATCAGAGTAGCAGTCAGATTAAAGCAGGCAGTTATTTGAAAACAGTATCAGAGCAGCACAACAGAAACAGTTTCAAATCAGACTTGTCAAGATAATGATTCATGACCCGAGATTAAAAATACCGTTTATTTTAAATCACTTGATGGAAGATGAAGATATCCGGATTCAATGAATCGATCATACTAAATTGTAATAATTGTTTTTTATTCAAGATATGTGTGAGATTCAGTAAATCAATAATTTCAAATGATTTTAAAAAACAGATATTCAAACCAAATAATCATGGAATAACAGAGAATTTTAAGACCAGTTTTACAAAAGAAATTTTCATAAGTATCTCTGACAAGTGTGAGATTAAATTCGGATCATTTACATCAAATTTGAGAGGTATTCATGAACTAGAAAATTAAAGTAATTTATTTGAAATCACTTGAATCAATGTCAAGTTATGGGATATAATGAATCAGTCACACAAGGTTGATAATTTCAAATTTAGGAGGTGTGTGAGATTCAAAATATCAGAAATTTCAGATGATTTCAAACAAACTAATTTCAACTGTACTAATCATGAATAAAAATGAATTTTAAGATGTATCACTGAGACAAGACATTTCAAAAAAATATTCAAGCCAATCTGAAAATTACTGGAATTGTCACAACTGATAAATAACAGTGTGCTGTAATGACTATAATATTTTGAGCTTTTCTAAAATGAATTAGAATAAACTTAGAATAGCAAAGGTGTGTGAATTTCCATATAATTTTCAGATCTTCAAAACAATTTCGAATTTCAGATTAACAGTGTTCAAGATATAACAAGAATACGTCAACACCGTTAGGAATTCAGAAAATAGAAAATGACCTTCAAAACAATTTCAAATAAAAAAAATTCAGTATCTGGAAATGACTAAAAGTATCAGAGTTCTATACACGCAAAACAAATTTCCAGAATATCATGAATACTGCAATTTAAGAAGTAAAAAAAAATATGGCAGTGATAAATCAAATTAGAATAGACAGAAGAAAGAGATAGAAGGGAGAAGAAGAAGAAACAAACAAAAGAAAAAAAATCAAAACAGAAAATATTTACAGAGGTGAGTTTAGAGATCATACCAGAATCCAGTGTAAATCAGAATCTCTAACTCAACAGTCTTGGCTTAAGGAATTGTGAATGATTACAGAAGTATTGAGCAGCTTGAATTCAAATCTCTTTTGCTTAGCAGTTCCTCAGCCACCTCTGGTACCTAACAGTTAAGAGAATCGAGTGGTCTAACAAAATTTGTAAAACCACTCACAGTTTTGTTCATAGCTTTAGGTACCCAAACTTGTTTATATAACAATCCATCAGAATTTACCAAAGTACCTTTAGGGACCCAGATCTGTTTGAAATTAGACGAATTCACTTTACTTCTTTTTGAGGTCCAAGAATGATAGAATGGTTTGTTATAAAACAAATTCTTATTTTGTTTATGTTTCAAAAAATCTTTTGAATTGCAAGAGTTTAAAAATTCAAAACAATCTTTTCCAAGATAATTTGAAGTGTCTTTAAAATCATTTGAATTCATCCTATCAAAACGATTGATATTCCCAAAGCCAAGACCAGATTTATTTCCAATAGAAACTTGGTTTTGTAATAGCATATTCAACGATTTTTCCCTATTAGAAAATTTATCCAAAGTTGATTCTAATCGTTGAATTTTGGATTTTAGATCGTTATTTTCTTTTAATAAATTTGAGGAATTATTTATAGTGATCTTCTGTTCAGCATTGAACTGTTTCAAAACCAAATTCTCATTTTCAAGCAATTTCAAATTTGGAATTTATATCTATTTTAAAATTTTCAAATTCTTTTTGCAGAAGGTTATTCAAATTTGATAACTCAGTCTTGTTCTCATTTAATAACAGAATTTCATTTTCAAACTTTTGAATATTTTTATTGAGATGAACAAGATTGGTTTTCAATTTCAAACAATTTTTGCAAACTAAATTTGAAGAATTTTTAACATATTCCAGTTGTGATTCCAAATTATCAATTTTGCTGGTCAACTAAAAATTCTTAGATTTCAGAGACTTATTTTTCAGTTGGAGTTTATCAACAAATTTCGTTAAATCAAGGCACATGTAAACCAAATCTTCATATGAGAGATTTTATGTTTCAGCATTTGTTGATTCTCCATCATCTGATTCATCTGAAGTTTCATCTACATGACTTGTTAAGCATAGATCTGAATCTGAGTTGACATTCTGAGGTTTTGAGCTGTTGTCAGATTTTCCATACAACTTGTTGAGAGTTCTCCAAACTTATTGTGCAGATAAATAATGACAGATAAAATTAAACTGTTCAGTGCTAAGATAGTCAGATATAATTTTCATAGCACGAGCATTGAAATAAATATCTACACTACCAAAATCATTGATAATAACATCCCAACATTTAATATTAACAGATTTTAAATAAAATTCCATTTTGGATTTCCAGTTTAAAAAATCTGTTCCAGTGAAAATAGTTGGAGATGAACTGGACTGACTCTCTATCGGTTGACAATTAGGAATCACCATTACTCTAGAGTTAACAGAATACCTGCTCTGATACCAAATGGTGTCTCTATTTACGAGGAATTTTAAGCACCCCGGTGGCCACCAAAGATACCTCAGACACTGGTTTCACGTCCGGCCTCTGGACACGGACAACCACCCACGGGCATGTAGGGGCAAGAGTCAATACTTCGCCACATGATCATACAGCGAGAACCCCCTTTCATGCTGTTACCTTAAACCAGCTCTGATACCACTTGTTGGATCTAGATTAACCCTAGAGGGGGGGGGGGTGAATAGGGTTTATCACAGTTTTTTACAAGAATTAAAATTCTAATGAGATATATATAATAAACAAATCACAGAATATAGCAGAAACAGAAATGCAGAAAATAAATCACACACAGATATACCCAGCTTCGGCAAAACCCTGCCTACTGCTGCATTTCTAAGGTTTCTACTAGGTGATAGAACAGTTCCCGCATACAAGACCATGTACACTTGCAAACCCTGCTCCTATTCTAACCCTACGCTCAAAACCCTAGACTGGTATGTGTACCCTAGACCAGAATTTCCCAAACTACAGACCAGTAATCTGTAAACCCTAGTTTTAGTTGAAACTAGAAAAACACTCGACGATTACACTAGAAAAACAAAAAAAATACACAATAAAATAAAAAACAAAACCCTAGGAGATAAATTTAAAGGGTCATCCCCTTTCAAATTAGATAGGCCGACCCATCTTTTATTCCCTTTTGCCCCGATCCTTTGGTCTCTGGAGAAATACAAATGGCGGCTTCAATTTGGCGATTAGGGTTTCTGTCACATCCAAATCACAACTCAGTTGTTTGATTGTTGAAATTAGGCTCTGGAATTAATCTCTGGTGCTTGAATTAGATGCTCCTTCGTTGTTCGATTTAGTCCCTCTGTCTAACGATCGAAACTGTGAGTAAAAATTGATTTTGAATCTTTGCTTGAATTTTGTGATGCTTGGTTTTTGATACTTCGATTTGGGATTGTTGCGATCGAAACACTCGTGGAAAAAATTGTGAGTTCTCTATATTATCTTTCTTCGAACTGCTCTTGAATTGTTTATGGTTACTCAATAATTTCTCTTTGAATTGTTGTGTGGTATTTCGATGCTTTTGCCAATGATGTAACGCGTGTAGATATAGGGTTAAAAACGAAACCCTAACAATTTGATTTCAATATGACTTGATCTGAAATTTTGCGGTTTCCCCTTTAGGAATTCTTGAATGAAACTGCTTGCGTGGCCTTGTAATTCCTTTGTGAAAATTCTCTGCTTTGAATAATTTGTGCGTGAGATTCATTGATGATTTTGTGGCCATTTAAGAGCTTGCCACTTTTGATTTCTGGAAAGAAATTGAAACTTGCCAAAATATTTCTTTGATTTCTTCAAAACTGGAAATTATATTTCACTGTCCCATGTTACCTTGCTCGAATAAAATTGCCTTGAAAACATTATATATTTGGAAACCAGAAAAAGAGTATTTTTCCAAACCTTTTTGCTATTTAAAAAAAACTTGATTGCTCATTTAAAACAGATTTTAAAATGAGACTTTTCCATTAAAATTGCTTGCTGTGAATTCCTTGAATGACTCAAAAACAGGAAAGATTTAAAAGGTTTTCCAAAACTTGTGAGACGATAAAACACTTGCATACATTCTTGTATTGTTGTGTGAACAATTTGGCATTTTCTTGAATTGTTGTGAGGTTGCCATGTTTGTATTCCATTATGCCGATTTGAAATCAAACCATGAATACTTGCCAAATTTACTCCTTGCACTGCCTTGTCCATGTATATACGGAATACTTTAGTGGCTTGTACATGACATTGAACGACTGTTTACTGACCATATGCAAGTGTGTGCCTCGACCATATTTACTTGCTTCACCACTGTTTTAAGCATGCTGTTCCACCATGCATTTTTGTATCACCACTGCCAAATGATCATCTCCATTATCCAGTCTTGTATATTCATGAATATGTGCTCCATACTGATCTGTTCATGCATTGGATTTCCTGAAAACTGCTCCATTCCTTTGCATATGTTGTTCTGGTTAGTTGCTCATGCACCATTTACACAATGCTACTATATTGAGCCATGTATACTTGTACATTTGCATTGTTGAGCTGTTGCATTTTATATATGTTGTTCTGTCATCATTCATGCACATGCATGAATTTTGTAGACATGCACTCACCTTTACATTGTTGCACAATCTGATTTACTTTGCGCACACTTGTATGTATCCCTGCATGTGAACTTGAACTAGCAAATATGTTTGTCATATCAATAACATGCTGCTTCACCTTGAACCCTTGAGCTGTTGCATCCATATGGATGTTGGTGCTGCTCCATGCTCATGGACTTGTGTCACTTGCTTATTTAACTTGGCTGTATCATTGTACTTGCATTGCTTGACCCATATGTGTAGATCTGGAAACATGAAAATGCTGCCATTGTGTATTGTGCTCGGCCAATTTGCTTGAACTTGATCTTCTATGATCCTTCACTGTTTTGCTTTGCTCTTTGAACCTACATGCACCATTTTGAGCAATACTGCCATGTTGACTTGAATCTTGAGTCTGAACTACCATGCTTGTCCACTCCTTTGTGGCTGCCATGTGCTCGGCCATTTTGTCTTGTTCACATCTGTTTTGAAATTCTTGTAGCTGCATCAACCAAGAAAACTTGCTATTTCTGTCTTGCTTGACTTGACACTTGGATTTGAAAAAGTTGTTTCAATTTGCACTATGAATTTAGCTGCTTCCTGTATCACTATGTATCACATGTGCTTGAATTTGATTGTCCCACTATTGATTGTGCACTGAGTCGAGTTGGTCCACGTGGCTACTCCACAGTTGCACACTGATCGGCGAGGCAGTGCACACGTGTATATTTATACACGTGTGTATATGCAGCCATCAGACAAATTTGGGTGTGTTTTTTACGGGTCCCTATTAAGTTTCAAAATATAAAAAAACCCGGTGATAGAAAAATTATAAAATACATCCCTATTTTTTAATTTCCGCTAAAAAAATTCCTGATCTACCCTTATGCACCTAAAATCCTATCCAACAAATGTTCGTCCTCATTTACTCAGTCCACCGCTCCTATTATCTCGCTCAAAAAACTAATCCTACAATTCTGGAAAACCGTCAATCATTCCAACAGCGTGGTTAATTTTTTTTTTTACAAAAAACTGGACAATTAAATACAAATATTATGTAAAATTGCATACATTTATGCAACTAAGTAAAATAATTGCATACATATATTAATATTATACAGAAAATAAATTATTACTTTTAAGCAACAATGAAGTAGACGTGCATACATTAACATTATACAGAAATAAATTATTACTTGAATGTAGTGACTACAATTTTTTTATTAAGTTTTTTGTTTTTTACGAAAAACTAGACAATTAGATACAAAAATTACATAAAATTACATACATATATGCGACTAAGTGAAATAATTGCATACACATACATAACTGTACTGCATAATTGCTGAAACAAAATAAGTGACCTAAAAGTAAATACATATAATTATAACAAGATGCATATATATATATATGCAAATAACAGAAATATGTGCATACTTACATGAAAAAATTCGTAACATTTACATGTATTACATCAAAAAATACTTACAGACCACATTTACATTTACTACATCAAAAATTTCAGAACATTTACAAAGTAGAGCTAGTGGTCTTTTGAAGAACAAATAATTTTGTTAAGACCCAGCTTATTGCACAAACCACATCTAGTAGACTCTGTAGAAGAAACTGCAGATTTCAATCATTTAGAAAAAGATGGACGGCCAAGCTTCAGCAACACCACTACACCAATATCCGCCAGAACACTGTTATCAAAAAAAGAAAATCAACACTGATAAGCTTAATGTGCAGAAACCTAAACTACAAAAACAACATCAGATTAATATAAATACGTGCGTACAATACAACAAAAAAACTATAATTTCTGATTATTTATATGCAAATATTCTACATATATGCATAGAAATATGAATATATTTGTAAAATAATATGTTTTCCTGATTGTTTGATAAAAAATTGCATACAGATATGCATATATTAATAATAGATGCATATTTGTCCGCAACTTTTAATCAGAATTACAGCAAAAATCCACAAGTTCTAACAATAGTTTCATGAATTTATGTTTTTTCAGGTCGTTATCATATGAAAAATCATATTTTTATGCTAATACTAATCGTGTTTTTACAGATCCAGACCGTCCATATGCAAGTATTCTACATGCATGCATAGAAATATGAATATATTTGTAAAATAATATGTTTTTCTGATTGTTTGATAAAAAATTGCATACAGATATGCATATATTAATAATAGATGCATATTTGTCCGCACCTTTTAATCAGAATTACAGCAAAAATCCAAACCGTCCACAACAATAGTTTCATGAATTTTTTTTCAAGTCCTTATCATATGAAAAATCGTATTTTTATGCTAATACTAACCTTATATGTGTCCTACAAGTAAAATCAGAAAGAAAAGGAAAAAAACTCACACAAAAAAACCGGTTTTTGGATCGCTGGAGCCGGAAAGGGGGGAGGGTTATGCTGGAGGTGGGGGTGCGCCAGTGGGTAGCGGCGCGTTGGCGGATCCTAGTGCTGGAGCGTCGAGCGGCGGTTTAGGTTTTGGGGTCTCGTGATTTGGGGCTGGTCGATGGTGGTCGTCGCTGGTTGCTGGAGGTGGGGACGCGCCAGTGGGTAGCGGCGCTTTGGCGGATCCTGGTGCTGGGGCGTCAAGCCGCGGTTTAGGTTTAGGTTTTGGATCCCGCCGCCATGGATTAGAAAATTTAGTTTCTGTAAGAAATAAAAACCTAATACGTAACATATAGTGAAAAACGCACCATTAAAATCGAATGAGGGCATTTCCAGAAAAAAAAAAGTTGCGTTTTAAAAATAGGGATGAAATTTATTTGTTTCAAAAGGGGAGGATGTGAGCCTAATTAACTTTAGTTTTAAGGATGTGAGACTAATTTTCACGATAAATTTTCCTGTCCCTGTACTATTTATATATACTGTCTAGACACAGTCTGATTAACAAATCATATCAAGTCAGAAAAATGATGAGAAACACACCAGAAAACTGAGGCAAATAAAAGTTTTAAAAGTAAAATTTATATTTGCATGAATTTTGAATATTATTTCTGTTCCATATACTGTGTGTGTTTCTGTATATGACAAGTATGAAGACTGGACTGAAGTGACTGGACTGAAAGCTGTGAAGACAGAAGACAAGAAGACCGAAGACTGTGTCAGTGCATGTATGTATAAATGAAAATGTACAACTGAGTAACTGAGTGTATTTGTATAGATGAAAATGTACTAAATGTATGAAAATTATACTAATATGAATAGTAACAGTGGAGTGTACAAATAGTGGAGTTGTAAAAGTTGTACTATTTGAATATCGAAATAAAATATTATATTTAAATAAAATACTGTGTGAATATTTAAATTTGTGTACAGTAGTACTCTATTTAAATATAAATGTTATATTTCTGTCTGTGATGATATATATGAAACAGTACAGTACAAACACATTTATAATTGTATATAAATTTGGTTGTTATCATCAAACAAAAATCATATAATTGTGTATACAACACCGTTATACAACACATATATGTAAGTTGATTTAGCCTATGTTGCAAATTCACATATATGTATGTTGATTTAGTCTACGTTGCAAGTTCACACCTATGATGTTCATATTGACTATGCTGAAAATGCCAAGTTTACACCTATGTCATGTTTATGTTAATGAATGCCAATTTTGTGTACGCTAAATTAGGCTAAGTTTTTAGCCTAATATTATATGTTAAAAATCATGCGGACGAAAAATTAGGCTAAGATTGTTAGCCTAATATTTAGACGGGGTAACGTTGGGAAAAATTGGTAATTATAGGGAACTTGACATAAATTGGTGAAAAATATATGTATTGGAAAGTTTGGCACATGCCAATAATTGGTGGCACTTAAATGGTATAAAATTCTTATACCAAAAATAATGAACTTGGAAAGTGGGCCACAACATTTAATTGTTAACAAATTTGCATATAACAAGTAACAGAGACAAATATGTAAATTTAGAAAATACGAGTATGCTTAACCCGAGGTTGGATTGAGTTGTGATGTAAACCTGCCCGGACCCGCCCGGCTGTCCAGTAATCACAACAATACCTATCCAATGTGAGAGGTTAAGCATTGAGCCTAACAAGGACCCGAGGTTAGACTAAGTTACGGTGTAAACCTGCCCGGAATCGACCGACACATCCAGTAACCGTAACAATAACTGTCTAATGTGAGTGGTCGGTGCTTTAAAAAGCTAAGGACAGACAAGTCTGGATGGTAGGGTTAAGTTAACTAAAACACTTAACCAATTCAACATGTTAATTAAACTGATGGGTAGGGTTTGGTAAATAAAAACACTTAACCACTTAACATGTTTGACTAGAAAACCCTAGTAACGGGGACCCATTTCAGCAGTAACCCAATTAGGTATCATGGTACCCTGAAACTAGGCAGGGTGGGGCACGATAATTGGGCTGATTGTAAGCAGTCAAAAGCGACGGCGGTTGGTGCAGCAGTGTGGGTTCTAACGGAGTGCGGGCGTGCACACACTTCGGAGCAGAGAAGCAGGGCACTGGGCACCAGTAGTATAACCTATGCATTCTAGGATTGTGTCAGGTCGCCACCATGGGACTTGATACACCCCATGGTGGGACCAGCATAGGTATCTACAATCAATTGGGGGCCGTATGACACATATGATTTTGCGAGTAGGAGCCGATCTTTAGAAAGGGGATCACTTCACCCCGATCATGGGGTGCCAGTTGAGACAATGCAAGTAGGTGCAGAGATATAGTGTGGGGTGCGATAGTATATTCTGTTCAAACTGCTTTATCTTAGTTATGATACTTTCCTATTTCCAGTTTATACCTATCATGCCCTTTTTCTTATTCTCATACTGAAGAGTCACTAGACTTACCAGGCTTTATGTCTGACCATGTTTTTCTTTTGTCTTCTTTTCTTCCGTTCCCCCCCAGGTCCATAGGGAGGAAACAACCCAGCTTAGTCAGACTCTTTGCAAGCTTCAAGATAGTAGATGTATGGTTTGGACTCTCTTTCCTTGGATATGGCTTTTGGACACGTTATATGGGGATTTATGCAGCTTTTATTATGTTTTATGCTTCTTTATTTAATAATCAAGACAGAAATGATGATGTAATATTTTGGAAGTTATTATGAGACAATTATGGAAATGTTTTGTATGAACACGTATTTATGAAATAAAAGTCCGTTTGTTTTCCGCTGCTTATATACATGTGTTTATATATCTGTCTTGTGTTTTATCTGTGACTTTTACTTATAAACCTCCATCGAAGTTAAGGGATTCCCTTTGTGAGTGACCTTAATGGAGGTGGGGTGTTTCAGTTGGTATCAAAGCACATATTTACCAGATTAGATAAAGGTTTTTGAAACTATTTTCAAAAGAGAAGTTTGAAGAAGCATATTTTTTCAAGGAAAAGCGTTGTTTTTAAAAGGCATAATTCCCCAAAGCCATATGTACTATCTCTCTATCCTTTTGTCTTGAATACTTTCCTTTTTGTTCCAGCATGTCTGGAGATCTTAACCTTCCAGAAGGAGTAACGATACCTGGCTGGTTCCGAAGGTACCTAGAGGCTAGGGCTAATGGTGCAGGCCCAGCAGACATTCCTCCTTCCACAGTGGCAGCGGTTCCTCCTCCTTCTCGTGGAAATACTTTCGCTAAGACGTGTAGAGACTTCAAGGCTATGGGTGGAAAGGACTTTTATGGAACTGAATCCTTTGTGATAGCAAGGAACTGGCTGAAGGAGACCGAAGATTTGTTTGTCATCTTCGAAGTTGACGACAGGTAAAAGATACAGCTAGCAGTGTGGTTGCTTAAAGATGAAGCTTCCTATTGGTAGGAAGTTACCCATGCTGAGAGGCCAGTAGAAACTTGGGAAGATTTCAGGATGAGGTTTGAGATGAAATTCCTCTCCCAAGCTGAAAGAAGCCTGCAGATGGAGAATTTCCTAACTCTTAAACAAGGGAGTATGACGATCAGGGAGTACATCAATTAATTTAATCAGCTGGCTAGATTTGGGCTGGATTTAGTAAACACCCAACACAAGAAGTCCCTTCGCTTCGTTAAAGGTCTGAATGAGCCTCTACACAGCCTTGTTATGACCCATATACCCATGGGAGCGACTTATGAAAGCTTGGTGGACATGGCGCTGCTACATGAGGAAGATAAAGGCAAGAAAGAGGCAAAAGCAGAAGTGCCTCAAGACAAGAAGGGGGAAGGGTCACAAAACAAGAAGGCTGATTCAAAGAAAGGCGGGAAGAACAACAAACCCCATGAAAAAAGAAAGTGTAATTTCTGTGGCATTGTTGGACATATAGTGAAAGACTGCAGAAAGAAGAAGGCGAAGATGAATGGTGGCTGTTTCCATTGCGGCGAGACTGGACACTTGGCTAAGGACTGCCCAAAGAAGCGGGGGCAGGGACAGAGAACTGGATCCACTTCAGGGGGACAAGTTCACGCGCTGGTGGCACCTCCACGGGAACAAGGTAGAAATATTTCTGTTGAAAGCTTAGTTTATCTCTATGATCATCCAGTTCGCACTCTCTTTGATTCCGGTGCATCACACTCCTTTATTTCATCTGCTTTAGTAGAATATCTGCACCTAGACACTAGTATGATAGAAGATCCCTTGGTTGTTTCAAATCCAATTGGGGGCTCAGCTTATTTGTCAATGGTTTGTGTGGATTTGAAAATCTCTATTCTAAGCGTTGAGTTTATATGTAGTGCCTTTGTTTTGGGCTTCTCGGGATATGGACTGATCTTAGGCATGGACTGGTTATTCAGTAATGGTGCCATTCTTGATTGTGAGAAAAGAGTGGTTAGACTCTTGACTCTGCTCGGTAACACTCTAGAAATTTCTTGTAATCCCTTGAATGCTGTTATGCTTAGTTATCTAGAGTCGCTTGATGCTTCTGTTGAGAATTTGCAGTCGGTTAGGGTGGTCCGTGAATATCCGGATGTCTTTGAAGAGGTAAAGGGCTTACCTCCGAGGCGGGAAATAGACTTCTGCATATATCTTTTTGATAATGCAAAGCCCGTAGCTTTACCTGTTAGACACATGGCTCCAAAGGAGAGAAAGGAGATCAGTAAGCAAGTTAAAGAGCTTCTCGAGAAGGGTTTTATAAGGCGGAGTATCTCGGAATGGGGTGCTACAGTGGTGTTCGCCACCAAAGCAGATGGTTCACTACGTCTTTGTGTGGACTATAGGGAGCAAAACAAGCTGACTAAGAAGAATAGACACCCGCTTCCCCGAATAGACGATTTGTTTGATCACCTTGTAGGTGCGTCGGTCTTCTCCCAACTTGATCTGGCTACTGGGTTCCATCAGCTAAGGGTAGCTGAAGATAGCATTGATAAAACGACGTTCAGAACCCCAGACGGTTTCTTCGAGTGGCTTGTCATGCCTTTCGGCTTGACAAACGCACCTGCTTATTTCGTAGACCTAATGAGCAGGGTGTTCAGAGAATTCCTCAACAAGTTTGTGGTTGTCTTCGTAGACGATATTTTGATCTTCTCAAAGAATGAGGAAGAACATGCTCAGCGTTTGAAGGAGATCATGGAAACTCTTCGAGTTCATCAGCTAAAAGCCAAATTCTCCAAGTGCCACTTTTGGAGAGAAGAAGTAAGGTTTCTTGGACATATAGTGTCCAAAGAAGGGTTAGCTGTGGACCCCGCGAAAGTGGTGGCAGTGCAAGATTGGAAGACACCAAGAAATGCAACCGAAGTCCGAAGCTTTCTAGGGCTAGCCGGTTTTTACCGAAAATTCATTAGAGATTTCGCGAAAATCTCAGCTCCACTCACAAGGCTAACAAAGAAGAATCTAGCGTTCGCTTGGGATTTGGATTGTGATATTGCTTTCCAACGCTTAAAAAGGGCTCTTACAACAGCCCCAGTTCTGACTTTGCCTGATAGAAGCAAGATGTTCACGGTATATACAGATGCTTGTGGTACGGGGCTAGGCGCTGTTCTAATGCAAGAAGGGAAGGTAGTAGCTTATGGTGGAAGACAACTGAAAGTTCATGAAAGGAACTACCCGTCTTGGCGCCATTATCTCCAAGGTGAGAAGTTCGAATTATATACTGACCATAAATCGTTGAAGTATCTTTTCTCGCAGAAAGATCTTAACTTGAGGCAGCAAAGGTGGATGGAGTTCCTTGCCCCGTATGACTTTGAGATTCCCTATACTCGTGGCAAGGGCAACATAGTAGCAGATGCCTTGAGCAGAAAGAAGCTAACCTTAAGCCCTCTCTTTGTAGAAAGGCAAATTTTGGAGTATATAGCCAGTTTTGACTTTAGGCCCTCCTCTGATTTTGTACCTGGTTTGTTGGCATCACTAGAAGTACGACCCACTCTTTTAGACTCAATAGGGGCCGCACAACGTGAAGACCCTCAGCTTGTGGATGTGATTGATAAACTAATTAGGGGTGAAACTTCCAGACACCTCAATAGGTACTCCATCGATGATAAGGGTTGGCTAAGGCGAGATGGAAGACTATGCGTCCCACAAGCAAGGGATTTAGTAAAGATGGTTCTCGAGGAAGCACATCATTCCAAGATGACAATACACCCAGGTGGAGACAAGATGTACCAGGACGTAAAGAGAGTTTTCTTTTGGAGAGGCATGAAAAAGGATGTGGTAGATTTCGTTTCTAAGTACGTGATATGCCAACAGGTCAAGGCAGAACAAAAGAAGCCTGGAGGACTGCTTCATCCTCTAGAAGTCCCGCAATGGAAGTGGGATAGCATTTCAATGGACTTCATTGATGGGTTGCCTAGGCCAAGAAGGGGCAATACTAGCATTTGGGTAATAGTGGATAGGCTCACAAAAAGCGCCCACTTTATACCCATCAAGAGTAGATGGACTGCCTCGTCTCTAGCGTCTCTTTATCTCAAGGAAATAGCTCGACTCCATGGAATACCCTCCATCATAGTGAGTGACCGAGATCCTATCTTTACAAGCGAATTTTGGCAGAGTCTGCAAGAAGCTGTAGGCACACAGTTATGCTTGAGCACGGACTATCACCCCCAAACTGATGGTCAGACGAAAAGGGTGAACATAGTATTAGAAGATCTTTTGAGACTGTGCGTTCTTGACTTTGGAGGGACATGGGAGGATCATCTTCCTTTAGTGGAATTCGCCTAAAACAACAGCTACCAAGCTACTATCGGCATGGCGCCCTTTGAAGCTTTGTATGGAAGACCGTGCCGATCACCAACTTGTTGGTGGGAGTCTACAGACAAGCTTATACTTGGGCCAGACATGATTAGAGAGAGTTCAGAAACAGTGGATTTGATACGAAGGAGAATGAAGACTGCCCAAGATAGACAGAAATCCTACGCAGACAAAAGGACCGACCTTGAGTTTGAGGTTGGGGACAGGGTTTTCCTTAAGGTATCTCCTTTAAGGAATGTCGTTCGCTTTGGATCCGCAGGGAAGCTAGCACCAAGATTTGTAGGACCGTTCCCTATCATCGAGAAGATTGGGAAGATGGCTTATAGAGTAAAGCTGCCCGAAAGGTTGGCCGAAATTCACAATGTCTTTCACGTTTCTCATCTCCGGAAATGTTTACATGAATCTGCTGAAGTGGTGGAGCCAAGCATTCTAGAAGAAGCCGAAGTGGAACGCGAAGCAACTGTGAGGAGAGTTCCAACCCGCATCCTAGGAACTGAAGTGAAAAAGCTACGCAATCGCGAAGTCAAGCTTGTTAAAGTTCAGTGGAGCGACGCCGAGGAAGACGCGACTTGGGAAACTGAGGACAGAATACGCACGACCTACCCTTTTCTTTTTGAGGGTACATCTTTGATTTCTCTTTTTCCTTAAGTTGTGCTTGTATCTATCTTTTTAGGTATATCTCCTCGATATTATCCTTTATCCTTAGGTAGAAACCCATTTGGATGTAAACATGTAATTGAAACATGTTATGATTGATGGCTGCAAGTGGTTGCAAGTGGTTTCTCGTGGATGCATATACACACACAACCTAGGTTTTAGATCGGCTCAGTCACTTCATATTGCATATGCATATATGTATTCATATTTGTATGTGGTTGAAACTTGATATGTTGTCATATGGATGTCGCATTTGTATGAATGACTGCGCACCCATGTAGAATTATGAGTAAGGAAAATTTGCATACATAATGGATTCATGACACTTACATGATTCGCATTAAGGAGGTTAACTGAATCAGTAGACGACCTAATTTTTGCATTAGATAAGGACATATACACACACTATGCATATGATCTTGAAGCATTAGAAGTATTTTAAGGACAATGGGTGCCTGTGTTTGTTGGTTGAGTAGATGGACGATTGGATGTTAGGATATACGTTCTTCTAGACTTGAAGATTTCGGGGATGAAATCCTTTAAGGAGGGGAGAATGTAACACCCCGAATTTTCTGTTAATAGTAAATTAACAAATTAAAGTATAATTAATTCTAAGTGATAGAATTTACGAAAACGGGTTATGCCATTGCGTTCGTCTTGGAATTCTGGTTGAGATAGAGTCCGAATTTGCGTAAATCGGACTCCGTATGAAGGAGTTATGACCTCCGAAAGTTTCAGAATTCGATTTAAAATTCAAACAGTCTGAAAACATGTTCAAAATTCGAAACTGGACCAGAACTGGGCTGGGCGGGAAAATCCCCGCCCAGGACCCAGGTCGACCAGGGGGTCCACCTAGGAGTCGACCTGGGTACCCAGGTCGACTATGTAGTCGACCTGGGGGTCGACCCGCCTGGTCGACCTGACCTGCTTGGTCTGGTCCTGACTCGGTTTCTGGAGCTTAGCTGTGTCACTAGGACTGACTTGTCACTTTCTGATTGGCTTCTCTTGAGATGGATTGCCTTGATTAACTCTAGCTTCATCGACGACTCTAATTAGTTTGAAATTCTATATAAACAACCTTAGTCTCAACCTAAATTCACAAAATAAAATAGAGATAGAGCCGTCATGCTGCTGGAAGGAAGCCAAGAGTAGCCTCCACTTGAAGAAAGATTAGAGACGAGCAAAACTAAAGTAAAAACAAGATTCAAACAACGTTTATCTACCCAAAGGAAAGCATTGCAAATTCAGAACTCAAAATCCAGAATTCAAGTTCGTCGTTTGTTGTAAGTATAGTGATTTTTCCGATGGGAATAAAATTAAGATTTGATTCGATGTAAAATGGAAATGGAATTGTGCTATTGTATAACGACGATGTTAATTCATATCTATGTGTTGCAATGATTGTGTTGTGAATGGTATTGAGATGTTTGTGGTATAATTGAGTTGATATTGGATCTATTGGAATGTTTGTGGATTAATCTAGTTGATGTTGGATCTATTCAAATTCACATACAAGTCATTTGGTTCATATCAACACCTATATGTTTAGGTGATTATGACAAGTTATATGCCGTACAATAGAACTTTTATGCCTAAATGATTAAGTTCATATACGTGCTCATATGTTTATACAAAAGTTGCGAATTCATAATTGGATCCATGCCAAGATCCATTTTGATACAAGTTTCATGTTATAGTAGTAAACATGATTTGATCTAGTTCACACATGTGATAAAATCATACATACTTTATGGACATGTCACATTCTTGTCATATGCTAGTGATGTTCGATGTTATGCCTAGATCTAAACATTTTTAGGCTTATGTTGTCTAAATCATATGCTAATTCATGTGACACCTATTTAGTTAGACCCCTATTGCAATGCAAGTTCACATATATGTAAGTTGATTTATCCTATGTTGCAAATTCACATATATGTATGTTGATTTAGTCTACGTTACAAGTTCACACCTATGATGTTCATATTGACTATGCTGAAAATTCCAAGTTTACACCTATGTCATGTTTATGTTAATGAATGCCAATTTTGTGTACGCTAAATTAGGCTAAGTTTTTAGCCTAATATTATATGTTAAAAATCATGAGGATGAAAAATTAGGCTAAGATTGTTAGCCTAATATTTAGACGGGGTAACATTGGGAAAAAAGACATAAATTGGTGAAAAATATATGTATTGGCATGTTTGGCACATGCCAATAATTGGTGGCACTTAAATGTAATAAAATTCTTATACCAAAAATGATGAACTTGGAAAGTGGGCCACAACATTTAATTGTTAACAAATTTACATATAAAAAGTAATAGAGACAAATATGTAAATTTAGAAGATACGAGTATGCTTAACCCGAGGTTGGATTGAGTTGTGATGTAAACCTGCCCGGACCCGCCCGGCTGTCCAGTAATCACAACAATACCTATCCAATGTGAGAGGTTAAGCGTTGAGCCCAATAAGGACCCGAGGTTAGACTGAGTTACAGTGTAAACCTGCCCGGAACCGACCGGCACATCCAGTAACCGTAACCATACCTGTCTAATGTGAGTGGTCGGTGCTTTAAAAAGCTAAGGACAGACAAGTCAGGATGGTCGGGTTAAGTTAACTAAAACACTTAACCAATTCAACATGTTAATTAAACTGATGGGTGGGGTTAGGTAAATACAAAAACTTAACCACTTAACATGTTTGACTAGAAAACCCTAGTAACAGGGACCCATTTCAGCAGTAACCCAATTAGGTATCATGGTACCCTGAAACTAGGCAGGGTGGGGTACGATTACTAGGATGATTGTAAGCAGTCAAAAGCAACGGCGGTTGGTGCAGCAGTGTGGGTTCTAACGGAGTGCGGGCGTGCACACACTTCAGAGCAGACAAACAGGGCACTGGGCACCAGTAGTACAACCTATGCATTCTAGGATTGTGTCAGGCCGCCACCATGGGACTTGATACACCCCATGGTGGGACCAGCATAGGTATCTACAATCAATTGGGGGCCGTATGACACATACGATTTTGCGAGTAGGAGCCGATCTTTAGAAAGGGGATCACTTCACCCCGATCATGGGGTGCCAGTTGAGACAATGCAAGTAGGTGCAGAGATATAGTGTGGGGTGCGATAGTATATTCTGTTCAAACTGCTTTATCTTAGTTATGATACTTTCCTATTTCCAGTTTATACCTATCATGCCCTTTTTCTTATTCTCATACTGAAGAGTCACTAGACTTACCAGGCTTTATGTCTGACCCTGTTTTTCTTTCGTCTTCTTTTCTTCCGTTCCCCCCAGGTCCATAGGGAGGAAACAACCCAGCTTAGTCAGACTCTTTGCAAGCTTCAAGATAGTAGATGTATGGTTTGGACTCTCTTTCCTTGGATATGGCTTTTGGACACGTTCTATGGGGATTTATGCAGCTTTTGTGATGTTTTATGCTTCTTTATTTAATAATCAAGACAGAAATGATGATGTAATATTTTGGAAGTTATTATGAGACAATTATGGAAATGTTTTGTATGAACACGTATTTATGAAATAAAAGTCTGTTTGTTTTCCACTGCTTATATATATGTGTTTATATATCTGTCTTGTGTTTTATCTGTGACTTTTACTTATAAACCTCCACCGAAGTTAAGGCATTCCTTTTGTGAGTGACCTTAATGGAGGTAGGGGGTTTCAACAGTGGAGAGTTGTTACGAGGATACTGGATTAGAGATTTGGTTAATCACAGTTTGATAGTTTCGTTTGTAAAACAATGAAATGCACAGAAAGAAAAAAATAGATTGTAATACAATGAACCACTATAATGAAAGAAGATAACAATTGTAATACAATTCTTGTTGCAAAAAGAAATGCGAAACCCGAAGTGTACAGTTTTGAATTGTAATGTGTCTTGTTTACTTTTTTCAGAACAGTGTTCAAAATGCAAATGAAAACCAGAGCTGCTCTGCATCAATTAAAAAAATGGATAGGGAAATAAGCTGAATAAACATTACTATAATATAATAGAGAAGTGGATGGACAGAGAATCAAGTGGACAAAATAAGTTTATTTATTTATTTATTTCTCTTAGAAGTGACAATTCAAATAAAATGCAAAAAGGAATCGAAATTTTGAGCACAACTATAACTAACATTTTTTCTTTCACAAAATTTTCAGAAAGTTTCATTACCAAAGAAGACAGTAACCTACTTGGAAGATTATGCACACCATGATTAGAATATTATCAGGCAGCTTGTGATCTGGACCTGTGCTTGCAGTTACAGGGGGAGTATGACCGAGCCCTGTGCTTGCGGTAGTATGAAGAGTAGACCGGGACCTGTATCTATTGTAGTAGGGAGGAGAGTATGATCTGGACCTGTGCTTGTCGTAGTAAGGGGAATATGACCTCTCCCTGTCTGATGAATAATAGTCAGGTGTCATGTACCTGCTGCTGCCCCGTCTCCCACTAGGCGAGCGACTACGTGAACTTCCTCGTCCTTCCATATATATGACGACATGCAATAAACATCAGCAATAAAGTAGACCCTACAGATCATTGATTATGTACACTGGTCAAAAATACATGCATATGTTCACACACACGTATTATGCCCACTTCATATAAACCAGTTAATTCTTTTATTTAATACTACTTCCCAAAACATTCAACCTAAAACAAAAACAAAAGAATGACCACCAAGTCAAAATGTTGTTCCGATCCAATAAATGGTTGTGCGTATCGCAAATTTGGGTCCTGCCATCAAGTTAGAAGGCGACGACGATGAAGGACTAGTAGGCGAGCGCTTCGCGTCGGTAGGGCCTTTTACATTTCGGTCGATTTAAGAGTTAAATCTCAAGTAGTTAAAGGTATGTTTGTAGCTGGATTATTGTTTCACGAGTTCGGGGGGGGGGGGGGGTACAATGAAAAATATCCATAATCATTCAGCCATTTCTTTAAGCTAATTCTTTTAAATGCAGTGAAAGATGACTAGAATGTATAAAAAAAGGTATACAACCTGAATTTAGTTTTGTTTCTTTTGAAATTTTTTGAGAACTGGCAGAGAATTGAGGGCAAAAGGCTGATTAGTACGTAGAAAATTTAACGTGAAATATTGATAGTAGATAGTTGTTAAACTTTTTTATGATGAATTTGAAAACTTGTCGAGTTATGTATCAGTTGGAGTAAAGTGGGTGTATCCTTTTGCTGGAAGCAACATTTTTTCCCCTTTTTTAAATATCTTATTAACAATACTAAGATGAATTATTACATTTGACTTTTGAGCATGTTTTACCCTTTTTTCTCTTAGATATCATGATATCATCATTCAGAGGGTCTAATATACAATTGTTCTAAAAATTCCTATGAATATAAAGTAATGATATGGCAAACTAATTAATTTCAAGAACTAGTTGCAGTTATCGAGTTTTTAGTACATTCTTTTCTTTGATTTCAAAATAAATTATAAAATATTGAAGTGAAATTTGTTTACGAAATAATCAACATTTCAATATGTTCACTTTCTAACTTCAAAATTTAAATAGTGAATCTAAGAATATTCTTACGATTGCTTGGTTCATCATTCTAAAGCTTGTCCATGTTATCGCATTTGTGGCCCATTTGTTTTGACCATAAACCCATTATTTACTAACAACCCATATTTCCCCTTAACCACCCACTAATTTTGTTTCACTTTGTAACCGCTCCATGATGGCCAAAGCGGTATAACTAAAACGTAATTCATTTCTTCTGATTACTTCATTAAACCTACTCTCAAAATCAGAAAGCACCATCAAAATTGAGAAGAGGGGTTTGGAAACAAGAATCAGAGCATAAGGAATCAAATTAGAAGAAGAAGAGCATATAAACTCATCTGATTTCGCATAGCAATGGCTGGAGGTACCCTATTGATTCCATTATTTGCTTCTGCTTATGATTTATGCAGTAGTTAGTTATCAACATTTAGTATCGGAGCTTAAATCGCCTCTGCCTTGCTATAAAATTAGGCTGCCATCGAATTGTTGTAATCCCCTTGCCATTTTCGTTCTCGCTGAAAAATAATGAATCCTCTTTCTTCATGAGTGTATAAGTCTTCATTTGGAAGACTATATGCTTTCGGCTGTGTCAGATTTGACATTAATTAAACTTTGTTTTAATTCTATACCATGAAGACTTTCATGCTAGGAAAGTTTTGTTGGTCCAATTAATTTATTGCTTTTGATGGCGCAGTGGCAGGGATGATATGGGTTTATTGTTGCTTTTGATAATAATAAAATATGGAACCACTTGCTCAATTTTTTTTATGACTAGAGCACTCCTGCATAGTTTTTTCATAAAGCATATATGTATAGCATAGTACAGACATTGCTTTATGGTTTGTGCTCATATGTGCATTGTTTTATATGGACCTAATATACATAGGCTTTCATATTATAACCTGACCTGTAGACTTACTCTTCTTTTCTAGTCTACCTATAATTTTTGTTTGTACTAGTTTAAAAAAACGCTATGTCTTTTATACATTGCAAGCTAGGTATATGTGTATAAAACAATGTGAAATGTCAAGTGATTGAGCAAATTTTATTAGTTAGGGCATAGCCACATCATCTCTAATTATTAAAAAAAAATTGATAAACTGAAATTGCATGTGGATACTAGACATTGATTGTAATTAATCATGTGTAACATAATAAGATTTACCCATAGGAAATTTTATTGTTTTGCATGATTAATTAGGGTGATGTATCATATTGTGTTTCTTAATCTACCCACAGGAGTTAAGAAATAATGATTTGATAGTTTCACTATAAGATTGGATTCATATGTGCATAGTTTACATTGGTAAATTGTCATAAAATTATAGTCTTGGTTTACTTTGTTAATAAGTATATGTTTTCTATTTGCAGTAATTTTACCTGGAAATATTTCTAATGTTAAAAGTGACATTCCTGAATTAAGAGGTGATAAGTACAAGTTATGGAAGGAGAGAGTGTTACTGCATTTAGAATGGATGGATATTGACTATGCTATTCGAAAAGATGAACCACCTAGCATAATGGAGGCTAGTACTCCTAAAGCCATTGATCTTTATGAAAAGTAGGAGCGATCTAATCGTCTTTTAGTTATGTTCATAAAGACCAAGATTTGTGCAAGTATTAGGGGTTTAGTCAATCAGCATGTTAAAGTCAAGGATCTTCTTAGAGCCATCGATGAGCAGTTTGCATCCTCTGATAAGGCTCTCGCCAACACCTTGATTATGAAGTTCTCATCCATGAGGCACACTGAGGTTAAGGGAGTGCGTGATTATATCATGCACATGAGGGATATAGCGGCTCAACTAAAGGCTTTAGAAGTTACCATGTATGAATCTTCCTTGGTCCATTAGATTCTGTGCATTCTACCTCAACAATATGCCCTATTTAAGATCTCTTACGACACACATAAAGACAAATGGTCAATAATGAGCTTATGACCATGTGTGCTCAAGAGGAGGGTAGATTGTTGATGGAAGAGGGCAAAAAGGTGAACCTTGCTACGACTTCTTATTCAAAGAAGAAAACGGATCACAATAAGAAAAAGTAAAAAGGAAAGATTCATGCGAATCAAGTCATTAAGAAGGAGTCAAAGTGTCACTTCTGTAAAAAGAAGGGACACATTAAGATGGACTGCATTAAGTTTAAAGCTTGGCTTGAGAAGAAAGGTACTTTTCCAGCATTTGTTTGTTATGAATCTAGTATGGTTAATGTTAATCATGATACTTGGTGGATTGATAATGGGACTACAATCCATGTTTCGAATACCTTACAGGTATGACAAACCTAAGGAAACCAGTGGATAGTGAAAGACTTATCTATTCAGGCAACAAGATAACTTCACATGTGGAAACCGTTGGGACATGCAGTTTGGTTTTAAGAAGTGGTTTTACTTTATATTTAGAAAAAACATTCTATGTTCCTAATTTTGCAAGGAATTTGATTTATGTATCTAGACTTTTACCTTCTGGATTTTCCTTTAATTTTTCAGACTCTGGTTTTAGTATTATCAATTTTTTTGAAGTTATTGGCTATGGTACATTGTCTGATAATTTATTTCATCTTGACTTGCAAAGTGATACCACTGATAATTCTATGCATGTTAATGTTGATTTAAAATGACGTATTATGAATGAGGATTCTTCTATGTTGTGGCATCGGAGATTAGGACACATCTCCATTGAAAGAATTAAGAGGTTAATAAAGGAAGGGGTACTTCGTACTCTAGACTTTACAGATTTCGACACTTTTGTTAGTTGCATTAAAGGAAAGCAAACTAATAAACACAAAATTGGTGCCAAGAGGAGTTCATACTTATTAGAAATCATACATACAGACATTTGTTGCTCGAACATGAATGCTGATGATCCAAAATACTTTATCACCTTCATAGATGATTATTCGCGATATATGTATCTCTACTTACTTCGTTCCAAAGACAAAGCTTTAAATGCCTTTAAATTATTTAAGGTTGAAGTAGAGAATCAATGTGGTAAGCACATTAAGATCGTGAGATCAGATCGAGGTGGAGAGTACTATGGTAGATACAATGAGAACGGACAAGCACCTAGTCCATTTGCTAAATTTCTTCAAGAGCATGGGATTGTTCCCCAATGCACCATGCCTGGTTCTCCAGACCAGAATGGTGTAGCTGAAAGAAGAAATCGGTCATTAATTGATATGGTGCGTAACATGAGTAATGTTAAACTTCCATCGTTTTTGTGGACTGATGCTCTAAAGACGACAGCATATATATTAAATTGGGTTCCATCTAAGGCTGTCTCTAAGACGCCCTTTGAGCTATTCAAAGGTTAGAAACTGAGTTTGAGACATATACGCATTTGGGGATGTCCGTATGAAGTGAAAATCTACAATCCACAAGAGAAGAAACTTGACCCCAGGACTATTAGTGGGTATTTCATCGGATATGCCGAGAAGTCTTAGGATTATGGATTCTATTGTCCGTCCCATTATACCAGGATTGTGGAGTCAAGAAATGCTAAATTTCTTGAGAATGATTTGATCAGTGGGAGAAATCAATTTTAGAAAATTGTTCCTGAAAAAAACCACTATGAGGTTCCACCCTCTAATTCAAGTGATATGTTAATTGTCATTCACGCTCCTCAAGTTAAGCCGAGGGTTAGACAATCAAATATAGAAATTCCACAAACTATTGATCAAAATTCGATAGATCATGTTGTAAATGAGGATTTGATTCATAATGAGAATGAACAAGTCCCATTAAGAAGATCTACTCGAGAAAGGCGTTCAGCTATTCCTGATGATTATGAAGTGTACCTACAAGAATCAGATTATAATATTGGAGTCGATAATGATCCTTTGTCATTTTCACAAGCCATAAGTTCTACAGATTCAAACTTGTGGATGAATGCTATGAAGGAAGAGATGAATTCAATGGCTTTTAATCGAGTCTGGAATCTTGTCGAGTTGCCTGATGATGTAAAAATCATTGGATGCAAGTGGGTTTTTAAGACAAAAAGAGGCTCACTAGGCAACATCGAAAGAGATAAAGTGAGACTCGTTGCTAAAGGGTTCACTCAAAGAGAAGGAATCGACTACACGGAGACATTATCTCCTGTATCAAAGAAAGATCCCTTCGTGTAATTATGGCATTAGTAGCTCATTTTGATTTCTAGCTACATCAAATGGATGTGAAAACGGCATTCCTTAATGATGATTTAGAGGAAGAGGTTTATATGAAAAAATCTGAAGGATTCTCCTCTAAGGATGGTGAGCATTTGGTTTGTAAGCTAAATAAATCTATATATGGGTTAAAAAAAGCCTCCCGCCAGTGGTATAAGAAATTCCATGAAATAATTACTTCATTTGGTTTCGAAGAAAATATCATGGATCGATGTATATATCTTAAGGTCAGTGGGAGTAAAATTTGTTTTCTTGTATTATACGTGGATGATATTTTGCTTGCATCCAATCATAAAGGGTTGTTACATGAGGTAAAACAGTTCCTTTCAAGAAACTTTGATATGAAAGATATGGGAGATGCATCTTATATCATTGGCATTAAGATCCATAGGGATAGATCTCGAGGCATTTTGGGATTGTCTCAAGAGGCCTATATCAACAAAGTACTTGAAAGATTTAGAATGAAAGACTATTCACTAAGTGCAGCACCCATTGTGAAGGGAGACCAGTTCAGTTTGGACCAATGCCCTAGGAATGACTTTGAAAGAGAACAAATGAAAAATATTCCATATTCTTCAGCTGTTGGTAGCATAATGTATGCCCATATTTCACCTTAACCACCCACTAATTTTGTTTCACTTTATAACTGCTCCATGATGGCTAAAGCGGTATAACTAAAATGTGATTCATTTTTTTTATTATGGGTTCACTAAACCTACTCTGAAAATCGAAAAACACCATCAAAATTGAGAAGGGGGGTTTGGAAACAAGAATCAGAGCATAAGGAATCAAATTGGAAGAAGAAGAGCATGCAAACTCATCTGATTTCGCATAGCAATGGCTGGAGGTACTCTATTGATTCCATTATTCACTTCCGCTTATGATTTATGCAATAGTTAGTTATCCAACACATGTATCTAAGCAGAAAACAAGTTCAAAAAAAATATCTTATATTGCATTATATAAATCAACATTTACTGTGAAACTTGTTACAGGTTCAGAAATGTCAGTTTTAGAGCTATTAATAGTAAGTCATCAACATAAATCAAGTGAGTTCACTGGATTGATGCTATTTGACAAGATTAAATTACCTTGTAGTCAGAGCCGACTCCAGGGGTAGTCGGAGAAGACTGCCGCCTGGAGCAGCCCCCCTCCAGGAGGCAACAGGCTAGGGGGTGGGGGTAGCAGTAGAATAAAAATACATAATTATATTCTGATGGTGTATAAATTTTACAAAGGATGCCTGTGGCCCAGTTGGTTGTGTAGGTGTGCATTTGGGGAGCTGTAGGCTCAGCGTTTAATCCCTGCAGGCTTCATGAAATTTGTTTTGGCCCCAAAAAAGGCTCCTCCAAAAATTTTGCCCCTTCCGCCTGGAGTAACCCCCCATTCTCCATTTTCCGGAGCCGTCTCTTGTAACACCCCATATTTTCTATGAACTTAAGAATTACAAATCTAAGTGTAATTAAAATATAAAATAAGAATCAGGGAAAGCGGGTTGCGCCATTGCGTTCGTCTCGAAATTCTGCTTGAAAACAAGTCCGAGTTTGCGAGAATCGGAGTCCGTATGACCAAGTTATGGCCCTCCAAAGTTTCAGGAATATTCAGAGTTCAAAACAGCACGAATTCGAATTCAAAATTCGAATTTCAAACGCAGAACAGACTGGGCAGGAAATTTCCCACCCAGACCCTGGTCGACTGGGCAGTCGACCCCCCCAGACCAGGTCGACTGGGCAGTCGACCTGGGTGTCGACCTGGTCCCCGAGCCCATTTTTGGGCCAGTGTTTGTTCTGATGTTTCAAGTCCGATTTCTGTCCAGATTCATCTGCCTAAACCTATTTAAACAGCCCCAAACCTAGCCTTTTCTACACACAATTCTATTCTGCTTCTACTCTGCCTCTGTTCTAAATAAAAATAAAAATGGCGTCGCTAATCTGCTGCAATCAAAACTAGAGATTAAAGCTTCTGCAACGATTCTACAACAATTAGAGTTCTTTCTTTAATTCAATCAAGGCAAGTGCAGTTATTTTCCGATATAAACTTTAATCATAATTGTGACACGATTGTAAATCTGAATTTGAGATTGTGTATGTTCTGTTCTGATCTATTTTATTCTATATCTCTTCTTCTTTCTGTTCTATAGCCAGGCTACTACGAGCTTGCGCCAATCTCCTAAGAGATTAATGCACGAACGCTAAAATGTTTGGGACAAATAATGAATGTGGCATAATTGGACATGGCTAATCTGCGACTGATTTAAGAAAAAGGACATAGGTTGTAAACTAGATTTAGATCTATGCATATTCTGTGAATTGGAAGAAGAGGAACCATGGTATGTTAACATGTGACTTGAGACATTGGACATAACGCATATTTTGAATTAAGATATGTTATAACTAGATTGTTGGGCATATTGTTTATATAAAAATTCATGGTTTGAAAGAGAATATGACTTAGGTGTGAAGATCTATATTAAGATTTGATAACTATCAAATGTGAATAACACCTAAATAGGAGATTTTTGAATATATGACATGCATTGAAATCGATGGCTATATTTGGTATAATTTATATGTGAATCTTTTGTACTAGGCATGTTGAACTAAATTGGGACATGTAAATTATGACCATAATATGTGACATGTAAATTCAATGCAAACGTGGGGTATATGACTATAGTGTGAATCATGACAACTATTTAGGCATGCAAACTTAGGCCAAATTTATAATTAGGCAAGATATGTTTGTGAAACTTTAAGGAATGATTAAATCTGTTATATTTGCCTAATTTACTAGTTCTGCTATATTTGCCTAATCTGCTAGTTCTGTTATATTGCCTAATCTGCTAGTTCTGTTATATTGCTTAATCTGCTAGTTCTGCTCTACTGCTTAGTCTGCTAGATCTGTTCATCTGCCAAATCTGTCATCTGCTAAGTCTGCTGAAAATGCCAAATATGTTATATGCTAAATCTGCTAAATTGCTTAATCTGCTAAATCCGTTAAGTCGCCTAATCTGCGAAATCTGTTATTTGCTATATCTATTGAGTAGATATATTTAGTCTGTTATTGACATAATCTGAATTGGCTATTGTTATGAATAATTGACATGTATATTAGGCGTGGGCAAAAATGGTAAATTATTAATTAATTGGCCGCAAAGATAAACATGGCTAACTCGAGGTTAGAATGAGTTTGCGGCGTAATTCTGCCTGGAACCGCCCGGCACATCCAGTAGCCACAAACAATAGGTTCTAATGTGAGAAGTTAGTCGTAACGTGCTTGAAACCCGAGGTTAGACTCAGTTTGTGGCAGAAACCTGCCCAGAACCAACCGGCCTAACCAGTAGCCGCAAACTGTCAGTCTAATGTGAGAGGTCTGGGCATTAATATTTAATTAATGAAAATCTGGGATAAATATGATGTCTAAAACGTGTTGGGTGGATAGGGTTAAACCAACTAGACTGATGAAATTAATAAACCCGTTTCATGAATCTGTAGGCCCAATACAAAGTTAGACAATCTGTAAGTCTGTTAATCTGTAATCGGTTAATCTGTAAGTCTGTTAATCTGTAACCGGTTAATCTGTAAGTCTTCTAAATCCGTATATTTGATCCGTTGATCTGAAAATTTGTCTAATCTGTGAACTGGTTGATCTGAATTCTGTATGTCTGAACTTGTAAACAAGTTAATCTGAAATCTGTTAGTCTGGGGACACAAGGTTAGGAGGGAAATTACTTGTGTCATCTGTTGTTTGGGACCCATGTTAGTCAGTAACCCTTTCTGGTATCAAAACTTTGACCCAACAATAGGTAGGGTCTGGGCACGCTTACTGAACTAATTATAAGCGGTTCTTTCTGATAATGGCGAGGGGTGTTGATGGTGCGTTCCAACCGGGTCATGTGCGTGCATGGATCCCGGTCTGCCTCTGAGGATGTAAGACGCCGTGACATCTGTAAATAGGCCTGTGCCAATTGGTTGTCACTTTAGGGAGTGATACACCCTATTGTGGAGTCGACACAGGGTATTTATGTATTAGGGAGCCGATCGCTTGGGGTAGGGTTTTAGGGTACGCTTAGTTCTGTCTGTTTTTGTTGGTACCGTCTGTTTCTATTGGGTGGCAACACCCGTCTGTTTCTGCGTGGTACCGTCTGTTCGGGTGGTAAAGGCCCAATGACTAGTGTACACCTAATTCTACATTCTGTTTCCGTAGGGGTTAATCTGAATGTTTCTATTCAGGTGCTAAAGGCCCATTATTAATATTCTATTTCTGTCTGTTTCTGTTCGGTGGTAAAGTCCCATTATCAGCATTCTGCTTCTGTCTGTTTCTGTTCGAGTGGTAAAGGCCCATTATTAGCTTTCTGTTTCTGTGGAAATTATTTTGTTCCTGTTTCTGCTTCAGTTTAGACATTAGGGTGACACCTAATCCTGTTATACTAGTATTAGTGCAGAGAAGTGTAAAGAAATAGCTTATATCATTCTGTTCTTCAGTTATATCCGCTACACCTTTTATGTTATCTCTCATCCAGTTTTATTTTCATGTCATGTTATTATTATCTGTTCATAACTGAAAATCACTGGACTTGCCAGACTTTATTTCTGACCTTGCTTGTTTTCTCCCCTTTTTCTTCCGTTTCCCCCCAGGTTATCCAAGGAGGAAATACTTTAGCTTGATCCGGATTCCTTCTGCTTGAAGTGCTTAAAGTATGGCTTGGCTCTGTATAGCTTCTGTTCTGTGGGGATTATGATTTTAAAGTTTTGTACTCTGATGATTTCCTAAACAAGACTGATATTTTTGTACTTGAATTCTGATATTGTGATTTGAAAGGATGTAACCAAACTTGCTTCGGTTTCTGTTGTAATAAAGTTATAAATTTATTTTTCAAGTACTGTTTTGTCTGTCTTGTAAATTTCTGTTCTGTCTACTAAAACGCTCCATCAAAGTTAAGGCATTCCCTTTGTGAGTGACCTTAATGGAGGTGGGGTGTTACACTTGGTATCAGAGCTGAAGGTTACCAGATTTGATAAAAAGTTTTGAAAACTATTTTCAAAAAGGATTTAAAAAGGAAGTATTTTCAAAAGTAAAGCTTATTTTTGAAAAAACATAATACCCAAAAGCCATATATCTATCTTTTGATCCTCTGTTTGAATCTTTGTTTCCTTCTTTCTCCGGGGCTCCCGGCTTTCTGGGAGGTAACCTCATCGTGGCATGGTTCTATAGGCTTGATAAGACTACGACACCGGTCAAAGGGCAAATAAGCGCCCGACTTCCATCTGTAGCCGCAGTTGTCTCACCTACGGCTAATTTTCTTTCGAGCTTTGTAGGATTTTCCATGCGATGGAGGTTGCTTTCGAGGGACTTGTCAACGTGTTATACACGGATAGTAAAGATGAGAATGAGGGAGTTTGGCTAAGGAGCACAACCCAAGGATGAAAAACTCATGGATATGGACTTGGTTCACAAAGTAGGCAAAAAAGGAAACACAAAAGAAGGAAGAAAAGTCTGATGATAAAGGAGGAGAAATGTGCTTTACTTATGGAAGCTTGACTCATCTGAACAAGGATTGCCAAAAGAGGAAGGACACTCACTTCAACTGTGGTGAGATGGGACACTTCACTAGGGACTGCCCGAAGAAACGGGGGCAAGGACAGAGGACATGACCTACTTCGGGAAGACAGACGAATGCTCTCATAGTTGGTGGATAGGATATAAGTAGGAAAATTTCCGTAGAGAGTTTAGTTTCCTTATCTGATTATTGAGTTAGAACTCTTTCCGATTATGGCATTCTGATTTCGTAGTCGAGTCTCTGCACTTTAATACTAGTATTGTTTCTGATTCCACTGTAGGGTCAAACCCATAGGGGTTATGACTCATCTACTTGTGATAGATTAAGGTTTGAGAGATATCTGTGTTAGGCGTCAAGAAGGACGCATACATTCTGGGTTTTATCATGCTTAGTTTCCTAAGAATCATTTGGTAATCTGATCTGTACTAGTAGTCTGTAAGCATTTGGATATTTCTGAAAAGGTTAAGATTTCCAGTTTTGACATTGTCTAAAGAGGGTAATCCTCTGGGCATCAATCTGATGTTGATCTCGGTCTTCAGGGTAGATACTTAGGGAATTTGTCTCTCAACCAAGGTCTAATGGAAACCAAGTTTCTGTTTTATCTGTACTCTCTTCCATCATTCGACTGTATCCTATCGATCGAATCTTCGAACTTTAGGTAGAAACTAATGGGTGTAAACATGTGTTTGAGACATGTTATGTTTGATGGTTGCAAGTGGATGAAAGTGTTTGCTAGTGGTTGCTCGTGGATGCATATACACACACTAGGCACTAGATCGGCTCGAAAACACTCTCATACTGCATATGGATGTGTGAGCATTTTTCAATTTTTGTGGATGCAAAATGATTGACTCGGCACATGGATGTTGCATATGACTGAATGATTGTGCACCCATATAGAAATGATATGTATCAAATAGGAAAATTTGCATACATGTTGGACTCATGGCACTGGCATAATTCGCATTAAGGAGGTCAACTGAATCAGTGGACCGCCTGATCTTTGCATTAGATAAGGAACATATACACACACTTTTGCATATGTTCATACAACATTAGAAGTTTCTAAGGACAATGGACGCCAGTGACTGATGATTGAGTAGATGGATGTTGGATGGTAGGACACATTCTTCTTAACTTGAAGATTTCGGGGACGAAATCCTTTAAGGAGGGGAGAATGTAACACCCCGTATTTTCTGTTAACTTAAGAATTACAAATCTAAGTGTAATTAAAATATAAAATAAGAATCAGGGAAAGCGGGTTACGCCATTGCGTTCGTCTCGAAATTCTTCTTGAAAACAAGTCCGAGTTTGCGAGAATCGGAGTCCGTATGACCAAGTTATGGCCCTCCAAAGTTTCAGTAATATTCAGAGTTCAAAACAGCTCGAATTCGAATTCAAAATTCGAATTTCAAACGCAGAACAGACTGGGCGGGAAATTTCCTGCCCAGACCCTGGTCGACTGGGGAATCGACTGGGCAGTCGACCCCCCCAGACCAGGTCGACTGGGCAGTCGACCTGGGTGTCGACCTGGTCCCCGAGCCCATTTTTGGGCCAGTGTTCGTTCTGATGTTTCCAGTCCGATTTCTATCCAGATTCATCTGCCTAAACCTATTTAAATAGCCCCAAACCTAGCCTTCTCTACACACAATTCTATTCTGCTTCTGCTCTGCCTCTGTTCTAAATAAAAATAAAAGTGGCGTCGCTACTCTACTGGAATCAAAACTAGAGATTAAAGCTTCTGCAACGATTCTACAACAATTAAAGTTCTTTCTTTAATCCAATCAAGGCAAGTGCAGTTATTTTCCGATATAAACTTTAATCATAATTGTGACATGATTGTAAATCTGAATTTGAGATTTTGTATGTTCTGTTCTGATCTATTTTATTATGTATCTCTTCTTCTTTCTGTTCTATAGCCAGGCTACTGCGAGCCTGCGCCAATCTCCTAAGAGATTAACGCACGAACGCTAAAATGTTTGGGACAAATAATGAATGTGGCATAATTGGACATGGCTAATCTGCGATTGATTTAAGAAAAAGGACATAGGTTGTAAACTAGATTTAGATCTATGCATATTCTGTGAATTGGAAGAAGAGGAACCATGGTATGTTAACATGTGACTTGAGACATTGGACATAACACATATTTTGAATTAAGATCTGTTATAACTAGATTGTTGGGCATATTGTTTATATAACAATTCATGATTTGAAAGAGAATATGACTTAGGTGTGAAGATCTATATTAAGATTTGATAACTATCAAATGTGAATAACACCTAAGTAGGAGATTTTTGAATATATGACATGCATTGAAATCGATGGCTATATTTGGTATAATTTATATGTGAATCTTTTGTACTAGGCAAGTTGAACTAAATTGGGACATGTAAATTATGACCATAATTTGTGACATGTAAATTCAATGCAAACGTGGGGTTTATGATCATAGTGTGAATCATGACAACTATTTAGGCATGCAAACTTAGGCCAAATTTATAATTAGGCAAGATATGTTTGTGAAACTTTAAGGAATGATTAAATCTGTTATATTTGCCTAATTTACTAGTTCTGCAATATTTTCCTAATCTGCTAGTTCTGTTATATTGCCTAATCTGCTAGTTCTGTTATATTGCTTAATCTGCTAGTTCTGCTCTACTTCCTAGTCTGCTAGATCTGTTCATCTGCCAAATCTGTCATCTGCTAAGTCTGCTGAAAATGCCAAATCTGTTATATGCTAAATCTGCTAAATTGCTTAATCTGCTAAATCCGTTAAGTCGCCTAATCTGCGAAATCTGTTATCTACTATATCTATTGAGTAGATATATTTAGTCTGTTATTGACATAATATGAATTGGCTATTGTTATGAATAAATGACATGTATATTAGGCGTGGGCAAAAATGGTAAATTATTAATTAATTGGCCGCAAAGATAAACATGGCTAACTCGAGGTTAGAATGAGTTTGCGGCGTAATTCTGCCCGGAACCGCCCGGTACATCCAGTGGCCACAAACAATAGGTTCTAATGTGAGAAGTTAGTCATAACATGCTTGAAACCCGAGGTTAGACTCAGTTTGTGGCAGAAACCTGCCCGGAACCAACCGACCTAACCAGTAGCCGCAAACTGTCAGTCTAATGTGAGAGGTCTGGGCATTAATATTTAATTAATGAAAATCTGGGATAAATATGATGTCTAAAACGTGTTGGGTGGATAGGGTTAAACCAACTAGACTGATGAAATTAATAAACACATTTCATGAATCTGTAGGCCCAATTCAAAGTTAGACAATCTGTAAGTCTGTTAATCTGTAATCGGTTAATCTGTAAGTCTGTTAATCTGTAACCGGTTAATCTGTAAGTCTGCTAAATCCGTATATTTGATCCGTTGATATGAAAACTTGTCTAATCTGTTAACTGGTTGATCTGAAAACGTGTTGGGTGGCAACACCCGTCTGTTTCTGCGTGGTACCGTCTGTTCGGGTGGTAAAGGTCCAATGACTAGTGTACACCTAATTCTACATTCTGTTTCCGTAGGGGTTAATCTGACTGTTTCTGTTCGGGTGCTAAAGGCCCATTATTAATATTCTGTTTCTGTCTGTTTCTGTTCGGGTGGTAAAGGCCCATTATCAGCATTCTGCTTCTGTCTGTTTCTGTTCGGGTGGTAAAGGCCCATTATTAGCTTTCTGTTTCTGTGGAAATTATTTTGTTCCTGTTTCTGCTTCAGTTTAGACATTAGGGTGACACCTAATCCTGTTATACTAGTATTAGTGCAGAGAAGTGTAAAGAAATAGCTTATATCATTCTGTTCTTCAGTTATATCCGCTACACCTATTATGTTATCTCTCATCCAGTTTTATTTTCATGTCATGTTATAATTATCTGTTCATAACTTAAAATCACTGGACTTGCCAGACTTTATGTCTGACCTTGCTTGTTTTTGCCCCTTTTTCTTCCTTTTCCCCCCAGGTTATCCAAGGAGGGAATACTTTAGCTTGATCCGGATTCCTTCTGCTTGAAGTGCTTAAAGTATGGCTTGGCTCTGTATAGCTTCTGTTCTGTGGGGATTATGATTTTAAAGTTTTGTACTCTGATGATTTCCTAAACAAGACTGATATTTTTGTACTTGAATTCTGATATTGTGATTTGAAAGGATGTAACCAAACTTGCTTCGGTTTCTGTTGTAATAAAGTTATAAATTTATTTTTCAAGTACTGTTTTATCTGTCTTGTAAATTTCTGTTCTGTCTACTAAAACGCTCCATCAAAGTTAAGGCATTCCCTTTGTGAGTGACCTTAACGGAGGTGGGGTGTTACAGCTCTGCTTGTTGTGAGTGGCTCACTATCCAGTTTAATAGGAAGGAGTTCCATAGCTATAACAAATAAGTACGGGATCAAAGAGTCAACTTGACTAATGCCACGATTACTCTTAGTCAAGGCGTGAGAGGGTCTGTTTATGATATTAGAGAATGAAGGAGTGGGTAATGAAGGAGCGAATGACTATTGTGAATTTAGTAGGAAAACCCATTTTTCCCATCATGCGAGCCTCTATTGTATGTTTTAGTGAAATACGTTATAGCCTCATTTTTAGTTTTTGTTGTTTGAGATTGGAAGGCCATTTTCATCTATCAAAATATGTATTGTAGCATTGGGTTTCCTCGATGTCATTTTAAAGTTAAAACACCCTGTTTTATCCTCATTGGGGTTTGCAGTTTCTATTTATTCTCGTGGTTGTTATGAGGTCAATGTTCAAAGATTAGCATCTACTTAAGGTTGTTTTGTGTATACGTTTCTTATTAGAACTGTATTTTTTCTAAGGTTTAAGGAGAGTTTTTTCTTTGTGTCTACAGATGTGATGCTCCTCGTCGGAGCACTTGTCCTTGTTCGCTGTCTTGCTGCAGATCTTTGTGTGGCTAGGCGTGTCAATGTGTCATGCTACTGCATAGATGTTGGTCGCCTAAATGGTGTTGGCTTTCTTGCAGTGTGGTTTGTAATGGAAATAATTCATGATTAGATCAAGTTACTATTGTTGACCAGTGATTTTAGTTGTTTTACTAGGGCAAACTACACTATCTGTGTATTGTCTATCCACTTAATCATACGTTGTAGCTGTGCACTCTTAACTTTTCAACATATTTGTGATATAAGTCAGTTAAAATAATGAATTTTAATTCGAGTTTAAGATTAAACATAGTTCGAAAATAATAGTAGAGGATGCAAAAGATGCATTGAATAATTCATATGTATGCATAAATATGGATCTTCCTGGAATATCAGTTTATACATGTTTGCAATAATTAAATTGCAAGTTGATGTAAATTAAGAATTCATTCTTTTGTACATCACTATTTAAGCTTTTACATCACTTTATTATGTTATTTAGACTTTAGTCTTATGCATCCCCTCTGTATCCCTTAACTAACTGGGACCTTTTTACTGAAACTATTTTAGAGCAACATTTTAACAATAGTTAATGGTCAATTACTCAATGAGAAATATTAAAACGAATAGGTTGCCAGTGTCTTTTATGTATACAATTTTTTAGCTAATTAAAATAAATGTGAACATGTCATGAACAGAATATGTACAATGGAAATGCTATAATGAAAGGCAGCGGCATTCTATCAGTTGTTGTACCCGGAGAAATTGCAGGGTTGCATAGAGTTTGGAGACAACATGGAAAGCTTCCATGGAAAAGACTGGTCACGCCAGCTGCAACAATGGCAAAGGTTGGGTTTGTACTTAAGTTGGAAATAATCAAGGTAAGATCATTTGCTGTAATGTTAATCATACTCATCTTTTTTATTGGAATAGAAAATATGATAGTTCTCTGTGAATAGTCAATATAAAAGAGTACACACGTAGCATTGGGTTGATCACCATGGAGAAATTGCAAAAATTGTCATTTTCGTCTATCAAAATATGTCATTGCTGAGTAAATACGTTATAGCCTCATTGGGTTAGTCACCATGGATTAACCGTCCTGTTTTAGCCTTCCGATGATTTTCTAAAGGTTATACACGTAGCATTGATTGTAATAAAAATAATTTCTCTCTATATACCTAGTGTGTTATCTCGTTTTGTGAAACCTGAATCAACTGTGAGTATGGAGAGTTATTTACTTCTCGAGTATAGTCACAATGTTGCTTAATGTTTTGAGGCTAGTTTTCCCACTCTTTTAAACCACCATTTATTATTTTCAGTCTTGTAATGACCCTAAATTCTGGACTGCCCTGAACAGGAGTGTGAAATTATCAATGCTTATTTGATCATCAGGGTGTGCGGGCCATGCATCATTGAATCTAAATGGCTTATATCGATCCATACTTTAACTATTCATGAGGCTAATAAGGACCGTGGTATTCGAGATGGTCAGACGAGTATCCCGTTAGAGTGCTGCCATGTATCAAGTTGTTTAATACCAAGTGGGTATACATTTGAGGTAACCTACGAAGTCGAGTAAATACCTTGAATCCCATTAGAGTGCTGCCATGTACCGAGATGTTCTTCTTGAAATTTTATGTATTTTAATACCTTGCAGATATTGTAATACCAAATTATTTTCTCTTTTACTGATTATTTAATACTTTTATTTCTTTTGGTAGCAAATATGTATTTCCCGGTTGGACCACCATTTTGTTCATTTTTTGTTACCTTCATACATATGCAAGCTTTCCTATGGCTTAATCTTAACCTGCATGAAAGTTACCATCTTCTAAAATTCGGAATGTATTTGGTGTTCTTTTATTGCAAAACTATGGTTTGTATTAATGCATGAATTAGTTCTGAATACCCCTGTTAAAAGCTTCTTCTCTTTATTGTTGCTTGATATGATTAATATATCGCATAAACTATACGACAAAATGTCCAAAGACTAGTACTGAATGTTATTTACGAAAGCCACTTGAATCTACTTTTGTTCTGATAAGTTTTTGTATGAAGGTACAAATTTGGGCAGGCAACAAAATACACAAGGAGGAAAAATCACTAATGGGGAATGGGATGTTCGATCCTTTCGCTATTCATGGGTACAGAAACAAGATATTCGAGATGTTTTCGGGTATGGATAAAGATTTTCCACTATTCTTATATATATGTAATCGAAAACTGACAAATCTGTTAATAGAAAGTATACTTTTCATTTTCAATCTTCTAGTTAGACCAATTTCTTGTTTTCATGGAAAAGCGAATGTTACAATTCAACCACAAATGAAATCGACAATCGACCTTAGAAACTCATCTAATTTACATAAGATGGGGACACATAACTAAAAAGATTATATTTGAAGTAATAAAGAAAAAAATGTTGAGACAGTAATATGTTTGGGAAGTTGGTAAGAAAAGAAGGCACTATTACATATGAAGTTATTGTTGGAAATGAATGAGCAAAGAAAGGGGAAAGTAGGAAGAAGAAGAAACAAGGAAGAAGAAGAGATAGCAACATTTAAAGTCCCATATCATAGAAATATTAGCACAATCTCTCCTAATATATTAGAAGCCAAATAAGCTTATGTAAAATAGAAAGGGGAGGGATGATATGAGGATGTGGGCATGGCCATGACATAATAATACATTGAAATGTCAAAGATAAGTGCCTTGGGACTTGGGGCTCTTGGGGTCTCTTGATTGGATATGGCCGACGGTTGCTGATTGGGCTAGTGCACTGACATGAGAATATTTTTTCTCAGAATTTTAAAGGTGTGTCCATTCAGTCCAGAATTTGAAAGGAATGTTTGTTAGTTGAATAAAGACAACCATATTAATAGCCGGGCGGTCAAAGGGTCGCAACCTTTCCTATTCTGACGATTACTAATGCATGCGAACAGGCACTCCTCCTTGCCTATATATACACTGCCCAAAACAAGACAGAATTCACCTTTTTCTACTTGCATTACTTCATCTTCTTCTTCAAAGTAATCCTCTGATCTGGTTTCTATAATCAACTTCAGTTCGTCAGAGCTCCGTTTGCTGGCACTACGCAACGGAGTTGGTCCGTTTTATCCTGGGAAACAAATTGCAACAACGTCGATTGGTGCATACGACGACAATATTGTTTCAAGGAAACATAAAACTTCTGGACTCGGACATTACTGAAATAGAATACTTTCTGTTAATCTTCAGTCTTATGCACAAATCAGTTACGCTTTCTGTGATTATTGTACACACAGTTTGGCGTGACAATTGTGGCATAATTGATTAACGTTAATTGTTGTTGCTGTCTATTTGTAATACAATTGTGTAATTACAAAAGTACTAACAATCTTGAAACAATATTTTTTTGCAGATGACAAAAAATAGCAGCACTGATTCTGCACCGATTCAGACGGTGAAAACTGCTCAGCCAGCGCCTGTGCTACCAACAATGGCTCTGTCTCATGGCGAAAGGCCAGAGAAGTTCAATGGAATCAATTTCAAGCGCTGACAATAGAAAATGTTGTTTTATTTAACAACATTAAGCCTTGCCAAGTTTCTGACTGAAGAGGCTCCTGTGGTAGACGAACTCGAACCTGACGCTACTAAAGTAGAGGCACTCAATATCTGGACAAACTCAGATTTCATGTGCAAAAATTATATTCTGAATGGTCTGGATGATAGCCTCTACAATGTCTACTGTACTTTTGCAACATCCAAACAACTCTGGTTGGCTCTGGAGAAAAAGTACAAAATTGAAGATGCAGGCATGAAGAAATTCATTGCTGGAAAATTTCTAGACTTCAAAATGGTTGACTCAAAGACGGTGATAAGTCAAGCTCAAGAACTGCAACTTATCATCCGTCAATTAAAAGATGAAAAGATGACTCTTAGCGAGAATTTTCAAGTTGCTGCAACTATTGAGAAATTGCCTCCTTCTTGGAAGGACTTCAAAAATTACCTTAAGCATAAACGTAAGGAAATGACAATGGAAGATCTCATAGTTCGGCTACGCATTGAGGAAGATAACAGAAATTCTGAGAAAAAGATTTCTCAGAATATTGCTGCCAAAGCAAATGTTGTTGAGTCAGACAGGACTAACAAAAGAAAAAGGGAGAATGCTCCTAAGAAGTCAAGGAAATTTCTGGGTTCTTGCCACAACTGTGGGAAGAAGGGGCACAAAGCAGCCAAATGTCGTGCACCTAAAAAGAAGAAGTTAGAAGCAAATACGGCTGATGTTTCAAAAGGCATTTCTGATCTTGATTTATGTGCAGTAATATCAGAATGCAACCTTGTTGGTAACTCAAAGGAATGGTTTGTAGACACTGGAGCCACTCGACACATATGTGTTAACAAGTGGATGTTTACAACCTATAAAACTGCAACTGATGCTGAACAACTTTTTATGGGCAATTCTTCTACTTCAAAGGTCGAAGGCAAAGGAAAAGTTGTGTTGAAACTGACTTCAGGAAAGGAACTAACTTTAAATGATGTTCTCCATGTTCCAGAAATTCGCAAGAACCTGATTTCAGGATCATTACTGAGCAAGCATGGCTTCAAATTGACCTTTGAAGCTGATAAATTTGTGCTTTCCAAGAATAGAGTGTATGTTGGAAGAGGATATGTGTGTGATGGTTTGTTTAAAGCAAATGTAACCACTATTGTACCACGCACTGAAATGAATGAAAGTGAATCTTCTGCTTATATTGTTAAATCTTCTAACATATGTCATTCTAGATCAGGGCATATAAATTTTGATACATTGCGAAAATTGATTAATCTAGAATTTATACCAAAATGCAATATAGATTCAAACTATAAATGTCAAGTTTGTGCAGAAGCAAAATTAACAAGAACCTCGTTTCATCATGTTGAACGAGATACTGAACCTCTAGACTTAATACATACCGATGTATGCGATTTGAAAATGTGTTAAACTAGAGGTGGAAAAAGGTACTTTATTACATTCATTGATGATTGTACCATATACTGGCATATATATCTCCTCAGAAGTAAGGACGAATCATTTGAAATGTTTAAACAGTATAAGGCAGAAGTTGAGAATCAACTCAACAAGAAAATCAAATCCTTAAGAAGTGATAGAGGAGGAGAATACGAGTCTCCATTTGAGGAATTTTGTGCTGAGCATGGAATTATACATCAAACTACAACTCCATACTCACCTCAATCCAATGATATAGCCGAACGAAAAAATAGAACTCTTAAAGAAATGATGAATGCCTTACTGATTAGCTCTGGCTTGCCAGATAATTTTTGGGGAGAAGCTATTCTTTCGGCAAATCATATTTTAAATAAAATACCCGGAAATAAAACATCTAAAACTCCTTTTGAACTTTGGAAAAACAGACCACCATCCTATAAATACCTAAAAGTGTGGGGGTGTCTTGCTAAAGTAGAGGTACCAAAACCAAACAAGGTCAAAATTGGACCAAAAACTATTGATTGTGTATTCATTGGATATGCACAAAATAGTGCTGCATATCGATTTTTGGTACACAAATCTGAAATTGATGATATTCATGAAAATACCATCATTGAGTCGAGAAATGCTAGATTTTTCGAACATGTATTTCCCTTGAAACTTGGTACTGAAAATCATGCACCTAAGAGACCAAGGGAAGATGAAGTTCCTTATTCTATTGAGGATGTTGAACAAAATAACACTCAGCAAAGTAGTGTTGAGCAGCAAATGGAGGAACCAAGAAAAAGTAAAAGGTCAAGGACTATAAAAACCTTTGGACCGGACTTCTATACATTTATGTTAGAAGATGATCCATTGACATATAAACAAGCTATGTCTTCCAGCGATGCTCCTTATTGGAAGGAGGCAATTAACAATGAGATTGAATCCATTATGTCCAATCATACATGGGAATTGGTTGATTTACCTCAAGGATGTAAGGCCTTAGGTAATAAATGGATATTTAAAAAGAAATTGAAACCTGATGGTTCAATAGACAAGTACAAAGCTCGTCTGGTACTCCAAGGATTTGGACAAAAAGAAGACCTGGACTATTTCGATACATATTCACCTGTAATGAGGATCACGACAATTAGAATGCTCATTGCAATTGCATCCATACATGACTTGGAAATACATCAAATGGATGTTAAAACTGCATTCTTGAATGGTGAACTAGAGGAGGAAATCTATATGAAACAACCTGAAGGATTTCTAAGCTCAGAAAATGAGCACAAAGTTTGCAAACTGGTAAAATCACTTTATGGCCTTAAGCAAGCTCCAAAACAGTGGCATAAGAAGTTTGATAATACTATGTTATCAAATGGATTCACGATAAATGAATCAGATAAATGTGTGTACATAAAACATACACATATTGGATATGCCATTGTTTGTCTTTATGTTGATGACCTATTGATCCTAGGCAATAATAAGGCCATAATAACATCTACAAAGGATATTTTATCCTCTAGATTTGATATGAAAGACCACGGACTGACTGATGTGATATTGGGTGTAAAAATTCTGAGAACACCACAGGGATATGTATTATCCTAATCGCATTACATCGCCAAAATACTTGAGAAATTCAAGCAATATAATGTAACTATTGCAAAATCACCAGTAGATATGAACCAAAATTGGGTAAAGAACACTGGTGATGGTATTTACCAATTGGAGTACTCTCGTATACTAGGAAGTATCATGTATGTTATGAACTGTACTAGGCCTGATATCGCTTATGCTGTAAGCAAACTAAGTAGATTTACCAACAATCCTGGTAAACATCATTGGAAAGCGATAATCATAGTTCTAGGATATCTAAAGTATACACAGAGTTATGGTCTATACTATACAAACTATCCTTCAATAGTGGAAGGATACAGTGATGCAAATTGGATCACTGGATCAAATGATACAAAGTCTACAAGTGGATAAGTGTTCACATTAGGAAATGGAGCAATTTCATGGAAATCATCCAAACAGACTTGTATCGCTAGATCTACGATGGAATCAGAGTTTATTGCACTAGATAAGACTGCAGAAAAAGCAGAATGGATTCAAAGCTTCTTGGAAGACATTCCTAATTGGAGCAAACCCATACCTCCAATATGTATACATTGTGATAGTCAATCAGCTATTAGAAGGGCTAATAGTACACTATACAATGGTAAATCTAGGCATATTCATCTTAGACATAAAACGATAAGACAACTTCTCTTTAATGGGGTTATCACAATAGATTACATTCGATCTAAAGATAACTTAGCGGATCCACTTACAAAAGGCTTGCCAAGAGAGAAAGTTCAAACCTTATCGAAGGGAATGGGGCTAAGGCCTACAGACTAAAGGTTTTTTTAAAATGGAAACCCCACCTAGTTGACTGGAGATCCCAAGATCTAGGTTCAAAGGGACAACGAAGTTTAAGAGAAACTTGATGGCACTGTTACACACAAACCATTCCTATGATAAGTCAGTGCATTATATGTTGAATAAGGATAAGTCTGAGTACTTTTAACGATGCCTGTATCTGAGGAATTAAAGAATGCCCTTTACAGAATCACCTATGTAAGTGCGAAGGCGCCGCTTCAAAGAGAATTATGAGGCCAAATTCTCTAAGCACTTATGAGACCAGGCAGGTGTTCAAGGCAAAAACGAACACATACAGAGAACGAAGGGTTATAAGAAACATTTATCACGTGTTATCTACTTTGGAATTACACAAAAGGCTTACAGTTCAAGGACAATCTGTGTCTACTGATTCACCTGTGATTCAAATAGTTAATCACTAGGAAAGTTCAAGGCCCATGTGCTACTTTAACCGATGCGATAAATGATTCGTGAAACTAAGATCAACTGCTCATTCATGTGGGGGATTGTAGGAAATGAATGAGCAATGAAAGGGGAAAGTAGGAAGAAGAAGAAATAAGGAAGAAGAAGAGATAGCAACATTTAAAGTCCCACATCATAGAAATATTAGCACAATCTCTCCTAATATATTAGAAGCCAAATAGGCTTATGTAAAATAGAAAGGAGAGGGATGATATGAGGATGTGGGCACGGCCATGACATAATAATACATTAAAATGTCAAAGATAAGGGCCTTGGGCCTTGGGACTCTTAGGGCCTCTTGATTGGATATGGCCGACGGTTGTTGATTGGGCTAGTGCACAGACATGAGAATATTTTTTCTCAGAATTTTAAAGGTGTGTCCGTTCAGTCCAGAATTCGAAAGGAATGTCTGTTAGCTGAATAAAGACAACCATTTGAATTCTCAACAGACGCATATTAATAACCGGGCGGTTAAAGGGTCGCAACCTTTCCTATTCTGACGGTTACTAATGCATGCGAACAGGCACTCCTCCTTGCCTATATATACACTGCCCAAAACAAGACAGAATTCACCTTTTTCTACTTGCATTACTTCATCTTCTTCTTCAAAGTAATCCTCTGATCTGGTTTCTATAATCAACTTCAGTTCTTCAGAGCTCCGTTTGTTGGCACTACGCAACGGAGTTGGTCCGTTTTATCCTGGGAAACAAATTGCAACAACGTCGATTGGTGCGTACGACGGCAATATTGTTTCAAGGAAACAAAAAGCTTCTGGACTCGGACATTACTGAAACAGAATACTTTCTGTTAATCTTCAGTCTTATGCACAAATCTGTTACGCTTTCTGTGATTATTATACACACAGTTTGACATGACAATTGTGGCATAATTGATTAACATTGATTGTTGTTGCTGTCTGTTTGTAATACAATTGTGTAATTACAAAAGTACTAACAGTTATTAAGTTGCAAAAATGTATCTAATTTAAGTGAGTACATCAACTGATAAAAGAATAGTACTTACTAGAAATGGTTTAATCCTATAGTATTACAACTATTTGTTTTGGCAATTTATGCTTATAATAAATTTAAAAAAAGTTAGCAATCATATAAACATTAAATGACATACGGTGTACCTTATATTACAGTATCGAAAGTGGGAGGCATAAAGAGTTGCATTGACTTATCTTGATCCTGCAAGGCGACGATCACATTACTGTTTGTCTGAGTGAACTGCAATAAATTAAAATGCCCACTAGGTATGGAACTATAATCAAATCTTTATCCATACTTGAACACACTGCTACATTCAATAATAGGAATTTTTTCAACTCTGTATTGATCCATTCTGAAAGATACATAACTCTGGCGAGTCTCCTAACTCTGGAGTATTTTGGAACAATAGAATTCTTTATTGTTTTCTTTAGTTTGCTGCCTTCAGCGCTAATTGAGCAACGAAGGTACCCCATGCTGAATTATCTATAACATATTTTCCCTCATTAAGTATTAACATTGACATTGGTCATTGAATTAACTACTCATGACTTTTCTTATATGTCTAGTTATACCTAATATGTATTACTAATGCAACCCTCTCCTATTTGCAGGCCAGTCGGGGATGAAGATGTTCTCCTAAATTTGTTGAGATCGGATGTGTAGCATGGCCGTGGAAGTTTGATGGATGAGAGCAGCTAGTTGGGGTTTTATTGTAGACTTTAAATTTGAACTATGTTTTACTTTTTGGTAACTCAAATCGGCATCAATATGAAATTGAAAACATATGTAATGAACTTATTTTTTATTAGTTGATCATTTATCTGACTATCATGAATATGTGTTACATTTGTTGAGTATTATAAGTTTTGGGTCATATACTGCTTTTGAAATTGTTGTGAAGATTCATTTGATTGTTATTATTATAGTATAGTGAAAAGCGTTATAAAAGATAATGTTATACAGAACCTTGCTGGCAAAGGATATCATCGAATAGGTGTTATATCTACACATTTTATAGCGGCATATACCGACTGTAAAAGGATTTAGAAATGTTATCCTGTTGGTTTATAGCGTGATATACCCGCTATTGAATTAATATTTTATAGTAGTTATACAATGTTATATAAATTAGTTATTTTCATGAATAATGACATGTTTTATAACGGTAATAGCGAGCTACTATCCTTATGTATCATAGCGGCATATAGCCGCTGTAAAATTCGCTATAAAATCATACCTTTTTATAGCGGCTATTTCTGTATTATAATTATTCAACTGTTTTTTTTATAACATGTCGATATACAGCGCTTTTCGGGTCGCTATGGTATTGTTCAATAGCGGCTATATGCCGCTATAAAAGACTATTTCTGTTGTAGTGCGCAAGAATTCAGGAATAATATCTGAGAAAGTAAAAAAAACCTCCATGCCATATATGAATGGTCGTTTACGCAAAGAATCTCTTGGTGGATTCTGAATTGTATCTTGATCAAAGGTAGGAATGGCATATATTCAGTTGTATTGAAGCTCCAATGAATAGTGTCTACTTCATCTTGGGTGTTGATGAGAGAATACTAAGGAACAACTGCTTTCTTTGGTTGAGGTGTAGTAGAGCTACGTAACTTTGATTTACCAACATTTTTCTCCCTGTACATGGCGCTACCAGGTGATATTTTTTCATAACAAGCATTAGCACGATAATCGAATATAAGCATTTGTTTATAAGTTTAAAACTACCAAGCAAGCTCATTATAATAGTTATTCAATATGCTTATAAAGTCAGAACACAACATGAATAATTAGGATCAAGTTCTTGATAAAATTCACAAATAATATTGCACTTTGCATATGTCTGAAATCAGTTAAGTATTTGGTGTCAATCATACTAACTACCCCGATACGAGACCAAATTGACAAAAGGCATTGATGTCGGGGGAGTCAAAGTTGAGATAACTAAAATTCTTGATGTCGGTCTAGCCGAAACCAAATATTTGGGAATCAAGACCGAGAGCTTAACTAATGATAAGAAATACTTAAAACCAGGTACCGATGGAGTCGAAAACAAAAATACTTCGATGTCTAAATCTCAGGTTTTGTCGTTACCGATACAAAAGAGAATATGACTTTCGGGTAACACTTTTCACTGTTTCGATAATAGTAAAGTTAAAATTAAAGTCAAACATGGGTCTCGGTGTTGGTAAAGCCGAAACTAAAAAGAACCGAAAGCAAGACATGAGTATAGACCAACGAACCAGATCAATACTAGAATACCAAAAGGCAGGAAACCGAAGTACAGTATGAAAGCCAAGTTTTGACTTAAAAAGTCGAAAATACCCCTTTAACTAAGGTGGTCAAATGTTACTACCGGATTTCGACACCGGAGCCAAATGACGATAAAGGGGTATCGGAGCACAGCTAGCCCTAAAAGAATGCCTTAGAAGCAAGTAACCAACACCAAACCATCGAGACAACCGATACCGAAAGTAAGAGGAAAACAATTTGATCAGTATGTTATCGATACCAACAAAGCAAGAAAAGCTTGGTACCGATACATGAAAGATGGGGCAAAGGTGAACCAAAAGCAATGGAGGGGATAATGAGCAGTCAAGGGTGATTATTGTAACGACCCGCATTCTACATATCGAAGGATTGTGGGATATTTATTTTATTTTTATACGAAGTCTTATGGTCGTGTAACTTTGGGAAACGACTATTGGGGTCATTTTCCACATTCACGATTTTTGCCGAATTTTAAATGACCATTTTGCCCTGGTGAATCTTGTTTCGCCAATAACTTTTGATTGGTAAGGAGATTTTACCTAAAACCACTTCCATTGGATTCAGATGATGGTTTTCCATTCTGTAGAGTGGTCATAATAATCAAACGGACTTGCAGTTTGGGGGATATGGCTGAAATAAGGTTTGGAAGATGGAAAACAGCTTAATCGGGCTTAATAGGCTGATTAGCAGCTAGGCTCATAACTCATTTCGGGATTAGGGTTATGGGAGGGCTGAAAGGGTTTGAAGAAACATTCCCTTTCATTTTTGCAGCTACCACAAACATTCCTTGAACCTTATTAATCGCCTCTATTTTTTAAATCTCTCCCTAATCACTTTCTAATCACTAATTAACCAAAACCACATCAAATTAAGGCGAATTAGCATCAAAAGTGAGGTAGAGCTGCTGCACTACATAGGAACCCGAGCCCAATCAGTGGAAGTTTCAGGTCAAAAATTTATTTGTGGCTAAGGTGAGTGATTAGCATATTTATTCACTAATTATGGCTAATTAGGGGTGATTAGTGACAATTAGCGAAACTATAACTCAGATAAATATGAAAAAATATGCATAAATTTTAAAATAATATTTTATTCACTGGTATAAATTTGGGTTAATTTTGATTAAGTTTGCTAATCATATTGTTAGATATGGTTAAACATGGTTAAGGGGAAAATCATGGATTTGGGTATGTTTGATCCTAAATAACACGTGTGATTGATGTTTTAATGTTTTTGATTGATTACACATGTCATTATTGATGTTTGGTATGCTTTGAGATTGCATAGGAAAGTTAGAATGGTCGAAAATGCCGTCGTGTGGCGTAAATAGCTTGTTGGAAGAGAAGCAGGAAAGTGGACCGGATCGGATCGAGCTCGCCACCTCGAACTGACCCGAGCTCACCACCTCGAACAGAATCGCTCGCACTCGAGCACCATGAGCCACCTTCACCCATGAACCAATCCACGAACCGATGAGGCGCCACGAACCAATGGAGCGTCACGAGCACCGAACTGACCCGGTGGAAGGACTTGACCCACGATCCGATCCGGAGGAGTAGGCATTCACGAAGCGGGCAAGAGAAGAAGTGCACGAACCGGCCTGGATGGAGAAGCCCGACCCGACTCGTTGGGGTAATCACGACCTGGCCCCAATGATGACTCCGAACCGAACCACCTGCTTCACAAACTCACGAACGGAATGGAGACCGAACCAAAGAGGACCAAAACCCGAGATGCAAGGAAAGTCCAAATGAGAAGTTATTACTTAGGATCCAGATGGGAACCGACGAGTTAACTTCTAGAGTTGGGCTTTGTTGCGGGACGTGTGCAAAGGGGTTATCGATATCTATAACTTTGGTTCAACATTGAGAGAGAGGGCATGCAGACGAAACAAAGCCAGGGTTGTGTGGACTGGTTGATTCGTTAGGGTTATTGACTATGGATCAGTGCAGTGGGGTTAGCGTAACAGTTGAACGGGGTGGGACTCCGTCATGGCCCCAAAGGGCAAAGTGGTCGTAGCAATGGTCGTATGGAGTGGGACTCCGTCATGGCCCCAATGGATCTGGTGATCAAAGTAGTGGATATTGTATGCTTTATGCACTGAGTGAGAGATGTGAGGATGATTGCTATGTTTGATGTTTGCTATCACCATGACATGTAAACTTCCACTTCACACTCTATGTTAGTGTCACCTTAGAGTACTGTACATCTTGCTGTGCTAACTCTTTGGTTGCAGGTGCAGGTCATGTATGATTACTTATACCTGTTATTGCTCTATTTAGTGGTATAGATTTACTATCGCTCGTACTAGACTTTCATCTGATCCAAAGTTTTATGTCTCTTCTTATTACTCTGGGTGCTCCTAAACGAGCAGACTAGAGACAGGTTAGGTGGTTTGTGCATGAATAGCTGTCCGGACACGAGCATGAGGCTTCCATGTACTATATACAAATATTCTTCCTCTGTTGTTGCTGGTCACTGCTTTGGGCATTAGTAGTGTACCTCTTTTATTTCCTTTTTAGAGACAGTATTTTGAAGTTATAATAATGGTTTGGATCATAAGCTGTATTTGGATTCCGCTACTCTGATGAATATGGTTTAGTTTTCAGCTTACGCATTGTCTCACCTGTTTTATACCAAGTTATGTTATTATTATATTTTATTACATGCACTGTGAGATATACTACAGGTTCTTGATGATTCATCATTTCAAAAACCCTTTCTCTTGACGATCGTCCCATGCCAGTCAGGCATCGGTGCAACGCATTTCAAGGGCAATGTCTAATGGTACGAGGCGAGCATCACACTTGGTGTCAGGGCCTAGGTTGCGTAGTTTAACCTAGGGGAAGACATATGGGAAAGATAGTATACGTATATGAGAACGATCATTTGTGATAATTTTGGTTTTCAAAAACTATATATATACTATTAGTATATCTAAGGATGAAGGCACACTGCAGTGGCACCACTAAAGAGATGGTTAATCATTTTCTCTTTATAGATATTGAACGATGAGCTGAAATACGAGTACGATGACGAAACCCGCATCTGGAGTTGAAGAGAGAGCAGGTTCAGGGGCTAACGATGGAAATGTCCCTGTTATAAGGACGATGTTTACTGCCTTCATGCGAGAGATGCTTAGGGATGCTCAGGGAGTAGTTCCTAATGCTGCTAACGGTGGTGGTGCAGTAGTGTAGGCGCCTAGAGCCGATTTCGCCAAGCTTAACAATGATTATACTAGTCTTGGTGGGAAGCTGTTCCATGGAACAAAATCAACTACGGAGATTCAAGATAAGCTTGATAGTTATGAGCGCATCTTTGAGGATTTGGGGATAGATGATGCAATGAAGAGAAATTTAGCATCGTGTCAGCTTCAAAAAGGGGCTATGAATGGGTGGAACGCTATTAAAGCGGCTACTCCCGAGGATCAAATTACTTGGAATCAGTTTAAGACTCGCTTCGGTGACAAGTTTATTCCAACTGCTCAGAAATCATAATTATTTAGGAAATTTTTGGAGCTTAAGCAGAATGGTAGGGCAATCTCGAAATATATTGCTCAATTCTGTACTTTATCGGAATATGGATTATCTCTTATCAATACTGCCGAGAAGAAGAATGAGAAGTTCATAACTAGCCTAGATGGGTACTTAGGGGAAAGACTTATAAACCATATCGATGAGACATTCGAATCTATTGTGGGAAAGGCATTGAGATCAGAGAGCCTTTACCCTAAGTCGAAGACCGCGGTTGCTATTGCATTTGCGGGGGAGCCAAAACAGCAGGCAAGCAGTGAAGGCAATAAGAATTATCAGAATAAGAGAAAATAGAACCAAACCAAGGCTGGTCAGAAAAAGAAGAATAAGAAAGATATCGAGTGCTTTAGCTAATGTGGCAAAGAAGGGCCATTATGCCATAGATTGTCGAGCAAAGCCAGCGGATAGGAAGTGCTTTAATTGCAGCCAAGTGGGACATCACAAGGATAAATGCCCACAACCTCCTAAGGAGAAGCAGATTGTGAAAGCATATGCTATCAATGGGGTGTCATCATCCAAGGTATGCTTTCTATTTGTGATGTTCCTGTTCGAGTTTTGTTTAATACCGGGGATTTCCATTCCTTCTATCTAGTGACCTAGTAAATAGGTTAGAATTGGAACCCGAGATTGTCGATAGACCTTTAGTTGTGAAGAACCCAATTGGTGGTTCGACTAGCCTTTGTATGATTTGTCATAATTTGTTCTTATCGAGTCATGGATGTGTGTTTGCTTGTGATTGCTTTGTTTTGGCTTTATCAGGTTTGGCATTATTTTGGGAGTCGATTGTCTCCAAAGGTTTGAGGGGGTGGTAGACTGTGAAGGGTCTTCGGTGACCATTAGAGCAGATGATGGGAGGTGGGTAGTATTGGGTTGCCTACCTGGTGATGGGGTGATGGCTAGTTTTCTAAATTTCCTCGACATCCCACATGATGAGTTATCAGATGTGCCTATTGCTAGCGAGTATCCGGACATCTTCAGGGAAGTGACCAGACTTCCACCACACCGGGAGATCGAGTCTCGGATTGATTTAGTGAAAAATGCCAAAGCTATAGTGATGCCACTTCGTCGTATGGCACCAAGGGAGCAGCGAGAGCTCGAGGTGCAAGTAAGCGACCTTTTGAAGAAGGGTTTACCCGAAGAAGTGTTTCCGAGTGCGGAGCAACTGTTGTATTTGCTACTAAGGCCGATGGTTCCCTTCGCTTATGTGTGGACTACCACGACTTGAACTAGGTGACTAGGAAGAATAAGTATCCTCCTCCACGGATAGATGATTGTTTTTTCTCTCTTCAATTTCATGTACTTGGATATCAGGTAAATCATCTAAAACATTATTACAAGTTGAACAAGGTGACTAGAAAAAACAAACGAGGAGGAGGAACATCGGCTGCAGTTGGGGGAGGGGCGTCTACTTGGCCTCCGGCTGGCACCGTAGCCTCAAGATACTTATGGAACCAAGCCGATATCGTAACGCCCTCGGGAAGAATCGGCTCCACAGACAGCTGAAAAGAAAAGGAAAGGAGATTCAAACAGAGAATAGAAAGATATTTTATATGGCTTTAGGGAATATGTTTTTCAAAACAAACTTTTTTTGGAAAATACCTTCTTTTAAAACCTTTTTGAAAATAATTTTCAAAATATTTTATCTGATCTGGTAACCTTTAGCTATGATACCAAATTTGACACCCCACATCCGCTAATGTCACTCTTTATTTGAATGCATTAGGTTTTGTGAAAAGTTATAGGTAAACAAAAACATAAACATCAAGACAGATATAAAATAACAGCGGAATTTAATACTTTATTAAATAGAAATCATCGTGGTCCAAAACCCAGTTGCACCACAAGTTTGAAATATAGAAAACCCATTACATCATCTAAAAACTTCTGTCTTTTACTAGAATCAACAGAGTACAATAATATATGAAAAGTATAGTCCCCAAAATATAGCCATATCCGAGAAGACACGAAATCAAAGCGGTACATTTAAGCAGTTCCAAGCAGAATGAAAGAGAGAATCCAAAACAAGCCTGAGTATTCCCACTTTGAGAACCTAGGGGGAAACGGAAGAGATAGAAGGGGGAACAAAATGGGTTAGGCATAAAGTCTAGTGAGCCCAGTTACTTTTAGCATATAAATAATTAAAAGCATCATGATAGGCATATAAACTTGATGAGAGATAACAGTATCATAAAACTTGTATAACAGAATGAGCAGGATGAGCAGGATAAATAGAACAGAATATATTGCGCTTCTCTAATACTTTTCTCTACACCAATACTAGTATAACCGAAACAAGATGATCCCTACAGACATAGATGGTAGACTTAGGTGTACTTCTAGTGATGGGTTTTACCCCCAACAAGAATAACAGACAGCCCAACAAAGATGGCCGGTGTTACCCCCAACTAGAATAATGGGCTTTTAAACAAGCAAGACTAAATGTACCATAATTACTACCCCGATCAATCGGCTCCCTACCCTGTAGGCACCTTATGCTGGCCCCACAGTAGGATGTATCACTTCCTAAAGTGGCAAACCCTTTATTAACGAGATGCACATCCATCTACTGATGTCACAGCATCTTAATTTTCCCAAGCAAGCCGGACCCATGCACACACATGACTTCGTTGGATCCTGCACTGTCGACACCTCCACCTATGTGAACCTCTTATAATCAACTCGGTAAGCGTGCCCTAACCCCGACCAAGTTCGAGGTTCCCCGTTTGATACCAAAATGGGTTACTGAGTCATATAGGTCCCACACGACAAATGATGCAAGCTACCCTTAGGCTTGCATCCCCACTACTAGGATTTTGACAGGTTATGCCTAACAGCTTAACCAGGTTGCATAACCCCAACATGTAATACAGGTTAAGTTTGTTGGGCTTTAACAAGATTAACTTAACCCTCACTGATTCAAGCAAGTTTACTTAACCCCTACCCAATTCGACAGGTTCATGTAACCCCCCCCCCCCCCGATTTAAAATAGGTTAGGTATTTTCGATTAACATGATATTATCATATTTACATTTATGGCTATTAATGTACTAGACCTCTCACATTAAGTCTACCACTTATGAATGCTGGATATGTCGGGCGGTTCCGGGCAGACTTCAACCACAAGTCGGACTTAACCTCGTGTCTTAGCACCGTTATGTGTACATTTATGCACTCAACCCCTCATATTAGATTGACCACTTGTGGATGCTGAATTTGCTGGGCGGTTTCGAGCAAACTTCTACCATAAGTGTAATCTTATAACCTCGTGTCTAAGTGCGGTTATAGTTTCTAATTACTATAAATCTAGGCATGTTCATTATTAAACAATTTTTCATGTTTATCCAAGGTTATGCCCCCAAAACCCAATCTAATAAGTTATGTCCCAAGTTAAAGTTTTAGATCAATGTGTAGATTTTTCCCAAAATCCCAATCACATTTTACTATATAAGTTATGCTCCAATTTATCATCCCCAACCTTTCCCAATTTCATACGTTCGCATATTCCAGCGATATTCTTAGGCTCAAAGGTAGCCTGGCTATAAAAAAATAAAAAGAGAAGGAGGGAGAGAAGAGAACAGGAATAAGAATAATAACAAGACAGGCATACTATGTCAGAAATAGGCATACTAACTGAATAAGCGTATACTGACAGAAATAGGCATAATAGTAGAATGGGCATATGATGACAAAATTAGGCATGATAACAGAACATGCATATCATGAATAGGCATATGAAAACTAATCAGTAAATTAGGCGAACAAGTAATAGCAGATCTAATTAGTCATGATTCAAGTAATTAATAGGCACCGATTTAGATCTAACTTATAAACATGTCAGGATTACTTTTTACATGTTTACATCTAAAATTAACATAAAATCACTGTGACTGGATCTAAAGAACAGAAGAGTGATTGTCGATGTTGAAGCAGAGATTCTTGAATATGTATAACTTGTTGTTGCAGATGAATATGCTAGTTTAATTTGAGTTATGGCAGCATCCCGCTGTCTCCATTGTTTTTGGTAAATAAAATAATGAGAATGATGTCCTATTTATAGCCTAAGGTCAACGAATCTCGCTCAGAAATGTGTCCACTGCAGGGGAAGAATTTGCCCCAGATCTTGGTAGGGTCAACCCCGGGGTCGACATAGGGGTCGATACCCCCGTGGAGGGGTTGACCTATGGGTTGAGCGAAATGAAAAGTTACGACTATCACATTATGATGGAGCATTTATTTCCCGTTATTTTCAAAAAACTACCGACGTTAACAGCTTGAAAGGTAGTAATGGAGCTTAGTATGTTTTACAAAGAGCATATTGGTCGAAGTGGGATCTGATCCCACCTCACATTATAGAGGTCATTTGGCAGGATGTCGTTGTAATTATTTTCTTATAGATACTAGTGCATGGCGCATGTTATGTACACGAGTATTGTGAAGTAAAAAGTATGAAAGTTGTAATGTCGGCTAATTTAATTAGTAAGTGTCTATGCGATATGATTTTGATTTCTAATTTTCCTTTTAGCATAAATCTATACAAGCTAATGTCATATGTATGTAGATGAAAGGATATGGATAGTACGTAAGTGCGGAATGAAATTATAAATATCTTAATGTATGTTGTTGTGATTTTACTTTCATAATTAACTGTTGGAAGTAATTTTATGTTTTAAATTACATAAATAAAATATGTAAATGTTTCTTTTGAATTCATAGCTAATAAATATGATAGTATACATAATGTGGTAGCAAACAGAAAGATCAATCATATTAGTTTCATAACATCTACAATTTCATTTAAAGGCGAACATTTATTTAACCTTTAAGCAAAATTTATGTACTGATGACTTTTGAAATTAGTAAACGATAGCTTTGCAGTATGTATAATTGTTCCCTTCATTAGATATTAAGGAGTATGTAGACAATCAAATAAGAATGCTTTGTGAAGCAAAAACACCTACACATACACACAATTTGGAATGGAGAAAATATACAAAGTTTGGGAACATAGCACGGTTGCTGATGGAGTGAAATATGTACAGAATTTAGCATAGCCAAATGTAATATGAAATTTTGGCTATAATAGTTACAACATATATTAAAATAGATAGAACTGGAAAAAAGATCGCAACATTTGTAGAAATATAATTCTTTTATTGTCGATCTTATACTTCATAACAGTTTAAGGACAAAGATAAATGTGATTACATATAAAAAAACATTGATAATCTTATGAGATAAATTCAGGAGATATATAAAAATTTATAACCATGAAGTTGCATCAGCTTCAAAATCATCCACAATACTTCATCATTAATGGGCATACCACCAACATGAAAAGGCATTGAAGCCATTCCACCAGGAGCATCATTTCATCGACTCATGCTTGTTGGAGTAAGCTCATACGCAAAGCTTCTTCCCCCCAATAATTAGGTTCTACAAATGCAAAGCATTGAGAATTGGAAGATTAATTATAGTTATACATAAAAATATCTCCATCACTAATACTCAAATTAAATAATAATAATATTTAATGAATTCTACGAAGGTTGGTTCAAGTCCAATAGCTCACGCACCAAATTGGTATTGCCTAGTTTAATACTCATTAGAGGATAGTCGTGATTGGAAATGGATATGTATGGTATCATATGATTTGGACGTGGTTAAAACTTTTTTGTTGCACTTCCTATGATTTATTTTGTTTGGTAGTAGAATTGCTAAGAGTGAAGATCAATCATCACATGATGGAATTACACTAATGTTGAAGCAACGTTATAATAGATTTACACCAATTTTCGAACATCTAGAACCCCTTACCCACAACCTATGCAGTTAAAGCCCCACTAAAGCCTCGCAACATCCCCGCTATAGGCCGTAACACCCTCCAGCCGTTACGCTATTTCAATTTAACGCTGATGAAAAGTAGCTCCACTTATAGCCCCGCTATTTTCCGCTGCACCCGCTAAATCAATGCTATTTATCATCCGCTAGCAATATTAATATTCAAAGAATGATTTGATCAATTCTCTTTTAAAATAAATCAAAAAAGTTAATGTAAAGATTTAATTTTAAGTCATAAGTGCCTTATATAAGATAGAAATATGCAGTAATCCTCGAAGCTAGTGTGCTTAACCATGACATTCTTTGATTTTATTATATAATATAAATTAGTATTCAATTCTTCCACACAAATGATGCGAGAAGGATAATTAATTAATTTTATTTATATAGTTTTACATTTAATTAACATTTTTTCACCTCCGCTATATCCCCGCTTTATCCCAGCTACAAATTTTTACACCTCTACCGGTATAGAACCGCTAAGCGCTTTAACTGCACAGCCCATGACATAATTTATCATGTGTAGATTTGGTTACAACAACAACTCAAGATTCAAGAAAGAAGCCAAAGATCAATTGGAAATTTGGGTTTTAAGATTAAAATTTTCCTTATTTTTCACCTGTTTTTTATTTGGTTCACAAGTCTGTAATTTTTTGTGAAACAATAGGGAAGTCGCATTATGTCTGGAAATTAGTATAATGATAATGCGATAAGTTACACGAGGAAAGTGTAAGGCAATTAATGTTAGAAATAACAAATAGGATTTGGATAACTGGATAATGTAGTGAATACAGAACTAAATGCTCAAAATAAATAACAAACGGTAAATAATACAAAAACGTATTTAGCATACCCATATAGAAATGAAATCTCACTGACCTAAAGCTAAATTATTGCAACCTGGTTGCTTGGATGGCTGCAGTTAAATAGACCATTTGCAGTTTGAGCCGCTAAAGTCCTGTTACAGTGCTTGCCTTTAGCTTGATGCTCCATAGTCCATGGCTTGTTGCCAATTCTCCCACGTCCTAATTATAAAAAAGGAGAAAAAACTAAGAGTTTTTAATGATCAACACATTATGGTGTGAAGAAGAGGAGTGCAAGTTAGACTGACATAAAATTAATTTAAACAATAGAAGCGTTAGTGCGTCAGGATGAAGGTTGAATAACTCTATGAAATGTGGTAAACAGTCCATGGAAAATTCCTGTAACGGATATTCGTATTCGTCATCCCTTGTTAGCAATGGTCAAATAGTAAGTTTATCACCGATAATACTGTTAGAGGCATACATGTCAAATAAGATAAGTTACAACCAAAAAAAAACGTCGGACCTTCTGCTTGTTAAAGAACATTAAGCAGAACATTGGTTGAATTTTATTCCTTTGCAGTAAGTAGTTTTTCAATATCATAATTGTCATATCCAAAAAGTAATACAGTAATTAAATGTAGGGTTAAACAATGCCAGTTAGTATAAATTCTTTTATTTTCAAAACAGAGTTTGATAGCAACAAATGGCACATGTGCAGGCGAACGAACATAGTTGTTATTTTTTTAGAAGGATTCTGTTATTGGCCAGCTTTTGTGATCAAGCCACCAAGAACATAAGTACTATCATTCGGGGGAACAAGAATACACCCTGGCTCATGATGATGAAATCCTGGTCGTGACACATCTAGGTGACCCTGGCTCGTGGTTTAACACCCCCTCTCTTTTGGCTCGCGACCTTCCCTTTCGCAATCCGTTCGCGAGCCAGAGTTATGACCCACTCGTGGTTTGATCCCACGACCTGCTCGTGGGTTGATCCCACAACCCGGTTCGTCCACTACTCCACGAATCGACCCCGTACTCAGGAAATGGAGGTCGTGACTTAGTCATCCACGAACCGATAATCTTGGATCTGATGACACATGTGGATAACGGCTGCCTTGACAATTTCTCCACCCACTCACGAACATATCTGAGATTCTTGGGATTGGTGCCACATGTCCTCATGAACCGCCTATAGAAATCACCTATAAATAGCCCAAGACTTGGCATTTTTCAGGATCTTTTGGCAACTGAGAGCTCTGATTCCACAATTATTGTAAATCCATCATTTCTAATCAAGGATATTTTGAAATTGTTGATGAATCACTGTTGTAAAAGTGAGATTGAGAGAATATTGTGATTGTACTTGCACTCAAACGTATAATCAAAGTCATATAAAGTGGACGTAGGTTCTTTAATGGCGAACCACTATAAATTTGGTGTGTTTGTTTTTTTCTTTCATTTCTAGTTTTAATTCTCTGCAAATCAAGATAATCTAGGTGTTAGAACCATATTTTGGTCTAAAATTTTGGTGCTTTCACTGAGAACTCAATTCTCAGCTCGACGGATTATTGCTCTACTATTTGGATTTTCAAGTCCAAAGAAAATAGTTCGCATTCCCACTGTTTCATTTTTTGAAGATTTTGGCAAAATCAAGACACTATGGCCGCAAAGAAATCCAAGGATTCACGAGCCTCGCAAGCAAACAAAGTTAACGAGGAAAATGTTCAGGAGCAGGCCGAGGAGTTCTCCCCAGCCCACGAATCGCAGGGGGCGAACTGAACCCAGTAGGGGGTCACGACCCGGTCGTAGGAGGGCATCACGAGCCGCCCCCATGAGCACACCACGAGCCGTCCACAGGAGGAAATGGTCATGAACCGGTCCACCCAAGGGACCGCGACCCAACCAAGAAAGGAGGTTATGACCCATTCCACTCGTGCAGATGCTTCAGCTCGACCTGGGTCGAGTGCTCTACGTCCAACGGTGAATATTAATGATCAGCTATCTACCTAAGATCCAGTAACAGAAGGAAATTTGTCCCGTGCTCTCAACATGTTGGAGAGGAAAAATGACGCTTTGGAGGCTCAGCGACGTAAGAGTACATTGATGAAAGAAAATATGGATGCGATGAGAAGACAGATAGACGAGCTTCGAAGGCCGATAATGCCTTCACCAACTCACCGCCTTACTCCCGACTACTCCTCCTCGTCAGAAGAACCTCCTAGACCCCCACGACGTCAATTAGAAAGACCTGAGAACGTGGAGAGGCTTTGATTCGGATCCCTTCCTTTTCGAGCAGAAACAACACTTGACCTGGGACCTGGCAACCATAACTCGAGTAATCCCGCTCTTTTGCCTATAGGAGAACCTACAATTCTACCTAGAGATCATGGTGTTGATGACCTTATTCATAATCAACCATTACTACGCCCTCGCCGCGTGATTGACCATGGCTATAGGGGGCAAGGAAGCTCTGCTCAGGCCCCAGACATGGGAGCAGTACATCGAAGAGATATCGGGGGGCCCGCAGGGCAAGAAGTGCTGATCCAGAATCCACCTTGACTAATGCTAACATTGAGGCAATGGTGAGGCAGATCGTGGCAGATAGCCATGGACAAAGAAATGAAGATCGGGGTATAGACCGCAGTCATACGCCCTTTACTGATGACATATTGAATGTCCGATTCCCGAGGCGATTCAACATGCCGACTATGAGCCGTTATTCGGGTAGGACAGACACGGTTCAACACTTGATGAGATATTCATGGTATATGAATGCTGTTGCTATCCCCAATGCGGTGAAATGCAAAGCATTCCCGATCTTCTTAGAGGGTGTGGCTCTGATGTGGTTTACACGCTTGCCTGCTTGATCGATCTCCAGCTTCAAGGAATTAAGCGAAAGATTCATAAGTCAATTCCGGCTCCAAACTCTAAGGTCCAAAAATGTAGTTGAACTATCACTCATCAAATAGCGTCCTGATGAAACTCTGAGGTCGTATTTGGACTGCTTTAATTTAGCAGTCACGGAGGTTAGGGACCCTTACAAGCAATCTGTCCTAATGGCCTTGATTGATGGGGTAGATAAAGATACGGAGTTTAAAAAATACTTAGCTAGAAAACCGCCGTTAACCAGGGAAATATTTTATGAAAAGGCCAATATTCATCTATGCCAAGAGGAATTATATGCTAATCGAAAGAGGTAAGCCACTGATAAGGAAGATTTACAGAGTAACGTGGCCATCAAACAGTCCGGAGATAGCTCTGGAAAGGTAGAGGTCAATGTTGGAAATAAGAACCAAGGCAGTGAACGCCAAAACGGGAACGACAGTCGGAAGAAGAATCGGGAAATGATTCACAGAAGAGACCTCAGTTCAAAGCATTTAAGAACTTTACACCACTGAATGATACATTAGATAATATTTTCCTGGACACTTATAATGTTCTTCAATATAAGAGGCCTCCACCAAGAGATTCAACAGAGAAAGAGCGTGAAATAGGAAAATTCTACCTTTTCCATCAGACCCATTGTCACTCCACTAACGAGTGGCGTCACTTGAGAGTTGTTATTGAAAAACTGCTTCAAGAAGTGAAGTTGGACAAATACAAGGTCTCTTCAAGAGACAGGGGGCAGACCGGACATGCCCCGAATCAAAACCAACCTGCTTCTAGGCCTATTACTCAGTAGAAGGGAAAGAATATTGTTATCAACACTATAGTTGGAGGGCCTCACCCGGCTGGACACAGCTTCAGGGCGATGGATCAATATGTGAATGCAACCAAGCACGTTTGAGTAAGGGAGTGCAGTAATCCCGAAGATACCGCCCCGATAAAACAACATAAAACAATGTATGACTATGTCATATTTCGCGATAGAGATAGTATTGGAGTTCATTCCCCTACCGAAGACCCCTCAGTTATCACAGCCACTATTGTTCCTGCTTTAGTCCATAAGGTCTTAGTGGACAATGGGAGCTCAGTTAACATTCTATTTAAGAAAGCATTTGATCAGATGAAGCTCGAAGCCGAGGATTTGAAGCCCTGCGACGGATGGATATGCGGCTTCAATGGGGCCTCGACTGCTCCGATGGGATATGTAGAATTGTCAGTGACACTGGGAGAAGGAGATAGACAGAGAGTGAGAATTCTCCCATTTGTAGTTTTGGACATTGACTCGCCCTATAATGCCTTTTTGGGCCGACCGACCCTTGCAGAATTCAGGTCCTGCATCGCGCCTTGGTGCTTGTTGCTGAAATTCCCAATAGATACCGGAGTGGGAGTAATTAGAGGTGACCAGGCCACTGTACAAGCTTGTTATATGGCAAAACTAAAGATGTTGATGAAAGGACTAAATATAGAAACAAAGGTGTTTCCTCTCCCGTGAAGGAGGGGTCAGCATAACAACTAAGTGGGACAACCTCGAGGGAGTCACCCGGAGAACAACCCGAGGACATAAATCCCAGAGAGGGCGAAGAGCTTGGAGGCAGAATGACGATGCCCAATGAAACAACTGTGGATATCCAGATTGACAATAGTGACTCAACGAGGGTTTTAAAGATCGGATCTCAGCTAGATCCACCTCGGGCAAAGGAATTGACTGACTTTTTAAAGGCAAATTTAGATGTGTTTTCTTGGACCCACGCTGGTATGTGTTGGATATCACCCTCAATTATGAGCCACTCATTGAGTATCAACCCAAAACTTCCACCCGTTGAGCAGAAGAGGTGAATGCTCAGCCCAGAGAGGTCAGCTGCCTTAAAGGAAGAAGTTAAGAAGTTGAGAAGCAATGGATTCATTAGAGATTCGACTTACCTAGAATAGATCTCAAATCCCGTTTGAGTAAAGAAGGCCAACGGAAGATGGCGTACATGCATTGATTTCTCAGATCTGAATAAAGCTTGCCCGAAGGACAGTTTCCCACTTCCTAGAATCGACCAGCTAGTGGATTCAACAGCGGGTCACGAACTTCTCTCCTTCATGGATGCATATTCAAGATATAATCAGATTCTCATGCATGTTTCGGACCAGGAGCACACTGGCTTCATCACGGATTTGGGACTATACTGCTATGTGGTGATGCCCTTTTGTTTGAAGAAAGCCGGAGCAACCTATCAACGACTAGTGAACCGAATGTTCTACAATCAGATCGGGAAGATAATGGAAGTGTACGTTGAAGATATGCTTGTGAAGTCCCTGTGGACGTCTAATCATACAAATGACTTAGCAGAAATGTTAGATATCCTTCGGCGATATGGGATGAAACTCAACCCTCTGAAATGTTCATTTGGAGTGGCTTCCGGAAAATTCTTAGGCTTCATCGTCATCTTGCGTGGAATTGAAATTAATTCGGATCAGATCGCGACGATCAGGAATATCCATGAACCAAGACAGATTAATGATGTACAAAGCCTTGCTGGAAAAGTTGCTATGTTGAGTAGATTTATTTCTAAAGCTACAGATAAATGCATTCCATTCTTTGACTTGATAAAGCGAGGAAAACGCAATTTCCAATGGACCCCTGATTGTGTAAAAGCCTTTCAGAATCCGTTGACTCATCTGGAGAGACCCCCGATATTGTCCAAGCCAATCGATCACGAATAATTGTTTGTATACTTGGCAGTGTCGTCTCACGCATCAAGTTTAGCCTTTGTAAGAGAAGAAGATAAAGTCCAAAGGCCTGTGTACTATGTGAGTAAGAAGCTAGCGGTAGCAGAACGGAACTACCCAAGGATAGAAAAGCTTGCGTATAGCTTGGTGATCGCATCTAGAAAGCTCCGCTACTACTTTCAAGCTCACCCAATCACCATGTACACTGACCATCCTCTCCGATAAGTCTTGCAAAGGCCAGAGGCATCAGGAAGGCTGCTCATATGGAATATAGAGTTAAGACAGTTTGATTTGAACTTCCAGCCCCGAAGATCGATAAGGGGGCAAGTGTGAGCTGATTTCATAGAGGAGTTCACTATTCCTGAGGAAGATGTAGCAAGTGAAGAAGCTGGTCCCTCAACACAACCATTCGACCTTAATACCTGGAAGCTATATACTGACAGTGCCAAGAATGACAGACAGTGCCAAGAATGACAGACGGTCCGACGGTGGAGTTGTGCTAGTAACTCCTGAGAAACGATCGATATACTATGCTCTTAGATTAGAGTTCCATGCCACAAACAATGACTCAGAATACGAAGCCCTGATTGCTAGGCTAAGGCTCGCAAAGGAGTTGGGGATAACGAGATTGGATATTTTTGCGATTCCAAGATTGTCGTAAATCAGGTCAATAAGGAGTTTCAGGCCAAAGGGCCAAGACTTGTGTCATATTTGAAAGAAGTGAGAAAATTGCTGGATGGTTTTGAATACTACAACATAACCCATATTCCCCGATCAAAGAATCAGAAAGAAGATAAGTTGGCCAAGTTGGCTAGCTTTGATAGTCCTGAGGATACAAAGATAGTCACGATTGAAATATTGCAGTCTCCAAGTATTGATCAGATGGAAATTGATCCCTTACTGGAAACTGAGTCGGAAAAGGAGTCATGGATGACACCCTTAAAGAACTACCTGATGAATGGAACGCTTCCAACCAAGAAAAGCAAAAGGCATGCTATTATTCTAAAGGTCTCTAGATATGTCATGCAAGGCGAAGTCCTCTACAGACAAGGATTTTCGATGCCACTCCTCCAGTGTGTAGCCCATAATGACATTGAGCGGGTACTAAGTGAAGTACATGAAGGTGAATGTGGTGGTCACACCGGAGGTCAAACAATCACTAAGAAGATACCACGATATGGTTATTTAGGGCCGACCATGAATAAAGATGCGGCTAAATATGCATGACATTGTGATAGACGCTAGAAATTTTCTAAGGCCCCCAGGGCGCCCACTTGCCGATTAAAGATGATGATGAGTCCATGCCCCTTCGCTGTCTGGGGAATTGACATTATCGGAAGCCTCCTCATTGTAAAGGGGAGCTAAATTCACCATCGTGGTCGTGAACTACTTTACAAAGTGGGTTGAAGCTGAACAGCTAACCACGATCACAACCAAACGAGTGATAAACTTTGTCGTTAAAAACATTATATGTCGGTTTGGGATCCTGAAAATCATTATAATAGACAATGGGACCCAATTTAGTACGGAATTTTGGTAATTTTGCCAGAAATATCACATCGAGAAAAGGTATACTACCGTGGCGCATGCGCAGTCGAATGGACAGGTAGAAGCAGCGAACAAAGTGATTAAGTCCATTCTAAAGAAGCGATTGAAGTAAGCCAGAGCCATGTGGGCCGACGAATTACCCTTGGATTTATGGGGTTATAGAACAACTTACAAATCAGCCACGGGGCACACCCCCTTCTCCCTTGCTTTCGGGTCAGAAGCGGTCATCCTGGTTGAATTAAAAGTACCATCCCATAGAACTACTTACTATGACCCGATGACTAATAATGAACTGCTCCTCGAATCCCTAGATATGGTAGAAGAAAAAAGGGACGAGGCGGACCAGCGTGCCTTAAAGCACAAGCAGCAGGTCGCCCGGTATTACAATAAGAAGGTCCGAGCTCGAACCTTTGAACCCGAGACTTGGTCCTAAAGCGTGTCTTTCCACCCCCAGTCCATTTGGGTCCAAAATGGGAAGGACCATATACAATCCTACGGAGGCTTGATAATGGATCCTTCAAGCTAGCGACTGTGGATGGAGATGAAATCCCTAGAGTGTGGAATGCCCAACATTTGCGGCATTATTTGACATGAAATTGTCATTTTTTACTCCTTTGTTTTTAGGACCATGTAAAAAGGCACGACTTGCCTAGAACAGTCTGGTTGCATAAGCAAAAGATTATAAAGTGGACGTAGGTCATGATTCGACCGAACCACTATAAAATATCGTGTGTCATTTACTTTACTGTACCATTTTGTGATTATTCTTTCGCTTTTATTCATATAAGCTATCACAGTTGTGACATTTAACATAAATCCCTTGATGACCCCGAAACACCTAATTCAAAAGATCTTTCGAATTTGAAAAAAAACCAGGTACGGATCATCGATGACGCAATGCAGAAAATGACACAACCTCAAATACTCTAGCTCTCACGACTTGAGAAGGAGTATATAGAACAAGAAAGTGAATTGTCCACAAGGCTTGATGGTGCAACGTGAGTAAAAGACCGCCTCAACTCCACTCTACCCTTGGCATCTGATGGGGGAGTACAAAGGTGCCAGGGACTGGTGCTGCCAACGAACTATTGCCCCGCTAAAGGATCGGGGAGAAGACTGAAAGCTGAGTTCGAACTCTATCTTGAGCATACGACAGATGAGTATAAAGGCACGTTGATTAAATGCCATAAAAAGGGATCCTACGCCGCTGCAGTATCGGGGGCAAGAATAAAAATTGAGCCCGAACCCTTCATATCTGGACATGGGGGGTAACGCATTGTCAATACTAATCAATCCTCAACAAGCCCTGGCCAGGCATCACGTCAACGATTGCGGGGATACTTATATATATACTTTCTTACCACACTTCATGGTGATGACAAAATTAATAATACAATTACAGAATTCTTATGTTGTGCCTGCAATGATTACTTATGATGCAGTCTCATTCATGATTTATTTACGATTCAAATGTTTAAATACATAACTAAATATGAGATGTTCACAGGTACACAACAATACAAAGGAAACAAAATTTCATTTACTAAATGCAGGTTCAACAAACAAAGCTGGACAAAATGCGAGGGCCGCACTTGCAACAACTACAAAGGCCCAGTGGGAAATCTGAAAACAAATCATAAACAAACGAGCCCTATTTTGGCTTTGGGGATGACTTCGGCTTCTTCTGCTTCTTCTGTTTCTCCGGAACCTCCTTGCTTCTATCTTTTCTTTTTCCCTGAGGGGGGATCCTATGGAGCATCAGCGGATTGGGATGCAAGTTGTGTAGTTATCGACTTAGAGGAGAGCTTTATGATCAGTCCAGATCCAGGAGCAGCTGCAGAGATAGGAGCACGTTTAGAAGTTCTTCCTCAATTTTAAGTTTTAGCTGCTCATCCCTTTTGGCCTTCATATAGGCCAACGTTATATTATCATCATCCTTTGTCTCCCCTACGATAGTAACATCCTCGCCTTTATCCCTATTGTCACCATCTGTGTCCTTTAAGGCTCCAATGATTTCAGCATCCTTAGGAACGTCGATGCTCATTGGAATAATGGATTTCTCGCTTGTTTTAATCTCAGTTTGTTTAGGGGCTTCGGGGGTCTTAGGGCTTGATGGTATGGTGACTTTCTCAACCTCTGCTTGCGTTGCTACAGTCCCCACGGTCGGCTTGGCACCTACATTATGAGAAGCAACTATTATCAATTTGGGAGAAAGTGTGGTCTTCTCAATTGTTCGCTCCACAACGCGACGACAAGTTATGACAGCTTTAACAAATTGTAGAGAGAATATAGAGATACCTTCTGCCGACTACTCATACGGAGTTGCAGTGGAAACCCCAGCAGGTTGGGGAATAGGAAGTTCAGAAATTAGCGGGTCATGGGGGTTATACTCATCGGCCCTAGAAGTCTTGAGCACCATGGCTAAGCTTGAACCCTCATCAACTTTGTCCTTGCCTTTGAGCTTAAACCTCTCCGCCTCCATAGACTCTTTAATCTGATGTCTACCCTCTGCTAATAACTCAATCTCTTCACCTTTGAGAAAGGTCTACATAAGTTGATTCTCATCTATATCCTCGTCTTTTAGGCGCTGCCTCTCGCTTTCAACAATCTGGTCCCATACATCAACGAAAGTAGAGGGATAGTTCTTGATCCAGGAAATGTCCCAAATCCGAATGACCTGAGCAAAAAAGTCCATTAATAGTTCATCGAATCCTTCTGTCTCTTGGTCGGCTGCGGCAAGTTTAGTAGTAGCATTCGAGGCAGACTCAAGGGCTTCATTAGCATGCCCTTCAGCAGGAGCTGCTCTCTCCTCAGCATGATCAAGTTTATCTTTTGAGCCCTCCATTTCTTTTTCCCAAGAAGCCTTTTCCGTGGTAAAGCAATCATGTGATGTTTTATCTCGGTATTAATCAACTTGAGATCTTCTATTTCCTTTTTCATAGCTATACGCTCTTAGATGTTCAAATCAAGCTCAAAGTGGAAACGTTTCTTCGCTTCCTCCAACTGTGTCTTATAGCTTTCGGCGTCCCTTTGAGCTAAGGCAAGAAGAGCTTGAGTATCTTCGATTTGTTTCTCAGCCATGTCCCTGGCCTTGACATCGTGTTCAGCCTTTTCTTTAGCTTTCTTTATATCCTTTTCCAGATGGTGGATAACTTCTGAGAGCTTCTTGGCATGCTTCTTCATTGCCCTATATTGAGTAGCTGCGTGGTCCACTCGGTTAACAACTTCTGTATCCCAATCATCAGAAACTTGTTCAAGTTATGGAATGAAAAGCATCCTTTCAAAGTAGATGTCGGGGAATTGCTTTCATAAACGTTCCAGCTTTGCCTTATTTTTAGAAGTAAGCACCACCTCCTGTGTAGTGGAAATATCTAGGTCGCGTTGATCGGAGGGGACAAGAGTTGTGTTCTCTTTTTCCAAACCTTTGCTTGAACCCTTGTGCTTATCCTTGGGTCATGATACTTCTTGGAGGATTTGACCTGAGAAGGAATACCCTTCGGGGGAGTTGGAGCTTTGGGAAGTTGTTTGCCTCCTGCATGTGGCACTTGACGACTATGGTGCTTCTCGAGATCTTGTCTCGAAGGAGAGAGAGCATGTAGGATGAGGCTGATGGGAATCATAGTGTTTCTTACTGTCTCTTCCCCGATTATCGCTGCGATCATGCTCAGGTACAGGATTAAGTCTGGGCGTGCACTCACGAAGTTCACGATGAGAATAGGAGCGGTGACGAGGCATCTTTCCTACAAAAATTATAAGCAAGAATAAGGACCATGAGTACATACAGTGTATGAATGTTGTGGCGTGTGGTGCATGTGATGTGTGTGTCCCGTGTGGTCCCCCCTAACGGACCAGGGCCCGGAGCTGGGCTCGTCTGTGCAGTTTCCTTTTCCTTGACGGGAGTGGATTCTTCCTCGGAGATAAGGAAGAGGTTCCGCTCCAAAATCCTCAGATGTATAAATATTATCCAGTAGGGGAAGTTTTCCTAAATCTCCGTATATTTCTTCCTCCGTTAAAGAATCATGAGTCAAGGGTTTAATTGGCGGTGGTGTCTTGGGAGGAGTTTCCCTTTCGGGGATGGAAGCATCCGTGGGTTCGTCAGTTCGGACTTCACCTCCAGTGTACACATTCAAATCTTCGTCATCCTGGTCAATCATCGGCGAAGGACTTTTGGGTAGACCAGGTAATGCCTTGATTTCCGTTGTCACTTGCCCCTCAGCTAAGGGCATGCTACTCGATTCCCAGGAGTTAAAGTTGGGGGCACATATCTGTAAGGCCTGTCACCCTGTCCAAGCCCAAATCTTATGTCAAGGAGATGATGTTTATGAAGGTTCTCATCGGTTATACACTTCCTAATTTTGCAAAAATTAGAGTTGCTTTTTATAAGCGGGAAAAACAATCTTCGTATACTTCACCCTCTTTAAATTAGAGTTGTACAGAAAAAGAAGATATCAGCACTTTAATCATGCAGTTGAGACATACACTGAAGGATTCAGAACCTACTTGACTGTTGCCACCTCCTCGCACATCCAGCTTGATGTTTTATATAGAACCATTTGGATTTGGCATCGCCTAAGTTACTGTGTCCATCCGACAAGACCTTCTTGGAGAGGATCGAATCGAAGAAAATATAGTTTGGGGTCCCTGTGGAACGATGCTTAAAATAATAACAGAAGTTCAAATCTTTGAAACCAAGCTCGGTTTCCAAAATTTCTACATATGCAATATACAAGGTATACAGAGCAGCATAAGCGTTGGGATGGAGTTGCATGGGAGCAATGCGTAGTCATCTCAGGAGATCGATGACTGTTGGAGGAAACAGGGGAATGGCACCTACCGAGCACATGACCTTGCCGATAGCCATATACCCTTCCGGAGCAGAATGAGGCCTGTCATTTTTCTCTTAGGTTTTCACGTCATCCCAGGGATCCTATTCTTAAGCATAATTTCTTTAGCTTTATATCATCCAGTTTAGAAGCTATGGAATCACTTGGCTTGTCTAATTTCTTAACACCTTCAAGCTCATCAAGAGCCCAATCATCCTCTTCATCCTCGAGCGTTGTGCTTTCAGAAGATGTTGATTCCACATCAATATCTGTTTCTTAGTCAGATCCAGAACTATTCCAATCCCGGTCCGATGGAAGTACATCAGGATTATAATAACTTGATGACTCTGGATCTGCACTCTTCTCTGATATTCTTGTTGAGTGTCTATCAGACATGTCTGCTGCGTTGGTGAATAAACATAAGCAATTAGAGCATAAAAACCCATGAACCTGTGTGTGCAAGTGCTAGTGTGTACTAGTATGTGCAGTGCTAAAAAGAAAAGTATGAAGTGAAGTAGATGAGAGAATAGTTAGTCATCGCATGTCTTTAAACTAAGTTTGTGTTCAAATCCAGTTCAAGAAAGTTCTTTCAGAAAGCTATAACCTAACTGTCCATCGATTCGTTCAAGTTATAGTTGATTTCTAGCTATAGCATAAGTTGACGTGTTTGGTTAGTTGATGCTATGAAGTCAAGTATAATCGTATAACGAAAGTTGGCTTAAAGATAAGTCGATCCATAAAGACTTCCAAGGCGGCTCGCGATATGGAACCAACTCGCGAGGAGAGACTGGCTCGTGATGGGGGATTAACGAACAGACGTGCATTGGTTCGCCCAAATAATGGATCGTGATAGGGGTTGACCCACAGAGAAGAATCTGGTTCGTGATCACAACAGGACTCGTGGTCAGGTGCTCATTTAAACATCATATCGGCCCACCTTATACGGTTCGCATCGTACATCCACGACCCGCTCCACTCTCCTCCACGAACTGATTATCCACCCTTCTCCACGAACTGATGCCTCATCCCTTTTCACGGATAGCTTCCACGACTGACCCCATCACCCAATTCCGCGATTTGTCCTATTGCCTCGTTCTACCATCGCCACGACCCAAAACCTCTCTCCCATCTCTTTAGCTCCAGGAAGCGCTAGAGACTCCTCAAGTCACGAACTACCTGTTCATGCCTGAATGCCTAACTCACGTGCAAATCCTCATACCCTCACTCACCAACCCTTTTACCTGTACACGACAGCACACATTTCGAGGAGAACCAACGCTGAGAGAATCGTAGGAGGGCGGTGTAATGAAAATCAAGATGGAGCTCGAGAGATAGTTAGTTTGTAAATCGAATTAAAAATGGTATAGAAAACATGGAAGATTTAACCACTTGCAATTACCTATCAGGGATCGAATGAAATCGGAAGTCTTCTAGTTAGGGTTTTGAATTTAGCGATAAAGTGGTTGGAGTAAAAGATGAAGCGTAAATGACAAGTCGCTTTTTATATCCCCCGTAAGGACTCTTGACCTCCCCTTTTTTGTCTTGGTGAGATGGTTCGACCCGATGGGCCATGAATCTTTAGTTGAGCCAGCAGTCGCTCGTGCAAGAGCATGCGCCGACGTTGGTTCATGACACACATTGTCCTAGGGGACACGGTCCACAACACGACTTGATGGCAAAGGTAGTGGGTTAACTAACAAGTTGAAAAGTTAAGATTTTTCGTCTACATACTACTACAAAAGTGGGCATATTCGACACTATTTTGTTGTGGCCGTAGATCAAAAAAGCGTTGCCGTAGGCCCTTTTTTCAAATAGGCAATACCAGGGGCGTGGCATCCGCGGCCGTTGCATTAGCCATCTAAGGCAACGCTTTTGTCTATCTACGGCCACGAACAGAAAGTGTTGCATTATAGCCGTAATGCAACAATATTCAGCATTGCTTTAAGCATTAGTTAAGGCCTAGCTTCCAGTGGGTCCACGTCAGCTTTCCACGTCATCTGTCTACGTGTCAAATGACACGTCATCTCTCTATGTCAGCTGCCCACGTGTCACATGCCACACCAGCTATCCACGTCAGCTGTGGGGTCCACGTGCGATGGGTAATTAATTATATTTAATTTAATGCAACACCACTGCAATATGTAATGCAACACCATTATCATGAAATGCAATATCAATAAAAGCTAACGCAACAGCAGAAGAAGGAAAATGCTACACTAGAAGACAGCAAATACAATGCTTTGATTAAAATTTTTGTAATACAGGTTTTGTACAAGAAACTCATGCAAAGCAATTGTTTTAATTATCCAAATATCAAAACTTAAAAATTAGCTACACCGCTTTCTTCATTGTATACAGTAAGCTCGAACTATTTCAAGAATAGGTGCATGGCATAAGGGACATTATCCTCCATTCCTGGCCAATTCATTAGCGCATTTTGAACATGTACACATGTGTCCACATCTGCAAAATGTATTACTCATTTATATATATGAATCATATATATGCAGCAATCCAATTGCAATAGGAAATATATATGTATGCACCTATACAAGAGGGTGGCATCGAATATATATATGTTTGTACATCTGCAAAATGTATCCCTCTGCCTTCCAGAATTAAATATGCACCTGAAATGATAACAAGTTATTTGATAAGTGGTGGCATCGAATGGCTATTGGCCTTCTTAACAAAATGTTATGAACACTATTATTACAATTGACTTACTGACCATTGGCGATTGGTCACTCGTGCCAGCCAAGCCCAACAAATATGCAATTCAGTATGCTTCGTCTTTTGAGCAAAAAGTTGTCAGTTCGCATATTACTGCCACGTACAGTGTGTCACTTGAAATCCTTTCAAGCTTCAAAACCATATTGTCATCTACATCTTCAACTCCTAAACAAACCACCATCGTCAAAAGTTTCAAAAAAAACAACGGAGGACTCTTCACTATGCAGCACTGCCATTGTTCTTACAAGAAATTGGTGTTACGAAATTGTGCATCTCACGCTTAGGCATGCTCTAAAGCATAATGAGTGGCCTATACGGCTTATACCCAATAGCTTTTTTCTAATAACATGCCCATCTTACAGTAAGCATGATCATGCGCTAATGTTGAAACTTTTTACAAAAAGTGGAGGTGCTTTTTATATGCAATAATGGTCTGGTGAAGAATTTGAGCCTGAACCAGCGTTCGAGGCAGAATCATAGGCTAGAGTTGTTGGCTTTCCCTAGTTCCTGAAGAAAAATGTTCCTGCAATTAAAGAATTAATGACGCCAATGGGAAATGTGCGTGAAATTGATGACTGTCGTTGGTCTCGAATTGACCATAGATCATTATACCTGAAAATGGAATTTTATGAAGGCATTGGCTCGGAGAACGCTTTTGCTACTCGATACTATTACGCACAAGGCCTATTCCAGTTTACCTTCGCTGGTTCCAAGTTTCATTCATCTATTGCTTATTACTCACTCAAGTGGAATTATTAGTTAGTTCTTCCGAACTGCCATGTTGAGTGTTTTCTTATTATTCAGAACTTGCTGGCTGCCATTTTGAAAAAGGGGATAAGGATCACTGAAGTAATGTCTCAACAACAAGGTTTGCCTCATTAGGGTTCAGCGCACCACACATGCTCATCCTGGGACAAGGCCTGAAATTCTGTTTGTGAGCAATAAGGAGGAACCGGTGGTACCATTTTTTGTGATCATAGGTAAAATTTACTTCCATCCACAGTTTCTTTTAGTTAATCCACAATATGTTTGGACAATCGAGGTAAATTTGCCAAAAAACACAATTACAAAGTGTTCATTCAACTATGCACTATCCTTAACAGCCTTATAATGAGACACAACCACACATGCACATACATACATACAAGGTTATAATGCCCCATCCAAGATTCTGAAATAATAATACAAACTGGTGCTCTGTTAGTTGTACATGAATGTGGTTGTATGGCTTGAATTTGAGACACTGTTATTGTATGGCTTGAATTTCCTTTAGATGTTGTAAACTGCTACCATGAAAAAAAATCATTTCACAAATTGAATAATAACTTCAACCATGTTCACAAAGTCAATAACACTGTGCTTCTTTGATTATGTAGAAAAAAATTAAGGAGTTTATTAATTTTTCTTCAAACACCCTAATGCATAGATCATTTGTTGGTGGCCACTTTATAAATTATCATAGAATATTGTCGTTAAGTTAGAGAAAAAGTAATCATGGAGTATAATGTTCTTTTTATATGCAGGAACTGCTTTATCTTCTGAAATATAGTGGAATTTACCTATTAATGTGTATGGAAATAGAATATAGGTGATCGAAAATGTGTATGGAAATAGAATTTACCTATTAATGTTTGCTGCATCGATATGACTAATTCCCATCGAACTCTTTTACAAATGTTCGTTACACAACCACACATGCACACGCTCACATGACCACACATTAATGTTTTCCTTATAATGAGACACAACCACACATGCACACACTCACATACATACATACAAGGTTATAATAGCATACATTATGAATTTACCTATTAGTTTCTCAACAAAGTATATGGAGTCAGAACCAGATGACCGACATTCAACTAGAAAGTAGCTATACCAACATTAGCATAAAAACAACACATTATCCCAAGTGGATTATCTTATCTAGAAGTAATCATTTCTTCTTAAAACTATGATCATTTATATGAGGTGCTAATTGGAATATATCAATGATCATGTAATCCCCTTTCAGTCACTCTGACATAGACAATGCCTCTGACATGGACACTGGCTCTGAAGAAGAAGAAGAAGCAAAAGAAGAAGAAGAAGATTAACATGCCTCTTGATGATGAATGTTTTGAACTTAGCTTGAATGTTTGTGGAAGTTTGTGATTGTTTGTGAATGGTAGTGAATGTTTGTGAATGCTGGTGATGATTGGTAACCACAAGCATTTTAATAGTATCTTTTTTTGAATTTGGGTAGATTTAACTTTGGGTTTATCATTTATGTATGCTTGTTACCAACTGACTAAGGATGTTGGTACATAATTAGTTATGGATAGATTAAGGAAGTTGGTACATAATTACTTATGGATAGATTAAGGATAAATTAAGGTACATAATTACTTGTGGATAGATTAAGGATAGATTAATGTGGAAGAACTCCCCCTAACCTGCATTTTCTTCCTTTAAATGGACCGTCTGTTGCTCCTTCACATATAAGGTGGAAGAACTCCCCTTAATCAGTGCAGTGGCAATAACAAATGGACCGTCTGTCTCTTATATTTTTCGATGTTGCTTCTTCCTTCGATCTGTAATTCGTGAGTGCTAATCGACATGGCGATGTGAGAATGGAAGCTGACGTGAATTTAGGTTTACAATTTGGTCAATGGAAAAAAGGGGAAAGTTAGGAGAGAGAAGATGAATGATGAGATAATTTTTAGAAGTTTTTCGTGAGGGGGAAATGTCGCGCCAAAATTTCAGCGGAAGAATGCAACGAGGTGGCTGTCCTTGATTGGATGATAGGGTAATGTTTAGATAGGAAACATGGATTGATTTTAACCGTTGGATTAAATATTCATCTACGGTTGTGGCTTTATTTATGCCAGTAACGCGGATCGCTGAACTGGATTGTATTTATGTAAAGCTACACTTTGATCTGGTGTGGCACGTCATAGCACAAGAATTCCAACGGCAACCGTGCATTCACGTCTAACACAACAACATATGAATACTGTTGTAGAATATCAAAGAAAGCATAGCTTTCGCCACACTTTTCATGCAACGCACACAAAATTGTGTCGAATATGCCCACTTTTGTAGTAGTGACAGGTGTAGTGGATTTCTCTAAAACTATTTATGGAAGTTAGCGTCTTACCTGAAGAATTTCTCGCGATGTGCTCTGGCATTCAAAATTGAAAGGTGACCAACAAACAGAGAAATAATTGGAAACTCAATGATGCATTTATACTCGTCAGTGAACATGATCTTTTGAAATAGTGTGACGATACAAACAGACACGACTGTCAGCACTCGTCTGTTCAGAAATAGGCATATTGGTTAATTTCAAAGCACATTGATCCATCTTTGATAAAACATATTTCGAGGGGGTAAAATGTTAGCTAGCTTTTGTGATCAAGCCGCCAAGAACATAAGTACTAGCATTCGGGGGAACAAGAATACACCCTGGTTCATGATGATGAAATCCTGGTCATGACACATCTAGGTGACCCCGGCTCGTGGTTTGGCTCCCTCTCACTTTTGGCTCGTGACCTTCCCTTTCGCAACCCGTTCGTGAGCTAGAGTCACGACCCACTCGAGGTCTGATACCACGACCCGCTCATGGTTAGATCCCATGACCCGCTCGTGGGTTGATCCCACGACCCGGTTCGTCCCTTACTCCACGAACCGACCCTGTACTCAGGAAATGAAGGTCGTGAATTGGTCATCCACGAACCGATAATCTAGGATCTGATGGCACGTGTGGATAACGGCTTCCTTGGCCATTTCTCCACTCACTCACGAATGGCTCCGAGATTCTCGGGATTGATGCCACATGTCCTCATGAACCACCTGTAGGAATCACCTATAAATAGCCCAATACTTGGCATTTTTAGGATCTTTTGGCAATTCAGAGCTCTGATTCCACCATTATTGTACCTCCATCATTTCTAATCAGAGGTATTTCAAAATTGTTGAGTGAACCACTGTTGTAAAAGTGAGACTGAGAGAATATTGTGATTGTACCTGCATTCAAACGTATAATCAAAGTCATATAAAGTGGATGTAGACTCTTCAACGCCGAACCACTATAAATTTGGTGTGTTTATTGCTTTTTCTTTCGTTTCTAGTTTTAGTTCTCTGTAAATCAAGATAATTTGGTTGTTATAACCATATTTTGGGTCTAACATCTGTTAATAAGATGCACCAATGTATCACACTTTATGGCAGATGTTATGCAGATGTCTATACTCTATTTTTAGTTGCTTGAAGCATATAATTTTTTATTAATTTTTTTGAACCAAACTATATTGTAATAAACAATTTAGCTCTGTCAGTTCTTTTCATATATGCTTCCCTTTCCTTTCCTGCTTTCTTCTGTTTGTGTAATTTATTAGACGTTGCAAACGTAACCCTCTATTTTTCATTTGTTAAGTCTCTTTTTCCATTTGTTGACTTCCACCAAATTATGAGGTATTGCTTAATACTGCGATTCAATGGTCTAATCGAATAACATATTATTTAGTTTTAGCCATCAAATGTTTTTCTATTTGATAAATTTGAATAGAATTGTGTACTTTATTAATCTAGCATGTAATATCTTATACCCAAGTGTTTAGAATCTCATAAACACATGATTCAATGTTTACTGCAATGCTAATAATTATCCTAATAGCGTTAACCTCTCCAACTACCATGTTATGCGTATACTACTATATATTTTGTAAACACTAACTAGTTATCAGTAAAAATATCATCCATGTTCAGCCAAACATAAAACATAATACATAAACAAAGACCCTTAAATGATGATAGGTATTATTGATTGCGGGATTAAATTGAGAATAATGTAGCTAAGGTTGAATTTCTATGTAATGATTTATGTATCTTTTTTGACTTTATATATATGAAAAGGATCATATTTTGCGTTTTTAGTGCTATAAATATGCAGAAACTATTATAAAGTTCACATAATTTACTGTTAAGAGAAGGAATAGAAATTCTAATTTATGTCTTGTTTATGTTACACCAATAACATTCGCTGATGATGATAGTTTATATATCGACTAAAACAATCCCTACCACTACTCAAAATTTTTAATTACGTCAAGTTGCCAACTGTCATAGGCCAAATAAAATTTTGAAAGTGGAATGAGATATAGAATGGGGAAATCCAAATTAATACCAGATTCAGTGGGAAACATATTAGGAAATCCTGACTAACCATAACATACATCTTGATATAAGCTCTTAGAAATAAGTCAAGACATACCAGGCTTGCTCTTATGCAGTACAATGATGATGATCATCAGGCTTATTCTTGCTAACTCCATTGATGATTATCGGTATCTTTTAATCTTTATAGGGGTCGTAAAGTGTAACTCCAGATGCGCATTAAGTTTATTCTGGTAAATTAAGTTGTTTGGTTGCCTTGGAAAACATTTACACGGTATGATACAAGTTCAATATCAAATATTTTCATAAATATCTATAAAATTTATCAAAGTTTTTCAACCAAGTTCCATATGAATATGTTATTTACAATGTTAAATATGATGACTACAATGGTTACTTCATTAATTGTGCAAACATACATAGCTATAACGGTAGTCTAAAATAAACGATGATTTATTGGATGCAAACCATGTGTACTAATACCCAATTTAAAATAATAAAGTGGGAACCTTTAGAAGATTATAAGAAACATTTACTTGTAGCCAATGAAAATTTCAACCTATAAATGAGAGGGAGATATGAAAAATACACATTAGTATAAGATTTACTTACAAACAATGTTTACCAATAGTGTGTGTATGGTTTTTACATGAAAAATACACATTATTAAGTTAATAGCATTTCAAAAAAGACCCTTAAAGTAAGTCGTGAGTAAGACATATACTTGCCATATGAAGAACATAGCATGAAATTAGCTAAAAACAATGCAGCAAATTGTTTTCCATGCCATTATTTTTAAATGATAGGGAGATGTGAACTCTATCAATAGTTAACATTAAAGAAAACTTGTAATTTTGCACCAACTACCTATATGGAAATATATTAAGTGTAAGATGGTGTAATTGATGGAAAGCTTGCATTAAAAGTTGCATGCGGGAAGTCCACGCCGGCGTGATCCACTCCTACTGGTCAATGGAGAGACTTATCAGTCCACGCAACCTTAACCACCAGTTGAAAAATCCGGATCCTAAGCTTTAGCAAAAAGGTATTATATTATGATAAAGAGATCAATAAACTGTAAACTACCTTAATCAGCAAAGTTACAAAATTTTTGTATTGGTTTAGTTACAGAAATTATGGTTCAAATTAAGGTAATTACAAACTAGGAACAGTTTTGATTTGTAAACAACAATAATCAGTGAAGTTATAAAAGCTATGATATAGTAATCATTCTTCAAACGTCAGAAAAACAAAATAATATGTTTTGATAAACAACCAATTTAAGTTTGAGTGGCAACATCAGCAAAACAAAGTGGCTAAGATAGATTTCTACGGGAAGAAGATGCAACTTCCGAGAAGCGCATTCTCGATGTCAACATGCTTAAAGATGGAGAACCGTCTGATTCTGGAAAAGGCAAAGGAAAAGCCGATGTCAAGAGTGACCGCAACACTCAGCCCTGGAGAGGGCCTAAATATGAAAGATACACTGAACTAAATGACACTCTGAGCAACATCTACATGGATACAGGGGGTGCTGCCTCCTATCTGAGGCCTCCCAAGAGGGAGCCAACACTAGCACAGCATAACTCCAGAAGACATTGCATATTTCATGATATAGACGGTCATAACATTGATGACTGCAGACATTCATGAGACCTTATTGAGCATCGGGTCAGACGCGGAGAGCTCTCAGAGTATGTAACTCAACCAACAACGTTTACACCTGCGCTGCAACCACCTATTCCCCAGAGAGGGAACGATCCTAGACCGAGCAATTGCGGGATTATCATTAAATGATTCCACTCAGTGGATCTCTTTAGTTTGTCAGACTCCGTCTGCAGTTCATGTTTTAGGCTTTCGGGCGATTTCTTGCCCTTCTATATTTTCTCTGCAAGTAATAAAAGTGGCCACATCAGCCCACACGCATGGAACCAACTTGTGGTCTCCAGTCGTGTTTGCCCAACGACCACTGTATTTTCATGAATTAGTAATAAGCATTAGGCTCTGGCTTCCAACTTGATCCGTCCAGTATAAACAGACATGAGCTCGGGCTTCGAACTGGATCCATCCAGTATAAACAAACCGCATTAGAATTTCCTTGGTCGTCTTACCCCGGTAAGCCTGTCTTGGAACCTCATTAGCTTTTCCTAGGTCGTCTTACTCCGGTAAGGCCGTCTTGGAACCTCACGGCATCTCCTTGGTCGTCTTACTCCAGTAAGGCCGTCATGGACCTCCCTTTAGCATTTCCTTGATCATCTTACTCCGGTAAGACCACCTCGGAACTATTCTTGCATTGTTTGTCTTAACTTTTTACAGATACATATTATGGATTTCACAGATCATCCAGAACACATCTTCCTTCAACCAGCAAGATAAGCTTTGGGTGGCAAACTTGTTGACACACTTTTTGGTCAAAGTTGTCACACATGGAATTCCAGAATAGTAACATGCTCAAGCAGTGGAAACATCGTCAGAAGACATAAGAGCAATTTGGTCGAAAACACATCATCAGCGTAAAATGGCCTGAAACTCCTATCAGACGACCTCTTTTGGGCCTGAAAATAGCAATTATGGAGCTGAGCTTAGTAATTCTTGTAGCCCTCTAAATTAGCTTCAGGTTAAGCTTTCGTTTGGCTCAATCGGATTTACGGTTTGAAAGTTATGCCCGTTTTCGTGAACGAATGTAGAGGTATTGACTGGCAATCACTTGGATGAAGTGACAAAACATCAGAAAGTTCAGAATATGGACCGGATCGTGGGACCCTGACATTGGCTCGCCCCCTTTGGGCTCGCCCCCACTCCTCGGTTCGTGAAGCCTCCTAACTTCGTGGAACACCCTGCCCCGTGGAGCGTATATTGATCACGACCCGTTCATGGACGACTTGTGGACCACGACTCGCTCGCAGGTTCACCATCCCAGCTTCTCACTCCAGCTTGCAACCGACTCAGTTCATGACTCACCCCTGGACCACGACCCGATCGTGGGGCATATAAGGATCACAAACCGCCTATACCATAACAGCAACAACACTCAATTTTGACATGTTCTCAAGGCTACTCCCGCTCCTACTTTCCCAGATCGGGTGCGTACACCATCACGAACCGGTCTTCCCAGAAGCCCTCCTAAAGCTATAAATACACCATTTGAAGGCATCTTCAAGGATCGTTTGGCCATTCCTCTCTATGGCTTCCACCATTGTTCCTGGCAAAGCATTGCTGAACATAGAAGCCACATTCCTCAATAAAACTTGAGCGTTTAATGAGGATTTCATACGATAATTAAGCATTGTACTACCAATTCTCACGAGTTGAGGGAATCATTCTTGTAATTGCATTGTATATAAAAGCATATAAAGTAAACTTAGGCTACATCTACAGCCGAACCACTATAAAAACTTCGTGTGTCTCCTCTTATTTATCATTTTCTGCATTCTGTGATCTGTGATCTGCATTTGGGTGTTAGTGCCATTTTTTGGTCTAATATTTTGGCGAGCCAAGTAGGGGCACATGATACTGCTTCAATTTCTATCTTTAAAGGAATCGGATTGCTTGGATCAATGGCAATCAAAAGGAAGAAAGCTGGAACTTCCTATCATGCTAATAATGATGATGTTGAAGTCACTAGAAACGAGGAGAGCCAGGGGCATCCTCTCATGGAAATCCATCAGCATATTTGACTCGAGATGAGATGGAAGGCATGATTGTTGAAATGAAAAACCAGATGGCAAGGCAAGATGATCTCATCAGGAAATAACAGGAGATAATTGATGGATTCTTCGCTCAGATGGATGGAAGGCCGAGCAACGTTCAAGTCATTGGAAATGAAGCCACTGAAGTGGCATATGCATCACATGGACTCGGGGGCAACCCCCTCGCTCTTAGAAATGGTTGGGATCGACCAACTTCAGCTCCGATTCAAACGGATATCTGAATGCAAGCTCACGCCCAACAAGAGGAGGCAGTTCGTGATGAGGCTCCTGGGCTCGATCCGCTCGCCCCCTCATTCACGAATAGGCCTCCACGACCCACATCAGCAGAATCAGCATGAAGCAGTTTAGCGTCATGAGACAATTCCAGATCGGGTCGCAACCCACGAGCCGCGACCCGCAAGCCTTCGCCCTCCAATCCCATACCTTATCATGAACCTGATTGGATCGTGCACCCCGATCCACGACTCGTGCTTCCCCACGACCCGCTTCATGCAACACACCATGAACATACAACAACTCATCAACAGCTTCCTCACTCTCTTGCATTCAATGCTTGGGGCACCAGCTCTGATCTTGGCAACTTGCAACAACTTTTTGAAGGAAATAGTCTAGCAGATCTGATTGAGCGCCTCTCGAGAGGCAGCACTTATCAGAATGACCTGAGTGGCGTTAACCACACTCCTTTTACTCAAGAAATCAGGAATTCCCGTAATCCCCCGTATTTCAAACTTCCGCAACTGGAGCTCTACAACAGCAGGATAGATCCTACCTTGCATTTGATGCGCTACAAAATGCATATGGAAGTTCAATTGGCATCAGAAAACGTCATGGCAAAGTGTTTTCCCCTCTTTTTGACTGACATAGCCGCTATGTGGATTCAGCAGTTAGAAACAGAATCGATCAACAGTTGGAACATGTTGGTCGCACACTTTATTGAACAATTTCGGGTTCACATTGCACGGCCCAAGAACGTCATGTCACTCACTACAATCAAGTAGAGGCCCAGAGAAACTCCGCGTTCATTCCAAGAAAGATTCAACATTGCAACAGCATCAGTTGATCACCCTGAACCATCCATGGTATTGATGGCAGCAGTATCCGGCGTTCTAGATAACTCGGAGTTTAAAAAATCTTTGTACCAAGATCCACCACGAAATCTCGGCGAATTCTACCTTGAAGCAGATAGATTTCTGCAGGAAGAAAATGCAACTTCCGAGAAGCGCATTCTCGATGTCAACATGCTTTAAGATTGAGAACCGTTTGATTCTTGAAAAGGCAAAGGAAAAGCCGATGTCAAGAGTGACCGCAACACTCAGCCTCGGAGAGGGCCCAAATATGAAAGATACACTGAACTGAACGACATTCTGAGCAACATCTACAAGGATAAAGGGGGTGCTGCCTTCTATCCGAGGTCTCCCAAGAGGGAGCCAATGCTAGCACAACGTAACTCCAGAAGACATTGCATATTTTATGACATAGACGGTCATAACACTGATGACTGCAGACATTTGCGAGACCTTATTGAGGACCAGGTCAGACGCGGAGAGCTCCCCGAGTATGTAGCTCATTCAACAATGCCTACACCTGCGCTGCCACCAGCTATTCCCCGGAGAGGGAATGATCCTAGATCGAGCAATCGCGGGATTATCATTAAATGGTTCCACTCAGTGGATCTCTTTAGTTTGCTGGGCTCCGGTCCGCAGTTCATGTCTTTAGGCTTTCGGGCGAATTCTCGCCCTTCTTTGTTTTCTCTACATGTAATAAATGTGGCTACATCAGCCCACACGCACGGAACCATCTTGTGGTCTCCGGCCGTGTTCTACTAACGACCACTGTATTTTCATGAATTAATAATAAGCATTGGCTCCGGCTCCCACTTGATCCGTCCAGTATAAACAGACATGAGCACCGGCTTCGAACTGGATCCGTCCAGTATAAAAAAAACTGCATTAGCATTTCCTTGGTCGTCTTACCGCGGTAAGGCCGTCTTGGAATCTCATTAGCTTTTCCTCGGTCGTCTTACTTCAGTAAGGCCGTCTTGGAACCTTATGGCATCTCCTTGGTCGTCTTACTCCGATACGGCCGTCATGGACCTCCCTTTAGCATTTCCTTGGTCGTCTTACTCCGGTAAGACCACCTTGGAACTATTCTTGCATTGTTTGTCTTATCTTTTTACAGGTACGAATTATGGATTTCCCAGATTATCCATAACACATTTTCCTTCAACCAGCAAGATATGCTCTGTGGGGGCAAACTTGTTGACACACATTTTGGTCAAAGCTGTCACACAAGGAATTCCAGAATAGTAACATGCTCAAGCAGTGGAAACATCGTCAGAAGACATAAGAGCAATTTGGTCGAAAACACATCATCAACATAAAATGGCCCGAAACTCCTATCAAACACCTCTTTTGGGCCCGAAAACAACAATTACAATGTTGAGCTCAGTAACCCTTGTAGCCCTCTGAATTAGCTTCAGGTTGAGCTTTCGTTTGGCTCAATCGGATTTACGGTTTGAAAGTTATGCCCGTTTTCGTGAACACGTTTAGAGGTATCAACTGGCAATCACTTGGATGAAGTGACGAAACATCAGAATGTTCAGAATATGGACCGGATCGTGGGACCCTGACATCGGCTTTCCCCCTTTGGGTCGCCCCCACTCCTCGGTTCGTGAAGCCTCCTCACTTCGTGGAACACCCTGGCTTATGGAGCGTATATTGATCACGACCCGTTCGTGGTGGACCTATGGACCACGACTCACTCGCAAGTTCACCATCCCAGCTTCTCACTCCAGCTTGCAATCGACTCAGTTCATGACTCGCCCCTGGACCACGACCCGATCGTGGGGCATATAAGGATCACAAACCGCCTATACCATAACAGCAACAACACTCAATTTTGACATGTTCTCAAGGCTACTCCCGCTCCTACTTTCCCGGATCGGGTGCGTACACCATCACGAACCGGTCTTCCCAAAAGCCCTCCTAAAGCTATAAATACACCATTTGAAGGCATCTTCAAGGATCGTTTGGCCATTCCTCTCTATGGCTTCCACCATTGTTCCTGGCAAAGCATTGCTGAACATAGAAGCCACATTCCTCAATAAAACTTGAGCGTTTAGTGAGGATTTCATACGATAATTAAGCATTGTACTACCAATTCTCACGAGTTGAGGGAATCATTCTTGTAATTCCATTATATATAAAAGCATATAAAGTAAACTTAGGCTACATCTACAGCCGAACCACTATAAAAACTTCGTGTGTCTCCTCTTATTTATCATTTTCTACATTTTGTGATCTGCATTTGGGTGTTAGTGCCATTTTTTGGAATAACAGTGTCCAAATGAATTTTCGTTTTCCCCTTTTAATCATCTCAAAGAAGGGTAGTCATTTATCAGTCGCCTTGGAAATGAATCGACCCATTGCTGCAACTTTACCTGCCAGTCTTTGCACATCCTTGATTCGTCTAGGTTGTTGAATTCTTTTAATGGCCAAAATCTGATCGGGATTTATTTCGATCCCTCGAGAGCTAATTATGAAACCTAGAAACTTGCCTGATGCTACTCCAAAAGAACACTTCAAGGGATTAAATTTCAATCCATAGCTCTAGAGGAAGTCAAGCATCTTTGACAAGTCCTTGGCGTGGTCGGTCGATTGTTTTGACTTTACCAAAATATCGTCCACATATACCTCTATTGTTTTTCCTACCTGATCGTGAAACATTCGGTTGACCAAACGCTGGTATGTGGCCCCAACATTCTTCAAGTCGAACGGCAGGACTACATAACAATATAATCCGAGATCTATTATGAAACTAGTATGTTCTTGATCTGGGACATGAATAGCAATTTTATTGTACTCCGAGTAAGCATCCATAAAAAAAAGGAGTTCATGACCTATGGTTGAGTCGACCAACTGGTCAATCCTAGGCAATAGAGAGTTGTCCTTAGGGCAGGGTTTATTTAGATCGGAGAAGTTAATGCAAGTCCTCCATTTCCTGTTAGCCTTTTTCATAAGTACAGGGTTGGCTATCCAGTAGGGATAAATCGAGTCTCGAAAAAACTTGTAGCTTTCCGACTTCTTCCTTCAGGGCTGTAGATCTTTCGGGACCGAACATTCTCCTCTTCTGCTTTATAGGGGTGTACTTTAGATCAATACTGAGGGAGTGAGTTACAATGGAGGGTGAAATTCCACGCATGTCAGCATGGGTCCATGCAAACATGTGAAAGTTTGCATGGAGAAATTTGGTCAATTCCCTCATCCGGAGGGGCTCGAGATGAGACCCGATCTTCAAAACCCTTGTGGGGTTGTCTTTGTCGATCAAAATCTCTATGGTAGCCTCATTTGGGGCTGTCTTCCTACATCTTGGTTCTTTGTCCTCTCCCAGATCGATATCCTCGATTTCACAGATGGACGGTACTGGCCTGGATGTTTTTTGTAATTGTTATGCTTCTTTCCGCTCCGCAGGTAGAGAGGTATCTTCATATTCTTTGTTGCTTTTGCTTCATGGCTCTTTCCATTCTGCCAAGTAGCAGGCCCATCATGTTAATTGATCTCCTCGTACTATCCCGATTCCACCATCAGTCGGCAATTTCAAAAGCAGACACTAGGGAGCTATACAAGCAATGAACTCATCTAGGGCAGGTCAACCTAAAATTGCATTATACTGGGAGTTGACGTTCATCACAATAAATGGAAGAATTCTAAATCTTCTTCGCTCTCTGTTTCCCACTTCTGCTGATAGCTGATCTGGCTGACCAATTCAATGGACGCTCCTTTGAAACCACATATTTGGCCAGTACATATTTCCAAGTCTTTCAATTCCAGCTTCATCTGGTCATAAGCTTATTTGAACAATATATTCACTGAGCTTCCATTGTCAACCAGAACCTTTCGCACAGTAGCAGGGCCGATAATAGCCGTTATTACTAGTGGATCGATGGTTGGGGCCTCTATACTGATTGACTCCCGATCCGCGGAAGATATTGTCATCGGTCATCGTCCTTCTTTGCTTGATGAGACTTGCAGTTTCAGGGGTACTTGCTTCCACAACATCCAGGTGCTTTGCTGAATTTACATAACGCTCCATGGAATGAATGCTATACCCTACAGGATGTGGCCCTCCAACAATGGCGTTAATTACTATCCCCTTTCCGTTCTCTTGGGCAATGGCTCTAGGCATTGCCTAACTTTGTTTGGGTGCCAACGTCCCCCATCTCTATCTCTTGGGGCTACTTTATATTCATCGAGTTTCCCTTCCCGAATCAAATTCTCGACGATGTCCCGAAGGTGATGGCATTCGTTGGCCATATGCCTATAAATCTTATGGAATGAACAAAACTTTCTAGTCGGCGGCTCTTTCTCTGTAGCTCACGCAAGGGAGACTTCTTGTATTGAACCATACTGCATGCATCGAGATAAATATTTTCCAGCATGTCGTTCAACGCTGTGTAAGTTTCAAAGACCTAGAACTAGGGCCGCTTTATGGAATTTCCTCTTTGCCCAGGATTTCCATTGGCTTCCTTCGGTCCGTCGCCATTTCTCTTTCCATAGTTTCCGAGATTCACTTCTACCTTCCCCGAATTATCCCTAGATTGCTTGATTGCGACATTGCTCTGGATTGGTTTAGTCAATACCTCTTTCAGCCCATCCTCCTCATCTAACTGTGCATCCTCCTGCCTTAGTCGGATATTAGTCTTTTCATAAAACATCTCAATCGATGTGGGCGGCTTCCCAATTAGATATTTCCCGAACTCCATTTGCTTATCAATGCCATGGACCATGGCCATCAAGATGGTCTCATGCTTAGGGTTGCTTACTTCGGTGGTGACCCGGTTGAACCAGTCTAGATAATTCTTTAGAGATTTGCCTCTTTCCTATTTGACTACTGAAAGAGGCACGACATGCTTCGACTTAGAGGCGTGGAGACAGAATTGGTTCAAGAACTTATCGCTCAAGTCCTTTAAGCTTGGGACCGACCACGGAGGTAAATGGTTGAACCACATAAGTGCTACCTCGCTCAGGAAAATTAGGAAAGCTTTGCATTTGATAGAATCTGGACCTACTGCCACCTCCATATGCCATGAGTATATCATCAAATGTTGTTGTGGGTCTGTGGTTCCATCGTATTGGTTCATCTGGGTCATACTGAACCTCCTTGGGAATTCTTCCTGCAAGATGACACTTTGAATGGTTCCCCGGTCTTCATTCTTGTACAATTTGCCGTCATTCATGATCTGTCGTACCATAGCAGTTATATTTGGAGGAATGATTGTGGCTCAATTGGTTTCTTCAATTGACCGACCTCTCCTTGCTCTTTCCACATGTAATGTTGCCTGACTTACCGTCCGGGAAGTCCTTCCTCCTCCCCGAGCATCTCGGTTAGTCACAAGATTTCGAGGAGGACGAACATGGGCTCGATCTGCTTAAGTAGTATTCTGATGAGCAGGCAAAAAGGTACCTTGGTTTTGTTGGGCTACAGGATTGATGACTTCTATCTCAGCCAGGTCGGCCTCAATCTGACCCCCTACACCCTGTTGGTTTAAACACACTTCCAGATGCAACTAACGAATATTTTTGGCTCTTTCTAATGGACGTCGACGTTGACGCTGGTTTCTTCTCCCTTCGGATAATGATAAACTCTCCGAGCTTTGGTCTAGTCGATAAGGGGGAACTTGGTGATCCCTGAACTACTAAGCTTGATGATTCTTGAACTCCTCCCATTATCTCGACATGCAGTTCATATCCTGCCGCTAGGGTCGTTAATTTCGTATACGACCCGAAACACGACCCGTAACCCGCATGATAAAAATCCCGACCCGACCTGACCCATTTATAAATGGGTCAATTTCGGGTCAACCCGCTCTGACCCGTTTAATAAACGGGTGGGTTACGGGTTGACCTGTGAACCCGTTTATGACCCATCATAACCGTTTTAAATTAAAACATTGTTTTATTTTATTACTTTAGTTTAAAATATTACTTTAGTCCAATGAAAAACAAGGCCCAGCGAGGCAGGGAGCCTAGTCTAGCTGATTAAAAATTTAGTTTACGGTCTAGGGTTACTTTCTTTACCCCTTTCACAGTCGCCACTTTCGTCATTTCACTTCAGGAGTTCAGCTGTTCAAGGTACTTCAGTTCACAGACCGAGAGAGCCCTATATAATCATCGATGAATCGATTCAATTGAAGATTTGAAGAACACCGGCGGTCGCTGCATCATATCATCCATATCTGAACTCGCGCATCAAATCCAAGAAGAACACCGGTGGTCAGTTTCATCTATCAAAATATGTCATTGCTGAGTAAATACGTTATAGCCTCATTGGGTTAATCACCATGGATTAACCATCCTGTTTTAGCCTTCCGATGATTTTCAAAATATTATACACATAACAATGATTGTAAAAGAAATAATTTCTCTCTATATTCCCAATGTGTTATCTCGTTTTGTGAGTCCTGAATCAACTGTGAGTTTGGAGAGTTATTTACTTCTCGAGTATAGTCACATTATTGTTTAATGTTTTAAAGTTTGTTTTCCCACTCTTTTAAGCCACTATTTATTATTTTCAGTCTTATAATGACCTTAAATTCCGGACCCTGAACAGGAGTGTGAAATTATCAATGCTTGTTTGATCATCAAGGAGTGCGGGACATGCATCATTGAATCTAAATGGCTTGTATCGATCCATACTTTAACTATTCATGAGGCTAATAAGGAGAGGGGTATTCGAGATGATCAGACGAGTATCCCATTAGAGTGCTGCCATGTATCAAGTTGTTCAATACCAAGTGGGTATACATTTGAGGTAACTTACGAAGTCGAGTAAATACCTTGAATCCCATTTGTAACACCCCATGTCCATTAATATCACTCTCAAAGGGAATGCATTAACTTTCATGGAGTATTATTGGTGAATAGAATAGAATATAACAAGACAGATATATATATTGGTACTTGAAAATTTTCAAAACAACTTTTATTGCAGCGGAGAAATAGTTTGATTACAACAACATCATAAACCAACAGAAAAACCAAGTACACTTAGTAACCATCTTGACAAATTATTTTCTGAGTACATAAAGTAAAAAGCATAACCCCAACATAAGTAGCCATAAAAGAGATGAGCTGAACTTTACATTCAGTAATCCAAGCACTTCCAAAAGAGAAAGAAAGAACCAAATCAAGCTCCACTAGCACTAGTCCCACCCTAAGAACCTGGGTGGGGGGGGGGAGGGGAGGAAGAAAAGAGGCAAAAACAAAAAGGGTCAGACATAAAGTCTGGCGAAACTTTAACGATATAATTATTAAAGTAATTAGGATAAGGCATAAACTGGTAAAACAAGGAATGACTGTGAAACAAGTGGGCAAGATAAAACAAAAAGGAGGAAAATTCTGGCGTTAATCTCGCTCCTAATCACTATAGGTTAATTACTATACTGCACCACTACTAGTCACCCGAAGAGTTGATCCCGCCTACTGAACATAATAATCATAATGGTAGCTTCGTGTACCCCTAGTTGCCTTCATAGGTGTCGTCTACCCCTATCTCCACTAGTTGTACCCACTAACCCCATGTGATCGGCTCCCTCACTCATAGATACCCAAGTTGGTCCCACAGTGGGGTGTATCACTCCCTAAAGTGGCAACCTGATACTACTAAAGATGCACGGCTTATATCTACACGATGCAACAACGTCTTACCTACCATCCCGGGCCCACGCACGCACATGACCCCGTTGGACTTGCCATTAACCCGTTTTGACCTCTTACAATCAAACCCAGTAAGCGTGTCCCGTCCTCGATCTAACTCGAGCTCACAAAGATACTTAATGGGTTACTGGTTTGAAATGGGTCCCACATACCTTACACAAGCTTTCCATCTATGCTTGGTCCCCACTAAAATTTTCCACTTAACCCCTTCTTATTCATGTCTTCTTACATGTTTAAATTTGGTTAAGTGTTTCTAATCATATTTCACATGCCACCCATGTCACCCACTTAACCCCTATGTCCTACTACATGTTTATCTTGGTTAAGTGTTACTTAATTCATTATAACCGTAACCTTGTAAGACCTCCCACATTAGTTGCGGTTGCTGGATTTGCTGGGCGGGTTCGGACAATCTTATATCGCAAACGTGTCTAACCTCGTGTCTTTTCAATTGTTATGCATTTAATTTATGCCTTCGACCTCTCATATTAGACTATCGTTTGTGGTTGTTGGATTTGCCGGGCGGGTCCGGGCAGTCTTACACCACAAACGAGTCTAACCTCGTGACTTAGGTGTTTATTATTACAAATTATTTCACCCTAATTTGAATTATTATCCCTATTCAAATTTCCAATAATTTCGAAATCACTTATGTCCATAATTGTCACCTAAATTATGTCTATACTTTTTTTAGGTATAAAAATTATACTAATTAATGTCTCAATTAATTATATGCTTTTAAAGCCATTTTATGCCAATTCACAATTTACATAGTTAATATTTTCCCATTGTACCCACGCTATTCGTACGTTCAAATATGAAATATGTTAGACCCGCAAATAGTCTAACTTATAAAAAAGAAACATCAAAACTTGCATAACACATAAAATATAGATCTAACTGGCAAATAGGAATTATAACATAAAATTTCATAGCCAATAATTTGCATAGACAATGGCCATATAGAATCATATATTTGCATAAACTACCATGGATCTAAATATAGATCTGAACATGAAATTGTGAACTTGCAAATATAATTTATGGGTCTCACTTAACTTGCATATGTGAATATAATTTTCACCCAAAAATGTGAATATAATTTTTCAACTAAATTTGCATATGGATTTCTACAACTTGCATATGAATTTCTACAACTTGCATATGAATTTATCACATGATTTTGCATATAAAATAGCATATTTATATACTTGATTCACATATAAACTTGTGTACAATTCACATATAGACTTGCATAAGATTCATATTCAAACTAACATACAATTTAACATCCCAAACTTGCATAAAATTCACATACGAATTAGCATATGATTTAACATCCAAACTTGCATAAGATACACAAATTAACATATTATTTAACATCCCAAACTTGCATAAGATTCACATATGAATTAACATATGATTTAACATCCCAAAATTGCATAAGATGAATCAAGTTAAATATGAAATTGATCTGCCAACATAAGATAACAAAGTTAAACAACATCACGTGATTCAACAGAATGTTCTCATAATCCAATTACAACCCATCATAATTAATTTATCAATTATATTGTGAAAGAAATAGTACTCACAAAGATAGGTTAGAGAAGAGAATGATTTGTTCGTCTTTTGAATTGGAATTCTGAATTGCTAAATCCTAAGCTTTAGGAAGGAGAACTATCCTAGCAGCAGCATGGTGGCCAAGAGACAAATTTTGTTTTGATTTAGGGTTTGAGTCTAGGCACTCTTTTATAGAAGTTTGAATCAACCTAAGCCGTTAGATTATCATAGGAACAATCCCAACCATCCATGACTAGATAGAGTTATCTAGAACAACCACATCAGCCCTAATGACTCAGCACAGAGTCAGAAATCGTCACATTTCAGATCTGCCCGGGGGGTAGGTCGACCCTCTGGTCGACCTGTATGGGTAGGCCGACCCCCAGGTCGACCCCTTGGTCGCCTTGGCCCTTAGGCGGGAGAATTCCCGCCCAGCCTGCTCCCCTGTTTGAATTTGAATTTCGAATTTTTTTCTGAACTGTTTTAATTTATTTAAAATTGCTGAAACTTCCGAGGGACATAACTTCCTCATACGAAGTCCGATTTACGAAAACTTGGACTCTATTCCAAGCAGAATTTTGAGACGAACGCAATGGCGTAACAAATTCCCCTTAATTCTCACTTTAATAATTAAGTATTCTTAGGATTGTTAATTTCAATATTCATAGAAAATTCAGGGTGTTACATTCTCCCCTCCTTAAAGGATTTCGTTCCCGAAATCTCCAAGTTAAGGAGAATGTTTATCCTAACCTCCAATCATCCATCTACTCAACCATCAAACACATGCATCCATTGTCCTTACAAGATTTCTAATTCCGTATGAGCATATGCAAAAAGTGTGTGTATATGTTCCTTATCTAATGCAAAATCAGACGATCCACTAATTCAGTTGACCTCCTTAATGCAAATCATGATAGTGCCATGCGTCCATTATGCATGCAAAATAATCCTAATGATACATATTACTTCTACATGTGTGCACAACCATTCATCAGAATGCAGCATCCATATGATAACACAACCGTTATACATCTATTAATTTAAATGTGCACACACATTTATATGCAATATGAAAGTGATTGAGCCGATCTAGTGCCTAAAGTGTGTGTACATGCGTCAACGAGCAACCACTAACAACCACTTGCAACCACTCGTAATCATCAATCATAACATGTTTCAAATACATGTTTACATCCATCGGTTTCTACCTAAGGATAAAGAATAGGACTGAGGAGATATACTTAAAAGATTGATATAAGCATGAATAAACTTATGGAAAAAGAGATCAAGGAGGTACCCTCAAAGAGAAAAGGGTAGGCTGCACGTATTTTCCTCTCAGTTTCCCAAGTCGCGTCTTCCTTAGCGTCACTCCATTGAACTTTAACAAGCTTGACGTCACGATTGCGTATCTTTTTGACTTTCGTACCCAAGATACGAGTTGGAACTCTTCTCACAGTCGTTTCTCGTTTCACTTCTACTTCCTCTAGTATACTTGGCTCCACCACTTCCGCAGATTCATGTAAGCATTTTCGTAGTTGAGAAACATAAAAAACATTATGAACTCCAGCCAGTCTCTCGGGTAGCTCTACTCTGTAAGCCATCGTACCAATCCTTTCAATGATAGGAAATGGCCCTACAAACCTTGGTGCTAGCTTTCCTACGGACCCAAAGCGAATGACATTCCTCAAAGGAGATACTTTAAGGAACACTCAATCTCCAACCTTAAACTCAAGGTCGGTCCTTCTTTTGTCTGCGTAGGACTTCTGTCTATCTTGTGCAGCATTCATCCGTCTTCTTATCAAGTCAACCTTTTCTAAGGTCTCTCTAATCATGTCTGGCCCAAGTACGAGCTTGTCTGTAGACTCCCACCAACAAGTTGGTGATCGACACAGTCTTCCATATAAAGCTTCGAAGGGCGCCATGCCTATGGTGGCTTGGTAGCTATTGTTGTAGGTGAATTCCACTAAAGGAAGATGATCCTCCCATGTCGCTCCAAAGTCAAGAATGCACAATCTCAAGAGGTCTTCCAATACTCTGTTCACCCTTTCCGTCTGACCATCGGTTTGGGGGTGACAGGCCGTGCTTAAGCATAATTGCATGCCTACTGCCTCTTGCAAACTTTCTAAAACTCGCTCGTAAAGATATGACCTCGATTGCTCACTATGGTGGAGGGTATCCCATGGAGTCGAACTATTTCCTTAAGATAGATGTATGCTAGGGACGAGGCAGTCTTTCTACTTTTAACAGGTATAAAGTGAGCGCTTTTAGTGAGCCTGTCCACTATTACCTAAATACTGGTATTGCTCCTTCTTGACCTAGGCAACCCATCAACAAAGTCCATCGAAATGCTATACCACTTCCACTGTGGGACCTCTAGGGGATGAAGCAGACCACTGGGCTTCTTCTGCTCTGCTTTGACTTGTTGGCATATCAAACACTTAGCGACGAAATCAGCTACATCACTCTTCATGCCATTCCAAAAGAAAACCCTTTTTATATCCTTATACATCTTGTCTCTGCCTGGGTGTATGGTTAGCTTAGAATAGTGTGCTTCTTCGAGAACCGTCTTCACTAAATCCCTTATTTGTGGGACGCATAGCCTTCCATCCCGTCTCAACCAACCCTTATCATCGATGGAGTATCTATTGAGGTGACTAGAAGTCTCACCCCTAACTAGCTTATCCATCACATCAACTAGCTAAGGGTCTTCTCGTTGCGCGGTTCCTATGGAGTCCAAAAAATAGGCCACACCTCTAGCAATGCTAACAGACCAGGCACAATTTCAGAGGAGGGTCGAAAGTTAAAGTTTGCTATACACTTTAAGCTTTGCCTTTCTACAAAGAGAGGACTCAAGGTCATCTTCTTCCTACTTAAGGCGTCTGCTACCACATTACCCTTGCATAGGGTATAGGAAATCTCAAAATAATATGATGCCAGAAATTCCATCCACCTTTGCTGTCTTAAGTTAAGATCTTTCTGCGAGAAAAAGTACTTCAACGATTTATGGTCAGTATACAATTCAAATTTCTCACCTAGGAGATAATGGCGCCAAGACTTAAGCGCAAAGACGATGGCAGCCAACTCTAGATCGTGGGTTGGGTAGTTTTTCTCATGTACTTTCAACTGTCTGTATCCATAAGCTACTACCTTCCCTTCATGCATCAAGACATCACCTAGTCTCATACCACATGCATCCGTGTATACGATAAACATATTGCTCCCATCCGACAATGTCAGAACTGGGGCTGTTGTTAGAGCCCTTTTCAAATATTGGAAAGCAATATCGCAATCCAAATCCTGAGCGAAAGTTAGGTTCTTCTTCGTTAATCTTGTGAGTGGGGCTGAGATTTTAGCAAAGTCTTTAATGAATTTTCGGTAAAAGCCCGCTAGCTCGAGGAAGCTTCGGACTTCGGCTGCATTCCGTGGAACCTTCCAATCTTGCACTACAACTACTTTTGTCGGGTCCATAGCTAACCCTTCTTTGGACACCACATGTCCAAGAAACCTCACTTCTTCTCTCCAGAAATGGCATTTGGAGAATTTGGCTTTCAGCTGATGTGCACGAAGAGTATCCATGACATCCCTTAAATGCAAAACATGCACTTCTTCATTCTTCGAGAAGATCAAAATGTTGCCTATGAAGACTACCATAAATTTATTAAGGAATTCACTAAACACCCTGCTCATCAAGTCAACGAAGTAAGCAGGTACATTTGTCAAGCCGAAAGGCATGACAATCCATTCAAAGAAACCATCTGGGGCTCTGAACGCGGTCTTATCAATGTTGTCTTCAACCACTCTTAGCTGATGGAACCCGGTAGCCAAATCTAGTTGGGAGAAAACAGACGCACCTACAAGCTGATCAAACAAGTCATCTATTTTTGGAAGTGGGTGCCTATTCTTCTTGGTCATCTTGTTTAGCTCCCTATAATCAATGCATAGGCGAAGTGAACCATCTGCTTTGTTTGCGAGTACTACTGGAGCACCCCATTCAGAAATACTCCACCTTATAAACCACTTTTCGAGCAGTTCTTTGACTTGCTTACTGAGCTCTTTTCTCTCCCTAGGAGCCATGTGTCTAACAGGTAGAGCTACGGGTTTTGCATTATCAACAAGGTATATGCGGAAGTCTATCTCCCGCTTTGGAGGCAAGCCCTTCACCTCTTCAAATACATCCGAGTATTCACGGACTACTCTAACAGACTGCAAGTTTTCAACAGACGCATCAAGAGATTCTAGGTAACTAAGCATAACAGGATGTATGGGATTACAAGAGATTTCAAGAGTGTTGCCGAGGCGAGTCATAAGTCTAACCACTCTCTTTTCACAATCGAGGATGGCACCATTACTGGATAACCAATCCATGCCTAGAATCAATCCATAGCCCGTGAAGCCAAGAACGAAGGCATTGCATTCAAACTCAATGCTCAAGATAGACACTTTCAAATCCCGACAAATCATTGAAAGATGAGCCGAACCACCAATAGGATTTGAGACTACTATAGGATCCGTAACTAGACTAGTATTTAGGTGTAGTGTTTCAACTAACAAAGCAGACACAAACGAGTGTGAAGTGCCAGAATCAAACAAAGTACGAACAAGATGATCAAACAGAAAAACCAAACTTTCAACAGAAATGTTTCTACCTCTCTCCTGTCCTGGTGCCATGAGAGCGTGAACCTGGCCTCTTGCCTACCTTAGTGCCATGAGAGCCTGAATCTGTCCTCCAGAAGTAGACCCTGTTCTTTGCCCTTGCCCCTGTTTCCTCGGGCAGTCTTTAATTAGATGTCCTGCCTCTCCATAGTGGAAACAACCAGTCTTCTTCTTCTTCCTACAGTTCTTGCTCACAATTAAAGCATCTTTTCTTTCCTTTGCTATTGTTGTCCTTACTACCTTTCTTAGGTTGCTGCTGTGACTTCTTTTGATCCCCTTTCTTTTTTGGTGCCTTATTAGCATTAGCGCTTTTCTACTTTTCATGCATAAGCGCCATATCAACTAGTTTCTCGAAGGTAGCCCCCATAGGAATGTGGGTCATAGCTAACCCATGTCGCGGCTCATTCAAACCTTTAACGAACCTAAGGGCCTTCTTTTCAGGTGTGTTCACCAAGTCTAAACCAAACTACGCCAACTGATTGAACTTGTTGACGTACTCCTTTACTGATAAATTCCCCCTGCTTCAATGCTAAGAACCTTTCCGTGTATAGATTCTCTTCTTCTCGTGAGATAAATTTCATCTCGAACCTATGTTTGAAATCCATCCACGTCTCTACTGGACGCTCTCCATTCGTGACCTCCCACCAAAATGAGGCTTCGTCCTTCATTAACCAAGCAGCCAATTGGACCTTCCTTCCATCTTCTACCTCGAAGATACCAAACATGTCTTCTACCTCCTTAAGCCAATTTCGAGCTTCAACAAACATATCTGATCCGTGAAAAGGTTTTCCGCCCATTGCTCGAAAGTCTTTGCATATCTTCGAAAAAGTATCAACACGAGGAGGGGGAGGAGGAGCGGCTGCAGCTGGGGGAGGAAGGATGTTTGCTGGGCCTGTGGGGGTGGCCCTAGCCTCCAGATACCTTCTGAACCAGGTTAGTATCGGTATTCCCTCGGGTATCTCGGGTAACCGAGACATGCTGAAAAGAAAATGAAGAGATTCAAAATGGAGAATTCGAAAGAAAGATAAATGGCTCTTGGGGCTTATGTTTTTAAAACAAACTTTTCTCTTGAAAATACTCTCCTTAAAACATACTTTTGAAAGTATTTCTTTATAAAACGCTTTTGAAAAAATAGTTTTTCAAAATATCGTATCTGTTCTTATAACCGTCAGCTCTGATACGACATGTAACACCCCATGTCCACTAATGTCACACTCAAAGGGAATGCATTAACTTTCATGGAGTATTATTGGTGAATAAAATAGAATATAACAAGACAGATACATATATTTGTAGTTGAAAATTTTCAAAACAACTTTTATTGCAGCGGAGAAATAGTTTGATTACAACAACATCATAAACCAACAGAAAAACCAAGTACACTTAGTAACCATCTTGACAAAAAAAATTTTGAGTACATAAAGTAAAAAGCATAACCCCAACATAAGTAGCCATAAAAGAGATGAGCTGAACTTTACTTTCATCAATCCAAGCACTTCCAAAAGAGAAAGAAAGATCTGAATCAAGCTCCATTAGCACTAGTCCCACCCTGAGAACCTGGGTGGGGAAAAGGAAGAAAAGAGGTGAAAACAAAGGGGGTCAGTCATAAAGTCAGGCGAGTACCATAACTTTCACGATATAATTATTAAAGTAATTAGGATAAGACATAAACTGGTAAAACAAGGAATGACTATGAAATAAGTGGGCAAGATAAAACAAATAGGAGGAATATTCTGGCTTTAATCTCGCTCAGAATCACTATAGGATAATTACTATACTGCACAACTACTAGTCATCCTAAGAGTTGATCCCGCCTACTGAACATAATAATCATAATGGTAGCTTTGTGTACACCTAGTTGCCTTCATAGGTGCCGTCTACCCCTATCTCCACTAGTTGTACCCATTACCCCCATGTGATCAGCTCCCTTACTCGTAGATACCCGTGCTGGTCCCACAGTGGGGTGTATCACTCCCTAAAGTGGCAACCCAATACTACTAAAGATGCACGGCATATATCTACACGATGCAACAACATCTTACCTACCAGCCCGGGCCCACGCACGCACATGACCCCGTTGGACTTGCGTTGCCACCGTTAACCCATTTTGTCCTCTTACAATCAAACCCAGTAAGCGTGTCCCGTCCTCGATCTAACTCGAGCTCACAAAGATACTTAATGGGTTACTGGTTTGAAATGGGTCCCCCATGCTTGACACAAGCTTTCCACCTATGCTTGGTCCCCACTATAATTTTCCACTTAACCCCTTCTTATTCATGTCTTCTTACATGTTTTAATTTGGTTAAGTGTTTCTAATCGTATTTCATGTGCCACCCATGTCACCCACTTAACCCCCATGTCCCACCACATGTTTATCTTGGTTAAGTGTTACTTAATTCATTATAACCGTAACCTTGTAAGACCTCCCACATTAGACTCCCGTTTGCAGTTGTTGGATTTGCCAGGCGGGTCCGGGCAGTCTTATACCGCAAACGTGTCTAACCTCGTGTCTTTACAATTGTTATGCATTTAATTTATGCCTTCGACCTCTCATATTAGACTACCGTTTGTGGTTGTTGGATTTGCCGGGTGGGTCCGGGCAGTCTTACATCACAATCGAGTCTAACCTCGTGTCTTAGGCGTTTATTATTACAAATTATTTCACCATAATTTGAATTAATTATCCCTAGTCAAATTTCCAATAATTTCCAAATTACTTATGTCCATAATTGTCACCTAAATTATGTCCATACATTTTTAGGTATAAAAATTATACCAATTAATGTCTCAATTTAATTATTTGCCTTTAAAGCCATTTTATGCTCATTCACAATTTACATAATTAATATTTTCCCGTTGTCCCCATGCTATTCGTACGTTCAAATATGAAATATGTTAGACTCGCAAATAGTCTAACTTATAAAAAAGAAACATCACAACTTGCATAACACATAAAATATAGATCTAACTTGCAAATAGGAATTATAACATAAAATTTCATAGCCAATAATTTGCATAGACAATGGTCATATAGAATCATATATTTGCATAAACTACCATGGATCTAAATATAGATCTAAACATGAAATTGTGAACTTGCATATATAATTTATGGGTCTCACTTAACTTGCATATGTGAATATAATTTTCACCCAAAAATGTGAATATAGTTTTTCACCTAAACTTGCATATGGATTTCTACAACTTGCATATGAATTTCTACAACTTGAATATGAATTTCTACAACTTGCATATGAATTTATCACATGATTTTGCATATAAACTAGCATATGTATATACTTGATTCACATATAAACTTGTGTACAATTCACATATAGACTTGCATAAGATTCATATTCAAACTAACATATAATTTAACATCCCAAACTTGCATAAAATTCACATACGAATTAGCATATGATTTAACATCCAAACTTGCATAAGATTCACAAATTAACATATGATTTAACATCCCAAACTTGCATAAGATTCACATATGAATTAACATATGATTTAACATCCTAAACTTCCATAAGATGAATCTAGTTAAATATGAAATAGATCTACCAACATAAGATAACAAAGTTAAACAACATCACGTGATTCAACAGACATGTTCTCATAATCCAATTACAACCCATCATAATTAATTTATCAATTATATTGTGAAAGAAATAGTACTCACAAAGATAGGTTAGAGAAGAGAATGATTTGTTCGTCTTTTTAATTGGAATTCTGACTTGCTAAATTCTAAGCTTTAGGAAGGAGAACTATCCTAGCAGTAGCATGGTGGCCATGAGAAAATTTTTGTTTTGATTTAGGGTTTGAGTCTAGGAACTCTTTTATAGAAGTTTGAATCAACCTAAGCCGTTAGATTATCATAGGAACAATCCCAACCATCCATGACTAGATAGAGTTATCTAGAACAGTCACATCAGCCCTAATGACTCAGCACAGAGTCAGAAATCTTCACATTTCAGATCTGCCCGGGGGGTAGGTCGACCCCCAGGTCAACCCCTAGGTCGACCCCCTGGTCGACCCCCTGGTCGACCTGCCTGCTCCCCTATTTGAATTTGAATTTCGAATTTTTTCTGAACTATTTTAATTTATATAAAATTGCTGAAACTTCCGAGGGCCATAACTTCCTCATACGAAGTCCGATTTATGAAAACTTGACTCTATTCCAAGCAGAATTTCGAGACGAACGCAATGGCGTAACCCATTCCCCTTAATTCTCACTTTAATAATTAAGTATTCTTTGGATTGTTAATTTTAGTATTCACAGAAAATTCAGGGTGTTACACCATAAGAGTGCTGCCATGTATCGAGCTGTTTTCCTTGAAATTTTATGTATGTTAGTACCTTGAAGATATTGTAATACCAAATTTTTTCTTTTACTGATTATTCAATACTTTTATTTCTTTTGGTAGAAAATATGTATTTCCCTATTGGACCACCATTTTGTTCATTTTTTATTACCTTCATACATATGCAAGCTTTCCCATGGCTTAACCTTAACCTGCATGAAAGTTACTATCTTCTCAAATTTGGAATGTATTGGGTGTTCTTTTATTGCAAAACTATGGTTTTCATTAATGCATGAATTATTTTTGAATACCTTTGTTAAAAGCTTCTTCTCTTTATTGCTGCTTAATATGATTAATATATCGCATAAACTGCATGGCAAAATGTCCAAAGACTAGTGCTGAATGTTATTTACGAAAGCCTCTTGAATCTACTTTTGTCTTGATAAGTTTGTGTATGTAGTTACAAATTTGGGCAAGAACAAAATATACAAGGAGGAAAAATCACTAATAGGAATGGGATGTTCGATCCTTTCAATATTCATGGGTATAGAAACAAGATATTCGAGATTTTCCTAGGTATGGATAAAGATTTTCCACTATTCTTATATATTTGTAATCGAAAACTGACAAATCCGTTAATAGAAAGTATTGTTTCCATTTTCAATCTTCTAGTTAGACCCATTTCTTGTTTCATGAAAAAGCGAATGTTATAATTCAACCATAAATGAAATCGACCTTAGAAACTCGTCTATTTTACAGTAGATGGGGACACATAATTAAAAAGATTATATTTGAAGTAATAAAGAAAAAATGTTGAGATGGTAATATGTTTGGAAAGCTAGTAAGAAAAGAAGGCACTATCGAAAATGAAGTTAAGTAGCAAACATGTATCTAACTTAAGTGAGTACATCAACTAATAAAAGAACAGTACTTACCAAAAATGGTTTAATTCTGTAGTATTACAGCTATTTGTTTTCGGAATTTACGCTACGCTTATAGTAAAGTTTAAAAAAGTTAGCAATCATATAAACATTAAATGACATACGGTGTACCTTATATTGCAGTATCGAAAGTGGGAGGCATAAAGAGTTGCACTGACTTATCTTGATCCTGCAAGGCGGCGATCGCATTACTGTCTATGTCTGAGTGAACTGCAATAAGTTAAAATACCCACTAGGTATGGAACTATAATCAAATCTTTATCTATACTTGAACAAACAGCTACATTCAATAATAGGAATTTTTTTCAACTCTGTATTGATCCATTCTGAAAGATATATAACTCATACGAGTCTCCTAACTCTGGAGTATTTTGGAGCAATAGAATTCTTTATTGTTTTCTTTAGTTTGCTTCCTTCAGTGCTAATTGATCAACGAAGTTACCCTATGCTGGATTGTCTGTAACATATTTTCCCTTATTAAGTATTAATATGGACATTGGTCATTAAATTAACTACTCCTGACTTTTCTTATTTGTCTAGTTATACCCAATATGTATTACTAATGTAACCCTCTCCTATTTGCAGGCCAATCAGGGATGAAGATGTTCCCTAAATTTGCTGAAATCGGATGTGTAGCATGGTCGTGGATGTTTGATGGAGGAGAGCGACTAGTTAGGGTTTTATTGTAGATTTTAAATTTGAACTATGTTTTACTTTTTGGTAACTCAAATCGACATCAATATGAAATTGAAAACATATGTAATGGACTTATTTTTTGTTAGTTGATCATTTATCTTGCTATCATGAATATGTGTTACATTTGTTGATTATTATAAGTTTTGGGTCATATACGGCTTTTGAAATTGTTGTGAATGTTCATTTGATTGTTATTATTATAGTATATTGAAAAACTTTATAAAAGATAATGTAATACAGAACCTTGCTAGCAAAGGATATCATCAATTGGTGTTATATCTACATATTTTATAGCGACATATACAAGCTGTAAAAGGATTTAGAAATGTTATCTTGTTGGTTTATAGCGTGGTATACCCGCTATTGAATTAATAATTTATAGCAGTTATACAATGTTATAGAAATTCGTTATTTTCATGAATAATGACATGTTTTATAGCGGTAATAGCAAGCTACTATCCTTACATATCATAGCGGTATATAGCCGCTATAAAATCATACCTTTTTATAGCGGCAATTTCTGTGTTATAATTATTCAACTGTTTTTTCATAACATGTCGATATACAGCGTTTTCGGGCCGCTATGGTATTGTTTAATAGCGGCTACATGCTTCTATAAAAGACTATTTCTGTTGTAGTGCGCAAAAATTCAGAAATAAAATATGATAGAGGGAAAAAAACCCTCCATGCCACATATGAATGGCCGTTTATGCAAAAAATCTCTTGGTGGACTCTGAATGGTGTCTTGATCAGAGGTAGGAATGGCATCTATTCAGTTATACTGAAGGTATCTACTTCATCTTGGGTGTTGATGAGAGAATACTAAGGAACAGCTGCTTTCTTTGGTTGAGGTGTAGTTGAGCTACTTAACTTTGATTTACCAACATTTTTCTCCCTATACATGGCGCTACCGGGTGATATTTTTTCATAACAAGCATTAGCACGATAATCTAATATAAGCATTTGTTTATAAGTTTAAAATTATCATGCAAGGTTATTATAATAGTTATTCAATATGCTTATAAAGTCATAACACAAGATGAATAATTAGGATCAAGTTCTTGATAAAATTCACAAATAATATTGCACTTAGCATATGTCTGAATTCAGTTAAGTATTTGGTGTTGATCATACTAACTACCCCGATACCGAGACCAAATTGACAAAAGACATTGATGTCGGGGGAGTCAAAGTCGAGATAACTAAAGTTCTTGGTGTCGGTCTAGCGAAACCAAATATTTCGGAATCAAGACCGAGAGCTTAACTAACGATAAGAAATACTTAAAACGAGGTACTGATGGAGTCGAAATCAAAAATACTTTGATGCCTAAATCTCAAGTTTTGTCGAAACCAAAACAAAAGAAAATATGACTTTCGGTAACACTTTTCATTATTTTGATAACATTAAAGTTAAAATTAAAGTCAAACATGAGTCTCGGTGTTGGTAAAGCCGAAGCTAAAAAGAACCGAAAGCAAGATATGAGTATAGACCAATGAACCAGATCAATACTAGAATACCGAAAGGCAGGAAACCGAAGTACAATATGAAAGCCAAATTTTGACTTAGAAAGTCAAAAATACCCCTTCAACTAAGGGGGCCAAATATTACTGTCGGATTTCGACACCGGAACCAGATGATGATAAAGGGGTATCGGAGCACTGTTAGCCCAAAAGAATGCCTTAGAAGCAAGTAACTGACACTAAACCATTGAGGCAACCGATACCGAAAGTAAGAGGAAAACAATTTGATCAGTATGCTGTCGATACCAACAAAGCAATCAAAGCTTGGTACCGATACATGAAAGATGGCGGCAAGGCAAAACCAAAAGCAACGGGGGGATAGTGAGCAATCAAGGGTGATTATTGTAACGACCCGCATTCTACATATTGGAAGATCGTAAGATATTTATTTTATTTTCATACGAAGTCATATGGTCATGTAACTTTGGAAAACGACTGGGTCATTTTCCACATTCACCATTTTTGCCAAATTTTAAGTGACCATTTTGCCCTTGGTGAATCTTGTTTCGCCTATAACTTTTGATTGGTAAGGATTTTTGACCTGAAACCACTTCCATTGGATTCAAATGTTAGTTTCCCATTCTGTAGAGTGGTCACAATAATCAAACGGGCTTACCATTTGGGAGATAGGGCTGAAATAAGGTCTGGAAGATGGAAAACACGTTAATCGGGCTTAACAGGGTGATTAGCAGCTAGGCCCATAACCCATTTTGGGATTAGGGTTATAGAAGGGCTGAAATGGTTTGGAGAAACATTCCCTTTCATTTTTGCAACCGCCACATACATTCCTTGAACCCTAGTAATGGCCTCCATCTTTTAAATATCTCTCTAATCACTAATTAAGCAAAACCACATCAAATTAAGATGGATTAACATCAAAATTAAGATAAAGCTGCTGCACTACATAGGAATCCGAGGCCAATTGGTGAAAGTTTCAGATCTATAATTTATTTATGGCTAAGGTGAGTGATTAGCATGTTTATTCGCTAATTGTGGCTAATTAGGGGTAATTAGTGATAATTAGCGAAATTATGACTCAGAAAAATATGGAAAGATATGCATAAATTTTGAAATAATATTTTATTCCACTGGTATAAATTTGGGTTATTTTTGATTAAGTTTGCTAATCATATTGTTAGAAATGGTTAAGAGGAAAATCATGGATTTTGGTATGTTTGATCCTAAATAACACATGTGATTGATGTTTTAATGTTTTTGATTGATTACACATGTTACTACTACTGTTTGGCATGCTTTGAGATTTCATAGGAAAGTTAGAATGGTCAAAAACGTCGTCATGTGGCGTAAATAGCTTGTTGGAAGAGAAGCAGGAAATTGGACCAGATCGGATCGCGCTCGCCACCCCGAACCGACCCGAGCTCGCCATCTCGAATCGAACCGCTCGCACTTGAGCACCACAATCCACCTGCACTCATGAACCGATCCACAAACCGATGAGGCACCATAACGCAATGGAGCACCGCGAGCACCGAACCGACCCGGTGGAAGAACTCGACCCACGAACCGATCCGGAGGAGTAGGCATTCACGAACTGGGCAAGAGAAGAAGTGCATGAACCGACCTGGATGGAGAAGCCCAACCCGACCCAGTGGGGTAACCATGACCCGACCCCAATGATGACTCCAAACCAAACTGCCTGCTTCACAAACTCACGAATCGAATGGAGACCGAACAGAACCGAAGAGGACCAAAACCAGAGATGCAACTGACAAGTTAACTTCTAGAGTTAGGTTTTGTTGTGGGACGTGTGCAAAGGGGTTACCGATATCTATAACTTTGGTTCACCATTGAGAGAGGGGGCATGTAGACGAATAGAGCCAGGGCCGTGTGGACTGGTTGATTCTTTAGGGTTATTGACTATGGATCAGTGCAGTGGGGTCAGCGTAACAGTTGTGTGGGGTGGGACTCTGTCATGGCCCCAAAGGGCAAAGTGGTCATAGCAGTAGTTGTATGGAGTAGGACTCCGTCATGGTCCCAATGGATCTGGTGATCAAAATAGTGGATATCGTATGCTTTACGCACTGAGTGAGAGATGTGAGGATGATTGCTATGTTTGATGTTTTCTATCACCAAGACATGTACACTTCCACTTCACACTCTATGTTAGTGTTACCTTAGAGTATTGTACATCTTATTGTGCTAACTCTTTGGTTGTAGGTCTAGGTCATGTATGATTAATTTTACCTGTTATTGCTTTATTTAGTGGTATAGATTTGCTATCGCTCATACCAGACTTTCGTCTGACCAGAGTTTTATGTCTCTTCTTATTACTCTGGGTGTTCCTAAACGAGCAGACTAGAGACAGGTTAGGTATTTTTGCACAAATAGCTATCTGGAGACTAGAAGGAGGCTTCTATCTACTATATACATATATTCTCCTTGAGTTGTTGCTAGTCACTGCTTTGGGCACTAGTAGTGTACCTCTTTTATTTCCTTTTTAGAGACAGTATTTTGAAGTTGTAATAATGGTTTGGATCACAATCTATACTTTGGATTCCCTTACTCTGATGTATATGGTTTAGTTTTCAGTTTATGCACTGTCTCGCCTGTTTTATATCAAGTTATGTTATTATTATATTTTATTCCATGCGCTGTGAGATATACTACAGGTTCTTGATGACTCATCGTTTCAAAAACCCTTTCTCTTGACGATTGTCCCATGCCAGTTGGGCATCAGCGCATCGCATTTCAAGGGAAATGTCTGATGGTACGAGGCGGGCGTCACACTTGGTATCAGAGCCTAGGTTGTGTAGTTTAACCTAGGGGAAGACATTCGGAAAAGATAGTATACGTATATGAGAGCACACATTTGTGATATTTTGATTTTCAAAAACTATATATATATACTATTAGTATATCTAAGGACGAAGTCGCGATGCATTGGCACCATTAAAGAGATGGTTAATCGTTTTCTCTTTACTGATATTGAACGATGAGCCGAAATACGAGGAGTACGATGAGGAATCCCGCATCTGGAGTTGAAGAGGGAGCGGGTTCAGGGGCCAACGACATGAATGTCTCTGATATAAGGACGATATTTACTGCCTTCATGTGAGGATGCTTAGGGATGCTCAGGGAGCAGTTCCTAACACTGCTAATGGTGGTGGTGTTGTAGTGCAGGCGCCTAGAGCCAATTTCGCCAAGCTCAGCAAGGATTATACTAGTGTTAGTGGGAAGTCGTTCAATGGAACGAAATTGACTATGGAGGTTCAAGATAAGCTTGATAGTTGTGAGAGCATCTTCGAGGATTTTGGGATAGAAGATGCAATGAAGAGAAAGTTAGCATCGCGTCAGCTTCAAAGACGGGTTATGAATTGGTGGAATGCTATTAAAGCGGCTACTCCCGAGGATCAAAATTACTTGGAATCAGTTTAAGACTCGCTTCAGTGACAAGTTTATTCCAACTGCCCAGAAATCAGAATTTTTTAGGAAATTTTTGGAGCTTAAGCAAAATAGAAGGACAGTCTCAATATATTGCTCAATTCGATACTTTATCGAAATACGGATTATCTCTTATCGATGTTGCCAAGAAGAAGAATGATAAGTTCATAACTGGCCTAGATGGGTACTTGGGGGAAAGACTTATAAACCATATCGATGAGATATTCGAATCTATTATGGGAAAGGCATTGAAATCAGAGAGCCTTTACCTTAAGTCGAAGACCGAAGTTGCTATTGCATCTACAGGGGAGCCAAAACCATAGGTAAAAGGTGAAGGCAATAAGAATTCTCAGAAAAAGAGAAAATAGAATCAAACCAAGGATGGTCAGAAAAAGAAGAATAAGAAATATATCGAGTGCTTTAGCTAATGTGGCAAGAAGGGCCACTATGCCAGAGATTGTCGAGCAAAGCCAGCGGACAGGAAGTGCTTCAATTGCGGCCAAGTGGGACATCACAAGGATAAATGCCCACAACCTCCTAAGGAGAAGCAGATTGTGAAAGAATATGCTATCAATGTTGTTCCTTCTTCGTCGAATGCCCCAATAGCAGCGGAGAAGGGAAAGGGTGTCATCATCCAAGGTATGCTTTCTTTTTATGATGTTCCTGTTCGAGTTTTGTTTGATACCGCGGCTTCCCATTCCTTCGTATCTAGTGACCTTGTAGATAGGTTAGAATTAGAACCCGAGATTGTCGATAGACCTTTAGTTGTGACGTCCCCATTGGTGGAGCGACTAGCCTTTGTATGATTTGTCATAATTTGGTATTATCGAGTCTTGGATGTGTGTTTGCTTGTGATTGCTTTGTTTTGGGCTTTACTGGGTTTGGCATTATTTTGGGAGTTGATTGGCTCCAAAGGTATGGGGTGGTGGTAGACTGCGAGGGGTCTTCGGTGACCACTAGAGCGGATGATGGGAGGAGGGTAGTATTGGGTTGTCTACCTAGTGATGGGGTGATGGCTAGTTTCCAAAATTCCCTCGACATCCCGCATTATGAGTTATTAGATGTGCCTATTGCTAGCGAGTATCCGGACATCTTCGGGGAAGTGATCAGACTTCCATCACATCGGGAGATCGAGTCTCGGGTTGATTAAGTGAAAGATGCCAGACCTAAAGTGATGCCACTTCGTCATATGGTGCCAAGGGAGCAGCGAGAGCTCGAGGTGAAAGTAGGCGATCTTTTGAAGAAGGGATTTATCTGAAGTGTTTCCGAGTGTGGAGCATCTGTTGTATTTTCTATTAAGGCCGATGGTTCCTTACGCTTATGTGTGGGCTACCGCGAGTTGAACAAGGTGACTAGGAAGAATAAGTTTCCTCTTCCACGGATAGATGATTTGTTTGATCAACTAAATGGAGCAAGAGTGTTTTCCCAATTAGATCTCGCGACAAGATTTCATCATCTCTGAGTAGCAGTTGAGAGTATACCTAAAATGGAATTTCGGACGCCGTTTGGATTCTACGAGTGGTAGGTCATGCCATTCGGATCGACCAATGCACCCACATATTTCGTGGATCTTATGAATAGTGTTTTCAGAGATCAGTTAAATAGGTTTGTTCTTGTGTTCGTGGATGATATCTCGATTTACTCAAGGACAGGAGATGAACACAAGTGTCATTTGAGGACAGTGATGGAGGTGTTAAGAAAACACCAATTGAAAGCGAAATTTTCTAAGTGTCAGTTCTGGAGGAGGGAAGTGAGGTTCTTCGGCCATGTTGTTTCAGAGAATGGTATTACTGTGGATCCTACGAAGGTTGTTACGGCGCAAGATTGGTTTACACCCAAGAATGCAACAGACATGAGAAGTTTCTTGGGGTTAGCTGGATATTATCATAAGTTTATCCAAAACTTCTCCAAGATAATAGCACCGTTAACTCAGTTGACTAAGAGGAATCAACTTTTTGTTTAGGAAGAAAGGTGTGAGAATGCATTTAGAAGTCTTAAGGAGAAGTTAACGTGTGCAACAGTGTCAATTATTCCTAAAGGGAATGAAGAGATGACGGTATACACGGATGCCCGTGGTACCGGACTAGGTGTTGTACTGATGCAAGGAGGTTGGGTTATTGCTTTTGCTAGTTGGCAACTGAGACCGCATGAGAAAAGATATCCTACCTTTGATTTGGAATTTGCAGTGATCGTGATCGCGTTAAAGATGTGGAGACACTATCTCTTGGGAGAAAGATTCGAGTTATTTACCGTTCATAAGTGATTAAAGTATCTTTTCTCTCAAAAGAATTTAAATCTTCATTAGCGGAGATGGTTATAGTTCTTGGCTTCATATGATTTAATATCGCATATACACCTGGGAAGGGCAATGCAATAGCTGATGCATTGAGTAGGATACATGCCAGTTTGGGTGCTATGTTTCTGGAATGGAAGCAGCTGGAGTATATCACAGGATATGATTCAGACATAAGCACGAATTGGACCCAGAGATGTTAGCAAGTTTGACGATTAGACCTACTTTGGTTGAGAGGATCGATTTTAGTCAGAGGGATGATCCTAACCTATTGGAAATCATCTCCAAGGTAGAGATGGGTATCGATGGTGAGGAAATGAACAAGTATGTACTTAGCCAAGAGGGATGGCTTCGAAAGAATGGGAGATTGGTTGTACCCAACGTTAATGGGTTGAGAGATGAAGTGCTTAGAGAGTGTCATCACTCGAAACTGATTGTACATCCCGGTGATAAAAAAATGTATCGAGACATCAAGCAGACCTACTACTAGGAAGGGATGAAGAGAGACGTTGGGAAATTTATACCCAAGTGTATGAATTGTCAGTTAGTTAAAGCCGAGCAAAAGAAGCCTAGTGGTCTGATACAACCATAGGAAATTCCCAAATGGAAATGGGAACAAGTCTCAATGGATTTCATTGATGGTTTACTAAGGACTAGATCGGGTTACGAGAGTATTTGGGTGATTGTGGATCGATTGACCAAAAGTGTAATGTTTATACTGGTCAAGTCGACTAGAACGACAACTAAGTTAGCGGAACTGTACATGAAGTGGGTAGTGAGATTTCATGGAGTACCTAAAGGTATTGTGAGTGACCGGGATCCATTATTTACTAGTGGGTTTTGGAAGAGCTTACAAGAGGCTTTAGGGTCATAATTACATCTCAGTACCGTGTAGCATCCTCAAACCGAAGGCCAAACAGAGAGGGTGAATCATGTATTAGAGGATCTCTTGAGAGCTTGTATATTGGATTTTTGGGGTTCATAGAACAACCATTTGCATCTGGTTGAGTTCGCATATAATAATTGTTATCAGTCCAATATTGGTATGGCTCCATTTGAAGCTTTGTACGGAACACCGTGCAACTTACCATCATGTTGGTTGGAAACCAGTGAGAAATTTGTGCTTGGGCCAGATGTAGTAAGAGAAACTTCAGATAAGATTAAGGTTATTCAACAGCGAATGAAGGCTGCCCAAGATAGGCAGAAGAGTTATGCTGATAAAAGATGAGAGATTTCAAATTCTCCGTTTGTGACTTGGTATTCGTCAAGATTTCTTCGTTAAAGAGTGTGATTCGGTTTGGTAGAAGGGGTGAATTAGCACCCAGGCTTGTCGGTCCATTTCCAGTTCTCGAACAAGTTGGTAATTTAGCGTATAGAGTTGGAGTAACGACCCGGAAAAATTCGATCTTGGTTATCCGATATACAACACATATCAAACATCCAAGGATCGAAAATAACCGAATAGTTAATGAAAGAAATTAGAGGGTGAGGAAAGGTAAGATAGAACTTATAGAATAGAAGAAGAAGAACATCATCATCAGAGTAAACACGAATCTCACAGCAGAAGGAATAAAATATAACATAACTTTAGAAATACAAACAGTGTATGTACACAATAGCACTTATCAGAGTACAACACTTACAACACAGCGGAAATAATAATAGCTATAGAATCTTGAAGCCTCCTACTCCAAGCTCTTCCAGTGCATCTGTAAAATCCCGACTACTTGACTGCCCGTACAAAATTAGGCACCTAAGAGTTTAGGGAAACAAAACAAAATAAACTCCGGGTCAGTCATGGGACTGGTATGAGTAAAACAGTTTTAAATGGTTTGAACAAGTAAACGATATCTCATAAGATCACGCCGTATAACGGAACGGGTTTTTCCCTTATGAGAATCCAAAATATCTTTATATCAAAACCTTTTGATATTATAATAATGTCTATCAACCACAGTATAATAATCATCTTGCAGAAACGCTTTCATCTCACGTTCTACATATATAGTATACAATCAAAACCGCAAGCACGTATTGGGTAATGGATTTCCAACTATGACAAGGTATGGAACCACCTTCCGATTAGTGTACTCTAGGAATGATACACTGGAGTTCAACAAGAACATCTTGCAACTCAACCACACATGACCGACCACTCATTTCGCTTGAGTGTATCGAATGTATATCACCAACGGTTGGGATCAGCAACCGTTTCCCTTATGTATATGGGATAGCATTGATAGATTTAAGAAGCAAATGAATATTCTCTAGATAGGTGATTATACATCCTACTTCGGAGAGACCGACTAAGCCATGCTGCCTGCCCGATTTTTTTCATTTCCTGGTTGTTGAGGCTAGAGGTTACGCTTTATCATCACATCAGATTCACTTAGAATGCCACATGGTAAGATCCATCGAAAATCACTAATTGACGTCTACAACAGTACATTACGTGTTAGCTAAAGAATTTTCCTTCTTAGCTTCCACTCTTGGTACGGTTGAAGAAATCAATGTACGTGACCTTTCTGGAAATACACTATCAGACATTCATCCATACAAGTCATCCAGGAACAGGATGAACCGAAGGTACTATCCAGTATATCCATCTTAGGCACTGTTATCTAAGATTTATACAATAGCCCTTGCACTTTACTCCGTCTTCAATTATCTTTGGCATATATGATTCACAACGCTCACGCGAATACAGAGTGGTTCTTTGGATAATAATCCAACCGGTCTCTCCATATTAACAACGTTAAAATGGTCAAAACTTCGATAGTCTGTGATTTAACCATCAAAGAAAAACAGGTGTACAAACAACGATATTTTTTCCAGATGGAAATTCTATCAATCAATCATCAATCATATATATATATATATTCGTATTTCCTTATTTCAGTATTTGATTACGTTTCTGATTTCTATTTTGAAAACATTTCCAAATCTTCTTTACTTGGATTTAAATAGATGTTTAAATCAACATCGCGACGACAACTCAAACCCAATACTTATTTACTAAATTCACTTAACCACTTTCACTCTCGAACCTTAACCATTTCTAAATTAAAAACGAATTCAATCAAGTTGGGGTATAACTACCTCTCAGACCTTAACTTAACAACATTTCAAATCTCGAAATAGGGTAAGTTCATCTTTTAACCCTTTAACACTTCCTTACGTAACTCTCGTTCAAATAAATCTCTATTCGATAACTCCTCCCTTCGAATAACTATATTTGATAATCCCTCTTACGCATAACTAGATCCAATTAACCTTTCTTCAAATAAACTAAATTCGATTTACTCTATTTATCTAACCCTAATCGATTAACTCTTTTTACTTAACTCCTTTCGAATAACTAATTCGATAACTCCTTTCGATTAAACTATAATCGATAACTCCTCCTTTCGAATAACTATATTTGATAACTCTTATGTGTTTAACTCTATTCGAATAACTAATTCGAATAACTCTTATCGATTAAACTATAATCGATAACTCCTCCCTTCGAATAACAATATTTGATAACTCTTATGTGTTTAACTCTATTCGAATAACTAATTCGAATAACTCTTATTCGATTTGCTTACTTTCGAATACTATATTTGATTAACTCCCTTCAAATAAACTATTCATTTATAAAGATTTACTTTTAGTAACGGTTCTTTACTTTACAAATGATTTCCTTTTTAGTAACGTTTTCCTTTTTATAACGGTTTCCTTATTATAACATCCTATTCAGTTATAAACAAATTTCCTTTTTATAACTCTATTTATTTTCTAAATATTTCCTTTTTAATTCTATTTGTAAATGGTTTACAAATACCTCCTTTTCGATTTCATTTGTAAAGGTTTTACAAATATTCCTCTTTCGATTCCATTTGTAAATGGTTTACAAACATTTCTCTTTCTGATTTATTTGTAAATGGTTTACAAACCTTTCTCGTTCTAATCCATTTGCAAATGTTTGTAAATAATTCCTTTTAGGGTTTATTCTAAGTATTTTCTATTTATAAATAATCCATTTATAAATAAATTTCTATTTATAAATATTCCATTTATAAATAATTCCTTTTATAAAATCTTCTTTGATTTTGTATATAAATCTATTTCAATATTCGTTTTGAAAATTTCCTTTTCACCATTCCGGTATGTTATGGTATTTAACACATCAAATCACGATGACCAATATCGTTCAAACACATATAATCGACAACAGATTATATATCACATCATATATTACAATATATGAATCAAAGTAAAATAAATGTTGAGGAATCCAGTTGGATTCCTCCAATCTGTCTCCCTGCATCCACAGATGTTATACAATATAAAATCAACATCACTTTCAGTTCCATATGATATATTCTGTTAAACAGAATCAGTATAGAAATTCAACTAACTGACTAGCAGTTCAATCAAACAGTCAACACACAGTCAATCAGCCAATATTTAAAAGTTCTAAAAATAAAACATGAAATTATAAACTATTCAGAGTTAGTGAGATTTACTCACATTGGCAGTTCATCGTTAAAGAACGATAAACTGTTTGTTTGATTTGAATCAAAAAATTTATTTCGCCATAAATTCAAACAAGCACCAACCCACTCCCAGTCAGTTCCATGGTGTAGCCACCGTCCATACGATCCCAACGGATTCAACCGTTCGAAATTCTGATAATGGGTGAACAAGATATAACGTTTACAAATTCGTACACTATTTTAAACAAATTTAAACTTATATTTTTTTATTTTATTTAAATGGGCCTTACCTCTTTCCTCAGCCCATAGCCCATCCAAAAACCCATCCGCATCTTCAAGCTGCCTAACTCCAAACGGAGGTATTGTTTACCCCTTATGCAAACCTTCCATTCACATAATCATGGAACCCTGCACCATCCCTATTTTCATGCATATCAGCTCCCACTCATACATGTTTATATATACAGTGCAAAAATGTCGTCACCATCCTTCCTATATTCAAACACCCTTCCAATTCTCCTCTGTGCAAAACGTCAGCACCATGCCTTCTACTGTGCACCATGCATAAAATACAATCCCCAACTACTTTTGCATTGAAACTCTTCATGTATACAATAGCCAACTCGCACCCTTTTCTTTCACAAACCCACCGCTCGCCAAACAAAACAACTCAACGACCTCATCTTCGGATCCTCTTCCATCCTTCATCTTCACACCGCCAACTCAACCCCTCAGTTCTCACCCAGGCTTTCTCAAGGCCATCACCGATCTCCCTTTCCCAATCAGCGAAAATCCACATCAGTACCACCGTTTTACTTCCCTCCCCGAGCTCTTTAGTTCCCTCACAAATAGGTGCAACTCGAGCTTCTCCTACCTCCAGCTCGAAAATGGTCGATACAGTAAAAGTGGTGGCTTGTTTGTTTGGTTAAGCAGAACGAAAAATGGAGGAACGAAGTGGCAGCTCGTTTTGAGCAGAACGAAAACGAGGACATTCGGTTTTAGGTTTTTAGACTTTATAGAATTTGGTTTCAATTTGTATGGATTTCCCGAATCCACGTTTTAGAAAGGAAACCTGCGGATAAAATAAAAAAGGGAAACGTGGACCTTTGTTTATGGTTAAGCACATAATTTTACTTATTAAGTGTACTTCATTCCGTGAAATTTCGTTTGTTTACGAACTGCTATAGACAGAAATATACCTTTGTGTCGAGCTCGGTGTCACGATCCCAAAAATATAATAATACCGGTAGATTAACTCATATTTTGAAACTTCAAAATGTTGATTACAGGGTGCAAAATACTCCAAATAAAAAGTTGCTTATTTAATTAATTAAAAATTACAGTAAAATTCTAAAAATTAAATTATCATTATGCCCCAAAAGAACCTTGTCTAAATTCAAACCCGATCTCTAGTTATATCGAATAAACCGTTACGGTCGATAAACGATTCTATAGCGACTATTTTAAAATTTGATTTGGACATATTTCCAAATCTACACGACAAGATCCCGATTTTTCTCTTCTACTAGAAAGATATACTTCACCAGCTCCATACGTTTCTTGTTTCACAGAAATCCGGCTTAAAACGAATCCTGTACATTCAGTTGAAGTTCAAATCGCCAATTAACGAACTACAGCGCCATTTCAAGCTCGATTTTAATTATAATATAATTATACATTCAAACTGTCATTCAAATAATATATTCGTTATTCTAATTCAATTCTAAACTGAATTAAATATCACAGATGATCCAGTTCACACCATATCGCCATTTCAGCCAATTCTGATTATTTCAGAATTAAATATATTATTTTAATTTATTATTTTAATTAAATATTCACCACTATTTAATTCTACGACCATGAAATCCTTTTAATCACCTTTTAAATAATTAAATAGATTAATTAGTATACCGCTGAAAGTGCGGGTCATTACATTCTTCCCCACTTAAAATAATTTCGTCCTCGAAATTGCTAAGGTAGAGGACGACCCTATCGACTGGTTAGAACATTTTTGTTTACTTCTTAACTTCATTTTCAACTGAACCAATTTAATTTCAATTAAAATATTAATTAATTCTTATCAACGAAAATTTTCAGAAATCCTGAAAATTTTCTAACTCCTTAACTTTTCGAAAAATTTCGCTAGCACCTCCTTTGTACAGGTCAATCGGTCAAACTCCAACTTGCCTCTCTGGGCCATCTCCATCCCAAAAGAAAATCAAACAGCCAAGCGGCTTGCCAATTCGGCTCATAAATCTTATATCCAATAGAAATATAAACTTGTACCTTTTGTCGGCATATCATTATATACTTTCCACCTGTTATCAATTCAGCAGATACAAGGGTCATCCCAATCAATTTCCAGTCTGCTTTTATCCATGACACAACCATTCGCTTATATCCGAGCCAAATATCATTTCAACTCGAGTTTCTTCTCGATTCCCAACTCTTAACTTGATTATCCCATTACACTTCAAATTTGAATCTCACAATCCAATTTGTCTTGATATCATTCTAATTCAATCTCAGTTACCACTTTACTGGCTTTACTTTAATTCAAATTTGCTTTCACAAATTCCTGTTAAATTTGTTTTTAATTCAAACAGTCTTTCCCTGGGAGTTTTCAAACAGTTAACTCTTTTCAAAAATCAAATTTTCCTTTTGAACATGTCACTGAGCCCTTAATTAATATTCCATTAGTTAAATCACTTCTCTATTTCTTTATCAATATTTGTTAACCAAATATTATCAATAACCATATTGGCCTTTTATGTTATTTGGAAAACATTTCCGAATATCGCCTTCCTTTATTTACTAAACTTTAGAAAATATATGCTATTTATAATTGGAAAATATTCCAATTACTTATCTCTTTTCCGATCTCGTTTATTTCTATACTTAGGAAATATTCTTTGTTATATTTCCAAGCTTACACTTATTTGGGTTAAAACGGATGTTGTGTAAAACATCGTTACGACAACCCAAATACTATATTCAACTAACTCTTATTCAACATTGATCTTTGAGCCTGAAATCTTACTATTTATTTGTTAATAATGAAATCAATCAAGTTGGGGTATAACTACCTCTCAGACCTTGACTGAATAACATTTATAACGTCAAAATAGATATGACTACTTACTCGAATAATCAATACCATACAACTACTTATTCACTTTTGAACACGTATACGCTTCCTCTTTCTATTCTTACTAGATTTTATTCTTAATCTTCCTTTTTGATTTTACTATTCTATTTTTAAGTTCGTTTCCTTATCGACTTCTATATATATTGATACGTTGATTTCTAACTATCAAATTATCTTAAAAATATTCTAACTGCTTAAATTCCCGGAAAAATTCTCCATAACCTCCTTTGTACCAGGAGCATCGGGATATTTCAAATAGCCTCCCATGGCCCTCACCAATCCAAAAGAAAAAGAAAAAGCCAAGCGGCCAGCCGATACGGCGCATAAAATCTCATATATGAATTAAATACATACCTTTTCGTCGAGCATTCTATTTATATACCTTCATACCTTATCCATACCTATCTCATGTATATTTATACCTGCCCAATCTATTTTAACTATACCTGATCATTTTAACTCAATTCGTTAATTAATTTGTTAATTAACTCTGTAGTCTATTTCACTTTTATATTTGAACATGACATGTTCAAATATATTTTAACTTGCTTATTAACTAATTTGAATCCAAATTTCAAATTTAAGTTCTATATTCGATTTCGAATATCCATTTATAAATCCAATTCACCTTTCAAAGTTCAACTTCAAATTCAAAACTCGATTAACTAACTCCTCTTCGACTTAGTTAATTCTATTCAATTTCTATTCAAATTTTATATCACTTCTATTATTCAAATCTATATATCAAATTCTATTATTCAAATTCTATATATCAAATTCTATATTATAAATCCCATTTTGAAATTCAACACAACTTGTCTTTCCCAAAACAAATTCAAAACAGTATATCTGGTAGTAATTTGTCACTTACAACTCGAAAATGAACACTGATGATGCAGCTGTCATCATCAGAATCTATTTTCCAGCGATCGAAGTGAGTTCAATACTTTAAAACCATTTGTAAGCATTTCCACTTTGAAATTCATTTCAAAATATAATTCACACTGCTTGTAAAACAATTTAAAATCTCTCAGGATCTTAAATTTTCCATATTCTTAATCCAAATCCATTTACAAACACTTATCCAATTTTCCCAAAATTTAATTCAATTTCTGGTTTAAATTTCAGATTTAACTCATCTGATTTCACGTATTTTACTTATATGAATTCTCATTGGTTATTTACATAACCATTTCATTTGAAATCTTACTCGATTATAATAACAACCAATATATCCACTATATTATAATCACTCTATATCAAAATATAATTTGGGTAAAATTATTTCGTTTACCCTTTTTCAAAAAATACAGTGCTGGTTTATCGTATTTGAGTGTTTATAAATCCTTACCGATACAGTGGATCAAACTGATCGACCAGAACTCATAAACTACTCAACCAATAAATCTTCACAATATAAAATTATTTTTATATCATCTACAAATACGTTCACTCGTATATATACACTCAAACTCAATCCAGGGTATTACTAACCCTATCTCTACCGAGTTACGCCACAGAGCCAAGTTAATCAATTAACCTTCTGCTCTGATACCACCTGTAACGACCTGGAAAAATGCGATCTTGGTTATACGATATACAACACATATCGAACATCCAAGGATCGAAAATAACCGAATAGTTAATGAAATAAATTAGAGGGTGAGGAAAGATAAGATAGAACTTATAGAATAGAAGAAGAAGAAGAACATCATCATCAGAGTAAACACGAATCTCATAGCGGAAGGAATAAAATATAACATAACTTTTGAAATACATACAGTATATGTACACAATAGCACTTATCAGAGTACAACACTTACAACACAACAGAAATAATAATAGCTATGAATCTTGAAGCCTCCTGCTCCAAGCTCTTCAAGTGCATCTGTAAAATCCCGACTACTTGACTGCCCGTACAAAATTAGTCACACAAGAGTTTAGGGAAACAAAACAAAATAAACTCCGGGTCCGTCATGGGACTGGTATGAGTAAAACAGTTTTAAACGGTTTGAACAAGTAAACGATATCTCATAAGACCACGCCGTATAATGGAACGGGTTTTTCCCTTATGAGAATCCAAAATATCTTTATATCAAAACCTTTTGATATTATAATAATGTCTATCAACCACAGTATAATAATCATCTAGCAGAAACGCTTTCATCTCACGTTCTACATATATAGTATACAATCAAAACCGCAAGCACGTATTGGGTAATGGATTTCCAACTATGACAAGGTATGGAACCACCTTCCGATCAGTGTACTCTACGAACGATACACTGGAGTTCAATAAGAACATCTTGCAACTTAGCCACACATGACCGACCACTCATTTCGCTTGAGTGTATTGAATGTATATCACCAACGGTTGGGATCAGCAACCGTTTCCCATATGTATATGGGACATCATTGATAGATTTAAGAAGCAAATGAATATTCTCTAGATAGGTGATTATACACCCAACTTCGGAGCGACCGACTTAGCCATGCTGCCTGCCCGATTTTTGTCATTTCCTGGTTGTTGAGGCCAGAGGTTACACTTTATCATTACATCAGATTCACTTCGAATGCCATATGGTCAGATCCATCGAAAATCACTAATTGACGTCTACAACAGTACATTACGTGTCAGTTAAAGAAGTTTCCTTCTCCGCTTCCACTCTTGGTACGGTTGAAGAAATCAATGTACGTGACCTTTCTGGAAATACTCTGTCAGACATTCATCCATACAAGTCATCCAGGAACATGATGAACCTAAGGTACTATCTAGTATATCCATCTTAGGCACTGTTATCTAAGATTTATACAATAGCCCTTGCACTTTACTCCGTCTTCAATTATCTTTGGCATATATGATTCGCAACGCTCATGCCAATACAGAGTGGTTCTTTGGATAATAATCCAACCGGTCTCTCCATATTAACAACGTTAAAATGGTCAAAACTTCGATAGTCCGTGATTTAACCATCAAAGAAAAACAGGTGTGCAAACAACGATATTATTTCCAGATGGAAATTCTATCAATCAATCATCAATCATATATATATATATATATATATATTCATATTTCCTTATTTTAGTATTTGATTACGTTTCTGATTTCTATTTGGAAAACATTTCCAAATCTTCTTTACTTGGATTTAAACAGATGTTTAAATCAACATCGCGACGACAACTCAAACCCAATACTTATTTACTAAATTCACTTAACCACTTTCACTCTCGAACCTTAACCATTTCTAAATTAAAAACGAAGTCAATCAAGTTGGGGTATAACTACCTCTCAGACCTTAACTGAACAACATTTCAAATCTCGAAATAGGGTAAGTTCATCTTTTAACCCTTTAACACTTCCTTACGTAACTCTCGTTCGAATAAATCTCTAGTCGATAACTCCTCCCTTCGAATAACTATATTTGATAATCCCTCTTACGCATAACTAGATCTGATTAACCTTTCTTCAAATAAACTAAATTCGATTTACTCTATTTATCTAACCCTAATCGATTAACTCTTTTTACTTAACTCCTTTCGAATAACTAATTCGATAACTCCTTTCGATTAAACTATAATCGATAACTCCTCCCTTCGAATAACTATATTTGATAAATCTTATGTGTTTAACTCTATTCGAATAACTAATTCAAATAACTCTTATCGATTAAACTATAATCGATAACTCCTCCCTTCGAATAACTATATTTGATAACTATTATGTGTTTAACTCTATTCGAATAACTAATTCGAATAACTCTTATTCGATTTGCTTACTTTCGAATACTATATTCGATTAACTCCCTTCGAATAAACTATCCATTTATAAAGATTTACTTTTAGTAATGGTTCTTCACTTTACAAATGATTTCCTTTTTAGTAACGTTTTCCTTTTTATAACGGTTTCCTTTTTATAACATCCTATTCAGTTATAAACAAATTTCCTTTTTATAACTCTATTTATTTTCTAAATATTTCCTTTTTAATTCTATTTGTAATTGGTTTACAAATACCTCCTTTTCAATTTCATTTGTAAAGGTTTTACAAATATTCCTCTTTCGATTCCATTTGTAAATGGTTTACAAACATTTCTCTTTCTGATTTATTTGTAAATGGTTTACAAACCTTTCTCGTTCTAATCTATTTGCAAATAGTTTGCAAATAATTCCTTTAGGGTTTCATTCTAAGTATTTTCTATTTATAATTAATCCATTTATAAATAATTCCTTTTATAAAATCTTCTTTGATTTTGTACATAAATATATTTCAATATTCGTTTTGAAAATTTCCTTTTCACATTCCGGTATGTTATGGTATTTAACACATCAAATCACGATGACCAATATCGTTCAAACACATATAATCGACAACAGATTATATATCACATCATATATTACAATATATGAATCACAGTAAAATAAATGTTGAGGAATCTAGTTGGATTCCTCCAACCGTCTCCCTGCATCCACAGATGTTATACAATATAGAATCAACATCGCTTTCAGTTCCATATGATATATTCTGTTAAACAGAATAAATATAGAAATTCAACTAACTGACTAGCAGTTCAATCAAACAGTCAACACACAGTCAATCAGCCAATATTTAACAGTTCTAAAAATACAACATGAAATTATAAACTGTTCAGAGTTAGTGAGATTTACTCACATTGGCAGTTCATCGTTAAAGAACGATAAACTGTTTGTTTGATTTGAATCAAACAATTTATTTCCCCATAAATTCAAATGAGCACCAACCCACTCCCAATCAGTTCCATGGTGTAGCCATCGTCCATACGATCCCAACGGATCCAACCGTTCGAAATTCTGATAATGGGTGAACAAGATATAACGTTTACAAATTCGTACACTATTTTAAACAAATTTAAACTTATATTTTATTTTATTTTATTTAAATGGGCCTCACCTCTTTCCTCAGCCCATAGCCCATCCAAAAACCCATCCGCATCTTCAATCTGCCTAGCTCCAAACGTAGGTGTTGTTTTCCCCTTATGCAAACCTTCCATTCACATAATCATGGAACCCTGCACCATCCCTATTTTCATGCATATCAGCTCCCACTCATACATGTTTATATATACAGTGCAAAAATGCAGTCACCATCCTTCCCATATTCAAACACCCTTCCAATTCTCCCCTGTGCAAAACGTCAGCACCATGCCTTCTACTGTGCACCATGCATAAAATACAACCCCCACCTACTTTTGCGTTGAAACTCTTCCTGTATACAATAGCCAACTCGCACCCTTTTCTTTCACAAACCCACCGCTCGCCAAACAAAACAATTCAATGACCTCATCTTCGGATCCTCTTCCATCCTTCATCTTCACACCACCAACTCAACCCCTTAGTTCTCGCCCAGGCTTTCTCAAGGCCATTACCGATCTCCCTTTCCCAATCAGCAAAAACCCACATCAGTACCACCGTTTTACTTCCCTCCCCGAGCTCTTTAGTTCCCTCACAAATAGGTGCAACTCGAGCTTCTCCTACCGTTTGCGTCTCCAGCTCGAAAATGGTCGATACAGTAAAAGTGGCGGCTTGTTTGTTTGGTTATGCAGAACGAAAAATGGAGGAATGAAGTGGCAGCTCGTTTTGAGCAGAACGAAAATGAGGACATTCAGTTTTAGGTTTTTAGACTTTATAGAATTTGGTTTCAATTTGTATGGATTTCCCGAATCCACGTTTTAGAAAGGAAACCTGCGGATAAAATAAAAAGGGAAACGTGGACCTTTGTTTATGGTTAAGCACATAATTTTACTTATTAAGTGTACTTCATTCCGTGAAATTTCGTTTGTTTACGAACTGCTATAGACAGAAATAACCATACCATTGTGTCGAGCTCGGTGTCACGATCCCAAAAATATAATAATACCGGTAGATTAACTCATATTTTGAAACTTCAAATTGTTGATTACAGGGTGCAAAATACTCCAAATAAAAAGTTGCTTATTTAATTAATTAAAAATTACGGTAAAATTCTAAAAATTAAATTATCGTTATGCCCCAAAAGAACCTTGTCTAAATTCAAATCCGATCTCTAGTTATATCGAATAAACCGTTACGGTCGGTAAACGATTCTATAGCGACTATTTTAAAATTTGATTTGGACATATCTCCAAATTTACACGACGAGATCCTGATTTTTCTCTTCCACTAGAAAGATATACTTCACCAGCTCCATACATTTCTTGTTTCACAGAAATCCAGCTTAAAACGAATCCTGTACATTCAGTTGATGTTCAAATCGCCAATTAACGAACTAAAGCGCCATTTCAAGCTCAATTTTAATTATAATATAATTATACGTTCAAACTGTCGTTCAAATAATATATTCGTTATTCTAATTCAATTCTAAATTGAATTAAATATCACAGATGATTCAGTTCACACCATATCGCCATTTCAGCCAATTCTGATTATTTCAGAATTAAATATATTATTTTAATTTATTATTTTAATTAAATATTCACCATTATTTAATTCTACGACCATGAAATCCTTTTAATCACCTTTTAAATAATTAAATAGATTAATTATTATACCGCTGAAAGTGCGGGTCATTACAGTTGGATTACCTGACAAGATGGCAGAAGTGCACAACGTATTTCATGTTTCTCGGTTGAGGAAGTTCGTGCACGATTCTGATATGACTATTTCTTCAGATCAGTTGGATGATACCGAGACAGAACCCGATGCAGTTGGAAACCGCAGACCAGTTCGTATTATCAGACACGATACGGAGCAACTCCGGAGGAAGACGGCGAAGCTGTTTAAGGTCCAGTTGGTTGATAATGAGAATGACTGTACTTGGGAAACCGAGGAGAGCATAGGGGAGTCATATCTGGAGCTCTTTAATTGGTAAGATTTTAATCGTGATATAGTTACTCCCTTGTTAGTAAACAACACGATAAGATAGGCTTGTTGTGTTACTGTGTATGTTTGATTGTTTGTAAATGGCTGATAGGCATGCGGGGCACCATTATATGTTTTCTTTGTTAAGGAATTTTGGGGGGAGAAATTTCTTAAGGGGGGGGGGAGTGTAATGACCTGCATTCTACATATCAGAGGATTGTAGGATATTTATTTTATTTTCGTACGAAGTCATATGGTCGTGTAACTTTGAGAAATGACTGCTGGTGTCATTTTCCACATTCACGATTTTTGCCAAATTTTAAATGACCATTTTTCCCTTAGCGAATCTTGTTTCGCCTTTAACTTTTGATTGGTAAGGAGTTTTGACCTAAAACCACTTCCATTGGATTTGGATGATGGTTTCTCATAAAGTGGTCACAATAATCAAACAGACTTATTGTTTAGGAGATATGGCTGAAATAGGGTCTGGAAGATGGAAAACAGCTTAATCGGGCTTAATAGGGTGATTAACAGCTAGACCTATAACCCATTTCGGGATTAGGGTTATGGGAGAGCTGAAAGGGTTTGGAGACACATTCCCTTTCATTTTTCCAGCCACCAGAAATATTTCTTAAACCCTAGTAATGGCATCCGTCTTCTAAATCTCTCTCTAATAACTTTCTAATCATTAGTTAAGCAAAACCACATCAAATTAAGGCAGATTAGCATCAAAATTGAGGTAAAGCTGTTGCACTACATAGAATCCGAGCCCAATCAGCAGAAGCTTCAAATCTAAAATTTAGTTGTGGCTAAGTTGAGTGATTTGCAAGTTTATTCACTAATTATGGCTAATTAGGGGTGATTAGTGATAATTTGTGAAATAATGACGCAGATAAATATGGAAAAATATGCATAAATTTTAAGATATTATTTTATGTCACCGGTATAAATTTGGGTTAATTTGGATTAAGTTTGCTAATCCTATTGTTAGAAATGATTAAACATGGTTAAGGGGAAAATCATGGATTTGGGTATGTTTGATCCTAAATAACACATGTAATTGATGTTTTAATGTTTTTGATTGATTACATATGTTATTACTACTGTTTCGTATGCTTTGAGTTTTCATAGGAAAGTCAGAATGGTCGAAAATGCTGTCATGTAGCGTAAATAGTTTGTTGGAAGAGAAGCACGAAATTGAACCAGATCGGATCGCGCTCGCCACCTCGAACCGACCCGAGCTCTCCACCTCAAACAGAACCGCTCGCACTCGAGCACCATGAGCAGCCTGTACCCATAAACCGATCCACTAACCGAAGAGACGCCACGACCCAATGGAGCATCGCGAGCACCAAACCAACCCGGTGGGAGGACTTGACCCATGAACCGATCCGAAGGAGCAGGCATTCACGAACCGAGCAAGAGAAGGAGTTCACGAACTGGCTTAGATGGAGAAGCCCGACACGATCCGGTAGGGTAATCATGACTCGACCTCAATGATGACTCCGAACTGAACCGCCTACTTCACAAACTCATGAATGGAATGGAGCCCGAACCGAACCAAAAAGGACCAAAACCCGAGAAGCAAAGGAAGTCCAAATGAGAAGCTATTACCCAGGATCCAGATGGGAACTGAGGAGTTAACTTCTAGAGTTGGGCTTTGGTGCAGGACGTGTGCAAAGGGGTTATCGATATCTATAACTTTGGTTCACCATTGAGAGAAGGGGCATTTAGACGAACTAGAGCCAGGGCTGTGTGGACTGGTTGACTTGTTAGGGTTATTGACTATGGACCAGTGCAATGGGGTCAGTGTAACAGTTGTATGGGGTGGACTCCGTCATGGCCCCAAAGGGCAAAGTGGTCGTAGCAATAGTTGTACGGAGTGGGACTCCGTCATGGCCCCAATAGATCTGGTGATCAAAGTGGTGGATATCGTATGCTTTACGCACTGAGTGAGAGATGTGAGGATAATTGCTATGTTTGATGTTTGCTATCACCATGACATGTACACTTCCACTTACACTCTATGTTAGTGTTACCTTAGAGTACTATACATCTTGTTGTGCTAACTCTTTGGTTGCAGGTCCAGGTCAGGTATGATTACTTATACCTGTTATTGCTCTATTTAGTGTTATAGAGTTGCTATCGCTCATACCAGACTTTCGACTAACCCAGAGTTCTATGTCTCTTCTTATTACTCTGGGTGCTCCTAAACGAGCAGACTAGAGTCGGATTAGGTGGTTGTGCACGAGTAGCTGTCCAGAGACGAGCAAGAGGCTTCCACGTACTATATACATATATTCTCCATGTGTTATTATTGGTCACTGCTTTGGGCATTAGTAATGTACCTCTTTTATTTCCATTTTAGAGATAGTATTCTGAAGTTGTAATAATGGTTTGGATCATAAGCTGTATTTTGGACTCCGCTACTCTGATGGGTATGGTTTAGTTTTCAGTTTATGCATTGTCTCGCCTGTTTTATATCAAGTTATGTTATTATTATATTTTATTCCATGTACTATGAGATATACTACAGGTTCTTGATGATTCATCATTTCAAAAACCCTTTCTCTTGACCATCCTCTCGTGCTAGTCAGGCATCGGTGCAACGCATTTCAAGGGAAATGTTTGATGGTACGGGGTGGGTGTCACAATTATAGTACCGCCACCAGGAGTAACCAATCTGGTTCCGATTCTAAAAGCACACGTTTCGACATTAAAACCCAGAGTCATGAAAGGGAAAGCCCGTAGCCAAGATAGAATGGAGCAAAGAGCCATCGGTGCTAATGTACTTGGTATCGATACCGACATAGAGAAGTAGTTGAAAAGTAACCAGCAAGGTTCCATAGGCAACGCTATCGCAAGGCCGAAACCGAAACAATAGACTACTGAAGCAAGCCGAGGAAATAAAGGATCCACGCTAACATGCTTAGTGTCGATACCGATACAAAGAAGAAAGTCAAAGCAAAGATAATATTTAAAATGTCACCAAAGCAGGCAAAGATAATATTTAAAATGTCACCAAAGCAGGCAAAGCTTAGAATTTGCTATCGAGACCAAAATCCACTACCGAAACCGAAAGCAACCGAAGGATGCTATCTATACCGATTTGCTTGGTAGCGATACACTGTGAGGAGGCAACACCAACTTCTTGAACAAGATAGAGTCGATGACAACATTCTAAAGGGAAAAGAAGACCTAAACCAAAGAGCCGGCACCGAAAGCCACTGACGTTGGCCGACACCGACACCAAATGTCATTGCTGAATCCAGAAATGGTCTTCTGTTGATCAGTGTTGAAGGGGGCCCAATTTGCCTATGAATAAGACCCAAGGGTCTCATTTTGGAAAACTTTCCCATTCTCAAATCTTCTATTCATTTTCTTAGAGAGTAAACCCTAATTTATAAATTGATTTGGGCTTTTTACTTATAAACTTCTATGTATTCAACAAAGTGATCAATAAAGAGAGAATCAACACTTGTGATCAATTTCATGCATTTCCTTACCGTTTATATCACTTGTTTCCTCATTGCTCCTGTACAACTAAGCGTCATGCATAAGTCTAATTAACGAAATACCCTTCTACAAGCCGTTTAGCTTTTAGACTTGCATTGCACTTAGGGAACGCTTATCCCCAAAGTAACTGTTTGTGATGGTCCGCCCCGCACCAGCCGACATTTCCCTGAAATGCGCTGTACCGATGTCCAACCAGCACGGGACGGTCGTCAAACGAAAGGAAAGGGAAGGAATTTGAAACTATGAATTATCAAAGAACCTGTAGTGTATCTCACAGCGCATGGAACAAAATATAATAATAACATAACTTGATATAAAACAGGAGAGACAATGCATAAGATGAAAACTAAACCATCATAGCAGTGGAAAATTAAAAACATAGCTTATGATCCAAACCATCATTATTACAACTTTTAAAACTGTCTCTAAAGCAAAATAGGAAGGTACACTACTAATGCCCAAAGTAGTGACCAACAACAACACAGGGAGAATACATGGGAACAATACGTGTAAGCCACCTACTCGTCTCCGAACAACTACTTGTGCATAACCAGCTAACCTGTCTCTAGTCTGCTCGTTTAGGAGAACCCAAAGTAATAAAAAGAGACATAAAACTCTGGGTCAGACAAAAGTCTGGTATGAGCGATAAGCAGCAAAAACAGAACAATAACATGTATACATAACCATACATGAACCTGGACGTGCAACTTAAGAATTAGCACAATAGGATGTACAATACTCTAAGGTGAAACTAACACATGGTATGAAAATAATGGGGAGGGGGTGTGATGTCATGGTGATAGCAAATATCAAACATAGCAATCATCCTCACATCTCTCACTCAGTGTGTAAAGTATACGATATCCACCACTTTGATCACCCAATCCTTTGTTACGATAACTCTGCCCCATGGAGTCATGACGGCTCCACTGCACTGATCCGTAACCACTAATACTTTACTATGTCCACTATGCCCCATGGAGTCATGCCAACCCCACTGCACTGGGTCATAGCCCTGCTACGATCACTTTGCCCCATGGAGTCATAACAACTCCACTGCACTGATCCATAGCCAATATCCGTCTCTTAGTGGTGAGTCAAAGCTATAGACATCGACAAGCCCTTTGCACACGTCTCACAGCAAAGTCCAATCCATGAAGTTAACTCGTTGGTTCCCGCCTGGATCCCGAGTTACAACTTCTCATTTCGGGTTTGGTCTTCTCCGGATCGGTTCGGTACTCCTCATCTTTGGTTCGGTTCGGAATCATCATTGGGGTCGAGTCATGTTTCCCCCTTCCTCGGTTCAGATCATCATCCTCTCTTCAGTTCGGATCGGTTGTGATGTCCACCTCCCGGCGGTTCGGGTTTTGATACTTCTTCCAGGCATCAAATCGGTTTGTGCTTCTTCCACCCGATTGGGGTGCTTTGGATCGGTCGTTGGCTTCTGCTCCATGGTGCTCTGTATCCTCCAAATCATCAGGTCGGTTTGTGGTACTGGCCATGACTAGTGTGTCACGATCGGGTCGGTTCGTGCCTCCTTCCTCCGATCTGATTCGGTTCGGGCCAATTTCCTGCAACTTTTTCAACGAGCTGTTTACGCCATACGACGACGTTTTCAACCATTCTAACCCAACTATTCAATCACAAAGCATTCCAAACAGTAATAGAAACATGTATAATCAACCATAATTGCCAAAACGATGAATATTCATGTACATATGGATCAAACATACCCAAAACCCATGATTTTCCTCTTAATCATGTTTAACCATAACTAATGATAGGACTAGCAAAACATATCCAAATTTACCCAAATTTCTATCAGAGCCCTAGAATAATATTTAAGAATTTTACAAATTTTTCCAGATTTTTTCTAAGCCATAATTTTGCTAGTTATCACTAATCACCCCTAATTAGCTGCAATTAGTGAAAAACAATGCAAATCACTCACCTTAGCCACAAATGAATTATAGATCCGAACTTCGCTACTGCTTTGGGTTGAATTCCTATGCAACACAGCAGCTCCAACTTTGATTTGTTGTTGATTTGCCTTGATTTGATGTTGATTGGGCTAATATATGCTTAAACGGTGATTTGGGGGTGATTTAGAAGGTGGAGGCCATTGTTAGGGTCGAAGAGAGGTAAGTGGCGGCCGAGAAAATGAAAAATAAATCGTTTCCTAACTGATTTCAGCCTCCCCATAACCCTATTCCTGAAATGGTTTATGAGCCTAGCTGCTAATCACCCTAATTAGGCCCGGTTAAGCTGTTTTTCACCTTCCAAACCTTATTTCAGCCATATCTCCCAAATGGTAAGTCCATTTGCCTAATGTGACCACTCTATGGAAAGGTAAACCAGCATTCGAATTTGATCGAAAGTGGTTTCAGGTCAAAACTCCTTACCAAATCAAAAGTTATAGGCCAAACAAGATTCGCCAAGGGCAAAACAGTCATTAAAAAATTGGCATAAATCATGAACATGGGAAATGACCCCGACAGTCGTTCCCCAAAGTTATACGACCATACGACCTAATATGAAAATGAAATAATTATTCTACGATCCTCCGATGCATAGAATGCAGGTCATTACATTCTCCCCCTTTACGAAATTTCACCCCCGAAATTCCTTAACCAAAACATACAAAGGGTCCTGCATGCCCAAAAGCCATTTACAAACAACCAAACATACATAATAACACAACAAGTCTATCCTAGCATGCAGAATAGCTAAACTACAATTAAAATCTTACCAGGCAAAGAGTTCTGGATACAACTTACTTACACTTTCCTCTGTTTCCCAAGTACAGTCGTTCTCATTCTCGTCCCACTGAACCTTGACCAGTTTCACCGTCTTCCTTCAAAGTTGCTTCGTATCATACTCGATAATAAGGATCGACTTTCGGTTCCCAACCGCCTTGAGTTCTACTTCAGTGTTATCCAATTGACCCGGTGAAATAGTCATATCAGGGTCATACACGAACTTCCTTAACTGGGAAACATGAAATACGTTGTGAACTCCTGCCATCTTGTCAGGTAATTCAACTTTATATGCCAAATTTCCAACTTGCCCAAGAACTGGGAATGGACCAATAAATCTTGGTGCTAACTTGCCTCTCCTACCAAATCGAGTCACGCTCTTTAACGGAGAAATCTTGACAAACCCCAAGTCGCCAACGGAGAATTTTAAATCTCTTTTCCTCTTATCAGCACAACTCTTTTGCCTATCTTGGGAAGCCTTTGTTCGCTGTTGGATAACCTTGATCTTGTCTGAAGTTTCTCTTATCACATCTGGCCCAAGCATGAATTTCTCACCGGTTTCCAACCAACATGATGGTGAGTTGCATGGTCTTCCGTACAAAGCTTCAAATGGAGCCATACCAATACTTGACTGATAACTATTATTATATGCGAATTCAACCAGATGTAAATGGTCATCCCATGACCCTCCAAAATCTAATATACAAGCTCTCAAGAGATCCTCCAATATACGATTCACCCTCTCTTTCTGACCGTCGGTTTGAGAATGGCACGCGGTACTAAGATGTAATTCTGATCCTAAAGCCTCTTGTAAGCTCTTCCAAAATCCACTAGTAAACAATGGATCTCGGTCACTCACAATGCCTTTGGGTACTCCATGAAATCTCATTACCCACTTCATATACAGTTCTGCTAACTTGGCTGCTGTTCCATTCGACTTGACCGGCATGAACCTTGCACTCTTGGTAAATCGATCTACAATCACCCAAACACAATCATGACCCGATCTAGTCCTCGACAAACCATCAATGAAATCCATTGAGACTTGTTCCCATTTCCATTCGAGAATTTCCAACAGTTGTAACAAACCACTAGGCTTCTTTTGCTCGGCTTTAACTAACTGGCAGTTCATGCACTTGGATATAAACGTTCCAACGTCTCTTTTCATCCCTTCCCAGTAGTAAGTCTGCTTCATGTCTCGATACATTTTTTACCACTGGGATATATAGTCATTTTTGAGTGATGACATTCTCTAAGCACTTCATCTCTCAATCCATTGACATTGGGCACAACTAGTCTCCCATTCTTTCTAAGCCATCCATGTCGATCAAGCCCATACTTTTTCAACTCCTCGTCGATTCCCATTTCTAACTTGGAGATGATTTCTAATAGATTAGGATCATCCCTTTGACTGGAACCAATCCGCTCAATCAAAGTAGGTCCGATTGTCAAACTTTCTAGCATTTCTAGATCCAATTTGCACTTTGGTCTAAAATCATACCCGGCGATATAATCCAGTTGCTTCCATTCTAGAAACACAACCCTTAAACTGGAATATCTCCTACTCAATACATCGGCTATCGTATTTCCCTTTCCTGGTGTATATGTGATATCAAAATCATAGGAAGCCAAGAATTCTAACCATCTCTGCTGATGAAGATTTAGATCCTTCTGAGAGAAAAGATACTTTAATGATTTATGATCGGTAAACAACTCGAATCTTTCTCCCAAGATATAATGTCTCCACATCTTCAACGCGAATACGATCGCTGCCAATTCCAAATCATGGGCAGGATATCTTTTCTCATGCAGTTTCAGTTGCCGACTAGCATAAGCTGTAGTTCTTCCTCCTTGCATCAACACCTAGTCCGGTACTATAGGCATCCGTGTATACTATCATCTCTTCATTCCCTTTAGGAATGACTAACACTGGCGCACGCGTCAACTTTTCCTTTAGACTCTTGAATGCATTTTCACACCTTTCATCCCAAACGAAAGCTTGATTCTTTTTGGTCCACTGAGTTAAATGTGCCGCTATCTTGGAGAAGTCTTGGATAAACTTACGATAATATCCAGCTAATCCCAGGAAACTTCTTACGTCTGTTGCATTCTTGGGTGTAGACCAATCTTGTATCGTAGCCACCTTCGCAGGGTCCACGGCAATACCATTCTCTGAAACAACATGGCCCAAGAATCTCACTTCCCTCCTCTAGAAGTGACACTTAGAAAACTTCGCTTTCAATTAGTGTTTTCTCAACACCTCCATCACTACTCTCAAATGTTCCTTGTGTTCTTCCTCTGTCCTCGAATAAACAAGTATATCATCCATGGACACAAGAACAAACTTATTCAATTGATCTCGGAATACTCTATTCATAAGATCCACAAAATATGATGGTGCATTGGTCAACCCGAATGGCATGACCAACCACTCATAGAATCCAGACAGCGTCCAAAATGTCGTTTTAGGAATACTCTCAACTACTACTCAGAGCTGATGAAATCCTGTCGCGAGGTCCTATCGGGAGAACACTCTTCCTCCCTCCGGTTGATCAAACAAATCATCTATCCATGGAAGAGGATATTTATTCTTCCTAGTCACTTTATTCAACTCGCCATAGTCTACACAGAAACGAAGGGAACCATTTGTCTTGGTAGCAAATACAACTGGTGCTCCCCACTCGGAGACACTCCTTCGGATAAATCCCTTCTTTAAAAGATCGCTTACTTGCACCCCGAGCTCTCGCTGCTCCCTTGGCGCCATACGACGAAGTGGCATTACTATAGGTCTGGCATCTTTCACTAAATCAATATGGAACTCAATCTCTCGTTGTGGTGGAAGTCCGGTCACTTCCTCGAAGATGTCCGAATACTGGCCAATAATGGGAACCCCTGATAACTCATCCTGCGGAATGTCGAGGGAATTTAGAAAACTAGCCATCACCTCATCACTATGTAGGCCACCAAACACTACCCTCCGCCCATCATCCGCCCTAATAGTCACCGAAAATCCCTCATAGTCTACCACCACCCCATATCTCTGGAGCCAATCGACTCACAAAACATTGCCAAACCCAGTAAACCCAAAACAAAGCAATCGCAAGCAAATATACATCCATGAATCGATAAGACCAAATTTTGACAAATCATACTAAGGCTAGTCGAACCACCAATCAGGTTCGTCACCACTAAAGGTCTATCAACTATCTCGAGTTCTAATCCAAACCTATCTACCAGGTCACTAGATATGAATGAATGGGAAGCCCCAGTATCAAACAATACTCAAACAGGAACATCGTAAATAGAAAGCATTCCTTGAATGATGACATTCTTTCCTTTCTCCGCCGCAGTTGGGGCATTCGATGAAGAAGGAACAACATTAATAGCATATGCTTTCACAATCTGCTTCTCTTTAGGGGGTTCCGGACATTTATCCTTGTGATGTCCCACTTGGCTGCAGTTGAAGCACTTCCTGTCCGCTGGCTTTGCTCGACATTTTTTTATCATAATGGCCCTTCTTGCCACAGCTAAAGCACTCTACATCTTTCCCGTCTTTCTTTTTCTGACCATCCTTAGTCTGACTCTTCTTCCTTTTATTCTGAGAATTATTCTTGCCTCCACCGCTTACCTGCGGCTTTGACCCTCTGTAGATGCAACAACGACTTCAGTCATGAGCTTAGGATAAAGGCTCTCTGATCTAAACGCTTTCCCAACAATCGATCCAAAAGTCTCATCAATATGGTTTATAAGCCTTTCCCCTAAGTACTGATCTAAGTCTGTTATGAACTTCTCATTCTTCTTCTTGGGAATGTCAATAAGGGATAATCCATACTTCGATAAAGTATCAAACTCAGCAATATACTCCGAGACTGCCCTACCATTCTGGTTAAGCTCCAAGAACTTCCTAAACAATTCTGATTTATGAGCAGCTGGGTTAAACTTATCACTGAATCGGGCCTTGAACTAATTCCAAGTAACTTGATCCTCAGGGGTAGCTGCCTTAATAGCATTCCACCAACTCATAGCCCATCCTTGCAGTTGACGGGATGCTAGCTTTCTCCTTATTGCATCATCGATCCCTAAGTCCTCGAAGATGCGCTCACAACTATCGAGCCAATCCTGAAATTCCGTAGCCAATTTCCTTCCATGGAGCAACTTCCCACTAGGACTAGGGTAGTCCTTACAGAGCTTGGCGAAATCGGCCCTAGGCCCCTGCACCGCTGCACCAATACCATTTGCAGCATTAGGAGCTGCCCTCTAAACATCCCTAAGCATCTCTCTCGTGAAGTCAGTGAACATCGTCCTCATATCAGGAGCATTCCTATTGTTGGCTCCTAAACTAGTATTCCTCATATTCGGCTCATCGTTCATTCTGTAAGGAGAAAATGATTAACCATCCCTTCAGTGGTGCTAGTGAAGTGCGACTCCATCCTTAGATATACTAATAGTATATATATAGCTTTTGAAAACCCAAAATATAACAAATACGTGCTCTCATATATGTACTATCTGTCCCGGATGTCTTTCCGTAGGTTAACTACGCAACCTAGAGCTCTGATACCAGCGTGACGGCACGCCCCGCACCAGCCGACATTTCCCTAAAATGCGCTGTACGGATGTCCAACTAGCACGGGACGGTCATCAAAAGAAAGGAAAGGGAAGGAATTTGAAACTATGAATAATCAAAGAACCTATAGTATATCTCACAGCGCATGGAAAAAATATAATAATAACATAACTTGATATAAAACCGGCGAGACAGTGCATAAGCTGAAAACTAAACCATCATAGCAGCGAAAAATTCAAAATACAACTTATGATCCAAACCATCATTACTACAACTTTTAAAACTGTCTCAAAAGCAAAATAGGAAGGTACGCAACTAATGCCCAAAGTAGTGACCAGCAACAACACAGGGAAAATGTATGGGAACAATACGCGTAAGCCTCCTGCTCGTCTCCGGACAGCTACTCGTCCATAACCAGCTAACCTATCTCTAGTCTGCACATTTAGGAGCACCCAGAGTAATGAGAAGAGTCATAAAACTCTGGGTCAGACAAAAGTCTAGTATGAGCGATAAGCAGCAAAAATAGAACAATAACAGGTATACATAACTATACCTGAACCTGGACCTAAAACTAAAGAGTTAACACAACAGGATGTACAATACTCTAAGGTGACACTAACACATGGTACGAAAATAATGGGGTGGGGGTGTACATGTCATGGTGATAGCAAACATAGAAATCATCCTCACCTCTCTCACTCAGTGCATAAAGTATACGATATCCACCACTTTGATCACCCAATCCTTTGTTATGATCACTCTGCCCCTTGGAGTCATGACGGCTCCACTGCACTGATCCGTAACCACTAATACTTTGCTATGTCCACTCTGCCCCGTGGAGTCATGACAACCCCAGTGCACCGGCTCATAGCCCTGCTACGATCACTTTGCCCCCATGGAGTCATAATAACTCCACAACACTGATCCATAGCCAATATCCGTCTCTCAGTGGTGATTCAAAGCTATAGACATTGATAACCCCTTTGCACACGTCCCTCAGCAAAGTCCAATTCATGAAGTTAACTTGTTGGTTCCCGCCTGGATCCTGAGTTACAACTTCTCATTTGGACTACCTTTGCATTTGGGTTTGGTGTTCTCCGGATCGGTTCGGTCCTCCTTCTCATCTTTGGTTCAGTTCGGAATCATCATTGGGGTTGAATCGTGTTTCCCCCTTCCTCGGTTCGGATCGTGATCCCCTCTTCAGTTCGGATCGGTTCGTGATGTCCTCCCCCTGGCGGTTCGGTTCGTGATACTTTTTCCAGGCATTGGATTGATTTGTGCTTCTTCCACCGATTCAGGGTGCTTTGGATCGGTCGTGAGCTTCTAGTCCATGGTGCTCTGTGTCCTCCAAATCATTAGGTCGGTTCGTGGTCACTGGCCACGGGTAGGGTGTCACGATCGGGTCGGTTCGTGCCTCCTTCCTCCGATCCGATCCAATTCGGGTCAATTTCTTGCAATTTTTCCAACGAGCTGTTTACGCCATATGACGGCGTTTTCGACCATTATAACCCAACTATTCAATCAAAAAGAATTCCAAACAGTAATAGCAACGTGTATAATCAACCATAAACGACAAAACGATGAATAATCATGTACATATGGATCAAACATACCCAAAACCCATGATTTTCCCCTTAATCATGTTTAACCATAACTAATGATAGGATTAGCAAAACATATCCAAATTAACCCAAATTTCTATCAGAGCCCTAAGATAGTATTTAAGAATTTTACAAGTTTTTCAAGATTTTTTCTAAGCCAAAATTTTGCTAATTATCACTAATCACCCCTAATTTGCCATAATTAGCTATGCAAATCACTCAACTTAGCCACAAATGAATTATAGATCTGAACTTCTCTACTATTTTGGGTCGAATTCCTATGCAACACAGTAGCTCCAACTCTGATTTAGTGTGTGATTTGCCTTGATTTGATGTTGATTAGGCTAATATATGCTTAAACGATGATTTAGAAGGTGGAGGCCATTGTTAGGGTTGAAGAGAGGTAAGTGGCGGCTAAGAAAATGAAAAATAAATCGTTGTTACCTAACTGATTTCATCCTCCCCAAAACCCTAATTCCGAAATGGGTTATGGGCCTAGCTGCTAATCACCTAATTAGGTCCGGTTAAGCTGTTTTTCACCTTTCAAACCTTGTTTCAGCCATATCTCCCAAACGGTAAGTCCGTTTGGCTAATGTGATCACTCTATGGAAAGGTAAACCATCATCCGGATCTAATGGAAGTGGGTTTAGGTCAAAACTCCTTAACAAATAAAAAGTTATAGGCCAAACAAGATTCGCAAGGTGCAAAACAATCATTTAAAAATCGGCAAAAATCATGAATATGGGAAATGACCCCGATAGTCGTTCCCCAAAGTCACAGACCATACTACCTCATATGAAAATGAAACAAATATTCTACGATCCTCCGATGTGTAGAATGCGGGTCGTTACACTGTTGGTCCTTGAGTCTCGTAAGCGTGATCCTCACCTCTTGAAGGAAGAGTAACTAATCTTCGAGCTTAAGACCTTGATATCTAGGAAATGATGAACTAACTTAAGCTCGTACGACCTAAATAATCCCTTTGATTCCCTTTCCTTAGACCTAATTCTGGTGTTGATGAAAAATATCGTTAACAATTGTTCTTGCTCATGTGTTAGATAAGATGTTTTATTGTTCTTAATGATGTTTTAAATAAGAAGTTTTACTGCTCTTGATCATGTATTATAGAATTATCCTTTGATATGTCTCAGAATGATTATATATATGGTATTAAAACTGCTATTTGTATGATAATTAGATTATGTTTATTTAGTTCTAGGTTAATTGATGCATTAAGTACGAATAAAAGTCTTGTTATTCAATTAATTACGGCTTTGAACCGTATCTAATAGGACATCAGCTGTATTTAATAATTATGGTCAGCAATGCAATTAGTTACGGCTCCAAACCGCATCTAATGGATCAGTTAGGTACGACCATATGTCGTATGTGTTGAGAAAATTTGGCACGGTTTAAAGTCGTACCTAATCATTAAAGATGCTATTTTTAGCGACGACTAAGAGCGGTATTTAACTTCGTCTGAGAGGGCTTTTAACCATTGCTAAATTACATTTATGGTGTGGTGAGGCCTTTAATAATGTTTCATTTTCAACCATTTCAGGAAACATACGTAAAGAAAAGTTGAGCTACAAGAAGATGAATGTTACTACCAAAATTCAACACCGAAACAAGCTATCGGTGAAGGGGCATCAGACCGCCACTAGCATAGGGGAATGATCCGAAAGCATGGACCCGGCACTAGGCTAAAACCAAAAGCATAAATGAGGAAATTGAAACCAAAAGCCACCGGCACCATAATTAAAGAAGAAAGCTTGAATCCAATGTGAAAGAAGAATACGAGCAAAGTAGTTCCAACATGAAAGGTAGCTAATGAAAGTACAAGTCGAAAGGCAAACGACCTGAAACCAGTAGCGGATGGAAAGAAAAGATTAAAGCTTATAACCGAAAACCAAAGAAACGACGAAAGGGCTATCGATATTAACTTGTTTAATGTCAGTACAAAAGGAGATAAAGGCGTCAAAGGCACAAGAAGTCGAAACATAAAAAGAAACTTCTAAAAGCCAGCTATCGAGATCAAAGCTTGATGATCACCAAAAGGCAACTTCATAAATCAACAAGCAATGCACCGCAGCATCCTTCCGGAAAATCGAAACCCACCCCAGAGACTTACCGAAAGCGAACCAAAGCTTCTTAAAGAAAATCCATCCACACTAACTTGATTAGTGTCGACACCGAAAGGGATGATGGTTCTTGATACATGAGAAGTTGAAACATGAACACTAATACTATGAATACTTGAAGACAAGACCAGAAGCTTATGACCGAAAGCCGGAAGCCTTTCTCAAAGTTATCCATACCAACGGGCTTGCTATCGATACGAGAGGAAGAAGTAACATCAAAGAGAGGATTCAAAAATTGAGACCAGCTTTCTGAGATCCAAGACAGACACACCAAAGGCTCCGTTATATCTATTAACAATGCCAAAAGAACGGTCGAGAGCCAAGGCAGCCGAAACCGAAAGGTAAAGAGCGACCAACATGTAGCTGCTGCACTCGAAAGAGACTTGTGTTGACCCAATGACAAAAGGGATCCTGATTTATCTATAAATAAGACCCTAAGGGTCACATTTTGGGGGTCGAATTCTCATTCCCTAATCTTGTACTCTTTTTTATAGAGTACACCCTAATTTCTAAACCAATTTGGGGATTTCATTTGTAAATTCATATGTATACAAATTAATGTGCAATAAAGAGTGAATCGACACTTAGCTAGCTTAATTTCTATGAGTTGCTTTACTACTTCCTTTACATACTATCTTATGCTTTCTATATGACAATGGTCTCTCGCCCAAGTTCAAACCCTTCCTTAAGATTATTGACAAACCCCTTTCTACAAACTGTTTAGCTTCCTACCCTGTGTTGTGCTTAGGGAACCCTTATCCCAAGGTAATTGTTGGTTGTTAAGTCTCGTAAGCGTGATACTCACACCTTGGGGGAAGAGTAACTAACCTTCAGGTTTAAGACCTTGATATGTAGGAAACAGTGAACTAAATCAAGCTTGTAGGAACTAAATAATCCCATTTCCCCCTTAGGTCCATTTCTTCAGACCTATCTCTGGTGTTGACGAAAAATATTGTTGACATTTTGGCGCTAGAAGGAAGGCTTGAATGGCTATGTCAGGTATCACTGACCCGATAGGGATGGAAGAACAAAGGTTAAGAATGGAAGTCTTGCGAATAGCCAAGTGGAAAAGGGAAATAGAATGATACAATCCTGATTATTGGAGTAATAACCCTTCCTACATAGGATAAACCCCAACCTTTACCAACAAGTGGTTCTACATTAAGGGAGTATAACCCATTCTCTCATATCAGAGAAGCTATCCATGAACAAGCCAAAGGAATGGTATTCGAACAAGGAATATGAAGGATTTCAATTGTTTTGCTTCCAAATGGACTGAAAAAATAGTATTTTAATCTCAACACACCGTAAAAAGGCATAACGAGGATATGGATGAAGTAATAAGGCCAAGTAACAAAAAGGCTAAGCTCCCACAATAGGAAAAGAACTTTATATCAATACTACCTATTGGGTGCTACCCTGCCACTTCAATGGAAAATATTTATTTCTAACTAAACATAAGCTTAATTTCTGTCCATCCAAAAAGAAGAAGTTCAAGCATGAAAGCAAATTAGGAAGGCCTTACTGCCATTATCATATGATGAATGGACACGAAACGAACCACTGTAGAATCTTGGAAGGGATGAATATCGAGATCCTTAGTAAAGGCCAATTACTAGAATTTGTAAAAGAATCCAACTAAGTCCAATGAAGGTCCTTTGGGAAAAGATTATTTACATAGATATGGGTACGAAAACCCTCTCAAGATTCGGGAAACCCCAAAAAGGGTCAAATTACAAATGGATAAAACCCTTGTCATCGCCAAGTTGGACAGGCAAAGGCACCCGGAGGGGGTGGTGTATAAGCCTTCAAAATTGTCCATATAAAAAAGGAACTGGTTAAAGCATCGAAAGCGTAAGCCTTCGATCCACACCAGAAATGGTCGAGATGGAGCATCTAATTAGCATGCCTTACCTCTGCTCGTAGAAGAGTACGCCCTGCCTCTGCTATGAACTAATCATGCCCAACCTTTGCTCGCATAAGAGCATGTCCTACCTCTACTTATGTTCCTTGTTACCCTTAAAAGGGAACGGAAATCCTTATCACCGCCAATGATGGCCAGGGCAAGGCATCCCTTAAAGGGGGTGGAATGTAAGCCTCTATCATCGCCTACGAAGGCTGGGGTAGAGCATCAAAAGAGTAAGCCTTAATTCTGTGTCTACAATGGCCAGGTTTAAGCACCTAAGCCCTTATCATCGCCTACGATGGCCGGGGTAGGGCGCCACTTGAAGGGAGGTCAGGTAGGTCCTTGGGCCCTGCTTGAGAATAAGCTAGACAAGCGCACTAGACGCGCAGGCCCAGAAAGTGGCCAACGAAGCATGTACATCCTCTGCTTTGACAATCAAAAGCCTAGAGAGTGGCTCATGAAGCATGTCCATCCTCTGCTTCATAAACTAAATCAAAAGGGGGTAACAAAACTAATTGCAGGAGTGGGTTTGTGGTCTTCTATTTTAATATTTGAATCTGGGTTGGTTCGGGACTTCTTTTAATTCCCAGAAGTGGATTTCTAGTCCTTTATCCTAATACCTGAATTTAGGTTAGTTTAGGACCTCTATTAATTGCCATAAGTGGATTTTGGTCTTACATCTTTGATATCCGTGTGGGGTTGATTTGGGATTTTCACTATTACCAGAAGTGGATTTCCGGTCCTTCATTAAATAACCGAATCTAAAGCATAGTTCAAGAATTATCCTAATAACTAGAAGTGGAATTTCGGTATGTTAACGAAAATCTAAATCTAAGTCGAGGGAGGCCTCCTAGTTATCCACCAGAGGGAAGATTCTGGAGTATTCTTATTAATACCCTAATCTGGGTCACAAAATTCTAATTCTTATCCCTAAAGAAGGGTTGTACTATCAACCCTCAAAGTAATGACTTGATTCTACTACCTAAAAGCCTTCAGACAAAGATTGTGATCTTCCATCTTGCTCAGGGAGATTTTTTTAACTCGTTTACATGACAAGTCATTATTAAAAATAAATGTGTGATGCGAATAACCACATTACACAAAAGCATAAGCTCAAGTAAGTCTTTTCAGCTTCCCTAATAGAAATTTGTGATAGAGGCTATGCTTTTCTCAAATACCTCAGGTTCTTTGGAAACACCTATCTAAGGTCATCATCTTTAATATGTAAAATATGAATAAGTCCATCATTTCATCAAGCATTCATTACATAAACATAGTCTCATGGAAAAATAAGTTTAACACAAGACGGTGTGTGTTAAGTTTGTGCAGGACAACACGATATGACTCTTGGGAAAGAATGTCCTCGTCACGGGCTGTGACTACACATCCGGTGATATCTCTACAATTCACAACTCCATATATGGTATTATTTCTGCAGATTATTGTATATGAAATATAATAACATCAAGTACCCTACATTCTGCACATTTTCTTACAAGAGAATTTTAAAATAAGTATGTATCTGATAAACAACCTAGTTCTAATATCATGACTTGTAAGTAACCATAATCAAGTTCTCAAAAAGCATAATTGCAGGTGGCTAGTAAAATTTTCAGGGCCGGAAGTGACCCTCTTAACACTGTTCAAAGTAGTAGAAATATTAAGTGAGGAATCAAATGGAATTCCAAATCCCTCGGGTGTGTAAACTGGAGGACACTTGCGGTAATCCCATTTCCCAGCAGGTGGACCGTCATAACCTCGAGCTAGTCTCGACTGATATGTGTGGATTTCTCTCAATAATTGGTCCTTTTCTTCGCCAGAGTAGTCAAGGCGGATCCCTGGATATTAGGCGTAAACCTTCTCAAGGTCCCTTAGTAAGCAATACTGTGCCAAAGATGAAGATTTAACGAGAAAATACTTCTCTCGGTACTCTCTTTTCAACTTAACATAATCACCTAGGAAATCCTTAGAAAGAAAACTTGTAGTAAAAGATAGATTCTAAAGAAAATATTAAAGGAATTAGAAGAAGGACAATTCACTATTCATACGAAATGGATCTCTTAAAGGTTTGAGATACAAATCGATGCTCATTAAGCTTAAGTTTTTCTAATGGTAGCTCTCTGGGAAAAGAGGTAACTCGTTGGAGGTTCCAACAATTACCAAGGTGAAGTTCAATACCACGTTCATCTAAGCATCTTATATGGAGACGCCTAAGCAAGCCCCTGCTATGATCACCTAAAAATGAAAAATACACTATTTCATATTTACTGTAAATTTGGTACAAAAAGTTTACTAGTATGTCCCTATCTTCGATCAACATCCAGAACAAGGTCAGGAGCTCAACGTTCTCTTTTAAAAGTCTTTCGCATCGCAGCCAAGAAGTCTTTAACCTAGGAGCAGCTTCTTTCTCTTTGAAAAGCAATAATTTCGCATCACTTTTATCAAGACAGTGATATTTATTGGACAAGATGTTATATTCACTTGTTTGTTTGTTCAGCTCTCTAGTAAGATGAGTCACTTTCAATCGAGCCTTTTTAAGAAGCGAGCACCTAAAACCTAATCTTCTCCTTTTCGTCTATGCGAAAAGGAAGGGAGGCCAATTATTGGAAGTAAAAGCAAAAAGGATAGCAGAGAAGTTATCATACCTCAGAAACAAGATAAGGAACTTATAAAGGATCAATAGAATTAGCACTCTTGAAGCTTGGATCTTTTCTCATTTTTGCGCTCTAGGAAGATTAGGAATCCCAACTAGAACCGAGTCATGTTCGGAGTTTTCATAAATTCAGTCAAGCACTTCATCTTGACCATTAAGGGCTAGAGAAGTACCACCGACGCCAACGAGACCACCATTGTTCTCATCTTCATTTTCAATAACATTTGTGAGCTTGGGATTATCATCACTAGCATAAGCAACCTTTGGCACCACAGTGATATCTCTTCCATCATCAACATAAGGTTCTTCAAAAGATATGTCCTATATAAATAAAAGTTTGGCCACGTCAGTCTCCTCTCTGTTGGGAACAACATCCCCTTTTTTCATACAAGTTATTTTGGACATAAATCTTTCCACTAAGGATAGGTTAAGGGAAGAAAAATATAAGTTCGGGCATTTGTTCATGTTGTCTGCATAGAGTAGAAAGTAAGCATCCTCAAAAGAATTGACCATAATTTCATCCATGGTGGTCTGGAGGAAACAAGAAACTCTTCGCTTAGCTTCACTCTCTACTTCCGCAGCCTTGATTAGTAATGTCTTCTTTTTATCAAGCTCGACCCTGAGAGAATCAATATTTTCACCCAAAAGAGAAATTTGCTTTTGTAAAAAAGAACAGCGAGCATCGAGCATGAAAACCTCTTCTTTGTACTTCTCCAAAGCCCCCTTCAGAACCCGAATTTTTTTTGGACAAGACCAAGTTGGATTCCTTCTACATAACAACTGAATTGTTCACTTCAGCCAGAGCAGACTTTAATCTCTTTCACTCCCTAACCGCATCTTCTTTAACATGAATAAAAGCGTCATTTCCCTTCCTCAAAGACAAGTTTTCTTCTTTATGCCTCGGCAAATTAGAAGAAGGTTGGAAAACGTCATCTTGCATTAGAAACCACCGCTTAATAGCCTAATAGTAGGCAAAAAATATAGTAGTCACGAACAAGATGATTGAAAAAAGTTCAAAAAAGCGAGAAAGGTAAAACTCATACCAAGAGTAGTTGTTCAACCAAAGTATGACAATGACTGGGAGAATTAGGCGAAATATCAATGTTAGAAAATGTGGAAGAAGAAATAATTTGCTTAACCAGTTCATCAAAGCCGTCGCTAGTAGGAGGGTTGGAGAAATCTGGGGGGTTAAGACCCTCGGAAGAAGAGGAAAACCCTATCGCATGATGTAACTCATTTGAATGTTCAGACGACCAACAAGGAGAAAATTTGAATAAGGAGCCATCTTTGGGGAGATGGCCATGAGAGAATCAGTGATCGCATCAAGATAGGGAGTTGAACCCACCGCATTCTTGGTCCTCTTTTGCAAAGATCCCTATGGTATTATGTCCATGAGTTTAATTTTTAGGTATTCTCTAGACTTGAACAAAGCCTCCCTAAGAGAGGAAACTCTAGCCCTAGGGACTAAGGATGACGATTTTGTTTTACTAGACTCAGTACAGATAGCCCTTGATGTATGGTAAAAAGCTGAATCAATAAAAAATAATTCATGCTACTAAATTTTGGATTATCATGCATGGAGCGTATCTGGGTTATGTAGAAACAGAGGAAAATTGTGAGAAAAAGGAGCATTTCTTCCTAGTGACAAAGAAAGAATCCCTTTACTAAGTGAAACCAGGAAGGTTGCCCAATAATGGATTGACCAGGCGGCAAAAGGGAATGCCTTCAGAGGATAGCGGAGGTCAATAACGAGTACCTATTGCCCAATTTGTTAGAAGTAGCGCCAAGAAGGTCTATCAACTCCTTATTCAAAAAGCACGGAAGTTTGGGGGCAACATCTGCAGTAAAAACAAACATGGAATGAAGGTTAACCATCTACGATAAAAATGAGAACATAATGTATTTGAGTTTAATACTTGGAGTGTGGAAGCTGCCAGAAATGCCAAAGGGACATCGTACAAAGAAAAATTCAGTTTCCCAGTCTTTGAACCTTGTAGTTCCTTCAGATAACAATTTCTTTATCGGGTTTGGTCGAAAAATTTGGTGGTTCACATCACTAAGCTTGGAAGGGCTAACTAGGTAATCCAGAAGAGAGGGGTTTAAAGAGGGATTACCTGACTCTAAGGATAAAAGTTCAAAGTCTAGCAGGTAAGTATAAGTATTTGGAAAAGCCGGATAGGAGCAATTACTAAGTACCACAAGAATCAGGAAATGAACTCAGGAAAAGGAATAAAACCCCTATGCCGGATATGAATAGCGGAGTAGGCAAAGTAGCCTTATGGGGGAGAGGATATGGTATCAGTTTCATGTGGAAGAATGGCTTCAACGCAAGAGATGTTAAAGTCCTGAAGAATAGCTTGCTCTTGCGATGAAATCAAAAAATGCTTTTCGATAGCGCCAATCTTCTTCAGAGAAGAAGAATCACTCAACAAAGGACAAATCCTGTCAGGTCTGGAAGCAATGTGTTTCTTTCCCATACTGCCAGGTTTAATCGGTATATTTTGTAAATCAAGGTAAAACACTGCCAAGAAGAGGCAGTTTCTACTCTCCCAGGAGCATTCCGACGATAACAATAGGTTATCCCCTATGTGTCCTTTGGAGAATATAATAGAAAAGAACATAAAAGTGCATAGTGAGACTGCTAAGTCAACTCGAGATTGATTGCCAAGAATTGGTTTTGACTGTAAGGGTCGAAACTAATTTATAACAAACAAGTCTGATAATCACATCAACTCAGATGGATAAGGAAAAATAAAGTTTCAACTGTATAATTAATGCAACAAGAGTAAGTAATTTTTCTAATATGCTTGTTTTGAGGACAAATAAAGATACATATTGTACCTCCATACTAGTTACACCATTAACAGAGATTGCAAAACTGATTGGATAAAATCGTTTCAAACTTCTTCGAAAGAAACGAAGTGATACTTACTTGGGAATGATTTGAGTATAGAAATTTAGAACAACCGATACTTTTCCGAGAAAAAAATTCAAATGCAGGCAATGGTGAAGAAGACGAAAGGAGCTAATAAAAGGAAATGCAAAGGGTATATATAGGAGGAAAGAAGCGGTTACTTAAGCTAAATTTGACTTGGAAAGTCGAAATTACCCCTTCACATGGAGGGGACAAATGTTACTACCAAAATTCAACACCGAAATAGGCTATCGGTGAAGGCGTATTGGACAACCAATTGCATAGGGGAATGATCCGAAAGCATGGGCCCGACACTAGATAAAACCGAAAGCATAAAAGAGGCAACTGAAACCACATGCCACCGACATCATCATTAAAGAAGAAAGTTCAGATCCAATGTGAAAGAAGAATACTAGCAAAGTAGTTCTGACACAAAAGGTAGCTAACAAAATTACAAGTCCAAAGGCAAACCACCTGAAACTGGAAGCGGATGAAAAGAAAAGACTAAAGCTTATAACCCGAAACCAAAGAAACGACGAAAGGGCTATCAGCATTAACTTGCTTAATGCCGATACGAAAGGAGGTGAAGGCGTCAAAGGCACAAGAAGTCAAAACATAAAAAACATTCCGAAAGCCAGCTATCGAGATCAAAGCTTGATGATCACCAAAAGGCAACTTGTAGGACTGCACATGTACTTGTGCCTGAAAGATATTGCATTTTCTGTCTAGTGTGGTTCCTTGCACTTGAAGGACTGCACATGTACTTGTGCTATACGTTCAGGCTGCATTTATAATTTTAGGTTGTATCAAATGTACTGTGCTATTGCTTGTACATTCGGGCTGCATTTTTTTGTGTGTTTTTTCCTTTCAAAATAGAGCATTTGATTTCTGTCCATAAATGTACAACTGATATAGAAATGTATGAGGAATACATATATATAAGAATGTAGGCATCCAGTAGCTAGCCCACATACACATTATAACACAAAATGTTCATTGATTAACATCAATGACTATGTACCCTCTATTCTACTTTAAACCCGCTCTTTTTTCATATATAATTTCATCTTATAAAACATCCTAGATACAAGCAAATTTGACAATATCCATGTAGGCTGCATTTGTATATTTAGACTGCAACAAATGTTAAATATTGTATCTTGTGCATTCATAGATTTGTGATGAAACTAGTTTATTATAACAACTAGATTAGTGATCAAACACTGAATGTGGTCTCAATGTATATATCAAAGACCCATAAAAGCGTCCCTATTTTGTTTAAATCTAGACACTCATTTAAGACCAACATCGAGGTCATTGGTATTTTAGAGACATTAGTTGTGGTGCCAATTTAATTTGACACATGTTTTTAGAGATGCTATTTGATTGTCTAAAGTGGGTTACAACTATAAACATGAGGAAAAAAATGTGTATTTAGAGACAAAATAAATTTGTCTTTAATGACTCATTTTTTTTAGAATGTGTGTGTATGTATGTATGTATGAGGAGCATTGTGCAACACCCCAAAAGCCCGCTAATTTCCACCAAAGTTCCTCCACTCACTCTCTCTCCTTCCACTAAGAGGAAACTTGTAGTGGAAATCAGGGGACTTTTGGGGGTGCTCCACTGTTTGGTGGTGCCATTGAATGCTCCTACACATACACACACACAAGCAGCGTTTAATGACACCCCAAACAGTTAAGCACCCATTTTCTACCCTAATTTCCGCTACCCATTTATAATAAATTATACTAGTGGAAGGAGAGAGAGTAACTAAAAGGTTCTTTCGTCCCCTGATTTCTACTTCCCATTTATTATAAATTAGGTTAGTGGGAGGAGAGAGAGTAAGTGGAAGGTGAAAAAGAAAGAAATTAGTAGTGAAAATCAGAGGGCCAAAAAAGAGTGCTCAACTGTTTGGCACCTGGCGTGTCATTGAACACCAATATATTAAAAAAAACACATACATACTACAAGAAACATTGAAAACTTCGACAAGGGGGATGACGGTTTGCGTCGGCTAATTTCCGATGGCTTTCGACGGGTCGTCGGAAATTATCGAATTATACAGCCAGCCGATCACTTTCTTCCCCATTTCTCTCTTCATCCTTAATTTCCATCATACGAGTTTTCAACTCACCCAGCCCCAAATCCGATTTTTTTCACCATACAACCGTCCCCGGCTTCAATTTGGACTCTAGTGCAAGCAATTTGAGGTATAATCTCTTTATTTGCATAAAAATTAAATTTTTTTTACCTAGACCTATATATGCTTAAAATCGAAAATTAGGGTTATATATTGATTGTAATTGGTTTCAGTTAGCACTATAGCGGGTAATAGCATCATATTATGTGCATATTTAATGTGATATAGTGAAATTGAAAATTTTATGTGCAATGTTTGGTTATTCGTGCATATGTCCCCCGAGCGTGATTTTTACCGTTGTATAATTCTGGTTATTTGTGTATATGTGCACCGTTGTGCACATGTGATTCTTATATTGTGTTAGTTGATATGGGAAAAACTGTATGCACGAGCTAGGAATACTACACTGTGCACGTTTTGACTTATGCACAAAAAAAGCATTAGTCTGAATTCTAATTGAGTCTGTTAAAATGACAATAATAGTAAATTAGCTTTAAGTTGATTGATACGTCGAGAAAATGTGATAAATTAAAATATTTTTGTGTTGTAGTAAAACTATATTTTTCTGCTAAAATGCGCATATCTAATTGGCTAATATCCACTAGTTTTTTCGGCCCCGTCCGATGAGTGTTGTACATGATCGGTTCATTAATAGTCATTTTTGTCAAATTAAAAAACCACTGTTTATATTCATTTGGTACAATATTTGTTGGATTTGTCCTTGTATTGGACAAGTTATAGAGACAATAAGCATGTACATTTCGTATACTACTTCGTTTCAAACAATTCACAAAATTTTGGGATAATTTTTCTTTTTGTTTCCTACGTACATGCATTTGTGTATAATGTAGGAAACAAAAGTGAAATGCTGCCGAAATTTTGTTGAATCGTTTGAGACGAAGTAATATAAAAAATGTAAATGTTTGCTGTGTTTATAATGGGAAGTAGTGTAACAACCCGGAATATCAAGTGTATCTTTATTTAATTAAATTTTTTTATTTTTATTTTATTCTTTTAAAACTCAGTTTGTGTGTATTTTTATAACTATTTTGATTTTGAATTAAAAACTAAATTTATTTTGGTTTTTATATTACGAATGGATTTGTTATTAATGAATATAATTTAATAATACAAATCGATATTTTCAATTTCAATCTTGCTTATTAAATTTAAATTTAATCAAGTTCATTTATTTGAATTTATTCTTATATTTTAATTTAAATAGTATACTCATATTATATAATTTGTTTTCGATATTAATAAAAAATTATATCCTTGATTTAAATTTCGTAATATTCTATAATTTATCGTAACGGGGATTTGAAATTGAAATACGTATAATGAGATGTAGCAACTCTAAAAATTTCATTGAAAAATTTGATTGATTGTCGGTTGTGCATTTTCAGTGCAAAGCTGCGCATAACAGTTCAAATTTTAGCGATTTTAAAATCTCTCCGAAACCAGTTCTGTAACATCCCATATTTTTAAGATAATAAAATAAGAATAACTTAATTAAATAATGAGAGTTAAGTAAAATAGACTGCGCCATTGCGTCCGTCTCGGAATTCTGGTCAAGATAGACACCTGGTTTGTGTAAAATGGACATCATATGAAGAAGTTATTAAGCCTAAAAGTTTATATACGCACAAGATATATACATATATATATATATACATACATACATACATATATATATATATATATATGCGAACAAATAAAAAGGAAAAATAAAGAATAAAATAAGGATTGCATGTAATAAATACATGCACTGGAAAAAAATGTAATGCATGCATTGAAAGGAAGAAAGGATTGGTTGCATGCAATGTAAATATGTTGCATGCACTGATTTGCAAACATAATGCATTAACATTAAAAGAAAAAGATTCATGCAATGGTTTAATTTAAGTATTGTAACTAACATGAAACAGAGAAGGAGAGAACAATAGTTATCATTGTTCTGAGAATTATTAATTGAAGACTTCATAGCTCAGTTGGTTAAGGCATTGTATTTGTAACATAGAGGTCAAGGGTTCGAACCCTAGCGGCGGCATAATTTTTATCTTTGTTTTAAAGAGGGCCAACTGAACATGCAAATATATGTATGTATACAAATTCAAAATTTTAAAGGATAAGAACGTACATATAAGGAAATAAAGAAATTATATGTAAATATATGAGAATATATATATATATATATATGCATAAATATATGTATACAAAAGATAAAATTCAAGATAAGGCTACAGTCAATGAAATATGGCAAGAATCAAATAACGGTGCAACATCGTTTGAATTTTGAAAATAAAACGAAAATTGTGCGTATATATATATACGCATAAAATGGTTGGTAGAGGAGTTGTATACATATAAGAATATTTCATATGAATAAAACAGTTAAATAAATTCCAGAAATTCAAAAGTTCAAAAATCAAATTTCTGCGCAAAAACAATTCAAACATTCGGAATTTAAATTTCTACGCCAAAACAGCTTGCGGGCCCTAATGCTGACTTAGCACTGTGTGTACGATAAGATTTGGCTAGATTCATTTGCGAACCTGGACTATTTTCTTAACTGGGTTCAATGCTGACTCAGTGCTGCGTGTACGATAAGGTCTCGAGCACCTATAAATAAGACCCTAGACCTAACCCTAAACATCATAATTCGGCGGCTGTGCTGGAGCTCTGCCATGGCTCCTCCTCTCTCTCTCTTCTCAAATCTATTCTGAAATTAAAATGTTAGCCTTGGAAGATTATGAATTCAGATCTGGAAGAGGGAATCAACGTTAATAAAGAGATTATTGAATCATGAAAGTAAGGTAAACCTCTAAGAACCAATTTATTTAAATTATTTCTCTTTCCCTTCTCTTTTCATGAGATAATAAATCCATGGTCGATAGCTCGTGAATCAAATTAAAGGGAAAAGGAAAACATGGATGATAGAACGGATCAGATCCAAAATTTGGGGAAAGCATAATGATGAGTGGGTTTAAGTTATAGCCTTTAGTTAATGTTATGACTATCATTTAGCATTCCCCTTTTTAATAAATTTTGAAATGGCCAGTTTAATTATAAATTGCTATTGTAACGAATTGAAATGTTGATATGAGTAAGTTAGGAAATTCCTATGTTGAATTGGCTAAGTTATTGAATGTTTACATGTTGGAGAAAGTAAACTTGTTAGGATATGAATAGCCAATTCAGTGATTGTAACTACATGCTTTACTTGGGACATAATATTGATTGAACGACATGTTAAAATAATTACCTGATTGAAGGTTTACATGTCCTAGTAGAATTAAACATATGTTGAAAATGACATGTGACAAAATAAAGGAAAAAATTGGATGACATGTAAATTAGATTACTATAAACTATATTACAATAAAAAGGATAATATGTCTAAAATTTTCATGTAATGAACATAACATATATTATGTTTTGAGATTTTAATTTGGAAGCGCAATTTGATGTGACCATAAGTGATTGAATGAAAATGCCTAGGATTACAATTAGAAATTGTAAATTCACTTATGGCGCGAGGTTAGGTTGCATTAGGGGCGGAATTCTGCCCAGACCCGACCGGCATATCCAGCAGCCACTAATGTTGAACCTAATGTGAGAGGCCTAAGTACAAGAATTAACAACATGTGCTGAGACACGAGGTTAAGTCAGCTTGTGGTAGAAGTCTGCCCGGACCCGCCCAGCAAATGCAGCATCCACAAGTGTAGGCTTAATGTGAGAGGTCTAGTGCTTATATATATAAATAAATATATGTATATAACAAGATATGAATAACTGGCAAGGATGGTAATTAAATGTCTAACTCAGAAAATAAGAAAGGAAGGGATGTAATGAAACGAGTTAGTGTGATAAGAGGAAAAAGTGATGTATTTCCCTAAATGACTTATTTCTGAAAATGTTGTTTCAAGTAAGCCACAATAGATATAGAAAAGTAAAGAAATTACATGCTACCACGGATTTAGATGGGAAAACGTTATGAAAATAAATCATTGATTCCTTCTATCAAACTGATAAGGTGCATGAAGTGTTTTCCTTAATATAATAAGGAACATACATTACAGAGAATGAAGAATAATGGTTTACAACAGTAAATGGTTTAAAAGGGGAATGATAATAACCTATTACAAATAAATAACATTAATGAAAATGTTGTATAATAGGTAGACTTGTCCTAGGGACAAGTGAATATTATAACTTAGGTTATAATAAACTAGTAAGGGAATGGGATAACTGGTGAATTAATTTAAGTGACCCTTAATCGTAAATTAAGTGACACTTAATTGTAAATTAAGTAATCAGAAAAACGAAAACCTGAAACCAGTTAATAAAAAAGGGAAATATATTGTACTTAATTATAATTTAAGTAGTCTGGAAGTCTAAAACCCATTGGTAAGAATAACATGTTTATACTTGTTCTAGGGATAAGGGGAAATCTTAACATAAGTTATAATAAATGGGTAGAGAAACTTATTAATGGGACTTAGTTAATAGAACTAAGTTAATAAGTAAACAACGATAAATCGTATTGACGACGTAAGGTGGAATTACGATTAAATGAGAAAGGATGAGGAAAACTTATGAAATGAAATAAGTTATATATAATCATAAATGGTAAGTGACATGTTAATTGCAAGCATGTGAATTGGATATACTTAATTACATATTAAGTAAAACATGTTATTGAAATCAAACAAGAATACAAAAGGGATTGTGGATCACAGACCTTGGGCCATAGTCTAGAGAATAACATGTTGTATGCTTATTAATAAATTTAAATGAATTAAATTGTATGACTGAAATTAATAGGCAAGAGAAACTATATGAATTGGAATAACCAAGTTAACTGGAAATGTGGTGAGGTGAGACAAGCGTGTAAAAGAATGTTTAGACATACGGTCTAATGACATATAAAACTGAGGCGCTTGGACCAGTCCATATGTTAGAGGATGAATAACCATAAGGGGTAGATCATTGGGGTGTCAAAAGACACAAAGAGGAGCACATGTCCATTTAGATATTCTTGTAGGCTCCAACGGACTGGGTTAAGAAGCACGCTGCTTCCGGGGACGTAGGGTACTCTTGGTATTCCTCTGTGAGTGGCAGATGATCCGCCTGTACTCATAGAGGTTAGTTCTGCGTAGGTGAACCAATGAGTATGCCTTGATTGCAATAATAAGGGGAAATCAAAAGACTAAGATGGACCAGCGTGATTCCTCGAGACTGGTTAGTGCCCTGTGATAACAACTCTTCGTCTACCTACCATCTTCAGTTGGTACGTAAAGCGGAAAGGGGAGAACTCCAAAAGACTATATACTTTGCTATCTGGTTATGGGTGAGGTTGGCCAATAGGTTTGAAGGGCATAAGGGGTCGGGGTTAAGTTCTCATTCTTGATATTCTTGGGTGCCTTTCACTAGTTGAGGGAGGGGTCTAGTGGGACTATAGCCACTGTAAAAGCAGACATTAGCATCTGCAATCAGCAGATCTCTAAAAGCTTTCGACCGAGTTTTGTGTTTCTTAATTAGCTCTGCCACGGGACTCGGGCGCACATATAGAGAACATGTGCAATAAACATCAAGAACGATTGACGATACGTACATGGGAAAGTCTAGGTACACTCATTTCACTCTGGGTGGTGTATTATAAGACTAGATGACATTATTCGAGGATGGAACCTAATTCGATCGATCGGTTCAAAGATGGCAGTCTGAACGCTTACGTAATATAGAAGTAGTGGTTCTTTGCAGACGTAGCATTGACATATATACAGAAATCCGTACGACATTTGGGCATAGGATTAGGGACTGCTATATTCCTACGATGATACGTTGGAGACCGTGCGAGTGGGGTACCATGGGGTGTATCTCAATATTGACAGATAGCTACATATACTGTATTAGGTTAATTCACTGGGAAGTAAATGGGTACGACGTGTGTGTAAGCCTTGAGTGCTGTTAACCCAAGTAACCTAATAAATAAGAAAATATGATTGAATGGTATATGTAAGATTATCCAAAGTGTATAGTTTAAATCCAGTCACCAGAACTTGTGTTCTGACCCCCTCCTCATAACACACTCGCAGGTTAGATTGTGGTAGAGTCATGATAGCTTTGGATACTGGTTAGGCAGTATTAATAATTCGGTAAGGCTATGTTTTGATTATACTGTATTTTATCCTTTCTGCTGTGAGATATTTTTCTGAGCTCTAACATGTTTTATTTCTCTATCTTTTCTGCAGGATACCAGAGCAAACAAATCCGAGTTTCAATAGAATGCAATAAAAAAATTCGGTCTGTCGAAATTGGGGTTTTCACATCTGGTATCATAGCTTAGGTTTAGAATTCCTATACAAATAGTGAGTGAACATAATTGTATTTTAAAAATATAAATATATTATATATAGTTAGATCCATAGAGGAACCCACTAAATAAAAAGAGTATAATATGGTATGAAATGGGATGTTTGTTTTGTACACTAAAGGAATGAATACGGAAATTTGAGACCCTTAGGAAGTTTGGTTGGGAAGTGTACAATATACTTTGTACAGAAGGAAAATAAATCCCATATGATTAGTATTTTGGAAAAAGTTGAACAGAAAAAAATGGATTAGGAATATATATAGTTGAGAGAATTGACCTTGGGGAGTGTCAAGGAGAGCCTAGAAAAATTGGAAACCCGCTTTGAGACTAACCCTATTATTAACTATTAAGAACTTCAGATTATAAAAGTTTGGGAAAAAAATGGTTTATGGTGTTTTCAAGTTTTAATCTTAAAAGTTATAGTTTTAAAATATGTAAAGTACATATTGAGTTTTAAAGTAAAATTCTCTTAGTAAAAGGTGCATATTATAGATCATGTATAGCTCGTTTGTTTTTCTAGTTACATTTCATACAAGAATTTTTAATCAAGGAAGTTTTGAAGTCTCTATTCTTTTGACAATTATTTTTGATAAATTGTTTAAAAGAGAATTTTTTGGGTGGACAAAATAAGTTGTAGAAAATGAGAATAGAGTGGATGTTGGCACCTTGTAGTAGGAGACTGAACTGACCTTATGTAATAACCCGGAAATCCGAGCCAATTTAAAATTTTTATTTTGGCAATTTTAGCGAATTTTGATTATTCAAAATGAATTATTTTAAATAATATCGATGAGAAATTTATTTTGAATAGAATTAGAACATATATATTTATATACGTCGTCGTTAGAATATAAATAATTATTTATATATATAAAAGGAATTGAAAATGGCGCGGTAGTTCGATAATTCGATTTCAAACTTCAAATGAATGTACAAGATTCAAAATAAAACAGATTTTAGCAAAACCAAAAATGTTTGAATCTAACTGATAATATCTTTCCAATGAATCCGAAAAATCGAAATCTCATAATGGGAATCAAAAGATATGTCCAGTTGAAAATTCTGAATAGTCGCTATGGAATTTAGGCCCTTAAAATGGAAATTTTGCTAACGACCTCGGATTTCTACGAAACCACTTTTGTTGGATCCGCGATGTCAAATTATTGCTAGGTTTCAAATATCATAATTTTTCGAATCAATATGTGAGCGTGGCAAAGGAAAACGCGTTTGACCAGTTTCAGTTGATTTTAATCGACTGGAAAATGGCCATTTTTCAAACGGTCTCAGAATTCGATGAAATTAGTTTTGTTAGGACCGTATCGTCAATACGAAGCTAGAAAATATATTTTTTGAATTTTTCGAGTTAGTATGTGGCCCGGTAAATTGAAATGCGCGTTCAAATTCAATATGTAGAGTTATATGTTGATTTTGAAGAAAACTGATCGAAACGGCCAAACTGGCTTACGAAACATATCCCATTGTGTTCGGAATGGGGGTAAAATGCTAGGGACGACAGTTGGTGGGTGCGATTTGGGATACGAAAGAAAAGTCAACTTAAAGGGGATAATAAAATTAATTAAATAATTATATATCTCCTTTGCAAATACCCCCCCTCCATTATTTTCTCCTATCAGAAAAGCCCAACGCAATAAATCAAAAATGGCTCCTCGACATCGCCGCCTCGTCGCCCTCCCTTCCTGCCACCGTCGCGCCCTTCCAGGTGGCCGCCGCCGCCACTAAACCATAACCCTCCTCGCCCCATCGCGCCGTTCGATGCCAGGTAGCCCCAAAAACCCGTGCATCCCTTCACCATCGAGAGACAACCCCCACCGCCGCCCTCCATCGCACTGACCTCCGCCTGCCGCCTCCACCTCCCCATCCGCACGCGCCTCCAATGATTCCCCCCCCACTCGCGCTTCTCTCCTCTCCTCCCGTGCCTCCTTTAGCCAAGCCCACGCCCAAAAAAACCCGACAGCCCCAAAACCCACCCACCAAAGCTCCACCACCTACCTGAGCGCTGCTTGAAGACCGCGACTGCTCTTCCTCCTCCGGTTGTGGGACACCCCCCTTGCGCTGAAAACTAGTGAGTCTTTTTTTTATTTAGTAAAAGCATTTATTTTATTTTTATTTTATTATTATTATGAATTCTCTTATGAAGTGGTTTAAGAAGGAATTGGATTTTTATTTTTATAAAAAAAAGCTATGAATTTTTATATAGTTTAATTATATAAAAGTTCGATTTTTAGTAAGGGAAAATCCGATTTTTATATGCATAGATTAACAAATAAAAATACGATTTTTATAGAAGTTAAAGGATTTGAATTTGAAAATTTAAAGATTAGATTTTTGAAATTAGAAAAGAAGAGATTTTGAGATACGAAAAATATGAACTTTATTTTTATCATGAAGGAATGAAAATAAAAAATCGATTTTTATACATTGAATAGCGAAGTAAAAATTCGATTTTTCTATATTGAATAGCGAAGTAAAAATTCGATTTTTCTATATTGAATAGCGAAGTAAAAATTCGATTTTTCTATATTGAATAGCGAAGTAAAAATTGAATAGCGAAGTAAAAATTCGATTTTTCTATATTGAATAGTGAAGTAAAAATTCGATTTTTCTATATTGAATAGCGAAGTAAAAATTCGATTTTTCTATATTGAATAGCGAAGTAAAAATTCAATTTTTCTATATTGAATAGCGAAGTAAAAATTTGATTTTTCTATACTGAATAGCGAAGTAAAAATTTGATTTTTATATATTGAATAGCAAAGTAAAAGTTCGATTTTTATATATTGAATAGCGAAGTAAAAATTTGATTTTTTATATGTAGTGAATACGGATGACGAAAGTGATGAAAGAAGAAATGATGGATATTTTCTACATAAGAAGAGTCGAGATGTTTGGATTAGCTATCGATGAGAATTTCTCACCTTTAAATTTTGTTTTCTAGTTAAAATGTATACTAGGATGCAGACGGTGTTTAGTAGCACCCGGCACCCGTCGTCCATAGACCATGGACGGCTTGTATGCTTGTTTGTTTGATTTTGATGTGTAGTTGATTGTGTGATGTGAATGAAATAAAATATTTATATAGGTAAAAATATTTTATAGTTAAAAATAGAATTTTTAACGTGTATATGAAATGAAATAAATAAATATAAACAAATCGGACGATTTGTTTTTATACACACATTTGACTGATATTGATTGGGACAATAAATTTTACACATCGCCCAACTGCACAAATAAAATCCGTGTTTGATTGTTTGAAACCCCACACGGGTATTGGGATGATATTTGACATACACTAATCCCGATTGTTTAGTTGTATGTCGATCGATTGATTGACAGGCTGTTATAAGCGTTGAATATTTATATTTGATGCTTATACAGTGTAGAATGCACTTTGGATGATGGTTGATTATTCATCGTTGTTATTGTATACATGTGTTGTAGAAAATCCATATAATTAACATTATATGGTAATTGATTGGGCCTCATTCCATATTTGAAAAAGAAATATTTGAAATAGAAGTATTTGCAAAAGAAATATTTGAAATAGAAATATTTGAAATAGAATATTTGAAAATAAAAATATATGAAGCCGTGTTGATTAGATTGATGCCATTTTGACGTGAACGATATTTATATCGATTTTATTCATTTTATAACGAATATCGAAAGTGATTTCAAAATCTGATATTTTGAATAGAAATGAATTCGAATTGAAATTGAATATAAATGAATTCGAATTGAAATTGAATATAAATGAATTCGAATTGAAATTGAATATAAATGAATTCGAATGGAAATTGAATATAAATGAATTCGAATTGAAATCAATTTGAAATGAATTTAAAACGAATTTATATTGGAATATTCAATTTTGATTTCAAATTGAATATGAAGTTGAAACCGTTTTGAAAATGAATTTAAAACGATTTATAAAGCACGTTTTGAATTGAAATAAACGAAGTATATATATTATATATATTATATATATAATATAATGGCCTGAATAGAACGCGCCGCGCCGCGGCAGTTCGCGAATTTCGACCATTGAATTCGAATGGATATTGCGGGAGATCCGACCGTCGGATTCTCCTAAAACCAGAACCTTGGGTTCGCATCGAAAAGAGCTTTCTAACAAATATTAGAAATTTGAAATCTAACGGTTGGATTTGGAATTATGTCCAAATAAAATTTGGAAAAGGTCGTTATAAGTGCAGTTCGATGGCCGTTGATGGAAATCGACTGTACGGGCCTTGATAAAATTATTAAAAATAGTAATAATTTGTGTAAAATTATAAGAAATGATTTGTGAAGAATTGGGATGAAAAACTCCATATTTGAAAAGATAAAAATAAATTTTTATCGAAATGAACTAGTTTTGAACTAGAATATTAATTTATTTATTTTTAATATAAATAAAGTGAGTTTGAAATGGTTTTGAAATATAACCAGAATTTCCAATAATTGAATTGGAATGGATTTGAATCGAAATTGTCTTTGGAATATTTCGATGTTGGATTTCGTGATTATACGGATGTTGTTATGGAAATTTGAAAGATATATATATATATATACATATATATATATATATATATTGTTATTTCCAATACGATATTTGTTGTTCGTAGAATTTGATGTTGAATATAAGCCGATATATTTTCTATTCAGAGCCTTGTATTTAATATCAAATGAGATTTGGGTTTGTCGTGAATGGTGTCTTCATTAACACTGTTCTTAAGCCCAGTTGAGAAAAGATTAAATCTTTTATTTAGATTTAATGAAGTGTACCAATTAAAAAATATTTAATTGGAATTGAATTGATATTGATTTTTGGGTTTATCGTGAACAGTGTTTTAAATAACACTTGTTCTTTAACCCGATAATTGATGGAAAGTGATTTTGGGTTTATCGTGAACCGTGTTTTAAATGACACTGATTCTTTAACCCAGTTGAAGATTAAAACTAAGTGGAGTTTTAATGAATCTTTAATTAGATCGAAATGACCGAGAATGGAGTATCACCAGTTTTACTCCAGGCAATAGTTAAATCTTTAATTAGATTTGAACGTGAAATGGTAATTGAATTTACCGATAACACCGTGGTGTTAGATATGAAGTATTACCAGTTTTACTTCATGGGATGAATAGGTGGGGATTGGGAAATAAAATAAATGATTATTCCGGTGTGATTCGCTAATTCCGACTAGTTTGAATTGATATTCAAAGAAGATTAAAGAATAAATTTAAAGAATTTATCTTTGATAAAATTAACGGGAACCTTTCCCAAAGTAGAAGAATATTTGAATAAACGAATATTCTGAATTGGAATGAGGCGTATGTTGTGTTTGTGTAACACGTATTTATTATATACGCGAGTTATATGGGAAGACCGGGTTTATCCCATTCTGAATAACTAATTCGACGTGGTGTCGAAGATGAAGACGGTGGTTGAAGACCGGAAGTATTCATGTTGTTTGGGTGATTACTGATGATCTTGATTGGGCCGTACACCCAAGAGGAGGGAATCAGTTAGTGATCGTCCAAACGTACTTAGAGATCGATAGATATGTGGGGTAATAGGTGCCTCCGGTTTCGTTCAGACCCAGAACGAACTTGTAAATGGACTGTGTGTCTGACATTGGATTTTTGTCTGTGTGATTGATTTCTATTAAATATATATCTGTTTGGCGGCGGAGAATTTATTCTCTTGCTTAACGCCCTTCTCTGAGACGTACGAGCTCAGGGGTTATATATCGATGGATATCAAACGCATGGAGTGAATTGCCTGTGTGGCATGACTAAGTGGCAGTATGATCAAGGCTTCTGTTGAAAAGCAAAGTCTTGTGGTTGATGATCAAAGCACGGCCTGTGTTGCATAGCTTTGTGTAACGTTTACTTCGCGAGTTTCACACCCGGTATGAACCAAAAACGCGAGACGGACCTCAGGGAGGGCATGCGTTTCCTTCTAGCTAAAAAGTGGCGTCAGTGGTTTTACACGCCCTGACGAGTTTGACTTATGTAGTTGTTGTTGTTGCGAGGCGCCTCGGTTAGATCGGATGATCCGAGTCCGATGGAGCCATTCGTTGGCTCATTTACGCCCTAAAGGGCGGGGAAACGCAGTGTTCGGGCATTTAATCCACATCGGTGGACCGGCCCTGTCGCTCCAAGGGTCACTCGAGCTCTGATCCTGAGACATGGGCTAGATTGTCTCGAATCGGTTGAGGACTATCTTTTGCCTCGGTTCATAGATGGAAATCCAATTTCCAAATACGTGATTTTGAGGTTTTAATTGTAGAACTAGTATGGCGACATGATATATGGTGCCCATGCTGTCTATGATTGATACTTATGATTTGAAGTTGTTTTATACACTATGCACTTCTAATAGTATCAAATGATTTGTTTTAAACGTACTAAGCATATTTGGCTATTATAAGGGAAAACCCTATCCCCCGGCTTGCGTTGCATTGTGTGATAGGACCTGGGTCTTATAATAGCTTCATTTTTCCAAAAAGCGTTGCGCTGTTTTGTTATATGCACTGGTGTTCTTGGGAGGAAACCCGTTCCGTGTTATACGGCGTGGTCCCTTGATTTATCTGATTTAAAGTAAAGTTTTAAATAACCGTTTTAGTTCTCACACCAGTCCCATGACTGACCTAGAGTTTATTGTTTTAACCTGAACTCTGGGTGCCCTTATTTTGACACGGGCAGCTAGTAGTTTTGGTTTTGCAGATTTATATTCACAGGATCCTGGTTTACAGCAGGAACGATATCCGGAAAGCTTTTATCCGTATATCTCATTCTAGTTGTGTTTTGTATTATTTTTCCGCTGCTATGTAATGTATTGTAATCTCTGATATTTATCGAATGTAATTTATTCATTTATGCTCTGTATATTCTTGTAATATGATGAATTATTGTAATTAACAATGAAATGTTCTTACGTCCGCGTTCTGTTGTGGCTTGTTCTCGAACTATCCGTACTTTCCTCACCGGGGAAGTTACAGGTCTTTACGGTTGGTATCAGAGCTTTGGTTTACAAAGCTCAGAGAACAAGACACATTAGAACCATACGAAAGAATTCATCAGATATTGGATTTGTAATATCCAATGGGAATGACTCGTTAGAGATAGGATCAGTAGTATCCTAGAACGAGTGTGAAGAGTATATTTTTAAAGTGAAAAAAATTTTGTTTTGAAAATTTAAATCAATTATTCGTATTTGATTATTTATTTTATATTGAATTTGGACAATCCAATATATAAAGATTTTGCATATGCGCCTTGCAAACGTATATTCGAAGTTTTAATATACTGGATAGATATAGGATCACACTCTAGTCGCCCGGAGATGATGTTGATAATGACCATGGCATCATCAATATTTATGTTCGTGTTTTGAAAGTGGGATTTCTATATATTCCAATTGACTGGTGTGAGAACCAAAATTAGATAGGGCTTATTGTTGTGATTTGGCATCAAAAATGTGATTTTTGACTATATATCAAAGTTATGAATTTGAAAAGCTAATCAACTAATTGATTGATGGTTGTATTGTTGATTATTGGTTGATTAATTAAAATTTGTACCATATAGCCAAATTGAATCAAATATTGAATTGTATTGAAATTTGGTCGCATTTGCTTGCATATACATGTACTTACATTGAACAGGTCATAGCAAGGAGGCTAGAGCAGAGAAATAAAATTGTTTGTCCGACAAATAGGTACATGTTTATCATAATTTACTGTTTTGTTTGGGTGATGATGATTTTATGAGCCGATTGGCTAGCCGCTTGGCTTTTTCTTTTTATTTTTGAGATCAGAGGGCCTATATGGCAATTTCGGGATTTTCCTGGTGCTCCCGGTGCAGAGGAGGTTATGGCGAAATTTTTCAAAAATTTAGGGTGTTAGCCAAATTTTTGAAAAATTTGAAAAGTTCTTAGAAACTGAAAAGTTGAAGAACTTAAGCCATAATGAAAATAATGAAAGTTGAGTTGATTTGTTAAACAACTTTTGGCTTCGTTCCTTTTTGGGGACGAAAAGTTTTAAGTCGGGGAGATTGTAATAACCCGGAAATCCGAGCTAATTTAAATTTTTTATTTTGGCAACTTTAGCGAATTTTGATTATTTAAAATGAATTATTTTAAATAATATCGACGAGAAATTTATTTTGAATAGAATTAGAACGTATATATTTATATACGTCATCATTAGAATATAAATAATTATTTATATATATAAAAGGAATTGAAAATGGCGCGGTAGTTCGATAATTCGATTTCAAACTTCAAATGAATGTACAAAATTCAAAATAAACCGGATTTTAGCGAAAGCAAAAATGTTTGAATCTAATTGATAATATCTTTCCAATGAATCCGAAAAATCGAAATCTCATAACGGGAATCAAAAGATATGTCCAGTTGAAAATTCTGAATAGTCGCTATGGAATTCAGGCCCTTAAAAATGGAAATTTTGCAAATGACCTCGGATTTCGATGAAATCAATTTTGTTGGATCCGCGATGTCAAATTATTGCTAGGTTTCAAATTTCATAATTTTTCGAATCAATATGTGAGCGTGGCAAGGGAAAACGCGTTTGACCAGTTTCAGTTGATTTTAATCGACTGGAAAATGGCCATTTTTCAAACGGTCTCAGAATTCGATGAAATTAGTTTTGTTAGGACTGTATCGTCAATACGAAGCTAGAAAATATATTTTTTTGAATTTTTCGAGTTAGTATGTGGCCCCGGTAAATTGAAATGCGCGTTCAAATTCAATATATAGAGTTATATGTTGATTTTGAAGAAAACTGATCGAAACGGCCAAACTGGCTTACGAAACATATCCTATTGTGTTCGGAATGGGGATAAAACGCTAGTGACGACAGTAGGTGGGTTCGATTTGGGATTCGAAAGAAAATTCAACTTAAAGGGGATAATAAAATTAATTAAATAATTATATATCTCCTTTGCAAATACCCCCTTCCATTATTTTCTCCTATCAGAAAAACCCAACGCGATAAAACAAAAATGGCTCCTCGACATCGCCGCCCCGTCGCCCTCCCTTCCTGCCACCGTCGCGCCCTTCCAGGTGGCCGCCGCCGCCACTAAACCATAACCCTCCTCGCCCCATCGCGCCGTTCGATGTCAGGTAGCCCCAAAAACCTGTGCATCCCTTCACCATCGAGAGACAACCCCCACCGCCGCCCTCCATCGCGCTGACCTCCGCCTTCCACCTCCACCTCTCCATCCACACGCGCCTCCGATGATTCCCCCCACTCGCGCTTCTCTCCTCTCCTCCCGTGCCTCCTTTAGCCAAGCCCACGCCCAAAAAAACCCGACAGCCCCAAAACCCACCCACCGAAGCTCCACCACCCACCTGAGCGCCGCCTGAAGACCGCGACTGCTCCTCCTCCTTGGCTGTGGGACACCCCCCTTGCGCTGAAAACCAGTGAGTCTTTTTTTATTTAGTAAAAGCATTTATTTTATTTTATTTTTGTTTTATTATTATTATGAATTCTCTTATGAAGTGGTTTAAGAAGGAATTGGATTTTTATTTTTATAAAAAAAAGCTAAGAATTTTTATATAGTTTAATTATATAAAAATTCGATTTTTAGTAAGGGAAAATTCGATTTTTATATGCATAGATTAGAAAATAAAAATACGATTTTTATAGAAGTTAAAGGATTCGATTTTGAAAATTTAAAGATTAGATTTTTGAAATTAGAAAAGAAGAGATTTTGAGATACGAAAAATATGAACTTTATTTTTATCATGAAGGAATGAAAATAAAAATTCGATTTTTATATATTGAATAGCGAAGTAAAAATTCGATTTTTCTATATTGAATAGCAAAGTAAAAATTCGATTTTTCTATATTGAATAGCGAAGTAAAAATTCGATTTTTCTATATTGAATAGCGAAGTAAAAATTCGATTTTTCTATATTGAATAGCGAAGTAAAAATTCGATTTTTCTATATTGAATAGCGAAGTAAAAATTCGATTTTTCTATATTGAATAGCGAAGTAAAAATTCGATTTTTCTATATTGAATAGCGAAGTAAAAATTCGATTTTTCTGTATTGAATAGCGAAGTAAAAATTCGATTTTTCTATATTTAATAGCGAAGTAAAAATTCGATATTTCTATATTGAATAGCGAAGTAAAAATTCGATTTTTATATATTGAATAGCGAAGTAAAAATTCGATTTTTATATATTGAATAGCAAAGTAAAAGTTCGATTTTTATTTATTGAATAGCGAAGTAAAAATTTGATTTTTTATATGTAGTGAATACGAATGACGAAAGTGATGAAAGAAGAAACGACGGAGATTTTCTACATAAGAAGAGTCGAGATGTTTGGATTAGCTATCGGTGAGAATTTCTCACCTTCAAATTTTGTTTTCTAGTTAAAATATATACTAGGATGCAGACGGTGTTTAGTAGCACCCGACACCCGTCGTCCACAGACCATGGACGACTTGTATGCTTGCTTGTTTGATTTTGATGTGTAGTTGATTGTGTGATGTGATGTGAAATGAAATAAAATATTTATATAGGTAAAAATATTTTATAGTTAAAAATAGAATTTTTAACGTGTATATGAAATGAAATAAATAAATATAAACAAATCGGACGATTTGTTTATATACACACATTTGACTGATATTGATTGGGACGATAAATTTTACACATCGCCCAACTGCACAAATAAAATCCGTGTTTGATTGTTTGAAACCCCACACGGGTATTGGGATGATATTTGACGTACACTAATCCCGATTGTTTAGTTGTATGTCGATCGATTGATTGGCAGGCTGTTATAAGCGTTGAATATTTATATTTGATGCTTATACAGTGTAGAATGCACTTTGGATGATGGTTGATTATTCATCGTTGTTATTGTATACATGTGTTGTAGAAAATCCATATAATTAACATTATATGGTAATTGATTAGGCCTCATTCCATATTTGAAAAAGAAATATTTGCAAAAGAAATATTTGAAATAGAATATTTGAAAATAAAAATATTGAAGTCGTGTTGATTAGATTGACGCCATTTTGACGTGAACGATATTTATATCGATTTTATTCATTTTATAACGAATATCGAAAGTGATTTCAAAATCTGATATTTTGAATAGAAATGAATTCGAATTGAAATTGAATATAAATGAATTCGAATTGAAATTGAATAGAAATGAATTCGAATTGAAATTGAATATAAATGAATTCGAATTGAAATTGAATATAAATGAATTCGAATGGAAATTGAATATAAATGAATTCGAATTGAAATCAATTTGAAATGAATTTAAAACGAATTTATATTGGAATATTCAATTTTGATTTGAAATTGAATATGAAGTTGAAACCGTTTTGAAAATGAATTTAAAACGATTTATAAAGCACATTTTGAATTGAAATCGATGAAGTGTATATATTATATATATTATATATATAATATAATGGCCTGAATAGAACGCGCCGCGCCGCGGCATTTCGCGAATTTCAACCATTGACTTCGAATGGATATTGCGGGAGATCCGACCATCGGATTCTCCTAGAACTGGAACCGTTGGGTTCGTATCGAAAAGAGCTTTCTAACGAATATTAGAAATTTGAAATCTAACGGTTGGATTTGGAATTATGTCCAAATAAAATTTGGAAAAGGTCGCTATAAGTGCAGTTCGATGGCCGTTGATGGAAATCGACTGTACGGGCCTTGATAAAATTATTAAAAAAAGTAATAATTTGTGTAAAATCATAAGAAATGATTTGTGAAGAATTGGGATGAAAAACTCCATATTTGAAAAGATAAAAATAGATTTTTATCGAAATGAACTAGTTTTTAACTAGAATAGTAATTTATTTATTTTTAAAATAAATAAAGTGAGTTTGAAATGGTTTTGAAATATAACCAGAATTTCCAATAATTGAATTGGAATGGATTTGAATCGAAATTGTCTTTGGAATATTTCGATGTTGGATTTCGTGATTATACAGATGTTGTTATGGAAATTTGAAAGATATATATATATATATCGTTATTTCCAATACGATATTTGTTGGTCGTAGAATTTGATGTTGAAATTAAGCCGATATATTTTCTATTCAGAGCCTTGTATTTAATATCAAATGAGATTTGGGTTTGTCATGAATGGTGTCTTCATTAACACTGTTCTTAAGCCTAGTTGAGAAAAGATTAAATCTTTTATTTAGATTTAATGAAGTGTACCAATTAAATAATATTTAATTGGAATTGAATTGATATTGATATTTGGGTTTATCGTGAACAGTTTTTTAAATAACACTTGTTCTTTAACCCGATAATCGATGGAAAGTGATTTTGGGTTTATCGTGAATCGTGTTTTAAATGACCCTGATTCTTTAACCCAGTTGAAGATTAAAACTAAGTGGAGTTTTAATGAATCTTTAATTAGGTCGAAATGAACGAGAATGGAGTATCACCAGTTTTACTCCAGGCGATAGTTAAATCTTTAATTAGATTTGAACGTGAAATGGTAATTGAATTTACCGATAACATCGTGGTGTTAGATATGAAGTATTATCAGTTTTACTTCATGGGATGAATAGGTGGGGATTGGGAAATAAAATAAATGATTATTTCGGTGTGAATCGCTAATTCCGACTAGTTTGAATTGATATTCAAAGAAGATTAAAGAATAAATTTAAAGAATTTATCTTTGATAAAATTAATGGGAACCTTTCCCAAAGTAGAAGAATATTTGAATAAACGAATATTCTGAATTGGAATGAGGTGTATATTGTGTTTGTGTAACACGTATTTATTAATACGCGAGTTATTCGGGAAGACCGGGTTTATCCGATTCTGAATAACTAATTCGACGTGGTGTCGAAGATGAAGATGGTGGTTGAAGACCGGAAGTCTTCACGTTGTTTGGGTGATTACTGATGATCTTGATTGGGCCGTACACCCAAGAGGAGGTAATCAGTTAGTGATCGTCCAGACGTACTTGGAGATCGATGGATATGCGGGGTACTAGGTGCCTCCGGTTTCGTTCAGACCCAGAACGGACTTGTAAATGGACTGTGTGTCTGACATTGGATTTTAGTCTGTGTGGTTGATTTCTATTAAATATATATCTGTTTGGCGACGGAAAATTTATTCTCTTGCTTAACGCCCTTCTCTGAGATGTACGAGCTCAGGGGTTATATTTCGATGGATATCAAACGCATGGAGTGAATTGCCTGTGTGGCATGCCTAAGTGGTAGTATGATCAAGGCTTCTGTTGAAAAGCAAAGTCTTGTGGTTGATGATCAAAGCACGGCCTGTGTGGCGTAGCTTTGTGTAACGTTCGCTTCGCGAGTTTCACACCCGGTATGAACCAAAAACGGGAGACGGACCTCAGGAAGGGCATGCGTTTCTTTCTAGCTAAAAAGTGGCGTCAGTGGTTTTACATGCCCTGACGAGTTTGACTTATGTGGTTGTTGCTGCTGCGAGGCGCCTCGGTTAGATCGGACGATCTGGGTCCGATGGAGCCATTCGTTGGCTCATTTACGCCCCCAAAGGGAGGGGAAACACAATGTTCAGGCATTTTAATCCACATCGGTGGACCGGCCCTGTCGCTCCAAGGGTCACTCGAGCTCTGATCCTGAGACATGGTCTAGATTGTCTCGAATCGGTTGAGGACTATCTTTTGCCTCGGTTCATAGATGGAAATCCAATTTCCAAATACGTGATTTTGCGGTTTTAATTGTAGAACTAGTATGGCGACATGATATATGGTGCCCATGCCGTCTATGATTGATACTTATGATTTGAAGTTGTTTTATACACTATGCACTTCTAATAGTATCAAATGATTTATTTTAAACGTACTAAGCATATTTGGCTATTATAAGGGAAAACCCTATCCCCCGGCTTGCGTTGCATTGTGTGATAGGACCTGGGTCTTATAATAGCTTCATTTTTCCAAAAAGCATTGCGCTGTTTTGTTATATGCACTGGTGTTCTTGGAAGGAAACCCGTTCCGTGTTATATAGCGTGGTCCCTTGATATATCTGATTTAAAGTAAAGTTTTAAATAACTGTTTTAGTTCTCACACCAGTCCCATGACTGACCTGGAGTTTATTGTTTTAACCTAAACTCTGGGTGCCCTTATTTTGACACGGGCAGCTAGTAGTTTTGGTTTTGCAGATTTATATTCACAGGATCCTGGTTTACAGCAGGAACGATATCCGGAAAGCTTTGTATCCGTATATCTCATTCTAGTTGTGTTTTGTATTATTTTTCCGCTGCTATGTAATGTATTGTAATCTCTGATATTTATCGAATGTAGTTATTCATTTATGCTCTGTATATTCTTGTATTCTAATGAATTATTGTAACTAACAATGAAATGTTCTTCCGTCCGCGTTCAGTTGCGGCTTGTTCTCGAACTATCCGTACTTTCCTCACCGGGGAAGTTACGGGTCTTTACACCTTATAGGTAAGAATAAGTCATAAACCCGATTAAGGAAAATAGTTGTCCGTATCTACTCCAGTTTTGCGATTTGGATTTTTTTTTTTTGCATGATAAGACGAAAAAGAAAAGCTACAACAAAGAAAATTTTCTTATGTGGGATGTGCTTGGATAGGAAAATAGGAAATCTTTATACATTGTTTCATAAAATCCAAGTACAGTTGGAAAAAGGTATATAAAAGAAAAACGGAACGTGTGAAAGTTTTCATTTTCCACCTTTTTGTAACATAAGAAATCGATTTTAGAAAATTAGTTTTTTCTGAAATTCGAAAAATAAAGTTGGTTGGTAGGATTATGGATGCAACAATTGGATGAACTATGCTCTTACTCAATAAGAGTGTGGGAAAATTTGGATGAAAAAGCATTTTGGTTTTCAAAATATTGCATTCATGTAGAACTGCCGGTATATCTAGGATGTGAGCATTATATTTTAAAAAGGATTTTTGAGAAATTTGGATACACATAGAAGGTACCGCTTAGACATACATGCATAGTATTTCACTTTGCAGAATGTTTGCTAAAATTGGATGTACACATGATGGATGTATATTATGCGAGGGGTTAGTTGACTTTACCCTTATTAAATTTCAGGGACGAAATTTCCTAAGGGGGGGGGGAGGAGAATGTAACACCCCTTATTTTTAAGATAATAAAATAAGAATAACTTAATTAAATAATGAGAATTAAGTAAAAGGACTACGCCATTGCGTCCGTCTCGGAATTCTGGTCAAGATATACACCTGGTTTGCGTAAAATGGGCAACATATGAAGAAGTTATTAAGCCTAGAAGTTTGTATATGCACAAGATATATATATATATATATATATATATATATGTGCGAACAAATTAAAATGTAAATTAAAGAATAAAATAAGGATTGCATGTAATAAATACATGCACTGAAAAAAATATGTAATGCATGCATTGAAAGGAAGAAAGGATTGGTTACATGCAATGTAAATATGTTGCATGCACTGATTTGCAAACATAATGCATTAACATTAAAAGAAAAAGATTCATGCAATGGTTTAATTTAAGTATTGTAACTAACATGAAATATAAAAGTAAGGAGAGAATAATAATTATCATTGTTCTAAGATTTATTAACAAAAAACTTCATAGCTCAATTGGTTATGGCATTAGATTTGTAACATAGAGGTCGGGGGTTCGAACCCCGGCGGCGGCATAATTTTATCTTTGTTTTAGAGAGGCTCAAATGAACATGCAAATATATGTACGTATACAAATTCAAAATTTGAAAGGATAAGAACGTACATATAACAAAATCAAGAAAATATATGTATATATATGAGAATATATATATATATATATATGAGAATATATATATATATGCATAAATATATGTATACAAAAGATAAAATTCAAGATAAGGCTACAGTCAATGAAATATGGCAAGAATCAAATAACGGTGCAACATCATTTGAATTTTGAAAATAAAATGAAAATTGTGCGTATATATATACGCATAAAATGGTCGGTAGAGGAATTGTATACATATAAGCATATTTCATGTGAATAAAACAGTTAAATAAATTTCAGAAATTCTAAAGTTCAAAAATCAAATTTTTGCGCCAAAACAATTCAAACATTCAAAATTTAAATTTCTACGCCAATACAGCTTGCGGGACCCAATGCTAACTCAGCACTGCGCGTACACTAAGGTTTGGCTAGATTCGTTTGCGAACCTGGACTATTTTCTTAACTAGGTTCAATGTTGACTTAGCGCTGCGTGTACGATAAAGTCTTGAGCACCTATAATAAGACCCTAAACATCATGATTCGGCGGCTGTGCAGGAGCTCTGCCATGGCTCCCTCTTTCTCTCTCTCTCTCTTCTCAAATCTATTTTGATATTAAAATGTTAGCCTTGGAGGATTATGAATTCAGATCTGGAAGAGGGAATCAACGTTAATAAAAAGATTATTGAATCATGAAAGTAAGGTAAACCTCTAAGAACCAATATATTTAAATTATTTCTCTTTCCCTTCTCTTTTCATGAGACAATAAATCCACGGTTGATAGGTCATGAATCAAATTAAAGGCAAAAGGAAAACCACGGATGATAGAATGGATCAGATCCAAAATTTGGGGAAAGCTTAAAGGTAAGTGGGTTTAAGCTATAGCTTTAGATAGTGTTATGACTATCGTTTAGCATTCCCCTTTTTAATAAATTTTGAAATGGCCAGTTTAATTATAAATTGCTGTTGTAACGAACTGAAATGTTGATATGAATAAGTCAGGAAATTCCTATGTTGAATTGGCTAAGTTATTGAATGTTTACATGTTGGAGGAAATAAACTTGTTAGGATATGAATAGCCAATTCAGTGATTGTAATTACATGCTTTACTTAAGACATATTATTGATTGAACGACATGCTAAAATAATTACCTGATTGAATGTTTACATGTCCTAGTAGAATTAAACATATGCTGAAAATGACATGCGACAGAATAAAGGCAAAAATTGGACGACATGTAAATTAGATTACTGTAAACTATATTATAGTAAAAAGGATAATATGTATAAAATTTTCATGTAATGAACATAACATATATTATGTTTTGAGATTTTAATTTGGAAGCGCAATTTGATATGAACATAAGTGATTGAATGAAAATGAATATGCCGAGCATTACAATTAGAAATTGTAAATACACTTATGACACGAGGTTAAGTTGCATTAGTGGAGGAAGTCTGCCCGGACCCGACCGGCATATCCAACAGCCACTAATGTTGAACCTAATGTGAGAGGCCTAAGTGCAAGAATTAACAACATGTGCTAAGACACGAGGTTAAGCCAGCTTGTGGTAGAAATCTGCCCGGACCCGCCCAGCAAATCCAGCGTCCACAAGTGTAAGCTTAATGTGAGAGATCTAGTGCTTATATATATAAAAAAATAAATATATGTATATAACAAGATATGAATAAATGGCAAGGATGGTAATTAAATGTCTAACTAAGAAAATAAGAAAGGAAGGGATATAATGAACTGAGTTAGCGTGATAAGAGGGAAAAGTGATGTATTTCCCTAAATGACTTTTTTCTGAAAACGTTGTTTCAAGTAAGCCACAATAAATATAGAAAAGTAAAGAAATTACTTGCTACCACGGATTTATATGGAAAAACGTTATGAAAATAAATCATTGATTCCTTCTATCAAATTGATAAGGTGCATGAAGTGTTTTCCTTAATATAATAAGGAACATATATCACAGAGAATGAAGAATAATGGTTAACAATAGTAAATGGTTAAAAAGGGGAATGATAATAACCTATTACAAATAAATAACATTCATGAAAATGTTGTATAATAGGTAGACTTGTCCTAGGGACAAGTGAATATTATAACTTAGGTTATAATAAACTAGTAAGGGAATAGGATAACTGGTGAATTAAGTTAAGTGACACTTAATTGTAAATTAAGTAATCAAAAAAGTGGAAACCTAAGACTAGTTAAGATAAAGGGGAAAATATATTGTACTTAATTATAAATTAAGTAGTCTAGAAGTCTGAACCCCGTTGATAAGAATAACATGTTTAGACTTGTCCTAGGGACAAGGGGAAATCATAACATAGGTTATAATAAACGGGTAGAGAAACTTATTAATGGGACTTAGTTAATAGAACTAAGTTAATAAGTAAACAAAGATAAGTCGTATTGATGACGTAAAGTGGAATTATGATTAAATGAGAAAGGATGAGGTAAACTTATGAAATGAAAAAAGTTATATATAATCATAAATGGTCAGTGACATGTTAATTGGAAACATGTAAATTAGATATACTTAATTACATATTAATTAAAACATGTTATTGAAATCAAACAAGAATATAAAAGGGATTGTTGATCACAGACCTTGGGCCATAATCTAGAGAAAAACATGTTGTAAGGTTATTAATAAACTTAAATGAATTAAGTTGTATGAATGAAATTAATAAGCAAGAGAAACTTGGTAATTTGAATAAGAATTCAATATGAATTGGAATAACCAAGTTAACTGGAAATGTGGTGAGGTGAGACAAGCATGTAAAAGGATGTTTAGACATAGGGTCTAATGACATATAAAACTGAGGCGCTTGGACCAGTCCATATGTTAGAGGATGAATAACCATAAGGGTAGATCATTGGGGTGTCAAAAGACACAAAGAGGAGAGCATGTCTATTTAGATATTCTTGTAGGCTCCAACGGACTGGGTTAAGAAGCACGCGGCTTCCGGGGACGTAGGGTACTCTTGGTATTCCTCTGTGAGTGGCAGATGATCCGCCTATACTCACAGAGGTAAGGTCTGCGTAGGTGAACCAATGAGTATGTCTTGATGGAAATAATAAGGGGCAATCAAAAGACTAAGATGGACCAGCATGATTCAGCGAGGCCAGTTAGTGCCCTGTGATAGCAACTCGTCGTCTACCTACCATCTTTAGTCGGTACGTAAAGCGGAAAGGCGGAGAACTCCAAAAGACCATATACTTTGCTATCTAGTTATGGGTGAGGTTGGCCAATAGGTTTGAAGGGCATAAGGGGTCGGGGTTAAGTTCTCATTCTTGATATTCTTGGGTGCCTTTCATTAGTTGAGGGAGGGGTCTAGTGGGACCATAGCCACTGTAAAAGCAGACCTTAGCATCTGCAATCGGAAGATATCTGAAAGCTCCCGACCGATTTCCGTGTTTCTTGATTAGCTCTACAACGGAACTTGGGCGAACATATGGATGACATGTGCAATAAACATTGAGAATGATTGACGATACATACGTGGGAAAGTCTAGGTACACTCATGTTGCTCTGGGTGGTGTATCATAAGACTAGATGGCATTATTTGAGGATGAAACCTAATTCGATCGATTGGTTCAAAGATGGCAGTCCGAATGCTTACATAATATAGAAGTAGTGGTTCTTTGTAGATGTAGCATTGACATATATACAGAAATCCGTACGACATTTGGGCATAGGATTAGGGACTACTATATTCCTGCGATGATACGGTGGAGACCGTGCGAGTGGGGTACCATGGGGTGTATCTCAATATTGAGAGATAGCTACATATACTGCATTAGGTTAATTCACTGGGAAGTAAATGGGTACGACGGTGTGTAAGCCTTGAGTGTTGTTAACCCAAGTAACCTAATAAATAAGAAAATATGATTGAACGACATATGTAAGATTATCCAAACTGTATAGTTTAAATCCAGTCACCAGAACTTGTGTTCTGAACCCCTCCTCATAACACACTCGCAGGTTAGATTATGGCAGAGTCATGATAGCTTTGGATACTGGTTAGGCAGCATTAATAATATGGTAAGGCTATGTTTTGATTATACTATATTTTATCCTTTCCGCTGTGAGATATTTTTCTGAGCTCTGACATGTTTTATGTCTCTGTCTTTTCTGCAGGATACCGGAGCAAACCAATCCGAGTTTTGATAGATTGCAATTTTAAAAAAAAAATTGGTCTGTCGAAATTGGGGTTGTCACAATTTCGGACAAACATGAAAACAAATTCTATTCGTTGTCGCGTATCCAATGACGAAGCTCGTTTCGCAAAAATCGGACCTTTTGACCATAATTTTTCTATCCGTATTTTTCATTTGAAGGGGTATGTAATGCATTTTTGAACGGAGTATCCTGACACAGCAAATTTTATACCATCACGTTTGTCTCGTCGTGCTAATTAGCATAATATATTCGTTTGTCAGTTTCGGTGCTTGTTTCGCGCTGGAATTTCGAAAAGGCTTGCACAGTTCATTTTTGAAACAAAGCCATTTGAGTTCGATGTTTCCCTATTTGGGTCCTGCGTATTTTTTCTAGTCAATTTGGGTCTGCAAGACCTGTCCCTTTGTTTTACTAAACTACCCGTTTAATTTTCTATTTTTCAAAGTGTAGAAAGTGGACACTTAACTTACATTTACATTCAAGAATGCATGCACGTTGTACTTTTGATTTTTCATGCATGTGTGCACGACATGCACACATTGTCTTCTTGCCTTTACATTTCCAAAATGTTTAAAACTCTTCCTTTTTCCATAACCATTCCAATAGCTAGTGCATTGAAAATTTTAAATGAACTTGCCTCGTGAATTCAAACTGTCCATTCCTTTTCAGTACATCATTTCTTTCGGTTGCCAACCTTTCATTCTCGCAGTAAAGAAAAAAAACAACGAATGGACACATCGATCTCTTTGTTTCTCTCTACTGTTTCTTATATACATATACCACATCATACTCTCCATTCCCTTCCCATTTTCTCTGCCTCTTCAACCTTTCTATTCTCAATAATATAAAAAAAAAAGAGAAAAACCGAACGCGAGAAACCAAAGAAGGAATAAGCCGAAACCAAAGTGGGAAAAAGACGAAGGAGGGGAAGTTTTATCCTGAAGTCATATTTGCATCCCCTATAGCATATTTGCGTTTCTCCAGTTGCGTCCCTGTAGCCAATTTGCATGTCCACCTTCCATATTTCCATTTCTTCCCTGATTGCGTGAGTTTCCTTTTTCCTCTTCATTTGTTTGTATCTCTTCAATTTCATGTTGTATTATATGTTGCATGAGCTGTTGTGTCCACCTTCCATATTTCTTTCTTCCCTATTGCATGTAGAATGTATTAGCTACGTTTTGTATGCTGTTTGTAAATTTATATATATTTTTATGACAAGTTATATGTTTGTATTATATATTATATATGTTGAAGTCTAGCTTTCTATAAAGTTTTATTTGAAAACGAAACAAAATATATACGTTTTATATGCATACTGTTAGTTTGAAAACAAATAAATGTATATGTTATGCGTAATTGTTTTGTTTGGGCTTGGGAAGCAAGTATATACTAAATATATGAATACTATTTTGTTTTGTTATAATGTATACTGTTTAAAGTTGGAAAGAAATATACACTATATGTACACTGTTCAAAGTTTGGTTTGAAAACAAACTATATTGTTATATATATTGTTTTGTTTAAAGTTTGAAAACAAAATATATATGTTATATGTATGCTACTCTTTGCTAGAAATGAATATATAAGATTTTTGTATTTTGATTTCAGTTGTGGAAAGTTAGCAATAAGAATAAAAAATCTGTTCGTCGTTTGCTTCATATCTTTCTTCATCGTCGCTTCATTCTATGTCAATCTGTTTGCCTTTCCCATTCTGTGCCACAAAAGGTGAGTTTATCTCACACTTGACTTATGTTGTTTCATGGATGTTAGATAAATAATGAATTGTTGTATGAAATGTATAGGATTGCTGGTAGAAATTGTTTGATTTGATATGTATGCACATTTCATATGTGACACGATATATTCATATGACCCGTAGTTGCAATGATGATATATATGACGTGATTGATGCTATGTAATTGTTGTTTATGATTGTTTATTGCCATAGTTTTAGGAAATCACTATGGGTTGAAATGATACATACCCGAACGGACATTAGACTAGGAAAAAATCGTTATGGGTTGAAATAATATATACCCGTACAATTTTAAATTATAGATTGAAATGATAAATATCTGTATCACTTGACTTTAGGGCAGGAAAGTATATACGGATACTGTTGGTTATATTTTCGAAGTAAAATGATTTGGAAATTTGATTTTAAAATCATAACTTAAGATTTTATATTTTTTATATTTATATTTTAAAGAGTTTTTAAACTTGAATTTTATAGATTATATGTTTTAAGATGATTTTATGAGTAAATATAGATTTAAATCCTTCATTAAGACTTTACTTATAATTTTATTCATTTTAAACTATATAATTTAATCATATAAGTATTTCAAATTTTTTATGTTATAATAAATAATTCTTTTAAAACCTATTTCTACATCCTTTTAAACTTATATATATATATATCCATATTCAAAGTTAATATTTTTTATATATTTATAAACTTTAATAATAAACTAAAAGGTGGATAAGTTAAGATTTTATCGTTTTGTACTTGAGATTAAAGATTTGAATTTATATAACGATATTTGATTTGACGAATGAACTGATATAAGATATGAATTTGAATTCGAATTGATTTGAACTTATAAGAGATGAACTGAATTGTGAAACTGTTTTTGAAATCGAAGTTCTGAGTTAAGGAATGAATTTGATTTTAAATCAACTAAACGTGAATTTGAATTGATTTAAATATTGAAGGAAATGAACTTGGATTGCGAAAAATGATGTTTAAATTGAAATTATAATTGATATAAAATAAATTCGATTTAAAATGACTAAACGTGAATTAGAATATATATGTATATAATTTTATATATATATAGAATTTAGTTTATAGATTGTTTGGTTTGGAATTTGGAAATTTGTTAAATCGAACTTTTATAAGAATGGTTTAAATTGTACGAACTGTTGAATTGAAATATAAGATGTTGAGTCGAAGTTATAAGTTATGAATTTGAATTATACGATTTGAGCTATGGAATATGATTTATTGAAATTGGAATATAATATTTGATTTGAATTATATAAAGTGAATTTAAACCTAAGTGATTGGATTTTTAAATTGACTTAGCGAATTTTTATAATGGTAAACATGCCTACGCTATTTTGATATTTTATTTAACTGATATACCCTATTGCATATAGTGTATTAGTTTGATGGATCCTTAGAGGATGGTTATCCAAAACATCCTTTAAGTTATTGAGTGCATTTCATCGAACATTTCATTTGAGTTGATTTACTTCCATGAGAATGTTAGTCCTGATCCAAATTATTTTGTTTTGCATTATGGTTCGGGTTAGATCGATTATTACTGCTTTTGAGATTCACTTTGGAGTCTGAAGTTATATTGGGTTTTGCTCATCCTATATCCACCTGTTGATCAGTTCTACCAGTCATCTAGTTATTTCTATCATTTCTGTTCGGACAATTACATTTATTCATGTATTGGAAATTTATTGTTTTAAACTTCCGCTGTACTATTTATTTAAACTCTGATGTAAAAGATTTATTTAGTAGCTTCATGAACTACTGTTGTATTATTTATTTTTCGCTGCGACATATCATATTGCTCTGTAACAGTGTCTGTGATATGTGATTCTATGATTTATTTTATTTTCCTCAGAAGCTAATAACAATCTGTCGTTTTGTACCGCTCGAGTTGACATGTTTTGTCGATTCAGCACGGTCAAAATGGCGGGCTGTTATATGTACATATCCGTGAGGAAGCACAATGCTCACGGTTATAGCCGTTGAGCCAATAGGCATTACTGATTTTTGTCACACATACTATCACGGTTATAACTGTGACAAATACTAGCGCATATTCTCACAGTTATAAGCGTGATTATATTTTCTATTCTAACGTTTATAAGTGTGATAATGTTTATTCTACAAACGATAATAAGTGTGGTAATATTTATTTTATTAACTGTTTTATATGTGACGAATTCTACAATTATAACGGTTATAAGTGTGGTGTTATGATTTTTGCCAATGGTTATAAGTGTTACTTTATCGAAGATTCCATTGACTACTGTCACATTTGTCACGGTTATAACTGTGAGAGACTACACATAGTACGTTGCATACATAAAACACCTATATTTCATATCAAATATACATATATATATTCACTACTAACCACATACACGGTAATAGCATTAGAATAGCAAATTAAATGTCGAACATACCAAATTTAAAAAAGCAAACCCAACACGTTTAAAATACCGAGAGTTATGCACCGTCATTAACATACATAATAAGTTTTAAAATAGGATTCAATACATTTCTTCTAAATTCAGTTTTAACATACATATGATCTACCAAGTTAACTTCAATCCAAATTTTTACAGTATATTAAAATGCATACCCCACCCTTAAAATTAAGACTAGCTAGAAACTTCTTAAAGGTGATACATGTATCCCGCATATACTTTTCTTCTTGCGATATACTCTTCAAGGTGATACATGTCTCTTGCATGGGTATACCATCATCTGCAAATTCAATAGGTGTACCGAGAGTTAGTTTGAAGTAATTTTCATCTCTCTAGAACATTAAAATATTCAAATATTACATATCAAAAGAGAATTAAGCAAAAGATGAATAACTCCTACAATTAAGGAAAGAGCAATAAATTCTTTTGTTTTACTATTATTTCATAGATATTTACTTCACATTATATGATGACAAAGCTTATATAAGCATGGATAATCAAAATAACACATACACAACATAAAGTATGGTACATGCCTTGCAAATCTTTAACAAAAGGAAGTTTAAATCAAATTTTATACTATTATATTTACTAGTAACTCAACTAAATGTATAGGCAAGAAACAGGAAGAATGGTTACCCATTTGACTTTGAAAGTGGGCATGTTGTATCATTGATTTTTTTCAAGTGCATCATCAGACTGTAAATTGGGCATACTATGATATTTGACACATGTAGATTAAGATGAAGTAATCCTATCTGATATGCAAACACTATATTTCTCGTACACCTTTTTACAATTCTTGGTCCACCATGTTTCAACTTGTTGTTCTCCAAATCTTCTTCGGCTGCATATGAAGTTTGTTCACGTGCAAGTTTGAAAACTGAGGTATCATGAAAAACTACTTGGGTTTTTATATCAGTTTAGCTCAGTTTCCACCATATAACAAATTTTAATATATTTCAAATTATATGAACTCTTTATATCGAAGCACTTTTTAAAATGCACCAGTGCAAATCCTTTAGGAAAATGATGAAATACGATGACACATTCTGCAACAACCCGGAAAATCTGAACCAATTTAAAATTTTTAATTTGGCTATTTTAGTGAATTTTAGATATTTAAAATAAATTATTTTGAATAATGGCGACGAAAAGTATGTTTGAATCGACGTTTGAAAATAAATATAATTATTTTTAATTATAACCAAGGCCTGAAATGGTGCGGTAGTTTCGAAATTTGAATTCAAACTTTGACTGACTGTACCGGGTGCAAAACATAACGGATTTTTGTAAAACCAAAAATATTTAAATCTGTTAGTGAATATCTTTCAAATGAATCTGAAAAATCGAAGTTTCATAGCGGGAATCAAAAGTTATGGCCAAATGAATTTTCAGAAAGGTCGCTATAGAATATATATAGCCCTTGAAAATAGACATTTTGCAAATGACCTCAGAATTCGACGAAACCACTTTTGTTGGATCCGGGATGTCAAATTATTGCTAGGTTTCAAATTTCATAATTTTTGAAGTTAGTATGTGAGCGTGGCAAAGGAAAATGTGTTTGGTCGATTTCTGTCAAAATGGATCGACCGGAAAAGGGCCATTTTTCAAACGGTCTCAGAATTCGACGAAACTAGTTTTGTTGGGACTGTATTGTCAAAACATAGCTAGATTTATTTTTCTGGAATTTTTGGGATCAGTATATGGCCTCGGCAAATTGAAATGTACGTTCAAAACAAATATTGAATGTTTTATATTTTAATTTGAAGGAAAACTGACTGAAACAGTCGAATAGGCCTACGAAACATATCCCATTGTGTTCGGAATGGGGGTATCTAGCTAGGGACGACAATCGTTGGGTTTGGATTGGAGTTCGTATGAGGCAAGGGGTATTTTAGGATTTTTAAAAATATATAGATAAATAAAAAAATATCATTGGGCCATCATCTTTCTCTCTCCCCGATACACCTGCTCTCGATGGTGATAAACACTTCCCCGCTTCTCTCCTCTTTATCTCCTTCCACACGCACCGATAGCCAATGCCGCAGTTGATGATTTTGAAGACCTCTCTGAGAGCTTCAGATCCATACCCGCTTTGCCCTGATTAGTGGCATATATCTCGAGAATCGCGCCCAGGAAGTGGCGCCATTCATCACGCCTGATCTCCCTCAACTCGCCGTCGATCTCCATGCAACCACCAGCGCCGGGACGCCCTTCCGTAGCTCTTCGATGGTGTATAACCTGATTGGCTTCAAGATCAACGGATTGATAGCAAATTGCAACCCTAGATTTGAACGTTCAAAAGAGGTATACGGCTGTTTTTATTTAAAATAGTTTATAACACTCTAAAGTGCTACGGTTTATGATTTTGCAATAAAAATAATATCTTTTTCGTTTCTTGTCGAAATCCAGTGAAATAAGAGAGAGTGGACTCGTGCGGACGTCTTCTACATTCTAGAAGAGATCGGATATTTTTCTGAGCTTCCTGCTATTTTTGGTGGAGTGGATCCCAATGTGAGATTTCTGAGTAATAAACGATATGGAAACAACGATGTATAAATTATATAGTCGAAGTATGAGTTATATAAGCGTTGTACACCTCATGTATAAGCGTTGTATAAGTTGTATGTTCGATGTATAAGTTATATATGCATTGTAAAAATGATATATGCGTTGAAATAAATTGAAATGATATTGAAATGAAATCGAAATATAATTATATACGTATATATATATACACACACTCCCCTCGTCCATAGACTATGGACGATATATATTGGTTGTGATATTGTTTGGATTATTGGTTGATGTGAAAATTTGGTGAATATCATGAATGGTTGATTTGAAATGATTGATTGTGGTTGAAATCCTAATAGGATTAGTATATGGGAAAATTCGTCTGCGTACAAACTAGATATTGAAAATCCCCATTGTCAAAAGTTGCGAGGCTTTAAGGTAGAGCGAGGAGCCGTACTAAGGACGGTGCCGGTTTTACCTACCCTGCCGTTATGCTGCCGAAATTTTCTGAAATATTCCTGTGTTTGATTTATATTCATGTGTTGAAATTAAATTCATGTGTTGAAATAAATTCATGTGTTGAAATAAAATTCATGTGTTGAATAGAAATTCATGTGTTGAATTAAGTTCGTGTATTGAATAAATTCTTTGAAAAATAAAAATAGCATTTTTATTATATATATAGACTATGTAAAATATTAGTGTTTTAACACCAAAAATTACATTTTTACCTTATGTATAAACTATATAAAATAATCGTGTTTTGAAATAAATTGTTTTACAATAAAAATCACATTTTTACGATATATATGAACTGTTAAAAATAAAATTCATGTGTTGAAACAAAATTCATGTGTTTAATAGAAATTATTGTGTTGAAATAAAATTCATGTGTTGAATAGAAATTCATGTGTTGAAATAAAATTCATGTGTTGAATAGAAATTCGTGTGTTGAAATAAAATTCATGTGTTGAAATAAATAGCTGTTGGATAAAAATATCGTTTTTATCAAGTGTGTGAAATGAATATGGTTTTGAAATCGAAGAATGAATCATATTTATATATATATATATATAATTAAAATAAATAGAATAACGAAGCTGCAGTTCGTGTTTTGAAACCGCGATTTCAAACGATTAGTGCGGGAGATCCGACCATCGGATTTTCCTAAAACCGAAACCGTTGGGTTCGCTTTGGAAATATCTTTCCAACGACACCAACTTTGTAAAAATCCAACGGTTGGATTGTCTGGAATGTTTAATTCAATTCTGAAGAAAAACAGCGCCAGAATCGATTATATATATATATATATATAATTAAAATAAATCGAATAACAACGTTGTAGTTCGTATTTTGAAATCGAAACTTCAAACGATTGTACCAGGAGATCCGACCGTTGGATTTTCCCAAAACTGAAACCGTTTGATTCATTTTGAAAAGATCTTTCTAATGATATAAAATTTGTGAAGATCCAACGGTTAGATTTTCAGATATGTGTAAATCAAATCTGAAGAAAAACAGCGCCACAGCCGCGTTATGGCCTGAAGCGTCGTTTGAATGAATTGGCTATTTTTAAGTGAATAAAAATAGCGATAAATCGTTATAAAATATTATAAACGATATGGAATGGAAAATAAACCGAATTTACCCGATTTATTAGATATTTGATGGTTGAATGTGTTTGGTGTGAAAATTACATTTAAAAACAGAATTATTGATGTCGAATAATTTTACCATTGAAATGAATTAATTTAAATTCTAAATATACGTGAATTATTTGAAAAGGCCGAGTTAAATATCATTTCAAATGATTGATCGGCGATAAGAAGTCGATGATGAAGACGGTGGTTGAAGACCGGAGATCTTCACCTCGGTTGGATGATAACTGATGTCTTGATTGGGAGGCATCCCGAAATATAGATGATAAGTGGTGATCGTCCATACGTACTTGGAGATCGATGGATATGTGAGGTATATAGTGCCTCCGGTTTCGTTCAGACCCAGAACGAACTTGTAAATGGACTGTGTGTCTAACATTGGATTTTGTTCTGTGCTGATTGATCTCTATTAAATATATATCAGTTTGGCGGTGGAGAATTTATTCTCTTGCTTAACGCCCTTCTCTGAGACGTACGAGCTCAGAGGTTATATATCGATAGAAATCAGTCGCATAGAGTGAATTGCCTGTGTGGCATGCCTAAGTGGCAGATGATCAAGGCTTCCGTTGAAAAGCAAAATCTTGTGGTTGATGATCAAAGCCTGGCCTGTGTGGCATAGCTTTGTGTATAACGTTGATTCGCGAGCCTCACACCCCGGTATGAACCAGAAACGGGAGAGGACCTCAGGGAGGGCATGCATTTCCTTCTAGCTAGGGTGGTGTCAGTGACCTTCCAGCCCTGACATTTATATTACTTTCACCTGTGTGGTTGTTGCTGTTGCGAGGCGCCTTGGATATATCGGTGACTTTGTGGAGCCGATGGAGTGGTTTGGCTCATTGACGCCCCAAAGGGCGGGGAAACGCAGTGTTCAGGCATTTTAATCCACATCGGTGGACCGATCCTGTCGCTCCAAGGGTCCACCTGAGTCTGGGTCCTGAGACACGGGCTAGAGCGTCTCGAATTCGGTGAGGACGATCCCTTGCCTCGGTTCATGACGGAAATCCAATTTCCAAATACGTGACTTTGCAGTTTTGATTGTATACCTATATATGGCGACATAGTGGTATGGGGCATTAATGTTGTCTATGATTGATACTTATGATTTGAAGTTGTTTTTGAAACATATAAACACTAGTAATAATATCAAATGCTTTTGTTTTATTCGTATCAAGCATATTTTGGCCATTATAAGGTAAAACTCTATCCTCCGGTTTGCGTTGCATTATGTGATGGGAACTGAGTCTTATAATGGCTTCATTTTTATAAAAAGCATTGCAATGTTTAAAAGGTTTACTTGTTTTAAAGCACTGGCAATCCAATGGAGTAAACCCATTCCGCGAAAGTGGCGTGGTCCTGTGATTGGCCATATTATAAAATAGGTTAAGTAGATCTCTCATACCAGTCCCATGACTGACTTGTAGTTTCTTTCACTTGCAAACTCGGGTGCCCCTTTTTCTACACGGGCAGCCTTGTGTTCAGGTTTTAGCAGGCTCTTTCTGGATAGCTGGAGCTGAAGATGGATTCTATCATTTATCTCTTTTTATGCTGTTCAGCTCCTATTGTACATATTATGTTTTGTTTTCCACTGTAGACATTTATGTATAGATGAACTGTATTTTATACTAAGTATGATCCTGTATACTGTGTAACTCTGATGATTATGTTTATCCAGTGTATTCTATTGTACATTATCTGGTGTATTTATTTATTTCTGTTCTGCTATTATCTGTTTATGTGTTACATTCCAAAGATTACCTTGCCACCGTCGTAAGGGGTTTTGGGGTCGTCACACATTCTCAAGGTGCTACACTACTAACTGCTAAATAAACACCATAACAAAAACATAATTAGCCTTATTTCTATTATAAGTTTTGATAGAACAGGCTGCAAGGTAAGAAATCATTCAGGTCTTCTTGCTTTTGTTTTTTCCATAGTTTTGAAAAGTGTGCTGCACTGAAGAAGAAAAAAAAGAACTATATAAGAAGCAAGATTCACTAATCAAGTACCTGAATCGAACTCTCTTCAACTCTCTATTTCCATCATGAAGTGCCATAAGAGTAATATAAACACCAGGTTTGTACTGCTCGATCCATTCTGACTCGGTTGATCTATTTGAATTTCCATTTTCCTTGACATAACCTTTTTTAGTTTACAAGCGTTTGCCACAGTTTCCCCGTTCATATCAGCAAACCTTAGACTATCTACACACATCAAATCAACCTCATGCTTTTCTCTTGTATAAATATTTGAACCAGAACTATTGTTTCGAAGACCCTGTTCATATTATTATTCGAAACCTGATGATTTCACAATAAACTTCAAATCAATGAAGAAACAATACAAACCGATCATAAATGAAACAATAATTCCCAATTCCGTTGATCAAGCTCGATGCCGAAAAGGTACTCAACTCCGTAGATCTTGAAGGAATTCGAGTTGAACATAAAACACAATTTCTGTTAATCCAAAGATGATGGAAACATGATCACCAACTCTCCATTGATCCGCTGATGCCCGAAATAATAATAATGAAAGTAGCATTAATAATAATTCATTGTACTATAATAAGAATACATATTTATTGTAATAAGAATACATATTTATGGCTTTAAAGATCATTATTCAGTCTTTCTTATATGTGCGATATCTTATACAGAGTATGATGATTCCAAATAATCTACAAACATAATGGTTTAAGAAACTAAAAAAAAAGTTGTTCTAGCACCCATGAGTTAATTCATAAATTTGAATGATGTATTTTAGTTGCTTTATTAACAGCATCATGAGTAACATTATATAAAAACTTTTATTTCAGTAAGTCATCCTTAGTATAAAATTATTCTACAAATGTTACCTTTGATTCTTATCTCTGACCCTCTATTTTTGTCCTATAAATTCACCAATTAAAAATTATGCCTGTGACCTGCAATATGCATCACCTCAAACTCATGACCTGCCATTGTTTGCAGACAACCAAAACCTTATTTCAGTTCCATCATCTCATCTTCAACCCAAACCTTCAAAGATTAAAAGAAAATATTATTTGAACGCAAACTACAACCTAGCATTTATAGTATTCTTTAAGGACAAAGATTATCATATAGTACATTACATTTACTACAAAGATTCATAACACTATAAGACAATCTTGTGCATCGTATATAGCAAACAGGCCTAAAGGAAAGGAAACAATTAGGAGAGTAGCACCAAACACAATAACAGCTAAGGAATAAGAAGTCATTTTATTCTAATGCACTATTATTGAATAAAATATATGGTATACTAGGACTTAGATGCTAATTTATTTATTTTGCCGTTCTCATTGAAATTTTAACTTACCACTTTTGTGCATTGATTAGCTTCTGGAACTCCAATATCACATTTTATGTGAAGCATGAAATCCACATTAACATCAAAAAACAATTGAACTCGGTTTAATTTGCTGCTGCATGGTGCATGATTGAACATTGTATTAGAAAATAGAAATAAATCAAATAATACTGAAAATGAAACAGTACTGATGAAATGTTAAATATCACTAGTTAAGAATTCAAATTGCCTAAGGACAGTTTGTCAACTGAAATATCCTATATATACTAATTTTCAAATAAACAATCATGTGACCAATAATGGTATGCCAATGCCAACACAAATTAATGTGTGAACACAAAAAAAATGAAGCATCTGGGTACATCCAAAATTTAAAAATAAAAAAATAAACCACATTCTTACATATATTCAAAACCTACATTACATCGTACTACCATATTCATCAATAAACAGGATATAATTTCCTTTGATAAGATCAGTCGTATTAAACTAAAGTTAACCATTATAAAAGCCATGTCAGATTTACAAAACCATTACAAGAAGTTATATTTATAAATTTTTTTTTATCAAAACCATTATACTTAGCATGCCTAGTTCAATAGACAATGAATTTTCTTATTCTTCTTCCTTTTTCTTTTTTAGCTTATTAACAATAAATTTTAATCAAAAAAACCAATGAACAAGCTTTTACTCTTGCTCTGTGAGTCATCTCAAAACTTAACATGCACATGGCACAAAACCCAAAAATCTCTTTTTTCCATGTATTCAACAAAATTAATGGAAATCATACTACGAAATAGTGAAAAAAATCACATAATATATAATGATAGAAGAAGAATAATACCTTTGGTTGAGCGAGAGATAAATCAGTGTCGTTTTGATCACTTTTACCAGAAGAATTGTCATTTGCATAGGAAAGGAACAAAAGATATGTTAATGGACGATTTCTTTGGGATACCATAAAGATATAGGTCATTCGAAAAGTAAGCTTTATAAAATGGCATTGATAGTTTCTCAGCGGGTGCTACTATTCACACCCCTATTTACACTTATGTCCACCAAAACTAAAATCAACCCAAATATTTTAAATTTCCTCTTTTTATCACCATCTAAATTATTAACCAAAAATTGCAGAGACCGCCAGCTCCTTCCTCTACATGAATGCCGCCTTCCTCCCTTAATCGTCGATTGTGAAATGATTTAATTTAATAATCCATTTTCATAACCACGTTAACGATTTTAATTTTGATAAATGAGTATTGACTTCGTTAGTTGTGAAATGATTCATCAAATCGACATTTATGTCTTTTGATTCATTTGATCGAACTTCTTGCATCACATTATCAGAACCATCATGTTTATCATCCAATTTATCATCATTCAAATACTCCAACTATCGAACGACAAAAAAATAAAAAATAATGCCTCATTTTGTAAAAGCACATACGTATATATGGATAAAAACCCTATAAGTCAAAACTTACGTTGTCATTCTCTATTACAACATTGTCAAATTTAATGTCCTCCAAACTTGAAATTTCTAAAAGAACGGAAAAAATATCCTAAAATGCTATGGAAAATTCTAATCATTAAAAAACCCTAAAAACATGTCCTATATCATAATAGAAAACAATAAAAATCAAGCGATTCTAACTCTTTTTTATCTTCATCTCCCATCTCTATTAGGCACAAAAAAATGCTTTTGTAATATAAAAAATAATCATCTGTATTGAATTTGTAGAGGTGGCCGGAAATGTAAACCGGGGTGTGAATAGTAGCACCCTTTCTCTGCCCTTATTATGAAATGTTGTATTCTAACCTCTAATAGTCCATTCAAATTGAAAAGTTATCGTCATCAAAAATATTACTCTGCGTAATACTTTGTGTTTGTGACTATGTAAATACGTGGTCATATATGGAAAAGGTTTTAAAAAAAAAGAGTGAATTGATATGAAAAAAGTTAAAAAATAAAGAGAACTCAATTGTTAAAGAATTTGAAAAAATAGTGAAATACTACACATTCGAAATTGCATTCAGACCGACTAGAAAAATGAGAACTAATGACATATAAAACAAAGCCTATAATATAGGAACTCACATAAATCCATGTATGAAGGAATCGACACTAAATCATTTAACCTGTAGAATTGTTTTTTTAAATGAGAGAATTAACGACGTATAAAACATAGCTTATTATTTAGCAGCTCACATGAATTCATTTAGGAAGTAATTCACAGTAAACTATTATTTTAACATGAAGGCCTATATTTCTTTGTCACAAAATTGTAAAAAGCTAATTAAGAATTAAAACGCAAGCATTTATTTTTCAGAAATAAAAACCAATTCTTATTTTCTATATATGGGAAATGCTCCTTTTTATTGCAAAACAGAAGTAATGCATAATAATTTTATTCTAGATGGCAGTAGACTTATTAGTATTTAAGGCTTACTACATTTAAGTTAGGAAGAAAGAATGAATTTAGAGCTATATGTAAACAAAATTTTAAGGAATCCAATATCTTTTCACAACACCAAACTCGAAATGGTCCTTTAGATGTTCCAAGTGCATTTAAATTGACCAATAAGGAGAGAACTGATGACATATAAAACAAAGTCTATAATATTGCAGCTCACATAAATCCACATATGAAGGAATTAACACTAAATCATTTAATGTAAGGAATTGATTTTGAAAAAAAAGGAGACAATTAATTACATATAAAAAATAGCCTATTCTTCAGCAGCTCGCATGAATTAGTTCATGAAGGAATTGAAAGTAATCTATAATTTAACATAGAGGCCTACATTTCATTGTCATTTTCACATTTCTCAATATCGAACAGGAATTGCTGACATAATTATAAAAAGATAAAACATAAGCATTTATTTTTCAAACATAAAAATAAATTCTTAGTTTCTACATATGGCAGATGCGCCTTTTTTTATAGCAAAAGAAAAGTAATGCATATTAATTTTGGGGATTATTAAAGGGACTCCACATTTGGTTAAGGGGGGATAATCTTAACGGGACTCCAGCTTAAAAAAATATTGTTAAAGGGGGGTCTAGATTATTTTAAAAGAAAAGGGAGAAGAAACCTAAATGCCCTTGGCTTGTCACTTATGTTAATATCTAACTTACTAAATTCAACGCAAAATACAAAAGCGTGCTTCTAGAAATAAAAAACAATTGCAAAAAAATTCATTGACAAAATAAAAAACAATATAAAATACGTAGCACATTAGATCAGAATTTTCGTTTCTGCATTTAATTTAAATTGAACACATCGATTCCAATATGAAATTACAATTAATTACCTAATTCAATGCCTTCCAATCTACCATGAAACTTTCTTATGTCTCCATTACATTAATTATATCCATTTTTTATTTTTACGTGCAGTGTTAAATTGTAAGTATTAATTAGCATTTTGGTTTTATGATTTTTATTAATTAGGATTGTAGGGGTTAATATCAGAATTTTAATTAATATGTTTAAGGGGAGGCTTATTTATTTTGTACCCCCCATAACAATTATACACTAAATTAAAATTGATTCCGTTAACCAAATGTGGAGTCCCTTTAACAATCCCCTTAATTTTATTCTTGATGGTAGTAGACTTATTAGCAGTTAAGACTTGCTATATTGAAGAAAGGAAGAAGAAGGAATGAATTTAGAAATGAATTACATGCTATATGTAAACGAAAATTCTAAGGGATTCAGTATCTTTCTACTAACAACAAACTCCACATGTTCCTTTAGGTGTCCCAAGTCAAACACATTTCCTCAATTAATTTTTAATGTTTCCAAGAACCACAAATGGAAAATTTACATGTAAGAAATTATAGAACTGCACATAATTTTACTTTAATATATTGATAGTCGAATTAGAACAATAACTTTATGGAAAAGCAAAGGATATAATTAAAGACTTTCAAAGGATTCTTTATAGAATTAGTGAAATAGTAGCGAAATAGCGATCATTGTATGATAAAATATCAAAATGCAAAGCCAATTGTTGACCGATATGTTATACAACGTCGACCTATTATTGTATTTCTGATTCATGAAACTACATGGATTAATTTGTTTATCGCTAGAAAATTAGTAATGAAACAAAGTCGATGATTAAAGGGGGCAAGTCTATATTTAGATAAAGCACAGGAATTCTATGCTCGTAATATATATATATATATATATATATATATACCTTGAATGCCAAATGCAATCATAGGGATGAAAAAAATGCAAGTGAGAACAACAATTCCAAGTTGGTTACATCTGGGAGAACCCGATAAGAAGAGATATTATTTGAATTTGAAGCAACTCAATCACAATATGTTACTGATAATCTTAACTGCAACAATACAACTTATTTGTACTCTACTCATGATAAAGCCGAACAAAAATGTGCTCTATGAGGAAATTAACAATATCAAAGGCTATGATGGTTTTCAAAAAAATGATATTCTTAGGTTGCAAGTTTAATTACTTACCAATGATAAGATATCAGATATATACATATTTATAACAATGTAGTAGATACCTACAATGACACACAATAATGGAATAGTCCTTAGCCACACGGTGAAGTTCATACAACTCAACCTCAAACAACAACAATTAGTTTGGACAATAAGGGGACAACAATAAAAACAAAATTAAGAGGTACAAGGACACAACTTAACAACATCTAAACTCCAACTCTATGTCCAGTATAAATAAGGGAAAACAAGACATAAGATCAACAAAACACACTTGCAAAACAAACAAGCTAAAAAGAGCCATAAGAAAACAATACGAAAACAAGCTAGAGGGGATCGGGAGATTGTGTACAATAATTTAGTGGAAACGAGGAAAATGGAAGTCGATGCTTTCCTATAGTTGTGTGCGGATGTCGAAAGTCATGATAGTTGGAGAAGGCGATGAGCTGAATGCTATTGGTATGGTGAGGAAGCATATGCAATGAGGAGTGTATGGGTGGTCTTAGTTGGTACAATAATGGGGTAGAGGGGGAGTTGAATCGATGAAAACAAGCGCAGTGGATACACGATTTTGAATGTTTGGAAAACGCGAATCACAACTGACAGTGCAAGCTTGTGGAAATCATATTGGTTGATGAAGATTTCAAAGGAGAGGTTTGTGTTGATTTTTATTTTGAAGATAATGGTGAAATGAGGTAGAACGTGGAGTAAATGTTATCGGGAATGTCCATGAGAGTTTCTGGAATATCCGAAGAAAGCAGATGATTAAGCAGGTAAACCGAGGATTAAGGAAATGCTGGGTGTGGGCTAGTAAACGGGTCTGGTCTTAAAAAGGGTAGACGGGCCGAAATGGTAAGGTGAGGCCCAGAAATTAAAATTAGAATTTGAGTTTAAATTTAATTAAATAGTATACGAACTTGTAGTGATGATAACTTTATCATACGATATCAGAATTGGACGAAACCAGATCCGTCAGGATCGTATGGACAAGGGCTACATGTAACTGATTGGGAATGAATTGGAACTCGTTACAATTTATAGCGAAATAAATTGTCTAATTTGAATCAAATCGACGATCGCTTATCATTATTTAACGATAACCGACCAATGTGAGTAAAACTCACTAACTCTGCACAGTTATATTTTTATAACGTATTTTAGAACTGATAAATGATGGTTGATTGCTGTGTGTTGATTGTTTGGATGATTTGTTAATTGACTGGTTAAAATTATAGATCTAGTGATATATATATACAAATATATATACATCGTTAATCAAATATTGAATCTATTGATCAGAATATTTCATATTGAAATGAAAGTAATGTTAATTATATTGTTTAACATCTGTGGATGCAGGGAAACAGGTTGGAGGGATCCAACTGGATTCCTCAATATTTTTTTTTCATATATCGTGTTATATGATGTGATATATAATCTGTGATTGATTATGATGACATTGGTCTTGTTATTTGATATTTTAAATACCATAAGAAATACTGAAATGTAAAAAGTGAATCTTTAAAGTGTATATTGAAAATAAAATATTTATATAAAGTAAATAGCAGATTATAAAAGGAATTATTTGGAAAGTAAATAGAATTATAAAAGGAATTATTTGGAAAGTAAATAGAATTATAAAAGAAATTATTTGGAAAATAAATAGAATTGTAAAAGGAATTATTTGGAAAATAAATAGAAATATAAAAGGAATCAGTTGGGAAATAAATAGAGTTATAAAAAAGGGAATTTGCGAGATATAAAAGAACTACGAGAATTATGGATTTAAAGTAGATTGTAAATAGAAATCTGTTTTAACAGATAAATCGAGAAGATTAATTTATAAATAATGTTTTATAAATAAAATAAAATATTTATCATTTGATAAATGGAATATATAAGTCCGAAATTATATTAAGAAGTAAAATCGGTTTCAACACCGATATTTGAAATCAAATGTGAACGTAGCAGTTGTAAAAGGAGTTATAAATAGATTTTTACGAATAGTCTATAAATAGAAATGTAAATAGAATTTGGAAATAGGATACTATTTTTAAAATACGAAATCAAACTGTTTTGATTCGATAAAAGAAATACTATTCACATTCGATGTGAAAAAGGGATTAAAGAAAATATTTTTCAAATAAAATATTTATAAATGAAATTGGGTTTGAAATGGGAATTTAAATGGAATTACTGAAATAAGAAACTGATTGGAAATTAGTTGAGTTGAATGGCTTTCTGGGTATCGATCTGATGTTGGTTTCAGCCTTTGGGGTTTATACTTGGGAAGTTGTTCTCTTACTAGTTTACAGTTAGAGACTGATATATGTGAGAAGATAGTGATGTGTGAATCAGACATGGAAACGTTTTCCAAAGTTAATAACATATATTTTCTAAAATTAGAAAATAAGGATTTGATGAATATATGGAAACGAGAAATGGGGAAATGAATAAATGTTGATTGATGATTGATCGGTAAGATTTCCATTTGGGAATACGACCGTTGTTTGTGCACATGTTTTCCTTTGATAGTTAAATAACCGACTATCAAAGTTTTTGACCATTTCTGGTGTTAATACGGAGAGACCGGGACCAGATTTATTACCTGAAAACCACTCCTATAGCCATTAGCGTAGCGAATAAAATATGATGAAGATAATTGAAGATGGAGTAGTGCCTTCGGTTTGTCCAGCCCCAGGACAACGTGTATGGACGAATTTCTGACAGAGTATATCTAACGGATTGCATAAGTTGATGTAACAACCCGGAAAATCTGAACCAATTTAAAATTTCTAATTTGGCTATTTTGGCGGATTTTGAATATTTAAAATAAATTATTTTAAATAATAACGACCAAAAGTCTATTTGAATCGATGTTGGAAAATAAATATATTTATTTTAATTATAAAACAAGGCCTGAAAGGGCGCTGCAGTTTGAAAATTTGAATTCAAACTTTAACAGACTGTCCAGGATGCAAAATAAAACGAATTTTGGTGAAACCAAAAATATTTAAATCTGTTTATGAATATCTTTATAACGAATCTGAAAAATCGAAATTTCATAGCGGGAATCAAAAGTTATGGCTAAATGAATTTTAGAAAGGTCGCTATGGAGTTTATATAGCCCTTGAAAATATACATTTTGCAAATGACCTCCATTTTTTACGAAACCACTTTTGTTGGATACGGGATATCAAATTATTGCTAGGTTTCAAATTCCATAATTTTTGGAGTTAATATGTGAGTGTGGCAAAGGAAAATGTGTTTGGTTGATTTCAGTCAATTTGGTTCGACCAGAAAATGCCATTTTTCAAACGGTCTCCAAATTCGACGAAACTAGTTTTGTTGGGACCATATCCTCAAAACATAGCTAAATTAATTTTTCTGGAATTTTTGGGATTAGTATGTGGCCCCGGCAAATTGAAATGTACGATCAAATCCATATTTGAATGTTTTATATTTTAATTTGAAGAAAAACTAACTGAAACAGTCGAATGAGCCTACGAAATATATTCCATTGTGTCCGATATGGGGGTATTTAGCTAGGGACGACAGTCGTTGGGTTTGAATAGGAGTTCGTAAGGAGAAAGGGGTATTTTTGGAAATAAATAATTAAATAAATATATGGGCCAATCATATTTCAGCACCATTTTCTCTCTCCCCGACTTCCTCCAAATCGCGCACGGCGGAAAAACGTCCCAGCCTTCTCTCCTCAAATCCGATCAATCCGTGCAATAAAATCACAGGCTCCAGTTAGGAAATTTGTTGATCTTCCCATTCTCTTCCAATCCATATAAGGTTTGAGGTTTTTCGTTGAGTATTTTGTGCGAATCACCCTCGTGAAGTTCGAACCTTTGAGGCGCCGCCGTGCTCAACTGCCGCCACCGAGTGGGCCCACACCCTCACGCGCTTGAGCGCCTCTCCAAGCTCTCCAAGGTGGTGCCCTCCTATCGTCACCACGCTGCACGGATTCTGAGAGAAGTTAAAACCTAGTTTCGAACATATTAGAAAGGTAACGGCTGTTTATTTTCTAAAGTGATTACAACACTTTAAAGCGCTACGGATTTTGATTTCACGATAAAAATCATATCTTTTTGCTATGTGGTCGAAATGCAGTGAAACAAGAGACCTTGGACTCGTGTGGACGTCATCTACATTGTAGAAGAGACCGGATATTTTTCTGAGCCTTCTACAATTTTTGGAAGAGTGGAACCCAATGTGAGATTTCTGAATTATAAACGATATGGAATGATGATGTATAAGTTATATGGTCGATGTGTGATTTATATAAGCGTTGTACACCTCATGTATAAGCGTTGTATAAGTTGTATGTGCGATGTATAAGTTATATATGCGTTGTAAAAAAAAATCATATATGCGTTGAATGGAATTGAAATGAAATCGAAATATATTTATATACGTATATCTATATATATATACTCCCCTCATCCATAGACCATGGACAATATATATTGGTTGTGATTGTTTGGATTTTGGTTGATGTGAAATTTGGTTGATAAATACGAATGGTTAAAATGATTGATTGTGGTTAAAATCCCAATAGGATTAGTATATGGGAAAATTCATCTACGTACGAACTAGTTATTGAAATCCCCATTGTCAAAAGCTGCGAGGCTTTAAGGTAGAGCGAGGAGCCATACTCGGGACGGTGCCGGTTTTAACTACCCTGCCGTTATACTGCCGAAATTTTCTGAAATATTCCTGTGTTTGATTTATATTCATGTATTGAAATATATTCATGTGTTGGAAAATATTCATTTTTGAAATAAAATGGTTTGAATGATAAAAATAACATTTTTATCGAATGTATGAAATAAAAATGGTTTGAATGATAATAATAACATTTTTATCGAATGTATGAAATAAAAATGGTTTGAATGATAAAAATAACATTTTTACCGAATGTATGAAATAAAAATGGTTTGAATGATAAAAATAACATTTTTCTAGAATGTATGAAATAAAATAGTTTGAGCTATAAAAATAACATTTTTATTGTATGTACGAAGTATATAAAATAATTGTATTTGAAATAAATTGTTTTGACAATAAAAATCACATTTTTATAATATATATGAATCACTGAAAATAATCGCGTTTGAAATAAATTGTTTTTGACAATAAAAATCATATTTTTACTATATATATGAATTATTAAAAATAGTCATGTGTTGAAATAAATATCTGTTGGATAAAAATATCATTTTTATTACCTATATGAGTTGAAATGGTTTTTGAAATCGAAGAATGGAATATATTTATATATATATAATTAAAATAAATTGAATAACGACGCTGAGTTCATATTTTGAAACCGTGATTTCAAACGATTATTACGGGAGATCCGACCATCGGATTTTCCCAAAACCAAAACCATTGGGTTCGCTTTCGAAATATCTTTCCAACGATACCAATTTTGCAAAGATCCAACGGTTGGATTGTCTGGAATGTTCAATTCAATTATAAATGAAAACAGCGCCAGAATGGATTATATATATATAATTAAAATAAATCGATTAATGACGCTGTAGTTCGTATTTTGAAATCGTAACTTTAAACGATTGTACCGGGAGATCCGACCATCGGATTTTCCCAAAATTGGAACCGTTGGGTCCGCTTTGAAAAGATCTTTCCAATGATATAAAATATGTAAAGATCCAACGGTTAGATTTTTAGATATGTGTAAATCAAATCGGAAGAAAAACAGCGCCATGGTCGTATTATGGCCTGATGCGTCGTTTGAATAAACTGGCTATATTTAAATAAATAAAAATAGTGATAAAATATTATAAATGATATGGAATGGAAATAAACCGAATTTACCCGGTTTATTGGAGATTTGATGGTTGAATGTGTTTGACGTGAAAACTACATTCATGAACTGAATAATGGATGTTAGATAATTTAACCATTGAAATGAATTGATTTGAAATTCTAAATATACGTGAATTATTTGAAAATGACGAGTTAATTCTCATTTCAAATAATTGGTCGATGGTTAGAAGTCGAAGATATGAAGACGGTGCAAGACTGCCCTGAAGGGGTTACAGTGGTGGTCGCCCGGACGTACTTGTTGATCGTTCGGATGTGCGAGGGCCTCTCTCCTATATTGGTCATATGGGAGAGGAATAAGGTGCCTCCGGTTTCGTTCAGACGTAGAACGGACTTGAAAATGGATTGTGTGCCCGACATTGGATTTCATTCCGTGTGATTTATGTACGTCAGTTGCATGGCGTGAATTGCCTATGTTGCATGCAGAGATGTTGTGATTAGAGCTTTTGTTGAAAAGCAGAGCTCTGTGGTTGATGATCAAAGCAGGGATTTTGAATAGTTAGCTTTGTGTTTAGCGTTGATTTGCGAGCCTCACACCCGGGTATGGACCAGAAACGGGAGAGGACTGCAGGGAGAGCATGCGTTTCCTTCTAGCTAGGAGTGGTGTTTTGGGTTTGACACGCCCGTACATTTTATTTATGTGGATGATGAATAGCGAGGCGCCTCGGTTAGTTCGGTCTCTTCGAAGCCGATGATCTGGTCGGGATATGACCATTTGACGACCCATAGGGCGGGGAAACGCATTGCTCAGGCATTTTAATCCACTTCGTGTGGACCGGCTCTGAAGATCCAAGGGTCGATGCGTTCTGATCCTGAGGGGTGGGCTAGAGTGTCTCGAAGCAGTAAGGACGATCTCTTGCCTTAGTTCATGACGGAAATCTAATTCCCAAATACGACATTGTGCAGTTTTGATTGTAAACCTATATTTGGCGACATGATATATGGTACCCATGCCATCTATGATTGATACTTATGATTGAAATTGTTTTTGAAACATATAAACACCAGTAATAATATCAAATGCTTTTGTTTTATTCGTATCAAGCATCTTTTGGCTATTATAAGGTAAAACTCTATCCTCCGGTTTGCGTTGCATTGTGTGATGGGAACTGAGTCTTATAATGGCTTCATTTTTATAAAAAACATTACGATGTTTAAATGATTTATTTGTTTTAAGCACTAGCAATCCAATGGAGTAAACCCGTTTCGCGTTAGCGGCGTGGTCCTGTGATTAGCCTTATTGTAAAATAAGCTAAGTTGATTTCTCATACCAGTCCCATGACTGACTCGTAGTTTGTTTCACTTGCAAACTCAGGTGCCCTATTTTCTACACGGGCAGCCTTGTATTCAGGTTTTAGCAGGCTCTTTCTGGATAGCTGTGGAGTTGAATATGGATTCTATCACTTCGTTCTTTTTATGTTGTTCAGCTCCTGTTGTACATATTATGCTTTGATTCCGTTGTAGACATTTTATGTAAAGCTGAAACTGTATTTTGTACTAAGTATGATTCTGTATACTGTGTAACTCTGATGATTATGTTTATCCAGTGCATTCTGTTGTAAATTATCTGGAGTATTTATATATTTTTGTTCTGCTGTTATTTTATTAAGTGTTATATTCCAAAGATTACACTTGCTACCGTGGAATAGGGGTTTGGGGTTGTCACAACGTGGTATCAGAGCTTTGGTTAAGCTTAGTTCTGGAATATAACATATTAATGAACTCGTCCGAAATAAAATCAGTAGTATTCTACGACAAATAACTCATTTCATATAGGATCAGTAATATTCTATAATGAGTGTAGCAGAATGAATTACACCCCGATAGACACATTTACATTCAATTATATGTCTTTGTGCTTTAAAAATACCTTTTCTGTTGGCCTAACACTTTGTCTGCTATTTGCAGACAATGAAAAATGAGTGGCAGAAGTAGAAGAGGTTGATCAGAACCAGATATTGAAGCTCCATTAATTAAGTATCGAAATCTGGGTAGAGTACCATGCTCAGGAAATGAATCTATTATTCAAACTCAAGCCTGGATGCATTCTGCTGAGAAAATCTTTGAAGTTCAAAGCTGAGAGATGATCAGAAAAGTTTACTGGCATCTTGGGCACTCAAAGACGAAGCTTTAATCTGGTAGGATACCATTATTAAAGATAATCCAGAAGGTGATATTACCTAGGATAGATTCAAAGAAATTTTCAATAAAAGATTTATTCCTCTAGAAGCGACTGAGCGGTTAAGTGATGAATTCTATTATCTGATTCAAGGAGACATGAATATTCCAGAATATCATAAGAAATTTAATGAAATTTCTTGTTTTGCCCCGCATCTCATTCAAAATCCAAAGATGAAGAATATGAGGTTTATTAACGGGCTACAAAGAAAGTACCAAAGTAGTGTAACTGCACATGTGTAACAGCCTTTTTCCAAAATGATATACATGGCTTATCAGTATGAAGATCTAGATAAGAAAGGTCTTTTGGGCGATGAAGAGGTGGTCAATTCTAGCAACAAAAGGAAATTCGAAGCTGATAGCCCGGAGACAAGTACACAGCCAGAGGCTAGTATGAAGCTTGAGATAAGTACGACGTCTAGGATCAGAAAGAAGCCTTGAGTCAATGGGAAAAAGGTTAAATTTGAGGAAGGGTCAGTAACAACTGCCACCTACTCAAGCTGCAATAGGCAAGGACACTTGGAGATAAGTTGCAGATCCTGGAACAAACGAGAGAAGGATAAATTTAAATCCAACAACAAGTTCTAAGAGAACAGAAAATGCAGTCAATGCCATCAGATTGGGCATCTTGAAAAGGATTGCCAGCTCTTAAAGAAATCTGAAAAGGTTCAAGTAAATGAAGTAGCCGAAACTTCAGCACCCTCAGCTAGTCAGGGAAGGCCAGATGTTTTAGAAGGTACTCTTAATGTCAAAAATAATCTGATTAAAGTACAGTTTGATATGGGCGCGTCACGAAGTTTTATTTCGACAAAGTTGGTAAAGAAGTTGGATTTGAAACTGAAAAAGCTTAAAGAACCCATGACTATCCATTATCTGGTTGGGGGTTCCCTCAATCTTAGTTGGATTTGTAGGATGTCTATTTCTTTTTCCTGTTATCAGTTCCCTACTATCTCGATCGTCATGAATTTCACAGAATTTGATCTTATTTTGGGATTGGATTGGTTAACCAAATATGAAGTGAAAGTTAACTGTGCAGAAAGAGTTGTTAAAGTTAAAACAAAGCTAGGATATATAACCATTCCATGGGAAGGTCCGAATTCTGATAGAAAAGATTTTTGGTCAGCCCTGGATGTGTCTCCTGCTCAAATAGAAAATATTCCTGTCATTATAGAGAATAATCCGGTAGACATAGAAAATATTCCTGTCGTCAAGAATTATGCGAATGTGTTTGAAGAAGTTGTTAGCTTGCCTCCGCGTAGAGAAATCGATTTCAAGATCTCTTTAATTTCGAATGCAAGGCCATTAGTTCACGCTATTCGAAGAACGGCCTTGAAGGAAAAAGAAGAATTAGACAATCAGACTCGATAGCTTGTATGGAAGGTTTTATCAGGCCTAGTTTCTCTGATTGGGGAGCAGCAGTGGTGTTTGTCCCAAAGTCAGACGGTACCCTCCGACTATGTGTGGATTATCGTGACTTGAATAAGCAGAAATTAAAGAATAAATAGCCATTGCCGTGAATTGATGATTTGTTGGATCAATTGAATGGCGCGCAAGTATTTTCACGAATGGATCTAGCTACAGGTTTCTATCAGCTTCGTATTGCCGAAGAATGTGTTCCTTTGACAACAGTCAGAGATCCAGACTTATTCTTCGAGTGGTTAGTAATGCCGTTCGGCTTATGTAACGCTCCAGCTTATTTTGTCGATCTAATGAACAGGGTATTCAGAGAGGTATTGAATAAATTCGTACTGGTCTTCATTGATGATATTCTAATCTTCTCTAAGTCAGAAAGCGAGCATGAAAAACATTTGGAACAAGTGCTAGGAATTCTCAGAAAGAATGTTTTAAAAGCCAAATTTTCCAAAAATATATTCTGGCAAGAAGAAGTCAAGTTTCTTGCCATGTTGTATCTAAAGAAGGAATTTCTGTGGATCCCAGTAAGATCACAGCTATTCAGAATTGGAAACAACCGACTACACCCACAGAAGTCCGAAGTTTTCTCGGATTTTCTAGTTTTTATCGGAAGTTCGTTAAAGATTTTTCAAAGATATCTAGTTCCTTAACGAAGCTTACTAAGAAACATTCAAGGTTCAATTGGACTCCAAAATCTGAGGCAACTTTCCAAAAGCTGAAGTTAAGATTGACGACTGCTCCAGTGTTAACAATTATCGATGGCAATCAAGACTTGAAAGTCTGGACAGATGCTTCTAAAGAAGGTCTTGGTGTAGTATTAATGCAAAGAGGCCAAGTAGCCGCTTATGCTAGCCGTCAGTTGAAACCGCATGAGAAGAACTATGCAACTCACGATCTTGCATTGTTAGCCATCGTGTTTGCTATGAAACTCTAGAGGCATTATCTATTGGGTGAGAAGTTTGAATTATATACCGATCATCAATCTTTGAAGTACTTTCACCCAGAAAGATCTGAATATGAGGCAGCAGCGTTGGTTAGAATTTCTCGTGGCATATGATCTTAATATTTTATATACTCCGGGGAAAGCCAATGTTGTGGCTGATGCGCTCAGCAGAAAGAATGTAATCATTGCCAATCTTATAATCACGCCTTCATTAATTGATAATATATCCGCTCTTCAAAAGGATGATCACTTCATTCAGAAGATAAGAGAAAGAATTCAAAAAGGCGAGCCCTCGAGTTTTCAGATTGATAACGATGGGATTCTGAGGTTAAAAGGCCGAATATGTGTTCCAAACATATCTGAGCTCCGGAGAGAAGTATTGGATGAATGTCACAAAGCCAAACTGAGTATCCATCCAGGAGTGAGAAAAATGTATAATGATATCAAACGCACTTTTTGGTGGAGATCTATGAAAAGATACATTTCCTTGTACGTACACATGTGTACTACTTTTCAACAAGTTAAAAGCGATCAACAGAAACTCGCCGGATTGTTACAACCATTGGAAATTCTAGGTTGGAAGTGAGAACAAATTTCTATGGATTTCATAGATGGTTTGCCCAGAACCAGGAAAGGAAATGACAGTATTTGGGTGATCGTAGATCGTTTCACGAAAACTGCCCATTTCATACCTGTCAGATCGAATAGAACTGCTCAGAGTCTAGCGCAGATTTATTTTAAAGAAATTGTTAAACTCCATGGAGTTCCCATGAGCATCGTTAGCGATCGTGACCAGATTTTTGCTAGTAAATTCTAGGAAGCATTCCAAGCAGAATTGGCAACAAAATTGAACTTGAGCACCGCTTATCATCCTCAAACAGATGGTCAAACTAAAAGGGTGAATCGTATTCTAGAAGATTTATTGCGGGCTTGTGTTATTGATTTTGGCGGATCATGGGAAGACCACTTGCATTTGGCTTAATTCTCATACAACAACAGCTACCAAGCGAGCCTGAAAATGTCACCATTCGAAGCATTGTATGGTCGACCGTGCAGATCTCCCGCTTATTGGGTAGAACCTGGCAATAGACTTGTATTGGGACCAGATATGATTCGCGAAGCGGCGGATAAAGTTAATTTCATTAAGAAACGATTACTAGCGGCTCAAAGCCGACAGAAGATCTATACAGATTTGATAAGAAGAGATTTATCATTTTCTGTTGGTGACTATGTATATATGAGGGTTTCTCCAATGAGAGGAGTAGTCCGATTTGGCAAAACAGGGAAGCTGGCGCCCAGATTTATTGGTCCATTTCCTGTGCTCGAACGGATTGGAACTCTCGCTTATAGGGTTCAATTGCCTAATTGATTTCCTGGAGTACATGATGTGTTTCACGTATCTCAACTTCAAAAGCATGTGCATGATCCAGACTTGGTCGTGGAAGAAACCGCGCAACAAGATTTGGAAATTACTCCAGAATTGGTAGTGAGGAGAGAGCCGCTAAAGATTATTAGCAAAGAAACTAAAGTGTTGAGGAACAAGAAGGTTCACTTAGTCAAAGTGAAATGGAGTGGAGATCCACGAGACCGTACTAAGGAAACCGAGGAGAGCATTAAGAAAGCCTATCCCAAGTGCAGGGTGTATATCTCTGATTTACTCTAGTGCAAGGTACATTTACCATATTTTGCATTTCCGTATTGTTTTCTACTTGGTTTTTGTTTTCTTTTCATGGATGTAATTTTTTTTATTATATAGTCTAAATGATTTTAAAAGGGTATATGAATTAATTACTATATATTTGAAAAGGTTAAAAATAAATTGATTGTTGTTTGTGTGGAGTGATTGTTAGTTTAAACTAAATCACATTGGAATAATAAAATCAATAAAAGCATGAAGGGTAAATTTATGAAATTGAATCAAATATTGAACTGATTTGAAAATAAATAGAAATATATACATGTACATTATATATGTTTGAATAGGTAAATGGATTTGCTGTTGAGTAAAGAATTTATTTGCGTGCCCAACAAATAGGTAAACATTAATGAGTTGGATGCACAATTTTATTATTATATCAACTCCTGTGAATGCCATTGGATGCGGAGTGCTGGTTGTTCTGTTTGTAATAATAAATGTTGCCATAGGATAGTAACAATTAATTTTGAACTACACTACATGGCATACTTCTTGAAGATAGCATACTTCATCATATACCACATAAGCATTTGGAGCTTATGTGACGAGGTTGAAGATTTGCCATACGAGCGAGAGGCTTGTATGGTGATGACTATATATTACAGGCTGAACTGATGACTGATATGGACTATATAAAATATAATGATAATTTGCCAGATTAATAAAAAAAACCACACGGGTGTGGAGATGACAATAAACACGTCTCTCTAGTCATTAAGGCATAAAACCATTTATAGGGTGATGAGAATTTATTCTCTGGAGTTATGATCTATACACACTCCCCTGTGGACACCGGAATATATCACTATAAATATGTGCATGCTTATTAGGATTTATTGGGTAAATAATACGGCCCAATAAATTTCCAAACCCCTCCCCGTACAAAGGAGGTTATGGCGAAATTTTTCGAAAATTTAGGGTGTTAGCCAAATTTTTGAAGAATTGGAAAATTCTTAGAGACTGAAAAGTTGAAGAATGAAAGCCAGAATGAAATTTGAGTTGGTTAATTAAACAACTTTTGGCTTCGTTCCTTTTCGAGGACGAAAAGATTTTAAGTAGGGGAGATTGTAACAACCCGGAAAATCTAAACCAATTTAAATTTTTTAATTTGGCTATTTTGGCAAATTTTGAATATTTAAAATAAATTATTTTAAATAATAACGACCAAAAGTCTATTTGAATCGATGTTGGAAAATAAATATATTTATTTTAATTATAAAACAAGGCTTGAAAGGGCGCGGTAGTCTGAAAATTTGAATTCGAACTTTGACTGACTGTACAGGATGCAAAATAAAACGGATTTTAGTGAAACCAAAAATATTTAAATCTGTTTATGAATATATTTATAACGAATCTGAAAAATTGAAATTTTATAGCGGAAATCAAAAGTTATGGCTAAATGAATTTTCGGAAAGGTCGCTATGGAGTTTATATAGCCCTAGAAAATAGACATTTTGCAAACGACCTCCGCTTTCGACGAAACCACTTTTGTTGGATCCGGGATGTCAAATTATTGCTAGGTTTCAAATTCCATAATTTTTGAGTTAATATGTGAGCGTGGCAAAGGAAAATGTGTTTGGTTGATTTTAGTCAATTTGGATTGATCAGAAAATGGCCATTTTTCAAACGGTCTCCAAATTCGATGAAACTAGTTTTGTTGGGAACGTATCATCAAACCATAGCTAGATTTATTTTTCTAGAATTTTTTGGATTAGTCTGTGGCCTCGGCAAATTGAAATGTACGTTCAAATCCATATTTGAATGTTTTGTATTTTAATTTGAAGAAAAACCAACTGAAACAGTCGAATGGGCCTACGAAACATATTCCATTGTGTCCGGTATGGGGGAATTTAGCTAGGGATGATAGTCGTTGGGTTTGAATAGGAGTTCGTAAGGAGAAAGGGGTATTTTTGGAAATAAATAATTAAATAAATATATGGGCCAATCATATTTCAGCACCATTTTCTCTCTCCCTGACTTCCTCCAAATCGCGCACGGTGGAAAAACATCCCAGCCTTCTCTCCTCAAATCCGATCAATCTGTTCAATAAAATCACAGGCTCTAGTTAGGAAATTTGTAGATCTTCTCATTCTCTTCGAGTCGATATAAGGTTTGAGATTTTTCGTTGAGTATTGTGTGAGAATCACCCTCGTGAAGTTCGAACCTTTGAGGCGCTGCCGTGCTCAACTGCCGCCACCGAGTGGGCCTACACCCCCTGCGCCTGAGCGCCTCTCCAAGCTCTCCAAGGTGGTGCCCTCCGATCGTCACCACGCTGCACGGATTCCGATAAAAGTTGAAACCTAGTTTTGAACATATTAGAAAGGTAATGGTTGTTTGTTTTCCAAAGTGATTACAACACTTTAAAGCGCTACGGATTTTGATTTCACGATAAAAATCATATCGTTTTGCTATGTGGTCGAAATGCAGTGAAACAAGAGACATTGGACTCATGTGGACGTCTTCTACATTTAGAAGAGACCGGATATTTTTATGAGCCTTCTACAATTTTTGGAGGAGTGGAACCCAATGTGAGATTTCTGAATTATAAACGATATGGAATGACGATGTATAAATTATACGGTCGATGTATGAGTTATATAAGCATTGTACACCTCATGCATAAGCGTTGTATAAGTTGTATGTGCGATGTATAAGTTATATATGCATCGTAAAAAAAATCATATATTCGTTGAATGGAATTGAAATGAAATCGAAATATATTTATATACGTATATCTATATACATATATATGTATGTATAGTCCCCTCGTCCACAGACCATGTACGATATATATTGGTTGTGATTGTTTAGATTTTGGTTGATAAATACGAACGGTTGAAATGATTAATTGTGGTTAAAATCCCAATAGGATTAGTATATGGGAAAATTCGTCTGCGTATGAACTAGTTATTGAAATCCCCATTGTCGAAAGCTGTGAGGCTTTAAGGTAGAGTGAGGAGCCATACTCAGGACGGTGCCGGTTTTACCTACCCTGCCGTTATGCTGCCGAAATTTTCTGAAATATTCCTATGTCTGATTTATATTCATGTATTGAAACATATTCATGTGTTGGAAAATATTCATTTCTGAAATAAAATGGTTTGAATGATAAAAATAACATTTTTATCGAATGTATGAATTAAAAATGGTTTGAATTATAAAAATAACATTTTTATCGAATGTATGAAATAAAAATGGTTTGAATGATAAAAATAAATTTTTTATTGAATGTATGAAATAAAAATGGTTTGAATGATAAAAATAACATTTTTCGATGAAATAAAAATGGTTTGAATGATAAAAATAACATTTTTATCGAATGTATGAAATAAAAATGGTTTGAATGATAAAAATAACATTTTTATCGAATGTATGAATTAAAAATGGTTTGAATGATAAAAATAACATTTTTATCGAATGTATGAAATAATAATGGTTTGAATGATAAAAATAACATTTTTATCGAATGTATGAAATAAAAATGGTTTGAATGATAAAAATAACATTTTTTTTTGATAGCAAAAGGTAGTGAATCTAATGATTCACGCCTAGAAATATATTATACCATAGAGTTCAATACAGAGAGTGTAGAATAATTACATCATTTACAAGCCAACCAAAACAACCATACCCTGACGCAGCAGGTAATACAAGCCAAAACAATACACATCATACTTAAGATACGTCATATATATGATAATAAAGTACAACATACAAAGCAAATAGTTTGAGCGATAAAAATAACATTTGTTATAGAATGTATGAAATAAAATAGTTTGAGCGATAAAAATAACATTTTTATTGTATGTACACAGTATATAAAATAATCGTGTTTGAAATAAATTGTTTTGATAATAAAAATCACATTTTTATAATATATATGAATCGCTAAAATAATCACGTTTGAAATAAATTGTTTTTGACAACAAAAATCACATTTTTTCTCTATATATGAATTGTTAAAAATAGTCATGTGTTGAAATAAATATCTGTTGGATAAAAATATCATTTTTATCACCTATATGAGTTAAAATGGTTTTTGAAATCGAAGAATGGATTATATTTAGATATGTATAAATATAATTAAAATAAATCGAATAACGAAGCTGCAGTTCGTATTTTGAAACCGTGATTTCAAATGATTATTGCGAGAGATCCGACCATCAGATTTTCCCGAAACCGAAACCGTTGGGTTCGCTTTCGAAATATCTTTCCAATGATACCAACTTTGCAAAGATCCAACAGTTGGATTGTCTAAAATGTTTTAATTCAAATCTGAATGAAAACAGCGCCAGAATGAATTATATATATATATATGTATAATTAATTAAAATAAATCGAGTAACGACGCTGCAGTTCGTATTTTGAAATCGTAACTTTAAACGATTGTACTGGGATATCTGACAGTCGGATTTTCCCAAAACTGGAATCGTTGGGTCTGCTTTGAAAAGATCTTTCCAATGATATAAAATATGTAAAGATCCAACGGTTAGATTTTCAAATATGTGTAAATCAAATCGAAAGAAAACAGCGCCATGGCCGCTTTATGGCCTGAAGCGTCGTTTGAATAAACTGGCTATATTTAAATAAATAAAAATAGCGATAAATAGTGATAAAATATTATAAACGATATGGAATGGAAATAAACCGAATTTACACGGTCTATTGGAGATTTGATGGTTGAATGTGTTTGACGTGAAAACTACATTAATGAACTGAATTATGGATGTCAGATAATTTAACCATTGAAATGAATTGATTTGAAATTCTAAATATACGTGAATTATTTGAAAAGGCCGAGTTAATTCTCATTTCAAATAATTGGTCGATGGTTAGAAGTCAAAGATATGAAGACGGTGCAAGAACGAGGATCTTCACATCGAATGGATGGCTACTGATGCCTTTGATGGGAGTTGCTGCCCTGAAGGGGTTACAGTGGTGGTTGTCCGGACATACTTGTTGATCGTTCAGATGTGCGAGGGACTCTCTCCTGTATTGGACATACGGGAGAGGAATAAGGTGCCTCTAGTTTCGTTCAGATCCAGAACGGACTTGTAAATGAATTGTGTGTACGACATTGGATTTCATTCCGTGTGATTGATGTACGTCAGTTGCATGGCGTGAATTTCCTGTGTGGCATGCAGAGATGTTGTGATCAGAGCTTTTGTTGAAAAGCAGAGCTTTGTGGTTGATGATCAAAGCAGGGCTTTTGAATAGCTAGCTTTGTGTTTAGCATTGATTCGCGAGCCTCACACCCCGGTATGGACCAGAAACGGGAGAGGACTGCTGGGAGAGCATGCGTTTCCTTCTAGCTAGGAGTGGTGTTTTGGGTTTGACACGCCCTGACATTTTACTAATGTGGATGATGGATAGCGAGGCACCTCGGTTAGTTCGGTTTCTTCGGAGCCGATGATCTGGTCGGGATATGACCAGCTTGACGCCCCATAGGGCGGGGAAACGCATTGTTCAGGCATTTTAATCCACTCCATATGGACCGGCCCTGAAGATCCAAGGGTCGATGCGTTATGATCCTGAGGAGGGGGTCTAGAGCGTCTCGAAGCGGTAAGGACGATCCCTTGCCTTGGTTCATGACGGAAATCCAATTTTCAAATAAGACATTGTGCGGTTTTGATCGTAAACCTATATTTGGCGACATGATATATGGTACCCATGCCGTCTATGATTGATACTTATGATTGAAATTGTTTTTGAAACATATAAACACTAGTTATAATATCAAGTGCTTTTGTTTTATTCGTATCAAGCATCTTTTGGCTATTATAAGGTAAAACTCTTTCCTCCGGTTTGCATTAAATTGTGTGATTGGAACAGAGTCATGTAATGGCTTCATTTTTATAAAAATAATTGCGATGTTTAAATGATTTATTTGTTTTAAGCGCTGGTAATCCAATGGAGTAAACCTATTTCGTGTTAGCGGCGTGGTCCTGTGATTAGCCTTATTGTAAAATAATCTAAGTTGATTTCTTATACCAGTCCCATGACTGAATCATAGTTTGTTTCACTTGCAAACTCGGGTGCCCTATTTTCTACATGGGCAGCCTTGTATTCAGATTTTAGCAAGCTCTTTCTGGATAGCTGTGGAGCTGAATATGGATTCTATCACTTCTTTCTTTTTATATTGTTCAGTTCCTGTTGTACATATTATGTTTTGATTCTGCTGCAGACATTTTATGTAAAGCTGAAACAGTATTTTGTACTAAGTATGATCCTGTTTACTATTTAACTTTGATGATTATGTTTATCCAGTATATTCTATTGTAAATTATCTGGTGTATTTATATATTTTTGTTCTGATGTTATCTGTTTATGTGTTATATTCCAAAGATTACCCTTGCCACCGTGGAACGGGGGTTCGGGGTTGTCACAATTGATCTCTCCAAACGCATTTACGTTGGTGGCGGGGAACTCGTTTTTCTTTGTTGTATTCCCGTATTATTTTTGGAGAAAGCAATTTGTGATTTGGCGGGTATGACGATGTGGCATTCAAAGGAAATAAAGATGTGATCTGTATATTGATACATTATGACCTCAAGCCTTATCGACCGAGGAATGACAGAAATCGGGCAGGCATCATGGCTAAGTGGGTCACACCCAATTAGGGTATATTGTCACCATCTAGACAATATTCATATTTGTTTCTTCTTTCAATTCTGTTTCTCTCGGGAATGGTTATGTTGGTATACCAACCGTAAGGTGATAATATATTCGAAATATTCAAGCGAAATGAATGGCCGGTTATGCGTGGCTGAGTTATAAGATGTTCTCGTTGAACTCCGGTGTATCGCTTCTAGAGTACACTGATCAGAAGGAGGTTCCATACCTTGTCATAGTTGGGAATTCATTATCCAATAAGAGCCCACGAATTTTGATACTATATTATATATGTAGAGCGTGAGATGAAAGCGTTCTACTAGATTGTTATTTATTCGATTTAGACATTATTATAATATCAAAAGAGTGTGGATTATAAAAGAATGTTTTGGGTTATTGTAAGGTAAAAACCATATGTGTTTATGTGTGGGTCGGTCTTACGATTATTATTTATTTTAAAAGGATTTTAAAGGTTAAACAAATGGTTGGAGTTTACTTACACCAGTCACATGACTGACCCAGAGTTTATTTTGTTTTGTTTTCCCTAAATTCTTGGGTGCCCAATTTTGTACGGGCAGTTCAGTAGTCAGGATTTTTACAGAAATACTTGGAGAGATGGAGCAGGAGGCTCCGCTATGATGTAAGTGTTGTACTCTAGTATTCAAATACAGATTTGTGTTTCAAAGTTATGTTGTATACTATGTTTTATTCGTTCCGCTGTGAGATTCGTGTTACTCTGATTTTGTTGTTATGTTCTTCCTCTATTCTAATTTTCTATCTTATCTATTCTCACCCTCTAACTTCTTTCTATTAACATTCAGGTGTTTCCGACTTTTGAATAGTCAACATGGTGTTGTGTGTCGATTTTCTAAGTCAAAAATTTCGCGTTCGTTACAGTGGTATCAGAGCTGAAGGTTAAGTAATTACCTTGGCTCTGTGGCGTGACTTAGTAGAGATGGGGTTAGTAACACCCTAGATTGAGTTGAGTGTATATATACGAGTGAACGTATTTGTTATTTGATATAAAAATGGTTTTATATTGTGGAGATTTTGTAACGACCCAGAAAATCTGAACCAATTTAAAATTTTTAAATTGGCTAAAATAATGGATTTTAAATATTTAAAATAAATATTTTAAATAAAGGCGATGAAAATTGAGTTTGAATCGACATTTGAAAACGAATATAATTAATTATAATTATAAACAAGGCCTAAAATGGCGTAGCAGTTTCAAAAATTGAATTCAAACTTTGTCGGACTGTACCAGGTGCAAAACAATCCGGATTTTAGTGAAACCAAAAATAATGGAATCTAATTGATAATATCTTTCCAACGAATCCAACCAATCGAAATTTGATAGCGGGAATCAAAAGATATGTCCAGTTGAAAATACTGAATAGTCGCTATGGAATTCAGGCCCTTAAAAATGGACATTTTGCAAATGACCTCGGATTTCGACGAAACCACTTTTGTTGGATCCGCAGTGTCAAGTTATTGTTAGGTTTCAAATTTCATAATTTTTCGAATCAATATGTGAGCGTGGCAAAGGAAAACGCGTTTGACCGGTTTTAGTTGATTTTAATCGACTGGAAATTGGCCATTTTTCAAACGGTCTCAGAATTTGACGAAACTAGTTTTGTTAGGACCGTATCGTCAATACGAAGCTAGAAAATATTTTTCTGAAATTTTTCTAGTTAGTATGTGACCCCGGTAATTTGAAATGTACGTTTAAAATTCAATATAGTGATTTAAATGTAAATTCAACGGAAACTGATTGTAACGATCAAATCAGCTTGCGATACATATCCCATTGTGTTCGGAATGGGGGTAAAACGCTATGGGCGACAGGCGGTGGGCCTCGTTTCGAGGTCGTATGTAAAAGTCAACCTTTTTGAAAAATTAAAAAATTAAATAATAAAATATATATATATATATATTACTTTAATTTTTCCCCCCTTTTCTTCTGCTTGCCCCCCCCGATTCATTTACCAGAAAAAAAAAACAAAGAAAAAAAAAAAAAAAAGGAAAACCTAAATCAATCGAGCCGCCCCCCTCAAGACCTCGACGCCGACGAACCTATCGCCGCCCCCCCCACCCCTCCGTCCGACCTCCTCCTCCCAGTAGCGAAGCCCTCGAACCCCTCGCGACGTCGAATCGAAGCAGCCCGCCGCCCTTACCTCGACGCCGACACCATCGAGCCACCGCTCCCCCCACGAAGCCGCCGACGCCTCCTTCTTCTTCCCTCCACTTCGCAAGCTATCGGTGATAATTTAGTTTATCTTATTTTTATTTTTATTTTTGTTTTGTTAAAAACTGATTTGTTTAAGATATTAAAAACTGATTTAAAAAGAATATAAAAACTGATTTGTTTAAAAAGAATATAAAAACTGATTTGTTTAAGATATTAAAACTGATTTGTTTAAGAATATAAAAACTGATTTGTTTAAGATATTAAAACTGATTTAAAAAGAATATAAAAACTGATTTTTTCTAAATATTAAAAACTGATTTTTTCTAAATATTAAAAACTGATTTGTTTAAGATATTAAAACTGATTTAAAAAGAATATAAAAACTGATTTAAAAAGAATATAAAAACTGATTTGTTTAAGATATTAAAACTGATTTAAAAAGATTTTTAAAAACTGATTTAAAAAGAATATAAAAACTGATTTGTTTAAGATATTAAAACTGATTTAAAAAGATTTATAAAAACTGATATTTTTAAAGGAAATAAAAACTGATTTTATTTTAAGACTTTGAAATAGAAAAAGGTTTAATCTTTTAAAAGAAAAAGATTTGAACTTGCAAAAATAAAGATCATATTTTAAAGAGAGAAAAAGACGGAATTTTTATTAGGTAGGAGTAAGATATGATTTTATATTTTTAAAGCAATAAAAATATAATTTTTACATCATAGGAATATTAAAAATATAATCTTTATATATTGAATAGCGTGGTGAAAATTCGATTTTTATATATTGAATAACATCGTAAAAATTCGATTTTTACATATGTAGAGAATACAGGCGAAAGCGACAAAAGGCGAGATTGGCGAAGATTTCTGTAAAGGAAGAATCGTAGTTGGATAGCTATTGGTGAGATTTCGGATTTAAAAATATTATATATGTGTGAAAATGAAAGTGAATTGCTATATATAAATATATATATATATATATATATATATATATATATATATATATATATACGCCCCTCGTCCACAAACCACGGACGATATTTATTGGTTGAAATTGTTGTGAAAATTGATTGATAGCGATTGATTGTTTGGGATTGTTTGTGATTGATATTGGTTGATTGTGGTTGAAAAATACCCATTTGTGGTTGAGAAATATTTGGTTGAAACCACATAGGATTAGTTTGTGGAAATGAAATAAATATATACATGCCGCCTGCGTGCGAACTAGATGCATGATCCCCATTGTCAAAAACCGCGAGGTTTTAAGGTAGAGCGAGGAGCCGTACTAGGGACGGTCCCGGTTTAACTACCCTGCCGTTATGCTGCCGAAATTTTGAATAATATTCGTGTGTTTGAATTATTTTCGTATGCTTAAACTATATTTATTCATTGAATAGAAAACATTCGTGTGTTGAATTGATATTCATTTGTTGATTAGAAATTCATGTGTTGAATGGAATTCATGTGTTGAATGGTATTCATATTTTGAAATAAATCGTTTGATAATAAAAATCACCTTTTATCGACTATATGAACTGTGTAAAATAACCTCGTTTTAAAAGAAATGGTTTTATGATAAAAATCCCATTTTTATCACCAACTTGAACTATATAGAAGAATAGTGTTTTGAAATGAATTGTTTTACAATAAAAATCACATTTTTATTGTATGTATAAATCGTTGAAATGTGAAGTGTTAAAAATAGCCACTTGTTCAAAATAAACATATATGAGTTGAAATATTCATTAATTAGCTAATGAAATGATTTGCACCTATTTATGTAACATTAGAATGAATGGTGTTTTTAAACCAAATAGAAATCAAATGTGAAGTTGAATAGAGAATGATAAATGATAAGAACTGTATATATATGTACATGCATATTTATTGAACAGGTTATTGCAAAGGGGCTAGAGAAGAGGAATAAAATTTTGTGCCCGACAAATAGGTACACATTTACTGTTTTGTTTGGGTGATGATTTTATGAGCCTGTTGGCTAGCCGCTTGGCTTTTTCTTTTTCTTTTTGAGATTAGAAGGACCGGGAAAGCTATTTGCGATTTCCCGATGCTCCCGGTGCAGGGGAGGTTATGGCGAAATTTTCCAAAATTTTAAGGTGTTAGAAAAATATTTGAAGTGAAAACGATGTGGAAATCATTGAATAAACTATATTTATATAATTATATAAATATAAATAAAATTAAAACGAAACGAAGCCGTGCAGTTCGTATTTTGAAACCGTGATTTCAAACGACTAGTGCGGGAAATCCGACCATTGGATTTTCCCGAAACCTCAACCGTCGGGTTCGCCTTGGAATAATCTTTCCAACGGCACCAACCTTGTAAAAATCCAGCGGTTGGATTGTCTGGAATGTTTAATTCAAATCTGAAGAAAAACAGCGCCAGAAGCGATTATATTTATATATATATAAATATAATTATATATTTAATCGAATAACGACGCTGCAGTTCGTATTTTGAAATCGAAAATTCAAACGATTGTACCGGGAGATCCGACCGTCGGATTTTCCCGAAACTGGAACCGTTGGGTTCGTTTTGAAAAGACCTTTCTAATGATGTAAATTTTGTGAAGATCCAACGGTTAGATTTTCAGATATGTGTAAATCAAATCTGAAGAAAAACAGCGCCACGGCCGCTTTATGGCCCGAAGCGTCGTTTTGAATAAAATGGCTATTTTAAAATAAATAAAAATAGCGATAAATAGTTATAAAATATCATAAGCGATATGGAATGGAAATAAACTGAATTTGCTTGATTTATGTGATGTTTGATGGTTGAATGTGTTTGGTGTGAAAATTACATTAAAGGACACAATTGGTGTTGTCGAATAATTTAACCATTGAAATAAATCGATTTGAAATTCTAAATACACGTGAATTATTTGGAAAGGCCGAGTTAATTCTCATTTCGAATAATCGACCGACGATTGAAATTCGAAGATGAAGACGATGGTCGAAGACCGGAGATCTTCACCTCGTTTGGATGGTAACCGAGGTCCTGATTGGGAGGCATCCCGAAATATGGATAATGAGTGGTGATCGTCCAGACGTACGTGGTGATCGAAGGGTTTGCGAGGTATTTAGTGCCTCCGGTTTCGTTCAGACCCAGAACGGACTTGTAAATGGACTGTGTGTCTGACATTGGAGTTTATTCCGTGTTGATTGATTTCTGTTAAATATACATCTGTTTGGCGGCGGAGAATTTATTCTTTTGCTTAACGCCCTTCTCTGAGACGTACGAGCTCAGAGGTTGTATATCGATGGACATCAATCGCATGGCGTGAATTGCCTGTGTGGCATGCTAAGATGCAGTGATCAGGGCTTCTGTTGAAAAGCAAAGTCTTGTGGTGATGATCAAAGCACCGCCTGTGTGGCGTAGCTTTGTGTATAACGTGAATTCGCGAGCCTCACACCCCGGTATGAACCTAAAACGGGAGAAGGACCTCAGGGAAGGCATGCGTTTCTTTCTAGCTAGGGTGGTGTCAGTGACCTACCAGCCCTGACATTTATATACTTTTCACCTAAGTGGTTGTTGCTGTTGCGAGGCGCCTCGGTTTGATCGGGCAATTCGGGTCCGATGGAGTCATTCGTTGGCTCATTTACACCCCAAAGGGTGGGGAAACGTAGTGTTCAGGCATTCTTAATCCACATCGGTGGACCGGCCCTGTCGCTCCAAGGGTCGATGCGTTCTGATCCTGAGACACGGGCTAGAGCGTCTCGAATTCGGTAAGGACTATCTTTTGCCTTGGTTCATGACGGAAATCCAATTTCCAAATACGTGATCGTGCGGTTTTGATTGTATATATATATGGCGACATGATATATGGTACCCATGCGGTCTATGATTGATAGTTATGATTTGAAATTGTTTTCAAAACATATAAACACTAGCAATAATATCAATTGCCTTTGTTTTATTCGTATCAATCATATTTTGGCCATTATAAGGTAAAACTCTATCCTCCGGTTTGCGTTGCATTGTGTGATGGGAACTGAGTCTTATAATGGCTTCATTTTTATAAAAAGCATAGCGATGTTTAAAAGAAAGATTTGTTTTAAAGCACTGGCAATCCAATGGAGTAAACCCGTTCCACGAAAGTGGCGTGGTCCTGTGATTAGCCAAACTATATATGTGTTGAGTGGATTTCTCATACCAGTCCCATGACTGACTCGTAGTTTGTTTCACTTTCAAACTCGGGTGCCCCTTTTTCTACACGGGCAGCCTTGTATTCAGGTTTAGCTGGTTCTCTTTCTGGATAGCTGGAGCTGAAGATGGATTCTATCAATTATTTCTTTTTATGCTGTTCAGCTCCTGTTGTACATATTTTGTTTATTTCCGCTGTAGACATTTATGTATAGCTGAACTGTATTTGTACTAAGTAAGATCCTGTATACTGTGTAACTCTGATGATTACTTTTATCCAGTATATTCTAATGTTCATTATCTGGTGTATTTATTTAATTCTGTTCTGCTATTTTATGTTTCTGTGTTATATTCCAAAAGATAACCTTGTTTCCGTGAAAACGGGAAATCGGGTCGTCTCAGATTTATTGATTGGCTTGTTTATGGGTTTTGGTCGATCAGTTTGATCCACTGTATCGGTAGGGGTTTATAAACACTCGAATACGATGAACCGACACTGTATATTTTGAAAAGAGGGTAAATAAAATAATTTTACCAAAATTATATTTTGATATAAAGGATTTATATTGGATTATTATAATATATTGGATATATTGGTTGTTATTATAATCAGATAAGATTATAATTGAAACGTTTATGTAAATAACCAATCAAAATTCGTATAAGTGTTACGAAATGAATTAAATCTGAATTTAAATCAGAATTGAAATTAAAACCCTAGAAATTTGGAAAGCTATACGTAGACGGATTTTGAATTAATATATAAGAATTTTAAAATCCTGGGAGATTTTAAATTGTTTACAAGCATGGTGAATGATATTTTGAATTTGATTTTAAAAATGGAAATGTTTAAATATGGGTTTTGAAAGTGATAAAGTACTGAACTCACTTTGATCGCTGGGAAATAATTCTGATGATGCTGGCCACATCATCAGTGTTCATTTTCGAGTTCTAAGTGACGGATTACTACCCAAAATATTGTTTTTGAATTGTTTGAAGAAAACGAGTTGTTTTGGATCCTAAAAAGGAAAGTTTGATTTTTGGGATATGGTAAAATGTTTAAAAACTCCCAGGAGAGATTGTTTGAATTAAAAACCAATTTAAATAGTAATTTATGGGAACAAATTGGAATTGAATTGAAACCAATTAAGTGAAAATTGAGTTGAAATAGAGTAATATCGTGTAAAACTGGATTGTGGAATATAATTGGACTCAAGTGAATAATTGATTGAGTTTTTTAATAAAATCGGATTTGAGTTATAATATAAAGATAACTGATTAGAGAAATTAACAAGTTAATGAAATATGCGGATGGAACTTAACTTTCTTAACTATATTGGATTGGTGAGTTAAGAATTTGAAAATCCAGAATGGTATTGAGAATGGAATTTGGTCGGAATATAAGCGAATGATTGGGTTTGAAGATAAACTGATTGGAGTTTGATTGGGGTGGTATTGGTATATGCTGAATTGGTAACAGATGGAAAGGAGATAATGATATGCCCGACAAAAAGGTACAAGTTTATATTTTATATGAGTATGAGATTTATGAGCCGAATTAGCAAGCCGCTTGGCTATTTGATTTTCTTTTGGATTGGAGAAGGCCTAGAAAGGCGAGTTGTAGTTGTACCGATTGAGTCGTACAAAGGAGACGCTGGCGAAATTTTTCGAAAATTTCGGATGTTAGAAAATTTTCAGAATTTTTGAAATTTTTTATTGGTAGAAATGAATTAATAATTTACTTAAAATAAATTGGTTCAGTTGAGACTAAAGTTAAAGAAGTAAATAAATAATTTTTAACCCAATTAATAGGTTTGTTTTTACCTTAGCAATTTCGAGGACGAAATTATTTTAAGGAGGAAAGAATGTAACGTCCCATATTTTTACGGTTTAATAATTAATTAATTAAATTATTCAAATACTGATTTAGAGATTTTAATGGTTGTTAATTAGATAATATTTAATATTTAATTAAATATAAATAATAGAAGAATATATTTATTTCCAGAATAGTCGGAGAATAGTAGAATTCACAATATTGTGTGAATTGGATTATTTATAATATTTAATTCAGTTTAGAATTGAATTGTAATAACCCGGAAATCCGAGCCAATTTAAAAATTTTATTTTGGCAATTTTAGCAAATTTTGATTATTTAAAATGAATTATTTTAAATAATAACGACGAGAAATTTATTTTTGATAGAACTCGAACGTATATATATATATATATATACGTCGTCGTTAGAAAATAAATATTTATTTTAAATTATAAAAGGAATTGAAAATGGCGCGGTAGTTCGATAATTCGATTTCAAACTTCAAATGAATGTACCGGGTGCAAAATAAACCGGATTTTAGCAAAACCAAAAATATTAGAATCTAGGAGAGAATATCTTTCCAAGGAATCCGAAAAATTGAAATTTCATAGCGGGGATAAAAAGTTATGTCCATTTGAAAATTCAGAATAGTCGTTATGGAATTCTGGCCCTTAAAAATGGAAATTTTGCAAACGACCTCGGAATTCGACGAAACCACTTTTGTTGTATCCTTGATGTCAAGTTATTGCTAGGTTTCAAATTTCATAATTTTTCAAATCAATATGTGAGCATGGCAAAGGAAAACGCGTTTGAGCAGTTTTAGTTGATTTTAATCAACTGGAAAATGGCCATTTTTCAAACGGTCTCAGAATTTGACGAAACTAATTTTGTTAGGACCGTATCGTCATTACGAAGCTAGAAAATAATTTTCTGGAATTTTTCTAGTTAGTATGTGACCCTGGTAAATTGAAATGCGCGTTCAAATTCAATATAAAGAGTTATATTTTGATTTTGGCGAAAACCGATCGAAACAGCCGAACTGGCTTACGATACATTTCCCATTGTGTTCGGAATGCGGGTAATTAGCTATGGACGACAGGCGGTGGGTTCGATTTCGAGTTCGAATGTAAAAGTTACTTTTTGAAATAAATAAATAATAAAATATATATATTATATTAACCTTTCCTTCTCCCCTTTTTTCCTTTATCTCCCCCGTCAGTTTACAAATTAGCTTTAAAAAAACAACAACTCGCGCTCGAGCTCCCAGGCCGCCACCGGCGGTGCTCCGTCGCCACCTCCCCAAGACCGCCGCTACACCCCCTCTTCCTCCACTCCACCCTCTCCTCCCTCCTCCTCCTCTAAATTGAAAACCCTAAAACCTAGCCCCCAAATCAGAGCCGCCACGACCTTTAGCACCACCAGACTGGCCGTCGTGCCTCCCCCGCCACCAGCAGTCCCCAGCGCGCCCCTCAGACCCCACCCCGACGCCCTTTGCTCGATTCAATGTGAGTGTTCCAATTTGAATTTTATTTTCAGACTTTTATTTTATTTTATTCTATATACAATGACTTGATAAAGGTCATATTTTTCTATGTACAATGACTTGATAAAGGTCGGATCTTTTCTATATACAATGACATAATAAAAATTGGATTTTTCTTTATGTGAATGAAGTATAAAAAATTAGATTTTTATTTATTTGAATGGCATATAAAAATATGATTTTTATATATGTAGCATATTAAAAATATAATTTTTATATATGTATCGAAATAAAAATACGATTTTTATTTATAAAGTAGTGGTATAAAAATGTGATTTTTACATATAAATATTTGATTTTTATTTGTAGGTATAACAGAAAAGAAAGCGATTTTTAATTATATATAGAGATGTTAAAAATGTGATTTTTAATATGAACAATGTTGAAAAAAAGATCGCATTGGAATGTTAGGCAAATCCGAACCGTTCAGAAATACAGAATGAAGGAGTGGATCCCAAATGTGAGAACTTCTCACCTTTAATTTAAAATTCTAGTTAAAATATATACTAGGATGAAGATGGTGTTTACTAGCACCCGACACCCGTCGTCCACAGACCATGGACAGCTTGTTTATTTGATTATATGCTTGTTTGTTTGATTTTGATGTGTAGTTCATTGTGTGATGTGATGTGAAATGAAATAAAATATTTATATAGTTAAAAATATTTTATAGTTGAAAATAGAATTTTTAACGTGTATATGAAATGAAATAAATTAATATAAACAAATCGAACGATTGGTTTATATACACACATTTGACTGAAATTGATTGGGACGATAAATTTTACACATCGCCCAACTGCACAAATAAAATCTGTGTTTGATTGTTTGAAACCCCACACGGGTATTAGGATGATATATGACATACACTAATCCCAATAATTAGTTGTATGTTGATCGACTGATTGACAGACTGTTATGAGCGTTAAATATTTATATTTGATGCTTATACAGTGTAGAATGCACTTTGGATGATGGTTGATTATTTGTCATTGTTGATATATACATGCGTTGTATGGAAATCCATAGAAATAAAATCTATGGTAATTGATCGGGCCTCATTCCAGTTTTGAAATAGAATATTGGAAGAGAAATGTTTGAATAAAATATTTGAGAAGAAATATTTGAAAGAAATATTTGAATAGAATATTTGAAGAGAAATATTTGAATAGAATATTTGAAATAGAAATATATAAAGCCGTGTTGATTAGATATGCGCTATTTTGACGCGAACGATATTTATATCGATTATATTCATTTTTATAATGAATATTGAAAAGTGATTTCAAAATCGAATATTTTGAAATGAAATTCGAATTGAAATTGAATAGAATTGAATTCGAATTGAAATTGAATAGAAATGAATTCGAATTGAAATTGAATAGAATTTAATTCGAATTGAAAGTGAACAGAAATGAATTCGAATTGAAATTGAATAGAAATGAATTCGAATTGAAATTGAATAGAATTGAATTCGAATTGAAAGTGAACAGAAATGAATATGAATTGAAATTGAATTGAAAACGAACTGAAATTGAATTAAAAATCGATTTGATTTGAAATCGAATAAGAAGTTGAAAATGTTTTGAAAATGAATTTAAAACGATTTATATAATACGTTTTAAAAGGAAATCGACGAAGTATATATTATATATAATATATATATTATATATATTATATAATGGCCTGAATAGAACGCGTTGTGTGCGGTAGTTCATGAATTTCGACCATTGACTTCGAGCAGACATTACGGGAGATCCGACCGTCGGATTCTCCTAAAACTGGAACCGTTGGGTTCGTATTGAAAAGAGCTTTCTAACGAATTTTAGAGATTTGAAATCTAATGGTTGGATTTGGAATTATGTCCAAATCAAATTTGGAAAAGGTCGCCGTAAGTGCAGTTCGATGGCCGTTGATGGAAATCGACTGTATGGGCCTTGATAAAATTATTAAAAATAGTAATAATTTGTGTAAAATCATAAGAAATGATTTGTGAAAAATTGGGGTGAAAAACTCCATATTTGAAAAGATAAAAATAGATTTTTATCGAAATGAACTAGTTTTGAACTAGAATTATAATTCTATTTAATTTAAATAAATAAACAAATTGAATTTGAAAAGGGTTTTAAAAGTAACCAGAATTTCCAATAATTGAATTGGAATGGATTAGAATCGAAATTGTCTTTGGAGTATTTCGATGTTGGATTTCGTGATTATACAGATGTTGTTATGGAAATTTGAAAGATATATATATATATATCGTTATTTCCAATACGATATTTGTTGGTCGTAGAATTTGATATTGAATATAAGCCGATATATTTTCTATTCAGAGCCTTGTATTGAATATCAAATGTGATTTGGGTTTGTCGTGAATGGTGTCTTCATTAACACTGTTCTTAAGCCCAGTTGAGAAAAGATTAAATCTTTTTATTTAGATTTAATGAAGTTTACCAATTAAATAATATTTAATTGGAATTGAATTGGTATTGATTTTTGGGTTTATCGTGAACAGTGTTTTAAATAACACTTGTTCTTTAACCCGATAATTAATGTGATTTTGGGTTGTCATGAAAGGTATCTTCAATAATACTGTTCTTAGACCCAAAGGAGTTAAGAAAATAAGAAAGTAACTGGAGATTAGTTAAGTTGAATGGTTTTTGGGGTATTGATCTGATGTTGGTTTCGGCCTTCAGGGTTAATACTTAGGGAATTGCTCACTTGCTAATTTACGGTTAGGGACTGATTGAAATATGATGTGATTTTGGGGTTTATTGTGAACCGTGTTTTAAATGACATTGATTCTTTAACCCAATCACAGATTAAAACTAAGTGGAGTTTTAATGAATCTTTAATTAGATTGAAAAGATCGAGAATGGAGTATCACCAGTTTTGCTCCAGGCGATAGTTAAATCTTTAATTAGATTTGAACGTGAAATGGTAATTGAATTTACCGATAACACCATGGTGTTAGATATGAAGTATGACCAGTTTTACTTCATGGGATGAATAGGTTGGGATTGGGAAATAAAATAAATGATCACTTCGGTGTGGTTCGCTAATCCCGACTAGTTTGAATTGATATTCAAAAAAAGATTAAAGAATAAATTTAAAAGAATTTATCTTTGATAAAATTAATGGGAACCTTTCCCTAAGAATGTGAAATTTAGAAACTAACTGTAGGTAAGCTAAGCAGAACGGTTTCCTAGGTATTGATCTCATGTTGGTTTCGGCCTTCGGGGTTAATATTTGGGGAATTATTCTCTTGTTGATTTACGGTTAGTGATTGATGAATTGGAATGAGGCGTATGTTGTGTTTGGGTAACACTTGTTTATTATATACGCGAGTTTTTCAGAAAGACCGGGTTTATCCCATTCTGAATAACTGATTCGACGATGAGTCGAATATGAAGACGGTGGTTGAAGACCGGAGGTCTTCACGTCATTTGGGTGATTACTGATGACCTTGATTGGGCCGTACACTCAAGAGGAGGGAATCAGTTAGTGGTCGTCCAGATGTACTTGGAGATCGACGGATATGCGGGGTACTAGGTGCCTCCGATTTCGTTCAGACCTAGAACGAACTTGTAAATGGACTGTGTGTCTAACATTGGATATCATTCTGTGTGATTGATGGATATTGGTTGCATAGAGTGGTTTGCCTGTGTGGCATGCTAAGATGCAAATGATCAAGGCTTTTGTTGAAAAGCAAAGTCTTGTGGTTGATGATCAAAGCACGGCCTTCGTGGCGTAGCTTTGTGTAGCGTTGATTCGTGAGCCTCACACCCCGGTTGTGAACCAAAAACGGGAGAAGGACCTCAGGGAGGACATGCGTTTCTTTCTAGCTAGAAGTGGCGTCATTGGTTTTACACACCTTGACGAGTTTGACTTATGTGGTTGTTGGTTTGCGAGGCGCCTCAGATACGCCCCAAAGGGTGGGGAAACGCAGTGTTCAGGCATTTTAATCCACATCGGTGGACCGACCCTGACGATCCAAGGGCTCACCTGTGTCTGGGTCCTGAGGCTCGGGCTAGACAGTCTCGAATCGGTAGAGGACTATCTTTTGCCTCGGTTCACAGATGGAAATCCAATTTCCAAATACGTGACTTTGCGGTTTTATTTGTAGAGCCTAGTATTGGCGACATGATATATGGTACCCATTGTAATAACCCGGAAATCTGAGCCAATTTAAAATTTTTGTTTTGGCAATTTTATTGAATTTTGAATATTTAAAATGAATTATTTTAAATAATAACGACGAGAAATTTATTTTGAATAGAATTCGAAGGTATATATTCATTCGAATCGTCGTTGGAATATAAATATTTATTTTAATTATAAAAGGAATTGAAAATGGCGCGGTAGTTCGATAATTCGATTTCAAAATTCAAATGAATGTACCAGGTGCAAAATAAACCGAATTTTAGTGAAACCCAAAATATTAGAATCTGTTTGTGGATATCTTTCCAACGAATCCGAAAAATCGAGATTTCATAGCGGGAATCAAAAGTTATGTCCAGTTGAATTTTTAGAATAGTCGCTATGAAATTCTGGCCCTTAAAAATGGAAATTTTGCAAACGACCTCGGTTTTCGACGAAACCACTTTTGTTGGATCCGCGATATCAAATTATTGCTAGGTTTCAAATTTCATAATTTTTCGAATCAGTATGTGAGAGTGGCGAAGGGAAACGTGTTTGACCAGTTTTACTTGATTTTAATCGACTGGAAAATGACCATTTTTAAAACGGTCTCAGAATTCGATGAAATTAGTTTTGTTAGGACCGTATCGTCAATACGAAGCTAGAAAATATTTTTCTGGAATTTTTTGAGTTAGTATGTGACCCGGGTAAATTGAAATGCGCGTTCAAATTCAATATATAGAGTTATACTTTGATTTGAACAGAAAATGGTCGAAACGATCGAATCAGCTTACGATACATATCCCATTGTGTTCGGAATGGGGGTAATTAGCTAAGGGCGGCAGTCGTTGGGTCCCAATTGGAGTTTGATACAAAAGTCAACTTTAATGGTGATTTAAATTAAATTAAATAATTAATATATATATATTATAACCTTCCCTCTTCTCTCTCCTTATCATTCAGTCCACAAAAAAAGGAAAGAACGGAGCCCCCCCCTGCGTCGACGTTTATCGCTCCACCGTGCCCCTGCTCCGATCGCCGCCTCCATTTCCCCCTCCTCCACCTCGCGACAGCGTTTCCCCCCCTCGATCTCTGACCGCGGCCCCCCTATTTTCCCCAAACCCCACGCACCTGCACCGCAACCCACCGCCATCGCCACCACCTCCCAAGGCCACCTCCGACCCTGCCAGCCCTTCCTCCGCCCGATTCCGACATGAATCCTCCTCCTCCCTCGTCGTGGATCGACAGTAAGTTCTTCCCCTCTTTTCTATTTTTAAATAACATTATATTTCTTTGTAAATTCAATTTCATTTATATAAATTCAGAGCAATGAAAGGGATTAATTTTTAGCAATGAAAGGGAGGGATTGTTAGAGAATAAAAATACGATTCTTATTTATATAGAAAGATGAGATTTTTAGTTAAGAAAAGATAAGATTTTTATCATAGGTTTGGAATATTTCTATGAAGATAAAGTTTAGATTTTTAATTTATATAAAGTAGAAATAATAGATTTTTATAACTAGAAAGACTAGATTTTCAGAAATAAAAAGGTTAGATTTTATTATAGACAAGATGGGATTTTAAATAATGAAAGCTATGATTTTTAACATAGGAAATATTAGATTTTTATCAATAAAAAAATATTCGATTTTTAATCGTGAAAAGGTGGGATTTTTTATCGTAAGAAGTAGCAAAGAAAATATAATTTTTCCTTGTATATAGCAGAATAAAAATATGATTTTTATATAGTAGAGATAATAAAAATATGATTTTTATATAGTAGAGATAATAAAAATATGATTTTTATATAGTAGAGATTATAAAAATACGATTTTAATGGTGGTAAAAATATGATTTTTACATATACGAAGTAGCGATAAAAAAATTCGATTTTTATATGATGAATAGCGAAGTAAAAATTCGATTTTTATATATTGAATAGCGAAGTAAAAATTCGATTTTTATATATTGAATAGCAAAGTAAAAATTCGATTTTTATATATTGAATAGCGAAGTAAAAATTCAATTTTTATATATTGAATAGCGAAGTAAAAATTCGATTTTTATATATTGAATAGCGAAGTAAAAATTCGATTTTTATATATTGAATAGCGAAGTAAAAATTCGATTTTTATATATTGAATAGCGAAGTAAAAATTCGATTTTTATATATGTAGTGAATACGGATGACGAAGGTGACGAAAGAAGAAACGGCGAAGACTTTGCACATATGAAGAGTCGTGGAGTTTGGACTAGCTAGTCGGTGAGAATTTCTCACTCTTTAATTTAATTTTCTAGTTATAAATATATACTAGGATGCAGACGGTGTTTAGTAGCACCCGACACCCATCGTCCACAGACCATGGACAGCTTGTATGCTTGTTTGATTTTGTTGTGTAGTTGATTGTGTGATGTGATGTGAAATGAAATAAAATATTTAGACAGTTAAAAATATTTTATAGTTGAAAATAGAATTTTTAACGTGTACATAAAATAAATAGTAATAAACAAATTGGAGATTTGTTTATATACACTGATTTGACTGATATTGATTAGGACGATAAATTTTACACATCGCCCAACTGCACAAATAAAATCTGTGTTTGATTGTTTGAAACCCCACACGGGTATTGGGATGATATATGACATACACTAATCCCAATAATTAGTTGTATGTCGATCGATTGATTGACAGACTGTTATGAGCGTTAAATATTTATATTTGATGCTTATACAGTGTATAATGCGCTCTGGATGATGGTTGATTATTTGTCATTGTTGATTTATACATGTGTTGTAGAAAATCCATATAATTAACATTATATGGTAATTGATTAGGCCTCATTCCAGTTTTGAATAAGAATATTTGAAAAGAAATATTTGAATAGAAATATTTGAAAAAGAAATATTTGAAATAGAATATTTGAAAATAGAAATATATGAAGCCGTGTTGATTAGATTGACGCCATTTTGAAGTGAACGATATTTATATCGATTTTATTCATTTTTAAATGAATATTAAAAAGTGATTTCAATAATCGAATATTTTAGAAATTGAACTGAATAGAATTCAAATCGAATTAGAAATTGAACTGAATATAATTCAAATTGAATTAGAAATTGAATTGAATAGAATTCAAATCGAATTAGAAATTGAATTGAGTAGAATTCAAATCGAATTGAATAGAAAATGAATTCGAATAAAATTGAATAGATTCGAAATTCGAATTAAATCGAAATGAATTGAAATTCAAATTAAATTGAAATGGAATTGAAATCGATTTGAAATGAAATTAAAACGAATCTATAAGGAAAAATTCAATTTTGATTTGAAATTGAAATGAAGTTGAAATCGTTTCGAAAATGAATTCAAAAAGATTTACAAAATACATTCTAAAAGGGAATCGATGAAGTATATATTATATATATTATGTATATAATATAATGGCCTGAATAGAATGCGCCGCGCCGCGGCAGTTCGTGAATTTCAACCATTGACTTCGAATGGACATTGCGGGAGATCTGACCGTCGGATTCTCCTAAAACCGGAACCGTTGGATTCGTATCGAAAAGAGCTTTCTAATGAATATTAGAAATTTGAAATCTAACGGTTGGATTTGGAATTATGTCCAAATCAAATTTGGAAAAGGTCGCTGTAAGTGCAGTTCGATGGCCGTTGATGGAAATCGACTGTACGAGCCTTAATAAAATTATTAAAAATAGTAATAATTTGTGTAAAATCATAAGAAATGATTTGTGAAGAATTGGGATGAAAAACTCCATATTTGAAAGGATAAAAATAGATTTTTATCGAAATGAACTAGTTTTGAACTAGAATAATAATTTATTTAATTTTGAAATAAATGAAGTGGATTTGAAATGGTTTTGAAAATTACCAGAACTTCCAATAATTAAATTGGAATGGATTTGAACCGAAATTGTCTTCGGAATATTTCGATGTTGGATTTCGTGATGATACAGATATTATTATGGGAATTTGAAAGATATATTAATATCGTTATTTCCAATACGATATTTGTTGGTCGTAGAATTTGATATTGAATATAAGCCGATATACTTTCTATTCAGAGTCTTGTATTTAATATCAAATGTGATTTGGGTTTGTCGTGAATGGTGTCTTCATTAACACTGTTCTTAAGCGCAGTGGAGAAAAAGATTAAATCTCTTATTTAGATTTAATGAAGTGTACCAATTAAATAATATTTAATTGGAATTGAATTGGTATTGATTTTTGGGTTTATCGTGAAGAGTGTTTTAAGTAACACTTGTTCTTTAACCCGATAATTAATGGAATGTAATTTTGGGTTTATCGTGAACCGTGTTTTAAATGACACTAATTCTTTAACCCAGTTAAAGATTGAAACTAAATGAAGTTTTAATGAATCTTTAATTAATTGAAATGGTCGAGAATGGAGTATCACCATTTTTGCTCCAGACGATAGTTAAATCTTTAATTAGATTAGAACGTGAAATGGTAATTGAATTTACCGATAACACTGTGGTGTTAGATATGAAGTATTACCAGTTTTACTTCATGGGATTAATAGGTTGGGATTGGGAAATAAAATAAATGATTACTTCGGTGTGGTTCGCTAATCCCGACTAGTTTGAATTGATATTCAAAGGAAAATTAAAGAATAAATTTAAAGAATTTATCTTTGATAAAATTAATGGGAACCTTTCCTAAAGTGTAAGAATATTTGAATAAAAAGAATATTCTGAATTGGAATGAGGCGTATGTTGTGTTTGTGTAACACTTGTTTATTATATATGTGAGTTATTCAGAAAGACCGGGTTTATCCCATTCTGAATAACTGATTCGACGTGATGTCGAAGATGAAGACGGTGGTTGAAGACCGGAGGTCTTCACGTCATTTGGATAGTTACTGATGATCTTGATTGGGCCGTACACCCAAGAGGAGGGAATCAGTTAGTGGTCGTCCAGACGTACTTGGAGATCGATGGAGATGCGGGGTACTAGGTGCCTCCGGTTTCGTTCAGACCCAGAACGAACTTGTAAATGGACTGTGTGTCTGACATTGGATTTTAGTCTGTGTGATTGATTTCTATTAAATATATATCTGTTTGGCGGCGGAGAATTTGTTCTCTTGCTTAACGCCCTTCTCTGAGACGTATGAGCTCAGGGGTTATATATTGATGGATATCAAACGCATGGAGTGAATTGCCTGTGTGGCAAATGATCAAGGCTTCTGTTGGAAAGCAAAGTCTTGTGGTTGATGATCAAAGCACGGCCTGTGTGGCATAGCTTTGTGTAACGTGAATTCGCGAGCCTCACACCCAGGTTGTGAACCAGAAACGGGAGAGGACCTCAGGGAGGGCATGCGTTTCCTTCTAGCTAGAAGTGGCATCAGTGGTTTTACATGCCCTAACGAGTTTGACTTATGTGGTTGTTGCTGTTGCGAGGCGCCTCGGTTTGATCGGACAATCCGGGTCCGATGGAGTCATTCGTTGGCTCATTTACGCCCTAAAGGGCGGGGAAACGCAGTGTTCAGGAATTTTAATCCACATCGGTGGACCGGCCTTGGCGATCCAAGGGGCAGTTGCGGCTGTTCCTGAGGCTCGGGCTAGACAGTCTCGAATCGGTGAGGACTATCTTTTGCTTCGGTTCACAGATGGAAATCCAACTTCCAATACGTGACTTTGAGGTTTTATTTGTAGAGCCTAGTATGGCGACATAGTGGTATGGGGCATTCATGCCGCCTATGATTGATACTTATGATTTGAAGTTGTTTTATACACTATACACTTATAATAGTATCAAACGATTTCTTTTAAACGTATCAAGCATTCTTGGCTATTATAAGGTAAAAACCCTATCCCCCGGCTTGCGTTGCATTGTGTGATAGGACCTGGGTCTTATAATAGATTCATTGTTCTTTATTTAGCATTGTGCTTTTTTTTTATGCACTGGTATTCTTGGGAGGAAACCCCTTCCGTGTTATACGGCGTGGTCCCTTGATTTACCTAACTTTAAAATAAAGATTAATAATTGTTTTAGTTCTCACACCAGTCACATAACTAACCTGGAGTTTATTGTTTTAACCTAAACTCTGGGTGCCCTTATTTTGACACGGGAAGCTAGTAGTTTTGGTTTTGCAGATTTATATTCACAGGAACCTGGTTTACAGCCGGAACGATATCCGAAAGCTTTGTATCCGTGTATCTTCTTCAATTGTATTTTGTATTATTTTCTGCTGCTATGTAATATATTGTAATCTCTAATATTTATTGAATGTATATTATTTGTTAATGCTCTGTATATTCTTGTATTCTGATGAAATTGTTGTAATAAGCAATGAAATGTTCTTCCGTCTGCGTTCTTTTGTGGCTTGTTCTCGAACTATCCGCGCTTTCCTTACCGGGGAAGTTACGGGTTTTCACATTTGGTATCAGAGCTTTGGTTTACAAAGCTCAGTGAACAAGACACATTATAACCGTACGAAAGAATTTATCGGATATTGGATTAGTAATATCCAATGGGAATGACTCGTTAGAGATGGGATCAGTAGTATCCTGGAACGAGTGTGAAGAGTATATTTTTGAAAATGAAAACAAATTTTGTTTTGAAATTTAAATCCTTTTATATGTATTTGAATATTTATTTATATTGATGTAGACAATCCAGTATATATAGATTTTGCATATACGTCTGATCCGCGTGTATTCGAAGTTTTAATATACTGGATAGATATAGAATCACTCTACTCGCCCGGAGATGATTCGCGGCGTCATCAGTATTTATGTTCGAGTTTCGAAGGTGTGATATCTATATATTTCCATTAGATTGGTGTGAGAACCAAAATATAGTTAGAGTATATTGTAGTGATTTGGCATCAAAAATGTGATTTTTGACTATATATCAAAATTATGGATTTGAAACGCTAACCAACTAATTGATTGATGGTTGTGTTGTTTGATTACTGTTTTGAATAATTGAATGTTGAACCTATAACCAAATTGAATCAAATATTGAATTGTATTGAAAATTGGTCGTGTTTGCTTGCATATACATGTACTTACATTGAACATGTCAAAGCAAGGAGGCTAGAGCAGAAGAACAAAATTTGTTTGCCCGACAAATAGGTACATGTTTACCATAATTTACTGTTTTGTTTGGGTGATGATGATTTTATGAGCCGATTGGCTTTTTCATTTTCTTTTGAGTTGAAGAAGGCCATGGGAGGCTATATGAAATATCCCGAAGTCCCCGGTGCAGGGGAGGTTATGGCGAAATTTTTCGAAAATTTAAGGTGTTAGCCAAATTTTTGAAAAATTTGAAAAGTTCTTAGAAACTAAAAAGTTGAAGAACTTAAGCTGTAGTGAAAATATGGCAAGTTGAGTTGATTAGTTGAACAACTTTCGGCTTCGTTCCTTTTCGGGTACGAAAAGTTTTAAGTGGGGGAGATTGTAATAACCCGGAAATCTTAGCCAATTTAAATTTTTTATTTTGGCAATTTTATTAAATTTTGAATATTTAAAATGAATTATTTTAAATAATAACGACGAGAAATTTATTTTGAATAGAATTTGAAGGTATATATTCATTCGAATCGTCGTTGGAATATAAATATTTATTTTAATTATAAAAGGAATCGAAAATGGTGCGGTAGTTCGATAATTCGATTTCAAAATTCAAATGAATGTACTAGGTGCAAAATAAACCGGATTTTAGTGAAACCAAAAATATTAGAATCTATTTGTAGATATCTTTCCAACGAATCCGAAAAATCGAGATTTCATAGCGGGAATCAAAAGTTATGTCCAGTTGAATTTTCAGAATAGTCGCTATGGAATTCTGGCCCTTAAAAATGGAAATTTTGCAAACGACCTCGGTTTTCGACGAAACCACTTTTGTTGGATCCGCGATGTCAAATTATCGCTAGGTTTCAAATTTCATAATTTTTCGAATCATATGTGAGAGTGGCAAAGGGAAACGTGTTTGACAAGTTTTAGTTGATTTTAATCGACTGGAAAATGACCATTTTTCAAACGGTCTCAGAATTCGATGAAATTAGTTTTGTTAGGACCGTATCGTCAATACGAAGCTAGAAAATATTTTTTTGGAATTTTTCGAGTTAGTATGTGACCCCGGTAAATTGAAATGCGCGTTCAAATTCAATATATAGAGTTATATTTTGATTTGAACGGAAAATGGTCGAAACGATCAAATAAGCTTACGATACATATCCCATTGTGTTCGGAATGGGGGTAATTAGCTAGAGGCGGTAGTCGTTGGGTCCCGATTGGAGTTTGATATAAAAGTCAACTTTAATGGTGATTTGAATTTAATTAAATAATTAATATATATATTATAACCTTCCCTCTTCTCTCTCCTTAACATTCAGTCAACAAAAGGAAAGAACGGAGCCCCCCCCCCCCCCCCCCCCCGCGTCGACGTTCATCGCCGCACCGCTCCACCGTGCCCCTGCTCCGATCGCCGCCTCCACTTCCCCCTCCTCCACCTCGCGACAGCGTTCCTCCCATCGATCTCCGACTGCGGCCCCCTATTTTCCCCAAACCCCACGCACCCGAACCCCCTTCACCTGCACCGCAACCCACCGCCATCGCCACCACCTCCCAAGGCCTCCTCCGACCCTGCCAGCCCTTCCACCGCCCGATTCCGACGTGAATCCTCCTCTTCCCTCGTTGTGGATCGACAGTAAGTTCTTCCCCTCTTTTCTATTTTTAAATAACATTATATTTCTTTGTAAATTCAATTTCATTTATATAAATTCAGAGCAATGAAAAGGATTAATTTTTAGCAATGAAAGGGAGGGATTGTTAGAGAATAAAAACACGATTCTTATTTATATAGAAAGATGAGATTTTTAGTTAAGAAAAGATAAGATTTTTATCATTGGTCAGGAATATTTCTATGAAGATAAAGTTTTTATTTTTAATTTATATAAAGTAGAAACAATAGATTTTTATAACTAGAAAGACTAGATTTTCAGAAATAAAAAGGTTAGATTTTTATTATAGACAAGATGGGATTTTTAATAATGAAAGCTATGATTTTTAACATAGGAAATATTAAATTTTTATCATTAAAAAAAGATTCGATTTTTAATCGTGAAAAGGTGGGATTTTTATTCGTAAGAAGTAGCGAAGAAAATATAATTTTTCCTTGTATATAGCAGAATAAAAATATGATTTTTATATAGTAGAGATAATAAAAATATGATTTTTATATAGTAGAGATATTAAAAATATGATTTTTACATATTAGAGATTATAAAAATACGATTTTCATGGTGGTAAAAATATGATTTTTATATATTAGAGATTATAAAAATACGATTTTCATGGTGGTAAAAATATGATTTTTACATATACGAAGTAGCGATAAAAAAATTCGATTTTTATATATTGAATAGCGAAGTAAAAATTCGATTTTTATATATTGAATAGCGAAGTAAAAATTCGATTTTTATATATTGAATAGCGAAGTAAAAATTTGATTTTTATATATTGAATAGCGAAATAAAAATTCAATTTTTATATATTGAATAGCGAAGTAAAAATTCGATTTTTATATATTGAATCACGAAGTAAAAATTCGATTTTTATATATGTAGTGAATACGGATGACGAAGGTGACGAAAGAAGAAACGGCGAGGACTTTCCACATATGAAGAGTCGTGGAGTTTGGATTAGCTAGTCGGTGAGAATTTCTCACTCTTTAATTTAATTTTCTAGTTATAAATATATACTAGGATGCAGACGGTGTTTAGTAGCACCCGACACCCATCGTCCACAGAACATGGACGGCTTGTATGCTTGTTTGATTTTGATGTGTAGTTGATTGTGTGATGTGATGTGAAATGAAATAAAATATTTAGATAGTTAAAAATATTTTATAGTTGAAAATAGAATTTTTAACGTGTACAAAAAATAAATAATAATAAACAAATCAGAGATTTGTTTATATACACTGATTTGACTGATATTGATTGGGACAATAAATTTTACACATCGCCCAACTGCACAAATAAAATATGTGTTTGATTGTTTGAAACCCCACATGGGTATTGGGATGATATATGACATACACTAGTCCCAATAATTAGTTGTATGTCGATCGATTGACTGACAGACTGTTATGAGCGTTAAATATTTATATTTGATGCTTATACAGTGTAGAACGCACTCTGGATGATGGTTGATTATTTGTCATTGTTGATTTATACATGTGTTGTAGAAAATCCATATAATTAACATTATATGGTAATTGATTGGGCCTCATTCCAGTTTTGAATAGGAATATTTGAAAAGAAATATTTGAATAGAAATATTTGAAAAAGAAATATTTGAAATAGAATATTTGAAAATAGAAATATATGAAGCCGTGTTGATTAGATTGACGCCATTTTGATGTGAACGATATTTATATCGATTTTATTCATTTTTAAATGAATATTGAAAAGGATTTCAATAATCGAATATTTTAGAAATTGAACTGAATAGAATTCAAATCGAATTAGAAATTGAACTGAATAGAATTCAAATCGAATTAGAAATTGAATTGAATAGAATTCAAATCGAATTAGAAATTGAATTGAATATAATTCAAATTGAATTGAAATTGAATTGAATAGAAAATGAATTCGAATTAAATTGAATAGATTCAAAATTCAAATTAAATCGAAATGAATTGAAATTCGAATTAAATTGAAATGGAATTGAAATCGATTTGAAATGAAATTAAAACGAATCTATAAGGAAAAATTCAATTTTGATTTGAAATTGAAATGAAGTTGAAATCGTTTCGAAAATGAATTCAAAACGATTTATAAAATACATTCTAAAAGGGAATCAACGAAGTATATATTATATATATTATGTATATAATATAATGGCCTGGATAGAATGCACCGCGCCGCAGCAGTTCGTGAATTTCGACCATTGACTTCGAATGGACATTGCGGGAGATTCGACCGTCGTATTCTCCTAAAACTGGAACCGTTGGGTTCGTATCGAAAAGGGCTTTCTAATGAATATTAGAAATTTGAAATCTAATGGTTGGATTTGGAATTATGTCCAAATCAAATTTGGAAAAGGTCGCTGTAAGTGCAGTTCGATGGCCGTTGATGGAAATCGACTGTACGGGCCTTAATAAAATTATTAAAAATAGTAATAATTCGTGTAGAATCATAAGAAATGATTTGTGAAGAATTGGGATGAAAAACTCCATATTTGAAAGGATAAAAATAGATTTTTATCGAAATGAACTAGTTTTGAACTAGAATAATAATTTATTTATTTTTAAAATAAATAAAGTGGATTTGAAATGGTTTTGAAAATAACCAGAACTTCCAATAATTAAATTGGAATGGATTTGAATCGAAATTGTCTTCGGAATATTTCGATGTTGGATTTCGTGATGATACAGATATTGTTATGGGAATTTGAAAGATATATTAATATCGTTATTTCCAATACGATATTTGTTGGTCGTAGAATTTGATATTGAATATAAGCCGATATATTTTCTATTCAGAGCATTGTATTTAATATCAAATGTGATTTGGGTTTGTCGTGAATGGTGTCTTCATTAACACTGTTCTTAAACGCAGTGGAGAAAAAGATTAAATCTCTTATTTAGATTGAATGAAGTGTACCAATTAAATAATATTTAATTGGAATTGAATTGGTATTGATTTTTGGGTTTATCGTGAACAGTGTTTTAAATATCACTTTTTCTTTAACCCGATAATTAATGGAATGTGATTTTGGGTTTATCGTGAACAGTGTTTTAAATGACACTGATTCTTTAACCCAGTTAAAGATTAAAACTAAGTGAAGTTTTAATGAATCTTTAATTAGATTGAAATGGTCGAGAATGGAGTATCACCAGTTTTGCTCCAGGCGATAGTTAAATCTTTAATTAGATTTGAACGTGAAATGGTAATTGAATTTACCGACAACACTGTGGTGTTAGATATGAAGTATTACCAGTTTTACTTCATGGGATGAATAGGTTGGGATTGGGAAATAAAATAAATGATTACTTCGGTGTGGTTCGCTAATCTCGACTAGTTTGAATTGATATTCAAAGGAAGATTAAATTTAAAGAATTTATCTTTGATAAAATTAATGGGAACCTTTCCCAAGGTGTAAGAATATTTGAATAAAAAGAATATTCTGAAATGGAATGAGGCGTATGTTGTGTTTGTGTAACACTTGTTTATTATATACGCGAGTTATTCAGAAAGACTGGGTTTATCCCATTCTGAATAACTGATTCGACGTGATGTCGAAGAGGAAGATGGTGGTTGAAGACCGGAGGTCTTCTCGTCGTTTGGATAATTACTAATGATCTTGATTGGGCTGTACACCCAAGAGGAGGGAATTAGTTAGTGGTCGCCCAGACGTACTTGGAGATCGATGGAGATGCGGGGTACTAGGTACCTCCGGTTTCGTTCAGACCCAGAACGAACTTGTAAAGGGACTGTGTGTCTGACATTGGATTTTAGTCTGTGTGATTGATTTCTATTAAATATATATCTGTTTGGCGGCGGAGAATTTATTCTCTTGCTTAACGCCCTTCTCTGAGATGTACGAGCTCGGGGGTTATATATTGATGGATATCAAACGCATGGAGTGAATTGCCTGTGTGGCATGCCTAAGTGGCAAATGATAAAGGCTTCTGTTGAAAAGCAAAGTCTTGTGGTTGATGATCAAAGCACGGCCTATGTGGCATAGCTTTGTGTAACGTGAATTCGCGAGCCTCACACCCCGGTTGTGAACCAGAAATGGGAGAGGACCTCAGGGAGGGCATGCGTTTCCTTCTAGCTAGAAGTGTCGTCAGTGGTTTTATATGCCCTTACGAGTTTGACTTATGTGGTTGTTGCTGTTGCGAGGCGCCTCGGTTTAATCGGATGATCCGGGTCCGATGGAATCATTCGTTGGCTCATTTACGCCCCAAAGGGCGGGGAAACGCAGTGTTCAGGAATTTTAATCCACGTCAATGGACCGACCCTGACGATCCAAGGGGCAGTTGCGGTTGTTCCTAAGGCTCGGGCTAGACAATCTCGAATCAGTGAGGACTATCTTTTGCCTCGTGTAACAACCCGTATTTTCAATAACCTATTATAACGTAAATCGAGGCAGAATTTAATTCTAAAATCTGAATCAAGGGAAACGGGCTGTGCCATTGCGTTCGTCTCGGAAAAATACGCGAAATAGAGTCCGAGTTTTCGAAAATCGGAGTCCGTATGACCCGATTAAGGCCCAACGAAGTTTTCAGAAAATTTCAAAGTAAAAAACAGATTTCAAGTTTGAATTTGGAAATTAGGGCAGTTGGGCGCAGGCGGGAAATTTCCCGCCAGACCACCCATGTCGACAGCCCTGTCGACTGGGCAGTCGACATGGTTAGGCCCAAGTCGACAGCCCTGTCGACTTGGCTCAGCCGGGCAGTTTTGCCTGGTGCACCATTTTGGAGTTGTGTTGAGTTTGGGGGCCAGATTCGGTTTTGAGGGCTGAGATTGGAATTAGGGTTTAATCCTAAGGCTAAAACTAATCCTAATCTCTATAAATATGCCCCTAACCTAACCCTAAATCATCATTATTCATTCAAGTAACTAAACTATGGCAAAATCATTCCTCTCATGGCCTCCACTCTCTTCATAAAATTCCTAAGTTATTTCTATGAGAGATTTTCAATGCATACAAGTGTTTTCAAGCTTGCATGAGCATCATTAGCTTGCATTCAAGTCAAGTTTCCATATTTACATCATAAAGCAAGAGTTTTGATCATTTTAGCTCAAGGGTTTTTCTATTGGAGCTTGCATTTTGGGTTTATTTGATTGCATAAGGGCTTTGTCTCAATCTATATATATTTTTGTGTCTTCATAAGCATTGTAAGCCCTTTTCTACTTTCATATTTAAACTCTAAAGTTAAATGAATGATGCGAGTTTGGTTGATCATTATGATATGCAAGTTTGCCATGTTATGATATGCAAGTTTATCATGTTATGTTATGCAAGTATGCCATGTTATGATATGCAAGTTTACCATGTTATGCTATGCAAGTTTGCCATGTTATGATATGCAAGTTTATCATGTTATGTTATGCAAGTTTTCCATGTTATGATATGCAAGTTTATCACGTTATGTTATGCAAGTTTGCCATGTTATGATATGCAAGTTTATCATGTTATGTTATGCAAGTTTGCTATGTTATGATATGCAAGTTTGCCCTATGATATGCAAGTTATGTTATGCAAGTTTGGGTTGATCGTTTTGCTCATGTTATCATGTTATGCAAGCTTATCTTGGGTTTATGAGCTTAAAGCTTCAAGCTTTATGCTAAAGGTTGCATTTTGGCAACATGTAAGTTATCATATCCCTTATGATAACTTGCATGTGAGGCTAAATGCGAACTTATGGCAACTTCTACATGTCATTTATCACCATGTATCACTTATATGCTAAGTTTGGTTTTATGCATACTTTTGAGGCCTAATGATGCAATATGCAAGTATATGAACATATGTACATTTCATATGCCACCATGTTAAACTTGTGGCTTCAACACCATTTGTCATCTTTATGCCAAGTTCCCTCTTTCTATCCTTTATGCGCTATTGCGATTATGTAAGCGATGGGATTGCGTTTAGGGTTGGGTAAACTTAAAAGACATGAAAACATAAGATTGGGAATTTACCTATTAAGTTAGGTCTACCCATTGGGAATTTACCTATTAAGTTAGGTCTACCCAAATTCTTGAAAACTTGTAATATGTTTTGGAAACATGATGGACATGACACTTAGAAAATATAAGTGTGACCAACTCGAGGTTGGGTTGAGTTTGTAGCGTAAAACTACCCGGAACCGACCGGCTTAACTAGTTGCTACAAACAATAGGACCCAATGTGAGAAGTTGGTCATGTTGTACCTTGAACCCGAGGTTAGACCAAGTTGTGGTGTAAAGCTACCCGGACCCGCCCGGCTTAACTAGTAACCACAACAAGGTCTAATGTGAGAGGTTAAGGCACATTAAATTAGTTAATGCCTCATGATTAGGGTTAAGTCATGGTCCACTTAATACTTAACCAATTTGGGCTTGGTAGATTAATCAGGGTTAAGTCGTGAACTCATCGTTACACTTAACCAAGTTAATCCATGATTAGTAAAAGGGTTAAACCGTACTTAACCCACTAGAAAATCCTAGCAATGGGGTCCACTCCAGCAGTTTCCCAAGTTTGTATCATTAAGACCCTAGGGACTAGGCTAGGGTGGGGGCACGATTACTGGACTTGAGGTAAGTGACCAAAAACGACGGCAGAGTGGTACGCCGATGTAGTTCCGGACGGACTATGGTCGTGCACGTAGTCCGTATTTGGAGAAGTCAAGCATGGGTACCAGTAGATCTAAGACTGTGCACTTATGTTTATGGTGTCCAGGGGTTGACACCCTAGGGCTTGATGCACCCGACGGGAGACCCGGCACAGTCCGACTACAATTATGTTTGGGCCGTATTGACACCAACACGTGACGAGTTAGGCTTAGGGAGCCAATCGATTAGACCGTTTGGTTGGACCTCGTATTAGGGTCATTTCATGTTATTGGGCCAAAGCTTGGGCCAAGGGATCAATACTTGTTTATTCAAGTCATGTTAGCTTGCTAGTACACCTGTGGTGCAAAAACCTTAAACCTGATTATGCGATGACACCTTTATCTACCTTGTTAGTTAATCATCATGCTAGTATGTTGTTATCCTTATGTTCATCCCTGCTTCTCATGCCAGTTAACTTTATCAGTTTACATTGATTGTAGTAGGGCTTACTCAGTCTTTTTGACTGACCTGTTTTTCTTTCGCCTCTTTTCTTCCGTTTCCCCCCCCCCCCCAGGTTCTCAGGGTGGGAATATTGGAGCTTAGCTTGGATTTCTGATTGCTTGCTTATGGGATTTTAGCTCATGTACGGTCTTGACATGAAGCTAGCTATGGTTATCACTTATTTTGGGGATAGTACTTATGTATTTCAGTTTTTCAGTGATATTGTTTTTATCTAGACTTGTGTATTTGGAAAGTTAACATTATGTTGTACCAGACTTGTTTTGAAATAGAATGAAATCTTCCGTTGTTTTACTTATCTTATTTACTCTGTTTACATATATACATATGTTCTTGTTCTGCCTTGATATATCATTATGCATGTTTACCCGGTACAAACACCCCTCCAAAGTCAGAGTGCTTGCAAGAGCCACCCTGGCGGAGGTGGGGTGTTACATTTGGTATCAGAGCATATGGTTTACAAGAAGGAACAAAAAGGTTTTTAGAAAACTTTCGGAAAACTATTTTCAAAACCAAGTATAAAGTATTTTCCAAAGAAAAGTCTAGTTTATTTTAAAGGCTATTCCCCAAAAAGCCATTAGCAAAATTCCTTCGTTTTTTTTTCTCTCCATTCTGAATCTATCTTTTTCTTCGTTTTCAGTATGGCCAATAACTTTGCCATTCCGGAGGGAGTACACGTACCTGTTTGGTATAGGAGACTTTTGGAGGCTAGGGCGACCGAAGCCGGCCCCGCAGATGTTCCTCCTCCTCCTCCTCCGGTGGTTAATGTTTCTCCTCCTCCTCCCATAGTTGATGTTTCTCCTCCCCCTCAGCCTCCACAAGCGGATTTTGCGGAAACTTGTAAGAACTTTAAGACGATGGGTGGCAAGAATTTCATTGGAACCGAGACTTATGTAGAGGCAAGGAATTGGTTGAAAGAAACCGAAGATCTTTTTGCCTTCTTTGATATAGATGACCGTAGGAAGGTTTTATTGGCAGTGTGGTTGCTAAAGGAAGAAGCTGCACGTTGGTGGGTGGTCACCACCGCTACTAGGCCAATTGAGACTTGGGATGACTTTCGGGGAAAGTTTGGACTAAGGTTCCTATCACTGAAGCAAGGGGACATGACTATTAGGGAATACATAGATAAGTTTAATCAACTGGCTCGGGTCGGTTTAGACTTGGTTAACACAGCTCAGAAGAAGGCCCTATACTTTGCTCTAGGATTAAACGAGCCATTACATGGTTTAGCCATGACTCATATACCCTTGGGGGCAACTTTCGAGAGTTTGGTGAATATGGCCCTACTCAATGAAGAGAATAGGAGTGACAAGAAAGAGATCAAGATGAATGATACTCAAGCCAAGAAGACTGATTCCCAGTGGAAAGGAAATCAGGGTAATCCAAGTGGTCAGAGTAGTCAAGGCAATCAGAACAAGAACAAGAACAAGAGTCAAGGCAACAAGGGGAACAATAGCAAGGGCAACAACGACAAGAGGAAGTGCCATTATTACGGTTCAGTTAGGCATCTTATTAAGGATTGTAGGAAGAGAAAAAGGAAGAGTGGTGAATGCTTTCATTGTGGTGAGTTTGGACATCTCAGCAAAGATTGCCCGAAGAAGCAAGGGCAAGGTCAGACTCAGTGTGCAAGACCATCTGGAGGGCGAGTTCATCCCCTCAACATCGTTCTTCCAGCTCATGATCGAGGTAGTGTTTCTGTTAAAAGTCCTGTTTACATTTCTGATTTTCCTGTTTGTACTTTGTTTGATTCTGGCACATCGCATAGTTTATTTCATCTGATCTAGTTGAAAGTTGCACCTAAGTACTAGTCTAGTTAATGATCCCGTGTGTGTTCCAAATCCAATTGGGGTTTCCGCCCATTTGTCTATTATCTACGTGGATTTTAAAATCTCTATCTTTAGTGTAGAGTTCTCGTGTGATGCTTATATTCTCGGTTTCATGGGGTATGGGTTGATTTTGGGCATGGATCGATTGTCCAGTTTTGGAGTCATCCTTGATTTTTGAGCATAGGGTTGTGAGGCTCATGACTCGCCTCGGTAATACCCTAAAAATTTCTTATAACCCTATGGGTCCCGTCATGTTGTGTTATCTTGAATCCCTCAACTCGTCTATCGATAGTTTGCAATCTATGAGGGTGGTCCGAGAATATCCTGATATCTTGGGTGAAGTGAAGGGGTTACCCCTAAACGCGAGATAGATTTTCGCATTTATCTGGTTGATAATGCCAAGCCAGTTACGTGGCCGGTTAGGCACATGGTCCCGCAAGATGAGAGTTAAGAAAGCAAGTCAAGGAGTTGCTTGAAAAGAACTTCATACAATAAAGCATTTCCGAGAAGGGTGCTCTAGTAGTATTCGCTACTAATGTGGACAGTTCGCTTCGCCCGTGTGTTGATTATCGTGAGTAGAACAAGAAGAATAGACAACCATTACCAAGGATCGATGATTTGTTTGATCAGCTTGTAGGAACATCTGTTTTCTCTTGATATAGCTACTGGATTCCATCAGCTTAGAGTAGCTGAAGATAGTATAGACAAAACTGCGTTCAAAACTCCAGATGGATTCTTAGAATGGCTAGTCATGCCATTCGGTTTGACTAATGCACCCGCCTACTTCGTGGACTTGATGAGTAGGGTGCCTAGGGAGTTCCTGAACAAGTTTGTGGTAGTCTTTGTAGATGATATCCTGACTTTCTTAAATAACGAGGAAGAACATGCTAGACATCTCAAGGAGGTGATGGATGCGCTTAGAGCCCATCAGTTGAAAGCCAAGTCCTCCAAATGTCATTTTGGAGAAAAGAAGTTAGATTTCTTGGGCACATAGTTTCTAAACAAGGCTTAGCGGTGGATCCCGCTAAAGTGGTCGCGGTTCAAGACCAGAAAGCCCCGACGAGGACAATTGAAGTAAGAAGCTTTCTTAGTTTAATTAGTTAATTAGCGTCCCTTGAGCTTAGACCTACCCTTATGGATCAAGTAGGGACTTCGCAGAAAGAAGACCCGCAGTTAGTCGAGATCATGGACAAGTTGATTAGAGGCAGGATGTTAAGTCACCTCGCCATAGATAACAAGGGATGGCTAAGACGCAATGAGAGAAAGAAGGCTCTTGAAGATGCACATCACTCGAGGAGGTGGCCGAGTTTGTCCCAAGGTGCATGTTGTGCCAACAGATTAAGGCCGAGTCATAAAAAGCCCGGTGGGCTATTACATCCATTGGAGGTCCCCGCAATGGAAGTAGTAAAGCGTCACGAAGGATTTCGTGGATGGACTGCCTAGATCAAGAAAGGGAATAAGAGCATGTGGGTCATAGTAGGTAGACTCACGAAGAGTGCTCATTTCACTCCGGTAAGGAGCGAAAGGACTGCATCATAACTAGCGACAGTTTACTTTCAAGAAATAAAGCGGTTGCACGGGGTTCCCTAAAGGATAGTTAGTAACCATGACTCAATCTTCACTAGCCAATTTTGGGATAGTCTACGGGAAGTCATGGGCAAGCGACTGAATCTAAGGACGTCCTATCATTCACAGGCGGATGGTTCATTTCGTTCAAGCATGAGTTATAGAAAATCACGTTAGTAAGAGCAATTGGTAAACGTGGATTGGTATTTTCAAGAAAAGTTCTGCTGCGTGGAATACTTTATAGTAAGTAAACGAGATCCAGGATTCACTGGTGAATTTTGGAGAGCTTGCAGGAAACCATGAGGTCACAGTTATGTTTAAGCCAAATATGATAGAAGAGTAAGTGAAAAAGGAAGACGAGAGGCGACAATGAAATGGGTTCCAACTCATATTTGGAAATAAGAGTTAAGAAGCCAAGGAATCATGAAGTAAAAGACGGTCAAAGCACAGTGGAGTTAAACTCAAGGAAACGTGACTTAGAAGATTGAAGGCTGGATACGCGCATCATATCTTTTTTTATTATGAGTATATCCTTGATCCTTGTTTTCCTGTGGAGCTTACTCGCATGTTATCTTTTACGTATATCCTCTCGGTCCCATACTCGATCCCATTTCTGTTGTAAACTCCATAAGGGGGGTATGACTCATCGGTTAGTAATGCATGTCAGGGTTTGAAGGGGTCCGTTAGGTTGACTAAACCTTTTGGGCTTTTATAGGATATGAGTTGGGTTAGGAAGGGATTTCTTGTAATCCGAAAAGAGTATATCTTGCTTATCTTCCCGATCTCTTTGTAGCATATCTTTCTTTTGCTATCTATATCATGTTAATCTTGTCATGAGAACCTTAGGTAGAAACCCTTTGGATGAAACATGTGTTTGAAACATGTTATGCTTGATGTTTGCAAGTGGTTGCAAGTGTTTGCAAGTGGTTACTCGTGGATGCATTATACACATTAGGCACTAGATCGGCTCACACACTCCTCATATTGCATATGCATGAGTGTTTACGCTTATTCATGGATGAAAATTTTTGTGTTATCACATGGATGTTGCATATGGATGTATGTTATGTGCACACATATAGATGTTATACATTATGTTAGGAATTGCATACATATGGATTCATTTCACTAACATAATTTGCATTGATGATATTTGCATTAGATAAGTACATATACACACACCTTTGCATATGTTCATACAACATTTAGAATCTTGTAAGGACAATGATTGCTCGTAGATGATGTTTTGAGTAGATGGATGTTGGATGGTAGGATATGTTCTTCCTAACTTAGAGATTTCGGGGACGAAATCCTTTAAGGAGGGGAGAATGTAACAACCCGTATTTTCAATAACCTGTTATAACGTAAATCGAGGCAGAATTTAATTCTAAAATCTGAATCAAGGGAAACGGGCTGTGCCATTGCGTTCGTCTCGGAAAAATACGCGAAATAGAGTCCGAGTTTTCGAAAATCGGAGTCCGTATGACCCGATTAAGGCCCAACGAAGTTTTCAGAAAATTTCAAAGTAAAAAACAGATTTCAAATTCAAGTTTGAATTTGGAAATTAGGGCAGTTGGGCGCAGGCGGGAAATTTCCCGCCAGACCACCCATGTCGACAGCCCTGTCGACTGGGCAGTCGACATGGTTAGGCCCAAGTCGACAGCCCTGTCGACTTGGGTGTCGACTTGGCTCAGCCGGGCAGTTTTGCCTGGGCACCATTTTGGAGTTGTGTTGAGTTTGGGGGCCAGATTCGGTTTTGAGGGCTGAGATTGGAATTAGGGTTTAATCCTAAGGCTGAAACTAATCCTAATCTCTATAAATAAGCCCCTAACCTAACCCTAAATCATCATTATACATTCAAGTAACTAAACTATGGCAAAATCATTCCTCTCATGGCCTCCACTCTCTTCATAAAATTCCTAAGTTATTTCTATGAGAGATTTTCAATGCATACAAGTGTTTTCAAGCTTGCATGAGCATCATTAGCTTGCATTCAAGTCAAGTTTCCATATTTACATCATAAAGCAAGAGTTTTGATCATTTTGGCTCAAGGGTTTTTCTATTGGAGCTTGCATTTTGGGTTTATTTGATTGCATAAGGGCTTTGTCTCAATCTATATATATTTTTGTGTCTTCATAAGCATTGTAAGCCCTTTTCTACTTTCATATTTAAACTCTAAAGTTAAATGAATGATGCGAGTTTGGTTGATCATTATGATATGCAAGCTTGCCATGTTATGATATGCAAGTTTATCATGTTATGTTATGCAAGTATGCCATGTTATGATATGCAAGTTTACCATGTTATGCTATACAAGTTTGCCATGTTATGCTATGCAAGTTTGCCATGTTATGATATGCAAGTTTATCATGTTATGTTATGCAAGTTTGCCATGTTATGATATGCAAGTTTATCATGTTATGTTATGCAAGTTTGCCATGTTATGATATGCAAGTTTATCATGTTATGTTATGCAAGTTTGCTATGTTATGATATGCAAGTTTGCCCTATGATATGCAAGTTATGTTATGCAAGTTTGGGTTGATCATTTTGCTCATGTTATCATGTTATGCAAGCTTATCTTGGGTTTATGAGCTTAAAGCTTCAAGCTTTATGCTAAAGGTTGCATTTTGGCAACATGTAAGTTATCATATCCCTTATGATAACTTGCATGTGAGGCTAAATGCGAACTTATGGCAACTTCTACATGTCATTTATCACCATGTATCACTTATATGCTAAGTTTGGTTTTATGCATACTTTTGAGGCCTAATGATGCAATATGCAAGTATATGAACATATGTACATTTCATATGCCACCATGTTAAACTTGTGGCTTCAACACCATTTGTCATCTTTATGCCAAGTTCCCTCTTTCTATCCTTTATGCGCTATTGCGATTATGTAACCGATGGGATTGCGTTTGGGGTTGGGTAAACTTAAAAGACATGAAAACATAAGATTGGGAATTTACCTATTAAGTTAGGTCTACCCATTGGGAATTTACCTATTAAGTTAGGTCTACCCAAATTCTTGAAAACGTGTAATATGTTTTGGAAACATGATGGACATGACACTTAGAAAATATAAGTGTGACCAACTCGAGGTTGGGTTGAGTTTGTAGCGTAAAACTACCCGGAACCGACCGGCTTAACTAGTTGCTACAAACAATAGGACCCAATGTGAGAAGTTGGTCATGTTGTACCTTGAACCCGAGGTTAGACCAAGTTGTGGTGTAAAGCTACCCGGACCCGCCCGGCTTAACTAGTAACCACAACAAGGTCTAATGTGAGAGGTTAAGGCACATTAAATTAGTTAATGCCTCATGATTAGGGTTAAGTCATGGTCCACTTAATACTTAACCAATTTGGGCTTGGTAGATTAATCAGGGTTAAGACGTGAACTCATCGTTACACTTAACCAAGTTAATCCATGATTAGTAAAAGGGTTAAACCGTACTTAACCCACTAGAAAATCCTAGCAATGGGGGTCCACTCCAGCAGTAATCCCAAGTTTGTATCATTAAGACCCTAGGGACTAGGCTAGGGTGGGGGCACGATTACTGGACTTGAGGTAAGTGACCAAAAACGACGGCAGAGTGGTACGCCGATGTAGTTCCGGACGGACTATGGTCGTGCACGTAGTCCGTATTTGGAGAAGTCAAGCATGGGTACCGGTAGATCTAAGACTGTGCACTTATGTTTATGGTGTCCAGGGGTTGACACCCTAGGGCTTGATGCACCCGACGGGAGACCCGGCACAGTCCGACTACAATTATGTTTGGGCCGTATTGACACCAACACGTGACGAGTTAGGCTTAGGGAGCCGATCGATTAGACCGTTTGGTTGGACCTCGTATTAGGGTCATTTCATGTTATTGGGCCAAAGCTTGGGCCAAGGGATCAATACTTGTTTATTCAAGTCATGTTAGCTTGCTAGTACACCTGTGGTGCAAAAACCTTAAACCTGATTATGCGATGACACCTTTATCTACCTTGTTAGTTAATCATCATGCTAGTATGTTGTTATCCTTATGTTCATCCCTGCTTCTCATGCCAGTTAACTTTATCAGTTTACATTGATTGTAGTAGGGCTTACTCAGTCTTTTTGACTGACCTGTTTTTCTTTCGCCTCTTTTCTTCCGTTTCCCCCCCAGGTTCTCAGGGTGGGAATATTGGAGCTTAGCTTGGATTTCTGATCGCTTGCTTGTGGGATTTTAGCTCATGTACGGTCTTGACATGAAGCTAGCTATGGTTATCACTTATTTTGGGGATAGTACTTATGTATTTCAGTTTTTCAGTGATATTGTTTTTATCTAGACTTGTGTATTTGGAAAGTTAACATTATGTTGTACCAGACTTGTTTTGAAATAGAATGAAATCTTCCGTTGTTTTACTTATCTTATTTACTCTGTTTACATATATACATATGTTCTTGTTCTGCCTTGATATATCATTATGCATGTTTACCCGGTATAAACACCCCTCCAAAGTCAGAGTGCTTGCAAGAGCCACCCTGGCGGAGGTGGGGTGTTACACCTCGGTTCACAGATGGAAATCCAACTTCAAATACGTGACTTTGCGGTTTTATTTGTAGAGCCTAGTATGGCGACATAGTGGGATGTGGCGCTTATGCCGTCTTTGATTGATACTTATGATTTGAAGTTATTTTATACACTATACACTTATAATAGTATCAAATGATTTGTTTTTATCGTATCAAGCATGCTTTGGCTATTATAAGGTAAAAACCCTATCCTCCGGCTTGCGTAGCGTTGTGTGATGGGACCTGGGTCTTATAATAGCTTCATTGTTCTTTATTTAGCATTGCGCTGTTGTTTTATGCACTGGTATTCTTGGGAGGAAACCCGTTCCGTGTTATACGGCGTGGTCCCTTGATTTACCTAACTTTAAAATAAAGATTAATAACTGTTTTAGTTCTCACACCAGTCCCATGACTGACCTGGAATTTATTGTTTTAACCTAAACTCTGGGTGCCCTTATTTTGACACGGGCAGCTAGTAGTTTTGGTTTTGCAGATTTATATTCACAGGAACCTGGTTTACAGCCGGAACAATATCCGGAAAGCTTTGTATCCGTGTATCTTCTTCATTTGTATTTTGTATTATTTTCCGCTGCTATGTAATATATTGTAATCACTAATATTTATCGAATGTATATAATTTGTTAATGCTCTGTATATTCTTGTATTCTGATGAAATTGTTGTAATAAGCAATGAAATGTTCTTCCGTCTGCGTTCTTTTGTGGCTTGTGCTCGAACTATCCGCGCTTTCCTAACCGGGGAAGTAACGGGTTTTCACACCCATGCCGCCTATGATTGATATTTATGATTGTATATAAAATCAGAAACTAACTGGAAACGAGATAAGATGGGTGGTTTCCTGGGTATTGGTCTGATGTTGGTTTCGGCCTTCGGGGTTAATACTTAGGGAATCGTTCTCTTACTAATTTGCGGTTGGAGTCTGATTAAGAATTAAAACATGGAATTTAGCGTATCAAGCATTCTTTGGCTATTATAAGGTAAAAACCCAATCCTCCAGCTTGGGTTGCATTGTGTGATGGGACCTGGGTCTAATAGTAGATTCATTGTTCTTTATTTAGCATTGCGCTGTTTGTTTTATGCACCTTTGTTCTTGGGAGGAAACCCGTTCCGTGTTTTTCGGCGTGGTCTCTTGATTTACCTAATTGTAAAATAAAGATTAATAACTATTTTAGTTCTCACACCAGCCACATGACTGACCTAGAGTTTATTGTTTTAACCTAAACTCTGGGTGCCCTTATTTTGACACGGGCAGCTAGTAGTTTTGGTTTTGCAGATTTATATTCAGAGGATCCTGATTTACAGCTGGAATGATATCCGGAAAGCTCTATATCCGTATATCTCCTTCTGTTGTGTTTTGTTTTATTTTCCGCTGCTATGTAATTTATTGTAATCTCTGTTATTTTCTGTTGTGTAATATTTATTTATACTCTGTATATTCTTGTAATCTGATGGAATTATTGTAATATACAATGAAATGTTCTTCTGTTTTCGTTCTGATGTGGCTTGTTCTCAACTCAATCCAGGATTTCCCGTAAGGGGGATTTCGGGTCATTTCATGAAATATAATAACAAATATATTATTTAAACGAAGTTTGAACATACAATTATACTATAATTATAATCGAGCTCGAAATGGCGCGGTGGTTCATAATTTGGCAATTCAAACTTTAAACGAATATACGGAATCCGTTTTAAATCAGATTTCTGTGAAACAAGAAACGTTCGAATATATTGAACAATATTTTTCTAATGGAAGAGAAAAATCAAGATTTCGTCATGTAGATTTTGAGCTATGTCCAAATCAAATTTTCGAAAAGTCGTTATGGAATTCCTTTATAATTTATAATGATTTATTTATATTATAAAATGTTTTTTAATATAAATTGGGTATCGATTTAACACTGTATTTGAAATGTCGAGTTATAAATTCAGATAGGAATATTTTGGAGTTGTATAATATTCTATGTGAGTATATATGATAATATTAAATTAATATTATTTTATTTAATTGGCTTATTTAGAGCCTTAGAAAATAACCATTTTTGCAAACGACCTCCATTTTCGACGAAACCAATTTTGTTGAATCCGGAATATTAAATTCTTGCTAGATTTCAATTTTTGTGATTTTTGGAGTAAGTATGTGGCCTACGGGATTTTAATGTAAAGAACATTCGATATTTTGGCTTTAAAAATATGGTGTGTGAGCAAAGGAGTTGGAATTCGACAAAACAAGTTTCGTTGGGTCCGTAATGTCGAACTGTAACTGTATGTCCATTTTTATCTAATTTGGATATTTTACGTGATCGTAGGAATTTTTAAACAGTAATACGAGTAACGATGGGTTAAAACAGAACATAATAATTGAATAAAAATTATTTAATCTATCTATAAATATCCTAAAATGATCCTAACCCTTGCTACATTTTTCTGTGTTCAAATGAACTAGCCGCCAGCATTTTTTCTCCACAACAAATCGTTCACTTGGAAAATCACAAGAAACCATAGAAAAATCAATAAATCTCTAGACTTATATATTTGAATTCCTATAACCATCCTCTCCAAACTGATATATATTTTAAAGCAATTGAACCAGTATTTGTTCGCTGTCTTCATGTGTAGTGTCCTAGGGTTGCGAAGTTCTGTTAATTAGAGTAGTAATTAGGGATTTGGTTATTGTGAGTAGCTAGAGGGGATCGATTGGAGATTGTGTACAAGAATTTAGTGGAAATGAGGAAAATGGAAGTCGATGCTTTCTTATAGTTGTGTGCGGATGTCGAAAGTCACGATAGTTGGAGAAGGCAACGAGCTGAAAGTTGTTGGTATGGTGAGGAAGCATGTGCAGTGAGGAATGTATGGGTGGTCTCAGTTTGGACAATAATGGGATAGAGGGGGAGTTGGATCAAAGAAAACAAGCGCAACAGGTACACGAGTTTGAATGTATGGAAAACGCGAATCACAACTGACAGTGCAAGCTTGTGGAAATCATATTGGTTGATGAAGATTTCAAAGGACATGTTTGTGTTGATTTTTATTTTGAAGATAATGGTGAAATGAGGTAGAACGTGGAGTAAATGTTATCGGGAATGTCCATGAGAGTCTATGGAATATCTGAAGGAAGAAGATGATTAAGTAGGTAAACTGATGATTAAGGAAATACTGGGTGTGGGCTTATTAAAGGGTCTGGTCTTAAAAAGGGTGGACGGGACGAAATGGTAAGGTGAGGCCCAAAAATTAAAATTAAAATTTGAGTTTAAATTTAATTAAATAGTATACGAACTTGTAATGATGATAACTTTATCATACGATAACAAAATTGGATGAAACTAGATCCGTTAGGATCGTATGGACGAGGGATACACCATGGAACTGACTGGAAATGAATTGGAGCTCGTTACAATTTATAGAGAAATAAATTGTCTGATCTGAATCAAATCGACGATCGCTTATTGTTATTTAACGATAACCGACCAATGTGAGTAAAAATCACCAACTCTACACAGTTATATTTTTATAACGTATTTTAGAACTGATAAATGATGGTTGATTGCTATGTGTTGATTGTTCGGATGATTTGTTAATTGATTGGTTGAAATTATAGATCGAGTGATATATATATATATATATATATACAAATATATATATCGTTAGTCAAATATTGAATCTATTAATCAGAATATTTCATATTGAAATGAAAGTAATGTTAATTATATTGTTTAACATCTGCGGATGCAGGGAAACAGGTTGGAGAGATCCAACTGGATTCCTAAATATTTATAATACTGTTTTTCATATATTGTGTTATATGATGTGATATATAATTTGTGATTGATTATAATGACACTGGTCTTGTTATTTGGTATTTTAAATACCATAAGAAATGCTGGAATGTATAAAGGGAATTTTCAAAGTGTATATTGAAAATAAAATATTTATATAAAGTAAATAGGAGATTATAAAAGGGATTATTTGGAAAGTAAATAGAATTATAAAAGGAATTATCTGGAAAGTAAACAGAATTATAAAAGGAATTATTTGGAAAGTAAATAGAATTATAAAAGGAATTATTTGGAAAATAAATAGAATTATAAAAGGAATTATTTGGAAAATAAATAGAATTATAAAAGGAATCAGTTGGGAAATAAAAAAAAGTTATAAAAAAGGGAATTTGCCAGATATAAAAGAACTACGAGAATTATCGATTTAATGTATATTGTAAATAGAAATCTATTTTAATAGATAAATCGAGAAGATTAATTTAAAAATAATGATTTATAAATAAAATAAAATATTTATCCTTTGATAAATGGAATATATAAGTCTGAAATTATATAGAGAAGTAAAATCGGTTTCAACACTGATATTTGAAATCAAATGTGAATGTAGCAATTGTAAAAGATGTTATAAATAGATTTTTATGAATAGTCTATAAATAAAAATGTAAATAGAATTTGGAAATGGGTTACTATTTTGAAAATACGAAATAGAACTGTTTTGATTCGATAAAAGAAATATTATTCACATTCGATATGGAAAAGGGATTAAAGTAAATATTTTTCAAATAAAATATTTATAAATGAAATTGGGTTTGAAATGGGAATTTAAATGGAATTACTGAAATTAGAAACTGACTGGAAATTAGTTGAGTTGAATAGCTTTTTGGGTATCGATCTGATGTTGGTTTCGGCCTTCAATGTTTATACTTGTGAAGTTGTTCTCTTACTAGTTTACAGTTAGAGACTGATATATGTGAGAAGATAGTGATGCGTGAATCATAAATGGAAACATTTTCCAAAGTTAATAATGTATATTTTCTAAATTTTGAAAATAAGGATTTGATGAATATATGGAAACGAGAAATGGGGAAATGAATAAATGTTGACTGATGATTGATCGATAAGATTTCCATTTGGGGATACGACCGTTGTTTGTACACATGTTTTCCTTTGATAGTTAAATAACCGACTATCAAAGTTTTTGAACATCTCCGGTGTCAATACGGAGAGACCGGGATCAGATTTATTATCTGAAAACCACTCTGTATGGGTATTAGCGTTGCGAATAAAATATGATGAGGATAATTGAAGGCGGAGTAGTGCTTTCGGTTTGTTTAGCCCCAGGACAACGTGTATGGACGAATGTCTGACAGAGTATATCTAACATATTGCGTAAGTTGATCTTTCCAAACGCATTTACGTTGGTGGCAGGGAATTTGTTTCTATTAGCTGTATACCCGTGGTATTTTTGGAGAAACCAATTATTGTTTTGGCGGGTATGATGATGTGACATTCAAAGGAAATAAAGATGTGATCTGTAAAATGATACATTATGTCCTCAAGCCTCATCAACCGAGAAATGACAGAAATCGGGCAGGCAGCATGGCTAAGTGGGTCGCACTCAATCAGTGTTTATTGTCACCATCTAGAGAATATTCATATTTGTTACTTCTTTCAATTCTGTATCTCCCGGGAACGGTTATGTTGGTATACCAACCATATGGTGTTAATATATTCGGAATATTCAAGCGAAATGAATGGCTGGTTATGTGTGGCTGAGTTACAAGATGTTCTTGTTGAACTTCAGTGTATCGCATCTAGAGTACACTGATCGGAAGGTGGTTCCATACCTTGTCATAGTTGGGAACTCATTATCCAATAAGAGCCCGCGATTTTTGATTGTATATTATATATGTAGAGCATGAGATGAAAGCATTCTTGTAAGAACCCGTAACTTCCCCGGTCTCCGAGGAGAAGAGGAAGAATGGATTGCCTTGAGGACAAGATGAATCAGAACACAAACAGAAGAACATTTCATTGCTTATTACAAAAATTTCATCAAAATACAAGAATATACAGAGTATGAATAAATATTACACATTTACTAAATATACGATATTTACAAATTACAACGCAGCGGAAAATAATACAAAACACAACTGAAAGGAATATACGGATACAGAGCTTTCCGAATATCATTCCAGCTGTAAACCAAGATCCTGTGAATATAAATCTGCAAAACCAAAACTACTAGCTGCCCGTGTGGAAAATAGGGGTACCCAGAGTTTAGTTTAAAACAATAAACTCCAGGTCAGTCATGTGACTGGTGTGAGAACTAAAACAATTATTTAAAACTTTACTTTAAATCAGATATATCAAGGGACCTAGCCGTATAACACGGAACGGGTTTCCTCCCAAGAATACCAGTGCATATAACAAAACAACGCAATGCTTTTTGGAAAAATGAAGCTATTGTAAGACCCAGGTCCCATCACACAATGCAACGTAAGCCGAAGAATAGGGTTTTCCCTTATAATAGCCAAACATGCTTGGTACGTTAAAACAAATCATTTGATACTATTATAAGTGCGTAGTGTATAAAACAACATCAAATATAAATGTATCAATCCTAGGCGACATGGATACTATATATCATGTCGCCAATACTAGGCTCTACAATCAAAACCGCAAAGTCACGTATTGGAAGTTGGATTTCCATCTGTGAACCAAGGCAAGAGATCGTCCTTACCGCTTCGAGACAATCTAGCCTACCATGTCTCAGGATCAGAATGCTTCGACCCTTGGATCTTCAGGGCCGGTCCACACGGAGTGGATTAAAAAGCCAGAACAATGCGTTTCCCTGCCCTATGGGGTGTAAATGAGCCAAATGACTCCATCGGTCCCGGATCGACCGATATAACCGAGGCGCCTCTCAATCCATCATCCACATAATTAAAATGCCAGGGCGTGTATAACGCTGACACCATTCCTAGCTAGAAAGAAACGCATGTTCTCCCTGTAGTCCTCTCCTGTTTCTAGTTCACACCGGGGTGTGAGGCTCGCGAATTAACGCTATACACAAAGCTATGCCACAAAGGCCGTGCTTTGATCATCAACCACAAGACTCTGCTTTACAACAGAAGCCTTGATCATTCGCATCTCAGCATGCCACACAGGCAATTCACGCTATGCAACCAATGTCTATCAATCACACAGAATGAAATCCAATGTCAGACACACATCCATTTACAAGTCCATTCTGGGTCTGAACGAAACCGGAGGCACCTTATTCCTCCCTCATATGTCCAATACAGGGGAGAGGCCCTCGCATATCCGTCGGTCTCCAAGTACGTCTGGACGATCACCACTTATTACCTTGTCTTGTGGGTACAACCCAATCAAGACATCAGTGATCATCCAAACGTTGTGAAGACCTCCGGTCTTCAACCACCGTCTTCATCCTCGACACATCATTGAATCAGTTATTCAGAATGGGATAAACCCGGTCTTTCTGAATAACTCGCGTATATAATAAACAAGTGCTATAAAAACAAAACATACGCCTCATTACAATCCAGAATATTTCTTTATCCAAATATTCATATACTTTGGGAAAGGTTCCCATTAATTTTATCAATGATAAATTCTTTAAATTTATTCTTTAAACTTCCTTTGGATATCAATTCAATCTAATTAAAGATGCATTAAAACTCCACTAGGTTTTAATCTTCCCAAAAATCAATATTAACGATTGTTTAACTTGGGAAACCATATCCTGTCTTTAACTGGGTTAAAGAACCAATGTCATTTAAAACACGGTTCACGATAAACCCAAAATCACATTCCATTCCATCATCCTTTAACCGTAAATTAGCAAGTGAACAATTCCCTAAGTATTAACCCCGAAGGCCGAAACCAACATCAGATCAATACCCAGGAAACCATTCAACTTAACTAATCTCTAGTTAGTTTCTGATTTTCTTAACTCCGTTGGGCCTAAGAACGGTATTATTAAAGATACCATTCACGACAACCCAAAATCACATTCCATTAACAATGGAATCTTCATGGAAAACAAATCGATATATATAATCGATATAAACTTCCATATCCAACCGATAATATCAATGGAATAACGACAAGGTCTTTTAAATTCCATATATATTAACTGTCTTCCTCTACAGATGCTTATTTCCATTATTACCAAATCGAATTCCATTCAATTCCAATTTAATATGTTAAATTGGAAAACTTTACTTTCGAAAATCTCCTTTAAATCTTAACAAAAGATTTATAAATTCCAAATCCCATTTGACTGTAAATCGGGTTCAAGAACGAATGTCGCTAAAACACAGTTCACAACAAACCCAATTCACATTCCATCAGTCTCTAACCGTAAATTAGTAAGAGAATAATTCCCTAAGTATTAACCCCGAAGGCGAAACCAACATCAGATCAACACCCAGGAAACCATTCAACTTAACTAATCTCCAGTCAGATTCTAATTTTCTTAACACCATTAGGTTTAAGAACAGTATTATTAAAGATACCATTCACGACAACCCAAAATCCAATATACAAGGCTCTGAATAGAAAATATATCGGCTTATATTCAATATCAAATTCTAAAACCAACAAATATCATATTGGAAATAACGATATAAATATATCTTTCAATTTTCCATAACAATATCTGTATAATCATGAAATCCAACATCGAAATATTCCGAAGACAATTTCGATTCAAATCCATTTCCAATTTATATTTTGGAAATTCTGGTTATTTTTAAAACCATTTCAAATCCAATTTATTTATTTTAAAAATGTTGGATTTATTATTCTAGTTCATAACTAGTTCATTTCGATAAAAATATATTTTTATCCCTTCAAATATGGAATATTTCATCCCAATTCTTTCCAAATCATTTATTATGATTTTACACAAATTATCGATATTTTTAATAATTTTATCAAGGCCTGTACAGTCGATTTCCATAAACGGCCATCGAACTGCACTTACAACGATCTTTTCCAAATTTGATTTTGACATAATTACAAATCCAACTCTTAGATTTCAAATCTCTCATATTCGTTAGAAAGATCTTTTCAATACGAGCCCAACGGTTCCGGATTTAGGAGAATCCGAAGGTCAGATCTCCCGTAATATCCGTTCGAAGTCAATGGTCGAAATTCGCAAACTGCCGCGGGCGGCGTGTTCTATTCAGGCCATTATATATATATAATATATATATATATATATATTACATATATTTCATCGATTTCCATTTAAAACGTATTTTATAAATCGTTTTAAATTCGTTTTCAAAACGATTTCAACTTCATATTCAATTTCAAATCAAAATCGGATATTCCATATCATCGATATATAAATGATAATATTTTCAAAACATTATATTTAAAAAATCATTTCCTTTTCGATATTCATAATATAAATGAATAAAATCGATATAAATATTGTTCATGTCAAAATGGCGTCGATCTAATCAACACGGCTTTATATATTTAAATATTTTCGTGTCCATCCCAAATCGGACATCAAAATCAGATTTTGATTCTTTTCTGAATATTATTCTAAAATATTTATTATTTTAAAATATCGTTATTTTAAAATATTCATTCTTTCTAAACTGGAAACAGACACAGCCAATTACCATATAATGTGATTATATGGATTTCATACAATACATGTATACAACAACAGTGATAAACAATCATCCATCATCCAGAGTGCATTCTACACTGTATAAGCATTAAATATAACTATTTAACGCTTATAACAGTCTTTCAACCAATCCATTGACATACAACTAACTATTGGGATTAGTATATGTCCAATATCATCCCAATACCCGTTTGGGGTTTCAACCAACAAATATTGAATATTATTTGTGCAGTTGGGCGATGTGTAAAATTTATCGTCCCAATCCATATCAGTAAAATGGGTGTACATAAACAAATCGTCTGATTTGTAAATGAATATTTATTTTATTCATATCAACGTTAAAATTTATATTTTTAACAATAAAATATTTTATTCTACTCCACATCACACAATCAACTTTCGCATCATAATCAAACAAACCAACAATTCGTTCATGGTCTGTGGACGACGGGTGTTGGGTGCTGCTAAGCACCGTCTGCATCCTAGTATATATTTTAACTTGAAAAATAAAATAAAAGTGAGGAGTTCTTACCTTTAAGATAAACCAAACGTCGTGACTCTTCTTATGTAGAAAATCATCGCCGCGTTTCCAATCGGTTCCATCGCACTCTGTTTCACACGATTTATATAAAAATCACATTTTTATTTCAATGCTATATAGATAAAAATCACATTTTTATCTCACTCCATATATAGAAAAGATTATATTTTTATATCCCTACATATATAGAAAAGATTATATTTTTATATCGCTAAATATATAGAAAAGATTATATTTTTATATCGCTACATGTATAGAAAAGATTATATTTTTACTTCTCTATTCATATGATAAAAATTACATTTTTACTTCGCTATTCAAACAAAAAAAATCATGTTTTTATTTAACTAAAAATTATATTTTTTCTCGCCTAAAAAATCATATTTTTATATGCAACTATATAAATAAAAATCAAATCTTTATGCCGCTATCATACATATAAAAATCCTCTCTTTATTTTGCTATTCATACAATAAAAATCTCATTTTTATATGATTAAAGATCTCGCCTTTCCATGCTTAAAAATCTAAGCTTCCTACGTTTACAAATCTAAACTTTTATGTTTAAAAATCTAAACTTTTCAGACTAAAAATCATTTTTTTACCTAGTTAAAAATCGAACCTTTTTCTAATTAAAAATCCAAGAGTCTAAATTGGAAATTCTCACATTTTTCTAGAGCTTTCAGCGAACTTTGGCGCTCGCTTGAAGGTGCTCCGGTGGGTGCGCGGCTTCAGGGTGCTATTTGTAAATGTATAAGATTATAAAAGTTTGATTTTTATTGAATCAAGGGTTTCATGGTCGGAGTTGGGTGGTTGTGGGGCGGCGCCGGAGGTATGGGGTCCGGGGGATGGTCGCGGCAGTCGGTGGCTGGCTCAGGGCTAGGTGGCGGCGGGATTGGGTGAGTTTCAAGGGGGATTGGGGTTCTTCGAACCTGCGTTGGAGAGGGAGGGGTAAGAGGAGGAGGGGCTCGAGGGGGGGTCGCTGGAGGTGGCGGCCGACAGTGGTAGTGTCGTGGGGGAGGGGCGACGGGGCGAAGGGGGGGTAACGGGTTTATTTTCTTTTTGGTTTGAAATACGACGGGGAAGGGAGATAAGAAAGGGGGAGTTGACTTTATAATTAAATATATATTTAATTTCCATTTAATTTTAAAAAGTAAGTTTTTATTTCGAACTCTAATTCAAACCCACCGATTGTCGTCCCCAGCTAATTACCCTCATTCCGAACACAATGGGATATGTATCGTGAGCCAATTTGGTTGTTACGATCAGTTTTCGTTGAAATTAAAATATAAATCAATATATTGAATTTGAGCGCGCATTTCAATTTACTGAGGCCACAAACTGACTCTAAAAATTACAGAAAAATTATTTCTGACTTCATATTGACGATACGGTCCTATCAAAACTAATTTCGTCAAACTTGGAGACCATTTGAAAAATGGCCAATTTCTGGTCGATGCAAATTGACTGAAACTGTTAAAACACGTTTTACTTTGCCACGCTCACATATTGATTTAGAAAATTACGATTTTCAAAACCTAGCAATAACTTGACATCCCAGATCCAACAAAATTGGTTTTGTCGAAAACGGAAGTCATTTGCAAAATTTGCATTTTTAAGGGCCAGAATTCCACAGCGATTGTTCCGAATTTTCAATTGGGTATAACTTTTTATTCCCGCTATGAAATTTCAATTTTTCGGATTCATTGGAAAGATATTCTCAAATAGATTCTAATATTTTTAGTTTCACAAAAATCCGGTTTATTTTGAATCCTGTACATTCATTTGAAATTTGAAATTGAATTTCCAAACTACCGCGCCATTTCCAATTCCTTTTATAATTAAAAATAGTTATTTATACTCTAACGTCGATTCAAATAAATATATACATTCTAATTCTATTCAAAATAAATTTCTCGTCGTTATTATTTAAAATAAATCATTTTAAATATTCAGAATTCATTAAAATTGCCAAAATAAAAATTTTAAATTAGTTCGGATTTTCCGGGTTGTTACAATCTCCCCACTTAAAATCTTTTCGTCCTCGAAAAGGAACAGAGCTAAAAGTTGTTTAACTAATCAACTCAACTTTCATTATTTTCGTTATGGCTTAAGTTCTTCAACTTTTCAGTTTCTAAGAACTTTTCAAATTTTCAAAAATTTGGCTAACACCCTAAATTTTCTAATTTTTTTCCATAAACTCCCCTACACGGGAGCACCATGAAAATCCCGAAATTGCCATACAGGCCTCTCCAATCCAAAAAGAAAAAGAAACAGCCAATCTGCTAGTCAATCGGCTCATAAAATCATCCAAAACCTAAGAAATTAGTAAACATGTACCTATTTGTCGGGCAAACAATTTTATTCTTGTGTTCTATCCTTCTTGCTATGACCTGTTCAATATATATGCATGTACATGTATGCAATTTCAAACAATTTTCAATACAGTTCAATATTTGGTTCAATTTGGCCCAAATTTACCTTTCTTTCACATAATGGGTCTAAATAAATAATCACACAACATAACCATCTATCATTTAATGACTTAACGTTTCAAATTCATAATTTTTACATATATACAGAAAATCATGTTTTCGATGCCAATCTACAACCATATCCCTATCTATTTTTGGTTCTCACACCAGTCGATTGGAATCATATAAACATCACACTTTCGAAACTCGAACATAAACTCTGATGATGTCCGAACGACTAGAGTGTGATTCTATATCTATCCAGTATATTAAAACTTCGAATACACGTTTGCAAGGCGTACATCTTAAATATATATATATTGGATTTCCCAAATTCAATACAAATAAATATTCAAATACGTATAATACGATTTAAATTTTCAAAACAAACTTTGTTTTCATTTTTATTTTAAAAACACTACTCTTCTCACCCGTTCTAGGATACTACTGATCCTATCTCTAACGAGTCATTCCTATTGGATATTACTAATCTAATCTCAGATGAGTTCTTTCATTTGGTTCCAAAGTGCCTTGTTCTCGAGCTCTGTAAACCAAAGCTCTGATACCACTATAAGAACCCATAACTTCCCCGATCTCCGAGGAGAAGAGCAAGAACGGATTGCCTTGAGGACAAGACGAATCAGAACACAAACAGAAGAACATTTCATTGCTTATTACAACAATTTCATCAGAATACAAGAATATACAGAGCATGAATAAATATTACACATTTACTAAATATCAGAGATTTACAAATTACAATGCAGCAGAAAATAATACAAAACACAACTGAAAGGAATATACGAATACAGAGCATTCCGAATATCATTCCAGCTGTACACCAGGATCCTGTGAATAAAAATCTGCAAAATCAAAACTACTAGCTTCCCGTATGGAAAATAGGAGCACCCAGAGTTTAGGTTAAGACAATGAACTCCAGGTCAATTATGTGACTGGTGTGAGAACTAAAACAGTTATTTAAAACTTTACTTTAAATCAGATATACCAAGAAACCACGCCGTATAACACGGAACGGGTTTCCTCCTAAGAATACCAGTGCATATAACAAAACAACGCAATGCTTTTTGGAAAAATGAAGCTATTATAAGACCCAGGTCCCATCACACAATGCAACGCAAGCCCGAGGATAGGGTTTTCCCTTATAATAGCCGAACATGCTTGGTACGTTAAAACAAATCATTTGATACTATTATAAGTGCATAGTGTATAAAACAACTTCAAATATAAATGTATCAATCCTAGGCGGCATGGGTACCATATATCATGTCGCCAATACTAGGCTCTACAATCAAAACCGCAAAGTCACGTATTAGAAGTTTGATTTCCATCCGTGAACCAAGGCAAGGGATCGTCCGTACTGCTTTGAGACAATCTAGCCTACCATGTCTCAGGATCAGAACGCATCGACCCTTGGATCTTCAGGCCGGTCCACATGAAGTGGATTAAAATGCCTGAACAATGCGTTTCCCCGCCCTATGGGGCGTAAATGAGCCAAATGACTCTATCGGCCCTGGATCGACCGATATAACCAAGGCGCCTCGCAATCCATCATCTACATAAGTAAAATGCCAAGGGGTGTAAAACGCTGACCCCAATCCTAGCTAGAAAGAAATGCATGTCCTCCTTGCAGTCCTCCCCCGTTTCTGGTTCACACCGGGGTGGGAGGCTCACAAATTAACACTATACACAAAGCTATGCCACAAAAGCCGTGCTTTGATCATCAACCACAAGACTCTGCTTTTCAACAGAAGCCTCGATCATTTGCATCTCAACATGCCACATAGGCAATTCACGCTATGCAACCAATGTCTATCAATCACACAGAATGAAATCCAATGTCAGACACACATCCATTTACAAGTCCGTTCTGGGTCTGAACGAAACCGGAGGCACCTTATTCCTCCCCCATATGTCCAATACAAGGGAGAGGCCCTTGCATATCCGTCGATCTCTAAGTACGTCTGGACGATCACCACTTATTACCTTGTCTTGGGTGTATAGCCCAATTAAGACATCAGTAATCATCCAAACGATGTGAAGACCTCCGGTCTTCAACCTCGACACATCGTCGAATCAGTTATTCAGAATGGGATAAACCCATTATTTCTAAATAACTCGCGTATATAATAAACAAGTGCTATAAAAACACAACATACGCCTCATTCCAATCAAGAATATTTCTTTATCCAAATATTCATATACTTTGGGAAAGGTTCCCGTTAATTTTATCAAAGATAAATTCTTTAAATTTATTCTTTAATCATCCTTTGGATATCAATTCAATCTAATTAAAGATGCATTAAAACTCCACTTTGTTTTAATCTTCCCAAAAATAATATTAACGATTGTTTAACTTGGGAAACCATATCCTGTCTTTAACTGGGTTAAAGAACCAATGTCATTTAAAACACGGTTCATGATAAACCCAAAATCACATTCCATTCCATCAGCTTTTAACCGTAAATTATCAAGAGAACAATTCCCTAAGTAATAACCCCGAAGGCCGAAACCAACATCAGATCAATACACCGGAAACCATTCAACTTAACTAATCTCCAGTTAGTTTCTGATTTTCTTAACTCCGTTGGGCCTAAGAACAGTATTATTAAAGATACCATTCACGACAACCCAAAATCACATTCCATTAACAATGGAATCTTCATGGAAAACAAATCGATATAAACTTCCATATCCAACCGATAATATCAATGGAATAACGACAAGGTCTTTTAAATTCCATATATATTGACCGTCTTCCTCTACAGTAGCTTACTTCCATTATTACCAAATTGAATTCCATTCAATTCCAATTTAATATGTTAAATTGGAAAACTTTACTTTGGAAAATCTCCTTTAAATCTTAACAAAAATTTTATAAATTCCAAATCCCATTTGACTGTAAATCCGGTTAAAGAACGAATGTCGCTAAAACACAGTTCACAACAAACCCAATTCACATTCCATCAGTCTCTAACCGTAAACTAGTAAGAGAACAGTTCCCTAAGTATTAACCCCGAAGGCCGAAACCAACATCAGATCAATACCCAGGAAACCATTCAACTTAACTAGTCTCCTATCAGATTCTAATTTTCTTAACTCCATTGGGTTTAAGAACATTATTAGTAAAGATACCATTCACGATAACCCAAAATCCAATTTGATATTAAATACAAGGCTCCGAATAGAAAATATATCGGCTTATATTCAATATCAAATTCTGAAACCAACAAATAACGTATTGGAAATAACGATATAAATATATCTTTTAAATTTCCATAACAATATCTATATAATCACGAAATCCAACATCGAAATATTTCGAAGACAATTTCGATTCAAATCTGTTTCCAATTTATATTTTGGAAATTCTGGTTATTTTTAAAACCATTTCAAATCCAATTTATTTATTTTAAAAATATTAGATTTATTATTCTACTTCATAACTAGTTCATTTCGATAAAAAATATATTTTTATCCTTTCAAATATGGAATATTTCATCCCAATTCTTCCCAAATCATTTATTATGATGTTACACAAAATATCGATATTTTTAATAATTTTATCAAGGCACGTACAGTCGATTTCCATAAACAGCCATCGAACTGCACTTACAACGACTTTTTCCAAATTTGATTTGGACATAATTCCAAATCCAAACATTAGATTTTAAATCTCTCATATTCGTTAGAATGCTCTTTTCGATACGAGCCCAACGGTTCCTGATATAGGAGAATTCGACTGTCGGATCTCCCGTAATATCCGTTCGAAGTCAATGATCGAAATTCGCGAACAGCCGCGGCGCGGCGCGTTTTATTCAGGCCATTATATATATATATATATATATATATATATATTATATATATATTTTGTCTATTTCCATTTAAAACGTATTTTATAAATCGTTTTAAATTCGTTTTCAAAATAATTTCAACTTCATATTCAATTTCAAAACAAAATTGGATATTCTATATCATCGATATATAAATGATAATATTTTCAAAACATTATATTTCAAAAATCATTTCCTTTTCGATATTCATTATATAAATGAATAAAATCGATATAAATATCATTCACATCAAAATGGCGTCGATCTAATTAACACGGCTTTATATATTTAAATATTTTTGTGTCCATCCTAAATCGGATATCAAAATCAGATTTTGTTTCTTTTCTGAATATTATTCTAAAATATTCATTATTTTAAAATATCGTTATTTTAAAATATCGTTATTTTAAAATATTCCTTCTTTTTGAACTGGAATCAGACACAGCCAATTACCATATAATGTGATTATATGGATTTCATACAATACATGTATACAACAACGGTGATAAATAATCATCCAATATCCAGAGTGAATTCTACACTGTATAAGCATTAAATATAAATATTTAACGCTTACAACAGTCTGTCAACCAATCCATTGACATACAACTAACTATTGGGATTAGTGTATGTCCAATATCATCCCAATACCCGTGTGGGGTTTCAACCAACAAATATTGAATATTATTTGTGCAGTTGGGCGATGTGTAAAATTTATCGTCCCAATCCATATCAGTAAAATGAGTGTGCATAAACAAATCGTCTGATTTGTAAATGAATATTTATTTTATTCATATCAATGTTAAAATTTATATTTTTAACAATAAAATATTTTTAACAATAAAATATTTTATTCCATTCCACATCACACAATCAACTTTCGCATCATAATCAAACAAACAAACAAGTCGTCCATGGTCTGTGGACGACGGGTGTCGGGTGCTGCTAAGCACCGTCTGCATCCTAGTATATATTTTAACTACAAAAATAAAATAAAAGTGAGGAGTTCTCACCTTTAAGCTAAACCAAACGACACGACTCTTTTTATGTAGAAAATCTTCGCCGAGTTTCCAATCGGCTCGATCGCACTCTGTTTCACATGATTTATATAAAAATCACATTTTTATTTCAATGCTATACAGATAAAAATCACATTTTTATTTCACTCCATATATAGAAAAGATTATATTTTTATATCGCTACATATATAGAAAAGATTATCTTTTTATATCGCTACATATATAGAAAAGATTATATTTTTACTTCTCTATTCATATGATAAAAATTACATTTTTACTTCGCTATTCAAACAAACAAAAATTCATATTTTTATTTAACTAAAAATTATATTTTTACTTGCTTAAAAAATCATATTTTTATATGCAACTATATAAATAAAAATCAAATCTTTATGCCGCCATCTTACATATAAAAATCCCCTCTTTATTTTGCTATTCATACAACAAAAATCTCATTTTTATATGATTAAATATCTCGTTTTTCCATGCTTAAAAATCTTAACTTCCTATGTTTAAAAACCTAAACTTTTCTAACTAAAAATCTAAACTTTTCTAACTAAAAATCATATTTTTACCTAGTTAAAAATCGAACCTTTTTCTAATTAAAAATCAAAGAGTCTAAATTGGAAATTCTCACATTTTTCTATAGCTTTCAGCGAACTTTGACGCTCGCTTGAAGGTGCTCCGGTGGGTGCGCGGCTTCAGGGTGCTATTTGTAAATGTAGAAGAATATAAAAGTTTGATTTTTATTGAATAGAGGGTTTCGTGGTCGGAGTTGGGTGGCTGTGGGACGGTGTCGGAGGTCTGGGGTCAGGGGGATGGTCGCGGCGGTCGGTAACTGGCTTAGGGCTAGGTGGCGGCGGCATTGGTTTTTTTCGAACCCGCGTTGAAGAGGGAGGGGTGAGAGGAGGAGGGGCTCGAGAGGGGCGGTCGACGGAGGTGGCGGCCGAGGGTGGTGGTATCGTGGGGGAGGGGCGATGTAAAGACCCGCAACTTCCCCGTAAAGGAAAGCGTCGGATAGTTCGAGAACAAGCCACAACAGAACACATATAAAAGAACATTTCATTGCTTATTACAACAATGCATCAGATTACAAGAATATATACAAAGTATAAAAGAATATTACACAGAAATATCAGAGACTTAAATTACATTAAATACATAGCAGCGGAAAATAATACAATACACAACTAGAAGAGATATACGGATACAAAGCTTTCCGGATATCGTTCCAGCTGTAAACCAGGATCCTGTGAATATAAATCTGCAAAACCAAAACTACTAGCTGCCCGTGTCAAAATAAGGGCACCCAGAGTTTAGGTTAAAACAATAAACTCCAGGTCAGTCATGGGACTGGTGTGAGAACTAAAACAGTTATCTTTATTTTTAAAGTTAGGTAAATCAAGGGACCTCGCCGTATAACACGGAACGGGTTTCCTCCCAAGAATACCAGTGCATAAAACAAACAGCGCAATGCTAAGTAAAGAAAAATGAAGCTGTTATAAGACCCAGGTCCCATCACACAATGCAACGCAGCCGAGGATAGGGTTTTCCCTTATAACAGCCAAAGAATGCTTGATACGTTTAAAACAAATTGTTTGATACTATAATAAGTGCATAGTGTATAAAACAACTTCAAATCATAAGTATCAATCATAGGCGGCATGGGTACCATATATCATGTCGCCATACTAGTTTTACAATTAAAACCGCAAATGTCACGTATTTGGAAATTGGATTTCCGTCTATGAACCGAGGCAAAAGATAGTCCTCAACCGATTCGAGACGCTCTAGCCCGTGTCTCAGGAACAGCCGCAACTGCCCCTTGGAGCGACAGGGCCGGTCCACCGATGTGGATTATTATGCCTGAACACTACGTCTCCCCACCCTATGGGGTGTAAGTCTGGTCCGTCAGCCGACCAGAATGCATCGGCCGAAACCGATATAACCGAGGCGCCTCGCAACAGCAACAACCACATAAGTCAAACTCGTCAGGGCGTGTAAAACCACTGACGCCACTTCTAGCTAGAAAGAAACGCATGCCCTCCCTGAGGTCCGTCTCCCGTTTTGGTTCACAACCGGGGTGCGAGGCTCGCGAATTCACGTTACACAAAGCTGTGCCACACAGGCTGTGCTTTGATCATCACCACAAGACTTTGCTTTTCAACAGAAGCCTCGATCAATTGCCACTTAGGCATGCCACACAGGCAATTCACTCCATGCGTTTGATATCCATCAATATATAACCCCTGAGCTCGTACGTCTCAGAGAAGGGCGTTAAGCAAGAGAATAAATTCTCCGCCGCCAAACAGATATATATTTAATAGAAATCAACCACACAGACTAAAATCCAATGTCAGACACACAGTCCATTTACAAGTCCGTTCTGGTCTGAACGAAACCGGAGGCACCTAGTACCCCGCATATCCATCGATCTCCAAGTACGTCTGGACGATCCCTAACTGTTTCCATCTTCTTGGGTGTACAGCCCAATCAAGATCATCAGTAATCACCCAAACGACATGAAGACTTCTGGTCTTCGACCACCGTCTTCATCTTCGACACCACGTCGAATCAGTTATTCAGAATGGGATAAACCCGGTCTTTCTGAACAACTCGCGTATATATTATAAAAGTGTTACACAAACACAACATACGCCTCATTCCAATTCAGAATATTCTTTTATTCAAATATTCCTATACTTTGGGACAAAGTTCCCATTAATTTTATCCAAGATAAATTCTTTAAATTTATCTTTTAATCTCCTTTGAATATCAATTCAAACTAGTCGGGATTAGCGAACCACACCGAAGTAATCATTTATTTTATTTCCCAATCCCAACCTATTCATCCCATGAAGTAAAACTGGTAATACTTCATATCTAACACCACAGTGTTATCGGTAAATTCAATTACCATTTCACGTTCAAATCTAATTAAAGATTTAACTATCGCCTGGAGCAAAACTGGTGATACTCCATTCTCGATCTTTTCAATCTAATTAAAGATTCATTAAAACTCCACTTAGTTTTAATATTTCTCTGGGTTAAAGAATCAGTGTCATTTAAAAACACAGTTCACGATAAACCCAAAATCACATTCATTAATTATCGGGTTAAAGAACGAGTGTTATTTAAAACATTGTTCACGATAAACCCAAAAATCAATATCAATTCAATTCCAATTAAATCTCATTTAATTGGTACACTTCATTAAATCCAAATAAAAAGATTTAATCTTTTCTCAACTGGGTTCAAGAACAGTGTTAGTGAAGACACCATTCACGACAAACCCAAATCACATTCGATATTCAATACAAGGCTCTGAATAGAAAATATATCGGCTTATATTCAATATCAAACTCTACGACTAACAAATGTCGTATTGGAAATAACGATATAAATATATATCTTTCAAATTTCCATAACAACACCTGTATAATCACGAATTCCAACATCGAAATATTCCGAAGACAATTTCGATTCAAATCCACTCCAATGCAATCATTGGAAATTTTGGTTATTTTCAAAACCCCTTTCAAATTCAATTTATTTATTTAAAAATAAATAGAATTATAATTCTAGTTCAAAGCTAGCTCATTTCGATAAAAATCTATTTTTATCTTTTCAAACATGCAGTTTTTCATCCCAAATCTTCACAAATCATTTCTTATGATTTTACACAAATTATTACTATTTTTAATAATTTTATCAAGGCCCGTACAGTCGATTCCCACCAATGGCCATCGAACTGCACGTATAGCGACCTTTTTCCAATTTGATTTGGACATAATTCCAAATCCAACCGTTAGATTTCTAATTTATCACATTCGCTAGAAAGCTCTTTTCGATACGAACCCAACGGTTCCGGTTTTAGGAGAACCCGACGGTCGGATCTCCCGTAACGTCCATTTGAAATCAATGGTCGAAATTCGCGAACTGCCGCGGCGCGGCGCGTTCTATTCAGGCCATTATATTATATATATAATATATATATAATATATACTTCGTCGATTTCTATTTAAAACGAATTATATAAATAGTTTTAAAATTCGTTTCAAAATCTATTTCAACTTCCATTTCAATTCAAAACAAAATTGAATTCTTCTTTATAGATTCGTTTCAAAATTCATTTCTATTCAATTCAAATTTCAATTCAATTTGAATTCATTTCAATTCACTTTCAATTCAATTCGAATTCGTTTTCAATTCAATTCATTTCGAAATCGTTTTCAATTCAATTCATTTCGAAATCGTTTTCAATTCAATTCATTTCGAAATCGTTTTCAATTCAATTCATTTCGAAATCACTTTCAATTCAATTCATTTCGAAATCACTTTCAATTCAATTCATTTCGAAATCACTTTCAATTCAATTCATTTCGAAATCACTTTCAATTCAATTCATTTCAAAATCGTTTTCAATTCAATTCATTTCGAAATCACTTTCAATTCAATTCATTTCGAAATCACTTTCAATTCAATTCATTTCGAAATCACTTTCAATTCAATTCATTTCGAAATCACTTTCAATTCAATTCATTTCGAAATCACTTTCAATTCAATTCATTTCGAAATCACTTTCAATTCAATTCACTTTGAATTCGTTTTCAATTCAATTCATTTCGAAATCACTTTCAATTCAATTCATTTCGAAATCACTTTCAATTCAATTCATTTCGAAATCACTTTCAATTCAATTCATTTCGAAATCACTTTCAATTCAATTCATTTCAAAATCGTTTTCAATTCAATTCATTTCGAAATCACTTTCAATTCAATTCATTTCGAAATCACTTTCAATTCAATTCATTTCGAAATCACTTTCAATTCAATTCATTTCGAAATCACTTTCAATTCAATTCACTTTGAATTCGTTTTCAATTCAATTCATTTCGAAATCACTTTCAATTCAATTCATTTCGAAATCACTTTCAATTCAATTCACTTTGAATTCGTTTTCAATTCAATTCATTTTGAATTCGTTTTCAATTCAATTCATTTCGAAATCACTTTCAATTCAATTCATTTCGAAATCACTTTCAATTCAATTCACTTTGAATTCGTTTTCAATTCAATTCATTTTGAATTCGTTTTCAATTCAATTCATTTCGAAATCACTTTCAATTCAATTCATTTCGAAATCACTTTCAATTCAATTCACTTTGAATTCGTTTTCAATTCAATTCATTTCGAAATCACTTTCAATTCAATTCATTTCGAAATCACTTTCAATTCAATTCACTTTGAATTCGTTTTCAATTCAATTCATTTCGAAATCACTTTCAATTCAATTCATTTCGAAATCATTTTCAATTCAATTCACTTTGAATTCGTTTTCAATTCAATTCATTTACACAATAAAATGATATTTTTATTTTCTAACACATTTTAGAAAATTTCGGCGGCATAACGGCACGATACTAGAAACGGGACAAGGCCTAGCCTTATCCCCGGTCTAGTGAAGGCCCACGCCATTCACACATCAATCAAATCAATTTCATCTCACCAAACAATTCAATTCAACCAAATAATTCAACTAATCTATGCAACCAAGCAAACAAGTCCATGGTCTGTGGACGATTGTGTCGGGTGCTACTAAGCACCGTCTGCATCCTAGTATATATATATAATTAGAAAAGAAATTGAAAGGTGAGAAATTCTCACATATAGCTATCCTAGCTCCTTGGCTCTTCCCTGATAGAAATCTTCTTCGTTATCTTCGTTGTCCGCTTTCACTACATATGTAAAAATCGAATTTTTACTTCGCTATTCCATATATAAAAATCGAATTTTTATTTTAGAGTTCAATATATAAAAATCGAATTTTTACTTCAAAGTTCAATATATAAAAATCGAATTTTTATTTCAAAGTTCAATATATAAAAATCGAATTTTTATTTCAAAGTTCAATATATAAAAATCGAATTTTTACTTCAAAGTTCAATATATAAAAATCGAATTTTTATTTCAAAGTTCAATATATAAAAATCGAATTTTTATTTCAAAGTTCAATATATAAAAATTGAATTTTTATTTCAACTTCGTTATAAAAATTATATTTTTATCCTTTCTATAATATAAAATCGCCTTTTCATGTATAAAAATATCGCCTTTTCATGTATAAAGATATCGCCTTTTCATGTATAAAGATCTCGTTTTCTAAATTATAAAAATCAATTCTTTTCTACATTAAAAATCAATTCTTTTCTATGCAATAATATATATATAAAAACTGATTTTAATTTATGCTAAAAACCCAGATTTTTAAATTTATAAAAACCCATTTACAAAATAAATAAAGGAAAACGAATAAAAATAGAATATAAAACTTACAGTTTTTAATCTGGAAGGGGGGGGGGGGAGATGCCGCAGTCGCTCATGGTGGGGGGGGGAGCAGGCGCGGAGGAGGGTGGCTCGGGTGTGGTCGGCGGTGGAGGCTACGTTGGCCAGAGGGCTCGACTGTTTTTTGGGGGGTCTCGGTTCTGGAGAGAGAGAAGTAGCGGTGGAGAGGAGGGGGTAGGGGGGGGGTCAGCCGGCGGTGGGGTGCGCTCGTCGGGACGTGGTGGCGATTTCGAGGGAGGCGGCGGCGATTTAGAGATCGGGCCTTTTTTTTTTTTTGATTATTGCAGAATGAAATCTGGGGGGGGGGGGGCCAGAGGGAAAATAAAGGAGGGAAATATATATATATTTTTTTTTTATTAAATTAATTGCATAAAGTTGACTTTTACCCATGACCTCGAAACGAGGCCCACCGCCTGTCGTCCATAGCGTTTTACCCCCATTCCGAACACAATGGGATATGTATCGCAAGCTGATTTGATCGTTTCGATTAGTTTCAGTTGAATTTACATTTAAGTCACTATATTGAATTTTAAACGTACATTTCAAATTACCGGGGTCACATTCTAACTCTAAAAATTCTCGAAAAATATTTTCTAGCTTCGTATTGACGATACGGTCCTAACAAAACTAGTTTCGTCGAATTCTGAGACCGTTAGAAAAATGGCCATTTTCCAGTCGATTAAAATCAACTGAAACTGGTCAAACGCGTTTTCCTTCGCCACGCTCACATATTGATTCGAAAAATTATGAAATTTGGAATCTAGCAATAGTTTGACACTGCGGATCCAACAAAACTGGTTTCGTCGAAATCCGAGGTCGTTTGCAAAATTGCTATTTTTAAGGGCCTTATATATATAAAAATTTATATAAATTCCACAGCGACTATTCAGAATTTTCTACTGGACATATCTTGTCATTCCCGCTACGAACTTTTGATTTTTCGGATTCGTTGGAAAGATATTCACTATTAGATTCCATTATTTTTTGTTTCACTAAAATCCGGATTGTTTTGCACCCGGTACATTCAATTGAAGTTTGAAATCGAATTATCGAACTACCGCGCCATTTTCAATTCTATTTATAATTATATATAAATATTTATATTCTAACGACGACGTATATAATATATACGATCGAATTCTATTCAAATAAATTTCTCGTCGATATTATTTAAAATAATCCATTTTAAATAATCAAAATTCGCTAAAATCGCCAAAATAAAAATTTTTAAACTGGCCCAGATTTTACGGGTTGTTACAATCTCCCCCACTTAAAACTTTTCGTCCCCGAAAAGGAACAAAGTCGAAAGTGGTTTGATTATTCAACTTCACGATCGATCAGGCTTTCATTCTCCAACTTTTTAGTTTCTGAGAATTTTCAAAATTTCAAAAATTTGGCTAACACCCTAAATTTTCGAAAAATTTCGCCATAACCTCCCCTGCACCGGGAGCATCGGGGAATTTCAAATAGCTTCCCCGGTCCTTCAGATCTCAAAAAGAAAAAGAAAAAGCCAAGCGGCTAGCCAATAGGCTCACAAAATCATCATCACCCAAACAAAACAGGAAATTATGTAGTAAACATGTACCTATTTGTCGGGCAAACAAATTTTATTCTCTGCTCTAGCCTCCTTGCTATGACCTGTTCAACAATATACACATATATGCAAGCAGATGCGACCAATTTTCAATACAATTCAATATTTGATTCAATTAGGCCAAATGGTTCAAAACTATCAAACAATTAAACAAGCAACACAAACATCAATCAATTAGTGGATTAAAGTTTCGAATTCATAATTTTGATACATATACAAAAATCATGTTTTTGATGCCAAATCACAACAATAGACCCTATCTAATTTTGGTTCTCACACCAGTCAATAGGAAATATATAGATATCACACCTTCGAAACACGAATACCAATTCTGATGATGTTCGAACTATCATCAGAATCATCTTCGGGCGACTAGAGTGTGATTCTATATCTATCCAGTATATTGAAATTTCAAATACACGTGGATCAGACGTATAAGCAAAATCTTTATATACTGGACTGTCCAACTCAATATAAATAGATAATCAAATACGAATAATTGATTTAAATTTTCAAAACAAAAATTGTTTTCATTTGAAAAATATACTCTTCACACTCGTTCTAGGATACTACTGATCCTATCTCTAACGAGTCATTCCCATTGGATATTACTAATCCAATATCTGATGAATTCTTTCGTATGTTTCTAATGTGTCTTGTTCTCTGAGCTTTGTAAACCAAAGCTCTGATACCACGTGTAAAGACCCGCAACTTCCCCGTAAAGGAAAGCGTCGGATAGTTCGAGAACAAGCCACAACAGAACACATATAAAAGAACATTTCATTGCTTATTACAACAATGCATCAGATTACAAGAATATATACAGAGTATAAAAGAATATTACACAGAAATATCAGAGACTTAAATTACATTAAATACATAGCAGCGGAAAATAATACAATACACAACTAGAAGAGATATACGGATACAAAGCTTTCCGGATATCGTTCCAGCTGTAAACCAGGATCCTGTGAATATAAATCTGCAAAACCAAAACTACTAGCTGCCCGTGTCAAAATAAGGGCACCCAGAGTTTAGGTTAAAACAATAAACTCCAGGTCAGTCATGGGACTGGTGTGAGAACTAAAACAGTTATCTTTATTTTTAAAGTTAGGTAAATCAAGGGACCTCGCCGTATAACACGGAACGGGTTTCCTCCCAAGAATACCAGTGCATAAAACAAACAGCGCAATGCTAAGTAAAGAAAAATGAAGCTGTTATAAGACCCAGGTCCCATCACACAATGCAACGCAGCCGAGGATAGGGTTTTCCCTTATAACAGCCAAAGAATGCTTGATACGTTTAAAACAAATTGTTTGATACTATAATAAGTGCATAGTGTATAAAACAACTTCAAATCATAAGTATCAATCATAGGCGGCATGGGTACCATATATCATGTCGCCATACTAGTTTTACAATTAAAACCGCAAATGTCACGTATTTGGAAATTGGATTTCCGTCTATGAACCGAGGCAAAAGATAGTCCTCAACCGATTCGAGACGCTCTAGCCCGTGTCTCAGGAACAGCCGCAACTGCCCCTTGGAGCGACAGGGCCGGTCCACCGATGTGGATTATTATGCCTGAACACTACGTCTCCCCACCCTATGGGGTGTAAGTCTGGTCCGTCAGCCGACCAGAATGCATCGGCCGAAACCGATATAACCGAGGCGCCTCGCAACAGCAACAACCACATAAGTCAAACTCGTCAGGGCGTGTAAAACCACTGACGCCACTTCTAGCTAGAAAGAAACGCATGCCCTCCCTGAGGTCCGTCTCCCGTTTTGGTTCACAACCGGGGTGCGAGGCTCGCGAATTCACGTTACACAAAGCTGTGCCACACAGGCTGTGCTTTGATCATCACCACAAGACTTTGCTTTTCAACAGAAGCCTCGATCAATTGCCACTTAGGCATGCCACACAGGCAATTCACTCCATGCGTTTGATATCCATCAATATATAACCCCTGAGCTCGTACGTCTCAGAGAAGGGCGTTAAGCAAGAGAATAAATTCTCCGCCGCCAAACAGATATATATTTAATAGAAATCAACCACACAGACTAAAATCCAATGTCAGACACACAGTCCATTTACAAGTCCGTTCTGGGTCTGAACGAAACCGGAGGCACCTAGTACCCCGCATATCCATCGATCTCCAAGTACGTCTGGACGATCCCTAACTGTTTCCATCTTCTTGGGTGTACAGCCCAATCAAGATCATCCGTAATCACCCAAACGACATGAAGACTTCTGGTCTTCGACCACCGTCTTCATCTTCGACACCACGTCGAATCAGTTATTCAGAATGGGATAAACCCGGTCTTTCTGAACAACTCGCGTATATATTATAAAAGTGTTACACAAACACAACATACGCCTCATTCCAATTCAGAATATTCTTTTATTCAAATATTCCTATACTTTGGGACAAAGTTCCCATTAATTTTATCCAAGATAAATTCTTTAAATTTATCTTTTAATCTCCTTTGAATATCAATTCAAACTAGTCGGGATTAGCGAACCACACCGAAGTAATCATTTATTTTATTTCCCAATCCCAACCTATTCATCCCATGAAGTAAAACTGGTAATACTTCATATCTAACACCACAGTGTTATTGGTAAATTCAATTACCATTTCACGTTCAAATCTAATTAAAGATTTAACTATCGCCTGGAGCAAAACTGGTGATACTCCATTCTCGATCTTTTCAATCTAATTAAAGATTCATTAAAACTCCACTTAGTTTTAATATTTCTCTGGGTTAAAGAATCAGTGTCATTTAAAAACACAGTTCACGATAAACCCAAAATCACATTCATTAATTATCGGGTTAAAGAACGAGTGTTATTTAAAACATTGTTCACGATAAACCCAAAAATCAATATCAATTCAATTCCAATTAAATCTCATTTAATTGGTACACTTCATTAAATCCAAATAAAAAGATTTAATCTTTTCTCAACTGGGTTCAAGAACAGTGTTAGTGAAGACACCATTCACGACAAACCCAAATCACATTCGATATTCAATACAAGGCTCTGAATAGAAAATATATCGGCTTATATTCAATATCAAACTCTACGACTAACAAATGTCGTATTGGAAATAACGATATAAATATATATCTTTCAAATTTCCATAACAACACCTGTATAATCACGAATTCCAACATCGAAATATTCCGAAGACAATTTCGATTCAAATCCACTCCAATGCAATCATTGGAAATTTTGGTTATTTTCAAAACCCCTTTCAAATTCAATTTATTTATTTAAAAATAAATAGAATTATAATTCTAGTTCAAAGCTAGCTCATTTCGATAAAAATCTATTTTTATCTTTTCAAACATGCAGTTTTTCATCCCAAATCTTCACAAATCATTTCTTATGATTTTACACAAATTATTACTATTTTTAATAATTTTATCAAGGCCCGTACAGTCGATTCCCACCAATGGCCATCGAACTGCACGTATAGCGACCTTTTTCCAATTTGATTTGGACATAATTCCAAATCCAACCGTTAGATTTCTAATTTATCACATTCGCTAGAAAGCTCTTTTCGATACGAACCCAACGGTTCCGGTTTTAGGAGAACCCGACGGTCGGATCTCCCGTAACGTCCATTTGAAATCAATGGTCGAAATTCGCGAACTGCCGCGGCGCGGCGCGTTCTATTCAGGCCATTATATTATATATATAATATATATATAATATATACTTCGTCGATTTCTATTTAAAACGAATTATATAAATAGTTTTAAAATTCGTTTCAAAATCTATTTCAACTTCCATTTCAATTCAAAACAAAATTGAATTCTTCTTTATAGATTCGTTTCAAAATTCATTTCTATTCAATTCAAATTTCAATTCAATTTGAATTCATTTCAATTCACTTTCAATTCAATTCGAATTCGTTTTCAATTCAATTCATTTCGAAATCGTTTTCAATTCAATTCATTTCGAAATCGTTTTCAATTCAATTCATTTCGAAATCGTTTTCAATTCAATTCATTTCGAAATCACTTTCAATTCAATTCATTTCGAAATCACTTTCAATTCAATTCATTTCGAAATCACTTTCAATTCAATTCATTTCGAAATCACTTTCAATTCAATTCATTTCGAAATCGTTTTCAATTCAATTCATTTCGAAATCACTTTCAATTCAATTCATTTCGAAATCACTTTCAATTCAATTCATTTCGAAATCACTTTCAATTCAATTCATTTCGAAATCACTTTCAATTCAATTCATTTCTAAATCACTTTCAATTCAATTCACTTTGAATTCGTTTTCAATTCAATTCATTTCGAAATCACTTTCAATTCAATTCATTTCGAAATCACTTTCAATTCAATTCATTTCGAAATCACTTTCAATTCAATTCATTTCGAAATCACTTTCAATTCAATTCATTTCGAAATCGTTTTCAATTCAATTCATTTCGAAATCACTTTCAATTCAATTCATTTCGAAATCACTTTCAATTCAATTCATTTCGAAATCACTTTCAATTCAATTCATTTCGAAATCACTTTCAATTCAATTCACTTTGAATTCGTTTTCAATTCAATTCATTTCGAAATCACTTTCAATTCAATTCATTTCGAAATCACTTTCAATTCAATTCACTTTGAATTCGTTTTCAATTCAATTCATTTTGAATTCGTTTTCAATTCAATTCATTTCGAAATCACTTTCAATTCAATTCATTTCGAAATCACTTTCAATTCAATTCACTTTGAATTCGTTTTCAATTCAATTCATTTTGAATTCGTTTTCAATTCAATTCATTTCGAAATCACTTTCAATTCAATTCATTTCGAAATCACTTTCAATTCAATTCACTTTGAATTCGTTTTCAATTCAATTCATTTCGAAATCACTTTCAATTCATTTCGAAATCACTTTCAATTCAATTCACTTTGAATTCGTTTTCAATTCAATTCATTTCGAAATCACTTTCAATTCAATTCATTTCGAAATCATTTTCAATTCAATTCACTTTGAATTCGTTTTCAATTCAATTCATTTACACAATAAAATGATATTTTTATTTTCTAACACATTTTAGAAAATTTCGGCGGCATAACGGCACGATACTAGAAACGGGACAAGGCCTAGCCTTATCCCCGGTCTAGTGAAGGCCCACGCCATTCACACATCAATCAAATCAATTTCATCTCACCAAACAATTCAATTCAACCAAATAATTCAACTAATCTATGCAACCAAGCAAACAAGTCCATGGTCTGTGGACGATTGTGTCGGGTGCTACTAAGCACCGTCTGCATCCTAGTATATATATATAATTAGAAAAGAAATTGAAAGGTGAGAAATTCTCACATATAGCTATCCTAGCTCCTTGGCTCTTCCCTGATAGAAATCTTCTTCGTTATCTTCGTTGTCCGCTTTCACTACATATGTAAAAATCGAATTTTTACTTCGCTATTCCATATATAAAAATCGAATTTTTATTTCAGAGTTCAATATATAAAAATCGAATTTTTACTTCAAAGTTCAATATATAAAAATCGAATTTTTATTTCAAAGTTCAATATATAAAAATCGAATTTTTATTTCAAAGTTCAATATATAAAAATCGAATTTTTACTTCAAAGTTCAATATATAAAAATCGAATTTTTATTTCAAAGTTCAATATATAAAAATCGAATTTTTATTTCAAAGTTCAATATATAAAAATCGAATTTTTATTTCAACTTCGTTATAAAAATTATATTTTTATCCTTTCTATAATATAAAATCGCCTTTTCATGTATAAAAATATCGCCTTTTCATGTATAAAGATATCGCCTTTTCATGTATAAAGATCTCGTTTTCTAAATTATAAAAATCAATTCTTTTCTACATTAAAAATCAATTCTTTTCTATGCAATAATATATATATAAAAACTGATTTTAATTTATGCTAAAAACCCAGATTTTTAAATTTATAAAAACCCATTTACAAAATAAATAAAGAAAAACGAATAAAAATAGAATATAAAACTTACAGTTTTTAATCTGGAAGGGGGGGGGAGATGCCGCAGTCGCTCATGGTGGGGGGGGGAGCAGGCGCGGAGGAGGGTGGCTCGGGTGTGGTCGGCGGTGGAGGCTACGTTGGCCAGAGGGCTCGACTGTTTTTTGGGGGGTCTCGGTTCTGGAGAGAGAAGTAGCGGTGGAGAGGAGGGGGTAGGGGGGTCAGCCGGCGGTGGGGTGCGCTCGTCGGGACGTGGTGGCGATTTCGAGGGAGGCGGCGGCGATTTAGAGATCGGGCCTTTTTTTTTTTTTGATTATTGCAGAATGAAATCGGGGGGGGGGGGGGGGGGGGGCAGAGGGAAAATAAAGGAGGGAAATATTTTTTTTTTTATTTTTTTATTTTTTATTAAATTAATTGCATAAAGTTGACTTTTACCCATGACCTCGAAACGAGGCCCACCGCCTGTCGTCCATAGCGTTTTACCCCCATTCCGAACACAATGGGATATGTATCGCAAGCTGATTTGATCGTTTCGATTAGTTTCAGTTGAATTTACATTTAAGTCACTATATTGAATTTTAAACGTACATTTCAAATTACCGGGGTCACATTCTAACTCTAAAAATTCTCGAAAAATATTTTCTAGCTTCGTATTGACGATACGGTCCTAACAAAACTTGTTTCGTCGAATTCTGAGACCGTTAGAAAAATGGCCATTTTCCAGTCGATTAAAATCAACTGAAACTGGTCAAACGCGTTTTCCTTCGCCACGCTCACATATTGATTCGAAAAATTATGAAATTTGGAATCTAGCAATAGTTTGACACTGCGGATCCAACAAAACTAGTTTCGTCGAAATCCGAGGTCGTTTGCAAAATTGCTATTTTTAAGGGCCTTATATATATAAAAATTTATATAAATTCCACAGCGACTATTCAGAATTTTCTACTGGACATATCTTGTCATTCCCGCTACGAACTTTTGATTTTTCGGATTCGTTGGAAAGATATTCACTATTAGATTCCATTATTTTTGGTTTCACTAAAATCCGGATTGTTTTGCACCCGGTACATTCAATTGAAGTTTGAAATCGAATTATCGAACTACCGCGCCATTTTCAATTCTATTTATAATTATATATAAATATTTATATTCTAACGACGACGTATATAATATATACGATCGAATTCTATTCAAATAAATTTCTCGTCGATATTATTTAAAATAATCCATTTTAAATAATCAAAATTCGCAAAAATCGCCAAAATAAAAAATTTTAAATTGGCCCAGATTTTACGGGTTGTTACAGGCGACGGGGCTGGGGGGGTAACGTGGTTTTTTTCTTTCTGATTTGAAATACGACGGGGAAGGGAGATAAGAAAGGGGGAGTTGACTTTATAATTAAATATATATTTAATTTCCATTTAATTTTAAAAAGTAAGTTTTTATTTCAAACTCCAATTCAAACCCACCGACTGTCGTCCCCAGCTAATTACCCCCATTTCGAACACAATGGGATATGTATCGTGAGCCAATTTGGTTGTCATGATCAGTTTTCGTTGAATTTAAAATATAAATCTATATATTGAATTTGAACGCGCATTTCAATTTACTGAGGCCACACACTGACTCTAAAAGTTACAAAAAATTTATTTCTGACTTTGTATTGACGATACAGTCCTATCAAAACTAATTTTGTCAAATTTGGAGACCGTTTGAAAAATGGCCAATTTCTGGTCGATCCAAAATGACTAAAACTGTTAAAACACGTTTTACTTTGCCACGCTCTCATATTGATTCAGAATATTACGATTTTTAAAACCTAGCAATAACTTGACATCCTGGATCCAACAAAAGTGGTTTCGTCGAAAACGGAGGTCGTTTGCAAAATTTCCATTTTTAAGGGCCAGAATTCCACAGCGACTGTTCTGAATTTTCAATTAGGCATAACTTTTTATTCCCGCGATAAAATTTCAATTTTTCGGATTCATTGGAAAGATATTCTAAAATAGATTCTAATATTTTTGGTTTCTCTAAAATCCGGTTTATTTTGAATCTTGTACATTCATTTGAAATTTGAAATCGAATTTTCAAACTACTGCGCCATTTCCAATTCCTTTTATAATTAAAAATAGTTATTTATTCTCTAACGTCGATTCAAATAAATATATACTTTCTAATTCTATTCAAAATAAATTTCTCGTCGTTATTATTTAAAATAAATCATTTTAAATATTCAAAATTCGTTAAAATTGCCAAAATAAAAAATTAAAATTGGTTCGGATTTTCTGGGTTATTACAGTTCTACTAGATTGCTATTTATTTGATTTAGACATTATTATAATATCAGAAGAGTATGGATTATAAAAGAATGTTTTGGGTTATCGTAAGGTAAAAACCATCCGTGTTTATGTGTGAGTCGGTCTTATGATTATTCTTTTTTTTTAAAGGATTTTAAAAAGTTAAACAAATGGTTGGAGTTTACTCACACCAGTCACATGACTGACCCAGATTTTATTTTGTTTTGTTTTCCCTAAACTCTTGGGTGCCCAATTTTGTACGGAAAGTCTAGTAGTCGGGAATTTTACAGATATACTTGGAGAGATGGAGCAGGAGGCTTCAAGATTATATAGCTATTGTTTATTTTCGCTGTGTTGTAAGTGTTGTACTCTAATATTCAAATACAGATTTGTTTCAAAGTTCTGTTGTATACTATGTTTTATTAGTTCCGCTGTGAGATTCGTGTTACTCTGATTCTGTTGTTATGTTCTTCCACTATTGTAATTTTATATCTTATCTATTCTCACCTTCTAACTTCTTTCTATTGACGTTCCGGTGTTTCCGACTTTTGAATAGTCAACATGGTGTTATGTGTCGATTTTCTAAGTCGAAAATTTCGCATTTGTTACAACTTCATACTCTCCGTTTACTTCCCACTTTCTCTGCCTCTTCAACTGTTCTATTCTCAATTTTATAAAAAAAGAGAAAAACCGAATGCAATAAACCAAAGAAGGAATAAGTCGAAACCAAAGTGGAAAACAGACGAAGGAGAGGAAGCTTTATCCTGAAGCCATATTTGTATCCCCTGTATCATATTTGCATTTCTCCAATTGCGTCCCCATAGCCATTTTGCATGTCCACCTTCCATATTTCCATTTCTTCCCTGATTGCGTGAGTTTCCTTTTTCCTCTTCATTTGTTTTTTTTCTCTTTAAGTTCATGTTGTATTATATGTTGCATGAGTTGTTGTGTCCACCTTCCATATTTCTTTCTTCCCCATTGCGTGCGGTATGTATTAGCTACGTTATGTATACTGTTTATAAAAGTATATATATTTTTATGGCAAGTTATATATTTGTATTATATATTATATATGTTGAAGTCCAGCTTTCTACAAAGTTTTATTTGAAAATGAAACAAAATATATATGTTTTATATGCATACTGTTAGTTTGAAAACAAGCAAATGTCATGGTATATGTATATTGTGTTGTTTGGGTTTGGGAAGAAAGTACATACCAAATATATGAATACTGTTTTGTTTTGTTATAATGTATACTATTTAAAGTTGGGAAGAAATATACGCTATATGTACACTGTTTAAAGTTTTGTTTGAAACAAAATATATTTTTATATATACTATTTTGTTTAAAGTTTGAAAACAAAATGTATATGTTATATGTATGCTACTCTTTGCTGGAAACGAAAATATAAGATTTTTGTATCTTGATTTCAGTTGGGGGAAGTTAGCAATAAGGGGAAAAAAATCTGTTCGTCATTCGCTTCATATCTTTCTTCATCGTCGCTTCATTCTATGACAATCCATTTGCTTTTCCCATTCTGTGCCACGGAAGGTGAGTTTATCTCACACTTGACTTATGTTGTTTCATGGATGTTAGATAAATAATGAACTGTTATATGAAATGTATCGGATTGCTGGTAGAAATTGTTTGATTTGATATGTATGCATATTTCATATGTGACACGACATATTCATATAACACGTAGTTGCACTGATGATATATATGATGCGATTGATGCTATGTAATTGTTGTTTATGATTGTTGATTGCCATAGTTTTAGGAAATCACTATGGGTTGAAAAGATACGTACCCGAACGGAGATTAGATTAGGGAAAAAACGTTATGGGTTGAATGTAACAACCTGTAAATTCTGGGCCAGTTTAAAATTTTTATTTTGGCAATTTTAGCAAATTTTGATTATTTAAAATGAATTATTTTAAATAAAACCGACGAGAAATTTATTTTGAATATAATTCGAACGTATATATTATATAGATCGTCGTTAGAATATAAATATTTATTTCAATATATAAAAGGAATTGAAAATGGCGCGGTAGTTCGATAATTCGATTTCAAACTTCAAATGAATGTACCGGGTACAAAATAAACCGGATTTTAGTGAAACCAAAAATAATAGGATTTATTTGATAATATCTTTCCAACAAACTCGAAAAATCGAAATTTCATAGCGGGAATCAAAGGATATGTCCAGTTGAAAATTCTGAATAGTCGCCATGGAATTCAGGCCCTTAAAAATGGAAATTTTGCAATCGACCTCGGATTTCGACGAAACCACTTTTGTTGGAACCGTGATGTCAAGTTATTGCTTGGTTTCAAATTTCATAATTTTTCGAATCAATATGTGAGCGTGGCAAAGGAAAACGCGTTTGACCAGTTTCAGTTGATTTTAATCGACTGGAAAATGACCATTTTCCAACGGTCTCAGAATTTGACGAAACTAGTTTTGTTAGGACCGTATCGTCATTACGAAGCTAGAAAATATTTTTCAGGAATTTTTCGAGTTAGTATGTGGCCTCGGTAAATTGAAATGTGTGTTCAAATTCAATATATAGAGTTATATTTTGATTTTGATGGAAACTGATCGAAACGATCGAATCAGCTTACGATACATATCCCATTGTGTTCGGAATGGGGGTAATTAGCTAGGGGCGACAGTCGTCGGGTTCGAATTGGGGTTCGAATTAAACATCAACTTTTTGGACTTGAATTAAATTAAAAATATAATTATATAAATTAGCACCCTCTCCCTTTTCTCCTTCAGTTCAAAGTCAACGCCAGAAAATTAAATAAAAAAAGGGGGGAAATCGATCCCCAAAACCGCTATCCCTAAATCGCCCCCCCCCCTTTGACCTCGTCGCCACCGCCTACCACCGCACCCCTCCGGCCACCTCGCCCTCGCCATGGCACCGCTCCCACCCTCTCCTCTGGATATCGACGAGCCCCATGAAACCCCACGCCCTCGCGATAACCTGATAGCCCCAAACTCCTCAGCCCAGGCGCGGGTTCCACTGCACCGCCACCCAATGGCAGCCACCACCGCGAGGGAGCGCACCTCTTCCCCTTCCATACAACGGCGACAGAAACCCCCCCTCAGAACGACGCTGATTAATCAACGCTGTGAGTTTCCTTCTTGACTGATTTTATATATTAATAAAATAGCGTAGTAAAAATATTATCTTTTATATGTAAATAGCGTAGTAAAAATATTATCTTTTATATGTAAAAAGCGTAGTAAAAATATTATATTTTATATGTAAATAGCGTAGTAAAAATATTATCTTTTATATGTAAATAGCGTAGTAAAAATATTATCTTTTATATGTAAATAGCGTAGTAAAAATATTGTCTTTTATATGTAAATAACGTAGTAAAAATATTATCTTTTATATGTAAATAGCATAGTAAAAATATTATCTTTTATATGTAAATAGCGTAGTAAAAATATTATCTTTTATATGTAAATATCGTAGTAAAAATATTATCTTTTATATGTAAATAGCGTAGTAAAAATATTATCTATTATATGTAAATAGCGTAGTAAAAATATTATTTTTTATATGTAAATAGCGTAGTAAAAATATTATCTTTTATATGTAAATAGCGTAGTAAAAATATTATCTTTTATATGTAAATAGCGTAGTAAAAATGGATGAAGTGAGATAAAAATTCGATTTTTATATATTGAATAGCGAAGTAAAAATTCGATTTTTATATATTGAATAGCGAAGTAAAAATTCGATTTTTATATATTGAATAGCGAAGTAAAAATTCGATTTTTTATATATTAAATAGCGAAGTAAAAAATTCGATTTTTATATATTGAACAGCAAAGAAAAAATTCAATTTTTTATATATTGAATAGCGAAGTAAAAATTTGATTTTTATATATTGAATAGCAAAGAAAAAGTTCGATTTTTATATATTGAATGGCGAAGTAAAAATGTGATTTTTATATATGTAGTGAAAGCGAACAACGAAATTGACAAGAGGCGGACACGGCAAGATCTTCTACATTTGAAGAATCGAGGCGTTGGATTAGCAGTTCTGTGAGAACTTCTCACCTTTCAATTTAATTTTTCTAGTTATAAATATATACTAGGATGCAGACGGTGTTTCGTAGCACCCGACACCCGTCGTCCACAGACCATGGACGGCTTGTATGCTTGGTTGTTTAATTTTGATGTGTAGTTGATTGTGTGATGTGATGAGAAATGAAATAAAATATTTTATGAGGGAAAATATTTTATAGTTAAAAATAGAATTTTTAATGTGTATATGAAACGAAATAAAAATAAACAAATCGGATGATTTGTTTGTATACACACATTTGACTGATATTGATTGGGATGATAAATTTTACACATCGCCCAACTGCACAAATAAAATCTGTGTTTGATTGTTTGAAACCCCACACGGGTATTGGGATGATATTTGATGTACACTAATCCCGATTGTTTAGTTGTATGTCGATCGATTGATTGACAGACTGTTATAAGCGTTGAATATTTATATTTGATGCTTATACAGTGTAGAATGCACTTTGGATGATGGTTGATTATTCATCGTTGTTGATATATACATGTATTGTAGAAAATCCATATAATTAACATTATATGGTAATTGATTGGGCCTCATTCCAGTTTCGAAAAAGAAATATTTGAAATAAAAATATTTGAAATAGAAATATTTGAAGAGGAATATTTGAATAGAAATATTTGAAATAGAAATATTTGAAATAGAAATATTTGGAATAGAAATATTTGAAATAGAATATTTGAAAATAGAAACATATGAAGCCGTGTTGGTTAGATTGACGCCATTTTGACGTGAACGATATTTATATCGATTTTATTCATTCTTCAGTGAATATTGAATAGATTTGAAATTGAATAGATTTGAAATTTGAACTATATTGAAATGAATTGAAATTCGAATTATATTTAAAGTGAATTGAAATTCGAATTAAAGTGAATTGATTTGAAATTCGAAATACACTGAAATGATTTGAAATTCGAATAGAAATGAATTCGAATTGAATTTGAATAGAAATGAATTTGAATTGAAATTTAATAGAATTGAATACGAATTGAAATTTAATTGAAAACGAATCGAAATTGAATTAAAAATCAATTTGAATTGAAATCGATTCGAAATGAATTTAAAACGAATTTATATTGGAATATTCAATTTTGTTTTGAAATTGAATATGAAGTTGAAATCGTTTTGAAAACGAATTTAAAACGATTTATAAAATACGTTTTAAAAGGAAATGGACGAAGTATATATTATATATATTATATATATAATATAATGGCCTGAATAGAACGCGCCGCGCCGCGGCAGTTCGCGAATTTCGACCATTGACTTCGAATGGATATTGCGGGAGATCCGACCGTCGGATTCTCCTAAAACCGGAACCGTTGGGTTCGTATCGAAAAGAGCTTTCCAATGAATATTAGAAATTAGAAATATAACAGTTGGATTTGGAATCATGTCCAAATCAAATTTGGAAAAGGTCGCTATAAGTGCAGTTCGGTGGCCGTTGATGGAAATCAACTGTACGGGCCTTGATAAAATTATTAAAAATAATAATAATTTGTGTAAAATCATAAGAAATGATTTGGTAAGGATTGGGATGAAAAAATCCCTATTTGAAAAGATAAAAATAGTTTTTTATCGAAATGAACTAGTTTTGAACTAGGATTAAAATTCTATTTATTTTTAAATAAATAAATTGGATTTGAAAATGGTTTTGAAAATAACCAGAATTTCCAATAATTGAATTGGAATAGATTTGAATGGAAATTGTCTTCGGAATATTTCGATGTTGGATTTCGTGATGATACAGATATTGTTATGGGAATTTGAAAGATATATTTATATCGTTATTTCCAATACGATATTTGTTAGTCGTAGAGTTTGATATTGAATATAAGCCGATATAATTTCTATTCAGAGCCTTGTATTTAATATCAAATGTGATTTGGGTTTGTCGTGAATGGTGTCTTCATTAACACCTTTCTTAAGCCCAGTTGAGAAAAGATTAAATCTTTTTATTTAGATTTAATGAAGTATACCAATTAAATAACATTTAATTGGAATTGAATTCGAATTGATTCTTGGGTTTATCGTGAATGGTGTTTTAAATAACACTTGTTCTTTAACCCGATAATTAATAGAATGTGATTTTGGGTTGTCGTGAACGGTATCTTCAATAATACTGTTCTTAGACCCAAAGAAGTTAAGAAAATCCAGAAACTAACTGAAGATTAGTTGAGTTGAATGGTTTCTGGGATATTGATCTGATGTTGGTTTCGGCCTTCGGGGTTAATATTTCGGGAATTGCTCACTTGCTAATTTTTGGTTAGGGACTGATTGAAATATGATGTGATTTTGGGGTTTATCGTGAACCGTGTTTTAAATGACACTGATTCTTTCATGCAGTCACAGATTAAAACTAAGTGGAGTTTTAATGAATCTTTAATTAGATTAAAAAAAATCGAGAATGGAGTATCACCAGTTTTGCTCCAAGCGTTAGTTAAATCTTTAATTAGATTTGAACGTGAAATGGTAACTGAATTTACCGATAACACCATGGTGTTAGATATGAAGTATAACCAGTTTTACTTCATGGGATGAATAGGTTGGGGTTGGGAAATTAAAACAAATGATTACTTCGGTAAGGTTCGTTAATCCCGACTAGTTGAATCGAAATTCAAAAGAAGATTAAAGAATAAATTCAAGGGATTTATCTTTGATAAAATTAATGGGAACCTTTCCCTATGAATGTGAAATTTAGAAACTAACTGTCAGTTAGCTAAGCAGAATGGTTTTCTGGATATTGATCTGATGTTGGTTTCGGCCTTCAGGGTTAATATTTGGGGAATTATTCTCTTGATTAATTTACGGTTAGTAACTGATGAATTGGAATGAGGCATATGTTGTGTTTGTGTAACACTTGTTTATAATATACACGAGTTATTCGGAAAGACCGGGTTTATCCCATTCTAAATAACTGATACGACGATAAGTCGAAGATGAAGACGGTGGTCGAAGACCGAAAGTCTTCACATCGTTTGGGTGATTAATGATGATCTTGATTGGGCTGTACACCCAAGATGAGGGAATCAGTTGGTGATCGTCCAAACGTACTTGGAGATCGATGGATATGCGGGGTATTAGGTGACTCCGGTTTCGTTCAGACCCAGAACGAACTTGTAAATGGAGTGTGTGTCTGACATTGGATTTTAGTCTATGTGATTGATTTCTATTAAATGTATATCTGTTTGGCGGCGGAGAATTTATTCTCTTGCTTAACGCCCTTCTCTGAGACGTACGAGCTCAGGGGTTATATATTGATGGATATCAATCGCATGGAGTGAATTGCCTGTGTGGCATGCCTAAGTGGAAAATGATCAAGGCTTCTATCGAAAAGCAAAGTCTTGTGGATGATGATCAAAGCAAGGCCTGTGTGGCATAGCTTTGTGTAGCGTTGATTCGCGAGCCTCGCACGTAACACCCCACACCCGCTAGGGTCACTCACTATGGGAATGCCTTAACTTCGGTGGAGTATTTTAAGTGAATATAGAACAGAAAAATTACAACAAGACAGATATAAATAATACTTGTTAACTAAAACATCATTTCATTGCAGTAGAAGGTAAACATGTTTGGTTACAAAACCATAAAACAAGAGTCAAGTACTAAATATCCATCCTGATAAAAACCATAAAACATGTTTGTAAAGACCTCTCACATTAGACTGTCTTTTATGGCAGCTGGATTTGCCGGTCGGTTCCTGGCAGCCTTACGCCATAACAGAGTCTAACCTCGTGTCTTTACACTTGTCACGTATTTAGTTTATGCCTAAGACCTCTCACATTGGGCCAATCATTTGTAGCCACTAGATTTGCCGGTCGGTTCCGGCCAGTCTTATGCTACAAAAGGGTCCAACCTCGTGTCTTAGTCGATTAATTACACCTAATTAATCACCCCCATATTTTGAATTAATTTTCCCTAATTAATTCCAATTTAATGATGTACATAATTGACTCAATTATGTCCATCCACTTATGGTATGCAACATCATACCAATTTCATCACAATTTTGTTAACATGAATATTAACCCCATCGTTTCCCACGTAATACGCTAACATGACATACTTAAAAGGGAAGATTCATCACAAATACAATGGGTTCAACTTAGCATAACATTAGCATCAACATGGGTTTTAAAGGTGTCAACTTGCATATATGACCATAGCATCAAACCCAACTAGCATAAATAATCAACCCAACTTGCATGAATCACATATGTCATAAAGAGGGTAACTTGCATAAGTTACTTATGTCATACAAAGGGGTAAACTTGCATATATATATGTGTGACATATAAAGGGGTTAACTTGCATATGTATGCATCTCATACAAAGGTGTAAACTTGCACATGTTACTTGCATATAATCAAACACCAAACTTGCATAACATGTCATATATGAACTTGCATATAATCAAACACCAAACTTGCATAACATGTCATATATGAACTTGCATATAATCAAACACCAAACTTGCATAACATGGTGTCATAATGGATCAATGTTTATCATAGTGATTTGCATAACTAGCATCATGAACACATAGCATAAAACTTGCATAACTAGCATCATGAACATATAGCATAAAACTTGCATAACTAGCATCATGAACTCATAGCATATGACTTGCATAACTTGCATAACATCATGAACACATAGCATATGACTTGCATAACTTGCATAACATCATGAACACATAGCATATAACTTGCATAACTTGCATAACATCATGAACACATATCATATGATAACATAACTTGCATTGATCCACATACATAACCATAACCTCATTATATCCTATCATAATTAGTTTAGCAATTGCTTGCTAAAGGCATAGAAACTCACAACTTGTTGATTAGCACTCCTATGAAGAAGATTAAGTTGCTAGTGTTGATTAGAAGTTGATTTGAGAAGCTATCTTCTTCTACAATTTGATGGAGGCTCCTTCAAGTTGCATTTTGACGGCATAACGACGTTGTATCTATTTTTAGTATGAATTAGGGTAGTCTTAGGGTGTATTTATAGAATTAGGATGTAGTTTAGGCCCTTAGATTAACCCTAATTTAGTTTAGAGCCGTCAGATTTCGTCATAAGCCACCAAAACACAGCCCAAAGCTCAAATCAGTGCACCCAGGCCAAACTGACCGACAGGGGGGGGTCGACACATGGGTCGACCCCTTGGGGGGGGGGTCGACACCCTTGTCGACCCTAGTGTCGACACCCTCTGTCTGGCGGGAATTTTCCCGCCTCTTCTGAAATTTGAAATTTGAATATTTTAAATCTGTTTTGAATTTTCTGAAACTTCGGATGGCCATAACTTCATACGAAGTCCAAATCACGCAAACTCGGACTCTATCTCAACCAGAATTCCGAGACGAACACAATGGCGCAACCCGTTTCCCTTAATTCTCACGTCTGAGATTAATTATTCTTTAATTACTAAACATTAATATTAAGTGAAATTCAGGGTGTTACATTCTCCCCTACTTAAAGGATTTCGTCCCCGAAATCTCCAAGTCAAGAAGAACGTATCCTACCAACCAAACAACCATCTACTCAAACCATCAAACACTGGCATCCATTGTCCTTAAAGTTTCTAATGCTGTATGAACATATGCAAAAAGTGTGTGTATATGTTTCCTGTCTAATGCAAAATCAGGCGGTCTACTGATTCAGTTGACCTCCTTTATGCAAACCATGATAGTGCCATGCATCCAATATGTATGCGAAAGAACCCTATCTACACATACTATTTCTACATGTGTGCACAACCATACACCAAAATGCATCATCCATATGACAACACAACCATTATACATCCATTAATATAGCTACCTACACACAATTATATGCAATATGCAATATGAAGTGACTGAGCCGATCTAGTGTCTAAAGTGTGTGTGTATGCATCCACGAGCAACCACTAGCAAACACTTGCATCCACACACATCCATCAATCATAACATGTCTCAAACACATGTTTCAACCATAGGTTTACCCTATCTAAAGGTCAAAGGTACTAATGAGAGGACATATAAAGATAAGATAAGTACTAGACAAACGATAAAGGCGAAGTTAAAAGACATACCCTCAAAAAGGAATGGGTACAGTGAACGCAACTTCGCTTCTGTCTCCCAAGTAGCGTTGCTCTCATCATCTCCCCATTGCATTTTGACTAGTTGAACCTCTCTGTTTCTCAACTTCCTAGTCTCTGACCCAAGGATGCGAGTAGGAGCTCGTCGAATCGTTGCATCACGCTCTACCTCCACTTCTCTAAGCAAGCTCGGCTCTACCACCTCTACGGTCTCATGTAGGCATTTCCTCAAATGTGACACATGGAATACGTCATGTACCCCACTAAGTCTCTCGGGTAAATCCACTCTATATGCCATCCGTCCTATCCTTTTCTTAATAGGAAACAGTCCTACAAATCTTGGTGCTAACTTCCCTACGGACCCAAAGCAAACAACATTCCATAATGGAGATACTTTAACAAAGACCATGTCCCCAACATCAAACTCAAGATCCGTCCTCCTCTTATCCGCGTAAGATTTCTACCTATCTTGCGCTGCTTTCATCCTTCTTCGAATCAAATCAATCTTTTCTGAAGTCTCTCTAACCATATCGGGCCCAAGCAAGATCTTATCCGTAGATTCCCACCAACATGTAGGTGATCGACAAGGCCTTCCATAAAGAGCTTCAAAAGGAGCCATGCCAATACTAGATTGAAAGCTGTTATTATATGCGAACTCCACTAATGGAAGATGCTCTTCCCATGTACCTCCAAAATCTAAGATACAAAGCCTCAAAAGGTCTTCCAGAACACGATTCACCCTCTCGGTCTGGCCGTCCGTCTGAGGATGATATGCGGTGCTCAAACACAACTGAGCCCCTACCGCCTCTTGCAAACTCTTCCAAAACTCGCTAGTGAAGATAGGATCTGGATCGCTCACTATGCTAGAAGGTACACCATGCAACCGAACTATCTCTCGAAGATAAACTGAAGCTAGCCATGGAGCAGTCCTCTTGCTCTTCACGGGTATGAAATGGGCGCTCTTAGTAAGTCTGTCTACCACAACCCAAATTCCCGTATTACCCTTCCTCGATCTTGGTAACCCATCAATAAAATCCATCGAGATGCTATCCCACTTCCATTGCGGAACTTCCAATGGGTGAAGCAACCCACCAGGTTTCTTTTGCTCCGCTTTCACTTGTTGGCACACCAAGCATCTAGCGACATACTCGGCCACATCTTTCTTCATACCGGCCCAAAAGAAAACTCGCTTCATGTCTTGGTACATCTTGTCCCCACCGGGATGAATGGTCATCTTTGAACGATGCGCATCATCAAGAATAGCCTTCCTCAAACCCTCGTCTTGCGGTACACAAAGTCTACCGTCTCTACGCAAGCACCCCCTATCGTCTAGGCTGTACCTACTCAAATGGCTGGACGACTCCCCCCTTATGAGCTTCTCTACTAACTCAACCAACTGTGGGTCATCCCGCTATGCCTCGCCAATCCGTCCCAAAAGAGTAGGTCTGACCTCTAAGGATGCTAGCAAACCGGGTACAAAGTCAACGGAAGGTCTGAAGTCAAACATCAAGATAAATTCCAAGCTTCGTCGTTCCATGAACAATGGACTCAAGGACAACCTTTTTCTGCTTAAGGCGTCCGCCACCACGTTACCCTTGCCAGGGGTATACGCTATCTCGAAATCATAGGATGCTAAGAACTCCATCCACCTTTGCTATCTTAAGTTCAAATCCTTCTGAGAAAACAAGTACTTCAATGATTTGTGGTCAGTGAACAATTCAAATCTCTCGCCAAGAAGATAATGGCACCAAGTCTTAAGCGCAAAAACAATAGCGGCCAACTCTAGATCATGTGTAGGGTAATTTTTCTCATGCGCCCTCAACTGTCTTCCACCGTAGGCTATTACCCTTCCCTCTTGCATTAAGACTGCACCCAGTCCTGTCCCACAAGCATCGGTATAAACAACAAATGGCTTACTCCCATCTGGCAACACTAAGACTGGAGCTGTGGTTAAAGCTCTCTTTAACCGTTGGAACGCGTCATCACAATCTACGTCCCATGTGAAGACTAGATTCTTCTTCGTCAAGCGAGTTAATGGGGCTGATATCTTCGCGAAGTCCTTGATAAACTTCCTATAGTAGCCAGCCAACCCCAAGAAACTCCTCACCTTGGTAGCATTCTTCGGAACCTTCCAATCTTGGATGGACACTACCTTCGCGGGATCCACAGCTATCCCTTCCTTGGAGACCACGTGCCCCAAGAACCGCACTTCCTTCCTCGAAAAGTGACATTTAGAGAATTTAGCCTTAAGGCTATGCGCTCGAAGAGTCTCCAACACTTCCCTAAGATGTAGGGCATGCTCTTCTTCACTCTTAGAAAAGACTAAGATATCATCCACAAAGACCACCACGAAATTATTAAGGTACTCCCTGAACACCCTACTCAACAAATCAACAAAGTATGCAGGGGCGTTCGTCAAACCAAATGGCATCACAAGCCACTCATAGAAACCATCTGTAGTCCTAAAGGCAGTCTTGTCTATGCTATCCTCAGCCACTCTCAACTGATGAAACCCCGTGGCCAAGTCCAACTGCGAGAACACTGAGGCGCCAACCAACTGATCAAAGAGATCATCAATCCTCGGCAATGGGTGTCTATTCTTCTTTGTGAGCTTGTTGAGTTCTCTATAGTCTACACAAAGTATGAGGGACCCATCCGCCTTCGTGGAAAAAACTACTGGAGCACCCCACTCCGATATACTTCGTCTTATGAACCCCTTCTCAAGCAACTCCCCTACTTGCTTATGGAGTTCCCTCCTCTCACGAGGAGTCATGTGGCGCACTGGCAAAGATACTGGTTTAGCATTGTCCACCAGATATATTCGGAAGTCTATCTCCCGCTTCGGAGGTAAGCCCTTCACCTCCTCAAACACATCCGAGTACTCCCGGACCACTCTAACAGATCGCAAACTCTCGACCGAAGCGTCAAGCGATTCAAGATAACTTAGCATAACAGAATCCATGGGATTACAAGAGATCTTGAGAGTGTTACCCAAGCGGGTCATGAGCCTAACAACTCTCCTTTCACAATCAAGAACGGCACCATTACTGGATAACCAGTCCATGCCCAAAATTAACCCATAGCCCGTGAAGCCCAAAACAAAAGCATCACATCTAAACTCAACGCTAAGTATGGAAATCTTCAAACCCAAACATATCATGGACAAATAAGTGGAGCCCCCAATTAGGTTTGAAACAACCAAGGGATCATCTACTAGACTGGTGTCTAAGTGTAGTGACTCAACTAATGATGATGAGATAAACGAATGCGATGCGCCAGAGTCAAACAAAGTACGGGCAGGATGATCAAACAGAAAAACCAGACTTTCAACGGAAATAGTTCTACCTCTTTCCTGAATCGGTGGAACCACGAGAGCCTGAACTTGCCCCCTTGCCTGACCTGGTGCCATAAGAGCTTGCACCTATCCCCCTGGGGTAGATCCCGTCCTCTGCCCCTTCTTAGGGCAGTCCTTCACTAGATGCCCTGCTTCGCCATAGTGGAAGCAGCCCGTCTTCTTCTTCTTCCGACAATCTTTGCTTAGGTGGCCTGGTGTCCCGCAATTGAAGTACTTCTTGTTTCCCTTGCCACCGTTGCCTTTCCCACCCTTGTTTTGCTGTTGCTGTTGAGGTCTCTTCTGATCTCCTTTCTTCTCGGGTTCCTTATTAGCATTGGGACCCTTCTCTTCCTCATGCATGAGTGCCATGTCTACTAGCTTCTCAAAGGTGGCCCCCATAGGGATGTGAGTCATAGCCAATCCATGCATCGGTTCATTCAAGCCCTTAACGAACCTCAAAGCCTTCTTCTCCAGTGTATTCACCATGTCTATGCCAAATCTTGCTAGCTGATTAAACTTGTTGACATATTCCTTTACTGATAGGTTTCCTTTCTTTAGAGTCAAGAACATTTCCATATACAGATTTTCCTCCGCCCTTGAAAGAAACTTTGCCACAAACCTTTGCCTGAAATCCGCCCAAGAGTCAACAGGGCGCTCTCCATTAGTGACCTCCCACCAGAACGAGGCCTCTCCCTTCATTAACCAAGCAGCTAACTTGACTTTCCTTCCTTCTTCCATCTCAAAGATATCTATCAACTCTTCCACTTCCTTAAGCCAATCTCTAGCTTCCACAAAAGTTTCTGATCCTTGAAAAGGTTTCCCTCCCATAGCCTTAAATTCCTTGCAAGTCTTAGCAAAAGTATCCGTGCGAGGAGGAGGAGGAGGAAGATCGGGTGCAACTGTTGGTGGAGGAACATTTGCTGGACCCGCAGTGGCGGCCCTAGCCTCCATCAACCTCCTATACCATACTGGTATCGCTACGCCCTCCGGAAAGTTAAGATCTTCAGCCATGCTGAAACGAAAAAGGAAAGATTCAAAACGGAGAATTCGAAAGATAAAGATATGGCTATTGGGGATTATGTTTTTCTTTCAAAAACTTTTCTCTTAAAAGACATGTTTTTGAAAATACTTCTTCCAAAAATGTTTTTGGAAAAATAGCTTTTCTAAAAGTTTTATCTGTTCTGGTAACCTTCAGCTCTGATACCACGTGTAACACCCCACACCCGCTAAGGTCACTCACTATGGGAATGCCTTAACTTCGGTGGAGTATTTTAAGTGAATATAGAACAGAAAAATTACAACAAGACAGATATAAATAATACTTGTTAACTAAAACATCATTTCATTGCAGCAGAAGGTAAACATGTTTGGTTACAAAACCATAAAACAAGAGTCAAGTACTAAATATCCATCCTGATAAAAACATAAGTACATAATCCCACTACATAACTAATAGCCATAATAGAAAAGATAAGCTGGGCTTTACATCAACGATCCAAGCTCCAAAAGATAGATAAAGAAATCCGATCAAAGCCCACTAGTGCTAGGCCCAACCTGAGGACCTGAGGGGGAAAAAGATAAAAACAACGGGGTCAGACATAAGTCTGAGTGAGCCCTATAACTTTAACAATACAATCATTAAAGTAATTAGGGTATGATATAAACTTGGTACGGTAATGACTGGGGATAAATGACTACACTAAGCAGCCAACTACACATAGGATGAACTAATATATCGGTAAAGACGCATCTACCCACCCAAGGGTAATAACTAACTGCACCACACCAGTCATTCCTACTTAAAGGTTGATCCCACCCAAGGACTTAGAAAATTTAACCAGTAGTTTCGTGTACCCCTAGCTGACTACATAGGTGCCGTCTGCCCCTATCTCCACTAGGTGTACCCACTACTCCCCAAGCGATCGGCTCCCTAACGTAGATACCCGTGCTGGCCCCACAGTGGGGTGTATCACTCCCCAAAGTGGCAACCCGATACAACCAACGGTGCACGGCTTATACCTACACGATGCAACAACGTCTTACCTACCAGCCTGGGTCCACACACGCATATGAAACCCGTTGGACTTGCGTTGCCACCGCTAACCCGTTTTGGCCTCTTATAGTCAAGCCCAGTACGCGTGTCCCGTCCTCGACATGGGTCGAGCCCAATAAGATACATATGGGTTACTGGTTGAAATGGGCCCCCACAAGCTACCCACCTAAGCTTGTCCCTTTTTCTAGTGCATCCCACTTAACCCTTTAATCATGTTTAATTACATGTTTCCACTTGGTTAAGTATTCTAATCGTATTTTCTATTGCCACCCAAGGCAACCCACTAGATTTCCACATGCCACCCAAGGCACTTACTTAATTTCCACATGCCACCCAAGGCACCCACTTAACCCCTCATGCCCCACTACATGCTTATCTGGTTAAGTGTTTCTTAATTGATTAAGAACGTAACCTTTGTAAAGACCTCTCACATTAGACTGTCTTTTATGGCAGCTGGATTTGCCGGTCAGTTCCGGGCAGCCTTACGCCATAACAGAGTCTAACCTCGTGTCTTTACACTTGTCACGTATTTAGTTTATGCCTAAGACCTCTCACATTGGGCCAATCATTTGTAGCCGCTGGATTTGCCGGTCGGTTCCGGGTAGTCTTATGCTACAAAAGGGTCCAACCTCGTGTCTTAGTCGATTAATTACACCTAATTAATCACCCCCATATTTTGAATTAATTTTCGCTAATTAATTCCAATTTAATGATGTACATAATTGACTCAATTATGTCCATCCACTTATGGTATGCAACATCATACCAATTTCATCACAATTTTGTTAACATGAATATTAACCCCATCGTTTCCCACGTAATACACTAACATGACATACTTAAAAGGGAAGATTCATCACAAATACAATGGGTTCAACTTAGCATAACATTAGCATCAACATGGGTTTTAAAGGTGTCAACTTGCATATATGACCATAACATCAAACCCAACTAGCATAAATAATCAACCCAACTTGCATGAATCACATATGTCATAAAGAGGGTAACTTGCATAAGTTACTTATGTCATACAAAGGGGTAAACTTGCATATATATATGTGTGACATATAAAGGGGTTAACTTGCATATGTATGCATCTCATACAAAGGTGTAAACTTGCACATGTTACTTGCATATAATCAAACACCAAACTTGCATAACCTGTCATATATGAACTTGCATATAATCAAACACCAAACTTGCATAACATGTCATATATGAACTTGCATATAATCAAATACCAAACTTGCATAACATGGTGTCATAATGGATCAATGTTTATCATAGTGATTTTCATAACTAGCATCATGAACACATAGCATAAAACTTGCATAACTAGCATCATGAACATATAGCATAAAACTTGCATAACTAGCATCATGAACTCATAGCATATGACTTGCATAACTTGCATAACATCATGAACACATAGCATATGACTTGTATAACTTGCATAACATCATGAACACATAACATATGACTTGCATAACTTGCATAACATCATGAACACATAGCATATGATAACATAACTTGCATTGATCCACATACGTAACCATAACCTCATTATATCCTATCATAATTAGTTTAGCAATTGCTTGCTAAAGGCATAGAAACTCACAACTTGTTGATTAGCACTCCTATGAAGAAGATTAAGTTGCTAGTGTTGATTAGAAGTTGATTTGAGAAGCTATCTTCTTCTACAATTTGATGGAGGCTCCTTCAAGTTGCATTTTGACGGCATAACGACGTTGTATCTATTTTTAGTATGAATTAGGGTAGTCTTAGGGTGTATTTATAGAATTAGGATGTAGTTTAGGCCCTTAGATTAACCCTAATTTAGTTTAGAGCAGTTAGATTTCGTCACAAGCCACTAAAACACAGCCCAAAGCTCAAATCAGTGCACCCAGGCCAAACTGACCGACAGGGGGGGTCGACCCATGGGCCGACACATGGGTCGACCCCTTGTGGGGTCGACACCCATGTCGACCCTAGTGTCGACACCCTCTGTCTGGCGGGAATTTTCCCGCCTCTTCTGAAATTTGAATATTTTAAATCCGTTTTGAATTTTTTGAAACTTCGGATGGCCATAACTTCTTCATACGAAGTCCAAATCACGCAAACTCGGACTCTATCTCAACTAGAATTCCGAGATGAACACAATGGCGCAACCCGTTTCCCTTAATTCTCATGTCTGAGATTAATTATTCTTTAATTACTAAACATTAATATTAAGTGAAATTCGGGGTGTTACATCGCACCCCGGTTGTGAACCAAAAACGGGAGAAGGACCTCAGGGAGGGCATGCGTTTCTTTCTAGCTAGGGTGGTGTCAGTGACCTACCAGCCCTGACATTTATATACTTTTCACCTGTGTGGTTGTTGCTGTTGCGAGGCGCCTCGGTTATATCGGTTTCGACCGATGCATTATGGCCGGCAGACGGACCAGACTTACGCCCCAAAGGGCAGGGAAACGCAGTGTTCAGGATTTAAGTTTAACCCACATCGGTGGACCGGGCCTGTTGCTCCAAGGGTCACTCGAGCTCTGATCCTGAGGCTCGGGCTAGAGAGTCTCGAATCGGTTGAGGACTATCTTTTGCCTCGGTTCATAGATGGAAACCCAATTTCCAAATACGTGACTTTGCGATTTTGATTGTATAACCTATATATGGCGACATAGTGGTATGGGGCATTCATGCCGCCTAAGATTGATACTTATGATTTGAAGTTGTTTTATACACTATACACTTATAATAGTATCAAACGATTTCTTTTAAACGTATCAAGTATTCTTGGCTATTATAAGGTAAAAACCCTATCCCCCGGCTTGCGTTGCATTGTGTGATAGGACCTGGGTCTTATAATAGCTTCATTTTTCTTTATTTAGCATTGCGTTGTTGTTTTATGCACTGGTATTCTTGGGAGGAAACCCGTTCCGTGTTATACGGCGTGGTCCCTTGATTTACCTAACTTTAAAAATAAAGATTAACTGTTTTAGTTCTCACACCAGTCCCATGACTGACCTAGAGTTTATTGTTTTAACCTAAACTCTGGGTGCCCTTATTTTGACATGGGCAGCTAGTAGTTTTGGTTTTGCAGATTTATATTCACAGGATCCTGGCTTACAGCTGGGATGATATCCGGAAAGCTTTGTACCCGTATATCTCTTCTAGTTGTGTATTGTATTATTTTCCGCTGCTATGTATTTAAATGTAATTTAAATCTCTGATATTTCTGTGTAATATTCATTTATACTCTGTATATTCTTGTATTCTGATGCATTGTTGTAATATACAATGAAATGTTCTCCCGTCTGCGTTCTGTTGTGGCTTGTTCTCGAACTATCCGCACTTTCCTCATCGGGGAATTTACGGGTTTTCACAGTTGGTATCAGAGCTTTGGTTTACAAAGCTTAGAGAACAAGACACATTAGAACCATACGAAAGAATTCATCAGATATTGGATTAGTAATATCCAATGGGAATGACTCGTTAGAGATAGGATCAGTAGTATCCTAGGACGAGTGTGAAGAGTATATTTTTAAAATGAAAGGAATTTTGTTTTGAAAATTTAAAATCAATTATTCGTATTTGATTATTTATTTCATATTGATTAGGACAATCCAATATATAAAGATTTTGCGTATGCGCCTAGCTAGCGTGTATTAGAAGTTTTGATATATTGGATAGATATAGAGTTACACTCTAGTCACCCGGGGGTGATTCTGATGATTGATATATCATCATTAGAATTTATATTCGAGTGACGAACGTGTAATATCTATATACTTCCTATTGACTGGTGTGAGAATCAAAATTAGATAGGGCTTATTGTTGTGATTTTGCATCAAAAATCTGATTTTTGACTATGTATCAAAGTTATAAATTTGAAATGATAATCAACTAATTGATTGATGGTTGTGTTGTTTGATTACTGTTTTGATTAATTGAATGTTGAACCTTTAACCAAATTGCTCAAATATTGAACTGTATTGAAAATTTGGTCACATTTGCTTGCATATACATGTACTTACATTGAACATGTCATAGCAAAGAGGCTAGAGCAGAAGAATAAAATTGTTTGCCCGACAAATAGGTACATGTTTACCATAATTTACTGTTTTGTTGGGTGATGATGATTTTATGAGCCGATTGGCTAGCCGCTTGGCTTTTTCTTTTTCTTTTTGAGATCAGAAGGCCTGTATGGCAATTTCGGGATTTTCCCGTGCTCCCGGTGCAGGGGAGGTTATGGCGAAATTTTTCGAAAATTTAGGGTGTTAGCCAAATTTTTGAAAAATTTGAAAAATTCTTAGAAACTGAAAAGTTGAAGAACTTAAGCCGTAATCAAAACAATGAAAGTTGAGTAGGTATTTAAAACAACTTTCGGCTTCGTTCCTTTTCGGGGACGAAAAGTTTTAAGTGGGGGAAATTGTAACAACCCGTAAATTCTGGGCCAGTTTAACATTTTTATTTTGGCAATTTTAGCGAATTTTGATTATTTAAAACGAATTATTTTAAATAAAACCAACAAGAAATTTATTTTGAATATAATTCGAATGTATATATTATATAGATCGTCGTTAGAATATAAATATTTATTTATATATATAAAAGGAATTGAAAATGGCGCGGTTGTTCGATAATTCGATTTCAAACTTCAAATGAATGTACCGGGTGCAAAATAAACCAGATTTTAGTGAAACAAAAAATAATAGGATCTATTTGATAATATCTTTCCAACGAACACGAAAAATCGAAATGTCATCGCGGGAATCAAAAGATATGTCCAGTTGAAAATTCTGAATAGTCGCTATGGAATTCAGGCCCTTAAAAATGGAAATTTTGCAAACGACCTCGGATTTCGATGAAACCACTTTTGTTGGAACCGTGATGTTAAGTTATTGCTAGGTTTCAAATTTCATAATTTTTCGAATCAATATGTGAGCGTGGCAAAGGAAAACGCGTTTGACCAATTTCAGTTGATTTTAATCGACTGGAAAATGACCATTTTTCCAACGGTCTCAGAAATTGACGAAACTAGTTTTGTTAGGACCGTATCGTCAATACAAAGCTAGAAAATATTTTTTAGGAATTTTTCGAGTTAGTATGTGGCCTCGGTAAATTGAAATGTGCGTTCAAATTCAATATATAGAGTTATATTTTGATTTTGATGGAAACTGATCGAAACGATCGAATCAGCTTACGATACATATCCCATTGTGTTCGGAATGGGGGTAATTAGCTAGGGGCAATAGTCGTTGGGTTCGAATTGGGGTTTGAATTAAACATCAACTTTTTGGACTTGAATTAAATTAAAAATATAATTATATAAATTAGCACCCTCTCCCTTTTCTCCTTCAGTTCAAAGTCAATGCCAGAAAAATAAATAAAAAAAAGGGGGGAAATCGATCCCCAAAACCGCTATCCCTAAATCGCCCCCCCCCCCCTTTGACCTCGTCGCCACCGCCTACCACCGCACCCCTCCGGCCACCTCGCCCTCGCCATGGCACCGCTCCCACCCTCTCCTCTGGAAACCGACGAGCCCCATGAAACCCCACACCCTCGCAATAACCTGATAGCCCCAGACTCCTCAGCCCAGGCGCGGGTTCCACTGCACCGCCACCAAATGGCAGCCACCACCGCGAGGGAGCGCACCTCTTCCCCTTCCAGACAACGGCGACAGAAACCCCCCCCCTCAGAACGACGCTGATTAATCAACGCTGTGAGTTTCCTTCTTGACTGATTTTATATATTAATAAAATAGCGTAGTAAAAATATTATCTTTTATATGTAAATAGCGTAGTAAAAATATTATCTTTTATATGTAAATAGCGTAGTAAAAATATTATCTTTTATGTGTAAATAGCATAGTAAAAATATTATCTTTTATATGTAAATAGCGTAGTAAAAATATTATTTTTTATATGTAAATAGCGTAGTAAAAAATATTATCTTTTATATGTAAATAGCGTAGTAAAAATATTATCTTTTATATGTAAATAGCGTAGTAAAAATATTATCTTTTATATGTAAATAGCGTAGTAAAAATATTATCTTTTATATGTAAATAGCGTAGTAAAAATATTACTTTTTATATGTAAATAGCGTAGTAAAAATATTATCTTTTATATGTAAATAGCGTAAGTAGCGTAGTAAAAATATTATCTTTTATATGTAAATAGCGTAGTAAAAATATTATCTTTTATATGTAAATAGCGTAGTAAAAATGGATGAAGTGAGATAAAAATTCGATTTTTATATATTGAATAGCGAAGTAAAAATTCGACTTTTATATATTGAATAACAAAGTAAAAATTCGATTTTTATATATTGAATAGCAAAGTAAAAATTCGATTTTTATATATTGAATAGCGAAGTAAAAATTCAATTTTTTATATATTGAATAGCGAAATAAAAATTCGATTTTTATATATTGAATAGCAAAGAAAAAATTCAATTTTTTATATATTGAATAGCGAAGTAAAAATTTGATTTTTATATATTGAATAGCAAAGAAAAAATTCGATTTTTATATATTGAATGGAGAAGTAAAAATGTGATATTTATATATGTAGTGAAAGTGGACAACGAAATTGACAAGAGGTGGACACGGCAAGATCTTCTACATTTGAAGAATCGAGGCGTTGGATTAGCAATTCTGTAAGAACTTCTCACCTTTCAATTTAATTTTTCTAGTTATAAATATATACTAGGATGCAGACGGTGTTTAGTAGCACCCAACACACGTCGTCCACAGACCATGGATGGCTTGTATGCTTGGTTGTTTAATTTTGATGTGTAGTTGATTGTGTGATGTGATGAGAAATGAAATAAAATATTTTATAAGGGAAAATATTTTATAGTTAAAAATAGAATTTTTAATGTGTATATGAAACGAAATAAAAATAAACAAATCGGATGATTTGTTTGTATACCCACATTTGACTGATATTGATTGGAATGATAAATTTTACACATCGCCCAACTGCACAAATAAAATCTGTGTTTGATTGTTTGAAACCCCACACGGGTATTGGGATGATATTTGACGTACACTAATCCCAATTGTTTAGTTGTATGTCGATCGATTGATTGACAGACTGTTATAAGCGTTGAATATTTATATTTGATGCTTATACAGTGTAGAATGCACTTTGGATGATGGTTGATTATTCATCGTTGTTGATATATACATGTGTTGTAGAAAATCCATATAATTAACATTATATGGTAATTGATTGGGCCTCATTCCAGTTTCGAAAAAGAAATATTTGAAATAAAAATATTTGAAATAGAAATATTTGAAATAGAAATATTTGAAGAGGAATATTTGAATAGAAATATTTTAAATAGAAATATTTGGAATAGAAATATTTGAAATAGAATATTTGAAAATAGAAACATATGAAGCTGTGTTGGTTAGATTAACGCCATTTTGACGTGAACGATATTTATATCGATTTTATTCATTCTTCAATGAATATTGAATAGTTTTGGAATTGAATAGATTTGAAATTCAAACTATATTGAAATGAATTGAAATTCGAATTATATTTAAAGTGAATTGAAATTCAAATTAAAGTGAATTGATTTGAAATTCGAAATACACTGAAATGATTTGAAATTTGAATAGAAATGAATTCGAATTGAATTTGAATAGAAATGAATTCGAATTGAAATTTAATAGAATTGAATACGAATCGAAATTTAATTGAAAACGAATTGAAATTGAATTAAAAATCAATTTGAATTAAAATCGATTCGAAATGAATTTAAAACGAATTTATATTGGAATAATCAATTCTGATTTGAAATTGAATATGAAGTTGAAATCGTTTTGAAAACGAATTTAAAACGATTTATAAAATACGTTTTAAAAGGAAATGGACGAAGTATATATTATATATATTATATATATAATAAAATGGCCTGAATAGAACACGCCGCGCCGCGGCAGTTCGCGAATTTCGACCATTGACTTCGAATGGATATTGCGGGAGATCCGACCGTCGGATTCTCCTAAAACTGGAACCGTTGGGTTCGTATCGAAAAGAGCTTCCCAATGAATATTAGAAATTAGAAATCTAACGGTTGGATTTGGAATTATGTCCAAATCAAATTTGGAAAAGGTCGCTATAAGTGCAGTTCGATGGCCGTTGATGGAAATCGACTGTACGGGCCTTGATAAATGAAGCGACCCGAACTTCCCCGGTCTCCGAAGAGGTGAGAAAGAACGAATTACTGTGAGGACAAGACAAAGCAGAACGCAGACGGAAGAACATTTCATTGTTATTACAACAATATCATCAGATACAAGAATATACAGAGTATAATTGAATAAATTACATTCGATAAATATCAGAGATTACAATAAATTACATATCAGCGGAAAATAATACAAAGCACAACTGAAGGTGATATACGGATACAGAGCTTTCCGGATATCATTCCAGCTGTAAACCAGGATCCTGTGAATATAAATCTGCAAAACCAAAACTACTAGCTGCCCGTGTCGAAAATAAGGGCACCCAGAGTTTAGGTTAAAACAATAAACTCCAGGTCAGTCATGTGACTAGTGTGAGAACTAAAACAGTTATTTAAAATTTTACTTTAAAAGAGAGTAATTCAAGGGACCACGCCGTATAACACGGAACGGGTTTCCTCCCAAGAATACCAGTGCATAGAAAAGACAACGCAATGCTTTTTCGAAAAAAGAAGCTATTATAAGACCTAGGTCCCATCACACAATGCAACGCAAGCCGGAGGATAGGGTTTTCCCTTATAATAGCCAAACATGCTTGGTACGTTTAAAACAAATCATTTGATACTATAATAAGTGTATAGTGTCAAAACAATTTCAATCATAAATAAAAATCATAGACGGCATGGGTACCATATATCATGTCGCCATATTAGTTCCACAATTAAAACCGCAATACACGTATTGGAAATTGGATTTCCGTCATGAGTCGAGGCAAGGGGCAAGCTCCTCTCCGCGTTCGAGACACTCTAGCAAATGCCTTAGGGTTACGCACTCTGGGCAACCCTGGATCTTCAGGGCCGGTCCTCACTTACGTTAGAGGATTGGCAATTCCTGAACACACGTTTCCCGGTCCTTACAGACCTAAAATCGAGGCGCCTCATCCAACAACCACAAAGGTGAAAAGTATATAAATGTCAGGGCTGGTAAGTCACTGACACCACCAAAGCTAGAAAGAAACGCCGTGCTCTCCCTGCAGTCCGTATCCCGTTTTTGACTCATACCGAGGTGTGAGGCTCGCGAATTCACGTTATACACAAAGCTGCCACGTAGGCGTGCTTTGATCATCAACCACAAGACTTTGCTTTTCAACAAAAGCCTTGATCATTGCATCTTAGTGTGCCACACAGGCAATTCATGCCATGCGACTGATGTCCATCGATATACAACCTCTGAGCTCGTACGTCTCAGAGAAGGGCGTTAAGCAAAAGAATAAATTCTCCGCCGCCAAACAGATGTATATTGAATAGAAATCAATCAACACAGAATAAAATCCAATGTCAGACACACAATCCATTTACAAGTCCGTTCTGGGTCTGAACGAAACCGGAGGCACTTTCCTCGCATATCCATCCATCTCCAAGTACGTCTGGACGACCACCAACTATTTCCATCCTCTTGGGTGTACTGCCCAATCAGGATCGTCAGTAATTATCCAAACGATGTGAAGACTTCCGGTCTTCGACCACCGTCTTCATCTTCGACTTATCGTCGAATCGGTTATTCAGAATGGGTATAAACCCGGACTTTCCGAACAACCCGCGTATATTTAAAACAAATGTAACACAAACACAACATACGCCTCATTCCCATTCAGAATATCCTTTTTTTTCACGAAATCACATTCTTAGGGAAAGGTTCCCATTAATTTTATCCAAGATAAATTCTTTAAATTTATCCTTTAATCTACCTTTGGATGTCGTTTCAAACCAAATTATGTTTTTCTAAATTAGTCGAGATTAGCGAACCACACCGAAGTAATTATTTATTTTATTTCCCAATCCCAACCTATTCATCCCATGAAGCAAAACTGGAAATACTCCATATCTAATACTATGGTGTTATCGGTAAAATTAATTGCCATTTCACGTTCAAATCTAATTAAAGATTTAACTATCGCTTTGGAGCAAAACTGGCGATACTCCATTCTCGCTCATTTCTAAATTTGATAATTTAGATTATAGATTCACATTTCAACCTAATTGCAGATTCATTAAAACTCCTTTTACTGGGTTAAAGAACTAGGTGTTATTTAAAACACAGTTCACAACAAACCCAAATCACATTCTATTTGTTATCGGGTTAAAGAACTAGTGTTATTTAAAACACCGTTCACGATAAACTCATTTCAAATCCAATCAAATATATTAGAAATTCCGATTATTTAAAACCCCTTTTTAAATCTAATTTATTTATTTAAAAATAATTGGGTTTTAAATTTAGTTCAAAACTAGTTCATTTCGATAAAAATCCATTTTTATCTTTTCAAATATGGAGTTTTTCACCCCAATTTTTCTCAAATCATTTCTTATGATTTTACACAAATTATTGATATTTTTAATAATTTTATTAAGGCCCGTACAATCGATTCCATCAACAGCCATCGAACTGCACTTATAGCGACCTTTTTCAAATTTGATTTGGACGTATCTCCAAATCCAACCGTTAGATTTCAGATTTCTAATATTTGTTAGAAAGCTCTTTTCGATACGATCCCAGCGGTTCCGGTTTTAGGAGAATCCGACGGTCGGATCTCCCGTAATGTCCGTTTGAAATAAATGGTCGAAATTCCCGAACTGCCGCAGCGCGGCGCGTTCTATTCAGGCCAATATATTATATATATAATATATATTTCGTCGATTTCTATTTAAAACGAAGTTTATAAATAGTTTTGAATTCGTTTCAAAAACAATTTCAACCTTTATTTCAATTCAAATCAAAATTGATTTTTCCTTATAAATTCGTTTTAAAATTCATTTCTATTCAATTCAAATTTCAATTCAATTTGAATTCATTTCAATTCATTTTCAATTCAATTCGAATTCGTTTTCAATTCCTATTGGTTTTCTGTTCTATTCAATTCAAATTGGTTTTCTATTCGATTCAATTCAAATTGATTTTCTATTCGATTCAATTCAAATTGGTTTTCTATTCGATTCAATTCAAATTGGTTTTCTATTCGATTCAATTCAAATTGGTTTTTTATTCGATTCAATTCAAATTTCATTTCAAAATATTCGATTTCGAAATCACTTTTCAATATTCATTTTAAAATGAATAAAATCAATATAAATATCGTTCATGTCAAAATGGCGTCAATCTAATCAACACGGCTTCATATATTTCTATTTCAAATATTTCTATTATCAAATATTTCTACTTCAAATATTTCGTTTTCAAATATTTCTACTTCAAATATTTCTATTATCAAATATTTCTACTTCAAATATTTCTATTATCAAATATTTCTACTTCAAATATTTCGTTCAACACATGACTAATCTCAACGGATGAGTACGGTCAACACATGAACCTTTATTTTATATTGATAAAGATGTAAATTTTATTATTAAAATATTTCGTTCAACACATGACTAATCTCAACGGATGAGTACAGTCAACACATGAACCTTTATTTTATATTGATAAAGATGTAAATTTTATTATTAAAATATTTCGTTCAACACATGACTAATCTCAACAGATGAGTACGGTCAACACATGAACCTTTATTTTATATTGATAAAGATGTAAATTTTATTATTAAAATATTTCGTTCAACACATGATTAATCTCAACGGATGAGTACAGTCAACACATGAACCTTTATTTTATATTGATAAAGATGTAAATTTTATTATTAAAATATTTCGTTCAACACATGACTAATCTCAACGGATGAGTACGGTCAACACACGAACCTTTATTTTATATTGATAAATATGTAAATTTTATTATTAAAATATTTCGTTCAACACATGACCAATCTCAACGGATGAGTACAGTCAACACATGAACCTTTATTTTATATTGATAAAGATGTAAATTTTATTATTAAAATATTTCGTTCAACACATGACTAATCTCAACGGATGAGTACAGTCAACACATGAACCTTTATTTTATAATATTCTTTATTTTCTAAATTGGAATGAGGCCCAATCAATCACCATATAAAATTAATTATATGGATTTTCATACAACACATGTATATAATAGCATTGAAAAATAATCAACCATCAACCAAAGTCACTACAATGTATAAGCATCAAATATAGATATCTAATGCTTATAACAGCCTGTTAATTAATCGATCGACATATTTAATCAATCAGGATGAGTGAACTTCAAATTTCATCCTAACACCCGTGTGGGGTTTCAAACAATCAAACACATATTTTATTTGTGCAGTTGGGCGATGTGTAAAATTTATCGTCCCAATCAATGTCCTTCAAATGGGTGTACATAAACAAACCGTCTGGTTTGTAAATGAATATTTTATTTTATTTACTTTCACTATATTCACATTCTCGTTAAAAATTACATTTTTAACGATAAAATATTTTATTTTAGCATATGAATTTTTATTTAGTTCATTCTTTAAATAAAGTGATATTTTTATTTTTCTAACATATTTTAGAAAATTTCGACGGCATAACGGCACGATACTAGAAACGGGACGAGGCCTAGCCTTATCCCCGGTCTAGTGAAGGCCCACGCCATTCACACATCAATCATATCAATTTCATTTCACCAAACAATTCAACCCAAACAATCTAACTAACAACACAGCCAAACAAGCAAGTCCATGGTCTGTGGACGATTGTGTCGGGTGCTACTAAACACCGTCTGCATCCTAGTATATATATATAACTAGAAAAGAAAATTGAAGAGTGAGAAATTCTCACCGAAAGCTATCCCATCATCTTGACTCTTCTTTAATAGAAATCTTCATCTTTATCGCATTTTCGTCATCTTCGTTGCCCGTAGCCACTACGTATATTAAAATCACACATTTTTATATCTTGATGTCTTTAAAATAAAAATCACATTTTTATTTGTTCACTTTCAATTTAAAAAAAAAATCATATTTTTATAATCGCTTCATACATTTAAAAATCGAATTTTCACTTCGCTATTCAATATATAAAAATGGAATTTTTACTATGCTATTCAGTATATAAAAATCGAAATTTTACTATGCTATTCAATATATAAAAATGGAATTTTTACTATGCTATTAAATATATAAAAATCGAATTTTTACTTCGTTGAATAATCAAATTTTTACACCGCTACTATATAGATAAAAATTATATTTTCACATCGATGTTCATATAGTAAAGATTATATTTTTATCACGCCATTCTTCATATAAAGATTTCGCCTTTTCAAAAATAAAGATTTCGCCTTTTCAAAAATAAAGATTTCGCCTTTTCAAAAATAAAGATTTCGCCTTTTCAAAAATATCATTATAAAAATCACATTTTTATTTTTCTACACATATAAAGATGATATTTCTAATATTCCTATAATGTAAAAATTATATTTTTAATCCTCTACATAAACAAAAATCATATTTTTACATCTTCTATATAGTAAAGATTATATTTTTATTACTTTAAAAATATAAAAATCATATTTTTAATTCTTTAAAAATATAAAAATCATATTTTTAAGTCGTTATTCAAACAATAAAAAGTCAAATCTTTCTGGTCTTAAAAATCAAATCTTTCTTTTTGAATAAAGATCTTAACTTTCTTCTAAATAAAAATCCTTTATTTACTAAATATAATAAAATAATAAAGATAGAAATGCTTACTGTGTTATCGGTATTTACTAAGGAGGGTAGGGCTTCTGTTCGAACCGGCGGTTGGGGGGGTCACAGTGCATCGTAGGTGGTCACGTCGGCGAAGGGGGGGGTTCCAAGCTAGGGCACAACAGGGTAAGGGGGGGTGTGCTCTCGTCGGTCGACTTCGAGGAGGGGGCTGCGGTCTCGATTTAGGGCAGGGGGGGAGCTCGATGTCGTAGGTGAAGGGAGGGGGGTTCGGAGGTGGCGCGCCGCCACCTGGGGCACGGCAGTGGGCGGCGCTGCCCTAGGGGGGGCGAGATGCTCGTCTCCGCGTTCTTTTTTTTTATGATTGAGTCGAACGGGGGGGGCAGAGATATAGGAGAGAAAGGTTTTTTTTATTTAATTAATTTATTTTTCGCCAAAAAGCAACTTTTATTTTCGATCTCAAAACGAGGCCCACCGCCTGTCGTCCGTAGCGTTTTACCCCCATTCCGAACACAATGGGATAGGTATCGTAAGCTGATTCGATCGTTTCGACCAGTTTCCGTTAAATTTACATTTAAATCATTATATTAAATTTTAAACGTACATTTCAATTTACCGGGGTCACATACGAACTCTAAAAATTCCTAAAAAATATTTTCTAGCTTCGTATTAACGATACGGTCCTAACAAAACTAGTTTCGCCGAATTCTGAGACCGTTAGAAAAATGGCCATTTTCCAGTTGATTAAAATCAACTGAAACTGGTCAAACGCGTTTTCCTTTGCCACGCACACTGTAATGACCCGGATTTTTAGTGAAAGAATAATTAACTTATTTAATTATTTGAAAGGTTAATTTGGAGTTTTAAATGACTTTTAATTAATAATTTTTGATATGGTTAATTAATATAAATGGTAGGATAATAAAGCTATTAATCGAAAATTTAGTTAAGTTGGTAATGTTATGAAGATTGGCTAGTTTGAAAAGTTTAATCGAATTTAGATTCGAATTATAGTAACGAATGTATTCATAAACGAAGTTTGAATATATAATATCCATGGTTATCATGCTGGTCGCATTGCCTTTGTACTATTGAGTGGTATATCATGATCACATAGATGACACTTAGTTTGCTAGAGTTCACTAGGAGTTGTTGCACGGACATCAACAACATAAAACATAAATTATACGAGTACACGACGACTGGATAAAATCAATCTTATGCTGGTTACATCATCATTTAAAAACTAGCGAATATTTCAAGTTGATACTTTAAAGAAAAATCGAAATCCGATCATTTAATTAAACTACAACTGTTCTCAATCTGAGCAAAACACTGCAAATTAGCTCTTCTCTCGGATTTGGCCAAATAGAGTGTTACCAACATGTTATAGGTATAAAAAGAAATATACACATATTAGATCATCAAACAAAATAAAACACTGTATGAAACAGAGAAGAAAATAAAGATTTAGACAAGCTAATATATATATTTCATTCGGCCAATATTTATACAACAATCCAAAGGAGTACATAAAATAAAAGTTTGGAAAAAAAAAAGTAAAATATATGCAAATCAAATTCGAACATGGCACAGAGAATCCAAACAGATCTTCACTGCCATCAAACACCACTTTCTTCAGCAATTAAATCAACCTGGAAAAAGAAGAAACAGAGCTATAAATAGCTAGTAATATATATAGATACATATATGGTTAAAAGATTTTGAAAGAGGAAAGAATGTTTAATATGATTTGAACTTTCAATTGAACAGATATAAAAGAAACAGTCAAATGTATACACATCTGCATCAAATCTATAGGGCTGAACAGTTGAAGAAAACAAGTACATGTATATATTATACATCAAAATCTATGCAATGTACAACTGCATATATATGGTCGGGATTTCCTGAACAAATCCATACTAGGATTGTCGTGCCATGCATATAGGATATATAGGTTACCAAGAAAATCTTCAAATGGAATTTAAAATTCAATAGCTACAAAATTTAAACTTAATCTACATAAAAACAGTTCGATCTTGTGTATAAATCTGAACAAGATCGTATGGGAAAATACAACAGAAATCACATACCACAAAATCAAAACAGCTAGAAAGATATGACTGGAACTAGCATATACATGTTGTACAATGCAAATCTAAAATGTGAATAGACAAAACAAATAGCTTCATAGCTTCTACATAGGAACAGCTCAGTTTTTTTTATACGGCCGAGCAGAAATGGTGCATGAAAATGCAACATAAAGTGTATACAATTTCTGTAAAAGTACCACACAACCAGCAATGTTCCATCATCAATAGTTCGACTGCATAGTATAGCTGAAACAAGAAAGTAAACCCCTAAGAACTAGTAACAGCTAAAACAGTACAAAGAACAACTAAGGGAAACAATTATATATTATCAACTCTGAAAATCAACAGCTTATACATGTGTTTATATATCCAAGGAAGTCTGCACTATATCTAAAGGGGGAACAGGAAATCTTGGATCAGAATCCATCACAAGGATCATAGCAGAACCGAAAATCACATAGGATCTAAACACAGTTAGGACCTATAACTAGGATGTTACAATTCAAGGCTAACAATCTATGATTCGAAATCACAGCAGTCCCCAGGTATAAATACACGGTGAACAAACCACAAACCCAAACCAACTCAGTTCGAAATGAACAAAATTCAAAACAGAAAAATATATATATATAAAACAAAAATTAAATCATGGAAGGAAAAACTTAGCTGTTGGCGATGGGACTAGGGTTCGGTCTTGAAGCCGCGATCTCGTCTTCGGTGGGATACCGTGAGGTTGAGGAGGTCGGAGGATTTGGGTTGGCAGACGGAAGAGGGCGGAGTCCGATTTCTTGCTGGAAGAAGCAGCGATCGAAGCAGGATCGGCATGGAAGGAATTTGTCCTTTTTCTTTTTCTCTGAGGGTTTGTGGCGGCGTACAAATGAATGGGGAGGGTTTCGATGGTCTGGGATATAGGGAGGGTGCGGGCTTTAAACGTATGGGCTGAAGACAATAAGGTATGGCCCAATTGTATTATATAATAGTTAGTTAATTTTAAAGAAGGTTTAAGTTAGTATATTAGTGATTTATTAAAGAATTTTAATTAAGGGGAGTTAGTTTAATTAGTGAAACTTAAACCATTTCATTATTAAGTCTAATTGGTCGTGTTAATTTCATTAATCAGTTTAAAACCATATTTAATTATTTGTTTAATATAATTTAATATGGTTAAGGATATCGTTTTAATTTATATAATTAATTTAATTTAAAACATAGGAATAAAAGGGAATTAGTTAGGGTGTGTATAACGGGATAATTAATTCAATTAAATAAGGATTAGTTTATTTAATAAGGATTTAATTAATTTAACAAAGGCGTTAATATTCTAATATTACAACTCAAATATGAACAGAAATGGGCAGAACAACTCGTGTTACGATCATGACGACAAGCAGAACAGAATCGGAAAGAAGTTGGCAACTGTGAGAATCAAAGGTGAGTTAACCTCACTCAGTTTCCTCCCATTTATATTTGATATAAATTGGGTTTTGTTTTATGTACTCTGGTTGCTAGAAATGATTTTCTGCTAGTTAGATCTGGTTGATTTGAAATTTGGAATTTAAACGGTTGTTTAAATTCAGTGAATTATAGAATCGTTATTTTTAACGATTAAATCAAATAAAAGAAATTTTCCTTGATTTACACGGTTATAAAATAATCGTGTTTGAAATTATGTGAATTGTTTGCATGATCTGATTATTGATTGAGGGTTATCCTTTATCATTAGATAAAGGAAACAGTTGGGATTGGCAATTGATTTGATTGATGAATAGTTAAATTGAAATCCAACGTTTGATTTAGTTTAACCAGTATGGGTTGAATAATTCGATATCACCTTTCGTGTTAGAAAATCCTGGATTTTTATTAAGTGGGTCATTCCGTACGAAATTTATTTTGGAATTTAAAATAAGTTCAAGTGTATTATTTTGAATAGGGCAGTTTTAAAGAGAAATAAGGATTTTTATTATCCAGTTAATCGAGTTAGGATTAAATTGAATCATTGTTATTAAATTTGAATTGATCAAATATAGTTATTTGAGACAGAGTCAGTCAAACATAGTTATTCAAGATAAGTACCATTTTGTAAGACTACTAGCGAAATTCGCAGGGCTGCAGATAGCCTACGGCGGTCGGATGTTTCTTGAGTGATTCAGGCGTAATCATTTTTGATCGCTGTGATCTAGAGTCGAGCGAATGGTGTTAAATCAAATAGTAGTAAATCGATAAGTTAATTAAATCGAGTTAGTCAAAGTTGAGTTGATTAGGTCGAGTTGGCAAAAATCTTGTTAAATAAGTCGAGTTAGTCGAGTAAGTTAAGCTGTTAGAGTTAACCAGTTATGGTTAATCGATTTAAAGTAAAATGATTGGAATTAAATCGAATTAGAGTTATTCAAATGGGATTAATCAGGTTTGAATTAATCGGGTAGTAATAAAGTGAATAGAATAGTAAAAAGGAGTTTATCGAATATCACTTATTCGAAGTAGAGTCGTCGAATGTAATTTATTCGAGAAGTGAATTAAATCGAATATGAGTTATTCGAAGAGATAGTTAATTGGATATGGTTCATCCGCAGGAGAGAGATTTTCGAATACAGTTTTATTCGAAAGAATGATAAATTGAGTATGGTTATTCGGAAAGAAGTTGTGAAAGATTCCGAAGATGAGCCTTGTTTATTTCGAAGTTGGAAAGGTTGTTCAGTTAAGGTCTGAGAGGTAATTATACCCCAACTTGATTGGCTTCGTTTTTAACTAAGGAATGGGTAAGGTTCGGTGGTGAAAATTGATCGAGTAAATTGAGCTAATAAGTGAAAAGAGTTGAATTGGCTGAGTGATGTTTTATTTAAACATCAGTTTTAATCAAATGAAGAAGTTGGGAAATGTTTTTCCAAACAAAGATCAGAAATGTTTATAGAAATAAGCAAAAGAAGTAATTCTGAAAATGTCCTAATGATAATCAAGTATATTTTCTAAATGTAGGAAATAAGGAATTATGTAAATGGGAAATGACTAGGTCAAGGATAATTTAATCCGAAAGGAAATAAACATTGGATGATGTTTGGTCGATAGAAATTTCCATCTGGAAATAATATCGTTGTTTGCACACTTGTTTATTTGATAGTTAAATCACAGACTATCAAAATCTGACCTATGCGATCATTAGTTAGGAAAGACCGGGATCGAATTCATATTCGAAAAACCATTCCGACCAGCGAATACGTGAAAGAAGATTTGTGCAGATGGAAGAATTGAAGACCGTTGATCTTCATGAGCGGAAGAACCACTGATTGGATTTCTCTGGTTTAGCGGCCGAAGATATTTCGACAGTGATTCTGTCGTGATTGGAATCTACGGGTTGCAAGGACTTCTCACTACTGATCCATGGGGTGATTCCTATATGAGATGCAGTAGGAGAGTACCTTCGGTTCATCCTGTTCCTGGGTGACTTGTATGGACGAGTGTCTGACAGAGTATTTCCAATGGGATCACGTACGTTGATTTCTTCAAACGTACGATAGTTGGTGGCAGAGGACGACGGTTCTCTTATCAACTAGAGTATTTTTGTGGACGTCAATTAGTGATGTCCAGAGGATCTGACGATGTGGCATTCAAAGTGAATGATGGCCAGATGTTCGAAGAGAGGAATTCTAGCCTCAAGCCTCATCAACCGGGAAATGACAAAAATCGGGCAGGCAGCATGGCTATGTGGGTCGCTCCCATTAGGGTGTATAATCACCTATCTAGAGGAAGTCCTATTGTTTCTTGTATCTATGTTTCGATGCTGTCCCTTATCGGGAGACGGTTGCTGATCCCAACCGTCGGTGATATACATTCGATACTCTCAAGCGAAATGAGGGGTCGGTCATGTGTGGGCCGGGTTGCAAGACGTTCTTGTTGAACCCAGTGTATTCGTCTCTAGAGATACACGTTCGGAAGGTGGTCCCATACCTTGTCAAAGATGGAATCCAATCTCCAATAAGCGCCTGCGGTTTTGATTGTATACTATATATGTGGAGCGTGAGATGCAAGCGTTCCACTAGATTGTTATATACTTGTATTTAGACATTATTATAATATCAGACAAGTATATGATTTCAAAACTGTTTTGGGTCATCGTAAGGTAAAAACCGTCCGTGTTTATGTGTGGATTTGGTCTTACGATTATCCTTTTCTTTTGCAATGATTTTGAACTTAAAAATCAGGATTTGATGATTTACCCTAAATACTGTGCGAGTTTATCTCACTCTGGTTCACCAGACTGACCCGGTGTTTTGTAAATGCTCGGGTTAGCCCGGAGTGTACAGGTTCAGGTTCGAAGCTGTGAAGAGACGGGCTGGAAGAGTTCAGACGTATGATATTATTCCGCTGTGTTGTATGAGGGCAGATTATTATAACTGTCCAGATGTGTTCATGTACTCTGATGATTGTAAGTTTTATCTAAAGCTCTCAATAAAGGTTTATTTATATATTATATTTTGTTCCGCTGCGATGTGAGACTCTGTGTTGTGTTCTTCTTCTTCTTCTATTCTTATATTTCTTTCTTTCTTATCTCACCCTCTAATTTCTTTCATTGACAATCCGGCGTTCTCGGGGTTTGAAAAGTCGGCATGAGATACAATACAGGTATTTATGTCGATTTTCGGGGCCGAAAACCGCTGGGTCGTTACAGTGGTATCAGAGCTATTGGTTTAGTAATAACCTTGGCTCTGTGGCGTAACTCGATAGAGATGGGGTTAGTAACACCCCAGATTGAGTTTGAGTGTATATGAGAGCGTATTTGAAAATTTTATATACAAATGTTTTGTGTTGTGTTGTTTGATCAGTTCAAGTGTTGAAAAGCGTTGAACTGGTGATCGATACAATATTGTTTTGAAAAGAGGGTAAATGAAATAATTTTACCCAAAATATATTTTTGTATAAAACAGAAATAATTTATAGATTATTGAGATGTTGTGTGATTTCAATTTTGGTTAAAATTTCGAACTGGAACTTAACTGAGTTAAGTAAAATCGAAATAATAATTATATTGAAATTAAGGAATAACGTTGAAATTTAAATGAAGTTGATTTGGATTTGGGAATTTAATGATGGGGATTCAGTGGATTTGATTAAGTTGTGATGCTCTGATTGTTGATTTGTTGTTGACTGTTTGACAGATTGGTTGAATAAAATCCATCCATGGATTAATAAAGAATTAAATAAACCAAAAACCCAGAAAATGAATTTTAGTATAATGTGGTTAAAACGAAACTGCATATAAGTTGAAACTGAATAATTCAGCTCTGTATTTATAAAAGAATTGGTAACACAAGTTTGATTTTGAAAATGGGATTTGCAACCATTTTCTTGCCTTAGCAATTTCGAGGACGAAATTATTTTAAGGGGGAAGGAATGTAATGACCCGGATTTTTAGTGACAGAATAATTAACTTATTTAATTATTTGAAAGGTTAATTTGGAGTTTTAAATGACTTTTAATTAATAATTTTTGATATGGTTAATTAATATAAATGGTAGGATAATAAAGCTATTAATCGAAAATTTAGTTAAGTTGGTAATGTTATGAAGATTGGCTAGTTTGAAAAGTTTAATCGAATTTAGATTCGAATTATAGTAACGAATGTATTCATAAACGAAGTTTGAATATATAATATCCATGGTTATCATGCTGGTCGCATTGCCTTTGTACTATTGAGTGGTATATCATGATCACATAGATGACACTTAGTTTGCTAGAGTTCACTAGGAGTTGTTGCACGGACATCAACAACATAAAACATAAATTATACGAGTACACGACGACTGGATAAAATCAATCTTATGCTGGTTACATCATCATTTAAAAACTAGCGAATATTTCAAGTTGATACTTTAAAGAAAAATCGAAATCCGATCATTTAATTAAACTACAACTGTTCTCAATCTGAGCAAAACACTGCAAATTAGCTCTTCTCTCGGATTTGGCCAAATAGAGTGTTACCAACATGCTATAGGTATAAAAAGAAATATACACATATTAGATCATCAAACAAAATAAAACACTGTATGAAACAGAGAAGAAAATAAAGATTTAGACAAGCTAATATATATATTTCATTCGGCCAATATTTATACAACAATCCAAAGGAGTACATAAAATAAAAGTTTGGAAAAAAAAAAGTAAAATATATGCAAATCAAATTCGAACATGGCACAGAGAATCCAAACAGATCTTCACTGCCATCAAACACCACTTTCTTCAGCAATTAAATCAACCTGGAAAAAGAAGAAACAGAGCTATAAATAGCTAGTAATATATATAGATACATATATGGTTAAAAGATTTTGAAAGAGGAAAGAATGTTTAATATGATTTGAACTTTCAATTGAACAGATATAAAAGAAACAGTCAAATGTATACACATCTGCATCAAATCTATAGGGCTGAACAGTTGAAGAAAACAAGTACATGTATATATTATACATCAAAATCTATGCAATGTACAACTGCATATATATGGTCGGGATTTCCTGAACAAATCCATACTAGGATTGTCGTGCCATGCATATAGGATATATAGGTTACCAAGAAAATCTTCAAATGGAATTTAAAATTCAATAGCTACAAAATTTAAACTTAATCTACATAAAAACAGTTCGATCTTGTGTATAAATCTGAACAAGATCGTATGGGAAAATACAACAGAAATCACATACCACAAAATCAAAACAGCTAGAAAGATATGACTGGAACTAGCATATACATGTTGTACAATGCAAATCTAAAATGTGAATAGACAAAACAAATAGCTTCATAGCTTCTACATAGGAACAACTCAGTTTTTTTTATACGGCCGAGCAGAAATGGTGCATGAAAATGCAACATAAAGTGTATACAATTTCTGTAAAAGTACCACACAACCAGCAATGTTCCATCATCAATAGTTCGACTGCATAGTATAGCTGAAACAAGAAAGTAAACCCCTAAGAACTAGTAACAGCTAAAACAGTACAAAGAACAACTAAGGGAAACAATTATATATTATCAACTCTGAAAATCAACAGCTTATACATGTGTTTATATATCCAAGGAAGTCTGCACTATATCTAAAGGGGGAACAGGAAATCTTGGATCAGAATCCATCACAAGGATCATAGCAGAACCGAAAATCACATAGGATCTAAACACAGTTAGGACCTATAACTAGGATGTTACAATTCAAGGCTAACAATCTATGATTCGAAATCACAGCAGTCCCCAGGTATAAATACACGGTGAACAAACCACAAACCCAAACCAACTCAGTTCGAAATGAACAAAATTCAAAACAGAAAAATATATATATATAAAACAAAAATTAAATCATGGAAGGAAAAACTTAGCTGTTGGCGATGGGACTAGGGTTCGGTCTTGAAGCCGCGATCTCGTCTTCGGTGGGATACCGTGAGGTTGAGGAGGTCGGAGGATTTGGGTTGGCAGACGGAAGAGGGCGGAGTCCGATTTCTTGCTGGAAGAAGCAGCGATCGAAGCAGGATCGGCATGGAAGGAATTTGTCCTTTTTCTTTTTCTCTGAGGGTTTGTGGCGGCGTACAAATGAATGGGGAGGGTTTCGATGGTCTGGGATATAGGGAGGGTGCGGGCTTTAAACGTATGGGCTGAAGACAATAAGGTATGGCCCAATTGTATTATATAATAGTTAGTTAATTTTAAAGAAGGTTTAAGTTAGTATATTAGTGATTTATTAAAGAATTTTAATTAAGGGGAGTTAGTTTAATTAGTGAAACTTAAACCATTTCATTATTAAGTCTAATTGGTCGTGTTAATTTCATTAATCAGTTTAAAACCATATTTAATTATTTGTTTAATATAATTTAATATGGTTAAGGATATCGTTTTAATTTATATAATTAATTTAATTTAAAACATAGGAATAAAAGGGAATTAGTTAGGGTGTGTATAACGGGATAATTAATTCAATTAAATAAGGATTAGTTTATTTAATAAGGATTTAATTAATTTAACAAAGGCGTTAATATTCTAATATTACAACTCAAATATGAACAGAAATGGGCAGAACAACTCGTGTTACGATCATGACGACAAGCAGAACAGAATCGGAAAGAAGTTGGCAACTGTGAGAATCAAAGGTGAGTTAACCTCACTCAGTTTCCTCCCATTTATATTTGATATAAATTGGGTTTTGTTTTATGTACTCTGGTTGCTAGAAATGATTTTCTGCTAGTTAGATCTGGTTGATTTGAAATTTGGAATTTAAACGGTTGTTTAAATTCAGTGAATTATAGAATCGTTATTTTTAACGATTAAATCAAATAAAAGAAATTTTCCTTGATTTACACGGTTATAAAATAATCGTGTTTGAAATTATGTGAATTGTTTGCATGATCTGATTATTGATTGAGGGTCATCCTTTATCATTAGATAAAGGAAACAGTTGGGATTGGCAATTGATTTGATTGATGAATAGTTAAATTGAAATCCAACGTTTGATTTAGTTTAACCAGTATGGGTTGAATAATTCGATATCACCTTTCGTGTTAGAAAATCCTGGATTTTTATTAAGTGGGTCATTCCGTACGAAATTTATTTTGGAATTTAAAATAAGTTCAAGTGTATTATTTTGAATAGGGCAGTTTTAAAGAGAAATAAGGATTTTTATTATCCAGTTAATCGAGTTAGGATTAAATTGAATCATTGTTATTAAATTTGAATTGATCAAATATAGTTATTTGAGACAGAGTCAGTCAAACATAGTTATTCAAGATAAGTACCATTTTGTAAGACTACTAGCGAAATTCGCAGGGCTGCAGATAGCCTACGGCGGTCGGATGTTTCTTGAGTGATTCAGGCGTAATCATTTTTGATCGCTGTGATCTAGAGTCGAGCGAATGGTGTTAAATCAAATAGTAGTAAATCGATAAGTTAATTAAATCGAGTTAGTCAAAGTTGAGTTGATTAGGTCGAGTTGGCAAAAATCTTGTTAAATAAGTCGAGTTAGTCGAGTAAGTTAAGCTGTTAGAGTTAACCAGTTATGGTTAATCGATTTAAAGTAAAACGATTGGAATTAAATCGAATTAGAGTTATTCAAATGGGATTTATCAGGTTTGAATTAATCGGGTAGTAATAAAGTGAATAGAATAGTAAAAAGGAGTTTATCGAATATCACTTATTCGAAGTAGAGTCGTCGAATGTAATTTATTCGAGAAGTGAATTAAATCGAATATGAGTTATTCGAAGAGATAGTTAATTGGATATGGTTCATCCGCAGGAGAGAGATTTTCGAATACAGTTTTATTCGAAAGAATGATAAATTGAGTATGGTTATTCGGAAAGAAGTTGTGAAAGATTCCGAAGATGAGCCTTGTTTATTTCGAAGTTGGAAAGGTTGTTCAGTTAAGGTCTGAGAGGTAATTATACCCCAACTTGATTGGCTTCGTTTTTAACTAAGGAATGGGTAAGGTTCGGTGGTGAAAATTGATCGAGTAAATTGAGCTAATAAGTGAAAAGAGTTGAATTGGCTGAGTGATGTTTTATTTAAACATCAGTTTTAATCAAATGAAGAAGTTGGGAAATGTTTTTCCAAACAAAGATCAGAAATGTTTATAGAAATAAGCAAAAGAAGTAATTCTGAAAATGTCCTAATGATAATCAAGTATATTTTCTAAATGTAGGAAATAAGGAATTATGTAAATGGGAAATGACTAGGTCAAGGATAATTTAATCCGAAAGGAAATAAACATTGGATGATGTTTGGTCGATAGAAATTTCCATCTGGAAATAATATCGTTGTTTGCACACTTGTTTATTTGATAGTTAAATCACAGACTATCAAAATCTGACCTATGCGATCATTAGTTAGGAAAGACCGGGATCGAATTCATATTCGAAAAACAATTCCGACCAGCGAATACGTGAAAGAAGATTTGTGCAGATGGAAGAATTGAAGACCGTTGATCTTCATGAGCGGAAGAACCACTGATTGGATTTCTCTGGTTTAGCGGCCGAAGATATTTCGACAGTGATTCTGTCGTGATTGGAATCTACGGGTTGCAAGGACTTCTCACTACTGATCCATGGGGTGATTCCTATATGAGATGCAGTAGGAGAGTACCTTCGGTTCATCCTGTTCCTGGGTGACTTGTATGGACGAGTGTCTGACAGAGTATTTCCAATGGGATCACGTACGTTGATTTCTTCAAACGTACGATAGTTGGTGGCGGAGGACGACGGTTCTCTTATCAACTAGAGTATTTTTGTGGACGTCAATTAGTGATGTCCAGAGGATCTGACGATGTGGCATTCAAAGTGAATGATGGCCAGATGTTCGAAGAGAGGAATTCTAGCCTCAAGCCTCATCAACCGGGAAATGACAAAAATCGGGCAGGCAGCATGGCTATGTGGGTCGCTCCCATTAGGGTGTATAATCACCTATCTAGAGGAAGTCCTATTGTTTCTTGTATCTATGTTTCGATGCTGTCCCTTATCGGGAGACGGTTGCTGATCCCAACCGTCGGTGATATACATTCGATACTCTCAAGCGAAATGAGGGGTCGGTCATGTGTGGGCCGGGTTGCAAGACGTTCTTGTTGAACCCAGTGTATTCGTCTCTAGAGATACACGTTCGGAAGGTGGTCCCATACCTTGTCAAAGATGGAATCCAATCTCCAATAAGCGCCTGCGGTTTTGATTGTATACTATATATGTGGAGCGTGAGATGCAAGCGTTCCACTAGATTGTTATATACTTGTATTTAGACATTATTATAATATCAGACAAGTATATGATTTCAAAACTGTTTTGGGTCATCGTAAGGTAAAAACCGTCCGTGTTTATGTGTGGATTTGGTCTTACGATTATCCTTTTCTTTTGCAATGATTTTGAACTTAAAAATCAGGATTTGATGATTTACCCTAAATACTGTGCGAGTTTATCTCACTCTGGTTCACCAGACTGACCCGGTGTTTTGTAAATGCTCGGGTTAGCCCGGAGTGTACAGGTTCAGGTTCGAAGCTGTGAAGAGACGGGCTGGAAGAGTTCAGACGTATGATATTATTCCGCTGTGTTGTATGAGGGCAGATTATTATAACTGTCCAGATGTGTTCATGTACTCTGATGATTGTAAGTTTTATCTAAAGCTCTCAATAAAGGTTTATTTATATATTATATTTTGTTCCGCTGCGATGTGAGACTCTGTGTTGTGTTCTTCTTCTTCTTCTATTCTTATATTTCTTTCTTTCTTATCTCACCCTCTAATTTCTTTCATTGACAATCCGGCGTTCTCGGGGTTTGAAAAGTCGGCATGAGATACAATACAGGTATTTATGTCGATTTTCGGGGCCGAAAACCGCTGGGTCGTTACACACACATATTGATTCGAAAAATTATGAAATTTGGAATCTAGCAATAACTTGACATCACGAACCCAACAAAAGTGGTTTCGTCGAAATCCGAGGTCGTTTGCAAAATTCCCATTTTTAAGAGCCTGAATTCCATAGCGACTATTCAGAATTTTCAACTGGACATATCTTTTGATTCCCGTTATGAAATTTTGATTTTTCGGATTCGTTTATTTGTAAATAGCGTAGTAAAAATATTATCTTTTATATGTAAATAGCGTAGCAAAAATATTATCTTTTATATGTTAATAGCGTAGTAAAAATTTTATTTTTTATATGTAAATAGCGTAGTAAAAATATTATCTTTTATATGTAAATAGCGTAGTAAAAATATTATCTTTTATATGTAAATAGCGTAGTAAAAATAGATGAAGTGAGATAAAAATTCGATTTTTATATATTGAATGGCGAAGTAAAAATTCGATTTTTATATATTGAATAGCGAAGTAAAAATTCGATTTTTATATATTGAATAGCGAAGTAAAAATTCGATTTTTATATATTGAATAAAGAAAGTAAAAATTCTATTTTTTATATATTGAATAGAAAAGTAAAAATTCGATTTTTATATATTGAATAGCAAAGAAAAAATTCGATTTTTTATGTATTGAATAGCGAAGTAAAATTTTGATTTTTATATATTGAATAGCAAAGAAAAAATTCGATTTTTATATATTGAATGGCGAAGTAAAAATGTGATTTTTATATATGTAGTGAAAGCGGACAACGAAATTGACAAGAGGCGGACACGGCATGATCTTCTACATTTGAAGAATCGAGGCGTTGGATTAGCAATTCTGTGAGACCTTCTCACCTTTCAATTTAATTTTTCTAGTTATAAATATATACTAGGATGCAGACGGTGTTTAGTAGCACCCGACACCCGTCGTCCACAGACCATGGACGGCTTGTATGCTTGGTTGTTTAATTTTGTTGTGTAGTTGATTGTGTGATGTGATGAGAAATGAAATAAAATATTTTATAAGGGAAAATATTTTATAGTTAAAAATAGAATTTTTAATGTGTATATGAAACGAAATAAAAATAAACAAATCGGATGATTTGTTTGTATACACACATTTGACTGATATTGATTGGGATGATAAATTTTACACATCGCGCAACTGCACAAATAAAATCTGTGTTTGATTGTTTGAAACCCCACACGGGTATTAGGAAGATATTTGACGTACACTAATCCCGATTGTTTAGTTGTATGTCGATCGATTGATTGACAGACTGTTATAAGCGTTGAATATTTATATTTGATGCTTATACAGTGTAGAATGCACTTTGGATGATGGTTGATTATTCATCGTTGTTGATATATACATGTGTTGTAGAAAATCCATATAATTAACATTATATGGTAATTGATTGGGCCTCATTCCAGTTTCGAAAAAGAAATATTTGAAATAAAAATATTTGAAATAGAAATATTTGAAATAGAAATATTTGAAGAGGAATATTTGAATAGAAATATTTGAAATAGAAATATTTGGAATAGAAATATTTGAAATAGAATATTTGAAAATAGAAACATATGAAGCCGTGTTGGTTAGATTGACGCCATTTTGACGTGAACGATATTTATATCGATTTTATTCATTCTTCAATGAATATTGAATAGATTTGAAATTGAATAGATTTGAAATTCGAACTATATTGAAATGAATTGAAATTCGAATTATATTTAAAGTGAATTGAAATTCGAATTAAACTGAATTGATTTGAAATTCGAAATACACTGAAATGATTTGAAATTCGAATAGAAATGAATTCGAATTGAAATTTAATAGAATTGAATACGAATCGAAATTTAATTGAAAACGAATCGAAATTGAATTAAAAATCAATTTGAATTGAAATCGATTCGAAATGAATTTAAAACGAATTTATATTGGAATATTCAATTTTGATTTGAAATTGAATATGAAGTTGAAATCGTTTTGAAAACGAATTTAAAACGATTTATAAAATATGTTTTAAAAGGAAATGGACGAAGTATATATTATATATATTATATATATAATATAATGGCCTGAACAGAACACGCCGTGCCGTGGCAGTTCGCGAATTTCGACCACTGACTTCGAATGGATATTGCGGGAGATCCGACCGTCGGATTCTCCTAAAACCGGAACCGTTGGGTTCGTATCGAAAAGAGCTTTCCAATGAATATTAGAAATTAGAAATCTAACGGTTGGATTTGGAATTATGTCCAAATCAAATTTGGAAAAGGTCGCTATAAGTGCAGTTCGATGGCTGTTGATGGAAATCGACTGTACGGGCCTTGATAAAATTATTAAAAATAACAATAATATGTGTAAAATCATAAGAAATGATTTGGGAAGGATTGGGATGAAAAACTCCCTATTTGAAAAGATAAAAATTGATTTTTATCGAAATGAACTAGTTTTGAACTAGGATTAAAATTCTATTTATTTTTAAATAAATAATTTGGATTTGAAAATGGTTTTGAAAATAACCAGAATTTCCAATAATTGAATTGGAATAGATTTGAATGGAAATTGTCTTCGGAATATTTCGATGTTGGATTTCGTGATGATACAGATATTGTTATGGGAATTTGAAAGATATATTTATATCGTTATTTCCAATACGATATTTGTTAGTCGTAGAGTTTGATATTGAATATAAGCCGATATAATTTCTATTCAGAGCCTTGTATTTAATATCAAATGTGATTTGGGTTTGTCGTGAATGGTGTCTTCATTAACACCTTTCTTAAGCCCAGTTGAGAAAAGATTAAATCTTTTTATTTAGATTTAATGAAGTATACCAATTAAATAACATTTAATTGGAATTGAATTCGAATTGATTCTTGGGTTTATCGTGAATGGTGTTTTAAATAACACTCGTTCTTTAACCCGATAATTAATAGAATGTGATTTTGGGTTGTCGTGAACGGTATCTTCAATAATACTGTTCTTAGACCCAAAGAAGTTAAGAAAATCCAGAAACTAACTGAAGATTAGTTGAGTTGAATGGTTTCTGGGATATTGATCTGATGTTGGTTTCGGCCTTCGGGGTTAATATTTTGGGAATTGCTCACTTGCTAATTTTTGGTTAGGGACTGATTGAAATGTGATGTGATTTTGGGGTTTATCGTGAACCGTGTTTTAAATGACACTGATTCTTTCACCCGGTCACAGATTAAAACTAAGTGGAGTTTTAATGAATCTTTAATTAGATTGAAAAAAATCGAGAATGGAGTATCACCAGTTTTTCTCCAGGCGTTAGTTAAATCTTTAATTAGATTTGAACGTGAAATGGTAATTGAATTTACCGATAACACCGTGGTGTTAGATATGAAGTATAACCAGTTTTACTTCATGGGATGAATAGGTCGGGGTTGGGAAATTAAAACAAATGATTACTTCGGTAAGGTTCGTTAATCCCGACTAGTTGAATCGAAATTCAAAAGAAGATTAAAGAATAAATTCAAGGGATTTATCTTTGATAAAATTAATGGGAACCTTTCCCTATGAATGTGAAATTTAGAAAACTAACTGTCGGTTAGCTAAGCAGAATGGTTTTCTGGATATTGATCTGATGTTGGTTTCGGCCTTCGGGGTTAATATTTGGGGAATTATTCTCTTGATTAATTTACGGTTAGTGACTGATGAATTGGAATGAGGCGTATGTTGTGTTTGTGTAACACTTGTTTATAATATACGTGAGTTATTCGGAAAGACCGGGTTTATCCCATTCTGAATAACTGATACGACGATAAGTCGAAGATGAAGACGGTGGACGAAGGCCGAAAGTCTTCACATCGTTTGGGTGATTACTGATGATCTTGATTGGGCTGTACACCCAAGATGAGGGAATCAGTTGGTGATCGTCCAGATGTACTTGGAGATCGATGGATATGCGGGGTACTAGGTGCCTCCGGTTTCGTTCAGACCCAGAACGAACTTGTAAATGGACTGTATGTCTGACATTGGATTTTAGTCTGTGTGATTGATTTCTATTAAATATATATCTGTTTGGCGGCGGAGAATTTATTCTCTTGCTTAACGCCCTTCTCTGAGACGTACGAGCTCAGGGGTTATATATTGATGGATATCAATCGCATGGAGTGAATTGCCTGTGTGGCATGCCTAAGTGGCAAATGATCAAGGCTTCTGTCGAAAAGCAAAGTCTTCTGGATGATGATCAAAGCAAGGCCTGTGTGGCATAGCTTTGTGTAGCGTTGATTCGCGAGCCTCGCACCCCGGTTGTGAACCAAAAACGGGAGAAGGACCTCAGGAAGGGCATGCGTTTCTTTCTAGCTAGGGTGGTGTCAGTGACCTACCATCCCTGACATTTATATACTTTTCACCTGTGTGGTTGTTGCTGTTGCGAGGCGCCTCGGTTATATTGGTTTCGGCCGATGCATTCTGGCCGGTAGACGGACCAGACTTACGCCCCAAAGGGCGGGGAAACGCAGTGTTCAGGATTTAAGTTTAACCCACATCGGTGGACCGGCCCTGTCGCTCCAAGGGTCACTCGAGCTCTGATCCTGAGGCTCGGGCTAGAGAGTCTCGAATCGGTTGAGGACTATCTTTTGCCTCGGTTCATAGATGGAAACCCAATTTCCAAATACGTGACTTTGCGATTTTGATTGTATAACCTATATATGGCGACATAGTGGTATGGGGCATTCATGCCGCCTATGATTTATACTTATGATTTGAAGTTGTTTTATACACTATACACTTATAATAGTATCAAACGATTTCTTTTAAACGTATCAAGCATTCTTGGCTATTATAAGGTAAAAACCCTATTCCCCGGCTTGCGTTGCATTGTGTGATAGGACATGGGCCTTATAATAGCTTCATTTTTCTTTATTTAGCATTGCGCTGTTGTTTTATGCACTGGTATTCTTGGGAGGAAACCCGTTCCGTGTTATACGGCGTGGTCCCTTGATTTACCTAACTTTAAAAATAAAGATTAACTGTTTTAGTTCTCACGCCAGTCCCATGACTGACCTGGAGTTTATTGTTTTAACCTAAACTCTGGGTGCCCTTATTTTGACACGGGCAGCTAGTAGTTTTGGTTTTGCAGATTTATATTCACAGGATCCTGGTTTATAGCTGGGATGATATCCGGAAAGCTTTGTACCCGTATTTCTCTTCTAGTTGTGTAATGTATTATTTTCCGCTGTTATGTATTTAAATGTAATTTAAATCTCTGATATTTCTGTGTAATATTCATTTATACTCTGTATATTCTTGTATTCTGATGCATTGTTGTAATATACAATGAAATGTTCTCCCGTCTGCGTTCTGTTGTGGCTTGTTCTCGAACTATCCGCACTTTCCTCACCGGGGAAGTTACGGGTTTTCACATTGAAATGATATATACCCGTACAATTTTAAATTGCAGATTGAATTGATAAATATTTGTATCACTTGACTATAGGGTAGGAAAGTATATATAGACATCGTTGGTTAAGTTTTCGAAGTAAAATGATTTGGAAATTTGATTTTAAAATCATAACTTAAGATTTTGTATTTTTATATTTATATTTTAAAGATTTTTTAAACTAAAATTTTATAGACTTTAAATTATATGTTTTAAAATGATTTTATGAGTAAATATAGATTTAAATCCTTCTTCAAGACTTTACTTATAATTTTATTCATTTTAAACTATATAATTTAATTATATAAGTATTTTAAACTTTTTGTATTATAATAAATAATTCTTTTAAAACCTGTTTCTATATCCTTTAAACTTATATATATAAATATGTCTATTTTCAAAGTTAATATTTTTCTTTTATATATTTTATAAACTTTAGTAATAAATAAAAGGTGGATAAGTTAATATTTTAGCGTTTTGAACTTGTGATTAAAGATTTAAATTTATATAACGATATTTAATTTGACGAATGAACTGATATAAGATATGAATTTGAATTCGAATTGATTTGAACTTATAAGAGACGAACTTGAATTGTGAAATTGTTTTTGAAATTGAACTTCCTAGTTAAGGAATGAATTTGATTTTAAATCAACTAAATGCGAATCTGAATTGATTTAAATATTGAAGGAAATGAACTTGGATTGCGAAAAATGATGTTTAATTTGGAATTTGATATAAAATGAATTTGAATTAAAATGACTAAATGTGAATTTGAATATATATATATATAATTTTATATATATAGAATTTATTTTATAGATTATTTGGTTTTGAATTTGGACATGTGTTAAATCAATTTTTTTATAAAAATGGTTTAAATTGTATGAATTGTTGAATTGAAATATAAGATGTTGATTCGAAGTTATAACTTATGAATTTGAATTATAAGATTTGAGCTATGGAATATGATATGATTTATTGAAATTGAAATATAATATTTGATTTGAATTATATAAAGTGAATTTGAACCTAAGTGATTAGATTTTTAAATCGACTTAGCGAATTCTTATAATGGTAATCCCGCCTACGCTATTTTGATATTTTACTTAACTGATATACACTATTGCATACATCGTATTAGTTTGATGGATCCTTAGAGGATGGCGATTCCAAACATCCTTTAAGTTATTGAGTTCATTTCATCGAACATTTCATTTGAGTTGATTTACTTCCATGAGAATGTTAGTCCTGATCCGAATTATTTTGTTTTGCATTATTGTTCTTGTAACGGCCCGCAAATCCGTACCCTTTGAGTTGACTACATACATCACATGTGTAACGACCCAAGGTTTTCGACTCCGAAAATCGATATAAATACATTACCATATGCCATGCCGATCCTCCAAAACACCGAGAACACTGGAACGTTTATGGAAAGGAGTTAGAGGGTGAGATAAGAAAGAAAGAAATATTAGAATAAAAGAAGAAGAAGAAGAAGAATCGACACAACATAGAGTCTCACATCGTAGCGGAACAAAATATAATACAGAAATAAATCTTTATTGAGAGCTTTTGAAAACACTTACAATATCAGAGTACATCAACACATCTGGACAGTTATAATAATCTGCCCTTATATACAACACAACGGAATAGTATCTATATGATACCGTACTTCTGAACTCTTCCAGCCGTCTCTTCGCAACATTCTATAACCTGAACCTGTACACCCTGGGCTAACCGGAGCATTTACAAAACACCGGGTCAGTCTGGTGAACCAGAGTGAGATAAACTCGCACAGTACTAAGCGTAAATCATCCAATCATGATTTTAAAGTTCAAAATCTTTTCAAAAGAAAAGGATAATTGTAAGACCAGATCCACACATAAACATGGATGGTTTTTACCTTACGATAACCCAAAACAGTTTTGAAACCAATATCTTTTATGATATTATAATAATGTCAAAATACAAGTAAATAACAATCTAGTGGAACGCTTGCATCTCACGCTCCACGTATACAATCAAAATCGCGGGAGCTAATTGGAGATTGAATTCCAACTTATGACAAGGTATGGGACCACCTTCCGATAATGTATCTCTAGAGGCGAATACACTTGGTTCAACAATAACGTCTTGCAACCCGGCCCTCACATGACCGACCACTCTTAAGCTTGAGTCTATCGAATGTATATCACCAATGATTGGGATCAGCAACCATTTCTCGAAAAGGGACAACATCGATAGATTAAAGAAGCAAATGGAATTTCTTAGATAGGTGATTATACACCCTAATGGGAGTGACCCACATAGCCATGCTGCCTGCTCGATTTCTGTCATTTCCCGGTTGTGAGGCTTGAGGTCTGAATCTCCTTTATATGATAGCACATCACCATTAACATTGAATGCCACATCATCAGTTCCGCCAGAAAAAAATCACTAATTGACGTCCACAAAAATACCCTGGTCGGGAGCGACCCAACTATGATACGTTTGAAAAAATCAACGTACGTGACCCCTTTGGAAATACTTTGTCAGACATTCGTCCATACAAGTCATCCAGGAACAGGATGAACCGAAGGCACCCTCCTACTGCATCCCAGGAATCACCCATTAGATCAGTAGCGAGAAGTCCTTGCAATCCATAGATTCCAATCACGACAGAATCGCTATTGAAATATCTCCGCCCGTTAAACCCGAGAAATTCAATCAGTAGTTCTTACGCTCTTGAAGATCGACGGTCTTCAATTTCTCTATCCTTAAAAATCTCCTTTCACGTATTCGTTGGTCGGAATGGTTTTCGAATATAGATTCGATCTCGGTCTTTCCGTACCAACGATTGTATGGTCAGGTTTGATAGACAGTGATTTAACTATCAAATAAATAATTGTGAGAATAACACGAGTTTTCCAGTTCAGTACCAGCACTACATGGCCTTTTTAATTAAAATGATTATCGATAGTAAATCTTAAACCCTTAAATATCTCAACATTTCAAATAGAACTTATTTGACGTAAGGTTATTATTTCAAACTATTTCACTTTCACATTTAAGAAATTATTCAATAATCATATTCAATTCTTCATTCTACTATCGTTTCAAACCTATTTCTATTTATTTCTTATTAACCATCTTGTAAAACAACTCGTCTTATCTCAAGTAAACAACGTTATGAAATCTCCTTTATTTTATCACTTGAATATAATAACCATATATTATACTTTTAGTATAAACCATTCGCAAAATTTACATTTCGATTTCCTTTTATCTCGAAAACACCATTTTAACTTCCCACCATTTCCTTTTCATTTATTTCACTTTGGACATTTATATCTATATATATGCCAAATCCTCCCACTTCCATTACTTGGGAAATTCTCATTATATATTCTCGACCCCTTTTATTGACATTCCATTATTATTTCTCATATGGAAATAATAAATTATATTTTTTTATCCGCCTTCCCATTACAAACTAATATCACCCTCAGATAATCCCGAAGTCGTTCAAGTTGGGGTATTTATTTACCTCTCAGACCTTGATTAACAACGTTCCTAACTTTAGATGGACATTAGTTGTAATTCAAAAAGCGAACTTTATTCTAATACCAAACACACCTCATTTAACTATTTATTTTACTCTCTACCATCTTACCTTTGAAATCCTTGTTCTCGATTTCAAATATTATTTCTTAATCCATTGATCACGAATTTACTTACTAAAATATCTCCTTTCCTTTTACTTCTTTAAACAATACATTTCGTTGCTCGAACTTTTTGTCAATCTAAAACATGACAACCACACTAACCGATTGCAAATAATTCTTTATTTAATATAATTAACTTAAATAATTTCTTTTGATAATCTCCCAAAACGATTATTCAAAAACTAAAACATTAAGTTAATTTCTACTTATTCGCTTACAAATCTGATAGACATCAGAAATTTCCTTTGTAAAATCAATTTAAAGCTCGATTCATAAATATTTTTTCTGATTACAACTTTAATTCAAAATAATAGATTTGAAAATCTATTTTCAGTTATAAAATAAATTTTATAACTTTATCTCATCGATTTACCTGACGGTAGATCGATATTTATAAAACGGTTAATTCATAGGCCATGTAATGCCAATCACCCGACCAATAATACCCATTGGTTTAAACCAAACAAATCGTGAATTTTTGGTCAATATTCAACCATCAAATCAAAACAATTCAATAATGGTCTCATAATAGTCTATAACAACAATTCAATATCAACCACAATAATATATCAAAATAATTAGCTCAAACTTTAATTAAAGAACTAGGCCTTACTTTATCCCATCTAGCCCATCACTAATTAGCTCAAACCCGCACCCCTCTCCTATGACCGTCGACCCCCTTTATTTTGCTCACAAACCCTCAGCCGCCACAAACACCAAAAGAGAAAAAAATTGGAAAACCCTCCATGGCCGACGTCCAGATTCCTTTCCTCCGTTCTTTCTTCAGCTAAAACTCGAGACTAGTTTCAACGCAACGTCCCTTCGCAACCATGCGCCAGTCATGTCCTTCGCCTTCCACCATTTTGTCGCTCCACCCCCCTTCAATTCGATTCAAACCCAGACACAGACCGAACCCTACGAAACAGATAAGTGATTTTCTTTTCCGTGATTTTCTATTTCTGTATTTATTTTTGTGTTTGATTTAGAAATCTATAAGAACCCTATGTGTATTTACACCTGTGTATAATTTAGATAGGATCAGTGTCTCAGTCGGCCTGTTACTTCATAGGTTAGATTTTGCTTCAGTCCTAGTTCTTAGGTGAAATCTCTTTATTCTAGCAATGCCATGTGCTCGAACTGTTGATGATTGAAACTTGGTTTCGGTGTGATGTTTAGCAATGTAGTGTGAAGATTTGAAATTGTATTTTCATGTACTGTTGGTCCGCTCAAATGTACACAATTATCGAACTTGTGTATGTGTAGATTAGGTCAGATTGTGGTCCATGAATTGTTTATTTCAATTCAGAGATTCGAAAATTATACATAAAGATTTTTTGAAATATATATGTAAAGATATGGTATTTATTACGATTTTACAGATTTGATGGTGTAAAGATTTGATTTCTTTACTGTTCATTTGGGTTTTCTACTGTTTCTTAAAGAAAAAAACATGGCATGTTGTACTTGAAATAAATAAAAAAAATGTTTGTACAGCTTTGTTGATCACAGCTAAAGTGTTTCGATTCTAGTATGGATTTGATAATATAAATATTTATATTTGTTTCCCCTAGATGTTCTAGCTATTCATTTAAATTTCTTTAGCTGTTTGTTTTGCTGGGACCATGGCAAAGTGGCGTATACTGTTTCATGAAAGAAACAAGACATGACCTTGAAAGTTTAAAATGAATTTCTTTTTGTACATTCTGTTTTGTATTTATATAAAGACAATAAAATGTTTTAGTTGCAATATGTTTCAGGGTAGACGGGTCATTTACAATTCATATCCAATTTATGATGGCTCGACTTGTCCATTGGTTGATCCTGAGTTCAATTGTCAGAAATATGGCAAACCATACATGCTCTATATTAAGTACAAATGGGTTCCTAATGGTTGTGAGCTTCCCAGGTTATTTTTACCCTTTCTGTTTTATTTTGCTAAACATAGCATGTTATTCAATTTTGATTTTCCACGTATAAAATGTTTCTTCATAGTTTAGAATACAACAAGATTAAAATTGTACCATTGAAAAAGATTTTATGTCCTATATTAAGAAGTACATGTGACAATTTGTATGTATATATTTTTAAATGCAGCTTTGATGATCAAGATTCTCTGACAAAGTATAATGGGAAGAAAATAATGTTTGTGTGGTATTCTCAGAGCCTTAATCAATGGCAATCTCTAATGTGCATGCTTTACTCTTTTGTGCCGAACTTCAACTTGGAAAACCGGTTCAATTAATTGTTTATTTTAGTTGAAGATGTTAAACGGTGATATGAATGTTTATGGCAGAATGGATGGTATATGAGGTTTACTATTATATGTATAAATATTTAGTTGTTCTTTACTGTTTTTTTTTTTGAGTTGTTGAATCACTGTTTCCTATATGTTGTTTTACTATTGATTTGTTGTTTCCATGGAGAGAATTCATGCTATAGTTGATCGACTATTTTGCTTGATTGTAAATGGCATGTTAACCCTTTATTGCTTAGCGTGAGCTTCCCTTTTATTTTGTATGTGCCATGAGTTAAGTGTGTGATGAATATGGGGTTCCATTGCTACATGTTTGCTACCAGTCTATACCTTGTGAACTTAAGATATATGCTATCTAAAATATAAGTAGCTTTCAAAATCATATAGTTGATAACTTTAGATATTTATGTTAGTCATCCCTTGCTGGACAGTACCCCTTGTGCATTTCTTGTTTTTTTTTATTTTCTTCATTTTATTGTTCTTTTGAGTTGTGCTATACTCAATTATATAAATACATGTTTTGTTTTCTTTGGATCGACCACTTTCAACTTTTCATATGTAGCTTTTTGTTGAAACCGTGATTGTATTGAAATAACTCTCGTATAAATTTTGATCGTGTATATATATATATATATATTTAGCTCGTTCATTACGACTATTTTAAAACTTATAAAATATTTATAAAATTCAAACAGTTGAAATAAATAAAAATAACCTGATAAAATCGAGTATATTCAAATGGAACGTCGTATAATTTCAAATAAGATCAAGACAGATTTTCAAACTCGATATTCAAAAATTTGGTTAAACGATATCAAAAAAAATATAAATCTTTAATTAATTTATTAAATAACGTTATCGCTTATAAACGACTTTCATAGCGACTATTCAAAGATTTGAATTGGCCATAACTAACAAATTATAACCCGAAATCTCGATTTTCCTCTTCCATACGAAAAATATAATCAAATCGATTCCAACGTTTCTGGTTTCACAAAATTTCGACTTAAAATGGATTTTGTATACTCAGTTGAAGTTCAGAACGAAATTCGCCATTTCTAATTTGTTCATAATATAATTAAATGTTCTGATGTCGTTTTAATAACAAATATATTTATATAAACCATATTTAAACCACTTTAAATCGCTCGTTCACATTATACAGCAAATTCAACATTTTCCCAATACCATAAAAATAAAATAATTATATTATTAATATAGTTTAAATATTCAAATTAAAATGGTCAAATCCCATTATTTAAACTCAAATCAATATTTTAAATAAATAAAATATTTCAAATAAATAGTCAGAAAATACGGGACATTACATTCTTCCAGCCTTAAAATAATTTCGTCCTCGAAATTGCTAAGGTAAGAAAAATGCTGCAAATCCTATTAGCATTTAAAAAAAATATTTTATTTCAAAGCAAAACCAATTTATTATGGTAAAATAAAATATTCAAAAATATCAAAAAATATTCTAACACATTAAATCCTTAAAAAAAATCCTGTAGAGTCTCCCCTCCACGGAGGACTTCCGCGATATCGTAGAAACAAATAATATCGACCCACACAGTCGGAAAATCAAAAATCAAAACCAATTTTTTTTTCGCGTAGGCGTACCTTTTTCAAGCGTGATTGAGTCTACTACTCAATTTATGTGCAATCTACGCAATCAAACTCAATTCTCATAATCATCTGGCACCTGTACTCAATTCATCATATAAGTAACACATATATGAAACATTTAAATAACACTTCATTTTTTTCTGGGTTTCAGTTTATTTAACGCTTTATCAACCCATGGACGTATTTTATTCAGCCGAACTAACAAGCAGACAAAAATCAATCAACACCCAAAGCACAACAAACTAAATCAAGTCAACTAAATTCACATTCAATATTACTATTTAATTTAATTCAATATATTTGAACACCAACCGATTTATATTCGATTGATTTCTATTTAATTATTGTTCATTAAATTTCCAAATTCAAATCAATTTTATTTAATTCCAACACCATTTCTTAATGTAATATCATTTAACCAAGTCAATTTACAATTCAAATCTTTACCCCAAATTTTGAATTCCATCCAAATAACTTAACACACAAATCTCAATAATTCCACAAAATTATTTCTTTTCTATACAAAATTATATTTTGGGCAAAATTTATTCATTTACCCTCATTACAAAACAATATTGTATCCCTTACCAGTTCAGTGCTTTTCAACACTTGAACCGATCAACGAACACTATACAAAACATTTGTATATAAAATATACAAATACGCTCTCATATATTTACACCCAAACTCAATCTAGGGTGTTGCTAACCCCATCTCTATCGAGTTACGCCACAGAGCCAAGGTTATTACTAAACTAATAGCTCTGATACCACTGTAATGACCCAGGGTTTTAGACTCCGAAAATCGACATAAATACATTACCATATGTCATGCCTATCCTCCAAAACACCGAGAACACTGGAACGTTTATGGAAAGAAGTTAGGGGGTGAGATAAGAGAGAAAGAAATACTAGAATAGAAGAAGAAAAAGAATCGACACAACACAGAGTCTCACATCGTAGCGGAACAAAATATAATACAGAAATAAATCTTTATTGAGAGCTTTTGAAAACACTTGCAATATCAGAGTACATCAACACATCCGGACAGTTATAATAATCTGCCCTTATATACAACACAGCGGAATAGTACCTATATGATACCATACGTCTGAACTTGTAATAACCCGGAAATTCTGAGCCAATTTAAAATTTTTATCTTGGCTATTTTGATGAATTTCGAATATTTAAAATGAATTATTTTAAATAAAAACAACGAGAAATTTATTTTGAATAGAATTAGAATGTATATATTTATATAGAGCGTCGTTAGAATATAAATATTTATTTATAAAAATAAAAGGAATTGAAAATGACGCGGTAGTTCGATAATTCGATTTCAAAGTTCAAATGAATGCACCAGGTGCAAAATAAACCGGATTTTAGCGAAACCAAAAATATTAGAATATAATTGAGAATATCTTTCCAACGAATCTGAAAAATCAAAATTTCATAGCGAGGATAAAAAGTTATCCCAGTTTAAAATTCAGATTAGTCGCTATGGAATTCTAGCCCTTAAAAATGGAAATTTGCAAACGACCTCGGTTTTCGACGAAACCACTTTTGTTGGATCCGCAATGTCAAGTTATTGCTAGATTCCAAAATTCATAAGTTTTCAAATCAATATGTGAGCGTGGAAAAGGAAAACGCATTTGACCAGTTTCAGTTGATTTTAATCGGCTGAAAAATGGCAATTTTTCAAACAGTCTCAGAATTTGACGAAATTAGTTTTGGTAGAACCGTATCGTCAATATGAAGGTAGAAAATATTTTTCGGGAATTTTTCTAGTTAGTCTGTGGCCTCGGTAAATTGAAATGTGCGTTAAAATTCAATATATAGAGTTATATGTTGATTTTGACGAAAACTGATCGAATCAGCTTACGATACATATCCCATTGTGTTCGGAATGGAGGTAATTAGCTATGGACGACAGGCGGTGGGTCTCGTTTCGAGGTTAAAATAAAAAGGTACCTTTTTGAAATAATTAAATAATATACTATAACACCTCACCCCTTGCCTTTCTCCTTAGTCAACCACTCCCCCCCCCCCCCCCGTTTTCCCGATCGAAACAAGAATAAAAAAAAGGAAAAGCGGGCGCAATATCGCGCCCCCTCTGGCCGCCGCGCCGTCGCGTAGCGGCACCCCACCTCGACTGCTCCCCTCCCCCTCCAGTTGATCGAGGCAGCCCCCCCAATCCTTCCCTCTTTCCAGTCGCGCGCAGCCCCCTCCCCCGACGCCTCAGCAAACCACCTCGCGCCGACCCCTATACCCGACCACCGCTGACACCCTCATACCCCGTGCGCCGCCACCTGCCGCCTGACCCGATGAAAACCCCCCTCCCCCCCGCCCCCACTTCCTCTAATTGTAAAGGTATGTTTTTAAATTTATATTTATTTATTTTTATTTACATGATTTAATCAATTAATATATATTAAGTGTAATATATAAAAGAACGATTTTTAATATAAAGGAATGATTTTTAATGTATGAAAAGCTTATATTTTTATTCATTTGAAATGATGTTAAAGATGCGATTTTTTATCTACATGAAAGGCAAATAGAAATGATTTTTATAAGGAAAAAGTATAATTTTTAAAAATAAAAAGATATGATTTTTCATAATGAAAAGGATTTGATTTTTATATACCGAAAAGATTTTATTTTTATAACTTAAAGTTGAAATAAAAATATGATTTTTATATTATATAGATAATAAAAATTTGATCTTTATATCATAGGAAGAATAAAAATATGATTTTTATTCATGTAGAGTAATAAAAATATAATTTTTATTATATTACTAGCAAGATAAAAATATAATTTTTATCATGGAAGTAGCGTTGTAAAGGAGTAATTTTTACATAGGTTGTAGAAATATAAAAAAATACGATCTCTATATATAAAAATGTGATTTTTATATAGAGAATGGCGAGAGAAAAATATAATCTTTATTATATGAAAACCGTATAAAAATAGAATTTTTATCTATATAGTAGCGGTATAAAAATAGAATTTTTATCTATATAGTAGCGGTATAAAAATAGAATTTTTATCTATATAGTAGCGGTATAAAAATAGAATTTTTATCTATATAGTAGTAGTATAAAAATGTGATTTTTATATACATAGCAACCATATAAAAATGTGATTTTTTTATATATGTAGTGGCTACGAACAATGAAACTGACAAAAAGCGAGCACGACGAAGATTTCTACATAAGAAGAGTCGTGGCGTTGGTGTAGTTAGTCGGTGAGAACTTCTCACTTTAAATCTTGTTTTCTAGTTAAAATATATACTAGGATGCAGACGGTGCTTAGCAACGCCCGACATCCGTCGTCCACAGACCATGGATGACTTGTATGCTTGTTTGATGTGTTGTGAAGTTTGTTTGTGATGTTGATGTGAAATACATAATAGATATTCATGTGTTGAAATAAATTGTTTATCGTTAAAAATATAATTTTTAACGTGAATAAATAAATATTCATTTACAAACTGAACGTTTTGTTTACGTACACCTATTTGAAGGATATGGATTAGGACGATAAATTTTACACGTCGCCCAACTACACAAGTAATATCCAGTGTTTGTGGATTGAAACCCCACACGAGTGTTGGGATGATATTTGACGTACACTAATCCCAATTGTTTAGTGATATGTCGATCTATTGATTGACAGACTATATGAGCGTTAATTAGTTATATTTAATGCTTATTCAGTTTTGTGGTGCACTTTGGATGATTGTTGATTATTTATCATTGCTATTATATATATGTGTTGTATGGAATCCATATAATTAACGTTATATGGTTATTGATTGGGCCTCATTCCAATTTGGAAAATTAAGAACATTGTAAAATATATATCCATGTGCTGAAAGAAAGTATATTCACGTGTTGAATAGAATAAAGAATATTCATGTGTTGAATAAAATATATATTCATGTGTTGAATAAAATATATATTCATGTGTTGAAAATATTCATGTGTTGAGTAAAATATTTTAAACAATAAAATTTACACCTTTATCATAATTTTATAAAATATATTAAATAACATAAATAGTCATGTGTTGACGATACTCATGTGTTGAGAATATTGATGTGTTGAAAGAAATATAGATTCATGTGTTGAATAGAATTAATATTCATTTGTTGAATAGAATGACGAAGTTATTGAAATATATAAATCCGTGTTGGTTAGAGAAGCGCCATTTTGACGCGAACGATATTTATATCGATTATATTCGTTTTTATAATGAATATAGAAAAGGAAGTGATTTCAAAATATAACGTTTTGAAAATATTATCATTTATATGTTAATGATATGAAATATTCAATTTTGATCTAAAATTGAATATGAAGTTGAAATTGTTTTGAAAACGAATTTAAAACGATTTATAAAATACGTTTTAAAAGGAAATCGATGAAATATAATATATATATATATATATATATATATATATTATATATATATAATGGCCTGAATAGAACGCGCCGCGTCGCGGCAGCTCGTGAACATCGACCATCGACTTCGAATGGATATTACGGGAGATCCGACCGTCGGATTCTCCTAAAACCAGAACCGTTGGGGTCGTATCGAAAAGAGCTTTCCAATGAATATTAGAAAATTGAAATCTAATGGTTGGATTTGGAATTATGTCCAAATCAAATTTGGAAAAGGTCGCTATAAGTGCAGTTCGGTGGCCGTTATTGAAAACCGACTGTACGAGCCTTGATAAAATTACTAAAAATATTAATAATTTGTGTAAAATCATAATATATGAATTGGAAAGAGCTGGGATGAAAAATTCCACATTTGGAAGGATAAAAATATATTTTTATCAGAATGAACTAGTTTTGAACTAGATTTGAAATGGTCTTGAAAATAATCATAATTTCCAATACGTGAATTGGAATGGATTTGAATCGAAATTATCTTCAGAATATTTCAATGTTGGATTTCGTGATTATACATATATGGTTGTGAAAATTTGAAACATATATTTTATATCGTTATTTCCAATACGATATTTGTTGGTTTCAGAATTTGATATTGAATATAAGCTGGTATATTTTCTATTCAGAGCCTTGTATTTAATATCAATTGGGATTTTGGGTTCGTCGTGAATGGTGTCTTAAATAACACTGTTCTTGAACCCAGGTTAGAAAAGAATAAATATTTTAATTAAGATTTAGTGAAATTGTCCAGTTAATTAGTATTTAATTGGAATTGAATTTGAATTGGTTTTTGGGGTTTATCGTGAACTTTGTTTTGAATAACACCTGTTCTTTAATCCGATTAACAATAGAAAGTGATTTTGGGTTTATCGTGAACCGTGTTTTAGATGACGTTGGTTCTTTAACCCAGTTAAAGACAGGATATGGATTTTTAGGAAGATTAAAACTAAGTGGAGTTTTAATGAGTCTTAATTAGATCAAAGTGATCGAGGATGGAGTATCACCAGTTTTGCTCCAAAGCGATAGTTAAATCTTTAATTAGATTTGAACGTTAAATGGTAATTAACTTTACCGATAGCACCGTGGTGTTAGATATGGAGTATTACCAGTTTTGCACCATGGGATGAATAGGTTGGGATTGGGAAATAAAATAAATAATTACTTCGGTGTGGTTCGCTAATCCCGACTAGTTTGAATTGACATTCAAAGGAAGATTAAATAATAAATTTAAAGAATTTATCTTTGATAAAATTAATGAGAACCTTTCCCAAAGAATGTGAAATTTTGAATAAAAGAATATTCTAAATTGGAATGAGGCGTTTGTTGTGTTTGTGTAACATTTGTTTATTATATACGCGGGTTATTCGGGAAGGCCGAGTTTATACCCATTCTGAATAACTGATTCGACGATAAGTCGAAGATGAAGACGGTGGTTGAAGACCGGAAGTCTTTACATCGTTTGGGTGATTACTGATGATCTTGATTGGGCTGTACACCCAAGAGGAGGGAATCAGTTGGTGATCGTCCAAACGTACTTGGAGATCGATGGATATGCAAGGAAAGTGCCTCCGGTTTCGTTCAGACCTAGAACGAACTTGTAAATGGACTGTGTGTCTGACATTGGATTTTATTCTGTGTTGATTGATCATTATTAAATATACATCTGTTTGGCGGCGGAGAATTTATTCTCTTGCTTAACGCCCTTCTCTGAGACGTACGAGCTCAGAGGTTGTATATCGATGGACATCAGTCGCATGGAGTGAATTGTCTGTGTGGCATGCCTAAGTGGCAGATGATCAAGGCTTCTGTTGAAAAACAAAGTCTTGTGGTTGATGATCAAAGCACGGACTTTGTGGCGCAGCTTTGTGTATAGCGTTAATTCGCGAGCCTCACACCTCGGTATGAGTCAAAAACGGGATAGTGACTGCAGGGAGAGAACGAAGTTTCTTTCTAGCTAGTGGTGGTGTCAGTGCTTAAACTGGTTGACATTTATATACTTTTCACCTGTGTGGTTTTTGGAATGCGAGGCGCCTCGAATATATGGTCGATAACTGGCACTATGTGAGCCGACGTACAGACCATTATATAGGTCCTATAGGACCGGGAAAAGTGTGTTCAGGAATAACTAATCCTCAAAAGTAAGAGAGTACCGGTCCTGAAGATCCATGGATCGCTGTGTGTGGTCCTGAGACATTTGCTAGAGTGTCTCGAACGGAGAGGAGCTTGCCCCTTTCCTCGACTCATGATGGAATCCAATTTCCAATACGTGACTTTCGGTTTTATTTGTAGATCCTAGTATGGCGACATAGTGGTATGGGTCACTTATGCCGTCTATGATTGATACTTATGATTGAAATTGTTTTGACACTATACACTTATAGTAATATCAAAATAATGTGTTTTAAACATATCAAGCATTCTTTGGCTATTATAATGTAAAACCCTATCCTCCGGCTTGCGTTGCATTGTGTGATGGGACCTGGGTCTTATAATAGCTTCATTTTTCTTTATTTAGCATTGCACTGTTGTTTTATGCACTGGTATTCTTTGGAGGAAACCCGTTCGTGTTATACGTCGTGGTCCCTTGATTTATCCAACTTTAAAAATAAAGATTAATAACTGTTTTAGTTCTCACACCAGTCACATGATTGACCTGGAGTTTATTGTTTTAACCTAAACTCTGGGTGCCCTTATTTTCCGCACGGGTAGCTAGTAGTTTGGATTTGCATATTTATTTTCATAGGATCCTGGTTTATAGCTGAAGTGATACTCGTAAAGCTCTGTATCCGTGTATTTCTTTCAGTTGTGTTTTGTATTATTTTTCGGCTGCTATGTATTTAAATGTAATTTAAATCTCTGATATTTGTCAAATGTGTAATATTTATTCATACTCTGTATATTCTTGTATTCTGATGGAATTGTTGTAATAAACAATGAAATGTTCTTCTGTTTGTGTCCTGATTTGTCTTGTCCTCACAGTAATTTGTTCTTCCTCTTCTCTTCGGAGGTGGGGAAGTTTGGGTCGCTTCATTTGGTATCGGAGCTTTGGTTTTCAGAGCTTGAGAACAAGACACATTAGAACCGAACGAAAGAATTCATCAGATGTTGGATTAGTAATATCCAATGAGAATGACTCGTTAGAGATAGGATCAGTAGTATCCTAGAACGAGTGTGAAGAGTATATTTTCAAATAAAAACAATTTTGTTTTGAAAGTTAAATTCATGTATACGTATTTGAATATTTTATTTGTATTGAATTTGGACAATCCAATATATAAAGATTTTGCGTATACGCGTCATGAACGTATATTCGAAATTTTAATTTACTGGGTAGATATAGAATCACACTCTAGTCGCCCGGACATGGTCCTGATGATGAAGTATACCATCACCAGTATTCATTTTCGAGTGACGAAAGTGGGATATCTATATATTTCCATTAGACTGGTGTGAGAACCAAAACTAGATAGGTTTATTGTTGTGATTTGGCATCAAAAACATGATTTTCTATATATATATCAAAATTATGAATTTGAAACATTAATTCACTAATTGATTGATGGTTGTGTTGTTTGGTTATTGGTTTGATATTTTTAACCATTTAGGCCAAATTGAACCGAATATTGGACTGTATTGAAAATTATTTGCAAATGCATGCATGGACATATATATATGTGTGTGAACAGGTCATAGCAAGGAGGATAGAGCAGAAGAATAAAATTGTTTGCCCGACAAATAGGTAAATGTTTACAAATTTATTGGGATTTGATGATTTTATGAGCCGATTGGCTAGCCGCTTGGCAGTTTCTTTTTCTTTTTGGATTGATGAGGGCCATGGGAGGCTATTTGAAATATCTCGAAGTCCCCGATACAGGGGTGGTTATGGCGAAATTTTTCGAAAATTTAGGGTGTTAGCCAAATTTTTGGAAAATTTGAAAAAGTTCTTAGAAATTGAAAAGTTGAAGAACTTAAGCCGTAAAGAAAATAATGAAAGTTGAGTTGATTAGTAAAACAACTTTCAGCTTCGTTCCTTTAAGGGGACGAAAAGTTTTAAGTGGGGGAGATAGTAATAACCCGGAAATTCTGAGCCAATTTAAAATTTTTATTTTGGCTATTTTGATGAATTTTGAATATTTAAAATGAATTATTTTAAATAAAAACGACGAGAAATTTATTTTGAATAGAATTAGAACGTATATATTTATATAGAGCGTCGTTAGAATATAAATATTTATTTATAAATATAAAAGGAATTGAAAATGGCGCAGTAGTTCGATAATTCGATTTTAAAGTTCAAACGAATGTACCGGGTGCAAAATAAACCAGATTTTAGCGAAACAAAAAATATTAGAATCTAATTGAGAATATCTTTCCAACAAATCCGAAAAATCAAAATTTCATAGCGGGGATAAAAAGTTATGCCCAGTTGAAAATTCAGATTAGTCGCTATGGAATTCTGGCCCTTAAAAATGGAAATTTGCAAACGACCTCGGTTTTCGATTAAACCACTTTTGTTGGATCCGCGATGTCAGGTTATTGCTAGACTCCAAAATTCGTAATTTTTCGAATCAATATGTGAGTGTGGCAAAGGAAAACGCGTTTGACCAGTTTCAGTTGATTTTAATCGGCTGGAAAATGGCCATTTTTCAAACGATCTCAGAATTTTACGAAATTAGTTTTGTTAGAACTGTGTCGTCAATACGAAGCTAGAAAATATTTTTCGGGAATTTTTCTAGTTAGTATGTGGCCCCGGTAAATTGAAATGTGCGTTAAAATTCAATATATAGAGTAATATGTTGATTTTGACGAAAACTGATCGAAATGATCGAATTAGCTTATGATACATATCCCATTGTGTTCAGAATGGGGGTAATTAGCTATGGACAATAGGCGATGGGTCTCATTTCTAAGTTAAAATAAAAAGGTACCTTTTTGAAATAATTAAATAATATACTATAACACCTCACCCCTTACCTTTCTCCTTAGTCAACCACTCCCCCCTTTTTTCCAGATCGAAACAAGAATAAAAAAAAGGAAAAGGGGGCGGACGATCGCGCCACCCTCTGGCCACCGCGCCGTCGCGCAGCGGCGCCCCACCTCGACCGCTCCCCTCCCCTTCCAGTTGATCGACGCAGCCCCCCCCAATCATTCCCTCTTTCCAGTCGCGTGCAACCCCCCCCCCCCCCCCCGACGCCTCAGCAAACCACCTCGTGCCAACCCCCATACCCGACCACTGCTGACACCCTCCTACCCCGTGCGCCGCCACTTGCCGCCTGACCCGATGATGAAAACCCCCCCCCCATTTCCTCTAATTGTAAAGGTATGTTTTTAAATTTATATTTATTTATTTTTATTTACATGATTTAATCAGTTAATATATATGAAGTGTAATATATAAAAGAACGATTTTTAATATAAAGGAATGGTTTTAATGTATGAAAAGCTTATATTTTTATTCATATGAAATTGATGTTAAAGATGCGATTTTTTATCTACATGAAAGGCAAATAGAAATGATTTTTATAAGGAAAAAGTATGATTTTTAAAAATAAAAAGATATGATTTTTCATAATGAAAAGGATTTGATTTTTATATACCGAAAAGATTTGATTTTTATAACTTAAAGTTGAAATAAAAGTATGATTTTTATATTATATAGATAATAAAAATTCGATCTTTATATCATAGGAAGAATAAAAATATGATTTTTATTCATGTAGAGTAATAAAAATATAATTTTTATTACATTACTAGCAAGATATAAATATAATTTTTATCATGGAAGTAGCGTTGTAAAGGAGTAATTTTTACATAGGTTGTAGAAATATAAAAAAATACGATCTCTATATATAAAAATGTGATTTTTATATAGAGAATGGCGAGAGAAAAATATAATCTTTATTATATGAAAACCGTATAAAAATAGAATTTTTATCTATATAGTAGCGGTATAAAAATAGAATTTTTTGTAGCGGTATAAAAATAGAATTTTTATCTATATAGTAGCAGTATAAAAATGTGATTTTTATATACATAGCAACCATATAAAAATGTGATTTTTTTATATATGTAGTGGCTACGGACAATGAAATTGACAAAAGGCGAGCACGACGAAGATTTCTATATAAGAAGAGTCGTGGCGTTGGTGTAGCTAGTCGGTGAGAACTTCTCACTTTAAATCTTGTTTTCTAGTTAAATTATATACTAGGATGCAGACGGTGCTTAGCAGCGCCCGACACCCGTCGTCCACAGACCATGGACGACTTGTATGCTTGTTTGATGTGTTGTGAAGTTTGTTTGTGATGTTGATGTGAAATAGATAATAGATATTCATGTGTTGAAATAAATTGTTTATCGTTAAAAATATAATTTTTAACGTGAATGTGAATAAATAAATATTCATTTACAAACTGGATGGTTTGTTTATGTACACCTATTTGAAGGATATGGATTGGGACGATAAATTTTACATGTCGCCCAACTACACAAGTAATATTCAGTGTTTGTGGATTGAAACCCCACACGGGTGTTGGGATGATATTTGACGTACGCTAATCCCAATTGTTTAGTGATTTGTCGATCGTTTGATTGAAAGACTGTATGAGCGTTAATTAGTTATATTTAATGCTTATACAGTTGTGTGGTGCACTTTGGATGATGGTTGATTATTTATCATTGCTATTATATACATGTGTTGTATGGAATCCATATAATTAACGTTATATGGTAATTGATTGGGCCTCATTCCAATTTGGAAAATAAAGAACATTATAAAATATATATTCATGTGTTGAAAGAAAGTATATTCATGTGTTGAATAGAATAAAGAATATTCATGTGTTGAATAAAATATATATTCATGTGTTGAAAATATTCATGTGTTGAAAGAAATATAGATTCATGTGTTGAATAGAATAAATATTCGTTTGTTGAATAGAATAACGAAGTTATTGAAATATATAAAGCCGTGTTGGTTTGAGATACGCCATTTTGACGCGAACGATATTTATATCGATTATATTCGTTTTTATAATGAATATAGAAAAGGAAGTGATTTCAAAATATAACGTTTTGAAAATATTATCATTTATATGTTAATGATATGAAATATTCAATTTTGATCTAAAATTGAATATGAAGTTGAAATTGTTTTGAAAACGAATTTAAAACGATTTATAAAATACGTTTTAAAAGAAAATCGACGAAATATATATAATATATATATATATTATATACATAATGGCCTGAATAGAACGCGCCGCGTCGCGGTAGTTCATGAATTTTGACCATTGACTTCGAATGGATATTACGGGAGATCCGATCATCGGATTCTCCGGAAACCGGAACCGTTGGGTTCGTATCGAAAAGAGCTTTACAATGAATATTCGAAATTTGAAATCTAATGGTTGGATTTGGAATTAGGTCCAAATCAAATTTGGAAAAGGTCACTGTAAGACAGTTCGGTGGCCGTTATTGAAAACCGACTGTACGAGCCTTGATAAAATTAATAAAAATATTAATAATTAGTGTAAAATCATAATATATGAATTGGAAAGAGCTGGGATGAAAAATTTCACATTTAAAAGGATAAAAATATATTTTTATCAGAATGAACTAGTTTTGAACTAGATTTGAAATGGTCTTGAAAATAATCAGAATTTCCAATACGTGAATTGGAATGGATTTGACTCGAAATTATCTTCGGAATATTTCGATGTTGGATTTCGTGATATACATATATGGTTGAGGAAATTTGAAAGATATATTTTATATCTTTATTTCCAATACGATATTTGTTGGTTTCAGAATTTGTTATTGAATATAAGCCGGTATATTTTCTATTCAGAGCCTTGTATTTAATATCAAATGGGATTTTGGGTTCGTCGTGAATGGTGTCTTAAATAAGACTGTTCTTGAACTCAGGTTAGAAAAGAACAAATCTTTTAATTAAGATTTAGTGAAATTGTCCAGTTAATTAGTATTTAATTGGAATTGAATTTGAATTGGTTTTTGGGGTTTATCGTGAACGGTGTTTTGAATAACACCTGTTCTTTAACCCGATTAACAATAGAAAGTGATTTTGGGTTTATCGTGAACCGTGTTTTAGATGACGTTGGTTCTTTAACCCAGTTAAAGACAGGATATTGATTTTTGGGAAGATTAAAACTAAGTGGAGTTCTAATGATTCTTAATTAGATTAAAGTGATCGAGGATGGAGTATCACCAGTTTTGCTCCAAAGCGATAGTTAAATCTTTAATTAGATTTGAACGTGAAATGGTAACTAACTTTACCGATAGCACCGTGGTGTTAGATATGGAGTAATACCAGTTTTTCTCCATGGGATGAATAGGTTGGGATTGGGAAATAAAACAAATAATTACTTCGATGTGGTTCGCTAATCCCGACTAGTTTGAATTGACATTCAAAGGAAAATTAAAGAATAAATTTAAAGAATTTATCTTTGATAAAATTAATGGGAACCTTTCCCAAAGAATGTGAAAATTTGAATAAAAGAATATTCTAAATTGGAATGAGGCGTATGTTGAGTTTGTGTAACATTTGTTTATTATATACGTGGGTTATTCGGGAAGGCCGGGTTTATACCCATTCTGAATAACCGATTCGACGATAAGTCGAAGATGAAGACGGTGGTTGAAGACCGGAAGTCTTCACATCGTTTGGGTGATTACTGATGATCTTGATTGGCTGTACACCCAAGAGGAGGGAATCGGTTGGTGATCGTCCAGACGTACTTGGAGATCGGTGGATATGCGAGGAAAGTGCCTCCGGTTTCGTTCAGACCTAGAACGAACTTGTAAATGGACTGTGTGCCTGACATTGGATTTTATTCTGTGTTGATTGATCTCTATTAAATATACATCTGTTTGGCGACGGAGAATTTATTATCTTTCTTAATGCCCTTCTCTGATACGTACGAGCTAAGAGGTTGTATATTGATGGACATCAGTCGCATGGAGTGAATTGCCTGTGTGGCATGCCTAAGTGGAAGATGATCAAGGCTTCTGTTGAAAAGCAAAGTCTTGTGGTTGATGATCAAAGCACTACTTGTGTGGCACAACTTTATGTATAGCGTTAATTCGCGAGCCTCACACCTCGGTATGAGTCAAAAACGGGATAGTGACTGCAGGGAGAGCACGACGTTTCTTTCTAGCTAGTGGTGGTGTCAGTGCTTAAACTGGCTGACATTTATATACTTTTCACCTGTGTGGTTGTTGGAATGCGAGGTGCCTCAAATATATGATCGATAACTGGCACTATGTGAGCCGACGTACAGACCATTATATAGGTCCTATAGGACTGGGAAACGTGTGTTCAGGAATAACTAATCCTCAAAAGTAAGAGAGGACCGGCCCTGAAGATCCAAGGATCGCTGTGTGTGGTCCTGAGACATTTTCTAGAGTGTCTCGAACGGAGAGGAGCTTGCCCCTTGCCTCGACTCATGATGGAATCCAATTTCCAATACGTGACTTTCAGTTTTATTTGTAGAGCCTAGTATGGCAACATAGTGGTATGGGTCGCTTATACTGTCTATGATTGATACTTATGATTGAAATTGTTTTGACACTATACACTTATAGTAATATCAAAATAATGTGTTTTAAACGTATCAAGCATTCTTTGGCTATTATAAGGTAAACTCTATCCTCCGGCTTGCGTTGCATTGTATGATGGGACCTGGGTCTTATAATAGCTTCATTTTTCTTTATTTAGCATTGCGCTGTTGTTTTATGCACTGGTATTCTTGGGAGGAAACCCGTTCCGTGTTATACGACATGGTCCCTTGATTTATCTAACTTTAAAAATATAGATTAATAACTGTTTTAGTTCTCACACTAGTCACATGACTGACCTAGAGTTTATTGTTTTAACCTAAACTCTGGGTGCCCTTATTTTCCGCACGGGCAGCTAGTAGTTGGGTTTTGCAGATTTATTTTCACAGGATCCTGGTTTATAGCTGAAGTGATACTCATAAAGCTCTGTATCCGTGTATTTCTTTCAGTTGTGTTTTGCATTATTTTTTGGCTGCTATGTATTTAAATGTAATTTAAATCTCTGATATTTGTCAAATGTGTAATATTTATTCATACTCTGTATATTCTTATATTATGATGGAATTGTTGTAATAAACAATGAAATGTTCTTCTGTTTGTGTCCTGATTTGTCTTGTCCTTACAGTAATTCGTTCTTTCTCTTCTCTTCGGAGATGGGGAAGTTCGGGTCGCTTCAGAACTCTTCCAGCCCGTCTCTTCGCAGCATTCTACAACCTGAACCTGTACACTCCGGGCTAACCCGAGCATTTACAAAACACCGGGTCAGTCTGGTGAACTAGAGTGAGATAAAATCGCACAGTACTAAAGGTAAATCATCCAATCATGATTTTAAAGTTCAAAATCTTTTCAAAAGAAAAGGTTAATCGTAAGATTAGATCCACACATAAACATGGACGGTTTTTACCTTACGATAACCCAAAATAGTTTTGAAACCTGTATCTTTTCTGATATTATAATAATGTCTAAATACAAGTAAATAACAATATAGTGGAACGCTTGCATCTCACGCTCCACATATAGTATACAATCAAAATCGCGGGCGCTTATTGGAGATTGAATTACAACATATGACAAGGTATGGGACCACCTGCCGATAGTGTATCTCTAGAGGCGAATTCACAGGGTTCAACAAGAACGTCTTGCAACCCGGCCCTCACGTGACCGACCACTCATTTCGCTTGAGTGTATCGAATGTATATCACCAACGGTTGGGATCAGCAACCGTTTCCCGAAAAGGGACAACATCGATAGATTAAAGAAGAAAATGGAATTTCTCTAGATAGGTGATTATACACCCTAATGGAAGCGACCCACATAGCCATGCTGCCTGCACGATTTCTTTCATTTCCCGGTTGTGAGGCTTGAGGTCTGAATCTCCTTTATCTGATAGCACATCACCATTAACTTTGAATGCCACATCATCAGATCCGCCAGAAAAAAATCACTAATTGACGTCCACAAAAATACCCTGGTTGGGAACGACCCAACTATTATACATTTGAAGAAATCAACGTACGTGACCCCTTTGGAAATACTTTGTCAGACATTCGTCCATACAAGTCATCCAGGAACAGGATGAACCGAAGGCACCCTCCTACTGCATCCCAGGAATCACCCTATAAATCAGTAGCGAGAAGTCCTTGCAATCCGTAGATTCCAATATCGACAGAATCACTATTGAAATATCTCCGGCCACTAAACCTGAGAAACTCAACCAGTAGTTCTTCTGCTCCTGAAGATCGACGATCTTCAATTGCTCTATCCTTAAAAATCTCCTTTCACGTATTCGTTGGTCGGAATGGTTTTCGAATATAGATTCGATCCCGATCTTTCCATACCAACGATCGTATGGTCAGGTTTGATAGTCGGTGATTTAACTATCAAATAATTGTGAGAATAACATGAGTTTACCAGTTCAGTACTAGCACTACATGGCCTTTTTAATTAAAACGATTATCGATAGTAAATCTTAAACCCTTAAATATCTCAACATTTCAAATAGAACTTATTTGATGTATGGTTATTATTTCAAACTATTTCACTTTCATATTTAAGAAAATATTCAATAATCATATTCAATTCTTTATTCTACTATTGTTTCAAACCCATTTACTATTTATTTCTTATTAACCATCTTGTAAAACGACTCATCTTATCTCAAGTAAACAACGTTATGAAATCTCCTTTATTTTATCACTTGAATATAATAACCATATATTATACTTTTAGTATAAACCATTCGCAAAACTTACGTTTCGATTTCCTTTTATCTCGAAAACACCATTTTAACTTCCCACTGTTTCCTTTTCATTTATTTCACTTTGGACATATGTACATATATATATATATGCCAAATCCTCCCACTTCCATTACTTGGGAAAATTCTCATTATATATTCTCGACCCCTTTTATTGACATTCCATTATTATTTCTCATATGGAAATAATAAATTATATTTTTTTTATCTACCTTCCCATTACAAACTAATATCACCCTCAGATAATCCCGAAGTCGTTCAAGTTGGGGTATTTATTTACCTCTCAGACCTTGATTAACAACGTCCCTATCTTTAGATGGACATTAGTTGTAATTCAAAAAGCAAACTTTATTCTAATACCAAACACACCTCATTTAACTATTTATTTTACTCTCTACCATCTTACCTTTGAAATCCTTGTTCTCGATTTCAAATATTATTTCTTAATCTATTGATCACAAATTTACTTACAAAAATATCTCCTTTCCTTTTACTTCTTAAAACAATACATTTCGTTGCTCGAACTTTTTGTCAATCCAAAACATGACTACCACACTAACCGATTGCAAATAATTCTTTATTTAACATAATTAACTTAAATAATTTCTTTTGATAATCTCCCAAAACGATTTTTCAAAAACTAAAACATTAAGTTAATTTCTACTTATTCGCTTACAAATCTGGTATATATCAGAAATTTCCTTTATAAAATCAATTTTAAGCTCGATTCATAAATGTATTTTTTATAGCTTTAATTCAAAATAATAGATTTTAAAATCTATTTTCAGTTATAAAATAAATTTTATAACTTTATCTCGTCGATTAACCTTACGGTAGATCGATATTTATAAAACGGTTAATTCTTAGGCCATGTACTTCCAATCACTCAACCAATAATACTCATTGGTTTAAACTAAACAAATGGTGAATTTTAGGTCAATATTCATCCATCAAATCAAAACAATTCAATAATGGTCTCATAACAGTCTATAACGACAATTCAATATCAACCACAACAATCAATCAAAACAATTCATTTATTAAAACACGTTTATTTTATAAATGTGACCAATAAGGTAACTTACCTCAACTGGAACCAATCGTTAAAAATAACGATTTGGGTTTCACTGAAATTAAATGACGTTTAATTTCATCAGTTCAAACGATAGTGAATATATATCATCAACCAATCAAATCATTAACAACCACAGCACACAAACATAAAAACCCAACTTATAAAATATAAGCGGGATAACTGAGTGAGTATAACTCACCTTTGTTTGATTCCGTCGTTAGATTGTTTTGATTCAGTTAAATTAAACCTATGTTTAATTTAAATGGAAATTCTGTCTTCTTTCATCTCCAACCAGGTCTATTCCAGAATGTAGTATCCTTCAATACGATCTCAACACTTCTGACCGCATCAAATTCTGACAACGTATGGTCCAGGAATCGTGTTAACAAACTTATATAAATATTTAAATTAAATAAACTTTAATTAAAGAACTTGGGCCTTACTTTATCCCGTCCAGCCCATCACTAATTAGCTCAAACCCGCACCCCTCTCCTATAACCATCGACCCCCTTCATTTTGCTCACAAACCCTCAGCCGCCACAAACACCGGAAGAAATTTTTTTGGAAAACCCTCCATGGCCGACATCCAGATTCCTTTCCTCCCTTCTTTCATCAGATAAAACTCGAGGCTAGTTTCAACGCAACACCCCTTCGCAACCATACACCAGTCATGTCCTTCTCCTTCCACCTTTTTGTCGCTCCGCCCCCCTTCAATTCGATTCAAACCCAGACCGAGACCGAACCCTACAAAACAGATAAGCGATTTTCTTTTCCGTGATTTTCTATTTCTATATTTATTTTTGTGTTTGATTTAGAAATCTGGAAGAACCCTATGTGTATTTATACCCTTGTATAATTCAGATAGGATCAGTGTCTCAATCGGCTTGTTACTTCATAGGTTAGATTTTGCTTCAATCCTAGTTCTTAGGTGAAATCTCTTTATTCTAGCAATGCCATGTAACAACCCGGAAAATGCGAGCCAGTTTAAAATTTTTGTTTTGGCAATTTTAGCGAATTTTGATTATTTAAAATGATTTATTTTAAATAATATCGACGAGAAATTTATTTTGAATAGAATTAGAACGTATATATTATATACGTCATCGTTAGAACATAAATAATTATATATAATTATAAAAGGAATTGAAAATGGCGCGGTAGTTCGATAATTTGATTTAAAACTTCAATTGAACGTACCGGGTGCAAAATAAACCGGATTTTGGCGAAACCAAAATTATTAGAATCTAGTTGAGAATATCTTTCCAACAAATCCGAAAAATTGAAATTTCATAGCGGGAATCAAAAGTTATGTCCAGTTGAAAATTCTGAATAGTCGCTATGGAATTCAGACCCTTAAAAATGGAAATTTTGCAAACGACCTCGGATTTCGACGAAACCACTTTTGTTGGATCCGTGATGTCAAATTATTGCTAGTTTTCTAATTTCATAAATTTTCGAATCAATATGTGAGCATGGTAAAGGAAAACGCGTTTGACCAGTTCCAGTTGATTTTAATCGGCTGGAAAATGGCCATTTTTCAAATGGTCTCAGAATTCGACGAAACTAGTTTTGTTAGGACCATATCATCAACCGAAACTAGAAAATATTTTTCTGTAATTTTTAGAGACTGTATGTGGCCTCGGTAATTTGAAATGTATGTTTAAATTGAATATACAAAGAATTATACTTTGATTTAAATGAAAACTGATTATAACAGCCAAATCAGTTTACGATACATATCCCATTGTGCTTTTGTATTATTTTCCGCTGCGATGTATTTAAATGTAATTTAAATCTCTGATATTTGTTGAATGTAATTTATTCATTTATACTCTGTATATTCTTGTATCTGATGGAATTGTTGTAATAACAATGAAATGTTCTTCCGTTTGCATTCTATTTTGTCTTGTCCTCAATTCTATCCGTGCTTTCCTTCACGGGGAAGTTCGGGTCGTCTCATGCCATGTGCTCGAATTGTTGATGATTGAAACTTGGTTTCGGTGTGATGTTTAGCAGAGTAGTGTGAAGATTTGAAATTGGATTTTCGTGTACTGTTGGTCTGCTCAAATGTACACAATTATCGAACTTGTGTATGTGTAGATTAAGTTAGATTGTGGTTCATGAATTGTTTATTTCAATTCAGAGATTCGAAAATTATACATATAGATTTTCTAAAATATATATTTAAAGATATGGTATTTGTTACGATTTTACAGATTTGATGGTGTAAAGATTTGATTTCTTTACTGTTCATTCGGGTTTTCTACTGTTTCTTACAGAAAAAAACATGGCATGCTGTACTTGAAATAAATAAATAAAATTGTTTGTACAGCTTTGTTGATCACAGCTAAAGTGTTTCGATTCTAGTATGGATTTGATAATATAAATATTTATATTTGTTTCCCCTAGATGTTCTAGCTGTTCATTTAAATTTCTTTAGCTATTTGTTTTGTTGTGACCATGGCAATGTGGCATATACTGTTTCATGAAAGAAACAAGACATGACCTTGAAAGTTTAAAATGATTTTTTTTTGTACATTCTGTTTTGTATTTATATAAAGGCAATAATATATTTTAGTTGCAACATGTTTCAAGGTAGATGGGTCATTTACAATTCATATCCAATTTATGATGGCTCGACTTGTCCATTGGTTGATCCTGAGTTCAACTGTCAGAAATATGGCAAACCACACATGCTCTACATTAAGTTCAAATGGGTGCCTGATGGTTGTGAGCTTCTCAGGTTATTTTTACCCTTTCTGTTTTATTTTTCTAAACATAACATGTTATTCAGTTTTGATTTTCCACGTAAAAAATGTTTCTTCGTAGTTTAGAATACAACAAGATTAAAATTGTACCATTGAAAAAGATTTTATGTCCTACATTAAGAAGTACATGTGACAATTTGTATGTATATATTTTTAAATGCAGCTTTGATGATCAAGATTCTCTGACAAAGTATAAAGGGAAGAAAATAATGTTTGTGTGGCATTCTCAAAGCCTTAATCAATGGAAAACTCTAACGTGCATGCTTCACTCTTCTATGCCGAACTTCAACTTGGAAAACCGGTTCAATTAATTGTTTATTTTAGTTGAAGATGTTAAACGGTGATATGAATGTTTATGACAGAATGGATGGTATATGAGGTTTACTATTATATGTATAAATATTTAGTTGTTCTTTACTGTTTTTTTTTTTGAGTTGTTGAATCACTGTTTCCTATATGTTGTTTTACTATTGATTTGTTGTTTCCATGGAGAGAATTCATGCTATAGTTGATCGACTATTTTGCTTGATTGTAAATGGCATGTTAACCCTTTATTGCTTAGCGTGAGCTTCCCTTTTATTTTGTATGTGCCATGAGTTAAGTGTGTGATGAATATGGGGTTCCATTGCTACATGTTTGCTACCAGTCTATACCTTGTGAACTTAAGATATATGCTATCTAAAATATAAGTAGCTTTCAAAATCATATAGTTGATAACTTTAGATATTTATGTTAGTCATCCCTTGCTGGACAGTACCCCTTGTGCATTTCTTGTTTTTTTTTATTTTCTTCATTTTATTGTTCTTTTGAGTTGTGCTATACTCAATTATATAAATACATGTTTTGTTTTCTTTGGATCGACCACTTTCAACTTTTCATATGTAGCTTTTTGTTGAAACCGTGATTGTATTGAAATAACTCTCGTATAAATTTTGATCGTGTGTATATATATATATATATTTAGCTCATTCATAACCACTATTTTAAAACTTATAAAATATTTATAAAATTCAAACAATTGAAATAAATAAAAATAACCTGATAAAATCGAGTATATTCAAATGGAACGTCGTATAATTTCAAATAAGATCAAGACAGATTTTCAAACTCGATATTCAAAAATTTGGTTAAACGATATCAAAAAAAAATATAAATCTTTATTTAATTTATTAAATAACGTTATCACTTATAAACGATTTTCATAGCGACTATTCAAAGATTTGAATTGGCCATAACTATCAAATTATAACCCGAAATCTTGATTTTCCTCTTCAATAAGAAAAATATAATTAAATCGATTCCAACATTTCCGGTTTCACAGAATTTCGACTTAAAATGGATTATGTATACTCGTTTGAAGTTCAGAACGAAATTTACGAACTACCACGCCATTTCGAATTCATTTATAATATAATTAAACATTCTGACGTCGTTTTAATAACGAATATATTTATATAAACCATATTTAAACCACTTTAAATCGCTCATTCACATTATACAGCAAATTCAACATTTTCCCAATACCACAAAAATAAAATAATTATATTATTAATATAGTTTAAATATTCAATTTAAAATGGCCAAATCCCATTATTTAAACTCAAATCAATATTTTAAATAAATAAAATATTTCAAATAAATGGTCAGAAAATGCGAGACATTACAACATGTCCAACCCAAATTGCACAGAAATACGAATCATTATTAGAAAGAAGTTAGAGGATGAGAAATAGAAAGAAAGAAATATTAGAATAGAAGAAAACGAAGATCACAAACTCACAGCGGAACGAATAAAATATATTAAAAAACATAACTTTTGAAATACAAATCAGTAACTGTATATTCGTACCATTATCAGAGCACAACAGTTTTTTTCCTGGAACAGTTATAAACCCCTGTTTCTGGATACAACATAGTACACAGCGGAAATTTGATTATCTATAGCTAACTGGTGAAGCCTCCTGCTTCCAGCTCTTCCAAGTGAATATAAAAAATCCCGACTACTTGATTGCCCCTATAAATTTGGGCACCCAAGAGTTTAGGAAAAACAAACAAAATAAACTCTGGGTCAGTCATGGGACTGGTGTGAGTAAACTCCAACTATTTGTTTAACTTTCAAAATCCTTTCAAAAGAAAGGATAATAGTAAGACCAGCCCACACATAAACATGGACGGTTTTTACCTTACTATAACCCAAAACATTTTTGATATCAAATCCAATGATATTATAATAGTGTCTAAATCAAATAAATAACAATCTAGCGGAACGCTTGCATCTCACGCTCCATATATAATATAAAATCAAAAACCGCAGGGCGCTTGTAATAACCCGGAAATCCGAGCCAATTAAAAATTTTATTTTGGAATTTTAGCGAATTTTGAATATTTAAAATGAATTATTTTTAATAAAAATGACGAGAAATTTATTTTGAATAGAATTAGAACGTATATATTTATATAGATCGTCGTTAGAATATAAATATTTATTTTAAACATAAAAGGAATTGAAAATGGCGCGGTAGTTCGAAAATTCGATTTCAAATTTCAAATGAATGTACATGATTCAAAATAAATCGGATTTTAGCAAAACCAAAAATATTTGAATCTATATGAGAATTTCTTTCCAACGAATCCAAAAAATTGAAATTTCATAGCGGGAATAAAAAGTTACGTCCAGTTGAAAATTCAGAATAGTCGCTGTGGAATTCTGGCACTTAAAAATAGCCATTTTGCAAATGACCTCTTTTTTCGACGAAACCACTTTTGTTGGAACCAGAATGTCAAATTATTGCTAGATTCCAATTTTCATAATTTTCTGAATCAATATGTGAGCGTGGCAAAGGAAAACGCGTTTGACCAGTTTAAGTTGTTTTAATCGACTGGAAAATGGCCATTTTTCAAACGGTCTCAGAATTTGATGAAATTAGTTTTGTTAGAACCGTATCGTCAATACGAAACTAGAAAATATTTTTCGGGAATTTTTAGAGCCCGTATGTGACCCTAGGAAATTGAAATGCGCGTTCAAATTCAATATATAGATTTATATTTTGATTTTGACAAAAACTAATCAAAATGATCGAATCAGCTTACAATACATATCTCATGGTGTTCGGAATGGGGGTAATTAGCTAGGGGCGATAGTCGGTGGTTCTCGTTTCAAGGTCGAAATAAAAAGTAACTTTTTGGGATAACATTAAAATAAAATAATATATATTATTATTAAATACTCCAACCCCATCTTCCTTCACCCCGTTGACCTCATTCATCGATTTAACAAAAAAAACCGCTCGATTTTGCCCCCCCTCGTCATCGATGTCACGCCACCATGGGTGGGCCACCGCCGCCGGCCTCCCCATCGCACCCCCTCTCCACTTCCCCCTTCCATCTCTCTCCTTGATTGAAACGCCCCTATACCCAATGAAACCCCGCAGCCGCCGCCCTGAAACCCCAGCACGACCCCTGCGCCTCCGCCACTGACCACCCCTCGCCTATGCGCCGCCGCTGGCACCCCCTCTAGCCCCCTCTCCCTTTATCTCTCACTACCCCTTCGATCCATTCAAGCCTCAAAACCCCCAAAGCCCAAAAATCGAAGCGCTGCACCCTCTGAGCCACCCCCGCTATTTGCACCTCCTCCCCTTCGATTGCCGCAGCCCAGCACTCGTGAGCCACCACTGTTCAAGCCGCCATTTTCCCATTCCAACTTCCAATTGTGAGTTTTTAATCATTTATTTCGATGTAATGTAAATGGTTTATTTAAATTAAAAACTATAGGTCACTGTATATAAAAAGTTGAGATTTTTGTGTATGTAAGGTCATTAATGTTTTTTTTATCAGTTTTATTTTATTTTATTAAGTAAAAATCTGATTTTTACTTATAAAAAGCTATGATGTTTAAAAACATAAAGATTATATTTTTAGTTAAGTAAAGATTATATCTTTAGTTAAGAAAAGATTAGATTTTTGATTTAGAATAGTTTTGATTTTTAAATAAGGAAAAATGTGATTTTTATGCATATAGTAACGATTTAAAAATATAATTTTTATATAATAAAGAATATAAAAATATGATCTTTATATTTGTGGCAATATAAAAAGACGATTTTTAATATAAAAATCATATTAAAAATGTGATTTTTAATATGAACAGCGTAGAACAGTCTGCGTTAGAATTTTGGGTGAATCCAAATGGTTCAAAATTCTGGAATAGAAATGGCGGAGTGGAACCCTCGGAGAGAACTCCTCACTTTTATTTTAATTTCTAGTTGAAATATATACTAGGATGTAGACGGTGCTTAGTAGCACCCGACACCCGTCGTCCACAGACCATGGATGACTTGTTTGTTTGATTGTTTGTGTTGTGAAATTTGACTGTTGATTGTGTTGAAATAAAATATATATTCATGTGTTGAAATAAAATATATATTCATGTGTTGAAGTAAAATATATATTCATGTGTTGAACTAAAATATATATTCTTGTGTTGAAGTAAAATATATATTCATGTGTTGAAGTAAAATAAATATTCATTTACAAATCGAACGATTTGTTTATGTACACCGATTTGACTGATATTCATTGGGACGATAAATTTTACACGTCGCCCAACTGCACAAATAAAAATCTGTGTTTGTTGTTTTGAAACCCCACACGGGTATTGGGATGATAATTGGCGTACACTAATCTCGATTGTTTAGTTGTATGTCAATCGATGGGTTGACAGACTGTGTAAGCGTTAATTATTTATATTTAATGCTTATACAGTTGTGTGGTGCACTCTGGATGATGGTTGATTTTTTATCGTTGCTATTATATACATGTGTTGTATGAAATCCATATAATTAACATTATATGGTAATTGATTGGGCCTCATTCCAATTTGGAAAATAAGAAATATAAATTCATGTGTTGAATAGAAATATAAATTCATGTGTTGAATAGAAATATATAATCATGTGTTGAATAGAATATAAATTCATGTGTTGAATAGAAATATAAATTCATGTGTTGAATAGTAATATATATTCATGTGTTGAATAGAAATATATATTCATGTGTTGAATAGAAATATAAATTCATGTGTTGAATAGAAATATAAATTCATGTGTTGAATAGAAATATATATTCATGTGTTGAATAGAAAATAAATTCATGTGTTGAATAGAAATATAAATTCATGTGTTGAATAGAAATATAAATTCATGTGTTGAATAGAATAAATATTCATGTGTTGAATAGAATAAACATTCATGTGTTGAATAAAAGCCGTGTTGATTAGATTGACACCATTTTGACGTGAACGATATTTATATCGATTTTATTCATTTTTATAATGAATATAGAAAAGAAAATGATTTCAAAATAACGTTTTGAAAATATTATCATTTGTATATCGATAATGTGGAATATTCAATTTTGATTCGAAATTGAATATTGTTAGATCCAAAATTGGCTCTAACACCCAAGTCATTCAATTATGCAGAAATTAATATCAGAAAAAATGTTAGAAAATCAGAAAAGACACAAGATTTATAGTGGTTCAGCGTTAATGAGCCTACGTCCACTTTATATCTATGATTATACTTGGAATCAGACTACAATCGATGACTTATCCCTCAATCTCACTCTTACAATGTTTATTCACTCAATAATTTCGAGACAACTCTAAATAGTAATGGAGGTGTAATAATTGTGGATTCAGAACTCAGAATTGCCGAAAAAGATCCTGAAAAATGCCAAGTTCTGGGCTATTTATAGGTGATTACTTCAGTCGGATTGTGGTCATACGTGGCACACATCTCGAGAATCTCTGACTGGTTCGTGGCTTGATGGAGAATTGGTAAATATGACAGTTATGGATAGGTGTCACAGGATACGACGTTTGCGGATCGTAGTGGACTTGGTCTTGGCCATCTCCTTGTCTTCTGGACTTGGATTGAATCGTGCAGAAGAGGAGAGGGCTGATCGGATCGTGCAGAAGAGGAGAGGGCGGATCGGATCGTGGCTACATGGGGGAGCGATCGCAACCTGGAGGAAACATAGCGAACCGAAGTATAAGGAACGATTGCGATCAAGCCTTTATAGATCAAAGTAGTGAAGCATCATGTCTTTTCGTGTGTGGACCTTGGTGGCTTAGTCAAAAAACTAGCCAACATTTTGCCCCCTCGAAGTATGTTTTATCGGGGATGGAACATGCTTCGAAATTGCAGAGGTATCTTTTCATAGAACGATACAAATTAGCGGTCGTGTCTGTCTGAATGGTTGTACTTCTTCCAGAAGTCGCGTCCCTCTACGAGTATAAATATCGGGTTAAGCTATCGATCATTTCTTTGCTCATTAGACAGTTCTCATCTTTGGAGTGTTCGGAGACTTCATTGTCAAATTGCCAGGTAAACTTTTAAATCTTCACAAGTGTTTCTGAATCTTCATTTTTGACAATTTTTGTTGGGTCGGATCGCCGAAACATCCCACGGTTCGCGGGACGAGGCACTCGTTTCGAGTTGGTGGTCACCTGGGCTTTCCTTGTGAGACGCGGTGGGCTTGTTTGCGTCAATCATGATTCGTGTGGGGGGTGCGCCCTCCTTTTTCTTCGTTGGGCTCAGGTCTGTGGCCCGCTAGTCTCCACGGTCCGAACGGGACAAAAACTGGAATATTAACGGTCGCGGTTTTGTCTATATAAACCGGGCCTCCCCCTTCATTTCCCTTTCTTCTTCTTTCTGCTGCAGCCGCCCCTCTTATTGAAACCCTAACCTCAGTCTTCAAAAACTCACTCATCTCCTAACTTCAAGAAGGTAATCATATTAAAAATACTTTCATGTACTTTCACCCTCATTCTTCTTTGAGTTTTCACTGTCTTGAAAGAAGAAAAAGGTGGAGTTTTGTGGTATTCAAGGTCTTGGAGGCTGATGAGGCACCATGGGTTTTGCTGTCCGAGTTTGTGGGCAAAGAGGAGGAGAGAAGAGGAAGAAGGGGTAGGCTGGGTTAGTTCGTTGTAGTGGCGAGATGAAGGAAGAAAAAACGGAGTTGTTATGAGCAGTGGATCAGGTCATGAAGGTGGCAGGGCAATGGTTCGTGAGGAGGATAGATGGATGGGTTGTTGGTTTGGCTTAGCGGATCGTGGACACGAAGGAGCATCGGTTCATGGTAACACGAAGTAAAGCTGGTCGCGGGGGGTTGTCACGATCCGTTCAGGTAAAGTAAGACATATAAGGAATTCCAGCGCTCCGATTTCTGAAGCTCCTTCACGATTCGAAGCTTCTTCACGATCCAGTACATGCTTCACGATCCGACGATGCATGACGATTCGATCCCTATCTCATGAGCCAATGCAACAAACGATCCGATGGACTTGTTGACTAAATAATACAATGTAACCTTGATATACAAATGAACAGTTAGGCTAGAGCCCTCGGGACTTTTTGAACTGGACAACAGCATGATCTTGACTGCATATGACGACTAATCCTTCGATGATCTTGTTAACTTTTATGCTTTTCTTTAATGCATGCACAGGCACACACTTGCACTTGCACACACGGGGAACGGGTAACTGTATTCTAATCTCATGTTTGCTCACCAAAACAACAATGTTGGATAATCATTCTCCTGAAAGATCTGAAAAAGAGGTGAACCAGGAGGTGTCGGAACACGATAATCACGAGGTTCCTCCAATTAATCCAGAGGATGAGGATTCTGAATCCGAATATGAGGCTGAGACAGAGTCAAATTCATCTGAGAGTACCTCGCTAGAGGAGGAGTCCGAAGTGGATGACCGAGCTCCCGATGAGATTCCCGGCGTTCTAGGAATTGAGAAATTCACTAACTCTTTAGCTTCCAAACTAGACGATATAAAACTTAAGAAAATTTGTTTGAAACACGGGATCCCGTGGGACGATGTGAAAACACCCGAAAGCGGAGATAGACCTCATCTTGCTCCAGAAGGGTACATGACAATTAGCCGACTCATGTGCTGGGTTGGTGCTATTCCTCCGTTTCCTTCAATCGTCAGTGAAACCTTAAGACAATTGTGTATTGCCCCTATGCAGCTTCATCCCAATGCTTACGCAGCCTTGTACACTCTATATGCCGCGTATGCAGAGATTCTGCAAACTGAGCTTACTTTTAAAGACTTGAAATTCTACTGTCTTTTCAAGCATCGTTCCAAAGCGACTCCAAATTTCCCTTTCTTTGAATCAGTAGTCAACAGGAAGGTTCTGTCTGATGGTTACAGCAACATAGGGGATCCCAAAGCTGATTGGTTTTACATAAAACACCAGGCTGGGTATGCGAGGAGGTGGCTCAAATCTAGTAAGTTTTGAGCCTCCAGATGCATGACTGAATTACATAATCGAAGTATTAACATGTTTCCTTTCCCTTTGCGCAGATCACACGTTCCCCAAGACAGAAGGCTTAGTGTATAACGATCAATTATCTCGTCTTCTAAAAAGCAAGTCTGACTTCTTGAGAATCAAGAAATGTATTACTGACGAAAACCTTCACAAACATCATCTTTTGGACATAAGATTCAGACTTGGCGCGGGCGGAAAACCTTATAAATATGTGCCCCCAGTGAAGGAGAAGGAACTTCTCATGTTGCAGAGATGACTATTCTTCGCAAGAGTCCTTCGCCGATGATTAATCAGGACGACGAAGATTTAAACGTGTATAAAGGAGATGAGGGACGAGCTGATAAATCAAAGGAGGTTCCAACCTCCGAGGGGCAGTCTCCACTGAGGACTTCATCGCCAGTTGAGTTTGTTGCTCACGACGAATTAACGGAGGAACAGGTTTTCGGGGAATTAAGTAAAATTCCTTTGCCAGATGATATTTATACCGAAGAAGATTTCGAAGGGGAACTAATTTTTCCCTTTCCGAAGAGACGGGTGCCACATTTGGAGAAAACGAAGTTACCCAGACGAGCCTAACTTCGGGCCCTGGTATGTTTAAAAAAAGGGGATTCCACGGGATGCACAAAACACATGCACCATTTACCATAACACTCTTTTGCTACTGTGGTTCACAGTTCTAACGCGCACTTGTTTTCTTTGCAGAAAAAATGTCTCGCAAACGGTCTTATTCCTACCGCTCCCTTCGCGAGGGCACACCAAGCCTCCTTCCAGATCCTAAGCACACTCGTAGCGATAGTCGGGGAAAGGATAGTCATCGACCCCGAGATTTTCATCAATCTTATCCTGCATGACCTCGATCTCCGCCGAAGCAAAGTTATGGAAAGCCACCTAGTCGTCCAATGCCACCAGCTGGGGGGAAGCAACTTCCTAGAGAATTAACCCCTCCAAATGGCACTTCTACTTACGCCCAATCTTCTAAGAAACACGCCTGGCCAAAGGACAAGGACAAAGATGAGGGCAGGATTATAGAGAAGGGGAAGACAGTTCCTACTTCCTATGGTGAGCGTGGCTTAGACACTACTGCTACAAGGGATGTTGCCCCCAGTTCTGAGATCACGGCCAGGTTAGAGCGTTTACGAAAACAGTTTCCCGACATCTACTTTGAGAGGATGGTGTTCGTCCCAAATCTTGAACCGGTCCCCGAGGATTGGGACACAGAGGTGATATGGTATGTGTGCCATGTAGCTAAACAATACGGGGTAATGAAGAAGCATGCTGCTACACTCTCTTCTATCATCCGCCGGATGTAGACAGACGTAGCCAGGGCCAAAGTAAAGATTGACAATGATGCTAGGGCTAGGTGCAAAATGGAAAAAGAACTGGAGGATGCACAAGCCCAACTGGCTTTAGCTCGGTGAGACGCAAAGAATTACAAGTTCGAGTTGGAAAGTGCCAGGGAGCGTTTTCGCAACGAGCTTGACTTAAATAGCCAAGAACGGTGGCCCTGAGGAAAGAAGTGGAGGATCTCAGGGCGGTTAACACTGAACTGAAGACAGTACAGGATCGCTTTTCAACTAAGAAAGAGGCTTGGGAGAAAGAGAAGGTGATCTTGAATAATGACCTTGCCCTTGCCAAGAAGGAGAAGGAGGTTCTAAATGATCAACTTGCTCAAGTTGAGGAGCGGGTAGCTGTCGCCGAAAGAATTGCCAATAGCGCTCTTGAGTCAGCAGCTGCTGCGGCTGATAAGCTTGCCGAAAAAGAGAAGGATATAGATAGCTTTGAAGAATTGTTGTTCGATTTCTTTGGTCAAGTTATCAAGCATCGAGACATCTATTGGATTCCCGACTACCATGTTACCTTGGCCAATATATGGGACGCATTTGTCGAGGGCGAGAAGCGGCGACTGGGGTCGACGAAATTGACGAGCACCAGCTGATGCAAACCTTTCTCAGAGGTGAAGAGCCCGCAGCTTTGGAGGAAGGTAGACGCCTTATCCACGAGGAAATGGAGAGGGAGAAGAGCAGGCTCAAGGGTAAGGATAAAGTTGACGAGAGCTCGTGTTCGATAGTAGATCCCAGAACCTCTGAAGTTGAGGGATATAATCCCGATGATCCATTGATCCCCTTGGCAACTACTCCTCCGATTGTCGGGACCACCGGTACGAGTCTGGGAGATGAGTCAGACGAAGGTATCTCCACATTTTCTCCATAGTTCATTAAAGCAATCATAACTTGTCGTCGTCTCATGGGACAGACAACTGACATGGCCACATCTCCTCCCGATTTGCTAACCCTTATTTCTAATGGTGTAGGTTCCAAAGTGGTCGAAAAGGGTGCAGAGGAGAAGGCAGAGGCTGAGAAGGTTGAGATTCCCCCGAGTTCTGGTATCAAAGCTTCCGGGGTCTCAAAGCAAACTGGCGGCTCAACCAGTGATAGAGTCACAATGGCACACGTGGAGCCTGGCGCGGGCGCTCCTACAGACGCCGAGATCATTGCTGCTTTGCATGACTCAGACGGCGGTCATGGAGATGAGGAAGAGGAGGTAGAAATCATTGACGAGGCCAAGGGTGATGATAGCGAAACCTTAGCTGACATACAGGCTAGGAAGGAGAAACAGTTGGCTCTTAAGAGGGAGGAACAGAATCCTGTGTTCGTGACCCCTATCTCTGAAATCGACCCCAAAACCGGGTTGGTTATAAGATTCTCTTCAAGATCAATAACTTCACAGCTTGCCTCCGAACCCTCCAGTCCTTCTCCGGAGCCCCTAGTCGACAAGAGGAAGAGGAAGAAAAGCGATCGCTCTAGTACTGATAAAGAGGAGTTGGAGAAACAGAAGAAGGACAAGAAATCAAAGCTATCTCCCAAGCACAAATAGAATGCAGCTATCAACTCATGTTTTAGTTTTAGGATTTCTTTTGGCCAAAAGTTGTAGTCATGAGATTGGCCCTCTCTTTTTGCTTAGTTTTTTGTTTATTGTATATCTGTTTCCAGTAAATAAGGACCTTTTTTTTGCATCACAGTGTTCTTGGAAATTCATCGTGTTAGCAAAGTTTAAGTAATCATAATTGAAGCTTTCATAGTTAAATGTTAAAGTTGTAAGTAACTATCATTAATCATAACAAAACAATCATCAGGAAATACATGTGCTAAGTAATCGTGTAGTAATGCACGTATACATTCCTAATTGATCGTCATTATAGTGCATGGCCAGGGCATGTTAGCGATCGATTAGGATTATATTCGTACTACCCCGATTTTTCCATGCGGTAATGGTTCTTGCGGCACTAAGTCTCTAGCGCTTTTATACTCTCCCGATTCTTCAGCGGGTTAGAGTTTGCATGGCACTAAGTCTCTAGCGCCTTTATACTCTCTCGATCTTTCAGCAGGTTAGAGTTCAAGCTTGATTTTTGGTCTGCTCACCGATCCTTCGGTGGGGCAGAAATTCCGGGGGCGCTAAGTCTCTAGCGCCTTTATACTCTCCCGATCCTTCAACGGGTTAGAGTGTTGCCAAGGCGGTTTTATCATGGTGCACCTGCATGCCTCGGGGACGTCATCTTCGCGTCCTTTATATTCTCTCCCTGATCTCGGGAGTTAAGTTGTGATGCAATTTACCCTGCTATACCTTTTGAAGCTTTAATCATCACGAACTTTCCGATTTGCCGAACGGTATTTTGAATCAGTTGTTTTGAGATTACTACATAAATTTAAAACAATTTCCTGAAACGGTAATAGTATATACATTGATCAAAATAAAAGAGTAGATAAGAAATTGTGCAGCAAGGGTAAATAACACACAGCATTTTTATAGTGGTTCAGTCGAATCATGACCTACGTCCACTTTATAATCTTTTGTTCAAATAACCAGACTGTTCTTAGGCAAGTCGAGCCTTTTTACATGGTTCTAAAAACAAAAGAATAAAACTGACACTTTTTATGTCAGGTAAAGCCGCAATTGCTGGGCATTCCACACTCTAGGCGTTTCTTCTCCATCTACGGTCACTAGCTTGAAGGTTCCGTTATCAAGCCTTCGTAAAATGGAGTACGGTCCTTCCCATTTCGGGCCCATATGTACTGGGGGCGGAAAGACACGTTTCAGAGTCTCCGGGATCGAATGTACGAGCTCGGACTCTTCTGTTGTAGTACCGAGCTACTTGTTGTTTGTGCCTCAAGGCACGTAAGTCGGCTTTGTCCCTTTTCTCCTCAATCATGTCCAGGGATTCAAGGAGCAACTCATTGTTGGTCATCGGGTCGTAATAAATGGTGCGATGGGATGGTACTTCTAACTCGACCGAAATAACTGCTTCAGCTCCGAAAGCAAGGGAAAACGGGGTGTGACCCGTTGCCGACTTGTACGTCATTCTGTAGGCCCATAGTGCCAAGGGAAATTCATCGACCCACATAGCTTTGGCCCTCTTCAACCTTTTCTTCAGAATGGATTTGATCACCTTATTTGCCGCTTCAACCTGTCCGTTCGATTGCGGATTTGCCACAAAGGTGTATCTTTTCTCTATGTGATACTTCCGATAGAAATCTCGAAACTTCGTGTTGTCGAATTGGGTCCCATTGTCGGTTATGATGACTTTCGAAATCCCAAACCGACAGATGATGTTCTTAACGACAAAGGTGATCACTCGTTTGGTCGTCATCGTGGTCAAAGGCTCTGCTTCTACCCATTTAGTAAAATAATCCACGGCCACAATAGCGAACTTTGCTCCGCCCTTTGCTATGGGGAGGCTTCCAATAATATCAATTCCCCACATAGCAAAAGGCCACGGGCTTATCATTGTCTTCACTTGGTTAGGTGGCGCCCTAGGGATTTTGGAGAACTTCTCGCAAGCATCACAACGTCATGCATGATTGGCTGCATCCTTGTTTATAGTAGGCCAGAAATAGCCGTATCGCAATATCTTCTTTGCCAATGTTTGCCCTATTGTGTGGTCGCCACACTCACCTTCATGGACTTCCTTCAGCACGCGCTTGATGTCGTCATGGGCAATGCACCGGAGGAGAGGCATCAAGAAACCTTGTCTGTACAGGACTCCGCCTTGCAACACATATCGGGAAGCCTTCCATATGACCGCGTGCCTCTCGCTTTTCTTATTTGGGAGCATTCCATTCATCAAGAAATTCTTCAATGGGGTCATCCATGACTCCCTTTCAGGTTCAATTTCCAGTACCTGATCAACTTCCATCTGATCCACACTGGGGAACCGTAATACTTCAATCGGGACTAGCCCCGTATGTTCTGGATTATCGGAACTTGCCATCTTTGCTAACTTGTCCGCTCTTTGATTCTCTGCTCGAGGAATGTGAGATATAATATGGTGCTCAAAACCACCCAACAATGCTTTTACTTTTTCCAGATATGATATCAACCTTGGACTCTTAGCCGGAAATTTTTCATTAACTTGGTTCACGACCAAGTTGGAGTCACAAAAGATGTCTAGCTTTGTTACCCCTAGTTCCTTTGCAAGCTTCAACCCGACAATCAGAGATTCATACTCGGAATCATTATTAGTCGCATGGAACTCCAATCTAAGAGCGTAGTATATTATCCGTTTCTCTAGAGTTTCAAGGACCACTCCGACACCTGATCATCGGTCATTTTTAGCTCCATCAGTATATAGTTTCCAGGCATTAGGATCAAGGAGTAGCTTTGGCGGATCGTCTTCTTCAGTTTCCGCGTCATCTTCTGGGATGGTAAATTCTGCTATAAAGTCAGCAAGTGCCTGCCCTCTTATCGACCTTCGAGGTTGGAAGTTCAGGTCGAATTGACTCAGTTCGATGTTCCATTTGAGCAATCTTCCCGATGCTTCTGGCCTTTGTAGGACTTGCTTAAGCGAGTGATCAGTATAAACAGTAATGGGATGAGCTTGGAAGTAGTGACGAAGCTTCCTAGATGCGGTCAGCAAACTGTACGCGGGCTTTTCTATCTTTGGGTAATTTCGTTCTGCGGCTGCCAATTTCTTGCTCACATAGTATACTGGTCTTTGCACCTTATCCTCTTCTCTTACCAAAGTCGAACTGACCGCGTGAGATGACACTGCCAGATACACGAATATATCCTAGTGATCCACAGGCTTAGACAGTATCGGGGGTCTCTCCAGATGATTCAACAGATTTTGGAAAGCTTCTACGCAATTGGGAGTCCATTTGAAGTTGCGCTTGCCTCGCTTTATTAATTCGAAGAACGGGATGCATTTATCTGTAGCTTTCGAAATAAATCTTCTTAGCGCTGCTACTTTTCCAGTAAGGCTTTGCACATCTTTAATCTGCTTTGGTTCTTGGATATTTCGGATTGATGTAATTTGATCTGGATTAATCTCGATTCCACACGAGCTTACAATGAACCCTAGGAATTTTCCAGATGCTACCCCAAACGATCATTTCAAAGGATTCAATTTCATCTCATATTTTCGGAGAATTTGAAACATCTCTGCCAAATCGTTGGTATGATCAGACGACTGTCTGGACTTTACCAACATATCGTCGACGTATACCTCCATCGTTTTCCCAATCTGGTTGTAGAACATCCTATTCACCAACCGCTGATATGTTGCACTGGCATTTTTCAGATCGAAAGGTATTACCACATAGCAATATAATCCCAAATCTGTAATGAAGCTGGTATGCTCTTGGTTTTGGGACATGCATAGGGATCTGATTATATCCTGAATAGGCATCCATAAAGGAAAGGAGTTCATGACCTGCAGTTGAATCTACTAATTGATCGATTATGGGCAACGAGAAACTATCCTTCGGACAATCTTTAAAATCAGAGAAATCAATACACGTTCGCCACTTTCCATTGGCCTTTTTTACCAAAACCGGATTCGAAATCTAGTTAGGGTACGTCGAATCTTTAATAAATCTGTTACTCTTCAGTTTCTCGACTTCTTCTTTCAATGTGGCAGACCTTTCTGGACCCAACATTCTCCTTTTCTGCTTGACAGGAGGATGTTTCGAGTTAATGCTTAGCGAATGACTCATAACCGAGGGAGATATCCCACACATGCCTACATGTGTCCAGGCAAATACATCCAAGTTAGTTTTCAGAAACTTTGTTAATTCCTTGGGTTGAACAGGGTCCAACTGGGATCCAATCTTCAGGACCTTCTCTGGGTCACCGTCATCGATTAGTATATCCACAGTTGCTTCATTGGGAGTCGCCATTCTGCCCCAAGGCTCTTCATCCTTTCTGGGATCTATGTCCTCGGGCAACTCTCTGGGCGACCCTCCCAAAGGTACTTCCTTTAGTTGCTATGACGATTCCTCCCTTGGAGGGGAGGAACCGCCTTTCTCTTCTATATCTCTTCCTTTATGAAGCAGTTTTAACTCTGCAATGTAGCATGCTCGTGCCACAACTTGATTTCCTCTAACAATACCCACACCGGATTCCGTGGGAAATTTCAACAGTAAGCACCAGGGTGCAATACAGGCCCTGAATTTGGCTAGGGCCGGTCAGCCCAAGAAGGCATTGTACGGCGATTCACTATCCAAGACTACGAAGGGGAGGATCCCCACTCTCTGGCGTTCCCTTTCCCCAAGGGTTATTGATAATTCCACGTACCTATTGGAGCGGTCGAGGCCCCATTAAATCCACGTATCCACCCTTCACATGGCTTTAAATCCTTCGGCTCGAGTTTCATTTGGTTGAATGTTTTCTTGAACAAAATGTTGACGGAACTCCCGTTAACTACCAAGACCTTATGAACTATCGCTGGGCCAATGGTGGCGGTGATCACCAACGGATCTTCAATTGGGGAGTGTACTCCAATAATCTCTCGCTCGCGAAATATGACGTTATCGGACATCGTCTTTTGTTGCTTAATCGGAGCGTTGTCCTCGGGGTTACTACACTCTCCCACTTCAAAATGCTGTTTAGCTGCATTTATATATTGATCCATAGCTCTGAAACTGTGCCCTGCTAGGTGGAGCCCACCAACTATAGTATTGATAACGATATTTTTTCCTTTTTGCTGAGCCGTCGGTTTAACAGTAGGTTGGCTTTGGTTTGGGGCTTGTATGGCTTGCCCCCTTTCCCTGGGAGTCACCTTATACTCATCAAGCTTCCCTTCTCGGAGCAGCCTTTCAACCACATCTCTCAATTGATGACATTCGTTTGTGGAATGACTGTGGATCTGATGAAAAAGACAGAATTTCCCTGTCTCACACTCTTTCCCGGTAGAATCTCTCGGAGGAGTTCTTTTATACTGGAGGACATTATATGTATCCAGGAAGATGTTCTCCAATGTATCATTTAACGGTGTGAAGTTCTCAAATGGTCTAGACCGGGATCTCCTCTGAGAGTTGTTTCCTCGATTTCTCTTCCGATTATTGTTATTATTATTCCCTGATTGGCAACCGCTGCCTTGATTCTTATTCCCAACGTTAACTTCAACCTTTCCTGAGCTATCTCCCGTTTGCTTGATGGCCACATTTATTTGGATATCTTCCTTATCAATAGCTTTTTTTCGATTAGCGTATATCTCCTCCCGACGCAGGCGAATATTGGCTTTTTCATAAAATATTTCTCTGGTCGGGGGAGGCCAGCCAGATATCTTCTAAACTCGGTATCTTTATCGACACCATCGATCAAGGCCATCAACACAGTTTTCTCATGCGGATCTTTGACTTCTGTGACAGCCAAGTTAAAACGATCCAAATATGACCTCAGGCTTTCGTCCGGTCGTTGTTTAATGAGGGATAGCTCGATCACATTCTTAGACCTCTGGGCATGAAGATGGAATTGGTTTACGAATTTCTCACTCAATTCCCTGAAGCTGGATATTGACCGTGCTGGAAGGCGAGTAAACCACAGTAACGCCACATCTTCCAAGAATATAGGGAACGCTTTACATTTGACTGCGTCTGTAGCTGCAGCGACATTCATTGACCTGGAGTACCGCATTAAATGCTGGATGGGGTCAGTCCTGCCCATATAGCGATTCATGGTTGGCATATTGAAGCGCCTTGGGAATGTAACATCCAGTATGTCATCAATAAAAGGTGTGTGACTGCGGTCTATGCCCTAATCTTCATTCCTCTGTCCACGGCTATCTACCATGACTTGTCTAATCATTGCTTCAACCTCTGCATGGGTCAGGGTAGATTCGGGATCAGCACTCCTTGCCCGACGTCCTCCTCCGGCGTTTCTTTGACGTGCTGCTATAAAATCTGGGCCCTGACCAGAACTCCCTTGCCCCCAGTTGCTGCGGTCGATCACGCGACGAGCGGGAGGCATGCCATTCCTTGGTGGTAGAACAAGCTCATTTAAGTTGCGGTTACTAGTTCCCTGATTAAATGCCTCCTCTTTACGAGACGGAATCGACCCAAATCGAAGTCGTTCTATGTTTTCGGGCCTTTCTAACGGAGGCCATCGTTAGTTCCTTCGGGGCTCTTCAGATGACGATGTATGTTCCGGAGAGAAAGGATGAGCTGGAGGTGGCGAAACCTGCCTTTGAATATCATCAATTCTCCTGCCTAAGGCAGTAATATTTTGATGCAGCAACGAGCTCTCCTGCCTTTGAGCAGCCATCTCATCGGTTTGCCTATCCAATGCTTCAAGTATTCGAGTTAAATGTCCCTCGGTAACTGGTGCAGAAGGGTCAAATTGATCATCAACATTCTCTCTTATATGTAGAGAACTTGGGCCAGGTCGAGCAGTTGTACCAACACGAGAAGAACGAGCCATAACCTCCTTTCCGGGTCGGGTCGTGGTCTGATTATCGCTTCGGATCGCGCTATCCTTGTGTCGATGGCTCGTGGTGGCACCTTGGGATCGGATCGCGGGGGCATTAGATGGGAGGATGGTGGCGTTGTCCTGGAATCGAGTCGTGACTCCTTCAGAGACCCGGATCATGGCGCCCCTTTCAGGTCGGATCGTGGTACCCTCTTCGGCCCGGATCGCCCCCACGTCATCGCGATCCGAAGGCTCTTCTTCAACCTTCTCGTGCACACCTTCCTCGATCGCGTCATTCGTAGCTTCGGTTGCTTGCGAAGCTCGTAATTCCTTAGACTTCTTTCCAGCCATGATATCGGGGTATCGCTGAAATCTTCAAAAGTCGAAACTGCTGAGTTTTGGGCTGTCTTCTTTGAACTTGAATATCCAAATAGTATAGCGACAATCCAACGTACCAAGACTTTAGTTCTCAGTGAAAGCACCAAAATGTTAGATCCAAAATTGGCTATAACACCCAAGTTGTTAAATTATGCAGAAATTAATATCAGAAAAAATGCTAAAAAATCAGAAAAGACACAAGATTTATAGTGGTTCGGCGTTAATGAGCCTACATCCACTTTATATCTATGATTATACTTGGAATCAGAGTAAAATCGATGACTTATCCCTCAATCTCACTCTTACAATGTTTATTCACTCAATAATTTCGAGACAACTCTGAATAGTAATGGAGGTGTAATAATTGTGGATTCAGAACTCAGAATTGCAGAAAAAGATCCTGAAAAATGCCATGTTCTGGGCTATTTATAGGTGATTTCTTTAGGAGGATCATGGTCATACGTTGCACACATCTCGAGAATCTTGGACTGGTTCGTGGCTTTATGGAGAATTGGTCAATATGACAGTTATGGACAGGTGTCACAGGATCCGACGTTTGCGGATCGTGGTGGACTTTGTCTTGGCCATCTCCTTGTCTTCTGGACTTGGATCGGATCGTGCAGAAGAGGAGAAGGCGGATCAGATCGTGCAGAAGAGGAGAGGGCGGATCGGATCATGGCTACATGGGGGGAGCGATCGCGACCTAGAGGAAACATAGCGAACCGAATTATAAGGAACGATTGCGATCAAGCCTTTATAGATCAAAGTAGTGAAGCATCATGTCTTCTTCGTGTGTGGACCTTGGTGGCTTGGTCAAAAAACTAGCCAACAAATATGAAGTTGAAATCGTTTCGAAAACGAATTTAAAACGATTTATAAAATACGTTTTGAAAGGAAATCGATGAAATATATATATAATATATATATATATATAATGGCCTGAATAGAACGCGCCGCACCGCGATAGTTCGCGAATTTCGACCATTGACTTCGAATGAATATTACGGGAGATCCAACCGTCGAACTCTCCTAAAACCGGATCCGTTGGGTTCGTATCGAAAAAAGCTTTCTAACGAATATTAGAGATTTGAAATCTAACAGTTGGATTTGGAATTATGTCCAAATCAAATTTGGAAAAGGTCGCTGTGAGTGCAGTTCGATGGCCGTTGATGGAATTCGATTGTACGGGCCTTGATAAAATTACTAAAAATATTAATAATTTGTGTAAAATCATAAGAAATGATTTGTGAAGAATTGAGATGAAAAATTCCAAATTTGAAAGGATAATAATAGATTTTTATCAAAATGAACTAGTTTTGAACTAGAATAATAATTTATTTATTTTTAAATAAATAAATTGGATTTGAAAGGGTTTTAAAAGTAACCAGAAGTTTCAATAACTGAATTGGAATGGAATGGGATTTTGGGTTTATCGTGAATTGTGTTTTAAATGACATTGGTTCTTTAACCCAATTAAAGACAGGATATGATTTCCCAAGTTAAATAATCATTGACAGTGATTATTGGGAAGATTAAAACCAAGTGGAGTTTTAATGAATCTTTAATTAGATTGAAATAATAGAGGATGGGTTATCACCAGTTTTGCTCCATGCGATAGTTAAATCTTTAATTAGATTTGAACGTGAAATGGTAATTGAATTTACCGATAGCACCGTGGTGTTAGATATGAAGTATTACCGGTTTTACTTCATGGGATGAATAGGTTGGAATTGGGAAATAAATTAAATAATTACTTCGGTGTGGTTCGCTAATCCCGAGTAATTTGAATTGATATTCAAAAGAAGATTAAAGAATAAATTTAAAGAATTTATCTTTGATATAATTAATGGGAACCTTTCCCAAAGTATAAGAATATTTGAATAAAAGAATATTCTGAATTGGAATGAGGCGTATGTTGTGTTTGTGTAACACTTGTTTATTATATACGCGAGTTATTCAGAAAGATCGGGTTTATCCCATTCTGAATAACTGATTCGACGTGGTGTCGAGGATGAAGATGGTGGTCGAAGACCGGAGGTCTTCACATCGTTTGGGTGATTACTGATGATCTTTATTGGGCTGTACACCTAAGAGGAGGGAATCAGTTGGTGATCATCCAGACGTACTTGGAGATCGATGGATATGCGAGGTACAAGGTGCCTCCGATTTCATTCAGACCCTGAACGAACTTGTATATGGACTGTGTGTCTGACATTCGATTTTATTCTGTGTGATTGATATCTATTAAATATATATCTGTTTGGCGGCGGAGAATTTATTCTCTTGCTTAACGCCCTTCTCTGAGACGTACGAGCTCAGGGGTTATATATTGATGGATATCAATCGCATGGAGTGAATTGCCTATGTGGCATGCCTAAGTGGCAATTGATTAAGGCTTCTGTTGAAAAGCAGAGTCTTATGGTTGATGATCAAAGCACGGCATGTGTGGCATAGCTTTGTGTAGCGTTGATTTGCGAGCCTCACACCCCGGTTGTGAACCAAAAACGAGAGAAGGACCTCAGGGAGGACATGCGTTTCTTTCTAACTAGAAGTGGCGTCAATGGTTTTACACTCCCTGACGAGTTTGACTTATGTGGTTGTTGCTGTTGCGAGGCGCCTCGGATATATTGGTAACTGTGTGGAGCCGATGGAGCCATTGGGCTCATTTACGCCCCAAAGGGTGGGGGAACACAGTGTTCAGGCATTTTAATCCACATCGCTGGACCGGCCCTGTCGCTCCAAAGGCTTGACTGAGTACTTGCCTGAGACTCGGGCTAGACAGTCTCGAATTCAGTAGAGGACTATCTTTTGCCTCGGTTCACAGATGGAAATCCAACTTCCAATACGTGACTTTGCGGTTTTGATTGTATAACCTATATATGGCGACATAGTGGTATGGGGCACTTATGCCGTCTATGATTGATACTTATGATTTGAAGTTGTTTTATACACTATACACTTATAGTAATAATAAAAAAAATGAAATTTCACATACCAAGCATTCTTGGCTATTATAAGGTAAAAACCTTATCCTTCGGCTTGCGTTAGATTGTGTGATGAGACCTGGGTCTTATAATAGCTTCATTGTTCTTTATTTAGCATTGCGCTGTTGTTTTATGCACTAGTGTTCTTGGGAGGAAACCCGTTCCGTGTTATACGGCGTGGTCCCTTGATTTACCTAACTTTAAAATAAAGATTAATAACTGTTTTAGTTCTCACACCATTCACATGACTGACCTGGAGTTTATTGTTTTAACCTAAACTCTAGGTGCCCTTATTTTGACATGGGCAGCTAGTAGTTTTGGTTTTGCAGATTTATATTCACAGGATCCTGATTTACAGCTGGAACAATACTCAGAAAGCTCTGTATCCGTGTATTACTTTCAGTTGTGTATTGTATTATTTTTCCGCTGCTATGTAATGTAATTTAAATCTCTGATATTTTCTATGTAATATTTATTCATACTCTGTATATTCTTGTATTCTGATGGAATTGTTGTAATTAACAATGAAATGTTCTTCTGTTTGTGTTCCGATGTGGCTTGTTCTCAATTCAATCCGGGCTTTCCCGTAAGGGGGATTTCGGGTCGCGACATTTTGGTATCAGTGCTTTGGTTTACAAAGCTTGAGAACAAGGCACATTAGAACCATACGAAAGAATTCATTAGAAATTGGATTAGCAATATCCAATGTGAATGACTCGTTAGAGATAGGATCAGTAGTATCCTAGAACGAGTGTAAAGAGTGTTGTTTTGAAAAATAAAAGTGAAAACAAATTTTGTTTTGAAAATTTAAATCAATTATTCGTATTTGATTATTTATTTTATATTGATTTGTACAATCCAATATATGAAGAGTTTGCATATACGCCTTGCAAACGTATATTTGAAGTTTTAATATATTGGATAGATATAGAATCACACTCTAGACACCCGGGGATGATTCTGATTATGTGGCCACATCATCAGTATTTATTTTCGAGTTTCGAAAGTGAGATTTCTATATATTTCCAATTGACTGGTGTGAGAACCAAAACTAGATAGGGCTTATTGTTGTGATTTGGCATCAAAAATCTGATTTTTTAACTATGTACCAAAGTTATGAATTTGAAAAGATAATCAACAAATTGATTGCTGATTGTGTTGTTTGATTATTGGTTGATTAATTAAAATGTTGAACTTTTAGCCAAATTGAATCAAATAGTGAGTTGTTTTGAAAATTAGTCGCATTTGCATGCATATACATGTACTTACATTGAACAAGTCATAGCAAGGAGGCTAGAGCAGAAGAATAAAATTGTTTGCCCGACAAATAGGTACATATTTACAAATTTATTGGGATTTTGATGATTTTATGAGCCGCTTGGTTGTTTCTTTTTCTTTTTGGATTGATGAGGGCCATGGGAGGCTGTTTGAAATATCCCGAAGCTCCCAGTGCAGGGGAGGTTATGGCGAAATTTTTCGAAATTTTAGGGTATTAGTCAAATTTTTGAAAAATTTGAGAAGTGCTTAGAAACTGAAAAGTTGAAGAACTTAAGCCATAAAGAAAACAATGGAAGTTGAGTTGGTTTGTTAAACAACTTTCGGCTTCGTTCCTTTTCGGGGACGAAAAGTTTTAAGTGGTGGAGATTGTAATAACCCGGAAATCCGAGCCAATTTAAAATTTTTATTTTGGCAATTTTAGCGAATTTTGAATATTTAAAATGAATTATTTTAAATAAAAATGACGAGAAATTTATTTTGAATAGAATTAGAAAGTATATGTTTATATAGATCATCATTAGAATATAAATATTTATTTTAAATATAAAAGGAATTGAAAATGGTGCGGTAGTTCGAAAATTCGATTTCAAATTTCAAATGAATGTACAGGATTCAAAATAAACCGGATTTTAGCAAAACCAAAAATATTTGAATCTATATGAGAATATCTTTCAAATGAATCCGAAAAATTGAAATTTCATAGCGGGAATAAAAAGTTACGTCCAGTTGAAAATTCAGAATAGTCGTTGTGGAATTCTGGCCCTTAAAAATAGTCATTTTGCAAACGACCTCTGTTTTCGATGAAACAACTTTTGTTGGAATCGGAATGTCAAATTATTGCTAGATTCCAATTTTCATAATTTTCTGAATCAATATGTGAGCGTGGCAAAGGAAAACACGTTTGACCAGTTTCAGTTGATTTTAATCGACTGGAAAATGGCCATTTTTCAAACGGTCTCAGAATTTGATGAAATTAGTTTTGTTAGAACCGTTCGTCAATACGAAGCTAGAAAATATTTTTCGCGAATTTTTAGAGCCCATATGTGACCCCAGGAAATTGAAATGCGCGTTCAAATTCAATATATAGATTTATATTTTGATTTTGACGAAAACCGATCGAAAAGATCGAATCAGCTTACGATACATATCCCATTGTGTTCGGAAGGGGGGTAATTAGCTAGGGGCGACAGTCGGTGGGTCTCGTTTCAAGGTCGAAATTAAAAGTAACTTTTTGGTATAAAATTAAAATAAAATAATATATATTATTATTAAATACTCCAACCCTTTCTCCCTTCACCCCGTTTACCTCATTCATCGGTTTAACAGAAAATAAAAAAAACCAGCTTGATCTTGCCCTCCCCCTCGTCATCGATGTCGCGCCACTGTGGGTGTGCCACCGCCGCCGACCTCCCCATCGCACCCCCTCTCCACTTCCCCCTTACATCTCTCTCCTCGATTGAAACACCCCCATACCCGATGAAATCCCGCAGCCGCCGCCCTGAAACCTTAGCCCGACCCCTGCGCCTCTGCCACTGACCACCCCTCGCCTGCACGCTGCAGTTGGCACCCCCTCTCGCCTCCTCTCCCCTTATCTCCCCCTTCCCCTTCGATCCATTCAAGCCTCAAAACCCCCAAAGCCCAAAAATCGAAGCGCTGCACCCTCTGAGCCACCCCCGCGATTTGCACCTCCTCCCCTTCGATTGTCGCAGCCCAGCACTCGTGAGCCACCACTGTTCAAGTCGCCATTTCCCCGTTCCAACTTCCAATTTTGAGTTTTTAATCATTTATTTCGATGTAATGTAAATGGTTTATTTAAATTACAAACTATAAGTCACTATATATAAAAAGTTGAGATTTTTGTGTATGTAAGGTCATTAATGTTTTCTTTATCAGTTTTATTTTATTTTATTAAGTAAAAATCTGATTTTTACTTATAAAAAGCTATGATGTTTAAAAACATAAAGATTATATTTTTAGTTAAGTAAAGATTATATCTTTAGTTAAGAAAAGATTAGATTTTTGATTTAGAATAGTTTAAATTTTTAAACAAGGAAAAATGTGATTTTTATGTATATAGTAACGATATAAAAATAGAAATTTTATATAACAGAGAACATAAAAATATGATCTTTATATTTGTGGCAATATAAAAAGACGATTTTTAATATAAACATCATATTAAAAATGTGATTTTTAATATGAACAGCGTAGAACATAATGCGTCAGAATTTTGGGTGAATCCAGACGGTTCAGAAATTCTGAAATAGAAATGGCAGAGTGGAACCCTCGGTGAGAACTCCTCACTTTTATTATAATTTCTAGTTGAAATATATACTAGGATGCAGACGGTGATTAGTAGCACCTGACACCCGTCGTCCACAGACCATGGATGACTTGTTTGTTTGATTGTTTGTGTTGTGAAATTTGACTGTTGATTGTGTTGAAATAAAATATATATTCATGTGTTGAAATAATATATATATATATTCATGTATTGAAATAAAATATATATTCATGTGTTGAAGTAAAATATATATTCATGTGTTGAAATAAAATATATATTCATGTGTTGAAGTAAAATATATATTCATGTGTTGAAGTAAATTAAATATTCATTTACAAATCAAACGATCTGTTTATGTACACCGATTTGACTGATACTGATTGGGACGATAAATTTTACACATCGCTCAGCTACACAAATAAAAATCTGTGTTTGTTGATTTGAAACCCCACACGGGTATTGGGATGATATTTGACGTACACTAAACCCGATTGTTTAGTTGTATGTCAATCATTGGGTTGATAGACTGTGTAAGCGTTAATTATTTATATTTAATGCTTATACAGTTGTGTGGTGCACTCTAGATGATGGTTGATTATTTATCGTTGCTATTATATACATGTGTTGTATGAAATCCATATAATTAACATTATATGGTAATTGATTGGGCCTCATTCCAATTTGGAAAATAAGAAATATAAATTCATGTGTTGAATAGAAATATAAATTCATGTGCTGAATAGAAATATATATTCATGTGTTGAATAGAAATATATATCCATGTGTTGAATAGAATATAAATTCATGTGTTGAATAGAAATATAAATTCATGTGTTGAATAGGAATATATATTCATGTGTTGAATAGAAATATATATTCATGTGTTGAATAGAAAATAAATTCATGTGTTGAATAGAAATATAAATTCATGTGTTGAATAGAAATATAAATTCATGTGTTGAATAGAAATATATAATCATGTGTTGAATAGAAAATAAATTCATGTGTTGAATATAAATATAAATTCATGTGTTGAATAGAAATATAAATTCATGTGTTGAATAGAATAAATATTCATGTGTTGAATAGAATAAACATTCATATGTTGAATAAAAGCTGTGTTGATTAGATTGACGCCATTTTGACGTGAACGATATTTATATCGATTTTATTCATTTTTATAATGAATATAGAAATGAAAGTGATTTCAAAATATAACGTTTTGAAAATATTATCATTTGTATATCGATGATGTGGAATATTCAATTTTGATTCAAAATTGAATATGAAGTTGAAATCATTACGAAAACGAATTTAAAACGATTTATAAAATATTTTTTGAAAGGAAATCGATGAAATATATATTATATGTATATAATGGCCTGAATAGAAGGCGCCGCGCCGCGGCAGTTTGCGAATTTCGACCATTGACTTCGAATGGATATTACGGGAGATCCAACCAACGGATTCTCCTAAAACCAGAACCGTTGGGTTCGTATCGAAAAGAGCTTTCTAACGAATACTAGAGATTTGAAATCTAACGGTTGGATTTGGAATTATGTCCAAATCAAATTTGGAAAAGGTCGTTGTAAGTGCAGTTCGATGGCCGTTGATGGAATTCGACTGTACGGGCCTTGATAAAATTATTAAAAATAGTAATAATTTGTGTAAAATCATAAGAAATGATTTGTGAAGAATTGAGATGAAAAATTCCAAATTTGAAAGGATAAAAATAGATTTTTATCGAAATGAACTAGTTTTGAACTAGAATAATAATTTATTTATTTTTAAATAAATAAATTGGATCTGAAAGGGTTTTAAAAGTAACCAGAAGTTTCAATAATTGAATTGGAATGGAATGTGATTTTGGGTTTATCGTGAACTGTGTTTTAAATGACATTGGTTCATTAACCCAGTTAAAGACAGGATATGATTTCACAAGTTAAATAATCATTGATAGTGATTATTGGGAAGATTAAAACCAAGTGGAGTTTTAATGAATCTTTAATTAGATTGAAATAATCGAGGATGTGGTATCACCTGTTTTGCTCCAGGCGATAGTTAAATCATTAATTAGATTTGAACGTGAAATGGTAATTGAATTTACCGATAACACCGTGGTGTTAGATATGAAGTATTACCAGTTTTACTTCATGGGATGAATAGGTTGGGATTGGGAAATAAAGTAAATGATTACTTCAGTGTGGTTCGCTAATCCCGACTAATTTGAATTGATATTAAAAAGAAGATTAAAGAATAAATTTAAAGAATTTATCTTTGATAAAATTAATGGGAACATTTCCCAAAGTATAAGAATATTTGAATAAAAGAATATTCTAAATTGGAATGAGGCGTATGTTGTGTTTGTGTAACACTTGTTTATTATATACGCGAGTTATTCAGAAAGACCAAGTTTATCCCATTCTGAATAACTGATTCAACATTGTGTCGAAGATGAAGACGGTTGTCGAAGACCGGAGGTCTTCACATCGTTTGGGTGATTACTGATGATCCTGATTGGGTTGTACACCCAAGAGGAGGGAATCAGTTGGTGATCGTCCAGACGTACTTGGAGATCGATGGATATGCGAGGTACACGGTGCCTCCGGTTTTGTTCAGACCCAGAACGAACTTGTAAATGGATTGTGTGTCTGACATTGGATTTTATTCTCTGTGATTGATTTCTATTAAATATATATATCTGTTTGACGGCGGAGAATTTATTCTCTTGCTTAACGTCTTTCTCTGAGACGTACGAGCTCAAGGGTTATATACTGATGGATATCAATCGCATGGAGTGAATTGCCTGTGTGGCATGCCTAAGTGGCAATTGATCAAAGCTTCTGTTGAAAAGAAGAGTCTTTTTGTTGATGATCAAAGCACAGCCTGTGTGGCATAGCTTTGTGTAGCGTTGATTCGCGAGCCTCACACCCTGGTTGTGAACCATAAACAGGAGATGGACCTCAGGGAGGACATGCGTTTCTTTCTAGCTAGAAGTGGCGTCAGTTGTTTTACATGCCCTGTTGAGTTTGACTTATGTGGTTGTTGCTGTTGCGAGGCGCCTCGGATGTATCGGTGACTGTGTGGAGCCGATGGAGCCATTGGGCTCATTTACACCCCAAAGGGTGGGGGAACGCAGTGTTCAGGCATTTTAATCCACATCGGTGGACCGGCCCTGTCGCTCCAAAGGCTTGACTGAGTACTTGCCTGAGACTCGAGATAGACAGTCTCAAATTCGGTAGAGGATTATCTTTTGCCTCGGTTCACAGATGGAAATCCAATTTCCAATACATGTATTTGCGGTTTTGATTGTATAACCTATATATGGCGACATAGTGGTATGGGGCACTTATGCCGTCTATGATTGATACTTATGATTTGAAGTTGTTTTATACACTATACACTTATAGTAGTAATAAAAAAAATGAAATTTCACGTACCAAGCATTCTTGGCTATTATAAGGTAAAAACCCTGATATTTTCTATGTTCTTTATTTAGCATTGCTCTGTTGTTTTAATCACTAGTGTTCTTGGGAGGAAACCCGTTCCGTGTTATACGGCGTGGTCCCTTGATTTACCTTACTTTAAAATAAAGATTAATAACTGTTTTAGTTCTCACACTAGTCACATGATTGACCTGGAGTTTATTGTTTTAACCTAAACTCTGGGTGCTCTTATTTTGACATGGGCAGCTAGTAGTTTTGGTTTTGTAGATTTGTATTCACAGGATCTTGATTTACAGCTGGAACGATACTCGGAAAGCTCTGTATCCGTGTATTACTTTTAGTTGTGTATTGTATTATTTTTCCGCTGCTATGTAATGTAATTTAAATCTCTGATATTTTCTATGTAATATTTATTCATACTCTGTATATTCTTGTATTATGATGGAATTGTTGTAATTAACAATGAAATGTTCTTCTTTTTGCGTTCCGATGTGGCTTGTTCTCAATTCAATCCAGACTTTCCCGTAAGGGGGACTTCGGGTCGCGACAACGCTGATTGGAGATTGGATTTCCAACATGACAAGGTATGGAACCTCCTTCTGATAGTGTATATCTAGAGAGGAATACACTGGGTTCAACAAGAACGTCTTGCAACCCGGCCCACACATGACCGACCACTCATTTCGCTTGAGTGTATCGAATGTATATCACCAACGGTTGGGATCAGCAACCATTTCCCGAAAAGGGACAACATCGATAGATTAAAGAAGTTAAACGAATTTCTATAGATAGGTGATTACACATCCTAATGGGAGCGACCCACATAGCCATGCTGCCTGCCCGAGATTTGTCATTTCCCAATTATTGAGGCCAGAGGCTACGATTCCTTGCAATTCATTTATAGCACAATCACTTTGAATGCCACATTGTCAGATCCGTTAATCACTAATTGATTTGCACAAATATATTCTGGATATTATGCTAAGAGAATAAATTCTCTGCCACCATATATATTTATACAGACCAACCTATGTGATCATTGGAAATACTTTGTCAGACATTCGTCCATATACGTTCGTTCTAGGATTGAACAAAACCGAAGGCACCATTTGTAACACCCCGTATTTCAGTTAATGCTAAAATTCACTAATTGCAGAATAAATAATCTCAGATCTGAGAATTGGGGGAAACGGGCTGCGTCATTGCGTTCGTCTCGGAAAAATACGCGAAATAGAGTCCGAAATTTTGTAAATCGGAGTCCGTATGGCCTAGTTATGGCCCAATGAAGTTTGCAGAAAATTCAAAGTTCAAAACAGATTTAAAATTCAGGTTCAAATTTCGAAATTGGGGCCATTGGGCGCAGGCGGGGAAAATTCCCGCCTAGCTACCCAAGTCGACAGCCCTGTCGACTGGGCAGTCGACTTGGCTAGGACCAAGTCGACAGCCCTGTCGACTTGGGTGTCGACAGGGGGTGCTCGGCCAGTGTAACCTGGTGCACCATTTTAGGGTTTGGCTGTGTTTTGGGCTGTTCTCTAGAAGCTTCCGCGATCTGATGGTCCTAATCTAATTTAGGGTTAATCTAATGGCCTAAAACACTTGCCTAATCTATAAATACACCCTAACACTACCCTAATTCATACTAAAAATAGATTCAAGGGCCTCATGCCGTCAAATTAAAACTAGAAGGAGCCTCCACCAAAGTTGAGAGGAAGTTAGCATCTCAAATCAACTCTAAGCAAGTTCTAATCCACTCTAGCAACTTAATCTTCCTCATTGGAGTGCTAATTAGTGATTTGTGAGTTCCTATGCCTTTAGCAAGCAATTGCTAAACTAATTAGGATAGGATATTAGGAGGCTATGGATGTAAATGAGGATCTATGCATGTTGTGGTTGTCATATGTTATAAGTTCATATGCAAGTTTGTCTCTTTTTATGATATGACATGTTATGCAAGTTCATATGCAAGTTTATATGCAAGTTCATATGAAAGTTTGTCTCTTTTTATGATATGCATAACATATGCAAGGTTGCCTCTATGTATGACATGATATGCAAGTTCATATGCAAGTTTATATGCAAGTTCATATGCAAGTTTGTCTCTTTTTATGATATGCATAACATATGCAAGGTTGCCTCTATGTACGACATGTTATGCAAGTTCATATGCAAGTTTATATGCAAGTTCATATGCAAGTTTATATGCAAGTTCATATGCAAGTTTATATGCAAGTTCATATGCAAGTTTATATGCAAGTTCATATGCAAGTTTATATGCAAGTTCATATGCAAGTTTGGGTTAATGATTTATGCTAGTTGGGTTTAATGTTATGATGCAAGTTGACACCTTTTAAACCCATGTAAATGCCAACGTTGTGCTAAGATTGAACCCATTAAATTTATAATGAAACTCCCCATTTATATGACATGTCATGAGAACGAATTACGTGGGAAACGATGGGGTTAATATGCATGTTAATAGAAATGTGTAAAGTTGGTATGCTTAAGCATAACATAAATTGAATGGACATAATTGGGAATTTACCTATTAAGTTAGGTCTACCCATATTATGGAGTTGGGAATTTACCTATTAAGTTAGGTCTACCCATACTATGGAATTGGGAATTTACCTATTGAGTTAGGTCTACCCATATTCTTAAAAATGAGTAATTAATTAGGGATAATTAATACAAATTATGGGGGTGATTAATTAGGTGTAATTAATCAACTAAGACACGAGGTTGGACCCTTTTGTAGCGGAAGTCTGCCCGGAACCGACCGGCAATCCAGCAGCTACAAATGATTGGCCCAATGTGAGAGGTCTTAGTCATAAATTAAATACGTGATTAAAGTAAAGACACGAGGTTAGACCCTTTTTATGACGGAAGTCTGCCCGGACCCAACCGGCATATCCAGCAGTCATAAAAGATGGTCTAATGTGAGAGGTCTTTATGAGGTCATGATCTTAATTAATTAATTAAGAAACACTTAACCATATTAGCATGTAGAGGGACATGAAGGGTTAAGTGGGTGCCTTGGGTGGCATGTGGAAATCTAGTGGTTGCCTTGGGTGGCAATATAAAATACGATTAGAATACTTAACCAAAGTGGAACATGTAATTAAAACATGATTAAAGGGTTAAGTGGTATACACTAGAAATGACAAGCTTAGGTGGGTAGCTTGTGGGGGCCCATTTCAACCAATATCCCAAACGTATCTTTGTGGGCTCGACCCAAGTCGAGGACGGGACACGCATATTGGGCTTGACTATAAGAGGCCAAAACGGGGTAGCGGTGGCAACGCGAGTCCAACGGGTTTCATATGCGTGTGTGGACCCGGGCTGGTAGGTAAGACGTTGTTGCATCGTGTAGATATAAGCCGTGCACCATTTGTTGTATCGGGTTGCCACTATGGGGAGTGATACACCCCATTGTGGGGCCAGCACGGGTATCTACGGTAGGGAGCCGATCGCTTGGGAGTAGTGGGTACACCTAGTGGAGATAGGGGCAGACGGCACCTATGTTGTCAGCTAGGTGTACACGAAACTACTGGGTAAATTTTCTAAGCCCTTGGGAGAGATCAACCTTTAAGTAGGAATGACTGGTGTGGTGCAGTGTAGTAATTATCCTTGGGTGGGTAAATGCGTCTTTATCGTTATCTTAGTTCATTCTAAGTCTGATTGGCTACTGAGTGTAGTCATTTATCCCCAGTCACACCGTACCAAGTTATATCATACCCTAATTACTTTAATGATTGCATTGTTAAAGTCATAGAACTCGCTCAGACTTATGTCTGACCCCGTTGTTTTTATCATTTTTCCAACCCTCAGGTTCTCAGAGTGGGCCCAGCACGAGTAGGCTTTGATCAGGCTGCTTTTATTACTCTCTTGGAGCTTGGACCCTAGATGTAGAGCTCATCTTACCCTTTTCTTTTATGGCTATCAGTTCATGTATTGGGATTATGTATTTTTATTTATCAGGATGGATATTTTGTACTTGACTCTTACTATGGTTTTGTGATGTAACCAAACATGTTTTACTTTCCGCTGCAATGAAATGATGTTTTAAATTTTCAAGCATTACTTATATCTGTGTTGCTGTAATTTTTCTGTTCTATATTCACTTAAAATACTCCACCGATGTTATGGCATTCCCTTAGTGAGTGATCATAGCGGGAGTGGGGTGTTACACGTGGTATCAGAGCAAAGGTTACCGGAACAGATAAAATTTTTAGAAAACTATTTTTCTAAAAACATTTTTGGAAGAGATATTTTCAAAAAACATGTCTTTAAAGAGAAAAGTTTTCGAAAGAAAAGCATAATCCCCAATAGCCATATCTTTATCTTTCGAATTCTCCGTTTTGAATCTTTCCTTTTTCGTTTCAGCATGGCTGAGGATCTTAACTTTCCGGAGGGTGTGACGATACCAGTATGGTATAGGAGATTGATGGAGGCTAGGGCCGCCACTGCGGGTCCAGCAAATGTTCCTCCACCAACCGTAGCACCCGATCTTCCTCCTCCCCCTCCTCCTCGAACGGATACTTTTGCTAAGACTTGTAAGGAATTTAAAGCTATGGGAGGGAAACCTTTTCAAGGATCTGAAACTTTTGTGGAGGCTAGAGATTGGCTTAAGGAGGTGGAAGAGTTGATAGATATCTTTGAGATGGAAGAAGGAAAGAAAGTCAAGTTAGCTGCTTGGTTAATAAAGGGAGAGGCCTCATTCTGGTGGGAGGTCACTAATGGAGAACGCCCCGTTGACTCTTGGGCGGATTTTAGACAAAGATTTGTGGCAAAGTTTCTCTCAAGGGCGGAGGAAAACTTGTATATGGAAAGATTCTTGACTCTAAAGCAAGGAAATCTCTCAGTGAAGGAATATGTCAACAAGTTTAATCAATTGGCAAGGTTTGGCCTAGACATGGTGAATACACCGGAGAAGAAGGCTTTGAGGTTCGTGAAAGGCTTGAATGAACCGATGCATGGATTGGCTATGACTCATATCCCTATGGGGGCCACCTTTGAGAAGCTAGTTGACATGGCACTCATGCATGAAGAAGAGAAGGGTCCCAATGCTAATAAGGCACCCGAGAAGAAGGGAGATCAAAAGAGACCTCAGCAACAACAGCAAAACAAAGGTGGGAAATGCAACGGGGGCAAGGGAAAGAAGAAGTGCTTCAATTGCGGGATACCAGGCCACATAAGCAAAGATTGTCGAAAGAAGAAGAAGACTGGCTGCTATAACTGTGGCGAAGAAGGGCATCTAGTGAAGGATTGCCCTAAGAAGGGGCAAAGGACGGGATCTACCTCAGGAGGACAGGTGCAAGCTCTTATGGCACCGGGTCAGGCTAGGGGGCAAGTACAGGCTCTCGCGGTTCCACCGATTCAGGAAAGAGGTAGAACTATTTCCGTTGAAAGTCTGGTTTTTCTATTTGATCATCCTGTCCGTACATTGTTTGATTCTGGCGCATCGCATTCGTTTATTTCATCATCATTAGTTGAGTCACTGCACTTAGACACCAGTCTGGTAGATGATCCCTTGGTTGTTTCAAACCCAATTGGGGGCTCCACTTATTTGTCCATGATATGTTTGGGTTTGAAGATTTCTATACTTAGCATTGAGTTTAGATGTGATGCTTTTGTTTTGGGCTTCACGGGCTATGGGTTGATTTTGGGCATGGACTGGTTATCCAGTAATGGTGCCGTTCTAGATTGCGAAAGGAGAGTTGTTAGGCTCATGACCCGCTTGGGTAACACTCTCGAGATCTCTTGTAATCCCATGGATTCTGTTATGCTAAGTTATCTTGAATCGCTTGACGCTTCGGTCGAGAGTTTGCAATCTGTTAGAGTGGTCCGGGAATACTCAGATGTGTTTGAGGAGGTGAAGGGCTTACCTCCGAAGCGGGAGATTGACTTCCGAATATATCTGGTGGATAATGCTAAACTTGTATCTTTACCAGTGCGCCACATGGCTCCTCGTGAGAGGAGGGAACTCCATAAGCAAGTAGGGGAGTTGCTTGAGAAGGGGTTCATAAGACGAAGTATATCGGAGTGGGGTGCTCCAGTAGTTTTTGCTACGAAGGCGGATGGGTCCCTCAGACTTTGTGTAGACTATAGAGAACTCAACAAGCTCACAAAGAAGAATAGACACCCATTGCCGAGGATTGATGATCTTTTCGATCAGTTGGTTGGCGCTTCAGTATTTTCTCAGATGGACTTAGCCACGGGGTTTCATCAGTTGAGGGTGGCTGAGGATAGCATAGACAAGACTGCCTTTAGAACTCCGGATGGTTTCTATGAGTGGCTGGTGATGCCATTTGGGTTGACGAACGCCCCTGCATACTTTGTTGATTTGATGAGTAGGGTGTTCAGGGAGTTCCTTAATAAGTTCGTGGTGGTCTTTGTGGATGATATCTTAGTATTTTCTAAGAGTGAAGAAGAGCATGCCCTACATCTTAGGGAAGTGTTGGAGACTCTTCGAGTGCATAGCCTTAAGGCTAAATTCTCTAAATGTCACTTCTGGAGGAAGGAAGTGCGGTTCTTGGGGCACGTGGTCTCCAAGGAAGGGATAGCTGTGGATCCCGCGAAGGTAGTGTCCATCCAAGATTCGAAGGTTCCTAGAAATGCTACCGAAGTAAGAAGTTTCTTGGGGTTGGCGGGTTACTATAGGAAGTTTATCAAAGACTTCGCGAAGATATCAGCCCCATTAACCCGCTTAACGAAGAAGAATCTTGTTTTCACATGGGACGTAGATTGTGATGATGCGTTCCGACGGTTAAAGAGAGCTTTAACCACTGCTCCAGTTTTAGTGTTCCCAGATGGGAGTAAGCCATTTGTTGTCTATACCGATGCTTGTGGGACAGGACTGGGCGCAGTCTTAATGCAAGAGGGAAGGGTAATAGCCTATGGTGGAAGGCAGTTGAGGGCACATGAGAAAAATTACCCTACCCATGATCTAGAGTTGGCTGCTATTGTTTTTGCGCTTAAGATTTGGTGCCATTATCTTCTTGGTGAGAGATTCGAATTGTTCACTGACCACAAATCATTGAAGTACTTGTTTTCTCAGAAGGATTTGAATTTGAGACAGCAAAGGTGGATGGAGTTCTTAGCATCCTATGATTTCGAGATAGCGTATACCCCTGGCAAGGGTAACGTGGTGGCGGACGCCTTGAGCAGAAAAAGGTTGTCCTTGAGTCCATTGTTCGTGGAACAACGAAGCTTGGAATTTATCTCGATGTTTGATTTCAGACCTTCCATTGAATTTATACCCGGTTTGCTTGCATCCTTGGAGGTCAGACCTACTCTTTTGGAGCGGATTGGAGAAGCACAGAAGGACGACCCACAGTTGGTTGAGTTGGTAGAGAAGCTCATAAGGGGGGAGTCGTCCAGCCATTTGAGTAGGTACACCCTAGACGATAGGGGTGCTTGCGTAGAGACGGTAGACTCTGTGTACCGCAAGACGAGGGTTTGAGGAAGGCTATTCTTGATGATGCACACCATTCTAGGATGACCATTCATCCCGGTGGGGACAAGATGTACCAAGACATGAAGCGGGTTTTCTTCTGGGCCGGTATGAAGAAAGATGTGGCCGAGTATGTCGCTCGATGCTTGGTGTGCCAACAGGTGAAAGCGGAGCAAAAGAAACCAGGTGGGTTGCTTCACCCATTGGAAGTTCCGCAATGGAAGTGGGATAGCGTCTCGATGGATTTTATTGACGGGTTACCCAGATCGAGAAAGGGTAATACGGGAATTTGGGTTGTGGTAGACAGACTTACTAAAAGCGCCCATTTCATACCTGTGAAGAGCAAGAGGACTGCTCCATGGCTAGCTTCAGTATATCTTCGGGAGATAGTTCGATTGCATGGGGTACCCTCTAGCATAGTGAGTGATCGAGATCCTATCTTCACTAGCGAGTTCTGGAAAAGTTTGCAAGAAGCAGTGGGGACTCAATTATGTCTGAGCACCGCATATCATCCTCAGACGGACGGCCAGACTGAGAGGGTGAATCGTGTCCTAGAAGACCTTTTGAGGCTTTGTATCTTAGATTTTGGAGGTACATGGGAAGAGCATCTTCCATTGGTGGAGTTCACATATAATAACAGCTTTCAGTCCAGTATTGGTATGGCTCCTTTCGAAGCTCTTTATGGAAGGCCTTGTCGATCACCTACATGTTGGTGGGAATCTACGGATAAGATCTTGCTTGGGCCTGATATGGTTAGGGAGACTTCTGAGAAGATTGACTTGATTCGAAGAAGGATGAAAGCAGCGCAGGATAGGCAAAAATCTTATGCGGACAAGAGGAGGACGGATCTTGAGTTTGAAGTTGGGGACATGGTCTTTGTCAAAGTGTCTCCGTTACGAAATGTGGTTCGCTTTGGATCTGTTGGGAAGTTAGCACCAAGGTTCGTAGGGCCGTTTCCTATTAAGGAAAGGATTGGACGGATGGCATATAGAGTGGAGTTGCCCGACAGACTTAGTGGTGTACATGATGTATTCCATGTGTCACATTTGAGGAAGTGCCTACATGAGACCGCAGAGGTGGTAGAGCCGAGCTTGCTTAGAGAAGTGGAAGTAGAGCGTGATGCGACTATTCGACGAGCTCCTACTAGAATCCTTGGGTCAGAGACTAGGAAACTGAGGAATCGAGAGATTCAACTAGTCAAAGTACAATGGGGAGAAGATGAGGGCAACGCTACTTGGGAGACGGAAGCGAAGATGCGTTCATTATACCCATTCCTTTTTGAGGGTATGTCTTTTAACTTCTCCTTTATCGTTTGTCTAGTACTTATCTTATCTTTAGTATGGCCTCTCGTTAGTACTTTTGACCTTTAGATAGGGTAAACCTATGGTTGAAACATGTGTTTGAGACATGTTATGGTTGATGGATGCATGTGGATGCAAGTGTTTGCTAGTGGTTGCTCGTGGATGCATATACACACACTCTAGGCACTAGATCGGCTTAGTCACTTCATATTGCATATTGCATATAATTGTGTGTAGGTAGCTATATTTATGGATATATAATGATTGTGTTATCATATGGATGATGCATTTTGGTGAATGATTGTGCACTCATGTAGATATTGTATGTGTCGATAGGGTTCTCTCGCATACATAATGGATGCATGGCACTATCATGGTTTGCATATGTTCATACATTAGATAGGGAACATATACACACACTTTTTGCATATGCTCATACATCATTAGAAATTGTTTTAAGGACAATGGATGCCCGTGTTTGATGGATTGAGTAGATGGTTGTTTGGATGGTAGGATATGCATTCTCCTTAGCTTAGAGATTTCGGGGACGAAATCCTTTAAGGAGGGGAGAATGTAACACCCCGTATTTCAGTTAATGCTAAAATTCACTAATTGCAGAATAAATAATCTCAGATGTGAGAATTGGGGGAAACGGGCTGCATCATTGCGTTCGTCTCGGAAAAATACGCGAAATAGAGTCCGAAATTTTGTAAATCGGAGTCCGTATGGCCCAGTTATGGCCCAATGAAGTTTGCAGAAAATTCAAAGTTCAAAATAGATTTAAAATTCAGGTTCAAATTTCGAAATTGGGGCCATTGGGCGCAGGCGGGGAAAATTCCCGCCTAGCTACCCAAGTCGACAGCCCTGTCGACTGGGCAGTCGACTTGGCTAGGACCAAGTCGACAGCCCTGTCGACTTGGGTGTCGACAGGGGGTGCTCGGCCAGTGTAACCTGGTGCACCATTTTAGGGTTTGGCTGTGTTTTGGGCTGTTCTCTAGAAGCTTCCGAGATCTGATGGTCCTAATCTAATTTAGGGTTAATCTAATGGCCTAAAACACTTGCCTAATCTATAAATACACCCTAACACTACCCTAATTCATACTAAAAATAGATTCAAGGGCCTCATGCCGTCAAATTAAAACTAGAAGGAGCCTCCACCAAAGTTGAGAGGAAGTTAGCATCTCAAATCAACTCTAAGCAAGTTCTAATCCACTCTAGCAACTTAATCTTCCTCATTGGAGTGCTAATTAGTGATTTGTGAGTTCCTATGCCTTTAGCAAGCAATTGCTAAACTAATTAGGATAGGATATTAGGAGGCTATGGATGTAAATGAGGATCTATGCATGTTGTGGTTGTCATATTTTATAAGTTCATATGCAAGTTTGTCTCTTTTTATGATATGACATGTTATGCAAGTTCATATGCAAGTTTATATGCAAGTTCATATGCAAGTTTGTCTCTTTTTATGATATGCATAACATATGCAAGGTTGCCTCTATGTATGACATGATATGCAAGTTCATATGCAAGTTTATATGCAAGTTTATATGCAAGTTCATATGCAAGTTTGTCTCTTTTTATGATATGCATAACATATGCAAGGTTGCCTCTATGTATGACATGTTATGCAAGTTCATATGCAAGTTTATATGCAAGTTCATATGCAAGTTTATATGCAAGTTCATATGCAAGTTTATATGCAAGTTCATATGCAAGTTTATATGCAAGTTCATATGCAAGTTTGGGTTAATGATTTATGCTAGTTGGGTTTAATGTTATGATGCAAGTTGACACCTTTTAAACCCATGTAAATGCCAACGTTGTGCTAAGATTGAACCCATTACATTTATAATGAAACTCCCCATTTATATGACATGACATGAGAACGAATTACGTGGGAAACGATGGGGTTAATATGCATGTTAATAGAAATGTGTAAAGTTGGTATGCTTAAGCATAACATAAATTGAATGGACATAATTGGGAATTTACCTATTAAGTTAGGTCTACCCATATTATGGAGTTGGGAATTTACCTATTAAGTTAGGTCTACCCATACTATGGAATTGGGAATTTACCTATTTAGTTAGGTCTACCCATATTCTTAAAAATGTGTAATTAATTAGGGATAATTAATACAAATTATGGGGGTGATTAATTAGGTGTAATTAATCAACTAAGACACGAGGTTGGACCCTTTTGTAGCGGAAGTCTGCCCGGAACCGACCGGCAATCCAGCAGCTACAAATGATTGGCCCAATGTGAGAGGTCTTAGTCATAAATTAAATACGTGATTAAAGTAAAGACACGAGGTTAGACCCATTTTATGACGGAAGTCTGCCCGGACCCAACCGGCATATCCAGCAGTCATAAAAGATGGTCTAATGTGAGAGGTCTTTATGAGGTCATGATCTTAATTAATTAATTAAGAAACACTAAACCATATTAGCATGTAGAGGGACATGAAGGGTTAAGTGGGTGCCTTGGGTGGCATGTGGAAATCTAGTGGTTGCCTTGGGTGGCAATAGAAAATACGATTAGAATACTTAACCAAAGTGGAACATGTAATTAAAACATGATTAAAGGGTTAAGTGGTATACACTAGAAATGACAAGCTTAGGTGGGTAGCTTGTGGGGGCCCATTTCAACCAATATCCCAAACGTATCTTTGTGGGCTCGACCCAAGTCGAGGACGGGACACGCATATTGGGCTTGACTATAAGAGGCCAAAACGGGGTAGCGGTGGCAACGCGAGTCCAACGGGTTTCATATGCGTGTGTGGACCCGGGCTGGTAGGTAAGACATTGTTGCATCGTGTAGATATAAGCCGTGCACCATTTGTTGTATCGGGTTGCCACTATGGGGAGTGATACACCCCATTGTGGGGCCAGCACGGGTATCTACGGTAGGGAGCCGATTGCTTGGGAGTAATGGGTACACCTAGTGGAGATAGGGGCAGACGGCACCTATGTAGTCAGCTAGGGGTACACGAAACTACTGGGTAAATTTTCTAAGTCCTTGGGAGGGATCAACCTTTAAGTAGGAATGACTGTTGTGGTGCAGTGTAGTAATTATCCTTGGGTGGGTAAATGCGTCTTTATCGTTATCTTAGTTCATTCTAAGTCTGATTGGCTACTGAGTGTAGTCATTTATCCCCAGTCACACCGTACCAAGTTATATCATACCCTAATTACTTTAATGATTGCATTGTTAAAGTTATAGAACTCGCTCAGACTTATGTCTGACCCCGTTGTTTTTATCATTTTTCCAACCCTCAGGTTCTCAGAGTGGGCCCAGCACGAGTGGGCTTTGATCAGGCTGCTTTTATTACTCTCTTGGAGCTTGGACCCTAGATGTAGAGCTCATCTTACCCTTTTCTTTTATGGCTATCAGTTCATGTATTGGGATTATGTATTTTTATTTATCAGGATGGATATTTTGTACTTGACTCTTACTATGGTTTTGTGATGTAACCAAACATGTTTTACTTTCCGCTGCAATGAAATGATGTTTTAAATTTTCAAGCATTACTTATATCTGTCTTGCTGTAATTTTTCTGTTCTACATTCACTTAAAATACTCCACCGATGTTATGGCATTCCCTTAGTGAGTGATCATAGCGGGAGTGGGGTGTTACACCATTTCTATTAATAGAAAAGTCCTTGCACTTTACTCCATCTTCGATTATCTTCATATAATCTAATTCGCAACTCTACTGCCAATACGGAGCGGTTCTCGGATAATAATCCAACCGGTCTCTCCATATTGACAACGATATTGGAAAATACTTCGATAGTCGGTTATTTAACTATCGAAGAAAAACAAACAAACATTCATCCATAACATCAATCAATCACAGGGCCTATTAATTAATATTTCATTAATTAATTCACTTCTTCATTTCCTTGTCAATATTTGTTAGTCAAATATTTTCAACAATCATCTTGCCCTCTTATGCTATTTGGAGAACATTTCCAAATATCGACTTCTTTTATTTTCTATATTTAGAAAATATCTTCTATTTAAAATTGGAGAACATTCCACTTACTTATCTCTTTCACGCCAGTTCATTTTTAGACTTAGGAAATATTTATTATTATATTTCCAAAATTCCACTTATTTGGGTTAAAACGAATGTTGTGTAAAACATCGTTACAAATAACCCAAAATGTTTCATTCAACTATCTTTTATTCAACCATTGATCTCCAAGACTGGATCTTGCTACTTATCCGTTAAAAATGAAATCAATCAAGTTGGGGTATAATTACCTCTCAGATCTTGACTGAAAACATCCTTTACTTTAAAACAGACAAGACCATTATTCCCGAATAATCAACACCATAAAAACCAATTATTCATTTATAAACACGTATACGTTTCTCTTTCTAATGTTTATCAGATTTAATTATAGATTTCCTATTTGTTTATAGTATTCTATTTCAAGTTCGTTTCCTAATCGAATTCTATATATATCGATACATTGATTACCAGTTATCAAAATTTCTTATAAATATTCTAACCCCTTAAATTTCCGGAAAATTTCGCCATAACCTCCTTTGTACCGGCAAATAGTTCAAACCTCAACTCGCCTCTCTAGGCCCTTTCCATTCAAAAAGAAAATCAAAAAGCCAAGTGGCTTGCCGATTCAGCACATAAAACTTCATATGGAATTATAACGTGTACCTTTTTGTCGGGCACTAAATTTATAAACTTCATTCTCTTCATTCCATACTTGTTTAATAGATGTTCACCTGTTTCAATTCAATTCAACTCAATCCAATCGTTTGAATTCAGTTTTGCCCATTTATTCTTTAATTAGCTTCTTAGCCTATTTCACTTGTTATTTGAACATATCATGTTCGTATGTATTTTAGTTTGCTTATAAATCAATTGAATCCCATTTTCATTTCAGGTTTCATATTCGATTTTGAATATGAAATTCACAAGTCTCATTTATTTATCAAAAGAAATTTCTTGATCTAAAATTCGATTAACAAATTACTCTTACACTTAGTTAATTCTATTCAAAAATAAATAACTGATTTTGTTTCAAAAATCAATCCATTTACTCCACTCGAGTTCATATTTATTTTATAACTCATGTACAGATTTTTCAAATGGAAATTCAGATTTTATTTCCTTAAAAATCCTTATATTTATTTATATAATCCATTATGGTTTTTAAACGATTTTGGCGCTGCTTTTCTAAAAATTTGATTTCTGACATAACTCCAAATCTATTCGACGAAAACCAGATTTTTCTATTCCATTAGAAGACTATTATCAAATTGGTCGTAACAGTTCTTGTTTCGAAGAATTGCGACTTAAACTGAGTTCTACACACTCAATTGAAGTTCGAAACACCAAATTATGTACTACCGCGCTGCGGCGAGTTTGTTTTAATTTTATTTATATATATATATATATGTTTAAACTTCGTTTATAATAAATTTCAACTCTATTCTAATATATTTTAGTATATATATTAAATCCTGTTTTCAAATCCAACTTAATATTCTCAATTATCTCAAATCGTCGATTTTTCATTACTTGGTTATAAATTTGTTTATAACTCAGTTTTCTATATTAAATTCCAATTCCTTTATAAATAAATTATTTATAAAATTCGATATAATCGAATTCCAATTTAAATCCCTTGGATTTGACTTAATTTCGTTTATATTCCGAATATCGAAATAAAACCATCGTTCCCTTTCTGAAACGATTTCCAATTCATGGTTAAATTCATATTTGAATTTAAATTTCTAAGTTATCAAATGATAACTTATTTTCCTTAATTTATAAACGTTGTTTATAAATTTAACCTTCTTGTTTTATAAAAACAAGTTTCCATTTCGATTCCATTTCAAATTCTACTTTTCAAATTCATACTTGAATTTAAACCTCTAAATTATCATACGATAATTTATTTCACTAGATTTATAAATATCGTTTATAAATCCAACTTCCTTGTTTTATAAAATAAAACAAGTTTCAATTCAGAATCTGTTTGAAAATCAAACCTTATTTTGGAATATTTTATTTATTATAACTTATCTATATAAATATAGAATCTATTTTCATATTTAACTCTAAACTTTTATTAAATAAAATCCTAATATTTTCTTCTAGAAATATTTTATTTAAATAAATTTGATCTAACCGAATTTAAATCATAAATCCATACAGATTTATTTTAATTCACTTTACTTTCTGAATATCAGAATAGATTTATCGTTTACTATTTTAAACGATTCCAAATTCTCATTTTAAATTCACATTTGAATTTAAATATTTAAATTATCCAAATGATAAATTTTCACCATTCTTTATAAGCATCATCTATTTTACTTGTTTTCGATTTAAACAAGTCTCGATTTCAAATTCATTTTTGAAATTAAATTCTACTTGGAAAAATAAATTTCCCCTTTTTAAATTCACATATGAATTTACATTTCCCAAATTATCTAAAAGATATTTTTTCCCATTTCATTTATAAACGTTGTTTATAAATTCACTTCAATTCCCTGAATTATTAATTTATAAACATCGTTTATAAATTTCAATACTTGTTTTATTTATTCAAAACAAGTTAATATTTTTAGTCTATTCGAATTTCAAATTCTATTTATAGAAAAATAGAATTTTCCATTTAAATCTCAAATATCGTTTCCACAATATATTTATATATCAACATTTTAGCCCCAGTGATATTTAACAATCATACCACTCAATTATCAATCAACACATCATATATGATAATATATGTGAAAACAAACCAATAAAATAATTTGAGGAATCCAGTTGGATTCCTCCAACCTGTTTTCCTGCATCCACAGACGTTAGCCAACATAAATAATACCCATCCTGCTTCATGGCAAGATATCGTGGTATAGAAGGTCATTCACTATCACAGCATGGGGCGTATAGGGTCATCCGCTAATGATACTGCGGGAACTATCCAATCACCAATATATATATATATATATATATATATATATATATATATAATAACCACAAACACCAATCCTAAATAACTAATATATTTAAATAATAGCCACAGTAATATTTTAATGCAACCAAACAACCATCAATTATTTTTAATGATTAAAAATAATGCTAAATAATAAATTGAGTGAGATTTACTCACCGTGATTTTCATTTGCGCCGAACACCCACTAAAGCACATTATATACTTTCACCTCGATACCTCCATTAGTCTGTTTTCCAATGTAAATCAATATTAAAATTCCAGTTATCGAATTATACCAATTAAATTTAATTAATTCCCTATATGTAAACAAATTCCAGATTTAACCTTACTTTCATACTCAATGGTTATTTTACAATTTATACTTCTTTACAAATGAATTTCCTTTATATAAACTAGGTATATGAATTAATTTACTTTAATAAGTTACCAACTTTAAAAAACTAATCTCTTTAAATTTCCGAATTTCACAAAAACAACAACAAATACTTCATTAACTATTTATTTTAAATATAACTTAAGTAATTTTTAAAACATCATTAGTCTTTCATTGGATAGTAATTAAATTACCTTAAATCCTGATCCATTCCTTCTCCCAGAAATAACCCCAGCCTACAGAACTAACTGTTATATATAACGGTGTTGTATACACAGTTATATGATTTTTGTTTGATGATAACAACCAAATATATATTATTATATATGTGTTTGTAATTGTACTGTTTCATATACTACACAACATACATGAATATAATATTTCTATTTAAATAAAATACAACTGTACAGAAATCTAAATATTCACAGTATTTTATTTGAATTGAATATTTTACTTCAATATCAAATAGTACAAATTTTATACTCCACTATTTGTACATCACTATATTACATTTCATGTCATATCAGAGTTCATATACACAACTCCTCACTGCAGAATCACTCTATCACTCATTTCATAAATACTTTCTTTCACTGTTTCATACATTATGTTATACAGACACATTGACACTTATACATTTCACTGACACACATTCATTCACTGTCTTCAGTCTTCTGTCTTTACAGCTCTCTGTCAGTCCAGTCATCATCTTCTTACCTGTCGCAATGAAACACACACAGAGTACACACCAACAGAAATAATATTCTATATTCTAGCAAATATAATTTTTTATTTTCATAATTTTATTTGCCTAAGATTTCTGGTGTGTTTCTCATCATTTTTTCATGACTTGATCTGATTCATCTGTGTCTAGGCTAACAGTTCGTATATGTACAGGGACAGAAAATAATACTGAATGGCTGCATATACACACGTGTATATATACACATGTGCACTGCCTAGCCAATCTAGTGTGCAACTGAGGAGTAGCCACGTGGACCGTCTCAACTCAGTGCAACATAGTCAACAAAGCCAAGTGTCGAGCAAAACAAAAATTGATACCCATGCAAATCCAAAACAACAAAAATCAGGGTGATCATATTCAAACAGCAAAAGTGACAATACAGTTTAACATGAAAGCTCGAGCACAAGGAAGAAGAGCGCATTGGTTCAACAAGCATGTATGGTCAGTGGAGTACAAGTCAACACAACATGTGCAGCCAAGTAAAATGTCAGGACATGTCAAATACAAGGAACATGGATGTATACATGTGTGCACAAACATTCATAACAGTGAGACATGGGTCAAAACAGTTCAAGTATCAACAGTACATGATCAAGCCTATATACATAAGCAACATGGAAACAATGATATTTGTACATCAGTTTTCAGGTCAAACATGCATGTCATGTTTCAGGAAACACAGTGGATACAATGCAACAGTAAAAAGTGTTGTGCACTAAAACATGGTGGTCAAGCATGCATTACATGGTGCTAGCATACAAGCACATACACAAGGGTAAGACAGCAGTTCAGTTAAAAGCATAGCAGTATTTCAGAATGGTTGAGCACCGGGGAAAGTGTAATGATTGGTGCATAAGGTAACATGAGTGCACAGACAAGATTTCAGCAATAAGGAGTGAACATGTGCAAGCACCAATGTTGAAGAGCATATACAAATAAGCAGATAAACATGATGCATTCAAGTCTCAAATACAAGTGGTGTTACTGCTTCAAGTATGGAGAAGGTTTGTGACATAGCATGGTCAAAGCAGCATGAACAATGTGCATGTTTATTTCAGCAGCTAAATTGGTGATCAAGTACTCAAGAATTTCCAGCATGGTGCGAGTGGTTATGCACAAACAAAATGATGCAGGCATATCAAGCAGTAAAAGACACGAGTGGAAAAGCAACATGCAAAAATTATCTAGACAGACATGAAAATCATATACACATTCAAAACAGGGTTCAATCATCAACAAGCAAATGTGTCGAGCCAAATTGGCAAGTTTTAAAATGATTTCAGAAATCATGCTTCTATTTCCAGAAAAGAAAATCACAGAAATGCACAAGTTAAGGCAGTTTTGTTGTAGCATGTTCAAGGCAGAAAACATGTTATTTCAGCTTACAAGTAAAACAGCAAGCATGGTTTAAATATATTCATTTGTTAATTTTTGAAAAGATTTGCACCAGTAAATTGAGGAGCCAAGTTTTTGACAAGGACTTTATTTTCTTTCTAGAAATGATCCAAAGTATTAAGAGATTTCCAGAATTAAACATGCAATTTGTGTTTTGGCATTAAATCAAGTTTCCAGTTTTTGACCAAGCATTCAAAGGATATGTTTAGAAATTGTTTGGACTGTTTCCTGAAATGAAAAATCAAATGTTTCTATCTCGACAAATATGGTTTCCAGAAATTAGAAATGGACATGGCATCATTTTTGTTTATGGCAAAAAATCATAAACTGCTTTCTGAATTAAATCAGAGAATTCACAAAAATCAAGTCAAGGATGATTCATTTTTATTCAAGGCAACATATTCTAGGAATCATGCAAATACATGACAAAGCCGAGAATTTTGAAAGGAGGAAACAACATTTTTTTTCATACAACGATCTTTTTCAAATGGACCACAATTTATTTCTAGTTTTGTATCAAAGCATAAATGAAGAAATCGTGCCAAGGAAATAAAAAGGGGCAATAACACGTCTGGATTCAATGCCATAAATCACGCAAGCAAAAGGGAAAGCAACAATCAGCCAAGTCATACGAAAAAAATAGATTTTTAGGATTTCTATAATCCTATTTTAACACCTATCATCACAGGCAATTTTTGGAGATCGAAAACCCAAGCATCAATAATTAAAAACGAAGAGCAATTAAAATTCAGATTTACTCACAACGTTTCAGAAGGTTTCGATCAAGTTAGAGCAAGCCCAAATCGAAGCACCAAGCTGAGAGGAAGACATATACGGGCACTGGAGTTTCACTACAACAATCGATTGCAGATTTGGGGATTTCAAGAACCCTAGCCGCCGCCATTTTTATTCCAGGAGAGAAATAAAAGAGATCGGGCAAATTGAAAAAGGGTGGAACCATTTCTAATGTGGTCGGCCATGTTTTACAAGGGGATGACCCTCTTTTAACTCCTAGGGTTTATTTGTGTTTCTTTTTTTTTAATTTGTTTTTGTTTATTTTTGTAATTTTAATTTGAGTTGTAAATCATTCTGAATCAGTTTCTAGCTAGATGTCTGTAAAAATCTAGGGGAATCGGTTAGGGTGTTGACTCATAGTTGACAAAGTTTGTAAAATCTGGGTTACTGGTTACGGGTCGTAATCAGGGGAATCTGATCGAGGGGATATCGGTCAGTCTAGGGTTTTGAGCATAGGGTTAGAATAGGAGCAGGGTTTGCGAGTGTATATGGTCTTGTATGCAGGATCTGTTCTATCACCTAGTAGAAACCTTAGAAATGCAGCAGTAGGCAGGGTTTTTCCGAAGCTGAGTATATCTGTGTGTAATTTATTTTCTGAATTTCTGTTTCTGCTATATTCTGTGATCTGTTTATTATTATATATCTCGTTAGATTTTAAATTCAGTTAAAAATTGTGATAAACCCTATTCACCCCCCCCTCTAGGGTTAATCTAGATCCAACAAATGGTATCAGAGCAGATTATTTCATTAACTCTAGAGTCATGGGTCATCCTAGTTGTCAGCCTAGTGAGAGTCAGTCCAGTAATATTCCAACTATTTTCAATGGATCAGATTTTTTAAATTGAAAAAAAAGATGAAAATTTATATAAAATCTCTTCATATTAAATATTGGAATATTATTATTAATGGAGTAGATTTGTCAGATAAAAGGAATATTGTTTTCAATACTCGTGCTATGAACATTATTTATTCTTGTCTCAGTATTGATCAATTTAAGCTTATCTCTCAGTGTTTATCTGCATAGGAAATCTGGAAAGCTCTCAATGCGCTGTATAGACAAAAAGCTGACAACCGCTGAAAACCTGTAAAGATCAACTCAGATTCAAATTTATGCTTAACAGGTCTTACAGATGATAATTCAGATGGATCAACTAATGGAGACTTAACAGACAATGAAGTAGAAAATTTCTCATATGAAGTTCTGGTTTATTTTTGTGCTAATCCAACTAAGTCTGTTGATAAACTCAAATCTAAAAACAAATTTTGAAATCTAATAATCTTGAGTTGACCAACAAAATTAATGATTTGGAATCACAACTTGAACATTTTAAAAATTCTTCAAATTCAGATTGCAAAAATTGTTTGAAATTGAAAACCAATCTTGTTCTTCTCAATAAAAATATTCAAAAGTTTGAAAAGGAAATTTTGATCTTAAAAGAAAACAAGATTGAGTTATCAAATTTGAATAATTTTTTACAAAAGGAATTTGAAATTTTTAAGACTGATATATATTCCAAATTTGAAATTGCTGAAAATGAAAATTTGGTGAAAAGTGGTTTGATTTTGAAAGAACTTGAAAATGAGATTGAAAAATCCAAGAATTTTGAGTTTGAAAAACAAAAACAATTTGAACTTGAAATTTCCGAATCCCAAGCCAAAATTAAATTGCTTGAAAATGAGAATTTGGTTTTGAAACAGCCCAATGCTGAACAAAAGATCGCTATAAATAATTGCTCAAATTTGTTAAAAGAAAATAGCGATCTAAAATCCAAAATTCAACGATTAGAATCAACTTTGGATAAATTTTCTAATGGGGAAAAATCATTGAATATGCTGTTACGAAACCAAGTTTCTATTGGAAATAAATCTGGTCTTGGCTTCGGGAAAAATGATGTTTTTGGAAAACAAAATTCAAATGATTTCAAAAATCCCTCAAACTCCTTTGAAAAGAATAGCTTTGGAAATATTGACTCTGATAATTCCAAAGGGTTTTTAAATCACGAACGAAATGAGTTTGTGTTTTATAACAAACCATTTAAACAATCTTCGATCTCAAAAGAAAATAATACGGGCTTTGTTAAATTCAAACAGATTTGGGTTCCCAAGGGTACAAAGATAAATTCAAATGGTTTGTTATATAGACAGGTTTGGGTACCAAAAGTTCGATACACAGCTATGAGTGGTAAAACAATCTTTGTTAGACCACTTAACCCTCTCAACTGCTAGGTACCAGTGATGGCTGAGGAACTGCTTTGGAAAAGACAATTTGAATTCAAGCTATTCCACATCTTTGATTTATTTAGAGTTCCTTAGCCAAGTCTGTTGAGTTAGAAATTCTGCTTTACATTGGATTTTGGTATGATCTCTAAACTCACCTTTGTATATTCTCTTTGTTTTTTTTATTTTTTGTGTTTTTTCCTTCCTCTATCCCCTTTTGTTTTTGATTTGACACTGCCATATTCTTCTTTGTCTGTACTTTCTTAAACTTCCAATTGTAGAATTCATATGTTCTGGAAATTCACTTCATGTGTATAACACTTTGATATCTTTAATATTTTCCAGATCTTGAATTTATTTTGTATATATCTGCAATTGATTTGAAGTTTGTTTTCTGATTCTCTGAATTCATAATAGTGTTGATGTTTTCTTGTCAATCTTGAACACTGTTGATTAGAATTCTAAATTTTTTTGAAAATCTGAAAGTTTGTGGAATTTCACACACCTTTGCTGTTTTGAGTCTTTTCTAATTCATTTTTGGGAAGTCTTGAAAATTTATACTCATTACAGCACTCTGTTATTTATCAGTTGTGATAATTTCAGAAATTTTCAGATTGGCTTGAATATTTTAATTTGTCTTGATTTATAGTGATACATCCTGAAATTCTTTTTTTATTCATGATCAGTGATGTTGAAATTTGTTTGTTTGAAATCACCTGAAATTCCCGATACTTTGAATCTCACATACCTCTTAAATTTGAAATTATAAATCTTGTGTGGCTGATTCATTATATCTCGAAACTTGACATCAATTCAAGTGATTTCTAATAAATTATTTCGATCATGAATATTTCTCAAACTTGGTGTAAAGGATCTAAAATTTCTCTCATACTTGTCAGAGATATTTTTGAAAATTCTTTGGAAATCTGGTCTTAAATTTCACTATCAATTCATGGTTATTTGATTAAATATTTGTTTGTTTGAAATTATTTGAAATTATTGATTTCTTGAATCTCACACACATCTCAAATCTAAATTTTTTAATTCGGTGTGACTGATTCATTAAATCCAAATATTCTCATATTTCTTCAAATGATTTAAAATAAACTATATTTTTAATCTTGAATCATGAATCATCTGTTATGACCTTCTGAAATAAATCTGCGGAACATCTTCTCTTGACAAGTCCATTTTTGAAACTGATCTATGTTGTGTTCTGATTTTTTTTGAAAAATGCTTTCGAAACTTTCTGTATTGGTCATATCTTCATGCTGTTTTGATAAAAGGAACCATCTCTGATACTGTTTTGAAAATGCTCTCTAGAACTGCTTGTTTTGAGTCAAAACTATTTATTGCTCCGATAAGTGAAATTTGTGTGCTTATTTTTGTCCAACTTGTTTTGTGTTTAAAATTCTTTGTTCTGAGATATCCATGCTGGGGTGTGATTAAATTTCTCAATATAGGAGACTACAATTGGTATCAGCCCTTCATATTTATTCCCCATCTGTTTTGAATCTTCACATAGTACAAATTCCACACATTATTTTTTGTCCTGTATAAATCATTTTAAATTCCTCTTGTAATTGATTTTCAATTTTAAATTTATTTATTGATTATTCATTCAGAAATTGAAATCAATACCCAAATTGAACTGTATTTATAATTCATCAAATTCATTATCAGATTTTGAAATTGTGATGAATTGTGACTGCAGTATATTTCACAACAAGAGGATATTTTATTTAGATTTTTTCATGATGGTTGAACATTTATTATAATATCTTTGAATTGGCAATTATTTCATGACCACCTCCTTTATCTATCATCTTTCTGCCATCCATGATAATTCTATATTAATGTGGAGAGTTTGATTTTTTTTAAAATCTTCTCGAATAAACAGTGAAAATATTTGTAATGGAATTGTGGCTACGTTATTATTATTCAGAATTAGTGATAATTGAAAATTTTCAACAATCCCGGTATAGTCGAGCATATTTCATAATATAATTAATTTAGAAACTTATTTCATAGACCATTTCTGTACCTACCGCGTTTCTATCATCCATTTTTTGTTTTATATACTGAGGAGTTTTTCATTTTGAAACTGAAAATGATAAATAATTCATAAGTGCAACACCCCACCTCCGTTAAGGTCACTCACAAAGGGAATGCCTTAACTTTGGTGGAGGTTTATAAGTAAAAGCCACAGATAAACTCAAGACAGATATAAATACACATATTTTAAACAGAGGAAACCAAATAGACTTTTATTTCATCAATACGTGTTCAAACAAAACATTCCATAATTGTCTCAAAATACTTCCAACATTACAACCTCATTGCTGTCTTGATTATTAAAGAAGCATAAAACATAAATAAAGTGACAAAAATCCCCATAATGATATCCAAAGCCATAATCCGAGCAAAAGAGATCCAAATCATACATCTACGTTCTTGGAGCTTGTAAAGAGTCTAACTGAACTGAGTTGTTTCCTCCCTGTGGACCTGGGAGGAGGGGGGAACGAAAGAATAGAAGACAAAAAGAAAATAGAGTCAGACATAAAGCCTGAGTAAATCTAGTAACTCTTCAGTATGTGAATAAGAACAGGGCATGATAGACATAAGTTGAAAATAGGAAAGTGTCACAAGCTAAGGAAGTGTCGAATGTACTATCGCACCCATACTATATCTCTGCACCTACTTGAGTTTATTCTAACTGGCACCCCATGCTGAGGGTGAAGTGATCCCCATTTTTATTTAAAGATCGGATCCTACTCGCGTTAACATGTGTCATACGGCCCCAAGAATTGTAGATACCTATGCTGGTCCCACCATGGGGTGTATCAAGACCCATGGTGGCGGCCCCGACACAAATTCTAGAAGGCATAATTTATACTACTGGTGTCCCCAGTGCCTTGGTTGTCTGCTCCGGAGTGTATGCACGCCCGCACCCCGTTAGACCTACACTATGCACCCACCGCCGTCTTTTGACCGCTTACAATCAGCCCAGTAATCGTGCCCCACCCTGCCTAGTTTCAGGGTACCATGATACCTAACTTGGGTCACTGCTGAAAAGGGTCCCTCGTTACCAGGATTTTCTAGTCGAACATGTTAAGTGGTAAAGTGTCTGTATTTGCCTAACCCCACCCATCAATTCTTGTTAACATGTTGAATTTGGTTAAGTGTTATAGTTAACTTAACCCTACCATTTGTCCTTAGCCTCTTAGAGCACTTGACCACTCACATTAGACAGATATTGCTACGGTTACTGGATGTGCCGGTCGGTTCCGGGCAGGTTTACACCATAGCTCAGTCTAACCTCGAGTCATTATTGGGCTCAATGCTTAACCACCCACATTGGATAGGTATTGTTGTGACTACTGGACATCCGGGCAGGTTTACATCACAACTCAATCCAACCTCGGGTTAAGCATATCGTGTTTTCTAAATTTACATATTTTATTATTACACAATTTTATATGTAAATGTCATATCTTTTATTCTTGGGTATATCAATTCATACCGCTTAAATGTCATTGTCGTTGGCATGTGCTAACCATGCCAACATATATTTTCATGTTTTACACCCAACGTTATTACCCCCGTTTGTTCGCAACATGTGTTGGGCTTGTCACAATTCAGCCCAACTTTATAAACGTGAGAAAAAGGGGAAATCAAGAACATGTAATACATAAAGGTGTGTGGCGCATGAACTTGCAATTTAGCGATTCAACTAACATATAATATGGGTCATGTGAACTTGCAGTCAAATCAAAGTATAACTAAGTAGGTGACATATGAAATGGCACAGTTTAGGCTAATACAAACTTGTGTTTAAACATGTTTAACTTGGCATAATGTCAACCACAAAACTAGCATGTTGTAAATTCACCAAAATGTCCAATTATAACATCTAATCACATAGCCTATTTCAATATGAACTTGCATAGTTTATGAAACCCAATTGATACTTAACATAGATCCAATTATACTTGCAAATAAACATGAACTTGCATAGTTTATGAAACCCAAACGATACTTAACATAGATCCAATTATACTTGCAAATAAACATGAGAATGATATCATAGTTTTTGGGTCAAGTAGGCATAAAAGGTTTCAAATCTAGAACATGTTTACATAAGCCTTAATTTAGACTTAGTGAATGTATATAGTCCATGCCATAGGTATAAACATAAAGGGATCAAATTCTAATTTTTGCCACAAACTTGCAAGTGCCATTGTTTTCATATACAATTGTTCAATAGGCTTGCATCAATCAAATTTATGCCACAAACATCAATACACAAGTCATGATAGAACCATTACAATACACAGAATTTATACAATAACACAATTCTATTTTCATTTACATCGAATCACATTTTTTATTCATATTCTGAAAGGTCACTATACTTACAACGAATGCAGAATCTTGAATTCTGGATTCTGAAATTCAGATGCGCTCCTTTGGGTAGACTAACGTTGCGTTGATTAATTTGATAAACTTTAATCTTCTTCTTAATTTGATTCGTCTCTAAGCTTTTCTTTCTTGACGGCTATGCTCAATTCCTTCCTGGCAGCATGACGACTCCCATCTTATTTTTTTATGTGAATTTTCAGTTGAGACTTAGGGTGTATTTATAGATTTTTAAATTGTTTTGAGCCGTCAGGTGAAGACAGGAGGAATCTAGACCATACAAAGTTCAAAGAGCCAATCAAGAGGTGACATGTCAGCCCTAGTGACACACCGAGCCACAGAAATTCGAGCCAGAGCCAGAACTAGCTAGCCAGGTCGACCAACCAGCTCGACCTGGGGTGGCCAGGTCGACACCATGGTTGACCTGGTCTCTGGGCAGGAATTTTCCCTCCCAGCCCAGTTTGAACCTGTTTTTCGAATTTCGAATTTAAAACTGAGCTGTTTGAATTTAAATTTTATTTTGAAACTTCCGAAGGACATAACTCCTCCATACGGAGTCCGATTCGCGCAAACTCGGACTCTTTCTCAAGCAGAATTCCAAGTTGAACGCAATGGCGTAACCCATTTCCCTTAATTCTTTCATTTAGAATTAATTACACTTTAATTTGTGAAGCTTAATGTTATAGAATTCACGGGGTGTTACATTCTCCCCCCTTAAAAGGATTTCGTCCCCGAAATCTTCAAGTTAGGAAGAATGTATATCCTACCATCCAACAGTCCATCTACTCAACCAACAAACACAGGTGTCCACTGTCCTTAAAAGACTTCTAATGCTTCGTGATCATATGCATAGTGTGTGTACATGTCCTTATCTAATGCAGAAATCAGGCGGTCTACTGATTCAGTTGACCTCCTTAATGCGAATCATGTAAGTGTCATGAATCCATTATGTATGCAAATTTTTCCTACTCATAATTCTACATGAGTGTACAACTATTCATACAAATGCGATGACCATATGACAACATATCAAGTTTCAACCATATACAAATGAGAATACATATATGCATATGCCATATGAAGTGACTGAGCCAATCTATAACCTAGGGTGTGTGTATGCATCCACGAGCAACCACTAGCAATCACTAGCAACCATTTGCAGCCATCATCCATAACATGTTTTCAAATATATGTTTGCATCCATTTGTTTTCTACCTAAGGAGTTAGGGAAAGGACCAAGGAGATATACCTAGAAAGATAGATAAAGCATAACTTAAGAAAAAAGAGAAATCGAAGATGTACCCTCAAAAAGAAGAGGGTAGGCAGCGTGTATTCTGTTCTCAGTTTCCCAAGTCGCGTCTTCCTCGGCGTCGCTCCACTGAACTTTAGCGAGTTTAACTTCGCGGTTGCGTTGCTTTTTCACTTCAATTCCTAAGATGCGGGTTGGAACTTTCCTCACAGTTGCTTCACGTTCCACTTTGGCTTCTTCTAGAATGCTAGGTTCCACCACTTCCGCAGACTCATGCAAACACTTCCGGAGGTGAGAAACATGAAAGACGTTGTGAACTCCGGCCAGTCTCTCGGGTAGCTCTAATCTATAGGCCATCTTCCCAACCTTCTCGATGATAGGGAACGGTCCTACAAATCTTGGTGCTAGCTTTCCTGCGGATCCAAAGCGAACGACGTTCCTTAAAGGAGATACCTTATAGAAAACCATGTCCCTAACCTCAAACTCAAGGTCGGTCCTTATTTTGTCAGCGTAGGATTTCTGTCTGTCTTGGGCAGTCTTCATTCTCCTACGTATCAAGTCCACTTTCTCCGAAGTCTCTCGAATCATGTCTGGCCCAAGTATAAGCTTATCTGTAGACTCCCACCAACAAGTTGGTGATTTGCACGGTCTTCCATACAAGGCTTCGAAGGGTGCCATGCCTATGGTAGCTTGGTAGCTGTTGTTGTAGGCAAATTCTACTAAAGGAAGGTGATCCTCCCACGTCCCTCCAAAGTCAAGAACGCAAAGTCTTAAAAGATCCTCCAAAACTCTATTCACCCTTTTCATCTGGCCATCGGTTTGGGGGTGATAGGTCGTGCTCAACCATAACCGTGTGCCTACAGCTTCTTGCAGACTTCGCCAAAACTCACTTGCGAAGATAAGGTCTCGGTCACTAACAATGCTGGAGGGTATCCCATGGAGTCGAACTATTTCCTTGAGATAAAGAGATGCTAGAGATGCAACAGTCCTTCTACTCTTGATAGGTATAAAGTGGGCGCTTTTAGTAAGCCTATCCACTATTACCCAAATGTTAGTGTTGCCTCTTCTCGACCTAGGCAGTCCATCAATGAAGTCCATTGAAATGCTATCCCACTTCCATTGTGGGACCTCTAAAGGATGAAGTAGTCCTCCAGGCTTCTTCTGTTCCGCCTTGACCTGTTGGCAGGTCATGCACTTAGAAACGAAATCTGCCACTTCTTGCTTCATGCCGCTCCAAAAGAAAGTCCTTTTTATATCCTTGTACATTTTATCACCGCCAGGGTGTATAGTCATCTTGGAATGATGTGCTTCCTCGAGAACCTTCTTTGTCAACTCCCTTGCTTGTGGGACGCATAATCTTCCATCTCGCCTCAGCCAACACTTATCATCGATGGCGTATCTACTCAGGTGACTAGAAGTCTCACCCCTAATAAGTTTATCAATCACATCAACAAGTTGAGGGTCTTCACGTTGTGCAGCTCCTATTGAGTCCAAGAGAGTAGGGCGTACTTCGAGAGATGCTAGTAAACCCGGTACAAAATCCGAGGAGGGCCTAAAGTTAAAACTGGCTATATACTCCAAGCTTTGCCTTTCCACAAAGAGCGGGCTTAAGGTCAGTTTCTTTCGGCTCAACGCGTCTGCTACCACGTTGCCTTTTCCGGGAGTATAGGAAATTTCAAAGTCATACAAGGCAAGAAACTCCATCCATCTTTGTTGCCTCAGGTTAAGATCCTTCTACGAGAAGAGATATTTCAACGATTTATGGTCAGTGTATAATTCAAACTTCTCACCTAGGAGATAATGGCGCCAAGACTTAAGCGCAAAGACGATGGCGGCTAACTCAAGATTGTGGGTTGGGTAGTTCTTTTCATGAACTTTCAATTGTCTTCCGCCATAAGCTATTACCCTTCTTCTTGCATTAGAACAACGCCTAGTCCCGTTCCACATGCATCCGTGTATACTGTGAACATTTTGCTTCCATCTGGCAAGGTCAGAACTTGGGTTGTTGTGAGAGCCCTTTTTAATCGTTGGAAAGCAAACTCGCATTCCAAATCCCAAGTGAACGCCAGATTCTTCTTTGTTAGCCTTGTGAGTGGGGCTGAGATTTTCGCGAAATCCCTAATAAACTTTCGGTAAAAACCAGCTAGCCCAAGAAAGCTTTGAACTTCGGTTGCATTTCTTGGTGTCTTCCAATCTTGTATTGCCACCACTTTCGCGGGGTCCACAGCCAACCCTTCTTTGGACACTATATACCCCAGAAATCATACCTCCTTTCTCCAAAAGTGGCACTTGGAGAATTTGGCTTTTAGCTAATGTGAATGGAGAGTTTCCATGATTTCTTTCAGATGCTGAGCATGCTCTTCCTCATTCTTTGAAAAGATTAAGATATCATCTACGAAGACAACCACGAATTTGTTGAGGAATTCTCTGAACACTCTGCTCATTAGGTCTACGAAATAAGCGGGTGCATTTGTCAAGCCAAAAGGCATGACAAGCCACTCGAAGAAACCATCTGGGGTTCTGAACGCCGTCTTATCAATGCTATCTTCAGCTACTCTTAGCTGATGGAACCCAGTTGCCAGATCAAGTTGGGAGAAGACCGACGCTCCTACAAGCTGATCAAACAAATCGTCGATTCGGGGAAGAGGGTGCTTATTTTTCTTGGTCAATTTGTTTAACTCCCTATAGTCGACGCAAAGGCGAAGCGAACCGTCCGCTTTGGTTGCGAACACCACTGGAGCACCCCATTCTGCAATGCTCCGTCTAATGAACCCCTTTTCGAGAAGTTCTTTAACCTACTTAATGAGCTCCTTTCTCTCCTTTGGAGCCATGTGTCTGATAGGTAAAGCTACAGGCTTTGCATTATCCACAAGATATAAGCGGAAGTCTATTTCCCGCCTCAGAGGTAAGCCTTTCACCTCCTCAAAGACATCTGGATATTCCCGGACTACTCTAACTGATTGCAAATTCTCAGCAGAAGCATCAAGCGACTCTAGATAACTAAGCATAACAGCATTCAAGGGATTACAAGAAATTTCTAGAGTGTTACCAAGCCGAGTCAAGAGTCTAACTACTCTTTTCTCACAATCAAGGATGGCCCCATTACTGGATAACCAGTCCATGCCTAAGATCAAACCATATCTCGAGAAGCCCAAAACAAAGGCATTACAACTAAACTCAATGCTGAGAATAGAGATTTTCAAACCCAAACAAACCATTGACAAGTAAGCGGAGCCCCCAATTGGATTTGAAACTACTAAGGGATCTTCTACCATACCAGTGTCTAGATGCAGAGATTCTACTAAGGCAGATGAAATAAAGGAGTGTGATGCGCAAGAGTCAAAAAGTGTGCGAACTGGATGATCATAAAGATAGACTATACTTTCTACAGAAATATTTCTACCTAAAGTTCTCAAAATAGGATTTAGAAGATAAGCAGGATAAAGCATCTAAGAGAAGAAGTTAAAGAGGTACCCCCAGAAGGTCCTGCTTGCGGGCCTTGCCCTTTCTTCTTAGGGCAGTCCTTAGCCATGTGTCCAGCCTCATCGCAATGGAAGCAAGTAGCACTTATCTTCCTCTTCTTCTTTCTGCAGTCGTTCATCACATGTCCAACAATGCCACAGAAATAACATTTCCTTTTCTCACGTGTCTTGTTATTATTGTTGTGGTCCTTTCCTCCTTGACTATTATCCATCGTCTAGTTCGGCGATTCTTCCGTTTGCTGGTTCACGTAGAGGTGGAGGAGGAGTAAAAGCATCTGTAGCTGGGGAGTAAGGTCCCCAGACATGCTGAAACAGAAAGGAAAGATTCAAAACGAAGGTTAAAGAGAGATAGTGCATATGCTTTGGGGGATTATGTCTTTTAAAATATAACACTTTTTCTTGAAAAATGCTTCTTTAAACTTTCTTTTTGAAAACAATTTCAAAAACTTTTATCTTGTCTAATAAACCTAAGCTCTAATACCAAGTAAAACACCCCACCTCCGTCAAGGTCACTTACAAAGGGAATGCCTTAACTTTGGTGGAGGTTTATAAGTAAAAGCCACAGATAAACTAAAGACAGATATAAATACACATATTTTAAACAGCGGAAACCAAATAGAATTTTATTTCATTAATACGTGTTCAAACAAAACATTCCATAATTGTCTCAAAATACTTCCAACATTACAACCTCATTACTGTCTTGATTATTAAAGAAGCATAAAACATAAATAAAGTGACAAAAATCCCCATAGTGATATCTAAAGCCATAATCCGAGCAAAAGAGATCCAAATCATACATCTACGTTCTTGGAGCTTGTAAAGAGTCTAACTGAGCTGAGTTGTTTCCTCCCTGTGGACCTGGGGGGGGACGAAAGAAAAGAAGATGAAAAGAAAATAGAGTCAGACATAAAGCCTGAGTAAATCCAGTAACTCTTCAGTATGTGAATAAGAACAGGGCATGATAGACATAAGCTGAAAATAGGAAAGTGTCACAAGCTAAGGAAGTGTCGAATGTACTATCGCACCCATACTATATCTCTGCACCTACTTGAGTTTATTCTAACTGGCACACCATGCTGAGGGTGAAGTGATCCCCATTTTTATTTAAAGATTGGCTCCTACTCGCGTTAACACGTATCATACGGCCCCAAGAATTGTAGATACCTATGCTGGTCCCACCATAGGGTGTATCAAGACCCATGGTGGCGGCCCTGACACAAATTCTAGAAGGCATAGGTTATACTACTGGTGTCCCCAGTGCCCTGGTTGTCTGCTCCGGAGTGTGTGCACGCCCGCACCCCGTTAGACCTACACTGTGCACCCACCATCGTCGTTTGACCGCTTACAATTAGCCCAGTAATCGTGCCCCACCCTGCCTAGTTTCAGGGTACCATGATACCTAACTTGGGTTACTGCTGAAACGGGTCCCTCGTTACCAGGATTTTCTAGTCAAACATGTTAAGTGGTTAAGTGTCTGTATTTACCTAACCCCATTCTTGTTAACATGTTGAATTTGGTTAAGTATTATAGTTGACTTAACCCTACCATCTGTCCTTAGCCTCTTAGAGCACCTGACCACTCACATTAGACAGATATTGCTACGGTTACTGGATGTGCCGGTCGGTTACGGGCAGGTTTACAACGTAGCTCAGTCTAACCTCGTGTCATTATTGGGCTCAATGCTTAACCACCCACATTGGATAGGTATTGTTGTGACTACTAGACAGCCGGGCGGGTCCGGGCAGGTTTACATCACAACTCAATCCAACCTCGGGTTAAGCATATCGTGTTTTCTAAATTTACACATTTTATTATTTCACAATTTTATATGTAAATGTCATATCTTTTATTCTTGGGTATATCAATTCATACCGCTTAAATGTCATTGTCGTTGGCATGTACCAACCATGCCAACATATATTTTCATGTTTTACACCCAACGTTATTACCCCCGTTTGTTCGCAATATGTGTTGGGCTTGTCACAATTCAGCCCAACTTTATAAACGTGAGAAAAAGGGGAAATCAAGAAAATGTAATACATAAAGGTGTGTGGCTCATGAACTTGCAATTTAGTGATTCAACTAACATATAATATGGGTCATGTGAACTTGCAGTCAAATCAAAGTATAACTAAGTAGGTGACATATGAAATGGCATAGTCTAGGCTAATGCAAACTTGTGTTTAAACATGTTTAACTTGGCATAATGTCAACCACAAAACTAGCATGTTGTAAATTCACCAAAATGTCCAATTATAGCATCTAATCACATAGCCTATTTCAACATGAACTTGCATAGTTTATAAAACCCAATTGATACTTAACATAGATCCAATTATACTTGCAAATAAACATGAACTTGTATAGTTTATGAAACCCAAACGATACTTAACATAGATCCAATTATACTTGCAAATAAACATGAGAATGATATCATAGTTTTTGGGTCAAGTAGGCATAAAAGGTTTCAAATCTAGAACATGTTTACGTAAGCCTTAATTTAGAATTAGTGAATGTATATAGTCCATGCCATAGGTATAAACATAAAGGGATCAAATTCTAGTTTTTGCAACAAACTTGCAAGTGCCATTGTTTTCATATACAATTGTTCAATAGGCTTGCATCAATCAAATTTATGCCACAAACATCAATACACAAGTCATGATAGAACCATTACAATACACAGAATTTATACAATAACACAATTCTATTTTCATTTACATCGAATCACATCACAATTTTTATTCATATTTTGAAAGGCACTATACTTACAACGAATGCAGAATCTTGAATTCTGGATTCTGAATTATGAAATTGAGATGCGCTCCTTTGGGTAGACTAATGTTGCGTTGATTAATTTGATAAACTTTAATCTTCTTCTTAATTTGATTCGTCTCTAAGCTTTTCTCTCTTGACGGCTATGCTCAATTCCTTCCTGGCAGCATGACGACTCCCATCTTATTTTTTTTTATGTGAATTTTCAGTTGAGACTTAGGGTGTATTTATAGATTTTTAAATTGTTTTGAGCCGTCAGATGAAGACAGGAGGAATCTAGAACATACAAAGTTCAAAGAGCCTATCAAGAGGTGACTTGTCTGCCCTAGTGACACACCGAGCCATAGAAATTCGAGCCAGAGCCAGACTTAGCTAGCCAGGTCGACCAGGCAGGTCGACTGGCAGGTCGACACCCAGGTCGATACTATGGTCGACCTGGGGTGGCCAGGTCGACACCATGGTCGACCTGGTCTCTGGGCGGGAATTTTCCCACCCAGCCCAGTTTGAACCTGTTTTTCGAATTTCGAATTTAAAACTGAGCTGTTTGAATTTAAATTTTATTCTGAAACTTCCGAAGGTCATAACTCCTTCATACGGAGTCCGATTCGCGCAAACTCGGACTCTATCTCAAGTAGAATTCCGAGACGAACGCAATGGCGTAACCTATTTCCCTTAATTATTTCATTTAGAATTAATTACACTTTAATTTGTTAAGCTTAATGTTATAGAATTCATGGAGTGTTACAATAAGTGTGTCTCCGATCTCATTTAAAAATCCAAGCTCTGGTCATGCATGGTTGTGAGATGACTTATAATTTAAGTGGCGACTGACCTCATTTAAAAATCCAAGTTCTGGTTATACATGGTCAGTGTGCTCTTAAATAAATAAATAAAACAAATTGCGATAAATAAATTTTTATATGAAATTCTCCTTGGTGTGTGAAAAGCAGCCTATCGATCCATTTTTTTATTTGTGAAATGTGTTGAAATCTTATGATGTATTATGATTTGTTGATCGATAGGTATTGGGATTTGAGATTATACGATGTTGTCACTTAAATTAAATTATTAATTAAAGTCCAAATCCATCACTGTTTTTGAATCTCATTTTTATAAAAATTCTTTGGAAAATAATTGGAACTCATTTTTTAACTCTCCCGATTTTATATAAAATTCATAGTAAATCCGTCATTCTCTACAATGTGAAATATGCCACCTGTTCCCAGAATATTATTATTTTAATGTGACTGATTGTGATTTATGATGACCGCTCTTCCTCTTAAGCTGAAATTGTACCTTTAGTCATCTTTCATCTGTATTTTAAACTCTGTATCCTTTTGATTATAACAAAAGGGGGATAATGGATTGAGATTTTGATTTATGAGTGAATATTTTATAAATATTTTTATTTTTGAAAATTTATTCATTTCACTCATGCATAGTTATAGGGGGAGTTTCCTGCTGTAGAGGGAGCATTCAAATAGGGAGAGTAATATATATTTCATTTTTTCAAACACATTTATGCTCAAAATCTTATATTTGTTTGTCATGATCAAAAGGGGGAGATTGTTGTATATAACAGTGTTGTATACACAATTATATGATTTTTGTTTGATGATAACAACCAAATATATATTATTATATATGTGTTTGTAATTGTACTGTTTCATATACTACACAACATACATGAATATAATATTTCTATTTAAATAAAATACAACTGTACAGAAATCAAAATATTCACAATATTTATTTGAATTGAATATTTTATTTCAATATCAAATAGTACAAATTTTACACTCCACTATTTGTACATCACTGTATTACATTTCATGTCATATCAGAGTTCATATACACAGCTCCTCACTGCAGAATCACTCTGTCACTCATTTCATAAATACTTTCTTTCACTGTTTCATACATTATGTTATACAGACACATTGACACTTATACATTTCACTGACACACATTCATTCACTGTCTTCAGTCTTCTTTCTTCACAGCTCTCTATCAGTCCAGTCATCATCTTCTTACCTGTCACAATGAAACACACACACAGTACATACCAACAGAAATAATATTCTGTATTCTAGCAAATATAATTTTTTATTTTGAAAATTTTATTTGCCTCAGATTTCTGGTGTGTTTCTCATCATTTTTTCATGACTTGATCTGATTCATCTGTGTCTAGGCAGACAGTTCATATATGCACAGGGACAGAAAATAATACTGAATGACTGCATATACACACGTGAATATATACACGTGTGCACTGCCTCGCCAATCCAGTGTGCAACTGAGGAGTAGCCACGTGGACCATCTCAACTCAGTGCAACATAGTCAACAAGCCAAGTGTCGAGAAAAACAAAAATGGATACCCATGCAAATCCAAAACAGCAAAAATCAGGGTGATCATATTCAAACAGCAAAAGTGACAATACAGTTTAACATGAAAGCTCAAGCACAAGGCAGAAGAGCACATTTGTTCAGCAAGCATGTATGGTCAGTGGAGTACAAGTCAGCACAACATGTGCAGCCAAGCAAAATGTCAGGACAGGTCAAATACAAGGAACATGGATGTATACATGCGTGCACAAACATTCATAACAGTGAGACATGGGTCAAAACAGTTCAAGTTTCAACAGTACATGATCAAGCCTATATACACAAGCAACATGGAAACAATGATATGTGTACAGCAGTTTTCAGGTCAAACATGCATGTCATGTTTCAGGAAACACAGTGGATACAATGCAACAGTAAAAAGTGTTGTGCACTAAAACATGGTGGTCAAGCATGCATTACATGGTGCTAGCATACAAGCATATACACAAGGGTAAGGCAGCAGTTCAGTTAAAAGCATAGCAGTATTTCAGAATGGTCGAGCACAGGGGAAAGTGTAATGATTGGTGCATAAGGTAACATGAGTGCACATACAAGATTTCAGCAATAAGGAGTAAACATGTGCAAGCACCAATGGTGAAGAGCATATACAAATAAGCAGATAAACATGATGCATTCAAATCTCAAATACAAGTGGTGTTACTACTTCAAGTATAGAGAAGGTTTGTGACATAGCATGGTCAAAGCAGCATGAACAATGTGCATGTTTATTCCAGCAGCTAAAATGGTGATCAAGTACTCAAGACTTTCTAGCATGGTGTGAGTGGTTGTGCACAAAAAAAATGATGCATGCATATTAAGCAGTAAAAGACACGAGTGGCAAAGCAACATGCAAAAATTATCTGGACAGACATGAAAATCATATACACATTCAAAACATGGTTCAATCATCAACAAGCAAATGTTTCGAGCCAAATTGGCAAGTTTTAAAATGATTTCAGAAATCATGCTTCTATTTCCAGAAAAGAAAATCACAGAATTGCACAAGTTAAGGCAGTTTTATTGTAGCATGTTCAAGGCAGAAAACATGTTATTTCAGCTTACAAGTAAAACAGCAAGCATGGTTTAAATATATGCATTTGTTAATTTTTGAAAATATTTGCACCAGTAAATTGAGGAGCTAAGTTTTTGACAAGTCTTTATTTTCTTTCTAGAAATGATCCAAAGTATTAAGAGATTTCCAGAATTAAACATGCAATTTGTGTTTTGGCATTAAATCAAGTTTCTAGTTTTTGACCAAGCATTCAAAGGATATGTTTGGAAATTGTTTGGACTGTTTCCTGAAATGAAAAATCAAATGTTTCTATCTCGACAAATATGGTTTCCAGAAATTAGCAATGGACATGGCATCATTTTTGTTTATGGCAAGAAATCATAAATTGCTTTCTGAATTAAATCAGAGAATTCACAAAAATCAAGTCAAGGATGATTCATTTTTATTCAAGGCAACACATTCCAGGAATCATGCAAATACATGGCAAAGCCGAGAATTTTGAAAGGAGGAAACAACATTTTTTTTCCATTCAACGATCTTTTTCAAATGGACCATAATTTATTTCTAGTTTTGTATCAAAGCATAAATGAAGAAATCATGCCAATGAACTAAAAAGGGGCAATAAAACATTTGGATTCAATGCCATAAATCATGCAAGCAAAAGGGAAAGCAACATTCAGCCAAGTCATGCGAGAAAATCAAATTTTTAGGATTTCTATAATCCTGTTTTAACACCTATCATCACAGGAAATTTTTGGAGATTGAAAACACAAGCATCAATAATTAAAAATGAAGATCAATTAAAATTCAGATTTACTCACAACGTTTCAGAAGGTTTCGATCGAGTTAGAGCAAGCCCAAATCAAAGCACCAAGCTGAGAGGAAGACAAATATGGGCACTGGAGTTTCACTACAACAATTGATTGCAGATTTGGGGATTTCAAGAACCCTAGCCGCCGCTTATTTTATTCCAGGAGAGAAATAAAAGAGATCGGGCAAATTGAAAGGGTGGAACCATTTCTAATGTGGTCGGCCATGTTTTACAAGGGGATGACCCTCTTTTAACTCCTAGGGTTTATTTGTGTTTCTTTTGTTTTAATTTGTTTTTATTTATTTTTGTAATTTTAATTTGAGTTGTAAATTATTTTGAATCAGTTTCTAGAGGTCTGTAAAAATCTAGGGGAAACAGTCAGGGTGTTGACTGACAGTTGACAGAGTCTGTAAAATCTGGGTTACTGTTACAGGGTCGTAGTCAGGGGAATCTGATCGAGGGGATGTCAGTCAGTCTAGGGTTTTGAGCGTATGATTAGAATAGGAGCAGGGTTTGCGAGTGTACACAGTCTTGTATGCTGGATCTGTTCTATCACCTAGTAGAAACCTTAGAAATGCAGCAGTAGGAAGGGTTTTGCCGAAGCTGGGTATATCTATATGTAATTTATTTTCTGAATTTCTGTTTCTGCTATATTCTATGATCTGTTTATTATTATATATCTCGTTAGATTTTAAATTCAGTTAAAAATTGTGATAAACCCTATTCATCCCCCCCCCCCCAGGGTTAATCTAGATCCAACACTAACCGCACTGTCCCTTGTTGACTGAGGATAACCATTTCTCCAGACATAGATCGCATTTGTACAGTTCGAATCCAACACCACCAACGTTCCTTCTCTTCTTTCCAAACTCAATCCATGTCCTCACCTCAGACCTTCTCTTCGCGAAAACCTCCACATGGACATCACCAGGTTTCAGCTCTTCTTGGTTCATCGCGAACTGTAACCATTGTTCGACAAATACAGGGAGGCGCGACTCTTTAATCACTGAACCTTAGAACATCCTTCAACGAGCTCGAATCCACTCTACTTCCTTAATTGCGGCTTCAGCAAGCCTCGACATTTTCAATTTCAGGTGCTTCACTTTCAAACCGCTGAAACGAAAACCCGACTTCGAACTCAGATCTCGACTTCGCAAGTATCGCGACGCCTTCCATTCGTACTTGTTGAACCCTAACTTACAGAAATTATCGAGTGACAGTCGATCACTTCCTGAACTCACGGTTCCCCCCAAACTCGATTCCTTTGCGCGCGATAGATCCCGAGGTCGACCCTGATGTTCACGTCGCAACACCAATCATCCTCACCACGCGAAGCCATACATCTTCGAAGGAATCGAATTTGAAAAGGGGGAAAGGACTCTCCGTTCGCTTTTGATTTTGGTTTCTTTTTTTTATGCCAGAATCAGTTTTCGATTGGGAAATAAAATCAAAGGAATTGGCTTTAAATTATATCATGAAATGAAAATAGAGGAGTAGCAACCAATTTCCTTTTTAAATGAATTGATTTCTAATTAGGAAGGAAAACAGACGGCTTTATAGAAGGGAATAAGAAGTCGCTTTCCCTTTAGTACAGAATAGGGTCTAAAAATTCAAACTAGGCATGTGGGAATCAAATTTTTAGGCCTGCACATCTACTTCTATCACTTAAGAATGAAGTAGTAGGTTTCTACAATTGTATTTGTTTATTTAATAATTATTATACCCCAAGACATCTTGTGTCCAAAATTCTTAATAATGAACCATTATTTAGTCGCAACAACTGACGTTTCTAAGGATATATGCTATTCTGAACTCCATGGAACTGATTCTGATGTTAAATTTGAACGTGTGTGTGTATATATATATAATAACCATATTAAATCGATATAAATATTATTCGAATACAAAACAAATAAATTCTCTAATAAAAAATATTCTTATTATCGTCTATATTCAAATACAATTAATATTGATCATCTGAATTGTTTTAATTCAGTCTAACTCAGTATTAAATTATACTTCATTTTCGTATTATGATATTTATATATATTCGAATTTAAATCGAATTCTATTATTAAATCGATAACTCAATAAAAAAATTAATTTATATTATCAACTAAATATTTAAAACAAATATTATATATTTAAAAATACATCGATAAAAATACAGGCCGTTACAGTTCGGGTCAGATCGATTATTGATGCTTTAGAGATTTACTTTAGGGTATGAAGTTATATTAGGTTTTTCTCATCCTGTATCCACTTGTTGATCAGTTGTTCCATTCATCCAGTTATTTATGTCATTTCTATTCAGACAATTACATTTATTCATGTATTAAAAATTTATTGTTTTAAACTTCCATTGCATTATTTATGTAAACTCTGATGTAAAAGTTTTATTTAGTAGCTTCATGAACTACTATTGTATTATTTATTTTCTGCTACGAGATATCATATTGCTCTTTAACCTTGTCTGTGATCTGTGATTCTGTGATTTATTTTATTTACCTAAGAAGGTAATAACAATCTGTCGTTTTGTACGGTTCGAGTTGACATGTTTTTTCGATTCGGCACGGTCAAAATGGCGGGTCATTACAAGTAGGATGCCTGACCATGTAAAAAAGTTACATTAAAAAAATGTATCATTCTTGAAATTATTTTAACATTATAACATTGTTATTTGCTTTCAATTATTATATATACATGCATTGTACGACCATAAAAACAAGCTTTTTCGAATTTGTATTCTTGAAAATAAATATTAATTTTTGAACTTGTGACTAAATTTCTCAAATAGGAAAAATAATTGATTATTTTTTTGTTCGGAGGAGTTGGATGTACCAAAGAAGAGGACAAAGATGTTCAATAAAAGAAGATTTTTATAATGGTATAAATGTCTTTGTTGATTTCTCTTTAAGTAATAACGAAAGCGATCCTGACGTTCATTGTCCATGTAGCAAGTGTAGACATTTGACGTATTTGTTACCCGATATTATGAAAGTCCATTTGTGCAAAGACGGATTCGTACCTGAGTATTACTTTTGGGATCATCATGGAGAAGTTGTAGCAATACTTCTGTAGAGACTAAGGTAGAAAGTGCTATTAATGAAAATGTTAGTACGACTCGCATTGAAAATATGGTCAAAGATGCAGCAGGATCAATGTTTCCTATGGTTGTAGTTGATGATGATGACACTACAAGAAAAACAGCAAATAGCAGGGGCAGAATCTGCTTCAAATTCATCACTAAACAGGCCTTAGCGATGGATTTCCTATGTAACTTGTTGGTCGGTAAAAACCATGACGGTAATTGTGTCAGATTTAGCGACGGAATATAGCATGAGTTTTTTGATAGTTTTCCGTCATTTTACTATTTTTTAATTAAAAATTTATTTTATCTATTAATTTAATTTTAATTTATTTACTGACTATTTACCGACGGATAAGTAATTTATAATAAATTATTATTTATAAAAGACGTTGGTAAACCCTTACTAATTGCCAAGGGATTAGCGACAGAAATAAAATTGAAGTAAACTTAACCTCACAATTTTTGTTGGTAATCTGCCGCTATTCCCCTTCTGATATGCGTATATATATATGTATATATTTGTATATATGTATATGTATATATATATGTTATATATATATAGACACACACACATACATACATACATACACATATCGAACTAACATCATTCAACTGTGAACACTGAAATAGCACATCAAAAAAGACAATGATAAATTTGCAAGAAAAAACATCTATAATCACATTCAAGAAACAACAACATCCATATTACATGTAAAAAATAACAACATCAGAAAACCTTTATCCAAGGCGCTTCAACTAATTTTAGTACATTAAAACCTGATAGAATTTTGTTAATAAGTGTAGCTTAGACAATAACTTACTAAACATGTCAAAATCTGCCAAGTTGCCTTCTTCACTACTTTTGATTATTATTGTACGTGCCTTCTTTTCAACTATTGCTACATCCGGTTCGGCACCAAGTGCACCACTCAAATTATTTTGAAACTCCCGAGTATTCAAACGATTCATTACAGATAGTGACAAGCTCTGACTGTTTAGCAACATTAAACTGACCAGCCACATCAAACGAAAGTAGTATCCAAGGAGCACATCATCCCTACCATCCAAACAACCTACATCCACATCAAAAAACCTATCACCCTTATTCAAACTAAAAACTGAATCCCACCTCTTATTAGTATCCACTCTCCAAAAAAGTTGAAACTAGGAACAATCAAACCATCGATTGCATGAAAAATGAAACCCAAAACCATTTCAGCTAATACTTTTCCAAACTAAAATGGTATACAAATAAACTATGCATGTTTATTGATATAACATGAATGGTTAATGACACTGCACATGCAATAGTAGATCTCCAAATAATGTCTTGTTAAATGATAACAATCTTAAAACAACATATTTCAAAAAAAAGGGATATGATGTGCATCTAGCATGATAGGTTGTTTTATTACATGTTGTACCAGTCAATGTACTGAATGAAAATATAGATTAAAAGAATACAGGAAACATGTTATTGAACTCTTGTTTTTTGTGTATTGAAAAAAAGGCATGAACTTGACAAGAAGTAAAGAAATAAAAACATTTTATACAAGCAAAATGCCTAAAACTGTATTACCTATGAGCAATTTCAACTAGTTAAACATTGCTTCTTAGACATACAACATCCTTAAATAGGGTCTGGGTGCTTTTCTTTGTTGCCCATTCTGTTAACATGTTATATTAAAGTTGAAAGACGTTCTTTCTAGATAAATAGAAAAATTGAATACAAGATCAATATTTATTATAATTAGAGAAATATATTCATTACCATGACTACTATTATGTACACCTGTTATTTGGCCATTGTTTCTCACTGTCTTAGACATGCATGTATAATAACTTCATATGCAAGTGGATGTAGCTATTTGGCCAAATAACGGTGTGCTGCTCATTCCACTGCAAGTAATATCAATAATGATGCACTTATAACAACTGACATACACTATAAACAAACTAAAAAATGGTTCGTACCTCGATGCAAAGATAAGTCCATACGTGTAAAGAGTGTGTACCTATAAAATGAAAAATAGAAGGTATGTGAAAAAAGTCATTCATCCCAATTTGATTAATTATGAACATCTATACTGAAAAATAGAAAGTATGTGAAAAAAGTCATTCATCCCAATTTGATTAATTATGAACATCTATACTGAAAAATAGAAAGTATGTGAAAAAAGTCATCCATCCCAGGTTTGTACCTTTGTTTCTTGTTGAAATTAAGACCTTTGCTCAATGAAGTAGAAACTTAGATATATATTTTGTACTAGGTAATACATATACAGATTGCCAAATATTTCTATTTAAAGACTGAAAAATATATTCTGGAATAAGAGGATCGGTGAAATATATAAAATTAGCTAATCTAGTACAAAATGTATAGAAATAAACAATAGGAACATCAGTGTATGAAAACGGGTATGCATGGAAATAATGTCAAAGTGTGTGCAAGTTCAATCGCTTTATTATTTCAATTAATTTCTTTAAACCCCTTTCTATTTAATTATTTGGGGTGAGGTTTTGCAATGAGGCTATGGATTTCAAACCACATCCAGTAATGGTAAATTTGGAAACTAAAACTCAACAATGTCATCTTTCAAAGATCTTTTGTCTTAACAATCATCAGTTCTTTTATCTTAATTCAAACTTTAATTAGACAGTAATGTTGTGGTAACATGGTTATATAATATCGCCAAATTGCCGTTATGATGCTCGAATAGCAAGATCGGTCACAAAGCTCATTTTGTTGGCAACATATATTCGTTATATGATCAATTCATATCTACTGCCTAATTTAACTTTTCAAATATCTATACTCATTAACATCGAAATAAATATTTAATCTCCACTGGTAATATAAAGTTAACACATATACGTATGCGTTTCAATACAACGACAGTGTTTACCTGCTGGAATAGTACGTGACTCACAAATATGAATCAAGAAATTAGGTAGATCACAGTTATGCCTAATTTCAATCCAATCAGTTGATTTATGGTGCTTGCTGCTTATGTCAGTTCCGTCTTCATTTAATAAAAGAACCTAAAAATGATCCATTGGTTGAATTATAAAATTGGTAATACGAGTTTCAAGTTGTCCAGCAGCTCCTGAAGACAAAAATCACTTTTGATTGTTAGTTTCAAACGGAATGTCTTTAGTTATTTATCATTAATAAAACCCAAAATAGAAAACGGAATGTCACTAAACCTTAGTAAAACCATTTGCACGACATTGGATATCTGAACCAGGTGTTGTGTCTTATGTGTCCGTACATAGAGAAAGCCTAAAACCCAAAACAGAAGCAAGATCAAATGGTAATTCAGTGTGATAACTAAGAAAAAGGCATAAAACGATATAGGACACAAAATCAAATGGTAAATCATTGTGATAATTAAGAAAATACGTTGCTAGATGATCTCGGCGGTTCTGACATCAAATAATAAAAAAAAGTACATAATGAGCTGTGAAATTCCTATTTTTTCGGACCTATAAATCAAACTAAATCATCAAATTTATTCACTATATTTCTTTACTTCATCCTTACATGGAAAAGTAATTCCTTTAAGAGAAAATATAGGACACAAAATCAAATTTGATATTTATAAATGTTGTTGCTAGCCAAAATATATATACAAACGGACGATATGACATTATATATGTCAAAAAAAATCCTTAAATAACATAATGAAACAATTGCAATAATATACACAGGGAATATGACAACCCAGTAATTGATATAAATTTCTTAAGGAAAAAGCATTAACCAGGATAAATTCTCAACAATTATGGGAAAAGACAGTAATTGGTCTTAGCTGGTGAACTGGTTATTGGCTTTCATTTTTTTCTCAGTGGATTTCACAATGGCCTGGTATCAACATGCTAACTGGAAAGAAAATTAAACAATGCCTCAAATCATTAAATTACATATCCACGCCGGGAACTGAACCCTGCTTCATCCACTGAAATGCTACAATTCGATATAGATATATCATTCCTTCTATTCAAATTTAATTGATGCCCTTGTAGAACGTTTAACCAAGGCATTGAATTAGTTACTAATTATCAGAATTCTATTATGTGAAATTTATTCAACAAAAATTACTATCAATTCTGCATATATTAAGACTGAAAATGACAATAAAGGATTTTTCGACTAAAGATGAAATGCGAAACAATCAACAATTATGGGAAAAGACTGTAATTGGTCTTAGCTGGTGAAAATTACCTTCAGATGAAGTCTAAAGTGAGGCTTTTTCCTGATCCTTCTTTCTGTTTCAGCAATTAAATCCTTCGGTAGAAATAATCTTTCGTCTGTCATTTGATAGAAGGTAGAAATTAAGAACTGCGAAATTAATACAAACACACGGAAGAATTAATGGACCTTAGGCTGCTCTAGATCTAAACCGTAATATTTTCTTATGTTTGGCTCTCCTGTTTAATCGCAGACAATTAGGAATAAGGGAAGTTAGGGTTCGGTGAATGAGGAAATTTGAACGATAAGGTGTCGAAGGGAAAAATGGGGCATATTTTCTCTGAATAGCGAGACTCCTCTTGTATTAGCACAAATGTGCTTTTGCCAAATGACTAGGATCTCTAGTTAGATGGATTGCAGATCTAACGGCTGGGGCTCCCCCAAAGTTAGCGCATGTATTGGTGAGTAGATAACAAAAATTAATTGTACCAGCACATAGACTGTAGATCTAACGGCTGAGGCCACCCCAAAGTTAACGGCTGAGGCTCTCCCAAATCAAATAGATCTAATGTAATATCTTTTTTTTTCAAGTTTTTGCCTTTAAAGTAGTTAGTATTTCCTATATTTTCATTTAAGATTCAATGTTTAAAGACAGTTTTTTTTCTTTCGAAATTTAAACAATTTTTATAATCTCATATTTTTAAAGCTTGTATTTTTTTTAATTTTCTCACTACAAGAAAAATACCCTATTGCAACTAACTATTTGCAACAGGCCTCAAATGTCAGTTGCAGTAAATGATATTTAGCAACAGACCTTTCGTAGCTGTTGCAATAGATAAGATTTAACAACAGGCTTTTCCTTCCTGTTGCGAAAAGCATATTTTTCGCAACAGCGCTTTCATGCCTGTTGCGAAAACGTACTTTTAACAACTGCTCTTTCATTTCTGTTGCAATAGACATATTATTTGCAACTACACTTTCAAACCAGTTGCAAAAATTATATATTTAGCAACCGTTTTCACCAGTTGCGATAACTGTAATTTTTTTGCAACAGGTAAAGCCACTTGCAAAAAACGTACTTTTAAAAATAATTTTCCCCCAAGTAATATTCGGTTATAATATAAGAAGTATAAGCATATACTTAGTACTCAAGTTAATAGTTAATAATTATGAAATTATTAATAATAAGATTTCTGAATTAACTTAATTCAAAAATTATTAACAGTTTTAGTCAATTGAAGTTAAATTAGTAATTAATATTCATAAAATTTGAAAAATAAAAAGATACACATCTTAAAATAATCTCAAAGTTTATATAATATATAAATTCCATAAAATCTAAAAATATCTAAAATAATAAAGCTTGTGTTAGGCCTGTCAATGGATATCCGAAAAATCCGAAATCCGTCTGAATCCGTGTCTAAAAATACGGATATAATCCGATATCCGAAAAACGGATGCAGATATCCGATATTAGAAATAAAAAATGGACTCGGATGCAGATATGAATATATCCGTATCCGAAAAATATCCGTTTGATCCGAAATCAAGGTCAATTAAATAACAATAATTATTTAAGGGTAATTATAATTATTATATATATATATATATATAATAATTTTAGAGCCCAACCCGCTGGCCCATTCTAGACTCGCACCCACCATTCACCGAAATCCACCTATCATTAAACAATTAATCCACGACAGCACTACTCTCATTTCTCAGCCGACACTATTCGTATTTCAATCCAAAAAAAATAAAACGCTAGATCTACGAAATCAGAGAAGTTGCCGCCACACTCGTGACCTCGTCCAGTCAATCCCCAGTCGCAATAAGTCGCCGCCACGCTGTCCGTTCAATCGCCGCTCGTACGTACCCGCCGCCACCCTCGTCGACTTCCTCCTGTACAGTAAGCGGTTTTGAAATTCATCAATATATATTTTTTAACCAAAAGCTCATCTACTGGCGAGGTTTATTGTATGAGACTAGTTGTTCCCCTTGACATGTTGCCTTGCTAGTTGGTCCTGTTATAGGACTATCGTATGGATGTCTTGTTGACAAATGAGAAAACAATACTTATTCAATTTCGATGGAATATTACATGACAATTAATGGCTAAACATGTTTCTAACCATATCTGAAAAATCAATTAAATCAGAAGGAGCCGTATAACAAGCAATTCATTGGATTAAAAAAAATCATCTTAGTTTGTTGGTTTGGAGGCAAATATTTTAATTCAAAACACATATGTTCAATCACCAAAATATGTAACATTTTCTAAAATAATTTACTGATGAATGCTTGATACATGGTGATATTGCAAAATATGTTGTTTTCAATGATGAAATGATTTAATGTTGGTGACTGAACATATGGTTTGAAATAACTTCATTGAAAACCAGTACCTCTTTGCATTTTACTGATGAATGCTTGAAATAACTTATCATTTTTTAGACCATTGTAGGTTCCAAATTATGTAATATCTTTTGTAACAAGTGATATTGCATTGTAGTTACCAACAGTGAAGATCAATCACACATATCCCACCTCAGTTGATTTGAAGTGACTGATCGTTAAGCTGGTCCAGCAGCAGAAAATACTAGAGGTGAAATACCTGCAAGTGCAAAGTTTCAGAATTCAAATAGATGAAGGTGACTTTTTTTTTCTAAACAATGATCAGTTTTAAAGTTCATTCATGGTGTCTGAATTCGAATCAAATAAGCATTTCATTTGTGAAATTGCTAGAATATGTTTTCATTTGCATGACTAGTGCTGTTTCAGGTCAATTCGAATTGAGATAACCTGTGCGGTTACGGTTTTGGTCTTGGAGCTCGATAGTAATGTTGTGTAACCCATCCATCTAGGGTTAGCAAATACTGGAGCTGGGGCCAACGTTTAGTGAAGGAGAGAGTATATTGGGTTTCCACGTGTCGAGTAGCATCTAGGAGCTGAGTATGAAGTGAAGCGATGGAGACATAGTCGTCGCGTCCGTATTACGGCGACTGGAAAGACCACCATGTCGCGATTTAAGATTAGCATGTGCAGGTGAATGGATGGTTACAGGATTGTTCGTCTTCGCTCTACGAGAAGAATGGCATTGGTCAAGTGTGCAATGGTCATCTAGAGCTCGAGCACTGGCTGTGAAAATTGATGGAAGTGGCTTCAGGTGATAGCTGGTTCTATCTTTTTTCTGATTTTCTGATTTGAATTTGTTCACCCAATTTTCTTCCCCTATTATTCTATTTTGCTCCATCCTGTTATTGTTTTCCCTTTTTTGTTTTTAAGGTTTCCCTCTTCCAATTTTCCACTCACATTTCTCGTGTTCTATTGGTTTTTGTGCTTTCGGCTGTTTGTGTGGTTTATGCAACCCACCTCTTTAGCATTTTGATATGGCTGAGCCTGCTTTTCTTCATATCGCTCTGTATCGTGCTGGAATCATTCCCATCTCCTACCGCAGGTAAATTTTTGTTCATTCAATTCTTTTTATTCTTTTACTGATATAACAAATTAGATGAAGTAAATTAGATTAGTATATTTGTTTAGTCAAGTTATAGATTTCTTGAACAAAGAATGAAAGATTAGCTTTAACGTGGACTTTGTGAATTATAAAAATATTTGAGCATTGAAGGAGTTCGTATTGGACCATATATCTATTATTCAAACACACAAAACTTTGAAATTCTTCTAATAAAAGATGACCATAACCATCTCAATGTCCTGCGTTCAATCAAATAAAAAAATATCACCTCTATTTAAGTATAGACTGACCAGTTTTATTTCATTCTTTAATTAATACAACAAACTTGATAGTTTATTTTATCATCTGTCGACATTTAAGAACCCTTTTTTAAAACATAAAAAAATATAAATCCATTGGATGTTTATGTCTGCAGGTATAACCGTGGTAAAGACATTTTGTTGTGCAACAAAAGTTAAATATTAATGTAGCACAGCAGCAGTGCTTCTACATCTGGAATATAACATATGTGAACAGGTAAAAGTATCTTATTGAGAAACTTTTGTACAGGTCTTTCACTTCAATCGTCCCCCCTTCCTCTAAATAATTATTCCAACTGGTTCCCAATGTTCTAAAGAAAAGATTAAGATTTTCAAGGCCGTGTGTCCTAAATTTGGGTCTTAGACTGTTAAAACAATTTGATTTGTCTCCCGAATAAGTTGGATGATGTTGATTGATGACAATAAAAGCATGATTAGCTAGCTGGCTCAGTTATTTAATGTAATATTTGAAGAATTTCAAAGGTGTGTTTGTTTGAATTAATATCTGTGATATATTGTAATATTTGGACCAAGACAACTCAGCTTTTATGTAAAAGAATTTTGACGAACTTACCAGAAAAATAAAAATATGTCCACAAATCTTATTTACACCAGATTATAGAGTAAGAGTAACAGATTTTTTTTTCATGTGAAATTAAGTCATTTGATGGACGTGCCAATCCACACCTGGGACTAGCTTCAATCATGGTTGCTGGAATCGATGGACTTAGAAACAAACTTGTTTTTCCTCCACCCATTGGTACATTTTCTTCTTTCTTTACTCTTACTTTTCCTCTTAACATGTAATGTCATCTTGATTCTCTACTACTGTGCCTTAAGATCTAAGTAGTTAATACAATTTACATTTTATACTTCGGAATATCATGCTCATGTAATTAACGAGGTAAAGATACTTTGTTGCAACTTTGATGAAAGAAATTATTAGTAATAACAGTAGTTAAACATTGCTAAATAAGTCCCAAGAACTTTTGTAAAACCGTCTCTTTAAATGAAAAAAATACAAAGCAGTTCACTCCAAGATGCAAGTTATTAAAAAAAAAATCCTTTCCAGGAAGTTTGCAGGAAACATTGTATTAGGATTTTTTTTGACGATCAGGTGTCTTTTGAGATGGTAAACTAACAGGTATGTCCATAACTTTATACTTTACTCCAGAAATTACATCAACTGCATTATTAGAAAAGTCGTAACTCGAATTGGATATTACTTTCAATTTGTTTCCCTGTAAGATTTGTAGACATATTTTATAATATCATTTCTTATTTTTATTCATTACATATGAATATGGTTATGGTTGTATAATTTCTTCCTTTTTTTGGATTTTGGAGCATATCGAATTTGATAGAAGTGAAGTAGAGAAAGAGTTGAAGGAGTCCCTCAAACTATACAACTTGGAATGTTTCACCATGGAAAGTTTTAGAAGGACAAGACAGAAGATGTTTTGGAAAATATGATCAGAAAAAATGTATTTTCAGAAAATGTGTTATAGGAGAGAATAGAAAATATTGTATATGTGAATAGTGTATGAAATTTTTGTGAACCTTTGCTGCAATTGTCTGTAGTATTATATTTCTATTGAAATAAAATATATGTTATTTCTTGATAATATATGTTTATTTATTTCTTAATAATATATGCTTTTATTCTTACATTATTAAATGCAGATGATAGTGTATTGTAGTAGACAAATAGGTTTTTTGAATTTTGCAAGGAGCATGTAGTGTTGCAAATAATCATATTGCAACTGTCAGAAATAGTTGTAGTATCTTGTTTGTCGAATGCCTATTATAGGTTTACAACTGTCATTTTCTGTTGCAAAATGATCTGTTGCAACAACAAAGGCCAGTTGCAAAAAAGTATACCGCAACGTCTTGTTGCAACAGGCAGAAAATGTTGCGGACTTTTTGCAACTTCGGCTATACCAATAGGCGCATGTCTGTTGCAATTAGCCTACTGCAACAGATTTTTCCTGTTGCGAAAAGAGTTTTTTGTTGTAGTGTCTATTGCATTGCTTATGCGATTCAAAACTTTTATAGATTTATATTTTTTAATGACTTTTTTTGCAGGCTGTTTACATCTCCTACCATTTTTAAAAATATATATTGAATAACTCTGAATTGTATCTATTTGCGATGAGTAAAATAAAATTGATTTCATGAACTTCCGTAATAATACATGATTGTTTTATTATTTTATTATAATGCAATCTCTCTTTGTGAAATCAAGTTTCATGGCTTAAACAGTTTACTGTAATGTCCTATTTTATGACAATTAAAATTTGTCGTTATTTATAGAATACAACAACATCAAATAAATGTTGTTTTAAGAAAACATTCTTTTATAATACTAATATTTTGTGACTAAAGATATGTTTCCACAATGTTTTGAAATAGTACTCAAGGTAGTTCATTTTACAACATTTTGCCTTTAATTTTTTTTAAGTATGCTTTCCACGACATTTACTTGGTTATATGTTGTAAAAGCCCTATATATTTACAATGGTTTATCAAACTGTTGCAGAACGTCAGTTGTAAAAAGGTAATTTTTTTTGTAGTGTATATACAATTTAAATTAAACTATTGAATGATAATTTTCAATATTTTAAAGTTTAGAAATTTTGGTTATTTCGTGTCAAACAATAATTGGTTTTATAAACTTTATGATTTATTTCAAACTTATTCAAGATGATTTCAAATTTTTTAATTTTTCAAAATATAAAATATAATTATCAACTATAATTATAAAATGTATATATCAACTATAATTATCAACTGTAATTATTAAATACAATTATATAAAATTAATTATTAAACACTAGATACCATTTTATAATTATTAAATTTTATTATTAATTATTAAATGATTATTATAATAAACTGATATTTTTATCTCTTGCAAATCTGTTGGAATTCTGCTGCAAAATAGCTTCGATAAATATTCGTTGGTATTCTGCCTGTATTTGCAGCGGAAAATAGCTACAGAAATTTTCTATCGGTAATTTGACCCAATTTGCAATGGATTAGTGAGGGATGACAGAAGGCGTCAGTTATAAATAAAAGAAAAAAGTTTGAAAATACAAAAAATTATCCCTTGCAAATTACATGGAAATCCATCGCAAATTAGCGTCGGAAATTTCTGCTTCTAAATATTTGACGCTAAATCAGTGTTTTCTTGTTGTGTGATGCAAATGCTGAAGAGCCGAATATTGAAGCTAAGGAAATTTATGATTTAGTGGATAATGCTAAGAAACCTATTTGGGATGGTTGTAAAAGCGACACTTAATTGTCGGTAGTCGTAGAATACATTGCGATGAAGTCAAAATACAACATCACTGTAGTTGACTTTATAACGATTGTACAAGCTACAAAAAGGCACATGCCGCCCGATAATTTAATGTGTGAAAATCACTACAAAGTTAAAAAGCTTATGTTGGTATTTGGTTTACATTATCAGAAAATAGATACATGTTTAAAAGGATGCATGTTGTTTTGAAAATATGAAGTAAACCTTAGAAATTGTAAAATATGTAAACATGATAGATATAAACGAAAAAGAAGAAGGGAAAGGAAGTTCCATACAAACATATACATTATTTACCAATTACTCCAAGGCTTCAAAGATTATATGCAACTTATGTAACTGCATCTCATATGAGATGGAATAAGGTGAGATCGGAGGAAGAAGGTACGTTACCCATCCGGTCGATAGGGAAGCATGAAAGTATTTTGATAAATATCCCAAATTTGCAGCGAAGAGTCATAATGCCATACTAGGTGTAACGACCCGCATTCTACGCATCCTAGGATCGTAGGATATTTATTTCTTTCACATACGAAGTCGTATGGTCATGTAACTTTGAGGGACGACTATTGGGGTCATTTCCCATGTTCATGATTTTTCCCGATTTTTAAATGACCATTTTACCCCTAGTTGGCACTGTTTTGGCCATAACTTTTGACTGAAAATGAATTTTGACCTGAGACCACTTCCATTGGCTTCGGATGATGGTTTCTCTTTCCGTAGAGTGGTCACATTAGCCAAACGGACTTACCGTTTGGGAGATATGGCTGAAACAAGTTTCAGATGGTGAAAAACAGCTTAATTGGGCTTAACCGGGTGATTAGCAGCTAGGCCCAGAGGGGGATTTCGGGTTTAGGGGTATATAGGGGCTGATTAGGGTTAGAAAACATTTCTTTAGACATTTTCCAGCCGCCACTTTCATCCTTAGACACTCTAACAATGGCTTCCTACATCTAAAACACCCCAAATCACTTCCTAATTGAAGATTAGGCTTAGCAACATCAAATTAAGAAGAAAAAAAGCACCAAAGCAAGGTTGGAGCTGCTGTGTAAGATTGGGAACAGCGCCAAATAATAGAATATTTCAGTTTTGGGGTTTTAGTTGTGGCCAAGGTGAGTGATTTGCATAGTTTTTGCACTAATTACGATAATTAAGGGTAATTAGTGAAGATTAGCGAATTTATACGTAAATAAATTCTCGAAAAATTCCTAAAATTCTAAAATAATGTTTTAAGGCTCTGTTAGAAATTTGGGTTAATTTCGACGTGTTTTGCTAATTGTACGCTTAACCATGGTTAAGAAGGATTAAGGGGAAAACATGGGTTTTTGGGTATGTTTGATCTAAAGTATTTCATGTAAATGATGTTTTAATGTTTTTGATTGATTCTATATGTTGTTACTGCTGTTTGGAATGTTTTGTAATGTCATAGGAAGTTTAGAATGGTTGAAAACGCCGTCGTTCGGCGAAAATAGCTTGCTGGAAAAAGTTGCAGATTTTCAGAACCGGTTAGGAAGAACACCCGATCCGAACCGGATAGGAGGAGGAGATCCGATCCGAACCGGATAGGAGGAGGAGATCCGATCCGAACCGGATAGGAAGAGACACCCGAACCGAATCGAATAGAAGGAGAACATCCGATCCGAACCGGATAGGAAGAGACACCCGAACCGAACCGAATAGAAGGAGGAGATCCGAACCGAACCGGATAGGAGGAGACACCCGAACCGAACCGGATAAGAGGAGGAGATCTGAACCGAACTGGATGGAGGAGGAGACCCGAACCGAACCGAATAGGAGGAAGAGACCCGAACCGAACCGAAGAAGACCATAACCCGAGATGCAAAGGAAGTCCAAATGAGAAGTTAGAGCTCAAGATTCAGATGGGAATCAACGAGTTCGCTTCATGATTGGGCTTTGCTGCGGGACGCGTGCCAAGGAGTTATCGACGTCTATAGCTTTGGACCACTATGGTAGGAGGTACGAAGGCGGATTCAGGGTCATTATGGCATCGGTAGGACCAAGGGCTACAACCAATGAAGTGGGTCATTGAAATGTTTGGTCATGACTCCATATGTTTAGCTTGGTCATAGCAGGGTTTCTACAAGTCGGGATTCGTCGTTACCTCAGTTTGTCTAGTGTTCCAAAGTGGTAGATATCGTATGCTTTACGCACTGAGTGAGAGATGTGAGGATGGTTGCTATGGATGATTTGTTTGCTATCATTATGACATGCACACCCCACCCCCGTATCTTTACACCACTTGTTTTGAGGCACCTTAGAGTATTGTACAGTATGTAGTGCTAACTCTTTGGTTGCAGGTCCAGGTTCAGGTATGGTTTAGTGTACCTGTTATTATTCTGTTTGGATGCTTATCGCTCAAACCAGGCTTTATGTCTGACCCAGAGTTTTATGTCTCCTCTTATTACTCTGGGTGCTCACACGAGCAGACTAGAGACAGGTTAGCCGGTGATGCACGGGTAGATGATCCGGAGACGAGCAGGAGGCTCCCACGTAATATATATATAGTATTCTCCCTGTGTTGTTGAAGATCGCTGCTTGGGCATTGGTGGTGCATCTTCTATTTTAGCTTTCTTTTGTTAGAGACAGTAAATTTGAAAAGATTGTAATAAGCTGCACTTGGATTTCCGCTGCTCTGATGATTTATGTTGGTTTTAGTTATCAGCTTATGCACTGTCTCACCTGTTTTATGTCAAGTATATTATTATTATATTTTATCCCATGCGCTGTGAGACATTCTACAGGTTCCTTGATTAGTTCATTCCCTTCTTTCCTTTCTTTGGCGACCGTTCCGTGCTAACTGGACATGTGTACAGCGCACTTTTGGAGTAAATGTCGGTTGGTGCGGGGCGGGCCGTCACACTTGGTATCAGAGCTCTAGGTTGCGTAGTTAACCTAGGGAAGTTATCAGGGAGAGATAATATAGGTATACGAGAGAGCGTATTTGTGGTTATTTTGGTTTTCAAAAGCTATATATATACTATTAGTAGTATAAGAATGAAGTCGTACTGCACTAGCACCACTATGGAATCGTTAATCGTTTCCTTTTTCAGATTGACGATGAGCCGAGATACTAGAGGTGCTGGTAGGGGAGCCAACAATGGGAATGCTGCTGACATGAGGACGATGTTTACTGACCTCATGAGAGAGATGCTTAGAGATGTACGGAGGGCAGCTCCCAATGGTGGAAATGGTGGTGGTCCAGTAGTGCAGGCGCCAAGAGTCGACTTCGCCAAGCTGAATAAGGATTATACTAGCCTTGGTGGGAAGCCGTTCCACGGAACGGAGTCGGCTACGGATGTTCAGGATTGGTTGGATAGTTGCGAACGTATCTTCGAGGATTTGGGTATCGAGGATGCAATGAAGAGAAAGCTAGCCTCCCGTCAGCTGCAAGGGCGGGCAATGAATTGGTGGAATGCTATAAAGGCAGCTACTCCCGAAGATCAGATTACTTGGGAGCAGTTTAAAGCACGCTTTAGCGAGAAGTTCATTCCATCTGCTCAGAAGTCAGTGCTTTTTAAGAAATTCTTGGAGCTCAAGCAGAACGGCAGAGCTGTATCGGAGTATATTGCTGAATTCGACACTCTGTCGAAGTACGGGTTATCTCTTATTGATACTGTTGAGAAAAAGAATGAGAAATTCATAACTGGTTTGGATCAGTACTTGGGGGAAAGACTTATTAACCACATCGATGAGTCGTTTGAGTCGATTGTAGGGAAAGCATTGAGGTCAGAAAGTCTCTATCCTAAGCCGAAGACTGAGGTTGCATCCGCAGGTGAGCCAAAGCCACAAGCAAGTGGTGAAGGCAAAGGTGGTTCCCAGAATAAGAGAAAGCAGAACCAAGCTAAGGATGGCCAGAAGAAAAAGAACAAGCAGGATGTGGAGTGCTTCAGCTGTGGTAAGAAGGGCCATTATGCTAGTAATTGTCGGGCCAAGCCAGCGGATAGGAAGTGCTTCAACTGTGGCCAAATGGGACATCACAAGGACAAGTGTCCACAGCCCCCTAAAGAAAAGCAAATGGTGAAAGCATACGCTCTTAATGCTATTCCTTCTTCGTCGAATGCCCCAACTGCGGCGGAAAAGGGAAAGAATATCGTCATTCAAGGTATGCTTTCTGTTTATGATGTTCCTGTTAGAGTTTTGTTTGATACCGGAGCTTCCAGTTCTTTCATATCTAGTGACCTGGTAGATAGGTTGGGATTGGAGCCCGAGATTGTCGATAGACCTTTAGTAGTGACGAACCCGATTGGTGGTTCGACTAGTCTTAGCATGATTTGTCGTAATGTGGTCTTATCGAGTCATGGATGCATGTTTGTTTGTGATTGCTTTGTTTTGGGCTTTACTGGGTTTGGCATTATTTTGGGAGTAGATTGGCTCCGAAGATACAGGGTGGTGGTAGACTGTGAGGGATTTTTGGTGACAGCTAGAGCGGATGATGGGCGGAGGATAGTGTTTGGTGGTCTACCCAGTGAGGGGGTATTGGCTAGTTTTCTAAACTCCCTCGACATTCCGCATAGTGAGTTGTCAGGTTTGCCCGTGGTTGGCCAGTATCCGGATGTTTTCGAAGAAGTGACCGGACTTCCACCACACCGAGAGATTGAGTTTCGTATTGAGTTGGTAAAAGATGCCAGACCTATAGTGATGCCACTTCGTCATATGGCACCAAGAGAGCAGCGAGAGCTCGAGGTGCAAGTCAACGATCTTTTGAAGAAGGGATTTATCAGAAGGAGTGTTTCTGAATGGGGAGCACCAGTTGTGTTTGCTACCAAGGCGGATGGTTCCCTTCGTTTGTGTGTAGACTACCGCGAGTTGAATAAAGTGACGAGGAAGAATAAGTATCCTCTACCGCGGATAGATGATTTGTTTGATCAGTTGAGTGGCGCGAGAGTATTTTCTCAGTTGGATCTCGCGACAGGTTTTCATCAGCTTAGAGTGGAAGCTGAGAGTATAGCTAAAACGGCATTTCGAACGCCGTCTGGATTTTATGAATGGTTGGTGATGCCATTTGGGCTGTCTAATGCCCCGGCATATTTTGTGGATCTTATGAATAGGGTATTCAGAGATCAGTTGAATAAGTCTGTCCTTGTGTTTGTTGATGACATTTTGGTCTATTCGAGGACAGAGGAAGAACACAAGGAACATTTAAGAGTAGCGATGGAGGGGTTGAGAAAACACCAATTGAAAGCCAAGTTTTCTAAGTGTCACTTCTGGAAGAGGGAAGTGAGGTTCTTGGGCCATGTTGTATCAGAGAATGGTATTGCCGTGGACCCGGCGAAGGTGGCTACGGTACAGGATTGGCCTACGCCCAAGAACGCCACAGATGTAAGAAGTTTCTTGGGATTAGCTGGATATTATCGTAAGTTTATCCAAGGTTTCTCCAAGATAGCAGCACCATTGACCCAGTTGACTAAGAAGAATCAAGCTTTTGTCTGGGATGGAAGGTGCGAGAATGCATTCAAGAGTCTAAAGGACAAGTTGACAAGCGCACCAGTGTTAGTCATTCCTAAGGGGGATGAAGAGATGACGGTATACACGGATGCCTGTGGTACCGGACTGGGTGCTGTATTGATGCAAGGCGGTAGGGTTGTAGCTTATGCAAGTCGGCAATTGAAACCGCACGAGAGAAGATACCCTACCCATGATTTAGAATTGGCAGCGATCGTGTTCGCGTTAAAGATGTGGAGACACTATCTCTTGGGAGAAAGATTTGAGCTGTTTACTGATCATAAGTCGTTAAAGTATCTCTTCTCTCAGAAAGATCTGAATCTCCGTCAGCAGAGGTGGTTAGAGTTCTTAGCTTCCTATGATTTTGACATTGCATACACACCGGGAAAGGGCAATGCGGTGGCTGATGCATTGAGTAGAAGACATGCCAGCTTAGGGGCTATGTTCCTTGAATGGAAGCAACTGGAGTATATCGCGGGGTTTGATTTCAGACCAAAGTGCGAATTGAATCCAGAAATGTTAGCAAGTTTGACGATCAGACCCACTTTAATTGAGCGGATCGGCTCTAGTCAGAGGGACGATCCTAACCTATTGGAAATCATCTCCAAGTTAGAGATGGGTATCGATGAGGAGATGAACAAGTATGGGCTTGATCGAGATAGATGGCTTAGAAAGAATGGAAAGCTTGTTGTACCCAATGTTAATGGATTGAGGGATGAAGTGCTTAGAGAATGTCATCACTCAAAGCTGACTATACACCCCGGTGGTAACAAGATGTATCGAGATATGAAGCAGACTTACTACTGGGAAGGGATGAAAAGAGACGTTGGGAAGTTTATATCCAAGTGCATGAATTGCCAGCTAGTTAAAGCCGAGCAAAAGAAGCCTAGTGGGTTGTTACAGCCCTTAGAAATTCCCGAATGGAAATGGGAGCAAGTCTCGATGGATTTCATCGATGGTTTACCAAGGACTAGATCGGGATATGACAGCATTTGGGTAATTGTAGATCGACTGACTAAAAGTGCAAGGTTTATACCAGTCAAATCGACCAGAACGGCAGCTAAGTTAGCAGAATTGTATATGAAGTGGGTAGTGAGATTTCATGGAGTACCTAAAGGCATTGTGAGCGACCGAGACCCGTTGTTCACTAGTGGGTTTTGGAAGAGCTTACAAGAGGCTCTAGGGTCAGAGCTACATCTCAGTACCGCATATCATCCTCAGACCGACGGTCAGACGGAGAGGGTGAATCGTATTTTGGAAGATCTCTTGAGAGCATGTATATTGGATTTTGGTGGATCATGGGATGACCATTTGCATCTGGTAGAGTTTGCATACAATAATAGCTACCAATCCAGTATCGGTATGGCTCCGTTTGAAGCTTTGTACGGAAGACCGTGCAACTCACCATCATGTTGGATAGAGACTGGCGAGAAGTTTATGCTTGGACCAGATGTGGTGAGGGAAACTTCAGATAAAATCAAGATCATTCAACAACGAATGAAGGCAGCCCAAGATAGGCAGAAAAGTTATGCTGATAAGAGGAGAAGAGAGCTAAAATTCTCCGTTGGTGACTTGGTGTTTGTCAAGATTTCTCCGTTGAAGAGCGTAATACGATTTGGCAGGAGAGGCAAATTAGCACCAAGGTTTGTTGGTCCATTCCCTGTTCTTGAATTAGTCGGGAATTTGGCATATAGAATTGACTTACCAGAGAAGATGGCGGGAGTTCACAACGTATTTCATGTTTCCCAACTAAGGAAGTTCGTTCACGACTCAGATATGACTATTTCACCTGATCAGTTAGAGGACTTCGAAGTAGAACCCGAGGCGGTTGGGAACCGCAAGCCGGCCCGTATTGTCGAGCACGACATGAAGCAACTTCGAAGGAAGGCGGTGAAGCTAGTAAAGGTTCAGTGGGGCGAGGACGAGAATGATTGTACTTGGGAGACAGAGGAGAACATTAGGAAGACGCACCCAGAACTCTTTGCCTGGTAAGATTTTGACTTCGATTTAGTTTTCCGCATGCTAGGATAGGCTTGTTTGCTTGTTTTGCATGTTTGATTGATGTGTGTGGTTGTTAGGCATGCGGGATCTTTTGTATGTTTTGGGTTAAGGAATTTCGGGGACGAAATTTCTTAAGGGGGGAGAGTGTAACGACCCGCATTCTACGCATCCTAGGATCGTAGGATATTTATTTCTTTCACAAACGAAGTCGTATGGTCATGTAACTTTGAGGGACGACTATTGGGGTCATTTCCCATGTTCATGATTTTTCCCGATTTTTAAATGACCATTTTACCCCTAGTTGGCACTGTTTTGGCCATAACTTTTGACTGAAAATGAATTTTGACCTGAGACCACTTCCATTGGCTTCGGATGATGGTTTCTCTTTCCGTAGAGTGGTCACATTAGCCAAACGGACTTACCGTTTGGGAGATATGGCTGAAACAAGTTTCAGATGGTGAAAAACAGCTTAATTGGGCTTAACCGGGTGATTAGCAGCTAGGCCCAGAGGGGGATTTCGGGTTTAGGGGTATATAGGGGCTGATTAGGGTTAGAAAACATTTCTTTAGACATTTTCCAGCCGCCACTTTCATCCTTAGACACTCTAACAATGGCTTCCTACATCTAAAACACCCCAAATCACTTCCTAATTGAAGATTAGGCTTAGCAACATCAAATTAAGAAGAAAAAAAGCACCAAAGCAAGGTTGGAGCTGCTGTGTAAGATTGGGAACAGCGCCAAATAAGAGAATATTTCAGTTTTGGGGTTTTAGTTGTGGCCAAGGTGAGTGATTTGCATAGTTTTTGCACTAATTACGGTAATTAAGGGTAATTAGTGAAGATTAGCGAATTTATACGTAAATAAATTCTCGAAAAATTCCTAAAATTCTAAAATAATGTTTTAAGGCTCTGTTAGAAATTTGGGTTAATTTCGACGTGTTTTGCTAATTGTACGCTTAACCATGGTTAAGAAGGATTAAGGGGAAAACATGGGTTTTTGGGTATGTTTGATCTAAAGTATTTCATGTAAATGATGTTTTAATGTTTTTGATTGATTCTATATGTTGTTACTGCTGTTTGGAATGTTTTGTAATGTCATAGGAAGTTTAGAATGGTTGAAAACGCCGTCGTTCGGCGAAAATAGCTTGCTGGAAAAAGTTGCAGATTTTCAGAACCGGTTAGGAAGAACACCCGATCCGAACCGGATAGGAGGAGGAGATCCGATCCGAACCGGATAGGAGGAGGAGATCCGATCCGAACCGGATAGGAAGAGACACCCGAACCGAATCGAATAGAAGGAGAACATCCGATCCGAACCGGATAGGAAGAGACACCCGAACCGAACCGAATAGAAGGAGGAGATCCGAACCGAACCGGATAGGAGGAGACACCCGAACCGAACCGGATAAGAGGAGGAGATCTGAACCGAACTGGATGGAGGAGGAGACCCGAACCGAACCGAATAGGAGGAAGAGACCCGAACCGAACCGAAGAAGACCATAACCCGAGATGCAAAGGAAGTCCAAATGAGAAGTTAGAGCTCAAGATTCAGATGGGAATCAACGAGTTCGCTTCATGATTGGGCTTTGCTGCGGGACGCGTGCCAAGGAGTTATCGACGTCTATAGCTTTGGACCACTATGGTAGGAGGTACGAAGGCGGATTCAGGGTCATTATGGCATCGGTAGGACCAAGGGCTACAACCAATGAAGTGGGTCATTGAAATGTTTGGTCATGACTCCATATGTTTAGCTTGGTCATAGCAGGGTTTCTACAAGTCGGGATTCGTCGTTACCTCAGTTTGTCTAGTGTTCCAAAGTGGTAGATATCGTATGCTTTACGCACTGAGTGAGAGATGTGAGGATGGTTGCTATGGATGATTTGTTTGCTATCATTATGACATGCACACCCCACCCCCGTATCTTTACACCACTTGTTTTGAGGCACCTTAGAGTATTGTACAGTATGTAGTGCTAACTCTTTGGTTGCAGGTCCAGGTTCAGGTATGGTTTAGTGTACCTGTTATTATTCTGTTTGGATGCTTATCGCTCAAACCAGGCTTTATGTCTGACCCAGAGTTTTATGTCTCCTCTTATTACTCTGGGTGCTCACACGAGCAGACTAGAGACAGGTTAGCCGGTGATGCACGGGTAGATGATCCGGAGACGAGCAGGAGGCTCCCACGTAATATATATATAGTATTCTCCCTGTGTTGTTGAAGATCGCTGCTTGGGCATTGGTGGTGCATCTTCTATTTTAGCTTTCTTTTGTTAGAGACAGTAAATTTGAAAAGATTGTAATAAGCTGTACTTGGATTTCCGCTGCTCTGATGATTTATGTTGGTTTTAGTTATCAGCTTATGCACTGTCTCACCTGTTTTATGTCAAGTATATTATTATTATATTTTATCCCATGCGCTGTGAGACATTCTACAGGTTCCTTGATTAGTTCATTCCCTTCTTTCCTTTCTTTGGCGACCGTTCCGTGCTAACTGGACATGTGTACAGCGCACTTTTGGAGTAAATGTCGGTTGGTGCGGGGCGGGCCGTCACACTAGGAATTATGTACGAAAGGTTTTTCACCATTTTCTCAAGTTGGTGCTATATATTCATCATGGTGCGTTATCATTACACATTATAATTTACCTCCACAAATGTGTATGAAAATGCAATATATGTTTCTTACTATTGTTATTCCTGGCCCCGACGATCTGACAGAAGGAATTGATGTTTATTTACAACCGTTGACTGAAAATTAAAAACATTGTGGGCCAAAGGAGTAAAAATATACGATGTTTCAAAGAAGAAAATTTTTCATATGTTTGCTTCTTTGTTGTGGGCTATAAGTGATTTTACTGCCTATGCAGTGCTTTCAGGATGGAGTACTATTGGTGTGACACTCCACGTCCGTTAATGTCACTCTTTATCAGAATGCATTAAGTTTCGTGAAGCATTATAGGTAAACATAAACATCACAAGACAGATATAAAATAACAGCGGAATTTAAAACTTTATTAAATAGAAATCATCGTGGTCCAAAACCCAGTTACATCATAAGTCAAAAAACCCATTACATCAATTTAAACTTCTTTCTTGTACTAGAATCATCAGAGTACAATAATATATGAAAAGCATAGTCCCTAAAATATATCCATATCCGAGAAGATAAGAAATCAAAGCTGTACATCTAAGCAGTTCTAAGCAGAATGAAAGAGAGAATCCAAAACAAGCCTGAATATTCCCACCTTAAGGGAAACGAAAGAGAGAAGGGAAACAAAATGGGTCAGACATAAAGTCTGGCGTGTACAGTTACTTTTAGCATATAAATAAGTAAAAGCATCAAGACATGCATATAAACTAGATGAGAGATAACAGTATCATAAGACAGGTATAACTGAATGAGAAGGATGAGCAGGATAAACAGAACAGAATATATTGCGCTTCTCTAATACTTTTATCTGCACCAATACTAGTATAACAGAAACAAGATGATCCCTACAAAGATGGATGGTAGACTTAGGTGTACTTCTATTGATGGGTTTTACCCCCAACAAGAATAAAAAAACAGCCCAACAAAGATGACAGGTGTTACCCCTAACAAGAATAATGGGCTTCTAAACAAGCAAGAACAAACGTAGCCTAATTACTAGCCCAATCGGTCAGCTCCCTACCCTGTAGACACCCCGTGCTGGTCCCACAATAGGATGTATCACTTCCTAAAGCATAAAATTTTTCCAAAGCAAGTTGGACCCATGGGCGCACATGACTCCGTTGGATCCTGCGCTGTCGACACCTCCACCTATATGAACCTCTTATAATCAACTCAGTTGGCGTGCCCTGGTCCCGACCTAGTTAGGGGTTCCCCATTTGACACTAAAATGGGTTACTGACTGATACGGGTCCCACACAACAAATGATGCATGCTACCCCTTAGGCATGTATGCCCACTACTAGGATTTTGACAGGTTATGCCTAACAGTTTAACAAGGTTGCATAACCCCAACACGTAATATAGGTTGAGTTTATCGGGCTTTAACAGGAATAACTTAACTCCCGCTGATTCAACTAAGTTTACTTAACCCCTACCCAATTCGACAGGTTCATGTAACCCCCCCTCTCCCCCATAGATTTTAAACAGGTTAAGTATTTTTGGTTAACAAAGTTATTATCATATTTCCATTTATGGCTATTAATGGACTAGACCTCTCACATTATGTCTACCACTTGTGGATGCTGGATATGCCGGGTGGTTCCGGGCATACTTCTACCACTAGTCGGACTTAACCTCGTGCCTTAGCACCGTTATGTGTACATTTATGCACTCAACCACTCACATGAGATGTCCAGTTGTGGACTTCGGATTTGTCGGGCAGTTCTGGGTAGACTTCTACCACAAGTGTAATCTAACCTCGTGTCTAAGTGCGGTTACAGTTCTAATCACTGTAAATCTAGGCATGTTCATTACTAAACCATTTTCATGTTTATCCAATGTTATGCCCCCAATCCCAATCTGATAAGTTATGCCCCAAGTTAAAGTTTTAGATCAAGGTGTAGATTATGCCCAAAATCCCAATCATGTTTTACCAAATAAGTTATGCCCCAATTTATCATCCCCAACCTTTCCCAGTTTCGTACGTTTGCATATTTCAGCGATAGTCCTAGGCTCGAAGGTGGCCTGGCTATAAAAAAATAAAAAGGGAAGAGGGAGAGAAGAGAACAGAATAAGCATAATAACAAGACATGCATACTATGTCAAAAATAGGCATACTAACTAAATAAGCATATGGTGACAGAAATAGGCATAATAGCAGAATGGGCATATGATGACAAATTAGGCATGATAACAAAATGGGCATATCAGGAATAGGCGTATGGAAACTAGTTAGTAAATTAGGTGAACAAGTAATAGCAGATCAGATTAGTTATGATTCAAGTTATTAACAGGCACCGATTTAGATCCAACTTATAAACATCTCAAGATTACTTTTACCCGTTTACATCTAGAAATAACATAAAATCATTGTGAATGGATCTAAAGAACAGAGCAGTCATTGCCGATGTTGAAGCAGAGATTCTTGAATACGTATAACTTGTTGTTGCTGATGAATAGGCTAGTTTAATTTGAGTTAGGGAAGCACCTTGTTGCCTCCAATGTTTTTGGTGAATAAAATAATGAGAATGAGGTCCTATTTATAGCCTAAGGTCAACGAATCTCGCTTAGAAATGTGTCCACGCGAAGGTGAAGAATCTACCCCAGATCTCGGTGGGGTCAAACCCGGGGTCGACATTGGGGTCGACACCCCCGTGGAAGGGTCGACCCATGGGTCGACACCCATAATGGATGGGGTCGACCCCGAACGGGCCGATTTCCCTCTCTTTTTCGCTTCGGGATTTTGTTTTCTAGATTTGTTATATATATATTTATTGGTTATATGTATACAAAATTCAAACCTTAATATCTTCTTCAAACAATGTCTGTTTTATGCAAACTTGGAGTCTGTCTTAAGCAGAATCCCAAGACAAACACAATGGCAAGTCCATTTTACTTAATTCCCAATATGTAATTAAGTATTCTTTAATTTTTCATTATAGTATTCTTTAAAATTACGGGATGTTACATTCTCCTTTACTTAAGGGATTTCGTCCTCGAAATCCCCAAGTCAAGAAGAATGTATATCCTAAAATCCATCATCCATCTACTCATCCACCAATCACAGGCATCCATTGTCCTTAAAAGGTTTCTAATGCTTATATGAACATAAGCAAAGGTTTGTGTATATGTCCCTATACTAATGCGAAAGATCAGGCAGTCTATTGATTCAGTTGACCCCCTTAATGCAATGTATGTTAATGCCATGAATCCAACATGTATGCAAATAATCTTAACATATCATTTAAATACTATATGCATGCACAATCATCCATCCAAATGCAACATTCATATGACTATACACCCATTTTCATCCATAAAAGAAGAAAAATGCACATGCATCCATATGCAGTACGAGAGTGATTGAGCCAATCTAGTGCCTAGTGTGTGTGTGTATGCATCCATGAGAAACCACTAGCAAACACTTGCATCTACCAAACACAACATGTCTCGAACACATGTTTACATCCATGGGTTTTCTACCTAAAGGTCGAAGATTTGATCGATAGGATAAAGTTAAATGACAGAAGAAAGTATGAATAAAGGCTTTGGAAAAAGAAGTTAAGAACATGCCCTTTAAAAGAAGAGGGTACGAAGCGCGAATCTTGTCTTCAGTCTCCCAAGTTGCATCCTCGGGATCTTCCCCCCATTGAATTTTCATCAACTTGACCTCTCGGTTGCATATCTTCTTGACCTCTGATTCAAGAATACAAGTAGGAACTCGTTTAACCGTTGCTTCCCATTCTACCTCTACTTCCTCAAGCATGCTCAGCTCCACTACTTCTGCGGTATCATGCAAGAACTTCCGTAAATGATAAACGTGGAAAACATCATGAACACTGGCAAGTCTCTTTGGTAACTTCACTCTATAAGCCATTTGACCAATCCTTTCTGTTATGGGAAATGGCCCTATAAATCTGGCTGCCAATTTCCCTACAGATCCAAAGCGAACCACATTCCTCAAAGGTGATACCTTGATGAAAACCATGTCTCCTTCTTCAAACTCGATATTGGTTCTTTTCTTATTTGCGTAGGACTTCTGCCTGTCCCGAGTTGTCTTCATGCGTCTACGAATAAGATCAATCTTTTCTGAAGTCTCCCTAATCATCTCAGGTCCAAGTAGAAGCCTTTCTGTAGACCCCCACCAACAAGTCGGTGATCTACAGGGTCGTCAGTATAATGCCTCAAAGGGTTCCATGCCACTACTAGCTTGATAACTATTGTTGTAGCTGAACTCTACCAATGGAAGATGTTCTTCCCAAGTCCCTTCGAAGTCTAGGATACATGGTCTTAAAAGATCCTCAAGGACTCAAATAACCCTTTCTGTCTGTCCATCGGTCTGAGGGTGACCGGCAGTGCTCAAACACAACTGCGTTCCTAATGCCTCTTGCAAGCTCCTCTAAAACTCATTAGTGAATATGGGGTCACCATCACTTAGTATACTGGAAGGTACTTCATGTAGACAGACTATAAACTGCTGCCAACCATGCTGTCATCCTGTTACTCTTAACGGGAATGAAATGAGCGCTCTCAATAAGCCTGCCAACTATAGCCTAAATGCTGGTGTTGCCTTTCCTCAATCTAGGCAAACCATCAACGAAATCCATAGAGATGCTCTCTTGCTTCCATTGTGGGACCTCCAAAGGATGAAGTAAACCACCGGGCTTCCTTTCTCAGCCTTGACTTGTTGAAAAATCAAACATCGAGAAACAAACTCCACTACATCTTTCTTCATTCTAGCCTAAAATAAAGCCCTCTTCATATCTTTATACATCTTATCACCGCCGGGATAAATAGTCATCCTAGAATGATGGGCTTCCTCGAGAACTATCTTCAACAAACTCCCAACTCGAGGGACATAAAGCCTTCCATCTCGTCGCAACCACCTCCTATCATCTGTGGAATATCTACTGAGGTGATTGGAAGTCTCCACTCCACTGAGCCTATCAAGATGTCTGCTATCTATGGGTCTTCTCGCTGCGAAGTTCCTATTTGATCTATAAGAGTTGGTCTTACTTCTAAGTATGCCAACAAACCAGGCATAAGATCTGTAGATAGCCTAAAATCAAAGGTCAATATGTACTCCAAGCTTTGGCTTTCTACAAATAGTGAGCTTAAAGTCATCCTCTGCATACTTAGTGCGTCCGCCACCACATTACCCTTGCCAGGGGTATAAGCAATCCCAAAATCATAGGATGCTAGGAACTAAATTCATTTGTGTTGCCTCAAATTGAGATCCTTCTGCGAGAATAAGTTTGTAACACCCCAAATTTTCTGTTAACATTAAATTAACAAATTAAGGTATAATTAATTCCAAATGAAATAATTAAGGGAAACGGGTTACGCCGGTGACTATGAACATAAGACTATTGCCTACGACTATGATTCATGACTATGATATTATTGCCTATGATTACGAACATAAGACTATTGTCTATGACCATGACTTTAAAATTATTACAGTTAACTTCCTATGAATATTTAAGGATAATTGCCTAGAACTATTTTGGTTAATTATCCATGACTATTATGGTTAATCGCCTATGATTCATGAGATTTCTACCTATGACCAGGACTATGACTATTGTGGTTAATTGCCTAAGACTATTATGGTAAATTGTTTATGCCCATAACAATATAGTTACAACCCATGTTAAACACCGAACTGGCATTTTTTTGGATCCCATACCTAGGGTGTGACTTGCTTAGTTTATTCCTATTCGCTATTATGTACACCAATAACCATTGTATCCATTATCCTTGTATTTGGCTCGCTTTTGCATGCCTATTCTTTTATGTCAATTCTCATGTTTATCCTCTGTTCCCTTTTTAGTTTCATTTCATGAGTATTTAGAAAACTTGTGAAATCATGGTATACATACGTTATGAATGCGGGGTTATTTGGGTATAACATGAAATCTATATTATTTGGCATAATTTAGAGCATGTGTTATAACATGACTATTAGATGCAAATTGGGGTAATTTGTCGTGAATTATAGAAAATGTAATTTGATATATTGAATCTAGTATTGGCTAGTAACCTAAGCTTTAGGCATAAATTGTAAACTAGAGTGTCAAATCTAGTTTTGACATGAACTGTAAATGGGAATACTAGATCTAAATTGGCATAGAACTGCAGGTTGGGTTAAACGATAGGTAAATCAAGATTTGGGCCTCGAATATAGGTATGTGAGTGGGCATGACAAATGAATATGATATATGCCAAATTTGTTTAAAAGAGTCGTTAGCAATTTACATATAGACAAAAAGGATAAATATGTAAATCTAGGAAAGACGAATATGCCTAACCCGAGGTTAGATTGAGTTACGGTATAAGACTGCCCGGAACCGACCAACAAATCCAGCAACCGTAACAATACCTATCTAATGCGGGTGGTTAGAGCATTGAGCCCAAAAAGGACCCGAGGTTAGACTGAGTTACGATGTAAATCTTCCCGGAACCGACCGGCACATCCAGTGACTGCAACAATATCTGTCTAATGTGAGTGGTTGGTGCTTTAAATGAATAATTTAAAACTAAGAAACAGTTAAGTTAGAATGGGAGGGTTAAGTCCATAAGAACACTTAACCAATTTAACATGTTAACTAGACTAGAAGGTGGGGTTAAGTAAAATAAACTTAGCCAATTTAACATGTTAACTAGATTAGAAGGTGGAGTTAAGTAAACTTAGAAAACTTAGCCATCATAGTGTGCCAAATGAACAAGGTTAAGTTAAAAACATGAAGGGACAATACTTAACCATTAGGGAATGTGAATTAAACAGATGTTAGGGTTAAGTTAACAAAGAGAACACTTAACCTTTATAACGAGTTAGCTAAACAGATGGGCATGGTTAAGTTAAAGGGAACACTTAACCAATACAAGATAAAGGGGTGGGGTTAAGGGATAAGAAATACTTAACCGATATAACTTGATTTGTGGTAGGGTTAAGTCAACATGAACTACTGATAACACTTAACTAGTTTAACATGACAAATGAATGGGATAAGTTAACTTGAATTCACTAATGACACTTAACCAATCCAACTTGACGAGAAAAAGAACTAAGTAGTAAACCTTAATTAAGAGGACTAAGTTGTAAACCTTAGTTAAGAAAACGATGATTCAGGAACTAAGTAGTAAACCTTAGTTAAGAGGACTAAGTTGTAAACCTTAGTTAAGAAAACGACGATTCAGGAACTAAGTAGTAAACATTAGTTAAGGGAACTTAGTAGTAAACCTTAGTAGAACACGAAAAGGAGCGAACGTCCATCTGATCTTAAAGAAGGCTCCAACAAACTAGGTTACGAAGCACGCGGCTTCGAGGGGACGTGAGGGTACCCTTGGTATCCCTCTGTGAGGCTGCAGATGATCGGCCTGGGCTCACAGAGGTTAAGGTCTGCGTTAGAAGAACCAAGGGTATGCCTTGGTTGCAATATAAGGCAACCTAAAGACTAGGATGGACCAGCGTGATTCGGCGAGACCAGTAGCCTTGTGATAGCAACTCGTCGTCTACCTACCATCTTGAGTCAGTCGAGATACGTACAGCGGAAAGGCGGAGAACTCCAAAAGAACATATACTTGCTATCTAGTTATGGGTGCGGATGCCTATAGGTTAGTGGGGGCATATTGGGCCTGCGTATAGTTCTCATTTTTCAAGGTGTTCCTTTCATTAGTTGAGGGAGGGGTCAGGTGGGACCATAGCCACTGGGAAAAACAGACCTTAGCATCTGCATCGGCAGATATCTGAAAGCTCCCGACCAAGTTCTGTATTCCTTGATTTGCCCTGCCACGAGACTTGGGTCGCACGTATAGAGGACATGTGCATCTAGACAGCGATAATGATCCACGACACATACGTGGGGAAAGTCTAGGAGCATATACCACTCTGGGTAGTGTGTCCTAGATTAGGGGCGCCGTTCGATAGGTAGCGTAATCCCTAGTTGGACCTAGGTCGCGTAAACCCTAAAATCCAAGAATTGTCCAATAGGTAGAATAAACCCCAGTAGCCCTGGGTAGCGTAAACCCTGGTTGGATCTAGAAAGCATTCGATAGAAAACCCTAGATTAGACAAGGTAATAAATAATAGATGTACACCTGAATAACCACAATTATGGGAATTGGGACCACGTATCTGTTCTTATCAGTTTATATAAATTACTACTTAGGTGGTGCAGAGATATAGAAATTAGAATAACAAGGTAGTAGCGAAGCAGAGAAAGTATAGAAGTGCATCCAGTTTATCTTACCTTATCATATCTTGTGCTAGCCTTATGATTCCCGTCATCATGGTGTTGTCTTGTATTCAGTTAAATTCATGTCATGTTGCTTTTACCTGTTCGCATGCTGAAAGTTACTGAACTTACCAGACTTTATGTCTGACTCTGTTTTCTTTCGCTTTCTTGTCTTCCGTTTCCCCCTAGGTTCGCGGGGAGGTAATATTACTACTTAGTCCAGTTTTCTTTCCAAGCTGAAGATTAGTCAAAGTTTTGCTGGGATTCTCTTTTCCATTGCTATGGCTGGCTCACGCTACATTGGGGAACATAAATGTTATTTTATGCTTCTTTATTTTGTAAGACAGATATTCTGGTATTGGAAAACAATTGTTGTACAAACTATTTTATCAATAAAGTAAAGTTTTATTTTCCGCTGTTTTAATTATCTGTCTTGTAATTTATTTGCATCTTTTTACCTTAAATGCTCCACAGAACTTAGTGCGTTCCCTTTGTGAGTGACACTAACGGATGTGGGGTGTTACACATGGTATCAGAGCTGAAGGTTACCAGATTAGATAAAAGATTTGAAAAAAAAATTCAAAATGGTTTAAAAAAAGCATTTTTCAAAAGAAAAGTTTTGTTTTAAAGGCATATTCCCCAAAAGCCATACGCGCTATCTTCTGATCCTCTATTTGAATTCTTGTCCCCTTCTTTTTGAGTCTTCGGGGCTCCTGGCTTTCTGGGGGGTAACCTCATCGCAGCACGTTTCTGTAGGCCTTATAAGACTACGATACCTATCGAAGGGCAAAGTAGTGCCTTACTCCCATCTATAGCCATAGTAGTTTCACCTGCAGCTAGTTTTCTTTCAAGCTTTGAAGGGTTTTCCGTGCGATGGAGGCAACTTTTGAGAAACTTGTCAATATGATTAAACAGGGATGGTAAAGATGAGGATGAGGGAGTTTGGCTAGGGAGCTCAACGCAAGGATGAGAAATTCATGGATATAAACTCGACTCATGAAGAAAGTAGGAATTACAAAACTTAAGATGAGAGGAAGTATCTTTTCCATGGTATAATGGGGCATATAATTAAGGACAAGGACGAGGGACAGGATTTTCAGAAGGGAGGGTGCATGCTTTCACCACCAGAATACCTGAGAGAGAGATAGTAAAAGTCTCTTTTGGAAAAGTTTAGCTTTTTGTTTTGATCAACCAGTTAGTACTCTTTTGATCTTAGCGCTTTGCATTTGTTCATATCTACTTCCATAGCTGAGTCTCTGCACCTTAGTACTTGTATAGTAGAAGATCCCATTAGTGTCTCAAATCTAATTGGTGGTTCAACCCGTTTACCTTTGGTTTATAAGGATTTGAGAATAACTATATTAAGTGCTGAGTTTAAGCGTAATGCTTGTGTTTTTGGTTCCATGGGCTATGAGTTGATTCTATGCATGGGTTGGTTGGCTAGTAATTCTGAAAGGAGGGTGGTTAGATTTTTGACTTGCCTTGGAAATACCCTCGAGATTTCGTGTAAAGAATCAGTTAGGCTTAGCTAGCTAGAATCGCTTAATGCATTTATCATTTGCAATCCGTTAGGGTAGTCCATGAGTACGCAGATGCTTTTGATTAGGTTAGGAGTTTACCCCTAAAACGCGGGATAGACTTCCGCATGTATCCAGTTGACAATGAGAAGCCAGCTATCCGATCAACGACGGTTTTGGGAATGGAGGTCAAGAAGCTTCGCAATCGTGAAGATTAATTAGATAAGGTACAGAATAGTGAAACTCAAGAAGATGCGACTTAGAAGACTGAAGACTGGATACACGCATCATACCCTTTTTCTTAAGGGTACATCCTTGATCTCTTTTTCTAGGAATTCTATGCATACTTTCTAGCTTTTAAGGTATATCCTCTAGGGCGTATCATCGATCCTTAGGTAGAAGCCAATGGATGTAAACAATTATTTGAAACATGTATTTGAAACATGTTATGATTGATGGTTGCAAATGGTTGCTCGTGGATGCATATACACACCATAGGCACTAGAACGACTCAGTCACTTTCATATTGCATTCGCATATATGTATTTGCTTAACGAATTTAACTTGATATGTTATCATATGGATGTTGCATATGGATGAATGGCTATGCACATGTAGTATTTACATAACTAGGGATGCTTGCATAAATGATTGGACGCATGGCACTGACATAATTCGCATTAAGGAGGTCAACTGAATCAGTAGACCGCCTGATTTTGCATTAGATAAAGAAATATACACACACTATGCATATGAACATGAAAGCATTAGAAATATTTTGAAGGACAATGAATGCCTGTGATTTAATGGTTGAGTAGATGGGTGATTGGATGGTAGGACACGTTCTTCCTAACTTGAAGACTTCGGGGACGAAATCCTTTTAAGAGGGGGAGAATGTAACACCCCGTAATTCTGTAACATTAAGTTTCGAAAATTAAAGAATAAATAAATTTTAAAATAAGCATCAAGGGAAACGGGTTGCGCCATTGTGTTCGTCTCGAAATTCTACTTGGAAACGAGTCCGAGTTTTCGAGAAACGGAGTCCGTATGAGGGAGATATGACCCTCCGAAGTTTCAAGGATTTTCAGAACAGAAAAACAGCTCGAATTCGAATTCGAATTCAAACTCCAGTGCAGATTGGGCGGGAATTTTCCCGCGCAGGACTAGGTCGACCTGGGGGTCGACACTATGGTCGACCTCCCAGGGACCAGGTCGACCCTATGGTCGACATAGGGGTCGACCTGGTGCTGAAACCCTGTTTTGAGGCTGGGTTCATTCCGATGTTTCTGGTCTCGTTTTCAGTCTAGATTCGTCCGCCTAATCCTATATAAATAGCCTCCTAGCCTTATTATATTTACACCATTTTATTCTCTCCTTATGCTGCCTCTGGAATAATTGAAATAAATAAATTAAAATAAAACACGAAGACTATTCTTGAAGACTACGGCTAGGAATTGCATATTGGAGATTCAAATAAAGTTAAAGCTTTTAGAAAGGAAGCAAAGGATAATTCAACGGTTGCGAGCAACGTCATGCAAATCATAGCAAATCACCGATGCTATTTGATTATCCTTTTCTGAAACCAATCAATGTAAGTCAGTTACATTTTAGATTTGAATGTCTAAATCTATTTGTGGCATGAAATTAAATGAATATAAGAATATGCATGTTCCCCTCATTTGAATCTGTGTTTGTATATGCCTTTGGATCTAATTAAGAACTATTTTGATTAATTAACGATGAGACTGTGCGTATGCCTATGGCGTTGAAAACTATTGTCAATGGCCTAGGACTATGATTGTGAACCTAAGACTGTGCCTATGCCTATGACTGTGAACATAAGACTATGCCTATGCCGGTGACTATGAACATAAGACTATTGCCTACGACTATGATTCATGACTATGAGATTATTGCCTATGATTACGAACATAAGACTATTGTTTATGACCATGACTTTGAAATTATTACAGTTAACTGCCTATGACTATTTAAGGATAACTGCCTAGGACTATTTTGGTTAATTATCCATGACTATTGTGGTTAATCGCCTATAATTCATGAGATTTCTACCTATGACCAGGACTATGACTATTGTGGTTAATTGCCTAAGACTATTATGGTAAATTGTTTTGTGCCCATAACAATATAGTTACAAACCATGTTGAACACCGAACTGGCATTTTGTTGGATCCCATACCTAGGGTGTGACTTGCTTAGTTTATTCCTATTCGCTATTATGTACACCAAAAACCATTGGATCCATTATCCTTGTATTTAGCTCGCTTTTGCTTGCCTATTCTTTTATGTCAATTCTCATGTTTATCCTCTGTTCCCTTTTTAGTTTCATTTCATGAGTATTTAGAAAACTTGTGAAATCATGGTATACGTACGTTATGAATGCGGGGTTATTTGGGTATAACATGAAATCTATATTATTTGGCATAATTTAGAGCATGTATTATAATATGACTGTTAGATGCAAATTGGGTTAATTTGACGTGAATTATAGAAAACGTAATTTGATATATTGAATCTAGTATTGGCTAGTAACCTAAGCTTTAGGCATGAATTGTAAACTAGAGTGTCAAATCTAGTTTGGACATGAACTGTAAATCGGAATACTAGATCTAAATTGGCATAAAACTGCAGGTTGGGTTAAACGATAGGTAAATCAAGATTTGGGCCTCGAATATAGGTATGTGAGTGGGCATGACAAATGAATATGATATAGGCCAAATTTGTTTAAAAGAATCGTTAGTAATTTACATATAGACAAAAAGGATAAATATGTAAATCAAGGAAAGACGAATATGCCTAACCCGAGGTTAGATTGAGTTACGGTATAAGACTGCCCAGAACCGACCGACAAATCCAGCAACCGTAACAATACCTATCTAATGTGGGTGGTTAGAGCATTGAGACCAAAAAGGACCCGAGGTTAGACTGAGTTAAGGTGTAAATCTTCCCGGAACCAACCGGCACATCCAGTGATTGCAACAATATCTGTCTAATGTGAGTGGTTGGTGCTTTAAATGAATAATTTAAAACTAAGAAACAGTTAAGTTAGAATGGGAGGGTTAAGTCCATAAGAACACTTAACCAATTTAACATGTTAACTAGACTAGAAGGTGGGGTTAAGTAAAATAAACTTAGCCAATTTAACATGTTATCTAGACTAGAAGGTGGAGTTAAGTAAACTTAAAACACTTAGCCATCATAGTGTGCCAAATGAACAAGGTTAAGTTAAAAACATGAAGGGACGATACTTAACCATTAGGGCATGTGAATTAAACAGATGTTAGGGTTAAGTTAACTAAGAGAACACTTAACCGTTATAACGTGTTAGCTAAACAGATGGGCGGGGTTAAGTTAAAGGGAACACTTAACCAATACAAGATAGAGGGATAGGGTTAAGTGATAAGAAATACTTAACCGATATAACTTGATTTGTGGTATGGTTAAGTCAACATGAACTACTGATAACACTTAACCAGTTTAACATGAAAAATGAATGGGTTAAGTTAACTTGAATTCACTAATGACACTTAACCAATCCAACTTGACGAGAAAAAGAACTAAGTAGTAAAGACTAAGTTGTAAACCTTAGTTAAGAAAACGATGATTCAGGAACTAAGTAGTAAACCTTAGTTAAGAGGACTAAGTTGTAAACCTTAGTTAAGAAAACAATGATTCAGGAACTAAGTAGTAAACCTTAGTTAAGGGAACTAAGTAGTAAACCATAGTAGAACACGAGAAGGAGCGAACGTCCATCTGATCTTAAAGAAGGCTCCAACAAATTGGGTTATGAAGCACGCGGCTTCGAGGGGACGTGAGGGTACTCTTGGTATCCCTCTGTGAAGCTGCAGATGATCCGCCTGGGCTCACATAGGTTAAGGTCTGCGTTAGAAGAACCAAGGGTATGCCTTGGTTGCAATATAAGGCAACCTAAAGACTAGGATGGACCAGCTTGATTCGGCGAGACCAGTAGCCCTGTGATAGCAACTCGTTGTCTACCTACCATCTTGAGTCAGTCGAGATACGTACAGCGGAAAGGCGGAGAACTCCAAAAGACCATATACTTGCTATCTAGTTATAGGTGCGGATGACCTTAGGTTAGTGGGGCATAAAGGGCCTGCGTATAGTTCTCATTTTTCAAGGTGTGCCTTTCATTAGTTGAGGGAGGGGTCAGGTGGGACCATAGCCACTAGGAAAAACAGACCTTAGCATCTGCATCGGCAGATATCTGAAAGCTCCCGACCGAGTTCCGTGTTCCTTGATTTGCCTTGCCATGAGACTCGGGTCGCACATATAGAGGACATGTGCATCTAGACAGCGATAACGATCCACGACACATACGTGGGGAAAGTCTAGGAACATATACCACTTTGGTTAGTGTGTCCTAGATTAGGGGCGCCGTTAGATAGGTAGCATAATCCCTAGTTGGACCTAGGTCGCGTAAACCCTAAAATCCAAGAATTGTCCAATAGGTAGCATAAACCCCACTAGCCCTGGGTAGCGTAAACCCTGGTTGGATCTAGAAAGCATTCGATAGAAAACCCTTGATTAGATCTAGGTAATAAATAATAGATGTACACCTGAAATAACCACAATTGCGGGAATTGGGACCACGTATCTGTTCTTATCAGTTTATATAGATTACTAGTTAGGTGGTGCAGAGATATAGAAATTAGAATAACAAGGTAGTAGCGAAGCAGAGAAAGTATAGAAGTGCATCCAGTTTATCTTACCTTATCATATCTTGTGCTAACCTTATGATTCCCGTCATCATGGTGTTGTCCTGTATTCAGTTAAATTCATGTCATGTTGCTTTTACCTTTTCACATGCTGAAAGTTACTGAACTTACCAGACTTTATGTCTGACTCTGTTTTCTTTCGCTTTCTTGTCTTCCATTTCCCCCCTAGGTTCGCAGGGAGGGAATATTACTACTTAGTCCAGTTTTCTTTCCAAGCTGAAGATTAGTCAAAGTTTTGCTGGGATTCTCTTTTCCATTGCTATGGTTGGCTCATGCTACATTGGGGAATATAAATGTTATTTTATGTTTCTTTATTTTGTAAGACAGATATTCTGGTATTGTAAAACAATTGTTGTACAAACTATTTTATCAGTAAAGTAAAGTTTTAATTTTCGCTATTTTAATTATCTGTATTGTAATTTATCTGCATCTTTTACCTTAAATTCTCCACAGAACTTAGTGCATTCCCTTTGTGAGTGACACTAACGGATGTGGGGTGTTACATTGTCTCCATTGTTTTTGGTGAATAAAACAACGAGAATGATGTCCTACTTATAGCCTAAGGTCAAGGAATCTCGCTCAAAAATGTGTCCACTACAGGTGAAGAATCTTCCCCAGATCTCAGTGGAGTCGACATAGGGGTCAACACCCCCGTGGAGGGGTCAACCCATGGGTTGACACCCATAAGGGATGGGGTCGACACCTAACGGGCTGATTTCCCACTTTTTTCCGCTTTATGATTTTGATTTATGGATTTGTTATATATATATATATATTATTTGTATACAAAATTCAAATCTTAATATCTTCTTCATACGATGTCCGTTTTACGCAAACTCTGAGTCTATCTTAAGTAGAATTCTGAGACGAACGCAATGACACAATCCATTTTATTTAATTCCCAATATTTAATTAAGCATTCTTTAATTTATCATTATAGTGTTCTTTAAAATTACGGGGTGTTACAATTGGTTGTCTAGCATGTCCATATTGCATGGAAAAAATGTGAGCGTTTTCCTTACTACATGGTAAGAAAATTTAATGGTGACTGTCATCAATGTTTTCTCCATGTAAATCATCCTTTCAAAGTAGACAAGAGCTTTTTTTTAGCTAATAGAGTTGTAACCAGACAACCGCCAATGATATGGTCTAGCGAAGACATATATGAACTGGTTAAAGAATATCCAAAGTTACATGAAACTAGAGTTTAAACTGAAATTGAAGGCAAATCGACTGCTCACAATTTGTGCAAACAGTCTATTTTTTCGGAGTTGCCGTATTGGAAAGATATTCTGCTTTGTCATAATATTGATGTGATGCACAATGAGAAAAAATTTATTTGATAATGTCTTTAACATAATTTTGAATGTCAAAAGGAAGATTAAATATGATTTGAAATTAGGGCACGATATGGAAGAATTATGCAAACGTCCCGAGCTTCATATGAAACTAAATGATAGTAAAAAAAAAACCCAAAGCATGTTATGAATCAGATAATAATCAAGTTAAAGTTGTGCTAAAATGGGTTGAAGAGTTAAATTTCCTGATGGGATTTCATCAAACCTTCGTAGATGTGTTGACTTCAGAAATGGTAAATTGAGCAGAATGAAAAGTCATGACTGTCACATTATGATGTAGCATTTATTTCCTGTTTGTTCAAAAAACTACCAACGTTAAAAGTTTGAAAAGTAGTAATGGAGCTTAGTTGCTTTAGAAAGAGCTTTGTTCGACTACTTTAAAAGTACAATGTTTATGTAAAATTGAAGTAGATATTCCTATATTTCTCTGCAAATTAAAGAAAATATTTCCGCCAGTTTTTTTAAAGTAATGGAGCATTCACCCAGTCACCTCCCAACTGAAGCACGACTTTCGAGGTCCGATCCAATATGGATGGATGTATACATTTGAGAGGTACATATAAATATGTTACCTATTAATTTAGCTGCACTTAAAATTTGAAATAATGTAAATTAATTTTGCACAGAAATCTGAATCATTCGAAGAAAAAAGTGAGACAAAAAGTACAAGTTGAAGGTTTGGTATGTAAATCTTACATCGAAGAAGAAGCTTCATTCTTTTTCTCTTATTATTTCAGTTATCATGTGAATATATCATTTGAAAGTGTTCTTGAAATGATGAACGGGATGAACAAGAATCGTCTTAAACAGTGTTGTCTATTTTTAAACAACATGGTCAATCTTCTGGGAAATGTGTAGACATATGGCTAGACGATAAAGATCTTCATGTAGCACACACCTATATTCATCTAAATTGTGCTGAAGTTGCACCATTTGTTAGGTAATCTGAAATAACAATTAGTGCTTTATTCATTTTGACATTCCTGCTTGTGTAGAATCTAATATAATATTTTATTTATATATATATAGCGTTTATGAATGTGAACATCCAAAAGGAGATCTCAATAAAGAATTTTCTGTTTGGCTTACAAATTACGTTTACAAACCCAGAAATTCTGTTGTTGACGAAGGGTTGAAGCATTTTGCAATGGGATCAAAAAGAGTGGTCAAGACATATCTAATATACTTTGTTAATGGATATAAATTTAACACCAAATATTACGGTGCTGAGAAATTAACGAACCATACAGGGGTATTCGTTAAAGGTAGTGACAATCCAGAAAATCACATGAATGATTTTTATGTTGTTTTAACACAAAATTTGCAACTGACATATTTCTCACGACCCACGGAGGAGGTGTTTCTATTTAAATGCAGTTGGTTTAATAGTATTCCAAGTTCTGGGATTAATGTGCAAAAGGATTACAATCTTATTGAAATAAAGCATACATCGCACTATTACAATCATGATCCTTTACAGCCAAACAAGAATTTCAAGTTTATTACGCTCCTTATCCGTCTCAAGAAAGTGATAAAGCAGATTGGTCGGCAGTTTTTAAAACAAAGGCCAGATTTACGTTCAACGGGAAGAATATTCCAGATGAAGGAGCCAATCAGGCAGATCTCGAGCAGAACAATGAAATAATAATTGAAGACGATCATGCAGATTTTGGACCTCTGATCGATGAAACAAATGTTTTGGTAGAAGTGTTTGAGAGTGCGGAGGAAGATATCATATAATCTGAGACTGATTCTGAATCAGAAGATGATGATGGCTAATTAAACGATTAGTATTATCTTTCTAGTTGTTATGTAATTATGGAGTATACGGCGTATATTTTGCAATTCATGTAAATCTATTAAATTTTCGAATATTATGATCATTATTTACATCTTTTATGCAATATGCAGTTTTTCTTATTTATTTACTCTTAAAATTACAATGTAATATGTTACTCCTTGGAATGTGAGACCCAATCTAATACAGGTATAAACAATTTCATTTTCTTTTATGTCATTTAAATAGCAACTTATATCATTTGTGTAAGTTAACTGTAAAATAAATTTTAATATCATGTTATTGTTATCTTTTAAATGATTTTTATGTTATAGGTATGTCATTGAGAGGGAATTCTTTAGGCAATGGTTCTGGTCCATTGCAACACTCACATTGTCCCATCTTTTCCTTAGTGCCTACGACTACGGGGTAAAAAATAAATTTTATTTAGCATGTTAATTTTTTTTACCAACTATACACTTATGTATATCATATTTAAAAACAAGGGTTTCGATCTTCAACATTCGAAGGTTATTTTAGATGTATTGAGAGCAGCATACAGGGCTCGGATGTCGGCATGTTGGCCGAAGTGGGATCTGATCCCACCTCACATTATGGAGATCATTTGGCAAGATGTCCTTGTAATTTTTTTCTTATATATACTAGTGTATGGTACGTGCTATGTACAAGAGTATTGTGAAGTAAAAAGTATGAAAGTTGTAATGTCGGCTAATTTAATTAATAATGTTTCTATGCGATATGATTTTGGTTTCTAATTTTCCTTTTAGTATAAATCTATACAAACTAACGTCATATGTATGTAGATGAAAGGATATGGATAGTACTGTCATATGTATGTAGATGAAAGGATATGGATAGTACGTAAGTGCAAAATGAAATTATAAGTATCTTAATGTATGTTGTTGTGATTTTACTTTCATAATTAACTGTTGGAAGTAATTTTATGTTTTAAATTACATAAATAAAATATGTAAAGGTTACTTTTGAATTAATAGCTAATAAATATGACAGTATACATAACGGGGTAGCAAACAGTAAGATCGGTCATATTAGTTTCATAACATCTACAATTTCATTTAAAGGCAAACGTTTATTTAACCTTTAAGCCAAATTAATGTACTAATAACTTTTGAAATTAGTAAATGATAGCTTTGCAATATGTATAATTGTTCCCTTCATTAGATATTAAGGAGTAAGTAGACAATCAAATAAGAATGCCTTGTGAAGCAAAAACACCCACACATACACAAAATTTGCAGTGGAGAAAATAAACAAAGGTTGGGAACATAGCGCGGTTGCTGATGAAGTGAAATATGTACAGAATTTAGCATAGCCAAACATAATATGAAATTTTGGTATAATAGTTACAACATATATTAAAATAGATAGAACTGGAAAAAAAGATAGCAACATTTGTAGAAATATATTTCTTTTATTGTTGATCTTGTACTTCACAATAGTTTAAGTACAAAGATAGACAGATATGATTACATATAAAAAAACAACATTGATTATCTTATGAGCTAAATTCAGGAGATATATAAATATTTATAACCATGAAGTTGCATCAGCTTCAAAATCATCCACGATATTTCATCATTAATGGGCATACCACCAACATGAAAAGGCATTGGAACCGTTCCACCAGGAGCATCATTTCATCAACTAATGTTTGTTGGAGTAAGCTCATATGCAATGCTGCTTCCTCCCAATAATTAGGTTCTACAAATTCAAAGCATTGAGAATTGGAAGATTCATTATAGTTATACATAAAAATATCTCCATCATTAATACTCAAATTAAAAAATAATAATATTTAACGAATAAATTCTACGAAGGCTGGTTCAAGTCCAATAGCTCACGCACCAAATTGGTATTGCCTAGTTTAATACTCATTAGAGGATAGTCGTGATTGGCAATGGATATGTATGGTATCTTATGATTTAGACGTGGTTAAAAAAAAATTGTTGCACTTCCTATGATTTATTTCATTTGGCAGCAGAATTGCTATAAGTGAAGATCAATCATCACATGATGGAATTACACTAATTGTTGAAGCAACATTATTACTGATTTACACTAATTTGTGAACAGCTAGAGCCCCTTACCCACGACATACTTTATCATGTGTAGATTTGGTTACAACAGCAACTCAAGATTTTAGAAAGAAGCAAAAGAACAATTGGAAATTTGGGTTTTAAGATTAAAATTTTCCTTTTTTTCCCCTATTTTTTATTTGGTTCAGAAGTCTGTAATTTTTTGTGAAACAATGGGGAAGTTGCATTATGTCTGGGAAATTAGTATAATGATAATCCGATAAGTTACAAGAGGCAAGTGTAAGGCAATTAATGTCATAAAAAACAAATAAGACTTGGATAACTGGATAATGTAGTGCATAAAAAACTAAATGCTCAAAATAAATAACAAACAGTAAATAATACAAAAATGCATTTAGCATAACCATATAGAAATTAAATCTCATTAACCTAAAGCTAAATTATTGCAACCTAGTTGCTTGGATGGCTACAGTTAAAAGGACCATTCATAGTTTGAGCCGCTAAAGTCCTGTTACAGTGCTTGCCTTTAGCTTGATGCTCCTTAGTCCATGGCTTGTTGCCAATTATCCCACGTCTTAGTTATAAAAAAGGAGAAAAAACTAAGAGTTTTTAATGATCAGCACATTATGGTGTAAAGAAGAGGAGTGCAAGTCAGACTGACGTAAAATTAATTTAAACAATAGAAGCGTTAGTGCGTTAGGATGAAGGATGAATAACTCTATGAAATGTGGTAAACAGTCCATGGAAACTTCCTGTAATGGATATTTGTATTCGTCATCCCTTGTTAGCAATGGTCAAATAGTAAGTTTATTACCGATAATACTGTTAGAGGCATACATGTCAAATAAGATAAGTTACAACCAAAAAAAATGTCGGACCTTCTGCTTGTTATAGAACATTAAGCAGAACATTGGTTGAATTTTATTCCTTTGCAATAAGTAGTTTTTCAATATCATAATTGTCATATCAAAAACTAATACAATAACTAAATGTAGTGTTAAACAATGCCAGTTGGTATAATTTTTTTTCTTTTCAAAACAGAGTTTGATAGCAACAAATGGTACATGTGCAGGGAAAAAAACATAGTTGTTATTTTTTAGAAGGATTCAGTTATTGGCTAGCTTTTGTGTTAAAGCCACCAAGAAAATAAGTACTAGCATTCGGGGGAACAAGAATACACCCTGGCTCGTAATGATGAAATCCTGGTCGTGACACATCTAGGTGACCCCAGCTCGTGGCTTGGCTCCCCTTCTCTTTTGGCTCGCGTCCCTCCATTTCGCAACCCGTTCGTGGGCTAGAGTCACGACCCGCTCGTGGTCTGATCCCACGACCCGCTCGTGGGCTGATCCCACGACCCGGTTCGTCCCCTACTACACGAACCGACCCTATACTCAGGAAATGGAGGCCGTGACTTGGTCATCCACGAACCGATAATCTAGGATCTGATGATACATGTGGATAATGGCTGCCTTGACCATTTCTCACCCACTCATGAATGCACCGAGATTCTCGGGATTGGTGCCACATGTCCTCATGAACCGCCTGTAGAAATCACCTAAAAATAGCCCAATACTTGGCATTTTTCAGGATCTTTTGGCAATTCAGAGCTCTGATTCCACCATTATTGTACCTCCATCATTTCTAATCAGAGATATTTCAAAATTGTTGAGTGAATCACTGTTGTAAAAGTGAGATTGAGAGAATATTGTGATTGTACTTGCATTCAAACATAAAACCAGAGTCATATAAAGTGGACGTAGGTTCTTTAACATCGAACCACTATAAATTTGGTCTGTTTGTTGCTTTTTCTTTCATTTCTAGTTTTAATTCTCTGTAAATCAAGATAATTTGGGTGTTAGAAACATATTTTGGTCTAGCATTTTGGTGCTTTCACTGAGAACTCAATTCTCAGCCTGACGGATTATTGCTCTACTATTCGGATTTTCAATCCGAAGAAAATAGTCTGCATTCTGACTGTTTCATTTTTTGAAGATTTCGGCAAAGTCAAGACACTATGGCCGCAAAGAAATCCAAGGATTCACGAGCCTCGCGATCAAATGAAGTTAACGAGGAAAATATTCTAGAGCAGGTCGAGGTGGTCTCCCCTGCTTGTGAACCGCATAGGGCGAACCGACTCTAGGAGGGGGTCACGACCCGGTCACAGGAGGGTATCACGAGCTGTCCCCATGAGCACACCCCGAGCCGTCCACAGGAGGAAATGGTCACGAACAAATCCAACCAAGGGACCGCGACCCAACCAGGAAAGAAGGTTATGACCCATTCCACTTATGTAGATGCTTCAGCTCGACCTGGCTCGAGTGCTCTACGTCCAATGGTGAATATTAATGATCAGTTACCTACCTCCGCTCTAGTAACAGAAGGAAATTTGTCCCGTGTTCTCGACATGGAGGAGAGGACAAATGACACTTTGGAGGCTCGGCGACGTGAGAGTAAATTAATTAGAGAAAATATTATTTGAGAAGACAGATAGACGAGCTTCGAAGATCGATAATGCCTTCACCGACTTACTCCTGATTACTCCTCCTCATCAGAAGAACCTCTTGATCCCCACGATGGTAATTAGAAAGGTATGAGAACATGGAGCAGCTTCGATTCGGATCCCTTCCTTCTTGATCAGAAACGACACTTAACCTGGGACCTGACAACCATAACTCAAGTAATCTCGCTCTTTTGCTTATAGGAGAACCTATAATTCTACCTGGAGATCAGGGTGCTGATGACCTTATTCAGAATCAACCAGTACTACCCCCTCGCCGCGTGATTAACCGTGGCCATAGGGGGCAAGGAAGCTCTTGTCAGGCCCCGGACTTGGGAGTAGTACATCGAAAAGATATCGAGGGTCCCGCAAGGCAAGAAGTGCTGAACCGGAATCCACCTTGACTAATGCTGACATTGAGGCAATGGTAAGGCAGATCATGGCAGATAGCCATGGATAAAGAAACGAAGATTGGGTATAGACCGTAGTTATACGCCCTTTACTGATGACATATTAGACGTCTGATTCCCAAGGCGATTCAACATGCCGACTATGAACCGTTATTCGGGCAGGACAGGCCCGGTTCAGCACTTTATGAGATATTCATGGTATATGAACGTTGCTGCCACCCCCAATGTAGTGAAATGCAAAGCATTCCCTATCTTCTTAGAGGATGTGGCTCAAATGTGGTTTACATGCTTGCCTGCTTGATCAATCTCCAACTTAAAGGAATTGAGCGAAAGATTCATAAATCAATTTCGGCTCCATACTCAAAGGTCCAAAAACGTAGTTGAACAATCACTCATCAAACAGCGTCCTAATGAAACTCTGAGGTCGTATTTGGACCGCTTTAACTGAGCAGTCACGGAAGTTAGGTACCCTCACGAGCAATCTTTTCTAATGGCCTTAATTTACGGGGTAGATAAAGATACGGAGTTCGGCAAATACTTAGCTGGAAAACCGCCGTTAGCCAGGGAAATATTTTATGAAAAGGCCAATATCCATTTATGCCAAGAGGAATTATATGCTAATCGAAAGAGGAAAGTCTCTGATAAGGAAGATATACAGAGTAATGTGGCCATCAAACATTCCAAAGATAGCTCACGAAAGGTAGTGGTCAATGTTGGAAATAAGAACCAAGGCAGTGACTGCCAGAATGGGAACGGCAGTCGGAAGAAGAAATGGGGAAATGATTCACAGAAGAAACCTTGGTTTAAAGAATTTGAGAACTTTACACCATTGAACGATACACTAGAGAATATTTTCCTAGACACTTATAATGTTCTTCAATATAAGAGGCCTCCACCAAGAGATTCAACAAAGAAAGAGCTTGAAACAGGAAAATTTTGCCTTCTCCATTAGACCCATGGTCACTCCACTAACGAGTTCCATCACTTGAGAGACTTTATTGAAAAACTGCTTCGAGAAGGGAAGTTGGACGAATACAAGGTCATTCCAAGAGACAGGGGCAGACCAAACAGGCCTCGAATCAAAACCAACCTGCTTCTAGGCCCACTACTCAGCAGAAGGGAAAGAATATTGTTATCAACACTATAGTTGGAGGGCCTTACCCGGCTGGACACACCATCAGGGCGATGGATCAATATGTGAATTGAACCAAACACGTTGGAGTAAGGGAGTGCAGTAATCCCGAAGATACCGCCTCGATAAAACAATAGAAAACAATGTCTGATGATGTCATATTTCACGATAGAGATAGTATTTGAGTTCATTCCCCTACCGAAGACCCCTTAGTTATCACAGCCACTATTGGCCCTGCTTTAGTCCACAAGGTCTTGGTTGAAAATTGGAGCTCAGTTAATATTCTATTTAAGAAAGCATTTGATCAGATTAAGCTCGAAGCCGAGGATTTGAATCCCTGTGACTGATGGATATGCGGCTTCAATAGGGCCTCGACGGCTCTTATGGGATATATAGAATTGTCAGTGACACTAGGAGAAGGAGATCGTCGGAGAGTGAGAATTCTCCCATTTGTAGTTTGGACATTGACTCGCCCTATAATGCCTTTATGGGCCGGCCGACCCTTGAAAAATTCAGGGCATGCATTGCGCCCTGGTGCTTATTGCTGAAATTCCCAACGTATGCGAGAGTGGGAGTAATTAGAGGTGACCAGGCCATTCGATGAGCCTGTTATATGGAGGAATTGAAGATGTTGATGAAAGAACTAAATATAGAAACTAAAGGTGCTTCCTCTCCCATGAAGGAGGGGTCACCATAGCAACTAAGGGGGACGACCCCGACGGAGCCGCCCGGAGAACTGCCTAAGGACATAGGTCCCAGAGAAGACGAAGAGCCTGAAGGTAGAATGGCAATGCCTAATGAAACAACTATGGATATCCCGATTGACAATGATGACTCAACGAGGGCTTTAAAGATCGGATCTCAGCTAGATCCCGCTTCGGGCAAAGGTTTGACTGACTTTTTAAAGGCAAACTTGGATGTGTTTGCTTGGACCCACGCTAATATGTGTGGGATATCAACCTCAATTATGAGCCACTCATTGAGTATCAACCCAAAACATCCACCCGTTAAGCAGAAGAGGCAAATGCTTGGCCCAGAGAAGTCAGCTGCCTTAAAGGAAGAAGTTGAGAATCAACAGATTAATTAGAGATTCGGCTTACCTAGAATGGATCTCAAATCCGGTTTTAGTAAAGAAAGCCAACGGAAAATGGCATACATGCATTGATTTCTCGGATTTGAATAAAGCTTGCCCGAAGGACAGTTTCCCACTTCCTAGGATTGACCAGCTTGTGGATTCAACATCGGGTCACAAAATTCTCTCCTTAATGGTGAATATTCAGGATATAACCAGATTCCCATGCATGGTCTGCACCAGGAGCACACTAGCTTCATCACGGATTTAGGACTGTACTGCTATGTGGTGATGCCCTTCGGTTTGAAGAAAGTCAGAGCAACCTATCAACGGCTAGTGAACTAGATGTTCTACAATCAGATCGGGAAGACAATGGAAGTGTACGTTGACGATACGCTTGTGAAATCCCGGCAGTCTTCTAATTATACAGCTGACCTAGCAAAAATGTTCGATATCTTTTGGTGATATGGGATGAAACTCAACCCTTTGAAATGTTAATTTGGAGTGGCTTCTGGAAAATTCTTAGGCTTCATCGCCAGCTTGCATGGAATTGGAATTAATTCGGATCAGATCGCGGCGATCGGGAATATCCAAGAACCAAGACAGATTAAAGAAGTACAAAGCCTCATTGGAAAAGTTGCTGCATTGAGTAGATTTATTTCTAAAGCTACAGATAAATGCATTCCATTCTTTGACTTGATAAAGCAAGGAAAACGCAATTTCCAATGGGCCCCTGATTGTGTAGAAGCCTTTCAGAATATTTTGACTCATCTGTGTAACAACCAGCATTCTACGTATCTAGGATCGTAGAATATTTATTTCTTTTTCGTATGAAGTCGTATGGTCGTGTAACTTTGGGAGACAACTATTGGGGTCATTTCCCATGTTCATGATTTTTTCCGATTTTTAAATGACCGTTTTGCCCCTAGCCGATATTGTTTTGGCCATAAATTTTGATTGGAAAGGAATTTTGACCTAAAACCACTTCCATTAGATTCGTTTGACGGTTTACCTTTCCGTAGAGTGGTCACATTAGCCAAACGGACTCACCATTTGGGAGATATGGCTGAAACAAGTTTCAGATGGTGAAAAACTGCTTAACCGGGCCAAATGAAGTGATTAGCAAATGGGCCCATAACCCATTTCAGGATTAGGGTTAAGGGGAGGCTGAAATGAGTTAGGTTTTCATTCTATTTCAGTTTTCTAGCCGCCATTTACCTCTTAGAAACCCTAATATTGGCCTCCAACCTCTAAAACATCTCCAAATCACTTTTTAATCAAGGATTGAGCTTAGCAACCCAAATCAAAGAGGATTAACACCGAGGCAAGGTTAAAGCTGCTGTTGGACATCAGTATTCATGCCAAACAGAGATTCATTTCAGATTTGGTATTTTATTTGTGGCCAAGGTGAGTGATTTGCATAGTTCCTCACTAATTATGGCTAATTAAGGGTAATTAGTGTTAATTAACAAATTTAAACATGATAAAATTCTGAAAAATATTTACAAAATTCGAAATGATGTTTTAGACCTCTGATATGAATTTGGGTTAATTTGGTTAAGTTTCGCTAATCATATCATTAGTTTCACCTAAACATATTTAAGGGAAAATATGGGGTTTTGGCTAGGTTTGATCCATTTTAACCTATCATATTGTTGTTTTGGTGTTTGAGGTCACTTCTACTTGTTGCTATGACTTTGTGGTATGCTTTTTGATTGATTAGAATAGTTAGAATGGTCGAAAACGCCATCGAGAGGCGTATAAACCGTCGCTGGAAGTTGCAGGAAAATGCAGGATACTGGACCGGATCGGATCGGCAATGAAGACCCGAACCGAACCGATGTTGGACTCTTCCCCACAATCCGCCAGCAGCTCCGACCCGATCCGTTCAAAGATGGTGAGCACGAACCGTTGTACTTGGCCTGGAGGAGAGTACCCCGACCCGAATCGCCAGAAGGACCCCGACCCGATCCGTTTAGCCACCTCCGAACCGATCTGTGGCGATTGAGCTTGGAGACCCGACCCGACCCGATGAGAGTGATGACGATCCGAACCGTGGCGTGCTGGAGAACCCGATCCGATCCAGTGGAGGATGTTGAAGGCCGAACTGAACCAATTGTTAAGAGGGAATCCGAACCGATCCAGTAATGACCAAAACCCGAGATGCAAAGGATGTCCAAATAGGAAGTAGAGCTCAGGATTCAGTTGGGAACCAACGAGTTCACTTCATGATTGGACTCTGCTGCGGGACGTGTGCAAAGGGGTTGTCGGTATTCATAACTTTGATTCACCGCTGAGAGACGGATAGTGGGCTTGTAGTGATAGTCGTACGAGGTTAGACACCGTCATGGTCCAAAGAATTAGGCGACCAAGGTAGTGGATATCGTATGCTTTACGCACTGAGTAAGAGATGTGAGGATGGTTGTTATGCTTGATTGTTTGTCATCACTATGACATGCACACCCCCACCCCCGTTATCTTTACACCATTTGAAATGGCACCTTAGAGTGTTGTACAGTATGTAGTGCTAACTCTTTGGTTGCAGGTCCAGGTTCAGGTATGGTTTAGTATACCTGTTATTGTTTTGTTTAGATGCTTATCGCTCATACCAGACTTTTGTCTGACCCAGAGTTTTATGTCTCTTCTTATTACTCCGGGTGCTCACACGAGCAGACTAGAGACAGGTTAGCTGGTGATGCGCGAGTAGCTGATTCGGAGGCGAGCAGGAGGCTTCCACGTATGATATATAGACATTCTCCCTGTGTCCTTGGTGGTCGCTACTTGGGCATTAGTAGTGTACCTCCCTTATCTTTCTTTTGGTTTTTGAGATAGTTTGAAAAGTTGTAATAATGTTGGCTTTGGATCATAAGCTGTACTTGGATTTTCCGCTGCTATGTTAGTTTGTTTTCAGCTTATGCACTGTCTCACCTGTTTTATGTCAAGTATGTTGTTATTATATTTTGTTCCATGCGTTGTGAGACATTCTACATTGTTAGTTCATTTCCTTCTTTCCTTTCCTTTCCTTTCCTTCCGACGACCGTCCCGTGCTAACTGGACACGTGTACAGCGCATTTTTGGAGTAAATGTCGGTTGGTGCGGGGCGGGCCGTCACATTTGGTATCAGAGCTCTAGGTTGCGTATTTAACCTAGGAAAGTCATCAGGGAGAGATAGTATACGTATATGAGAGCGCGAATTTTGATTATTTTGGTTTTCAAAAGTTATATATATGTATGTACTAATAGTATAGCTAAGGATGAAGTCGCACTGCACTAGCACCACTATGGAGATGGTTAATCGTTTTCTCTTTACAGATTGAACGATGAGCCGATACGCAAGAGGTGCTGGTAGAGGAGCCAATAATGGGAATTCTGCTGACATGAGGACGGTGTTTACTGACCTCGTGAGAGAGATGCTTAGGGATGTGCAGAGGGCATCCCCCAATGCCGGTAATGGTGGTGGTCCAGTAGTGCAGGCGCCTAGGGCCAATTTCGCCAAGTTGTGCAAGGATTACACTAACCTTGGTGGGAAGCCGTTCCACGGAACGGAGTCGACCACGGATGTTCAGGATTGGTTGGATAGCTGTGATCGTATCTTCGACGACTTGGGTATCGAGGATACGATGAAGAGAAGGCTAGCATCCCGTCAGCTGCAAGGACGGACAATGAATTGTTGGAATGCTGTTAAGGCAGCTACCCCAGAGGATCAAGTCACTTCGGATCAGTTTAGAACTCGTTTCAGTGATAAGTTTATCCCAGCTGCTCAGAAGTCAGAATTGTTTAGGAAGTTCTTGGAACTCAAGCAGAATGGCAGAGTTGTCTCGGAGTATATTGCCGAATTCGACACTTTGTCCAAGTATGGGTTATCTCTTAATGATACTGCCGAGAAGAAGAACGAGAAATTCATAACTGGCTTGGATCAGTACTTAGGGGAGAGGCTTATTAACAACATCGATGAGACGTTTGAGTCGATCGTGGGGAAATCTTTGAGATCGGAAAGTCTTTACCCTGAACCAAAGACCGAAGTTGCTATTACATCTGCGGATGAGCCAAAGTCGCAAGCAGGCGATGGAGGCAATAATAATTCCCAGAATAAGAGGAAACAATACCAAGCCATGGATGGTCAGAATAAGAAAAGTAAGAAAGATGGCGAGTGCTTTAGCTGTGGCAAGAAGGGCCACTATGCCAGAGATTGTCGGGAAAAGCCTGGGGAAAGGAAGTGCTTTAATTGTGGCCAAGCGGGACATCACAAGAATGAATGTCCACAACCTCCTAGGGAGAAGCAGATCGTGAGAGCATATGCTATCAACGCTGTTCCTTCTTCGTCGAATGCCCCAACTGCGGCGCAGAAGGAAAAAGGTGTCGTTATTCGAGGTATGCTTTCTATTTAAGATGTTTTGATCAGGTTTTGTTTGACAAACCTGAGTTAGTCGATAGACCTTTAGTAGTGACGAACCCGATTGGTGGTACGATTAGCCTCAGTATGATTTACCGTAACATGGTCTTATCGAGCCATGGATGTATGTTTGTTTATGATTATTTTGTTTTGGGCTTTACTGGGTTTAGCATTATTTGGGGAGTCGATCTACTCTAAAGGAATGGGGTGGTATTAGGTACCTACCTAGTGATGGCGATAGTAACTGGAGTCAAGGAAGCTGAGAGGTTATCGTTGTATTAAGTCCTAGTTGTCTCTGGGAGGCAAATGAGTGCTCCAGTGCTTAGTTGTTTCACTAGTATCACTTCACGTGGATTGTCCGAATTCGGAGGAGATGTTCCTTAGGTGCTTGTCTAATATTGGTTTAGGCCTTTGGGGCTTGTGCTTGGGGAATGTCGAGTTTGACTAGGATGGTTTGCGTGAGGGATAAGTAGTCGTTGTGATTTTCATTGGATGATACCTTGGTTTACTCGAGGAGTGATGGGCAGCTGTGACAGGATAGGACTATTCGATGGTATGGACTGCCCCGAGTTGGACTCGATAAGGTTATGAGATGACTCGACCGGGACTCGAGAGGGCAGCAAGATAATGGATAGACTTGGGTGGGACTCGAGTGTTTCAGTTGGACTATAAGCAGGGGTATATGGGGACACCCACTTACCTTGGATCCGTTGGACGTGATGTAGTTATCCTTGGAGGATAAACGTACGTTGGACGTACAGTAGTCCGTTTGGACGTAGAGTTTCCATTAGTTATTGATGTTGGTTGGACCGGACATATAGGTATTGACGTATTCATGGCTTTAGCAGGTGATAGATATGATTTGTTTGATGGATGCTAGGGTTGTTGTGTTTGTTCTTACCTTTCTTCTCTTGAGTATCACCTGTAGGATCCTGTTGAATGGAAATAGGGTAAGTTCGTTGATCATGGTGATATGACGAGTGTAAGATACTTTACGTTAGACTTGAAGTATGTTGGGAATTGTGGAGCGTTCGTTGCTTGGAGATTCAACGGATATAGGAGTTTCAGTTGGACTTGGACTCATAGGTAGAGTACCTAGATTCATTGGATGAGTCTAGTTCACCTTTGGAAGGTGAATGTACGTTGGACGTACAGTACGGATATAGGTAGAGTACCTAGATTCATTGGATGAGCCTAGTTCACCTTTGGAAGGTGAATGTACGTTGGACGTGCAGTATGAATATGGGTAGGGTACCTGGGTTCATCGGATGAATCTAGTTCACCTTTAGAAGGTGAATGTACGTTAGACGTACAGTGCAGATATTGGTGTAGTGCCTAGGGTCATTGGATGGGTCTAGTCTGCCTCTAGGAAGTGAATGTACGTTGGACGTGCAATACGAATGTAAGAAGGACTCAAGTTGGACTTGAAAGGACATTTGGAATGTAGTTGAAAATTTGGCATATAGGTTTGGATTACCTAAGAAAATGACATTATAGACGAATGTCATAGTATCGGACTGGGTGCGATAGCTGATGCATTGAGTAAGAGACGTGCCAGTTTAGAGGCTATTTTTTGGAATGGAAGCAACTAGAGTATATCACGGGATATGACTTCAGACCTAAGTGTGAATTGGATTCAGAAACGCTAGTAAGCTTGACGATTAGATCGATCTTGATTAAGTGGATCGGTTCTAGTTAGAGGGACGATCCCAACCTATTAGAAGTTACCTCTAGAGTAGAGATGGGAATCGATAGAGAGAACACGACTGCACTTGGGAAGTAGAGAATGACATAAGAAAGTCGTATCCAAAGCTCTTTGCCTGGTAAGATCTTAGTGGCGATGATTCTTCCCTTGTTAGTAAACCGCATGTTAGGGCAGAATGGTTCTGTTTGTTTTGCATGTTTGATTGTTGTATATGGTTGGTAGGCATGCGGGATCCTTTGTATGTTTCGGGTTAAGGAATTTCGGGGACGAAATTTCTTAAGGGGGGGAGAATGTAACAACCCACATTCTACGTATCTAGGATCGTAGAATATTTATTTCTTTTTCGTATGAAGTCGTATGGTCGTGTAACTTTGGGAGACAACTATTGGGGTCATTTCCCATGTTCATGATTTTTGCCAATTTATAAATGACCGTTTTGCCCCTAGCCAATATTATTTTGGCCATAACTTTTTATTGGAAAGGAATTTTGACCTAAAACCACTTCCATTAGATTCGTTTGATGATTTGCCTTTCCGTAGAGTGGTCACAATAGCCAAACGGACTCACCGTTTGGGAGATATGGCTGAAACAAGTTTCAGATGGTGAAAAACTGCTTAACCGGGCCAAATGAAGTGATTAGAAAATGGGCCCATAACCCATTTCGGGATTAGGGTTAAGGGGAGGCTGAAATGAGTTAGGTTTTCATTCTATTTCAGTTTTCTAGCTGCCATTTACCTCTTAGAAACCCTAATAATGGCCTTCAACCTCTAAAACATCTCCAAATCAATTTTTAATCAAGGATTGAGCTTAGCAACACCAAATCAAAGAGGATTAACACCAAGGCAAGGTTAGAGCTGCTGTTAGACATCAGTATTCACACCAAACAGAGATTCATTTCAGATTTGGTATTTGATTTGTGGCCAAGGTGAGTGATTTGCATAGTTCCTCACTAATTATGGCTAATTAAGGGTAATTAGTGTTAATTAGCGAATTTAAACAAGATTAAATTTTGGAAAATTATTTATAAAATTCGAAATGTTGTTTTAGACCTCTGATATGAATTTGGGTTAATTTGGTTAAGTTTTTCTAATCATATCATTAGTTTCACCTAAACATGTTTAAGGGAAAATATGGGGTTTTGGCTAGGTTTGATCCATTTTAACCTATCATATTGTTGTATTGGTGTTTGAGGTCACTTCTACTTGTTGCTATGACTTTGTGGTATGCTTTGTGATTGATTAGAATAGTTAGAATGGTCGAAAACGCCGTCGAGAGGCGTATAAACCGTCGCTGGAAGTTGCAGGAAAATGCAGGATACTGGACCGGATCGGATCGACAATGAAGACCCGAACCAAACCGATGTTTGACTCTTCCCCACGATCCGCCAGCAGCTCCGACCCGATCCGTTCAAAGATGGTGAGCACGAACCGTGGTACTTGGCCTGGAGGAGAGTACCCCGACCCGAATCGCTAGAAGGACCCCGACCCAATCCGTTTAACCACCTCTGAACCGATCCGTGGCGATTGAGCTTGGAGACCCGATCCGACCCGATGAGAGTGATGACGATCCGAACTGTGGCGTGCTGGAGAACCCGATCCGATCCAGTGGAGGATGTTGAAGGCCGAACCGAACCAACTGTTAAGAGGGAATCCGAACCGATTCAGTGATGACCAAAACCCGAGATGCAAAGGAAGTCCAAATAGGAAGTAGACCTCAGGATTCAGTTAGGAACCAACGAGTTCACTTCATGATTGGACTCTGCTGCGGGACGTGTGCAAAGGGGTTGTCGGTATTCATAACTTTGATTCACCGCTGAGAGACGGATAGTGGGCTTGTAGTGATAGTCGTACGGGGTTAGACTCCGTCATGGCCCAAAGAATTAGGTGACCAAGGTAGTGGATATCGTATGCTTTACGCACTGAGTGAGAGATGTGAGGATGGTTGTTATGCTTGATTGTTTTCCATCACTATGACATGCACACCCCCACCCCCGTTATCTTTACACCATTTGAAATGGTACTTTAGAGTGTTGTACAACATGTAGTGCTAACTCTTTGGTTGCAGGTCCAGGTTCAGGTATGGTTTAGTATACCTGTTATTGTTTTGTTTAGATGCTTATCGCTCATACCAGACTTTTGTCTGACCCAGAGTTTTATGTCTCTTCTTATTACTTTGGGTGCTCACATGAGCAGACTAGAGACAAGTTAGCTGGTGATGCGCGAGTAGCTGATTCGGAGGCGAGCAGGAGGCTTCCACGTATGATATATAGACAATCTCCCTCTGTCGTTGGTGGTCGCTACTTGGGCATTAGTAGTGTACCTCCCTTATCTTGCTTTTGCTGTTTGAGACAGTTTGAAAAGTTGTAATAATGTTGGCTTTGGATCATAAGCTGTACTTGGACTTTCCGCTGCTATGTTAGTTTGTTTTAAGCTTATGCACTGTCTCACCTGTTTTATGTCAAGTATGTTGTTATTATATTTTGTTCCATGCGCTGTGAGACATTCTATAGGTTCCTTGTTAGTTCATTTCCTTCCTTCCTTTCCTTCTGACGACCGTCCCGTGCTAACTGGACATGTGTACAGCGCACTTTTGGAGTAATTGTCGGTTGGTGCAGGGCGGGCCGTTACAATCTGGATAGGGCCCCGATATTGTCCAAGCCAGTCGATCACGAAGAATTGTTTGTATACTTGGCAGTGTCGTCCCACGCAATAAGTTCAAACTTGGTAAGAAAAGAAGATAAAGTCCGGAGGCCTGTGTACTATGTGAGTAAGAAGCTAGCGGCAGCAGAATGGAACTACCCGAGGATAGGAAAGCTTGCATATAGCTTGCTGGTCACATCCAAAGAGCTCCGCCGCTACTTTCAAGATCACCCCATCACCATATACACTGACCATCGGCTCCGACAAGTCTTGCAAAGGCCAGAGGCATTAGGAAGGCTGCTCAAATGGAATATAGAGTTAAGCCAGTTTGATTTGAACTTCCAGCCCCGAAGATCGATAAGGGGGAAAGAGTTAGCTGATTTCATAGCCGAATTCACTATTCTTAAGGAAGATGTAGCAAGTGAACAAGCTGGTCCCTTAACACAACCATTCGACTCCAATACCTAGAAGCTATATACTGACGGTGCCAAGAATGACAGATGGTCCGGCGCCGGAGTTGTGGTTGTAACTCCTGAGAAACGGTCGATATACTATGCTCTCAGATTAGAGTTCCATGCCATGAACAATGACTCAGAATATGAAACCCTGATTATTGGGCTAAGGCTCACAAAGGAGTTGGGGATAACGAGGTTGGATATTCTTTATGATTCCAAGATTGTTGTAAATCAGGTCAATAAGGAGTTTCTGGCCATGGGGCCAAGACTTGTGTCATATTTGAAAGAAGTGAGAAAATTGCTGGATGGTTTTGAACACTACAGCATAACCTATATTCCCTGATCAGAGAATCAGAAAGCAGATAAGTTGGCCAAGTTGACTAGCTCTGATCGTTCTGAGGACACAGAGATAGTCTCGATTGAAATATTGTAGTCTCTACGTATTGATCAGATGGAAATTGATCCCGTACCGGAAATTGAGATGGAAAAGGAGTCATGGATGACACCCTTAAAGAACTTCCTGATAAATGGAACACTTCCAACCAAGAAAAGTGAAAGGCGTGCTGTTATTCGAAAGGCCTCTAGATATGTCATGCAAGGAGAAGTCCTCTAAAGATAATGATTCTCGATGCCGCTCCTCCGCTGTATAGCCCATGATGACATTGAGCAAGTACTAAGTGAAGTACACGAAGGTGAATGTGGTGATCACAGCATAGGTCAAACATTGGCTAAGAAAATACTACGATATGGTTATTTCTGGCCGACCGTGAATAAAGATGCGGCTAAATATGCACGATGTTGCGACAAATGCTAGAAATTTTCTAAGGTCCTCAAGGCACCTCCTAGCCGATTGAAGACGATGATGAGCCTGTGGCCCTTCGCTGTCTGGGGAATTGACATTATCGGAATCCTCCCCATTGTAAGGGCGGAGCTAAATTCGCCATCGTGGCCGTGTACTACTTTACAAAGTGGGTCGAAGATGAACAACAAAACAAGATCACAACCAAATGAGTGATAAACTTTGTCGTCAAAAACATTATATGTCGGTTTAGGATCACAAAAATCATTATAACAAACAATGGGACCCAATTTGATAGTACGGAATTTCGGGAATTTTGCCAGAAATATCACATTGAGAAAAGGTATACTGTCGTGGCGCATCCGCAGTCGAATGGACAGATAGAAGCTGTAATAACCCTGAAATCTGAGCCGATTTAAAAATTTTATTTAGGCAATTTTAGTGAATTTTGGGTATTTAAAATGAAATATTTTAAATAATAACGACGAGAAATTTATTTTGAATAGAACTAGAACATATATATTTATATATAGATCATCGTTTGAATATAAATATTTAATTATAATTATAAAAGGAATTGAAAATGGCGCGGTAGTTCGATAATTCGATTTCAAAGTTCAAATGAATGTACAAGATTCAAAATAAACCGGATTTTAGTGAAACCAAAAATATTAGAATCTATTTGAGAATATCTTTCCAAGAATCCGAAAAATTGAAATTACATAGCGGGAATCAAAAGATACGTCCAGTTGAAAATTCAGAATAGTCGCTATGGAATTCTGGCCCTTAAAAATGGAAATTTTGCAAACGACCTCGGTTTTCGACGAAACCACTTTCGTTGGATCCATGATGTCAAGTTATTGCTAGGTTCAAAAATTCGTAATTTTCTGAATCAATATGTGAGTGTGCCGAAGTTAAACGCGTTGGACCAGTTTTAGTTGATTTTAATCGACTGGAAAATGGCCATTTTTCAAACGGTCTCAGAATTCGATGAAATTAGTTTTGTTGGGACCGTATCGTCAATATGAAGCTACAAAATATTTTTTTGGAATTTGTTGAGTCAGTATGTGGCCCCGGTAAATTGAAAGGTACATTTAAAATTGAATATATAGATTTATATTTTAATTTTAGCGAAAACTGATCGAAACGATAGAATTGGGTTACGAAACGTATCCCATTTTGTTCAGAATGGGGGTAATTAGTTATGAACGACAATCGGTGGGTTTCGTTTGGAGGTTGAGATAAAGAAATTACTTTTTGGATTTAAAATAAATTAAATATATATATATATTATTATAAGGGGCCAAAGCCCTTATCTCCTTCATAAGTCAACTATCGTTTAAAATAAAAGAAAAAAAAACCTAAATCAACCCCGAGCCCGCCAGTTCCCGTCGCCCCTCCTCCACGACCGCCATCGCCGTCGCTTGGCACCTCCGGTCTCGCCCCGGCCTGCAGCAATCCGGCGCCCACTTCCCTCTCCCCCTCCGACGTGAAAACCCGTTGTTCCTCCCCTCTAAGTTTCCTAGACCCGTGCCCAAACCCCATAGCCTCACCTCCGCCTCCGCCCCATGCTTTCTCCCCCCCCCCACTTCGCGACGGTCGGCCTCCGACCATCACTCCTCCAGCACAGCAAAACCCCCTTCCTCGATTAAACGATGTCAGATTTCTTTTTATTGTTTAATTTTCTTTTTCAGTTTTATAGATTTTTTAAAGATAAAAAAAAGAAGATTAGATTTTCAATTAAAGAATGATTAGATTTTTGTATGCGTAAAGATTTGATTTTTCTAGTAGTAAAGATACGAATTTTCTATGAGAAAAGATACGATTTTTAATGAAGTAAAGATTAGATTTTCATTAACGGGAAGATACGATTTGTAAATATGAAAAGATTATATTTTTATGATATGAAAGGCGAGATTTTTAATTTATATATAGAAGAATAAAAATATGATTTTTATATAGTAGAGATAATAAAAATGTGATTTTTATATATGTAGTGAATCAAAAATATGATTTTTATATAGTAGAGATAATAAAAATGTGATTTTTATATATGTAATGAATCAAAAATATGTTTTTTATATTAAAGAAAGAATAAAAATATAATCTTTTCTATATATGTAACGATGTAAAAATATAATCTTTTCTATATATGGATTGAAATAAAAATGTGATTTTTATATAAATCGTGTGAAACAGAGTGCGAGGGAAGCGATTGGAAACACGGCGAAGATTTTCTACATAAGAAGAGTCGCAGCGTTTGGTTTAGCTCTAGCTGAGAACTCCTCACTTTTATTTCGATTTCTAGTTGAAATATACACTAGGATGCAGACAGTGCTTTGTAGCACCCGACACCCGTCGTCCACAGACCATGGACGACTTGTATGCTTTTGTGATTGTTTGTGTTGTGAAATAAAATATATATTCATGTGTTGAAATAAAATATATATTCATGCGTTGAAGTAAAAAATATATTCATATGTTGAAGTAAAATATATATTCATGTGTTGAAGTAAAATATATATTCATGTGTTGAAATAAAATATATATTCATGTGTTGAAATAAAATATATATTCATGTGCTGAAGTAAAATATATATTCATGTGCTGAAGTAAAATATATATTCATGTGTTGAAGTAAAATATATATTCATGTGCTGGGGTAAAATATATATTCATGTGCTGAAGTAAAATATATATTCATGTGCTGAAGTAAAATATATATTCATGTGCTGAAGTAAAATATATATTCATTTGCTGAAGTAAAATATATATTCATTTGCTGAAGTAAAATATATATTCATTTGCTGAAGTAAAATATATATTCATGTGGTGAAGTAAAATATATAGTCATGTGTTGAAGTATAATATATAGTCATGTGTTGAAGTAAAATATATACTCATGTGTTGAAGTAAAATATATACTCATGTGTTGAAGTAAAATATATACTCATTTGTTGAAGTAAAATATATACTCATGTGTTGAAGTTAAATATATACTCATGTGTTGAAATAAAATAGATACTCATGTGTTGAAATAAAATATATACTCATGTGTTGAACTAAAATATATACTCATGTGTTGAAATAAAATATATAGTCATGTGTTGAAATAAAATATATATTCATGTGTTGAACTAAAATATATATTCATGTGTTGAAGTAAAATATATGTTCATGTGTTGAAGTAAAATATATATTCATGTGTTGAAGTAAAATAAATATTTATTTACAAATCGAACGATTTGTCTATGTACACTGATTTGACTGATATTGATTGGGACGATAAATTTTACACATCGCCCAACTGCGCAAGTAAAAATCTATGTTTGTTGATGTGAAACCCCACATGGGTATTGGGATGATATTTGACGTACACTAATCCCGATTGTTTAGTTGTATGTTAATCGATGGGTTGACAGACTGTGTAAATGTTAATTATTTATATTTAATGCTTATGCAGTTGTGTGGTGCACTCTGGATGATGGATGATGATTTATCATTGCTATTATATACATGTGTTGTAGAAAATCCATATAATTAGCATTATATGGTAGTTGATTGGGCCTCATTCCAATTGGGAAAATAAGGAATATTATAAAAATAAATTCATGTGTTGAATAATATAATTTTTATTTGTTGAATAGAATCGATGAATTCATGTGCTGAATAATATAATATTCATGTGTTGAGTAGAATATAATATTCATGTGTTGAATAGAATAAATAAATTCATGTGTTGAATAGAAAAATAAATTCATGTATTGAATAGAATAAATATTCATGTGTTGAATAGAATAAACATTCATGTGTTGAATAAAAGCCGTGTTGATTAGTTTGACGCCATTTTGACGTGAAATATATTTATATCGATTTTATTCATTTTTATAATGAATATAGAAAAGAAAGTGATTTCAAAATATAACGTTTTGAAATATTATCATTTGTATATCGATGATGTGGAATATTCAATTTTGATTCGAAATTGAATATGAAGTTGAAATCGTTTCGAAAACGAATTTAAAACGATTTGTAAAATACGTTTTAAAAGTAAATCGACGAAACATGTGTATATATATGATATATATATATATATTATATATATATAATGGCCTGAATAGAACGCGCCGCGCCGCGGCTGTTCGCGAATTTCGACCATTGACTTCGAACGGATATTATGGGAGATCAGACCGTCGGATTCTCCTAAAACTGGAACCATTGGGTTCGTATCGAAAAGAGATTTCTAACGAATGTTAGAGATTTGAAATCTAATGGTTGGATTTGGAATTATGTCCAAATCAAATTTGGAAAAGGTCGTTGTAAGTGCAGTTCGATGGCCGTTGATGGAATTCGACTGTACGGGCCTTGATAAAATTATTAAAAATAGTAATAATTTGTGTAGAATCATAAGAAATAAATTGTGAAGAATTGGGATGAAAAATTCCAAATTTGAAAAGATAAACATAGATTTTTATCGAAATGAATTAGTTTTGAACTAGAATAATAATTTATTTATTTTTAAATAAATAAATTGGATTTGAAAGGGTTTTAAAAGTAACCAGAAGTTTCAATAATTTAATTGGAACGGAATGTGATTTTGGGTTTATAGTGAACCATGTTTTAAATGACATTGGTTCTTTAACCCAGTTAAAGACAGGGTATGATTTCCCAAGTTAAATAATCATTGATAGTGATTTTTGGGAAGATTAAAACCAAGTGGAGTTTTAATGAATCTTTAATTAGATTGAAATAATCGAGAATGGAGTATCACCAGTTTTGCTCCAGGCGATAGTTAAATCATTATTTAGATTTGAACGTGAAATGGTAATTGAATTTACCGATAACACCGTGGTGTTAGATATGAAGTACTACCAGTTTTACTTCATGGGATGAATAGGTTGGGATTGGGAAATAAAATAAATGATTACTTCAGTGTGGTTCGCTAATCCCGACTAGTTTGAATTGATATTCAAAGGAAGATTAAAGAATAAATTTAAAGAATTTATCTTTGATGTAATTAATGGGAACCTTTCCCAAAGAATAAGAATATTTGAATAAAAGAATATTCTGAATTGGAATGAGGCGTATGTTGTGTTTGTGTAACACTTGTTTATTATATACGCGAGTTATTCAGAAAGACCAGGTTTATCCCATTCTGAATAACTGATTCGACGTGGTGTCGAGGATGAAGACAGTGGTTGAAGACCGGAGGTCTTCACATCGTTTGGGTGATTACTGATGATCTTGATTAGGCTGTACACCCAAGAGGAGGGAATCAGTTGGTGATCGTCCAGACGTACTTGGAGATCGATGGATATGCGAGGTACAAGGTGCCTCCGGTTTCGTTCAGACCCAGAACGGACTTGTAAATGGACTGTGTGTCTGAGATTGGATTTTATTTTGTGTGATTGATTTCTATTAAATATATATCTGTTTGGCGGCGGAGAATTTATTCTCTTGCTTAACGCTCTTCTCTGAGACGTACGAGCTAAGAGGTTATATATCGATGGATATCAAACGCATGGAGTGAATTGCCTGTGTGGCATGCCTAAGTGGCAATATGATCAAGTCTTCTGTTGAAAAGCAAAGTCTTGTGGTTGATGATCAAAGCACGGCCTGTGTGGCATAGCTTTGTGTAGCGTTGATTCGCGAGCCTCACACCCCGGTTGTGAACCAAAAACAGGAGAGGACCTCAGGGAGGGCATGCGTTTCCTTCTAGTTAGGGTGGTGTTAGTGACCTACCAGCCCTGACATTTATATTATTTTTACCTGTGTGGTTGTTGCTGTTGCGAGGCGCCTCGGATATATCGGTGACTGTGTTGAGCCGATGGAGTCATTTGGCTCATTTATGCCACAAAGTGTGGGGAAACGCAGTGTTCAGGCATTTTAATCCACATCGGTGGACCGGCCCTGTCGCTCCAAGGGCTTGATTGAGTACTTATCCTGAGGCTCGGGCTAGAGAGTCTCGAAATCGGTAGAGGACTATCTTTTGCCTCGGTTCACAGATGGAAATCCAACTTCCAATACGTGACTTTGCGGTTTTGATTGTAGAGCCTAGTATTGGCGACATGATATATGGTACCGATGCCGTCTATGATTGATACTTATGATTTGAAGTTGTTTTATACACTATGCACTTATAATAGTATCAAATGATTTGTTTTAAATGTACTAAGCATGTTTGGCTATTATAAGGGAAAACCCTATCACCCGGCTTGCGTTGCATTGTGTGATAGGACCTGGGTCTTATAATAGCTTCTTTTTTCCAAAAAGCATTGCGCTGATTTGATATATGCACTGGTATTCTTGGGAGGAAACCCATTCCGTGTTATACGGCGTGGTCCCTTGATATATTTGATTTAAAGTAAAGTTTTAAATAACTGTTTTAGTTCCCACACCAGTCACATGACTGACCTGGAGTTTATTGTTTTAACCTAAACTCTGGGTGCCCTTATTTTGACACGGGCAGCTAGTAGTTTTGGTTTTGCATATTTATATTCACAGGATTCTGATTTACAGCTGAAGCGATATTCAGAAAGCTCTGTATCTGTGTATTACTTCCAGTTGTGTTTTGTATTATTTTTCTGCTGTAGTAATTTAATTTAAATCTCTGATATTTTCTGTGTAATATTTATTCATACTCTGTAATATTCTTGTATTCTGATGGAATTGTTGTAATATACATTGAAATTTTCTTCTATTTGCATTCTGATGTGGCTTGTTCTCAAAGTATCCGCTCTTTCCTTCATGGGGAAGTTACAGGTTCCTAAATTTGGTATCAGAGCTTTGGTTTATAGAGCTCGGAGAACAAGACACGTTAGAACCAAACGAAAGAATTCATCAGAGATTGGATTAGTAATATCCAATGAGAATGACTCGTTAGTGATAGGATCAGTAGTATCCTAGAACGAGTGTGAAGAGTGTATTTTTAAATTAAAATCAATTTTTGTTTTGAAAATTTAAATCGTATTATACGTATTTGAATATTTATTTTAAATTCATTTGGACAATCGAGTATATAGAGATTTTAATATACGTCTGATCCACGTGTATTAGAAGCCTCAAATATATTCGATAGATATAGAATCACACTCTAGTCGCCCGGAGATGATTTTGATGATGGAGCTCCATCATCAGGATTTATGTTCGAGTTTCGAAGGTGTGATATTTATATATTTCAAATTGACTGGTGTGAGAACCAAAATTAGATAGGGCTTATTGTTGTGATTTGGCATCAAAAATCTGATTTTTGGACGATATATCAAAGTTATGAATTTGAAACGTTAATCAACTAATTGATTGCTGGTTGTGTTGTTTGATTATTGTTAGATTAATTGAATGTTGAACCTTTAGCCAAATTGATCAAATAGTGAGTTGTATTGAAAATTTGTCGCATTTGCATACATATACATGTACTTACATTGAACAGGTCAAAGCAAGGAGGCTAGAGAAGAGGAATAGATTTGTTTGCCCGACAAATAGGTACATGTTTACTAATTTATTGGGTTTTGGATGATTTTATGAGCCGATTGGCTAGCCGCTTGGCTGTTTCTTTTTCTTTTTGGATTGATGAGGGCCATGGGAGGCTATTTGAAATATCCCGAAGTCCCCGGTGCAGGGGAGGTTATGGCGAAATTTTTCGAAAATTTAGGGTGTTAGCCAAATTTTTGAAAAAATTGAAAAGTTCTTAGAAACCGAAAAGTTGAAGAACTTAAGCCGTAAAGAAAATAATGAAAGTTGAGTTGATTAGTTAAACAACTTTCGGCTTCGTTCCTTTTCGAGGACGAGAAGTTTTAAGTGAGGGAGATTGTAATAACCCGGAAATCTGAGCCAATTTAAAATTTTTATTTTGGCAATTTTAGTGAATTTTGGGTATTTAAAATGAAATAATTTAAATAATAACGATGAGAAATTTATTTTGAATAGAATTAGAACATATATATTTATATATAGATCGTCGTTTGAATATAAATATTTAATTATAATTATAAAAGGAATTGAAAATGGCACGGTAGTTCGATAATTCGATTTCAAAGTTCAAATGAATGTACAAGATTCAAAATAAACCGGATTTTAGTGAAGTCAAAAATATTAGAATCTATTTGAGAATATCTTTCCAACAAATCCGAAAAATTGAAATTTCATAGCGGGAATCAAAAGATACGTCTAGTTGAAAATTCAGAATCGTCGCTATGGAATTCTGTCCCTTAAAAATGGAAATTTTGCAACCGACCTCGGTTTTCGACGAAACCACTTTTGTTGGATCCGCGATGTCAAGGTATTACTAGGGTCCAAAATTCGTAATTTTCTGAATCAATATGTGAGCGTGCAGAAGTTAAACGCGTTTGACCAGTTTTAGTTGATTTTAATCGACTGGAAAATGGCCATTTTTCAAACTGTCTCAGAATTCGATGAAATTATTTTTTTTTAGGACCGTATCGTCAATATGAAGCTAGAAAATATTTTTTTGGAATTTATTGAGTCAGTATGTGGCCCCGGTAAATTGAAAGGTACGTTTAAAATTGAATATATAGATTTATATTTTAATTTCAGCGAAAACTGATCAAAACAATAGAATTGGGTTACGAAACGTATCCCATTGTGTTCGGAATGGGGGTAATTAGTTATGACCGACAGTCGGTGGGTTTCGTTTGGAGGTTGAGATAAAGAAATTACTTTTTGGATTTAAAATAAATTATATATATATTATTATAAGGGGCCAAAGCCCTTATCTCCTTCATAAATCAACTATCGTTTAAAATAAAAGAAAAAAAACAAATAAACCACGAGCCCGCCAGTTCCCGTCGCCCCTCCCCCACGACCGCCATCGTCGTCGCCTTGCACCTCCGGCCTCGCCCCGGCCTGCAGCAATCCGGCGCCCACTTCCCTCTCCCCCTCCGACGTGAAAACCCGCCTTTCCTTCCCTCTAAGTTGCCCAGACCCGCGCCCAAACCCCATAGCCTCACCTCCGCCTCCGCCCCATGCTTTCTCCCCCCACCCTTCGCGACGGTCGGCCTCCGACCATCACTCCTCCAGCACAGCAAAAACCCCTTCCTCAATTAAACGATCTGAGTTTTATTTTTATTGTTTAATTTTCTTTTTTAGTTTTATAGATTTTTTAAAGATAAAAAAAGATTAGATTTTTAATTAAAGAAAGATTAGATTTTTGTATGCGTAAAGATTTGATTTTTCTAGGAGTAAAGATACGATTTTTCTATGAGAAAAGATACGATTTTTAATAAAGTAAAGATTAGATTTTTATTAACGGGAAGATACGATTTGTAAAATGAAAAGATTATATTTTTATGATATGAAAGGCGAGATTTTTAATTTATATAAAGAAGAATAAAAATATGCTTTTTATATAGTAGAGATAATAAAAATGTGATTTTTATATATGTAATGAATCAAAAATATGATTTTATATAGTAGAGATAATAAAAATGTAATTTTTATATACGTAGTGAATCAAAAATATGATTTTTATGTAGTAGAGATAATAAAAATGTGATTTTTATATATGTAGTGAATCAAAAATATGATTTTTATATTAAAGAAAGAATAAAAATATAATCTTTTCTATATATGTAGCATTGTAAAAATATAACCTTTTCTATATATGGATTGAAATAAAAATGTGATTTTTATATAAATTGTGTGAAACAGAGTGTGAGGGAAGCGATTGGAAACACGACGAAGATTTTCTACATAAGAAGAGTCGCGGCGTTTGGTTTAGCTCTAGGTGAGAACTCCTCACTTTTATTTTGATTTCTAGTTGAAATATACACTAAGATGCAGACAGTGCTTAGTAGCACCCGACACCCGTCGTCCACAGACCATGGACGACTCTTGTGTGATTGTTTGTGTTGTGAAATAAAATATATATTCGTGTGTTGAAATAAAATATATATTCATGTGTTGAAATAAAATATATATTCGTGTGTTGAAATAAAATATAAATTCATGTTTTGAAATAAAATATATATTCATGTGTAGAAATAAAATATATATTCATGTGTTGAAGTAAAATATATATTCATGTGTAGAAATAAAATATATATTCATGTGTTGAAATAAAATATATATTCATGTGTTGAAATAAAATATATATTCATGTGTTGAACTAAAATATATATTCTTGTGTTGAAGTAAAATATATATTCATGTGTTGAAGTAAAATATATATTCATGTGTTGAAGTAAAATATATATTCATGTGTTGAAGTAAAATATATATTCATGTGTTGAAATAAAATAAATATTCATGTGTTGAAATAAAATATATATTCATGTGTTGAAGTAAAATATATATTCATGTGTTGAAGTAAAATATATATTCATGTGTTGAAATAAAATATATATTCATGTGTTGAAATAAAATATATATTCATGTGTTGAACTAAAATATATATTCATGTGTTGAATTAAAATATATATTCATGTGTTGAAATAAAATATATATTCATGTGTTGAAGTAAAATATATATTCATGTGTAGAAGTAAAATATATATTCATGTGTAGAAGTAAAATATATATTCATGTGTAGAAGTAAAATATATATTCATGTGTTGAAGTAAAATATATATTCATGTGTTGAAGTAAAATATATATTCATGTGCTGAAGGCAAATATATATTCATGTGCTGAAGTAAAATATATATTCATGAGCTGAAGTAAAATATATATTCATGTGCTGAACTAAAATATATATTCATGTGCTGAACTAAAATGTATATTCATGTGTTGAAGTAAAATATATATTCATGTGTTGAAGTAAAATATATATTCATGTGTTGAAGTAAAATATATATTCATGTGTTGAACTAAAAAATATATTCATGTGTTGAAGTAAAATATATACCCATGTGTTGAAATAAAATATATATTCATGTGTTGAAGTAAAATATATACCCATGTGTTGAAATAAAATATATATTCATGTGTTGAAATAAAATATATACCCATGTGTTGAAATAAAATATATATTCATGTGCTGAAATAAAATATATATTCATGTGTTGAAATAAAATATATATTCATGTGTTGAATTAAAATATATATTCATGTGTTGAAATAAAATATATATCCATGTGTTGAAGTAAAATATATATTCATGTGTTGAAGTAAAATATATACTCATGTGTTGAAATAAAATATATATTCATGTGTTGAAATAAAATATATACTCATGTGTTGAAATAAAATATATACTCATGTGTTGAAGTAAAATATATACTCATGTGTTGAAGTAAAATATATATTCATGTATTGAAATAAAATATATATTCATGTGTTGAAATAAAATATATATATTCATGTGTTGAAATAAAATATATATTCATGTGTTGAAGTAAAATATATATTCATGTGTTGAAGTAAAATATATATTCATGTGTTGAAGTAAAATATATATTCATTTACAAATCGAACGATTTGTTTACGTACACTGATTTGACTGATATTGATTGGGATGATAAATTTTACACATCGTCCAACTGCACAAATAAAAATATGTGTTTGTTGATGTGAACCCCCACATGGGTATTAGGATGATATTTGACGTACACTAATCCCGATTGTTTAGTTGTATGTCAATCGATGGGTTGACAGACTGTGTAAGCGTTTATTATTTATATTTAATGCTTATGCAGTTGTGTGGTGCACTCTGGATGATGGTTGATGATTTATTGTTGCTATTATATACATGTGTTGTAGAAAATCCATATAATTAACATTATATGGTAATTGATTGGGCCTCATTCCAATTGGGAAAATAAGGAATATTATAAAAATAAATTCATGTGTTGAATAGAAAAATAAATTCATGTGTTGAATTGAATAAATTCATGTGTTGAATAGAAAAATAAATTCATGTGTTGAATAGAAAAATAAATTCATGTGTTGAATAGAATAAAAATTCATGTATTGAATAATATAATATCATGTGTTGAATAGAATAAATAAATTCAATTGTTGAATAATATAATATTCATGGGTTGAATAGAATAAATAAATTCATGTGTTGAATAGAAAAATAAATTCATGTGTTGAATAGAATAAATATTCATGTGTTGAATAGAATAAACATTCATGTGTTGAATAAAAGCCGTGTTGATTAGTTTGACGCCATTTTAACGTGAACGATATTTATATCGATTTTATTCATTTTTATAATGAATATAGAAAAGAAAGTGATTTCAAAATATAACGTTTTGAAATATTATCATTTGTATACCGATGATGTGGAATATTCAATTTTGATTCGAAATTGAATATGAAGTTGAAATCGTTTCGAAAACGAATTTAAAACGATTTATAAAATATGTTTTAAAAGGAAAACGACGAAATATATTTAATATATATCTATCCTATATTATAATTACTTAGTTAGCAAAGCTGCGCTCACATCCATTCTCACAAATGCAAACTGAACCGTCTCGCAAATAACCCAAAAATTCTTTCCCCCAAATTCACCTTTTTTCGTTCTCCTGAGAATTGTACCACGCTTATTTTTCTATCTGTTTCTTTAATTGCTTGCAAAATCAAGTCAATCTAATCTACGTTTACCTGCACCGTATCATCGCCTTTCGTATATTGTTTGCTGCTTCCTAGCCTTATCGCTGCAAAATCAGATCGGCGCGATTTACGTTGTCATCCACCGCATCATCGCCTTTCGCATATTTGAATCTGCTTTCTCGCCTTATCGCCGGAAGCTAAGGAACTATTTTGTACCTCCGATTTGTAATTTGCTAAAGCATTTAATAGCCATCTTCATACTCCTACTAGTCTTCAACCTTCGTTCAACCGATTCTGTAAGGAATCATGGTAAAATTTGCCGCTTTCAAGCTCGGTTGTGACTCTGCATGTGAACAAGAACATCAGCGACTTTCCATAATATGTTGTTTCCTCCTTTCTTGCTGTTGGAAGGGAACATATATTCTACATGCCGATTTCAGATTTGGTATTATTCTCATCTGTGTTTGTATGCTTTTTGGCTAAATTCATTCTCCACATGTCTGTGTTTTCAATTTTCTGTGGATATTAACAAAATAATTAACCGTTTGTGAACTTGGATGTTAACTCTGGCTTCTGTGTCGATTTCATCTCGATTAGTGATATTGCTAAAAATCAGGTCTCCTAAATCGTATCAACTCATTTTCCTCTGACTGTTTTTTTAGCTTATTTGTTGTTTGACTAATTAGCGTGTTCGATGAAAATGTTATTTCCAATTTTATGTTAAATTTGAAACGATGATTAATTCAAACGTTTGTCAAGTGTTCTTAATATGAATTTTTCTTCTACTGTTCATGGTAAAAGAAATTAATGATGATTATGATTTGATTTTGAATTGCTAGGCGACATCAGCCTTTTGGAACCTGCAAAAACAGTGGGAACCCATGACATTGTTTCTCTTGTTATGTTTGATGCTGCTGATAAAGTATTTATATGAGTACTTTAAATGATTAATTGGTTGGACTGTTTGAATTCAAATATTTTCACTTATAGTGCCTAATACTGCCTAAGCTTCTCTGGGTAAACAATTGTTTGTCCTGGTAAGATAAAAGCCTAGAAAAACGCAATTTATATTGCAACACATTAGTTTACATATTTTTCATTTGGTTGTTCTGTCTGATAATGTTTTTCAGAGTAACTTATACCTAGCGTAAACATTACGAGTTTATATTTGTCTAAAGTAAAATAATGTATTACACAGTAACCAATATGATCTAACATAAAACAAAGTAAATGTTATTAGTTTTGCTCATTCAGCTTACTCATTCCTTAAATGGTTTTTAAACTTTTTAAATGATACATGTGTATACTCACTTAATGTCAGCACCAATGAATGCAAACAAATTAGTAACATTTTGATTGGGAACACACTCTATTTGCATGTACTTTTGGTACTATATTCTTTACATACCTGACTTAGATGACATTCTGACACCCAATCAAAGTGGGAATATTAACGGTGAGTGATACCTGAACCTTAAATCACATTTCTATGCATGATTGAATGAAATTTGCAGTCATTTCATTTGGTGATAGATAAAGTATTAACTGATTATGGTGATGAGATCATTTAATATTATTATGACTTTATTATTGAATAATTATATCTTAGTAGTATTGGATAAAACGATGTAACATTTTGAAAAAATATCCATTTTTTTATTTTTAAATTTTGCAAATCTTCTTTTCCAATTGTAGTGTAAGTTTAATACTTCCTTCACGTGTTATATTCTAAGTGATGGATATCACATATTAGATTCATCAGCTACCGCTCAAATGTTAGGGACAATTATTACCACAAATACAATGATACTCTAACTAATAATTTTATGGGCATACATACTTATAAAGTTTTGTTTACAGCTAATGCTTCTAATATTTTCCTATGCTACTTTGTTCATCTCAACATGTCTATATATGTTCATTACAAATTGATTACGCATATAGTAAGCTATTATGAATATGCGAATACATTTATATGTTGAACTAACTTTACTGATTTAGTTTATGAGATATCAAGTATCAGTGCATGATTAATATAAAAAATATTGAATAAAGGATGGACAAATATTTGTGCTATGTATAATATTCTTTGTAAAAACGTTAATTTACTACTGCATGATCTAACATGGTTTGTTTATGTAGTGACATGGAAATGATTCAAGATAAAGAACTCTTTTATATTACCTACCTATTTACTTATTACATGGGAAAAAAATTCCAAAATTTTATATGCGATGTTCATTATAGAATTTTTACTTAATTTTGTATATAAAATGTAGAGTCAATCCGTAGTCTACCTTCCAGTTTGATACTCTGTTTTCGTTCTTAAGTCTTAAGATATCAACATTATGTTCATCGATTGAGCTTTACGGTATGTTGATTTTTTTTTCACGCTGGAGCTTTACAAACGATTTTTTCTTGGATGCTAAATACAATTTTCAGTTGTTTTGAGATAAACCAATTTTTTGAATCTTGCAGATTTGAGATATCATACTGATTCCTATGTCAAGTGTCATTAAGAGATGTTTCAATAGCTGAACTACGATTGGAATATATCTGTAGTTAATTTTGTCGAAATTTTGGTATGCAATATGCATCGGATCACATAGTGCTTAGGATCCCCAATAATACATTCATTAGGTATTTGATATTAAATCATATACTATTTTTTATTATATTTCTCTTTTTTAATAATTTTTTTTATTACGTAACTTAATCAAGTTCAATACGTTAGTTTTGGATCTTCTTTATAATGAAGGGTAAAGAACTGGAATCTGATTAAATGTTTTTTGGATGGTGAACAAGCAGGTTTAGGATGTCAAACTTCCAAGCACATGTTCCTACAAATAGTCTGAAGGTAAATAATTGCTTTATACATTGATATAGATTCAAATTTATATAAAGTTAATTTTGTTTCCTCATGAACCACTCAATCTTCATTTAATCTAGACTCCTATCTATGAATGATGTGGTATAATCATTTTTAAATTGTTTATGGCTAGGCTAAAAGGAAATATTTGATTCTTTTTCTATATTGATATAATAAAAAGGTCATAAGATAGAAGCACAAAATATACGGTTTTGTATGAATCTCAAGGGAACTGTTCTTGACTATGCACTAAACTGGCCTTAAATAAACTAGAACATCAACCACTGCACCCATAAGTCTGGGCATGGCAACTTGGTTCCCCCAAATATTCAATCTCCTTCCACACAACTGATATTCAAGTGTAGCTTAGTACTTAATGCATGTTAATTAATGCTAAATATTGTTTATGCTTGGTATTTTTTCTTATTTATAATGCACGATAAGTTATATGTTAGTTATTAATGTAGTTATTATTTAGGTCAAAAGTAAAACAATTTAAGTTACATATTCATTTCTGGAAATAAAAATTCAAATTGGTTTGGTATAGGGTGAGGTTATAAGTAAAAGACAGAACTACAGCGCTACAACCGCTTAAGTTGTAGCAGTTGACATTGCGATAGAGAATCATCCTAGAACAAAATGCACTGAAGTTGAAAGTTGAGAAACAAAAATTGTTGGTACGAGCTCTTCCCTCTTATTAAATTTGTTCCTTAAAGCTATTGGTTGTCTAACATCATTTAGCGCTAATTATTACTTGACTTTATCCATAGGTATACCATCGAATTTACTAAATATTTCAAGGAGCAGGAACAAGGAAATAAAGTTGCATATACCATTGAATATTATGCTAAGCAATCTCAACCATGTTCTTTGGGGTGAGTTTAATTAGTCCATTCAAATATATTTAGTTAATAAAGTAATATGCACTAACATCTATGTAAATCACCTCAATATAGCTAGGAATAGTATGCACATCTTTTCATAGTGGCATATAGCAAGTTTACTGAGAGGAGGGGGGTTGTATTTATAGCTACGTCAATTCAGCAATATGTACAATAGGAGCAGTATTACTAAATTAGCTGGCATAAATAAATAAATGCAAGATATCACCTGAATATGATACAAGGCTATGAATTTAGGCCAAAATATATGTAGATACTACATTCTGCATCTTTTTACTGTTTCTATATAAATTTGCAACAAAGTAAGATGCTTGCCTTAATGTTTATGAATTGATCGAAAATGTAGCTTAGTAATTTCTTGATTTATTTATGTTATAAGTTACTATCTTAGAAGATATTCCATTAGCAGTTAGAATGATTGTTATTGTTGCTAAGTCACAGAGAAAACGAGCAGACTCACTATTTTGGGAAGCCAAAGTAAAAAAATACAAGTTTGCAATTTTTATGCGGGCTTCCTCCAAACCCATTATCCCTACATTTGATAATTTGTCTATTTGTGGACTGTTAAAAGAAAGAATCATGATGTCAGATGGTGAACTTTAGATAATTTTCTCAACTTATTTCTTCAAAATCCTATTTCCCCATGTTTTGATAAGTCCTTAGCTTATACATCTCAATAATTGTCTACATGTTAGTAACATTTACTTATTACATATAATTATCACTCAGGTATGAATGAATATTTAACTGACACTTTGGTTGGTGGTTTATGCATTATTCATACTTTCTTAGGATCATGCTAGCATATAAAAAAAATCATGTGAATCCTGCAACTTCTACGTATTTCGAAATTATTCCATCTATGAACTAAGCTCAAAAAATGCAAATTATTGATTGATTTGTGAGTAGAATTATTGGTTAATGATATTAGAAGTCCATAAAACCAGGGAACTGACTTTATTAACTACTAATATTTCATATTTACGCAAAGAGCTCTTAGTTGGTATATGAATACAGTATTAGTAGTTTATACATTTTAAAATAAAAGTATAATTTCAATTTTGTTCTCCATTTTCAAACCTGTATATTCAGTGACTCTATTGTACACGTACATATTATATCCTCCAGTTACTAACCTGTATACTAAGTGATGCTACAATGCACGTACATATACTATTTTTCTGTAAGTATTATTTGGCAAAACATCTGTAGCATGGTGAGGATATATAAATAAATGAGTTCGATTCAGGATTTAACTGTCATCATAGGGAGATGTTTACACATTTTTACTCGCTCATTCTTAAGACCATGTAACCGTATATGAAAAATTCAATTTAAACCAACCATTTTAACTTGGATGAAAACTTCGACAAATTTAATTTCTGTTTTGCTAAATCTTTGTGATGTTACGCTTACACTCTTCTACCACATAATACTCTATTATTTCTAGCCGGTGGAGGGTTACATAAGTAGAGATGTGTTATAACAAAGCGGGATTCACCACAAAGAAATAGGGCGCAGAATCCGTTAATCCAATATAAATCTTAAAGTAATCCACTATTATATGCCATCAATCGTATGCATTGATAACAGATCTTTTTATTATTATTTATGTCCGTATGAGTTTAAAGACAATGTAAAATTTATTTTCATAGTTTTTTTTCTCCATAGATATGCACTACTGTCCACATTAATTAATCTTGGTAAATTTCCATGTAAGCAGACACATGGGAATTTATGCGCTAATGTAGATATGCATTGGCAATAGAATATTTTTTCCTGAAATGATTCAATCTGAAAAACATTTTAAGTCATTAATTATTTGTTTCATTAATTTTCTATGGTTGATATTAAATGTGACTGCATGTTGGTTAAACATTCATCATAAAAAGATGTAATCATATATGTGTTTGGATTCCATTTTTCTCATATCCGTTGAGCATGATTAAGTTTAATTTGGTTGCGCTATTCCTTCAGTGTTCTTCGACATTGAAGCGTACAAAATTGATAATTTCTTAAGGTTATCGTCTTCATTAGACTATAAGAACTACTGCATGTTACCAAATTAATTTTATTTAGTGGCCTAAACTTCAAATTACATTCAGTGACCCAATTTTGAAGTTGAATGGAAACTTTTGAATTTTTCCACCATTAATTTTTAACTGCTTGATGTTTGCATTGTTTGTGTATGTTGCCTCAGTTTGTCCATTTATGCAAAGATTTGCAAACTTGATTGCTTCCTTATACAAAATTGTACACATATTTCACCAAATAATGAAATTTTCATTGGTTTTGTGTTATAGGAATTATCTGTTCAAAAGACACCGGTCCTTGATTCAGCCCCAAATGCGAATAGTAAGATTCGATAGTTAAGATCTGTTGTCATATTTAATTCGTGTCACACAATCGATCCTTTTTCCCTTACACACGTACCTACATCTATGTATATACATAGATATTTGTGTGTATACATACATATATGTATGTGTATATATATTGTATATATATGCATATATACATACATACGTATATGTGTGTGGGTGGATGTGGGTGTGTGTGTGTGTGTGTTTGGATGGCTCTCTATGTGAATGTGTTTATGCATCTGTAATACTTCAGTTTTATTTTTAAATGATCGGATAGTTAACCAATTTTAGATACCTAATTTTTCTAATAGATATCTGTCAAGCAAAAGCAACAGAACATGTCAGTAAGAAGAGAATCATGAACTCCAGAGATTTGGTTAATGACAAACTCAAATGGAGAGCCATAAAGCCATGACACTGCATCAAATTGATGGTTGTGCGCATGTCTAGGAAATGATCACTTGGGAAATAATAGTAGAGCTGCTAGAGTTGAAGACAGTGTGTATAAGTAAACTGGTGGATAATAGGGAGGAAGCAAAAGAAGCTCGACTACGACAGCTGATGTTGTATACAAGTATTTCAAGTTAAAAAGCTTATGCTTCAATAACCAATCCAATAGGGCTACATATGTTATAAGTATGGAGGTGAGACAACTTAAGTATTATTCAATTTGCTGATGTTTCAAGCCTTATTGTTGAGAAATGAAATGGTCCAAAAAAAGAATTGGTGGACTCTGCTTCTCTACTGGAATAACAGAAGATGCAATTCGTAACCAGTGCTTCAGATGCTTACAACAGAAAACAGGTGTGGTAGCATGACAATAAAAATTGATAACATGTGAGAGAAATCTGATTCAAAAGTGAAGAGTTAAGCAAGTGATCTGATGCAGTATGCTAGAGAATCGATGCTAGCAATCAGTGATATGGAAATGATGCAGTGCGATGTTCCCTGAGGTTAAGCTGCTGCCATAAGATGCTGTAAAATGCAATGCGATTTTGCCTAACGAGAGAGGATGAACAGCTTTGAAATGATGATGAAGAGAACCCCCAAGGAAATTGTCAATTTAGTCTATACATGCTTATATATACATATAAATGGTGATGTGGCAAAACTATAGGTTGACATTGTTACTGATTTATTTAATCTGCGACAATTTATGAGTTAAAGCGCATTGTGAAATATATTGGACATTGTACTTCTTGGTAAGAATGATTTTTCCCCCCTCTTTTTAACATGATTATACTTTTAGGTCATCCAATCATTTTATGTCACTGAACGGACTAGGTATCATATCTGCTTACCATGGAGTGTGACTTGGATATTTTGCAATGACTGTGTAGTGTCAGCCCATGAAACTATACGTGCGCACTAATGGAATACAGATCAAGATGCAACGCACTAATATTTATCTGCAAAATTAGCGAGTAGCTTGGCGCAAGGAGTTTTACTGACAATGCGAATGGAAAACAAATCAGACGATTTTATTGTTTTCTTTTAACGTGCTAAATATATCACTTAGTTACAACTTTCTACAATTGAGGCATTTAGGGGTTCATACTTTATTTTGGGTCTTGAACTCAGTGACAGACATGTATTTATTTTTGTATTTGAAGGAATGCTTCATATGTTGTGTGCTAAAGAGTCAATAAATTTGGATGCATGACTTATCATAATTTCTGTATATCAACATTTGCTACAGCACACAACTTAGCAACTCTATGTAATGGGACTCCCATAAGAAAACAAATACTCATGTAGTTGAAAAAAAATTAGTCGTCGCCCGTGTGCGAAGCATGGGTTCGCACTTTAATATAATATTGCAGGAGCTATATTACAGATACATGCTTTGTTCATTATAATATGTTTGATTGGTAGTAAATGCGCACACGTATGACTGACAGCAGGGCTGAACAAAGGGCAGTAATGCTAATTTACTGACTATCAATTCTATCGAAGAGCATTCTATGCTATTTTCGCAGTAACGCAATTTAATTAACAAAGTCAAGTGATATTCATATGCAAAATACGGATAAAGATTTAAATTTTGGTGGTTTAAACTCATGTCAAATCAATTTCAATCAATAATATCAACAATATCAATGAAATTTAATTTTTGTGTTAGCAGTTTTTTTTCCCAATTTTTGCACTAATTTGCATTTACTGAATAAAGTAATACTAGATTTGCATGCTAACACATTCCAGCTTGTGATGATATTAATGTTGTATGTAAGTTGGATTGCATATAACATTAGTTTTAAAGTGTAATATTGTTTAATTAGGATGTTAAATTGTTGTTAGTGCAGGAATGGACAACCGACTGACGAAAAGATATGCCAGATTGAAAAGGAAGCTACATCTGATTGATCGTCAAAAGAGATTTGCAGATACTTAGTAGGAGGCAACCTTACTTTATTGTACATTACACTACTCTACCGCACCTCTAACCCAAACTTATGCAGCTTTGCTGGACAGGGGAAGTTGATTGTCACAACTTTATGGTCAGATAAAGCTAAATTAATTGATGAATCCGTGACCGACATAAAGGACTAACCTGTTACCGTTGTGGTTACATCAACTGTCATTAAATTATATCGAGGTATCACGTTTGCCATACAATTACTGCTTACATCCTTGATCTTAACTATGATGTTTTTTTATAGGCGAGTTCTCATTCAACTCGACTAATGCTACAAAGGTTTACATAAACATTGATAAGCCACAAAGCAAGGAGTTGTTCACATGGTAGTACATTCTTTATTATATCCTCACTGTTTCAACTTGGTAACATATCCACATCACAAATGGAAAAAAATGCAGGAAACTTACCACTGGACTGGAGAACAACATTGTGCAATGCATTTCTTCTTCATCATCTATTACTCCTGCCCGCCGAACCATATCAGAAGTTCTTCATGCCATAAGAAACTCAACCTCATCCATATATAACTTATTATATTCGCTTACTATTTCGTTATTTATTTTCCTTTTCTTAAGTTATCATTTAATTACCAGGGTGCAAGATATTCATTTGCAGCAACAATAATGAATGTAAATATGACAACGGGATGATTCAATCTTTCATGTCCAAACTGCAAGAAAACGCTAAAGGATGTGGATAAGCATTTTTCCTGCCCAAAATGTCGTAAAACAATGAATTCTCCTACTAATCATTTTCGATTAGCAATGGACGTTTTCGACAGCACTACTTTGACAACTGTTGTTGCTTTCAACAAAGAGGCTGAAGGGTTGGCTAACCACACGCTTGACTATATGGTAGGACTTGGTGACGAACAGGTTGATAAAATCTTCGACTTACTATGTGGTGCACAAGCTGTGATAGAAATAAGAACAACCGATTATGACATTTCTAATATAAAGGGAAACTTAACTGCTGCAAAGATTGTGTTGGTCAAACAGGAAATCTCAGAAGTGACAGTTCAAATAAAATAGGAAGACATCAGCAGCCACACTTCTACTGCTTTCGATCTCTGCAGCGAGAAAGGGTAAAAAAGTTGCTACCGATGAAGACATTGACAAAGAATCCAAACTGCTAGAGAAAAACAAGTGAGGAAGAAGGAACAAAAAAACTAACGGCATTCTTATCAACGAACCAGATGACTTTGACAACAATATTTCAAAAGTTGCTGAATTCAAAATCGGTCGTAAAAGGAGAACCAACACATCAATTCAGCCTCAATGCTTGCTTGAAATTGCCTTCTTTACCATGTTCCCTCGTCTATGTCACATCTTTTCATTTTATTCATGTACTTTGTATTTATGTACTTTGTTTCATCTTTCTGCTGTGAATATGTACTATTTTCTTAGTTTGTAGTCACTGCATGGTTGTATGTTATATTCATCTTCTGTTTGATCTCCTTTTAACACTTTCCGAATGTATGTTAAGTATTTTACCTTCTTGCCTATTTGCTGAATTGTTCGTACATTTACTCATCATAATCAGGTTGTGCTCCTTTTTCATAATAGTTATATCAGTTTACATGAACATAAACATTACAAATGTCACTTTTGACCAAAGCAGTTGAGTACAATTTACCAAAGTTTAGCCGTGTAACTCATATTGACTTGGATGTATATATGTACAAAAAAAAACTTATAAAAATATATTTGAACAAAACATTATAAACTTAAGATCACTTAATTAATGAATTTGGAACCAAATTAACTTATAAAATTTAAAGTGTTGTGAATTAACTACTGAATTTTTATCCAATTTCTATTACAATAGTTTAAATTCATAGACAATTTAAAAAGAAAAAGAGGCAAATTAGACTGGATTGAATTTAACGAACAGATCTTAATGATGGAATGAAATACACACTTCTAAAATTGCTTAGACTAAAGATAAAGTTTGGAATATCATCCTCTATGCCCTGCAGAATTGGATTCTCATGCTGTCAATTAGCGGCTTGAAGTAGTATTTTCAAACTGAATTTTTACTGCGTGAATGCTTGGTTTGAAAATCCACTGGTACATTAAATGTGGAGAATGCATTTTCAATACCTAATGCGATAAAATGGCAGTTGCTAAAAACAATAAGATTGTTAGGTTCTCTTGGTAAACCTAACAAGTTATTATGGATGTCGCCACTTTTAGTTCGAACACAGCTATGATCTAACCGATTTTATCCGGAGATTCTCTTTATGCTTGCCTGGACTTACTACAGAATATATACTAGCGTTGGGTATGATGCATACTGCATACTTATAAGCCTTATATATAGGATATTGACTTATGTAAATGAATTAAAATTATTTCAAAAAAAATGTTAATGAACTAAAATTGCACATTAATAATAGAAAGAATGTATTAGCAGACGATTTTAAACCATGTCATTCATCAAATATTTGCTCAATAGATACATCAGCCAAAATAATGGAATATGACACTGCCCATAAGCGTAGCATAGACCCACCTTCAACAACTAGAAACGTCACCTTCCATCTCCGTCTTCATTGCGATTAACACATAAAAGCTACATCAACTTTTTTTTGACAAACCAATGTTTATATAATCATATTGCTACGTTCATCACTCATAAAAAATCATCCTTTTTTCTCTATTTCCATCCACCACAACACTCCTACCTCCGCTATTTTCCCTTGCCAATCCCTTAACTTCAACATATCGTTAACTTTCCGTGTGCGCAGCACGAGTTCCAACCTCTTAACTACCCATATTATCCCACACACACATTTCCATCTAACGTTTTCACCACGTTTACATGAACCACTTCAATTTCGTGCTTAACTATACCACAAACGTTGGGGACACATGCACCTCACACTACGTTTACGGTTCTTCACGTTGCCAACATTCCCTTCACATATGGTATATAACTACATATTTCTAGCAGTTTCCATAGTTAAAACCAAGACCAATTATTTTTTACCCTCCGTTGCAGCAAACTAATTTTGTCATAATCATATATCATTTCCTACCCTACACCACCTACTCTAACCAATGCTTACATGACTAATTCAACAATCGAACTCCTTTCATATCAAACCAAACAATACAATAAAGTCCAACTCCATTTCGTTTTGCCTTTACACCTACTATATTCATTACCTACCCGTGTGCGAAGCACGGGTTCACAACTAGTATTATATATATATAATGGCCTGAATAGAACGCGCCGCACCGCGGCAGTTCGCGAATTTCGACCATTGACTTCGAAAGGATATTACGGGAGATCCGACCGTTGGATTGTCCTAAAACCGGAACCGTTGGGTTCGTATCAAAAACGGCTTTCTAACGAATATTAGAGATTTAAAATCTAACGGTTGGATTTGGAATTATGTCTAAATCAAATTTGGAAAAGATCGTTGTAAGTGCAGTTCGATGGCCGTTGATGGAATTCAACTATACGGGCCTTGATAAAATTATTAAAAATAGTAATAATTTGTGTAAAATCATAAGAAATGATTTGTGAAGTATTGGGATGAAAAATTCCAAATTTGAAAAGATAAAAATAGATTTTTATCGAAATGAACTAGTTTTGAACTAGAATAATAATTTATTTATTTTTAAATAAATAAATTGGATTTGAAAGGGTTTTAAAAGTAACCAGAAGTTTCAATAATTGAATTGGAATGGAATGTGATTTTGGGTTTATAGTGAACCATGTTTTAAATGACATTGGTTCTTTAACCCAGTTAAAGACAGGGTATGATTTCCCAAGTTAAATAATCATTGATAGTGATTTTTGGGAAGATTAAAACCAAGTGGAGTTTTAATGAATCTTTAATTAGATTGAAATAATCGAGAATGGAGTATCACCAGTTTTTCTCTAGGCGATAGTTTAATCTTTAATTAGATTTGAACGTGAAATGGTAATTGAATTTACCGATAACACCGTGGTGTTAGATATGAAGTATTACCAGTTTTACTTCATGGGATGAATAGGTTGGGATTGGGAAATAAAATAAATGATTACTTCGGTGTGGTTCGCTAATCCCGACTAGTTTGAATTGATATTCAAAGGAAGATTAAAGAATAAATTTAAAGAATTTATCTTTGATAAAATAAATGGGAACCTTTCCCAAAGAATAAGAATATTTGAATAAAAGAATATTCTGAATTGGAATGAGGCGTATGTTGTGTTTGTGTAACACTTGTTTATTATATACGCGAGTTATTTAGAAAGACCGGGTTTATCCGATTTTGAATAACTGATTCGACGTGGTGTCGAGGATGAAGACGGTGGTTGAAGACCGGAGGTTTTCACATCGTTTGGGTGATTACTGATGATCTTGATTGGGATGTACACCCAAGAGGAGGGAATCAGTTGGTGATCGTCCAGACGTACTTGGAGATCGATGGATATGCGAGGTACAAGGTGCCTCTGGTTTCATTCAGACCCAGAACGGACTTGTAAATGGACTGTGTGTCTGACATTGGATTTTATTCTGTGTGATTGATTTCTATTAAATATATATCTGTTTGGCGGCAGAGAATTTATTCTCTTGCTTAACGCTCTTCTCTGAGATGTACGTGCTAAGTGGTTATATATTGATGGATATCAAACGCATGGAGTGAACTGCTTGTGTGGCATGCCTAAGTGGCAATATGATCAAGGCTTCTGTTGAAAAGCAGACTCTTGTGGTTGATGATCAAAGCACGGCTTGTGTGGCATTGCTTTGTGTAGCGTTGATTCGCGAGCCTCACACCCCGGTTGTGAACCAAAAACGGGAGAGGACCTCGGGGAGGGCGTGCGTTTCCTTCTAGCTAGGGTGGTGTCAGTGACCTACTAGCCCTGACATTTATATTATTTTCACCTGTGTGATTGTTGCTGTTGCGAGGCGCCTCGGATATATCGGTGACTGTGTGGAGCCGATGGAGTCATTTGGCTCATTTATGCCCCAAAGGGTGGGGAAACGCAGTGTTCAGGAATTTTAATCCACATCGGTAGACCGGCCCTGTCGCTCCAAGGGGTTGACTGAGTACTTGTCCTGAGGCTCGGGCTCGAGAGTCCCGAAATCGGTAGGGGACTATCTTTTGCCTCGGTTCACAGATGAAAATCCAACTTCCAATACGTGACTTTGCGGTTTTGATTGTAGAGCCTAGTACTGGCGACATGATATATGGTACTCATGCCGTTTATGATTGATACTTATGATTTGAAGTTGTTTTATACACTATGCACTTATAATAGCATCAAATGATTTGTTTTAAACGTACTAAGCATATTTGTCTATTATAAGGGAAAACCCTATCCCCCAGCTTGCGTTGCATTATGTGATAGGACCTGGGTCTTATAATAGCTTCATTTTTTCAAAAAGCATTGCGCTGTTTTGTTATATGCACTGGTATTCTTGGGAGGAAACTCGTTCCGTGTTATACGGCGTGGTCCCTTGATATATCTAATTTAAAGTAAAGTTTTAAATAACTGTTTTAGTTCTCACACCAGTCACATGGATGACCTGGAGTTTATTGTTTTAACCTAAACTCTGGGTGCCCTTATTTTGACATGGGCAGCTAGTAGTTTTGGTTTTGCAGTTTTATATTCAGAGGATCCTGATTTACAGCTGAAGCGATATTCGGAAAGCTCTATATCTGTGTATTACTTCCAGTTGTGTTTTGTATTATTTTTCCGCTGCAGTAATGTAATTTAAATCTCTGATATTTTCTGTGTAATATTTATTCATACTCTTTAATATTCTTGTATTCTGATGGAATTGTTGTAATATACAATGAAATGTTCTTCTGTTTGCATTCTGATGTGGCTTGTTCTCAAAGTATCCGCTCTTTCCTTCACGAGGAAGTTACGGGTTCCTACAGAAGCAGCGAACAATGTGATTAAGTCCATTCTAAAGAAGCGATTGAAACAAGCCAGAGCCGTGTGGGTCGACGAATTACCCTTGGCTTTATGGTCATATAGAACGACTTACAAATCAGCCATGGGGCACCCCCTTCTCCCTTTCTTTCGGGTCAAAAGCGGTCATCCCAATTGAAATAAAAATACCATCCCATAGAACTACTTACTATGACCCGATGACTAATAACGAACTACTCCTCGAATCCATAGATATGGTAGAAGAAAAAAGGGATGAGGCGGACCTACGTGCCTTGAGGCATAAGCAGCAGGTCGCCCAATATTACAATAAGAAGGTCCGAGCTCGAACATTTGGATCCGGAGACTTGGTCCTAAAGCGTGTCTTTCCACCCCCAGCCCATTTGGGTCCAAAATAGGAAGGACCGTATACCATCCTACGAAGGCTTGATAATGGATCCTTCAAGCTAGCGACCGTGGATGGAGATGAAATCCCCAGAGTGTGGAATGCCCAACATTTGCGGCATTACTTGACATGAAAATATCATTTTTTACTATTTTGTTTTTAGGACCATGTAAAAAGGCATGACTTGCCTAGAACAGTCTGGTTGTATAAGAAAAAGATTATAAAGTGGACATAGGGCATGATTCGACCGAACCACTATAAAATATTGTGTCTCATTTACTTTACCGTACCATTTTGTGATTACTCTTTCGATTTTATTAATATAAGCTATCACGGTTGTGACATTTAACATAAATCCCTTAATGACCCCGAAACACCTAATTCAAAAGGTATTTCGAATTTGAAAAACAACCAGGTACGGATCATCGACGACGCAATGCAGCAAATGACACAACCTCAAATACTCTGACTCTCATGACTTGGGAAGGAGTATATAGGAAAAGAAAGTGAATTTTCCACAAGGCATGAAGGTGCACCATGAGTAAAAGACCGCCGCAACTCCACTCTACCCTGGCAATCCAATTGGAGAGTATAAAGGCGCCAGGGACTGGTGCTGCCAACGAACTCCTACCCCGTTGAAGGATTTGGGAAAAGACTAAAAGCTAAGTTCGAACTCTATCCTAGGCATACGACAGGAGAGTATAAAGGCATGTAGATTAAATGTCGTAAAAAGGGCTCCTCACCCGCTACAGTATCGGGGGCAAGAATGAAAGATGAGCCTGAGGCCTTCATATCCAGACATGGGGGCAACGCATTGTCAATCCTAATCAATCCTCAACAAGCCCTGGTCAGGCATCACGTCAACGATTGATTGGGGTCATACTTATATAAATATTTTCTTACCACACTTCATGGTGACGACAAAATGAATAATATACTTACAGAATTCTTATGTTGTGCCTGCAATGATTACTTATGATGCAGTCTCATTCATGACTTATTTACGATTCAAATGTTTAAATACATGACTAAATACGAGATGTTCATAGGTACACAACAATACAAAGGAAACATAATTTCATTTACTAAATGCAAGTTCACAAAACAAAGCTGGAAAAAATGCGAGGGCTGCACTCGCAACAACAACAAAGGGCCAGTGGGAAATCTGAAAACAAAACATAAACAAACGAGCCTTATTTGGGCTTCGGGGATGACTTCGGCTTCTTCTCTTTCTTCTGTTTCTCTGCAACCTACTTGCTGACATCAGGGGAATCATGCTTCTTTCTTTTTGTTTTCCTTGAGGGGGGATCCTGTGGAGCATCAGAGGATTGGGACGCAAGTTGTGTTGTTATCGACTTGGAGGAAAGCTTTATGATCAGCCCAGATCCAGGAGCAGCTGTAGAGATAGGTGGCACATTTAGAAGTTCTTCCTCAATTTTAAGTTTCAGCTGCTCGTCCCTTTTGGCCTTTATATTGGCCAAGGTTAATTATCGTCATCCTTTGTCTCCCCTGTGATAGTAACATCCTCGCCTTCATCCCCATTATCACCGTCTGTGTCCTTCGAGGCTCCAATGGTTTCAACATCCTTAGGAATGTCGATGCTCGTTGGCACAATGGCTTTCTCGCTTGTTTCAACCTCATTTTGTTTTGGGGCTTTGGGGGCCTTAGGGCTTGATGGTATAGTGACTTTATCAACCTCTACTTGCATTGCTATAGTCCCCTTGGTTGGCTTGGCACCTACATTATGAGAAGCAACTGTTATCAATTTGGGAGGAAGTGTGGTCTTCTCAATTGTTCGCTCCACGATGCGATGACAAGTTATGACAGCTTTAACAAATTGTGGAGAGAATATGGAGATACCTTCTACTGACTGCTGATCCAGAGTTGCAGTGGAAACCCTAGCAGGTTAGGGAATAGGAATTTTAGAGATTAGCAGGTCATCGGGGTTATACTCATCGGCCCCTGAAGTCTTGTGCTCCATGGCTGAGCTTGAACCCTCATCAACTTTGTCCTTGCCTTTGAGCTTAAACCTCTCCGCCTCCATAGACTCTTTAATTTGAGGTCTACCCTCTACTAATAGCTCAGTCTCTTCACCTTTGAGAAAGGTCCGCTTAAGTTGATTCTCATCGATATCCTCGACTTTTAGGTGCTGGCTCCTGCTTTCAACAATCTGGTCCCATACATTAACCAAAGAATAGGGATAGTTCTTGATCTAGGAAATGTCCCGAGTCCGAATGACCTAAGAAAAAAGACCATTAATAGTTCATTGAATCCTTCCATCTCTTGCTCGGCAGCGGCAAGTTTAGCGGTAGTATTCCAGGGCGGACTCAAGGGCTTCGTTAGCATGCTCTTCAGCAAGAGTTGCTCTCTCCTAAGCATGGACAAGTATATCTTTAAAGTCTGCCATTTCTTTTTCCCAAGTAGCCTTTTTCCGTGGTAAAGCGATCCTGTGATGTTTTTAGCTCGACATTAATCAACTTGAGATCTTCTATTTCCTTTTTCATAGCTATACGCTCTCAGTGGTTCGAATCAAGCTCAAAGTGGAAACGTTTCTTTGCTTCCTCCAACTGTGTCTTATAGCTTTTGGTGTCCCTTTGAGCTAAGGTAAGAAGAGCTTGAGTATCTTTGAGTTGTTTCTCAGCCTTGTCCCTGGCCTTAACATCATGTTCAGCCTTTTCTTTAGCTTTCTCTATATCCTTTTCCAAACGGTGGATAACTTTTGAGAGCTTCTTGGCATGCTTCTTCATTGCCTATTGAGTAGCCGCGTGGCCCACTCGGTTAACGACTTCTGTATCCCAATCGTCAGAAATTGGTTCAAGGTCTGGAACAAAAAGCATCCTTTTGAAGTAGATGTCGAGGAATTGCTTTCGCAAATGCTCCAGCTTTGCCTTATTTTCAGAAGTAAGGGTCACCTCTTGTGCAGTGGAAACATCTAGGTCACATTGATCTAAGGGGACAAGAGTTGTCTTCTCTTTTTCCAAACCTTTGCTTGAACCCTTATTCTTATCCTTGGGCTCATGATACTTCTTGGAGGATATGTCCTGAGTAGGAGTAACCTTAGGGGGAGTTGGAGCTTTGGGAAGTTGTTTGCCTCCCGATGTGGCACTTGACGACTATAGTGCTTCTCGGGACCTTGTCTCGAAGATGAGCGAGAGCATGTAGGATGAGGCTGTTGGGAGTCATAGTGTTTCTTACTGTCTCTTCCCCGATTATCATTGCGATCATGCTCAGATACGGGATTAAGTCTGGGCAGGCACTCATGAAGTTCACGATGAGAATAGGAGCGGCGAAGAGGCATCTTTTCTACAAAAATTATAAGAAAAAATAAGGACCATGAGTACATACAGTGTATGAATGTTGTGGCTTGTGGTGCATGTGATGTGTGTGTCCCGTGTGATCCCCTCTAACGGACCAGGGCCCAGAGCTAGGCTCATCTGTGAAGTTTCCTTTTCCTTGACGGGAGTGGATTCTTCCTCGGAGATTGGGAAGAACGGTTCTGCTCCAAAATCCTTAGATGTGTAAATGTTATCTAGTAGGGGAAGTTTTTCTAAATCCCCATATATTTCTTCCTCCGTTAAAGAATCATGAGTCGAGGGTTTAGTTAGCGGTGGTGTCTTGGGAGGAGTCTCCCCTTCAGGGATGGAAGCATCCTTGGGTTCGTCAGTTCGAACTTCACCTCCAGTGTACACATTCAAATCTTCGTCGTCCTGGTCAATCATCGGCAAAGGACTTTTGGGTAGACCATGTAATGCCTTGATTTTTGTTGTCGCCTGCCCCTTAGCTAGGGGCATGCTACTCGATTCACCAGGAGTTAAAGTTGGGTGAACATATCTGTAAGGACTGCCACCCTGTCCAATCCCAAATCTTATGTCAAGGAGATGATGTTTGTGAAGGTTCTCGTCGGTTATACACTTCCTAATTTTGCAAAAATTAGAGTTGCTTTTTATAAGACGGGACAAATGATCTTCGTATACTTCACTCTCTTGTTTCTGGAAATTATGAGCTATACAGAACAAGAAGATATTAGCACTTTAATCATGCAGTTGAGACATACATCGAAGGATTCAGAACTTACTTGATTGTAGGTACCTCCTAGTACGTCCAGCTTGATGTTTTATGTAGAATCATTCGGATTTGGCATTGCCTAAGGTACCGTGTCCATCCGATAAGACCTTCTTGGAGGGGATCGACTCGAAGAAAATAAAGTTCGAGGTCCTGTGGAGCGATGCTTAAAATAATAATAGAAGTTCAAAACTTTGAAACAAGCTCGGTTTCCAAAATTTCTGCATATGCAATATACAAGGTATACAAAGCAGCATAAGCATTGGGATGGAGTTGCATGGGAGCAATGCATAGTCATCTCTGGAGATCGATGACAATTGGAGGAAACAGAGGAATGGAACCTACCGAGCACATGACCTTGCCGGTAGCCATATACCCTTTCAGAGCAAAATGAGGTTTGTTCTCTTTCTCTAGGGTTTTCACGTCATGCCAGGGTATCCCATGTCTTGAATAGATTTTCTTTAGCTTTGTATCATCCAGTTTGGAAGCTATGGAATCACTCGGCTTGTCTAATTTCTTAACACCTTCAAGCTCATCAGGAGCCCGATCATCCTCTTCATCCTCGAGCGACGTGCTTTCAGAAGACATTAATTCCACATCAATATCTGTTTCATAGTCAGATCCGGAACTATTCCAATTCGGGTCCGATGGAAGTACATCAGGATTATAATAAACTGACGACTCTGGATCTGCACTCTTCTCTGATATTCTTGTCGAGTGTCTATCAGACATGTCTGACGTGTTGGTGAATAAACATAAGAAATTAGAGCATAAATACCTATGAACCCCATGTGTGAAAGTGCTAGTGTGTACTAGTGTGTTCAGTGCTAAAAAGAAAAGTATGAAGTAAAGTAGATTAGAGAATAGTTAGTCATCGCATGTCTTTAAATTAAGTCTCTGTTCAAATCCTGTTCAAGAAAGTTCTTTCGAAGGCTCTAACCTAACTGTCCATCGATTCGTTCTAGTTATAGTTGATTTCTAGCTAGAGCATAAGATAACATTCTTTGTAAGTTGATGCTATGAAGTCAAGTATAGTCGTATAACGAAAGTTGGCTTAAAGATAAGTCGATCCATGAAGATTTCCAAGGCGACTCGTGATATGGAACCATCTCGCGAGGAGAGATCGGCTCGTGATAGGGGTTTAACCAGCAGACGTTCGTTGGTTCTCCCAAATAACGGCTCGTGACAGGGGTTGACCCATAAATAAGAATCCAATTCATGATCACAACAAGACTCGTGGTCAGGTGCTCATTTAAACATCATATAGGCTCGCCCTATACGGTTCGCAGGGTACCTCCACAACCCGCTCCACTCTCCTCCACATACCGATTATCCACCCTCTCCACGAATTGATGCTTCATCCCATTTCATAGATAGATGCCTCGCTACATTCCATGAGTGACCCCATCACCCAATTTCGTGATTCGTCCTGTTGCCTTGTTCTATCGTCGCCACGACCCAAAACTTTTCTCCCTTCTCTTTAGCTTCAGGAAGTGCTAGAGACTCCTCAAGTCACGAACTACCTGTTCATGCCTGAATGCCCAACTCACGTGCGAATCCTCGTACCCTCACTCACCAACCACTTTACCTGTACATGACAGCAAGCGTTTCGAGGAGAGCCAATGCTGAGGGAATCGTAGGAGGACAGTGTAATGAAAATCAAGATGGAGCTCGAGAGATAGTTAGCTTGTAAATCGAATTAAAAATTGTATAGAAAACATGGAAGATTTCGCCACTTGCAATTACCTATCGGGGATCGAATGAAATCGGAAGTCTTCGAGTTAGGGTTTTGAATTTGGGGATAAAGTGACTGGAGTAAAAGATGAAGGGTAAATGAAAAGTCAGTTTTTATATCCACCGTAAGGACTCTTGGCCTCCCTTTTTCTGTCTTGGTGAGATGGCTCAGCCCGATGGTCCATGAATCTTTAGTTGAGCCTGCGTTCGCTCATGCATGAGCATGCGCCGACGTTGGTTCGTGACACACACCATCCCAGGGGACACGGTCCACATCACGACTTGATGGCAAAGGCTGTGGGATAACTACCAAGTTGAAAAGTTAAGATTTTTTGTCTACAGGTATATTGAATTTCTTTAAAACTATTTATGGAAGTTTGCGGCTTACCTGAAGAATTACTCATGATTTGCTCTAGAATTCAAAATTGAAAGATGACTAACAAATAGCGAAATAATTGGAAACTCAATGATGTATTTATACTCGTCAGAGAACATGATCTTTTGAAATAGCGTGACAATACAAACAGACACGACTGTCAGCACTAATCTGTTCGGAAATAGGGGCATTGATTAATTTCAAAGCACGTTCCATCTTTGATAAAACATACTTCGTGGAGGCAAAATGTTGGCTAGCTTTTGTGATCAAGCCACCAAGAACATAAGTACTAGCATTCGGGGGAACAAGAATACACCCTAGCTCGTGATGATGAAATCCTGGTCGTGACACATCTAGGTGACCCCGGCTCGTGGTTTGGCTCCCCCTCTCTTTTGGCTCGCGACCTTCCCTTTCACAACCCGTTCGGAGCCAGAGTCACGACCTGCTCATGGTTTGATCCCACGACCTAGTTCGTCCCCTACTCCATGAACCGACCCCGTACTTAGGAAATGGAGGTCATGACTTGGTCATCCATGCACCTATAATCTAGGATCTTATGTCATGTGTGGATAATGACTGCCTTGACCATTTCTCTACCCACTCACGAACGGCTCCGAGATTCTCGGGATTGGTGCCACATGTCCTCACGAACCGCCTGTAGAAATCACCTATAAATAGCCTAATACTTGGCATTTTTCAAGATCTTTTGGCAATTCAGAGCTCCGATTCCACCATTATTGTACCTCCATCATTTCTAATCAGAGATATTTCGAAATTGTTGAGTGAATCATTGTTGTAAAAGTGAGATTGAGAGAATATTGTGATTGTACTTTCATTCAAACGTATAATCAAAGTCATATAAAGTGGAAGTAGGCTCTTTAATGCCGAACCACTATAAATTTGGTGTGTTTTTGCTTTTTCTTTCATTTCTAGTTTTAATTCTCTACAAATAAAGATAATTTGGGTTTTAGAACCAAATTTTGGTCAAACATCTGTTAATAAAATGCTCCAACATATCACACTTTATGGCAGATGTTATGCAGTTGTCTAAACTCTATTTTTAGTTGCTTGAAGCAAATAATTTTTTATTAATTTTTTTGAACCAAACTATATTGTAATAAACAATTTAGCTCTGCCAGTTCTTTTCATATATGCTTCCCTTTCCTCTCCTGCTTTCTTCTGTTTGTGTTATTTATTAGACGTTGCAAATGTAACCCTCTATTTTTTATTTGTTAAGTCTCTTTTTCCATTTGTTGACTTCCTCCAAATTATGATGTATTGCTTAATACTGCGATTCAATGGTCTAATCGAAGAACATATTATTAGTTTCAGCCGTCAAATGTTTTTATATTTGATAAATTTGAATAGAATTGCATATTGTTAATCCAGCATGTTAATACATAATTTTTATCTTATACTCAAGTGTTTAGAATCTCATAAACACATGATCCAATTTTTACTGCAATATTAATAATTATCCTAATAGCGTTAAGCTCTCCAATTACCATGTCATACGTATGCTAATATATATTTTGTAAACACTAACTAGTTATCAGTAAAAATATCATCCATGTTCAGCCAAACATAAAATATAATACGTAAACAAAGACCCTTAAATGATGATAGGTATTATTGATTGCAGGATTAAATGGAGAATGATGTAGCTAAGGTTGAATTTCCATCTAATGTTTTATGTACCTTTTTTGACTTTATATCCATGAAGAGGATCATATTTGGTGTTTTTAGTGCTATAAATATGCAGAAACTATTATAAAGTTCACATAATTTATTGTTAAGAGAAGGAATAGAAATTCTAATTTATGTCTTGTTTATGTTACACCAATAACATTAGCTGATTATGATAGTTTATATATCGACTAAAACAATCCCTACCACTACTCAAAATTTTAAATTATGTCAAGTTGCCAACTGTCATATGCCAAATAAAATTTTGAAAGTGGAATGAGATATAGAATGGGGAAATCCAAATTAATACTAGATTCAGTGGAAAACATATTACGAAATCCTGACTAACCATAACATGCATCTTGATATAAGCTCACAGAAATAAGTCAAGACATAACATGCTTTCTCTTATGTAGTACATTGATAATGATCATCGGGCTTATTCTTACTAACTCCATTGATGATGATTCTCGGTATCTTTTAATCTTTATAGGGATCGTAAAGTGTAACTCCAGATGCGCATTAAGTTTATTCTGGTAAATTAAGTTGTTTGGTTGCTATGGAAAACATTTACACGGTATGATACAAGTTCAATATCAAATATTTTCATAAATATCTATAAAATTTATCAAAAAATTTCAACCAAGTTCCATATGAATATGTTATTTACAATGTTAAATATGATGACTACAATGGTTACTTCATTAATTGTGCAAACATACATAGCTATACTGGTAGTTTAAAATAAACGATGCTTTATTGGATGCAAACCATGTGTACTAATACCCAATTTAAAATAATAAAGTGGGAACCTTTAAAAGATTATAAGAAACATTTACTTGTAGCCAATGAAAATATCAACCTATAAATGATAGGGAGACATGAAAAATACATATTAGTATAAGATTTTCTTACAGACAATGTTTACCAATAGTGTGAGTATGGTTTTTACATGAAAAATACACATTATTAAGCTCATAGCATTTCAAAAATGACCTTTAAAGTAAGTCATGAGTAAGACATATACTTGCCATATGAAGAACATGGCATGAAATTAGCGAAAAACAATGTAGCAAATTTTTTTCCATGCCATTACTTTTAAATGATAGGGAGAATGAACTCTATCAATAGCTAACATTAAAAGAAAACTTGTAATTTTGCACCAACTACCTATATGGAAATATATTAAGTGTAAGATGGTGTAATTGACAGAAAGCTTGCATGGAAAGTTGCATGTGGGAAGTCCATGCTGGCATGATCCACTCCTGTTGGTCAATGAATAGACTTATCAGTCCACACCACCTTAGCCACTAGTTGAAAAATCTGGATCCTAAGCTTTAGCGAAAGGTATTATATTAGGATAAAGAGATCAATAAACTATAAACTACCTTAATCAGCACAGTTATAAAAGTTTTTTTGTGGTTTAGTTACAGAAGTTATTGTTCAAATTAAGGTAATTACAAATTAGGAACAGTTTTGATTTGTAAACAACAATAATCAGTGCAGTTATAAAAGCTATGATACAGAAATCATTCTTCAAACGTCAGAAAAACAAAATAATATGTTTTGAGAAACAATCAATTTAAGTTTGAGTGGCAACATTAGCAAGACAAAGTGGCTAATAAACAACTGTATCTAACCTATTAAATAACCCCATACTCTTTAGTTTTAAAAATTAGACTTTGTAGTCAAACCAACCTAGCCATGACGGAAAACATTTTAGTTTTATAAAATAAATTTAAATAAAAGCAATTTGTAATTTATAATAATTTGTAATTACATTTACCTGATGTGGAATCGATCTATATAAGACACCATAGATCCAAGTTCTTAATTCAACAGCGACGACATAATCATCATCTGAAACTAGATTGTTCACTGAAGATACTAGATGACTGATGAAAAAGAGAGATGTCGGTTATATGGAAGCCATATTGGAGGTTGTTATTTTATTTGATTACGTTAGTCAAAATGGATGAATAAAATGAGTTTGCAAAGTTGAAATATGGTTTTATCGTTTGTCCTAATTTTGCAGATGGTAAACTGTATTCGAACCTAGGAAATTAGGTAGTAGTCCCCCCTCTAATTTGAAAAAACCGCTAAACCCCCATTTTTAGTGAGTGTCCCTGCTAAATTTCAAAAAAAAAAAAAATCCAAAAATATCCTTTCACATAGGGTTTCTACATGGTTTTCCAAGATACCTCGTAGATGTCCTACGTGGTTTCTCAATGTACCACGCAGTAGGCCTACGTGGTTAATTGAGAAACCACGTAGGCCTATTGTGTGGTACATGGAGAAACCACGTAGAGCATCTATGAGGTACCCTATAAATTGGAAAAATATATAACATAAGAAGGGCATTTTTCGTCTTTATATTTTTTGATGAAAACGGGTGGCTACTATCTAATTCCTGGGTTGGAATACAATCATCACACTAAAAGAGTAAAGAAGAGAGGATATTAAAGTAGGAAGATGATTGCATGTATGTAACAACCCGAAAATCTGGGCCAGTTTAAAATTTTTTATTTTGGCGATTTCAGCGAATTTTAAATATTTAAAATAGATTATTTTAAATAATATCGACGAGAAATTTATTTTGAATATAATTAGAACGTATATATTATATACGTCGTCGTTAGAATATAAATATTTATATATAATTATAAATAGAATTGAAAATGGCGCGGTAGTTCGATAATTCGATTCCAAACTTCAATTGAATGTACCGGGTGCAAAACAATCCGGATTTTAGTGAAACCAAAAACATTAGGATCTAATTGATAGTATCTTTCCAACGAATCCGACAAATCAAGATTTCATGGCGGAAATCAAAAGATATGTCCAGTTGAAAATTCTGAATAGTCGCTAAGGAATTCAGGCCCTTAAAAATGGGAATTTTGCAAACGACCTCGGATTTCGACGAAACCACTTTTGTTGGATCCGCAGTGTCAAGTTATTGCTAGATTCCAAGTTTCATAATTTTTCGATTCAATATGTGAGCGTGGCAAAGGAAAACGCGTTTGACCAGTTTCAGTTGATTTTAAATCGACTGGAAAATGGCCATTTTTCCAACGGTCTCAGAATTCGATGAAATTAGTTTTGTTAGGACCGTATCGTCAATACGAAGCTAGAAAATATTTTTATGGAATTTATAGAGTTGTTATGTGACCCCGGTAATTGGAAATGCGCGTTTAAAATTCAATATATAGATTTAAATGTAAATTTAACGGAAACTGATTCAAACGATCAAATCAACCTACGATACATATCCCATTTTGTTCGGAATAGGGGTAAAACGCTAGGGACGACAGGCGGTAGGCTTCGTTTCGAGGTCGATAGAAAAAGTTACTTTATGTGAATAAAATATTGAAATTAAAAATAAATAAAAAAAATAAATAAAAAAAATTCTCTCCCCCCTCCTCCATAAATCACGTTGGCCCCCCCCATTCGATTTCCTATTTCAGAAAAAAAAAAAAAAAAAAACCCAAAGAGACGAAGCCGCCGTTCATCCTTCGCCGGCCTCCTCCGTTCGCCGCCCACCTCCCCTATCTCCTCCCCTCCTCTCGCGCTCACCCTCCTCTTCCTCAGAGATCCCGCGCCCAAACCCCCTCACCGCCCTCAAACCCATAACCGTCGCCACCAGATCGACGCCCTGCCACCACCGCCCTCAAACTCATAACCGCGGCATCCTACCGACGGCGCAACCCACTTCATTTCCTCCCTCCGCTCCTCTGTCTCCTCCTCCTGCAGATCTGAAACCCACCTCCCTTCATCGAAGCTCTGCTCCACCTCGAGCTGCGCGACGGCAGCAACCACCTTGGACGCACCATTCCCTTCCCCTCCTCTTTCTTCACCAATGTAAGTCTTAGCTATTTATTTCATTTAATTTTAAATAATTAGTTTTATTTTATATAATACATTGGTATGAGACTTTTTTTTTATATAAAGTTGAGATTTAAAAAAATATATATATATATAAAGACAGGGTTGTTAGAAATAAAAATGGAACTGATTTGGAAAAGTTAAACTAGAGTTGTTTTAGAAAAATTTACTTTGTTTTAAAGTAGAAAAATATACTTTGTTTTTAAAGTAGTAAAACATACATTGTTTTTGAAAAAAAATAAGATTTTGTTTTTGTAAATAACATTGATTTCAAAATGAAATATTTAAAATAAATAACTTTGCATAATAAAGTATGGGATTTTTTTTATATATAATAAGTTGAAAGAAAAATATGATTTTTAATAAAGAAAAGGTACGATTTTTAATAATGTAAAAATATGATTTTTATATATTCAACTTAGAAATAAAATACTATGGTTTTAGAAATAGCAAGAGAATTGCTTTCAAAATGGAAGTAACGATAAAAATTCTATTTTTACATGTATGAAGTGTCGTTATAAAATTCGATTTTTATAAATTGAATAGCGAAGTAAAAATTCGATTTTTATATATTGAATAACAAAGTAAAAATTCGATTTTTATATATTGAATAGCGAAGTAAAAATTCGATTTTTACATAGGTAGTGAAAGCGGGCAACGAAGGTAACAAAAAGGCGAGAACGAAGAAGATTTATATCAAAGAAGAGTCAAGATGTTTGGATAGCTTTCGGTGAGAATTTCTCACCTTTCAATTTCATTTCTATTTATATATATATACTAGGATGCAGACGGTGCTTAGTAGCACCCGACACAATCGTCCACAGACCATGGACTTGTTTGTTTGGTTGCATAGCTTAGTTATATGATTTGATTTGAATTTGGTCGTTTGGTGATTTTGATTGATGTGTGAATGGCGTGGGCCTTCACTAGACCGGGGATAAGGCTAGGCCTTGTCCCGTTTCTAGTATCGTGCCGTTATGCCGCCGAAATTTTCTAAAATATGTTAGAAAAATAAAATATCATTTTATTGAAGAAATGAACTGAATAGAAATTCATGTGTTGAAATAAAATGTTTTATCGTTAAAATATAATTTTTGACGTGAATGTGAATAAATAAATATTCATTTACAAACCGGACGGTTTGTTTATGTACACCTATTTGAAGGACATTGATTGGGTCGATAAATTTTACACATCGTCCAATTGCACAAATAAAATCTGTGTTTGATTGTTTGAAACCCCACACGGGTGTTGGGATGAAATTTGAAGTTCACTCATCCTGATTGATTAAATATGTCGATCGATTGATTGACAGGCTGTTATAAGCGTTGAATATCTATATTTGATGCTTATACAGTGTAGTGCACTTTGGTTGATGGTTGATTATTTTCAATGCTATTATATACATGTGTTGTATGAAAATCCATATAATTAATTTTATATGGTAATTGATTGGGCCTCATTCCAGTTTTGAAAAAGAAATATTTGAAAAAGGAAATATTTGAAAAAGAAATATTTGAAATAGAATATTTGAAAATAAAGGAATATATGAAGCCGTGTTGATTAGATTGACGCCATTTTGACGTGAACGATATTTATATCGATTTTAAAACGATTTCGAAATGAATTGAATTGAAAACGATTTCGAAATGAATTGAATTGAAAACGATTTCGAAATGAATTGAATTGAAAACGAATTCAAATTGAATTGAAAGTGAATTGAAATGAATTCAAATTGAATTGAAATTTGAATTGAATAGAAATGAACTTTGAAACGAATTTATAAAGAAGAATTCAATTTTGGCTTTGAATTGAAATGGAAGTTGAAATAGATTTTGAAACGAATTTTAAAACTATTTATATAATTCGTTTTGAATAGAAAATCGACGAAGTATATATTATATATAAAATATAATGGCCTGAATAGAACGCGCCGCGCCGCGGCAGTTCGTGAATTTCGACCATTTATTTCAAACGGACATTACGGGAGATCCGACCATCGGATTCTCCTGAAACCGGAACCGTTGGGTTCGTATCGAAAAGAGCTTTCTAACGAATATTAGAAATTAGAAATCTAACGGTTGGATTTGGAGATACGTCCAAATCAAATTCGAAAAAGGTCGCTGTAAGTGCAGTTCGATGGCCGTTGATGGAAATCGACTGTAAGGGCCTTGATAAAATTATTAAAAATAGTAATAATTTGTGTAAAATCATAAGAAATGATTTAGAAAGAATTGGGATGAAAAACTCCATATTTGAAAAGATAAAAATAGATTTTTATCGAAATGAACTAGTTTTGAACTAGAATTATAATTCTATTTATTTTTAAATAAATTGAATTTGAAGTGGTTTTGATAATAACCAAAATTTCCAATGATTGCATTGGAATGGATTTGAATCGAAATTGTCTTCGGAATGTTTCGATGTTGGATTTCGTGATTATACAAATGTTGTTATGGAAATTTGAAAGATATAGATATATATATCGTTATTTCCAATACGATCTTTGTTGGCCGCAGAATTGGATATTGAATATAAGCCGGGATATTTTCTATTCAGAGCCTTGTATTGAATATCAAATGTGATTTGGGTTTGTTGTGAATGGTGTCTTCACTAACACTGTTCTTGAACCCAGTTGAGAAAAGATTAAATCTTTTTATTTAGATTTAATGAAGTGTACTAATTAAATGATATTTAATTGGAATTGAATTGGTATTGATTTTTGGGTTTATCATGAACAGTGTTTTAAATAACACTCGTTCTTTAACCCGATAATTAATGGAAGGTGATTTTGGGTTTATCGTGAACCGTGTTTTAAATGACACTGATTCTTTAACCCAGTTAACGATTAAAACTAAGTGGAGTTTTAATGAATCTTTAATTAGATTGAAATGATCAAAAATGGAGTATCACCAGTTTTGCTCCAGGCGATAGTTAAATCTTTAATTAGATTTGAACGTGAAATGGTAATTGAATTTACCGATAACACCGTGGTGTTAGAGATGAAGTATAACCAGTTGTACTTCATGGGATGAATAGGTTGGGATTGGGAAATAAAATAAATGGTTACTTCGGTGTGGTTCGCTAATCCCGACTAGTTTGAATTGATATTCAAAGAAGATTAAAGGATAAATTTAAAGAATTAATCTTGGATAAAATGAATGGAAACTTTTCCCAAAGTATAGGAATATTTGGATAAAAGAATATTCTGAATTGGAATGAGGCGTATGTTGTGTTTGTGTAACACTTTTATAATATATACGCGAGTTATTCAAAAAGACCGGGTTTATCCCATTCTGAATAACTTATTCGACGTGGTGTCGAAGATGAAGACGATGGTCGAAGACCGGAAGTCTTCACGTCGTTTGGGTGATTACTGATGATCTTGATTGGGCTGTACACCCAAGAAGATGGAAACAGTTGGTGATCGTCCAGACGTACTTGGAGATCGATGGATATGCGGGGTACTAGGTGCCTCCGGTTTCGTTCAGGCCCAGAACGGACTTGTAAATGGACTGTGTGTCTGACATTGGATTTCATTCTGTGTGACTGATATCGGTTGCATAGAGTGGTTTGCCTGTGTGGCATGCTAAGATGCAAATGATCAAGGCTTCTGTTGAAAAGCAAAGTCTTGTGGTGATGATCAAAGCACAGCCTGTGTGGCACAGCTGTGTGTAACGTGAATTCGCGAGTTTCGCACCCCGGTTGTGAACCAAAAACGGGAGAGGACCTCAGGGAGGGCATGCGTTTCTTTCTAGCTAGGGTGGTGTCAGTGACCTACCAGCCCTGACATTTATATACTTTTCACCTGTGTGGTTGTTGCTGTTGCGAGGCGCCTCGGTTTGATCGGACGATCCGGGTCCGATGGAGTCATTCGTTGCCTCGTTTGCGCCCCAAAGGGCGGGGAGACGTATTGTTCAGGCATAATAATCCACATCGGTGGACCGGCCCTGACGATCCAGGGGGCAGTTGCGGCTGTTCCTGAGACATGGTAGGCTAGATTGTCTCGAATCGGTAGAGGACGATCCCTGGCCTCGGTTCATAGACGGAAATCCAATTTCCAAATACGTGACTTTGCGGTTTTATTTGTAAAACCTATATATGGCGACATAGTGGGATGGGGCGCTTATGCCGCCTATGATTGATACTTATGATTTGAAGTTGTTTTATACACTATGCACTTATAATAGTATCAAATAATATGTTTTAAACGTATCAAGCATGCTTTGGCTGTTATAAGGTAAAAACCCTATCCTCCGGCTTGCGTTGCATTGTGTGATGGGACCTGGGTCTTATAACAGCTTCATTTTTTTCTTTATTTAGCATTGCGCTGTTTGTTTTATGCACTGGTATTCTTGGGAGGAAACCCGTTCCGTGTTATACGGCGTGGTCCCTTGATTTACCTAACTTTAAAATAAAGATTAACTGTTTTAGTTCTCACACCAGTCCCATGACTGACCTGGAGTTTATTGTTTTAACCTAAACTCTGGGTGCCCCTATTTTGACACGGGCAGCTAGTAGTTTTGGTTTTGCAGATTTATATTCATAGGATCCTGGTTTACAGCTGGAACGATATCCGGAAAGCTTTGTATCCGTATATCTCATCTAGTTGTGTATTGTATTATTTTCCGCTGCGTTGTATTTAAATGTAATTTAAACCTCTGATATTTCTGTGTAATATTTATTCATTTATACTCTGTATATTCTTGTAACCTGATGCATTGTTGTAATAACAGTGAAACGTTCTTTTATATGCGTTCTGTTGTGGCTTGTTCTCGAACTATCCGACGCTTTCCTTTACGGGGAAGTTACGGGTCGTTTCATTTGGTATCAGAGCTTTGGTTTACAAAGCAGAGAATAAGGCACATTAGAACCATACGAAAGAATTCATCAGATAATTGGATTAGTAATATCCAATGGGATGACTCGTTAGAGATAGGATCAGTAGTATCCTAGAACGAGTGTGAAGAGTATATTTTTGAAAATGAAAACAAATTTTGTTTTGAAATATAAATCAATTATTCGTATTTGGTTATTTATTTATATTGATGTGGACAATCCAGTATATATAGATTTTGCGTATACGTCTGATCCGCGTGTATTCAAAGTTTTAATATATTGGATAGATATAGCATCACACTCTAGTCGCCCGAAGATGATATTGATGATAGCGATCGCATCATCAACATTTATGTTCGAGTTTCGAAGGTGTGATTTTCTATATATTTCCATTAGACTGGTGTGAGAACCAAAACTAATATAGCTAGAATACATTGTTGTGATTTGGCATCAAAAACATGATTTTTGTATATGTATCAAAATTATGAATTTGAAACGTTAAATTCACTAATTGATTGTTGTTTGTGTTGTTTGTTTATTTGTTTGCTAATTTTGAACCATTATGCCTAATTTGATCGAATATTGAATTATATTGAAAATAGGTCGCATTTGCTTGCATATGCATATACTTTCATTGAACAGGTCATAGCAAGGAGGCTAGAGCAGAGTATAAAATTTGTTTGCCCGACAAATAGGTACATGTTTACTACATAATTTACTGTTTTGTTTGGGTGATGATGATTTTATGAGCCTATTGGCTAGCCGCTTGGCTTTTTCTTTTTCTTTTTGAGATCTGAAGGACCGGGGAAGCTATTTGAAATTCCCCGATGCTCCCGGTGCAGGGGAGGTTATGGCGAAATTTTTCGAAAATTTAGGGTGTTAGCCAAATTTTTGAAATTTTGAAAATTCTCAGAAACTGAAAAGTTGGAGAATGGAAGCCGGATCGAACGTAGAGCTGAATAATCAAACCACTTTCGACTTTGTTCCTTTTCGGGGACGAAAAGTTTTAAGTGGGGGAGATTGCAACAACCCGAAAATCTGGGCCAGTTTAAAAAATTTTATTTTGGCGATTTCAACGAATTTTGAATATTTAAAATAGATTATTTTAAATAATATCGACGAGAAATTTATTTTGAATATAATTAGAACGTATATATTATATACGTCGTCGTTAGAATATAAATATTTATATATAATTATAAATAGAATTGAAAATGGCGCGGTAGTTCGATAATTCGATTCCAAACTTCAATTGAATGTAACGGGTGCAAAACAATCCGGCTTTTAGTGAAACCAAAAACATTAGGATCTAATTGATAATATCTTTCCAACGAATCCGACAAATCAAGATTTCATGGCGGAAATCAAAAGATATGTCCAGTTGAAAATTCTGAATAGTCGCTATGGAATTCAGGCCCTTAAAAATGGGAATTTTGCAAACGACCTCGGATTTCGACGAAACCACTTTTGTTGGATCCGCAGTGTCAAGTTATTGCTAGATTCCAAGTTTCATAATTTTTCGATTCAATATGTGAGCGTGGCAAAGGAAAACGCGTTTGACCAGTTTCAGTTGATTTTAAATCGACTGGAAAATGGCCATTTTTCCAACGGTCTCAGAATTCGATGAAATTAGTTTTGTTAGGACCGTATCGTCAATACGAAGCTAGAAAATATTTTTATGGAATTTATAGAGTTGTTATGTGACCCCGGTAATTGGAAATGCGCGTTTAAAATTCAATATATAGATTTAAATGTAAATTTAACGGAAACTGATTCAAACGATCAAATCAACCTACGATACATATCCCATTTTGTTCGGAATAGGGGTAAAACGCTAGGGACGACAGGCGGTAGGCTTCGTTTCGAGGTCGATAGAAAAAGTTACTTTATGTGAATAAAATATTGAAATTAAAAATAAATAAAAAAAATAAATAAAAAAAATTCTCTCCCCCCTCCTCCATAAATCACGTTGGCCCCCCCATTCGATTTCCTATTTCAGAAAAAAAAAAAACCCAAAGAGACGAAGCCGCCGTTCATCCTTCGCCGGCCTCCTCCGTTCGCCGCCCACCTCCCCTATCTCCTCCCCTCCTCTCGCGCTCACCCTCCTCTTCCTCAGAGATCCCGCGCCCAAACCCCCTCACCGCCCTCAAACCCATAACCGTCGCCACCAGATCGACGCCCTGCCACCACCGCCCTCAAACTCATAACCGCGGCATCCTACCGACGGCGCAACCCACTTCATTTCCTCCCTCCGCTCCTCTGTCTCCTCCTCCTGCAGATCTGAAACCCGCCTCCCTTCATCGAAGCTCTGCTCCACCTCGAGCTGCGCGACGGCAGCAACCACCTTGGACGCACCATTCCCTTCCCCTCCTCTTTCTTCACCAATGTAAGTCTTAGCTATTTATTTCATTTAATTTTAAATAATCAGTTTTATTTTATATAATACATTGGTATGAGACTTTTTTTTTATATAAAGTTGAGATTTAAATAAAAATAAAAATATAAAGACAGGGTTGTTAGAAATAAAAATGGAACTGATTTGGAAAAGTTAAACTAGAGTTGTTTTAGAAAAATTTACTTTGTTTTAAAGTAGAAAAATATACTTTGTTTTTAAAGTAGTAAAACATACATTGTTTTTGAAAAAAAATAAGATTTTGTTTTTGTAAATAACATTGATTTCAAAATGAAATATTTAAAATAAATAACTTTGCATAATAAAGTATGGGATTTTTTTTTATATATAATAAGTTGAAAGAAAAATATGATTTTTAATAAAGAAAAGATACGATTTTTAATAATGTAAAAATATGATTTTTATATATTCAACTTAGAAATAAAATACTATGGTTTTAGAAATAGCAAGAGAATTGCTTTCAAAATGGAAGTAACGATAAAAATTATATTTTTACATGTATGAAGTGTCGTTATAAAATTCGATTTTTATAAATTGAATAGCGAAGTAAAAATTCGATTTTTATATATTGAATAACAAAGTAAAAATTCGATTTTTATATATTGAATAGCGAAGTAAAAATTCGATTTTTACATAGGTAGTGAAAGCGGGCAACGAAGGTAACAAAAAGGCGAGAACGAAGAAGATTTATATCAAAGAAGAGTCAAGATGTTTGGATAGCTTTCGGTGAGAATTTCTCACCTTTCAATTTCATTTCTATTTATATATATATACTAGGATGCAGACGGTGCTTAGTAGCACCCGACACAATCGTCCACAGACCATGGACTTGTTTGTTTGGTTGCATAGCTTAGTTATATGATTTGATTTGAATTTGGTCGTTTGGTGATTTTGATTGATGTGTGAATGGCGTGGGCCTTCACTAGACCGGGGATAAGGCTAGGCCTTGTCCCGTTTCTAGTATCGTGCCGTTATGCTGCCGAAATTTTCTAAAATATGTTAGAAAAATAAAATATCATTTTATTGAAGAAATGAACTGAATAGAAATTCATGTGTTGAAATAAAATGTTTTATCGTTAAAATATAATTTTTGACGTGAATGTGAATAAATAAATATTCATTTACAAACCGGACGGTTTGTTTATGTACACCTATTTGAAGGACATTGATTGGGTCGATAAATTTTACACATCGTCCAATTGCACAAATAAAATCTGTGTTTGATTGTTTGAAACCCCACACGGGTGTTGGGATGAAATTTGAAGTTCACTCATCCTGATTGATTAAATATGTCGATCGATTGATTGACAGGCTGTTATAAGCGTTGAATATCTATATTTGATGCTTATACAGTGTAGTGCACTTTGGTTGATGGTTGATTATTTTCAATGCTATTATATACATGTGTTGTATGAAAATCCATATAATTAATTTTATATGGTAATTGATTGGGCTTCATTCCAGTTTTGAAAAAGAAATATTTGAAAAAGGAAATATTTGAAAAAGAAATATTTGAAATAGAATATTTGAAAATAAAGGAATATATGAAGCCGTGTTGATTAGATTGACGCCATTTTGACGTGAACGATATTTATATCGATTTTAAAACGATTTCGAAATGAATTGAATTGAAAACGATTTCGAAATGAATTGAATTGAAAACGATTTCGAAATGAATTGAATTGAAAACGAATTCAAATTGAATTGAAAGTGAATTGAAATGAATTCAAATTGAATTGAAATTTGAATTGAATAGAAATGAACTTTGAAACGAATTTATAAAGAAGAATTCAATTTTGGCTTTGAATTGAAATGGAAGTTGAAATAGATTTTGAAACGAATTTTAAAACTATTTATATAATTCGTTTTGAATAGAAAATCGACGAAGTATATATTATATATATTATATATATAATATAATGGCCTGAATAGAACGCGCCGCGCCGCGGCAGTTCGTGAATTTCGACCATTTATTTCAAACGGACATTACGGGAGATCCGACCATCGGATTCTCCTGAAACCGGAACCGTTGGGTTCGTATCGAAAAGAGCTTTCTAACGAATATTAGAAATTAGAAATCTAACGGTTGGATTTGGAGATACGTCCAAATCAAATTCGAAAAAGGTCGCTGTAAGTGCAGTTCGATGGCCGTTGATGGAAATCGACTGTAAGGGCCTTGATAAAATTATTAAAAATAGTAATAATTTGTGTAAAATCATAAGAAATGATTTAGAAAGAATTGGGATGAAAAACTCCATATTTGAAAAGATAAAAATAGATTTTTATCGAAATGAACTAGTTTTGAACTAGAATTATAATTCTATTTATTTTTAAATAAATTGAATTTGAAGTGGTTTTGATAATAACCAGAATTTCCAATGATTGCATTGGAATGGATTTGAATCGAAATTGTCTTCGGAATGTTTCGATGTTGGATTTCGTGATTATACAAATGTTGTTATGGAAATTTGAAAGATATAGATATATATATCGTTATTTCCAATACGATCTTTGTTGGCCGCAGAATTGGATATTGAATATAAGCCGGGATATTTTCTATTCAGAGCCTTGTATTGAATATCAAATGTGATTTGGGTTTGTTGTGAATGGTGTCTTCACTAACACTGTTCTTGAACCCAGTTGAGAAAAGATTAAATCTTTTTATTTAGATTTAATGAAGTGTACTAATTAAATGATATTTAATTGGAATTGAATTGGTATTGATTTTTGGGTTTATCGTGAACAGTGTTTTAAATAACACTCGTTCTTTAACCCGATAATTAATGGAAGGTGATTTTGGGTTTATCGTGAACCGTGTTTTAAATGACACTGATTCTTTAACCCAGTTAACGATTAAAACTAAGTGGAGTTTTAATGAATCTTTAATTAGATTGAAATGATCGAAAATGGAGTATCACCAGTTTTGCTCCAGGCGATAGTTAAATCTTTAATTAGATTTGAACGTGAAATGGTAATTGAATTTACCGATAACACCGTGGTGTTAGAGATGAAGTATAACCAGTTGTACTTCATGGGATGAATAGGTTGGGATTGGGAAATAAAATAAATGGTTACTTCGGTGTGGTTCGCTAATCCCGACTAGTTTGAATTGATATTCAAAGAAGATTAAAGGATAAATTTAAAGAATTAATCTTGGATAAAATGAATGGGAACTTTTCCCAAAGTATAGGAATATTTGGATAAAAGAATATTCTGAATTGGAATGAGGCGTATGTTGTGTTTGTGTAACACTTTTATAATATATACGCGAGTTATTCAGAAAGACCGGGTTTATCCCATTCTGAATAACTGATTCGACGTGGTGTCGAAGATGAAGACGATGGTCAAAGACCGGAAGTCTTCACGTCGTTTGGGTGATTACTGATGATCTTGATTGGGCTGTACACCCAAGAAGATGGAAACAGTTGGTGATCGTCCAGACGTACTTGGAGATCGATGGATATGCGGGGTACTAGGTGCCTCCGGTTTCGTTCAGGCCCAGAACGGACTTGTAAATGGACTGTGTGTCTGACATTGGATTTCATTCTGTGTGACTGATATCGGTTGCATAGAGTGGTTTGCCTGTGTGGCATGCTAAGATGCAAATGATCAAGGCTTCTGTTGAAAAGCAAAGTCTTGTGGTGATGATCAAAGCACAGCCTGTGTGGCACAGCTGTGTGTAACGTGAATTCGCGAGTTTCGCACCCCGGTTGTGAACCAAAAACGGGAGAGGACCTCAGGGAGGGCATGCGTTTCTTTCTAGCTAGGGTGGTGTCAGTGACCTACCAGCCCTGACATTTATATACTTTTCACCTGTGTGGTTGTTGCTGTTGCGAGGCGCCTCGGTTTGATCGGACGATCCGGGTCCGATGGAGTCATTCGTTGGCTCGTTTGCGCCCCAAAGGGCGGGGAGACGTATTGTTCAGGCATAATAATCCACATCGGTGGACCGGCCCTGACGATCCAGGGGGCAGTTGCGGCTGTTCCTGAGACATGGTAGGCTAGATTGTCTCGAATCGGTAGAGGACGATCCCTGGCCTCGGTTCATAGACGGAAATCCAATTTCCAAATACGTGACTTTGCGGTTTTATTTGTAAAACCTATATATGGCGACATAGTGGGATGGGGCGCTTATGCCGCCTATGATTGATACTTATGATTTGAAGTTGTTTTATACACTATGCACTTATAATAGTATCAAATAATGTGTTTTAAACGTATCAAGCATGCTTTGGCTGTTATAAGGTAAAAACCCTATCCTCCGGCTTGCGTTGCATTGTGTGATGGGACCTGGGTCTTATAACAGCTTCATTTTTTTCTTTATTTAGCATTGCGCTGTTTGTTTTATGCACTGGTATTCTTGGGAGGAAACCCGTTCCATGTTATACTGCGTGGTCCCTTGATTTACCTAACTTTAAAATAAAGATTAACTGTTTTAGTTCTCACACCAGTCCCATGACTGACCTGGAGTTTATTGTTTTAACCTAAACTCTGGGTGCCCCTATTTTGACACGGGCAGCTAGTAGTTTTGGTTTTGCAGATTTATATTCACAGGATCCTGGTTTACAGCTGGAACGATATCCGGAAAGCTTTGTATCCGTATATCTCTTCTAGTTGTGTATTGTATTATTTTCCGCTGCGTTGTATTTAAATGTAATTTAAACCTCTGATATTTCTGTGTAATATTTATTCATTTATACTCTGTATATTCTTGTAACCTGATGCATTGTTGTAATAACAGTGAAACGTTCTTTTATATGCGTTCTGTTGTGGCTTGTTCTCGAACTATCCGACGCTTTCCTTTACGGGGAAGTTACGGGTCGTTTCAATGTAATCCCTTGCACGTTCGGGTAGGTTTAGAAAAATTGTGGATAGGAAGGATATGACTTTATTTTGAAATGGAAGAGCAGCACGTACCAATGATAATGGTTGCTTCCTCCACCATTTTAACTGTAAAGCAGCAGGACGATTGGAAAAAACCAGACTAAATGGAGAATTCATCTCGGTGTTGTAGGTCTGGATCGATCATTTGTTATTGGTCAGATAAGGCATGTTAGGGATGGATGGAAGAAAAAGACATATTAATATGAAGAAGGCGTCGTAACCGATTATGATTAGGGAGAAAGGGGGAAATTTTGAATGAGAGGGGTAAGAATGGTAACCAGTTGTGAGGGAACGTGGTTTACTGCCGCCATATTAATTGTAAAAATAAAGTTTACGGATGATCTTTATTTTGAAATGAGATGCTATAAAAGTGTCCACATAAGCAGAGGGAGATTATGCTTTACAATTTAAGTAATAAATCATTCCATTTTAAACTTTGTAGTCGCAGATATACTATACATATTTTACTGCAACTGAAACACCCCACCTCCATTGAGGTCACTCACAAAGGGAATGCCTTAACTTCGGTGGAGGTTTATAAGTAAAAGTCACAGATAAACACAAGACAGATATATAAACACAAATATATAAGCAGCGGAAAACAAGCGGACTTTTATTTCATAAATACGTGTTCATACAAAACATTTCCATAATTGTCTCATAATAACTTCCAAAACATTACATCATCATTTCTGCCTTGATTATTAAATAAAGAAGCATAAAACATAATAAAAGCTGCATAAATCCCCATAGAACGTGTCCAAAAGCCATAGCCAAGGAAAGAGAGTCCAAACCATACATCTACTATCTTGAAACTTGCAAAGAGTCTAACTAAGCTGGGTTGTTTCCTCCCTGTGGACCTTGGGGAGGGGGGGGGGAACGGAAGAAAAGAAGACGAAAGAAAAATAGAGTCAGACATAAATCCTGGTAAATCTAGTGTCTCTTCAGTATGAGAATAAGAAAAAGAGCATGATAGGTATAAACTGGAAATAGGAAAGTATCATAACTAAGATAAAGCAGTTTGAACAGAATATACTATCGCACCCCACACTAAATCTCTACACCTACTTGCATTTGTCTCAACTGGCACCCCATGATCGGGGTGAAGTGATCCCCTTTCTTAAGATCGGCTCCTACTCGCAAAATTATATGTGTCATACGGCACCCAATGATTGTAGATACCGGTGCTGGTCCCACCATGGGGTGTATCAAGTCCCATGGTGGCCGCCCAACATAATTCTAGAATGCATAGGTTATACTACTGGTGCACCCAGTGCCATGTTTGTCTGCTCCGAAGTGTGTGCACGCCCGCACTCCGTTAGAACCCACACTGTTGCACCTACCGCCGTTGCTTTTGACCGCTTACAATCAGCCCAGTAATCGTGCCCCACTGTGCCTAGTTTCAGGGTACCATGATACCTAATTGGGTTACTACTGAAACGAGTCCCCGTTACTAGGGTTTTCTAGTCAAACATGTTAAGTGGTTAAGTGTCTGTATTTACCTAACCCCACCCATCAATTTAATTAACATGTTGAATTGGTTAAGTGTTTTAGTTAACTTAACCCTACCATCCTGACTTGTCTGTCCTTAACTTTAATTAGTTAAAACACCGACCACACACATTAGACAGATATTGCTACGGTTACTGGATGTGCCGGTCGGTTCCGGGCAGATTTACACCGTAACTCAGTCTATCCTCGGGTCCCTATCGGGCTCAATGCTTAACCTCTCACATTGGATAGGTATTGTTGTGACTACTGGACAGCCGGGCGGGTTCGGGCAGGTTTACGTCACAACTCAATCCAACCTCGAGTTAAGCATACTCGTATTTTCTAAATTTACATATTTGTCTCTATTACTTGTTATATGTAAATTTGTTAACAATTAAATGTTTTGGCCCACTTTCCAAGTTCATCATTTTTGGTATAAGGATTTATACCAATTAATGTCAAGTTTCCTATAATTACCAATTTTTTCCAACGTTACCCCGTCTAATTATTAGGCTAATAATCTTAGCCTAATTTTTCATCCGCATGATTTTTAACATATAATATTAGGCTAAAAACTTAGCCTAATTTAGCGTACACAAAATTGGCATAAACATAAACATGACATAGGTGTAAACTTGGCATTTGCGGCATAGTCAATATGAACATCATAGGTGTGAACTTGCAAAGTAGTCAACATGAATATCATAGGTGTGAACTTGCAACGTAGACTAAATCAACATATATATATGTGAATTTGCAACATAGGCTAAATCAACTTACATATATGTGAGCTTGCATTGAAATAGGGGTCTAACTAAATAGGTGTCTCATGAATTAGCATATGATTTAGACAACATAAGCCTAAACATGTTTAGATCTAGGCATAACATCGAACATCACTAGCATATGACAAGAATGTGACATGTCCATAAAGAATGTATATTTTTTATCACATGTGTGAACTAGATCCAATCATGTTTACTACTATAACATGGAACTTGTATTAAAATGGATCTTGGCATGGATCCAAATATGAACTTGCAACTTTTGTATAAACATATGAGCATGTATATGAACTTAATCATTTAGGCATAGAAATTCTATTGTACAGCACATAACTTGTCATAATCACCTAAACATGTCGGTGTAGATATGAACCAAACAACTTGTATGTGAATTTGAATAGATCCAACATCAACTAGATTAATCCACAAACATTCTAATGGATCCAACATCAAGTCAATTATACTACAAACATCCCAATATCATTCATAATACAATCATTGCAACACATAGATATGAATTAACATCGTCGATATACAATAGCACAATTCCATTTCCATTTTACATCAAATCTTAATTTTATTCCCATCGGAAAAATCACTATACTTACAACAAACGACGAACTTAAATTTTGGATTTTGAGTTCTAAATTTGCAATGCTTTCCTTTGGGTAGACAAATGTCGTTTGATTCTTGTTTTAACTTTAGTTTGGCTCGTCTCTAATATTTCTTCAAGTGGAGGCTACTCTTGGCTTCCTTCCAACAGCATGACGGCTCTATCTCTATTTTATTTGTGTGAATTTAGGTTGAGACTAAGGTTGTTTATATAGAATTTCAAACTAATTAGAGCCATCAATGAAGCTAGAGTTAATCAAGGCCATCCATCTCAAGAGAAGCCAATCAGAAAGTGACAAGTCAGCCCTAGTGACACACCAGAGCTCAGAAATTCGACCAGAACCCGACCAGGTCAGCCAGGGCCTGACCAAGTCGACTGGGCAGGTCGACCCCCAGGTCGACCCTGTGGTCGACCTGGTTACCCAGGTCGACCTGGGTCCTGGGCGGGAAAATTCCCGCCCAACCCAGTTTGGGTCTGGTTTCGAATTTCGAACTGCATTATGAACCGTTTGAATTTTTAAATTGAATTCTGAAACTTCTGGAGGTCACAACTCCTTCATACGGAGTCCGATTTACGCAAACTCGGACTCTATCTCAAGAAGAATTCCGAGATGAACGCAATGGCGTAACTCGTTTCCCTTAATTCTATAATTTAGAATTAATTATACTTCAGTTTGTTAATTTACTGTTAACAGAAAACTCGGGGTGTTACATTCTCCCTTCCTTAAAGGATTTCGTCCCTGAAATCTTCAAGTCTGAAAGAACGTATATCCTAACATCCAATCGTCCATCTACTCAACCAACAAAAACAGGCATCCATTGTCCTTAAAAGACTTCTAATGCTTAATGATCATATGCATAGTGTGTGTATATGTCCTTATCTAATGCAAAAATTAGGCGGCCTACTGATTCAGTTGACCTCCATAATGCGAATCATGTAAGTGTCATGAATCCATTATGTATGCAAATTTTTCCTACTCATAATTCTACATGAGTGCGCAATCATTCGTACAAATGCGACATCCATATGACAACATATCAAGTTTCAACCACATACAAATATGAATACATATATGCATATGCAATATGAAGTGACCGAGCCGATCTAAAACCTAGGTTGTGTGTGTATATGCATCCACGAGCAACCACTAGCAACCACTTGCAGCCATCAACCATAACATGTTTCGATTACATGTTTACATCCAAAGGGGTTTCTACCTAAAGATAAAGGATAATATCGAGGAGATAAACCTAAAAAAGATAGATACAAGCACAACTTAAGGAAAAAGAGAAATCAAAGATGTACCCTCAAAAAGAAAAGGGTAGGCCACGCGTATTATGCCCTCAGTTTCCCAAGTCGCGTCTTCCTCGGCGTTGCTCCATTGAATTTTGACAAGCTTGACTTTGCGGTTGCGTAGCTTTTTCACTTCAGTTCCTAGGATTCGGATTGGAAATCTCCTCACAGTTGCTTCGCGTTCCACTTCGGCTACTTCTAGAATGCTTGGCTCCAACACTTCCGCGGATTCATGTAAACATTTTCGGAGATGAGAAACGTGAAAGACATTGTGAATTCCAGCCAACTTTTTGGGAGGCTCTACTCTATAAGCCATCTTCCCAATCTTCTCAATGATAGGGAATGGTCCTACAAATCTCGGTGCTAGCTTTCCTGCGGATCCAAAGCGAACGACATTCCTTAAGGGAGATACCTTAAGGAAAACCTGTCCACAACCTCAAATTCAAGGTCGGTCCTTCTTTTGTCTGCGTAGGATTTCTGTCTATCATGGGCAGTCTTCATTCTCCTTCGTATCATGTCCACTTTTTCTGAAGTCTCTCTAATCATGTCTGGCCCAAGTATAAGCTTGTCTGTAGACTCCCACCAACAAGACGGTGATTGGCACAGTCTTCCATACAAAGCTTCGAAGGGCGCCATGCCGATAGTGGCTTGGTAGCTGTTGTTGTAGGCGAATTCCACTAAAGGAAGATGATCCTCCCATGTCCCTGCAAAGTCAAGAACGCACAGTCTCAGGAGATCTTCTAATACTCTGTTCACCCTTTCCATCTGACCATCAGTTTGGGGGTGATAGGCCGTGCTCAAGCATAACTGTATGCCTACAGCTTCTTGCAGACTCCGCCAAAATTCGCTTGTAAAGATAGGATCTCGGTGATTCACTATGCTGGAAGGTATTCCATGGAGTCGAACTATTTCCTTGAGATAAAGAGATGCTAGAGACGAGGCAGTCCTTCTACTCTTGATGGGTATAAAGTGGACACTTTTTGTGAGCCTGTCCACTATTACCCAAATGCTAGTACTGCCCCTTCTTAACCTAGGAAATCCATCAAGTAAGTCCATTGAAATGCTATCCCACTTCCATTGTGGGACTTCTAGAGGATGAAGCAGTCCTCCAGGCTTCTTTTGTTCCGCCTTGACCCGTTGGCATATCACGCACTTAGAAACGAAATCTGCCACATCCTTTTTCATGCCGCTCCAAAAGAAAACTCTCTTTACGTCCTTGTACATCTTGTCTCCACCTAGGTGTATTTTCATCTTGAAATGATGTGCTTCCTCGAGAATCATCTTTACTAAATCCCTTGCTTGTGGGACGCATAGTCTTCCATCTCGCCTTAGCCAACCCTTATCATCGATGGAGTACCTATTGAGGTGGCTGGAAGTTTCACCCCTAATTAGTTTATCAATCACATCCACAAGCTGAGGGTCTTCACGTTGTGAGGCCCTTATTGAGTCTAAAAGAGTGGGCCATACTTCTAGTGATGCCAACAAACCAGGTACAAAATTAGAGGAGGGCCTAAAGTCAAAACTGGCTATATACTCCAAACTCTGCCTTTCTACAAAGAGAGGGCTTAAGGTTAGCTTCTTTCTGCTCAAGGCATCTGCTACTACGTTGCCCTTGCCAGGAGTATAGAAAATCTCAAAGTCATACGAGGCAAGGAACTCCATCCACCTTTGCTGCCTCAAGTTAAGATATTTCTACAAGAAAAGATACTTCAACGATTTATGGTCAGTATATAATTTGAACTTCTCACCTAGGAGATAATGGCGCCAAGACTTGAGCGCAAAGACGATGGCGGCCAACTCAAGATCGTGGGTTGGGTAGTTCCTTTCATGAATTTCAATTGTCTTCCATCAAAAGCTATTACCTTCCCTTCTTGCATCAGAACAGCGCCTAGCCCCGTACCACAAGCATCCGTATATACCATGAACATCTTGCTTCCATCGGGCAAAGTCAGAACTGGGGTTGTTGTAAGAGCCCTTTTTAAGCGTTGGAAAGCAATATCACAATCCAAATCCCAAGCGAACGCTAGATTAATCTTTGTTAGCTTTGTGAGTGGAGCTGAGATTTTCGCGAAATATCTAATGAACTTTCAGTAAAAACCGGCTGGCCCTAGAAAGCTTCGGACTTCGGTTGCATTTCTTGGTGTCTTCCAATCTTGCACTGCCACCACTTTCGCGGGGTCCACAGCTAACCCTTCTTTGGACACTATATGTCCAAGAAACCTTACTTCTTCTCTCCAAAAGTGGCACCTAGAGAATTTGGCTTTTAGCTGATGAACTCGAAGAGTTTCCATGATCTCCTTCAGATGCCGAGCATGTTCTTCCTCATTCTTTGAGAAGATCAAAATATCGTCTACGAAGACAACCACGAACTTGTTGAGGAATTCTCTGAACACCCTACTCATTAGGTCTGCAAAATAAGCAGGTGCGTTTGTCAAACCGAAAGGCATGACAAGCCACTCGAAGAAACCATCTGGGGTTCTGAACGCCATTTTATCAATGCTATCTTCAGCTACCCTTAGCTGATGGAACCCAGTAGCCAGATCAAGTTGGAAGAAGACCGACGCACCTACATGCTGATCAAACAAATCGTCTATTCGGGGAAGCGAGTGTCTATTCTTCTTAGTCAGCTTGTTTAGCTCTCGATAGTCCACACAAAGATGTAGTGAACCATCTGCTTTGGTTTTGAACACCACTGGAGCACCCCACACAGAGATACTCCGCCTTATAAACCCCTTCTCGAGAAGCTCCTTAACTTTCTTACTAAGCTCCTTCCTCTCCTTTGGAGCCATGTGTCTAACAGGAAGAGCTACGGGCTTTGCATTATCAACCAGATATATGCGGAAGTCTATTCCGCGCTTCGGAGGTAAGCACTTTACCTCTTCAAAGACATCCGGATATTCCCGGACCACTCTAACCAACTGCAAATTCTCAACAGAAGCGTCAAGCGACTTTAGATAACTAAGCATAACAGCATTCAAGGGATTACAAGAAATTTCTAGAGTCTTACCGAGCCTAGTCAAGAGTCTAACAACTCTTTTCTCACAATCAAGAATGGCACCATTACTGGATAACCAGTCCATGCCTAAGATAAGTCCATATCCCGAGAAGCCCAAAACAACGGCAATACATCTAAACTCAACGCTTAGAATAGAGATTTTCAAATCCACACAAAACATTGACAAATAAGCTGAGCCCCCAATTGGATTTGAAACAACCAAGGGATCTTCTATCATACTAGTGTCTAGGTGCAGAGATTCTACTAAAGCAGATGAAATAAAGGAGTGTGATGCACCAGAATCAAAGAGAGTGCGAACTGGATGATCATAGAGATAAACTAAGCTTTCTACAGAAATATTTCTACCTCGTTCCTGCGGAGGTGCCACTAGCGCATGAACCTGTCCCCCTGAGGTGGATCCAGTCCTCTGTCCCTGCCCCCGCTTCTTTGGGCAGTCCTTAGCCAAGTGTCCAGTCTCTCCACAATGGAAACAACCACCATTCATCTTTGCCTTCTTCTTCCTGCAGTCTTTCGCTATATGTCCAACAATGCCACAGAAATTACACCTTCTCTTTTCACGGGATTTGTTGTTCTTCCCGCCTTTCTTGATGTCTGTCTTCTTAGCCTGTAAAGCCTCTTTCTTTTCCTGAGGCACTTCCACCTTTGCCTCATTCTTGCCTTTATCTTCCTCGTGTAGCAGTGCCATGTCCACCAAGCTTTCATAAGTCACTCCCATGGGTATATGGGTCATTGCAAGGCTGTGTAGAGGCTCATTCAGACCTTTGACGAAGCGAAGGGCCTTCTTGTGTTGCGTGTTTACTAAATCCAGCCCAAATCTAGCCAGCTGATTAAACTGATTGATGTACTCCTTAATCGTCATACTTCCTTGTTTAAGAGTCAGGAACTTCTTCTTTTGCAGGCTTCTTTCAGCTTGGGAGAGGAATTTCATCTCAAACCTCATCCTGAAATCTTCCCAAGTCTCCACTGGCCTCTCAGCATGGGTAACTTCCCACCAATAAGAAGCTTCATCTTTAAGCAACCGCACTGCTATCTATATCTTTTGCCTGTCGTCAACTTCGAAGATGACGAACAAATCTTTGGTCTCTTTCAGCCAGTTCCTTTCTACCACAAAGGATTCAGTTCCATAAAAGTCCTTTCCGCCCATAGCCTTGAAGTCTCTGCATGTCTTAGAGAAAGTATTTCCACGAGGAGGAGGAGGAACCGCTACCACTGTGAGAGGAGGAATGTCTGCTGGGCCCGCACCATTGGCCCTAGCCTCTAGGTACCTTCGGAACCAGCCAAGTATCGGCACTCCGTTAGAACCCACACTGTTGCACCCACTGCTGTCGCTTTTGACCGCTTAGAATTAGCCCAGTAATCATGCCCCACCGTGCCTAGTTTCAGGTTACCATGATACCTAATTGGGTTACTGCTGAAACGGGTCCCCGTTACTACGGTTTTCTAGTCAAACATGTTAAGTGGTTAAGTGTCTGTATTTACCTAACCCCACCCATCAATTTAATTAACATGTTGAATTGGTTAAGTGTTTTAGTTAACTTAACCCTACCATCCTGACTTGTCTGTCCTTAACTTTAATTAGTTAAAGCACCGACCACTCACATTAGACAGATATTGCTACGGTTACTGGATGTGCCGGTCGGTTCCGGGCTGATTTACACCGTAACTCAGTCTAACCTCGGGTCCCTATTGGGCTCAATGCTTAACCTCTCACATTGGATAGGTATTGTTGTGACAACTGGACAGCCGGGCGGGTCCGGGCAGGTTTACATCACAACTCAATCCAACCTCTGGTTAAGCATACTCGTATTTTCTAAATTTACATATTTGTCTCTATTACTTGTTATATGTAAATTTGTTAACAATTAAATGTTATGGCCCACTTTTCAAGTTCATCATTTTTGGTATAAGGATTTATACCAATTTATGTCAAGTTTCCTATAATTACCAATTTTTCCCAACGTAACCCCGTCTAATTATTAGGCTAACAATCTTAGCCTAATTTTTCGTCCGCATGATTTTTAACATATAATATTAGGCTAAAAACTTAGCCTAATTTAGCGCACACGAAATTGGCATAAACATAAACATGACATAGGTGTAAACTTGGCATTTTCGGCATAGTCAATATGGACATCATAGGTGTGAACTTGCAAAGTAGTCAACATGAATATCATAGGTGTGAACTTGCAACGTAGACTAAATCAACATACATATATGTGAATTTGCAACATAGGCTAAATCAACTTACATATATGTGAACTTGCATAGAAATAAGGGTCTAACTAAATATGTGTCTCATGAATTAACATATGATTTAGACAACATAAGCCTAAACATGTTTAGATCTAGGCATAACATCGAACATAATTAGCATATGACAAGAATGTGACATGTCCATAAAGTATGTATATTTTTATCACATGTGTGAACTAGATCCAATCATGTTTATTACTATAACATGTAACTTGTATTAAAATGGATCTTGGCATGGACCCAAATATGAACTTGCAACTTTTGTATAAACATATGAGCATGTATATGAACTTAATCATTTAGGCATAGAAGTTCTATTATGCAGCACATAACTTGTCATAATCACCTAAACATGTAGGTGTAGATATGAACCAATTAACTTGTATGTGAATTTGAATAGATCCAACATCAACTAGATTAATCCACAAACATTCTAATGGATCCAACATCAAGTCAATTATACTACAAACATCCCAATATCATTCACAATACAATCATTGGAACACATAGATATGAATTAACATCGTCGATATAAAATAGCACAATTCCATTTCCATTTTGCATCGAATCAAATCTTAATTTTATTCCCATCGGAAAAATCACTATACTTACAACAAACGACGAACTTGAATTCTGGATTCTGAGTTTTGAATTTGCAATGCTTTCCTTTGGGTAGACAAATGTTGTTTGATTCTTGTTTCAACTTTAGTTTGGCTCGTCTCTAATCTTTCTTCAAGTGAAGGCTACTCTTGGCTTCCTTCCAGTAGCATGACAGCTCTATCTCTATTTTATTTGTGTGAATTTAGGTTGAGACTAAGGTTGTTTATATAGAATTTCAAACAAATTAGAGCCGTCGATGATGCTAGAGTTAATCAAGGCCATCCATCTCAAGAGAAGCCAATCAGAAAGTGACAAGTCAGCCCTAGTGACACACCAAAGCTCATAAATTCGACCAGAACCCGACTAGGCCGGCCAGGGCCTGACCAGGTCGTCTGGGCAGGTGGACCCCCAGGTCGACCTGGGTCCTGGGCGGGAAAATTCCCGCCCAACCCAGTTTGGGTCTGGTTTCGAATTTCGAACTGCATTATGAACCGTTTGAATTTTTAAATTGAATTCTGAAACTTCTGGAGGTCACAACTCCTTCATACGGAGTCCGATTTACGCAAACTCGGACTCTATCTCAAGCAGAATTCCGAGATGAACGCAATGGCGTAAATCGTTTCCCTTAATTCTATAATTTAGAATTAATTATACTTCAGTTTGTTAATTTACTGTTAACAGAAAACTCGGGGTGTTACTTTCTCCCTTCCTTAAAGGATTTCGTCCCTGAAATCTTCAAGTCTGAAAGAACGTATATCCTAACATCCAATCGTCCATCTACTCAACCAACAAACACAGGCATCCATTGTCCTTAAAAGACCTCTAATGCTTCATGATCATATGCATAGTGTGTGTGTATGTCCTTATCTAATGCAAAAATTAGGCGGCCTATTGACTCAGTTGACCTCCTTAACGCGAATCATGTAAGTGTCATGAATCCATTATATATGCTAATTTTTCCTACTCATAATTCTACATGAGTGCGCAATCATTCATACAAATGCGACATCCATATGACAACATATCAAGTTTCAACCACATACAAATATAAATACATATATGCATATGCAATATGAAGTGACTGAGCAAATCTAAAACCTAGGTTGTTTGTGTATATGCATCCACGAGAAACCACTAGCAACCACTTGCAGCCATCAACCATAACATGTTTCAATTACATGTTTATATCCAAAGGGGTTTCTACCTAAGGATAAAGGATAATATCGAGGAGATATACCTAAAAAAGATAGATACAAGCACAACTTAAGGAAAAAGAAAAATCAAAGATGTACCCTCAAAAAGAAAAGGTTAGGCCGTGCATATTCTGTCCTCAGTTTCCCAAGTCGCGTCTTCCTCGGCGTTGCTCCACTGAACTTTGACAAGCTTGACTTCGCGGTTGCGTAGCTTTTTCACTTCAGTTCCTAGGATGCGGATTGGAACTCTCGTCACAGTTGCTTCGCGTTATACTTCGTCTTCTTCTAGAATACTTGGCTCCACCACTTTCGCGGATTCATGTAAACATTTCCGGAGATGAGAAACATGAAAGACATTGTGAATTCTAGCAAACTTTTCGGGCAACTCTACTCTATAAGCCATCTTCCCAATCTTATCGATGATAGGGAATGGTCCTACAAATCTCGGTGCTAGCTTTCCTGCGGATCCAAAGAGAACGACGTTCCTTTCGGGAGATACCTTAAGGAAAACCCTGTCCCCAACCTCAAACTCAAGGTCGGTCCTTCTCTTGTCTGCGTAGGATTTCTATCTATCTTGGGCAGTCTTCATTCGCCTTCGTTTTAGGTCCACTTTTTCTGAAGTCTGTCAAATCATGTCTGGCCCAAGTATAAGCTTGTCTGTAGACTCCCACCAACAAGTCGGTGATTGGCACGGTCTTCCATACAAAGCTTCGAAGGGCGCCATGCCGTTAGTGGCTTGGTAGCTGTTGTTGTAGGAGAATTCCACTAAAGGAAGATGATCCTCCCATGTCCCTCCGAAGTCAAGAACGCACAGTCTCAGGAGATCTTCTAATACTCTGTTCACCCTTTCCGTCTGACCATCAGTTTGGGGGTGATAGGCCGTGCTCATGCATTACTGTGTGCCTACAGCTTCTTGCAGACTCCGCCAAAATTTGCTTGTAAAGATAGGATCTCGGTCACTCACTATGCTGGAGGGTATTCCATGGAGTCAAACTATTTCCTTGAGATAAAGAGACGCTAGAGACGAGGCAGTCCTTCTACTCTTGATAGGTATAAAGTGGACACTTTTTATGAGCCTGTCCACTATTACCCAAATGCTAGTATTTCCCCTTCTTGACCTAGGCAATCCATCAATGAAGTCCATTGAAATGCTATCCCACTTCCATTGCGGGACTCCTAGAGGATGAAGCAGTCCTCCAGGCTTCTTTTGTTCCGCCTTGACCCATTGGCATATCACGCACTTAGAAACGAAATTTGCCACATCCTTTTTCATGCCGCTCCAAAAGAAAACTCTCTTTACGTCCTTGTACATCTTGTCTCCACCTGGGTGTGTTTTCATCTTGGAATGATGTGCTTCCTCGAGAACCATCTTTACTAAATCCCTTGCTTGTGGGACGCATAGTCTTCCATCTCGCCTTAGCCAACCCTTATCATCGATGGAGTACCTATTGAGGTGACTGGAAGTTTCACCCCTAATTAGTTTATCAATCACATCCACAAGCTGAGGGTCTTCACGTTGTGCGGCCCCTATTGAGTCCAAAAGAGTGGGCCATACTTCTAGTGATGCCAACAAACCAGGTACAAAATCAGAGGAGGGCCTAAAGTCAAAACTGGCTATATACTCCAAACTCTGCCTTTCTACAAAGAGAGGGCTTAAGGTTAGCTTCTTTCTGATCAAGGCATCTGCTACTACGTTGCCCTTGCCAGGAGTATAGGAAATCTCAAAGTCATACGAGGCAAGGAACTCCATCCACCTTTCCTGCCTCAAGTTAAGATATTTCTGCGAGAAAAGATACTTCAACGATTTATGGTCAGTATATAATTCGAACTTCTCACCTAGGAGATAATGGCGCCAAGACTTGAGCGCAAAGACGATGGCGGCCAACTCAAGATCGTGGGTTGGGTAGTTCCTTTCATGAATTTCAATTGTCTTCCATCAAAAGCTATTACCTTCCCTTCTTGCATCAGAACAGCGCCTAGCCCCGTACCACAAGCATCCGTATATACCGTGAATATCTTGCTTCCATTGGGCAAAGTCAGAACTGGAGCTATTGTAAGAGCCCTTTTTAAGCGTTGGAAAGCAATATCACAATCCAAATCCCAAGCGAACGCTAGATTCTTCTTTGTTAGCCTTGTGAGTGGAGCTGAGATTTTCGCGAAATATCTAATAAACTTTCGGTAAAAACTGGCTAGCCCAAGAAAGCTTCAGACTTCGGTTGCATTTCTTGGTGTCTTCCAATCTTGCACTGCCGCCACTTTCGCTGGGTCCATAGCTAAACCTTCTTTGGACACTATATGTCCAAGAAACCTTACTTCTTCTCTCCAAAAGTGGCACTTGGAGAATTTGGCTTTTAGCTGATGAACTCGAAGAGTTTCCATGATCTCCTTCAGATGCTGAGCATGTTCTTCCTCATTCTTTGAGAAGATCAAAATATTGTCTACGAAGACAACCACGAACTTGTTGAGGAATTCTCTGAACACCCTGCTCATTAGGTCCACGAAATAAGCGGGTGCGTTTGTCAAACCGAAAGGCATGACAAGCCACTCGAAGAAACCGTCTGGGGTTCTGAACGTCGTTTTATCAATGCTATCTTCAGCTACCCTTAGCTGATGGAACCCAGTAGCCAGATCAAGTTGGGAGAAGACCGACACACCTAAAAGCTGATCAACAAATCGTCTATTCGGGGAAGCGGGTGTCTATTCTTCTTAGTCAGCTTGTTTAGCTCCCTATAGTCCACACAAAGACGTGTGAACCATCTGCTTTGGTGGCGAACACCACTGGAGCACCCCATTCCAAGATACTCCGCCTTATAAACCCCTTCTCAAGAAGCTCCTTAACTTGCTTACTGAGCTCCTTTCTCTCCTTTGGAGCCATGTGTCTAACAGGCAGAGCTACGGGCTTTGCATTATCAATCAGATATATGCGGAAGTCTATTTCCCGCTTCGGAGGTAAGCCCTTTACCTCTTCAAAGACATCCGGATATTCCCGGACCACTCTAACCAACTGCAAATTCTCAACAGAAGCATCAAGCGACTCTAGATAACTAAGCATAACAGCATTCAAGGGATTAGAAGAAATTTCTAGAGTGTTATCGAGCCGAGTCAAGAGTCTAACCACTCTTTTCTCACAATCGAGAATGGCACCATTACTGGATAACCAGTCCATGCCTAAGATCAGTCCATATCCCGAGAAGCCCAAAACAAAGGCACTACATCTAAACTCAACGCTTAGAATAGAGATTTTCAAATCCACACAAACCATTGACAAATAAGCTGAGCCCCCAATTAGATTTGAAACAACCAAGGGATCTTCTATCATACTAGTGTCTAGGTGCAGAGATTCTACTAAAGCAAATGAAATAAAGGAGTGTGATGTACCAGAATCAAAGTGAGTGCGAACTGGATGATCATAGAGATAAACTAAGCTGTCTACAGAAATATTTCTACCTCGTTCCTACGGAGGTGCCACCAGCGCGTGAACCTGTCCCCCTGAGGTGGATCCAGTCCTCTATCCCTGCCCCCGCTTCTTTGGGCAGTCCTTAGCCAAGTGTCCAGTCTCTCCACAATGGAAACAACCACCATTCATCTTTGCCTTCTTCTTCCTGCAGTCTTTTGCTATATGTCCAACAATGACACAAAAATTACACCTTCTCTTTTCATGGGATTTGTTGTTCTTCCCGCCTTTCTTGAAGTCTATCTTCTTAGCCTGTAAACCCTCTTTCTTTTCCGGAGGCACTTCCACCTTTGCCTCTTTCTTGCCTTTATCTTCCTCGTGTAGTAGTGCCATGTCCACCAAGCTTTCATAAGTCGCTCCTATGGGTATATGGGTCATTGCAAGGCTGTGTAGAGGCTCATTTAGACCTTTGACGAAGCGAAGGGCCTTCTTATGTCGGGTGTTTACTAAATCCAGCCCAAATTTAGCCAGTTGATTAAACTGATTGACGTACTCCTTGATCGTCATACTTCCTTATTTAAGAGTTAGAAACTTCTCCATTTGCAGGCTTCTTTCAGCTTGGGAGAGGAATTTCATCTCAACCCTCATCCTGAAATCTTCCCAAGTCTCCACTGGCCTCTCAGCATGGGTAACTTCCTGTAACACCACGAATTTTCTGTTAAATTTATACTAACAAATTAAAGTATAATTAATTCTAGATGATAGAATTAAGGGAAACGGGTTACGCTCTTGCATTCGTCTCGAAATTCTACTTTAGATAGAGTCCGAGTTTACAAGAATCAGACTCTGTATGAAGGAGTTATGACCTCCGGAAGTTTCAGAATTCAAATTTAAAATTCAAACAGCTCAAAACGAAGTTCAAATTTCGAATTCAGACCCAAACTGGGCTGGGCGGGAAAATTCCCGCCCAGGCACCAGGTCGACCTGGGGGTCGACCTGGGTGACCAGGTCGACCATAGGGTCGACTTGGGGATCGACCTGCCCAGTCGACCTGGTTAGGGCCTGGCTGGCCTGATCGGGTTCTGGTTGAATTCTGAGGCTTGGCTGTGTCACTAGGGCTGACATGTTGCATTTTGGTTGGCTCATTTCGAAGTGAATGGTCTAGATTCGTCTATGATCATCTGACGGCTCAAATCGATCTGAAACTCTATATAAACAACTTAAGACTCCAACCTAAATTCACATAAGAAATTAGAGACGGAGCCGCCATGTTTTCGGGAGAAAATTAGGAGGAGCCTCCGCTTGTAGAAAAGCTTTGTGACGAGCCATAATCAAAGTTAAAACACGAATAATAAAAACGTTAGTCTTCCCAAAGGAAAGCAATTCAAATTCAGAACTCAGAATCCAGAATTCAAGTTCTGCGTTCGTTGTAAGTATAGTGATTCTTCCGATGTGAATAAAATTAATTCTTGATTCGATGTAAATTAGGAATGAAATGGTGTTATTGTATAACAACGATGTTGATTCATATGCGATGTAATGATTGTGATATTGTGATGTTTGTGGTATAATTGAGTTTATGTTGATCCTATTGTACATGTAAAATCTCATGCAACACTACAACAAAAACACCATATTACAACTTTAATTTTACAACGGTGGTAAAAGCACCGTTGTAATAAATGGATTTTTACAACGGTGGTAAAAGCACCGTTGTAATAAATGGTTTTTTACAACTGTCAATTCCCTAAAGTTTTAATAAACGTATTTTTAACAACTTTTTGTTTTGTTAGTTGTAATAGATGCCCATTACAAACTTCATGTTTATAATATCTATATTTAATAACTAATTATATTAATATTTAATAATAATTAATAATTAATAATAAGCTTAGGAATCAATAATATTTATTAATTATTATTAAATAATTAATAGTTAATAAGTGGTAATTAATGTTTAATAGTTAATGTTAACAACTTATTAATTAATATTTAGGTGACATATACATTATAAGCTTTTAATAGTTATTACTCGATTATAACTAAGTAGAAATGTGAGAACCCAACTTTGATGATCCTAGATTATATTGATTTCAATTAAATCCATAATATTTGGGGTGAATAAATAAATAAATCATTTGTGATATGTACATGATGAATATGTGAAATTGTGCATGATTAAAATGGTGAATAAACACACACATTTGTTTGTATATTGTGTTTGTGACATGAAAAATTTGTTTAAGTGTTATGATGATTTAGGGCTTAAGTTTTATAAGGGTTAACATTAAATCTAAGGGCAAAATGGACATTGGCAATGGTGAAACCCTACCCGTATGAAGCAAATAAAAGAAAATAGGCAGTCGGTTTCCATTTCGTTCTCTCGTTCTAAAAAAAACTTAAAAATGGCCGAAGCCCTAGAAATCAAATTGGGGAAATCAACAAATTGACCAACGTCTCACATCAAATAAAACTAATTTTGAGAGAAATGGTTTCCAAGGGGAAGCGACAGTAGATCTGGGGGAGATCGAAACCCAAATAGAGGAACTACGGAGAGAAATCGAGATCTGGAAGCTAATCGAGTTTAAGGTGAGTGTATTTCCCTCTGTTAGGCACTATGACCTTTAATAGGAAGCTGATTTGCAAGTAATTCGTTTATGTGAAAAGGCAGGTCGAGAGACTCCAATTCGTGAGTGAGTTTTCATTCGAGCTGGACAACATCATAGGTCAATTCAGGTGAATTTTCATTTTCTAGATTGGAGGTCGGTCCTTTAAAAGGAAAAAACAAACCCTAATTTTTGGGTTTCTCGGTTGTTGCTATCCTATTTTCGATAAATTGCTGAGTGTATGATCAATAATGGGTTATTTACTGATACTGCACTCCTATGCCTTTGGACTATGTAATGCTGCTGTGCGCCATTTTCTTTTTTTCTTATAATGAAATTGCAATTTCCTTCGGTCTATTGCTGGTGGCCCTGTACACTCAATTGCCATATACATCACTCGTATGAACCCAAAATCCTTGCATTAGTTTGGAATTTGAAATTTTTATTTATGTTAACATGCAAAATACTTTTGTTGGGAGAACGTTCATCATTCATTGTTTCATGCAGGCTTGTTTGGACGACTTTAATCATCACAATATTGACGTTGCTTGCAACCTTCTAGAAACATGTGGGCGGTTTCCTTACCGATCACCTGAAACAACAATTCGTATGTCAAATATGTTGGAGATACTCATGCGTTTAAAAAATGTAAAAAACTTGGATCCACGTCATAGTACTTTGGTAGAAAATGCATACTACATATGCAAACCGCCTGAACGGTCTGCTCGGGTTTCAAAAATACGATTTCCATTGTATCAGGTGTAGTATAAGTTGCTTTTTTTCGAATGTTTTATGGGCCAAGCACAGTTAATTGATATCAGTTGTTTCCATTTGGTGCAGTATATAAGAAAGTTACTCTTCTCAGATCTTGACAAGTCTTCTCTTGAATATGTTCTTAGACAACTAAGAAAATTACCTTGGAGTGAATGTGAACCACACTTACTGATGTGCTTTTTGAAGGTTCACAAGGGGAAGTACAGTCAAATCCATCTCATTGCTATTCTTACTGCAAGTCTTAGTCGATATCATGATGAATTTGCAGTTGCAGTTGTGGATGAGGTCCGTTTCATTTCAGATATAGAATCAGTTTTGAAACTTATGTTGGAATTTTCTTTTCTATACTAATACACTTTGAACCTAGATAAATATGTACTTCTTAGAAACAACTGTATTGAGAAATAAGTCAATCTTTAAAATTATCCCATCCTTGCTTTCATTCGTAGGTCCACCCTTGATACTGTCTGAACATTCTATTATACTTAATATATAGGTTTATGGCTGTTTTCTTATGTTATTCAGTTTGTTTGCCTAGCTATAAGCAGGTGCTTTGCAGCTATATCTATATATTTTTATAAAGGAAAAGGACTTTACACTTTATAGCTATCTTCTGTGTTGCACCATAAAATAAAATACTAGAACCATCTCTTTCTGTTTTGGAATTCAATGGTTGTAGGGTAGTAAATTTTTTTTTAAAGGAGAACTGGTTGTTGGATAAACATAGTGTTTATATGAGATGATTGCTGAATAGTAACATAATCTTTACCAGTAGTTAAATTTTGGTATAAACAATGTACAGGTTAAAATAGGAGATCTTGGAGAAGCAGCAGTAGTAGAAAGGAACCACGCAACACGCACAATGACCGGAACGCCCGAATACATGGCACTTGAACTATACGAAGAGAACAGTGCAAAAGTGAGTTGTGACTGTATTATGTAAAAGTGAGGAATGTATGTATTGTTATGACTGTATTATGTAAAAGTGAGTTGTACGATAGTGGATCACAAAGTTGTACTAATTCAAATATTGAAATAAAATATTTAATTGATTATTTCATTTCAGTGTAGTATCATTTTATTCAATATAAATATTTATTTTTATATGAAATGTAATGTATAAAGAAACAAAAATCATATTGTTATAATTAATTGTAGTACGAATTACTACAACGGTGAAAAAAATGTTGTAATATGTATTACTACAATGGTGGAAAATTGTTGTAAAATATACATTTTACAATGGTGTTGCAACGGTGTATAAAAGTTGTAAAAGATTTCAGTCTATTACAACTTCTTAATAGACGACGGTGGCTCCACCGTTGTAAAAAGTCTTTTACAACTGTTTTCCACCGTTGTAATAGGGTCATTTTGTTGTAGTGCAAGTGGTAGATTTCATATTGTAATTGACACCTATATGTTTATGTGATTATATAAGTTGTATGTGATTAAGATTTCATGTATATATATGCTAGAACCTTTATGCTTAAACGATTATGTTCACATACATGCTAGTATGTTTATAAGAAAGTTGCAAGTTAATTGGATCCATGTCAAGATCCACTTTAATATGTGTTTCATGTTGTAATTAGAAATATGAATGGATCTAGTTCACACCCTTGTCATAAAATTATGAAATTATCATATCCTTTTCATATGCTAGTTATGCTCGATATTTTGCCTAGACCAAAAACAAGTTTAGGCTTATGATTCATATGCTAATTTATGTGACACTTATTTGGTTAAATACCTATTTCAATGCAAGTTCACATATACGTTGATTTAGGCTATGTTGCAAGTTCACATTCATGTTGACTGTTTTGCAAGTTCACACCTATGATGTTCATATTGACTATGCCAAAAATGCCAAGTTTACACCTATGTCATGTTCATGTTTATGAATTCCCTTATGTCAATTTTATGTGCGTTAAATTAGGCTAAGTTTTTAGCCTAATATTATATGTTAAAAACCAAGCGAACGAAAATTAGGCTAAGGTTGTTAGCCTAATATTTAAACGGGGTAACGTGGGGAATATTAGAAAACTTGTCATAAAAATATGAAATTGGCGTATTTGTCACATGCCAAAATTGGTGGCATTTAAATGGTATAAATTCTTTATACCAAAAATGTTAAACTTGGAAAGTGGGCCACAACATTTAATTGTTGACAAATTTACATATATTAAGTAATAAAGACAAATATGTAAATTTAGAAAATACGAATATGCTTAACATGAGGTTGGATTGAGTTGTGATGTAAACCTGCCCGGACCCGCCCGGTTGTCCAGTAGTCACAACAATACATATCCAATGTGGGTGGTTAAGTATGGAGCCCAATAAGGACCCGGGGTTAGACTGAGTTACGGTGTAAACCAGCCCGGAACCGACCGGCACATCCACCTGTAACAATATCTGTCTAATGTGAGTGGTCGGTGCTTTAAGAAGCTAAGGACAGACTGTCAGGATGGTTGGGTTAAGTTAACTAAAACACTTAACCAATTCGACATGTTAATGAAATTGATGGGTGGGGTTAGGTAAATACAGACACTTAACCACTTAACATGTTTGACTAGAAAACCCTAGTAGCGAGGACCCTTTTCAGCAGTAACCCAATTAGGTATCATTGTACCCTGAAACTAGGCAGGATGGGGCACGATTACTGGGCTGATTGTAAGCTGTCAAAAGCGACGGTGGTTGGTGCAACAGTGTGGGTTCTAACGGAGTGCGAGCGTGCACACACTTCGGAGCAGACAAACAGGGCACTGGGGGCACCAATAGTATAACCTATGCATTTCTAGTTTTGTGTCGGGTCGCCGCCACGGGACTTGATACACCCCATGGTGGGGTCAGCATAGGTATCCACAATCTTTGGGGGCCGTAAGACACAGATGATTATGCGAGTGGGAGCCGATCTTTAGAAAAAGGGGATCACTTCACCTCCAGCATGAGGTGCCAGTTATGATAATACAAGTAGGTGCAGAGATATAGTATGGGGTGTGATAGTATATTCAATTCAAACTGCTTTGTCTTAAGTTTATGACACTCTCCTATTTCCAGTTTATACTTATCATGCCCTTATTCTTATTCTCATACTGAAGAGTCACTAGACTTACCAGGCTTTATGTCTGACCCTATTTTCTTTCGTCTTCTTTTCTTCCGTTTCCCCCCTAGGTCCACAGGGAGGAAACAACTCAGCTTAGTCAGACTCTTTGCAAGACTTCAAGATAGTAGATGTACGGTTTGGATTCCCTCTCCTTGGCTATGGCGGTTGGACACAATTATGGGGATTTATGTAGTTTTAGTCATGTTTTATGCTTCTTTATTTAATAACCAAGACAGAAATGATGTTGTAATGTTTTGGAAGTTGTTATGAGACAATTATGGAAATGTTTTGTATGAACAAGTATTTTATGAAATAAAAGTCTGTTTGTTTCCGCTGCTTATATATATGTGTTTATATCTGTCTTGTGTTTTATCTGTGACTTTTTCTAACAAACCTCCACCAAAGTTAAGGCAGTCCCTTGTGAGTGACCTTAATGGAGGGTGGGGTGTTTCACTTGGTATCAGAGCACAGTTTTACCAGACTAGATAAAAAAATTTGAAACTATTTTCAAAAGAAGTTTAAAGAAGAATCGTTTTCAAGAAAAAGTCTTGTTTTTAAAAGGCCTAAATTCCCCAAAGGCATACGCACTATCTCTCTATCCTTTGTCTTGAATACTTTCCTTTTTGTTCCAGCATGTCTGGAGACCTTAACCTTCCAGAAGGAGTACCGATACCCGGCTGGTTACGAAGGTACCTAGAGGCTAGGGCCAATGGTTCAGGCCCAGCAGACATTCCTCCTCCAACAGTGGCAGCGGTTCCTCCACCTCCTCCTCCTCCTCCTCGTGGAAATACTTTTGCTAAGATATGTAGAGACTTCAAAGCTATGGGTGGAAAGGACTTTTATGGAACAGAATCCTTTGTAGTAGCAAGGAACTGGCTGAAGGAGACCGAGGACTTGTTCATCATCTTCGAAGTTGACGACAGGAAAAAGATACAGCTACCAGTGTGGTTGCAGAAAGATGAAGCTTCCTATTGGTGGGAAATTACCCAAGCTGAAAGGCCAGTGGAGACTTGGGAAGATTTTAGGATGCGGTTTGAGATGAAATTCCTCTCCCAAGCTGAAAGAAGCCTGCAAATGGAGAAGTTCCTAACTTTGAAACAAGGAAATATGACAATCAAGGAGTATGTAAATCAGTTTAACCAACTGGCCAGATATGGGCTGGATTTGGTAAACACCCAACACAAGAAGGCCACTCTCTTCGTCAAAGGTCTGAATGAACCTCTTCACAGCCTTGCAATGAACCATATACCCATAGGAGCGACCTATGAAAGCTTGGTGGACATGGCGCTGCTACACGAGGAGGACAAAGGCAAGAAAGAGGCAAAGGTGGAAGCTCCTCAAGAAAAGAAAGAGGGTTTACAGGCTAAGAAAACAGACTTCAAGAAAGGCGGGAAGAACAAAATCTATGAAAAGAGAAAGTGCAATTTTTGTGGCATTGTGGGACATATAGCAAAAGACTGCAGGAAGAAGAAGGCAAAGATGAATGGGGGCTGTTTCCATTGTAGAGAGACTGGACACTTGGCTAAGGACTGCCCAAAGAAGCGGGGCGGGGACAGAGGACTGGATCCACCTCAGGAGGACAGGTTCACGCGCTGACGGCACCTCCGCAGGAACGAGGTAGAAATATTTCTGTAGAAATCTTAGTTTATCTGTATGATCATCCAGTTCGCACTCTCTTTGATTCTGGTGCATCACACTCTTTTATTTCATCTGCTTTAGTAGAATCTCTGCACCTAGACACTAGTATGGTAGAAGATCCCTTGGTTGTTTCGAATCCAATTGGGGGCACGACTTATTTGTCGATGGTTTGCTTGGATTTGAAAATCTCTATTCTAAGTATTGAATTTAGATGTAGTGCCTTTGTTTTGGGCTTCTCAGGATATGGACTGATCTTAGGCATGGACTGGTTATCCACTAATAGTGCCATTCTTGATTGTGAGAAAATTGTGGTTAGGCTCTTGACTCGGCTTGGTAACTCTCTAGAAATTTCTTGTAATCCCTTGAATGCTGTTATGCTTAGTTATCTAGAGTCGCTTGATGCTTCTGTTGAGAATTTGCAGTCGGTTAGAGTGGTCTGGGAATATCCGGATGTTTTTGAAGAGGTGAAAGGCTTACCTCCGAAGCGGGAAATAGACTTCCGCATATATCTTATTGATAATGCAAAGCCTGTAGCTCTGCCTGTTAGACACATGGCTCCAAAGGAGAGAAAGGAGCTAAGTAAGCAAGTTAAGGAGTTTCTCGAGAAGGGGATTATAAGGAGAAGTATCACGGAATGGGGTGCTCTAGTGGTGTTCGCCACCAAAGCAGATGGTTCACTACGTCTTTGTGTGGACTATAGGGAGCTAAACAAGATGACTAAAAAGAATAGACACCCGCTTCCCAGAATAGACGATTTGTTTGATCAGCTTGTAGGAGCGTCGGTCTTCTCCCAACTTGATCAAGCTACTGGGTTCCATCAACTAAGGGTAGCTGAAGATAGTATTGATAAAATGGCGTTCAGAACCCTAGACGGTTTCTACGAGTGGCTTGTCATGCCTCTCGGCTTGACAAACGCACCCGCTTATTTCGTGGACCTAATGAGCAGCTTGTTCAGAGAATTCCTCAATAAGTTCGTGGTGGTCTTCGTAGACGATATTTTGATCTTCTCAAAGAATGAGGAAGAACATGCTCGGCATCTAAAAGAAATCATGGATACTCTCCGTGCACATCAGCTAAAAGCCAAATTCTCCAAATGCCACTTTTGGAGAGAAGAGGTCAGATTTCTTGGACATATAGTGTCTAAAGAAGGGTTAGCCATGGACCCCACGAAAGTGGTGGCTGTGCAAGATTGGAAGACACCAAGAAATGCAACCGAAGTCCGAAGCTTTCTTAGGCTAGCAGGTTTTTACCGAAAGTTCATTAGGGATTTCGCGAAAATCTGAGCTCCACTCACAAAGCTAACAAAGAAGAATCTGGCGTTCACTTGGGATTTGGATTGCGATTTTGCTTTCCAACGATTAAAAAGGGCTCTCACAACAACCCCAGTTATGACTTTGCCAGATGGAAGCAAGATGTTCACCGTATACACTGATGCTTGTGGTACGGGACTAGGCGTTGTTCTATTGCAGGAAGGGAGGGTAGTAACTTATGGTGGAAGACAACTGAAAGTGCATGAAAAGAACTACCCAACCCACGATCTTGAGTTGGCCGCCAATGTCTTTGCGCTTAAGTCTTGGCGCCATTATCTCCTAGGTGAGAAATTCGAATTATATACTGACCATAAATCATTGAAGTATCTTTTCTCGCAGAAAAACTTAACTTGAGGCAGCAAATATGGATGGAGTTCCTTGCCTCATATGACTTTGAAATTTCTTATACTCCTGGCAAAGGCAACGTAGTAGCAGACGCGTTGAGCCGAAAGAAACTGACCTTAAGCCCTCTCTTTGTGGAAAGGCAAAGCTTGGAGTATATAGCCAGTTTTGATTTTAGGCCATCCTCTGATTTCGTATCTAGTTTATTGGCCTCCCTAGAAGTATGACCCACTCTTTTAGACTCAATAGGGGCTGCACAATGCGAAGACCCTCAGCTTGTGGACGTGATTGATAAGCTAATTAGGGGTGAAACTTCCAGTCACCTCAATAGGTACTCCATCGATGATAAAGGTTGGCTGAGACGGGATGGAAGGCTATGCGTCCCACAGGCTAGGGATTTAGTAAAGAAGGTTCACGAGGAAGCACATCATTCCAAGATGACAATACATCCAGGTGGGGACAAAATGTACAAGGACGTAAAGAGAGTTTTCTATTGGAGTGGCATGAAGAAGGACGTGGCAGATTTCGTTTCTAAGTGCGTGACATGCCAACAGGTCAAGGTAGAACAAAAGAAGCCTGGAGGACTGCTTCATCCTCTAGAAGTCCCGCAATGGAAGTGGGATAGCATTTCAATGGACTTCATTGACGGGTTACCTAGGTCAAGAAGAGGCAATACTAGCATTTGGGTAATAGCGGACATGCTTACTAAAAGCGCCCACTTTATACCCATAAAAAATAGAAGGACTGCCTCGTCTCTAGGTTCTCTTTGTCTCAAGGTAATAGTTCGACTCCATGGAATACCCTCCAGTATAGTGAGTGATAGAGATCCCATCTTTACGAGTGAATTCTGGGGGAGTCTGCAAGAAGCTGTAGGCACACAGTTATGTTTGAGCACGGCCTATCACCCCCAAACCGATGGCCAGACAGAAAGGGTGAGGGTATTGGAAGATCTTTTGAGACTATGCGTTCTTGACTTCAGAGGGACTTGGGAGGATCACCTTCCTCTAGTGGAATTCGCCTACAACAACAACTACCAAGCCACTATCGGTATGGTGCCCTTCGAAGCTTTATATGGAAGACCGTGCCGATCACCAACTTGTTGGTGGGAGTCTACTGACAAACTAATACTTGGGCGGGACATGATTTGAGAGACTTCAAAAAAAGTGGACTTGATACGAAGGAGAATGAAGACAGCCCAAGACAGACAAAAATCCTACGCCGACAAAAGAAGGACCGACCTTGAGTTTGAGGTTGGGGACAGGGTTTTCCTTAAGGTATCCCCTTTAAGGAACGTCGTTCGCTTTGGATCCGCGGGAAAGCTAGCACCAAGATTTGTAGGACCATTCCCTATCATCGAGAAGATTGGGAAAACGGCTTATAGAGTAGAGCTGCCTGAAAGATTGGCTGGAATTCACAATGTCTTTCACGTTTCTCTTCTCCGGAAATGTCTACATGAATCTGCGGAAGTGGTGGAGCCAAACATTCTAGAAGAAGAAGACGAAGTGGAACACGAAGCAACTGTGAGGAAGGTCCCAACTCGAATCGTAGGAACTGAAGTGAAAAAGCTACGCAACCGCGAAGTCAAACTTGTTAAACTTCAGTGGAGCAACGCCGAGGAAGACGCAACTTAGGAAACTGAAGATAGAATACGTGCGGCCTACCCTTTTCTTTTCAAGGGTACATCTTTGACCTTTCTTTTTGCTTAAGTTGTGCTTATATCTATCTTTTTAGGTATGATCTCCTCGATATTATCCTTAGGTAGAAACCCCTTTGGATGTAAACATGTATTTGAAACATGTTATGGTTGATGGCTGCAAGTGGTTGCTAGTGGTTGCTCGTGGATGCATATACACACACAACCTAGGTTTTAGATCGGCTCAATCACTTCATATTTCATATGCATATATGTATTCATATTTGTATGTGGTTGGAACTTGGTATGTCGTCATATGGATGTCGCATTTGTAAGAATGATTGCGCACTCATGTAGAATTATGAGTAGGAAGGATTTGCATACATATGGATTCATCGCACTTACATGATTCGCATTAAGGAGGTCAGCTGAATCAGTAGACCGCCTAATTTTTGCATTAGATAAGGACATGTACACACTATGCATATAATCATAAAGCATTAGAAGTCTTTTAAGGACAATGGACGCCTGTGTTTTTTGGTAGAGTAGATGGACGATTGGATGTTAGGACTTACGTTCTCCTAGACTTGAAGATTTCGGGGATGAAATCCTTTAAGGAGGGGAGAATGTAACACCCCGAATTTTCTGTTAACTGTATATTAACAAATTAAAGTATAATTAACTCTAAATGATAGAATTAAGGGAAACGGGTTACGTCGTTGCGTTCGTCTAGGAATTCTGCTTGAGATAGAGTCCGAGTTTGCGTGAATCGGTCTCCGTATGAAGGAGTTATGACCTCCGAAAGTTTCAGAATTCAAATTAAAATTCAAACGGCTCAAAACGAAGTTGAAAATTCGAATTTAGACCCAAACTAGGCTGGGCGGGAAAATTTCCGCCCAGGCACCAGGTCGACTTGGGGGTCGACCGTAGGGTCGACCTGCCAAGTCGACCTGGTTTGGCCCTGGCTGGCCTGACCGGGTTCTGGTCGAATTCTGAGGCTTGGCTGTGTCACTAGGGCAGACATGTCACATTTTGGTTGGCTCCTTTCGAAGTGAATGATCTAGATTCGTCTATGATCATCTGACGGCTCAAATCAATCTGAAACTCTATATAAAAAACTTAAGACTCCAACCTAAATTCACATAAGAAATTAGAGACGGAGCCGCCATGCTATCGGGAGAAAATTAGGAGGAGCCTCCACTTGTAGAAAAGCTTAGTGACGAGCCATAATCAAAATTAAAACACGAATAATAACAACGTTAGTCTTCTCAAAGGAAAGCAATTCAAATTCAGAACTCAGAATCCAGATTTCAAGTTCTGTGTTCGTTGTAAGTATAGTGATTCTTCCGATGTGAATAAAATTAAGTCTTGATTCGATGTAAATTGGGAATGAAATGGTGTTATTGTATAACAACGATGTTGATTCATATGCGATCTAATGATTGTGATATTGTGATGTTTGTGGTATAATTGAGTTTTTGTTGATCCTATTGTACATGTAGAATCACATGCAAGTTGTAGAGTTCATATTGTAATCGACACCTATATGTTTATGTGATTATATAAGTTGTATGTGATTAAGATTTCATGTATATATATGCTAGAACCTTTATGCTTAAATGATTATGTTCACATACATGCTAGTATGTTTGTAAGAAAGTTGCAAGTTAATTGGATCCATGTCAAGATCCACTTTAATATGTGTTTCATGTTGTAATTAGACATATGAATGGATCTAGTTCACACCCTTGTCGTAAAATTATGAAATTATCATATCCTTGTCATATGATAGTTATGCTCGATATTTTGCCTAGATCCAAAAACAAGTTTAGGCTTATGATTCATGTGCTAATTTATGTGACACCTATTTGGTTAAATACCTATTTCAATGCAAGTTCACATATACGTTGATTTAGGCTATGTTGCAAGTTCACATATACGTTGATTTAGGCTATGTTGCAAGTTCACATTCATGTTGACTGTTTTGCAAGTTCACACCTATGATGTTCATATTGACTATGCCAAAAATGCCAAGTTTACACCTATGTCACGTTCATGTTTATGAATTCCCTTATCTCAATTTTATGTGCGTTAAATTAGGCTAAGTTTTTAGCCTAGTATTATATGTTAAAAACCATGCGAACGAAAATTAGGCTAAGGTTGTTAGCCTAATATATAAACGGGGTAACGTGGGGAATATCAGAAAACTTGTCATAAAAATATATGAAATTGGCGTGTTTGTCACATGCCAAAAAATTGTATAAATTCTTTATACCAAAAATGTTAAACTTGGAAAGTGGGCCACAACATTTATTTGTTGACAAATTTACATATATTAAGTAATATAGACAAATATGTAAATTTAGAAAATACGAATATGCTTAACACGAGGTTGGATTGAGTTGTGATGTAAACCTTCCCGGACCCGCCCGGCTGTCCAGTAGTCACAACAATACCTATCCAATGTGGGTGGTTAAGCATGGAGCCCAATAAGGACCCAAGGTTAGACTGAGTTACGGTGTAAACCTGCCCGGAACTGACCGGCACATCTAGTAACCGTAACAATATCTGTCTAATGTGAGTGGTCGGTGCTTTAAGAAGCTAAGGACAGACTGTCGGGACGGTAGGGTTAAGTTAACTAAAACACTTAACCAATTGAACATGTTAATGAAATTGATGGGTGGGGTTAGGTAAATACAGACACTTAACCACTTAACATGTTTGACTAGAAAATCCTTGTAGCGGGGACCCTTTTCAACAGTAACCCAATTAGGTATCATGGTACCCTGAAACTAGGCAGGGTGGGGCACGATTACTGGGCTGATTGTAAGCGGTCAAAAGCGACGGCGGTGGGCGCAACAGTGTGGGTTCTAACGGAGTGCGAGCGTGCACACACTTCGGAGCAGACAAACAGGGCACTGGGGGCACCAGTAGTATAACCTATGCATTTCTAGTTTTGTGTCGGGTCGCCACCACGGGACTTGATACACACCATGGTGGGGCCAACATAGGTATCTACAATCTTTGGGGGCCGTAAGACACAGATGATTATGCGAGTAGGAGCCGATCTTTAGAAAAAGGGGATCACTTCACCTCCAGCATGGGGTGCCAGTTATGATAATACAATTAGGTGCAGAGATATAGTATGGGGTGTGATAGTATATTCAATTCAAACTGCTTTGTCTTAAGTTTATGACACTCTCCTGTTTCCAGTTTATACTTATCATGCCCTTATTCTCATTCTCATACTGAAGAGTCACTAGACTTACCAGGCTTTATGTTTGACCCTATTTTCTTTCGTCTTCTTTTCTTCCGTTCCCCCCAGGTCCACAGGGAGGAAACAACTCAGCTTAGTCAGACTCTTTGCAAGACTTCAAGATAGTAGATGTACGGTTTGGATTCCCTCTCCTTGGCTATGGCGGTTGGACACAATTATGGGGATTTATGCAGTTTTAATCATGTTTTATGCTTCTTTATTTAATAACCTAGACGGAAATGATGTTTTAATGTTTTGGAAGTTGTTATGAGACAATTATGGAAATGTTTTGTATGAACAAGTATTTTATGAAATAAAAGTCCGTTTGTTTCCGCTGCTTATATATATATGTTTATATCTGTCTTGTGTTTTATCTGTGACTTTTACTTACAAACCTCCACCAAAGTTAAGGCAGTCCCTTGTGAGTGACCTTAATGGAGGGTGGGGTGTTTCACTTCCCACCAATAAGAAGCTTCGTCTTTAAGCAACCACACTGTTAGCTGTATCTTTTGCCTGTCGTCAACTTCGAAGATGACAAACAAATCTTCGGTCTCCTTCAGCAAGTTCCTTGCTACCACAAAGGATTCAGTTCCATAAAAGTCCTTTCCACCCATAGCCTTGAAGTCTCTACATGTCTTAGCAAAAGTATTTCCATGAGGAGGAGGAGGAGGCGGAACCGCTGCCACTGTGGGAGGAGGAATTTCTGCTGGGCCCGCACCATTGGCCCTAGCCTCTAGGTTCCTTCGGAACCAGCCATGTATCGGTACTCCTTCTGGAAGGTTAAGATCTCTAGACATGCTGGAACAAAAACGAAAGTATTCAAGACAAAGGATAGAGAGATAGTGCATATGGCTTTTGGGGAATTATGCCTTTTAAAAACAACGTTTTTTCTTGAAAACAATGCTTCTTTAAACTTCTTTTTGAAAATAGTTTCAAAAACCTTTATCTAATATGGTAAATCTGTGCTCTGATACCAAGTGAAACACCTCACCTCCATTGAGGTCACTCACAAAGGGAATGCCTTTACTTCGGTGGAGTTTTATAAGTAAAATTCACAGATAAACACAAGACAGATATATAAACACATATATATAAGCAGCGGAAAACAAACGGACTTTAATTTCATAAATACATGTTCATACAAAACATTTCCATAATTGTCTCATAATAACTTCCAAAACATTACATCATCATTTCTGCCTTAATTATTAAATAAAGAAGCATAAAACCTAATAAAAGCTGCATAAATCCCCATAGAACGTGTCCACAAGCCATAGCCAAGGAAAGAGAGTCCAAACCATACATCTACTATCTTGAAGCTTGCAAAGAGTCTGACTAAGCTGGGTTGTTTCCTCCCTGTGGTGCTGGGGGGGACGGAAGAAAAGAAGACGGAAGAAATATAGAATCAGACATAAAGCCTGGTAAGTCTAGTGACTCTTCAGTATGAGAATAAGAAAAAGGGCATGATAGGTATAAACTGGAAATAGGAAAGTATCATAACTAAGATAAAGCAGTTTGAACAGAATATACTATCGCACGCACACTAAATCTCTGCACCTACTTGCATTTGCGACAACTGGCACCCCATGATCGGGGTGAAGTGATCCCCTTTCTAAAGATCGGCTCCTACTCGCAAAATCATATGTGTCATACGGCCCCCAATAATTGTAGATACCTATGCTGGTCCCACCATGGGGTGTATCAAGTCCTATGTTGGCGGCGCGACACAATTCTAGAATGCATAGGTTATACTACTGGTGCCCCCCAGTGCCCTGTTTGTCTACTCCGAAGTGTGTGCATGCCCGCACTCCGTTAGAACCTACACTGTTGCACCCACCGCCGTCGCTTTTGACCACTTACAATCAGCCCAGTAATCGTGCCCCACCCTGCCTAGTTTCAGGGTACCATGATACCTAATTGGTTTACTGCTGAAACGGGTCCCCGTTACTAGGGTTTTCTAGTCAAACATGTTAAGTGGTTAAGTGTCTACATTTACCTAACCACATCCATCAATTGAATTAACATGTTGAATTGGTTAACTGTTGTAGTTAACTTAACCCTACCATCCTGACTTGTCTGTCCTTAACTTTAATTTGTTAAAGAACCGACCACTCACATTAGATAGATATTGCTACGGTTACTGGATGTGTCGGTCGGCTCCGGGCAGATTTACACCGTAACTCAGTCTAAGCTCGGGTCCTTATTGGGCTCAATTCTTAACCTCTCACATTGGAAAGGTATTGTTGTGACTACTGGACAGCCGGGCGGGTCCGGGCAGGTTTACATCACAACTCAATCCAACCTCGGGTTAAGCATACTCGTATTTTCTAAATTTACATATTTGTCTCTATTACTTGTTACATGTAAATTTGTTAACAATTAAATGTTATGGCCCACTTTCCAAGTTCATCATTTTTGGTATAAGGAATTATACCAATTTATGTCAAGTTTCCTATAATTACCAATTTTTCCCAACATTACCCCGTCTAATTATTAGGCTAACAATCTTAGCCTAATTTTTCGTCCGCATGATTTTTAACATATAATATTAGGCTAAAAACATAGCCTAATTTAGCGCACACAAAATTGGCATAAACATAAACATGACATAGGTGTAAACTTTGCATTTTCGGCATAGTCAATATGAACATCATAGGTGTGAACTTGCAAAGTAGTCAACATGAATATCATAGGTGTGAACTTGCAACGTAGACTAAATCAACATACATATATGTGAATTTGCAACAAAGGCTAAATCAACTTACATATATGTGAACTTGCATTGAAATAGGGGTCTAACTAAATAGGTGTCTCATGAATTAGCATATGATTTAGACAACATAAGCCTAAACATGTTTAGATCTAGGCATAACATCGAACATCACTAGCATATGACAAGAATGTGACATGTCCATAAAGTATGTATATTTTTATCACATGTGTGAACTAGATCCAATCATGTTTACTACTATAACATGGAACTTGTATTAAAATGGATCTTGGCATGGATCCAAATATGAACTTGCAACTTTTGTATAAACATATGAGCATGTATATGAACTTAATCATTTAGGCATAGAAGTTCTGTTGTACAGCACATAACTTGTCATAATCACCTAAACATGTAGGTGTAGATATGAACCAAATAACTTGTATGTGAATTTGAATAGATCCAACATCAACTATATTAATCCACAAACATTCTAATGGATCCAACATCAAGTCAATTATACTACAAAAATCCCAATATCATTCACAATACAATCATTGCAACACATAGATATGAGTTAACATCGTCGATATACAATAGCACAATTCCATTTCCATTTCCATTTTACATCGAATCAAATCTTAATTTTATTCCCATCGGAAAAATCACTATACTTACAGAAAACGACGAACTTGAATTATGGATTCTGAGTTCTGAATTTGCAATGCTTTCCTTTGGGTAGACAAACGTTGTCTGATTTTTGTTTTAACTTTAGTTTGGCTCGTCTCTAATCTTTCTTCAAGTGGAGTCAACTCTTAGCTTCCTTCCAGCAGCATGACAGCTCTATCTCTATTTTATTTGTGTGAATTTAGATTGAGACTAAGGTTGTTTATATAGAATTTCAAACTAATTAGAGCCGTCGATGAAGCTAGAGTTAATCAAGGCCATCCATCTCTAGAGAAGCCATTCGGAAAGTGACAAGTCAGCCCTAGTGACACACCAGAGCTCAGAAATTCGACCAGAACCCGACCAGGCCAGCCAGGGCCTGACCAGGTCGACTGGGCAGGTCGACCCCCAGGTCGACCCTATGGTCGACCTGGTTACCCAGGTCGACCCCCAGGTCGACCTGGTTCCTGAGCGGGAAAATTCCCGCCCAACCCAATTTGGGTCCGTTTTTGAATTTCGAACTGCATTATGAACAGTTTGAATTTTTAAATTGAATTCTGAAACTTCCGGAGGTCATAACTCCTTAATACATAGTCCGATTTACGCAAATTCAGACTCTATCTCAAGCAGAATTCCGAGAGGAACGCAATGCCGTAACTCGTTTCCCTTAATTATATCATTTATAATTAATTATTCTTAAATTTTTTAATTTACTGTTAGCAGAAAATTCGGGGTGTTACAGCAACCATTTGTTTAATGTGAAATACAGACCGAGGTAGATATAGAAACCCTTGACTTACATCTGGCTCAGACCTATTGGATGCAGAAAATGAGAAAGAATTATAAGGATTGCATATTAACATTAAAGAAAAACATGAAAAAACCTAGCTGGAAGGTAGCAGCCGTGTGGGATGGATTACTTAGATATTGGGAGAGTGATGAGGCAAAGGTAAGTGTGCTATTTTTCTTAAATATCAAAAATATTTGCTCGATAAGTAATGTATCAAATTTTGAATGCACAACAGAGTCAGAAAGCAACTAAGCAAATAGGAATGCAAATCCAGTCATTCATTGAGGGTGTTATAAGTCATTCAGCAGTATCGGTATGAGTTGGTAAATATTATAAGCGTGACATATAAAAAATTAATATGCTATATAATTTTGAATGTGTAATAATTTTGAATGTGTAATAATTGTATGTAATAATCAAATTCAAGAGGCTGAGGGGATGGGTCTAGTCTCATATATGGATGTGTTCACTCGTATGCATGCCATCGAGCATGTCGATGCAAATGAGAACGTCTCATATACATGGCATGATGACAAATCTGGGAAGAGGCATGTAAGATTACATTTTATGTAGAAGTATTTGTATTAATCATTAAATTATAATAAAATAAGATATCATGATATTAATTTTATCTACATTCTTATTTGGTTTTGCAGGAGAAGTTTATGGAGCAGCACCAGAAGCGTGTAGCTGAGACTGGACAAGAGCAGCTCACGACTGACGAGGAGGACAGCATATTCTAGTCAGTGATGGATCCAACGACGCGGAACAAACATTATGGCTTTGGAAATCAAGTGGTAAATGATTTCCCTTAATTAAATTTTTATTTTCAAAACAAAATAACTTTTATGAGTTACAAGTTATTAATATAATCACACATGATTAAAAGATTTTTAAATAATTGTTACTGGCTAGCAGTTAGTAGAGACGGGGAAAGCAGACTGAAGCTGATATAAACACCACAGAGTTTTAGCAGTTTAGAGCTAGGGTGCATGGAGGAGCTTGAGGATCAGAATCACCGCTAAGCCATAGATATGACTCAGCTTCTACATCAACGCTTGGCAGAGTTTGCACAATAGCACGACCGCGTTCCCTCTTCAGCCGGTTCCGCAAATGATAATCGATGATAGAGTGTGAGGTATGTTTTCTTAATGAGGCAGTGTACATATGATTGCGGGTCGATATGACTATGTGTTGCTATTATGTTTGTCTTATAATGGTAGACGTTGATGATAGTTGATGGTGGACTTGTTGCCGTAGTCTTGATTTGGTAGACTTAATGTTAGACTTGATGCATTTATGTTAATTATGATGGTAGACTATGCGGTGTGTACAAATTTATGAATTGTATAATTAGTGGTTTGAGTTTGTGGTTTAATTTACGTTGTTTTTTTGTTCTTATTGATTTTTTGAGTTGGTTTTATTTTGATATTTACTTGGTATATCATATGCTGAGATTATACATTGTTACTGAGATGATGGTTTGAGTGATAATTGTGGTTTGAGCGCTAAATAGCAGCTGAAATACAAAAAAAATGCAGGTTTTCCGACGGCTCCCGACGGCTTATAGATCCACGAATCTATAATGGTTTCCGACGGCTTTTAACGGTATGTTGGCATAGTATATGTAACGGTTTCCGACGACCGTAGGAAGGCATCGGTAACCGATACCAACCATTTTAAGCTGTAAGAAATACAAACGATGGGCTGTGTCGACAGCCGTCGGAAACTCTATTCCTCGACGCTCCTAAAAGTAATGGCTATTTCCAACGGCTTTCGACGAGCGCCGATGGTTTTGAGCCATCAAAAATAGCATGTTTTCTTGTTGTCACACACACACACACACACATATATATATACACATATATATATATATATATGGGAGGGCTATAGGAACACAAAATAGGACACAAATTTATATACATAAAATCTAGACCATAAGATTTGTTTGTCTTTGTGTGTGAGGTGGAATTCAGAGGAAGATCTAATGGCTCAGGTTTTGTGTGTTTAATTTTGCATCAACATTTTGTGTCCATTTATATATATGTATGTATATGTGTGTGTGTGTATATATATATATATATATAATGTTCTGTTACACCTTTCAGGCTAAACCTTTATCTCTCCCTGAATTCTAATCGCTCATTTCAATTTTGATACTAATTTTTTTCTCTCTTTTCGCAACACTATATTATTTAATTCAATCGAAGAGAGGAATAATGAATACTAAAATCGGAATAAGTGGTTGTAATTCAGGGGAAGATAAAGATGTAGCCTAAGAGGGGTAGCGGAACATTTCACACACACACACACACACACACACACATATATATATATATATATATGTGTGTGTGTGTGTGTGTGTGTGTGTGCGCGCGCGCGCGCGTGAGGAGCGATCGGGGGAACTCCTGTTTTGCAACCTTGCACCCCCTATCCGTTCGTGATCTACGGCGATCCAAATACAATAAGAATTTGTAGTTGTTCAGTTCACACATATATAACGATCCATCCAAAATTTGAGCTCATTTGTACATTCGTAGAATAATATATTTGTTGTTTAAATTTAATGGTTCGAAAAAAGTGTAAATGGTGAATAATTGAGCTAAGATTTTGAAAATGTTACGGATGTCGGAACGAGCTCAAATTTTGGATAAGTAGTAATATATATGTGGATTAAACAACTACAAAATCTCATAGGATTTGGGTTAGTATAGCCCATGGTAGTGTAGAGGTGCTAAAGGGGTGTTGCAAAGCATGTGTGTTCCAAAACGCTTCTCTCTCTCTTTCTTTATATATATATACATATATATACACATACATATATATACAGCGCGCGTGCGTGCGTGTGTGGAGAGAGAGAGAGACAGGTACATTTAAGCACTTTCATCCACACGTGTTTAAACATATACACGTGAACATAAATCGGACGCAAAAGATGCTCACCAGCCTGGTGCCGTATATGACCCTAGTGTAAATATACGATAGCTTACTTATACAACAATGACATAACAAGATACCAATATTTAAAAGACCCAACCCAACCTCAGTTCGACTGCGGTTAACCTACGACATTGGAGCGCCACGGCTCTGAAAATGAAATAACCTTGCGCGTGCATAGACCTGTAGTTTAATCTCAAAACCCTATAAAAACCTCTGATTCGACCACTTTGAACCTCGCGGTTCTTCAAATTTGCAAAAAAAATTAATGTTACACTCTTTATTTTTTACTATAATAAATTTAATAAATAATTTCATTGCAATTACCATTAAATTTCAGATGATATAATTCATTATTATGTACATTTTACAAACTATTATTGAACTAATTCTCTTTCAATATAAAAAAATTAGCAATTCTATAACTTTGCTGTGATAAGTTGAAATATAATTATTTCAATTAGATAGTTTAGATATGGGTATTTGTCATAATTGGTTAAAATTTATCTATGTTTAAAATAATTTTACGTTTAAACCAGAAAAATAGAATTAAACTATCAGCATGGTTGAACCACGAAAACCTTGGTACCTTGCACTATCACGGTTTGACGTAGGATTCGGTCTTCACAACTATGCAAGATACACATTCCTACTGATCAAGCATTGTTTTATGACTAAATCGCATACAAATTCTCACTTAAACTGTCTTCTCTGGAAATTCAAAAGCTTCTACGACCAAGCAAAGGTCATCCTTCCTAACCACAGATGAACCCGTGGACTCCGTCATATCAAGATCATCAGCAGTCACCCCTTCTGGAAGCTTACAATCAAAATGATAAAGCAAATTCGCTAGTACAAGTTCGGCACTCACGGTACCAAAATTCATACCTGGACAAACTCTTCGACCACCACCAAACGAGAGATAACCAACCTTTTTCGCACCAATGTAGTCTACCACTTCAGATTCATCGTCGAATCTTTCAGGTTTGAAACACTCACCAGCTTCCCAGTACCTTGAATCTCTTCCTATAGCCCATGCATTTATAATTATTCTACTTCCGGAAGGTATGGTATATCCCATGATGGAGGTTGGCTTGGAACATTCTCTTGGGAGGAGCAGTGGAAGCGGTGGATACATTCTCAGAGTTTCCTTTATCACTTGTTTCATGCACTTCATTTTTTGCAAGTCTTCTTCTTCTATATTCGGTTTTTGGTTTAGGATTGTTCGTATTTCTGATTGCACCTTCTTCATGACTTTCGGGTGTCTTATCAGTTCTGCCATTTCCCAGATAAGTGTTGCTGATGTGCTGTATGTTCCTCCAATGATCATATCCTATATAACATGAAATGTAGGAGTTTTTGATAGTTTATATGTTTAGATAAAACATTCCTATCATTTTGTAGCTTTGTTAAAGGGCCTGTATGCAACAAGCACGAAGCAAGGACTGAATTCCTAATTCTTTTGATATCCCAAGTTTATTGAAATAAATATATTATTTTTTTGTAGAACATCATTTTTAAAAAAAAATTGCTATCCCTATCGTTTAGGAAGATGTTTTGATGATAAATACACAAATAGAAGATTTTTGATAAGTTTAAGAAACTTACAAAGATGTTTTGATGGTACCTAACTGAATGTGAATTGGCACTCATGCCTAATGCTTATGAGCAGAATGGAGCAGCATGCTTGAGTGTTATGACTAATAAACAGTTTTTTCAGGCAAGATCATAGGTTCTTTTATTAAGAAATTCATGGAAAAAAAGTGGTGTAAGTCAACGTATAATTTTATATTTGTAAGGAGGCTTTGAGAATCAAGAAGCTATTTGCAAGGCTGCTGTAAAGGTTTGTCATAGCAGTATAGAATAGTTTCTTCTTTTATTTTTATGAAATGCCTCATAACTGGTGCAATTTTCAGGGCCTATTTTATGTAAAGAGTTCATAATTGAAACATGGCAAATCTATTATGCACATGCATGTGGAGCAAATGATGTTCTCTTAATTGTTGCAGTGTTGCCAGATGTTGACATGGTCGGAAAAAAAATGGTATTTGGCATTTTCTAGAATCAATTATAATCGTTCGGTTGATATTAAATGTGATAATTTTTGTTTTGTTTAATATTATATTAGACTAATTTTTTTAACTACTTTTGTGTTGGAGGACAACCGAAATTAGTTGTGGCTTTGGCGGTCAATTGGTTGGGTCGCCGCTGCCTGTATGGTTAGGATATGTGATTTTTGTTTCATTTCTTCTAACTCAACTTCTTGGATAGTTCTTAATTTTCATATAATTTTTTGACTGCTGATATACCGTAAATGTGTATATTTTATCTTCTAATTTATCTTATTTTATATTTAAAATAATTGATACTGTGTATTTATAGTTGTATTTTCAGATTATTTATGATGAATGGATTAATGCACTTAATTGTTGAAAAGCTTGAAGAATTGGTGTATGAAGAGTGTTGATTTTGAGAGCTAGATTAAAGCTTGAAGAAATGTTGTTGTTCAGCTACCTTCTACCACATATTTTAATGATTCAATGCCTTTTCATAAAGATAGCTTATCGCAGATGTTATGGAGTTCCTAGTCATGCTCAAAACAATTGAATCTGATGTCATTTGATGCCCGCAAGCTATGCCAATTGCAAATCAATTCACATTGCGTTCACATTAGCTCAATTGCAAGACATCTTATTCATGTTGCATTCACACTGGTTTATGTGTTACTTTAGAAAAGGGATTTTGTCCCACATTGTGTAATTAGCCTCTTAGTATTGGCCAATGCAACTATAAATACATTGTATCTCCTTCAATTGTAATTGCACTTAGTTTTATTCTGTAATTCTCTTTTTGGAATAAAACTCTTCTTCTCCCTTTCTCCCAGTTGTTATTTTATTTTATTTATGTTCATGTTATTTAGTTTCTGTTTCTCTTCTTTTTTAGCTATGTCTAGCTAATCCCCTTTGATTAGGGGGTGATGCCGCTAATAGATATGATTCAACATGAATCACACAGCCGATAGATGAGGACTTTATACATGTAGATATGGATCTGAATCAAGGGTTAGATCTGAACCTTCATATTCTGTGTCGTTTAAGAACTATGCTCCTTCACAAGGTATATTCGTGTTCGATCTAACAATTATCTAATTTAGATCTAATTTTAGGGTTTTAGAAATTAATTAGTGAATCTGTCCTGGTAGTCTATGGTTGTTTAAGATCTCAGCTCCTGCATAGGCTATGCTTGTCATTATTTACTTATTTGTTTCTAAGAACCTAACTATCGTTGATTCATGTGTGTGACAGAAACATGAATTAGATCTATATTTATTTGTTGGCTATTGATGAGTATGAATCCAATCTATGTCATTATCCCCTAATTGCTTTCTCTTATTATATAAATCTCTCTTTTTATTTAATTGCTGTTATTTTCTGTGTTTTCAATCAATCAAAATCCTGGAATAACTTGATTGGATTTATTAGTAAAATAATTTTTGGTCCCAAAGTTCGACACCCTCAACAACAATCCTTGTTGCTTAGGAAAGCCGAACGGATCTTACAGTTGTTTAATTTATTCGCAAACAAATTTTGGTCCCCGGTAACGGCGCCAAAATTTGTTTGCAAACAATTTTTTTGTTATGTCCTTGTCAGGTCAAAAAGTTCTGTTGTATGACTCAAAACTGCATTTATTTCCGGGTAAGTTAAAATCTAGATGGACAGGACCATACACTATACGGACTATTTTCCCGCATGGTGCGGTAGAAATTGAGAGTCCAACCGATGGATCATCCTATAAGGTTAATGGTCAACGCCTTAAACCTTACTTGGAACCAATACCCAATCAAGAGGAAGTGCTCATGGTCCTCCATGAGCTACATTACGTTCAGTAAGACGCACTAACCCTCTTTTGTACATATGTAAATATTCTCTTATTTGTTTTTCCCTTTCACTTAGATATGTCTGATTAACGACAGTGAGGACACAATCACACTCATGTGTGGGGGGAATTTGCATTACATCAGCAATCAAATTTTATGAAGTAGGTCATTCATTGAATAAGGATTAACTTAAATTCATAGATAACACCTTGGTTCTTGTTTGATAAGTTGAATTGTTGGGTGATGGGAATGAACATTATTTATTCATTGAATCGTAATGTGTCTTTTTAAGATGCAAGCTTGAGACTGTGTAGACGTTAGTCGTGTTCTGGAGTAAGCGTGTCAGCCCTTGTTATACATGTTAGAATGTGCAAGTAAAAAAAATCAAAAAAAATAATAATCATGAAATAAAAATGATTTTGCACCTACATTTGTTGGATTTTCTGAGTTCGTTTTCATGCAAAATATTTCTTCTCAATCAAATTTTCAAAATCGCAAGTTCTAAATCCACTTTACCCAATTAAAGAGAAATGACTCATTATAGCATTCTTCTTTGATACCCCACATTATTCAAACCCAAGTTTTAGTCGATTTATATCCATGTTTCGACAAAGTTTTTCTTATATTGGTATACTTAAGAACCTTGTACTGGTGTATTTTCAAAGTTTCAAAAACGTCACTTTTTATACCATTATTACACTACCCACTCCGTACTTGTTTTAAGGTAGGATAACCATATACCACATCTTATTTTATATGGGTTATCTATCTTACGAAACTTTGTTTATCATTCCTTTCAGCTTTTCATATAACATCAATCCAGACTTGTGTGTTGAATTAGGGTTATAGAAGTAGAGTAACTATGGCACAAAACTTTCCTTTCATGAAGTGTTGGTTATGATTCACTTAGTAGAGGAGGAATCAAATGAAATAATGTACGGTATCATTCCATTCCATCTCCATTCATCTTCTCCTTCATGTAAAAAAAAGAGAGAGAGAGAAAAAAGATAAAACAAAGAAAGAAAGAAAAAAGAAAAAAAATGCAATAAAGAGAAAATCTCTCAGAATAAAATAGTCATCCATCACTCTTGACTATAAAGCATTCATTTCCATTCCATCCATATCCATCATACCGTACTTGAAAGGGAGGATTGTAGTTGAGGAGATGAAAGGAAACAAAACGCCCATACGTGCCTTAGTATTACTTTATCTTTTGTAGCTTGAAATTCAACTAATACACTTGCCCTCTTATCTAGAATATTTTTAGAACTTACAAAATTTTCCTTCATCTATGCATAACTCACATCGAATACAGTACAGTTACACTGGTGCAAAATTATTCAAAAGAGAGAGAGAGAGAATGAATAAATGATTGGGTGCACATTGTCGATGTGTAGAATTTTGGTTGACACCACGCTTTAACCTTCAAGATAATTACAGTGTTATCAAGGAATTACGATTCAGCTTGAAAATTTTTATTCATTTTTGAACCAACTATGGGATGGACAATTTGGGGCTAAACCGTCATTATTGAAGTTAGGTGAAATCCTTAGAATTTGAAAGACCATAAAAATATCATTTGATTAATCCGCGTACTTAAGACGATTTGGATTTTGTAGGTAGTATCCGCTGAAAACCCTCACGAGACAACACTTGTCCTACTAGAGACACCTAGGGGTTTAATGGCTTGTTGCATATGCTAAATGTAATCATGTTTCCTACGAAAGTGTGATATATCTTAGTTTAGTTTATTCGAGGACGAATAAAAAGATAAGTGTGGGGGTATTTGATATACACGTAAATGTGTATATTTTATCCGCTTATTTATCTTATTTTATATTTAAAATAATTGATACTGTGTATTTATAGTTGTGTTTTCCGATTATTTATGATGAATGGATTAATGCACTTAATTGTTGAAAAGTTTGAAGAATTAGTGTATGAAGAGTGTTGATTTTGAGAGCTAGATTAAAGCATGAAGAAATGTTGTTGTTCAACTACTTTCTACCACATATTTTAATGATTCAATGTCTTTTCATAAAGATAGCTTGTCGCATATGTTATGGAGTTCCTAGTCATGCTCAAAACAATTGAATTTGATGTCATTTGATGCCCGCAAGCTATGCCAATTGCAAATCCATTCACATTGCGTTCACATTAGCTCAATTGCAAGACCTCTCATTCATGTTGCATTCACACTGGTTTATGTGTTACTTTAGAAAAGGGATTTTGTCCCACATTGTGTAATTAGCCTCTTAGTCTTGGCCAATACAACTATAAATACACTGTATCTCCTTAATTTGTAATTACATTTAGTTTTATTCTGCAATTCTCTTCTCGGAATAAAACTCTTCTTCTCCCTTTCTCTCAGTTGTTATTTTATTTTATTTTATTTATGTTCATGTTATTTAGTTTCTGTTTCTCTTCTTTTTTAGCAATGTCTAGTTAATCCCCTTTGATTAGGGGATGATGACAAAATAATACAACATGAATCACATATCCAATAGATGAGGACTTTATACATGTAGATCTGGATCTGAATCAAGGGTTAGATCTGAACCTTTATATTCTGTGTCGTTTAAGAGCTATGCTCCTTCACAGGGTATATTCGTATTCGATCTAACAATTATCAGATTTAGATCTAATTTTAGGGTTTTAGAAATTAATTAGTGAATCTATCCTGATAGTATATGGTTGTTTAAGAGCTCAGCTCCTGCATAGGCTATGCTTGTCGTTATTTACTTATTTGTTTCTAAGAACCTAACTATCGTTGATTCATGTGTGTGACAGAAACATGAATTAGATCTATATTTATTTATTGGCTATTGAGGAGTATGAATCCAATCTATGTCATTATCCCCTAATTGTTTTCTCTTATTATATAAATCTCTCTTTTTATTTAATTGTTGTTATTTTCTGTGTTTTCAATCAATCAAAATCCTGGAATAACTTGATAGGATTTATTAGTAAAATAATTTTTGGTCCCAGAGTTCGACACCCTCTACAACAATCCTTGTTGTTTATGAAAGCCGAACGGATCTTACAGTTGTTTACAATTGTTTGATTTGTCCGCAAACAACTGCACCATACGTTTCGTTGATCATCTTAATTTTTATAAATAAAAATCATTGTATCACCAAAAAATAAGTAAGGGTTAAGCATTTAATAAAAATTATGGTATTATCAACCAAAATACATTGAACTAGTGGAAGAATACAAATCATTGGATACAGTATATTTTTACTATCAATTTTTGTAGATTTATTGGATCAAGTTATTTGAAAGATCCGAATGAATCTATCTTTATTAGTAAATCATGTTGTATTTTTTTATAATATGATATTTGGTGATCAAATATGCAACTGAAACATGCTTTAGGAATTATGAGTTTGCAACTACCATGTGTTTGGAGACCATTTTTTGTCTATGCAAAATAAAATTGCAAAACCAAGTATTCAACTGTATGTTGAAGTATGCGATACTATATGTTGGATTAAAGAGGATTAAGATAGCTTCGAGTCGAAGGTGACCGTTCGCAAATCGGAGTTCGCATGAGAAAGTTATGAGCTGAGAGGTGCAGTTTTTTTAATGTGCAGTTGCGACAGACGTCTGTCGTAGGGGACGACAGACGTCTGAGTTGTCAGGATGGATTTTCTCGAGAGTTCTGACAGACGTCTATCATCCCAGCGACAGACATCTGAGAGGGACAGATGTCTGTCATGCCTACGTCTGAGCTGAGAGCTGAAGCCCAAATAATTCCCTAGGAAGGACAGACGTCTGTCACCCACCACGACAGACGTCTGACGAGTGTTATGAGCTATTTCGGGCTGGAGAATTCGACAATTGATTTCTGAAGACTTAAGGGGGCAATTTCAGAAATTGTGCTATCTTTATATAAGCTATTTTCAGGTGTGTTAGTGGGAGAGCTTTGAGACTTGATTGAAATCAAGAGTTTATTCTCAAGGGTGAATTAGGGTTTATAACCTAATTCCAATTCTTCAATTCTATTCTCCTCAAACTCTTTTCTATATTGAAATATAGTGATCATTGTATCAATCTATTGTATTCATTTCATCGTGGTAATAAAATACTCTCTCAAAAGTGGATGTACACTAAAGAGAAGTTAGTGGAACCACAATAAATCCTTGTGTGATTTATTTTTGCTAATTATTGTCATTAATTTCTTGCTTGTGATTGGGATTTGGATTGTTGGTGATTGGTTAATCTTGTTTGTGGCTAGAGTTATTGTTTTAGTTGTTTTTGCAAGTCTAACAACGATCTAGTCTTCCACTAGCGCTTTGTGGTTTAGACATCAGATTCGAGTGGTCTTGGATCGGATTAATCACAATGGTTACAAAACTTGGTATCAGAGATATTTGGTGCTTGTTAGGTGTTTGTGAAAATGCCGGAGACGGATAATAGCTCGGTAAGTCCTTCAACCGGAAGATCTAATAGTGTGGCGCCTTATGTACGGGGTTCTATGCAGCGTTGGGTTCTCAACTGGTTATTGACAAGTGGAATGGTGATAATGACTTTGAGAAGTGGTAAGGGAAAATGAAAGCGGTTCTTAGGCAGAATCGGGTGCACCGAGTGGTATTTGGTACTCACTTATTGCCAAGTGATATCTTGGATATGGAGAGAGAGGAGATGGAGGAATGGGCTTACACTACTCTTCAACTTGCTATGGGGGAGAATGTAATCTCCGAAATTAGTGGTGAGACGACCGCTAAAGGTATATGGGACAAGCTGGAAGAATTGTATATGAAGAAGTCGCTCAATAACCGTTTGATCTTGTTGCGAACGTTTTTCACCTTCAAGATGAAGGAGGGTAATTCGCTTAAGGCACATTTGAATGCCTTTGATGACTTGCTCATGAAGATGAAGGTCGTTGATTTGAAGATTGAGGAAGAGCAAAAGGCGATGATATTATTGTTTTCGTTGTCAGACCACTATAGGGGTTTCTCAAATAGTTTGATCTATGGCCAGGATACTTTGACTCTAGATAATGTCACGACGGGTCTTCTTAGTGAGGATTTGAGAGATAAAATGAAGGAGATGAGTGAGGGTAGTAGTGGAGCTAGTAGTGGTCACGGGTTGTTTATGGAGAAAGAGAAGAATGTGAAGAAAGGAAACCGGGGGCGTTCTAAATCAAGAAAGCCCGGTGGAAGAGGTAAATCAAAAGAGAGAAATGGCAAGTGCTTTATTTGCATGAAACCAGGACACTGGAGGAATGAATGTCCAGACAAAGATAAGAAGGAAGTAGCATCTTCATCCATAGCGGGGGAGAGTGGGGATGGTGAGATAGATGAAAATGTGTTGACGGTGGTGGCATCGGGTGTATCGGGTAACAAATGGCTACTCGATTTGGGTGCATCGTATCATATGATGCCAAATAGAAATTACTTTTCATCCTTTGAGGTCAAAGAGGGAAATGCAATTGCTGTGGGAAATGGTGTTGTTTGCAAGTTGATGGGTAGTGGCTCCATGCAAATAAGGATGTTTGATGGAGTTGTTCACACACTCACTTATGTTCGCTATGTTCCAGGACTTAGGAAGTCGCTTATATCTTTGGGGCAATTGGATTCTCTAGGATGCAAGATCACTATAGAGAAGGATTGCTTGAGGGTTTCGAAGGGGGCACTTGTGGTTATGAAAGGGGCTAGGACTCGTGGTATAAATTTGCTTCAAGTTGTGACCGTAGGAGGTGAGACTTGTGTGGGTGTTGATAGTTCTCGTAACTTGGATGCAACACGGATGTGGCATTTGAGATTGGGTCATATCTCGGAGAGGAGTTTGGATATTCTTCGAAAGCGGGAGATGATCGATGGTGAGAGTTTCAACAAACTAGAGTTTTGCGAGAAATGTGTCATGGGGAAGCAAACAAGGGTATCATTCGATGAAGGCAAGCATGATTCAAAGGAGGTTCTTGGGTATGTTCATTCAGATGTTTGGGGACCGGCACCGGTTGCGTCTTTGGGAGGAGCAAGGTATTACATCTCTTTCATTGATGATTTGTCTCGCAAGGTATGGGAGGAGCAAGGTGTTAAGGACCGACAATGGCGGCGAGTATGTTTCCCGGGAATTCTTGCACTACAAGAAAACACTGATTTAGAAGCGGAAAAATCGTTCGCTAAATGCCTGTTAGCGATGGATTTGCAGCAGAATACGGCTGTCACTAAAAAACGCGTCGATATTTTAGGCACAATTTTGCGACGGAAATTAACATTGATTCTTTGTCACGTCACCATCGTTTTATGATATATTATAATTTTATTTTAAAATATTTCACCGACGTATTACTGACGGATAAATATAACATAACAAAATCAACAAATATGTATCCCTCGCAAAATGCACGCTATTTAGCAAGGGATTACCGACGGATATAATAACATAACAAAATCATCAAATATATATCCGTCGCAAAATTCACGCTATTTAGAAAGGGATTACCGACGGATTTATATAAGATAAAAAAAATCAGAAAATGTGTTTCCCTCGCAAACTTCACACTAATTAGCAAGGGATTACCGACGGATATATAAAATCAGACATTTTGCTTCCATTTTTCTGTTGGTATTCCCTTTCTATTTTGGTTATATATTGCTTTTTTTAATCCAGCCATCACTAACAATCGATATATATATATAATGAGCAGTTTCAAATATATATATATATATATATATATAATGAGCGACATTAATTCATCAATATTATATTATTAGAGCTAATATTCCATACAAAAAACAATACCATCCACTATCATCCACCAATTCATACATACACTAGACTGAATTATAACTAACAAAACTATTCAGCTAGTGCTAGTGGTATTCCATACAAAAAAACCACCCTTACGCATATTACCCATAAAAAACCACATAAAAGAAGCATCAACAAAATATATCCAACTATCATACCCGAGCAACTCATGGTGGTGACGATGGAGAATGATCTTCGTAATCAGATTCACCATTTCTTTGGAGCATTGCCATCACTGTTTCATTTGTGCTTGAAAGTTTTCTCTGTCTGCTTTTTGTTGTTGTGCAAGCCTTGCCTGCTCTTCCGGTAACAACTCGGAAAATCTGAACCAATTTAAATTTTTTATTTTTGCTATTTCAGGAAATTTGGAATAGTTAAAATAATTTATTTTAAATAATAACGATTAAAATCTATTTTAATCAAAGTTAGAGCAAAAGTATTCATTTTGATTTCTAAAGAAATTAGAAATAGTACGGTAGTTTGAAAAGTCAAACCTGTACTTCGACCGAATGTACCGGATTCAAAATTTAACGGATTTTAATGATACCAAAAATATCTAAATATGTTTGAAAATATCTTTCCAATGAATCCCAAAAATCTAAATTTCATAGCGGGAATCAAAAGTAATGGTCAGTTGAATATTAAGAATGGTCGCTATAGTATAATTTATAGCCCGTATAAAAGGCCATTTTTCAAACGACATCCGTTTTCGATGAAACCACTTTTGTTGGATTCGGAATGTCAAATTACTGCTAGGTTTCAATTTTCATAATTTTTCGAATTGATATGTGAGTGTGGCAAACGAAAACGTGTATTGTCAATTTCAGTCAAATCTGATCGACTTAAAATAGCCATTTTTCGAACAGTCTAAGAATTTGATGAAATTAATTTTGTTAGGAACGTATCGTCTAAACAAAGCTAGAAATATTTGTTTTGGATTTTTCTGAGTTCATATGTGGCCCCGGTGGATTTAAATAGACAATCAGATTAATTATCTAAATAATTTAAATATTAAATTAAAGATTTCAGGCAATAGATAGTCGTTTGGGCTAACGAGACCTAGCCCATTGGATCCAGAACAGGGGCTATTGGGTGAGGTCAACTCCGGTTGGACTGAAATCGGACTAGTTTATGATATAAGGATTTATTTGTAAAAATTACAATTAAATATTACAAATAATGCGAATGAAAACCCTAATCCACTATTCATTTTCTCTGTAGCCGCCGCCACCATGTTTTCTATGGCCGATTTTGTTCTAGACATCCACCACTAAAATCCACCAATCCTCTCAATAAAACTCCTCCCTCCAGTTCAAGTTTTCGAAGACATTTTCCTCCTCTTTGATTATGTATGGTTGGATCGTAAAACTATCAAGTGTTCGACGAGTGGCAACACCCCAAACGCCCGGCGTTTGCCTTGCCGCGCCGCCCTCCATGCTCCATCGATTTGCATCCCGGTGGGCCCCACCTTTGCGCCATTCACTCCTCTCCGGCGTGCCACTTGCTGATCGGTCTCAAGCCCCACGATTTGGAAGAAATCAGCAACCCTAGAATTGAACAAATAGCAAATCTCATCGGCCAAGTTCTGTAACTAGAAGAAGAGTATGGACTCTTTTTTTTTAATATTTAAATAATTTAAAATGTTATAATCTAAAATAAATCATAACTAACGCATACGATATCGAAACTGAACAATTTCAGATCCTATACAATCGTGAAACTGAGATCTACGCTGCTATCCAGACTAGATCCAATTTCGAGCAGTTCAAATTTTAGACCAATTTTCGTTACAACTGTGAGATTTCTTCTTTCTATATAATTAATTAATTATTTAACTTATTTGTTGTGTGATGATTAAATGCGTATAATTCAGATCTGTTATGTGATGATATTGTGGATGATTTATCTGTTTTGTTAGTTATGTATAAACACAGATTTGTATGTGTTCAATAAAAATAAATCATATTATTTATTTATTGATTTGGATTAGAATTTCCATTTCAATAAAAATAATCATTTTTGTTAGATTATTGATTTGGATTAGAATTTCCATTTCAATAAAAATAGATCATATTGTGTGTTATTGATTTGGATTAAAATTTCCCTTTCAATAAAAAAAACATTATTTTGGTTATTTTTGTTGAATTGAATTAGATTGTCAATTCAACATTGAAACATTATTTTGGTTATTTTTGCTGAATTGAATTAGATTGTCAATTCAACATTGAAACATTATTTTGGTTATTTTTGTTGAATTCAATAAGATTGTCAATTCAACATTGAAACATTATTTTGGTTATTTTTGTTGAATTGAATTAGATTGTCAATTCAACATTGAAACATTATTTTGGTTATTTTTGTTGAATTGAATTAGATTGTCAATTCAACATTGAAACATTATTTTGGTTATTTTTGTTGAATTGAATTAGATTGTCAATTCAACATTGAAACATTATTTTGATTATTTTTGTTGAATTGAATTAGAATGTCAATTCAACATTGAAACATTATTTTGGTTATTTTTGACGAATTGAATTACATTGTCAATTCAACATTGAAACGTTATTTTGGTTATTTTTGTTGAATTGAATTAGATTGTCAATTCAACATTGAAACATTATTTTGATTATTTTTCTTGAATTGAATTAGATTGTCAATTCTACATTGAAATATTATTTTGGTTATTTTTGTTGAATTGAATTAGATTGTCAATTCAACATTGAAACATTATTTTCGTTATTTTTGATGAATTGAATTAGATTGTCAATTCAACATTGAAACATTATTCTGGTTATTTTTGATGAATTGAATTAGATTGTCGATTCAACATTGAAACATTATTTTGGTTATTTTTGATGAATTGAATTAGATTGTCAATTCAAAATTAAAACATTATTTGGATTATTTTGTTGAATTGAAATAGAATTGTCAATTCCATATAAAACATTATTTCACCATTTTTATTTAATTGAAATAGAATTGTAAATTCAATGTAAATTATTATTTTGTCAATTTATTGGATTTAATAGAGGTCAATACAATTGAAAATATGTCTCTGATTTGAGATAGATTTGCAAATATACATTGAAAATAAAATTGTTCTTTTATTTGCATTCTCTAATGCAAATATACATTGAAAATAAAATTGTTCTTTTATTTGCATTCTCTAATGCAAATATACATTGAAGTTAAAATTGTTCTTTTATTTGCATTCTTTAATGCAAATATACATTGAAAATAAAATTGTTCTTTTATTTGCATTCTCTAATGCAAATATACATTGAAAATAAAATTGTTCTTTTATTTGCATTCTCTAATGCAAATATACATTGAAGATAAAACTGTTCTTTTATTTGCATTCTCTAATGCAAATATACATTGAAAATAAAATTGTTCTTTTATTTGCATTCTCCAATGCAAATATACATTGAATTAAAAATTGTTCCTTTATTTGCATTCTCCAATGCAAATATACATTGAAATTGATGTTCTTTTATTCGCATTCTCTAATGTAAATATTCATTGAAATAAAAATGTTCTTTTATTTGCCTTCTCCATTGCAATTAATTATTACAATTAAAATCATATTTTTGTTTGCAATTTTAGATGCAAACAAAACATTAGAATTAAAATCATAGTTTTGTTTGCAATTTTAGAAGCAAACAAAGCATTAGAATTAAAATCATATTTTTGTTTGCAATTTTAGATGCAAACAAAACATTAGAATTAAAATCATATTTTTGTTTGCAATTTTAGATGCAAACAAAACATTAAATTTAAGATTACAATTTTGTTTGCATATTTAAATGCAAATAAACATCGTAGTTAAAGGATTACATTTTTATTCACATATTTAGATGCAAATAAACGTCGTAGGTAAAGGCTACATTTTTGTTCGTAAATTTAGTGCAAACAAAACATTATAATAAACATTACATGTTGTTTATATTTTAGATGTAAATAAGAACATGAATTAAAAGGGTTACATTTTTATTTGTAATTTTGATGTGAATAAAAACATCGGAATTAAAAGTCATACTTTTATTTACATTCTAGATGTAAATAAAAGAATAGATTATAGTGTTGCATTTTTATTTACATTTTAGAAGTAAATAAAGGCTAGTATTTTAAGAGTCACATTTTTATCGACATTTCATATGAAATAAAAGAATTGATTTAGATGCTAAATTGTTTATTGTTACATTATATACATTAAAAATAGTAGGAATCGCCAAATGATTTATATTTATATATAAATATAAATATAAATTTAAACGAATCACGCGCGGTAGTTCGCATTTTGGCAATTGTAACTTCAAACGATTATACCGTAAGATCCAACCATCAGATTTTCTCAAAACTGGAACCGTTAGGACCGTTTTGGGAAGATCTTTCCGATAATATAAACTTTATCAAAATCCAACGGTTAGATTTTAAGATATGAAAACAAATTTTGGTAAAAACTGCGCCAGAGCCACCCATTGATCTGAAGCGTCGTTTAATTATATTTAGCAATTTTTAAATAAATAAAAATAGCGATAAATTGTTATATACTAATGTTAACGATATCAAATGGTTTAAATGATAATAATTCGAAAATTTATTTGAAAAGACCGAGTTCAACTCGTTTCAAATAATTTTACTGCAATTTAAAATTGAAGATATCGAAGACGGCGATTGAAGACAGGCGATCTTCACGTCGAAAGGATAACTACCGGTGCCTGGCATTGGCTAGCTACCAATAAAGGGTTAAAGTGGTAGTTGTTCGGACACACTTGTTGATCGTCCGGATACGCGAGCACCTAGGTGACTTCTGTTTCGTTCAGACCCAGAATGGACTTGTAAATGGATGTATGGCCGACATTAAATTTCATGCCGTGTATTTAGATTGATATCTACTAATATATTGCTGAGGTGGCAGAGGATTTATCCTCTTGCTAAACACCCTTCTTTGAGACGCACGAGCTCGAAGGTTATATATTGGTAGTTATCAATCGCATGGTAGGGACTGTCAATGTGACATGCCAAGATGCAATTGATCGAGGCTTTTGTTGAAAACCAGAGCCTTGTGGATGATGATCAAAGAATAGTCTATTTAGGCATAGCTTTTTGTATTACGATACCTTGCGAGCCTCACAACCCGGTAGAGTCAAAAACGGGACAAGGGAACGCAGGGATTGCACACGTTTATTTCTAGCTAGAAGTGGTGTTTGGGTTTTTACACGGCCCGAAATTTTTACTTATGTGACTGATGGAATGAGGTGCCTCGAATTTTTATTGGTCGCCAATGGCCAATTTATAGGTCCAATAGGATCGGGAAGCGTGTGTTCAAGCATAACTAATCCACTAAAGTATTTGTGGACCGGCCCTGTAGGATCCAAGGGTTCGCCAGCGTCCGAATTCTGAGACATAGCTAGAGTGTCTCGAATCGGTTAGGAGATCGTCCCTAGCCTTGACTCATGATGGAAATCCACATCCAGTACGACATTATGATCTTGATTGTAAACTTATATATGGCGACATAGTATATGTAGCAACCCAGAAATTTCAACACTTGAATTCAGACACTAATACACCTCGTGTCTAAAACCCTAGTATCGAAAACGCAGAAAGCTAATAGAAAGAAGTTAGAGGATGAGAAAAGAAAGAAAGAAATATTAGAATAGAAGAATAAGAAGATCAGAGTCTCACAGCGGAATGGACAAAATATAATAATCAATAATACTTTATAAAAGAACTGTATATATATGATTGCAACATCAGAGTATACATTCAGATCAATACAACACACAACGGAAATAGACTAGTACCAGTATATAGGGAATATGTCTCGACTTCAACTCCTTTTCTGCAGATCCAAGCGAAACCTAACCTGATAATATACTCGGTCTGACCCGAGCACATTTGAAGCAAAGCGAAATTCACCTAGATCAGTTTAGAACACTTTCAGTGATAAATTCATAACACAAACTACTTGCATAACTTTGGAAACCTTTTGAAACAAATGGATAATAGTAAGACCAGCCCACACATAAACATGGACGATTTTTACCTTACTATAACCCAAAACGTTTTGAAATCAATATCTTATTCTGATATTATAATAGTGTCTAAATACAAATAAATAGAATCTAGAAGAACGCTTGCATCTCACGCTCCACATATATAGTATACAATCAAAACTGCGGGTGCTTATTGGAGATTGGATTCCGACTATGACGAAGTATGGAACCACCTGCCGATAGTGTATCTCTAGAGGCGAATACACTGGGTTTAACAAGAACGTCTTGCAACCCGGCCCACACATGACCGACCACTCATTTCACTTGAGTGTATCGAGTATATTGTCACCTCACGGCTGCGCAGCTACCGTTTTCCCGGGAGATACAGAAATGAAAAGAAGTAACAAATATGAATATTCTCTAGATGGTGACAATACACCCTAATGGGTGTGACCCACATAGCCATGCTGCCTGTCCGATTTTGTCATTTCCCAGTTGTTGAGGCTTGAGGTTAAAAACAACTTTTGGAACATCTAGCCCCATTCACATCGTCCATACAAGTCATCCATGAATAGGATGAACCGAAGGTACTCTCCTACTGCATCCAATATAGGAATCACCCCATGGGTCAGCAGCGAGAAGTCCTTGCAACCCGTAGATTCCAATCACGACAGAATCACAGTATATCTCTAGGGATCAGCTAGAGATTGTAAGTAACTCTTCCGTTTCATGAAGATCTGCGGTCTTCACTTGCTCCATCTCGATCAGCTCCTTCTACGTTTTCGTATTTATTGATCGGAATGGTTTTCGAATATAAATTCGATCCCGGTTTGTCCGTACCAATAACGTTGGGCCAAATTTTGATAGTCAGTTATTTAACTATCAAAATAAACAACCATAAAAACAAACAGATCCATTGGTTTATTTCACAGTGTCACTTGGCCATTTAAAAATAATATATCACTTGAAATACCCTAAAATAATATATTGGTTTAAATATGTTAATATTTTCAAATCCTTTTACTTATATACCAAGAAAATATCTTAAAATCATATCTAATTTTAACCTTCAACTAACATTTCAAAATATTGCTATAACATTTCTTTTTACAACATCTTCTTTGGATTCGTTATTTGAACACCAAAATCACCGCTCATCTCTTTTAGAATAAACCCATTTAAATCTCATTTCATAACTTTGAACATACCATTATGTTTCCACCAATCTCCTTTTTATTTCTTTATTTATGGGGATATCATTTCGTACCATCACCCCTTTTAATTTCCTTATATGCCGGAATCTTATTATAAATATATTTCCAAATCCTTCAAATAACGTTACACTTGTTTATTTCCCAAAATAATTTACCCTCACACCTTCACCAATACGACTGATATGATCCTCTGATAGTCCTGAAGTTTTTCAAGTTGGGGTATTTTAATTACCTCTTAGACCTTGATCAACAACATTCTTATTGTAAGATAGATAACAGTTGTAATACAAACTGATACTCTTTTCCCCATATCACAATCAATCCCATTTTAAATTCCATCTTGATGAAATATCATCTCTTCTTTAAAATAGCGGTTCTATATCGCATCTTTATAATGTATCTCGTTTAACTACTCTGATCCAAATTTGGGTTTACATTTGATTTCCCATTTCAAATCCCCACTTGTTCCTAACTGTAAATCAATCAGGAAATAATCCTCTAAATATTAATCCCGAAGGCTGAAACCAACATCAGATCAATGTTCAGAAAACAACTAATTCCCAGTTAAGTTCTAATTCTTAAATTTCCAATCTTGGCTTTTACCCTATTCCAATGTTCCTTCTAATAACTTGTTCCATTTATATATTTGATAAAACTCGGGTTATATCTTTGTATAACTTGGATCCATAGATTCCAATTAAATATAATTTAGTTGGAATCAAGTTAAAACTTCTATACCACATTATAAATATTAAATTGCCTTATTAACTATAAACACGGCTTTAAACACCACAAACTTTCCTTACAATATTTTACATTCCAAATTATTACTTCGATTAATATTTAAATGACTAATAATCAAGTTTTCAATATGTATTAAAATAAAAATGGGTTACTTTATCATTAACTACTCGCTTTAAATTAATGAACTAATTTAATAAACAATTTCAGTTAACGCTGTTAACTTGTTCAACTCTAAAAATGATTAACCCGTTAGTCAATCGTTATTGATCTCTCCATTTAAATTAATTAATAATTAATTTAAAAATCCTATTTACTTTGATTTTCGTTAAATCAATATCAATATAAACCCATTACGTTAATCCTGGTTACTTGGATTAGCTAAATAAGATCGTTTTAAAATCACTTGATAAGCACGTGCTTCGCGCACGGTTGATTTGGTACAAAAATGGTAATTTGTGATTAAACCAATTAATGCATATATGTGGTCAGATTTTTCTTCTTTTTAAAACTTCATTTAAAATAATATATATATATATATATATATATTCAACAGCAAAATAAATTCCATATCTTCATTTCTAGCGATTCACCTAGCGGTGAATAAATCTTTATAAAACAGTGTATATCTGGGCCATCTGCTATTTATTTTATAATCAATACTATATATTAATTCAAAGCTCAACCATAATCAACAACCAACAGGGTTTTAAAGTCAACGGGTTTTAAACAGTTCATATAAAATATGAAATGAACAGTATACTAAATGTTTGAGGAATCCTGTTTGATTCCTCCTACCTGTTCTTCCCTGCATCACTGATCAGCATATAATATTTCATAACAGCATATAAAAATATATTAAATGACGATAATATAATTAACGTCAACCATTAAATCAACCATAGGCATCCAATCAACCGATTATCAATGATTTTATCTAATTATATGGATTTAGCACATCCTAGTATTTCAGAAATGTGTGAGAATTAACTCACCTTTGTTTCGATCGATGATTCACGTGTTGTCTCGTATAATTTTAAACAACGTTTAAAATTAAATGTAATACAGATTGCATCTGATTCCTCCCAAATTTGCTCAGTAGCGTAGTGCTCTTTACAGTGATTCTATCGTTGCCAGTTTCGTGGATTTCAAATGACTGAGTTATGCTGATAACAACATTTGTAAATATAAATTAAAACAATATACCTAACTTTAATTAATTAATTTATGAAATAACTTAATTTATATATTTACCGTTAACACGTGTTAACACGTCTTCCCTGTGTTTTCTTGCGTCCATGCAACAAATTCCCGGTTTCCCTTCTAATCACCAATCTATGACCGGTCCTTGTAAAAACTTGTTCCCACCGAACTGCTGCAACCCCAATGTCTCGTTCGTTCTTGTTTCAATCTCAGTTCTAACAAAAATGCGCGTGATCGCTTATTGCTCCTCTCCTTTCCATATATTCGAACTCCCCACCGCAATCAGGTCAGCACCATGTTGTATAGTAACCAGTGCGCCACCTAATTTGCCTGCCAACGTTACCATGATTCATACGTGTTCTCCCTAACGTTGTCAAACCCGCAGGTAAAACATGGCCCTTCACTCTTCAAGCAAATGCCATTTTACTTTAATTTTCCTTTTTTTTAAAACACTCCTCCATTGCTGTCAACCTGCTGCTCATGCCACGGCTACCCAGGGCCGACCGCCACCTGTCCATGGTTCTTCTTACTTTCACACTTTTCCTCCACAAATATACCCTGCTGATAACGTGCGTGACCCCTCCTGACAACACTTGCGTGCAAACATTAACTACTTTTCCTTGTTGCCACTCTGAAGATGAACTCGACAGTTGAAATAGCAACTCCAGTATTATAACAACAGTTTGATCCCTCCTCTTCGTTTTCATGTGAAAGCACCCACCGTCTATCTTCACTCCAACGGCTTTTGCCGCAGTCACGCAAGCTACAGTAGACGACCGGAAGTTCACCAGACTTCTGCGCGTCGCTGTTTAGCTTCGGCAACTGCCGCCTATAGCACCCAGATCTGCGGTCGTCCTCACATCTTCCATCATCTGCGCCGGAACTAACCAAAACCCGTGATTGGATATGCTGGAAACTTCCGGTCAACTTCCAACAAGAAGGCTTGGTTTGTATTGTTTTTTTTTTGGAAAGACTGGAGTGTAGTTGCTATGAATGATGGGTTTTATTTTCTTGTTTGTTCTGAAATAAATTAAGGAGCCCCATATTTATAATGTAATAAAACTTGGCACCCACGGCATTAGGCTGCCTTAGCAATGAAGGAATCGATAGTTTGGGTCTCACGTTACAAGTGGTAGGCATGTGGTTTGGTAGTGATGCAGTAATAGACATGGAGGTTTGCATATAACATAGGGTGTACGTCCGCTGATGAAGACTTAAGCAAAAAAAGGAGCACATACTATTTAGTAGCTTTATTTTATGTCTTTTCGATTAGCCTTCACATGGGTCTTCTAGTTGATGGGTAGTACTGCCATCATATTTCATTTCCTTTCAGCACTTGTACGTGTATAAGTTGTAGATAACAGGGTATTAATGTGGAAGGGAAAGAACGTAGCAGCGGCAAATCGTAAGGTATGGGCATATGTGATTTCAGCTATAAGATAGTGTAGTGGGCACAAAATAGCTAGGCGTTGAAGATGTATGTTGTACGCTTTGTTTGGTCTCTTTCAATGTTTTCGAAGAAGAGGAATGGCACACCATTTAAAAAGAGAAAGATGAACTTGTTGTCAACATAGGCAGTTTTTTTTCAAAGCCTAACTGAGAGTAGGAAGATGGCCTTTATTAATTTGATTTGATGATTTTGAAGAACGATTTTTAGTTTTACAGTTAACGTACCCCGTTATATAAAACTCTGTATGCATACGACTTGCTGTCGATAGAAATAAATATACCATCGCGCTCAGCAGTGTGCCACGATCGTAAATATATAATAATATCGGTAGGTTAACTTATATTGTGAAATCCCAAAATGTAGACATAAGGTGCAAAACACTCCAAATTAAAAGGTGGCTTATTTTATGAAATAAAAATTACAGTAAAACTTTAAAAATTAAATTATAACTACGTCTCAAAGATCTTCTGTAAATTCTAAACCAATATTTAATTATATTAAATAAATCGTTACGGTTTATAAACGATTTCACAATGACTATTTCAAAATTTGATTTGGATGCAAAACAAAATTTAAAATACGAAAATTCAAATTTTCTCTTCCATTAGAAAAATATTATCAATTAGATTCATACGCTTCTTGTTTCATCGAAATCCGACTTAAAACGAATTTTGTACGATCAATTGAAGTTCAAACTAAATTTTACGAACTACCGCGCTGTTTCGAGTTCGTTTTAAATTAAATATAAATATAAACGTTTAGTCGTCGTTTAATTAGCGAATTCGATATTAAATTCCATAAATAATTCAAATACAATATTTAAAAAAAAAAAAATTAGCATTCAAATAGCCGAAAAATCCAGGTCGTTACAGTATATGGTAGCTATGCCGTCTAGGATTGATACATTTTCTTTGAAGTATTTTTGAAAACATACAATACACTAATAATAATATTAAAAATATTATTTTCTACTTATCAAGCATTTTTTTGATCATTATAAGGTAAAACTCTATCCTCCGATTGCGTTGCATTGTGTGATGGAACCTGAGTCTTATAATGATTTAATTTCTAAAAAGCATTGCGTTGTTTTTTACTTTAAAATTTATAAAACTTATGCACGGGAAATCCAATGGAATTAAACCCGTTCCGCGTTATCGGCATGGTCCAGTGATTAGCCATATTATTAGTTTAGTAAGACTTCTCATACCAGTCCCATGACTGACTCGTAGTTTGTTTCACTTTGCAAACTCGGGTGCCCTCTTTCCACAAGGGCAGCCAATTGACAGGTTTCAGGTAGGGATGTTTTCTGGACTAGAACTTGCTGATGAAGATGTTGGAAGATCTTTTCTTTTATCTTTATTTTCTTCTCGAGTTTATGAGACAGTATTGGATATTGATGTATTTTGGGAGATTGAGACTTTATTTCTTTCCCTATTTAGACATCTGTTTTTGCTAAGTTTATCTTGTACTGCGTACTCTGATGTTCTGTGATGATGTTTGTGATGACATTTCGTTTCCGCTGCAATGATTTATATGTTCTGTTATGTAACCATGATCTGTTATTGTTTTAATTATGTTGTACTCCTAAGATCATCCTTACTTTCGTTCTACGGAAGTTTGTGTCGTCACACTTCCTCAAGTCTTTGGCAATTAGCTCGCTCATGCTCTCTCTCTGCCTCAATCCTAATCTGCTCTGCTCTCTCATTCTCGAGCTCTAAGCGCATTTCCTCAACGGTTTTTTGTAGCTCATGAACATCATCTTCATTGTTAACATGATGACGCTTTGAACGTTGAGAAGAGGGAAGCTGCAAAGAAATTACACAAAAATAGTGTAAAAATATAGTATAAAACGTTACGTTTTAAGTAAAATATATTAAACAACAGTATAAAAATGCAGCATAAAAACAGCAATAAAAATAGATAACCATTTCTATGCAGGATTGTCTAGCACTCTATTTTCTGCTAGTGTAGTTGGAAAGGTCTTGCCAGCTCATAAAAGTATGTAATGTAGTCTCTGTTCCAAACTCCGTAACAAGAACAAATATATTTAACTATTTGAAAATTTAGAGACAATGCGTAACTGAAATCCGAGATTCAAACTTCTTTGCTTAGATTGATATTATTTTTTACGCAATTGAGACCTGTATAGTAGTTGTTGATCTGCATATATTTAATTGTAAAGCATTAAGAAGTAGGCACACTATTTACTAGTATTTTCTCTGGCTTCTAATATTGTTGTGGACGTGAATCGACCCGAACTTCCCCATGAAGGAAAGCCCGGATTGAGTTGAGGACAAGACGAATCAGAACACAAATAGAAGAACATTTCATTGCCTATTACAACAATTTTCATCAGAATACAAGAATATACAGAGTATGAATAAACATTACACATTTACCAAATATCATAGATTTACAAGTTACAATGCAGTGGAAAATAATACAAAATACAACTGAAAAGAATATACGGATACAGAGCTTTCCGAATATCATCCCAGCTGTAAACCAGGATCCTGTGAATATAAATCTACAAAAAAAATTACTATCTGCCCGTGGAAAATAGGGGCACCCAGAGTTTAGGTTAAAACAATAAACTCCAGGTCAGTCATGTGACTGGTGTGAGAACTAAAACATTTATTAATCTTTATTTTAAAGTTCGGTAAATCAAGGGACCACGCCGTATAACACGGAACAGGTTTCCTCCCAAGAATACCAGTGCATAAAACAACAGCGCAATGCTAAATAAAGAACAATGAAGCTATTATAAAACTCAGGTCCCATCACACAATGCAACGCAAGTCGGAGGATAGAGTTTTTACCTTATAATAGCCAAAAATGCTTGACACGTGAAATTTCATCTTTTATTATTACTATAAGTGTATAGTGTCAAAATAATTTCAATCATAAGTATCAATCATAGACGACATAAGTGTCCCATACCACTATGTCACCATACTAGGCTCTACAATCAAAAACCGCAAAGTCACATATTGGAAGTTGGATTTCCATCTGTGAACCAAGGCAAGGTGTAACGACCCGGAAAAAGGCGACCTTGGTTATCCGATATACAGCACATATCGAACATCCAAGGATCGAAAATACCAGTAGTTAATGAAAGAAATTAGAGGGTGAGGATAGATAAGATAGAGACTTAGAATAGAAGAAGAAGAAGAAGATACAACATTAGAGTAACACGAATCTCACAGTGGAATGAACAACATATAATAGCTAACATATCCTTGAAATAAAATCAGTATATGTATACAATAACAATATCAGATACAACACTTACAACACAGCGGAAATAAATATAGTTATAACATCCTGAAGCCTCCTACTCCAAGCTCTTCCAGTATATCTGTAAATCGTGACTACTTGACTGCCCATAAAAAATTGGGCACCCAAGAGTTTAAGGAAACAAAACAAGATAAACTCTGGGTCAGTCATGGGACTGGTATGAGTAAAACAGTTAAAAAAAAGTTTGAACAAGTAAACGATATCTCATAAGACCACGCCGTATAACGGAACGGGTTTTTCCTTATGAGAATCCAAAACATCTTTATATCAAAAACCTTTTGATATTATAATAATGTCTATCAACCACAATATAATAATCATCTAGCAGAAACGCTTTCATCTCACGTTCTACATATATAGTATACAATCAAAACCGCAAGCATGTATCGGGTAATGGATTTCCAACTATGACAAGGTATGGAACCACATTTCGCTAGTGTACCTCTAGAGAGGAATACACTGGGTTCAACAAGAACATCTTGTAACCCGGCCACACATGACCGACCACTCATTTCGCTTGAGTGTATCGAATGTATATCACCAACGGTTGGGATCAGCAACCGTTTCCTAAATGGGACAGCATCGACAATAGATTTTTAGAAGTAAATGAAACTCTAGATCAGGTGATTACACACCCTAATAGGTGCGACCTACATAGCCATGTTGCCTGCCCGATTTTTGTCATTTCCCGGTTGTAAGGCTAGAGGCCACGCTTATCTCTGACAGATCACACATTTATTCACTTCGAATGTCACATCGTCATATCCGCCAAACCACAAATTGATTTCCCCAAAAATACCATGGGTACACAGCTAAGAGAAACAAATTCCTCCACCACCAAACGTAAATACATTTGAAGAGATCAACTTACGCGATCCATTAAATATACTCTGTCAGACATTCTTCCATACAGGTCGTCCTGGGACTGGACAAACCGAAGGCACTATTCAGTACATCCATCTTAGGCAATCTTTACCTAAGATTTATACAACAGCCCTTGAACTTTACTCCGTCTTCAATTATCTTTGGCATATATGATTAGCAACGCTTATGCCAATACGGAGTGGTTCTTCGGATAATAATCCAATCGGTCTCTCCATATTAACAACATTAAAATGGTCAAAACTTTGATAGTCTGTGATTTAACTATCAAAGAAAAACACGTGTGCAAACAACTATATTATTTTCAGATGGAAATTATATCGATCAATCATCATTTAACATTTATCTCTTTAGTTCATTAGTTTTCTTATCTCCTATTTCCATATATTCTAAATTCTTATTTTCTATTATCAAAAAACATTTCTGATTCGTATTTGGAAAACATTTCCAAAACTCCTTCACTATCAAGCCTTACCATTCCTTAGTTAAGAAGGAAGTCAATCAAGTTGGCGTATAATTACCTCTCAAACCTTAACTGAACAACGTTTTAACTTCGAAATAGTCAAAGTTTATCTTTTAAATCTTTAACAAACTTCCTTACGAAACTCTCGGATTCTATTTACGAATCCACTTCTTTATTGAAAACATTGGTTATAACGATAACGATATAATCCCTACTTTCGAAATATCTAACTTCAATTATAACTTTTATTCTTTAATGTGAATAAATAAATAAACCCCTAATTTATAAATAAATAAATCTTGATTTAAAAACCGGGAAGTAAATAATACTTTCCTGAATTCGATATAATCGAATTCGCCGATTAACTCTCTTCGAGTAATCTCTATTTGATTAACTCTTCTTCGAATAACTTATTCGATTAACCCTCTCAAATAACTAAATTCGATAAACTCCTTCTTTCGAATACTATGTTCGATAACTTCTTTCGAATAAACTATATTCAATAACTCCTTTCGATTAACTAAAATCGATAACTCCTTTCGATTAACTAAATTCGATTTACTCGACTCAACGAAGTCAACTCGCCTAACTTGACTCGACTAACTCGACTAACTTAGTTCGACCAACTCGATTCGATTAACTAGGCTAGACTAACTTGTTTCGACCCACTCGATTCGACTAACTTGGTTTGACTAATCATACTTGACTAACTTGACTCGATTAGCCCAACTCGACTAACTCGACTAACTTTACTCGATTAGCCCAACTCGACTAACTTAACTCGATTAGCCATATTCGATTAACTTCTTTCGATTAAACTAACATCGATCAACTCCTTTCGATTAAACTAACATCGATTAAATCCTTTCGAATAAACCATATTCGATTAACTCCTTTCGAATACCTAATATTCGATAACTCCTTTCGAATAACTAAATTCGATAACTCCTTTTAACTCGATTCGAATAACTAATATTCAATAACTCCTTTTAACTCGATTCGAATAACTAACATTCGATAACTCCTAATTCGACTAACTCTAATCGATTTATTCTAATTCGATTAACTCTATTTAATTACTCTATTGGTTAATTCTAACTCTAATTGGTTAACTCTAACTGGTTAACTCTAACTCTAACTGATCAACTCTAACTGGTCAACCCTAATTGATTAACTCTAACTGGTTAACTCTAACTGATCAACTCTAACTGGTCAACCCTAATTGATTAACCCTAACTGGTTAACTCTAACTCATTTACTCTATTCGATTAACTCTAATCGAATAACTAATATTCGATTAACTCATTTCGATTAACCCTTTTCGATTTACTCTTTTGAATTAACTCCTTTGATTTATTCCTTTTCTATCTGTTTACTTAACAAATAACTATTCCCTTTTCAATTCTATTTATTTAACAAATAAATATTTCATTTATCTTTTCTATATATTGAACAAATATTTTCTTTTATATTTGTTTTCACAACTTATTCCCCTTTTATTCTTTTTACAAATATTTTACTTTATATTTGATTTGACAAATATTATTCTTTATATTTGATTTCACAAATATTTTCCTTTTATATTTGATTTCAAAAATATTTTCCTTTATATTTAATTTCAAAAATATTTTCCTTTTTATTTGATTTCACAAATATTTTCCTTTATATTTGTTTTCATAAATATTTTCCTTTTTATTTGTTTGATTTTATAATTACTTCCTTTTATAAAATCCTTTTCCTTTTATATATAAAATCCATTGATTTTATATAAATAATTTATTTTAAAAATATAAAAATCTCCTTTTTACATCCCAGTATTTCTTATGGTATTTAACGTACCATATAACAATGATCGGTATCATTAAAACATATAAAATCATCAACAGATTTCATATCACATCATATAACACAATATATGAACAGAACAGTATTATAAATATTGAGGAGTCCAGTTGGACCCCTCCAACCTGTTTCCCTGCATCACAGATGTTAAACAATATAATTAACATCGATTTCATTTCAATATGAAATATTCTGCTAAACAGAATCAATATTTGATTAACGATTTATATATATATCGTTATCTGTGATTTCAACCAAAATACAAGCAATTCAACCAAATAGTTAACACATAGCAATCAACAGATGATTAACAGTTCTAAGTGTACGTTCTAAAAATATAACGGTTCAGAGTTGGTTAGTTTTACTCACATTGGCAGTTCATCGTTAAAGAACGAATAAACTGTTGTTTGATTTGAATCAAATAATTTATTTCGCCATAAATTCAAACGAGCTCCAATCCACTCCCTGTCTGTTCCATTGGGTAGTGTCCTTCCATAAGATCCCAACGGAACTTGTTTCACTGAATTCTTATAACGTATGAATAAATTATACCTTATGCAAGTTTGTATACAATTTAAAAGGGATTAACTTTATTTAAATTGAGTTTGGGCTTTACCCATCAAAACCCGACCCAAACCATATAACCGCTACACCATACCCTCCTTCCCCGATCAAAGAAAAACTGACGTTCCTCCTGTATCCCAAAAGCCAAAATCGATCCTTCAACCTCCATTATCTCCCTCGTTACCTCATGAAATTCAACACCGAACTCATCATGCTTTATCCCTCCTCGAACTCGACACCTCCACGACCACCATACACAACTCGAACACCATCCCTGAAAACCGCCACCTGTAGATTTCCAAGCACGATACTGTGCAAATACCAAACCTTTTTGGTTCGAAATTACCCCAAAGTTTGCAGCGAGTTCAGTTTGATCCTACAAACCCCATAGCATATCCCAATTCGCGAATCATAGCCTATAACTCCCAATAATTTCAACCCTATACCGCTGTCTGTTTTCGAGGTCCACAAAAACTGAATCGAATGAATTAAAACCAACATGGAATCGAAGAGCGGCTGCTAAGGATTTCGAATATATATGTATATTGATTTTAGGATTTTCCTTGATTTTTCTATGATTTTAGAAAGAGGCGAATTTGTTTTTAGAAGAACAGATGGTGGCGGCTAAGGAGAACGGTTATATAAGAGGATGAGATTTTTATGTGTGGCTGAAAACAATGAGTGGTGACCTAGTTTAGGTCCACAAATAAATATTTTATTTTATTTTTAATTTATAATGTCATACTAATCTTTAAAAAATTCCTGTTATCATCATGATACCCAAAAATCATGAAACTGAACATACGACTAGAGTTCGACATTACAGACCCAACGAAACTGGTTTCGTCGAATTCCGTCTTCGTTTGCTCATGCAGCATATTTTTAAAGGTCGAAATACTGACTGTTTTTCACTCTAAAAATTCGTACGGCCACATATGTATCTAAAAATCACGAAACTTGGAATCTAATGATAATTTAATATTGCGGATCCAACAAAATTAGTTTCGTCGAATTCTGAGGTCGTTTGAAAAACTGGCTATTTTTTAAGCTCTAAATAACCCTTTTAAATATATAAATATATTTAACAACAATTAAATTAAATATTTATAAATAAATATTGTTGTATATATCCACAACAGAATATCATACAGCTCTTGAATATTCCTATATGAATTTCAACTCGATATTTCAAATCCCGCTTTAAATCGATATTCGATTTATAATGAAATTCCTTTTATAAATATTTATAAATTTCAAAGGAATTCCGCAGCGACTTTTCTAAAATTTGATTTGGACATAAATAAAAATCTACACGACGAAATCTCGATTTTTCTCTTCCACTAGAAAAATATACTTCACCAGCTCCTAACGTTTCTTATTTCACAGAAATCCGACTTAAAACGTCTTCTGTATATTCATTTAAAGTTTGAATCGCCAAATCGTGAACTGCCACGCCATTTCGAGCTCGATTATAATTATAATATAAATTATACGCTCAACCATCATTAATTAAATATACTCGTTATCGTAATCAAATTTTAAACTGAATTATATATTTTGAATTGCCCAATTCACACCATATCGCCATTTCAGCCAATTCTGATTATTTCAGAATTAAATATATTATTTAATTATTATTTTAATTAAATATTCAAAGTTATTTTAATTCAACGACCATTATATTCTCTAAATCATTATTTAAATAATTAAATAAATTAATTATTATATCGTTGAAAAATGCGGGTAGTTACATTCTTCCCCATTTAAAATAATTTCATCCTCGAAATTGCTAAGGTATAAAACAAACCCCATTGACTGGTTAGAACTTTTTTGTTCACTTCTTATCTTCAGTTTCAACTAAACCAGTTTAATTTCAATTAAATATTAATTAATTCTTATCAACGAATTTTTTTCAAAAATCCTGAAAATTTTCTAACTCCTTAACTTTCGAATTTTTTTGGCCAGTACCTCCTTTGTGCTGGTCAATCGATACAACCACAAATCGCCTCTCTGGGCCATCTCCAACCCAAAAGAAAATCAAAGAGCCAAGCGGCTTGCTAAATAGGCTCTTAAATCTCATGCTTATACCAAATATAAACTTGTTGTAACACCCCGTATTTTCTGTGAACGTATAAGTAACAAATTAAAATATACTTAATTTTTAGGAGAAGAATTAAGGGAAACGGGTTGCGCCATTGCGTTCGTCTCGAAATTCTTCTTGAGATAGAGTCCGAGTTTGCGTAAAACAGATACCGTATGAAGAAGATATGGACGAACGAAGTTAGGCAGAAAAACCGGAAACATGCCAGAATACACTGGCGCACTTGTGAAGTGTGCCAGTACAAAAATACACTGGCGCACCTGCCAAGTGCACCCATACCAATCCAGCACAGAATTCTGGAGTGTTCTGTGATGACGTGTCTTCTTTTTAGTGGTTGGATGACCTGTCTTCGAGCTAGGTGGTTCTGATAACTTCTAAACTGATCTGAAGGCTCTAAATCACCCTATTCTCCTATAAAAACACCCCCAAACTTCACTTTCTCTCCACACAATTTCATTCTGCCTATACTCTGCCTCTATAATAAATAAATAAAATAATGGCATCGCTACTCTGCTGGGATCAAAACTAGAACTAGTGCATCTTCTTCCAAATCTGAATAAGATTAAAAGAGAACTACTGCAACTCTTCTTCTATAATTGTAAAGACCCGTTACATCCCCGGTGAGGAAAGCGCGGATAGTTCGAGAACAACACACAAAGGAACGCAGATGGGAGAACATTTCATTGTATATTGCAACAATACCATCAGAATACGAGAATATACAGAGTATAAATGAATATTACACAGAAATATCAGAGATTTAAATTACATTTAAATGCATAGCAGCGGAAAATAATACAATACACAACTGAAGGAGATATACGGATACAAAGCTTTCCGAATATCATTCCAGCTGTAAACCAAGATCCTGTGAATATAAATCTGCAAAGCCAAAACTACTAGCTGCCCGTGCCAAAATAAGGGCACCGAAAGTTTAGGTTAAAACAATAAACTCCAGGTCAGTCATGGGACTGGTGTGAGAACTAAAACAGTTATTAATCTTTATTTTTAAAGTTCGGTAAATCAAGGGACCACGCCGTATAACACGGAACGGGTTTCCTCCCAAGAACACCAGTGCATAAAAACAACAGCGCAATGCTAAATAAAGAACAATGAAGCTTTTATAAGACCCAGTTCCCATCACACAACGCAACGCAAGCCGGAGGATAGGGTTTTTACCTTATAATAGCCAAGAATGCTTGACACGTTTAAAACAAATCATTTATTATTACTATAAGTGTATAGTGTATAAAACAACTTCAAATCATAAGTATCAATCATAGATGGCATAAGCGCCCCATCCCACTATCTCGCCATATATAGGATTACAACTAAAACTGCAAAGTCACGTATTGGAAGTTGGATTTCCATCTGTGAACCGAGGCAAAAGATAGTCCTCACTGACTTCGAGACAATCTAGCCCATGTCTCTGGGTCAGAGCGCATCGACCCTTGGGTCGTCAGGGCCGGTCCACCGATGTGGATTAAAATTCCTGAACACTGCGTTTCCCCGCCCTTTGGGGCGTAAATGAGCCAACGAATGACTCCATTGGACCCGGATCGTCCGATCAAACCGAGGCGCCTCGCAACAACAACAACCACATAAGTCAAACTCGTCAGGGCGTGTAAAATCACTGACGCCACTTTTAACTAGAAGGAAACGCATGCCCTCCCTAAGGTCCTCTCCCGTTTTTGGTTCACCACCGGGGTGTGAGGCTCGCGATTCAACGTTACACAAAGCTACGCCACAAAGGCCGTGCTTTGATCATCAACCACAAGACTCTGCTTTTCAACAGAAGCCTTGATCATTTGCATCTTAGCATGCCACACAGGCAAACCACTCTATGCAACCGATATCAGTCACACAGAATGAAATCCGATGTCGGACACACAGTCCATTTACAATTCCGTTCTGGGTCTGAACGAAACCGGAGGAACCTAGTACCCCGCATATCCATCGATCTCCAAGTACGTCTGGACGATCACCAACTGATTCTCTCCTCTTGGGTGTACGACCCAATCAAGATCATCAGTAATTATCCAAACGACGTGAAGACCTCCGGTCTTTAACCATCGTCTTCATCTACGACTAATCGTCAAATCAGTTATTCAGAATGGGATAAACCCGGTCTTTCTGAATAACTAGCGTATATAATCATCAAGTGTTACACAAACACGACATATGTAACAACCTGAAAATCCGAGCCAGTTTAAAATTTTTATTTTGGCAATTTTAATGAATTTTGAATATTTAAAATGAATTATTTTAAATAATATCGACGAGAAATTATTTTGAATATAATTCGACGTATATATTATATACGTCATCGTTAGAATTTAAATATTTATATATAAATATAAATAGAATTGAAAATGGCGCGGTAGTTCGATAATTCGATTTCAAACTTCAATTGAATGTACCGGGTGCAAAACAATCCGGATATTAGTGAAACAAAAAACATTAGGATATAATTGATGATATCTTTCCAACGAATCCGAAAAATCGAGATTTCATAGCGGGAATCAAAAGATATGTCCAGTTGAAAATTCTGAATAGTCGCTATGGAATTCAGGCCCTTAAAAATAGACATTTTGCAAACGACCTCGGATTTCGACGAAACCACTTTTGTTGGGTCCGTGATGTCAAATAATTGCTAGGTTTCAAATTTCATAATTTTTCGAATCAATATGTGAGTGTGGCAAAGGAAAACGCGTTTGACCAGTTTCAGTTGATTTTAATCGACTGGAAAATGGCCATTTTTCCAACGGTCTCAGAATTCGACGAAACTAATTTTGTTAGGACCGTATCGTCAATACGAAGCTAGAAAATATTTTTCTGGAATTTTTCTAGTTAGTATGTGACCCGGTAAATTGAAATGCGCGTTCAAAATTCAATATATAGAGTTATATGTTGATTTTAACGGAAACTGATCGAAACAGTCGAATCAGCTTGCGATACATATCCCGTTGTGTTCGGAATGGGGGTGAAACGCTATGGACGACAGGTGGTGGGCCTCGTTTAGAGGTCGTATGTAAAAGTCAACTTTTTGAAATTAAATAATAAAAAAATAAAATAAAATATCTTCCCTATTACCCTCTCCCCCCCCCCCCCCCCGATTGAATCAGAAAAATCATTTGAAATATATAAAAAAAAGGATGCAGCCGCCGCCCCCTCACCCTGTCACCGCCGCGCCTCAGGCGCGAGACCCCCCTCCCCTTCTCCTTCTCCTCCCGCTCCCTCTTCCTCCCACCGCGAGAACCCCCAGCGCCTGAAACCCAACCCTAAACCGCCGCTACACCCAATTCGAGCACCCCCTAGCCACCGCAAGCCCCAAACACCCTTGAACCCGCCGCCGACCCCCAGGGCGCCACCCACCTGACCTCCTCCGACCACTCCACCAACCTCCTCCGCCTCCAACAGCCCAGCACCCCTCTTCCCAGTTAAAGGCAGAAAAATGTAAGTTTTTAATTATATTTTTATTTATAAAATCAGTTTTTATTTACATGAATTAGCATTTATAAGATCTGAAAATAAAGTATATATAAAGATTTGATTTTTAAAATTGAAAAGATTATATTTTTATTTATAAAAATATGATTTTTATATAAGGAAAGGGTAGAAAAGATTTTATTCAATTAAAAATATGATTTTTATATTTTTAAAGTATTAAAAATATAATCTTTACTATATAAATGTTGTAAAAATATGATTTTTGTTTATGTAGAGAAGTAAAAATATAATTTTTACATGATAGGAATATTAAAAATAGCATCTTTATATGTGTAGCAAAATAAAGATTGATTTTTAAAAGACGATATTTTTAAATATGAAAAGACGATATTTTTAAATATGAAAAGACGATATTTTGTGATGAGTAGTGAAGTAAAAATGTGATTTTTACTTCGAGAAAAATATAATTTTCATATTATAGAAAGGCGAAATCTTTTTATATAGCAGCGATGTAAAAATTCGATTTTTATATATTGAATAGCATAGTAAAAATTCGATTTTTATATATTGAATAGCATAGTAAAAATTCGATTTTTTACATATGTAGAGAATACGGGCAACGAAGATGACAAAAATGCGATAATGACGAAGATTTCTATAAAATGAAGAGTCGTGGGATTGGGATAGCTATTGGTGAGAACTTCTCACTCTTCAATTCCTTTTTCTAGTAATATATATATACTAGGATGCAGACGGTGTTTAGTAGCACCCGACACCCGTCATCCACAGACCATGGATGGCTTGTTTGTTTAACTGTTTGGTTGTGTAGTTGGTTAGATTATCTGGTTTGAATTGAATTGTTTGGTGAAATTAAATTGATTTGATTGATGTGTGAATGGCATGGGCCTTCACTAGACCGGGGATAAGGCTAGACCTTGTCCCGTTTCTAGTATCGTGTCGTTATGCCGCCGAAATTTTCTAAAATAAGTTAGAAAAATGAAAATATCATTTTATTTAAAGAATGAACTGAATAGAAATTCATGTGTTAAAATAAAATGTTTTATCGTTAAAAATATAATTTTTAACGTGATGTGAATAAAATAAAATATTCATTTACAAACCGGACGGTTTGTTTATGCACACCTATTTGAATGACATTGATTGGGACGATAAATTTTATACATCGCCCAACTGCACAAATAAAATCTGTGTTTGATTGTTTGAAACCCCACACGGGTGTTGGGATGAAATTTGAAGTCCACTCATCCTGATTGATTAAATATGTCGATCGATTGATTGACAGGCTGTTATAAGCGTTAGATATCTAAATTTGATGCTTATACAGTGTAATGCACTTTGGATGATGGTTGATTATTTGTCGTTGCTATTTTATACATGTGTGTATGGAACCCATATAATTAAAGTTATATGGTGATTGATTGGGCCTCATTCCAATTTAGAAAATAAAGAATATTATAAAATAAAGGTTCATGTGTTGACCGTACTCATCCGTTGAGATTAGTCATGTGTTGAACGAAATATTTTAATAATAAAATTTACATCTTTATCAATATAAAATAAAGGTTCATGTGTTGACCGTACTCATCCGTTGAGATTAGTCATGTGTTGAACGAAATATTTGAAAACGAAATATTTGAAGTCGAAACAATTGAAAACGAAATATTTGAAGTAGAAATATTTGAAACGAAATATTTGAAGTAGAAATATTTGAAAACGAAATATTTGAAATAGAAATGTTTAAAAAGGAAATATTTGAAATAGAATATTTGAAAATAGAAGTATATGAAGCCGTGTTGATTGGATTGACGCCATTTTGACGTGAACGATATTTATATCGATTTTATTCATTTTAAAATGAATATTGAAAAGTGATTTCGAAATCGAATAGAAAACCAATTTGAATTGAATCGAATAGAAAACCAATTTGAATTGAATCGAATAGGAAACCAATTCGAATTGAATCGAATAGGAAACCAATTATAATTGAATCGAATAGGAAACCAATTTGAATTGAATCGAATAGAAAACCAATTTGAATTGAATCGAATAGAAAACCAATTTGAATTGAATCGAATAGAAAACCAATTTGAATTGAATCGAATAGAAAACCAATTTGAATTGAATCGAATAGAAAACGAATTTGAATTGAATTGAAAATGAATTCGAATTGAATTGAAAACGAATTGAATTGAATTCAAACTGAATTGAAATTTGAATTGAATAGAAAAGAATAGGTTGAAATTGTTTTTGAAACGAACTCAAAACTATTTATAAAATTCGTTTTGAATAGGAATCGACGAAATATATATTATATATATTATATATATAATATAATGGCCTGAATAGAACGCGCCGCGCCGCGGCAGTTCGCGAATTTCGACCATTTATTTCAAACGGACATTACGGGAGATCCGACCGTCGGACTCTCCTAAAACCGGAACCGTTGGTTCGTATCGAAAAGAGCTTTCTAACGAATATTAGAAATTTGAAATCTAACGGTTGGATTTGGAGATACGTCCAAATCAAATTTGAAAAAGGTCGCCATAAGTGCAGTTCGATGGCCGTTGATGGAAATCAACTGTACGGGCCTTGATAAAATTATTAAAAATAGTAATAATTGGTGTAAAATCATAAGAAATGATTTGAGAAAAATTGGGATGAAAATCTCCACATTTGAAAAGATAAAAATAGATTTTTATCGAAATGAACTAGTTTTGAACTAAAATTTAAAACCCAATTTTTTTAAATAAATAAATTAGATTTAAAAAGGGTTTTTAAATAATCGGAATTTCTAATATATTTGATTGGATTTGAAATGGGTTTATCATGAACGGTGTTTTAAATAACACTAGTTCTTTAACCCGATAATAAATAGAATGTGATTTGGGTTTGTCGTGAACTGTGTTTTAAATAACATTAGTTCTTTAACCCAGTAAAAGGAGTTTTAACGAATCTGCAGTTAGATTGAAATGTGAATTTATAATCTAAATTATCGAATTTAGAAAATGAGCGAGAATGGAGTATCACCAGTTTTGCTCCAAAGCGATAGTTAAATCTTTAATTAGATTTGAATGTGAAATGGTAATTAATTTTACCGATAACACAGTGGTGTTAGATGTGAAGTACTACCAGTTTTGCTTCATGGGATGAATAGGTTGGGAATGGGAAATAAAATAAAATAAATAATTACTTCTTTACGGTTCGCTAATCTCGACTAGTTTAGAAAACCATAATTTGGTTTGAAACGACATCCAAAGGAAGATTAAAGGATAAATTTTAAAGAATTTATCTTGGATAAAATTAATGGGAACCTTTCCCTAAGAATGTGATTTCGTGAATAAAAAGGATATTCTGCATTGGAATGAGGCGTATGTTGTGTTTGTGTAACATTTGTTTTAATATACGCGGGTTGTTCGGAAAGGCCGGGTTTATACCCATTCTGAATAACCGATTCGACGATATGTCGAAGATGAAAACGGTGGTCGAAGACCGGAAGTTTTCACATCGTTTGGGTAATTACTAACGATCCTGATTGGGCTGTACACCCAAGAGGATGGAAATAGTTGGTGGTCGTCCCGACGTACTTGGAGATGGATGGATATGCGAGGAAAGTGCCTCCGGTTTCGTTCAGACCCAGAACGAACTTGTAAATGGATTGCGTGTCTGACATTGGATTTTATTCTGTGTAGATTGATTTCTATTAAATATACATCTGTTTGGCGGCGGAGAATTTATTCTTTTGCTTAACGCCCTTCTCTGAGACGTACGAGCTCAGAGGTTGTATATCGATGGACATCAGTCGCATGGCATTAATTGCCTGTGTGGCACGCTAAGATGCAATGATCAAGGCTTTTGTTGAAAAGCAGAGCCTTGTGGTTGATGATCAAAGCACGGCCTACGTGGCAGCTTTGTGTATAACGTGAATTCGCGAGCCTCACACCTCAGTATGAGTCAAAAACGGGATACGGACCGCTGGTAGAGCACGACGTTTCTTTCTAGCTTTGGTGGTGTCAGTGACTTACCAGCCCTGACATTTATATACTTTTCACCTTTGTGGTTGTTGGAATGAGGCGCCTCGATTATAGGTCTGTAAGGACCGGGAAACGTGTGTTCAGGAATAACTAATCCTCTAACGTAAGTGAGGACCGGCCCAGCTGCATCCAGGATCGCCCAGAGTGTGTAGTCCTGAGACATTTGCTAGTGTGTCTCGAGCGTGGAGAGGAGCTTGCCCCTTGCCTCGACTCATGACGGAAATCCAATTTCCAATACGTGTATTGCGGTTTTAATTGTAGAACTAGTATGGCGACATGATATATGGTACCCATGTTGTCTATGATTTATATTTATGATTGAAATTGTTTTGACACTATACACATATTATAGTATCAAATGATTTGTTTTTAAAACGTACCAAGCATGTTTGGCTGTTATAAGGTAAAACCCTATCCTCCGGCTTGCGTTACATTGTGTGATGGGACCTGGGTCTTATAATAGCTTCATTTTTCGAAAAAGCATTGCGCTGTTTATTCTATGCACTGGTATTCTTGGGAGGAAACCCGTTCCGTGTTATACGGCGTGGTCCCTTGAATTACTATCTTTTAAAATAAAGTTTTAATAACTGTTTTAGTTCTCACACCAGTCACATGACTGACCTGGAGTTTATTGTTTTAACCTAAACTCTGGGTGCCCCTATTTTCCGCACGGGCAGCTAGTAGTTTTGGTTTTGCAGATTTATATTCGCAGGATCCTGGTTTACAGCTGGAATGATATCCAGAAAGCTCTGTATCCGTATATCACCTTCAGTTGTGTTTTGTATATTTTTCCGCTGCTATGTAATTTATTGTAATCTCTGATATTTATCGAATGTAATTTATTCATTTATAATCTGTATATTCTTGTATCTGATGGAATTGTTGTAATAAACAATGAAATGTTCTTCCGTCTGCGTTCTGATTTGTCTTGTCCTCAAAAGATCAGGGTTTTCGAACGGTCTAGATCGGTTTAACGACTGATTCGGATTGAGCGAAATTCGAGGCCGTCACATTTGGTATCAGAGCTTTGGTTTACAAAGCTCGAGAACAAGACACATTAGAACCATACGAAAGAATTCATCAGATATTGGGTTAGTAATATCCAATTAGAATGACTCGTTAGAGATAGGATCAGTAGTATCCTAGAACGAGTGTGAAGAGTATATTTTTCAAATGAAAACAATTTTGCTTTGAAAATTTAAATCGTTTTACACGTCTTTGATTATTTATTTATTTTGAATATGGACAATCCAATATATAAAGGTTTTACATATACGCGTCATGAACGTATATTCGAAGTTTTAATATACTGGATAGATATAGAATCACATTCTAGACATCCGGGGATGATTCTGATGATGGTGCATCATCATCAGTATTCATATTCGTGTTTCGAAGGTGTGATTTTCTATATATTTCCATTAGACTGGTGTGAGAACCAAAACTAATATAGCTAGATTTATTTGTTGTGATTTGGCATCAAAAACATGATTTTTGTATGTGTATATCAAATTATGGATTTGAAACTCTAATCCACTAATTGATTGATGTTTGTGTTGTTTGTTTATTTGTTTGATAATTTTGAAACATTTATGCCTAATTGCATCAATTATTGAATTGTATTGAAAATTGGTCACATTTGTTTGCATATATACATGTATTTACATTGAACAGGTCATAGCAAGGAGGCTAGAGCAGAGAATAAAATTTGTTTGCCCGACAAATAGGTACATGTTTACTATAATTTACTATTTTGTTTGGGTGATGATGATTTTATGAGCCTATTGGCTAGCCGCTTGGCTTTTTCTTTTTCTTTTTGAGATCAGAAGGCCTATATGGCAATTTCGGGATTTTCCCGTGGCTCCCGGTGCAGGGGAGGTTATGGCGAAATTTTTCGAGAATTTACGGTGTTAGCCAAATTTTTTAAAATTTGGAAATTCTCAGAAACTGAAAAGTTGGAGAATGGAAGCCAGATCGAACGTAGAGTTGATTAATCAAACCACTTTCGACTTTGTTCCTTTTCGGGGACGAAAAGTTTTAAGTGGGGGAGATTGTAACAACCTGAAAATCCGAGCCAGTTTAAAAATTTTATTTTGGCAATTTTAATGAATTTTGAATATTTAAAATGAATTATTTTAAATAATATCAACGAGAAATTATTTTGAATATAATTCGACGTATATATTATATACGTCGTCGTTAGAATTTAAATATTTATATATAAATATAAATAGAATTGAAAATGGCGCGGTAGTTCGATAATTCGATTTCAAACTTCAATTGAATGTACCGGGTGCAAAACAATCCGAATTTTAGTGAAACAAAAAACATTAGGATCTAATTGACGATATCTTTCCAACGAATCCAAAAAATCGAGATTTCATAGCGGTAATCAAAAGATATGTCCAGTTGAAAATTCTGAATAGTCGCTATGGAATTTAGGCCCTTAAAAATAGACATTTTGCAAACGACCTCGGATTTCGACGATACCACTTTTGTTGGGTCCGTGATGTCAAATAATTGCTAGGTTTCAAATTTCATAATTTTTCGAATCAATATGTGAGCGTGGCAAAGGAAAACACGTTTGACCAGTTTCAGTTGATTTTAATCGACTGGAAAATGGCCATTTTTCCAACGATCTCAGAATTCGACGAAACTAGTTTTGTTAGGACCGTATCGTCCATACGAAGCTAGAAAATATTTTTCTGGAATTTTTCTAGTTAGTATGTGACCCCGGTAAATTGAAATGCGCGTTCAAAATTCAATATATAGAGTTATATGTTGATTTTAACGGAAACTGATCGAAACAGTCGAATCAGCTTGCGATACATATCCCGTTGTGTTCGGAATGAGGGTGAAACGCTATGGACGACAGGCGGTGGGCCTCGTTTAAAGGTCGTATGTAAAAGTCAACTTTTTGAAATTAAATAATAAAAAAATAAAATAAAATATCTTCCCTATTACCTTCTGCCCCCCCCCCCCCGATTGAATCAGAAAAATCATTTGAAATATAAAAAAAAGGACGCAGCCACCGCCCCCTCACCCTGTCACCGCCGCGCCTCAGGCGCGAGACCCCCCTCCCCTTCTCCTTCTCCTCCCGCTCCCTCTTACTCCCACCGCGAGAACCCCTAGCGCCTGAAACCCAACCCTAAACCGCCGCTACACCCAATTCGAGCACCCCCTAGCCACCGCAAGCCCCAAACACCCTTGAACCCGCCGCCGACCCCTAGGGCGCCACCCACCTGACCTCCTCCGACCGCTCCACCAACCTCCTCCAACAGCCTAGCACCGCTCTTCCCAGTTAAAGGCAGAAAAATGTAAGTTTTTAATTATATTTTTATTTATAAAATCAGTTTTTATATACATGAATTAGCATTTATAAGATCTGAAAATAAAGTATATATAAAGATTTGATTTTTAAAATTGAAAAGATTATATTTTTATTTATAAAAATATGATTTTTATATAAGGAAAGGGTAGAAAAGATTTTATTCAATTAAAAATATGATTTTTATATTTTTAAAGTATTAAAAATATAATCTTTACTATATAAATGATGTAAAAATATGATTTTTGTTTATGTAGAGAAGTAAAAATATAATTTTTACATGATAGGAATATTAAAAATAGCATTTTTATATGTGTAGCAAAATAAAGATTGATTTTTAAAAGACGATATTTTTAAATATGAAAAGACGATATTTTTAAATATGAAAAGACGATATTTTGTGATGAGTAGTGAAGTAATAATGTGATTTTTACTTCGAGAAAAATATAATTTTCATATTATAGAAAGGTGAAATCTTTTTATATAGCAGCGATGTAAAAATTCGATTTTTATATATTTAATAGCATAGTAAAAATTCGATTTTTTACATATGTAGAGAATACGGGCAACGAAGATGACAAAAATGCGATAACGACGAAGATTTCTATAAAATGAGGAGTCGTGGGATTGGGATAGCTATTGGTGAGAACTTCTCACTCTTCAATTCCTTTTTCTAGTAATATATATACTAGGATGCAGACGGTGTTTAGTAGCACCCGACACCCGTCATCCACAGACCATGGATGGCTTGTTTGTTCAACTTTTTGGTTTTGTAGTTGGTTAGATTATCTGGTTTGAATTGAATTGTTTGGTGAAATTAAATTGATTTGATTGATGTGTGAATGGCGTGGGCCTTCACTAGACCGGGGATAAGGCTAGACCTTGTCCCGTTTCTAGTATTGTGCCGTTATGCCGCCGAAATTTTCTAAAATAAGTTAGAAAAATGAAAATATCATTTTATTTAAAGAATGAACTGAATAGAAATTCATGTGTTAAAATAAAATGTTTTATCGTTAAAAATATAATTTTTAACGTGATGTGAATAAAATAAAGTATTCATTTACAAACCGGACGGTTTGTTTATGCACACCTATTTGAATGACATTGATTGGGACGATAAATTTTACACATCGCCCAACTACACAAATAAATTCTGTGTTTAATTGTTTGAAACCCCACACGGGTGTTGGGATGAAATTTGAAGTCCACTCATCCTGATTGATTAAATATGTTGATCGATTGATTGACAGGCTGTTATAAGCGTTAGATATCTATATTTGATGCTTATACAGTGTAGTGCACTTTGGATGATGGTTGATTATTTGTCGTTGCTATTTTATACATGTGTGTATGGAACCCATATAATTAAAGTTATATGGTGATTGATTGGGCCTCATTCCAATTTAGCAAATAAAGAATATTATAAAATAAAGGTTCATGTGTTGACCGTACTCATCCGTTGAGATTAGTCATGTGTTGAACGAAATATTTTAATAATAAAATTTACATCTTTATCAATATAAAATAAAGGTTCATGTGTTGACTATACTCATCCGTTGAGATTAGTCATGTGTTGAACGAAATATTTGAAAACGAAATATTTGAAGTCGAAACATTTGAAAACGAAATATTTGAAGTAGAAATATTTGAAACGAAATATTTGAAGTAGAAATATTTGAAAACGAAATATTTGAAATAGAAATGTTTAAAAAGGAAATATTTGAAATAGAATATTTGAAAATAGAAGTATATGAAGCCGTGTTGATTGGATTGACGCCATTTTGACGTGAACGATATTTATATCGATTTTATTCATTTTAAAATGAATATTGAAAAGTGATTTCGAAATCGAATAGAAAACCAATTTGAATTGAATCGAATAGAAAACCAATTTGAATTGAATCGAATAGGAAACCAATTTGAATTGAATCGAATAGGAAACCAATTTGAATTGAATCGAATAGAAAACCAATTTGAATTGAATCGAATAGAAAACCAATTTGAATTGAATCGAATAGAAAACCAATTTGAATTGAATCGAATAGAAAACCAATTTGAATTGAATCGAATAGAAAAACAATTTGAATTGAATCGAATAGAAAACGAATTTGAATTGAATTGAAAACGAATTGAATTAAATTCAAATTGAATTGAAATTTGAATTGAATAGAAAAGAATAGGTTGAAATTGTTTTTGAAACGAACTCAAAACTATTTATAAAATTCGTTTTGAATAGGAATCGACGAAATATATATTATATATATTATATATATAATATAATGGCCTGAATAGAACGCGCCGCGCCGCGGCAGTTCGCGAATTTCGACCATTTATTTCAAACGGACATTACGGGAGATCCGACCGTCGGACTCTCCTAAAACCGGAACCGTTGGGTTCGTATCAAAAAGAGCTTTCTAACGAATATTAGAAATTTGAAATCTAACGGTTGGATTTGGAGATACGTCCAAATCAAATTTGAAAAAGGTCGCCATAAGTGCAGTTCGATGGCCGTTGATGGAAATCGACTGTACGGGCCTTGATAAAATTATTAAAAATAGTAATAATTGATGTAAAATCATAAGAAATGATTTGAGAAAAATTGGGATGAAAATCTCCACATTTGAAAAGATAAAAATAGATTTTTATCGAAATGAACTAGTTTTGAACTAAAATTTAAAACCCAATTATTTTTAAATAAATAAATTAGATTTAAAAAGGGGTTTTAAATAATCGGAATTTCTAATATATTTGATTGGATTTGAAATGGGTTTATCGTGAACGGTGTTTTAAATAACACTAGTTCTTTAACCCGATAATAAATAGAATGTGATTTGGGTTTGTCGTGAACTGTGTTTTAAATAACCCAAGTTCTTTAACCCAGTAAAAGGAGTTTTAACGAATCTGCAATTAGATTGAAATGTTAATTTATAATCTAAATTATCGAATTTAGAAAATGAGCGAGAATGGAGTATCACCAGTTTTGCTCCAAAGAGATAGTTAAATCTTTAATTAGATTTGAACGTGAAATGGTAATTAATTTTACCGATAACACTGTGGTGTTAGACGTGAAGTACTACCAGTTTTGCTTCATGGGATGAATAGGTTGGGATTGGGAAATAAAATAAAATAAATAATTACTTCGTTACGGTTCGCTAATCTCGACTAGTTTAGAAAACCATAATTTGGTTTGAAACGACATCCAAAGGAAGATTAAAGGATAAATTTTAAAGAATTTATCTTGGATAAAATTAATGGGAAACTTTCCCTAAGAATGTGATTTCGTGAATAAAAAGGATATTCTGCATTGGAATGAGGCGTATGTTGTGTTTGTGTAACATTTGTTTTAATATACGCGGGTTGTTCGGAAAGGCCGGGTTTATACCCATTCCGAATAACCGATTCGACGATATGTCGAAGATGAAGACGGTGGTCGAAGACCGGAAGTTTTCACATCGTTTGGTTAATTACTAACGATCCTGATTGGGCTGTACACCCAAGAGGATGGAAATAGTTGGTGGTCGTCCAGACGTACTTGGAGATGGATGGATATGCGAGGAAAGTGCCTCCGGTTTCGTTCAGACCCAGAACGAACTTGTAAATGGATTGCGTGTCTGACATTGGATTTTATTCTGTGTAGATTGATTTCTATTAAATATACATCTGTTTGGCGGCAGAGAATTTATTCTTTTGCTTAACGCCCTTCTCTGAGACGTACGAGCTCAGAGGTTGTATATCGATGGACATCAGTCACATTGCATGAATTGCCTGTGTGGCACGCTAAGATGCAATGATCAAGGCTTTTGTTGAAAAGCAGAGCCTTGTGGTTGATGATCAAAGCACGGCCTACGTGGCAGCTTTGTGTATAACGTGAATTCGCAAGCCTCACACCTCGGTATGAGTCAAAAACGGGATACGGACCGCTGGGAGAGCACGACGTTTCTTTCTAGCTTTGGTGGTGTCAGTGACTTACCAGCCCTAACTTTTATATACTTTTCACCTTTGTGGTTGTTGGAATGAGGCGCCTCGATTATAGGTCTGTAAGGACCGGGAAACGTGTGTTCAGGAATAACTAATCCTCTAACCTAAGTGAGGACCGGCCCAGCGGCATCCATGATTGCCCAGAGTGTGTAGTCCTGAGACATTTGCTAGAGTGTCTCGAGCGCGGAGAGGAGCTTGCCCCTTGCCTCGACTCATGACGGAAATCCAATTTCCAATACGTGTATTGCGGTTTTAATTGTAGAACTAGTATGGCGACATGATATATGGTACCCATGCCGTCTATGATTTATATTTATGATTGAAATTGTTTTGACACTATACACATATTATAGTATCAAATGATTTGTTTTTAAACGTACCAAGCATGTTTGGATGTTATAAGGTAAAACCCTATCCTCCGGCTTGCGTTACATTGTGTGATGGGACCTGGGTCTTATAATAGCTTCATTTTTCGAAAAAGCATTGCGCTGTTTATTCTATGCACTGGTATTCTTGGGAGGAAACCCGTTCCGTGTTATACGGCGTGGTCCCTTGAATTACTATCTTTTAAAATAAAGTTTTAACAACTGTTTTAGTTCTCACACCAGTCACATGACTGACCTGGAGTTTATTGTTTTAACCTAGACTCTGGGTGCCCCTATTTTCCGCACGGGCAGCTAGTAGTTTTGGTTTTGCAGATTTATATTCGTAGGATCCTGGTTTACAGCTGGAATGATATCTGGAAAGCTCTGTATCCGTATATCACCTTCAGTTGTGTTTTGTATATTTTTCCGCTGCTATGTAATTTATTGTAATCTCTGATATTTATCGAATGTAATTTATTCATTTATACTCTGTATATTCTTGTATCTGATGGAATTGTTGTAATAAACAATGAAATGTTCTTCCGTCTGCATTCTGATTTGTCTTGTCCTCAAACGATCAGGGTTTTCGAACGGTCTAGATCGGTTTAACGACTGATTCGGATTGAGCGAATTTCCAGGCCGTCACAACATACGCCTCATTCCAATTCAGAATATTCGTTTATTCAAATATTCTTCTACTTTGGGAAAGTTTCCCATTAATTTTATCAAAGATAAATTCTTTAAATTTATTCTTTAATCTTCTTTGAATATCAATTCAAACTAGTCGGGATTAGCGAATCACACCGGAATAATCATTTATTTTATTTCCCAATCCCCACCTATTCATCGCATGAAGTAAATCTGGTAATAATTCATATCTAACACCACGGTGTTATCGATAAATTCAATTACCATTTCACGTTCAAATCTAATTAAAGATTTAACTATCGCCTAGAGTAAAACTGGTGATACTCCATTCTCGATCATTTCAATCTAATTAAAGATTCATTAAAACTCCACTTAGTTTTAATCTTCACAGAAATCAATATCCTGTCTTTAACTGGGTTAAAGAACCAATGTCATTTAAAACACGGCCCACAATAAACCCAAAATCACATTCATTAATTATCGGGTTAAAGAACAAGTGTTATTTAAAACACTATTCACGATAAACCCAAAAATCAATACCAGTTCAATTTCAATTAAATATTATTTAATTGGTACACTTCATTAAATCTAAATAAAAAGATTTAATCTTTTTCTCAATTGGGCTTAAGAAACAGTGTTAATGAAGACACCATTCACGACAAACCCAAATCACATTTGATATTAAATACAAGGCTCTGAATAGAAAATATATCGGCTTATATTCAATATCAAATTCTACGACCAACAAATATCGTATTGGAAATAACGATATTAATATATCTTTCAAATTTCCCAAACAATATCTGTATAATCACTAAATCCAACATCGAAATATTCCAAAGACAATTTCGATTCAAATCCATTCCACTTTATATATTGGAAATTCTGGTTATTTTCAAAACCATTTCAAATCCACTTTATTTATTTTAGAAATAAATAGAATTATAATTCTAGTTCAAAACTAGTTCATTTCGATAAAAATCTATTTTTATCTTTTCAAATATGGAGTTTTTCATCCCAATTCTTCACAAATCATTTTTTATGATTTTACACAAATTATTACAATTTTTAATAATTTTATCAAGGCCCGTACAGTCGATTTCCATCAACGGCCATCGAACTGCACTTACAACGACCTTTTCGAAATTTGATTTGGACATAATTCGAAATCCAATGGTTAGATTTCAAATTTCTAATGTTCATTGGAAAGCTCTTTTCGATACGAACCCAATGGTTCCGGTTTTAGGAGAATCCGACGGTCGGATCTCCCGCAACGTCAATTCGAAGTCAATGGTCGAAATTCACGAATTGCCGCGGCGCGGCGCGTTCTATTCAGGTCATTATATATAAAATATATATATATTATATATATTTCTTCGATTTCCTTTTAAAACGTATTTTATAAATCGTTTTATATTCGTTTTCAAAATGAATTCAATTTCTATTTCAAATTCTAATCAAAATTGAATTTTTCAATATAAATTCGTTTTAATTTCATTTCAAATCGATTTCAATTCAATTTCAATTTAACTCGAATTTTAATTCAATTTCAATTTAATTCGAATTTCAATTCATTTCAATTTAATTCGAATTTCAAATCTATTTTAATATAATTCGAATTTCAAATCTATTTCAATTTAATTCGAATTTCAAATCACTTTCAATATTAATTGAAAAATGAATAAAGTCGATATAAATATCGTTTACGTCAAAATGGCGTCAATCTAATAAACACGGCTTCATATATTTCTATTTTCAAATATTCGATTTCAAATATTTCTTTTTCAAATATTTCTATTCAAATATTTCTTTTTCAAAACTGGAATGAGGCCCAATCAATTACCATAGATTTTACTTCTATGGATTTACATACAACGCATGTATACATCGACAATGACAAATAATCAACCATCATCCAAAGTGCATTCTACACTGTATAAGCATCAAATATAAATATTTAACGCTTATAACAGTCTGTCAATCAATCGATCGACATACAACTAATTATTGGGACTAGTGTATGTCATATATCCCAATACCCGTGTGGGGTTTCAAACAATCAAACACAGATTTTATTTGTGCAGTTGGGCAATGTGTAAAATTTATCGGCACAATCAATATCAGTCAAATGTGTGTATATAAACAAATCGTTTGATTTGTTTATATTAATTTATTTCATTTCATATATACGTTAAAAATTCTATTTTCAACTATAAAATATTTTTAACTACATAAATATTTTATTTCATTTCACATCACATCACACAATCAACTACACATCAAAGTCAAACAAGCATACAAGCCGTCCATGGTCTGTGGACGACGGGTGTCGGGTGCTACTAAACACCGTCTGCATCCTAGTATATATTTTAACTAGAAAAATTAAAAGTGAGGAGTTCTCACAGAGGGTTCCACTCCGCCGTGCTTTGCTTTGAACTGCTGAATTGTCTGGATCTGCTTGAAATTCCTATGCAATTCTTTTCACGCTGTTCAAATAAAAATTTTATTTTTATCACTTCATTCAATAAATAAAAATCGTATTTTTTTATTTCTTCTTCATATATTTTTACAATGTTTCTTTCTATATAAAAATTATATTTTTATATTTCTACTTCATATATAAAGATCGAATTTTTACTAGTTATATAATATAAAAATCATATTTTTACTTTACTAAAAATCATATTTTTATATCTTCTATAAATTAAAAATCGAATTTTTATTCTTCCTATAATATAAAAATCATATTTTTATTCTTTCTATATTATATAAAAAATTCTCCTTTCTCTATATAAAAATATCGTCTTTCTCCATATATTAAAATACTATCTTTCTCTATATAAAAATACTATCTTTCTCTATATAAAAGTATTATCTTTCTCTATATAAAAATGCTATCTTTCTCTATATAAGAATGCTATCTTTCTCTATATAAAAATACTATCTTTCTCTATATAAAAATGCTATCTTTCTCTATATAAAAATACTATCTTTCTCTATATAAAAATCAGAATTTTATCCTATCAAAAATCTTAACGAAATTAGGAATTAAAGAAAAGAAAAATAATTAGAAACACTTACATTTTTTTTCATTTGATTTGGGGTGTCGCAGTTTGAATCGATGAAAGGGGGAGGCCTTGCGCAGGTGGTCGGAGTGCTCGGGTGACGAAATCGAGAACGAGGAGGAGGTGAAGCAGAAGGGGATGGGCGCAGGGAAGAAGGGAGGGAAGAAGAGGCAGAGGAGCACGAGGGGAGGGGGCAATGGCAGTGGGAGGGGGTTAATCGCGGTGGCGGCTGACAGGGGGGTGCGGTGGCGTGTTTCAGAAGGAGGGGGGCTCGTCGATCGAGAAGGAGGCGGGGGGGGGAACGGAAGTGGAGAGTGGGGGTGCGAGGCCCCGCGCCGGCGGCGGTGGTGCGCTGCTCGGAGGAGCGGCGGCTCCTCCTTCCTCTTCCTTTTTTTATTTGAAATCGATCTGTTAATCGATATGAAGGGGGTGAGAGAAAGGATATATAATAATATATTATTTTATTTAGTTAATCAATTTTAAAAAGCAACTTTTATTTCGATTTCGAAACGAGACCCACCGCCTGTCGTTCGTAGCTAATTATCCCCCTTCCGAACACAATGGGTTATGTATCGTAAGCTGAATCGATCATTTCGATCAGTTTCCGTCAAAATCAACATATAAATCTATATATTGAATTTGAACGTGCATTTCAATTTACTGGGGGCACAAACTAATTCGAAAAATTCCCAAAAAATATTTTCTAGCTTCGTACTGATGATACGGTCATAACAAAACTAGTTTCGTCAAATTCCGAGACCATTGGAAAAATGGCCATTTTCCAGTCGATTAAAATCAACTGAAACTGGTCAAATGCATTTTCCTTTACCACGCTAACATATTGATTTGAAAAATTATGAAATTCGGAACCTAGCAATAACTTAACATCACGGATCCAACAAAAGTGGTTTTGTCGAAATCCGAGGTCGTTTGCAAAATGGCTATTTTTAAGGGCCGAAATTCCATAGCGACTATTCAGAAATTTCAACTGGATATAACTTTTTATCCCCGCTATGAAATTTTGATTTTTCGGATTCGTTGGAAAGATATTCTCTATTAGATTCCAATATTTTTTGTTTCACTAAAATCCGGTTTATTTTGCACCCGGTACATTCATTTGAATTTTGAAATCGAATTATCGAACTACCGCGCCATTTTCAATTCCTTTTATAATTATAAATAAATATTTATATTCCAACGTCGAGCTATATAAATATATACGTTCGATTCTATTCAAAATAAATTTTCGTCGTTTTTATTTAAAATAATTCATTTTAAATATTCAAAATTCGCTAAAATTGCCAAAATTAAAATTTTAAATTGGCTCAGATTTCCGGGTTATTACAATCTCCCCCACTTAAAACTTTTCGTCCCCGAAAAGGAATGAAGCCGAAAGCTGTTTAACTAATCAACTCAACTTTCGCTTTTCCCATTACGGCTTAAGTTTTTCAACTTTTCAGTTTCTAAAAACTTTTCAAATTTTTCAAAAATTTGGCTAACACCCTAAATTTTCGAAAAATTTCGCCATAACCTCCCCTGCACCGGGAAAATCCCGAAATTGCCATACAGGCCCTCTGATCTCAAAAAGAAAAAGAAAAAGCCAAGCGGCTAGACAATCGGCTCATAAAATCATCATCACCCAAACAAAACAGTAAATTATGGTAAACATGTACCTATTTGTCGGACAAACAATTTTATTATTCTGCTCTAGCCTCTTTGTTATGACCTGTTCAATGTAAGTACTTGTATATGCAAGCAAATGCGAACAAATTTCAATACAATTCACTATTTTGTTCAATTGGGCTATATGGTACAAATTTTAATAAATCAACCAATAATCATCAACACAACCATCAATCAATTAGTTGATTATCTTTTGAAATTCATAACTTTGATACATAGTCAAAAATCAGATTTTTTTTGATGCCAAATCACAACAATAGCCCTATCTAATTTTGGTTCTCACACTAGCCTAATGGAAATATATAGATATCACGCTTTCGACACTCGAATATAAATACTGATGATGCGGCCGCATCGTCAGAATTATCCCCGGGCGACTAGAGTGTGACTCTATATCAATCCAGTATATTAGAGGCCTCGCATACACATGGATCAGACGTATATTAAAATCTCTATATACCTGATAGTCCAAATCAATATGAATAAATAATCAAATACGAATAATTGATTTAAATTTCAAAACAAAATTTGTTTTCACTTTCAAAAATATACTCTTCACACTCGTTCTAGGATACTACTGATCCCATCTCTAACGAGTCATTCCCATTGGATATTACTAATCCAATATCTGATGAATTCTTTCGTATGGTTCTAATGTGTCTTATTCTCTGAGCTTTGTAAACCAAAGCTCTGATACCAAATGTAAAGACCCGTTACTTCCCCGGTGAGGAAAGCGCGGATTGTTCGAGAACAACACACAAAGGAACGCAGACGGGAGAACATTTCATTGTATATTACAACAATACCATCAGAATACAAGAATATATAGAGTATAAATGAATATTACACAGAAATATCAGAGATTTAAATTACATTTAAATGCATAGCAGCGGAAAATAACACAATACACAACTGAAGGAGATATATGGATACAAAGCTTTCCGGATATCATTCCAGCTGTAAACCAGGATCCTGTGAATATAAATCTGCAAAACCAAAACTACTAGCTGCCCATGCCAAAATAAGGGCACCCAGAGTTTAGGTTAAAACAATAAACTCCAGGTCAGTCATGGCACTGGTGTGAGAAATAAAACAGTTATTAATCTTTATTTTTAAAGTTCGGTAAATCAAGGGACCACGCCGTATAACACGGAACGGGTTTCCTCCCAAGAACACCAGTGCATAAAAACAACAGCGCAATGCTAAATAAAGAACAATGAAGCTTTTATAAGACCCAGTTCCCATCACACAATGCAACGCAAGCCGGAGGATAGGGTTTTTACCTTATAATAGCCAAGAATACTTGATACGTTTAAAACAAATCATTTATTATTACTATAAGTGTATAGTGTATAAAACAACTTCAAATCATAAGTCTCAATCATAGACAGAATAAGCGCGCCATCCCACTATGTCGCCATATATAGGATTACAACTAAAACCGCAAAGTCACGTATTGGAAGTTGGATTTCCATCTGTGAACCGAGGCAAAAGATAGTCCTCACCGACTTCGAGACAATCTAGCCCATGTCTCAGGGTCAGAGCGCATCGACCCTTGGATCGTCAGGACCGGTCCATCGATGTGGATTAAAATTCCTGAACACTGCGTTTCCCCGCCCTTTGGGGCATAAATGAGCCAACAAATGACTCCATCGGACCAGGATCGTCCGATCAAACTGAGGCGCCTCGCAACAGCAACAACCACATAAGTCAAACTCGTCAGGGCGTGTAAAACCACTGACGCCACTTTTAGCTAGAAGGAAACGCATGCCCTCCCTAAGGTCCTCTCCCATTTTTGGTTCACCACCGGGTTGTGAGGCTCGCGATTCAACGTTACACAAAGTTACGCCATAAAGGTCGTGCTTTGATCATCAACCACAAGACTCTGCTTTTTAACAGAAGCCTTGATCATTTGCATCTTAGCATGCCACACAGGCAAACCACTCTATGCAACCGATATCAGTCACACAGACTGAAATCCGATGTCGGATACACAGTCCATTTACAAATCCGTTCTGGGTCTGAACGAAACCGGAGGCACCTAGTACCCCGCATATCCATCGATCTCCAAGTACGTCTGGACGATCACCAACTGATTCTCTCCTCTTGGGTGTACGGCCCAATCAAGATCATCAGTAATTATCCAAACGACGTGAAGACCTCCGGTTTTAACCATCGTCTTCATCTTCGACTAATCGTCGAATCAGTTATTCAGAATGGGATAAACCCGGTCTTTCTGAATAACTCGCGTATATAATCATTAAGTGTTACACAAACACGACATACGCCTCATTCCAATTCAGAATATTCGTTTATTCAAATATTCTTCTACTTTGGGAAAGGTTCCCATTAATTTTATCAAAGATAAATTCTTTAAATTTATTCTTTAATCTTCTTTGAATATCAATTCAAACTAGTTAGGATTAGCGAATCACACCGGAATAATCATTTATTTTATTTCCCAATCCCCACCTATTCATCCCATGAAGTAAAACTGTTAATACTTCATATCTAACACCACGGTGTTATCGGTAAATTCAATTACCATTTCACGTTCAAATCTAATTAAAGATTTAACTATCGCCTGGAGTAAAACTGGTGATACTCCATTCTCGATCATTTCAATCTAATTAAAGATTCATTAAAACTCCACTTAGTTTTAATCTTCACAGAAATCAATATCCTGTCTTTAACTGGGTTAAAGAACCAATGCCATTTAAAACACGGCCCATAATAAACCCAAAATCACATTCATTAATTATCGGGTTAAAGAACAAGTGTTATTTAAAACACTGTTCAAGATAAACCCAAAAATCAATACCAGTTCAATTTCAATTAAATATTATTTAATTGGTACACTCCATTAAATCTAAATAAAAAGATTTAATCTTTTTCTCAATTGGGCTTAAGAAACAGTGTTAATGAAGACACCATTCACGACAAAGCCAAATCACATTTGATATTAAATACAAGGCTCTGAATAGAAAATATATCGGCTTATATTCAATATCAAATTCTACGACCAACAAATATCGTATTGGAAATAATGATATTAATATATCTTTCAAATTTCCCAAACAATATCTGTATAATCACGAAATCCAACATCGAAATATTCCAAATACAATTTTGATTCAAATCCATTCCCACTTTATATATTGGAAATTCTGGTTATTTTCAAAACTATTTCAAATCCACTTTATTTATTTTAGAAATAAATAGAATTATAATTCTAGTTCAAAACTAGTTCATTTCGATAAAAATCTATTTTTATCTTTTCAAATATGGAGTTTTTCATCCCAATTCTTCACAAATCATTTCTTATGGTTTCACACAAATTATTACTATTTTTAATAATTTTATCAAGGTCCGTACAGTCGATTTCCATCAACGGCCATCGAACTGCACTTACAGTGACCTTTTCCAAATTTGATTTGGACATAATTCCAAATCCAACCGTTAGATTTCAAATTTCTAATATTCATTGGAAAGCTCTTTTCGATACGAACCCAAAGGTTCCAGTTTTAGGAGAATCCGACGGTCGGATCTCCCGCAACGTCAATTCGAAGTCAATGGTTGAAATTCACGAACTGCCGCGGCGCGTTCTATTCAGGCCAATATATATAAAATATATATATATATTATATATTTCGTTGATTTCCTTTTAAAACGTATTTTATAAATCATTTTAAATTCGTTTACAATTTCTATTTCAAATTCTAATCAAAATTGAAATTTTCTATATAAATTCGTTTTAATTTCATTTCAAATCGATTTCAATTTAATTCGCATTTCAATTCAATTTCAGTTTAATTCGAATTTCAATTCATTTCAATTTAATTCGAATTTCAAATCTATTTCAATTTAATTCGAATTTCAAGTCTATTTCAATTTAATTCGAATTTCAAATCACTTTCAATATTCATTGAAAAATGAATAAAGTCGATATAAATATCGTTCACGTCAAAATGGCGTCAATCTAATCAACACGGCTTCATATATTTCTATTTTCAAATATTCAATTTCAAATATTTCTTTTTCAAATATTTCTATTCAAATATTTCTTTTTCAAAACTGAAATGAGGCCCAATCGATTACCATAGATTTTACTTCTATGGATTTACATACAACGCATGTATACATCGACAATGACAAATAATCAACCATCATCCAAAGTGCATTCTACACTGTATAAGCATCAAATATAAATATTTAACGCTTATAACAGTCTGTCAATCAATCGATCGACATACAACTAATTATTGGGACTAGTGTATGTCATATATCCCAATACCCGTGTGGAGTTTCAAACAATCAAACACAGATTTTATTTGTGCAGTTGGGCAATGTGTAAAATTTATCGGCACAATCAATATCAGTCAAATGTGTGTATATAAACAAATCGTTCGATTTGTTTATATTAATTTATTTCATTTCATATATACGTTAAAAATTCTATTTTCAACTATAAAATATTTCTAACTATATAAATATTTTATTTCATTTCACATCACATCACATCACACAATCAACTACATATCAAAGTCAAACAAGCATACAAGCCGTCCATGGTCTGTGGACGACGGGTGTCGGGTGCTACTAAACACCGTCTGCATCCTAGTATATATTTTAACTAGAAAAATTAAAAGTGAGGAGTTCTCACAGAGGGTTCCACTCCGCCGTGCTTTGCTTTGAACTGCTGAACTGTCTGGATCTGCTTGAAATTCCTATGCAGTTCTTTTCACGCTGTTCAAATAAAAATTATATTTTTATCACTTCATTCAATAAATAAAAATCGTATATTTTTATTTCTTCTTCATATATTTTTACAATGCTTCTTTCTATATAAAAATTATATTTTTATATTTCTACTTCATATATAAAGATCGAATCTTTACTAGTTATATAATATAAAAATTGTATTTTTATATTACTAAAAATCATATTTTTATATCTTCTATAAATTAAAAATCGAATTTTTATTCTTCCTATAATATAAAAATCGTATTTTTATTCTTTCTATATTATATAAAAATTTCTCCTTTCTCTATATAAAAATATCGTCTTTCTCCATATATAAAAATACCGTCTTTCTCTATATAAAAATACTATCTTTTACTATCTTTCTCTATATAAAAATGCTATCTTTCTCTATATAAAAATGCTATCTTTCTCTATATAAAAATGCTATCTTTCTCTATATAAAAATGCTATCTTTCTCTGTATAAAAATGCTATCTTTCTCTATATAAAAATACTATCTTTCTTTATATAAAAATCAGAATTTTATCCTATCAAAAATCTTAATGAAATTAGGAATTAAAGAAAAGAAAAATAATCAGAAACACTTACATTTTTTTCATTTGATTTGGGGTGTCGCAGTTAGAATCGATGAAAGGGGGAGGCCTTGCGCAGGTGGTCGGAGTGCTCGGGTGACGAAATCGAGAACGAGGAGGAGGTGAAGCAGAAGGGGATGGGCGCAGGGAAGAAGGGAGGGAAGAAGAGGCGGAGGAGCACGAGGGGAGGGGGCGACGGCAGTGGGAGGGGGTTAATCGCGGTAGCGGCTGACAGCGGGGTGCGGTGGTGCGTTTCAGAAGGAGGGGGGGCTCGTCGATCGAGAAGGAGGCAGGGAGAACGGAAGTGGAGACAGGGGGTTCAAGGCCCCGCGCCGGCGGCGGTGGCGCGCTGCTCGGAGGAGCGGCGGCTCCTCCTTCCTCTTCCTTCTTTTTTTTATTTGAAATCGATTTGTTAATCGATATGAAGGGGATGAGAGAAAGGATATATAATAATATATTATTTTATTTAGTTAATCAATTTTAAAAAGCAACTTTTATTTTCGACTTCGAAATGAGACCCACCGCCTGTCGTCCATAGCTAATTATCCCCATTCCGCACACAATGGGATATGTATCGTAAGCTGATTCGATCGTTTCGATCAGTTTCCGTCAAAATCAACATATGAATCTATATATTGAATTTGAACGCGCATTTCAATTTACTGGGGGCACATACTAATTCGAAAAATTCCCAAAAAATATTTTCTAGCTTCGTATTGACGATACGGTCCTAACAAAACTAGTTTCGTCAAATTCCGAGACCATTGGAAAAATGGTCATTTTCCAGTCGATTAAAATCAACTAAAACTGGTCAAATGCGTTTTCCTTTACCACGCTAACATATTGATTCGAAAATTATGAAATTCGAAACCTAGCAATAACTTAACATCACGGATCCAACAAAAGTGGTTTCGTCGAAATCCGAGGTCGTTTGCAAAATGGTATTTTTAAGGGCCGAAATTCCATAGCGACTATTCAGAAATTTCAACTGGACATAACTTTTTTTCCCCGCTATGAAATTTCGATTTTTCGAATTCGTTGGAAAGATATTCTCTATTAGATTCCAATATTTTTTGTTTCACTAAAATCCGGTTTATTTTGCACCCGGTACATTCGTTTGAATTTTGAAATCGAATTACCGAACTACCACGCCATTTTCAATTCCTTTTATAATTATAAATAAATATTTATATTCCAACGCCGAGCTATATAAATATATACGTTCGATTCTATTCAAAATAAATTTTCGTCGTTTTTATTTAAAATAATTCATTTTAAATATTCAAAATTCGCTAAAATTTCCAAAATAAAATTTTTAAATTGGCTCAGATTTCCGGGTTATTACAATCTCCCCCACTTAAAACTTTTCGTCCCCGAAAAGGAACGAAGCCGAAAGTTGTTTAACTAATCAACTCAACTTTCGCTTTTCCCATTACGGCTTAAGTTTTCCAACTTTTCAGTTTCTAAAAACTTTTCAAATTTTCCAAAAATTTGGCTAACACCCTAAATTTTCGAAAAATTTCGCCATAACCTCCCCTGCACCGGGAGCACCGGGAAAATCCCGAAATTGCCATACAGGCCCTCTGATCTCAAAAAGAAAAAGAAAAATCCAAGCGGCTAGACAATCGGCTCATAAAATCATCATCACCCAAACAAAACAGTAAATTATGGTAAACATGTACCTATTTGTCGGGCAAACAATTTTATTCTTCTGCTCTAGCCACTTTGTGTTCAATGTAAGTACTTGTATATGCAAGCAAATACGAACAAATTTCAATACAATTCACTATTTGGTTCAATTGGGCTATATGGTACAAATTTTAATAAATCAACCAATAATCAACAACACAACCATCAATCAATTAGTTGATTAGCTTTTGAAATTTATAACTTTGATACATAGTCAAAAATCAGATTTTTTGATGCCAAATCACAACAATAGCCCTATCTAATTTTGGTTCTCACACCAGCCTAATGGAAATATACAGATATCACGCTTTCGGCACTCGAATATAAATACTGATGATGCGGCCGCATCATCAGAATTATCCCCGGGCAACTAGAGTGTGACTCTATATCCATCCAGTATATTAGAGGCTTCCCATACACGTGGATAAAACGTATATTAAAATCTCTATATACCTGATAGTCCAAATCAACATAAATAAATAATCAAGTATGAATAATTGATTTAAATTTCAAAACAAAATTTGTTTTCACTTTCAAAAATAAACTCTTCACACTCGTTCTAGGATACTACTGATCCCATCTCTAACGAGTCATTCCCATTGGATATTACTAATCCAATATCTGATGAATTCTTTCGTATGGTTCTAATGTGTCTTATTCTCTGAGCTTTGTAAACCAAAGCTCTGATACCAAATGTAAATACCCGTTACTTCCCCGGTGAGGAAAGCGCGGATAGTTCGAGAACAACACACAAAGGAACGCAGACCGGAGAAAATTTCATTGTATATTACAACAATACCATCAGAATACAAGAATATACAGAGTATAAATGAATATTACACAGAAATATCAGAGATTTAAATTACATTTAAATGCATAGCAGCCGAAAATAATACAATACATAACTGAAGGAGATATACGGATAAAAGCTTTCCGGATATCATTCCAGCTGTAAACCAGGATCCTGTGAATATAAATCTGCAAAACCAAAACTACTAGCTGCCCGTGCCAAAATAAGGGCACCCAGTGTTTGGTTAAAACAATAAACTCCAGGTCAGTCATGGGACTGGTGTAAGAACTAAAACAGTTATTGATCTTTATTTTTAAAGTTCGGTAAATCAAGGGACCACGCCGTATAATACGGAACGGGTTTCCTCCCAAGAACACCAGTGCATAAAAACAACAGCGCAATGCTAAATAAAGAACAATGAAGCTTTTATAAGACCCAGTTCCCATCACACAATGCAACGCAAGCCAGAGGATAGGGTTTTTACCTTATAATAGCCAAGAATGCTTGATACGTTTAAAACAAATCATTTATTATTACTATAAGTGTATAGTGTATAAAACAACTTCAAATCATAAGTATCAATCATAGACGGCATACGCGCCCCATCCCACTATGTCGCCATATATAGGATTACAACTAAAACCGCAAAGTCACGTATTGGAAGTTGGATTTCCATCTGTGAACCGAGGCAAAAGATAGTCCTCACCGACTTCGAGACAATCTAGCCCATGTCTCAGGGTCAGAGCGCATCGACCCTTGGATCGTCAGGGCCGGTCCACCGATGTGGATTAAAATTCCTGAACACTGCATTTCCCCGCCCTTTGGGGCGTAAATGAGCCAATGAATGACTCCATCGGACCCGGATCGTCCGATCAAACCGAGGTGCCTCGCAACAGCAACAACCACATAAGTCAAACTCGTCAGGGCGTGTAAAACCACTGACGCCACTTTTAGCTAGAACGAAACGCATGCCCTCCCTAAGGTCCTCTCCCGTTTTTGGTTCACCACTGGGGTGTGAGGCTCGCGATTCAACGTTACACAAAGCTACGCCACAAAGGCCGTGCTTTGATCATCAACCACAAGACTCTACTTTTCAACAGAAGCCTTGATCATTTGCATCTTAGCATGCCACACAGGCAAACCACTCTATGCAACCGATATCAGTCACACAGAATGAAATCCGATGTCGGGCACGTAGTCCATTTACAAGTTTGTTCTGGGTCTGAACAAAACCGGAGGCACCTAGTACCCCGCATATCCATCGATCTCCAAGTACGTCTGGACGATCACCAACTGATTCTCTCCTCTTGGGTGTACGGCCCAATCAAGATCATCAGTAATTATCCAAACGACGTGAAGACCTCCGGTTTTAACCATCATCTTCATCTTCGACTAATCGTCGAATCAGTTATTCAGAATGGGATAAACCCGGTCTTTCTGAATAACTCGCATATATAATCATCAAGTGTTACACAAACACGACATACGCCTCATTCCAATTCACAATATTCGTTTATTCAAATATTCTTCTACTTCGGGAAAGGTTCCCATTAATTTTATCAAAGATAAATTCTTTAAATTTATTCTTTAATCTTCTTTGAATATCAATTCAAACTAGTCGGGATTAGCGAATCACACCGGAATAATCATTTATTTTATTTCCCAATCCCCACTTATTCATCCCATGAAGTAAAACTGGTAATACTTCATATCTAACACCACGGTGTTATCGGTAAATTCAATTACCATTTCACGTTCAAATCTAATTAAAGATTTAACTATCACCTGGAATAAAACTGGTGATACTCCATTCTCGATCATTTCAATCTAATTAAAGATTCATTAAAACTCCACTTAGTTTTAATCTTCACAGAAATCAATATCCTGTCTTTAACTGGGTTAAAGAACCAATGTCATTCAAAACACGGCCCACAATAAACCCAAAATCACATTCATTAATTATCAGGTTAAAGAACAAGGGTTATTTAAAACACTGTTCACGATAAACCCAAAAATCAATACCAGTTCAATTTCAACTAAATATTATTTAATTGGTACACTTCATTAAATCTATGAAAAGATTTAATCTTTTTCTCAATTGGGCTTAAGAAACAGTGTTAATGAAGACATCATTCACGATAAACCCAAATCACATTTGATATTAAATACAAGGCTCTGAATAGAAAATATATCGGCTTATATTCAATATCAAATTCTACGACCAACAAATATCGTATTGGAAATAACGATATTAATATATCTTTCAAATTTCCCAAACAATATCTGTATAATCACGAAATCCAACATCGAAATATTCCAAAGACAATTTCGATTCGAATCCTTTCCCACTTTATATATTGGAAATTCTGGTTATTTTCAAAACCATTTCAAATCCACTTTATTTATTTTAGAAATAAATAGAATTCTAGTTCAAAGCTAGTTCATTTCGATAAAAATCTATTTTTATCTTTTCAAATATGGAGTTTTTCATCCCAATTCTTCACAAATCATTTCTTATGATTTTACACAAATTATTACTATTTTTAATAATTTTATCAAGGCCCGTACAGTTGATTTCCATCAACGGCCATCGAACTGCACTTACAACGACCTTTTCCAAATTTGATTTGGACATAATTCCAAATCCAACCGTTAGATTTCAAATTTTTAATATTCATTGGAAAGCTCTTTTCGATACGAACCCAACGATTCTGGTTTTAGGAGAATCCGACGGTCGGATTTCCCGCAACATCAATTCGAAATCAATGGTCGAAATTCACGAACTGCTGCGGCGTGGCGCGTTCTATTCAGGCCATTATATATAAAAAATATATATATTATATATATTTCGTCGATTTCCTTTTAAAACGTATTTTATAAATTGTTTTAAATTCGTTTTAAAAACGATTTCAACTTCTATTTCAAATTCTAATCAAAATTGAATTTTTCAATATAAATTCGTTTTAATTTCATTTCAAATCGATTTCAATTCAATTTCAATTTAATTCGAATTTCAATTCAATTTCAATTTAATTCGAATTTCAATTCATTTCAATTCAATTCGAATTTCAAATCTATTTCAATTTAATTCGAATTTCAAATCTATTTCAGTTTAATTCGAATTTCAAATCACTTTCAATATTCATTGAAAAATGAATAAAGTCGATATAAATATCGTTCACGTCAAAATGGCATCAATCTAATCAACACGTCTTCATATATTTCTATTTTCAAATATTCGATTTCAAATATTTCTTTTTCAAATATTTCTATTCAAATATTTCTTTTTCAAAACTGAAATGAGGCCCAATCTATTACCATAGATTTTACTTCTATGGATTTACATACAACGCATGTATACATCGACAATGACAAATAATCAACCATCATCGAAAGTGCATTCTACACTGTATAAGCATCAAATATAAATATTTAACGCTTATAACAGTCTGTCAATCAATCGATCGACATACAACTAATTATTGGGATTAGTGTATGTCATATATCCCAATACCCGTGTAGGGTTTCAAACAATCAAACACATATTTTATTTGTGCAGTTGGGCAATGTGTAAAATTTATCGGCACAATCAATATCAGTCAAATGTGTGTATATAAACAAATCGTTCGATTTATTTATATTAATTTATTTCATTTCATATATACGTTAAAAATTCTATTTTCAACTATAAAATATTTTTAACTATATAAATATTTTATTTCATTTCACATCACATCGCACAATCAACTACACATCAAAATCAAACAAGCATACAAGCCGTCCATGGTCTGTGGACGACGGGTGTCGGGTGCTACTAAACACCGTCTGCATCCTAGTATATATTTTAACTAGAAAAATTAAAAGTGAGGGGTTCTCACAGAGGGTTCCACTCCGCCGTGCTTTGCTTTGAACTGCTGAACTGTCTGGATCTGCTTGAAATTCCTATGCAGTTCTTTTCACGCTGTTCAAATAAAAATTATATTTTTATCACTTCATTCAATAAATAAAAATCGTATTTTTTTATTTCTTCTTCATATATTTTTACAATGCTTCTTTCTATATAAAAATTATATTTTTATATTTCTACTTCATATATAAAGATTGAATCTTTACTAGTTATATAATATAAAAATCGTATTTTTACTTTACTAAAAATCATATTTTTATATCTTCTATAAATTAAAAATCGAATTTTTATTCTTCCTATAATATAAAAATCATATTTTTATTCTTTCTATATTATATAAAAATTTCTCCTTTCTCTATATAAAAATATTGTCTTTCTCCATATATAAAAATACTATCTTCCTCTATATAAAAATACTATCTTTCTCTATATAAAAATGCTATCTTTCTCTATATAAAAATGCTATCTTTCTCTATATAAAAATACGATCTTTCTCTATATAAAAATCAGAATTTTATCCTATCAAAAATCTTAACGAAATTAGGAATTAAAGAAAAGAAAAATAATCAGAAACACTTACATTTTTTTCATTTGACTTGGGGTGTTGCATTTTGAATCGATGAAAGGGGAGGCCTTGCGCAGGTGGTCGGAGTGCTCGGCTGACGAAATCGAGAACGAGGAGGAGGTGAAGCAGAAGGGGAAGGGCGCAGGGAAGAATGGAGGGAAAAAGAGGCGGAGGAGCACGAGGGGGGGCGATGGCAGTGGGAGGGGGTTAATCGCGGTGGCGGCTGACAGGGGGGTGCGGTGGGGCGTTTCATAAGGAGGGGGCTCGTCGATCGAGAAGGAGGCGGGGGGAACGGAAGTGGAGAGCGGGGGTGCGAGGCCCCGCGCCGGCGACGGTGGCGCGCTGCTCGGAGGAGCGGCAGCTCCTCCTTCCTCTTCCTTTTTTTATTTGAAATCGATCTGTTAATCGATATATAGGGTGTGAGAGAAAGGATATATAATAATATATTATTTTATTTAGTTAATTAATTTTAAAAAGCAACTTTTATTTTCGACTTCGAAACAAGACCCACCGCCTATCGTCCATAGCTAATTACCCCCATTCCGAACACAATGGGATATGTATCATAAGCTGATTCGATCGTTTCGATCAGTTTCCATCAAAATCAACATATAAATCTATATATTGAATTTGAACGCGCATTTCAATTTACTGGGGGCACATACTAATTCGAAAAATTCCCGAAAAATATTTTCTAGCTTCGTATAGATGATACATCCTAACAAAATTAGTTTCGTCGAATTCCGAGACCATTGGAAAAATGGCCATTTTCCAGTCGATTAAAATCAACTGAAACTGGTCAAACGCGTTTTCCTTTACCACGCTAACATATTGATTCGAAAAATTATGAAATTCGAAACCTAGCAATAACTTAACATCACGGATCCAACAAAAGTGGTTTCGTCGAAATCCGAGGTCGTTTGCAAAATGGCTAATTTTAAGGGCCGAAATTCCATATCGACTATGAAATTTCGATTTTTCGGATTCGTTGGAAAGATATTCTCTATTAGATTCCAATATTTTTTGTTTCACTAAAATCCGGTTTATTTTGCACCGGGTACATTCATTTGAATTGTGAAATCGAATTACCGAACTACCGCGCCATTTTCAATTCCTTTTATAATTATAAATAAATATTTATATTCCAACGTCGAGCTATATAAATATATATGTTCGATTCTATTCAAAATAAATTTTCGTCGTTTTTATTTAAAATAATTCATTTTAAATATTCAAAATTCGCTAAAATTGCCAAAATAAAAATTTTAAATTGGCTCAGATTTCCGAGTTATTACAATCTCCCCCACTTAAAACTTTTCGTCCCCGAAAAGGAACGAAGCCGAAAGTTGTTTAACTAATCAACTCAACTTTCGCTTTTCCCATTACGGCTTAAGTTTTTCAACTTTTCAGTTTCCAAAAACTTTTCAAATTTTTCAAAAATTTGGCTAACACCCTAAATTTTCGAAAAATTTCGCCATAACCTCCCCTGCACCGGGAGCACCGGGAAAATCCCGAAATTCCCATACAGGCCCTCTGATCTCAAAAAGAAAAAGAAAAGGCCAAGCGGCTAGCCAATCGGCTCATAAAATCATCATCACCCAAACAAAACAGTAAATTATGGTAAACATGTACCTATTTGTCGGGCAAACAATTTTATTCTTCTGCTCTAGCCTCTTTGTTATGACCTGTTCAGTGTAAGTACTTGTATATTCAAGCAAATGCGAACAAATTTCAATACAATTCACTATTTGGTTCAATTGGGCTATATGGTACAAATTTTAATAAATCAACCAATAATCAACAACAGTACCATCAATCAATTAGTTGATTAGCTTTTGAAATTCATAACTTTGATACATAGTCAAAAATCGGATTTTTTGATGCCAAATCACAACAATAGCCCTATCTAATTTTGGTTCTCACACCAGCCTAATGGAAATATATAGATATCACGCTTTCGGCACTCGAATATAAATACTGATGATGCGGCCGCATCATCAGAATTATCCCCGGGCGACTAGAGTGTGACTCTATATCCATCCAGTATATTAGAGGCTTCCCATTCACGTGGATCAGACGTATAATAAAATCTCTATATACCTGATAGTCCAAATCAATATGAATAAATAATCAAATACGAATAATTGATTTAAATTTCAAAACAAAATTTGTTTTCACTTTCAAAAATATACTCTTCACACTCGTTCTAGGATACTACTGATCCCATCTCTAACGAGTCATTCCCATTGGATATTACTAATCCAATATCTGATGACTTCTTTCGTATGGTTCTAATGTGTCTTATTCTCTGAGCTTTGTAAACCAAAGCTCTGATACCAAATGTAAAGACCCGTTACTTCCCCGGTGAGGAAGGCGCGGATAGTTCGAGAACAACACACAAAGGAACGCAGACGGGAGAACATTTCATTGTATATTACAACAATACCATCAGAATACAAGAATATACAGAGTATAAATGAATATTACACAGAAATATCAGAGATTTAAATTACATTTAAATGCATAGCAGCAGAAAATAATACAATACACAACTGAAGAAGATATACGGAAACAAAGCTTTCCGGATATCATTCCTGCTGTAAACCAGGATCCTGTGAATATAAATCTGCAAAACCAAAACTACTAGCTGCCCATGCCAAAATAAGGTCACCCAGAGTTTAGGTTAAAACAATAAACTCCAGGTCAGTTATGGGACTGGTGTGAGAACTAAAACAGTTATTAATCTTTATTTTTAAAGTTCGGTAAATCAAGGGACCACGCCGTATAACACGAAATGGGTTTCCTCCCAAGAACACCAGTGCATAAAAACAACAACGCAATGCTAAATAAAGAAAAATGAAGCTTTTATAAGACCCAGTTCCCATCACATAATGCAACGCAAGCCAGAGGATAGGGTTTTTACCTTATAATAGCCAAGAATGCTTGATACGTTTAAAACAAATCATTTATTATTACTATAAGTGTATAGTGTATAAAACAGCTTCAAATCATAAGTATCAATCATAGACAGCATAAGCGCCCCATCCCACTATGTCGCCATATATAGGATTACAACTAAAACCGCAAAGTCACGTATTGGAAGTTGGATTTCCATCTGTGAACCGAGGCAAAAGATAGTCCTCACCGACTTCGAGACAATCTAGCCCATGTCTCAGGGTCAGAGCACATCGACCCTTGGATCGTCAGGGCCGGTTCACCGATGTGGATTAAAATTCCTGAACACTACGTTTCCCCGTCCTTTGGGGCGTAAATGATCCAACGAATGACTCCATCGGACCCGGATCGTCCGATCAAACAGAGGCGCCTCGCAACAGGAACAACCACATAAATCAAACTCGTCAGGGCGTGTAAAACCACTGACGCCACTTTTAGCTAGAAGGAAACGCATGCCCTCCCTAAGGTCCTCTCTTGTTTTTGGTTCACCACCGGGGTGTGAGGCTCGCGATTCAACGTTACACAAAGCTACGCCACAAAGGCCGTGCTTTGATCATCAACCACAAGACTCTGCTTTTCAACAGAAGCCTTGATCATTTGCATCTTAGCATGCCACACAGGCAAACCACTCTATGCAACCGATAATAGTCACACAGAATGAAATCCGATGTCGGACACACAGTCCATTTACGAGTCCGTTCTGGGCCTGAACGAAACCGGAGGCACCTAGTACCCCGCATATCCATCGATCTCCAAGTACGTCTGGACGATCACCAACTTATTCTCTCCTCTTGGGTGTACTGCCCAATCAAGATCATCAGTAATTATCCAAACGACGTGAAGACCTTCGGCCTTTAACCATCGTCTTCATCTTCAACTAATCGTCGAATCAGTTATTCAGAATGGGATAAACCCGGTCTTTCTGAATAACTCGCGTATATAATCATCAAGTGTTACACAAACACGACATACGCCTCATTCCAATTCAGAATATTCGTTTATTCAAATATTCTTCTACTTTGGGAAAGGTTCCCATTAATTTTATCAAAGATAAATTCTTTAAATTTATTCTTTAATCTTCTTTGAATATCAATTCAAACTAGTCGGGATTAGCGAATCTCACCAGAATAATCATTTATTTTATTTCCCAATCCCCACCTATTCATCCCATGAAGTAAAACTGGTAATACTTCATATCTAACAACACGGTGTTATCGGTAAATTCAATTACCATTTCACGTTCAATTCTAATTAAAGATTTAACTATCGCCTGGAGTAAAACTGGTGATACTCCATTCTCGATCATTTCAATCTAATTAAAGATTCATTAAAACTCCACTTATTTTTAATCTTCACAGAAATCAATATCCTGTCTTTAACTGGGTTAAAGAACCAATGTCATTTAAAACACGGCCCACAATAAACCCAAAATCACATTCATTAATTATCGGGTTAAAGAACAAGTTTTATTTAAAACACTATTCACGATAAACCCAAAAATCAATACCAGTTCAATTTCAATTAAATATTATTTAATTGGTACACTTCATTAAATCTAAATAAAAAGATTTAATCTTTTTCTCAATTGGGCTTAAGAAACAGTGTTAATGAAGACACCATTCACGACAAACCCAAATCACATTTGATATTAAATACAAGGCTCTGAATAGAAAATATATCGGAATATATTCAATATAATATTCTACAACCAACAAATATCGTATTGGAAATAACGATATTAATATATCTTTCAAATTTCCCAAACAATATCTGTATAATCACGAAATCCAACATCGAAATATTTCAAAGACAATTTCGATTCAAATCCATTCCCACTTTATATATTGGAAATTCTGGTTATTTTCAAAACCATTTCAAATCCACTTTATTTATTTTCGAAATAAATAGAATTATAATTCTGGTTCAAAGCTAGTTCATTTCGATAAAAATCTTTTTTTTATCTTTTCAAATATGGAGTTTTTCATCCCAATTCTTCACAGATCATTTCTTATGATTTTACATAAATTATTACTATTTTTAATAATTTTATCAAGGCCCGTACAGTCGATTTCCATCAACGGCCATCGAACTGCACTTACTGCGACCTTTTCCAAATTTGATTTGGACATAATTCCAAATCCAACCGTTACATTTCAAATTTCTAATATTCATTGGAAAGCACTTTTCGATACGAACCCAATGGTTCCGGTTTTAGGAGAATCCGACGGTCGGATCTCCCGCAACGTCAATTCGAAGTCAATGGTCGAAATTCACGAACTACCGCAGCGCATTCTATTCAGGCCATTATATATAATATATATATATATATATATATTATATTTCGTCGATTTCCTTTTAAAACGTATTTTATAAATCGTTTTAAATTCGTTTTCAAAATGATTTCAACTTCTATTTCAAATTCTAATCAAAATTGAATTTTTCAATATAAATTCGTTTTTATTTCATTTCAAATCGATTTCAATTCAATTTCAATTTAATTCGAATTTCAATTCAATTTCAATTTAATTCGAATTTCAATTCATTTCAATTTAATTCGAATTTCAAATCTATTTCAATTTAATTCGAATTTCAAATCTATTTCAATTTAATTCGAATTTCAAATCACTTTCAATATTCATTGAAAAATGAATAAAGTCGATATAAATATCGTTCACGTCAAAATGGCGTCAATCTAATCAACACGGCTTCATATATTTCTATTTTCAAATATTCGATTTCAAATATTTCTTTTTCAAATATTTCTATTCAAATATTTCTTTTTCAAAACTGGAATGATGCCCAATCAATTACCATAGATTTTACTTCTATGGATTTACATACAACGCATGTATACATCGACAATGACAAATAATCAACCATCATCCAAAGTACATTCTACACTGTATAAGCATCAAATATAAATATTTAACGCTTATAACAGTCTGTCAATCGATCGACATACAACTAATTATTGGGATTAGTGTATGTCATATATCCCAATACCCGTGTGGGGTTTCAAACAATCAAACACAGATTTTATTTGTACAGTTGGGCAATGTGTAAAATTTATCGGCACAATCAATATCAGTCAAATGTGTGTATATAAACAAATCATTCGATTTGTTTATATTAATTTATTTCATTTCATATATACGTTAAAAATTCTATTTTCAACTATAAAATATTTTTAACTATATAAATATTTTATTTCATTTCACATCACACAATCAACTACACATCAAAGTCAAACAAGCATACAAGCCGTCCATGGTCGGTGGACGACGGGTGTCGGGTGCTACTAAACACCGTCTGCATCCTAGTATATATTTTAACTAGAAAAATTAAAAGTGAGGAGTTCTCATAGAGGGTTCCACTCCGCCGTGCTTTGCTTTGAACTGCTGAACTGTCTGGATCTGCTTGAAATTCCTATGCAGTTCTTTTCACGCTGTTCAAATAAAAATTATATTTTTATCACTTCATTCAATAAATAAAAATCGTATTTTTTTATTTCTTCTTCATATATTTTTACAATGCTTCTTTCTATATAAAATTATATTTTTATAATTCTACTTCATATATAAAGATCGAATCATTACTAGTTATATAATATAAAAATCGTATTTTTACTTTACTAAAAATCATATTTTTATATCTTCTGTAAATTAAAAATCGAATTTTTATTCTTTCTATAATATAAAAATCATATTTTTATTCTTTCTATATTATATAAAAGTTTCTCCTTTCTCTATATAAAAATATCGTCTTTCTCCATATATAAAAATACTATCTTTCTCTATATAAAAATACTATCTTTCTCTATATAAAAATGCTATCTTTCTCTATATAAAAATGCTATCTTTCTCTATATAAAAATACTATCTTTCTCTATATAAAAATGCTATCTTTCTCTATATAATAATACTATCTTTCTCTATATAAAAATATTGTCTTTCTCTATATAAAAATACTATCTTTCTCTATATAAAAATCAGAATTTTATCCTATCAAAAATCTTAATGATATTAGGAATTAAAGAAAAGTAAAATAATCAGAAACACTTACATTTTTTTTCATTTGATTTGGGGTGTCGCAGTTTGAATCGATGAAAGGGGGAGGCCTGGCGCAGGTGGTCGGAGTGCTCGGGTGACGAAATCGAGAACGAGGAGGAGGTGAAGCAGAAGGGGATGGGCGCAGGGAAGAAGGGAGGGAAGAAGAGGCGGAGGAGCACGAGGGGAGGGGGCGACGCCAGTGGGAGGGGGTTAATCGCGGTGGCGGCTGACAGGGGGGTGCGGTGGCCTGTTTCAGAAGGAGGGGGGCTCGTCGATCGAGAAGGAGGCGGGGGGGGGGGGGGGGGATGAAAGTGGAGAGAAGGGGTGCGAGGCCCCGCGCCGACGGCGGTGGCGCGCTGCTCAGAGGAGCGGCGGCTCCTCCTTCCTCTTCCTTCTTTTTTTTTTATTTGAAATCGATCTGTTAATCGATATGAAGGGGGTGAGAGAAAAGATATATAATAATATTATTTTTTTTTAGTTAATCAATTTTAAAAAGCAACTTTTATTTTCGACTTCGAAACGACAGCCGCCGCCTGTCGTCCATAGCTAATTACTCCCATTTCGAACACAATGGGATATGTATCGTAAGCTGATTCGATCGTTACGATCAGTTTCCGTCAAAATCAAAATATAAATATATGTATATTGAATTTGAACGCGCATTTCAATTTACTGGGGGCACATACTAATTCGAAAAATTCCCAAAAAATATTTTCTAGCTTCGTATTGACGATACGGTCCTAACAAAACTAGTTTCGTCAAATTCCGAGACCATTGGAAAAATGGCAATTTTCCAGTCGATTAAAATCAACTGAAACTAGTCAAACGCATTTTCCTTTACCACGCTAACATATTGATTCGAAAAATTATGAAATTCGAAACCTAGCAATAACTTAACATCACGGATCCAACAAAAGTGGTTTCGTCGAAATCCGAGGTCGTTTGCAAAATGGCTATATTTAAGGGCCGAAATTCCATAGCGACTATTCAGAAATTTCAACTGGACATAACTTTTTATCCCCGCTATGAAATTTCAATTTTTTGGATTCGTTGGAAAGATATTCTCTATTAGATTTCAATATTTTTTGTTTCACTAAAATCCGGTTTATTTTGCACCCGGTACATTCATTTGAATTTTGAAATCGAATTATCGAACTACCACGCTATTTTCAATTCCTTTTATAATTATAAATAAATATTTATATTCCAACGTCGAGCTATATAAATATTTATGTTTGATTCTATTCAAAATAAATTTTCGTCGTTTTTATTTAAAATAATTCATTTTAAATATTCAAAATTCGCTAAAATTGCCAAAATAAAAATTTTAAATTGTCTCAGATTTCCGGGTTATTACAATCTCCCCCACTTAAAACTTTTCGTCCCCGAAAAGGAACAAAGCCGAAAGTTGTTTAACTAATCAACTCAACTTTCGCTTTTCCCATTACGGCTTAAGTTTTTCAACTTTTCAGTTTCTAAAAACTTTTCAAATTTTTCAAAAATTTGGCTAACACCCTAAATTTTAGAAAAATTTCGCCATAACCTCCCCTGCACCGGGAGCACAGGGAAAATCCCGAAATTGCCATACAGGCCCTCTGATTTCAAAAAGAAAAAGAAAAAGCCAATCGACTCATAAAATCATCATCACCCAAACAAAACAGTAAATTATGGTAAACATGTACCTATTTGTCGGGCAAACAATTTTATTCTTCTGCTCTAGCCTCTTTGCTATGATCTGTTCAATGTAAGTACTTGTATATGCAAGCAAATGCGAACAAATTTCAATACAATTCACTATTTGGTTCAATTGGGATAAATGGTACAAATTTTAATAAATCAACCAATAATCAACAACACAACCATCAATCAATTAGTTGATTAGCTTTTGAAATTCATAACTTTGATACAAAGTCAAAAATCAGATTTTTTGATGCAAAATCATAACAATAACCCTATCTAATTTTGGTTCTCACACCAGCCTAATGGAAATATACAGATATCACGCTTTCGGCACTCGAATATAAATACTGATGATGCGGCCGCATCATCAGAATTATCCCCGGGCGACTAGAGTGTGACTCTATATCCATCCAGTATATTAGAGGCTTCCCATACACGTGGGTCAGACGTATGTTAAAATCTCTATATACCTGATAGTCCAAATCAGTATGAATAAATAATCAAATACGAATAATTGATTTAAATTTCAAAGCAAAATTTGTTTTCACTTTCAAAAATATACTCTTCACACTCGTTCTAGGATACTACTGATCCCATCTCTAACGAGTCATTCCCATTGGATATTACTACTCCAATATCTGATGAATTCTTTCGTATGGTTCTAATGTGTCTTATTCTCTGAGCTTTGTAAACCAAAGCTCTGATACCAAATGTAAAGACCCGTTGCTTCCTCGGTGAGGAAAGCGCGGATAGTTCGGGAACAACACACAAAAGAACGCAGACGGGAGAACATTTCATTGTATATTATGACAATACCATCAGAATACAAGAATATACAGAGTATAAATGAATATTACATAGAAATATCAGAGATTTAAATTACATTTAAATGCATAGCAGTGGAAAATAATACAATACACAACTGAAGGAGATATACGGATACAAAGCTTTCCGGATATCATTCCAGCTGTAAACCAGGATCCTATGAATATAAATCTGCAAAACCAAAACTACTAGCAGCCCGTGCCAAAATAAGGTCCCCCAGAGTTTAGGTTAAAACAATAAACTCCAGGTCAGTCATGGGACTGGTGTGAGAACTAAAACAGTTATTAATCTTTATTTTTAAAGTTCGGTAAATCAAGGGACCACGCCGTATAACACGGAACGGGTTTCCTCCCAAGAACACCAGTGCATAAAAACAACAGCGCAATGCTAAATAAAGAACAATGAAGCTTTTATAAGACCCAGTTCCCATCACACAATGCAACGCAAGCCGGAGGATAGGGTTTTTACCTTATAATAGCCAAGAATGCTTGATACGTTTAAAACAAATCATTTATTATTACTATAAGTGTATAGTGTATAAAACAACTTCAAATCATAAGTATCAATCATAGACGGCATAAGCGCCCCATCCCACTATGTCGCCATATATAGGATTACAACTAAAATCGCAAAGTCACGTATTGGAAGTTGGATTTCCATCTGTGAACCGAGGCAAAAGATAGTCCTCACCGACTTCGAGACAATCTAGCCCATGTCTCAGGGTCAGAGCGCATCGACCGTTGGATCGTCAGGGCCGGTCCACCGATGTGGATTAAAATTTCTAAACACTGCGTTTCCCCGCCCTTTGGGGCGTAAATGAGCCAACGAATGACTCCATCGGACCCGGATCATCCGATCAAACCTAGGCGCCTCGCAACAGCAACAATAACATAAGTCAAACTCGTCAGGGCGTGTAAAACCACTGACGCCACTTTTAGCTAGAAGGAAACGCATGCCCTCCCTAAGGTCCTCCCGTTTTTGGTTCACCACCGGGGTGTGGGGCTCGCGATTCAACGTTACACAAAGCTACGCCACAAAGGCCGTGCTTTGATCATCAACCACAAGACTCTGCTTTTCAACAGAAGCCTTGATCATTTGCATCTTAGCATGCCACACAGGCAAACCACTCTATGCAACCGATATGAGTCACACAGAATGAAATCCGATGTCCGACACACAGTCCATTTACAAGTCCGTTCTGGGTCTGAACAAAACCGGAGGCACCTAGTACCCCGCATATCCATCGATCTCCAAGTACGTCTGGACGATCACCAACTGATTCTCTCCTCTTGGGTGTACGGCCCAATCAAGATCATCAGTAATTATCCAAACGACGTTTAGACCTCTGGTCTTTAACCATCGTCTTCATCTTCGACTAATCATCGAATCAGTTATTCAGAATGGGATACCCGGTCTTTCTGAATAACTCGCGTATATAATCATCAAGTGTTACACAAACACAATATACGCCTCATTCCAATTCAGAATATTCGTTTATTCAAATATTCTTCTACTTTGGGAAAGGTTCCCGTTAATTTTATCAAAGATAAATTCTTTAAATTTATTCTTTAATCTTCTTTGAATATCAATTCAAACTAGTCGGGATAAGCGAATCACACCATAATAATCATTTATTTTATTTCCCAATCCTCACCTATTCATCCCATGAAGTAAAACTGGTAATACTTCATATCTAACACCACGGTGTTATCGGTAAATTCAGTTACCATTTCATGTTCAAATCTAATTAAAGATTTAACTATCGCCTGGAGTAAAACTGGTGATACTCCATTCTCAATCATTTCAATCTAATTAAAGATTCATTAAAACTCCACTTAGTTTTAATCTTCACAGAAATCAATATCCTGTCTTTAACTGGGTTAAAGAACCAATGTCATTTAAAACACAGCCCACAATAAACCCAAAATCACATTCATTAATTATCGGGTTAAAGAACAAATGTTATTTAAAACACTGTTCACGATAAACCCAAAAATCAATACCAGTTCAATTTCAATTAAATATTATTTAATTGGTACACTTCATTAAATCTAAATAAAAAGATTTAATCTTTTTCTCAATTGGGCTTAAGAAACAGTGTTAATGAAGACACCATTCACGACAAACCCAAATCATATTTGATATTAAATACAAGGCTCTGAATAGAAAATATATCGGCTTATATTCAATATCAAATTCTACGACCAACAAATATCGTATTGGAAATAACGATATTAATATATCTTTCAAATTTCCCAAACAATATCTGTATAATCACGAAATCCAACATCGAAATATTCCAAAGACAATTTCGATTCAAATCCATTCCCAACTTATATATTGGAAATTCTGGTTATTTTCAAAACCATTTCAAATCCACTTTATTTATTTTAGAAATAAATAGAACTATAATTCTAGTTCAAAACTAGTTCATTTCAATAAAAATCTATTTTTATCTTTTCAAATATGGAGTTTTTCATCCCAATTCTTCACAAATCATTTCTTATGATTTTACACAAATTATTACTATTTTTAATAATTTTATCAAGGCCCGTACAGTCGATTTCCATCAACGGCCATCGAACTGCACTTACAACGACCTTTTTCAAATTTGATTCGGACATAATTCCAAATCCAACCGTTAGATTTCAAATTTGTAATATTCATTGGAAAGCTCTTTTCGATACGAACCCAACGGTTCCGGTTTTAGGAGAATCCGACGGTCGGATCTCCCGCAACGTCAATTCGAAGTCAATGGTCGAAATTCACGAACTGCCGCGGCGCGACGCGTTTTATTCAGGCCATTATATAAAAAATATATATATATATATATATATATTATATATATTTCATCGATTTCCTTTAAAAACGTATTTTATAAATCATTTTAAATTCGTTTTCAAAACGATTTCAACTTCAATTTCAAATTCTAATCAAAATTGAATTTTTCAATATAAATTCATTTTTATTTCATTTCAAATCGATTTCAATTCAATTTCAATTCAATTCGAATTTCAATTCAATTTCAATTTAATTCGAATTTCAATTCATTTCAATTTAATTCAAATTTCAAATCTATTTCAATTTAATTCGAATTTCAAATCTATTTCAATTTAATTCGAATTTCAAATCACTTTCAATATTCATTAAAAAATGAATAAAGTCGATATAATTATTGTTCACGTCAAAATGGCGTCAATCTAATCAACACGACTTCATATATTTCTATTTTCAAATATTCAATTTCAAATATTTCTTTTTCAAATATTTCTATTCAAATATTTCTTTTTCAAAACTGGAATGAGGCCCAATCAATTACCATAGATTTTACTTCTATGGATTTACATACAACGCATGTATACATCGACAATGACAAATAATCAACCATCATCCAAAGTGCATTCTACACTGTATAAGCATCAAATATAAATATTTAACGCTTATAACAGTCTGTCAATCAATCGATCGACATACAACTAATTATTGGGATTAGTGTATGTCATATATCCCAATACCCGTGTGGGGTTTCAAACAATCAAACACAGATTTTATTTGTGCAGTTGGGCAATGTGTAAAATTTATCGGCACAATCAATATCAGTCAAATGTGTGTATATAAACAAATCGTTCGATTTGTTTATATTAATTTATTTCATTTCATATATACGTTAGAAATTCTGTTTTCAACTATAAAATATTTTTAACTATATAAATATTTTATTTCATTTCACATCACATCACACAATCAACTACACATCAAAGTCAAACAAGCATACAAGCCGTCCATGGTCTGTAGACGACGGGTGTCGGGTGCTACTAAACACCGTCTGCATCCTAGTATATATTTTAACTAGAAAAATTAAAAGTGAGGAGTTCTCACAGAGGGTTCCACTCCGCCGTGCTTTGCTTTGAACTGCTGAACTGTCTGGATCTGCTTGAAATTCCTATGCAGTTCTTTTCACGCTGTTCAGATAAAAATTATATTTTTATCACTTCATTCAATAAATAAAAATCGTATTTTTTTATTTCTTCTTCATATATTTTTACAATGCTTCTTTCTATATAAAAATTATATTTTTATATTTCTACTTCATATATAAAGATCGAATCTTTACTAGTTATATAATATAAAAATCGTATTTTTACTTTACTAAAAATCACATTTTTATATCTTCTATAAATTAAAATTCGAATTTTTATTCTTCCTATAATATAAAAATCGTATTTTATTCTTTCTATATTATATAAAAATTTCTCCTTTCTCTATATAAAAATTTCGTCTTTCTCCATATATAAAAATACTATCTTTCTCTAAATAAAAATGCTATCTTTCTCTATATAAAAATGCTATTTTCTCTATATAAAAATGCTATCTTTCTCTATATAAAAATGCTATCTTTCTCTATATAAAAATCAGAATTTTATCCTATCAAAATTTTTAACGAAATTAGGAATTAAAGAAAAGAAAAATAATCAGAAACACTTACATTTTTTTCCATTTGATTTGGGGTGTCGCAGTTTGAATCGATGAAAGGGGGAGGCCTTGCGCAGGTGGTCGGAGTGCTCGGGTGACGAAATCGAGAACGGGGAGGAGGTGAAGCAGAAGGGGATGTGCGTAGGGAAGAAGGGAGGGAAGAAGAGGCGGAGGAGCACGAGGGGAGGGGGCAACGGCAGTGGGAGGGGGTTAATCGCGGTGGCGGCTGACAGGGGGGTGCGGTGGCGCGTTTCAGAAGGAGGGGGCTCATCGATCGAGAAGGAGGCGGGGTGGAACGAAAGTGGAGAGAGGGGGTGCGAGGCCCCGCGCCGGTGGCGGTGGCGCGCTGCTCGGAGGAGCGGCGACTCCTCTGTAACACCCCGTATTTTTAATGTAATTAAAAATGTATATATATCCACAGATAAGATTAATATGGTGATGTATAATGAAAATTTATTAATATATGAAAGAAAGAAAGGATTGGTTGCGTGCGATGTAAATATGTTGCATGCACTGATTTGCAAACATAATGCATTAACATTAAAAGAAAAAGATTCATGCATTGGTTTAATTTAAGTATTATAACTAACATGAAAAAGAGAAGTAAGGAAAGAACAATAATTATCATTGTTCTAAGACTTATTAACAAAAGACTTTGTAGCTCAGTTGGTTAAGGCATTGGATTTGTATCAGGGAGGTCGGGAGTTCGAACCCCGGCGGCAGCATAATTTTTATCTCTGTTTTAAAGAGGGCCAACTGAACATGCAAATATATGTACATATACAAATTCAAAATTTGAAAGGATAAGAATGTACATATAAGGAAATAAAGAAAATATATGTATATACATGAGAATATATATATATATATATATGCAGAAATATATGTATACGAACGATAAAATTTAAGAATAGTAAATGAAATATGGCAAGAATTAAATAACGGTGTAACATTGTTTGAATTTTGAAAATAAAATGAAAGTTGTGCGTATATATATACGCGTAAAATGGTCGTTAACGGAATTGTATACATATAAGAATATTTCATGTGAATAAAACAGTTAAATAAATTCCAGAAATTCAAACATTCAAAATTCAAATTTCTGCGTCAAAACAGCTTGTGGGACCCAATGCTGACTTAGCACTGCATGTACGATAAGATTTGGCTAGATTCATCTGCGAACCTGGACTATTTTCTTAACTAGGTTCAATGCTGACTCAGCGCTGCGTGTACGATAAGGTCTTGAGCAACTATATAAACAGCCCTAGTCTCCTCCTCAATTCACAATTCTTCTCTACCCTTATGTTGCAAAGATTCTGAGTGAACATGGCTTCTTCTTCTCCTCTAAAATATATAAATAAATAAATAATATATATAAAATAAAACAAGACGAGGAGATGCTGCTCAAAAGACTTTCAAGAAGAAGAGATTCAAGCTATGATTCAAAAGGAGGTTCAAACGACTTCAACGAATGATTTTCTACGAATCATAGCAACGCCATCTTTCTTTTCTAATCTAAATCTCTGTAAGTCAGTTATTTCTAGATTTGAACGTTTTTCTTTGTTTATGACATGAAATTAAATGAATAAAAGAATATGCCAATTCTCTTTCTTTCTATTCGAATCTGTGCCTATCTCTTGGACCTAATTAAGAACTGTCGTGATTCAAAGACAAATAAAACCGTGACTATGAAACTATATGCCTATGACTATGAACATTTGCCTATGACTATGGACATTTGCCTATGACTATGGACATTGCCTATGACTATGGACACTGCCTATGACTATGAACATTGCCTATGATTATGACTATGACTATGAGGATTACTTCCTTGACAAAACCTATGCCTTTGATTAACATAAACTATCGCCTATGACATAACAAGGATATCTGTGATTTAACCTCCATGATTCCTGACTAGGAAAGTGTTGCTTAAGTTATGTGATTTTGAGATTGGGGCTAAACCCAATTATTTATTATGCTTGTCCTTAGTTTTCTTTGGTTTTAGACTATGGGAATTTACCTATTAAGTTAGGTCTACCCATGTTCTTGAACCTACTCTGTCTATTCTTGGTTTTAGACCTTGGGAATTTACCTATTAGTCTACCCATGTTCTTGAACCTACGTCGTTATTCAAAACCATTTTATGCCAGTTGTTATATCTATCCTTTTCATAGCAATCTTTGGTTCATTCCCTATTTTCTACGAATCTAGAATCTAGATTGAAACACGATTTTACGAACGGTGGGATTGCGATTTGGGGCAAAATATGAAATTTACTAAAACGTAGTTTAACTTGGAAATTGGCATAAATTGGGAACATGTATTATGGCATGTTCATAGAAATGCAAATTGGATATATTTGACATGAATTATAAGATGTATAATTTGAATCTTGTATTGACGTGTAAATCTAGTATTTACATGAATAGTGAACTAGAGTAATAAGTCTAGTTTGACGTGAATTAGAATGTTAAATCAGAATTGGATTAGCTAATTTGGCTCGATAAGTATATTGGCATAAACTTGAAATTGGCCATAATTGGGAGTAATTGTCAGGATTTACAAAAATCATGGTTAGTGACACTTCATTTGGTATGGTTTACATACCAAAAAGCATAAACATGATATAGAGGGGAAAATGGGCCGTAAGAATAAATGTTGACAATTTACATTAAAAGAGTAATTGGGAAATAAGTAAATTAGGATTAATTTACTTATAGAATTTGTCCTAAATGAGGAAATGTTAATTTAGACAAATTAAAGGTTTATTAACGACATCTCATTTAATAATAAACCAGAAAGTTCTAGGGTGACAGAGAGGATAGTGTCTAGGCTTGAGTTTGGAAAATACAAGTTTCCTGCTCTCCCTGGCTATCCCTAACTGATCCGACGGACGGGATAGTTACTTTCAAAACCTGATTTGAAAATTAATCAAAACCCTTTGAACTAGAAAACACGAATAGGCCTAACCCGAGGTTAGACTGAGTTGCGATGTAAACCTGCCCGGAACCAACCGGCACATCCAGTAATCGCAACAATATCTGTCTAATTTGAGTGGTCGTGGCTATAATTTATTTAGTTAAAGCTAGAACAAGAATGCTAGGGTTAAGTTAACTAAGACACTTAACCAACTCAACATGATAACAAGACTGGTAGGTGGGGTTAGGTTCACACAGTTAAGCTAGAATGGGAGGGTTAAGTCCATAGGAACACTTAACCAACTTAAGCACAGTTAAGCTAGAACGGAGGGCTAAGTCCACGGGGACACTTAACCAAACTCATGGTAACAAGACAAGATTTGTAGAGGTTAAGTAACTAAGAAAACACTTAGCCAAATTAACATGTTAACTAGTCTAGAAAGTGGGGTTAAGTAAAGTTAATACACTTAGCCAATTTGATATGTTAGCTGGGCTAGACCTTAGGGTTAAGTAAACTTGAACACTTAACCATCAGATTTTGATAAAGGAATAAGGTTAAGTCTAAAACATGGAGGGATAATACTTAACCATTAATAACATGTTAGTTAAGACAGACGGGCAAGGTTAAGTTAAAAAGGAACACTTAACCAATACAGGGTGAAAGGGGTAGGGTTAAGTAATAAGAAATACTTAACCAATATAACTTGGTTTGTGGTGGGGTTAAGTCAACATGAATTACTGATAACACTTAACCAATATAACAGGATGAATGAAGAGGGTTAAGTTGGCTTGAATTGACTAATGACACTTAACCAATCCAAATTGACGGGAAAGGGAACTAAGTAGTAAACCTTAGAAAACAATGATTTTGGAAACTAAGTGGTAAATCTTAGTTAATAAAACTAAGTAGTAATTCTTAGTATAACACGGGAAGGAGCGAATGTCCGTCTGAGTAGAGAGAAGGCTCCAACGAATTGGGATACGAAGCCCGAGGCTTCGAGGGGACGTAAGGGTACTCTTGGTATCCCTCTGTGAGGCTGCAGATGATCCGCCTGGGCCCACAGAGGTTAAGGTCAGCGTAGAAGAACCAGGGGTATGCCTTGGTTGCAATACATGGCAACCTAAAGACTAGGATGGACCGGCGTGATTCGGCGAGCAAACGGTAGCCCTGTGATAGCAACTCGTCGTCTACCATCCATCTTGAGTCAATCGAGATACGTGAAGCGGAAAGGCGAAGAACTCCAAAAGACCATATACTTGCTATCTAGTTATGGTTGCGGATGGCCATAGGATAGTGGGGCACCAGGGGCCGGCGTATAGTTCTCATTTTACAAGGTATGCCTTTCATTAGTTGAGGGAGGGGTCAAGTGGGACCATAGCCACTGGAATAAAAACAGACCTTAGCATCTGCATCGGCAGATATCTGAAAGCTCCCGACCGAGTTTTGTTTTCCTTGATTTGCCCTGACACAGGACTCGAACCGCACATTATGGGACATGTGCACCTAGACAAGCGATAACGATTCGCGATACATGCGTGGGGAAGTATAGGAACATATACCACTCTAGGTGGTGTGTCCTAGGACTTGGGGCATCGTTCGACAGGTAGCGTAATCCCTAGTTGGACTAGGTGGCATAAACCCTGAACTCGAGAAGCGTTCAGCAGATAGCGTAAAACTCTAGTTAAATCTAGAAAGCACTTGATAGAAAACCCTAGATTTGATCTAGGTAATAAATAATGAATGTATGCCGGAAGGCAATGGGAAATACAGGGATTGGGATCACGTTATCGTTACTAGATGGGACACTAGATAGGCGGTGCAGAGATATAGAAACCAGTATAACAAGGAAATAGCGAAGCGGCGAAAGTATTAGAGCGTATCCAGTTTATCTTAGCATATCTTGTGACTACCTTGTCTAATCTTGTTGACCCTATCGTCATGGTGTAATCTTGTATTTAATTAATTCATGTCGTTTTGTTTTCCATGTTCACATGCTAGAAGTTACTGAACTTACTCAGGCTTTATGTCTGACTCTGTTTTTCTTTCGTTTTCTTTTCTTCCGTTCCCCCCTCCCCAGGTAGTAGAGGAGGAAGTAGTATAGCTCAGGTCAAGTTGGACTGTCACTCTTTCCCAGCTTGAAGATTTGTCGAAGTTTGCTTGGATTCTCTTATCAGATGCTATGGCTGGCTCTTGCTAAAATTTGGGGAAATATAAATGTTGTTTTATGCTTCTTTATTTTGTAAGACAGATGACACTCTGATATTGTAAAGAAATCTTTGTACAAACTATTTTATCAATAAAGCAAAGTTTTACTTTCTGCTGTTTAATTTCTGTCTGTCTTGTAATTTATCTGCATCTTTTACCCTAAATGCTCCACAGAACTTAGTGCATTCCCTTTGTGAGTGACACTAACGGATGTGGGGTGTTACACGTGGTATCAGAGCTGAAGGTTACCAGATCAGATAAAGGATTTGAAAAATTATTTTCAAAATGGTTTTTAAAGAAGCATTTTTCAAGAGAAAAGATTTGTTTTAAAGACATATTCCCCAAAGCCATACACACCATCTTCTCTTCCTCTGTTTAAATTCTTATCTCCTTCTTTCTTGAGTCTCTAGTGCTCCTGGCTTTCTGGGAGGTAACCTCATCGAAGGGCAAAGTAGTGCCCGGCTTCCATCCATAGCCATAGTTGTTTCATCTACGGGCAGTTTTCTTTCGAAGCTTATAGGGTTTTCCGGACGATGGAGGCAGTTTTCGAGAGATTTGTCAATATGACTACACACGGAAGGGGATGAGGAGTTTGGCTAAGGAGCATAACCCTAGGATGAGGAATTCATGGATGTAAACTTAGCACACGAAGGAGGAAGAAATTATAAAACCTAAGACAAGAGGAAGTATCTTTACTAGGGTATGATAGGGCATATACTTAAGGACAAGGGCAAGAACGAGGAACAAGATTTTCAGAAGGACAAGTACATGCTTTCGCCACCAAGCGTACCTAGGAGAAAGGTAGTCCGGTTGGAAGAGTTTAGTTTTCTGTTCGTACTATTTCCTTAGGTTCTAACGCTTCTCATTTGTTCGTATCCACTTCCATAGTTGGGTCTCTGCACCATAGTACCTATATAGTAGAAAGATCCCACTAGAGTCTCAAATTCAATTGGTGGTCCGACCAGTTTATTTTTGGTTAGTAGGATTTGAGAATAGCTATCGAGTTTGCTTATATCATCTCACGTAGATCATCTAAATTCGGAGGAGATATTCCTTGGGTGCTTGTCTGATATTGGTTTAGGCCTTTGGGGCTTGTACTTGAGGAATGTCGAGTTCGGTTTGGATGGTTTGCGTAAGAGATGAATAGTTGTGGCAGGCACTCCAAAGAGCACGTAGTGACCTTTCCACTCTTATAGTTATGGCATGGCGGATAAAAGGGAAACCTCTAATCATCTTAGTACGTATACCTGGTACCGTGATTGAAATCTGTTTATTTTGGAAATGGAGATCCGGAACTTCACAATCGTGAAGTTAAATTAGTTAAGATACAGTGGAATAAAGCTCAAGAAGGCTAGATACTAGCATCATACCCTTTTCCTTGAGGGTGTATCCTTGATTTCTTTGTTTTAGGAGCTTTACGCATAATTGTTTCTCCCTTTCCAAAGTATATCACCTAGGTCGTATCTTCGATCCTTAAGTAGAAGCCAGTGGATGTAAACATGTATTTGAAACATGTTATGGTTGATGGTTGCAAGTGGTTGCTAATGGTTGCTTGTGAATGCATATGCATACGTATTAGGCACTAGATCAGTTCAGACACTTTCATATTGCATTTACAGATATGTATTTGTTTGTAAATTGAACTTGATATGTTATCATATGGGTGTTGCATATGGATGAATGGCCGTGCATGCATATAGTATTTACATAACTAGGGATGCTTGCATACATGGTTGGACGCATGGCACTGACATGACTCGCATTAAGGAGGTCGACTGAATCAGTAGACCGCCTGATTTTACAGTAGATAAAGACATATACACACTATGCATATGAACATGAAAGCATTAGAAATCTTTTAAGGACAATGAATGCCTGTGATTGATTGGTTGAGTAGATGGGTGATTGGACGGTAGGACACATTCTTCCTAACTTGAAGATTTCGGGGACGAAATCCTTTTAAGTGGGGGAGAATGTAACACCCCGTATTTTTAATGTAATTAAAAATGTATATATATATCCACAGATAGGATTAATATGGTGATGTATAATGAAAATTTATTAATATATGAAAGAAAGAAAGGATTGGTTGCATGCGATGTAAATATGTTGCATGCACTGATTTGCAAACATAATGCATTAACATTAAAAGAAAAAGATTCATGCATTGGTTTAATTTAAGTATTGTAACTAACATGAAAAAGAGAAGTAAGGAAAGAACAATAATTATCATTGTTCTAAGACTTATTAACAAAAGACTTTGTAGCTCAGTTGGTTAAGGCATTGGATTTGTAACAGGGAGGTCGGGGGTTCGAACCCCGACGGCAGCATAATTTTTATCTCTGTTTTAAAGAGGGCCAACTGAACATGCAAATATATGTACATATACAAATTCAAAATTTGAAAGGATAAGAACGTACATATAAGGAAATAAAGAATATATATATATATATATGCAGAAATATATGTATATGAACGATAAAATTTAAGATAAGGCTATAGTAAATGAAATATGGCAAGAATTAAATAACGGTGTAACATCGTTTGAATTTTGAAAATAAAATGAAAGCTGTGCATATATATATATATGCGTAAAATGGTCGTTAAAGGAATTGTATACATATAAGAATATTTCATGTGAATAAAACAGTTAAATAAATTCCAGAAATTCAAACATTCAAAATTCAATTTTCTGCGCCAAACAGCTTGTGGGACCCAATGCTGACTTAGCACTGCATGTACGATAAGATTTGGCCAGATTCATCTGTGAACCTGGACTATTTTCTTAACTAGGTTCAATGCTGACTCAGCGCTGCGTGTACGACAAGGTCTTGAGCAACTATATAAACAGCCCTAGTCTCCTCCTCTATTCACAATTCTTCTCTACCCTTATGCTGCAAAGATTCTGAGTGAACATGGCTTCTTCTTCTCCTCTAAAATATATAAATAAATAAATAATATATATAAAATAAAACAAGACGAGGAGATGCTGCTCAAAAGACTTTCAAGAAGAAGAGATTCAAGCTATGACTCAAAAGGAGGTTCAAACGACTTCAACGAATGATTTTCTATGAATCATAGCAACGCCATCTTTCTTTTCTAATCTAAATCTCTGTAAGTTAGTTATTTCTAGATTTGAATGTTTTTCTTTGTTCATGACATGAAATTGAATGAATAAAAGAATATGCCAATTCTCTTTCTTTCTATTCGAATCTGTGCCTATCTCTTGGACCTAATTAAGAACTGTCATGATTCAAAGACAAATAAGACCGTGACTATGAAACTATATGCCTATGACTATGAACATTTGCCTATGACTATGGACATTTGCCTATGACTATGGACATTGCCTATGACTATGGACACTGCCTATGACTATGAACATTGCCTGTGATTGGGACTATGACTATGAGGATTACTTCCTTGACAAAACCTATGCCTTTGATTAACATAAACTATCGCCTATGATATAACAAGGATATCTGTGATTAACCTCCATGATTCCTGACTAGGAAAGTGTTGCTTAAGTTCTGTGATTTTGAGATTGGGGCTAAACCCAATTATTTATTATGCTTGTCCTTGGTTTTCTTTGGTTTTAGACTATGGGAATTTACCTATTAAGTTAGGTCTACCCATGTTCTTGAACCTACTCTGTCTATTCTTGGTTTTAGACCTTGGGAATTTACCTATTAAGTTAGGTCTACCCATGTTCATGAACCTACGTCGTTATTCAAAACCATTTTATGCCAGTTGTTATATCTATCCTTTTCATAGCAATCTTTGGTTCATTCCCTATTTGCTACGAATCTAGAATCTAGATTGAAACACGATTTTACGAACGGTGGGAATGCAATTTGGGGCAAAATATGAAATTTACTAAAACGTAGTTTAACTTGGAAATTGGCATAAATTGGGAACATGTATTATGGCATGTTCATAGAAATGCAAATTGGATAAATTTGACATGAATTATAAGATGTATAATTTGAATCTTGTATTGACGTGTAAATCTAGTATTTACATGAATAGTGAACTAGAGTAATAAGTCTAGTTTGACGTGAATTAGAATGTTAAATCAGAATTGGATTAGCTAATTTGGCTCGATAAGTATATTGGCATAAACTTGAAATTGGCCATAATTGGGAGTAATTGTCAGGATTTACAAAAATCATGGTTAGTGACACTTCATTTGGTATGGTTTACATACCAAAAAGCATAAACATGATATAGAGGGGAAAATGGGCCGTAAGAATAAATGTTGACAATTTACATTAAAAGAGTAATTGGGAAATAAGTAAATTAGGATTAATTTACTTATAGAATTTGTCCTAAATGAGGAAATGTTAATTTAGACAAATTAAAGGTTTATTAACGACATCTCATTTAATAATAAACCAGAAAGTTCTAGGGTGACAGAGAGGATAGTGACTAGGCTTGAGTTTGGAAAATACAAGTTTCCTGCTCTCCGTGGCTATCCCTAACTGATCCGACGGACGGGATGGTTACTTTCAAAACCTGATTTGAAAATTAATCAAAACTCTTTGAACTAGAAAACACGAATAGGCCTAACCCGAGGTTAGACTGAGTTGCGATGTAAACCTGCCCGGAACCAACCGGCACATCCAGTAATCGCAACAATATCTGTCTAATGTGAGTGGTCGTGGCTTTAATTTATTTAGTTAAAGCTAGAACAAGAATGCTAGGGTTAAGTTAACTAAGACACTTAACCAACTCAACATGATAACAAGACTGGTAGGTGGGGTTAGGTTCATACAGTTAAGCTAGAATGGGAGGGTTAAGTCCATAGGAACACTTAACCAACTTAAGCACAGTTAAGATAGAACAGAGGGCTAAGTCCACGGGAACACTTAACCAAACTCATGGTAACAAGACAAGATTTGTAGAGGTTAAGTAACTAAGAAAACACTTAGCCAAATTAACATGTTAACTAGTCTAGAAAGTGGGGTTAAGTAAAGTTAATACACTTAGCCAATTTGATATGTTAGCTGGGCTAGACCTTAGGGTTAAGTAAACTTGAACACTTAACCATCAGATTTTGATAAAGGAATCGGGTTAAGTCTAAAGCATGGAGGGATAATACTTAACCATTAATAACATGTTAGTTAAGACAGACGGGCAAGGTTAAGTTAAAAAGGAACACCTAACCAATATAGGGTGAAAGGGGTAGGGTTAAGTAATAAGAAATACTTAACCAATATAACTTGGTTTGTGGTGGGGTTAAGTCAACATGAATTACTGATAACACTTAACCAATATAACAGGATGAATGAAGAGGGTTAAGTTGGCTTGAATTGACTAATGACACTTAACCAATCCAAATTGACGGGAAAGGGAACTAAGTAGTAAACCTTAGAAAACAACGATTCTGGAAACTAAGTGGTAAATCTTAGTTAATAAAACAAAGTAGTAATTCTTAGTATAACACGGGAAGGAGCGAATGTCCGTCTGAGTAGAGAGAAGGCTCCAACGAATTGGGATACGAAGCCCGAGGCTTCGAGGGGACGTAAGGGTACTCTTGGTATCCCTCTGTGAGGCTGCAGATGATCCGCCTGGGCCCACAGAGGTTAAGGTCAGCGTAGAAGAACCAGGGGTATGCCTTGGTTACAATACATGGCAACCTAAAGACTAGGATGGACCGGCGTGATTCGGCGAGCAAACGGTAGCCCTGTGATAGCAACTCGTCGTCTACCATCCATCTTGAGTCAATCGAGATACGTGAAGCGGAAAGGCGGAGAACTCCAAAAGACCATATACTTGCTATCTGGTTATGGTTGCGGATGTCCATAGGATAGTGGGGCACCAGGGGCCGGCGTATAGTTCTCATTTTACAAGGTATGTCTTTCATTAGTTGAGGGAGGGGTCAAGTGGGACCATAGCCACTGGAATAAAAACAGACCTTAGCATCTGCATCGGCAGATATCTGAAACCTCCCGACCGAGTTTTGTTTTCCTTGATTTGCCCTGACACAGGACTCAGACCACACATTATGGGACATGTGCACCTAGACAAGCGATAACGATTCGCGATACATGCGTGGGGAAGTATAGGAACATATACCACTCTAGGTGGTGTGTCCTAGGACTTGGGGCATCGTTCGACAGGTAGCGTAATACCTAGTTGGACTAGGTGGCATAAACCCTGAACTCGAGAAGCGTTCAGCAGATAGCGTAAAACTCTAGTTAAATATAGAAAGCACTTGATAGAAAACCCTAGATTTGATCTAGGTAATAAATAATGAATGTATGCCGAAAGGCAATGGGAAATACAGGGATTGGGATCACGTTATCGTTACTAGAAGGGACACTAGATAGGCGGTGCAGAGATATAGAAACCAGTATAACAAGGAAATAGCGAAGCAGCGAAAGTATTAGAGTGTATCCAGTTTATCTTAGCATATCTTGTGACTACCTTGTCTAATCTTGTTGACCCTATCGTCATGGTGTAATCTTGTATTCAATTAATTCATGTCGTTTTGTTTTCCATGTTCACATGCTAGAAGTTACTGAACTTACTCAGGCTTTATGTCTGACTCTGTTTTTCTTTCGTTTTCTTTTCTTCCGTTTCCCCCCCTCCCCAGATAGTAGTGGATGAAGTAGTATAGCTCAGGTCAAGTTGGACTGTCACTCTTTCCCAGCTTGAAGATTTGTCGAAGTTTGCTTGGATTCTCTTATCAGATGCTATGGCTGGCTCTTGCTAAAATTTGGGGAAATATAAATGTTGTTTTATGCTTCTTTATTTTGTAAGACAGATGACACTCTGATATTGTAAAGAAATCTTTGTACAAACTATTTTATCAATAAAGCAAAGTTTTACTTTCTGCTGTTTAATTTCTGTCTGTCTTGTAATTTATCTGCATCTTTTACCCTAAATGCTCCACAGAACTTAGTGCATTCCCTTTGTGAGTGACACTAACGGATGTGGGGTGTTACATCCTCCTTCCTCTTCCTTCTTCTTTTTATTTGAAATCGATCTGTTAATCGATATGAAGGGAGTGAGAGAAAGGATATATAATAATATATTATTTTATTTAGTTAATCAATTTTAAAAAGCAATTTTTATTTTCGACTACGAAACGAGACCCATCGACTGTCATCCTTAGCTAATTAACCCCCTTCCGGACACAATGGGATATGTATCGTAAGCTGATTCGATCGTTTCGATCAGTTTCCGTCAAAATCAACATATAAATCTATAGATTGAATTTGAACTCGCATTTCAATTTACTGGGGGCACATACTAATTCGAAAAATTCCCGAAAAATATTTTCTAGCTTCGTATTGACGATACGGTCCTAACAAAACTAGTTTCGTCAAATTCCGAGACCATTGGAAAAATGGCCATTTTCCAGTCGATAAAATCAACTGAAACTGGTCAAACGCGTTTTCCTTTACCACGCTAACATATTGATTCGAAAAATTATGAAATTCAAAACCTAGCAATAACTTAACATCACGGATCCAATAAAAGTGGTTTCGTCGAAATCCGAGATCGTTTGCAAAATGGCTATTTTTAAGGGCCGAAATTCCATAGCGACTATTCAGAAATTTCAACTGGACATAACTTTTTATCCCTGCAATGAAATTTCGATTTTTCGGATTCGTTGGAAAGATATTCTCTATTAGATTCCAATATTTTTTGTTTCACTAAAATCCGGTTTATTTTGCACCCGGTACATTCATTTGAATTTTGAAATCGAATTATCGAACTACCGCGCCATTTTCAATTCCTTTTATAATTATAAATAAATATTTATATTCCAACGTCGAGCTATATAAATATATACGTTCGATTCTATTCAAAATAAATTTTCGTCATTTTTATTTAAAATAATTCATTTTAAATATTCAAAATTCGCTAAAATTGCCAAAATAAAAATTTTAAATTGGCTCAGATTTCCGGGTTATTACAATAATCCAATCAAGGCAAGTGCAGTTATTTTCCGATGTGAATTTTAATCATGATCTTGACATAATTATAAAACTGAATTTGAGATTATGCCCTTTTCTATTTATCAGATCTGTTCCTCTGTTTTATTATTCTGTTTGTACTGTATTTCTTCCTCCTTTCTTTCTTTTTGTTTGATAGCCAGGCTACCACGAGCCTGAGCCAGATCTCATAAGAGATGAACGCATAAACGCTAAATTTGGGAAGAATATTGAATGAGGCATATTTGGGCATAATTGATTTGTAACTAATTTGACGATACAACGCATGTTGTAATTCTGGACATAAATTTGAGGCATATTGTATAAGACGATCTATGACTTGGAAGGAGAGGATTAGTGTGACTTAGAACATAAAAAACATAGGTTGAACTTAGAACATAAATCTGAGACATATAATTGGCCATGTTGTATTTAAAACAAAAGGTGTATTTAACATATGTCTTGAGTTTTGAGGCATAAAGAATATTAGACATATGACTTGGGATTTGTGGCGTAAAGTTTAACTGTGAACATGTAACTGATTTGGATGCATAGTACAAGTTGTAATTCATGATCTAGATCTGGACATACTATATATATTATAGTCTGAAATTTGGTAAAAAGAGAATTAATTTGCATTTAACTTAGGTGTAAAGATCCATATTAAGATTGGATAATTATTAAGTGTGAATACACCTAAGTAAGGTTTTTTTTTTGGATATGTGACATGCAATGTAATCAATGGCTATATTTGGCATAATTTATATGTAAGGTTTTTGGAGAATATTCTGAACTATGCAAGTTTAGCTAAAAATTGGGACATATGTTATATGGTGGATTATAACCATAATTTGGGCACATAAGTTTAGGCTTACCTTATGAATTAGGCAAGATATGTGAATAAGACTTTAAGGAATGTTTAAATCGGCTAAAACTGTTATCTGCTTATTATGTTAAATTTGCCTAATCTACTAAACCTGTTACCTGTTTAATCTGTTGAATTGCCTAAACTGTTACATATGTTGAATCGCCTAATCTGCTAATTTTGCCTAATCTGCCAAATCTGTTGAGTTGCCTAATCTGCTAAATCTGTTGAACCGCCTGAGCTGCTAAATCTGTTAAATCTGTTGAAAAGCTGAATGATTGTAATTTGTGTAAAACATGTTAATTTGTTTAATCTGCTGCGACTTGAAAAGAAGTCAAATCTGTTAAATTGACATAATTAGTCTGATATTTGTATAATTTGTAATGGAATGAACTGGTTAAAATGAAAATGCTAAGACACGAGGTTAGACTCATGTTTGCGGTAGAAGCCTGCCCGGACCCAACCGGCTTAAACAGCAACCGCAAACTGCTTGTCTAATGTGAGAAGTCGTAGGCATAACTAAAATATGCTTAGACATGAGGTTAGGTATGGCTTGTGGCAGAAGTCTGCCCGGAACCGCCCGACTTATCCAGCGGCCATAAGCTGCCAACCTAATGTGAGAGGTCTGCGCATTAATATTTAATTAATGCAAATCTGAGATAAAATATGATGTCTAAAACGTGTTGGGTAGATAAGGCTAAACCAACTAGACTGATGAATTAATAAACCTGTTTCGTGAATCTGTAGGCCCAATACAAAGTTAGACAATCTGTAAGTCTATTAAAACTACACATCTGATCCGTTAGTCAGAAAATCTATTGACTTGATTTTATGGTCTGTGAACTAGTTGATTCTGAACTCTGTAGGCCTAAAACTTGTAAACAAGTTAATCTGAAATCTGTTAGTCTGGGGACACAAGGCTAGGAGGGAAAATACTTGTGTCATCTATTGTTTGGGACCCATATTAGTCAGTAACCCTTTCTGGTATCAAAAATATGACCCAACAGTAGGTAGGGTCCGGGCACGCTTACTGAACTAATTATAAGTGGTTCATTCTGATAATGGCGAGGGGTGTTGATGGTGTGTTCCAACCGGGTCATGTGCGTGCATGGATCCCGGTCTGCCTCTGAGGATGTAAGACGCCGTGACATCTGTAAATAGGTCTGTGTCGTTTAAAGGTTGCCACTTTGGGGAGTGATACACCCTTCTGTGGGGCTGGGATAGGGTATTTATGTATTAGGGAGCCGATCGCTTGGGGTAGATTTAGGGTACACTTAGTTCTGTCTGTTTCCGTTGGGGTACCGTCTGTTTCTGTTGGGTGGTAACACCTGTCTGTTTCTACATGGTACCGTATGTTGGGGTGGTAAAGGCCTATTTACTAGTGTACACCTAATTCTAACATTCTGTTTCTGTAGGGATTATTCTATTTTCGTCTCTAATTCCGTTTATGTACCTTCTGTATGTTGGGGTGGTAAAGGCCCATTACTGGCATTCTATTCCTATATAGATTATTCTGTTCCGTTTCTGCTTCAGCTTGGACATTAGGGTAACGACTAATCCTGTTATTTTAATATTAGTGCAGAGAAGTAAAATATAAGTAAGAAGCATAACTTGGGCTATAACATTCTGTTTCTTCTGTTTAGCTTAAGTATATCAGTTACTCCTGTTGCTGTTGTCTCTTATCCTGCTTTATTTTCATGTCATGATATTATTATCTGTTCATATGCTGAAAGTCACTGGACTTGCCAGACTTTATGTCTGACCTTGCTTGATTTTGCCCCTTTTCTTTCGTTTTACCCTCCCCCCCCCACAAGGTTTCTTTTAGGGTGGAAGTATAGGAGCTTGATTCGGATTTTCTCTGCTTGAAGTACCGCTTGGGCTTGGCTCTATCTTTCCATGGCAGTTTATGTTGGGGATTATGATTTTAAAAACTATGCATTCTGAAGGTTTTTGTACAAGGCTGATATTTTGTACTTGAATTCTGATATTGTGATTTTAAAAGATGTAACCAAACTTACTTCGGTTTCCGTTGTAATAAAGTTATTAATTTTTCAAGTACTGTTTTATCTGTCTTGTAAATTACTGTTTTGTCTACTAAAACACTCAATTAAATTTAAGGCATTCCCTTTGTGAGTGACCTTAACGGAGGTGGGGTGTTACACTTGGTATCAGAGCTGAAGGTTACCAGATTTGATAAAAAAGTTTTTGAAAACTATTTTCAAAAAGGTTTTAAAAAGGAAGTATTTTCAAAAGTAGAGTTTATTTTGAAAAACATAGTCCCCAAAGCCATATATATATCTTTTGATTTTCTGTTTAATCCTTGTTTCCTTCTTTTCTGAGTCTCCAGGGCTCCTGGCTTTCTGGGAGGTAACCTCATTGTGACTTGGTTCCGTAGGCATGATAAGACTACGGCGTCTGTCGAAGGGCAAAGAATAACTTCCATCTATAGACGCAGTAATTTCACCTATGGCTAATCCTTTTTCGAGCTTCGTAGGTTTTTCCGCGTGATGGTGGCAACTTTAGAGAAAGACTTGTTAACATGTAAGAAGACTAGTTTTTTCAGTGCGGTGAGACAGGACATCTGATCAAGGATTGCCCCAGAAGGCAAGGGCAGAGGGCAGAACCTACTTCTGGAGGGCAAGCGAATGCTCTCGTGGCTGGTGGATAGGATAGAGATAGGAATTTTTTTGTAGAAGTTTTAATTTCCTTATCTGATTGTTGAGTTAAAACTCTCTTTGATTCTGGCATTTTGATTCTGTAATTGAGACTCTGCACTTTAATACTAGTCTTGTTTCTGATCTTGCTATAGTCTCAAACCCCATGAGGGTTACGACTCATTTGTTTGTGATAGGTTGGGCTTTGAGGGTATCCATGTTAGGCGTTAAGTTGACAATGACGCATACATTCTGGTTTTTGTGGGATATGGTAGGGTTTTATCATGCTTAGTTTCCTACGAATCAATTGATAATCTGATCTGTACCAGTAATCTGTAAGTATCTGAATATTTCTGAAAAGGATAGGAGTTTTTACTCGAAGCGTGAAGTAGATTTCCCGTGTTGACATTGTTTAATGGGAGTAATTCTCTGAGTGCCAATCTGATGTTGATTTCGGTCTTCGGGGTTGATACTTAGGGATTTATTTTCTTAACCGATGTCTAATGAGAATAGAACTTTTAATTTAATTGTACTTGCTTCTATCACTCGACTATATCCTATCGATCGAGTCTTCGACCTTTAGGTAGAAACTAATGGGTGTAAACATGTGTTTGAGACATGATATTTTTGATGGTTGCAAGTGTATGTAAGTGGTTTCTAGTGGTTGCTCGTGGATGCATATACACACACTAGGCACTAGATTGGCTCAAAAACACTCTCATACTGCATATGAATGTGTGTGCATTTTTTAATTTTTGTGGATGCACAATGATTGACTCATCACATGGATGTTGCATTTGGATGGATGGTTATGCACACATATAGAAATGATGTGTATCAAATAGGATTTCTTGCATACATAATTGGACTCATGGCACCAACATGGTTCGCATTGAGGAGGTCAACTGAATCAGTAGACCGCCTGATCTTTGCATTAGATAAGAGACATATACACACACTTTTGCATATGTTCATACAACATTAGAAGTTTTCTAAGGACAATGGATGATGGTTGAGTATATGGACGATTGGATGGTAGGACACATTCTTCTTAACTTGAAGATTTCGGGGACGAAATCCTTTAAGGAGGGGAGAATGTAACACCCCGTATTTTCTGTGAACGTATAAGTAAAAAATTAAAATATACTTAATTTTTAGGAGAAGAATTAAGGGAAACGGGTTGTGCCATTGTGTTCGTCTCAAAATTCTGCTTGAGATAGAGTCCGAGTTTGCGTAAAACGGATATTGTATGAAGAAGATATGGACGAACGAAGTTAGACAGAAAAACCGGAAACATGCCAAAATACACTGGCGCACTTGTGAAGTGCACTAGTACAAAAATACACTGGCGCACCTGCCAAGTGCGCCCATACCGATCTAGCACAGAATTCTGGAGTGTTCTATGATGACGTGTCTTCTTTTGAGTGGCTGGATGACCTGTCTTCGAGTTGGGTGGTTCTGATAACTTCTGGACTGATCTGAAGGCTCTAAATCACCCTATTCTCCTATAAAAACACCTCCAAACCTCACTTTCTCTCCACAAAATTTCATTCTTCCTTTACTCTGCTCTATAGTAAATAAATAAAATAATGGCGTCGCTACTCTGCTGGGATCAAAACTAGAACTAGTGCATCTTCTTCCAAATCTGAATAAGATTAAAAGAGAACTACTGCAACTCTTCTTCTATAATCCAATAAAGGCAAGTGCAGTTATTTTCCGATATGAATTTTAATCATGATCTTGACATAATTATAAAACTGGATCTGAGATTACGTCCTTTTCTATTTATCATATCTGTTCCTCTGTTTTATTATTCTGTTTGTTCTGTATTTCTTCCTCCTTTCTTTCTTTTTGTTTGATAGCCTGGCTACCACGAGCCTGAGCAAGATCTCATAAGAGATGAATGCATAAACGCTAAATTTGGGAAGAATATTGAATGAGGCATATTTGGGCATAACTGATTTATAACTAATTTGAGGATACAACGCATGTTGTAATTCTGGACATAAATTTGAGGCATATTGTATAAGACGATCTATGACTTGGAAGGAGAGGATTATTGTGACTTAGAACATAAAGAACATAGGTTGAACTTAGAACATAAATCTGAGACATATAATTGGGCATGTTGTATTTAAAACATAAGGTGTATTTAACATATGTCTTGAGTTTTGAGGCATAAATAATATTGGACATATGACTTGGGATTTGTGGCGTAAAGTTTAACTGTGAACATATAACTGATTTGGATGCATAGTACAAGTTGTAATTCAAGATCTAGATCTGGACATACTATATATATTATAGTCTGAAATTTGGAAAAAAGAGAATTAATTTGCATTTAACTTAGGTGTAAAGATCCATATTAAGATTGGATAATTATTAAGTGTGAATACACCTAAGTAAGGTTTTTTTTTGGATATGTGACATGCATTGTAATCAATGGCTATATTTGGCATAATTTATATGTAAGGTTTTTGGAGAATATTCTGAACTATGCAAGTTTAACTAAAAATTGGGACATATGTTATATGGTGGATTATGACCATAATTTGGGCATATAAGTTTAGGCTTACCTTTTGAATTAGGCAAGATATGTGAATAGGACTTTAAGGAATGTTTAAATCGGCTAAAACTGTTATCTGCTTATTATGTTAAATTTACATAATCTGCTAAACCTGTTACCTGTTTAATCTGTTGAATTGCCTAAACTGTTACATATGTTGAATCGCCTAATCTACTAATTTTGCCTAATCTGCCAAATCTGTTGAGTTGCCTAATCTTCTAAATCTGTTGAACCGCCTGAGATGCTAAATCTGTTAAATCTGTTGAAAAGCTGAATGATTGTAATTTGTATAAAACATGTTAATTTGTTTAATCTGCTGCGACTTGAAAAGAAGTCAAATCTGTTAAATTGACATAATTAGTCTGATATTTGTATAATTTGTAATGGAATAAACTGGTTAAAATAAAAATGCTGAGACAAGAGGTTAGACTCATGTTTGCGGTAGAAGCTTGCCCGGACCCAACCGGCTTAACCAGCAACCGCAAACTGCTAGTCTAATGTGAGAGGTCGTAGGCATAACTAAAATATGCTTAGACACGAGGTTAGGTCTGGCTTGTGGCAGAAGTCTGCCCGGAACCGCCCGGCTTATTCAGCGGCCACAAGCTACCGACCTAATGTGAGAGGTCTACGCCTTAATATTTAATTAATGCAAATCTGAGATAAATATGATGTCTAAAACGTGTTGGGTAGATAAGGCTAAACCAACTGGACTGATGAATTAATAAACCTGTTTCGTGAATCTGTAGGCCCAATACAAAGTTAGACAATCTGTAAGTCTGTTAAAACTATACATCTGATCCGTTAGTCTGAAAACCTATTGACTTGATTTTCTGGTCTGTGAACTAGTTGATTCTGAACTCTGTAGGCCTAAAACTTGTAAACAAGTTAATCTGAAGTCTGTTAGTCTAGGGACACAAGGTTAGGAGGGAAAATACTTGTGTCATCTGTTGTTTGGGACCCATATTAGTCAGTAACCCTTTTTGGTATCAAAACTATGACCCAACAGTAGGTAGGGTCCGGGCACGCTTACTGAACTAATTATAAGTGGTTCATTTTGATAATGGCCAGTGGTGTTGATGGTGCGTTCCAACCGGGTCATGTGTGTGCATGGATCCCGGTCTGCCTCTGTGGATGTAAGACGTCGTGACATCTGTAAATAGGTCTGTGTTATTTAAAGGGTGCCACTTTGGGGAGTGATACACCCTTCTATGGGGCTGGCGCAGGGTATTTATGTATTAGGGAGCCGATCGCTTGGGGTAGATTTAGGGTACACTTAGTTCTGTCTGTTTCTGTTGGGGTACCGTTTGTTTCGGTTGGGTGGTAACACCTGTCTGTTTCTTTGTGGTACCGTCTGTTGGGGTGGTAAAGGCCCATTTACTAGTGTACACCTAATTCTAACATTCTGTTTCTGTAGGGATTATTCTGTTTCCGTCTCTGATTCCGTTTATGTACCTTCTGTCTATTGGGGTGGTAAAGGCCCATTACTGGCATTCTGTTCCTGTATAGATTATTCTGTTCCGTTTCTGTTTTAGTTTGGACATTAGGGTAACGCCTGATCCTGTTGTACTAGTATTAGTGCAGAGAAGTAATATATAAGTAAGAAGCATAACTTGGGCTATATCATTCTGTTTCTTCTGTTTAGCTTAAGTATACCGGTTACTCCTGTTGCTGTTGTCTCTTGTCCAGCTTTATTTTCATGTCATTATATTATTATCTGTTCATATGCTGAAAGTCACTGGACTTGCCAGACTTTATGTCTGACTTTGCTTGTTTTCACCCCTTTTCTTTCATTTCTCCACCCCCCCCCCCAGGTTTTTTTAGGGTGGAAGTATAGGAGCTTGATTCGGATTTTCTCTGCTTGAAGTACCGCTTGGCCTTGGCTCTATCTTTCCATGGCAGTTTATGTTGGGGATTATGATTTTAAAAACTATGCATTCTGAAGGCTTTTGTACAAGGCTGATATTTTGTACTTGAATTCTGATATTGTGATTTGAAAAGATGTAACCAAACTTACTTCGGTTTCTGTTGTAATAAAGTTATTAATTTTTCAAGTACTGTTTTATCTGTCTTGTAAATTTCTGTTCTATCTACTAAAACGCTCCATCAAAGTTAAGGCATTCCCTTTGTGAGTGATCTTAACGGAGGTGGGGTGTTACACTTGTACCTTTTTATCAGGCATATCATTATATCCTTCGTATCTGTTACCAATTTAACATATACCAATATCATCTTAATCAAACTCCTCAACTCAAACATTTGGTTCTATCCAAGCCAAATTCCATTCAAACTTCAATATCAAATTTCAAACTCTTAACTCATCAACTCAATTCCATTCCAGATTATCCTCCAATCCATTTCAGTTTTGCTTAACTTATCATCTCAGTTAAATTCTGGTTTACTATTTTCTTTCATCATCCCATTCGAATTAACTTCACAAGTTAAATTTAAATTATGGAATTTAAATTCCTGTGTTTTCTTTTTATTTCAATCAATTTGAAATCATAAATCACAATTCAAAACCTTTGAATTTCTGAATAACTTGTTTTCGCAAACAATTTAAAACAGAATCGTTGGTAGTAATCCGTCACTTACAACTCGAAAATGTACACCGATGATGCAGCTGTCATCATCGGAATCTATTTTCCAGCGATCAAGTGAGTTCAATAATATACCACTTTCAAAATAATTTCCACATACTTCCATTTTGAAATTAGTTCAAAACATCATTTCAATGCTTGTAACAAATTTAAAATCTCCCAGGATTTTAAAATTCACGTATATTTAATCCATGTTCTTTTACAGACACTTCTCCAAATTTTCAGGTTTAAATTTCAATTCTGATTTAATTTCAGATTTAACTCATTCGTAACACTTATACGTATCTTAATTGGTAATTTACATAACCGTTTCACTTTTATAATCTTGCTCGATTATAATAACAACCAACACATCCAATATACTAATATTTCCAATATTAATAATTCCTTTATATGAAAATATAATCTGGGCAAAATTATTCCATTTACCCTTTTTTCAAAACATACCGTGTCGGTTCATCGTATTCGAGTGTTTAGAAAATCCTATCGATACAGTGGACCAAATTGATCGACTAGAATTCACAAATAACTCAACCAATAAATCTTCACAATATAAAATCATTTTAATATTGAATAACAAATACACGCTCATATATATATATATATATATCCACACTCAAACTCAATCTAGGGTATTACTAACCCCATCTCTACTGAGTCACGCCACAGAGCCAAGGTAATAACTTAACCTTAAGCTCTGATACCAACTATAACAACAAGGAAAAATGTTGAGTAGGCTTTGCAACCATCCTCTCCTCCCCCAAAGCAGCAAGGTAATTGTAATAACCCGAAAATCTGGGCCAGTTTAAAATTTTTATTTTGGCAATTTTAGCGAATTTTGAACATTTAAAATAGATTATTTTAAATAATATCGACGAGAAATTTATTTTGAATAGAATTCGACGTATATATTTTATACGTCGTCGTTAGAATATAAATATTTATATATAATTATAAATAGAATTGAAGATGGCGCGGTAGTTCGATAATTCGATTTCAAACTTCAATTGAATGTACCGGGAGCAAAACAATCCGGATTTTAGTGAAACCAAAAACATTAGGATCTAATTGACGATATCTTTCCAACGAAGTTAACAAACTGAGATTTCACTTTATAAATGATAAGATATGTCCAGTTGAAAATTCTGAATAGTCGCTATGGAATTCAGGCCCTTAAAAATGGACATTTTGCAAATGACCTCGGATTTCGACGAAACCAGTTTTGTTGGGTCCGTGATGTCAAGTTATTGCTAGATTCCAAATTTCATAATTTTTCGAATCAATATGTGAGCGTGGCAAAGGAAAACGTGTTTTGACCATTTCAGTTGATTTTAATCGACTGGAAATTGGCCATTTTTCTAACGGTCTCAGAATTCGACGAAACTAGTTTTGTTAGGACCGTATCGTTAATACGAAGCTAGAAAATATTTTCCGAGAATTTTTAGAAGCCCTATGTGACCCCGGTAATTTGAAATGTACGTTTAAAATTCAAAATAGTGATCTAAATGTAAATTTAACGGAAACTGATTGTAACAGCCGAATCAGCTGACGATACATATCCCATTGTGTTCGGAATGGGGGTTAAACGCTATGGACGACAGGTGGTGGGCCTCGTTTTGATGACGTATGTAAAAGTCAACTTTTAAAAATAATAAAATAATAAAATAATAATAAAAAAAAAAAAAAAAAACCCTCTCCCCCTTTAACCGTTCTGGCCCCCCCCCCCCCCGATATTTTCGATTCAGAAAAACTAAAAAAAAAAAAAAAAAAAGAAGGCGATCGCTCCACCTGGGAAGCCGCCGCCGCCACCTCGCGCGCCCCCCCCAGCGGCGCCGCCGCCGCGCCTCAACCGGAGACCTCCCCCCCCTCCGCTTCTTCTCCTTCCCCTATCACTCCTCCTCCCACGAGCCTCCAGAACCACCGCGACCCCCCCTGTAAGTCTTTTCTTCCTTTTATTTTTATTTTTATTTATTTTATTTTGTTTTATATAAACTGAAAAGAGAAAAAAAAAGATTAAATGCTATTTTTATTTTTAAAGTTTAAAACTGTTTTTTTTTGTTTGTTTAAAAACTGATTTTCTTTGAAAAGATTTAAACTTTATAAAAGAAAAGACGTGATTTTTAAAACAGCAAAGATTTGATTTTTAAAAGTAATAAAATAGGATCTTTGTATTTTTAAAGTATTAAAAATATGATTTTTATATTTTTAAAGTATTAAAAATATAATCTTTATAGGATAGAGAATATAAAAATATAATCTTTATAGGATAGAGAATATAAAAATATAATCTTTGTATATGTAGCGAAATAAAAATCTGATTTTTATTTTATATACGTTGAAATAAAGTGGTGATTTTCATAACGATGAAAACTTTATTTTTATAAAGGTGAAATCTTTAAATTTAAAAAGGCGAAATCTTTATATAGAAATAGCGTGATAAAAATATAATTTTTATCTATATAGCATAGTTAAAAATTTGATTTTTATATATTGAATAACATAGTAAAAATTCGATTTTTAAATATATGAAGTGATTATAAAAATATGATTTTTATATATTGAATAGCATAGTAAAAATTCGATTTTTAAATATATGAAGTGATTATAAAAATATGATTTTTAAATTGAAAGTGAATAGATAAAAATGTGATTTTTATTTTAAAGACATCAAAATATGAAAATGTGTGATTTTTACATATGTAGTGGCTACGGACAAAGAAGATGATAAAAAGGAGAGAACAAAGAAGATTTCTATAGATGAAGAGTCGTGGTATTGGATAGCTTTCGGTGAGAACTTCTCACTCTTCTATTTCTTTTCTAGTTATATATATATATACTAGGATGCAGACGGTGCTTAGTAGCACCCGACACAATCGTCCACAGACCATGGACTTGTTTGTTTGGCTGTGTTGTTAGTTAGATTGTTTGGGTTGATTTGAATAATTTGGTGAAATGGAATTGATATGATTGATGTGTGAATGGCGTGGGCCTTCACTAGACCGGGGATAAGGCTTGGCCTCGTCCCGTTTCTAGTATCGTGCCGTTATGCCGCCGAAATTTTCTATAATATGTTAGAAAAATAAAAATATCATTTTATTGAGTAAATGAACTGAATAGAAATTCAAGTGTTAAAATAAAATGTTTTATCGTTAAAAATATAATTTTTAACGTGAAAATGGATAAATGAATATTTATAAACAAATCGGCCGATTTGTTTATATACACTGATTTGACTGATATCGATTGGGTCGATAAATTTTACACGTCGCCCAACTGCACAAATAAAATCTGTGTTTGATTGTTTGAAACCCCACACGGGTGTTGGGATGAAATTTGAAGTTCACTCATCCTGATTGATTAAATATGTCGATCGATTGATTGACAGGCTGTTATAAGCGTTAGATATCTATATTTGATGCTTATACAGTGTGGTGCACTTTGGATGATGGTTGATTGTTTATTATTGCTATTATATACATGTGTTGTATGGAATCCATATAATTAACCTTATATGGTGATTGATTGGGCCTCATTCCAATCGGGAAAATAATGAATATTATAAAAGAAAATTCATGTGTTGAATATAAAAATAGTCATGTGTTGACGATGTTCATGTGTTGAAAATATTCATGTGTTGAGTGAAATATTTTAAATAATAAAAATTACATCTTTATCATATTTAAAATTAGAACTACTTCCCAGTAGAAGTCTAATTGAAAATCAAACGATAGATACCATAGTTTTATAAAATATTTTACATAACAAAAATAGTGATGTGTTGACAGTACTCATGTGTTGAGATTAGTCGTGTGTTGAAAGAAATATAGATTCATGTGTTGAATGGGATAAATATTCATTTGTTGAATAGAATAACGAATTTATTGAAATATAAAGCCGTGTTGTTTAGAGATGCGTTATTTTGACGCGAACGATGTTTATATCGATTTTATTCGTTTTATAATGAATATTGAAAAGTGATTTCAAAATTTAATATTATGAAAGGAAATTCAAATGGAATTAGATTAAAATTGAAATTGAAATTTTATTGAATCAATTTGAAATGAATTCGAATCGAATAGAAAATGAATTCGATTCGAATTGAATAGAAAGTGAATTTGAATTCGAATAAAATTGAAATGAATTCAAATTAAATTAGATTGAAATTGAAATTTAAAACAAACTGAAATTGAATTGAAATCAATTTGAAACGAATTCGAATTAGATCAAATAGAAGGTAAATTCGAATTGAATTGAATTGAAACGAATTTGAATTTGAATTGAAACGAATTTGAATTTGAATTGAATTGAAACGAATTTGAATTTGAATTGAATTGAAATGAACTCGAATTGAATTGAAATCAAATCGATTTGAAATTGAATATAGTGTTGAAATGATTTTGAAATCGAATTTAAAACGATTTATAAAATTCGTTTTAAAAGGAAATCGACGAAATATATAATATATATATATATATATATTATATATATAATGGCCTGAATAGAACGCGCCGCGCCGCGGCAGTTCGTGAATTTCGACCATTTATTTCAAACGGACATTGCGGGAGATCCGACCGTCGGATTCTCCTAAAACCGGAACCGTTGGGTTCGTATCGAAAAGAGCTTTCCAATAAATGTTAGGAATTTGAAATCTAACGGTTGGATTTGGAATTATGTCCAAATCAAATTCGAAAAAGGTCGCTGTAAGTGCAGTTCGATGGCCGTTGATGGAAATCGACTGTACGGGCCTTGATAAAATTATTAAAAATATCTATAATTTGTGTAAAATTATAATATGTGAATTGGAAAGATTTGGGCTGGAAAATTCCACATTTGAAAAGATAAAAATAGATTTTTATCGAAATGAACTAGTTTTGAACTAGAATTAAAATCAATTTATTTTTGAAATAAATAAATTGAATTTGAAAGTGATTTAGAAAATAATCGATATTTCCAATACGTGAATTGGACTGGAGTTGAATCGAAATTATCTTCGGAATATTTCGTTATTGGATTTCGTGACTATACCGATATTGTTATGGGAATTTGAAAGATATATTTTATATCGTTATTTCCAATACGATATTTGTTGGTTTCAGAATTTGATATTGAATATAAGCCGGTATATTTTCTATTCAGAGCCTTGTATTTAATATCAAATGTGATTTGGGTTTATTGTGAATCGTGTTTTAGATAACATTGGTTCTTTAACCCAGTTAAAGGCAAGATATCGATTTCTGAAAAGATTAAAACTAAGTGGAGTTTTAATGAATCTTTAATTAGATTAAAAAGTGAATTGATAATTTAAATTATCAAATCTGAAAAGTGATCGAGAGTGGAGTATCACCAGTTTTGCTCCAAAGCGATAGTTAAATCTTTAATTAGATTTGAACGTGAAATGGTAATTAATTTTACCGATAACACCGTGGTGTTAGATATGGAGTATCACCAGTTTTGCTCCATGGGATATATAGGTTGGGATTGGGAAATAAAACAAATAATTACTTCGGTGTGGTTCGCTAATCCCGACTAGTTTGAAATGATATCCAAAGGAAGATTATAGGATAAATTTAGAAGAATTTATCTTGGATAAAATTAATGGGGACATTTCCCTAAGAATGTGATTTTGTGAATAAAAGAATATTCTGAATTGGAATGAGGCGTTTGTTGTGTTTGTGTAACATTCGTTTATTATATACGTGGGTTATTCAGAAAGGCCGGGTTTATACCCATTCTGAATAACCGATTCGACGAGATGTCGAAGATGAAGACGGTGGTTGAAGACCGGAAGTCTTCACATCGTTTGGGTGATTACTGATGATCTTGATTGGGCTGTACACCCAGGATGAGGGAATCAGTTGGTGATCGTCCAGACATACCTGGGGATGGATGGATATGCGAGGAAAGTGCCTCCGGTTTCGTTCAGACCCAGAACGAACTTGTAAATGGATTGTGTGTCTGACATTGGATTTTATTCTGTGTTGATTGATCTCTATTAAATATACATCTGTTTGGCGGCGGAGAATTTATTCTCTTGCTTAACGCCCTTCTCTGAGACGTACGAGCTCAGGGGTTGTATATCGATGGACATCAGTCGCATGGAGTGAATTGCCAATGTGGCATGCGTAAGTGGCAATTGATCAAGGCTTCTGTTGAAAAGCAAAGTCTTGTGGTTGATGATCAAAGCACGGCCTGTGTGGCGTAGCTTTGTGTATAACGTGAATTCGCGAGCCTCACACCTCGGTATGAGTCAAAAACGGGAGATGGACCGCTGGGAGAGCACGACGTTTCTTTCTAGCTAGGGTGGTGTCAGTGACCTACCAGCCCTGACATTTATATACTTTTCACCTGTGTGGTTGTTGGATACGAGGCGCCTCGGATATAGGTCTGTAAGGACCGGGAAACGTGTGTTCAGGAATTGCCAATCCTCAAAAGTAAGAGAGGACCGGCCCAGCCGATTCCAAGGATCATAGTGGGGTCCTGAGGCATTTGCTAGAGTGTCTCGAACGCGGAGAGGAGCTTGCCCCTTGCCTCGGCTCATGACGGAAATCCAATTTCCAATACGTGATAGTGCGGTTTTATTTGTAGAACCTAGTATGGCGACATAGTGGTATGGGTCATTCATGCCGCCTATGATTGATATTTATGATTGAAATTGTTTTGACACTATACACCTATAATAGTATCAAATAATGTGTTTTAAACATATCAAGCATGCTTTGGCTGTTATAAGGTAAAAACCCTATCCTCCGGCTTGCGTTGCATTGTGTGATGGGACCTGGGTCTTATAACAGCTTCATTTTTCTTTATTTAGCATTGCGCTGTTTGTTCTATGCACTGGTATTCTTGGGAGGAAACCCGTTCCGTGTTATACGGCGTGGTCCCTTGATTTACCGAACTTTAAAATAAAGAATTATAACTGTTTTAGTTCTCACACCAGTCCCATGACTGACCTGGAGTTTATTGTTTTAACCTAAACTCTGGGTGCCCCTATTTTCCGCACGGGCAGCTAGTAGTTTTGGTTTTGCAGATTTATATTCACAGGTTCCTGGTTTACAGCTGGAATGATATCCGGAAAGCTCTGTATCCGTGTATCACCTTCAGTTGTGATTTTGTATTATTTTCCGCTGCTATGAAAAATATTGTAATCTCTGATATTTGTCAAATGTAATTTATTCATTTATACTCTGTATATTCTTGTATCTGATGGAATTGTTGTAATAACAATGAAATGTTCTTCCGGATGCGATCATTTGTGTGTTGTTCTCAAAGTATTCGTGCTTTCCTTCGCGGGGAAGTTACGGGTCCTTACAGTAATACCCCATTGTGGCTTACGTTGATACCTCGGTCCATATTTTACGGCCAGCCTTTCGACTTCACAACCAACCCTAATTTTCGGAACATGTAGGGGTAAGAGTCTCACATTCGCCACCTAACGTAAAGCGAGAACCCCCTATCATGAGCACATGCACTAAGCACGTAACATGGACTGCTATGAGTAAAACAGTTAAAAACAGTTTGAACAAGTAAACGATATCTCATAAGACCACGCCGTATAGCGGAACGGGTTTTTCCCTTATGAGAATCCAAAACATCTTTATATCAAAAACCTTTTGATATTATAATGATGTATATCAAGCACAATATAATAATCATCTAGCAGAAACGCTTTCATCTCACGTTCTACATATATAGTATACAATCAAAACCGCAAGCACGTATTGGGTAATGGATTTCCAACTATGACAAGGTAGGGAACCACCTTTCGCTAGTGTACCTCTAGAGAGGAATATACTGGGTTCAACAAGAACATCTTGCAACCCGGCCACACATGACCGACCACTCATTTCGCTTGAGTGTATCGAATGTATATCACCAACGGTTGGGATCAGCAACCATTTCCCGAATCGGATAGCATCGACAATAAATTTTTAGAAGTAAATGAAACTCTAGATCAGGTGATTATACACCCTAATAGGTGCGACCTACATAGCCATGTTGCATGCCCGATTTTTGTCATTTCCCGGTTGTGAGGCTAGAGGCCACGCTTATTTCTGACAGATCACACATTTATTCACTTCGAATGTCACATCGTCATACCCGCCAAATAACAAATTGATTTCCCCAAAAGTACCACGGGTACACAGCTAAGAGAAACAAATTCCTCCGCCACCAAACGTAAATACGTTTGAAGAGATCAACTTACGCGATCCATTAAATATACTATGTCAGACATTCTTCCATACAGGTCGTCCTGGGACTGGAAAAACCGAAGGCACTATTCAGTACATCCATCTTAGGCAATCTTTACCTAAGATTTATACAACAGCCCTTGCACTTTACTCTGTCTTCAATTATCTTTGGCATATATGATTCACAACGCTTATGCCAATACGGAGTGGTTCTTCGGATAATAATCCAACCGGTCTCTCTATATTAACAACGTTAAAATGGTCAAAACTTTGATAGTCTGTGATTTAACTATCAAAGAAAAACACATGTGCAAACAACGATATTATTTCCAGATGGAAATTATATCGATCAATCATCATTTAACATTTATCTCTTTAGTTCATTAGTTTGCTTATCTCCTGTTTCCATATATTCTAAATTCTTATTTTCTATTATCATAAAACATTTTGGATTCGTATTTGGAAAACATTTCCAAAACCCCTTCACTATCAAAATGTTACCATTCCTTAGTTAAAAAGGAAGTCAATCAAGTTGGGGTATAATTACCTCTCAGACCTTAACTAAACAACGTTTTAACTTTGAAATAGTCAAAGTTTATCTTTTAAATCTTTAACAACCTTCCTTACAAAACTCTCGGATTCTATTTACGAATCCACTTCTTTATTGAAAACATTGGTTATAACGATAACGTTATAATCCCTACTTTCGAAATATCTAACTTCAATTATAACTTTTATTCTTTAATGTGAATAAATAAATGAACCCCTAATTTATAAATAAATAAATCTTGATTAAAAAACCGGAAAGTAAATAATACTTTCTCGAATTCGCCGATTAACTATCTTCGAGTAATCTCTATTTGATAAACTCTTCTCCGAATAACTTATTCGATTAACTCTCTCGAATAACTAAATTCGATAAACTCCTTCTTTCGAATACTATGTTCGATAACTTCTTTCAAATAAACTATATTCGATAACTCCTTTCGATTAACTAAAATCGACAACTCCTTTCAATTAACTAAATTCGATTTACTCGACTCGACGAACTTAACTCGCCTAACTCGACTAACTTAACTTGACTCGACTAACTCAACTAACTTGGTTCGACCAACTCGATTCGATTAACTAGGCTCGACTAACTTGGTTCGACCCACTCGATTCGACTAACTTGGTTTGACTAACCATACTCGACTAACATGACTCGATTAGCCCGACTCGACTAACTCGACTGACTTAACTCGATTAGCCCGACTCGACTAATTTAACTCGACTAGCCATATTCGTTTAACTTCTTTCGATTAAACTAACATCGATCAACTCCTTTCGATTAAACTAACATCGATTAACTCCTTTCGAATAAACCATAATCGATTAACTCCTTTCGAATAACTAGTATTCGATAACTCCTTTCGAATAACTAAATTCGATAACTCCTTTTAACTCGATTAGAATAACTAATATTCGATAACTCCTTTTAACTCAATTCGAATAACTAATATTCGATAACTCCTAATTCGACTAACTCTAATCGATTTATTATAATTAGATTTACTCTATTTAATTACTCTATTGGTTAATTCTAACTCTAACTCTAACTGGTTAGCTCTAACTGATCAAATCTAACTGGTCAACCCTAATTGATTAACTCTAACTGGTTAACTCTAACTGATCAACTCCAACTGGTCAACCCTAATTGATTAACCCTAACTGGTTAACTCTAACTCATTTACTCTATTCGATTAACTCTAATCGAATAACTAATATTCGATTAACTCATTTTGATTAACTCTTTTCGATTTACTCTTTTGAATTAACTCCTTTGATTTATTCCTTTTCTATTTGTTTACTTAACAAATAACTATTCCCTTTTCAATTCTATTTATTTAACAAATAAATATTTCTTTAATCCTTTCTATTTATTGAACAAATATTTTCTTTTATATTTGTTTTCACAATTTATTCCCCTTTTATTTGTTTTACAAATATTTTCCTTTATATTTGATTTCACAAATATTTCCCTTTATATTTGATTTCACAAATATTTTCCTTTATATTTAATTTCACAAATATTTTCCTTTTTTTTATTTCACAAATATTTTCCTTTATATTTGTTTTCACAAATATTTTCCTTTTTATTGGTTTATTTTATAATTACTTCCTTTTGAAAAATCCTTTTCCTTTTATATATAAAATCCATTGATTTTATATAAATAATTTATTTTCAAAATATAAAAATCTCCTTTTTACATCCCAGTATTTCTTATGGTATTTAACGTACCATATAACAATGATCGGTATCATTCAAACATACAAAATCATCAACATATTTCATATCACATCATATAACACAATATATGAACAGAACAGTATTATAAATATTGAGGAGTCCAGTTGGACCCCTCCAACTTGTTTCCCTGCATCACAGATGTTAAACAATATAATTAACATCGATTTCATTTCAATATGAAATATTCTGCTAAACAGAATCAATGTTCGATTAACGATTTATATATATATATATATATATATATATACGGTTATCGATGATTTCAACAAATACACAAGCAATTCAACCAAACAGTTAACACACATCAATTAACAGATGATTAACAGTTCTAAGAATACGTTATAAAAATATAACTGTTCAGAGTTGGTGAGTTTTACTCACATTGGCAGTTCATCGTTAAAGAACGATAAACTGTTGTTTGATTTAAATCAAACAATTTATTTCGCCATAAATTCAAACGAGCTCCAATCCACTCCTAGTCAGTTCCATTGGGTAGTGTCCCTCCATACGATCCCAACGGATCTTGTTTCGCTGAATTCTGATAAAGTATGAATAAATTATACCTTATACAAGTTTGTATACAATTTAAAAGGGATTAACTTTATTTAAATTGAGTTTGGGCTTTACCCATCAAAACCCAGCCCAAACCATATAACCCGCTACACCATACCCTCCTTCCCCGATCAAAGAAAAACTGTCGTTCCTCCTGTATCCCCAAAGCCATAACCGATCCTTCAACCTCCATTATCTCCCTCATTACCACATGAAATTCAACACCGAACTTATCATGCTTTCTCCCTCCTCGAACTCGACACCTCCACAATTACCATACACAACTCGAACACCATCTCTGAAACTGCCACCTGCAGATTTCCAAGCATGATACTATGCAAATACCGAACCTTTTTGGTTCGAAATTACCCCAAAGTTTTCACGCGAGTTCGGTTTGATTCTACAAACCCCATAGCATATCCCAATTCGCGAATCATAGCCTATAACTCCCAGTAATTTCAACCCTTTAACCACTGTGTGTTTTCGAGGTCCACAAAAACTGAATCGAACGAATTAAAACCAACATGGAATCGAAGAGCGGCTGCTAAGGATTTCAAATATATATATGTATATTGATTTTAGGATTTTTCCTTGACTTTTCTATGATTTTAGAAAGGGGCGAGTTTGTTTTTGGAAGAACAGATGGTGGCGGCTAAGGAGAATGGTTATATAAGAGGATGAGATTTTTATGTGTGGCTGAAAACAATGAGTGGTGGCCTAGTTTAGGTCCACAAATAAATATTTTATTTTATTTTTAATTTATAATGTCATACTAGTATTTAAAAAATTCCTGTGATCACTCATGATACCCAAAAATCATGAAACTGAACATACGACTAGAGTTCGACATTACAGACCCAATGAAACTGGTTTCATCGAATTCCGACATTGTTTGCTCACACAGCATATTTTTAAAGGTCGAAATACTGACTGTTTTTCTCCCTAAAAATCCGTACGGCCACACAGTGTCTCTAAAAATCACGAAACATGGAATCTAATGATAATTTAATATTGCGGATCCAACAAAATTAGTTTCGTCGAATTCTGAGGTCGTTTGAAAAACTGGCTATTTTTAAAGCCCAAAATAACCCTTTTAAATATATAAATATATTTAAAAACAATTAAATTAGATATTTATAAATAAATATTATTGTATATATCCAAAATAGAATATCATACAGCTCTTGAATATTCCTATATGTATTTCTACTCGATATTTCAAGTCCCGCTTTAAATCGATATTCGATTTATAATGAAATTCCTTTTATAAATATAAATAAATATTTATAAATTTCAAAGGAATTCCATACTGACTTTTCTAAAATTTGATTTGGACATAAATAAAAATCTACACGATGAAATCTCAATTTTTCTCCTCCACTAGAAAAATATACTTCACCAGCTCCTAACGTTTCTTGTTTCACAGAAATCCGACTTAAAACGGCTTCTGTATATTGCCGCGCCATTTTGAGCTCGATTATAATTATAATATAAATTATACGCTCAACCATCGTTAATTAAATATATTTGTTATCGTAATCAAATTTTAAACTGAATTATATATTTTGAATTGCCTAATTCACACCATATCGCCATTTCAGCCAATTCTGATTATTTCAGAATTAAATATATTATTTTAATTAAATATTCAAAGTTATTTTAATTCAATGACCATTATATTCTCTAAATCATTATTTAAATAATTAAATAAATTAATTATTATATCGTTGAATAATGCGGGTCGTTACACAAGGGATCATCCTTATCGCTTCGAGACGCTCTAGCCCGCCCCTCAGGCAAGCGCGCAGGCAAGCCTTGGATCGTCAGGGCCGGTCCACATGGAGTGGGTTAAAATGCCTGAACATGCATTTCCCCGCCCTATGGGGCGTAAAATGGTCATACCCCAACCAGACCATCGGTCCCGGATCGACTGATATAACCGAGGCGCCTCGCTATCCATCATCCATATAAGTAAAATGCCAGGGCTAGTAAAACGCTGACAACACTCCTAGCTAGAAAGAAACGCATGTCCTCCTTGAAGTCCTATCCCGTTTTTGGTTCACACCGGGGTGTGAGGCTCGCAAATCAACGCTATACAAAGCTATGCTATATCAAAGCCGTGCTTTGATCATCAACCACAAGACTCTGCTTTTCAACAGAAGCCTTTATCATTTGCATCTCAGCATGCCACACAGGCAATTCACGCTATGCAACCGATGTATATCAATTACACATAATGAAATTCGATGTCAGACACACATCCATTTACAAGTTTGTTATGGGTCTGAACGAAACCGGAGGCACCTTATTCCTCCCCCATATGTCCAATACAGGGGAGAGGCCCTCACATATCCGTCGATCTCCAAGTACTTCTGGACGATCACCACTTATTACCTTGTCTTGGATGTACAGCCCAATCAAGACATCAGTAATCATCCAAACGATGTGAAGACCTCCGGTCTTTAACCACCGTCTTCATCCTCGACACATCGTCGAATCAGTTATTCAAAATGGAATAAACCTGGTCTTTTTGAATAACTCGCGTATATAATAAACAAGTGCTATAAAAACACAACATACGCCTCATTCCAATCTAGAATATTCCTTTATTCAAATATTCTTATACTTCGGGAAAGGTTCCCATTAATTTTATCAAAGATAAATTCTTTAAATTTATTCTTTAATCTTCCTTTAGATATCATTTCAATCTAATTAAAGATTGATTAAAACTCCACTTGGCTTTAATCTTCCCAAAAATCAATATTAACGATTGTTTAACTTGGAATTCATATCCTGTCTTTAACTGGGTTAAAGAACCAATGTCCTTTAAAACACAGTTCACGATAAACCCAAAATCGCATTCCATTCCATCATCCTTTAACCGTAAATTAGCAAGTGAACAATTCCCTAAGTATTAACCCCTAAAGGCCGAAACCAACATCAGATCGATACCCAGGAAACCATTCAACTTAACTAATCTCCAGTTAGTTTCTGATTTTCTTAACTCCATTGGGTCTAAGAACAGTATTTTTAAAGATACCATTCACGAAAACCCAAAATCTTATTACTGTCTTTAACTGGGTTAAAGAACCAATGTCCTTTAAAACACGGTTCACGATAAACCCAAAATCGCATTCCATTCCATCAGCCTTTAACCGTAAATTAGCAAGTGAATAATTCCCTAAGTATTAACCCCGAAGGCCGAAACCAACATCAGATCAATACCCAGGAAACCATGCAACTTAACTAATCTCCAGTTAGTTTCTGATATTCTTAACTCCATTGGGTCTAAGAATAGTATTATTAAAGATACCATTCACGACAACCCAAAATCTTATTCCTGTCTTTAACTGGGTTAAAGAACCAATGTCCTTTAAAACACGGTTCGCGATAAACACAAAATCACATTCCATTCCATCAGCCTTTAACGGTAAATTAGCAAGAGAACAATTCCCTAAGTGTTAACCCCGAAGGCCGAAACCAACATCAGATCAATACCCAGGAAACCATTCAACTTAACTAATCTCCAGTTAGTTTTTGGTTTTCTTAACTCAATTGGATCTAAGAACGATATTATTAAAGATACCATTTGTAACAACCCATATTTTGATAACGTGTTATAACCATAAATCTAGGCAGAATTAAATTTTAAAATAAGAACCTAGGGAAACGGGTTGCGCCATTGCATTCGTCTCGGAATTCTGCATGAAACAAGTCCGAGTTTTCGAAAATCGGAGTCCGTATGACCAAGTTACGGCTCCCCAAAGTTTCAGAAATTTTCAGAGTTCAAAACAGTTCGAATTCGAGTTCAAATTCGAATTTCAAAACCCAGACAGACTGGGCGGGAAATTTCCCGCCCAGCACCCAAGGTCGACTGGGGAGTCGACTGGGCAGTCGACACCCCCAAGACCAGGTCGACTGCGCAGTCGACTTGGGTGTCGACCTGGTCCCCAAACCTGGTTTGGGCCTGGTTGCTCCTGCTTGACCCTGTTGGCTTGTTTGAGGGCCTGTGACGATTTTTGGCTGTTCAGATCGATTCTAGGGTTTATCCTATGGCCTAAACTAGTTGTTGCAACTATAAAAACACCCTAAGACCTAGGCTAATCCACAACAAATCTTTCTAACACCATTATGCTACTAAGTCTCCTCTTGAACCATGGCCACCGCCTCCAACTTGAAGCTTAAACATTCAAACTAGATCCAAATCGAAGGCCAGCGTTTCTACAACAATTCAAGGGAATATATCAACATCTCAACAACGATCCTACGACAATTTCTGTTCTTAGTTCTCAAAAACCACGATCTGTAAGCCCCAGTTACTCTTAGATCTAAACTCTAAACTTAATATGGACATGTGTAAATTGAAGTTGAACATAAACATGATAACTACTTGAGACCTACTCTTTTATATCTTTGATCTATGACTATTCCTTTTTGATCTATTATTTTAGATCTACTCTTGTTCACCCTAGATCTATTCACCTTGAACCTAGTACCGTTCATATTGAACCTTGATTTGTGGAATACTGATAAGAACTTGGTTTAGGGGCATGTTCTTGTCATAACCTAAACCTTATCATTATTTTAACATGCCTGTGACGTTGTGATGTTGAAACTATTGCTAGTCACAAGTTTAGGATTATCATCTTATGTCATCTATTGCTATGTTTATCACCCTATTTCATATGCCAGTGATGTTATGATCATAACTCAAGTTACACCATGCTTGCCTTGAAATCACCTTTGCCACTTTAGACCCATCCTTATTATGTTATTCCCTAGTTACATCTATTGCCTTGATTCGAATTCATGAGCGTTGGGGATGCGATTTGGGTAGTTTAGGAAAACCTGAATTTAGTATGAACTTGAAAACATGAATATCGTTATAACTTGAGCTTGGATAGGAACATGAACTTGACATGAAATTATACTTGAAAATATGAATTTGGGACATGACACTTAGATAACTTGAACGTGGCCAACTCGAGGTTGGGTTGAGTTTGCTGTATAAATCTGCCCGGAACCTCCCGACAAATCCATTAACTGCAAACAATAGGACCCAATGTGAGTAGTTGGTCATATCGCACTCGAAATCCGAGGTTAGACTAGGTTATGGTGTAAAGGTTAGACTAGGTTATGGTGTAAAACTGCCCGGACCCGCCCGGCACATCCAGTAACCATAACCAAGTCTAATGTGAGAGGTTAGGGGTGCATTAAGTAAATTAATGCCACTGGATAGGGTTAAGTCATGGACCCCTTGAATATACTTAACCAATTTGACACGTTGATTTGATAGGGTTAAGTCATGAACCGCTTGAACACACTTAACCAACCTGACACATGATTCGTAGGACTAAGTCTTGAACTTGAACGACACACTTAGTCAATTTGACATGACACGTGGATGGGGTTAAGTCTCGATTTTAAATGACAACTTAACCTGCTGAACGAAACCCTAGTTACGCGGTCCTTTTCAGCAGTAACCCACTAGATGTATCACGGTACCCTGGGACTAGGCAGGGTGGGGCACGATTGCTGGGCTGATTGTAAGCGACCAGAACGACGACTGAGTTGGTGCGCCATTGTAGGTTCAAGCGGACTAGGGTCGTGCACTTAGTCCGGAGTTGAACAAGCAGGCATTGGGCATCAGTAGGAATATCTGTGCATTCTTGATTCGTGTCGGTGGTTGGCACCCTAGGGCTTGATACACCCTATGGTGGACCTAGCACAGGTGACTACATTCGTGATAGGGCCGTATGACACAGACACACGACGAGCTAGACTTATAGGGAGCCGATCGATTAGATCATACCGTTGGACCCCGAATTGGGTCACTTCACGATATTGGGCCAAGGGATTATTTCTTGATTTATAGTTGACACGGGATTAGTATACCAGTATAGTTGGTATGGCGAACCTTGAATACGCAATGTTAGACTTGAGTTATCTTGTTAGCTTAGTTATCATGTCAGACTTATCATTATTCCTATGTTTAATTCCAGTTTATTCTTGTCTTGTTAACTTTACTAGTTTCTATGCTGATAGTCACTAGGGCTTACCTGTCTTTTCGACTGACCCGTTTTCTTTCGCCTCTTTGTCTTTCGCCCCCCCCCCAGGTTCTCAGGGAGGAAACTCTAGCTCTTAGCTTGGACTTTGCTTGCTTTCTGACAGCTCTTGTATGGTTTGGTCTTGAGTTATGCTATGGCTGCACTCATGCACTTTTTGGGGAATAATATTTTACTTATGTTGTTTTAAGTACTTTGCTTCTTTAGAACTTGATGTAATGAAATAATGACTTAGCATTTTGATGTCAGAGGTTTTGACTCTATTTTTCAGTAATGAGATTTGGTTTTAAAGTTTATATACGCTGCTTTATATACTCTATTTTATCTATGTTCTGTCTTGTGTTATCTCTGTGCCTGTTACTAGATAATACCCCTCCAAAACTAGGGCATTCCCTTTGTGAGTGACCCTAGAAGAGGTGGGGTGTTACATTTGGTATCAGAGCAGAAGGTTACCAGACTGGGCAAAAGTTTTAAAAACCTTCTGAAACTATTTTCAAAACCGTTTATAAAGAAGCATTTTTCAAGAAAAGTTTTATTTTTAAGAAAAGGCTATTCCCCAAAAGCCATTAGCAATTTCCTTTGTTTCCTCTTTTGAATCTTTTTCCTTTTCGCTTTTCAACATGTCTGATCTTAACCTTCCTGAGGGAGTACCCATACCTGGCTGGTTCCGAAGATACTTGGAAGCTAGGGCCAATGGCACGGGCCCGGCAGATATCCCTCCTCCTCCTCCCCCGGTGGCCACGGTTCCTCCTCCTCCTCCTCTTCCGGGTACCACCTTCGCCAAAATATGGAAGGACTTTATAGGAATGGGCAGCAAGAACTTCGTTGGAAGTGAAAGCTTCGTTGAGGCGCGAAACTGGCTAAAAGAGACTGAAGACTTGTTTGTTATTTTCGATATGGAGGATCATAGGAAAGTTCAGTTGGTAGCATGGTTGTTGAAAGAGGAAGCTGCATTTTGGTGGGAAGTCACCAACGCTACCAGGCCAATTGAGACTTGGGCAGACTTTAGAGAGAGGTTTGGGCTTAAGTTTTTATCATCCGCAGAAGCGAGTCGTCAGATGGAGAGGTTCCTGGCACTCAAGCAAGGGGACATGTCAGTTAGGGAATACATGAATAATTTTAATCATCTTGCTCGGTTTGGTTTGGACTTAGTCAACACGGCTGAGAAGAAGGCTCTACGCTTTGCTCGAGGATTGAGCGAGCCACTCCACACTATGGCCATGACTCATGTACCCATGGGGGCGACCTTTGAAAGCTTGGTGAATATGGCCCTACTTCATGAAGAAGACGAGAATGGCAAGAAGAAGGTCAAGGCGAATGAGTCTCAAGACAAGAAGGTAGACTCCGAGAAAGGAGGAAAGAACAGCAACAATAAGAATGACAAGTCACGTGAGAAAAGAAAATGCAACTTCTGTGGTATTGACGGTCATATAGTCCAGGACTGTAGGAAGAAGAAGATGAAGATAGGAGCATGTTTTCAATGCGGTGAAACTGGACACATCAGCAAGAACTGCCTTAAGAAGCACGGGCAAGCCCCGCAAGAAGGACCTTCTAGGGGTACATCTTTAACTTCTTTTCCCTAGATACTCTGTTTTATCTTGTATATCCTTTCGATCCTGTCTTGAGAACCTTAGGTAGAATCCTATGAATGTAAACATGTATTTGAAACATGTTATGCTTGATGTTTGCGAATGGTTGCAAGTGGTTGCAAGTGATTGCTCGTGGGTGCATAACACACATTAGGCACTAGATCGGCTCAGACACATTTTCATATTGCATATGCATGAATGTTTATACTTATTTATGGATGAAATTGAATGTGTTATCATATGAATGTTGCATATGGATGAATGTTTGTGCACACATATAGTGCTTACGTGACTAGGATTATTTGCATACATGTTGGATTCATGACACTAAACATATTTTGCATTAGAAAGATCAATCAGGCCTGATCATTTGCATTAGATAAGGAACATATACACACACTTTCTGCACATGTTCATGCAGCATTAGAAATCTCTTAAGGACAATGTTTGCTTGTGGATGATGTTTTGAGTAGATGGATGATGGATGGTAGGATACGTTCTTCCTAACTTAGAGATTTCGGGGACGAAATCCTTTAAGGAGGGGAGAATGTAACAACCCGTATTTTGATAACATGTTACAACCATAAATCTAGGCAGAATTAAATTTTAAAATAAGAACCAAGGGAAACGGGTTGCGCCATTGCGTTCGTCTCGGAATTCTGCATGAATCGAGTCCAAGTTTTCGAAAATCGGTGTTCGTATGACCAAGTTATGGCTCCCCAAAGTTTCAGAAATTTTCAGAGTTCAAAACAGTTCGAATTCGAGTTCAAATTCGAATTTCAAAACCCAGACAGACTGGGCAGGAAATTTCCCTCCCAGCACCCCAGGTCGACTGGGTAGTCGACACCCCTAGGACCAGGTCGACTGCGCAGTCGACTTGGGTGTCGACCTGGTCCCCGAACCTGGGTTGGGCCTGGTTGCTCCTGCTTGACCCTGTTGGCTTGTTTGAGGGCCTGTGACGATTTTTGGCGGTTCAGATCGATTCTAGGGTTTATCCTATGGCCTAAACTAGTTGTTGCAACTATAAAAACACCCTAAGACCTAGGCTAATCCACAACAAATCTTTCTAACGCCATTATGCTGCTAAGTCTCCTCTTGAACCATGGCCGCCGCCTCCAACTTGAAGCTTAAACATTCAAACTAGATCCAAATCGAAGGCCAACGTTTCTACAACAATTCAAGGGAATATATCAACATCTCAACAACGATCCTATGACAATTTCTGTTCTTAGTTCTCAAAAACCACGATCTGTAAGCCCTAGTTACTCTTAGATCTAAACTCTAAACTTAATATGGACATGTGTAAATTGAAGTTGAACATAAACATGATAACTACTTGAGACCTACTCTTGTATATCTTTGATCTATGACTATTCCTTTTTGATCTATTATTTTAGATCTACTCTTGTTCACCCTAGATCTATTCACCTTGAACCTAGTACTGTTCATATTGAACCTTGATTTGTGGAATACTGATAAGAACTTGATTTAGGGGCCTGTTCATGTCATAACCTAAACCCTATCATTATTTTAACATGCCTGTGACGTTGTGATGTTGAAACTATTGCTAGTCACAAGTTTAGGATTATCATCTTATGTCATTTATTGTTATGTTTATCACCTTATTTCATATGCGAGTGATGTTATGATCATATCTCAAGTTACACCATGCTTGCCCTGAAATCACCTTTGCCACTTTATACCCATCCTTGTTATGTTATTCCCTAGTTACATCTATTGCCTTGATTCGAATTCACGAGCGTTGGGGATGCAATTTGGGTAGTTTAGGAAAACCTGAATTTAGTATGAACTTGAAAACATGAATATCGTTATAACTTGAGCTTGGATAGGAACATGAACTTGAAATGAAATTATACTTGAAAATATGAATTTGGGACATGACACTTAGATAACTTGAACGTGGCCAACTCGAGGTTGGATTGAGTTTGCAGTATAAATCTGCCCGGAACCGCCCGGCAAATCCAGTAACTGCAAACAATAGGACCCAATGTGAGTAGTTGGTCATATCGCACTCGAAACCCGAGGTTAGACTAGGTTATGGTGTAAAACTGCCCGGACCCACCCGGCACATCCAGTAACCATAACCATGTCTAATGTGAGAGGTTAGGGGTGCATTAAGTAAATTAATGCCACTGGATAGGGTTAAGTCATGGACCCCTTGAATATACTTAACCAATTTGACACGTTGATTTGATAGGGTTAAGTCATGAACCGCTTGAACACACTTAACCAACCTGACACATGATTCGTAGGACTAAGTCTTGAACTAGAACGACACACTTAGTAAATTTGACATGACACGTAGATGGGGTTAAGTCTCAATTTTAAATGACAACTTAACCTGCTGAACGAAACCTTAGTTACGCGGTCCTTTTCAGTAGTAACCCACTAGATATATCACGGTACCCTGGGACTAGGCAGGGTGGGGCACGATTGCTGGGCTGATTGTAAGCGACCAGAACGACGACTGAGTTGGTGCACCATTGTAGGTTCAGGCGGACTAGGGTCGTGCACTTAGTCCGGAGTTGAAAAATCAGGCATTGGGCATCAGTAGGATTATCTGTGCATTCTTGATTCGTGTAGGTGGTTGGCACCCTAGGGCTTGATACACCCTATGGTGGACCTAGCACAGGTGACTACATTCGTGATAGGGCCGTAAGACACAGACACACGACGAGCTAGACTTGTAGGGAGCCGATCGATTAGATCATACCGTTGGACCCCGAATTGGGTCACTTCACGATATTGGGCCAAGGGATTATTTCTTGATTTATAGTTGACATGGGATTAGTATATCAGTATAGTTGGTATGGCGAACCTTGAATATGCAATGTTAGACTTGAGTTATCTTGTTAGCTTAGTTATCATGTCAGACTTATCATCATTCCTATGTTTAATTCCAGTTTATTCATGTCTTGTTAACTTTACTAGTTTCTATGCTGATAGTCACTAGGGCTTACCTATCTTTTTGACTAACCCGTTTTCTTTCGCCTCTTTGTCTTTCGTTTCGCCCCCCCCCCCCCCCCCCCCAAGTTCTCAGGGCGGAAACTCTAGCTCTTAGCTTGGACTTTGCTTGCTTTCTGACAGCTCATGTACGGTTTGGTCTTGAGCTATGCTATGGCTGCACTCATGCACTTTTTGGGGAATATTATTTTACTTATGTTGTTTTAAGTACTTTGCTTCTTTAGAACTTGATGTAATGAAATAATGACTTGGCATTTTGATGTAAGATGTTTTGACTCTATTTTTCAGTAATGAGATTTGGTTTTAAAGTTTATATCCGCTGCTTTATATACTCTATTTTATCTATGTTCTGTCTTCTGTTATCTCTGTGCCTGTTTACTAGATAATACCCCTCCAAAACTAGGGCATTCCCTTTTTGAGTGACCCTAGCGGAGGTGGGGTGTTACACCATTCACGGCAACCCAAAATCTTATTCCACTGTTAATCGTGTTAAAGAGCAAGTGTTATTTAAAACACCGTTCACGATAAACCCAAAGACCAATTTTAATTCCATTCCAATTAAATATCAATTAATTGGTATACTTCATTAAATCTAAATAAAAAGATTTAATCTTTTCTCAACTAGGTTCAAGAACAGTGTTAATGAAGACACCATTCACGACAAACCCAAAATCACATTTGATATTAAATACAAGGCTCTGAATAGAAAATATGTCGGCTTATATTCAATATCAAATTCTGGAATCAACAAATACCGTATTGGAATAACGATGTATATACCTTCCAAATTCCTCCACAATATCAGTATAATCACAGAATCCAATATTGAAATATTCTAAAGATAATTTCGATTCAAATCCATTCCAATTCATATATTGGAAATTCTGGTTATTTTTAAAACCACTTCAAAAATCCAATTTAATTATTTAAAAATGTTGGATTTCATAATTCTAGTTCATGGCTAGTTCATTTCGATAAAAATATATTTTTATCTTTTCAAATATGGGAATTTTCATCCCAATTCTTTCCAAATCATTTCTTATGATTTTACACAAATTATTGATATTTTTAGTAATTTTATCAAGGCCTGTACAGTCGATTTCCATAAACGGCCATCGAACTGCACTTACAACGACCTTTTCCAAATTTGATTTGGACATAATTCCAAATCCAACCATTAGATTTCAAATCGCTAATATTCGTTAGAAAGATCTTTTCGATACAAACCCAAAGGTTCCGGTTTTAATAGAATCCGACGGCCGGATCTGCCGTAATGTCTGTTCGAAATCAATGGTCGAAATTCGCGAATTGCTGCAGCGTGGCGCTTTCTATTCAGGCCATTATATTATATATATTATATATATATAATATATATTTCATCGATTTCCTTTTAAAACGTATTTTATAAATTGTTTTAATTTCATTTTCAAAACGATTTCAACTTCATATTCAACTTCAAATCAAAATTGAATATTCCATATCATCGATAAATAAATGATAATATTTTCAAAACATTAGATTTCGAAACCATTTCCTTTTCGATATTCATTATAACAATGAATAAAATTGATATAAATATCGTTCACGTCAAAATGGCGTTAATCCAATCAACACGGCTTTATATATTTAAATATATTTGTGTCTATCCCAAATAGGACATCAAAATCAGATTTTGATCTTTTACTGAATATTATTTTAAAATATTCATTATTTTAAAATATTCGTTATTTTAAAAATATTCATTCTTTCTGAACTGGAATTAGACACAGTCAATTACCATATAATGTTGATTATATGTATTTCATGCAAAACATGTATACAGCAACAATCAAATACAATCAACCATCATTCAGTGTGCATTCAACACTGCATAAGCATCAAATATAAATATTTAATGCTTATAACAGTTAGTCAACCCATCGACTGACATACAACTAAATATTGGGATTAGTGTATGTCATATATCATCCCAATACCCGTGTGGGGTTTCACTCAACAAATAATGAATTTTATTTGTGCAGTTGGGCGATGTGTAAAATCTATCGTCCCAATCCATATCAGTCAAATGGGTGTACATAAACAAATCGTCCGATTTGTTTATGAATATTTATTTTATTCATATACGCGTTAAAAACTATATTTTTAACTATAAAATATTTATTCCATTTCACATCACAAAATCAATTTTCACAACAAAATCAAACAAACAAACAAGTCGTTCATAGTCTGTGGATGACTGGTGTCGGGTGCTGCTAAGCACCGTCTGCATCCTAGTATATATTTTAACTGGAAAATAAAATAAAAGTGAGGAGTTTTCACCTTTGGGATCCACCCCTCCATTCTTTCTTTCTGAACTATTTGGATTTGTCCGAAATTCCAACGCATCCTTTTCACGCTGTTCATATATAAAAATCATATTTTTATCGCTTCATTCCAATAAGTAAAAATCATATTTTTATTTCTACTTCATATATTTTTACAATGCTTCTTTTTATATAAAAATTATATTTTTATATTTCTACTTCTTATATAAAGATCGAATTTTTATTTCGCTACAACATATATAAAAATCCCGCCTTTCTATATATAAAAATATCGACGTTCTATATTTAAAAATATCGCCTTTCTATATATAAAAATATCAAACTTTTCACTTATAAAAATATAATCTTTACTATGATAAAAATATAATCTTTACTATGATAAAAATATAATCTTTTCACTTTTAAAAATATAATATTTTCACTTTTAAAAATATAATATTTAATGCAAATAAAAATCAAATCTATTTTTCTATATATATACAAATCATACTTTGATTACATAAAAATCATAGCTTTGATCATATAAAAACTGAAAATTAAAACTTGATTTTATTTACCTTTTTATTGTATCGAACAAACCCCGTAATGCCCTTTCTTTCGGGACAACGCTTCTGGAATGTCCATCATCATCGCTCCTTCCACATGATACCGGAGTTTGCCTGCGAAATGGACGAAGTCCGTTGACATCGGCTTCAGCAAAGGCGAGGGGTTTTTCAGAGGCGAAGGGGGAGTCTTCAGCCGAATGGTGGTGGGGTACGGCGGCGCTAGGCCTGCAGGAGGCGGCAGGGGTTGCTGTCAGGTGGAGAAGATCCGTTCATGGGTGGCAGCGCTGGGTTATTTGGGGGTATAGCGTTTCACAAAGGCGGTGGAGAGAGGAAAGGGAAGAAGGAGGATAGAGGGGGGTCCGGCGAGGTGCGGGGCTGGCGAGCGGCGCCGGAGGGAGGTGGCGGCGGCTCTGGTATGGAGGGCGACGCGGTTTTAGGTCTTAGGATTTTTTTATTGTATTCAGAAGTGTCGAGGATAGAGAAAGAGAAGAGGTGGTGGGGATGGTATGTAAATAAATTTATTTATTTTATTTTATTTTTAAAAATGTTGACTTTTTATTTGAACTCCAAACGAGACCCAATGACTGTCGTCCCTAGCTAATTACCCCCATTCTGAACATAGTGGGATATGTTTCATACGCTAATTCATTTGTTACTATCAGTTTCTGTTCAAATTAAAATATAAATCAATGTATATTGAATTCGAACACACATTTCAATTTACTGGGGTCGCATACAGACTCTAAAAATTCACAAAAAATATTTTATAGCTTAATATCGATGATACGATTCTAACAAAACTAATTTCGTCAAATTTGGAGACCATTTGAAAAATGGACATTTTCTGGTCGATTCAAATTGACTAAAACTGAAAAAACATGTTTTCCTTCGCCCTGCTCACATATTGATTCGAAAAATTATGAATTTTGGAATATTGCAATAACTTGACATCCCGGATCCAACTAAAGTGGTTTCGTCGAAAATGGAGGTCGTTTGCAAAATTTCCATTTTTAAGGCCAAAATTCCATAGCGACTATTCTGGAATTTCAACTTGGAATAACTTTTTGTTCCCGCTATGAACTTTCAATTTGTCGGATTCGTTGGAAAGATATCTTCAATTAGATTCAAATATTTTTGGTTTCGCTAAAATCTGGTTTATTTTGAACACTGTACATTCATTTGAAATTTGAAATAGAATTTTCGAACTACCGCACCATTTTCAATTCCTTTTATAATTAAAAATAAATATTTATATTCTAACGACGATCAATATAAGTATATACATTCTAATTCTATTCAAAATAAATTTCTCATTGTTCTAATTTAAAATAATTCATTTTAAATATTCAAAATTCATTAAAATTGCCAAAATAAAAATTTTAAATTAGCTCAGATTTTTTGGGTTGTTACAATCTCCCCCACTTAAAATCTTTTCGTCCCCGAAAAGGAACAGAGTTGAAAGCTGTTTAGCTAATCAACTCAACTTTCACTATTTTCATTATGGCTTAAGTTCTTCAATTTTTCAGTTTCTAAGAATTTTCCAATTCTTCAAAAATTTGGCTAACACCCTAAATTTTTGAAAAATTTCGCCATAACCTCCCCTGTACGGGAGCACCGGGAAAATCCTGAAATCACCATACAGGCCTCTCCAATCCAAAAAGAAAAGGAAACAACCAAGCGGCTAGCCAGTCGGCTCATAAAATCATCAAAAACACTAAGAAATACAATAAACATGTACCTATTTGTCCGGCAAACAACTTTATTCCTCTGCTTAGCTTCCCTGCTATGACCTGTTCACACATATATATATATATATACGTACACTGCATGCATTTCCAAATAATTTTCAATACGGTTCAAAATTTGATACCATTTGGCCTAAATTTACCTTTCGTTCACATAATAGTTTAAATGAATAATCACCCAACACAATCATCAATCAATTAGTGAATTAAAGCTTCGAATTCATAATTTTGATACATATACAGAAAATCTTGTTTTTGATGCCAATTCACACAATAGCCCTATTTAGTTTTGGTTCTCACACCAGTCAATTGGAAATATATAGAAATTCCACTTTCGAAACTCGAACACAAACTGCTGATGCTACGTAGTCATCAACAGAACCATCTCCGAGCGACTAGAGTGTGGTTCTATATATATCCAGTATATTAAAACTTCGAATATACGTTTGCAAGGCGTATATGCAAAATATTTATATATTGGATTGTCCAAATTCAATCAAAATAAAATATTCAAATACATATCAAATTTTAAAACAAAAATTGTTTTCACTTTTTTTTTAAATAATACTCTTCACACTTGTTCTAGGATACTGCTGATCCAATCTCTAACGAGTCATTCTTATTGGATATTACTAATCTAATCTCTGATGAATTCTTTCGTATGGTTCTAATATGTCTTGTTCTCGAGCACTGTAAACCAAAGCTCCGAAACCAAAACGAAACAACCTAAACTTCCCCGTGAAGGAAAGCCTGGATTGAGTTGAGGACAAGACGAATTAGAACACAAACAGAAGAACATTTCATTGCTTATTACAACAATTTTCATCAAAATACAAGAATATACAGAGTATGAATAAACATTACAAATTTACCAAATATCAGAGATTTACAAGTTACAATGCAGCGGAAAATAATACATAATACAACTGAAAATAATATACGGATACAGAGCTTTCCAAATATCATCCCAGTTGTAAACCAGGATCCTGTGAATATAGATCAGCAAAACCAAAACTACTAGCTGCCCGTGGAAAATAGGGGCACCCAGAGTTTAGGTTAAATCAATAAACTCCAAGTTAGTCATGTGACTGGTGTGAGAACTAAAACAATTATTAATCTTTATTTTAAAGTTTGGTAAATCAAGGGACCACGCCGTATAACATGGAACGGGTTTCCTCCCAAGAATACCAGTGCATAAAACAACAGCGCAATGCTAAATAAATAACAATGAAGCTATTATAAGACTCAGGTCCCATCACACAATGCTACGCAAGCCGGGGGATAGAGTTTTTACCTTAAAACAGCCAAAAATGCTTGGTACGTGAAATTTCATATTTTATTATTACTATAAGTGTGTAGTGTCAAAACAATTTCAATCATAAGTATCAATCATAGACGGCATAAGTGCCCCATACCACTATGTCGCCATACTAGGCTCTACAATCAAAAACCGCAAAGTCACGTATTGGAAGTTGGATTTCCATCTATGAACGAAGGCAAGGGATCGTCCTTACCGCTTCGAGACGCTCTAGCTCGCCGCTCAGGTAAGCACGTAGGCAAGCCTTGGATCGTGGGGGCCGGTCCACATGGAGTGGATTAAAATGCCTGAACATGCGTTTCCCCGCCCTATGGGGCGTAAACCGGTCATACCCCGACCAGACCATCGGTCCCGAATCGACCGATATAACCGAGGCACCTCGCTATCCATCATCCACATAAGTAAAATGTCAGGGCTAGTAAAACGCTGACACCACTCCTAGCTAGAAAGAAACGCATGTCCTCCCTGAAGTCCTCTCCCGTTTCAGTTCACACCGGGGTGTGAGGCTCGCGAATCAACGCTACACAAAGCTATGCTATATCAAAGTCGTGCTTTGATCATCAACAACAAGAATCTGCTTTTCAATAGAAGCCTTAATCATTTGCATCTCAGCATGCCACACAGGCAATTCACGATATGCAACCGATGTATATCAATCACATAGAATGTAATCTGATGTCAGACACACATCCATTTACAAGTTCGTTCTCGGTCTGAACGAAACCGGAGGCACCTTATTCCTCCCCTATATGTCCAATACAGGGGAGAGGCCCTCACATATCTGTCGATCTCCAAGCACGTTTAGACGATCACCACTTATTACCTTGTCTTGGGTGTACAGCCCAATCTAGACATCAGTAATCATCCAAACGATGTGAAGACCTCCGGTCTTCAACCACCGTCTTCATCCTCGACACATCGTCAAATCAGTTATTCAGAATGGGATAAACCCGGTCTTTCTGAATAACTTGCGTATATAATAAACAAGTGCTATAAAAACACAACATACACCTCATTCCAATCCAGAATATTCCTTTATTCAAATATTCTCATACTTTGGGAAAGGTTCCCATTAATTTTATCAAAGATAAATTCTTTAAATTTATTCTTTAATCTTCCTTTGGATATCATTTCAATCTAATTAAAGATGCATTAAAACTCCACTTGGCTTTAATCTTCCCAAAAATTAATATTAACTATTGTTTAACTTGGGAAATCATATCCTGTCTTTAACTGGGTCGAAGAACCAATGTCCTTTAAAACACAGTTCACGATAAACCCAAAATCGCATTCCATTCCATCAACCTTTAACCGTAAATTAGCAAGTGAACAATTCCCTAAGTATTAACCCCGAAGGCCGAAACCAACATCAGATCAATACCTAGGAAACCATTCAACTTAACTAATCTCAAGTTAGTTTCTGGTTTTCTTAACTCCATTGGGTCTAAGAATAGTATTATTAAAGATACCATTCACGATAACCCAAAATCTTATTCCTGTCTTTAACTGGGTTAAAGAACCAATCTCCTTTAAAATACGGTTCATGATAAACCCAAAATCGTATTCCATTCCATCAGCCTTTAACCGTAAATTAGCAAGTGAACAATTCTCTAAGTATTAACCCCGAAGGCCGTAACCAACATCAGATCAATACCCAGGAAACCATTCAACTTAACTAATCTCCAGTTAGTTTCTGATTTTCTTAACTCGATTGGGTCTAAGAACAGTATTATTAAAGATACCATTCACGACAACCCAAAATCTTATCCCTGTCTTCAACTGGGTTAAAGAACCAATGTCCTTTAAAACACGATTCGTGATAAATCCAAAATTACATTCCATTCCATCAGCCTTTAATCGTAAATTAGCAAGTGAACAATTCCCTAAGTATTAACCTCGAAGGCCGAAACCAACATCAAATCAATACCCAGGAAACCATTCAACTTAACTAATCTCAAGTTCATTTATGATTTTCTTAACTCCATTTGGTCTAAGAACAGTATTATTAAAGATACCATTCGTGACAACCCAAAATCTTACTCCATCATTAATCATGTTAAAGAACAAGTGTTATTTAAAACATCGTTCACGATAAACCCAAAGACCAATTTCAATTCCATTCCAATTAAATATCAATTAATTGGTATACTTCATTAAATCTAAATAAAAAGATTTAATCTTTTCTCAATTGGGTTCAAGAACAGTGTTAATGATGACACCATTCATGACAAACCCAAAATCACATTTGATATTAAATACAAGGCTCTGAATAGAAAATATATCGGCTTATATTCAATATCAAATTCTGGAATCAACAAATACCATATTGGAATAACAATATATGTATCTTCCAAATTCCTCCACAATATCCGTATAGTCATGGAATCCAATATCGAAATATTCCGAAGATAATTTCGATTCAAATCCATTCCAATTCATATATTGGAAATTCTGGTTATTTTTCAAACCACTTCAAAAATACAATTTAATTATTTAAAAATGTTGGATTTCATAATTCTAGTTCATGGCTAGTTCATTTCGATAAAAATATATTTTTATCTTTTAAAATATGGTACTTTTCATCCAAATTCTTTCCAAATCATTTCTTATGATTATACACAAATTATTGATATTTTTAATAATTTTATCAATGCCTGTACAGTCGATTTCCATAAACTGCCATCGAACTGCACTTACAACGACCTTTTCCAAATTTGATTTGGACATAATTCCAAATTTGATTTGGACATAATTCCAAATCCAACCTTTAGATTGCAAATCTCTAATATTCGTTAGAAAGCTCTTTTCGATGCCAACCCAATGGTTCCAGTTTTAGGAGAATCCGACGGTCGGATCTACCGTAATGTCCGTTCGAAGTCAATAGTCGAAATTCGCGAATTGCCGTGGCACGGCGCGTTCTATTCCGGCCATTATGTATATATATATATATATGTATTATATTTCGTCGATTTCCTTTTAAAACATATTTTATAAATCGTGTTAAATTCGTTTTCAAAACGATTTCAACTTCATATTCAATTTCAAATCAAAATTGAATATTCCATATCATCGATATATAAATGATAATATTTTCAAAACATTAGATTTCGAAATCATTTCCTTTTCGATATTCATTATAACAATGAATAAAATCGATATAAATATCGTTTACGTCAAAATGGCATTAATCCAATCAACACGGCTTTATATATTTAAATATATTTGTGTCCATCCCTAATCGGACATCAAAATAAGATTTTGATCTTTTATTGAATATTATTTTAAAATATTCATTATTTTAAAATATTCGTTATTTTAAAAATATTCATTCTTTCTGAACTGGAATCAGACACAGTCAATTACCATATAATGTTGATTATATGGATTTCATACAACACATGTATACAACAAGAATCAAATACAGTCAACCATCATCCAAAGTGCATTCTACACTACATAAGCATCAAATATAAATATTTAACGCTTATAACCGTCTGTCAACCCATCGATTGACATACAACTAAATATTGGGATTAGTGTATGTCATATATCATCCCAATACCCGTGTGGGGTTTCACTCAACAAATAATGAATTTTATTTGTGCAGTTGGGCGATGTGTAAAATCTATCGTCCCAATCCATATCAGTCAAATGGGTGTACATAAACAAATCATCCAATTTGTTTATGAATATTTATTTTATTCATATACACGTTAAAAATTATATTTTTAACTATAAAATATTTATTCCATTCCACATCACAAAATCAATTTTTACAACAAAATCAAAAAAACAAACAAGTCGTCCATGGTCTATGGACGACGGGTGTCGGTTGCTGCTAAGCACTGTCTGCATCCTAGTATATATTTTAACTAGAAAATAAAATTAAAGTGAGGAGTTCTCACCTTTGGGATCCAACCCTCCATTCTTTCTTTCTGAACTATTTGGATTTGTCCGAAATTCCAATGCATCCTTTTCACGCTGTTCATATATAAAAATCATATTTTTATCTCTTCATTCCAATAAATAAAAATCATATTTTTATTTCTACTTCATATATTTTTACAACGCTTCTTTCTATATAAAAATTATATTTTTATATTTCTACTTCTTATATAAAGATCAAATTTTTATTTCGCTACAACATATATAAAAATCTCGCCTTTCTATATATAAAAATATCGACGTTCTATAGTTAAAAATATCGCCTTTCTATATATAAAATATCGAACTTTTCACTTATAAAAATATAATCTTTACTATGATAAAAATATATTCTTTACTATGATAAAAATATAATCTTTTCACTTTTAAAAATATAACCTTTTCACTTTTAAAAATATAATCTTTTCACTTTTAAAAATATAATATTTTCACTTTTAAAAATATAATCTTTTCACTTTTAAAAATATAATCTTTAACACAAATAAAAATAAAATCTATTTTTCTATATATATAAATCATACTTTGATTACATAAAAATCGTAGCTTTGATCATATAAAAATCCTAGCTTTGATTATATAAAAACTGAAAAATAAAACTTGATTTTATTTACCTTTTTATTGTATCGAACAAATTCCCTAATGCTCTTTCTGTCTGGACAACTCTTCTGAAATGTCCATCATCATCGTTCCTTCCACATGATGCCGGAGTTTGCCTGTGAAATGGACGAGGTCCGTTGACATCAACTTCAGCGAAGGCGAGGGTTTTTCAAAGGCGAAGGGGGAGTCTGCAGCCGAGTGGTGGCGGGGTACGGCGGCGCCAGGTGTAGTGTCCCGAAATTCCGGTATAATTTGAGCTGACCAAATAACACAAGTCCAACCCAAATCACACTGGAAACCAGAAAAACTAATAGAAAGGAAACAGAGGGTGAGAATAGATAAGATAGAAACTTAGAATAGAAGAAGAAGAAGAAGAAGAACATACAACATCAAAGTAAACACGAATCTCACAGCGGAACGAACAATATATAATAGATATATATCTTTGAAATAAAATCAGTATATGTATACAGTAATATTATCAGAGTATAACACTTACATCACAAACGAAATAAACAATAGATAAAAAACGCTGTTGAAGCCTCCTGCTCCAGCTCCTTCTAGTGCATCTATAAATCCCGACTACTTGACTACTCGTACAAATTTGAGCACCCAAGAGTTTAGGGAAAACAAAACAAAACAAACTTCGGGTCAGTCATGGGACTGGTATGAGTAAACAATTTAAAACAGTTTTGGGAAAACAACGATATCTCATAAGACCACGCGGTATAACAGAACGGGTTTTTCCCTTATGAGATTCCAAACCAATTTGATTTAACCTTCAAATCATTTTGAAAGAACAGTGATCATTTATATCAAAACTCTTTTGATATTATAATAGCGTATATCAACCACAATATAATAATAATCATGCAGAACGCTTTCATCTCATGTTCCACATATATAGTATATAATCAAAACCGCGAGCACTTATTGGGTAATGGATTTCCAACTATGACAAGGTATGGAACCACCTTCCGATAGTGTACCTCTAAAGAGGAATACACTGGGTTCAACAAGAACATCTTACAACCCGGCCACACATTACCAACCACTCATTTCGCTTGAGTGTATCGAATATATATCACCAACGGTTGGGATCAGCAACCGTTTCCCGAATGAGACAGCATCGAATAGATTAAAGGATGAAATGAATATCTCTAGATAGGTGATAATACACCCGAATTGGCAGCCAACCACTTAGCCATGTTGTCTGCCCGATTTTTGTCATTTCCCGTTTGTGAGGCTAGAGGCCACGCTTATCTCTGACAGATCACACATTTATTCACTTTGAATGTCACATCGTCATACCCGCCAAATCATAAATTGATTTCCCTAAAAATACAATGGGTATACAGCTAAGAGAAATGAATTCCTCCACCACCAAACGTACATATGTTTGAAGAGATCAACTTACATGATCCATTAAATATACTCTGTCAGACATTCTTCCATACAGGTTGTCGTGGGACAGGATAGACCGAAGGCACTATTCTGTAAACAGAACAACCCTTGCATAACTCCATCTTCAATTTTCTTCATCATATTTGATCGGAGTGGTTTTTTAGATAATGAATTTGATCACGGTCTCTCCGTATTGACAACGGAAAAATGATCAAAAACTTCGATAGTCGGTGAGTTAACTATCAAAGAAAAACACGTGTGCAAACAATGATATTATTTCCAGATGGAAATTCTATCGATCAATCATCAATCATCATTTATCTTTTAAATTAATTTATCATTAATTTATTCATTTACTCATTTCCCATTTCCACATATATACAGAAATTCTTATTTTCTAAATTTAGAAAATATACGATATTAACATTGGAAAACGTTTCCATTTCTACTCCCATTTCTTATTTTCTATATTAGAAAACATTTCTGATTCTTATTTGGAAAACATTTCCAAAACTCTTTCATTGGATTTAAACCGATGTTTAAATTAAACATCGCTATTCCAACTCAAAACATTACATTCATTTACTAAATTCACTTAATTCACTTAATCAACCTTCACTATCGAACTTTAACCATTCCTTAGTTAAAAATGAAGCCAATCAAGTTGGGGTATTATTACCTCTCAGACCTTAACCGAACAACATTTCTAACTTCGAAACAGACAAGGTTCACCCTTTAAACCTTTAACAAACTTCCTTATGTAACTCTCTTTCGAATAAATCTTTATTCAATAACTCTTTCCTTCGAATAAACTATATTCGATAATCTCTCTTCGAATAGCCATATTCGATTTACTATATTCAATTTACACTATTCGATTAACTCTAATCGATTTACTCTTATCAGTTAGCTCTATTTGATTAACCTTATTCTATTAACTCTATTTGATTAACTCTATTTGATTAACCCTGATCGATTAACTCTATTGGATTAATTCTAATCAATTAACTCTTATTAATTAACTCATATCAGTTAACTCCTTTCGAGTAAACTATATTCGATTAACTCCTTTAACTCTCTTCGAATAAACTATATTCGATAACTCCTTTCGAATAAAATATATTCGATAATCTCTCTTAACTCTATTCGAATAAACTATATTCGATTAACTCCTTTAACTCTATTTGAATAAACTATATTCGATTAATTCCTTTAACTCTATTCGAATAAACTATATTCGATTTACTCCTTTAACTCTATTCGAATAACCTATATCCGATTAACTCTTATTCGATTAACTAATATTCGACTAACTCTTATTCGATTAACTCTCTTCAAATAACTAATATTCGATTAACTCTCTTTCGACTAACTAATATTCGACTAACTCTTATTCGAATAACTAATATTCAATTAACTCTCTTCGAATAACTAATATTCGATAACTCCTTTCGACTAACTAATATTCGATAACTCCTTTCGAATAACTAATATTCGATAACTCCTTTCGAATAACTAATATTCGATAACCTCTTATTCGAATAACTAATATTCGATTAACTCTCTTCTTCGAATTACCTTATTCAATAACTCTTTCTTCGAATAAACTATATTCGAATAACTCTAGTTCGTTTAACTCTAATTGACTTACTCCACTCGATTAACTCCTTTCAATTAACTCTAACTCGATTAACTCTAATTGATTAATTGTAATTCGATTAACTCCATTAAGTTTGACTTCGTATTTCAAAATAGTATCCTATTTCCAAATTCTATTTATACTTCTATTTATAGAATTATTCATACAAAATCTCCTTTTTATTTCTAACACTTAAATCTCATTTAAAATTTCCTTTTATAACTCTATTTATTTCATAAATAAATATTTCCTTTTATAGCTCTATTTATTTTTCTGAATAAATATTTCCTTTCAATTCTATTTATTTTCTAACTATCTCCTATTCTATTCTATTTGTTTCACAAATATTTCCTTTCCTATTTGTTTCACAAATATTTTCCTTTTTTATATTTGTTTCACAAATATTTTCCTTTTTATTTTTGTTTCACAAATATTTTCCTTTTATATTTGTTCTTTACAAATATTTTCCTTTTATATTTGTTCTTCATAAATATTTTCCTTTAAATATTTGTTCTTCACAAATATTTTCCTTTTATATTTGTTCTTTGATTTTATAAAAATATTTTCTTTTATAAAATCCTTTTCCTTTTATATATAAAATCCATTGATTTTATATAAGTACTTTATTTTCAAAATACACTTTGAAAATCCCCTTTTCTACATTCCAGTATTTCTTACGGTATTTAAATACCCAAATAACAATGATCAATATCATTCAACACACGTAATCAACACAGATTACATATAACATCATATACTACAATATATGAAAAACAGTAAAATAAATGTTGAGGAATCCAGTTGGATTCCTCCGACCTGTTTCCCTGCATCCACAGATGTTAAACAATACCATTAACATCAATTTCATTTCACTATGAAATATTCTGCTGAACGGAATCAATATATATATATAACCAGATCTATAATTTCAACCAATTACTTAGCAGTTCAACCAAACAGTCAATACATAGCAATCAATCATCATTTATTAGTTCTAAATATACGTTATAAATATATGAACTGGTAGAGTTGGTGAGTTTTACTCACATTGGACGATCATTGTTAAATAATGATAATTATCGCTTGATTCAGACGGACAGTTTATTTCGCTATAAATTGTAACGAGATCCAATTCACTTCCTGTTAGTTCCATTACGTAGTCGTCGTTCATACGATCTTGACGGATCCAGTTTTGCTGAATTTCGATAACGTATGGTCAGGTTACGAATTTTACAAGTAATATGATTATTTAAAATAGAATAACTTAAATTTTAAATCGTGGGCTTTACTTTGTTTATACGGCCCATCCACCTCAATGAAGCCCAGATTGGCGCGTCTCCTTCTTCCCCAATCTGTCGTGATATACCTACTCCTTATTATGGCCATTCACGCTTCTTTCATTCCCAATTCTCCTTCCATTCCATTATGAAATTCAAAACTGAACTCACCATTTCGATCTCCTCTCATATCTCCTTCACTCAATAGCATTTTTGAAGGGCTCGCACTTCCTACTGCTCCATACAGAGAACACGACAGCACCCAAATGGACATGGCCGATCATTGAAGCTTCAAACTCCCTTTTCTCATCATTAAAACTCAAACCAACAATGCCATTATCACCTCCTATAAAATCTCCACTTTTCCATGTCTTTAAATCAACGCTCGATCTTCAGGTCTCTCTCGCGTTCCAGACCTCTAACCCGCCAGGTAAAATGACGCTTACCCCAAAAGCACATCGCAACCTTCCAAAATCGCATGGAAATTGCTAAACACAATCTCAACTCGAATCCATAGTTGATTATGCCTACAGCTTCTTTAGTTGAAAGAAATCGCTAACCCTAGAAGTTGTTGTGTAAATTTCAGCGAACCAAAACACTTTCGAACCAAATCAAAAGTACATAGCAGTGAGGAGAAGGTCTCTAGCAATCCGAAAATACATGTTAGATGAATTATGGATTTTTATTTGATTTTATAAATAAAAATCTTGCTGTGTGAAGAAATATAGAGTGGCGGAAGTTTGGTTGACCGAGAATGAAATTCATTAGGGTTAGAAGGATTGTGGTGTATTTATAGAAAAGGTTTTAATATTTCTCAATTGATTATTTTATTTATTTTAAGCAATCACTATGTGTATTTATTGAATAAAAATTCCTATAATCACTTACGATACCCAAAAATCACGAAAATGGACGTACACCTTCAGTTCGACATTACAGACCCAACGAAACTGGTTTCGTCGAATTCCGACTCTATTTGCTTACACAGCGTTTTTTTAACTGTCAAAATACTGACTATATTTCACCTTAAAAATCCATATGACCACATACTGACTTCAAAAATCACGAAGCAATAATTTAATATTGTGGATCCAACAAAATTAGTTTCATCGAAAACGGAGGTCGTTTGCAAAACTGACTATTTTTAAAGCTCTAAATAAATATATTTAAAAACAATTAAATTTAATATTTATAAATAAATATTATTGTATATACTCACAAAGAATACCATACAGCTCCATACCTGGATTCGTAACTCGATATTCCAAAGTTCTCATTTATATCGATATTCGATTTATATTTAAACCCATTTTAAAATATAAATAAATCGTTATAGATTATAATGGAACTCCATAGTGGCTTTTCTAAAATTTGTTTTGGATATAAATCAAAATCTACACAATGAAATCCCGATTTCTCTCTTCCATTTGAAAAATATACTTCCCCAGCTCCGAACGTTTCTTGTTTCACAGAAATCCGATTTAAAACAAACCCTGTATATTCAGTTGATGTTCGAATCGCCAAATTATGAAATGCCGCGCCATTTGGAGCTCAATTTTAATTATAATATAATTATACGTTCAAACTTCTCTTAAATAATATATTCGTTACTGTAATTCAATTCCAAACTGAATTATAGCTTATATATGATCCAATTCTCATCGTATTGTGAATTCTACTATTTTCGACTATTCTGGAATTTAAATATATTATTTAATTATTATATTAATTAAATATTCCTTATTATTTAATTCTGGTCATTTTAAATTACCAAACCATTATTTAAATAATTAAATAAATTATTTATTATCCGTAAAAGTACGGGTCGTTACATTCTTTCCCCTTAAAACAATTTCGTCCTCGAAATTGTTAAGGTAGGAAGCTAACCCTATTGACTGGTTAAAATTATTTGTTTACCTATTAACTTTAGTTTCAACCGAACCAATTTATTTCAATTAAAATATATATTTCATTCCTACTAACGAAAATTTCCAAAAATCCTGAAAATTTCCTAACACCTTAACTTCTCGAAAAAATTCGCTAGCACTTCCTTTGTACTGGTCAATCGGTACAACTACAACTCGCATCTCTGGGCCTTCTCCAATCCAAAAGAAAATCAAACATCCAAGCGGCTGGCCAATTCGGCTCATCAAAATCTCAAACCCATATGTAATATAAACTGGTACCTTTTGTCGGGCATATCAATACATCCTTTGCATCTGTTACCAATTCTGCATATACCAATGTTATCCCAACCAAACTCCAACCACTTTTATCTCCAACACAACCATTCGTTTATCCAAGCCAAATTTTATTATCAATCTCAAGTACATTTCTTGATTTTCAATTTAGCTCCACAAATTTCCATCTAATTTGTTTTAATTCAAACAATCCTTTTTTGGGAGTTTTTAAACATTTTAGCTTTGCATTTCAAAAATGAAATATTCATTTTGGAATATCAAAACAACTCCTTTTCCCAAAATAATTCGAAAACAATCTCTTTGGTAGTAATCCATCACTTAGCAACTCGAAAATGAACACCGATGATGGTCGACTTCATTATCGGGATTTATTTTCTAGCGATCGAAGTGGGTTCAATGCTTTATCACTTTCAAAGCCATTTCTAAACACTTCCATTTTGAAATACATTTCAAAATACCATTCACACTGCTTGTAAAACAATTTAAAATCTCCCAGGATTTTAAAATTCTCATATATTAATTCGAAATCCATCTACAAACACCTTTCCAAATTTCAGTGTTTTAATTTCAATTCTGGTTTGAATTCATATTTAATTCATCTGCTTTCATATATTTCACTTATATGAATTCTGATTGGTTATATATAACCATTTCATTTATAAATCTTACTCGATTATAATAACAACTAATATATCCTATATATTATAATAATCCAAATATAAATCATTTTTTTATAACAATATATAATTTGGGTAAAATTATTTCATTTACCCTCTTTTCAAAACATACTGTGTCGGTTCATCGTATTCGAGTGTTTATAAACCCCTACCGATACAATGGATCAAACTGATCGACCAGAACCCATAAACAACTCAACCAATAAATCTACACAATATATAATCATTTTATATCAAAAAACAAATACGTTCACGCGTATATATAACTCAACTCAATCTAGGGTATTACTAACCCCATCTCTACTGAGTCATGCCACGGAGCTAAGGTAATAACTTAACCTTCAGCTCTTACACCAACTATAGTGTCCCGAAATTCCGGTACAATTTGAGCTGACCAAATAACACAAGTCCAACCCAAATCACACTGGAAACCATAAAACTAATAGAAAGAAAATAGAGGGTGAGAATAGATAAGATAGAAACTTAGAATAGAAGAAGAAGAAGAACATACAACACCAAAGTAAACACGAATCTCACAGCGGAAAGAACAATATATAATAGATACATATTATTGAAATAAAATCAGTATATGTATATAGTAACATTATCAGAGTATAACACTTACATCACAGCGGAAATAAACAATAGCTATAAAAACGTTGCTGAAGCCTCTTGCTCCAGCTCCTTCTAGCGCATCTATAAATCCCAACTACTTGACTACTCGTACAAATTTGAGCACCCAAAAGTTTAGGGAAAACGAAACAAAACAAACTCCAGGTCAGTCATGGGACTTGTATGAGTAAACAATTTAAAACAGTTTTGGGAAAACAACGATATCTCATAAGACTACGCCGTAAAACGGAATGGTTTTTTCCCTTATGAGAATCCAAACCAATTTGATTTAACTTTCAAATCATTTTGAAAGAACAATTATCTTTTATATCAAAGCTCTTTTGATATTATAATAGTGTCTATCAACCACAATATAATAATCATCTTGCAGAACGCTTTCATCTCACGTTCCACGTATATAGTATACAATCAAAACCGCGAGAACTTATTGGGTACTGGATTTCCAACTATGACAAGGTATGGAACCACCTTCCGATGGTGTACCTCTAGAGAGGAATACACTGGGTTCAACAAGAACATCTTGCAACTCGGCCACACATGACCGACCACTCATTTTGCTTGAGTGTATCGAATGTATATCACCAACGGTTAGTATCAGCAACTGTTTCTCGAATGGGACAGCATCGAATAGATTAAAGAATGAAATGAATATCTCTAGATAGGTGATAATACACCCTAATTGGCAGCAAACCACTTAGCCATGCTGCCTGCCCGATTTTTGTCATTTCCCGGTTGTGAGGCTAGAGGCCACGCTTGTCTCTGACAGATCACACATTTATTCACTTTGAATGTCACACGTCATACCCGCCAAATCAAAAATTGATTTCCCCAAAAATACAATGGGTATACAGCTAAGAGAAACGAATTTCTCCGCCACCAAGCGTACATACTTTTGAAGAGATCAACTTATGTGATCCATTAAATATACTCTGTCAGACATTCTTCCATACAGGTTGTCCTGGGACTGGACAGACCGAAGGCACTATCCTGTAAACAGGACAGCCCTTGCATAACTCCGTCTTCAATTTTCTTCATCATATTTGATCGCAACGCTAATGCCATATCGAGTGGTTTTTCAGATAATGAATCTGATCCCGGTCTCTCCGTATTGACAACGAAAAAATGATCAAAAACTTCGATAGTCGGTGAGCTAACTATCAAAGAAAAACACGTGTGCAAACAACGATATTATTTCCAGATGGAGATTCTATTGATCAATCATCAATCATGTAACACCCTGAATTTTCTGAAAATTAACAAATTCAAGAACACTTAATTTTTAGAAGAAGAATTAAGTGAAATGGAAATTTGGTTTGCATAAAATGGATACCTTATGAAGAAGTTATTAAGCCTTGAAGTTTGTATGCATATGAGAAAAATATATATATATGTATATAAAAATTAAATAAATAAATATGCAAAAAAGTTCAAAACAGCGAATCGGGAGGGGGAATAACCGAATCAGCCCATTTTTGAGGTCGACCCAAGCCCCTCTGGGTCGACTAGGGGTTGATTCAGGGTGTTTGGCTATCAACCCATGGGCCGATTCGCTCTAAGGCAGATGTGGCATCTGATTGGTTCTCATGGTTCAGGGTTAATCTAATGTTCCTAAAACACTCTCTACAACTATATAAAGACCCTAAACCTAAAACCTAATTCTATTATTCACTCTCATCTAAACCTAGCTGCCACCAAAACCAAAATCAAATTAAATCTAATCTAATTCAACTAAGAGAATTCAACGATCTACATCAAAGGCGAGCAACTCAATTTCAGAATACAGATCCCAGAACTCAAGAATTCCTTTTTGTTTGTAAGTATAGTTACCTTTCAGATGTGAATAAATTAAAGACGTGATTTGTAATGAATTGGAAAATAGAATTTGGACCAAGTTGTATGTGATTGATGATGCGAATTCATGTCTAATTCTTGCGATAATTTGGTCATGTATGTCTTGGAATGATTGTGGTTTATTTGAACTTATTGTATCATGTGGAAATTAGTGATAAACTTATTTTGATTTGGGGAATGAAACCATCATACCACATATAAGTTTGATAATCCTTTCATGATGTGTCATATGCAAGATACATGTTTTATGTTAGTCAAGATATATATATATATATATATATATATATATATATGTTCATATGCAAGTTTCATGTTCTGTGTTAGATCCAAAAATTAGATCTATATTTATATGTAAGTTTGTAAAGTGGATTCATGCAAGTTCATATGATCATTATTGTTAGATCTAGTTCACATCTACTTGTTAAAGTTAAACTTATACATACTCTGGAATGTACATGTCATGATTCTCCTAAATTATGCTAGTTTATAAACCAAGTTGTGTTCACCTATGCCTAGATCTACATGTTCACATGCTTAGGCTTATGCTAGTTATATCCAATCTAATTGCAAGTTTCGTGAGACATGTTAATTTAAATTTACGTGACATATGTTTGATTAAATGTTCCCTTCTTTTACCTCTTTTTTATAAATTGGGCTAATTTGCGGGCCCAACGACTTATGTGATTAACGCGAACATACAATGGGGGTAACGTTGGGAAAAACTTGGAAATTACACATAACTGACATATTTGGCTCATAGTCATGTAAATAACGAGTGGCATAAAAATGGTATAGTTTTTATGCCAAAAATCATGAACTTGAATTAGAGGGAAAGTGGGCCATGATAATTAATTGTTGACAAATTTACATATAAGCATAAAAGGATAAATATGTAAATTTAGAAAAGATGAATATGCCTAACACGAGGTTAGACTGAGTTGTGGCGTAAAACTGCCCAGAACCGACCGGCACATCCAGTGACCACTACAATACCTGTCTAATGTGGGTGGTTAGTACATTGAGCCCAAAAAGGGCCCGAGGTTAGACTGAGTTGTGGTGTAAAACTGCCCGGAACCGACCGGCACGTCCAGTGACCACAACAATATCTGTCTACTGTGAGTGGTTGGTGCTTAAAAAAGCTAAGTCAAGATTGGTAGGGTTAAGTCAATTAAGGAAACACTTAACCGATTCAACATGTTAATTAAACTGATGGGTGAGGTTGAGTAAATTTAGAACACTTAACCGTTATAACATGTTAATTAGACAAGTGGGTGAGGTTAAGTAAATTTAGAACACTTAACCGTTATAACATGTTAATTAGTCAAGTGGGTGAGGTTAAGTAAATTTAGAACACTTAACCGTTATAACATGTTAATTAGACAAGTTGGTGAGGTTAAGTAAATTTAGAACACTTAACCGTTATAACAAGTTAACTAGACAAGTGGGTGAGTTTAAGTAAATTTGGAACACTTAAACGTTATAACATGTTAATTAGACAAGTGGGTGAGGTTAAGTAAATTTAGAACACTTAACCTTTATAACATGTTAATTAGACAAGTGGGTGAGGTTAAGTAAATTTAGAAACACTTAACAAATATAACTTGATTTATGGAAAGGTTAAGTTAAAATAAGAGGGCAACACTTGACCAATATAACTTGATTTGTAGTAGGGTTAAGTTAACACAAGAAGGCAACACTTAACCAAAGTAACATGACACGTAGGTGGGTTAAGTTAACTTGAATTGATTGATGACACTTAACCAATACAACAAGATGAATACGTGGGGTTAAGTTAACAAGAAACACTTAACCAATAAAACTTGATGAACGAATGGGGTTAAGAAACACTTAACTGATCCAACATGATAAGTAAAGAGGTTCTAGTTAATAAGAAATGCTTAACCAACATGACATGATGAATGAGTGGGTTAAGTTAACATGAGCGGACAACACTTAACTAATATTGCGTAATGTGCGGGAGGGTTAAGTACATATCGGTTGGTGGGTAATATTAGTAAATATAGACCCACAAATAAACATGCTTGAATCAGTGGAAGGGTTAAGTACATATCGGGTTGGTGGGTAATATTAGTAAATATAGGCCCACAAAACTTAACTATTAAATAAACATGCTTGAATCGATGGGAGGGTTAAGTACATCTCGTGTAGGTGGGTAGTATTAGTACATATAGGCCCACAAAATTTAACCGTTTATTAAAAATGCTTGAATCGATGGGAGGGTTAAGTACATATCGGGTTGGTGGGTAATATTAGTAAATATAGGCCCACAAACATAACCAATAGGAAATCCTAGTAACGGGGACCCATTTCAGCAGTAACCCACATGGATGTATCACGGTACCCTGAACTAGGCAGGGTGGGGCACGATTACTGGGCTGATTGTAAGAGATCAAAGCAGCTGCAGGGGTACGTCAGTGTTGGTTCCGACGGTTTACGAGCATGTAGGTACTCCGGAGTGGGAAAAAACAGGCACTGGGTACCAGTAATTATAGTCTGTGCATCTTGAATCGTGTCGGGTCGCTATCATAAGGATTGATACACCTTATGGTGGAACCAACACAGGGTATCTACATGCAAGAGAGGGCCGATTGACACGGACACATGGAACATGAATACAAGTAGGGAGCCGATCGATAGGGTAATAAGGGTACATCTAACATGTTCATGGCAATTAGGCTAATTGAGGTGGAATCCTCACGATAGATGTACACCTGAAGGCTACCACAATTACGGGGGTTGGGATCACGATTATCATTTTATACGGATTACTAGTTGTGACACTAGTTAGGTGGTGCAGAGATAAATATAGAAATCAGATTAACAGAGTAGTAGCGAAGCAGAGAAAAAGTAGAAGCGCATTCAGTTCACCTTGCACTTATCTTGTCTTCAGTTACCTTATTTTTATGGTATTGTCCTATTTTCGGTTTATTCATGTCATGATCCTTTATCTTGTTCGCATGCTGAAAGATCACTGGACTTACCAGACTTATGTCTGACTTAGTTTGTTTTTCGCCTCTTTTCTTCCATTCCCCCCACCCCCCAGGTAGTCAGGGAGGGAATAGCTCAGCCTAACTTGGACCTCTTCTCTTTCCAAGCTTGAAGATTTGTTGGTGTATCGCTTTGGACTCTCTCTTCCACTGCTATGGCTGGTTCATGCATTATCGGGGAATATCATTGTTTTTATGCTCCTTTTATTCTTGGAAGTTTTTAAATCAAGATAGAAGTTCTATGTGTTACATTTAAGTATGATTGAGGAAATTGTTGTAAAAGCTTGACTGAATTAAGTTGTTTATAAAATGACTTTATTTTCTGCTGCTTTATTTGTCTGTGTTGTAATTTATCTACATCTTTTACCTATAATGCTCCACCGAAGTTAAGGCATCCCCTCTGTGAGTGACCTTAATGGAGCTGGGGTGTTTCAAATCATCATTTATCTTTTAAATTAATTTATCATTAATTTATTCATTTACTCATTTCCCATTTCCATATATATATACAGAAATTCTTATTTTCTAAATTTAGAAAATATACGATATTAACATTGGAAATCGTTTCCATTTTTACTCCCATTTCTTATTTTCTATATTAGAAAACATTTCTGATTCTTCTTTGGAAAGCATTTTGTAATAACCCGGAAATCTGGGCCAATTTAAAATTTTTATTTTGGCAATTTTAGCGAATTTTGAATATTTAAAATGAATTATTTTAAATAATATCAACAAGAAATTTATTTTGAATAGAGTTAGAACGTATATATTTATATACGTCGTCGTTAGAATATAAAAAATTATTTATAATTATAAAAGGAATTGAAAATGGCGCGGTAGTTCGATAATTCGATTTCAAACTTCAATTGAACATACCGGGAGCAAAATAAACCGGATTTTAGTGAAACCAATAATATTTGAATCTAATTGAGAATATCTTTCCAACGAATCCGAAAAATCAAAATTTCATAGCGGGGATAAAAAGATATGTCCAGTTGAAAATTCAGAATAGTCGCTATGGAATTCTGGCCCTTAAAAATGGCCATTTTGCAAACGACCTCGGATTTCGACGAAACCACTTTTGTTGGATCCGTGGTGTCTAGTTATTGCTAGGTTTCAAATTTCGTAATTTTTCGATTCAATATGTGAGCGTGGTATAGGAAAACGAGTTTGACTAGTTTTAGTTGATTTTAATCGACTGGAAAAGGACCATTTTTCAAACGGTCTCAGAATTTGACAAAATTAGTTTTTTTAGGACCGTATCGCCAATAAGAATCTAGAAAATATTTTCCTGGAATTTTTTTGGTTCATATGTGACCCCAGTAAATTGAAATGTGCGTTCAAATTCAATATATAGAGTTATATGTTGATTTTGACGAAAACCGATCGAAACGGCCGAACTGGCTTATGATACATATCCCATTGTGTTCGGGATGGGGGTAATTAGCTATGAATGACAGGCGGTGGGTCTCGTTTAGTGGTCGAAATAAAAAGTCAACCTTTTTCGAAAATAAATAAATAAATAAATATATATATATATAATATAACACTTTCTCATATACCCCCCTTCTCCTTTCTTCCACGACAGTTTCAAAATAAATAAATAAAAAACCATAGAATCGCTCGTCGGCGCCGCCCACCCTGGCGCCGCCACCCACCTCGCGCGGCCCCCTCCACCTCCAATAGCCTTCACCACCACCGCATCTTCCTCCTCTTCGTTCGAGAACACCTGAAACCCAAACCCCCCTCGCCCCAAATCGCCACCGCAACCCCACCACCGCCGTCCCTCACCCTGCCACGCCCGATGCCCACCCCCCTCCCGACGTCGGCCACCACCTCCGGCGAAAATGCAGACCCTCCCCTCTTCGATTTACAGTAAGACTTCTTTGAATTTAATTCGTTCGTTTAATTTCTCTAAAGTTAGCTTTAAATTCAGTTTTGTTTTAAGTAATTAGAAAAGATTAAATTTGTTATATGACAAAGTTAGGATTTTTAGACAGGAAAAGGTCGGGATTTTATACACATAAAGTGATGATTTTTATCACATAAAGATGTGATTTTTACAAAGAAGAAGAAGATAAAAATATGATTTTTATATTATATAGATCATAAAAATTTGATCTTTATGATGTAGGAGATATAAAAATATAATTTTTATTACGTAGAAGAAGCAAAAATATGATTTTTATTCACAAAAAGACGTGATTTTTAACCGTGTAAAGACGAGATTTTTAATGTAAGAAAGGTGAGATTTTTATATATTGAATAGCAAAGTAAAAATTCGATTTTTATATATTGAATAGCAAAGTAAAAATTCGATTTTTATATATTGAATAGCAAAGTAAAAAATTTGATTTTTATAGATTGAATAGCAAAGTAAAAAATTCGATTTTTATATGTGTAGTGAATACGGATGACGAAAGTGACGAAAGAGAACGGTGAAGATTTCTACATATGAAGAGTCGAGGCGTTGGTTTAGCTAATCGGTGAGAACTCCTCACCTTTAATATTTTTCTAGTTAAAATATATACTAGGATGCAGACGGTGTTTAGTAGCACCCGAAACCCGTCGTCCACAGACCATGGACGGCTTGTATGCTCGTTTGATTTTGATGTGTAGTTGATTGTGTGATGTGAAATGAAACAAAATATTTTATAGTTAAAAATAGAATTTTTAACGGGTATTTAAAATGAAATAAATATAAACAAATCGAACGATTTGTTTATATACACACATTTGACTGATATTGATTGGGATGATAAATTTTACACATCGCCCAACTGCACAAATAAAATCTGTGTTTGATTGTTTGAAAACCCCACACGGGTATTGGGGTGATATATGACATACACTAATCCCAATAATTAGTTGTATGTCAATCGATTGATTGACAGACTGTGATGAGCGTTGAATATTTATATTTGATGCTTATACAGTGTAGAATGCACTTTGGATGCTGGTTGATTATTTGTCATTGTTGATATATACATGCGTTGTATGGAAATCCACAGAAATAAAATCTATGGTAATTGATTGGGCCTCATTCCAGTTTTGAAAAATAAATATTTGAAATAGAAATATATGAAGCCGTGTTGATTAGATTGATGCCATTTTGACGCGAACGATATTTATATCGGTTTTATTCATTTTTCAATGAATATTGAAAATGATTTCGAAATTCGAATTATATTGAAAAGAATTGAAATTCGAATTATATTAAAAAGAATTGAAATTCGAATTAGATTTAATTGAATATAAAACGAATTCGAATTGAATTAAATATAAAACGAATTAGAATTCGAATAGAAAATAAAATGAATTCGAATCGAATTGAAATTGAATGGAAATCAATTTGAAATGAATTCGAATTGAAAATGAATTCGAATTGAATTTGAATAGAATTGAATTCGAATTGAAATTGAATAGAAATGAATTCGAATTGAAATTGAATTGAATTGAAAACGAACTGAAATTGAATTAAAATCGATTTGAATTCAAACCAATTTGAAATGAATTTAAAACGAATTTATATTGGAAAATTCAATTTTGATTTGAATTTGAGATGGAAGTTGAAATCGTTTTGAAAACGAATTTAAAACGGTTTTTAAAATACGTTTTGAAAGGAAATCGATGAAATATATATAATATATATTATATATATATAATCGCCTGAAAAGAACGCGCCGCGCCGCGGCCGTTCGTGAATTTCGACCATTGACTTCGAATGGATATTGCGGGAGATCCGACCATCGGGGTCTCCTAAAACAGGAACCGTTGGGTTCGTATCGAAAAGAGCTTTCTAATGAATGTTAGAGATTTGAAATCTAATGGTTGGATCTGGAATTATCTATAAATCAAATTTGGAAAAGGTCGCCGTAAGTGCAGTTCGATGGCCGTTGATGGAAATCGACTGTACGGGCCTTGATAAATTATTAAAAATATCAATAATTTTTGTAAAATCATAAGAAATGATTTGTGAAGAATTGGGATGAAAAACTCCATATTTGAAAAGATAAAAATAGATTTTTATCGAAATGAACTAGTTTTGAACTAGTATTATAACTCTATTTATTTTTAAAATAAATAAAGTGGATTTGAAATGGTTTTAAAAGTAACCAGAATTTCCAATAATTGAATTGGAATGGATTTGAATCGAAATTGTCTTTGGAATATTTCGATGTTGGATTTCGTGACGATACAGGTATTGTTATGGGAATTTGTAAGATATATTTATATCGTTATTTCCAATACAATATTTGTTGTTCGTAGAATTTGATGTTGAATATAAGTTGGTATATTTTCTATTCAGAGCCTTGTATTTATCAAATGTGATTTTGGTTTGTCATGAATGGTGTCTTCATTAACACTGTTCTTAAGCCCAGTGGAGAAAAAGTTTAAATCTTTTTATTTAGATTTAATGAAGTGTACCAATTAAATAATATTTAATTGGAATTGAATTGGTATTGATTTTTGGGTTTATCGTGAACAGTGTTTTAAATAACACTTGTTCTTTAACCCGATAATTAATGGAAGGTGATTTTGGGTTTATCGTGAACCGTGTTTTAAATGACACTGATTTTTTAACCCAGTTAAAGATTAAAACTAGATGGAGTTTTAATGACTCTTTAATTAGATTGAAAAGATCGAGAAGGGAGTATCACCAGTTTTTCTCCAGGCGATAGTTAAATCTTTAATTAGATTTGAACGTGAAATGGTAATTGAATTTACCGATAACACTGTAGTGTTAGATATGAAGTATGACCAGTTTTACTTCATGGGATGAATAGGTGGGGATTGGGAAACAAAATAAATGATTACTCCGGTGTGATTCGCTAATCCCGACTAGTTTGAATTGATATTCAAAGAAGATTAAAGAATAAATTTAAAGAATTTATCTTTGATAAAATTAATGGGAACCTTTCCCAAAGTAGAAGAATATTTGAATAAACGGATATTCTAAATTGGAATGAGGCGTATGTTGTGTTTGTGTAACACTTGTTTATTATATACGCGAGTTATTCAGAAAGACCGGGTTTATCCCATTCTTAATAACTGATTCGACGTGGTGTCGAAGATGAAGACGGTGGTTGAAGACCGGAGGTCTTCACGTCGTTTGGGTGATTGCTGATGATCTTGATTGGACCGTACACCCAAGAGGAGGGAACCAGTTGGTGATTATCCAGACGTACTTGGAGATCGATGGATATGAGGGGTACTAGGTGCCTCCGGTTTCGTTCAGACCCAGAACGAACTTGTAAATGGACTGTGTGTCTGACATTGGATTTTAGTCCGTGAGATTGATTTCTATTAAATATATATCTGTTTGGCGGCGGAGAATTTATTCTCTTGCTTAACGCCCTTCTCTGAGACGTACGAGCTCAGGGGGTATATATTGATGGATATCAAACGCATGGAGTGAATTGCCTGTGTGGCATGCCTAAGTGGCAAATGATCAAGGCTTCTGTTGAAAAGCAAAGTCTTGTGGTTGATGATCAAAGCACAGCCTGTGTGGCATAGCTTTGTGTAGCGTTGATTCGCGAGCCTCACACCCCGGTTGTGAACCAAAAACGGGAGAAGGACTTCAGGGAGGGCATGTGTTTCCTTCTAGCTAGAAGTGGCATCAGTGGTTTTACACGCCCTGACGAGTTTGACTTATGTGATTGTTGTTGTTGCGAGGCGCCTCGGATATATCGGTGACTATGTGAAGCCGATGGAGTCATTCGTTGACTCATTGACACCCCATAGGGTGGGGAAACGCAGTGTTCAGGCATTTTAATCCACATCGGTGGACCGGCCCTGACGATCCAAGGGACGATGCGTTCTGTTCCTGAAGGGCGGGCTAGAGCGTCTCGAATCGGTAGAGGACTATCTTTTGCCTCGGTTCACAGACGGAAATCCAATTTCCAAATATGTGACTTTGCGGATTTGATTGTAGAGCCTAGTATGGCGACATGATATATGGTACCCATGCCGCCTATGATTAATATTTATGATTGAAATTGTTTTGACACTATACACTTATAGTAATAATAAAAGATGAAATTTAGCGTATCAAGCATTCTTTGGCTATTATAAGGTAAAACCCTATCCTCCGGTTTGTGTTGCATTGTGTGATGGGACCTAGGTCTTATAATTGCTTCATTGTTCTTTATTTAGCATTGCGCTGTTGTTTTATGCACTGGTATTCTTGGGAGGAAATTCGTTCCGTGTTATACGGCGTGGTCCCTTGATTTACCGAACTTTAAAATAAAGATTAATAACTGTTTTAGTTCTCACACCAGTCCCATGACTGACCTGGAGTTTATTGTTTAACCTAAACTCTGGGTGCCCTTATTTTGAAACGGGCAGGCAGTAGTTTTGGTTTTGCAGTTTTATATTCATAGGATCCTGGTTGACAGCTGGAATGATACCCGGAAAGCTTTGTATCCGTACATCTCTTCTAGTTGTGTTTTGTATTATTTCGCGTTGCTATGTAATGTATTGTAATCTATGATATTTTTCTAATGTATATTATTTGTTTATACTCTGTATATTCTTGTATTCCAATGGAATTGTTGTAATTAACAATGAAATGTTCTTTCGTCTGCGTTTTGATGTGGCTTGCTCTCAACTCAATACGGGATTTCCCGCAAGGGGGATTTCGGGTCATTTCATCGTGGTATCAGAGCTTTGGTTTACAAAGCTCAGAGAACAGGACACGTTAGAACCGAACGAAAGAATTCATCAGAAATTGGATTAGTAATATCCAATGAGGATGACTCGTTAGAGATGAGATCAGTAGTATCCTAGAACGGGTGTGAAGAGTATATTTTTAAATTGAAAACAAATTTTGTTTTGAAAATTTAAATCAATTATTTGTATTTGATTATTTTTTATATTGATTTGGACTATCCAGTATATACAGATTTTGTGTATACGTCTGATCCGCGTGTATTCATAGTTTTAATACATTGGGTAGATATAGGATCACACTGTAGTCGCCCAGAGATGATTCTGATGATTGATCGATCATCATCAGAATTTATGTTCGAGTGACGAAAGGGAGATTTCTATATATTTCCTATTGACTGGTGTGAGAACCAAAATTATATAGGGCCTATTGTTGTGATTTGGCACCAAAAATGTGATTCTTGACTATATATCAAAATTATGAATTTCAAATGATAATCAACTAATTGATTGCTGATTGTTTTATTTGATTATTGGTTGATTAATTAAAATTTGGTCCATTTAGCCAAATTGAACCAAATAGTGAATTGTATTGAAAATTTGTCGCATTTGCTTGCATATACATGTACTTACATTGAACAGGTCATAGCAAGGAGGCTAGAGCAGAGGAATAAAATTGTTTGCCCGACAAATAGGTACATGTTTATTGTATTTCTTGAGTTTTGGGTGATTTTATGAGCCGATTGGCTAGCCGCTTGGCTTTTTCCTTTTTCTTTTGGATTGAAGAAGGCCATGGGAGGCTATACGAAATATCCCGAAGTCCCCGGTGCAGGGGAGGTTATGGCGAAATTTTTCGAAAATTTAGGGTGTTAGCCAAATTTTTGAAAAATTTGAAAAGTTTTTAGAAACTGAAAAGTTGAAGAACTTAAGCCGTAACGAAAATAGTGGAAGTTGAGTTGATTAGTTAAAAAAAAATCGGCTTCGTTCCTTTTCGGGGACGAAAATTTTTAAGTGGGGGAGATTGTAATAACCCGGAAATCTGGGCCAATTTAAAAATTTTATTTTGGCAATTTTAGCGAATTTTGAATATTTAAAATGAATTATTTTAAATAATATCGATAAGAAATTTATTTTGAATAGAGTTAGAACGTATATATTTATATACGTCGTCATTAGAATATAAATAATTATTTATAATTATAAAAGGAATTGAAAATGGCGCGGTAGTTCGATAATTGATTTCAAACTTCAATTGAACATACCGGGTACAAAATAAACCGGATTTTTGTGCAACCAAAAATATTTGAATCTAATTGAGAATATATTTCCAACGAATCCGAAAAATCAAAATTTCATAGCGGGGATAAAAAGATATGTCCAGTTGAAAATTCGTAATAGTCGCTATGGAATTCTGGCCCTTAAAAATGGCCATTTGGCAAACGATCTCGGATTTCGACGAAGCCACTTTTGTTGGATCTGCGGTGTCTAGTTATTGCTAGGTTTCAAATTTCGTAATTTTTCGATTCAAAATGTGAGCGTGGCATAGGAAAACGCGTTTGACCAGTTTTAGTTGATTTTAATCGACTGGAAAAGGGCCATTTTTCAAACGGTCTCAGAATTCGACGAAATTAGTTTTTTTAGGACTGTATCGCCAATACGAAGCTAGAAAATATTTTTCTGGAATTTTTCTGGTTCATATGTGACCCCAGTAAATTGAAATGTGCGTTCAAATTCAATATATAGAGTTATATGTTGATTTTGATGAAAACCGATCGAAACGGCCAAACTGGCTTACGATACATATCCCATTGTGTTTGGGATGGGGGTAATTAGCTATGAACGACAGGCGGTGGGTCTTGTTTCGTGGTCGAAATAAAAAAGTCAACCTTTTTCGAAATTAAATAAAAATATATATATAAAATATAAAACTTTCTCATATACCCCCCCTTCTCCTTTCTTCCACGACAGTTTCAAAATAAATAAATAAAAAACCCTAGAATCGCTTGTCGGCGCCGCCCACCCTGGCACCGCCACCCACCTCGCGCGACCCCCTCCGCCTCCAACAGCCTCCACCACCGCATCTTCCCCCTCTTCGTTTGAGAACACCCGAAACCCAAACCCCCCTCGCCCCAAATTGCCACCGCAACCCCACCACAACCATCCTACACCCTGCAACGCCCGATGCCCCCCCCCCCCCCCGACGTCGGCCACCACCTCCGGCGAAAATGCAGACCCTCCCCTCTTCGATTTACAGTAAGACTTCTTTGAATTTAATTCGTTCATTTAATTTCTCTAAAGTTAGCTTTAAATTCAGTTTTGTTTTAAGTAATTAGAAAAGATTAAATTTGTTATATGACAAAGTTAGGATTTTTAGATAGGAAAAGGTCGGGATTTTATACACATAAAGTGATGATTTTTATCACATAATGATGTGATTTTTACAAAGAAGAAGAAGATAAAAATATGATTTTTATATTATATAGATCATAAGAATTCGATCTTTATGATGTAGGAGATATAAAAATATAACTTTTATTATGTAGAAGAAGAAAAAATATGATTTTTATTCAAAAAAAGACATGATTTTTAACCGTGTAAAGACGAGATTTTTAATGTAAGAAAGGTGAGATTTTTATATATTGAATAGCAAAGTAAAAATTTGATTTTTATATATTGTATAGCAAAGTAAAAATTCGATTTTTAAATATTGAATAACAAAGTAAAAATTCGATTTTTATATATTGAATAGCAAAGTAAAAATTCGATTTTTATATATTGAATAGCAAAGTAAAAATTTGATTTTTATATATTGAATAGCAAAGAAAAAAAATTGATTTTTATATGTGTAGTGAATACGGATGACGAAAGTGACGAAAGAGAACGGTGAAGATTTCTACATATGAAGAGTCGAGGCGTTGGTTTAGCTAATCGGTGAGAACTCCTCACCTTTAATATTTTTCTAGTTAAAATATATACTAGGATGCAGACGGTGTTTAGTAGCACCCGACACCCGTCGTCCACAGACCATGGACGGCTTGTATGCTTGTTTGATTTTGATGTGTAGTTGATTGTGTGATGTGATGTGAAATGAACCAAAATATTTTATAGTGGAAAATATTTTATAGTTAAAAATAGAATTTTTAACGGGTATTTAAAATGAAATATATATAAACAAATCGAACGATTTGTTTATATACACACATTTGACTAATATTGATTGAGACGATAAATTTTACACATCGCCCAACTGCACAAATAAAATCTGTGTTTGATTTTTTGAAAACCCCACACGGGTATTGGGGTGATATATGACATACACTAATCCCAATAATTAGTTGTATCTCGATCGATTGATTGACAGACTGTGACGAGCGTTGAATATTTATATTTGATGCTTATACAGTGTAGAATGCACTTTGGATGCTGGTTGATTATTTGTCATTGTTGATATATACATGCATTGTATGGAAATCCATAGAAATAAAATCTATGGTAATTGATAGGGCCTCATTCCAGTTTTGAAAAAGAAATATTTGAAATAGAAATATATGAAGCCGTGTTGATTAGATTGACGCCATTTTGACGTGAACGATATTTATATCGGTTTTATTCATTTTTCAATGAATATTGAAAGTGATTTCGAAATTCGAATTATATTGAAAAGAATTGAAGTTCGAATTATATTAAAAAGAATTGAAATTCGAATTAGATTTAATTGAATTGAATATAATACGAATTCGAATTGAATTGAATATAAAATGAATTAGAATTCGAATTGAATTGAAAATAAAATGAATTCGAATCGAATTGAAATTGAATGGAAATCAATTTGAAATGAATTCGAATTGAAAATGAATTCGAATTGAATTTGAATAGAATTGAATTCGAATTGAAATTGAATAGAAATGAATTCGAATTGAAATTGAATTGAATTGAAAACGAACTGAAATTGAATTAAAATCGACTTGAATTGAAATCAATTTGAAATGAATTTAAACCGAATTTATATTGGAAAATTCAATTTTGATTTGAATTTGAGATGGAAGTTGAAATCGTTTTGAAAACGAATTTAAAACGGTTTTTAAAATACATTTTTAAAGGAAATTGACAAAATATATATAATATATATTATATATATAGAATCGCCTGAATAGAACGCGCCGTGCCGCGGCCGTTCGTGAATTTCGACCATTGACTTTGAATGGATATTGCGGGAGATCTGACCGTCGGATTCTCCTAAAACCGGAACCGTTGGGTTCGTATCAAAAAGAGATTTCTTATGAATGTTAGAGATTTGAAATCTAACGGTTGGATTTGGAATTATCTCCAAATCAAATTTGGAAACGGTCGCTGTAATTGCAGTTCGATGGCCGTTGATGGAAATAGACTGTACGGGCCTTGATAAAATTATTAAAAATATCAATAATTTGTGTAAAATCATAAGAAATGATTTCTGAAGAATTGGGATGAAAAACTCCATATTTGAAAAGATAAAAATAGATTTTTATCGAAATGAACTAGTTTTGAATTAGAATTATAACTCTATTTATTTTTAAAATAAATAAAGTGGATTTGAAATGGTTTTAAAAGTAACCAGAATTTCCAATAATTGAATTGGAATGGATTTGAATCGAAATTGTCTTTGGAATATTTCGATGTTGGATTTCGTGACGATACAGGTATTGTTATGGGAATTTGAAAGATATATTTATATTGTTATTTCCAATACAATATTTGTTGTTCGTCGAATTTGATGTTGAATATAAGCCGGTATATTTTCTATTCAGAGCCTTGTATTTAATATCACATGTGATTTGGGTTTTTCGTGAATGGTGTCTTCATTAACACTTTTTTTAAGCCCAGTGGAGAAAAAGATTAAATCTTTTTATTTAGATTTAATGAAATGTACCAATTAAATAATATTTAATTGGAATTGAATTGGTATTGATTTTTGGGTTTATCGTGAACAGTGTTTTAAATAACACTTGTTCTTTAACCCGATAATTAATGGAAGGTGATTTTGGGTTTATCGTGAACCGTGTTTTAAATGACACTGATTCTTTAACCCAGTTAAAGATTAAAACTAAGTGGAGTTTTAATGAATCTTTAATTAGATTGAAAAGATCGAGAAGGGAGTATCACCAGTTTTGCTCCAGGCGATAGTTAAATCTTTAATTAGATTTGAACGTGAAATGGTAATTGAATTTACCGATAACACTGTGGTGTTAGATATGAAGTATGACCAGTTTTACTTCATGGGATGAATATGTGGGGATTGGGAAATAAAATAAATGATTACTCCGGTGTGATTCGCTAATCCCGACTAGTTTGAATTGATATTCAAAGAAGATTAAAGAATAAATTTAAAGAATTTATCTTTGATAAAATTAATGGGAACCTTTCCCAAAGTAGAAGAATATTTAAATAAAAATATTCTGAATTGGAATGAGGCGTATGTTGTGTTTGTGTAACACTTTTTTATTATATACGCGAGTTATTCAGAAAGATCGGGTTTATCCCATTCTGAATAACTGATTCGACGTGGTGTCGAAGATGAAGACGGTGGTTAAAGACTGGAGGTCTTCACGTCATTTGGGTGATTGCTGATGATCTTGATTGGATCGTACACCCAAGAGGAGGGAATCAGTTGGTGATCGTCCAGACGTACTTGGAGATCGATGGATATGTGGGGTACTAGGTGCCTCCGGTTTCGTTCAGACCCAGAACGAACTTGTAAATGGACTGTGTGTCTGACATTGGATTTTAGTCTGTGTGATTGATTTCTATTAAATAAATATCTGTTTGGCGGCGGAGAATTTATTCTCTTGCTTAACGCCCTTCTCTGAGACGTACGAGCTCAGGGGTTATATATTGATGGATATCAAACGCATGGAGTGAATTGCGTGTGTGGCATGCCTAAGTGGCAAATGATCAAAGCTTCTGTTGAAAAGCAAAGTCTTGTGGTTGATGATCAAAGCACAGCCTGTGTGGCATAGCTTTGTGTAGCGTTGATTCGCGAGCCTCACACCCCAGTTGTGAACCAGAAACGGGAGAAGGACTTCAGGGAGGGCATGCGTTTCCTTCTAGCTAGAAGTGGCGTCAGTGGTTTTACACGCCCTGACGAGTTTGACTTATGTGGTTGTTGCTGTTGCGAGACGCCTCGGATATATCGGTGACTATGTGAAGCCGATGGAGACATTCGTTGACTCATTGACACCCCCATTGGGTGGCGAAACGCAGTATTCAGGCATTTTAATCCACATCGGTGGACCGACCCTGACGATCCAAGGGACGATGCATTCTGTTCCTGAGGGGCGGGCTAGAGCGTCTCGAATCGGTAGAGGACCATCTTTTGCCTCGGTTCACAGACGGAAATCCAATTTCCAAATACATGACTTTGCGGTTTTGATTGTAGAGCCTAGTATGGCGACATGATATATGGTACTCATGCCGCCTATGATTAATATTTATGATTGAAATTGTTTTGACACTATACACTTATAGTAATAATAAAAGATGAAATTTAGCGTATCAAGCATTCTTTGGCTATTATAAGGTAAAACCCTATCCTCTGGTTTGTGTTGCATTATGTGATGGGACCTGGGTCTTGTTATAGCTTCATTGTTCTTTATTTAGCATTGCGCTGTTGTTTTATGCACTGGTATTCTTGGAAGGAAACCCGTTCCGTGTTATACGGCGTGGTCCCTTGATTTACCGAACTTTAAAATAAAGATTAATAATTGTTTTAGTTCTCACACCAGTCCCATGACTGACCTGGAGTTTATTGTTTAACCTAAACTCTGGGTGCCCTTATTTTGACACGGGCAGCCAGTAGCTTTGGTTTTGCAGATTTATATTCAGAGGATCCTGGTTGACAGCTGGAATGATATCCGGAAAGCTTTGTATCCGTATATCTCTTCTAGTTGTGTTTTGTATTATTTTCCGCTGCTATGTAATGTATTGTAATCTCTGTTATTTTTCTGATGTATATTATTTGTTTATACTCTGTATATTCTTGTATTCTGATGGAATTGTTGTAATTAACAATGAAATGTTCTTCTGTCTGCGTTCTGATGTGGCTTGCTCTCAACTCAATCCGGGATTTCCCGCAAGAGGGATTTCGGGTCGTTTCACATTTCCAAAACTCCTTCATTGGATTTAAACCGATGTTTAAATAAAACATCGCTATACCAACTCAAAACATTACACTCATTAACTAAATTCACTTAATCAACCTTCACTATCGAGCCTTAACCATTCCTTAGTTAAAAATGAAGCCAATCAAGTTGGGGTCTAACTACCTCTCAAACCTTAACCGAACAACATTTCTAACTTCGAAACAAACAAGGTTCACCCTTTAAACCTTTAACAAACTTCCTTATGTAACTCTCTTTCGAATAAATCTCTATTCGATAACTCTTTCCTTCGAACAAACTATATTTGATAATCTCTCTTCGAATAACCATATTCGATTAACTGTATTCAATTTACACTATTCAATTAACTCTAATCGATTTACTCTTATCAGTTATCTATATATGATTAACCCTATTCTATTAACTCTATTTGATTAAGTCTATTGGATTAACACTATTTGATTAACCCTAATCGATTAACTCTATTGGATTAATTCTAATCAATTAACTCTTATCAATGAACTCCTATCAATTAACTCCTTTCGAATAAACTATATTCGATTAACTCCTTTAACTCTATTCGAATAAACTATATTCGATAACTCCTTTCGAATAAACTATATTTGATATTATCTCTTAACTCTATTCGAATAAACTATATTCCCTTAACTCCTTTAACTCTATTCGAATAAACTATGTTCGATTAATTCCTTTAACTCTATTCGAATAAACTATATTCGATTTACTCCTTTAACTCTATTCGAATAAACTATATTTGATTAACTCTTATTCGATTAACTAATATTCGACTATCTCTTATTCGATTAACTCTCTTTGAATAACTAATATTCGATTAGCTCTCTTTCGATTAACTAATATTCGACTAACTCTTATTCGGATAACAAATATTCGATTAACTCTCTTCGAATAATTAATATTCGATAACTCCTTTCGAATAACTAATATTCGAAACTCCTTTCGAATAACTAATACTCGATAACTCCTTTCGAATAACTAATATTCGATAAACTCTTATTCGAATAACTAATATTCGATTAATTCTCTTCTTCGAATAACCTTATTCGATAACTTTTTCTTCGAATAAATTATATTCAAATAACTCTAGTTTGATTAACTCCACTCGATTAACTCCTTTCAATTAACTCTAACTCGATTAACTCTAATCGATTAATTTTAATTCGATTAACTCCATTAAGTTTGACTTCGTATTTCAAAATAGTATCCCATTTCCAAATTCTATTTATACTTCTATTTATAGAATTATTCATACAAAATCTCCTTTTTATTTCTAACACTTAAATCTCATTTAAAATTTCCTTTTATAACTCTATTTATTTCATAAAAAAATACTTCCTTTTATAACTCTATTTATTTTTCTGAATAAATATTTCCTTTCAATTCTATTTATTTTCTAACTATCTCCTTTTCTATTCTATTTGTTTCACAAATATTTCCTTTCCTATTTGTTTCACAAATATTTTCCTTTTTTATATTTGTTTCACAAATATGTTCCTTTTTATTTTTGTTTCACATATATTTTCCTTTTATATTTGTTCTTCACAAATATTTTCCTTTTATATTTGTTCTTCACAAATATTTTCCTTTTATATTTGTTCTTTGATTTTATAAAAATATTTTCTTTTATAAAATCCTTTTCCTTTTATATATAAAATCCATTGATTTTATATAAATACTTTATTTTCAAAATACACTTTGAAAATACCCTTTTCAACATTCCAGTATCTCTTACGGTATTTAAAATACCCAAATAACAATGATCAATATCATTCAACACACGTAATCAACATAGATAACATATCACATCGTATAATACAATATATGAAAAACAGTAAAATAAATGTTTAGGAATCCAGTTGGATTCCTCTGACCTGTTTCCCTGCATCTACAGATAACATCAATTTCATTTCACTATGAAATATTCTGCTAAACAAAATCAATATATATATATATATTTATTTATTTATATATATATATATATAACCAGATCTATAATTTCAACCAATTACTTAGCAGTTCAACCAAATAGTCAATACACAACAATCAATCATCATTTATCAGTTCTAAATATACGTTATAAAAATATGAACTGGTAGAGTTGGTGAGTTTTACTCACATTGGACGATCATCGTTAAATAACGATAATTATCACTTGATTCAGACAAACAATTTATTTCGCTATAAATTATAACGCGCTCCAATTCACTTCTAGTCAGTTCCATTACGTAGCCGCCATTCATATGATCTTAAGGGATCCAGTTTTGCTGAATTTCGATAACGTATGGCCAGGTTACGAATTTTACAAGTAATACGATTATTTAAAATAGAATAACTTAATTAAATTTTAAATCATGGGCTTTACTTTGTTTATACAGCCCATCCACCGCAATGAAGCCCAGACTGGCGTGTTTCCATCTTCCCCAATCTGTCGTGATGTACCTGCTCCTTATTATGTCCATTCACGCATCTTTCAATCCTAATCCTCCTTCCATTCCATTATGAAATTCAAAACCGAACTCACCATTTCGATCTCCTCTCTCCTTCACTCAATAGCATTTTTGAAGAGCTCGCACTTCCTATTGGTCCACACAAAGAACGCGACAGCACCCAAATGGACATGGTCGATCACTGAAGCTTCAAACTCCCTCTTCTCATCATTAAAACTCAAACCAATAATGCCATTATCACCTCCTATAAAATCTCCACTTTTCCATGTATTTAAATCAACGCTCAATCTCCAGGTCTCTCTCGCGTTCCAGACCTCTAACCCGCCAGGTAAAAAGACGCTTACCCCAAAAGCACATTGCAACCTTCCAAAATCGCATGGAAATTGCTAAACAACAATCTCAACACGAATCCATAGTTGATTAAGCCTACAACTTCTTCAATTGAAAGAAATCGCTAACCCTAGAAGTTGCTGTGTAAATTTCAACGAACCAAAACACTTTCGAACCAAATCAAAAGTACAATAGTAGTGAGGAGAAGGTCTCTAGCAATCCAAAAATACATGTTTGATGAATTATGGATTTTTATTTGATTTTACAAATAAAAATCTTGCTGTGTGAAGAAAGATAGAGCGGCAGAAGTTTGTTTGATTGAGAATGAAAGTCTTTAGGGTTAGAAGGATTGCGGTTTATTTATAGAAAAGGTTTTAATATTTTTCTATTGATTATTTTATTTATTTTAAGCAATGGCTATGTGTATTTATTGAATAAAAATTCCTATAATCACATACGATACCCAAAAATCACGAAAATGGGCATGCACCTTCAGTTCGACATTACAGACCCAACGAAACTGGTTTCGTCGAATTCCGACTCCGTTTGCTCACACAGCGTATTTTTAACCATCAAAATACTGACTGTATTTCACATTAAAAATCTGTACGACCACATACTGACTTCAAAAATCACGAAAATTGGAATCTAGCAATAATTTAATATTGCGGATCCAACAAAATTAGTTTCATCGAAAACAGAGGTCGTTTGCAAAACTGGCTATTTTTAAAGCTCTAAACAAACCCATTTAAATATATAAATATATTTAAAAACAATTAAATTTAATATTTATAAATAAATATTGTCATATATATTCACAAAAAATACTATACAACTCCATATCGGGATTCATAACTCGATATTCCAAAGTTCTCACTTATATCGATATTCAATTTATATTTAAATCCTTTTTAAAATATAAATAAATCGTTATAGATTATAAAGGAATTCCATAGCGACTTTTATAAAAAAATTGATTTGGACATAAATCAAAATCTACACGATGAAATCCCGATTTTTCTCTTCCATTAGAAAATAACTTCCCCAGCTCCGAACGTTTCTTGTTTCACAGAAATCCGATTTAAAACAGACCCTGTATATTCAGTTGAAGTTCGAATCGCCAAATTACGAACTGCCGCGCCATTTGGAGCTCGATTTTAATTATAATATAATTATACATTCAAACTTCGTTTAAATAATATATTCATTATTCTAATTCAATTCCAAACTGAGTTATAGCTTATATATGATCCAATTCACATCGTATTGTGAATTCTACCATTTCCGACTATTCTGGAATTTAAATATATTATTTAATTATTATATTAATTAAATATTCCTTATTATTTATTTCTGGTCATTTTAAATTACCAAACCTTTATTTAAATAATTAAATAAATTATTTATTATTCGTAAAAGTATTGGTCGTTACACTAGGCCTGCAGTAGGCGGCGGTGTTTGCTGTCACGTGGAGGGGTTCCGTTCATGGGTGGCGGCGCTGGGTTATTTGGGGGTATAGGGTTTCACGAAGGCGGTGGAGAGAGGAAAGGGAAGAAGGAGGATAGAGGGGGATCCGGCGAGGTAGGGGCGGAGCAGGCGAGCGGCGCCGGAGGGAGGTGGTGGCGGCTCTGGTATGGAGGGCAACGCGGTTTTAGGTCTTAGGATTTTTTTTATTATTCTATTCAGAAGTGTCGAGGAGAGAAAAAGAGAAGAGGGGGTGGGGAGGGTATGTAAATAAATTTATTTATTTTATTATTTCTTTTTCAAAAATGTTGACTTTTTATTTGAACTCCAAACGAGACACAACGACTGTCGTCCCTAGCTAATTAACCCCATTTCGAACACAATGGGATATGTTTCCTACGCTAATTCACTTGTTACGATCAGTTTCTGTTCAAATTAAAATATAAATCAATGTATATTGAATTCGAACGCACATTTCAATTTACCGGGGTCGCATACGGACTCTAAAAATTCCCGAAAAATATTTTCTAGTTTCGTATCGACAATACGGTTCTAAAAAAACAAATTTTGTCAAATTTGGAGACCATTTGAAAAATGGCCATTTTCTGGCCGATCCAAATTGATTGAAACTGATAAAACATGTTTTTCCTTCGCCACGCTCATATATTGATTCGAAAAATCATGAATTTTGGAATGAAGTGATAACTTGACATCCGAGATCCAACAAAAGTTGTTTCGTCGAAAACGGGGGTCATTTGCAAAATTTCCATTTTTAAGGGCCAAAATTCCATAGCGACAATTCTGAAATTTCAACTGGGCATAACTTTTTATTCCCGCTATGAAATTTCAATTTTTCGTATTCTTGGAAAGATATCATCAATTAGATTAAAATACTTTTGGTTTTGCTAAAATTCGATTTATTTTAAATCCTATACATTCATTTGAAATCGAATTTTCGAACTACCGCGCCATTTTCAAATCCTTTTATAATTGAAAATAAATATTTATATTCTAACGACAATCTATATAAATATATACATTCTAAATCTATTCGAAATAAATTTCTCGTCATTATTATTTAAAATAATTCATTTTAAATATTCAAAATTCATTAAAATTGCTAAAATACAAATTTTAAATTGGCTCAGATTTTCTGGGTTGTTACAGGACGTTTATATATTCTTCTAGCTATTTTGCTATACAAACTATTTTACTTATATCTACCTGACCATTTTCCTTGCAAGTAACCTATGGTGTATCATCAACAGAATTGATTATTATATATTTACTGACCTCTTTCTATGTCATGCCCAGTTTGATGGTTTCATAGACTTGGAACCATATGACACCATAGCTATGAGAATTATTATATATCTACTGACCTCTTTCTATTTTGTTGTACAAACTATTAGGAACTTACAGTTGTCATACACCAATATGACAACTCCTCTAATATTGGCAACCAACTACTAGTGCAAGCGTTTGAATACAGTCAAATGTCTCTAATTCAGACTCAAACTATTGTTGTGTTATTTTCTGATTACTAAGGACATTTCGAATTATACCATAAGCTCACTTAATGTCATCTTTCCTCAAGTACTAAAAGAGTTCAAGTAAGCTTGTGTGCTTATCAAACGAACCATTAGGGAGGTTTGAATTACCACGGTGATTGCAAATGGGATTTTTATTTTTTTAGATGTAACATCTTTTCTAAAATTTTGCCGCAATACTTCCGTCCAGTTATCTGTTTTCTCTATGGAATTTAGTTCTCATATCTCTTGTCATTTTATTTTCTCGAACCCTAAGACTAGATTTCATTTATTACCTCTCAAATTCATTTGGATCCGATATTCTAAAATTCCTTCATCGTCTCCTTGACAACTTCATGCAGGCATTCAAGTACCTTTCCTAGGTCTGACAGTTTAGGGGAAAAATAACCTTTAGGAGTTTGGGGGGAAGATACAATTCTTTCTTTTTTATAACTAGAAGTGTGTATTTGATCGATCGTATATGTTTGAATCATCCATTGTGAATGCATTGAATTACTAGGTATATTTTTTATCAATGACATTCTTTTACGACAACTTGCTCTTTTACGCGCAGACTTTCAACATAGTAGTTTTTTATATATAATATTCAAAGTTGTAAGCTTCATGATTCTTTCACTGAAAAATACATTTTGGATTGGTTATTTTTCTCGACAGAACCTAGAGTTTTTGTCGAAGAAGTGTGGGTCCATTAAAAAAATTCTTTTTTATGAGTATATCTTTATAACAGACAATGATTTGAATTTAGCTGTTTACTGAAGAATTATGGCGCCATTTTCAATGATTATAAAAATCTACTATATATGAGAATTTGTGTTTATAGTCAATGGTTCCTATAAAAAAAACCATTCTTTCCCCTTTTATTTTAAGAATAACTAGATTGTTATTATAAAATACAAGGCAAGCAAGAATAATATATTATGATTGATTATGGAACGTCGAAGTAAATGATTGATGAGGATAAACTAATTGGGATCAGTGATGTAATATATCTTTTTTGTAGACTTGGAATCATATATTAAGTGACCTCTTTCTATAGTTAATGATTTTTATATATCTAATGACCTCTTTCTATGTCATGCCTAGTTTGATGGTTACAAAGACTTGGAACCATATATTAAGTGAGCTTGCCCAGTTTGATTGTTACATATCAACTGTAAGTTCTGTATAAGTTGATTTCATTTCCTAAAGTAATTTAAAACTAGTAACCTCGTATGTGGTCATGTCTGCCTTATAATTTTACAGATATACACTGAAAATTGGATAAACTCACCAGGGCAACAAGAGGATAATTCATGGCAAGAATTTATTTTTGCACCAAAAGATCAGTGGCATATTGCAAAGGCAAGTTCCTAATGAAATGTCACTCTGGATTAACTCAAAGATTCAAAAGTATGGTTATGCATTTATTATTTTATTCTCACAACCATCACATCATTCCATATCTATACTATTTTAAAGTATGCATAGTTCTTATATCAATTTAGTCCACTTTTCAAAACATGTAATAAATTTCAAACCATCTCAAAACATATATATCAGATATTTGTTGGTTTTTGACTCACCAAATCAACAGTTAGTACTGGAGCACTTTGACGATGCATCTGTGTATTTAAATTGGAAATTTCGCACCGTTGCAGTTTCAAATTGAGTGGCAGTGCCAAAATAACTTTGGTGCATCGTTAAGTGCTTCAATACAAGCTAATGCATTAACATCAAACATGCATACCATTTCCAAATCACGAGTTTCCTAATTAAGCTAGTATTCTCATTAATGTTTTCAAAATAAAATAAATTGGAATAAGAGTAAAAATTGAGTTTTATGTCTAATTGTCGAAGTGACATTAAAATCAATTTCAAGTCAAGACAAATTTTATATTTACGATTTACGAATTTTTGTATCTACGATTTATGAATTCCCTTTGAAAACATTTGCTCATTTGCACTAGCTTTCTATGTTTACTAAGTATTTTGTGGATAAATGAATATGTTTATTAAAAAACAATTCAGTTTGATAGTAAATTTAACATTCATGGACCAGATGTAACATTCATGAACCAGAAGCTGCAGACATATCATTTAAATAAGTACGTAAACCCACATGCCAATTGAATTTAACATGCTTATAAATATGCATCCTTACAGAATGCTTTTAGCATAAAATAAGGAAGAAAAGGGACTTAACACTCATTGTATCCAAGATCTTAACCATTTCTTTTCAACATACTCCAATCCCTTGTACAAAACAACACCGGCCACCACAGCACCAAAACTCGCGAGTGTCCCTAAGGGTACCCTATAAGGCTCAGAAATATTGGGGGCTTAACACTCACTGGTAAAGGACAGGACTAAAGCCATTTGTTTGTGGTTTATTTTTATTTTTTATTTATATTCATTTGTTTTGTTTTTATTTTATGTTTTACTTTCATGATCACTCCCAACTAGTATGAGTGGCAATGCATCAAGATAGTATTGGTTAGTAAATGATTTAGAATGACTTTCTTCTTTCTCTCTTAAGCCTGAATGCATCAAAGTTAATTTAGGCTCTTACTAGTATTTGTTATCATCTCAAACATGTATTATTGTTAAAAGTTCATGACCAATGCAACTGCTATTAATGTCAACTCTTTTATTCTCGTTTGACAATAGACTGTCTCCGCTGTACTTCTTTAATTCTCATTGGAAAATCTTTGATGTCATGACAAACAATCAGGCTTTACAGATTAAAGACTAAAATTATCATCCGATAAAGCTAATTGTTGAATTCGGGCATTTTATTAACATTTTTCATGTGGCTCCAGGAATTGTATGAAATGAGAAATTCGATGTGTATATAGAAAAAAACTCTTTGAAGTACCTCTAGATTCCCAACGGGAAAAAAACGTTTTTTTTTTTTGCATTTGGCACCACAAGTGATTCAAATATGTCATCAGCCGTCTCTGGTGGCAGCTCCAATGTGTCATCACCGGTTGTCTCTCGAAGTGATGTTAGTTTCTCTATACAAGCTCTTGTGAAGTTGTCCAATTAGAAAATACTTTTTTTAGCAGTGCTCAAACATGTTTTCCTTAAAAAAATATTACTTATGTAAAATGTTGTCGCTTTAGGATCTACCCAAGTTGGTGGAGTGGAGTCATCCTTATTACGCGCTGCAGCTTTGATGCGAGTACACTCAAATACCTCAAGCACACGAGCAGGCCTACCATGCTCCTTACTCTAAAAAAAAATATTTTTTATTTTGGCATTCTTTGAAGTCAAAATAAATAAATATAGTAGTGGTGAAGAAAAAAATTATTACCAATCCTTCGGCATGCTCCTGTGTAGAAATAGATCCACAACTATGCAACGTCGGATTGCAATTTCTATTAGCTGAAGCTTTCTTTGATTTCTCTTTAAATTCTGGAAAATCCCAGTATTGGAGCCATTTGTCCCAAATAGCTTGACTCATGAAGATTGGTTTTGCATTCTTTCCCTTTATATCACTAACCATATCCGAATATCTTTTGCTAGCCTTCGTTTTCCAATGTTTTCTTGTAGTCTCTATTGGATAAGCATCATAACCATATACTTGACCCTGTAATGTATGATATATGTTACAATTATGTTAACTTTAAAATTCTGTATAACTACATATAAACATGAGTCATGAATACAATTATGTTAGAAACAAGAAAGTCATGAATACAATTATGTTAGCCAACAGCTTATCCTGGTATCTGATTTGTTATATTTTAGCACGCTAATATTTAGATCATTTCTTGCAATAATGGCCGAATTTTGTATCTTTCTCTTCGCCTTAAAGTACTAGTAACTAGTATTTATGGACTCTTGCAATAAAATGATCATTTCAGAACAATATAAGTAAATGGATCAAATTTATAAAGCATAAATTAATAATTTATAATGATCATTTCAGAAGAGTATTTATGGACTTTTATCGCAGGGCTCTGCGTACCTTCCTGGAAATTGTACGAGTACTTGTTTAACTTTACATAATTGAAAATGTGTTTGTTAATCAAACATATACAAAGGTAAATTCATATGCAATACATGTGTTGTCTGTATAGCTAGCACATGTCTTATCTATTCTGTAGTTCTATATATGAGTTATCTAACACTGAATGTTGCCGCACTTTTGAAGAAAGAGGCAACAAAGTGTAATGTCGATTTCTGAGTATCGGCTATGGCTGTCAATATTATTACACCTTATAATATCATCAATGGTGGAGATAAGAAAGGCAGTATGCTGAACCTTCAGGTTTGAATGGTCTTCATTTCATAATGAATAAATGTTGTATAATGGTAAACTGTAAATCGAACATTATATATATGCATAATGTAAACAGAGGATGGATAGTGAAGTGTTAACAGGTTGTCTGGCAAGTGATCAAACTGTTACTAGCGATGTATAGGCTTAGTCAGAATATAAATAAGTACAAGCACTGCATGTATGCATAAGTACTAGAAACAGAGGATGTATAGGCTTAGAATAGAAATGAGTACCAAAAAATCTTTGAAAAGTAGCTCCTTATAATCGGATGGTATCTTTCCAAAAGCGGGCCAAAAATCAACCAAACGTTTATGAAATGAAGCAGTGATTCTTTTTGAAAGCTCACTGGAAGGATGCATCGAAAAAGTGCTGTGTATATAGTATTTATGTTACCATAATGTCAGTCAAAAAATATAAATAAATATACATATAGCATGGTAAAACACATACTTATATTTAGTTTCTACTAGTCGAAGTTCAATGCGTCCTGATGTATTGATCAACTTCGTCGTTGGAATTGTCGCACCTCCTTGTACATTTGGACAGTTGTGCTTGTTCAAAGTGTTATGTGAGGAAGAACGCAAAGGAGGAACGGAAGGAGAAACACCGTGTCTGGGTTGAGGAGTTGGTTGACGTCTAGATTGGGGAGTATATTCGCTTTGATGAGAAACACCATTGGACGTTTGTCGTAGAGGAGCTGACGGCATAGGATTGGACTATAGAGGAGCTAACGGCATAGGATTGGGCTGTGGAGGATCTAACTGCACAGGATTGGGCTGTGGAGAAGCTGATGGCATAGGATTAGGCTATAGAGGAGCTGACGGCACAGGATTGGCCTGTGGAGGAGCCGACGGCGTAGGATTGGGCTGTGGAGGAGCTAACTGCCGATTAGGATGTGGGGAAATTGGTCGGGAAGGAGTTGGCTGTGGAGAAATATGTTGGGAAGTAGTATTAGAGGATGCCTTGGCTATTGTAGGCTGAAACGGAAGAGTTCGTGCAGACGAACGATGACACAATGATGTCGCGTGACTATTTTTGAATTTACCTTGAGGGTATGGTTTGATAGTATGACTAGGTGGTAAAGTAGACTGAATAAGTGGAGGGTCACTATGTCCCTGTCCCCGAATTTTTTTTTCTTTTCCTAGTTCTTGGGAAGCATAGTGGTGTCCACGTGTAGCGCCAACCATATCTGTAAATCATGCACGATACTTTAATAGTTAGACAGTCATAACCATTGAAAGATAAAAGATAAAAGGGGGATCCAACTATCTGCTAAATTTGTTTTTTGTGTTTCTTGTAATCTATTTGTGTTGTCAAATAGAAGTAGGGAGAAGTAACACAAGCAAATGCTCAACTAACACTTGCAAAGATCGGTTAACTGATCAGACAAAGCAACATGCATAAACACAAATGTCTAGACCACTTGTATAGTTTACATAATTATATATATATATATATAGTTTAGACCCTTGTATAGTTGGGATTGAGATACCTTTTCAGCCAAATAATGTATCACAATAAGTTAAATACTTAACAATACAAATTTAAGCGACAAATGCAAAATACATGGTCCCCAGTTAAATATTCGTATATACGTTTAGTTAAATATACGAAGTCTAACACTCGAAGGTGAATGAATTATATTTGAGAGGGATGAAAAAAAATTGACAGAAACTATATTGATAAACTGTAGCTTAATTTACATTAAAAAACAAATTATTTTGATAACTAATTTCAAATTTTAAATGTTATATTTAGGATTGCACACACATACATGCATATCACTAAATGGAAATTAATCAAAAAGACACAGCAAATGAGCAAGAATCCACTACTTAAAAATATTATAAAGTCAGTTAAAATTTCTTCTAAGTAATAAGTTTAATCCCCTTTTATTATTAACATTGATGACGAAGTCCAACACTCGAAGGTGAATGAATTATATTTGAGAGGGATGCAAAAAAGAAATTTGTCAGAAAATCTATTGATAAACTGTAGCTTAATTTACATTAAAAAACAAATTATTTTGATAACTAATTTCAAATTTTAAATGTTATATTTATGATCACACACATACATGCATATCACTAAATGGAAATTAATAAAAAAAAGACACAGCAAATGAGCAAGAATCCACTTCTTAAAAATATTATAAAGTCGGTTAAAACTTCTTCTAAGTAACAAGTATAATCCACTTTTATTATTAACATTGATGACGAATTCCAACACTCGAAGGTGAATGAATTATATTTGAGAGGGATAAAAAAAGAAATTTGTCAGAAACTGTATTGATAAGGTGTAGTTTAATTTACATTAAAAAAATTATTTTGATAACTAGTTTCAAATTTTAAATGTTATATTTAGGATTGCACACACATACAAACACACACACACATACATGCATATCACTAAATGGAAATTAATCAAAAAGACAGAGTAAATGAGCAAGAATCCACTTCTTAAAAATATTATAAAGTTAGTTAAAATTTCTTCTAAATAATAAGTTTAATCCTCTTTTATTATTAACGTTGAAAACCCTTTCAACCAGAGAACATCATAATTAATTTAATACTTGATGTTGATAATATCAATCTGAATTTTATAAGATTAAAATTTGAAATACATAACCTTATTAAACAAAGGTTCATAGAATCAATGACTATTCTTGGACCCATACTATAGAGTACTAACGTATTAATTCCCACCACGTTATTCCTTTAGGTGTCAGTAGTGTTTCTTACTAATGCTTGTATAGAAACTTCGACATGATACTCAGTTAAAATCACTGGAATAAAAGTTTGCATGCAAAAATCGTCAGGGGTAAGAAATAACTAGTGCAATTAATTAGAGACTTGTGAATGGGCTACTAGCAATTGATAGCTCTATCAGTAAGCATGTGTTTTATTGAATGTAACAATGCAATTATTCTGGAGCTCAATGCAATCAAGATCCTAGTTACATATCCCATATGTAAATGTAACAATGCAATCAAGATCCTATTTTTAGGTAACTGATTTTCTCCTCATGTTTATTTAATAGGAACTACACAAACGGCGTCATGTTTAAAAGAAAACAGAGCAAAAAAATATTGTTTAAAAGAAGGCATTAGAAAACAAAATGAAGAATGCCATATGAACAAAATGAAGAATACCAGATATAACCCAATTAATACTTGCATTGAGTAACTCATAATTAATTGATGTAAATAAGTTCTGTTTCTAATGTTAATATTTTCAAATTTTCAATATGCTTAATTAATCTAAGAATAGTATACTTTTCAGTACCACTTCAACTGTTAAGTCATAATTCACTAATTCATACTTGTACAACATTTGCTTACTATTTCGATGATAGATATGTTAGAGAATATGATAATCAATAAATGTTAGAGAATATGCTAGAGAATAAGGAATATTCTAGAGATTAAATAATTCTGTAAATATAGGGTTTAACATTGTATTGAATCAATCAAGCATCTCTTTTGTAATAACAATCAAATAAATCAATAAAAATGAAGTCTTTTAATTGTATACTATTTCATCTCTCTCTTCTCTCTGGATCTGACTTCTAACATGGTATCGGAGTTAGGTTAGAGAGGGAGGGAGAGAAAATAAAGGATCGAAATTTCGATTTGTATAGAATTTGTTTTTCTTTTCAGAGTCTAGTCCCCTTTTCTATCTATTATTTTTGTTTGGGTAAATAAGATACGGAAAATACGCAACTATCTTGCAAAAAAACAAGAAACGAAAACGCAGAAATTAATCTTTAAGGCTTCGAGAATCGGATTTTTGGTGATTGCGAATTAGGTTTTCGGTAGGAGTTTTGAAGTTTTGATTTTTGGTTAAGGGGATGATGGATCTGTCGTCAGATGTCAGAGCATCAAAGAGCAAGGAGGAGCACAGCGTCGATGGCGCCAATACTGGAGGACGCGATGTCGCTGATGGCAGAGAGCATGGATCCATACTTTGATTTCAGGCGGTCGATGATGGAGATTAGGGTGGCTGCGAAGTTGCGGTTTCTGGTTGTGATAGGCGTTCGGTAGTGGAAGTGAATTGGGTGATCTTCGTTGCAGATGGCGACGGTGCTTCGTGGATCTGTGTAGGATGCGGGTTTCAGATGCGGTCGACTGAAGGTGTTACCGTGGGCAGTGGAGTGGGATGCTGTGTATGGAATAGTTTGTAAATGGAGGAGTTTGTTTCAGGAGCGTTGAAGTGTTGTGCAGGATTTGTTTTTGATTTGGGGTTGAGTTTGTAGAGTTTGAACGGGGGTTGATGTGGTATAATTGTTGGAAGTTTTGGCAACATTGAAGAGATGGTCGAGGCGATTTTGTGGTGAATGGTGTGCAGGAAGTTGGAAGTCAGTGCTGATGAAGGCAGTAGGCGAGTTTCAGGTTTTCATGAAGTATGTTGAGTGCAAGGTTGAGTGACGATGTGGGTGAATGTAGTAGTGGTGTAGAAGAAGTTTACAAAGGGATAATAAAGGTCGCAGGATAGTTGTGCTGTTTAGTCGTGGTGGAGGGATAGTGAAGTGCAGTGTGTGCGAAGGAAGTGCAGCGTATAGGAGCTATATGTATGAATGTGGGTATGAGGTCAGTTGGCTGGTGCAAAAAAAAAGAAAAAAAAGAAAAAAAATAGGCAGAGCGTGTTACTGTTGTGATGGATACGATTACAGATGGTGAATGGAGGAATTGTTGATGGTGGTTTGTTGCTAGGTGTCGTATCTCGTATGGGGCTGGTTGTTGGCAGTTAAGTGAACGCTGCGGTGCTTTCTGATTTCTGGCAACATTGTTGACTGTAGTATGGGAAGAAGATGAGGTTGGAAGCTGCAAATTGTTCTCAGAGGTTGGTTGTATTTGTGGAAGGAGTACGAGGTGGTTGGGTTGATTGAGTTGTTAGAGAGTAACATTAGTTTGAAGTTGTTTGTTTGATGTCTGTATCGGTAATCCTATTTATTAGGAGGGCAATTGACGTTGATTGAAGGTAGTAGATGGTATTTGTAAGGTATGTTTGGAGGATGCAAACATATGCTGATTCATCCCTATTGATTTGGTTTGGTTTTCGTTTGATATGTTTGGGGGAAGCAAACATATGCAAACTCATCCCATTTTGGTTTAGTTTGTTTTCTTTGTATGTTTGGGGGATGCAAACATACAAATACGTCCGGGACCAGTTTTGTCATTTGGTCACTCAGATCTTTTGCTTACCGATCAGATTGAAGATTGTTGAGTTGCTGCTGAGTATTTGGTATTTGGTGCTTAGAGTTTGTTATTACTCTCTAACAATATTGAAAAGGTTGCTCGATCTTACTACTCTTCAGTTTGCCGCTTCTATTTGGCAAATTCACGATTTTCCACATCATGAGTTTGAGGGGGGATGTTAGAGAATATGGTAATCAATAAATGTTAGAGAATATGCTAGAGAATAAGGAATATTCTAGAGAATAAATAATTCTGTAAATATAGGGTTTAGCATTGTATTGAATCAATCAAGCATCTCTTTTGTAATAGCAATTAAATAAATCAATAAAAATGTAGTCTTTTAATTGTATACTGTTTCATCTCTCTCTTCTCTCTGGATCTGACTTCTAACAAGATGTATAAAGAGATTAATAAATAGGACATGATCCGTGAGTTTCGTATAGTAATTGTAGCTAAAAAGCAGAAATAATCACCTGAACGTCCAGCAAGACCCGCAATGTCCCTGATCTTTCACTGGACTAACGATGCCATCCTCTCTCCAGTCTTTCTGCAAGGTCAAACTCATCAAACATTAAAAAGGAGTAGAATAACAACTTAGTTCTTTAGCAAATTAACCACTACTTAGCTTCCTATCAAGGGGTAACTTTAACCCTTCCATTTTGCCGAAAGCTGCATTTATTTTAAACATAAGGCATAAGAAAGTAAGATTTTTAATTAAGTTCACAACATGAGTATACACACTCTAGCTGTTACATTCAGAAGCCATTCATATACATACATACAAGGTAGGAATACTGCTAGAGTGCATGGGGGCTCCAAATGCTGTATTTTAGTAACTTATTGTCTCTCTCTCTCTCTCTCTCTATATATATATATATATATATGTGTGTGTGTGTGTGTGTGTGTGAATTACCTACAAGGTATTACTAAACACGGAACCAAGAGGAACTAGTCTATTACGCAACCACAATGTTTAAATAGCAGATTTGAAATAACAAAAGCTATCAATTTGTCTGTGTTGAATAATGATAATATATAATTAAAAGTTACCATTTTTAAGGTGAAGTACAACATAAAGGACTCGGATTATTGGTTGCAAAAGTGAAAGTCCAAAAAATGCAAATAATAAAAGTGAAAGTTTAGCTTAAGTTTTTTTTCCTTTTTGGCACAAGTTAATTTAGCACATGAAAACAAGCAAAAAAAAAAGGACAAACAATCTCAAGCTTCATTAACATCCGATTACTTAACTTTCAAACATAAAATGCAGTTAGCATACACTAAAAATTCCAAAGGAGGTAAAAATAGAATGAAAATAAAATGAAATTTCGATTTTCTTTTATAAAATAGAACTAATTGAAAAACATAATTGTATTTGTCATAGAAGATCATCGTCATTCTTCATTAACATCCATCCGATTCTTCATTGTCAGTGCTTTCATTTTCACTCTCATAGTCTACCACTATATTATCATCTTCTTCATCCTCATCAAATGCTTCTGTAACTTGAACGCCATCATTAAGTGGTCCGAAATCAGCTCCATTGTCCACAATGAATTCATTGATTAGATCTAGGTCTTCTTGATAAGCTTGATCATCCAAAACATTTGTGTCAAATGTATACCTAGCTTTTGTTTTACATACAGCCCGCCAATCATTCTTCTTGCTCTGATCCGATGGATATGTCGCATAATAGACTTGAATTGCTTGTGTTGCCAACACAAATGGATCATAGGCCTTGTACTTGGATAATAGACTTGAATTGCTTACGTATGCACTTTTGGGTCATTACTACCTTTAACACATATACCACTATTATGAGTTGACTTTTCATAACCATACTCTTCTGTTTGAAATTTATACCATTAACGAAAAAAGTTTTGCATTTTCTCACTTGTTTTTGAGGTCCAAATGCTAAAAACTTTAATCTTTTATCCATCATATTATTAACAGGGTCACATACCTGTAAATAAAACAAGCGTAAATTAATACGTATCTAAATGAATGTAATGCATGTCTAATTAAATGCTAGCTGGAATTTTATTATGTTAATCTTATATAATTGAGAAACCAATCACTAAAATTGGATTCAAGTGGAATATCAGGATTCGCTTCCTCAAAAATGCTGCAAAAGCATCAAAGTATGTGAGATGCTTATATTTTGAAAGCAAAATCATGAAATGATATTTAAATTTACCTTATAAAAGGTTCTACTTCTTTGCAGTTAAGAATTATGTAATTTCGAGCAGCATTGTACTCTTCATCGTTCAACCAATGTTTTTTCCATCCACCATAAGGGCACCCTTCTTTCTTAAATACGGATAATGAGAAATCATTGGAAAATTCTTCTATGTTAGGATCATTACGCGAGATAGAGCTGTTCATTTTTTTACATGATCCTCAAAATAATAAGAAAAGAATGTTGCTGCTTCTTCCATGAAGTATGCATTACAAATTGATCCTTCCACACACGCTTTATTAGTCAGTTTTTCCTTCAAGTGCCTTATGTACCTAATGTAATATGTATAAGAGTACTTGAAAATTCATATAGCACACACACACACACACACATATATATATATATATATAATATGAATTTATAAACAATCTTTCGAATGAATACATCCATCCATATTGAAGAAGCGCATTCTGGCTTCAAAAGAAAGATGTATTAGAAGATGCTCCATCAGTTAAATAAACTTGGAGGAAATATTATCTACAACTTGCATATTAATTCTGGTATGATCTTCTCAAGCTTACCAATCCATTCCAATGTTAGCGTTGTTGTGCATAACTCTTTGTAAAAGAGACCAAGCTCCGTTATAACACACCAGACTTTATGCGAAAGCAGCTCCTTTAAAGCAAATGGAAAAATATTCTCCAAAAATAAATGACAATCATGATTTTTCATTCCATTCATTCTCATACTATTTAAATCAATACATCTACGTAAATTTGAAGCAATACCATTGGGAAATCGTAAGGTTTCAATCCACTTCAACAGAATTTTACAACTTTCTCGACTTAGCTCGTGACATGCTTTAGGTTTAAAATTATTGTTTTCTTCATTTAGCTCAAGTTCGAGACATTTGCAATAAAGTCGAATATCACGTCTTGATCTCAAATCGTTTTTAGTTTTACCTTTCACGTTGAGAACCGTATTGAATACATTTTCAAAAACATTTTTTTCATTATGCATAACATCGATATTATGATGAAGTAGTGAATTTCTCCAATATGGCAACTCCCAAAATATGCTTTGTTTGCACCAATTATGACTCAAGCCTTTGCCATCAATTGTGAAATTTAATCCATTTGGATTATTGTATATCTTTGGAAAGTCTTGGATGCGATCATAAATTTCTTCACTAGAACACATTGGTGGTGCTTCAACGGTTACTACTATGTTTCTTCGAAAATCCTTCTTGTTTTGTCTACATGGATGATCAAAGTTTAAAAAACAACGATGAAAATCAAACCATGACATTTTTCCTCCATTTGCTAAACGAAACGAAGATGTCCACTCCATGCAATATGGGCATGCTAATCTACCAGCCGTACTCCAACCACAGAGCATACCGTATGCTGCAAAATCACCAATAGTCCATAATAAAGATGCACGCATAATAAAATTATTCTTCTTTGACACATCGTAAGTAAGAACTCCATCATTCCAAAGAAGATTCAGCTCATCAATTAGCGGTTGCAAATATACATCTATGCCTTGTTTTGGATCTCTAGGCCCAGAAATGATTAGAGTTAAGAACATGTAAGGATTTTTCATACACATCCAAGGTGGCAAATTATATGGTGTCAGAATAACTGGCCATGAAGAATATTGTTTTCCAAATTGGTCAAATGGTGCGAATCCATCTGTACACAAGCCTAATCTAACATTACATGCCTCTTTTGCAAAGTCGGGATATGTTCTATCAAAATGTTTCCACGCTTCTCCATCTGATGGATGACATAACATTCCCTCATTATAATTCAAACGGCATGCCAACTCATGTGAGATGCACTTGCCATAGATGCATACATCCTTTGTAACCTAGGAACAAGCGGCAAGTAATGCAACCTTGTGTACGGAACATCTTTTGTTTATATTTTTTTCCTTTGTATCTTTCGACAGAACAATATTTGCAACTTCGAAGCTCCTCGTCATTTTTCCAAAACAACATACAACCATTTCGACATGTATCTATTTTTTGATATGGCAATCCAAATGCAGTTCTCAACTTCTTCATCTTATAATAACTGTCGCCTAAAACATTATCAGAAGGCAACATCTCCTTGCTAGCTTTAAAATACTCATCAAATTCGTTTTCTGAACTATTATATTTTGCTTTAATTGCAATATATCTAGCATTTGCAGACAATTCTGTATGAGTTTCACAACCATTCCATAAAGGTTGATTCGCAGCATGTAATAAATAAAAAAAATTCTTTGCTTCTGCATTAGGAGATTCCTCCACATCTAATGCTCTCTCTGACACTTCGTAGAGGAGTGGACCTGCGGCATCATAAACCATGGCTTCCATCCTATTTTCTTGGTTATAACTCTCATTATGATCAAAAATATTAATCCCATTGTCGTTACTGCTAGTTGTACGGGTGAATTCTCCTTGAAATGTCCACAACTCATAATCAAGTATAAAATCATATTTGCACAAATGACATTTAACGGTATCACCATCCCAAAGAGCTTCATTTTTACACTTTTTGCAAGGACATCTAATTTCTTGATCTCCAAACTATCTAGAAGCAAAATCTACAAAAACATTAACACCCTTGAAAAAATCCTCAAATATTACACATTGTCCATCTTTCCGCTTGTACATCCAAGTACGATCCTTCATATATTCCATTTCAACTGCATTGCATCAACATACAATTTATAGTATAAGTGAAAAGCAGGATCTCATGTACATGAAATCAAACCAGTAATATATCATATAACTTCGTGCAATATACACGTTTATGAAAACCAGTAATACTTCCATCCTGCTAATGAATATACATGTTTATAACAATACAAATGATAATTTCGAAATAACTTTCATCCTAGACTATTTGAGTTTAAATCCTAAAGTAATACTTGATTTCTATTTGCAGGCTGAAACTACAGTTCAATTAGGGGACAAAGGAACAGATGTAATAACCCGGAAATCCGAGCCAATTTTAAATTTTTATTTTGGCAATTTTAATGAATTCTGAATATCTAAAATAGATTATTTTAAATAATAACAACGAAAAATTTATTTTGAATAGAATTCAAACGTATATATTTATATAGATCTTCGTTAGAATATAAATAATTATTTTAAATTATAAAAGGGATTGAAAATGGCGTGGTAGTTCGTTAATTCGATTTCAAACTTCAAATGAATGTACCGGGTGCAAAATAAACCGGATTTTAGTGAAACCAAAAATATTAGAATCTATTTGTGAATATCTTTCCAACGAATCCGAAGAATCGAAATTTCATAGCGGGAATCAAATGATATGTCCAGTTGAAAATTCCGAATAGTCGCTATGGAATTCTGGCCCTTAAAAATAGCCATTTTGCAAACGACCTCGGTTTTCGACGAAACCACTTTTGTTGGATCCGTGATGTCTAGTTATTGCTAGGTTTCAAATTTCATAATTTTTCGAATCAATATGTGAGCGTGACAAAGGAAAACGCGTTTGACCAGTTTCAGTTGATTTTAATCGACTGGAAAATGACCATTTTTTCAAACGGTCTCAGAATTGGCGAAACTAGTTTTGTTAGGACCGTATCGTCAATACGAAGCTAGAAAATATTTTTCTGGAATTTTTCGAGTTAGTATGTGACCCCAGTAAATTGAAAAGTACGTTTAAAATTGAATATAAAGAGTTATATTTGAATTTTAACGAAAACTGATCGAAACGATCGAATCAGATTACGATACATATCCCATTGTGTTCGGAATGGGGGTAATTAGCTAGGGGCGACAGTTGTTGGGTTCGGTTTGGGATTCGAATGATAAAGTACCTTTTTGAAATGAAAATATATAAAATATATATTTTAATATATAAGGTTGACCAACTCCTCTCTCTACCCCTCTCTCTCTCCCTCACTTTCGTTCGATCTGAACGAGAAAAAAAAACCCCTGTGATCAAACCCACGTCGCTCAACCCCTCCCCGCCGCCGGACATCGCTACTTTCCCCTCCACCTCTGGCGATCGGCGCCACCTCCCCCTCCGTTTTCCCCCTTCCCTCTCCTCTCCACCACCACATCGACGCAACCAACCCTAACCCCGACCATCAGAAGACCACCATGAGCCTCCTGCCGACACCGCAACCATAGGCGCGCCCTCCCTGTCGCTCCACCACCAGGAGATCGGCCGAACTTCTACAGCCCGCGTCAAACCCTCTCTCCGACCAAAAAAAAAAAACAGTGATTGTTTTTATTTATTTTATATTTTCAGTTTTAATATTTATAATGCCGTGTTTAAAAATATGATCTTTATATTTATTTGGTAATAATAAAAATATGATCTTTATATTTGTAGAGTAATAAAAATATGATTTTTATATTTTAGAAAGAATAAAAATTCGATTTATAATTTATAGAAGAGATAAAGATATGATTTTTATAAAGTAGAAATAAAAATATAGATTTTCAATGAAGGAAAACTTTGATTTTTCTTATGTAAAAGTTTTGATTTTTCTTATGTAAAAAGATTTGATTTTTCATTTATAAGAATGCGAATAAAAATTCGTTTTTTATATATTGAATAGCAAAGTAAAAATTCGATTTTTATATATTGAATAGCAAAGTAAAAATTCGATTTTCATATATTGAATAGCAAAGTAAAAATTCTATTTTCATATATATTTTAGCGATATAAAAATATAATCTTTATTATATGAACACCGTTGTAAAAATAGAATTTTTATCTATATAGTAGCGAAAAAAAATATAGAATTTTTATCCATATAGCGTAGTTATAAAAATATGATTTTTATATAATAGAGAATATAAAAATGTGATTTTTATATATGTAGTGAACACGGACGGCGAAAGTGACAAAAGGCGAGCACAGCGAGATATTCTACATATGAAGAGTCGCGGCGTTTGGTTTAGCTTCTCGGTGAGAACTCCTCGCCTTTTATTTATTTTTCTAGTTGAAATATATACTAGGATGCAGACGGTGTTTAGTAGCACCCGACACCCGTCGTCCATAGACCATGGACGGCTTGTATGCTTGTTTGTTTGATTTTGATGTGTAGTTGATTGTGTGATGTGATGTGAAATGAAATAAAATATTTATATAGTTAAAAATATTTTATAGTTAAAAATAGAATTTTTTACGTGTATTTAAAATGAAATAAATATAAACAAATCGAAGGATTTGTTTATATACACACATTTGACTGATATTGATTGGGATGATAAATTTTACACATCGCCCAACTGCACAAATAAAATCTGTGTTTGATTGTTTGAAACCCCACACGGGTATTGGGATGATATTTGACGTACAATAATCCTGATTGTTTAGTTGTATGTTGATCGATTGGTCGACAGACTGTGTAAGCGTTAATTATTTATATTTAATGCTTATGCAGTTGAGTGGTGCACTCTGGATGATGTTTGATTATTTACCGTTGTTATTTTATACATGTGTTGTAGAAAATCCATATAATTAACATTATATGGTAATTGATTGGGCCTCATTCCAGTTTTGAAAATGAAATATTTGAAAAAGAAATATTTGAAATAGAAATATTTGAAATAGAATATTTAAAATAGAAATATATAAAGCCGTGTTGATTAGATTGACGCTATTTTGACGTGAACGATATTTATATCGATTTTATTCATTTTATAATGAATATCGAAAGTGATTTCAAAATCTGATATTTTGAAAAGAATTAGAATTCGAATTGAAATTGAATAGAAATGAATTCGAATTGAAATTGAATAGAAATGAATTCGAATTGAAATTGAATAGAATTAGAATTCGAATTGAAATTGAATAGAAATGAATTCGAATTGAAATTGAAAAGAAATGAATTCGAATTGAAATTGAATGGAATTGAAAACGAACTGAAATTGAATTAAAAATCGATTTGAATTGAAATCAATTTGAAATGAATTTAAACCGAATTTATAAGGAAAAATTCAATTTTGATTTGAATTTGAAAAGAAGTTGAAATCGTTTTGAAAACGAATTTAAAACGATTTATATAATACGTTTTAAAAGGAAATCGACGAAGTATATATTATATATATTATATATATAATATAATGGCCTGAATAGAACGCGCCGCGACAGTTCGCGAATTTCGACTATGGACTTCGAATGGATATTACGGGAGATCCGACCGTCGGATTCTCCTAAAACCGGAACCGTTGGGTTCGTATCGAAAAGATCTTTCTAACGAATATTATAAATTTGAAATCTAATGGTTGGATTTGGAATTATGTCCAAATCAAATTTGGAAAAGGTCGTTGTAAGTGTAGTTCGATGGTTGTTGATGGAAATCGACTGTACGGGCCTTGATAAAATTATTAAAAATAGTAATAATTTGTGTAGAATCATATGAAATGATTTGTAAAGAATTGGGATGAAAAACTCCATATTTGAAAAGATAAAAATAGATTTTTATCGAAATGAACTAGTTTTGAACTAGAATAATAATTTATTTATTTTTAAAATAAATAAATTGGATTTGAAATGGTTTTGAAAGTAACAAGAATTTCCAATAATTGAATTGGAATGGATTTGAATCGAAATTGTCTTTGGAATATTTCGATGTTGGATTACGGGATTATACAGATATTAATATGGAAATTTGAAAGATATATATATCGTTATTTCCAATACGATATTTGTTGGTCGTAGAATTTGATATTGAATATAAGCCGATATATTTTCTATTCAGAGCCTTGTATTTAATATCAAATGTGATTTGGGTTTGTCGTGAATGGTGTCTTCATTAACACTGTTCTTAAGCCCAGTGGAGAAAAAGATTAAATCTTTTTATTTAGATTTAATGAAGTGTACCAATTAAATAATATTTAATTGGAATTGAATTGTATTGATTTTTGGGTTTATGGTGAACAGTGTTTTAAATAACACTTGTTCTTTAACCCGATAATTAATGGAATGTGATTTTGGGTTTATCGTGAACCGTGTTTTAAATGACACTGATTCTTTAACCCAGTTAAAGATTAAAAGTAAGTGGAGTTTTAATGAATCTTTAATTAGATTGAAAAGATCGATAATGGAGTATCACAGTTTTACTCCAGGCGATAGTTAAATCTTTAATTAGATTTGAACGTGAAATGGTAATTGAATTTACGGATAACACCGTGGTGTTAGAGATGAAGTATTACCAGTTTTACTTCATGGGATGAATAGGTGGGGATTGGGAAATAAAATAAATGATTACTCTGGTGTGGTTCGCTAATCCCGACTAGTTTGAATTGATATTCAAATAAGATTAAAGAATAAATTTAAAGAATTTATCTTTGATAAAATTAATGGGAACTTTTCCCAAAGAATAAGAATATTTGAACAAAAGAATATTCTGAATTGGAATGAGGCGTATGTTGTGTTTGTGTAACACTTGTTTATTATATACGCGAGTTATTCAGAAAGACCGGGTTTATCCCATTCTGAATAACTGATTCGACGTGGTGTCGAAGATGAAGACGGTGGTCGAAGACCGGAGGTCTTCACGTCGTTTGGGTGATTACTGATGATCTTGATTGGGCCGTACACCCAAGAGGAGGGAATCAGTTAGTGATCGTCCAGACGTACTTGGAGATCGATGGATATGCGGGGTACTAGGCGTCTCCAGTTTCGTTCAGACCCAGAACAAACTTGTAAATGGACTGTGTGTCTGACATTGGATTTTATTCTGTGTGGTTGATTTCTATTAAATATATATTTGTTTGGTGGCGGAGAATTTATTCTCTTGCTTAACGCCCTTCTCTGAGACGTACGAGCTCAGAGGTTATATATTGATGGATATCAAACGCATGGAGTGAATTGCTTGTGTGGCATGCCTAAGTGGAAATATGATCAAGGCTTATGTTGAAAAGCAAAGTCTTGTGGGTGATGATCAAAGAACAGCCTCTGTGGCACAGCTTTGTGTAACGTGAATTCGTGAGCCTCACACCCCGGTGGTGAACCAAAAACGGGAGGGGACCTCAGGGAGGACATGCGTTTCTTTCTAGTTAGAAGTGGCGTCAGTGGTTTTACACGCCCTGACGAGTTTGACTTATGTGGTTGTTGCTGTTGCGAGGCGCCTCGGTTTGATCGGACGATCAGGGTCCGATGGAGTCATTCGTTGGCTTATTTACGCCCCATAGGGCAGGGAAACGCATGTTTAGGGTTTAAGTTTAATCCACATCGGTGAACCGGCCCTGACGATCCAAGGGGCAGTTGCAGCTGTTCCTGAGGCTCGGACTAGATAGTCTCAAATCGGTAAAGGACTATCTTTTGCCTCGGTTCACAGACGGAAATCCAATTTCCAAATACGTGACATTTGCGGTTTTGATTGTAGAGCCTAGTATGGCGACATGATATATGGTACCCATGCCGTCTATGATTGATATTTATGATTTGAAGTTGTTTTATACACTATGCACTTATAATAGTATCAAATGATTTGTTTTAAACGTACTAAGCATGTTTGGCTACTATAAGGGAAAACCCTATCCCCTGGTGTAAAAACCCGCAACTTCCCCGTAAAGGAAAGCGTCGGATAGTTCGAGAACAAGCCACAACAGAACACAAACAGAAGAACATTTCATTGCTTATTACAACAATGCATCAGATTACAAGAATATACAGAGTATAAATGAATATTACACGGAAATATCAGAGATTTAAATTACATTTAAATACATAGCAGCGGAAAAATAATACAATACACAACTAGAATGAGATATACGGATACAAAGCTTTCCGGATATCGTTCCAGCTGTAAACCAGGATCCTGTGAATATAAATCTGCAAAACCAAAACTACTAGCTGCCCATGTGGAAAATAGGGGCACCCAGAGTTTAGGTTAAAACAATAAACTCCAGGTCAGTCATGTGACTGGTGTGAGAACTAAAACAGTTATTAATCTTTGTATTTAAAGTTAGGTAAATCAAGGGACCACGCCGTATAACACGGAACGGGTTTCCTCCCAAGAATACCAGTGCATATAAGTAAACAACGCAATGCTTTTCTAAAAATGAAGCTATTATAAGACCCAGGTCCCATCACACAATGCAACGCAGCCGAGGATAGGGTTTTCCCTTATAATAGCCAAACATGCTTAGTACGTTTAAAACAAATCATTTGATACTACTATAAGTGTATAGTGTCAAAACGATTTCAATCATAAATATCAATCATAGACGGCATGGGTACCATATATCATGTTGCCATACTAGTTCTACAATTAAAACCGCAATACACGTATTGGAAATTGGGTTATCATTTATGGTATGAACCGAGGCTAGGGGCAAGATCCTCTACCGATTCGTGACTCTCTAGCCCGAGCCACAGGATCAGAGCTCGAGTGACCCTTGGAGCGACAGGGCCGGTCCACCGATGTGGATTAAAATTCCTGAACACTGCGTTTCCCCGCCCTTTGGGGCGTAAGCCTGGCCCGTCAGCCGACCAGAAGCACCGGCCGAAACTGATATCACGAGGTGCCTCGCTTTTCAGCAAGTAATAATAAGCAACATCCACATGAGTCAAACTCGTCAGCCAGTTCAAGCACTGACGCCACTCCTAACTAGAAAGAAACGCATGCCCTCCCTGAGGTCCGTCTCCTGTTTTTGATTCATACCGGGTGTGATACTCGCGAATCAACGTTACACAAAGCTACGCCACAAAGGCCGTGCTTCGATCATCAACCACAAGACTTTGCTTTTCAACAGAAGCCTTGATCATTTGCATCTTAGCATGCCACACAGGCAATTCACTCCATGCGATTGATATCCATCAATATATAACCCCTGAGCTCGTACGTCTCAGAGAAGGGCGTTAAGCAAGAGAATAAACTCTCCGCCGCCAAACAGATATATATTTAATAGAGATCAATCACACGGACTAAAATCCAATGTCAGACACACAGTCCATTTACAAGTCCGTTCTGGGTCTGAACGAAACCGGAGGCACCTAATACCCCGCATATCCATCGATCTCCAAGTACGTCTGGACGATCACTAACTGTTTCCATCTTCTTGGGTGTACAGCCCAATCAAGATCATCAGTAATTACCCAAACGACGTGAAGACCTCCGGTCTTCGACCATCGTCTTCATCTTCGACTTATCGTCGTATCAGTTATTCAGAATGGGATAAACCCGGTCTTCCCGAATAACTCGCGTATATTTTAAATAAGTGTTACAATAACACAACATACGCCTCATTCCAATTCATCAGTCACTAACCGTAAATTAATCAAGAGAATAATTTCCCAAATATTAACCCCGAAGGCCGAAACCAACATCAGATCAATATCCAGAAAACCATTCTGCTTGGCTAACCGACAGTTAGTTTCTAAATTTCACATTCATAGGGAAAGGTCCCCATTAATTTTATCCAAGATAAATTCCTTGAATTTATTCTTTATTCTATTTTTGAATCTCAATTCAAACTAGTCGGGATTAGCGAACCTTACCGAAGTAATCATTTATTTTAATTTCCCCATCCCAACCTATTCATCCCATGAAGTAAAACTGGTAATACTTCATATCTAACACCATAGTGTTATCGGTAAATTCAATTACCATTTCACGTTCAAATCTAATTAAAGATTTAACTATCGCCTGGAGCAAAACTGGTGATACTCCATTTTCGATCATTTCAATCTAATTAAAGATTCATTAAAACTCCACTTAGTTTTAATCTTCGACTGGGTTAAAGAATCAGTGTCATTTAAAACACGGTTCACGATAAACCCAAAATCACATTCCATTAATTATCGGGTTAAAGAACAAGTGTTATTTAAAACACTGTTCACGATAAACCCAAAAATCATTCCATTAATTATCGGGTTAAAGAACAAGTGTTATTTAAAACACTGTTCACGATAAACCCAAAAATCAATACCAATTCAATTCCAATTAAATATCATTTAATTGGTACACTTCATTAAATCTAAATAAAAAGATTTAATCTTTTCTCAACTGGGTTCAAGAACAGTGTTAGTGAAGACACCATTCACGACAAACCCAAATCACATTTGATATTCAATATAAGGCTCTGAATAGAAAATATATCGGCTTATATTCAATATCAAATTCTACGATTAACAAATGTCGTATTGGAAATAACGATATAAATATATATCTTTCAAATTTCCATAACAACATCTGTATAATCACGAATTCCAACATCGAAATATTCCGAAGACAATTTCGATTCAAATCCACTCCAATGCAATCATTGGAAATTCTGGTTATTTTTAAAACCCTTTTCAAATTCAATTTATTTATTTAAAAATAAATAGAATTATATTTCTAGTTCAAAACTAGTTCATTTCGATAAAAATCTATTTTTATCTTTTCAAATATGGAGTTTTTCATCCCAAATCTTCACAAATCATTTCTTATGATTTTACACAAATTATTACTATTTTATATAATTTTATCAAGGCCCGTACAGTCGATTTCCATCAATGGCCATCGAACTGCACTTACAGCGACCTTTTTCAAATTTGATTTGGACATAATTCCAAATCCAACCGTTAGATTTCAAATTTCTAATATTCGTTAGAAAGCTCTTTTCGATACGAACCCAACGGTTCCGGTTTTAGGAGAATCCGACGGTCGGATCTCCCGTAATGTCCGTTTGAAATGAATGGTCGAAATTCACGAACTGCCGCGGCGCGGCGCGTTCTATTCAGGCCATTATATTATATATATAATATATATTTCGTCGATTTCTATTTAAAACGAATTATATAAATAGTTTTAAAATTCGTTTCAAAAGCAATTTCAACTTCCATTTCAATTCAAATCAAAATTGAATTCTTCTTTATAAATTTGTTTTAAAATTCATTTCTATTCAATTCAATTCAAATTCGTTATCTATTCAATTCAATTCGAATTTGTTTCGTTTGCTATTCAATTGAAATCAAATTCGTTTCCCATTCGATTTGAATTCCTTATATATTCAATTCATTTTGAAATCGTTTTATATTCAATTGATTTCGAAATCGTTTTATATTCGATTGAAATCAAATTCGTTTTATGTTTCATTTAATTCAAATTTCATTTCAAAACATGCGATTTCGAAATCACTTTTCGATATTCATTTTAAAATGAATGAAATCGATATAAATATCGTTCACGTCTAAATGGCGTCAATCTAATCAACACGGCTTCATATAATTCTATTTCAAATATTTCTATTTCAAAATATTTCTTTTTCAAATATTTCTATTTGTCAACACACGACTAATCTCAACGAATGAGTTACCGTCCACGTGTGACTATTTTTGTTAAAATATTTCGTTCAACACATGACTAATCTCAACGGATGAGTACAGTCAACACATGAACCTTCATTTTATATTGATAAAGATGCAAATTTTATTATTAAAATATTTCGTTCAACACATGACTAATCTCAACGAATGAGTACAGTCAACACATGAACTTTTATGTTATAATATTCTTTATTTCCTAAATTGGAATGAGGCCCAATCAATTACCATATAAAATTAATTATATGGATTTCCATACAACACATGAATATAATAGCATTGAAAAATAATCAACCATCAACCAAAGTGCACTACACTGTACAAGCATCAAATATAGATATTCAACGCTTATAACAGCCTGTCAATCAATCGATCGACATATTTAATCAATCAGGATGAGTGAACTTCAAATTTCATCCCAACACCCGTGTGGGGTTTCAAACAATCAAACACAGATTTTATTTGTGCAGTTGGGCGATGTGTAAAATTTATTGTCCCAATCAATGTCCTTCAAATAGGTGTACATAAACAAACCGTCTGGTTTATAAATGAATATTTTATTTTATTCACGTTAAAAATTATATTTTTAACGATAAAACATTTCATTTTAACATATGAATTTCTATTCAGCTCATTCTTTAAATAAAATGATATTTTTATTTTTCTAACTTATTTTAGAAAATTTCGGCGGCATAACGGCACGATACTAGAAACGGGACGAGGCCTAGCCTTATCCCCGGTCTAGTGAAGGCCCACGCCATTCACACATCAATCAAATCAATTTCATTTCACCAAACAATTCAATTCAAACCAAATGAACTAACCAACTACACATCCAAACAATTTAACAAACAAGCCATACATGGTCTGTGGATGACGGGTGTCGGGTGCTACTAAGCACCGTCTGCATCCTAGTATATATATATAACTAGAAAAAGAAATTTAGAGTGAGAAGTTCTCACCCTTTCGCTAAACTGAATGACGCAACTCTTCATGTGTAAAAATCTTCACCGTTCTTCCTTTCTTCACTTTCGTCGCCCGTATTATCTACATATGTAAAAATCACATTTTTACTTCGTTATTCAATATATAAAAATCGAATTTTTGCTTTGCTATTCTATATATAAAAATCGAATTTTAACTTTGCTATTCTATATATAAAAATCAAATTTTTACTTTGCAATTCTATATATAAAAATCGAATTTTTACTTTGCTATTCTATATATAAAAATCCCATTTCAAAAATATAGATTTCGCCTTTATAAAAATAAAGATTTCTCCTTTTCAAAAATAAAGATTTCTCCTTTTCAAAAATAAAGATTTCTCCTTTTCAAAAATAAAGTTTATATTTTTCTCGAAGTAAAAATCATATTTTTACTTCACTACCCATATAAAAATATCGTTTTTATTTTTGCTATTTATACAAAGATGTTATTTCTAATATTCCTACAATGCAAAGATCATATTTTTCAAATATATAAATCAAACCTTTGTTTTATAAAAATCTAACCTTTCTAATTTAAAACTATAACCTTTTTATACCATACACTTCATGTTCTTTTATATAATAATCACCTTTCTAAAACATAAATAAATAAATAAATATAAAAGCAAAAACTCACATTCTTCTCGTAAAAATCGAATTTTCCAAAGACGAGGAGGCTGCGGCACTTCATGTTGTAGTGTTCGTCATTGCGGTTCCAACGCAATTTGAATCAGCGAATTCTGTTGAGATTTGAATAAATTACGGGCATTTAAACATTGAATATTTTAATTACTTTAATAATTAAACATGAGATAATTAAATCCTTAATTAATTTAATTAAACACTAAACCTTTCTCTCTCGTTATCTGCTTCACGCGACATCGACTAAAGCTCCCTCCTTCAAATCCAAACGCCGCCACCTACAGACCTCTGACCATCGATCTGATAACGCCACCTCGAAGGGCTTCTCAACCTCCTCCATCGCCAGAAATACTGGCGACTTCGATGGACCCCTCTTTGCTGGAACGCGGTGCGAACGGCGGCGGTTTGGCCGCTGATTCTGGCCACATCAATCCACGATAATACATCACAGCCGTTCACCTTCGAGAGCTCGTCGAGCTCTATCCCTTTCCCTTTGAAGATTTTGAATTCTGTTGAATGGAAGTAGAGGATTAGGGGCGATTTTTCTAAAGATTTTGGCCATTCGTGGGTTTCGGAGGCGGTGTATCTTCCTTTGACCACGCTGGCCTGTGGACTAGGGTTTTTGACTTAAGAATATATATATATATAATATTTAAATATTATTTTATTCAAACATCATTTGTTTATCGTCCCGAATCCCAAATAAAACCTAACGACTGTCGCCCCTAGCTAATTACCCCCATTCCGAACACAATGGGATATGTGTTGTAAGCTAATTCGATCGTTTCAATCAGTTTTCATTAAAATCAACATATAAATCACTATATTGAATTTTGAACGTACATTTCAAATTACCGGGGTCACATACTAACTCTAAAAATTCCAGAAAAATATTTTCTAGCTTCGTATTGACGATACTGTCCTAACAAAACTAGTTTTGTCGAATTCTGAGACCGTTAGAAAAATGGCCATTTTCCAGTCGATTAAAATCAACTGAAACTGGTCAAACGCGTTTTCCTTTGCCACGCTCACATATTGGTTCGAAAAATTATGAAATTTGAAACCTAGCAATAATTTGACACTGCGGATCCAACAAAAGTGGTTTCGTCGAAATCCGAGGTCGTTTGCAAAATGTCCATTTTTAAGGGCCTGAATTCCATAGCGACTATTCAGAATTTTCAACTGGACATATCTTTTGATTCCCGCTATGAAATTTTGATTTGTTGGATTCGTTGGAAAGATATTATCAAATAGATCCTATTGTTTTTGGTTTTACTAAAATCCGGATTGTTTTGCACCCGGTACATTAAATTGAAGTTTGAAATCGAATTATCGAACTACCGCGCCATTTTCAATTCTATTTATAATTATATATAATTATTTATATTCTAACGACGACGTATATAATATATACGTCGAATTCCATTCAAAATAAATTTCTCATCGTTATTATTTAAAATAATCTATTTTAAATATTCAAAATTCGCTAAAATTGCCAAAATAAAAATTTTAAACTGGCCCAGATTTTCGGGTTGTTACAATCTCCCCCACTTAAAACTTTTCGTCCCCGAAAAGGAACATAGTCGAAAGTGGTTTGATTAATCAACTCTACGCTCGATCTGGCTTTCATTCTCCAACTTTTCAGTTTCTGAGAATTTTCAAAAATTTCAAAAATATGGCTAACACCCTAAATTTTCGAAAAATTTCGCCATAACCTCCCCTGCAATGGGAGCATCGGGAAATCTCAAATTGCTTCCCCGGTCCTTCAGATCTCAAAAAGAAAAAGAAAAAGCCAAGCGGCTAGCTAATAGGCTCATAAAATCATCATCACCCAAACAAAACAGTAAATTATGTAGTAAACATGTACCTATTTGTCGGGCAAACAAATTTTATTCTCTGCTCTAGCCTCCTTGCTATGACCTGTTCAATGTAAGTATTTGTATATGCAAGCAAAAGCAACCCATTTTCAATATAATTCAATATTTGGTTCAATTAGGCTAAATGGTTCAAAATTATCAACCAAATAAACAAACAACACAATCATCAATCAATTAGTGGATTAGAGTTTTCAAATTGATAACTTTGATACATAGTCAAAAATCAGATTTTTGATGCCAAATCACAACAATAGGCCCTATCTAATTTTGGTTCTCACACCAGTCAATAGGAAATATATAGATATCACACCTTCGAAACACGAATACCAATTCTGATGATGTTCGAACTATCATCAGAATCATCTCCGGGCGACTAGATGTGATGCTATATCTATCCAATATATTAAAACTTTGAATATACGTTTGCAAGGCGTATATGCAAATTCTCTATATACTGGACTGTCCAAATCAATACAAATAAATAATCAAATACGAATAATTGATTTAAATTTTCAAAACAAAATTTGTTTTCATTTGAAAAATATACTCTTCACACTCGTTCTAGGATACTACTGATCCCATCTCTAACGAGTCATTCCCGTTGGATATTACTAATCCAGTTTCTGATGAATTCTTTCGTATGGTTCTAATGTGTCTTGTTCTCGAGCTCTGTAAACCAAAGCTCTGATACCAACTGTAAAAACCCGCAACTTCCCCGTAAAGGAAAGCGTCGGATAGTTCGAGAACAAGCCACAACAGAACACAAACAGAAGAACATTTCATTGCTTATTACAACAATGCATCAGATTACAAGAATATACAGAGTATAAATGAATATTACATGGAAATATTAGAGATTTAAATTACATTTAAATACATAGCAGCGGAAAAATAATACAATACACAACTAGAATGTGATATACGGATACAAAGCTTTCCGGATATCGTTCCAGCTGTAAACCAGGATCCTGTGAATATAAATCTGCAAAACCAAAACTACTAGCCGCCCGTGTGGAAAATAGGGGCACCCAGAGTTTAGGTTAAAACAATAAACTCCAGGTCAGTCATGTGACTGGTGTGAGAACTAAAACAGTTATTAATCTTTGTTTTTAAAGTTAGGTAAATCAAGGGACCACGCCGTATAACACGGAACGGGTTTCCTCCCAAGAATACCAGTGCATATAAGTAAACAACGCAATGCTTTTCTAAAAATGAAGCTATTATAAGACCCAGGTCCCATCACACAATGCAACGCAGCCGAGGATAGGGTTTTCCCTTATAATAGCCAAACATGCTTAGTACGTTTAAAACAAATCATTTGATACTACTATAAGTGTATAGTGTCAAAACAATTTCAATCATAAATATCAATCATAGACGGCATGGGTACCATATATCATGTCGCCATACTAGTTCTACAATTAAAATCGCAATACACGTATTGGAAATTGGGTTATCATTTATGGTATGAACCGAGGCTAGGGGCAAGATCCTCTACCGATTCGTGACTCTCTAGCCCGAGCCACAGGATCAGAGCTCGAGTGACCCATGGAGCGACAGGGCCGGTCCACCGATGTGGATTAAAATTCCTGAACACTGCGTTTCCCCGCCCTTTGGGGCGTAAGCCTGGCCCGTCAGCCGACCAGAAGCATCGGCCGAAACCGATATCACGAGGCGCCTCGCTTTTCAGCAAGTAATAATAAGCAACATCCACATGAGTCAAACTCGTCAGCCAGTTCAAGCACTGACGCCACTCCTAACTAGAAAGAAACGCATGCCCTCCCTGAGGTCCGTCTCCCGTTTTTGATTCATACCGGGTGTGATACTCGCGAATCAATGTTACACAAAGCTACGCCACAAAGGCCGTGCTTCGATCACCAACCACAAGACTTTGCTTTTCAACAGAAGCCTTGATCATTTGCATCTTAGCATGCCACACAGGCAATTCACTCCATGCGATTGATATCCATCAATATATAACCCCTGAGCTCGTACGGCTCAGAGAAGGGCGTTAAGCAAGAGAATAAACTCTCCGCCGCCAAACAGATATATATTTAATAGAGATCAATCACACGGACTAAAATCCAATGTCAGACACACAGTCCATTTACAAGTCCGTTCTGGGTCTGAACGAAACCGGAGGCACCTAGTACCCCGCATATCCATCGATCTCCAAGTACGTCTGGACGATCACTAACTGTTTCCATCTTCTTGGGTGTACAGCCCAATCAAGATCATCAGTAATTACCCAAACGACGTGAAGACCTCCGGTCTTCGACCATCGTCTTCATCTTCGACTTATCGTCGTATCAGTTATTCAGAATGGGATAAACCCGGTCTTCCCGAATAACTCGCGTATATTTTAAATAAGTGTTACACAAACACAACATACGCCTCATTCCAATTCATCAGTCACTAACCGTAAATTAATCAAGAGAATAATTTCCCAAATATTAACCCCGAAGGCCGAAACCAACATCAGATCAATATCCAGAAAACCATTCTGCTTGGCTAACCGACAGTTAGTTTCTAAATTTCACATTCATAGGGAAAGGTCCCCATTAATTTTATCCAAGATAAATTCCTTGAATTTATTCTTTATTCTATTTTTGAATCTCAATTCAAACTAGTCGGGATTAGCGAACCTTACCGAAGTAATCATTTATTTTAATTTCCCCATCCCAACCTATTCATCCCATGAAGTAAAACTGGTAATACTTCATATCTAACACCACAGTGTTATCGGTAAATTCAATTACCATTTCACGTTCAAATCTAATTAAAGATTTAACTATCGCCTGGAGCAAAACTGGTGATACTCCATTTTCGATCATTTCAATCTAATTAAAGATTCATTAAAACTCCACTTAGTTTTAATCTTCGACTGGGTTAAAGAATCAGTGTCATTTAAAACACGGTTCACGATAAACCCAAAATCACATTCCATTAATTATCGGGTTAAAGAACAAGTGTTATTTAAAACACTGTTCACGATAAACCCAAAAATCATTCCATTAATTATCGGGTTAAAGAACAAGTGTTATTTAAAACACTGTTCACGATAAACCCAAAAATCAATACCAATTCAATTCCAATTAAATATCATTTAATTGGTACACTTCATTAAATCTAAATAAAAAGATTTAATCTTTTCTCAACTGGGTTCAAGAACAGTGTTAGTGAAGACACCATTCACGACAAACCAAAATCACATTTGATATTCAATATAAGGCTCTGAATAGAAAATATATCGGCTTATATTCAATATCAAATTCTACGATTAACAAATGTCGTATTGGAAATAACGATATAAATATATATCTTTCAAATTTCCATAACAACATCTGTATAATCACGAATTCCAACATCGAAATATTCCGAAGACAATTTCGATTCAAATCCACTCCAATGCAATCATTGGAAATTCTGGTTATTTTTAAAACCCTTTTCAAATTCAATTTATTTATTTAAAAATAAATAGAATTATATTTCTAGTTCAAAACTAGTTCATTTCGATAAAAATCTATTTTTATCTTTTCAAATATGGAGTTTTTCATCCCAAATCTTCACAAATCATTTCTTATGATTTTACACAAATTATTACTATTTTATATAATTTTATCAAGGCCCGTACAGTCGATTTCCATCAATGGCCATCGAACTGCACTTACAGCGACCTTTTTCAAATTTGATTTGGACATAATTCCAAATCCAACCGTTAGATTTCAAATTTCTAATATTCGTTAGAAAGCTCTTTTCGATACGAACCCAACGGTTCTGGTTTTAGGAGAATCCGACGGTCGGATCTCCCGTAATGTCCGTTTGAAATGAATGGTCGAAATTCACGAACTGCCGCGGCGCGGCGCGTTCTATTCAGGCCATTATATTATATATATAATATATATAATATATATTTCGTCGTTTTCTATTTAAAACGAATTATATAAATAGTTTTAAAATTCGTTTCAAAAGCAATTTCAACTTCCATTTCAATTCAAATCAAAATTGAATTCTTCTTTATAAATTCGTTTTAAAATTCATTTCTATTCAATTCAATTCAAATTCGTTATCTATTCAATTCAATTCGAATTTGTTTCGTTTGCTATTCAATTGAAATCAAATTCGTTTCCCATTCGATTTGAATTCCTTATATATTCAATTCATTTCGAAATCGTTTTATATTCAATTCATTTCGAAATCGTTTTATATTCGATTGAAATCAAATTCGTTTTATGTTTCATTTAATTCAAATTTCATTTCAAAACATGCGATTTCGAAATCACTTTTCGATATTCATTTTAAAATGAATGAAATCGATATAAATATCGTTCACATCTAAATGGCGTCAATCTAATCAACACGGCTTCATATAATTCTATTTCAAATATTTCTATTTCAAAATATTTCTTTTTCAAATATTTCTATTTGTCAACACACGACTAATCTCAACGAATGAGTACCGTCCACGTGTGACTATTTTTGTTAAAATATTTCGTTCAACACATGACTAATCTCAACGGATGAGTACAGTCAACACATGAACCTTCATTTTATATTGATAAAGATGCAAATTTTATTATTAAAATATTTCGTTCAACACATGACTAATCTCAACGAATGAGTACAGTCAACACATGAACTTTTATGTTATAATATTCTTTATTTCCTAAATTGGAATGAGGCCCAATCAATTACCATATAAAATTAATTATATGGATTTCCATACAACACATGAATATAATAGCATTGAAAAATAATCAACCATCAACCAAAGTGCACTACACTGTATAAGCATCAAATATAGATATTCAACGCTTATAACAGCCTGTCAATCAATCGATCGACATATTTAATCAATCAGGATGAGTGAACTTCAAATTTCATCCCAACACCCGTGTGGGGTTTCAAACAATCAAACACAGATTTTATTTGTGCAGTTGGGCGATGTGTAAAATTTATTGTCCCAATCAATGTCCTTCAAATAGGTGTACATAAACAAACCGTCTGGTTTATAAATGAATATTTTATTTTATTCACTTCACTATATTCATATTCACGTTAAAAATTATATTTTTAACGATAAAACATTTCATTTTAACATATGAATTTCTATTCAGCTCATTCTTTAAATAAAATGATATTTTTATTTTTCTAACTTATTTTAGAAAATTTCGGCGGCATAACGGCACGATACTAGAAACGGGACGAGTCCTAGCCTTATCCCCGGTCTAGTGAAGGCCCACGCCATTCACACATCAATCAAATCAATTTCATTTCACCAAACAATTCAATTCAAACCAAATGAACTAACCAACTACACATCCAAACAATTTAACAAACAAGCCATCCATGGTCTGTGGATGACGGGTGTCGGGTGCTACTAAGCACCGTCTGCATCCTAGTATATATATATATATAACTAGAAAAAGAAATTTAGAGTGAGAAGTTCTCACCCTTTCGCTAAACTGAATGACGCAACTCTTCATGTGTAAAAATCTTCACCGTTCTTCCTTTCTTCACTTTCGTCGCCCGTATTCTCTACATATGTAAAAATCACATTTTTACTTCGTTATTCAATATATAAAAATCGAATTTTTGCTTTGCTATTCTATATATAAAAATCGAATTTTTACTTTGCTATTCTATATATAAAAATCGAATTTTTACTTTGCTATTCTATATATAAAAATCGAATTTTTACTTTGCTATTCTATATATAAAAATCCCATTTCAAAAATAAAGATTTCTCCTTTTCAAAAATAAAGATTTCTCCTTTTCAAAAATAAAGATTTCTCCTTTTCAAAAATAAAGATTTCTCCTTTTTAAAAATAAAGATTTCTCCTTTTCAAAAATAAAGTTTATATTTTTCTCGAAGTAAAAATCATATTTTTACTTCACTACCCATATCAAAATATCGTTTTTATTTTTGCTACTTATACAAAGATGTTATTTCTAATATTCCTACAATGCAAAGATCATATTTTTCAAATATATAAATCAAACCTTTGTTTTATAAAAATCTAACCTTTCTAATTTAAAACTATAACCTTTTTATACCATACACTTCATGTTCTTTTATATAATAATCACCTTTCTAAAACATAAATAAATAAATATAAAAGCAAAAACTCACATTCTTCTCGTAAAAATCGAATTTTCCAAAGACGAGGAGGCTGCGGCACTTCATGTTGTAGTGTTCGTCATTGCGGTTCCAACGCAATTTGAATCAGCGAATTCTGTTGAGATTTGAATAAATTACGGGCATTTAAACATTGAATATTTTAATTACTTTAATAATTAAACATGAGATAATTAAATCCTTAATTAATTTAATTAAACACTAAACCTTTCTCTCTCGTTATCTGCTTCACGCGACATCGACTAAAGCTCCCTCCTTCAAATCCAAACGCCGCCACCTACAGACCTCTGACCATCGATCCGATAACGCCACCTCGAAGGGCTTCTCAACCTCCTCCATCGCCAGAAATACTGGCGACCTCGATGGACCCCTCTTTGCTGGAACGCGGTGCGAACGGCGGCGGTTTGGCCGCTGATTCTGGCCACATCAATCCACGATAATACATCACAGCCGTTCACCTTCGAGAGCTCGTCGAGCTCTATCCCTTTCCCTTTGAAGATTTTGAATTCTGTTGAATGGAAGTAGAGGATTGGGGGCGATTTTTCTAAAGATTTTGGCCATTCGTGGGTTTCGGAGGCGGTGTATCTTCCTTTGACCACGCTGGCCTGTGGACTAGGGTTTTTGACTTAAGAATATATATATATAATATTTAAATATTATTTTATTCAAACATCATTTGTTTATCGTCCCGAATCCCAAATAAAACCCAACGACTGTCGCCCCTAGCTAATTACCCCCATTCCGAACACAATGGGATATGTGTTGTAAGCTAATTCGATCGTTTCAATCAGTTTTCATTAAAATCAACATATAAATCACTATATTGAATTTTAAACGTACATTTCAAATTACCGGGGTCACATACTAACTCTAAAAATTCCAGAAAAATATTTTCTAGCTTCGTATTGACGATACGGTCCTAACAAAACTAGTTTCGTCGAATTCTGAGACCGTTAGAAAAATGGCCATTTTCCAGTCGATTAAAATCAACTGAAACTGGTCAAACGCGTTTTCCTTTGCCACGCTCACATATTGGTTCGAAAAATTATGAAATTTGAAACCTAGCAATAATTTGACACTGCAGATCCAACAAAAGTGGTTTCGTCGAAATCCGAGGTCGTTTGCAAAATGTCCATTTTTAAGGGCCTGAATTCCATAGCGACTATTCAGAATTTTCAACTGGACATATCTTTTGATTCCCGCTATGAAATTTTGATTTGTTGGATTCGTTGGAAAGATATTATCAAATAGATCCTATTGTTTTTTGTTTTACTAAAATCCGGATTATTTTGCACCCGGTACATTCAATTGAAGTTTGAAATCGAATTATCGAACTACCGCGCCATTTTCAATTCTATTTATAATTATATATAATTATTTATATTCTAACGACGACGTATATAATATATACGTCGAATTCCATTCAAAATAAATTTCTCATCGTTATTATTTAAAATAATCTATTTTAAATATTCAAAATTCGCTAAAATTGCCAAAATAAAAATTTTAAACTGGCCCAGATTTTCGGGTTGTTACACCTGGCTTGCGTTGCATTGTGTGATAGGACCTGGATCTTATAATAGCTTCATTTTTTCCAAAAAGCATTGCGCTGTTTTGTTATATGCACTGGTATTCTTGGGAGGAAACCCGTTCCGTGTTATACGGTGTGGTCCCTTGATATATCTGATTTAAAGTAAAGTTTTAAATAACTTTTTTAGTTCTCACACCAGTCACACGACTGACCTGGAGTTTATTGTTTTAACCTAAACTCTGGGTGCCTTTATTTTGACACGGGCAGCTAGTAGTTTTGGTTTTGCAGATTTATATTCACAGGATCCTGGTTTACAGCTGGAACGATACTCGGAAAGCTCTGTATCCGTGTATTACTTTCAGTTGTGTATTGTATTATTTTCCGCTGAAATGTATTTAAATGTTATTTAAATCTCTGATATTTCTGTGTAATATTTATTCATACTCTGTATATTCTTGTATTCTGATGGAATTGTTGTAATAAACAATGAAATGTTCTTCTGTCTGCGTTCTAATTTGGCTTGTCCTCAAAGCATTCCGAGATTTCCCGTAAGGGGGATTTCGGGTCGTTATAACAGAATTTGAAGAGTGAGCATCCCCGAGTGTGCTTTATCCCTTTTCACACTGACACCTTGTTTACAGCTTTGTATGCTTGGTAAATGTATGTACAAATGTTTAAATATAGTTCAAATGGTATGGTTAAATGTTGATATTCTTTTTTTAAGTTTCTTTTTATTTAGTATTGTTACCATGACCACAGCTTCAACAGGGGACAATGGACAGTAAGAGAAATGAAGGAGGAAGACTTGCACCAACACTTGTGTAGTCTTGCAGTGCAGCAGCCATTACCATATTTAACATTGGTATTGCTAAATTCACGTAAAAAAAGGAATATCAATACGGGTCCTCAGATGTTTTTAAGGTTTGTTAATATTTCGGACATCGGAATGTTATGAGTTACAGGCTTTATGTAAAATAAGTGTATGTGCTTTTGAATTTAACTATTTGTATGATACATGATCATTAAGATGCAAGACAATAGCACCTATGGTCAGCACTTTCTAAAGCTGGGTTAAGTCTATTTTCCTATTTTGATTATTCTGTTTATATGCTTTTTCTACAGAGTTTGATATTCACTTCAGTCAATTAATCTTTCCTCTCGATGTATCAATTAAATATATGTGGAAAATCCACTAGATGTTATGCTAAATATGCTAAATACCTGGAGAAATTAACACTACAAAGAAAATGTGCTAAACTGTTACTTAACAATTTCCAATTTTCAACTAGTTACTTGGAGGTATGTTCAAAAAAGATGACGAAAATTTCAAGATGATGCCTTTCCTTTTCAGAAATAATTTTGGTTTTCAACTAACATTATTTAACCAAGACTTTGAATTCTTGAATTCTGTATTATATTTTTGATGCGTACTATGTATGAGACATGTTGTGTACAAACTATACTTGAAGAATTCAAGAACTTTTCAGTTTGCAACTAATCTCAAAGTCATTTTCTAATCCTTAACAAGGAGATGAGCTGAACCAAATCATATTTGGACAGATAAATTTCCTCCTGTCATTTTCTCAAAGTCATTTTCTAAGCCTTAAAAGGTTTCAACCCTTCAATTAAAGCCTTGCCATTGCATCAAAAGCTGAGAAAACATCAGATCATATTTTTGAGAATAAGCGATGATATTTAGATTAAAAAAATAAAGCAAATAACGCATAAGAATTTATAGTAGTCAACATTACTTCAGTCTATCGCCACAAATCGGTTCTCCTTTGGTTAAACCCTTCGGTAGAAATCTTACCTAATATGAAGCAAGCAAACTAAACTGAAATACAACATAATAATATAGAGATACAGGAAAACAACGATCATTCAAGAATACTGGAAAAAGCAATGATAACAAATATGCACGCGAGATCTGCAGCTCGAAACGAAATCACATAAAAGGAAAAAAAAACGCAAAATAAATTTGAGATGGAAGTGGATTACCAAGCCCTTACCTAGAAATGGAGTTTTGAATTTGCTGAATCGGAGGTGGAAACACCGAACCCTCACCCTCCAATGATAATGAGAACCAATAGGTGACGAATTTGGATTTAGGGTTCAGAAAGGTTAGTGGAAAACAAGAAAAGATTGAGAGGCGGCAGAAATGAAAAGGGAGAGGCAATTAGCGGTTGAAAATTAGGAGGGCACAAAAAAACTAGGAAGGAAGGCCAAAAAAATTTGTCGTGTTTACATAACACGCTGACGAGTTTGAAGAATAAGTAAAGTTTACAAAATAAGAAACATGCATGTTTACAAACTTACTGTCTCCAACATATTAATACAAAAGCATCTTTAAGTTTACCACAAAAAAAGGCAAAAACAACTTTGCATGATGATAATTATAAAAAATAACACTAAAGCACCCTATCTTCTACGAATAAATTAGGAAATTTTATTGCAAAATACCTTCGACACTAATCCATCAGTATTTCATCTCAATTTGCAACGGAAAACAACAAGGGATATTATTATCAGCAAATTGACGCAAATTGCAGCGGATTAGCAAGGGAAAGAATAAGGTGACGATGATAAATAAAAAGAAAAGAAAATTGAAAAAACAAGAAAATATCCATCGTAGATCTCATGGAAATCCATCGCAAATTAGCGATGAAAATTTCCGCTTCTAAAATCTAAATCAGTGTTTTCTAGTAGTGTTGGAGTATTGTAAGCATCACGGAATCCGGAGACATTTTACTGCACTGGGAGATCCACAATATAATGGAGTAGCGGAGAGAATGAACCGAACTCTACTTGAGAAAGCTCGATGCTTGAGATTGACATCGAGCTTGTCTAAGGGATTTTGGGCCGAAGCTTTGTCAACCGCGGTGCATATTATGAATCGAATTCCGTGCTCGGCCATTGGTAACAAAATTCTGGAGGAAGTGTGGAAAGGGAAGAGTGTTGACTTGAGATATCTTCGTGTGTTTGGTAGCCCGGTTTATGTGCATGATCTGGGGAATGATAAGCTTGGAGCTAGAGCAATCAAAGGGGTCTTGCTTGCTTTCACGAACGGCGTGAAAGGCTATCGGATTTGGAATTCCAAAATGAAGAAGATTGTTAATTCTCGTCATGTCACTTTTGGTGAGTCGGCTTTATTCAAGGAGAATGAGAGCTCATCGGATGTTCTGGATTTGGTTCATGGTGAACCAAAGGAGAAGGAAGTCATTCCCACATTCCGTCTAAATGGTAGCAGAGTTGAAAAAGCTCGTGGGGTTCAAGCGGTTGATGAAACATCACATAGTCCACATGGTTCCTCTAGTGATGTTGGTGATGTATATGATACTAGAGAAGTTTCGACTCAAGGTGGAGCCGAAAGGGGTTTAGGTGATAGTATTGCTACTCGGGTTGGTCGACGTGCAATAAGGCCTCCCAAAAGATATGGTGATTGGAACTACCTTAACTTTTGTGATCATTTGGACTATGCTCTCAATGTAGTCCAAGATGAGCCGATGGACCTTGATGACGTCATGGAGTCGAGAGAGAGCTCGAAGTGGATTTGCGCCATGGAGAAAGAGATGCAATCACTTATGAAGAACCGAACTTGGGAGTTGGTTCCACTTTCTCAAGGAAACCGTACTATAGGGTGCAAATGGATTTATAAGGTGAAGGATGATGGAAGGTACAAAGTAAGGTTAGTGGTAAAGTGGTTTGCACAAAGGAATGGAAAGGAGTATGATGGAATTTTTGCACCGGTGGTACGCCATATTTCTATCCAGGTTTTACTAGCCATAGTTGCTATCCATGACTTGGAGTTGGAGAAACTTGATGTGAAACCGCCTTCTTGCATGGAGACTTGAATGAAAATATCTACATGAAGCAACCAAAAGGGTTTGTTGTAGATTGTAAGTCCAAAATGGTTTGCAAGTTGAAGAAATCACTATATGGGTTAAAGCAATCCCTAGACAATGGTACAAGCTGATTCGATCATTTCATGCTTGAAAGTGGCTTCCATCGAAGCATCAAGGATGCTTGCGTATATTTCAAGCAGTTGGGAAATGATTGTTGGGTGTATTTACACTTGTATGTGGATGATATGCGCATTTCTTTCAAGGGTAAGAATGAAATCAACAAGTTGAAGTTGCTTTTGAAATCGGAATTCGAAATGAAAGATCTCGGAGAAGCAAGGAAATTCTTGGGCATGGAAATTGGAAGGGACCGAAAGCGTTTTGAGTTAAGATTGACTCAAAAGGAATACATTAAGAAAGTGCTTTGCTGGTTTAGCATGGAGGATGCAAAGGCATTATATACACCTTACACTTGCATATGAAGCTTTCGGATAAGGGATCACCTATCAGGGATAAAGACAAGGCTTATATGGCAAATGTGTCATATGCAAGTGCGGTTGGTAGTTTGATGTACGCTATGGTGTGTACAAGGCCCGATATTGTAAATGTTGTCGGGTTGGTTAGTCGGTATATGACTAATACAGGGAAATCGCATTTGGAAGCCGTGAAGGCAATTATGAGATACTTGAAAGGCACAACATCTCATGGTCTTATTTTTTGCGGTAATGATGATAGGAGTTGCAAGCTGGTTGGTTATTGTGACTCAGACTACGTCGGTGATAGGGATCGGAGGAAATCAACTTTATGGTATGTCTTCACACTTGGCGGGACAGCCATTAGTTGGATATCAAGATTACAAACTGTAGTTGCTTTATCCACTACGGAGGCGAAGTTGATTATCGCCGTGGAAGCGGCCAAGGAGACACTCTATTTGAAGCGATTGTTCTGTGACTTGGGTTTCGAACATGGAAGTGTTGATGTTCGATGTGATAGCCAAAGTGCTATCAATTTGGCGTTTAGCTCATGGATCAAGCATATTGAGGTGATAGAGTCATTTCTTGTAGCCATGGATGAGGGTAAGCCAGTATACCTTCGGAAAGTGAACACAAAGGGTAATGCGGCGGATATGTTTACTAAAGCATTGCCGGTTGGAAAGTTCGAGTATTACTCGAACTTAATTCGCTTGTTGAGTTGGTAGGTTCCACGGGGTGGAGAGAGTTATTTTATTTGTTGATGATGGAAAGGAATAGCGGTGTTTGAAATATATCTTCATGGTTAGTACTTGTTCACACTCCAGAGTATATATATTGTCTTTTGGTAAGACGGTTTTGGTTTGAATGTTTTCAACACTACATTGGCGGGTGGGGGCATTGTCTGAACTCGTTGGTGTAGTGCAATGGGCGATGGTCACGCCGGAGCTCATTGGGGAAACATTCAAGTTTGCTTGGTCGAAGGTAGAAGGAAATGCTTGGGGCATTAGAGTTTGGAATTGAGATGGTTATAGTATCGAGGTGGAGTGTTGAAGTATGTGATACTATATGTTGGATTGAAGAGGATGAAGATAGCTTCGAGTCGGAGGTGACGTTTGCAAATCGGAGTTCGCACGAGAAAGTTATGAGCTGAAAGGTGCAGTTTTTTCAGTGTGTAGTTGCGACAGACGTCTGTCGTAACGGACGACAGACGTCTGAGTTATCAGGGTGGATTTTCCTGAGAGTTCTGATAGACGTTTGTCATCCCCATGACAAACGTGTGAGAGGGACAGATGTCTTTCATGCCTCACGACAGACATCTTAACTGAGAGCTAAAGCCCAAATAATTCCCTGAGAGGGACAAACGTCTGTCACCCCCCACGATAGACGTCTGACGTGTGTTATGGGCTATTTCGGGCTGAAGAATTTGGCAACTGATTTGTGAAGACTTAGGGGGGGGGCAATTTCGAAAATTGGTCTATCTTTATATAAGTTATTTTCAGATGTGTTAGTGGGAGAGCTTTGCGACTTGATTAAAATCAAGGATTTATTCTCAAGGGTGAATTAGGATTTATAACATAATTCCAATTCTTCGATTCTATTCTCCTCAAACTCTGTTCTATATTGAAATATAGTGATTATTGTATCAATCTCTTATATTCCTTTTATCGTGGTAATAAAATACTCTCTCCAAAGTGGATGTACACTAATAAGAAGTTAGTGGAATCACTATAAATCCTTGTGTGATTTATTTTTGCTACTTATTGTATTACTTTCTTTCTTGTGATTGGGATTTGAATTGTTGGTGATTGGTTGATCTCGTTTGTGGCTAGAGTTATTGTTTTGGTTTTTTTTGCAAGTCTAACAACGATCTAGTCTTCCGCTAACGCTTTGGGGTTTAAACATTGGATTCGAGTGGTCTTGGATCAGATTAATCACAACACACTGTATCCATTACAAATATAAAATATAATTTCACAATGACTTCACACAAGGGTCTTAATTTATTTGATGATTAATTAGGCGAAGTTTTCCTATTTTTCTCCTTCTGATGGTTAACTAATTGTGGATATAAGGTGATTTCATACCAAGAATATGGGTTGTTCTTCTGAAGCCAATATCATAATTAAAACCAGTAAGTTTGAGTTATACATGCACCTTCTCCGACTTCCATAAGAAATTTAAGTTGTGCTAAAAATACTGGCCTATCAGACCTTGTGTTTCATTCTAATTTGATTCTCATTCTTTGTACCCTTCATTTCACTTATCCTTACGAATCCTTATGCAAATATAACCAAAACAATTTGAGAGAAACAAGTCAGCCACAAACATTCAATCATTGTGGTGCTAATTGATTTAGTCCTATGCGATGAAAATCCAGTTACTGCTACTTCAAAAACATGATGGAAATTTGGGCTGACTTGCGTGGTGAACTATCTACCATAAAGTAATAATGGTAGATTCAACTAGCGTGGGCCTAAAAAAATGACCAAGCAAGGCAAAGAAAATGTAATTTCATGCAGGTACGTGACAACAGTTTTCATGTATTCTCAAGTTTCAACCGTTCTTGATGTCTGCTTTTAAAAAATATGGGCAATTTCCATACTAATTTGTTAACTTGAAACGGTTGTTTTTATAATTAATTTGATTCAACTTTTTATGGTGGCAGATTTTCCTATTTCAAAAATACTTTGTCTATTATATCTATTTTATCCTAGTATTATTCCATTTTGACTTGCAATTTGATATTGTAAAAATTGAGTAACCGAGGATAACATGATGTATAAGATCAATTTGAAGAAGGATTTCAGGGAAATAAGTGGTTTGTTTTGTGCAGCACTCACAAGTTAGTCTGTATACTCAATCAGTAATGATCGAATGAATTAATAATTGCTAATGTTAACTTTCAACCATGAAATAGCATCATGTCTTGCCTTGCAACTTTCTGTCAAGTTCAAATAACTTCACATAACATTAGTGTTTTATATAGTTGCTTTGTTGATCTATGGTGAAAATGGAACTCATTTATATTTAATTATCTTTAATTCTATTATTTTAATTCCATCATTTAAGAGGAACGAAATTGACTAGGTCTATGATATAAGATTGAATTTTAACTGAAATAGTGTTTTGTTTTTCCAGGCATTTTGCACAGGCTATATGCTGTAGCAACAACTGTACATACTTGAGGAATGGATATTTAGTCCAGAGGTTTCATGAATTGCTCAAGCAAACATGTGGAAGGGAAAATCATCAAACCTGTATCTAATATGCATGTTCTTTATTCTGTATGAGTGGATATTGTTTCTTACCAGCATAGTTCTAATCTATTTCATGGAGTGATGATTGTAGTATAAACCGCAATTTCATTGAGGACGTCTTGCATGTATCTGTAACTTTGTTTGGATATTGAATGGTAATAATATGAAATTCATTCTGGACATGTCTAATTGTTGATTGATGCATGCTATTATTGTCAGAAGTTATAATCTTATGCAAAAGGCTCATTCGTTGCATGGTAATAATATGAAATTCATTTTGAAGGACGTTTTTAATTCGTTGTAAAATACTTTTTTTAGTGGAAATAATAGGGCATAGGAAATAATATGGCGTAGGTAGAGCGTAGAAAGTAATAGCATATATGAAAATTGAACGTAGGAATGACGTAGAAAAAATACCTGGTGTAGGAATGACGTAGGAAACTGTACTACGCATGGAGTAGAAAAGAGGTAGAAAATATTTTTGTCACGCTTTTATCGACATTATATTTGGCGTAGGTAAAACGTAGGAAAATTTGATTATATTTTTTGCTTCAGTGATATGCCGAACCGGGTCGTCGGCAAAGGTAATTCAGTAGACCAATTGATCGGTAACTGTAGCGGTAAGCAATTCTGACTTACCAGTAAAAACGGTACGGTAACGGTATTTGTCAAACGGTAACGATAACCATTATCAAAATAACATACTAATTGCATTTAAAAGTACTCTCATTGTATAATCAAATTTTCTCTTTATTACATTAATTCTTTCTTATCCAGACGTGTTTAACTATATACACGTGAACATAAATCGGACGCAAAAGATGCTCACCAACCTGGTGCCGTATATGACCCTAGTGTAAATATACTATAGCTTACTTATACAACAACATAAGAAGAAACACATTCCTACCGATCAAGCATTGTTTTATGACTAAATCTCATACAAATTCTCACTTAAACCGTCTTCTCTGGAAATTTAGAAGGTTCTGCGACCAACCAAAGGTCATCCTTCCTAGCCACAGACGAACCGGTGGACTCTGTCATATCAAGATCATCAACAGTCAGTCCTTTCGGAAGCTTCCAGTCAAAATAATAAAGCAAATTCGCCAGTACAAGTTCGACACTCACGGTACCAAAATTCATACCTGGACAAACTCTTCTACCACCACCAAATGAGAGATAACCAACCTTTTTCGCACCAAAGTAGTCCACCTCTTCAGATTCATCGTCGAATCTTTCGGGTTTGAAACACTCACCAGCTTCCCAGTACCTTGAATCTCTTCCTATAGTCCATGCATTTATAATTATTCTACTTCCGGAAGGTATGGTATATCCCATGATGGAGGTTGGCTTGGAACATTCTCTTGGGAGGAGCAGTGGAAGCGGTGGATACATTCTTAGAGTTTCCTTTATCACTTGTTTCATGTATTTCATTTTCTGCAAGTCTTCTTCTTCTATATTCGGTTTGTGGTTTAGGATAGTTCGTATTTCTGATTGCACCTTCTTCATGACTTCCGGGTGTCTTATCAGTTCTGCCATTGCCCAGATAAGTGTTGCTGATGTGGTGTCTGTTCCTCCAATGATCATATCCTAGATAACATGAAATGTAGGAGTTTCTGTTAGTCTATATGTTTAGATAAAACATCCCTATCATTTTGTAGCTTTGTTAAAGGGCCTGTATGCAACAAGCAAGAAAAGCAAGGACTGAATTCCTAATTCTTTTGTTATCACAAGTTTATTGAAAAAAAAAAAAGTTTTTGTAGAACATCATTTTTAAATTTTTTGCTGTCCCTATTATTAGGAAGATGTTTTGATGATAAATACACAAACAGAAGGTTTTTGATAAGTTTAAGAAACTTACGAAGATGACGGATTTGACCATGGAAATGGTGAGAGGATAGTCGCTACCATCATCATACATAGACAAGAGAATATCCAGCAACCCTCCGTCCTCTACATCACGATTCCTATTCTTATTATTGCCTCTCCTCCTCTGATTCTCTTCCACAATCTCACTCAATATCCCATCAAGCTCCTTGTGCATGTCTTCCAACTTCGCCTTCGTCCCAGTCACCCTCCCTATAAACCCACAAATACCCGGAAAAGCATCCACCAAAGTAAAGCCAGACGACATCTCTATTGCTTTCTTCGCAACCTTCATGAATCTCTCCGTTCCTTCGAACTTGGCCCCAAAAGCCGCTCTTGAAGTCATCGTAGCCGTTAACCCTATGATCTTTTCGGTTACGTTCACATTTACAGCCCCACGATCTCCCATATTTAAGACGCTTTCTACTAGATTTCTGACCTCGTCTTTCCTTATGGAAGAAGAAGCCTTGACCCTGCCAGGGTTTAGCAGTTCGAGCACGCAGAGCTTGCGCATCTGCCGCCAGTGTGCCCCGTATGGGGAGAAGGCGATGCTCAGGCCACCGTAGCTTATGACGGAAGGCGCTAGAAGAAATGGTCTGGAGCAGAAGGTGAGGTCGTGGGTTGTTGTTATTTCTTTCGCTGCCTGGGCCGAGAGCACCACGATGTGGTCCACTTGGCCCAGTTTCATGTGCATCAGGTCTGAGCAGTTGTGTTTCTGGGCTAGTTCGTGTAGCTTGCGGTGTGGGACTTGGTTGGCAAGCTGGTGCAGGTTTCCGATCAGCGGAAGTTTGTAAAGACCAGGAGGTAGCTTTCTGTTTCTTCTGTATGTGAGGGAGAGTTTGATTGTCGTGAAAAGGATGAGGAGGAGGAGGAGAAATGGATAGGTTTGAAGCTCCATGGATTGTATATTGGTGTAGGTTCTGTGCAAGTGTTTGTGCGAATCAGCGTGTATATATACACACTGAGATCACCTACTTCTTCGTTTAGAAATGCTACAACAGAGTCTCTCTTGATTTAACTTACAGCTGGATTCGTTCTTCAACCATTCAACGGAAAGACTTTAATTTAATTCGAACATGTGTCATTACCGATAGAATGACTCATCGTATTACATGAATTAATTGCATTATCTTGGCGAAAAGCAAACAAAAGACATCTTACCAATTTTTCCTAAGTACAGTTTTGCCATTGTATACACATTGCATGGAAGGTTGGTGAGTGATTGGTGTATACTGTATAGTTTTCCAACTATCAGGAATGCGGAAGGAAGTAGCTAGAGGTACAGTTTTGCGCCATATGTAGGTGTGGCTACAGGTAAAGTCTGACTGCTGCAATGAGGGTAAACAGAAGATTCCTAATTTATTTTTGCTTTGTACGTGGTCGGATTAGGACCATTCAATATCCCCATGCCTTCATTCTTTCAGTCGCGTTTTTACCTGTTTCATTCCATTACAGTATAATTGGCAACCAATACAGTTCTGCATGGTAAAGTCAACAAATCAGATATCAGTATACTAACTGTAATAAAATCTACCATGAAAACTATGGCTGTCAATAACTTCTTCTTGAATCCTATTTTCGATAACAACCCTAATCTGATAGGGCAACCTTCCTCAACCTTCTCCTCACTTCATAGTTGATGAAAAGTGTTTCACCATAGTAAATAACCGCAAGAAAGGGCTGAAATCCAAACTGAATCCTATTGATACTGCTCATTTTCGACAGAGCGCGAGAAGATCCAGCGAAATTGTTGAAACAAGTCCCACATTGGGGAATTTGTAAAATGTATCCTGTATAACTATAATGAGTTCACTTTTCACATTGCCAATTGGTTTTGTGATAACTCAGGGTTCTCTAACATGGTATCAGAGCGGGTTTAATTCGTGCGCACAATGCCACACTTATCCACGTCACCGAATATAAAGGTCCACGTGTTAGGCTCATGATATGCCACACGTGCGGGGGGTCTTGAAACAAGTCCCACATTGGGGAATTTGTAAAATGTATCCTGTATAACTATAATGAGTTCACTTTTCACATTGCCAATTGGTTTTGTGATAACTCAGGGTTCTCTAACATGGTATCAGAACGGGTTTAATTCGTGCGCACAATGTCACACTTATCCACGTCACCCAATATAAAGATCCACGTGTTAGGCTCATGATATGCCACACGTGCGGGGGTGTGTTGAAACAAGTCCCACATTGGGGAATTTGTAAAATGTATCATGTATAACTATAATGAGTTCACTTTTCACATTGCCAATTGTTTTGTGATAATCCGGGGTTCTCTAACAGAAATCCCTAGCAAAAATAAATACATACCATTTCCTGTTTCAAATGGTAATATGTTTCAATCAAGAAATCCAGTCAAAGTCATTCAAGAAAATAAGTAATCTGCCAAGAACAGATTGCCAACAGTGGGAAAGGCCTCGTCATGGGCAGAGATAGTCAAAAGTGGAGGTCAGAGTACCGATTTCGATCTGACTTTTATAGAACCGACAGAGACAATAAGTGAGGAGAAGATTGTTGTTGTTGTTAGCGAAGAAACCAGTGCAAGAACTGAAGGAAAATGGCAGATGTCAGTCATTGCTTGTGTGTTCGGTAAGTGTCCCCCTTATCATCACTTTAGGGCATTTGTAATACGAACATGGAATCCGACAGGATCATTTAAGGTCTTCACTCGAGAAAATGGATTCTTCATTATTAGATTTACTAATTATGAAGATTGTGTCAAATTGCTAACGGGTGGACCTTATTTCATCAACGGTAAACTAATTATTCTCAAGAAATGGACCAAGAAATCGATTCTTGATCGTGATTTGCTAAGTACCATGCCCGTATGGGTAAGACTACTTGAGTTAAACTTGAGACTGTGGGATAAGGAAGTTTACAACGCCATCGCGAGTTTAATCGGAAATCCGCTTAAAATGGATAAGCAAACAGCGAAAGAAAGTCGGTTGAGTTATGCGAGAATACTTGTTGAGATCAGCGTTGATGCTGAATTACCAAACAAAGCATCGATATACATGCCTGATGGAGAGGTAATCTCTCAGACAATTACTTATGAGTTAATTCCTGATAGATGCAAGCTTTGTAAGTGCCTTGGGCAATCATTCGAAAATTGTTTACATAACAAAGAATCGAATGAAACACCAAAGGAACATACGAATCTTGATCAAGATTCAAATACAGGAAATAACACACAAGGCACAGCTCAGATTCAACCCCCCGAAGCACATAAATCAGTGCCTAATCACGAAGAAGCAATGAATATCGATGCTTCTAACCTTTCTTCTCCAAAATTGGGTAATTCAGACTCACCGACAACTCAACAAATGCAGAGATCTACATGCTTTTCCAAAAGCATGCAAAAAGAGAATGTACCGTGCAAATCTAAAGATGGAAATTACATTGCATCCTCAGATCTGACTGAACAAATATCTGCATATAAAGAAAATCATAAAAACACAGAGGGGATTTCAAGTGTACAGGTCATTGAATTCTCCGCCCCCCCCCCCAAAGGAGAATTCAAGTTTAATTACAAAGTTGACAAACATTAAAGTGAAAGGGAAAGAAATCGACTGTGCTGAGCTGCTATCAGCTAATCATATTTTCACTGATGAATCCTTATTGACTGAAAGACTTGCTCCTTCGAAAACCTCTTCAGTTACAAAGAACAATATCCAAAAGGCAGTTAACCATGCATTGGTTGGCTCCAAGTCCTCAAAACCTGCATCTCCTGTAAAGAAGAAAAAGAAGAGCAGAACAAAAAGTCTTTCTGACATAATATCAGTAGAAGATACAGAGGAAAACAAGGATCATGATTTCAGACAAAAATACATAAGTAAAAACTCAAAGTGGGAGAAACAACTCAAGTCAGCAGAAAACAGTAGTTTGAAAAGGAGTGGCAAACAGTTGGAGGTCAGAGTGGACAGCAGCAAAAGTTCTGGTCCACCATAGATAGGTGATATCCTTATTTTTTATATTTTTATATATTTTATTATGGATATCATTGCTTGGAACATCAGGGAGCTCAATTCCCCTGCTAGACAATTAGACCTAGTTAACTTTATAAATAAGTTCAAGCCTAGTATTTTAGGTTTAGTTGAGCATAAGCTTAATGATCAAAGGATTAATGATCTGCACGCCAGATTATTTTCAAATTGGAATATTATCAATAATAACCTGATGGGAGGAAATGGTAGGATTATGGTTCTGCATAATCCTGCCATCTGGACTCTCATCAGTTATTTCATTGATCAGCAGTACATACACTGCACTTTTAAAAATAAGGGTGGTTTGGTCATAATTATCACCTTTATTTATACTTCCAATTTTGAAAATGACAGAAGTATCCATTGGAGTTACATTGAGCAGTTCAGTAATATTATAAACAGTCCTTGTTTATTAATTGGGGATTTCAACACTGTATTTCACAATTTTGAGAAAAGGGGGGCAATCCAGTTCTTTTTTCTAAATTAGAACAAGTTGCCAATTTTAAGATGAAATCTAGATTAATAGAACCTATCATTTCTGGCAATTAATACACCTAGAAGTTAGGTAAATTCAGGATTATTCATTGCAAGCTTGATAGGGTCTTATTTAATCAAAATTTCATCAACCTATTTTCCAATGTTAAGTGCACTTACCTCAAAACACTAGTGACCATACACCTATTCTACTCTCTTTCAATTCAGATGAGGTTAATCATAGTAATTCCCCTTTAAGATTTGTGAATGGTTGGGTGTGTGAGAACAACTATAAAGATGTTGTTTCCAAATGTTTTAGGAATAATATTTTTGGAACTGCTCAATACAAATTCAATAAAACTTTGCAGATGGTTAAAAATAATCTTAAAAGTTGGAACTCTACTAGAAACAGAAATGGCATTAGATCTACCAGGGATGAATGTGAGAGGTTTCAAAATGATCTTGATAAAAATAGCTCAGACAAGACCAATGTTGAGAATTTCTTTAATTCTCAAGCCAAATTGGTTGATGCTCTTCATATTAATGCTGTTAATCTTAAACAGAAAGCCAAGATAGATTGGTTAACAGCTGGTGATGAAGCTAGTAAATTCTTTTACACCAAAATGTCATGCAGAAAAAACAGGAATAATATTGGTAATTTATTGAATGCAAAGGGTGAAATAATTAATGAAGCCTCTAAAATTGAGAAAGAGGCTATTAATTATTTCAACTCCTTATATAATTCAAATGATTATCCAACCATTTTTCCTGATTTAGAATTTAAATATACTGTAAACAGAAATAGCTCTGATTTATTATTGGTCCCTATTAGTCAGGAAGAGATTAAAAATATTATCTTCAATGCGAATGTTGACAAAAGCCCTGGCCCAGATGGATTTGGAGCTAAATTTTATAAAACCCATTGGGCTGAAATTCAGTCAATATTTTGTGGTTCAATAAAAGAATTTTTTAATTCTGGAAAGATTCTAAAAAACACCAATCACACTTTTTTAACCTTGATCCCAAAAGTGGATAATCCCTTTGGACTAGAGGATTATAGGCCCATAGCTTGTAACTTTGTTTACAAAATCATTTCCTCTCTTCTTTGTAATAGATTGAAATCTTTTTTAAAATTTATCATTTCTGAAAATCAGAGTGCCTTTACTCCTGGCAGATTGATTTCTAAAAAATCTTTATTAGCTCATGAGCTAATTAGGAATTTTAATATGATGAATAAAAATTTTATGTGCATTAAAATCGATTTGCATAAGGCTTTTGATAAAATTAATAGGAGTTTTATTATTTTTATTATGCAAAAAATGGGTTTTGATAACAGGTTTTGTGCATTGATAAATGAATGCATCAATATTGTAACATACTCGGTCATGGTTAATGGTTCCCCCAAAGGATTTATTTACAGTAATAGAGGAATAAGGCAAGGTGATCCTCTATCACCTTACCTATTCTCAATAATTATGAAATATTTCTCCATGCAAATGGAATTAGAAGTGTTAAGGGGAAACATTAAACCTATTAACAGAGTCGAGCCTCACATCACTCATTTGTTATATGCTGATGACATGCTCCTTTTTCTTAAAGCTGATAAAAAAAGTGCTATTGCTGTTTACAAAATTTTAGAAAATATGGAAAAGTTTGTTGGATTGGCTGTCAATGTCAATAAAAGAAAAATCTATTTCAGCAAAAATGTCCTAATTAAGCATGAAATTTTACATCTATTAAAATTCACGGAAGGAAATCTTCCTGTCAAGTACCTTGGCCTTCCTTTAAGCATTAACCAGCTTAATGATAGGAACTGTTCTAGATTATTAGACATGATTCAAGGTAAACTAGATGGTTGGTCTAGCAAACTGTTATCATTAGCAGGTAGAGTTGAACTCACTCACATAGTCATCACTGCTATGATCATGTATTGGGTCCAAACACATAACATCCCTGCCAGTGTCATTCATAAAATTGACAAAACATGTTCTAACTTTATTTGGAGAGGCAAGTATCATAAGGTTGCCTTGGACAAAGTCTGTAAGCCTAGAAAATTTGGTGGACTTGGGCTTAGAAACTTAAAAGACATAGCTGAAGTTAGTAAGTTTAAATTGTTTTGGAAATTTCTGGATGGAAAATCTCTTTGGGCCAGATGGCTAAGAGCCAAATATTTAAAAAATAAAAAATTTTGGCTGGCTAGAAAGGAGAATTACCATTCATATATTTGGAAAAACATATTAGATTGTAGAGATGTGGGCAGAAATCTCATTCATAGGAGAATTAAAGATGGTAATCAAACCAGTTTATGGTTTGACCCATGGATTAGTGGTAATTCACTTATAAATCTTCTTGGCTGGGATTATTTGCACATCTTAGGTGGGGTTAATGATAGAGTAAACAACATTATCATAAATAATTGTTGGAGCTTTCTCAATAATTATGCAGCTTTGATCTTTAAAAATGCCATTTTAGGCATTAATATTGATCCAAATTGTTATAATGATCATTGGTGTTGGAACATATGTTTCTAAAGATAGCTTTTCTTTCAAAAAAGTTTGGGAGTTTCGGCAAGGTGAAGAGGTTGAAGTTGATTGACACAAAGTTATTTGGTGCAAATATAACTGTCCAAAAATGGCACATTGTGCTTACTTTGCTCTTTTAAATAAGCTTCCAACTAGGGATAAGTGTTGCAAATGGAACAAAGGTTCAGATAATATTTGTTTTCTTTGCAATAATGAGGTTGAAAGCTCCAAACATTTGTTTTTTGATTGTTGTTACTCCCAGTACATTTGGTATAATGCCAAATGCACTTTGGGTTTCAATCATAATTGTGCTACACTTAACATAAGGGACAGTGTGGACTACGACTTGATTGCTTCTATCTATTATATTTGGAGGTAGAGAAATCAAAGGTTACACACTGGTAAAGAGACTAGCTGTATGCATCTTTGGAATTCTATTCTATACGATACCAATATTGTCTTGAAAAAGGTTAACAAATACATGCAGGATAAATTACTTAACCAAGATTATCATAAAAGCAATAATAATAGTGATAAGCTAGTGGAAGATTTCTTACTTAATGGCAAGCGGAATTCTAGCAGAATGCTCTCCAAACCCCCTACTGGTGAAGCCAATCACTATTCTGCTACCAGTGACTCTAGCAACAAAGGGAGTAATCTTATTAAAGTAAATTATAACCTTAGTACTGCTAGTAGTAAGAACATTAAATCCTCTTGCTTGCCTGATGCAGATATTAGAGATCAGCTTCTACGCAGTTATGACTTAAAGATTATTAACAGTGATTCTGACAGATCTGGCTTCCTTCCTGAAGTATCCATCAACCCCGCTATCAGATCTAACATTTGTGAGGGAAGTAGACATAATTTTTCTTCTAAAGTGCATGATTTTATTTCTAAATCGAATAGTAAAGGCTTGCTTTTACCTGATACAGAGGGAGGTACCTTCAGTAGTGATCCAGATCCATTCAATCACCTAAATAAAAGGAAATCGGTTGGGAAAATCATATATTTTTCCAGAAAATCGGTGAAAATCACTATAAAAGCCTTCTCAATCACCAGATCTATCACTTATCTAACTGGTCAGATGGTGAGAGCAGCAGAGGAAGACCTTATGATGTCACTAGAGACTCATCCAGAAGGAAGAGAAGCTTTGAGAGTTCAAAAAGCTCAGATCTGATGGATTTCAACTCCTTGACCCTCACAAATCATCAGAGTCATAAATCAAGCTATGGGACTTGGTGCCTGAGAGACAAAGACAACAATAACAAGCTTGGAACTAAAGAGAGGAGAACCGAAGTCATGGATGACTCCGTTTGGAAGCCTCCTTGAAGTAGGAGGTTTAGCATTTTAGGAGGCCTCCATTTCTATTGATCTCTTTTAGGATTTCTTGTTGAGATTATGTTTGGCGGCTAGGGTTGTGTCACTGTGTTGTGACCTTGTTGTTGTGTTTCGGGTCTTTACCCGCTTTCATGGGCATTGGGCCTAACTATTTTTTTCCTTTTAAAAAAAAACTGTAATAAAATCTCTAAAATCATAACAGTGAATTTAGTTGTCAATTCTTATATTACTATGTTAGCCCTTATAAATTGTTAATTCAGAGTTAATATCTGTGATTAAATGTAATATTTGGACCATATTATTATTCTGGAATCTTGTTGTCTTTTCTACTATTACTTGAAATTTCAATATGTTCATGCCTTAGAGCATCTCCATCAATTAATGATTTTTGGGTAAAAGGATAACAAAGTAAAGAGTACACGATCGTCGCTCCTCCAGCAACTGGCGGTCATTTTCTATAACTTTTTTGAAAATAAAAAAAAGGCAGAAAATTAAACGGGTTTCTGAAATCCGTTCAATGCTAAAAACAGATTTTAGAAACCCGTTTAGCAAAATAAAATAAAAAATGTAGAAGGAAAGTTGTAAAATTGGATTTTGAAAATAGTTTAGAGATAAACGATTTTCAAAATCCCATTTCAAGTTCACGCAGAAAAAAAGGTAAATCCCCGTTTCTTTTTCTTTCTTGCACTCAAATCAACATTGTTGTAGCGTTAGGAAGAGAATTAAAATGTGGGTTCATCGCATTTTGATTGAAATCAACACTGTTGTAGATGTTGTTATATATGTTGGTCAACTAATGGACTGAAAGCATCCACGGTAGGATGCTTAACTTTAGAAGGAGAATGAACAGATTTAAAAGCGTTGATTTTTCAATAGTTTTTGTAACCTGTTTATGGTATATAACATGAATTTTGAAAACCATTTAAACATTAAAGGGTACCTAAAACTCATTTGTGAACAGCATGTAGTGAAGTATCAAGGGGAGGAAAAAGCAGAACACCAAAAAAAATCTTCTGTCGACAATATCAACAATTTCAATCCAACTAAGAGAACAAACAAAAATCATAGAGTGTAAACATAAATATAAGACGGAGAGAGGAAGTACATGTTATTATAACGAGGTTTGACTATGCCTATATCCTCGAATCCAACAACCTTTATTACTTCTTCACACCAAAAAGGAGTACAAGATGCTAATAACACAAATGACTTAACATAAATTTTGCGTCCTACAACAGATACAGAAATAAAGATCTTATTGAAGTTATTTAGTGGAAAATTCTCTTATTGTCTTGTGATGAAAATAGATACAAATCTCTTCATATCTATAGGAGCAATGATGAAGTCTATCTAGAAAATAAGGACGAAATGTTTTCGGATTTTCTTTATTATTTGATTTCAACATAAATCTAGCTTTTTTTTAATTTGTTTCAACATATATCTTTATTTGATTGATTTCTGGAATCAAATGACATCTCTTCTCATACAAATTAATTATCTTTCAAATTTGTTTTTCATATTCGGATGATTAATCGATTATTATCTTCTCCATAATAAATTTGGAATATATTTCAATTGTCCACCTTCATTTAAATATGTTCATCAATCTGTAAAACTGATTATTGGATAAGTGTCGGCTAGCTAGGAATGACACCAGGGCGGGTTGTGGCGGGTTTCTCATGCCCAAGACCTTAACCGGACTTTCTAAACCCTGCCCCGTAAACCCATAGCGAGTCTAGAATTTCGCCCCGTACCCGAAACCTGTATGAGTCGGGGTAGACCCGGCCAGCCCCACAACCCAGTGATATTGTAACAACCCGAATTGTAATAACATGTTGAAACTATAAATCAGGGTATAATTAAATTTTAAAATGAGAATCATGGGAAAAGGGTTGCGCCATTGCGTTCGTCTCGGAATTCTACATGAAATAGAGTCCGAGTTTTTGAAAATCGGAGTCCGGATGAAGAAGTTATGGCCTGTAGAAGATTCAGCCAATTTTAGGCAGTACAGGACCAGGCAGGTCGACCTGGGGGCCAGGTCGACCACATGGTCGACCTTAGGGTCGATATACCCCCCAGGTCGACCATATTGTCGACCTCCCCCCTTACAGGTCGACCTGGTCGGCCTGTTTTGACCCATAACCCATTTTTGAAGCCTGAGACGTGTTTTGATGGTCCGGATTGATTCTAGGGTTAATCTAAGGGCCTAAACTAGTTGCTACCCCTATAAATACATCCTAAGACCTAACCTAATTCATATCAAATCATTCTTACACCATTATATGCTGCTAAAATACCTCTTGAACCATGGTCGCCGTCTCCAAATCAAAGTACAAGCATTCAAACTCAAATCAATTCAAAGAACAAAGCTTCAACAATGATTCTAGACAATAAATCAACAACGACGCAACATTTTTACAACAAATTCAGTTCTTAATTCCTTGTCCACGATCTGTAAGTTCTAGTTATTTTCAAATTAAAATAAATAAATTTAATATGGACATGTGATGAAGTGAAATTGGACTTTTTATTCAAGTCTATTCTTGTTTCTTATTGGATCTTGATCTTGAGAACTTTTCTATCATTATTCGCATGACAAGTTTATGGTCTATTCAGCCTGTTGTAAATCAATTTTCTTGGTTCATGTTGATATTATTATCAAGATCTATTCTTTATGCCTGAGATGATGTTTTTATGCCGCTTTTTCTCTGATCTTGTTTTTATTGCAACTTCTATCTTCCCCTATTTATTTTCTTTTGATGAACCTAGGTCAATTTCGGACCTAGGCCTAAACTACGATATACGTGCGATGGTATACGGGGGAAATATTGGAATATTGCCTAGTGGAATATATATGTTTGGTGGAATTGATGGCATAACATAAAAATTGGATATTTGGGTATTACTACCATTAACATGAAATTGGATATTTGGGTATTGTCAATAAAATGATAATTGCAAGAATGGGGATTGGCATATGTAATTTGATATGGATCTTGATATATGTAATTTGGCTAGAACTTGTTATGGGTAAGTTGGTGTAAACGTGGTATACATGTAATTTTGGGTATAAAACTTGATCTATGTAAATTAAGCATAGCTTTGTAAACATGTAAATCATGAATTTTGACATATGTAAAACTGACATGTAATCTAGAACTTGAGCATATGTTAATTATGTAAAATTTGGAGTTGAAACATATATGATAATTTATGACTTGATAGAGGTTTAATATGAACGCGCCTATGTTGGGTTTTGGGTAGTTGGTATGTATTGTAAATAAAAGGCTATAACTTGGCATAACCTTATAGTGAATTATGATAATAATTTGGGAATACGTTTTGGGGAAAAAACGTGAATTATGAACTTGATAATTGGCATATAACTGGAAATATGAACGTGGTTGGAACATGAACATTTCTATATGTTAAACACATGAACTGATATTAGGGTCTTGGGGGGAATACGACCATTAATGAACCTTTGACACGAGGTTAGACTCGGTTTGTGGTGTAAATCTGCCCGGAACCGTCCGGCAAATCCAGTAGCCACAAAGTGTCAATCTAATGTGAGTGGTCGAAGGTCGAATTGTAGGCGTAACGATTTATGACACGAGGTTAGACTCAGTTTGTGGTGTAAATCTTCCCGGAACCGCCCGGCAAATCCAGTTGCCACAAAATGCACGGTTTAATGTGAGAGGTCATGATTCGTTCGTCATAATGAATGAATTAAGGAATACTAACCATAATAAGACGTGGGTATGGTTAGAGTGTTAGGTGGGATGACATGGAAATTTGACACGTAAATGTGGACCTAATCGGTATGAGTTAAGAACACGTAAAACTTATAAGTGTAGGCTTAACCAACATAACTATTAATCAGACCAATGGGTGGGTTAAGTAATATGACTAGACTAATGACACTTAATCGATATGACATGAATAGGTGGGTTAAGTAATATGTCTAGACTAATGATACTTAACCAATATAACATGACACGTGGCAGGGTTAAGTCAACTTGAACATATAGATAATACTTAACCAACTTAGCATGATACGTGGGCGGGTTAAGTCATGAACTACTTGAAAACACTTAACCAATTTGATATTCTAAGATAGCGGGGTTAAGTTATGAATCACTAGACAACACTTAACCAACTTGACATGATACGTGAGCAGGTTAAGCCATGAATTATTTGAAATACTTAACCAATGCAATCTAACGAATGGGAGGGTTAAGTTAAGTGGGTTGGTTTAACTTGAATGGGTTGATAACACCCAACCGATATAACCTGATGTGTGGTAGGGTTAAGTAAATACACGAGGGTAACACTTAACAATTATAAAATGGCTAGTGGATGAGGTTGAGTTAACATACACTTAACCAATCTAACGTGAGGTGTGGTAAAGGTTAAGTTAACACAGGGGAGAACGCTTAACCGATATAACAAGACATGCGGTATGGGTTAAGTAACACAAGAGAGAACACTTAACCACGGTATCATGATGGGGGTGGGGTTAAGTTAAATAGATAACACTTAACCAAACTGTGGGGTATACGAATAGACCCTAGGAAAACCCTAGTAGCGGGACCCGTTTCAGCAGTAACCCACATTAGGTATAACGGTACCCTGAGCTAGGCAGGGTGGGGCACGATTACTGGGCTGATTGTAAGCGGTCAAAACGGCGCAGGGGATGCAGCGGTGCAGGTTCCGACGGATTACGGGCGTGCACGTATTCCGAAGTGGAAAATTTAGCCACTGGGCATCAGTAGATATAAAGTTGTGCATCAAAAAGGGAGTCGGGGTTGCCATCCTAGGGATTGATACACCCTAGGGTGGGACTAGCATAGGTATCTACGAGTAGGGAGCCGCAAGAACTAGGTCGAGTAAGAGCCGATCGATTAGGGTAGTAAGGATACATCTAACACATTTATGGCAATTGGGCTGGTTGAGGTGAAAATCCTCATATTAGATGTAGTCCTGAAGGCTACCACAATTACGGGGTTGGGATAACCTTAGTATATAACACATATGAAACATTGTAAGTAAGAGCCGATCAATTAAGATAGGTGCGGTGGGGACATGAAACTGTCAATATGAGGTGGGACCTTCATCGTGGGAAATATACCTATGAAACTATCATGCAGGTTTTGGGGGATCACTTATCTTGTAATTATAGCCAAGTAAACTAATTGGAACGCTAGTTAGGTGGTGCAGAGAATATAGAAAATCAAGGAAAATAGGATAATGGTGCAGCTTAGAAATCTTGCGATGTTATAGAAACCTTGCGATGTGATACTTGGTAGGAACCTTGTGATGCTACACTTGATAGGAAGTATGGGATGTTATACTTGATTCATCGTGCCTGTAAATTACCTCGTCATCATGCTTATGTTTACTTTCAGTTTATTCATGTCATATTATCTTTACCTGTTTTTATGCTGAAAGTCACTAGGGCTTACTCAGTGTTTATGACTGACCCAGTTTGTTTCGCCTCTTTTTCTTTCGTCCCCCCCCCCCCGGTTCGTTGGGTGGGAATACAGCTTAGTTCGGATCTTACCAAGCTCCAAGGCTCTTTCATGTACTGCTTGGATTTCTCTTGGCTATGGCTTGCTTTGCTTTATTGGGGAATACTACAATTTATTTTTATGCTTCTTTGTTTTTGAGCAAGACAGATATTTTGGTTATGTAATTGGGTTTCGGAAGTTGATGGGCTTTTATTGTAAACAATTATATTTAATAAATGATTTGAAGTACTTCTACTTTACTTTCCGCTGTTTTATATACGTCTGTCTTGTAATATTTATGTTCCAGTACCCATAATGCTCCATTGAAGTTAAGGCATTCTCTTTGTGAGTGACCTTAACGGATGTGGGGTGTTACATTTGGTATCAGAGCAGAAGGTTACCAGACTGGGCAAAAGCTTTTAAAAACCTTCTTGAATTATTTTCAAAACGTTTACAAAGAAACATTTTTCTAAGAAAAGTTTGGTTTTACGAAAGGCATATTCCCCAAAGCCATATGAACTATCTTTTGATTCTCTCCTTGAGTTTCTTCTCTCTTTCTTTTTCACATAGTTTTGTAGGTGTACGACACATGTAGGAGGGCAAAGAAGTGCCCAACTTCCATCTGTAGCCGCAGTAATTCCATCTGCATCTAATCTTATTTCAAGCTTTGTAGAGTTGTCGTGCGATGGAGGTAGCTTTCGAGAAACTTTTCAACAAGCTATACAAGGATAGTAAGAATGAGGATAAAGAACACAAGCCTAAGGATGAGAAACTTGTTGATATGGCTTAATCCACGAAGGAGGAAAAGGTGAAAGGAAAGAGGCCAAAGTGAAAGAATAATAAAAGCCACGACAAGCGAGAGTATCTTTAGTATGGTAAAAAGGGACATGTAGTTAAGTATTAGAGGACAAGGACAAGGGCAAAGGACAAGATCGTCAAAAGGGAAATTGTATGCTCTCACTACTAGCGTACCTAAGAAGAGGTGGTAACGTTTATATTAAAAGTTTAGCTTTTCTTTTCTATCATACCATGGGAACTTTGTTTTTGTACATCACATCCTTTTTAATTCTGCTTCGATAGTTGAGTCTCTGCACCTTAGTACTAGCGTAGTAGAGGGTCCCATTTTTGTCTCAAATCCTGTTGGGGAATCAGCTCATTTATTCATGACTTGTTTGGATTGGAGAAGGTCCATGCTAAGTGTTGAGTTTAGAAGTAATGCTTATGTTTTTGGGCTATGGGTTGTTTCTAGGGATGGAGTGGTTATCCAGAAATGATACCATTCTCGAGTATGAAAAGAGGGTAGTTAGACTCTTGACTTGCCTCGGTAATACCCTTGAAGTCTAGTGTAACCCTTAGGGTTCTGCCATGCTTAGTTACCTAGAATCTCTTGATACATTTATCAATCCGCTCGAGTAGTGTTCGCCACTAAGGCGGATGGTTCATTTCGCTTATGCATACACTTGGCAACATGGTTGGCATTTGTTTATTTTCAAGAGATAATTCATTTATGTGGAATACCTTCTAGTAAGTGAATGAGATCCAAGATTCACTAGTGAATTTTGGAGAGCTTGCATGAAACCATGAGTACGCAATTATGTTTAAGCCGAGTATACTAGAAAAAGAATAAGTGAAAGTGGAACGAGAGGCGACAGTGAAATGAGTTCCAACTCATATTTTGGAAATAGGAATTAAGAAGCTACGAAATTGTGAAGCTAAAGACGGTCAAAGCGCAATGGAGTTAAGCTCAAGGAAATGCGACTTAGAAGATTGAAGACTAGACATGCGCATCATATCTCTTTTTAAGAGTATATCCTTGATCCCTCTTTTCCTATCGAGCTTACTTGCATGCTATCTTTTAAGTATAACCCTCTCGGTCCTATTCTCAATCCTATTTCTATTGCAAAACCCCATAGGGATCATCTATTAGTAATACATGTTGGGGCTTGAGGGTGTCCGTTGGGTTGAGTAATTCTTTGGGTATCAGTCTGATGTTGATTTTGGTCTTCGGGGCTGGTGCTTAGGGAGTTCTTCTCCAGATCAGTATATATGTGGCGTAGATTTCCAGTTTTGACATTACCTAATGGGCACAAAGTTTTTACTTGCTTCTATCGTTCGACTATATCTTTAGATAGGGACAATTGGGTGTAAACATATGTTTGAGACATGTTATGATTGATGGTTGCAAGTGGTTGCTCGTGGATGCATATACACGCACCTTAGACACTAGATCGGCTCCGTCACCTTTCATATTGCATATGCATGAGTGTTTTTATTAATGAAATTGAATATGTTATCATGTGGATGTTGCATATGGATGGATGTTTATGCACACATATAGTGTTTATGTGACTAGGACTATTTTCATACATGTTGGACTCATGGCACTAAACATATTTTGCATTAAAAAGATCAATCAGGCCTGATCACTTGCATTAGACAAGGAACATATACACACAATTTATGCATATATTCATATAGCATTAGAAATCTCTTAGGGACAATGGATGCCTATGATTGATGATTGAGTAGATGGATGATTGGATGGTAGGACACATTCTTCTTAACTTGAAGATTTCGGGAACGAAATCCTTTAAGGAGGGGAGAATGTAACAACCCGAATTTTAATAACATGTTGAAACTAGAAATCAGGGTATAATTTTAAATTGAGAATCATGGGAAACGGGTTGCGCCATTGCGTTCGTCTCAGAATTCTACATGAAATAGAGTCCGAGTTTTCGAAAATCGGAGTCCGGACGAAGAAGTTATGGCCTGTAGAAGATTCAGCAAATTTTAGGCAGTACAGGACCAGCCAGGTCGACCTGGGGGCCAGGTCGACCACATGGTCGACCTTAGGGTCGACCTACCACCCAGTTCGACCATATGGTCAACCTCCCCACCTTAAAGGCCAACCTGGTCGGCCTGTTTTGACACAGAACCCATTTTTGAAGCCTGAGACGTGTTTTGATGGTCCGGATTGATTCTAGGGTTAATCTAAGGGCCTAAACTAGTTGCTACCCCTATAAATACATCCTAAGACCTAACCTAATTTACATCAAATCATTCTTACACCATTATTCTGCTAAAATACCTCTTGAACCATGGCCGCCGTCTCCAAATCAAAGTACAAGCATTCAAACTCAAATCAATTCAAAGAACAAAGCTTCAACAATGATTCTAGACAATAAATCAACAACGCTGCAACATTTTTACAACAAATTCAGTTCTTAATTCCTTGTCCACGATCTGTAAGTTCTAGTTATTTTCAGATTAAAATAAATAAATTTAATATGGACATGTGATGAAGTGAAATTGGACTTTTGATTCAAGTCTATTCTTGTTTCTTCTTGGATCGTGATCTTGAGAACTTTTCTATCTTTATTCGCATGACAAGTTTATGGTCTATTCAGCCTGTTGTAAATCAATTTTCTTGGTTCATGTTGATATTATTATCAAGATCTATTCTTTATGCCTGAGATGATGTTTTTATGCCGCTTTTTCTCTGATCTTGTTTTTATTGCACCTTCTACCTTCCCCTATTTATTTTCTTTTGATGAACCTAGGTCAATTTCGGACCTAGGCCTAAACTACGATATACGTGCGATGGTATACGGGGGAAATATTGGAATATTGCCTAGTGGAATATATATGTTTGGTGGAATTGATGGCATAACATAAAAAGTTGGATATTTGGGTATTACTACCATTAACATGAAATTGGATATTTGGGTATTGTCATAAAAATGATAATTGCAAGAATGGGGATTGGCATATGTAACTTGATATGGATCTTGATATATGTAATTTGGCTAGAACTTGTTATGGGTAAGTTAGTGTAAACGTGGTATACATGTAATTTTGGGTATAAAACCTGATCTATGTAAATTAAGAATAGCTTTGTAAACATGTAAATCATAAATTTTGACATATGCAAAACTGACATGTAATCTAGAACTTGGGCATATGTTAATTATGTAAAATTTGGATTTGAAACATATAAGATAATTTATGACTTGGTAGAGGTTTAATATGAACGCGCCTAAGTTGGGTTTTGGGTAGTTGGTATGTATTGTAAATAAAAGGCTATAACTTGGCATAACCTTATAGTGAATTATGATAATAATTTGGGAATACGTTTTGGGGGAAAAAACGTGAATTATGAACTTGATAATTGGCATATAACTGGAAATATGAACGTGGTTGGAACATGAACATTTCTATATGTTAAACACATGAACTGATATTGGGATTTTGGGGGAAATACGACCATTAATGAACCTTTGACACGAGGTTAGACTCGGTTTGTGGTGTAAATCTGCCCGGAACCGCCCGGCAAATCCAGTAGCCACAAAGTGTCAGTCTAATGTTAGAGGTCGAAGGTCGAATTGTAGGCGTAACGATTTATGACACGAGGTTAGACTCGGTTTGTGGTGTAAATCTGCCCGGAACCGCCCGGCAAATCCAGTTGCCACAAAATGCACGGTCTAAGGTGAGAGGTCATGATTCGTTCGTCATAATGAATGAATTAAGGAATACTAACCATAATAAGACGTGGGTATGGTTTGAGGGTTAGGTGGGATGACATGGAAATTTGACACGTAAATGTGGACCTAACCGGTATGAGTTAAGAACACGTAAAACTTATAAGTGTGGGCTTAACCAACATAACTGTTAATCAGATCAATGGGTGGGTTAAGTAATATGACTAGACTAATGACATTTAATCGATATGACATGAATAGGTGGGTTAAGTAATATGACTAGACTAATGACACTTAACCAATATAACATGACACATGGCAGGGTTAAGTCAACTTGAACATATAGATAATACTTAACCAACTTAGCATGATACGTGGGCGGGTTAAGTCATGAACTACTTGAAAACACTTAACCAATTTGATGTTCTAAGATAACGGGGTTAAGTTATGAATCACTAGACAGCACTTAACCAACTTGACATGATACGTGGGTTGGTTAAGCCATGAATTATTTGAAGTACTTAACCAATGCAATCTGACGAATGAGAGGGTTAAGTTAAATGGGTTGGTTTAACTTGAATGGGTTGATAACACCCAACCGATATAACCTGATGTGTGGTCGGGTTAAGTAAATACACGAGGGTAACACTTAACCATTATAAAATGGCTAGTGGATGAGGTTGAGTTAACACACACTTAACCAATCTAACGTGAGGTGTGGTAAAGGTTAAGTTAACACAGGGGAGAACGCTTAACCGATATAATAAGACATGCGGTATGGGTTATGTAACACAAGAGAGAACACTTAACCATGGTATCATGATGGGCGCTGGGGTTAAGTTAAATAGATAACACTTAACCAACCTGTGGGGTATACGAATAAACCCTAGGAAAACCCTAGTAGCGGGACCCGTTTCAGCAGTAACCCACATTAGGTATCAACGGTACCCTGAGCTAGGCAGGGTAGGGCACGATTGCTAGGCTGATTGTAAGCGATCAAAACGGTGGCATGGGATGTAGCGGTGCAGGTTCCGACGGATTATGGGCGTGCACGTATTTCGGAGTGGAAAATTTAGCCACTGGGCATCAGTAGATATAAAGCTGTGCATCAAAAAGGGTGTCGGGTTGCCATCCTAGGGATTGATACACCCTAGGGTTGGACCAGCACAGGTATCTACGAGTAGGGGGCCGCAAGAACTAGGTCGAGTAAGAGCCGATCGATTAGGGTAGTAAGGATACATCTAACACATTTATGGCAATTGGGCTGGTTGAGGTGAAAATCCTCATATTAGATGTATTCCTGAAGGCTACCACAATTATGGGGTTGGGATAACCTTAGTATATAACACACATGAAACATTGTAAGTAAGAACCGATCAATTAAGATAGGTGCGGTGAGGACATGAAACTGTCAATATGAGGTGGGACCCTCATCGTGGGATATATACCTATGAAATTATCATGCGGGTTTTGGGGGATCACTTATCTTGTAATTATAACCAAGTAAACTAATTGGAACGCTAGTTAGGTGGTGCAGAGAATATAGAAAATCAAAGAAAATAGGATAATGGTGAAGCTTAGAAATCTTGCGATGTTATAGAAGCCTTGTGATGTGATACTTGGTAGGAACCTTGTGATGCTACTCTTGATAGGAAGTATGGGATGTTACACTTGATTCATTGTGCCTGTAACTTACCACGTCATCATGCTTATGTTTACTTTCAGTTTATTCATGCCATATTATTTTTACCTGTTTTTATGCTGAAAGTCACTAGGACTTACTCAGTCTTTATGACTGACCCAGTTTGTTTCGCCTCTTTTTCTTTCGTTTCCCCCCCAAGGTTCGCAAGGTGGGAATACAGCTTAGTTCATATCTTACCAAGCTCCAAGGCGCTTTCATGTACTACTTGGATTTCTCTTGGCTATGGCTTGCTTTGCTTTATTGGGGAATACTACAATTTATTTTTATGCTTCTTTGTTTTTGAGCAAGACGGATATTTTGGTTATGTAATTGGGTATTGGAAGTTGATGGGCTTTTATTGTAAACAATTATATTTAATAAATGATTTGAAGTACTTCTACTTTACTTTCCGCTGTTTTATATACGTCTGTCTTGTAATATTTCTGTTCCAGTAACCATAATGCTCCATTGAAGTTAAGGCATTCCCTTTGACATGATACGGGGTTAAGTTATGAATCACTAGACAGCACTTAACCAACTTGACATGATACGTGGGTTGGTTAAGCCATGAATTATTTGAAGTACTTAACCAATGCAATCTGACGAATGAGAGGGTTAAGTTAAATGGGTTGGTTTAACTTGAATGGGTTGATAACACCCAACCGATATAACCTGATGTGTGGTCGGGTTAAGTAAATACACGAGGGTAACACTTAACCATTATAAAATGGCTAGTGGATGAGGTTGAGTTAACACACACTTAACCAATCTAACGTGAGGTGTGGTAAAGGTTAAGTTAACACAGGGGAGAACGCTTAACCGATATAATAAGACATGCGGTATGGGTTATGTAACACAAGAGAGAACACTTAACCATGGTATCATGATGGGCGCTGGGGTTAAGTTAAATAGATAACACTTAACCAACCTGTGGGGTATACGAATAAACCCTAGGAAAACCCTAGTAGCGGGACCCGTTTCAGCAGTAACCCACATTAGGTATCAACGGTACCCTGAGCTAAGCAGGGTAGGGCACGATTGCTAGGCTGATTGTAAGCGATCAAAACGGTGGCATGGGATGTAGCGGTGCAGGTTCCGACGGATTATGGGCGTGCACGTATTTCGGAGTGGAAAATTTAGCCACTGGGCATCAGTAGATATAAAGCTGTGCATCAAAAAGGGTGTCGGGTTGCCATCCTAGGGATTGATACACCCTAGGGTTGGACCAGCACAGGTATCTACGAGTAGGGGGCCGCAAGAACTAGGTCGAGTAATAGCCGATCGATTAGGGTAGTAAGGATACATCTAACACATTTATGGCAATTGGGCTGGTTGAGGTGAAAATCCTCATATTAGATGTATTCCTGAAGGCTACCACAATTATGGGGTTGGGATAACCTTAGTATATAACACACATGAAACATTGTAAGTAAGAACCGATCAATTAAGATAGGTGCGGTGAGGACATGAAACTGTCAATATGAGGTGGGACCCTCATCGTGGGATATATACCTATGAAATTATCATGCGGGTTTTGGGGGATCACTTATCTTGTAATTATAACCAAGTAAACTAATTGGAACGCTAGTTAGGTGGTGCAGAGAATATAGAAAATCAAAGAAAATAGGATAATGGTGAAGCTTAGAAATCTTGCGATGTTATAGAAGCCTTGTGATGTGATACTTGGTAGGAACCTTGTGATGCTACTCTTGATAGGAAGTATGGGATGTTACACTTGATTCATTGTGCCTGTAACTTACCACGTCATCATGCTTATGTTTACTTTCAGTTTATTCATGCCATATTATTTTTACCTGTTTTTATGCTGAAAGTCACTAGGACTTACTCAGTCTTTATGACTGACCCAGTTTGTTTCGCCTCTTTTTCTTTCGTTTCCCCCCCAAGGTTCGCAAGGTGGGAATACAGCTTAGTTCATATCTTACCAAGCTCCAAGGCGCTTTCATGTACTACTTGGATTTCTCTTGGCTATGGCTTGCTTTGCTTTATTGGGGAATACTACAATTTATTTTTATGCTTCTTTGTTTTTGAGCAAGACGGATATTTTGGTTATGTAATTGGGTATTGGAAGTTGATGGGCTTTTATTGTAAACAATTATATTTAATAAATGATTTGAAGTACTTCTACTTTACTTTCCGCTGTTTTATATACGTCTGTCTTGTAATATTTCTGTTCCAGTAACCATAATGCTCCATTGAAGTTAAGGCATTCCCTTTGTGAGTGACCTTAACGGATGTGGGGTGTTACAGATATAGTGTTTTAATGTACACAAATTTATATACTTATATTTTTATCACTAAATGATAAATTATACATATTATAATGTGTTCACAATGATAAGAGAATATAATAAAATGAGTTGTAAGATAATAGTTCAAAATGTATGCATTTGTTATTGTATACTATACCATTGATGCAACTTGATAATATGGAAATTCTATAGTTTGTTGATTGAAAGAACATAAGATTCAAGTTATTGTTAGGGATTGCGGAAAGGATTGTAAAGGAAAAACAAACACTAGAGGGATAGTGAATAGTGTTTGTGAGAATGTAAACAAAATCTAAAACTTATGTGAACTATAGGATAAATCAAACACAATCACAAACATAGATTCACAAATAAATAGAAATAAAATGCGGAAAAGGAAAGAACATACTGGATTTTATACTAGTTTGGATTGCTCCTACATCCGGTCCCTCACAACGCTGGATTGCGCATAGTTTTATTACTATTCCAATAGTCAAGTACAACCTCCTTGATTTCATGGCTACAAGGAATACCACCGATTACTACTTCATTGGTTTCACGGCTACAAGGAAACCACCGATTCCTACTTCCTTGGTTTCACGGCTACAAGGAACACACTGATTCCTACTTTACTCAACCCAAGCAATTACAAATAGCCCTATAACTCTTCAATAGCACTTGATTCAGTGAGAGATGAGAAGAGAGAGTAGAGAGAAGAAGTTTGATCAAAACGAAATTGAGTTTGGCAGAGTATAAGTGTAAAAATCATAAATATGATTAAGAATAATTATATAATGAAAGAGAGGGAAAGTGGAGAAGAAGATATATTTAAAAAATTAAATTCAAGCCCTTTTTATAGTGTGTGAAAGGCTGCAACATTTCTGAAATGTTTCAAATAGTGAAAAGACACTTCCTTTTAAATTTGAATTTCTGACGGTTATATGTCGACATAGTGTTTTCTACATGTCGACATACTCTAGTATATTTTTGAATTTTAAAACATTTTCAAGTGTTTTGATCTAAATATAATTCTGGAAATTCTTAAATAAAAATTTAGTGTTGTAAATTAATATTATAATAACATTACCTAGTCATGGCGGTTGTGCTTCTTCTAACCTAATTCTTTTTCTTGCGCATACGCTCTTCCCTTCCATTATAATCTTTCCGCCTGTCTTTCGTCCACTGTAATGGCCAAGAACCATAAATCCAAGTCTTGTCTTCAATCATCAATTATCACCAGGTCTGCCAGCCTCCGATCTTCTATTTTCGTTTCAGATCCGGAATCTGATTCTGGAGATGAAGATCCAGAACCCTGACCGCTTCCTGTTTATTCACTTCCTGATTTGCACCCCTTTAACTCGCTACTTACTGACATCTATGCTGCTGGACCATCCTCCAAAAAACCGATGTGTGCTGATAACTCGCCAATTTCCGCCATGCTACTGCAGGCTACAACGGACACGCATCAACCTGGGGTAGACGCAGGTATCGCTTCCCCTGTTGCTGATATTGCAGATGGTTTAATTAGCACGCCAAATGCTTGTCTAAATGCTCCTAAAGCACCAAATCCCCTGCAATGGAATTAACTATTTTCTGTTTTGCCTAATGTGTCTGGTGGGTATGTCCCCGTGGATTTCAACATCCTAGAAAATGTATCTGGATACATTCCGCCCCTGAGTTACACACTGAAGTTGCTGCGTTCTAGAAGGATCAGATTGTGGGTTTCTTTCTTAATTCTAAGTTGCCAAATTTCAATTTGTTAAGTGCTTTTCGAAACTCATGGCGCATACGAGCCAGCTTGAGTTTAACACGTTTTGATGGATTATTCTACATCAAATTCTCCTCTCTGGAGGAAAGGCTAAGAGTGCTGGAGTCGTCTCCTTCCATCACTCCAGGTAAGCCTTTCATTGTACCTCATGGAGTGCGTCGATTGATAGAGAACAAGTTCTTTCTATCCCGGTTTGGACCGAGTTCACCTGTGTTCCCTCAATCCTCCAGCCACTCTTGGGTCTTAATTGGTTGGCATGCCATATTGGAAAGCTAAAATGTTTTGATGCCAATAGTGTAGCTAGGAAGAATCTAACCTTTGTTAGGGCTTTGATTGAGATTAAGCCTGATAAGCCACTTCCTGCTCGATTAAAGTCTGTATTGATAATCATAATTTTCTTGTGGATGTGAAGTACAAATGGAAGCTGGATAACCTGTAAGTCCTTTGGTCACTTCTCTTATACTTGTTCATCTTCTACAAATGATCCGCCTCTGGTTAAGATTCCCCTTCCTTGTCCTCCTATCAGTATTTGGGTTCCTAAAGTGAAGACAGTTGTGTGTGACATTGTTTCTTCTAATGATGAGGTTATTGTTGATGCAGCGCCTGTTGTGGACATGGCCGCTGAGCTAGAGGGTCCTACCTGTCAGTTATCTTCTCATGATCTTGATCTCGATCCTGATTTCTATTGGACTCCTGAGGATAGAGCCTGGTTTCATGTTCCTACTGGTATGCGTCATGATTTTGAGTACTATTTCTATACTCTAGTTGGTCCTAGTTATTTCCATCGCTTTTTTGCTAGCCTGTTGAGGGAGACCTATAGCTTTGGAACGAAGGTGAGCCTGGTATGGATAACGCAATTATTATGCAGGATCGTTCCTGGGATCGAAGCACCATTTTTTCTCCTGACTTCCGAATTATTTGGAGGATTTGGTAAGACGTTTTTCTCATCACATTGCGCTTATGACTCCATTTGCGGGTACTTTTAATGACTAGGATTCTTCTTGAGCTGAACTTTGATGATGTTGTAATATTTTGGTATTAGACAGTGACTGGTCACTTCAAACCAGATAGTTGCTCTGCGCATGTGCAGAGTACTTGTTTCTTTCATTTTATAATAAAAGTGGTACGACCACTATAATCCGGCTTGCCATGCAAAAAAAATATTATAAAGTAGAAAAACATACGAAAACATAAATTTAAACTATATACCATATTTATAAAATTATAAGGTTTTAAACTATATAAATATAAAGTATAAGAATAAATCTATAAAACTTAAGTTTGAAAAACAAAGATAAATAAGAAAGAAAAAATTGAAAAAAATAGAATAGAGAGAATTGAGGATAGAAAATAGAATTTGAAAATCATAGTTTCATAATCATAATTTAAATATTGAACTTGAAGTGCAATTTAGACTCTTACACATAATATAGGCATTATAACTATATTAGTCTTGAACTCTTGAACACTTGAAATCTTGAATACTCATGAGTCTTGAAATTTGTCTGAATTCTGAATCTGTAACAACCCATAATTTTAACAACACTAAAGAGGACAAATTAAAAAATAATTAATTTAATATTCAGAATTAAGGTAAACGGACTGTGCCATTGCGTTCATTTCGAAATTCTGGCCAAAATAGACACTTGGTTTGCATAAAACGGACATCGTATGAAGAAGTTATCAAGGTTTGAAGTTTGCATACGAGTAAGAGAATTATATATATATACTATATTCAGAAAATCAAATTTCAGTTCGAAATTCAAATTTCCGTGGGTGGAAATTTCCTGCCCAGGGGCGTCGACCATTGGGTCGACCCCTCAAGGGGGTGTCGACCCATGGGTCGACCCCATAAGGGGGGTCGACCCCCTGCGTAGATCTGGACAAATCACGGTATTGGGTTTGGCTATAAATATGGCTTCATTTCTCCTGTTTTTGCAACCCAAAAATAATGGAGAAATAGATACTGCCTCTGCCCATATCAAATCAAACCTTTTTCTTCTTCTGCAATCAAGTTATTCAAGCTTAGATCTGTGATTCAATGCTAGCAATCCCTTCTCTACTTTTCTAGATCCAAACACTGTGATTTTAAATTACTTTTAGATTTAAATAATCAAAAATTAAAACATGATATGGCTATAATTTGGATCTATGCCTATAACTGCTTGAATCATATCAGATCTGTTATAACTTGTGTATCTATGATATTCTGACATGACTATGACTTAGATCTTAATCTCTATCATGTAAGATATAACTTTGATTGTTGATCTAATTCATTGTTTAGATCACCTTATACCTGTTCTATTATGTTTATAGCCAAATCATATCTATTGTTAGTTGGATATCTAAATCATTATTTAGATCACATCACGCCTATCCCTATTATGCTAGAATCAGTGCTATTGTCACATGTTCATCCTATATCCTTATCTTGTCATTATGCCACTATATGTTTCCATTACTTGTCAATCCTGTTAGTATGATCATCTCTGTCCTTTTCCCTCTATCTTTTCCCTTTTATTTTTATATAGTCGGGCTACCTTCGAGGCTAGGCATGCCGCTGAAATATGCGAATACATTAGATTGGGAACGAGGGGAAAACGTTAATATTGGGCATAACTTTTAACTGGGAATTTGGGCATAACTTGAATAAAGTGTAATAATATGAATTTGGGGCATATAGTTTATTATAAACATAACTTGGGAAAAGGGACATGAAAACCTATAACGACATAAGTGAATTTGGTTAATAATTGGAATGCCTAGGATTACATTAATTAGAAACTGTAACTGCATCTAGACACGAGGTTAGATTACACTTGTGGTGGAAGTCTGTCCGGAACCGGTCGGCATATCCTGCGACCACAAGTGGTGAATCTAATGTGAGGGGTCAAGGTGCACAAACACAAGACGTGCTAAGACACGAGGTTAAGACCAACTTGCGAAAGAAGTTTGCTCGGAACCGATCGGCATATCCACCATCCACAAGTGGTAGGCTTATGTGGGAGGTCTAGCACATTATAACCATAAATGGACATGGTAATGAATTGGAATACTTAACCTAATTGAATCCATAGGGATTGTATGAACATGTACTTGAATAGAGGTAAGTAAACTTGTTTGAACGTTGGGTGGGTTAAGTAAATCTGTGGTTGGTGGGTAATATTTATATATAGGCCCACAAACTTAACCTGATGGGGTTATGTAATTAAAGACACCGATAGGTAAGCATAACCCGTGGAAAACCTAGTGGGGATACAAGACAAAGGGTAGAGCTTGTATCATCTTGTGTATGGGACCCGTTTCAGTCAGTAACCCATATATAGGTATCAAACAAGTACTCCGAGCTAGGTTGGAGTCGGGGCACGCTTACTGGGATGATTGTAAGAGATCTAAACGGTGTGGGCAGCGCAAATCGACCGGGTCATGTGTGTGCATGGTCCGGGAAAAGGGGGACAAGACAACCGTGATACCAGTAGATATGGTTGTGCACATCCGGAAAATGAAGGGTTGCAACTTTAAGGAGTTATACACCCTACTGTGGGGCCAACACAGTGTATCTACGGATTAGATAGCCGATCGATTAGGGTAGTAATTAGGGTACATCTAGACTCATGTAAAGTTTAGGAGCCTATTAGGTTGGGCTGCCTGTTGATTGTAAAACCTCTCACCAGAAGTACGCCTAAGCCTACCATCTTATAGCTATTGGGATCATCTCATTCTGGTTATACTAGTATCGGTGCAGATTAATCATTTGAGAAGCATATACAATCTATCATGTTTACCTTGTCATACTTACCTTTTGTGATGTTATCTTTCTCATCCACTTTATATGCCTGTCATGATACTTTTACTTATTTATTTTCTAAAAGTAAATGGACTCACTAGACTTTATACCGGACCCTTTTTGTTTCCTCTTCTTTCTTCCATTTCCCCCCAGGTTCTCAGGGTGGGAATACTCAAGCTTGATCAGGATTCTGCTATCATTTTGCAGGAGCTGCTTAGATGTATTGCTCGAGCTTCTATCTTTGCTATTATGGCTATGTTTTTATTTGGGGATTATGTTTTTTTTTGTACTCTGATGTTTTAAGTGCAAGATAGAAGTTTTTAATTCTGCTGCTTTTTTATATCTGTCTTGTAATGTTTCTGTTTCTGTTTACCTATAACGCTTCACGAAACTTAATGCATTCTCTTAATGAGTGACATTAACGGACGTCGGGTGTCACACTTGGTATCAAGGCTGAAGGTTACCAGATTAGATAAACGTTTTTGAAAACTATTTTCAAAAAGGTTTTAAAAGAAAGCATTTTCGAAAGAAAAGTCTGTTTCGAAAAACATATTCCCCAAAGCCATATGTACTATCTTTCGATCCTTTGTCTGAATCTCTTTCCTTTTCTTTTCAGCATGTCTGGGGAACCTAATATTCCTGAGGGCGTTACGATACCAGGCTGGTTCCATAGGTATCTAGAGGCCACGGCGCCTGCCGGTGGTCAAGCTGACATTCCTCCCCCAGGTGCACCCGTCGTTCCTCCTCTTCCTCCACATGTAGATAATTTCTCTAAAGTCTGCAAAGATTTCCATGCTATGGGAGGAAATCCATTCCATGGAACCGAGACATTGGTAGAGGCAAGGAATTGGCTCAAGGAGACAGAGGACTTGTTTGGAATTTTCGATGTGGACGATCGTAGGAAGACTCAGCTAGCTGCCTGGCTGCTGAAAGATGAAGCTTCGTTCTGGTGGGAAGTAACCCAAGAGGGGCGTCCGGTGGAAACTTGGGATGATTTTATATAGAGGTTTTAAATGAAATTCTTTCTCAAGCTGAGAAGAGCATGCAAATGGAGAGGTTCTTGGTGCTCAAACAAGGAAACAAGACTGTTAAAGAATACGTGAACAAATTCAACCAGCTGGCAAGGTTTGGATTGGAACTTGTAGATACTCCACATAAGAAAGCTCTGCGGTTTGCTAAAGGGTTGAATGAACCCCTTCGTGGGTTAGCTATGTCCCATATTCCAATGGGAGCAACTTTTGAAAGGCTTGTTGATATGGCCTTGATGCATAAGGAAGACAAAAGGGACAAGAAGGAAGTTAAAGTTGAGGAATCACAAAACAAGAAAGTATGGCCAAAGAAAGGACAACAACAACAGAAATAGAAGAAGGGCAGAAAGAATGAAAAGGCTAAGGATAAGAGGAAGTGCTATAGTTGCGAAAGAGAGGGTCACTTGGTGAAGGACTAAAAATGAAGGAAGAATTCTTGCTTCAATTGTGGAGAGGTTGGACGCTCTGCTAAGGAATGCCCGAAGAAACAAGGACATGGTCAAAGGGCAGGAGCTTCTGGAGGGCAGATGCATGCTCTCGCAACCAGTGCTCCAGATAGAGGTAGGAAAGTTTCCGTGGAAGGTTTGATTTCTTTTTCCAGTCATCCTATTAGAACTCTTTTTGATTCTGGCGCTTCACATTCATTTATATCTAGTTCTGTGGTTGATTCTCTGCACCTAAATACTAGTATGGTAGTGGATCCCGCAGTTGTCTCAAACCCCATTGGTGGTTCAGCTCATTTATCCATAATTTGTCGGGGTTTGAGAATATCTATCTTAGGCATCGAGTTTGAGTGTGACGCGTATGTGCTTGGTTTTATGGGCTATGGTTTGATTCTAGGGATGGATTGGCTAACCATGTATGGTGCCATTCTAGATTGTGAGAAGTGCATCGTTAGACTTTTGACTTGCCATGGGAGGACCCTCAAGATTTCTTATGACTCGCAAGGGTCTGTCATGCTTAGTTTCCTAGAGTCTCTAGATGCATCTATCGATGATCTGCAATATGTACCAGTAGTCTGTGACTATCCTGATGCTTTTGATGAGGCACGGGGCTTACCACCGAGGCGCGAGATCAATTTTCATATATATTTGGTGGACAATGAAAGGCTAGTTGCATTACCTGTGCGCCGTATGGCTCCAAGGGAAAGGAGGGAGTTTAGCAAGCAAGTAGGGGAGCTACTTGAGAAAGGGTTTATTAGGCGAAGCATGTCTGAATGGGGTGCTCCAATCGTATTCGCGACTAAGGCGGATGGTTCACTTCGCTTATGTGTAGACTATAGAGAATTAAATAAACTCACTAAGAAGAATAGAAATCCACTCCCAAGGATAGATGATCTGTATGACCAGCTTGTTGGTGCATCAGTATTCTCTCAGTTAGACTTGGCCATGGGGTTTCATCAATTGAGAGTGGCCGAGGACAGTATAGATAAGACCTCTTTTAGGACTCCATATGGTTTCTTTGAATGGCTCGTTATGCCTTATGGGTTGATGAATGCACCCGCCTATTTTTTTGTTCTGATGAGTAGGGTGTTTCAGGAGTTTCTAAATAAATTTGTCGTGTTCTTTGTTGATAATATCTTGATTTTCTCAAAGAACGAAGAAGAGCATGCCCAACATTTGAGAGAAGTTTTGAAAACTCTCCGTGCGCATCAGCTTAAGGCAAAGTTCTCCAAATGCCATTTTTGGAGAAAAGAGGTGAGATTTCCAGGCCATGTGGTTTCCAAAGATGGGATAACAGTAGATCCCGCAAAGATAGTTGCAGTTCAAGATTGGCAAATTCTGGAAAATGCAACGGAGGTTTGAAGCTTTCTTGGATTGGCAGGCTATTATAGGAAGTTCATTAAGGACTTCGCAAAGATATCAGCCCCACTTACCAGGCTGACGAAGAAGAATTTGGCGTTTTCATGGGATATAAATCATGATGTTGCTTTCCAACGATTGAAGAGGGCTCTGACAACAGCCCCAGTCTTGACCTTGCCTGATGGGAATAAAGTGTTTACAGTATACACTGATGCATGTCGTATAGGCATTGGTGCAGTGCTCATGCAAGAAGAAAGGTAGTGTGTTATGGGGGTAGACAACTAAGGATTCATTAGAAGAACTACCCTATCCAAGATTTAGAGCTATCTTCCATAGTATTCGCGCTTAAGATGTGGCGTCATTATTTTCTTGGAGAGAAGTTCGAGTTGTACACTGATCATAAATCTCTCAAGTATTTGTTTTCGCAGAAGGATCTTAATTTAAGGCAACATAGGTGGATGGAGTTCCTAGCTTCTTATGATTTTGGGATTGCTTATACCCCTGGCAAGGGTAATGTGGTGGCAGATGCACTGAGTAGGTAGAGGATAGCCTTAAGTCCTCTGTTTGTGGAGAGGAAAAGCTTGGAGTTCATATCGAATTTCGACTTTAGACCCTCCACTGAGTTTTTGCCCGATTTGTTTGCATCGCTAGAGATACGACCTACTCTTATGGATCAAATAGGAGCTTCGCAGCGAGATGATCCACAAATTTCAGACATTTTGAACAGGCTCAGTTAAGGGGAGACTTCTTGTCACTTCATTATATATTCCATAGACAATAAAGGGTGGTTGCGACGAGATGGAAGGCGTTGTGTTCCCCAAACTAGGAGTTTGTTGAAGACAGTCCTTGAAGAAGCCCATCATTCTAAGATGACTATTCATCCAGGTGGCGACAAGATGTATAGTGACATGAAGAGGGTTTTCTTTTGGGCTGGAATGAAGAAAGATGTGGCAGAGTTTGTTTCTCAATGTTTAGTTTGTCAGCAAGTCAAAGCTGATCAAAAGAAGCCCGATGGTTTACTTCATCCTTTGGAGGTTCCACAGTGGAAGTGGGAGAGCGTCTCTATGGATTTCATAGATAGTTTACCAAGATCAAAGAAAGGCAACACCAGTATTTGGGTTGTGGTGGATAGACTTACTAAGAGCGCTCATTTTATTCCAGTTAAGAGTAAGAGGACGACAACTTGGTTAGCAACACTTTACGTTCGTGAGATAGTCCGTCTTCATGGAGTACCTTCCAGCATCATAAGCAATCGTGACCCCATTTTCACTAGTGAATTTTAGAGGAGCTTGCAAGAAGAATTGGGTACACAGTTGTGTATGAGCACCGCTTATCACCCACAGACCAATGGATTGACGGAAAGGGTGAACATAATTTTTTAGGATCTTTTGAGGCTATGTATCCTCGACATCGGAGGGACTTGGGAAGAGCATCTTCCTTTAGTAGAGTTTGCCTACAACAACAATTATCAAGCTAGTATTAGCATGGCACCCTTTGAAGCATTATACAGACGACCCTGTAGATCACCAACTTGGTGGGAGTCTACAGAAAGACTATTACTTGGACCGGATATGGTTAGAGAAACGTCCGAGAAGATTGACCTTATTAGACGGCGAATGAAGACAGCTCAAGATAGGTAGAAATCCTACGTTGAGAAGAGAAGGACTGACACTGAATTTAATGTAGGAGACATGGTTTTTATTAAGATGTCACCTTTGAGGAATGTGGTTTTCTCTGGATCTCTAGGGAAATTGGCACCAAGATTTGTAGGACAATTTCCCATAACAGAAAGGATTGGCCAAATGGCCTATATAGTAAAGCTACCAGAGATACTATCCGGCGTTCTTGATGTTTTCCATGTTTCTATTTGCGGAAGTGCTTGCATGATACCGAAGAAGTAGTTCAGCCAAGTATATTGGAGGAAGTATAGGTAGAACGGGAGGCGACAGTCAGACGAGTTCCTACCCGTATTCTTGGATCAGAAGTTAAGAAGCTACGCAATAGAGAAGTCAAGTTGATGAAAGTTCAGTGGGGAGATAACCCAGAGGATGCAACTTGGGAGACCGAAGACGAGATTCGTGCTTCGTACCCTTTTCTTTTTGAGGGTATGTTCTTAACTTCCTTTCCAAAGCTTTTATTTATGCTTGTTTCTATCATTTAAGTATGTCATATTGATCGAATATTCGACCTTTAGGTAGGAATCCCATGGATGTAAACATGTGTCTAAGACATGTTATGTTTGATTGATGCAAATGTTTGCTAGTGGTTGCTCGTGGATGCATACACACACATTAGGCACTAGATCGGCTCAATCACTCTCATACTGCATATGGATGTGTGTGCATTTTTCTTCTTTTAATGGATGAAAATGGATGTATCATCATATGGATGTTGCATTTGGACGGATGATTGTTCACCCATATAGAACTTACATGTTACAATAGGATTATTGCATACATGTTGGATTCATGACACTAACATACATTGCATTAAGGAGGTCGACTGAATCAGTGGACCGCCTGATCTTTGCATTAGAATAAGGACATATACACACACATTTGCATATGTTCATATAAGCATTAGAAATCTTTAAGGACAATGGATGCTTGTGATTGGTGGATGAGTAGATAGGTGATGGACGGTAGGATATGCGTTCTTCTCAACTTGGAGATTTCGGGGACGAAATCCTTTGAGTAGGGGAGAATGTAACACTCCGTAATTTAACAAAACTAAAGAGGAAAAATTAAATAATAATTAATTTAATATTCAGAATTAAGGGAAACAAACTGCGCCATTGCGTTCGTCTTGGAATTCTAGTCAAAATAGACACTTGGTTTGCGTGAAACGAACACTGTCTGAAGAAGTTATGAAGGTTTGAAGTTTGTATACGCGTAAGAGAATATATATATATATATATATATATATTCAGAAAAATCAAATTTTAGTTCGAAATTCAAATTTCCGTGGGCGGAAAATTTCCTGCCCAGGGGGGTCGACCCCTCAATGGGGGTGTCGACCCATGGGTCGACCCCCTTGCGCAGATCTGGACAAATTAGGGTTTTGGGTTCGGCTATAAATATGGATTCATTTCTCCTATTTTTGCACACCAAAAATAATGGAGAACTAGATGTTGCCTCTGCCTAGGTCAAATCAAACTTTTTTCTTCTTCTGTAATCAAGTTATTCAAGCTTAGATTTGTGATTCAACGCTAGCAATCCCTTCTCTATTTTTCTAGATCCAAAAACTGTGAGTTTAATTTACTTTTAGATTTAAATAATTAAAAAGTAAAACATGATATGACTATAATTTGGATATATACCTGTGACTGCTTGAATCATATTGGATCTGTTATAACCTGTGTATCTATGATATTCTGACATGACTATGACTTAGATCTTAACCTTTATCATGTCAGATCTACCTTTGATTGTATATCTAATTCATTGTTTAGATCACCTTATACCTATTCTATTATGTTTATGGCCAAATCAGATCTGTTGTTAGTTGGATATCTAAATCATTGTTTAGATCACATCATGCCTATCCCTATTAAGTTGGAATCAGTGCTATTGTCGCATGTTCATCCTATATTCTTATCCTGTCATTATGCCACTATATGTTTATGCCATTACATGTCAACCTAGTTAGTATGATCATCTCTGTCCTTTTTCCTCTATCTTTTCCCTTTTATTTTTATATAGCCAGGCTACCTTCGAGCCTAGGCATGCCGCTGAAGTATGCGAATACGTTAGACTGGGAACGAGGGGAAAACATTAACATTCGGCATATTTTGTAATTGGAAATTTGGGCATAACTTGAATAAAGTGTAATAATATGAATTTGGGGCATATAGTTTATTATGAACATAACTTAGGAAAAGGGGTATAAAAACCTATAACGACATAAGTGAATTTGGTTAATAATTGTAATGCGTAGGATTACAGTAATTAGAAACTGTAATCGCACCTAGACACGAGGTTAGATTACACTTGGTGAAAGTCTGCCCGGAACCGGTCGGCATATTCAGCGACCACAAGTGGTGAATCTAATGTGAGGGGTCTAGGTGCACAAACACGAGACATACTAAGACACGAGGTTAAGCCCGACTTATGGAAGAAGTATGCCCGAAACCGACCGGCATATCCAGCATCCACAAGTGGTAGGCTTAATGTGGGAGGTCTAACACATTATAACCCTAAATGGACATGGTAATGAATTGGAATACTTAACCTTGTTGAATCCATGGGGATTGTATGAACATGAACTTGATTAGGGGTTAAGTAAACTTATTTGAACAGTGGGTGGGTTAAGTAAATCTGGGGTGGGTGGGTAATATTTATATATAGGCCCACAAACTTAACCTGATGGGGTTATGTAATTAAAGACACCGATAGGTAAGCATAACCCATGGAAAACCTAGTGGGGATATAAGACAAAGGGGAGAGCTTGTATCATCTTGTGTGTGGGACCCGTTTCAGTCAGTAACCCATATATAGGTATCAAACGAGTACTCCGAGCTAGGTCGGAGTCGGGACACGCTTACTGGATTGATTGTAAGAGATCCAAATGTGGAGGACGGTGTAGGCGGCGCAAATCGACTGGTTCGTATGTGTGCATGGTTCAGGCAAAGGGGGACAAGACGACCGTGACACCTGTAGATATGGTTGTGCACATCCGGAAAATGAATGGTTGCCACTTTAGGGTGTGATACACCCTACTGTAGAGCCAACACAAGGTATCCATGGAGTAGGTAGCCGATCAGTTAGGGTAGGAATTAGGATACATCTAGACTCGGTTAAAGTTTAGGAGCCTAATAGGTTAGGCTGTCTGTTGATTGTAAAACCTCTCACCAGAAGTATGCCTAAGCCTACCATCTTGCAGTTGTTGGGATCATCTCATTCTAGTTATACTAGTATCGGTGCAGAGTAATCATTTGAGAAGCGTATATTACTCTATCATGTTTACCTTGTCATACTTTCCTTTTGTGATGTTATTATTCTTATCCACTTTATATGCCTGTCATGATACTTTTACTTATGTATTTGCTAAAAGTAACTGGACTCGCCAGACTTTATGTCTGGCCCTTTTTATTTCCTCTTCTTTCTTCCGTTTCCCCTCTCAGGTTCTCAGGGTGGGAATACTCAAGATTGGTCAGGATTCTGTTATCATTTTGCTGGAGCTCCTTAGCTGTATTGCTCAAGCTCCGATCTATTCTACTATGGCTATGTTTTTATTTGGGAATTATACTTCTTATAATTTTTTTACTCTGATGTTTTAAGTGCAAGACAGATGTTTTGATGATGTACTGGGTTTATGTATTTTCAGACATATGATGTTTTGAACCACGATGCTTTATGATTAATAAAGTTTTTAATTCCGCTGCTATTTTATATCGGTCTTGTAATGTTTCTTTTTTTGTTTACCTATAACGATTCACAAAACTTAATGCATTCTCTTAACGAGTGACATTAACAGACGTGGGGTATCACAGAATCTCTATCATATTTAAACTGTACAGTCTTCAGTAATATTTCCTGTATATAATTCCTGCATATATGTGTGTGTGTATATATACTATTCAAAAAATGTTAGTATATATTTTATAATCAATGATAATTGAAATATGGTTGTTGTCATCAAAACTCCATTCTCCAACAATCTCCCCCTTTTTGATGATGACAACCTTAGTTTATAAAATATCATACCTATTCATGATGATCCTTCTAATAGTCCCCTTGACTATATGAATCCTATAAACTATGTCTATATTTTATAATTTCTCCTCCTTTGGCATTATCAAAAGGAAATTCTAAAACTTCTCCCCCTAAATCCTATAACTATCTCAATAATTCCTATACTAAAGTAAAGTACTCCCCGTGAATCTGAAATCTATATATACCTTATAAAATACACTCCCTAAACTTATGCCTATATAATATCCAAATTCTATATAACTTCCCTTAAATCCATGCTATAAATGATCCTAAATATAACTATCCCTGATTTTGATTCTAATCTAAAAGATTATAACTCCTCCTAAATTTATGACTATACTATCCTAATAAACTAAATAGAATGATAACATTCTAAGCAAACCAAATTATAATCAATTCTAACAGGCAAGTCATTCCAAATAAGCAATTCAAACAAATAATTCAAGCAATCAATTAAATCAATTATTTCACGAAATCAATTCAAACAATCAATTCAAGCTATCAACTCAAGGAATCAATTCAAGCAATCAATTCAATCAAGTTAATCAAGACAAAGTAAATATGTTATGTATTTGATTAATAATCCTAAATTTCTAATTAGATAAAAACTTTTCATACTATATATTTGTTATGTGTGGAGTAAAGTTACCATGTAATGCAGTATGTTATATGCAGTATGTTATGTGCAAAATTATATGAAGTGATATATCAAATGAAACACAACTTGTGATATGAATGATTTTAATTTGAGATGTACTCTAATAATGATGTATGATATGAAATAAGATGTGTAATGATAGTATGCATAATGATTTGGTAATTATATTTGTTTAGGTTATATTCAAAGTAATATCTAACTATTATGCATATACATGTATATTAAAATTATTTGAATTAAACAAGGATAATATATATTAATTTCCAAACTTAGATTAATGATACTTATGAAAGAGAGTGCAAGGATAGTAAAGATAAAAGTTTTACTGTATTCATAATATTAATAAAATATTTAAAATAGTTCTATGAGAAATGTGGAGTTAAATAACCTTAGTACGTAGGATGCTTTTTTAATATAGTAAAAAATGAAGTTTTTTTTATTAAAAAATATAAAAATTGTATCATATAAAGAAAAACTATAAACATATATTCACAAAACTATAAATATTTATAAATTGATTTTAAAAAAGAACCTAAAATTCAATTTATTATGATATATATATATATATATATATATATATATATTAATCTTTTTGATGCAAATTAATATTAAACTTAAACTTTAGAAATCAAAATATATTAATTTGCTAAAGAATCATTTATAAGTTAAAATATTAAAAAGAAATCTATTGTCCTAACAAAATTATGAAATTTGGATATAAAACTATAAAATTATAATCTCTTATTTTTAAGACAAAAAGATCATATATATATATATTATTTTTATACCAAAATATTAGGTTAAATATTTAAGCTTTTACAAATCTTAATAAGAAATCAAAATAAGTATTTAAGTTACAAATAATATTTGTGATAATGTAACCCAAAATTGTTATGAAATCATATGAATAATATATAAGTTAAACTACACATTTTTAAACTATATAAAAGATGAATAAATTTATATTTTATAACAATATTAAAAAGTTATATTAACTTTGTATATCATATTAACATTTTTATATAATTTTATTAATTTATATACTTTTAATATATATATATATATATATATATGTATGTATGTATTTAGAAACAAGATATAAGAAAATAAGTAGACAGATAAGGTTAATAACCAGAATTTGAATTGGCATTTTCTTATTGAAAGAATGGAGGGAAGTTTGAAAATTCGAAATTGAATTTATTGGAACATATGTCGACATGACCATTTATATATGTTGGCATACATATATAATTTCAAAGTACATATGGTTTTGAGACTCTTGGTTTTAAATTATCGATTTATATTTCAGGTTTAACTATTTCCTGAAATAATATTAATCCTAACAAACATTCAAATTTTATTATTATAACAATATTGGTATTTTGAATTTCAAAATTCAAATTTTGAATTTTAAATTTCAAGTTTGAATTTTAATTTTCAAATTCAAAACAAAGCGAACAAAACATCCATTCAACCAAAAATTAAAAATTAATTAAGGCATACCCGGTTTTTTCGATCCATTTCTTCAAAACTCTCTGAATTCTGAATTGTTGTAAAACTCATATTTGAATCTCTGATGCTCTCCATAGCTTGATTACGAATCTGAATCATATTTACATCTTCTACAATTTGATGATGAGATCATTGATTTAGTAATTTAACCAAGTTGGCTGCAAAATTTTGAATTTGATTTTGAATTTTGAATGAACAGACACTTCAACTACTATAACCCCAAAAGTCATATCTCTACATAAACTCCTCTTTTCTTGATTGATGAATAATCATCTTGGTGTCTTTTGGCCAATAGTCATCAGACATAACTCTTTCACTTCAAAACAACATACCTTTTCAAAGAATCAAGTGACTTTTCAAAATAACTAGTTGTAACTTGGGATAATAACATTATGATGATTCTGTGATATATCTACTTAAACTTTCCAAGAAATCATATCATGATAACTTGGATTTTCAATCAAATTGAATGCTGACTCATGTAATACTGATGCAAGATACGAATTTAAATTAGTGTTCAAAATTTTCCATTTAAAATTTTCAAAAATCAGATTATGAACTTTTTGAGAAACCTTGCTCTGATACCAATTGTTAGGGATTGCGAAAAGGATCGTCAAGGCAAAACAAACACTAGAGGGGGGGTGAATAGTGTTTGTGAGAATTTAAACAAAATCTAAAACTTATGTGAACTACAGGATAAATCAAACACCACAAACACAATCACAAACACAGATTCACAAATAAACAGAAATAAGATGTAGAAAAGGAAAGAACACACCGGATTTTATATTGGTTCGGATTGCTCCTACGTCCAGTTCCGCACAACGCTGGATCGCGCAGAGTTTTATTACTGTTCCAATAGTCAAGTACAACCTCCTTGATTTCACGGCTACAAGGAATACCCCCGATGACTACTTCCTTGGTTTCACGGCTACAAGGAAACCACCGATTACTACTTCCTTGGTTTCACGGTTACAAGGAACACACCGATTCCTACTTTACTCAACCCAAGCAATTACAAATAGCCCTATAACTCTTCAACATCACTTGATTCAGAGATAGATGAGAAGAGAGTATAGAGAGAAGAAGTTTGATCAAAACGGAATTGAATTCGGTAGAGTATAAATGCAGAAATCATAAAAATGATTAAGAATAATTATATAATGAAAGAGAGTGAAAGTGGAGAAGAAGATATATTTAAAAAATCGAATTCAAGACCTTTTTATAGTGTGTGGAAGGTTGCAACGTTTCTCAAACGTTTCAATAGTGAAAAGACACTTCCTTTTAAATTTGAGTTTCTAACGGTTATATGTCGACATAGTGTTTTCTACATGAAAACATACTCTAGTATATTTTTGAATTTTAAAACATTTTCAAGTGTTTTGATCTAAATATAATTATGAAAATTCTTGAATAAAAATCCGGTGTTGTAAATTTATATAATAAAGTAGAAAAACATATGAAAACATTAATTTAAACTACATACACATATTTATAAAATTATAAGGTTTTAAACTATATAAATATAAAGTATAAGAATAAATCTATAAAACTTAAGTTTGAAAAACAAAGATAAATAACAAAGAAAAAATTGAAAAAATAGAATTGAGGATAGAAAATAGAATTTGAAAATCAGAGTTTAAAAATCAGAATTTGAATATTGAACCTGGAGTGCTATTTGGAGTACATAATCTAGACTTTATAACTATATTAATCTTGAACTCTTGAAATCTTGAATACTCATGAGTCTTGAAATTTGTCTGAATTCTGAATCTCTATCATCTTTAAACTGTACAGTCTTCAGTAATATTTCCTATATATAATTCCTGTATATGTGTATATATATTTATGTACAAAAAATGTTAGTATATATTTTATAATCAGTGATAATTGAAATAGGGTTGTTGTCATCAAAACTCCATTCTTCAAAAGTTATAACCACGTAAACCTAAGAAAATTAACAAGTAATCATTATAGTTTAAAGTATTTTAATGATGTTTCAATCATGCAGATCGAATTGGGGTGGGTTAGTCGTGCTCTATACCTGACCCTAGACCCGGACCTTCAAAAGCGGGCCGCGGGTGTACCTTCCCAAAAGACCCTATGGGACGGGTCTAAATGGATCAAAACGGGGGCGGGTCAAGCGGGTTTGGATTCTAGACCCATCCCATTGCCATCCCTAGGGTCAGTGCTAAATTTCTTGTACCACACGTTTGAGCAGTGCTCAAACTGGTCCTTTGGAGCCGACTTTGTCAATATATCAGCCGGATTGTCTTTTGTGTGAATTTTTTGATAGCTTTGTTTTATTTTTCTCTTCTTCAAGCATGAAAACGAAACTTGTGACATCAATGTGCTTTGTCCATGAGCTGTAGACTTAATTCTCAACAAGCCAAATAACACTTTGACCCTAACCCTAGGTTTGAGGGGAGGAAATAAAGTGAAAAACCGAATGCAAAATTAATTGTAAAGAAGGCATCGGTTTGTACCTTCCATTTTCTTGCTGGATCGAATAGGCTAATGGGCCAAATTGACCCATTAACCATTTTATTTGTATATAAGTATTCTGCAGCCGTGTAAATCAGTAAGTGCAAAGTTTTAATCATTCAATAAAGTTTCACTTTCTCTTCCAAACATTTCTGCATTTCAACACATTAATCAATTCGAGCGTTTCACATTTATAACATATTTGATAAGAGTCGCTTTTGAAAATAAAAACCAAGGAAAATCACACACAACATAAGAAGATACATATTCCTACTCAATCTTTATTTGATAACCTAATATCACAAATGAACTCTCACTTAGACCGTCCCTGAAAATTTATAGGTTTCGGCAATCAAAGAAAGGTCGTCCTTCCTAGCCATAGACGAACCGATAGACTCCGTCATGTCAAGACCATCAACATTCATTCCTTCTGGAAGCTTCCAATCAAAATGATAAAGCAAATTCGCCAGTACAAGTTCTACGCTCATTGTACCAAAATTCATTCCTGGACAAACTCTTCTACCACCACCGAATGAGAGATAACCAGCTCTTTTTCCACCTAAATAATCGACCTCTTTAGGTTCGTCATCAAATCTTTCGGGTTTGAAACACTCGCCATCTTCCCAGTACCTGGAATCTCTTGCTATAGCCCATGCGTTTACAAGTATTCTGCTTCCGGAAGGTATGGTGTACCCCACGATGGAGGTTGACTTGGAACATTCTCTTGGGAGGAGCAATGGGAGGGGAGGGTACATTCTTAGTGTTTCCTTTATTACTTGCTTCATATAATTCATTTTTTGTAAGTCTTCTTCTTGGATATTTGCTTTGTGGTATAGGATGGTTCGTATTTCTAACTGCACCTTCTTCATGATTTCTGGGTGTCTTATTAGCTCTGCCATTGCCCAAATCAGTATTGTTGATGTTGTATCTGTTCCTCCAATAATCATGTCCTATATAACATGAAAATTTTGAGTTTCTATTACCCAAGATGTTTAATTTAGATAAACCTGTAAATGTGGCGAGAAAATTTCTGAAGGTAAATTGCTATGATACAAAAAGAGATTACAACTTTATCTTATGTTTATTGTTAATATCTCGTTGCCTTAATAAACGGTTGTTTAGCAATAAATAGGCTTTTGCACTATAGGCTAAAAGAATTAACAGGTAGTAAATTATGTAGTTTAATGCATATTTAATTGGTATTTTGTATATCTATGTTGGTATTGGCAAATTCTATTCATACACCAAAAATTACCTAACGTACACCGCTACTATGCTAAAAACTGTATTATTAACTTACCCTTCTGTTTTTATTGCATTATAGCTTTTTTTAATATAGTCCATCAAACTTAAACGTTGCAATTAATAATATTTATGAAATCTATGTAAAAAAATTTGAAGAACTTAATGTGTTTTTAAATATGAAACCTAAAATTTGAATTAGGAAACTTTTACAAGTAAGTGCACAAATTTAAAATCATTTGATTTAGGAGTAGACTCTTTTATTGAAATTAATAATTTTTTGAAGCACAATAAATTGGTTACCATATATTCGAAAAATTGAAATTCATTTTACTAGACTTAAACTTTATTTTGCACTGCAATTTTTTATTTACTGTAAATAAGTTAAAAGTTTTTAAGAAGGAAAATAGTGAAGAATAAAATAATGCTCCTATTGTAACATAGAAAGTGTATGTAAACTAATTTTTGGTGTATGGTAGATCATTTTATTTTATGGTGTACATTAAGAGATTGTTGGTGTATGAATAGAATTAGTCGTTGGTATTTTCAATCTAAACATATTTGCACTGAAAAATTATTTTAGAAATTCAAGTATCTGACTAAATCCACTAAATTTCAAGATTTAATATTTATTACATATTATATATATATATATATAGGAAGGGACTATTGGAACACAAAATAAAACACACAACTTTAAACACAGAATCCTGACCGTTGGATTTTTTTGTCTTTACATGAGAGGTGCAAATCTTGGGAAGATCTAGTGGTCCGGATTTTGTGTGTTTAATTTTGTGTCAAAATTTTCACTGGGTTTGGATTCTAAACCCGCCCCATTGTCATCCCTAGGGTCGGCGCTAAATTGCTTGTACCACACGTTTGAGTAGTGCTCAAACCGGTCCTTTGGAGCCGACTTTGTCAACATATCAACCGGATTGTCTTTTAATTTGTGTGAATTTTTTTGATAGCTTTGTTTTATTTCTCTCTTCCTCAAGCATGAGAACGAAACTTCTGACATCAACGTGCTTTGTCCAAAAGCTGTAGGCTTGATTCTCAATAAGCTAAATAACACTTTGATCCTAACCCTAGGCTTGAGCGGAGGAAATAAAGTGAAAAACCAAATGCATAATGAATTGTAAAGAAGGCATCGGTTTGTACCTTACATTTTCTTGCTGGATCGAATAAGTTAATGGGTCGAATTGGCCCATTAACCATTTTATTTGTATATAAGTATTCTGCAGTCATGTAAATCAGTAAGTACAAAGTTTTAATCATTCAGTAAAGTTTCACTTTCTCTTCCAAACATTTCTGCATTTCAACACATTGATCAATTCGAGCATTTCAGATTTATAACATATTTGACAAGAGTCACTTTTGAAAATGAAAACCAAGGAAAATCACACACAACATAAGAAGATACATATTCCTACTCAATCTTTATTTGATAACCTAATATCACAAATGAACTCTCACTTAGACCGTCCCTGAAAATTTATAAGTTTCGGCAATCAACGAAAGGTCGTCCTTCCTAGCCACAGACGAACCGATAGACTCCGTCATGTCAAGACCATCAACATTCATTCCTTCTGGAAGCTTCCAATCAAAATGATAAAGCAAATTCGCCAGTACAAGTTCTACGCTCATTGTACCAAAATTCATTCCTGGACAAACTCTTCTACCACCACCGAATGAGAGATAACCAACTCTTTTTCCACCTAAATAATCGACCTCTTTAGGTTCGCCATCAAATCTTTCGGGTTTAAAACACTCGCCATCTTCCCAGTACCTTGAATCTCTTCCTATAGCCCATGCGTTTACAAGTATCCTGCTTCCGGAAGGTATGGTGTACCCCATGATGGAGGTTGACTTGGAACATTCTCTTGGGAGGAGCAATGGGAGGGGAGGGTACATTCTTAGTGTTTCCTTTATTACTTGCTTCATATATTTCATTTTTTGTAAGTCTTCTTCTTGGATATTTGCTTTGTGGTTTAGGATGGTTCGTATTTCTAACTGCACCTTCTTCATGATTTCTGGGTGTCTTATTAGCTCTGCCATTGCCCAAATCAGTATTGCTGATGTTGTCTCTGTTCCTCCAATAATCATGTCCTATATAACATGAAAATTTAGAGTTTCTATTACCCAAGATGTTTAGATAAACCTGTAAATGTGGCGAGAAAATTTCTGAAGGTAAATTGCTATGATACAAAAAGAGATTACAACTTTATCTTATGTTTATTGTTAATATCTCGTTGCCTTAATAAACGGTTGTTTAGCAATAAATAGGCTTTTGCACTATAGGCTAAAAGAATTAACAGGTACTAAATTATGTAGTTTAATGCATATTTAATTGGTATTTTGTATATCTATGTTGGCATTTTCAATCTAAATATATTTGCACTGAAAAATTATTTTGGAAATTCAAGTATCTTACTGAATCCACTAAATTTCAAGATTTAATATTTATTATATATATATATATATATCTTTGTGTGTGTGTGTTTATATGTGTGTGTTTGTATCAGAAATAGAATGTGTGTGTGTACACGCACATACACACGCATATATTTTATTGAAGGGACCTATGTGTGAAGACTTTCTTTAATTTCCAGGACATGCATTGCTCTTGTTTTAGAGCAACATTAACAGGACCTTTAAAAAAAAGATAAAAATGGAAAAATATTTGGCAAACACCCATGGAACTTATTTTTACACTAGTTCGACATGTTTCAATTGGAAAGTTTGTCGATGTTCGACCCCAAAAAACCTCCATATTCTTCTTTCGAGTGTCTTTGACAATTTCCTTATTTTTGTTTATCAAATATAGTTTCAAATATCCTATACTAGTCTAATTTAGAATCTCATTTATCTGATACCGGTTTAATATGTAATTCTAGTTCTGATTCAGTATTAATATAATATTCAAAATACTCAAACTAAATTTAAAAAATTGTGTTGTTCAGATTAAAGTTAATCTTAGTGTTTTTTTTATTACTTTGCTATTGACTATACCAAATGACAGTTGCAATGAGTGAGAAGCAAGGCTTGAATTCTAATTCTTTTTTAATCTTAGGCTAACAAAAACATGTAAAGCAAACATTTATAAATACACCGTCATCTCTTTTCCCAAAAGTTTTTTAAAAAAATAACCCTTGCTTTTAAATTTTAGTATATTTCATGAAAATTTTACAAATACATAGAAAGTCTGTAAAGTTTCTTACAAGAATTATTTGCAGAAAAATGAATAATTTTTGCACATTCTCATAAGATTAAAAAAAAATACTATTGATTATTGGAAAATTGACTAATGTTTAGATATATTTAAAAAAGGAGGCTCATTTAAAAATAATAATAATAACAGTAAATGTTTCATTTAGAATTCTCTATAAAACTAAGAAACAAACTCTAATTTTCGCAAATATAACCATGTTATAGTTCAACAAAAAGGGGCAAGAGTCAAGCTTACTCTATATTAATATTCATGCGAATAAAAGCCTTTCTTTTTCATAAAAAATATATATATGCTTATTGTGTTACAAACTTCAAGCATAAGAAGGCCTCATTTCATAATTAAGATATGCATTAGGCATATTATGTTTTAAACTAATTCAAGAACAAACCTTGTTTTCTTTTGTCTACATCCAGCTGTTTTAGATTATTATCTTTTTCATAAGGCTTATAACAGCTAGATTACATTTTGATGAACAAATTAACAACCAAACGAGTCAAAAAATATTGGATACTATTGTCTATTTTATTCTTTTACAACAGTGATTTGATGTTGGGATCTAGCTAGGTAGACGTCACAGCGACACCAATGGACTTTTGGTTAACGCATCATGTAGCCGCCAGTTACAAACTAAGTTACGTCTCTACAAATCTAACTGCAGGCATACGTACATGAAGATGATAATTGATATGAGTATATAAAGACGCAAATAGAAGAGCATACCCATAAGTGACAAGCAAGAAGATTTCGGACAAGTTTAAGAAACTTACAAAGATGACGGACTTAACCATGGAAATAGTGAGAGGATAGTCGCCACCGTCATCATACATAGATAACAGAATATCCAGCAGCCCTTCGTCCTCTACATCACGATTCCCCTCCTTACTATTGCCTCTCCTCTTTTGATTCTCCTCCACAATCTCACTCAGTACCCCATCAAGCTCCTTGTGCATGTCTTCCAACTTAGCTTTCATCCCGGTTACCCTCCCTATAAGCCCAGTAATCCCTGGAAAAACGTCCACCAAACTAAAGCCAGTCGACATCTCTATTGCTTTCTTCGCAACCTTCATGAATCTCTCCGTCCCTTCGAACTTGGCCCCAAACGCCGCTCTTGATGTCATCGTAGCCGTCAACCCCAAGATCTTCTCCGTTACGTTTACGTTTACAGCCCCAAAATCTCCCATGTTTGTAATGCTCGCAACTAGATTACTGACCTCTTCTTTCCTTATGGAAGAAGAAGCCTTGACCCTGCCCGGGCTTAGCAGCTCGAGCACGCAGAGCTTGCGCATCTGCCGCCAGTGTGCGCCGTATGGGGAGAAGGCGATGCTCAGGCTGCCGTAGCCTATGATGGCAGGCGCTAGAAGAAACGGTCTGGACGAGAAGGTGAGGTCGTGTGTCGTCATTATTTCTTTCGCTGCCTGGGCCGAGAGAACCACAATGTGGTCCACTTTGCCCAGTTTCATGTGCATCAGATCTGTGTAGTTGTGTTTCAGGGCTAGCTCGTGCAGTTTGCGGTGTGGGACTTGGTTGGCTAGCTGGTGCAGGTTTCCGATCAGTGGAAGTTTGTAAAGACCAGGAGGTAGCTTTTTGTTTCTTCTGTATGTGAGGGTGAGTTTGACTGTCGTGAAAAGGACGAGGAGGAGGAGGAGAAATGGATGGTACTGGAGCTCCATGATGATATATTGGTGTAGGTTTTGTGTTAAGGGTTTGTGCGTATATTTATACATTCAGATCACCTGCTTCTTCCTTTAGAATATGATTTAATGTTGATTGTAGCATGTATTTGGATTTGCTACAGAGTCTTTTTTGATTAAACTTAACGACTACATTTGTTTTTCAACAGAAGCAGCTGATTTAATTCCCAAATGTCATTCCAAATAGAATGGCTCCGGATATTATTATATGAATTAATTATGTTGCCTTGGCCAAACGAAATTGAGTCGTATAATAAAAGATATATATTACCCTTTTTTTCCTAAGTTGGTATATAACTTGTTAATAATGTTCAAACCTTGCTTCGAAAGTCGCTTAGTGGTTGGTGTACTGGTTTCCATAATTTGGGGTTTGAACGGAACTAGAAGTAGGTTTTCATTCCATTTGTGGGCGTGGGAAAGTAAAGTTCTACTGCTGCGATGAGGGCTGTTTAGTGAAGTAACATACTCAAGTTCTTAGCTTTCTATCGGGTCAGAGTACAACATTCATTCAATCCCAAAACATGTGTCTCCCCTTTTAACTGTTGACTAAATAATTAAAATAGTTAATTAATTTGAGTAAGGCAATAGTTATGATTGTATAGTGGCCTAGGCATATGATATTTAGAGATATAGAATTTGAACTTTGTTTCTCCGTACTTCCATTTCTTTGGCTTAATGTGAAACAAGAAATACCAATAATTAAAAATATAAGAATTTAGGTTTTCACCCAATTGTCACGGGGAAAAACAACACTCATTTCAAATACTCTTCATCAATTTTCGAAATTAACCTACATCGCCCTCCAGATTCCTCTCAGCCCTCTTCCAATTCTTCTACATGTATTTCTAGTGATGAAGATGAATTTCAAACAGTTTTTAAGCGAGAAAAAACAGGGTTTAACCATCAGAAATCCACTCGGATGGAGCCATGGGTTGACCTAAATAAAATCAAGGGGAATATTGAGAAAAGAAGAGATTTCAGGTCCTAAGCCCCTAATGTGTAGCATCTGAAAGGAGAGATACTGATTTATCCAAGTAACGTGCTACCATCTCACTATGCAGGAAACATAAAATAAAAACATGGAAATACATCTTAATAGGGGAAGAAAATGTCCAAGATGATCAAGAATCTGAAAAATGCATGTTGGAAAGTATACCTCCTTTGAAAATCAATAATCAGAAAACTGATACTATACAAAAAGCAGTGTGCAAGAGATCTGCAGATTGGTTGAAAATGCAATTCTAGCCTATATGGTTTGTGCTAAACCTAATTTTTTTATATTTCAAAACATATATACAAAGGGTTTACAAACCAGTAGGTTATTTCAAATTTTCACTATAAGAACAACGGTGATTTTCAATAGCCAAGGGCCGTTGGAAACGACGTTGGTATACGATTCAACAATTTCCTACGACTTCCAACGGTTAATTTTCAACGGTCTCAAATGTTTATTGGGACACGCGAAAGTAATTGTTCATATAGTCGTTGGAAACCATTAGAAGATGTTGAAAATAAACCGTTGGAAGTCGTTGATTGTCGATGAAATACATAGACCAGTAAGCCATTGGAAACGTACCCTATTGAGCTATGAACTCCGCCAAATGTTGATTAAGGTGCTCCATCTATTCTTCACGGCAGCGATCACGCTCAGTAAGCTCGGTGATCTGGGCTTATAGCTGTGCAATCTCCTCCTTGTCCTGAGCCCTCTGGTACAACTCATGAGATGTCTTGGCCTGTAAACAATTTTAGATTTTTAGTGTTTCATAATAGCAATTTAAGTAAATTTCAATTTCTATTAACGATTGGTTCCCAAAACCATAGCGCCTGTTGTGGGTTGGTGGATCTGTAACAGCCTCAAAGTGAAATCTTCCTCATCAGCAGTCAAGTCGGCCTTTCCACTGTCCTCAAGTATTTGTGCTCGTTGTTGTTGGAATCATTCATGTTATGCAAAATACAATTAAATTTAGATAACACTATTTTAATTAAATTATAACTTTAAGTTAACTATGTTATACATACATATGCAATACGTGCTTGTCATCATGGTCTCAAGAGTAGGAAACTGAGCCTGAATCATCAGTCTGATCCAGCGCCTGTGTATGCTCGAAAACATCCCAATACAACACAGGAGAATCATGCAGTCTCCCCTGAAATATGCATACATGTAAATATATGTTGTATACTATTATGTTGTCTATCTTTAACAACTTAGAACTTAAAATCTTTAACTGTGTAATTAATAAATATACCAAGTCATCGCGATGATGCTGGAACGACTTGGAACCACCGCGATGTGTAATGGTGTTCTTGCTCATATTTGCTGAATTTCTCTAAGATTCAGATTATAAATTTAAGTTAAGAAATCATGTTTTATTTTAATCTATTGTCGATGTTAAAATTGTCATCAACACCCAAGAGTTCCAAAAATTTGAAACTAAATGTCCAGAGCGGAAAGGTATGCGAGATATAGTAATAATGTACGGGAAAGTAAAGGACACGCTGTAGCGGTCGGTGATGATTATGGTTTTAGTTGTTAAAGCTAAAGGCCATCATCGTTTTCCGAGATGCTTATATGATGATCCCTAAAGTCGAATGGTGTTGCAGACAGCTCCTAGGGTGCTAGGAAATCGGCTTCAGACTATCCTCCCCACACGGTGGGTTCGCTCCTAGGGTGCTAGGAAATCGGCTTCAGACTATCCTCCCCACACGGTGGGTTCGCTCCTAGGGCCCCGTAGTGGCGGGGAAGATGTTAGTAGTGAGGATGCAGGAACTAGTGAAGGGCTAGTGCCCCCGGACCTGCCCTCGAGTGGACCTCTGATAGCGCTTTTAGTCATGCCCCCAACTAACCGGAGGGTTGCCAGAGCTCAAAGGAGGAACATGGTTATAATGCACAAAGAAGAGGCATCTTTCGAAGGATAGGGTTCACTTTCCATTCCCGGTTCGCCTCCGATAAAGGAGGCTAAGGTAGGAACGAGGCACGAGCCGACACCTTTGAAGATGACCTCATAGATCTCTGTGTCGTTGAGGGCAGTTGCAGGACTAGTTGGTAACCTTGGGCCTTCTTCCGTGCGTGCCTTCAATATTACTTCCCAGCGTGCCCCCGACTAACTAGAGGGTGGCCGGACCATTAGATGGAGTAAAATGACTACGACACAGCAAAGAGGGGGTGCCTTTTGGAGAAGATGGATTGCTTTTAGTTTCCATTTCGCTTCCGATGAGGGAGGCAAAGGTTGGAACGAGCTGTGAGCCGATATATCCGACGGCGGCCTCAGAGACCAACGCACTGTAGAGTACGGTCCCAGGGATGACGGGCGCCCTAGGGCATGCTTCTGAATGTGCCTCTAGTAGTACTTCCCAGTGTGCCCCCAACTAACTGGAGGGTGGTCGGAGCATCAGACGGAGGAAAATGGCTATGACATAGTGAAGAGGGGGGACCTTTGGAGAAGAGAGATTGCTTTTCGTTTCCATTTTTCTTCCGACAAGGGAGGAAAAGGTGGGAATGAGTTGCGAGCTGATCTCTGATGACGACCTCAGAGACCACTATATTGTAGAGGCCGGTCGCAGGACTGGTGGAGGACCAGTTACCTCGGGCCTTCTTCCGACGTGCCTCCGGTTGTACTTTCCGACGTGCCCCCAGCTAACTGAAGGGTGGCCGGAGCATTAGTTGAGGAATGCTATGACACAGCGAAAAGGGGGTGTCTTTGGGAGAAGGAGGCTTTCTTTCATTTCTGTTTTGCTTCCGACAAGGAAGGAAAAGTCGGGAATGAGTCGTGAATCGATATCTCCGATGACGACCTCAGGTATCACTAAATCGTAGAGGACAGTTGTAGGGATGGTGGAGGGCGGGTCCCCTCAGGACTGCTTTTGAACATGCCTCCGGTGGTACTTCTCAACGTGCCCCCAGCTAACTGGAGGGTGGCCGGAGATCATACGGAGAATAATGGTCATGGCACAGGGAAGAGGAGGCATCCTATAGAGGAGAAAGCTTTCTTAACATTCCCGGTTCGTCTTTGACGAGGGAGGGAAATGTGAGAATGAGTTGCAAATCGACATTTTCGATGACGACCTCAGAGATCACTACACAATGGAAGTTGTGGTCCCAAGTGCTCGAGTATCATGACTCGGTGTTGCACCCAATTGGCTGAAACTCTTCTCTCGAGATACTCAAGTCGGGTAGAGTTTGAGGGAACCGTTGGTTCTCCAAGTGTTGCCCGGATCCAGACCCTTCAAGTCGGATGGAGCCGAACGAGTGGTCGAAGTCATGCTTATTTGACTGATAGTCTTCCCCTAAGTCTGGAGACATAGGAGCGGGGTTGTTCGTATTCAGTCTCATTGTTAATTTGAGGCTTGAGCTAGGGGACTAGTTCCCTCGTCTAAGATGTTGATCTAGTGTAGTGCGCTCGTGTATTTGAATTAGTCATAATGGTTGATTACAAGTCGAACATAAGCCATTTTGCAATGTTACAACACTTAATATTTCATAACAACCGAATTGGTACAAAAGGCGACCCACGCGAGACGAGTCGTAAGGCTCGACTGCTCATTGTTGCTGCAGTCCTGATGAGCCAAGGGAATGACCTTGAGGGCTTTATTTGTCAGACAGAGTTCTGGTTGGTTGGGATCTTTAATGGGCGTTGAGTTGCTTGGAGATCCCATGCAGTGGACCCTCTCGGTACTGCTTGAGGTGACCTTTACGTATGAGTTTCTTGATGTTGTCCTACAAGTGGCTACACTTGTTTGTGTCTTGTCAGTGAATGCTGTGGAGCCAACAATATTCTATAGAGTCCCTTGGTACTCTTGTCGAACCTTTAGGCCTTAGCCTTTTATATGGTAGGGAATTGCAGGTTGCAAGGTAGATGTTCTTGGGGGTGTCATTAAGTGGAGTATAGTTGCGGAAAGATGAAAACCGAAGATGCTTCCTCTACTATTGCAACTACCTCTGATGCTGCCGGTGTAAGCAAGATTGCGCAGAGCGATGGGGTTAGAGTCGTTGGATCTCTGGGCGTGTCTCGAGGCAAGATGTTGAGGTGAGAAGCTTTATTCCTTTGTGCTAGCTCTTGGCGTAGGAAAATGTTTGCGTTCTCGTAGAAGATCTCTATAATCTTCGGCTTCTTTCGTTTGATCCATGCTCTGAATTCAAAATTAGGTGGCACGCCCTTCACAAGCTGGACGAGCACAGTTCGAGGGGTAGGTTCCTCGACTTCGGCCATTGCAATGTTGGATCTTTCGAGGTAGTTTTTGAGAGTTTCGTCGGTGCCTTGTTAAATGTTTGAGACTAAGAGGATGCCTTTGGGCATGGCGTCGTGCATCCTAGATTGCACGACCAAACTCCTTGTGAGTTGGTCGAAAGTTGAGATGGTTCAAGGTGGGAGTCGCGAGAACCATGATAGAGCCGCCTTGGATAAGGATGGGGAAGCACTTGCACTTTACAATGTCGGTAGAGCATTATGAATCCATGTGCCATTCGTAGCAGTTAATGAAGTTTTGAGGTTCAGATTTCCCTGAGAAAGAAGTGAGTTTTGGCATGCTGAAGTGCCTATGCCATTCAATATTAAGGATAGCTGGAGTAAAGGGGTCGTGCCTCGTACTGGTTTCCCAGACATCATTAGCGTGCCCTTTCGATTCCCTCATGATCCAACGGACCGTGTCGGCGAGAGTTAGAGGTTGGGTTCCTGCCGTATTATGGCGATCGTAATTCAATTGAGGAGTTTAGAGTCTATGGCTTCTCCTCGAAGGAAGGTCTTTGTCATTCTATGAGTCTCCAACCTCGATTGCATGATTTCTCGGAGGCTAGTTGAGGTGAACTTAGGACCAGTTGGATCCTAGAAATGTAGGCGACAAGTCCGGGCTTGTGGCAATCTGAGTCTGCCTAGTGAGGGCTCGAGCGTTATTTTCTTTGTTGAGATTAGGTTCAAGCCGGGAATGGTCCGGATGACGCGTTCCCTCTTTGATAGTGATACCGACATTGTCGAGGTTGATTCTATGGCGAGGGACTTGGTTGTCAGGAGGAGAGACGGGTGTGAAGCTCGAGGAGACATGATTTGGGGGAGGCTGGATGCTCCTACTTGCTATAAAATGGGAGATGTCTCATTGAGCATCTTGTTGGAGTCGCTGGATCAACTCCCTATTTTGGTTGACTTGGGCTTTGAGCTATCACTCGGTTTCTTCTAGTCTTTGGGCTGAAGGTAGTGCCATGTCAGCAATGGCTAAGATGTCGGAAAGAGGTCATTGACGAACTGGAGTGCCTTGATTATCATTAGATGGTCAGCCAAGGATATACTTTCCCTTGCTCGCCATTATCGAGAAGATTGCTTAGTGGACAAGATGGAATCTGAATAGCACAAACAAACTTATGGTCGAGAATCAGTAGGAAAAGTTGGCTTCGTCAAGTTTGAGTGACGTTATTAGTTGATGGAGGCTGAGCGCCCAAGTTTACCTCAAGGCGGAGAATGTCTCGTTGAGTATATCATTGAAGCCATTGTGTTAATCTGATGCTCTGGTGGATTCGGTAGACAAGGCATCATCGAGCCCCACCCAGCTTTCTTGATGTTTCGTCGAATTGGGATTGATCGACAAATGCGTCGAGGTTGGGAGCATTGAGGTTGGTCGGAGCTTAAAGGAGTCGAGGTTGAGGAGAAAATTCCGAATAAGAATCAATAGTGGAAGGTCTGGCCATGGGGGTACTCTGCTTTGTTCACCAATGTGATAGGCTTGGTCGGTTAGTCTGAGAAAACTTAAGTAGCATCCCAAGTCTTGGTGACTGAGTAGAAGGAAATGCAAGATTTTGATACCTTGAAGGAACTGACAGAAAGTTGACCGTAGATGCGGGCTTTACTCTCTCCATCCCAGCATGCAAAAATGTTAACATCCAAAATTATCGTCAACACCTGAGAGTTCCAAAATTTTGAAACTAAATGTCAAGAGCAGAAAAGTATGCGAGATGCAGTAATAATGTGTGAGAAAGTAAAAGAAATGGTTGTTTATAGTGGTTTGGTTCAGACTGAACCTACGTCCACTTTGAAGGCCTTGCTACTTTTATTAACTTTTGACAAAGTATAGTAAGGTATCATCACAAGATGTTACAATGATATGCAATATTCGATTAATTCTTGTTGTCTTCCTTGCTGATCGGGAGCATTCGAGGAGTTTTTGAAGTCCAAAGCATGTCGTGATGCTATGGGGTCCGAAGGTGTTGGGAGTTTTCGAGGCTAGGAAGGTGTCGGGAGTCGCCAAGGTCAGGAAGTTGTCGGGAGGTGTCGAGGTCGAAAAGGTGTTGGGAGTTGCCGAGGTACAGAAGGTGTCGGGAGTTGCCGAGGTCCGGAAGGTGGTCTGGGATGAGTTGGGAGTCACCGAGGTCCGGGATAAGTTGGGAGTCCCCGAGGTACGGAAGGTGTCGGGAGTCTCCGAGGTATGGAAGGTGTCGGGAGTCGCCGAGGTCCGGAAGGTGTCAAGAGTAGCCGAGGTGCGGAAGGTGCCGAGGTGCGGAAGGTGTCGGGAGGTGCCGAGGTGCGGAACGTGTCGAGGGTTCTAGAGGTCCGAGTTGTACCGAGAATTTTGGACATTCAGGGTGTATCTGAAATTTTGGACATCCAGGGTGTACCGATAATTTTGGACATCTGGGGCGTATCGGGAATGTCGAACACCAGGGTGTGCCGGGAATTTCGGACATCCGGAGTGTATCGGGAATTTTCAACATCTGTGGTGATCTCCCCCAAAGGCTATGCTTCCATTAATGAGTGTCCAAGGTATTCCCAAGCTCTTAAGCCAAGCAAATGTCAACCCTTGTAATGAATAAGCAAGGGGTATTTATAATGGAAGGGTTAGGTGAGAGTAGGTGGGGTATGAGAGTATGTATAAAAGGAGTGGGACAAGAGATAAAAAGGAGTGGGATTAGCATAAATTTGGATCCCAAGTGTAGGATGCAAAACTTCGCATCCCAGGTAGGGATGCAAAATTTGCATCCCAGTAGGGATGGTGAATGCACTGCATCCCAGTGGATGCAACGCCGTCGCATTCGAGGGATGCGATGACGTCACACCCATGGGATGCAATTACGTCGCATTCAGTGTATGCGATGCCATCGCATCCTTAGGGATGCGATAGCACCACATCCAGTGGATGCGATAACATCAAATCCTTGTGGGATGTGACACAGAGGGGAGTGGTGCAAGGCGAGGCTTGTGTGGTGCGAGGCAAGGTGATGCGATGCACGATGATGCAATGCATGTTGATGCGAGGCATGGTGATATGTGGCGCGGTTATGCGATGCATGGTGACGCGAGGCAAGGTAAGATGGAGCCATGAAGCGAACTTGGTATAGAGTGATGCGGTATGTTCATTTTGGGAAGTTGTCGGGGAAAGGAATTAGTGTGGATCGCATCGAAGCGATGCGATATTTTGGGATGCGAATACTGGAGGCGGAGTGATGGGGATATGAGATCCTGGATTTTGCCACCGTAAAATTCTGAAGGTGATCCGCATGTGGTGATCCATGCTTTTGATATGATCAGGTTGTATTGCTCAGTCATTGGAGGTGATCGGCACATGTCGTGCAAGCAGTCTTCAATACTGATGCATCTCGCATCTGAGGGATGCGACATTCTGCCAATGGCCCGACTCGAGTCTTTGGTGCTAGAACCACGATTTGCTTGGTACGATCACACAGTCCTGAGTGCGTTCACTTGATTCATGACTTGTATTGTTCAAGAGCAGTTTGGCGAGCCATGATGACTATTTTTGCACGACCTTGTCTTAGCTTGATTCCTGAAGATGTTGGCAACACTTTTGGGCCGTTGAGCCACGCGAAGGCCAGGCCATGTGGGCCTGGACTACTTCTACTAATAGGACCAAAATGTCAATTAACATCTATATATTAATTGATTAGAAGAATTTAAATTAAAAATGTTTTAAATTTACCTGAAACTGCTCGTTATTTCACCAAGTGTGAAGATCATCCCACATATTAGGCTCATCCAACTAGGCCATTATACAACTGATTTTATGTTATTTAATGTTTCTCTATAATTTTTTGTAACTTTACTGTTCTATTGCCACCAGATGAGGGGAATATCTATTTCCTGGAGATCCACTAAACCCTGCATCTTTGAGAAATAACATAAATATGAATTGATCAAATAGGGGCATGACTAGTTAATGTAATAATTAATATATCACACGTACCAAAAAATCATGCTAAATAGTCTTCTTAACATTATATGGTACCAACGTCCACTTAGGCTAAAATCACGTCATGCGAGTCATGTAAGCCTGTTGTGATATCCGCAAGACTATTGTGGAGGACTCTAACTCAAAACCACTATGTTAAATGGAAATAATAATAATAATTCATAGCTACTATATATATTGTATAGAAATAAAAATTATATTTGAAACTTAATACTTACCCTTCATTGGCTTTTGGCTCAAGCCACACCACAGGACGTGATAGCTCCTATGATGGACCATCACCATCACCACCCGCTGGAGGACGAGAAGCAGACCCAGAATGTGAAGATGTACGTCTATGTGATGTCCTATCTGTAATACCTGTTATAAATAAACATTATAACAAAACATAAAGGGACTATGTAATACAAACATTATTTCATAACATAAAAAGACTATGCGATACTTACCATATTAACATAACATATCATTTTAATGAAAACATCGTAACGTTAAAAAAAATTACCATCTTAAAATGAGGGTTATTAAACACCCCTCGTCACTTTCAGATTCTGACTCTATTTCGTCCTCTATATTTTGTTCCTCTGTAGTCGTAAATGCATCAATTAATGCATTTGATTCATCGTTTAGAGGTCCAAAACCTGCTTGATCTTTGATAATTACTATTCTTCTATTTTCCACGACATCTACATGATAAGCATGTTCGTCAGGAATATTTTGTCCATCAAATTTAAACTATGCCTTTTTTTAAAACAACCAACCATTCAATTTGGTCTCTGCTTAGAGATGGATAAGGAGCGTAATAAACTTGAAGAGATTGTTTGGCAAGTACAAAAGAATCGTACGTATATAAACGCACGTATGTTTTATTTCTATAAGATTATACTCTGGGTGCATGATGAATCCAGAACCTGGAACGTTGCTGAAACAGTTGTATTTAAACAAAAATATTTCTTCCGCGGGTCGTGTGAAATATGTCAATTGCAAAATCTGGGTTAGCGCAGCATAAAAATTATTTGCATGATCATTTGGATCATCGCCATCTTTAACAAATACACCAGTATTGTTAGTTAATTTTTCAACACCCTATTCTTTAGTACTAAATTTATATCCATTGACAGAGAATATTGGATATGTCTTGACTTTACTTTTTGGTCTTATGTCTAAATGTCTCAGTCCTTCGTCTACAACACAATTTGTTATATCAAAAATGTAATTAGAAAATCAAGTGGCGAAGTCTTTGCCGATCTCGCCATTTGGATGTTGTGATTCGTAAATGTTGCAATTATATTGGCAAGGCCAACCGGTTTTTTAAGTGATATGTGACACTATATTATTATCAAAAATAATAGTACATGAAGAGAAAGTGTTATGCAACTCACAAAACAGCTAATTGGACATTATCAATCCATGCAGGCATAAAACATGTTAAGATAAAATAAAACAAGACTTATCAAAACATATAGATTGCGTGAAATAAATAACTTAGACAATAACTCTTTCATCCAACAATAGCTTGAACGAAATCACCTAATAACTTGCATATTGCCACTATTAGCAGAGCCAAGATGCATTCTATATTCATTCGTTGTCGAAGAGTTTTGTCATCGGTTGAAGGTGCTTTTTACTTCTAGTAAGATTGCCAGGTTGGGTACCATATAGTGATGAAGCACCGTGGCAGCAACATGTATGAGTGGGGGTGGTCTGTAAGCTGATGGTGGCACTAAGTGAGCGTATGAGTTTATGTTTTCCTTTGTCTTTTTCTTACTAGAGTTTGAGGAGGTAGCTTTCTCAACATCTTTCATAACTTCACATTGATGATCAATATCAGCTATAGTGCTAAAAGATGGATCTTTAGACGTTTTGTTTGGCAAGGCCGAAAGGTTTAGAAAACCAAACCTGAATTGGAAAGAATTCGAGGAAGATATCTTAGTTGCTGAAGAGGTAGCAATTCCTTTAATCGTAGTACCAGCAGTACATGTTTTAGAAGGAGTGACCATAGCCCCATAGCCATTTACACTCACTTCTTTACCATTCACACTCACTGCATTTCCTTTCACACTCACTTCATCACAAGCTATGACAGTTCTGTTACTAACTCTCCATTGGAATCATTCTGTTTCCCCTTATCTTGATTCTTATCTCCTATTTCCGTTGCAACGCACAAGGCCATTGTTAGTAAATTGTTAATCTCATTTATCTGACCTCCCTTAACTTCCTTGTTAACCTCTGGAAGAACATCAACTTCATCATAGTTTAAAAGGACATAAAACTCGTTTCTAACTACACAGCTTTCATTACCTGCATTTGTCCTAACAGTGTTGACTTTATTGGCTAAGGTGTTCATGCCTATCTTACTACGGTTCTTGCTAGACTTTCTTCTCTTCTTGCCAATATCTTTTTTCCAACTAATTCTTTTCTTTCCTTTCATTCCAAAGTTCACTTTATCATTCAATCGCCTAGGGGTATTAGTACTAAATTTCTCAACACAGCTTGCTACTCTGCCTTTCTCCAAAGATGTGGTACTAGGCCTGGAAACAATAGTGGACTTAACCCCTACAGGTACACAAGCACTAGGCTTTATAGAAAACTTATCATTATCCCTAGCACTCGAGCATTTAGAGATATCATGGCCAAAACATTTGCACCTTTCACAAATTTCTAGCTTCGATAAGTAGTGAACATAGACCAGTTGCACTATGCAATTAAGTAATTGTACAGGGATTTCATTGAGTAATTTGTCATTGGAGTTGACTTTGACCATGCATTTTGCATATTATAGCCTAACTAAATTCTCTATAAATGAATCCATATGTAGGAAACGTCCAACACGTGAAGCCAACCTGCAAATGCTAAGTTTAGATCATGCATATATGGATATCACTGCACCATAATGGGAATTTCACAGCTCCTTAATGCAGCAGCTTTGCAACGGATTTTAGCCGTTGTTAATTTACAACGGCTTTAAGCCGTTGCAATGCTCTTTAGACAATTGATCCCCATCGTTGCTAAATTCGTTTGCAACGGCTTAAAACCGTTGCTAATTGGTGAATTTGGTGTAGTGTATGTTAGAGAGTTTTATCCAAACTGGACGTTTTGACACTATTGACTCCCATGCTAGCCATCCAAGGCCGAATTATAAAAGTCTTATTTTGAATGATAACTGGGTCTGCACTTACTAATCTAGCCCTATACTCTAGGTTAGTGATAAGAAGAATACCTTTCTAGTGGATTTCACTTTTATTGTGCCAAAGAGCTTCCAGATCCACTTTAGGTGCTTGATAACAGCTGTGTAGCTTAGGGGGCAATCAAGGAAATGACCCATGAAGTAATCTTGCCACTCATCGTTGCTAGCACTAATAATTTAATCGTATGACACCATAGTTTTACCTTAGAAGTTCATGATGATGGCGGGAGGCATATAGACTCCTACATTTAGTGGTTTTGTAGCGAAGAGGGTAGACCAAATTCGTTTAACTTTGAAAGAAGGAGGGGTGGGAAGGGTGGAAGAGATTTTTTTGAGGGGGGTGGGTCAGGTTTAGGAGGTATGCATGGAGGTGGAACGACATCGGAAGAAGAGGAGGTTGCGATTTGGTTTGAGGGAATGAAGGGATGGAGAGAAAATTTGGTGGAGGAGGCAGTGTTGTTTGGCTCGAGAGGAGTGAGGTTGTGGTCGCCATTTTTAAATGTTGCAGTTATAGAAAAAATGCTACATTATGATTACGATACACATGTGCATAAATGTACATATACATATATAGATGATATATATGTATTACAACGAACATAAGTTTATTACCTAACATATTGTGCTACTTCAGAGAAGTTTAGAAGAATATATCTGTTTGCTGCAAAATAATCTCTATCATCCGGCCATACTTCCACGCTTTTACCAAAAGGATAACCGTGTTTTTTAAATATAGGTAAATCGCTTGACAATCATCTTGATCAGTGTCTTCATCACTATGCATAGTATTTTCAAATGATATGTTCATATGGTCACTAAAATAATGATAGAAAAAAATGAAGCTTATTCTTTGATGTATGATTTGCAAATCGAATCTTCAACTCGATCTTCTGTGTCACTTTTTTCTTTAGATGACTTTATTACCTATTATGGATTATTTTAAATTAATTTTTTTATACATCCAATTAACCAATATTTAATGGACTAAATATTAATATACCTTTCAAATGGATACATACATCCATATTGCATAAGCTCTCAAAGACGTGCTTCTAATGAAAAATAAATAAGTAAATGCTCTATAACATTGGAAAAACCTAAAGGAAATATTTTTTCTAGTTTTCAAAGAAATATAGGGATATCTTCCTCAAGTTAACGTAGACAATCAATTTTTAATGTAGCAGAACAATGCTCTTTATAAAACATACTAAGTTCTGTTACAATAGTCCAAACTATTACGAGCAACAATTCTTTGAAAGTGACGGACAACAAATTTTCCATCATAACATGACAATCATGGATTTTCATCCCGCTAAGTTTATTGTTCTTATAGTCGATACATCTACGAAGAATAGAAGATGTACCATCCGAGAATCTTAATCCTTCCACCTATTTCACCAGTATTTTAACTTGGTTATTGTCTAGCTCATAGCACACTTTAGTTTTTTGTGTCATTTAACTTTATATGAAGTTCAGGACGATTACATATTACTTTGATATCACATCTTGATTTCAAATCATCTTTTGTCTTCCCCATGACATTCAAAATTGTATTAAACACATTGTCAAATACATTTTTCTCATTATGCGTCACGTCAACATTATTATGAATCAGGAAATTTTTCCAATAAGGCAACTACCAAAATATGCTTTGTTTGCACCAATTATGAATCGATGATTTACCTTGAATTTCAGTTTGTTTTCCGGTTTCATTTATCTTTGGATAATCCTTTACAAGTTCATAAATATCTTCACTTGACCAAACCGTAGGTGTTTTCGAAGTTTCATGCTTATTAGCTGTAAAATATCTTATCTCTGGTAAAAAGAATGATTAATATGAAGAAAAATCAATGACAATCAAACCATGAAATTTTCTTTCCATGAGGTAAAGAAAATGCTCATGTTTCTACCATGCAGAAAGTACAAGCTAGACGACCAGTCGTACTCCAACCTGAAAACATTGCATACGTAGGAAAATTGCTTATTGTACACAATAAAGAAGCATACATGTGAAAATTCTTTTTTAGGAAATATCATATGTTTCCACTCCTTCATACCAAAATATTTTTAATTTTTTAATCAAAGGTTGTGAATAAACATCGATTCCATGTGTCGGATCATTAGTTCCAGGGACAAAAACTGCAAAAAAATATAAGAAGTTTTCATACGCATCCACGGAGATAAATTATAAGCGTGACAATTATAGGTCAGGATGAATATTTAGCATCACATCGAGAAAATAGTCAAAATCTATCTATACATAAACCAAGTCTAACATTACAACTCTCGGATACAAAATTGGGATATTTTTGGTCAAAATGCTTCCATGTTTTCCCATCAGCTAGATGCGTTAACGTACCTTCTTTTCGTGTTCTCACACTATGCCATCTTATATGTTGCACGGTTTCAAAAGATGCACACAACCTTTGAAGTTCAGGAGTAATAGGTAAATAATGCATATGTTTATATGAGACTTCCTTTCTCTTTTTCTTTCTTGGTTTGTATCTTTCCTGATTACATATTTTACAATTTCTAAGGTTGATATCTTCCTTCCAAAACAGCATGCAATATTTTAGATATGTATCTATTTTTTCCATACAGTAAACCAAAAGACGACATCGCTTTTTTTTTCTTCATAATGATTTTCGCACATTAAATTGTTGAGAGGCAGATGCCGCTTCGTAGCTTGTACAACATTTTTAATCTAGCTTTTGTGAGGTTGTATTTAGATTTCACTGCAATGTATTTAGCAGTTGCTAATAATTGGGTTACGCTTGTATATCCTTCCCAAAGGGTTTTTGTGGCATCTAATAAATCGTATATTTTTTGGCTCAAATATTTGGTTCTTCTTCTGCATTACTATCATCATCAGTAAATTATGGAACAGGGAATAATGAACGTGCATCATCTTCAACCATATGTTCCACGACATTCGTCGTAACAATTTTATTATTCACTACCTCGTCAACTTGTATAAAAGTAGATGCTAACTATTCTCCATGACGATCCCAAACCAAATAGTTCGGCACAAAACCGTACTGATGCAAATGAACTCTATCCATTTGTTGTTTCAAATGCTTTAACAATTTGCACCTACTACATGGACAACATGTTTCTTCGTCGTTTCCATTATTACTTAAAGCAAAATCAACAAACACGCCAACACCATTAATAAATTATTCACTTATTAGGCCTCCGGTTTCCCTATGTTTTTACATTAAGCTCCAACCAGCAAAATAATTGTTCATTTATCCTAAGTAGATAATTAAAAAGTATGATAAAATTTGCATTGACGTTTTATTAAAATAATTTTATTGGTGAATATCATGTTAATTGAACATTAACACTTTGTTGATGGGCCATCTTACCTCCGATTACAAATAAAATAACTAATTAAATTGCGTAAATCTTTTCAATTTAAACCTTTCAACAAAATTTCACCAACACTTCGCTTTAGTTCCCTGAACGGTAGACAATTGCGTGTACATAGGGAACATAAAGGAAGTGCTTTTGAAATTTTGAGAACCATTTAAAATGAAATGGTTTAAGAGATGTAATTTATGTGTAATGTATGTTCAATATCAATTGATTTTGGTTTTTTTGTGAACGGTATCTTCAATAATATCTGTAACAACCCGATATTTTGCGATACTTTAAAATATTAAATTTAATATGTTTTTGATTAAAATTGCTTTAAACACTAAAATTAATGAATTAACTAATTTTGGAATTTCATATATGAAGGAAATTTATAAACTTTTGAATTTGTTTAAAAATAATAAGCGAAACTCGAATATTTATTATAGTAATGAACCTTTAAAATAGTCATAATATTTATTCATATATATATCAAATATAATACGTGTTACAAAGTTTGAAACAAAACAAATTCAAATTGTTTGAATGAGTGATAGCAAGCCGCCATAATCCACGCTAAAATGACATACCACGCATAAATGAGTAAAATCAAAAATGACATGGCTGGAAGTGGAAACAACCATTTTCCTATAAATAACACTTCACCCTTGAACCTGATTCCTCAATTTCCTGTAGCCAGCTCAACTCCGTTTCGTTCGAAAATAATGTACACCGCTTTTAAATCTTCAAAAAAAAAAAATCTCGTGTTATACTCCATTAAATTGACGGATGTTTGATTCGTTGAGTCTGTAAGAGCGAGAGCTTCATGACTATGGTTCCAGCTGTTTATGCGACATGTACTGGGGTCGCTGCATTTCTCAAACGTGGGGTTAGGGTTGGATTTTGAGGCAAGTACAAGAATTGATTCACAGTTGTAAGATCGTATTCGAGTTCGTGATTGAAAATACATCGAACAGCAAAGTTTGGAAGATTTTCATGATGATTCTTGTCGAGATCTACGTGGAAGCTGCGTGGTAGGCTCCAAGAAGCGTTTCTTTTGGCAAGTGGGAATTGTGCTTTCTGACGATGGAGAGGATGCACTCAAGGAGAGAAGTTCAACGGTGCAGACATGAGATGATTTCGTATAGAGATAAGGGAGGGAAGTCGAAATGAAGATTCAGCTATGGTGCGTTTTTTTTGACATGAGGAGCAGTAGTGTGTTTGAGGAAGAAGAAGGTAGGGAGCGGGTGATGTGGATAGTGGGCTGATGTGGCGGTATTTAGGTGGTGAGGAATTTTAGTTTTTGTTTATTTAATTATTTTATATAATTTATTTTTCAAATGGTAAAATGTTGATAACTTATTCATATGAACTCAGTTTATTGCGCGGTCAGTTGCGTTGTGATCGTATCGAAATTCCGACGATATGGCGCTATATTGAACAGATTCTAAGATAGTTGAATTTTGGGCTAAAAAAATTGGATTTCAACCTCATTCAGAACCAAGGCGAGTGATTAAACCCACTCACGCCTAACTAGAGTATTCTAATATTAGTTAAATTAATATCATGATATGATTTTATGGATTGATGTTTGGTATTTTAAATTGCATATTTAAATTTATTTGCATCGATAGTGTAGTTAAATTTGACTGTTTTACAGTTAAGTTAAAATTTGACCTTTAAATGCCAGTTTAAAAACCATCATCTGATAACTACTGATATTTACTTTATTGAACTGTTCGTATATATTGGTGTGATGAATGGCTTGAATCTGATATGTTTGACAAATTGATGTTAATTGTGTGAATTTACCTGTTATTCACATTTATTCGTATGTGACCATTGTTTGTGCTGATTAATCCCAATCATTTACCTTAGATGTTACGGGCATCGAATAAACCCGGGGTTAATCATTAAAATGAATTAAGAACGTAGGTTGAAATGATAAATACCTATGACCCTGATATGGATTGAAATGATATATATCCTTTCCCAAATACTAAAATTAAACTTTAAGTATTACTTGACCATAGGATAGAAAAAATTATATGGAAACCGGTTGCTTAAAAAAATGTTTTTTTTTCTTGAATTTTTCTAATATTATTTTAAAAAAATTGTTTTTTTTCTTGAATTTTTGAATATTAATTTAAGGGACAAATAAGTGACATTATTAATCGATTTTTTTTAAATGTGGACTTTGTGCTTTGAAATTAAAATTTTCAATTTTAATAGAATTCGTAAATGTGGATAACTGAAGTTCTTGAATTGAATAAAATATGAATTTATCAAAATTGGATTGTTTATCCATCGTTGACATTATTTTAAATTAACCTGATTTATTGTAATAATTGAACTATGAACTCGAGATTTTTTATACGAATAATTCAAGTGAGAATTATAATTGAAATTTAATTATTTGAACTGAATTATTAAATCGAATTGTTTGAAATCGAATTTTTGAATTGAATTGAAATAAAAATGTGAAGTTGAATCGATTTGAATAAAGATATCAAAATTTAGTTGAATTGATTTGAAACGGAAATATGATTTCCTGTTTGGTTAAAATTTTGAAGATATGATTCTAGTTCCAACAATAGTATTTTTAAACCATTTTATAAACTATTTTATTTTTATAATAATAATTTTCCTTGTAAACTATTTACCTTATAACTATTTTATTATTTATTTTTAATTAACTATTTTAATATTTAACTATTTATTTTATAAACTTTTTTAATATTTAACCTATAGATTTTACTAAATCTGAAATTCTATTTTAAATACAAATTATTCATTTTTCAAACTATTTATATTATATATAGACCCTCGATTTGATTGATTTGATGCGCATCCATGTTTTGGGAGTGTTGTTCGAGATGGGCGGTGGTCGCGACTATGCGTTACCACTAGTCGGGCATGCAACTAGTACATTCATACTCTGGGCATTCCTCGTGTGCCTTGTCATATTATCTTGATCGAGCCCCTTACGACTTTGATTTGTTCCATATCTATGGAGTGCCCTCTGATAGCCACTACGTACTGTGGACTTTATGGTATCTGTATAGACTATGGTATTATAAATAGTGTAAGAGTAATAATGGTAATCCCGCTTATGCTATTTTAGTATTTTATATTTAACCATAGATACTATTATAATAGCGTATTGTATTATATAGTATATAGTTTAACGAATCCTTAGGAGATGGAATTTCCCGTAACATCTTTTAAGTTATGACACTCATATTATCACATGAAATTTATTTAACTAATATGAGAATATTTTAGTTCTGACCCGAGTATTTTTGTCTTTCATCTGTGCTCGGGTCAGTCTGAGTTTTCAGTTATTGAGGATGGCATTATGAAGATGAAGATGGAGCTTGCCAGAAGTATTATTATTTATGTCTGCTGCAAAATATTGGTATGTTTATTATAGTTAACTCTGATAATTGTCGTAAAATATAATCAAATGTATGTTTTAACAGCTTCATGAACTGTTATTTATTTATTTTATTTTGTTCTTCCACTGTAAGCTTTTGTGTTTGTTTTTCTTCTTCTCTTCTTTTTTCTTATATAAATCCCAATAGCTATCGTATTTTTTATTTGTTTATGTCGACACTGAGGATCGTTGTCGATTTGAACGGACAAAAATGACAGATGTTACATGTGGTATCAGAGCTTTGGTTTAGCGAAAACCTTGGCTCTATTTGGGATTAATTCATTAGAGATAGGGTAATAATACCCTAGACTGAGTTTGAGTGTATATGAGAGAGCGTACTTGTAATTTTGAAATAAAATAGTTTTGTATTGTGTTGATTTGTTATGTTGAGTATTTATGAATTTTGGGTCGGTACTTGGGACGCCAATGTATCGATAGGGATTCCTAAACACTCAAATATGACTCATTGACATAATATTGTTTTGAATTATATTTTATTTATATATATAATTATTTGAAAATATATGAATTTTGATTTTGTTGATGATAATATTAAATTTTCATCATTTATCATTTCATGGATCAATAATTAAAACTATTGGTTATTGAATGGTTCAAGCAATAAATAATGAAAATAAATGGATAATGAAATGTTCAAAATTTAATTTGTAATGAAGTAAGAAATTAAATATGAATTTGAGAATTTAATTTCAGGTGGTTTTGTAATCTTATTTTGCAAATGGTTTGAATTAATATAATTATATTTTAAAAGTTTTTCAAATAGAAATTGTTTTCAAATGAATTTTGAAAATAAGTGCAAACTTCCCCCTTTGCCTTTGAAAAATGATCTCGGTAATGAGTGCACGCATTATCGACATTATTTTCATGACATTAATTAAGGGAGACCAATACTTTGTTTGGAAATTTGGATTTCATTTAAACCTTTTAAATTATGGTTTGTTATAAAAGATAAAAAAAAATTATTTTAAAGTTGATTTAGAAACGAACCGAAAGTTGAAATTTTAAGTTCTTGAATAGTTAATGATTTTCAATTTGTTGAAATGAACTAAAAATTGAAATTATAGAAACTTCCGAATTATATAATAAGAAAATGAATCCAAGAGAGTTATAATTAAAATAAAACCTTTGTTGGTTTAAACAATGAATTCAAAATAGAATGAACTGTTGAACTTGTAAAAAAAACTGAACATTTCCATAGCATATATATAACTTACCAGTTAATCAAAAGTTAACACTTATTGGAATAAAATTGAATAATATACAAGTAATAGTATGAATAATGGATGTTGAAAGTTTTGATGGGTTATAAATACGAATGAAATTTAGGTTATGAAATGAACGAGATATACTTGGTTTTGCTTGAAATTGAATTTAACTAAGTAATAAAGATAAACCAAATCAAGGAAATAATCTAGTAAAAATTTGTTTGGTAATAAATAAATTTGTTGGCTTATGAAAACGAATAAAACATAAATCAAACGATGTACACTTAATTTGTTTTGGAATTGAATTCAACTAAGTGGGGCAAACAAACTAAATCAATGAAATAGGCTAATTTAGTGAATTATTCAGTTATGAATTAAATGTATTGATATAGATGGTTGAACGTTTGATGATTAAGATGGTCTATATTTTCAAGACTGAATAAATGGTTAAGTAGTTTGTGAAAATAAATGCGAATTGGTTATAAATTATAAATTTAAATGAAGATTGAACAAATTAATTAAATTTAATTAAAACGAGCTCGTCGCGAAGCTGCAGTTCGTAATTTTCTGAATTGAAGTTTAAATGGATATATAGAATCCAAAATAAGTCGGAATTCTTTGAAACAAAAATCCTTTGGATCTGTTTGGATATAGTTTTCTAATGAAAGAGAAAATTTTAGATTTCGACTTGTAGATTTTAAGATATGTGTAATTTAAATTTTCAGAAAAATCGCGGTATGGAAATTTCTGATTTAAAACTAAAATATTAATGAAATCAAGTTGAAAAAAAATTAATTATATGGCAAAACATATACATATATATATATATATATTGAAAACCTTCATACTACGCCTTTTCAAGGACGAAAAGTTTTAAGCGGGGGAGAGTGTAACATCCCGAAATTTTGCGATAATTTAAGACATTAAATTTAATACGTTTTTGAATAAAATTGCTTTAAACACTAAAATTAATGAATTTGCTAATTTTGGAATTTCATATATGAAGGAAATTTATAAACTTTTGAATTTATTTAAAATTAAATAAGCGAAACTCGAATATTTATTATAGTAATGAACCTTTCAAATAGTCATAATATTTATTCATATATATATCAAATATAATACGTGTTACAAAATGTGAAACAAAAAAAATTCAAATTGTTTGAATGAGCGATAGCAAGCCACCATAATCCACGCTAAAATGACATACTACGCATAAATGAGTAAATTCAAAAATGACATGGCTGAAAGTGAAAACAACCATTTTCCTATAAATAACACTTCACCCTTAAACCTAATTCCTCAATTTCCTATAGCTGCCTCAACTCCATTTCGTTCGAAAATAATGTCCACCGCTTTTAAATCTTCAAAAAAAAAATCTCATGTTATACTCCATTAAATTGACGGATGTTTGATTCATTGAGTTTGTAAGAGCGAGAGCTTCACGACTATGGTTCCAGTTGTTTATGCGACATGTATTGGGGTCGCTGCATTTCTCTGACGTGGGGTTAGGGTTCGATTTTGAGGCAATTACAAGAATTGATTCACAGTTGTAAGATCGTATTCGAGTTCGTGATTGAAAATAGCATCGAGCAGCAAAGTTTGGAAGATTTTCATGACAATTCTTGTCGAGACCTGCATGGAGGCTGCGTGGTAGGCTCCAGGACGCGTTTCTTTTGGCAAGCGGGAATTGTGCTTTTTGATGATGGAGAGGATGCACTCAAGGAGAGAAGTTCAACGGTGCAGACATGAGATGATTTCGTGTAGAGATGAGGGAGGGAAGTCAAAATGAAGATTCAGCTATGGTGCATTTTTTTTTTTGACGTGAGGAGCAGTAGTGTATTTGAGGAAGAAGAAGGTAGGGAGCGGATGACATGGAAAGTGGGCTAACGTGGCGGTATTTAGGTGGTGAGGAATTTTAGTTTTTGTTTATTTAATTATTTTATATTATTTGTTTTTCAAATGGTAAAACGTTGATAACTTCTTCATATGAACTCAGTTTGACGCGCGGTCAGTTGCGTTGTGATCGTATCGAAATTCTGGACGACATGGCGCAGTTTTGAATAGATTTTGAGACAGTTGAATTTTAGGCTAAAAAATATGATTTTAACCTCATTCAGAACCAGGGTTAGTGATTAAACCCACTCACGCCTAACTAGAGTATTCTAATATTAGTTAAATTTATATCATGTCATGATATGATTGTATGGATTGATGTTTGGTATTTTAAATTGCATATTTAAATTTATTTGCATCGATGGTGTAGTTAAATATGACTGTTTTACATTTAAGTTAAAATTTGACCTTTAAATGCTAGTTTAAAAACCATCATCTGATAACTAGTAAAAATTATGATGTTGAACTGTTTGTATATATTGGTGTGATGAATGGCTTGAATCTGATATGTTTGACAAATTGATGTTAATTGTGTGAATTTACCTGTTATTCACATTTATTCGTATATGACCATTGTTTGTGTTGATTAATCCCAATCATTTACCTTAGATGTTATGGGCATCTAATAAACCCGGGGTTAATCATTAAAATGAATTAAGAACATAGGTTGAAATGATAAATACCTATGACCCTGATATGGATTGAAATGATATATATCTTTTCCCATGTACTAAAATTAAATTTTAATATTACTTGGCCATAAGATAGAAAATTTTATATGGATAAAAAAATGTTTTTTTTCTTGAATTTTTCTAATATTATTTTAAAAAAAATCTTGAATTTTTGAATATTACTTTAAGGGACAAATAAGTAACATTATAAATCGATTTTCTTTGAATGTGGACTTTGTGCTTTGAAATTAAAATTTTCAATTTTAATAGAATCCGTAAATGTGGATAACTGAAGTTAAATTTAATTGAATAAAATATAAATTTATCGAAATTGAATTGTTTATCCATCGTTGACATTATTTTAAATTAACCTGATTTAATGTAATAATTGAACTGTGAACTCGAGATTTTTTAAATGAATAATTCAAGTGAGAATTATAATATCATTCTTGAAACCCGACGAGATTGAGTTGTGGAAATTCATGTTGTAATTGGGATTTGATCAAATATTTGATTTAAATTAAGAATAAGGATTTTGGAAAGTACGATAATCTTTCGATTAAGATTAAAGAATTGAATGTTGGGAAATCATTTTAATGGGTACTATGGTTGAAATGATTGAAATATGGATTAAAGGTTTTCAGAAGAAACGGGATTTGGACAACTGGTTATCAAACGAAAAGTTAGTTGAGGCTTTGAGGCCAGATTATCTTTGATTTAAAGGATGTGTTTAAAAGAAGAAAAGTTAAAATACGGATTTTGTTAAAGATAATTCAAAAATGGGTTTAAAGTAGTTTCAATCAATAAATCCCAGATGGAAGGAGATTTGTTGAAAGCCTATGTATTCCGTAATTGTGTTTTTAATTGCGCTTATTATTTGGAAAGATCGTGTAACGGCAAGGAATTTCGCTCGATCCAAATTGATCGTTAAACCGACTAAGACCGTTCGAAAATCCCTGATCGCTTGAGAACAGGACAAATCGGAACGCAAACAGAAGAACATTTCATTGTTATTACAACAATTCCATCAGATACAAAAATATACAGAGTATAAATGAATAAATTACATTCGATAAATATCAGAGATTACAATAAATTACATAGCAGCGGAAAAATATACAAAACACAACTAGAAGTGATACACGGATACAGAGCTTTCTGAGCATCGTTCCAGCTGTAAATCAGGACCCTGTGAATATAAATCTGCAAAACCAAAACTACTAGCTGCCCGTGCGGAAAATAAAGGCACCCAGAGTTTAGGTTAAAACAATAAACTCCAGGTCAGTCATGTGACTGGTGTGAGAACTAAAATGGTTATTTAAAACTTTATTTTAAAAGAGAGTAATTCAAGGGACCACGCCGTATAACACGGAACGGGTTTCCTCCCAAGAACACCAGTGCATAGAATAAACAACGCAATGCTTTTTCGAAAAATGAAGCTATTATAAGACCCAGGTCCCATCACACAATGCAACGCAAGCCGGAGGATAGGGTTTTCCCTTATAATAGCCAAATAATGCTTGATACGTTTAAAAACAAATCATTTGATACTATTATAAGTGTATAGTGTCAAAACAATTCAAATCATAAATATCAATCATAGGCGGCATAGCTACCATCTACTATGTCACCGTACTAGGCTCTACAAATAAAACCGAAACACACGTATTGGAAATTGGATTCCATCATGAGTCGAGGCAAGGGACAAGCTCCTCTCCACGTTCGAGACACTCTAGCAAATGTCCCAGGACCCCACTCTGATCCTTGGATCTTCAGGGCCGGTCCTCTCTTACTTTTGAGGATTAGTTATTCCTGAACACACGTTTCCCAGTCCTTACAGACCTATATCCGAGGCGCCTCGCATTCCAACAACCACACAGGTGAAAATTATATAAATGTCAGGGCTGGTAGGTCACTGACACCACCCTAGCTAGAAAGAAACGTCGTGCTCTCCCTGCAGTCACTATCCCGTTTTTGACTCATACCGAGGTGTGAGGCTCGCGAATTCACGCTATACACAAAGCTACGTCACACAGACCATGCTTTGATCATCAACCACAAGACTTTGCTTTTCAACAGAAGCCTTGATCAATTGCCACTTACGCGTGCCACACTGGCAATTCACTCCATGCGACTGATGTCCATCGATATACAACCTCTGAGCTCGTACGTCTCAGAGAAGGGCGTCAAGCAAGAGAATAAATTCTCCGCCGCCAAACAGATGAATATTTAATAGAGATCAATCAACACAGAATAAAACCCAATGTCAGACACACAATCCATTTAAAAGTTCGTTCTGGGTCTGAACGAAACCGGAGGCACTTTCCTCACATATCCATCCATCTCCAAGTACGTCTGGACGATCACCAACTGATTCCCTCATCTTGGGTGTACAGCCCAATCAAGATCATCAGTAATCACCCAAACGATGTGAAGACTTCCGGTCTTCAACCACCGTCTTCATCTTCGACATCTCGTCGAATCGGTTATTCAGAATGGGTAGAAACCCGGCTTTTCTGAATAACCCACGTATATAATAAACCAATGTTACACAAACACACAAATGCCTCATTCCACTTCAGAATATTATTTTATTCAAAAAATCACATTCTTAGGGAAAGGTTCCCATTAATTTTATCCAAGATAAATTCTTCTAAATTTATTCTTTAATCTTCCTTCGGATATCATTTCAAACTAGTCGGGATTAGCGAGCCACACCGAAGTAATTATTTATTTTATTTCCCAATCCCAACCTATATATCCCATGGAGAAAAACTGGTAATACTCCATATCTAACACCACGGTGTTATCGGTAAAATTAAATACCATTTCACGTTCAAATCTAATTAAAGATTTAACTATCGTTTTGGAGCAAAACTGGTGATACTCCATTCTCGATCACCTTTCAAATTGGATAATTTAAATTATCAATTCACATTTTTAATCTAATTAAAGATTCATTAAAACTCCACTTAGTTTTAATCTTTTCAAAAATCAAAATCCTGCCTTTAACTGGGTTAAAGAACCACTGTCATCTAAAACACGATTCACGATAAACCCAAATCACATTTGATATTAAATACAAGGCTCTGAATAGAAAATATATCGGCTTATATTCAATATCAAATTCTGAAACCCACATATATCGTATTGGAAATAACGATATAAAACATATCTTTCAAATTCCCATAACAATATCAGTATAGTCACGAAATCCAACATCGAAATATTCCGAAGATAATTTCGATTCAACTCCAGTCCAATTCACATATTGGGAATATTAATTATTTTTAAAATCACTTTCAAATTCAATTTATTTATTTTAAAAAAATAAATTGATTTTAATTCTAGTTCAAAACTAGTTCATTTCCATAAAATTCTATTTTTATCCTTTCAAATATGGAATTTTTTAGCCCAATTTTTCCCATATCATTTCTTATGATTTTACACAAATTATAGATATTTTTAATAATTTTATCAAGGCCCGTACAGTCGATTTCCATCAATGGCCATCGAACTGCACTAACAGCGACCTTTTCCAAATTTGATTTGGACATAATTCCAAATCCAACTGTTAGATTTCAAATTTCTTATATTCATTGGAAAGCTCTTTTCGATACTAACCCAACGGTTTCGGTTTTAGGAGAATCCGACGGTCGGATCTCCCGCAACGTCAATTCAAAGTTAATGGTTGAAATTCACGAACTGCCGCGGCGCGGCGCGTTCTATTCAGGCCATTATATATATATATATATATATATATATATATATATATATATATATATATATATATATTACATATTTCGTCGATTTCCTTTTAAATGTATTTTATAAATCGTTTTAAATTCGTTTTCAAAACCATTTCAACGCTACATTCAATTTCAAATCGATTTGATTTCAATTCAATTCGAATTCATTTCAATTTTATTTAATTCGAATTCAAATTCAATTCAAAATCTAATTCGTTTCAATTCAATTCAGTTTGAATTTACCTTCTATTTAATTCAATTCGAATTCATTTCAAATTGATTTTAATTCAATTTCAGTTCATTTTAAATTTCATTCAAAACGATTTCAAATCGTTTTTAATTCAATTTCAATATAATTCAATTCGAATTCATTTCTATTTAATTCGAATTCAAATTCACTTTCTATTCAATTTGAATTCAAATTTACTTTCTATTCAATTCGAATCGAATTCATTTTCTATTCGATTCGAATTCATTTCAAATTGATTCAATAAAATTTCAATTTGAATTTTAATCTAATTCAATTTGAATTTCATTTCAAAATATTAAATTTTGAAATCAATTTTCAATATTCATTATAAAACGAGTAAAATCGATATAAATATCGTTCGCGTCAAAATAACGCATCTCTAATCAACACGGCTTTATATTTTTCAAAAACTTCGTTATTCTATTCAACAAATGAATTTTTATTCTATTCAACACATGAATCTATATTTCTTTCAACACACGACTAATCTCAACACATGAGTACTGTCAACACATCACTATTTTTGTTATGTAAAATATTTTATAAAACTATGGTATCTATAGTTTGATTTTTTTTATTAGACTCCACCGTGAAGTAGTTCTAATTTTAAATATGATGAAGATGTAAATTTTATTGTTAAAATATTTTACTCAACACATAAATAGTTTCAACACATGAATTGTCAACACATGACTATTTTTATATTCAACACATGAATTTCCTTTTATAATATTCATTATTTTCCCAATTGGAATGAGGCCCAATCAATCACCATATAATGTTAATTATATGGATTCCACACAACACATGTATATAATAGCAATGATAAACAATCAACCATCATCCAAGGTGCACCACACAACTGCATAAGCATCAAATATGAATAATTAACGCTTACACAGCCTGTCGACCAATCGATCGACATACAATTAAATAATTGGGATTAGTGTGCGCCAAATATCATCCCAACACCCGTGCGGGGTTTCAAATCAACAAACACAGATTTTTATTTGTGCAGTTGGGCGATGTGTAAAATTTATCATCCCAATCAATATCAGTCAAATCAGTGTATATAAACAAATCGGCCGATTTGTTTATAAATATTTATTTATTCACATTCACGTTAAAAATTATATTTTTAACGATAAAATATTTATTTCAACACATTAATTTATATTATCGAATTCACATCAACAACACAAGCAAATTTCACAACACATCAAACAAGCATACAAGTCATCCATGGTCTGTGGATGACGGGTATCCGGTGCTGCTAAGCACCGTCTGCATCCTAGTATATATATAACTAGAAAAAGAAATTGAAGAGTGAGAAGTTCTCACCAATAGCTATCCTAACTCCACGGCACTTCCTATGTAGAACATCTTCACCGTGCTCGCCTTTCATCACTTTCGTTGCCCGTAACCACTACATATATAAAAATCATATTTTTACTTTGCTATTCAATATATAAAAATCGAATTTTTACTTCGCTATTCAATATATAAAAATCGAATTTTTACTTCGCTATTCAATAGATAAAAATTCTATTTTTACATCGCTACTATATAGATAAAAATTCTATTTTTACATCGCTACTATATAGATAAAAATTCTATTTTTACATCGCTACTATATAGATAAAAATTCTATTTTTACATCGCTACTATATAGATTAAAATTCTATTTTTATATCGCATCTATATAGATAAAAATTCTATTTTTACATCGCTACTATATATATAAAAATTCTATTTTTACATCGCTACTATATAGATAACAATTCTATTTTTACATCGCTACTATATAGATAAAAATTCTATTTTTACATCGCTACTATATAGACAAAAATTCTATTTTTATATCGCTACTATATAGATAAAAATTCTATTTTTACATCGCTACTATATAGACAAATATTCTATTTTTATTCAACTGTGTTCATATAATAAAGATTATATTTTTATCACGCTATTCTCTATATAAAGATTTCGCCTTTTCAAATATAAAGATTTCATTTTTTTTCATCACTATAAAAATCACCTCTTTATTTCAACGTATATATAATAAAAATCAGATTTTTATTTCGCTACATATACAAAGATGATATTTTTATATTCTCTATCTTATAAAGATTATATTTTTATTGTCTATATAATATGAAAATTATATTTTCAACCTTTACATATGATAAAAATTATTTCTTTTTCATATATAAAAATACGATTTTTACTCTTCCTTTTCATATATAAAAATACGATTTTTTTTTTTACTTAACACACTATGGTAATTACAACCAAAATAAATAAAACTGATTTAAAATACAATTCACCTTTGAAGTTGAAGAGGGGTTTCATTGTTTGAATCGAGCAAGGAGGGGGTTGGCTGCGCTGGACCACTGGAGGAGGATGGAGGTCGAATGGAGGGGGTCGCGCGCGTCGGTGGGTGTCTGGTCAGGGAGACGGCGGCTTTCATCTGGTGGCGGTGATTTTTAAGCAAAGGGGGGGGGCTGCGGTTCTTCGAGAGGAGAAGGGAAGGAGAGATGGACGGAGAAGGAAGAGGATGGGAGAACGGCGCGAGAGGAGGGGGAGCTCGAGGAGGAGGCGCGGTGGCCCGAGGCGTAGGCGGCGACGCGATTTCCTGGATTCGTCGTTTTTTTTCTTCTTCTTTTTTATTTCTGAATTAAATCGGGGGGGGGGGGGGCTGATCGAGGGTGTAGGAGAGAAAGGGGGGAGATATTATTATTTTATTTATTTAATTAATTTAATTTCAAAAAGTTGACTTTTTCATACGACCTCTAAACGAGGCCCACCGCCTGTCGTCCATAGCTAATTAACCCCATTCCGAACACAATGGGATATGTATCGTTCCCTGATTCGATCGTTTCGATCAGTTTTCGTCAAAATCAACATATAACTCTATATATTGAATTTGAACGAGCATTTCAATTTACTGGGGTCACACACTAACTCGAAAAATTCCAGAAAAATATTTTCTAGCTTCGTATTGACGATACGGTCCTAACAAAACTTGTTTCGTCGAATTCCAAGACCGTTGGAAAAATGGCCATTTTCCAGTCGATTAAAATCAACTGAAACTGGTCAAACGCGTTTTCCTTTGCCACGCTCACATATTGATTCGAAAAATTATGAAATTTGGAATCTAGCAATAATTTGACATCACGGATCCAACAAAAGTGGTTTCGTCGAAATCCGAGGTCGTTTGCAAAATTCCTATTTTTAAGGGCCTGAATTCCATAGCGACTACTCAGAATTTTCAACTGGACATATCTTTTGATTCCCGCTATGAAATCTTGATTTTTCGGATTCGTTGAAAGATATTATCAATTAGATCCTAATATTTTTGGTTTCGCTAAAATCCGTTTTGTTTTGCACCCGGTACATTCAATTGAAGTTTGAAATCGAATTATCGAACTACCGCGCCATTTTCAATTCCATTTATATTTATATATAATTATTTATATTCTAACGACGACGTATATAATATATACGTCGAATTCTATTCAAAATAAATTTCTCGTCGATATTATTTAAAATAATTCATTTTAAATGTTCAAAATTCGCTAAAATAGCCAAAATAAAAAATTTAAACTGGCCCAGATTTTCGGGTTGTTACAATCTCCCCCACTTAAAACTTTTCGTCCCCGAAAAGGAACAAAGTCGAAAGTGGTTTGATTAATCAACTCTACGTTCGATCTGGCTTCCATTCTCCAACTTTTCAGTTTCTGAGAATTTTCAAATTCTTCAAAAATTTGGCTAACACCCTAAATTTTCGAAAAATTTCGCCATAACCTCCCCTGCACCGGGAGCCACGGGAAAATCCCGAAATTGCCATATAGGCCTTCTGATCTCAAAAAGAAAAAGAAAAAGCCAAGCGGCTAGCCAATCGGCTCATAAAATCTTCATCACCCAAACGAAACAGTAAATTATAGTAAATATGTACCTATTTGTCGGGCAACAAATTTTATTCTCTGCTCTAGCCTCCTTGCTATGACCTATTCAATGTAAGTACATGTATATGCAAGCAAATCCAACTAATTTCAATACAATTCAATATTTGATTCTATTAGGCTAAATGGTTCAAAATTATCAAACAAACAACACAAACATCAATCAATTAGTGAATTAGAGTTTCAAATTCATAATTTTGATACATATACAAAAATCATGTTTTTGATGCCAAATCACAACAATGTATTCTAGCTATATTAGTTTTAGTTCTCACACCAGTCTAATGGAAATATATAGAAATCACACCTTCGAAACACGAACATAAATACTGATGATGTGGCCACATCACCAGAATTATCCCCGGGTGTCTAGAATGTGATTCTATATCTAGCCAGTATATTAAAACTTCGAATATACGTTCATGACGCGTATACGCGAAATCTTTATTTACTCGATTGTCCATATTCAAAATAAATAAATAATCAAATACGTATAAAACGATTTAAATTTTCAAAACAAAATTGTTTTCATTTGAAAAATATACTCTTCACACTCGTTCTAGGATACTACTGATCCTATCTCTAACGAGTCATTCTAATTGGATACTACTAATCCAATATCTGATGAATTCTTTCGTTCGGTTCTAATGTGTCTTGTTCTCGAGCTCTGTAAACCAAAGCTCTGATACCAACTGTAACGGCAAGGAATTTCGCTCGATCTAAATCGATCGTTAAACCGACTAAGACCGTTTGAAAACCCCTGATCGTTTGAGAACAGGACAAATTGGAACGCAAACAGAAGAACATTTCATTGTTATTACAACAATTCCATCAGATACAAGAATATACAGAGTATAAATGAATAAATTACATTCGATAAATATCAGAGATTACAATAAATTACATAGCAGCGGAAAAATATACAAAACACAACTAGAAGTGTTACACGGATACAGAGCTTTCCGAGCATCGTTCTAGCTGTAAATCAGGACCCTGTGAATATAAATCTGCAAAACCAAAACTACTAGCTGCCCGTGCGGAAAATAAGGGCACCCAGAGTTTAGGTTAAAACAATAAACTCCAGCTCAGTCATGTGACTGGTGTGAGAACTAAAACAGTTATTTAAAACTTTATTTTAAAAGAGAGTAATTCAAGGGACCACGCCGTATAACACGGAACGGATTTCCTCCCAAGAACACCAGTGCATAGAATAAACAACGCAATGCTTTTTCGAAAAATGAAGCTATTATAAGACCCAGGTCCCATCACACAATGCAACGCAAGCCGGAGGATAGGGTTTTCCCTTATAATAGCCAAATAATGCTTGATACGTTTAAAAACAAATCATTTGATACTATTAGAAGTGTATAGTGTCAAAAAAATTCAAATCATAAATATCAATCATAGGCGGCATAGCTACCATCTACTATGTCACCATACTAGGCTCTACAAATAAAACCGAAACACACGTATTGGAAATTGGATTCTATCATGAGTCGAGGCAAGGGGCAAGCTCCTCTCCGCGTTCGAGACACTCTAGCAAATGTCCCAGGACCCCACTCTAATCCTTGGATCTTCAGGGCCGGTCCTCTCTTACTTTTGAGGATTAGTTATTCCTGAACACACGTTTCCCGGTCCTTACAGACCTATATTCGAGGCGCCTCGCATTCCAACAACCACACAGGTGAAAAGTATATAAATGTCAAGGCTGGTAGGTCACTGACACCACCCTAGCTAGAAATAAACGTCGTGCTCTCCCTGCAGTCACTATCCTGTTTTTGACTCATACCGAGGTGTGAGGCTCGCGAATTCACGCTATACACAAAGCTACGTCACACAGACCATGCTTTGACCATCAACCACAAGACTTTGCTTTTCAACAGAAGCCTTGATCAATTGCCACTTACGCGTGCCACACTGGCAATTCACTCCATGCGACTGATGTCCATCGATATACTACCTCTGAGCTCGTACGTCTCAGAGAAGGGCGTTAAGCAAGAGAATAAATTCTCCGCCGCCAAACAGATGTATATTTAATAGAGATCAATCAACACAGAATAAAACCCAATGTCAGACACACAATCCATTTACAAGTTCGTTCTGGGTCTGAACGAAACCGGAGGCACTTTCCTCGCATATCCATCCATCTCCAAGTACGTCTGGACGATCACCAACTGATTCCCTCATCTTGGGTGTACAGCCCAATCAAGATCATCAGTAATCACCCAAACGATGTGAAGACTTCCGGTCTTCAACCACCGTCTTCAACTTCGACATCTCGTCGAATCGATTATTCAGAATGGGTAGAAACTCGGCCTTTCTGAATAACCCACGTATATAATAAACCAATGTTACACAAACACACAAACGCCTCATTCCACTTCAGAATATTATTTTATTCAAAAAATACATTCTTAGGGAAAGGTTCCCATTAATTTTATCCAAGATAAATTCTTCTAAATTTATTCTTTAATCTTCCTTCGGATATCATTTCAAACTAGTCGGGATTAGCGAGCCACACCGAAGTAATTATTTATTTTATTTCCCAATCCCAACCTGTATATCCCATGGAGAAAAACTGGTAATACTCCATATCTAACACCACGGTGTTATCGGTAAAATTAAATACCATTTCACGTTCAAATCTAATTAAATATTTAACTATCGTTTTGGAGCAAAACTGGTGATACTCCATTCTCGATCACCTTTCAAATTGGATAATTTAAATTATCAATTCACATTTTTAATCTAATTAAAGATTCATTAAAACTCCACTTAGTTTTAATCTTTTCAAAAATCAACATCCTGCCTTTAACTGGGTCAAAGAACCACTGTCATCTAAAACACGATTCACGATAAACCCAAATCACATTTGATATTAAATACAAGGCTCTGAATAGAAAATATATCGGCTTATATTCAATATCAAATTCTGAAACCCACATATATCGTATTGGAAATAACGATATAAAACATATCTTTCAAATTCCCATAACAATATTTGTATAGTCACGAAATCCAACATCGAAATATTCCGAAGATAATTTCGATTCAACTCCAGTCCAATTCACATATTGGGAATATTGATTATTTTTAAAATCACTTTCAAATTCAATTTATTTATTTTAAAAAAATAAATTGATTTTAATTCTAGTTCAAAACTAGTTCATTTCGATAAAAAAACTATTTTTATCCTTTCAAATATGGAATTTTTCAGCCCATTTTTTCCCAAATCATTTCTTATGATTTTACACAAATTATAGATATTTTTAATAATTTAATCAAGGCCCGTACAGTCGATTTCCATCAACGGCCATCGAACTGCACTTACAGCAACCTTTTCCAAATTTGATTTGGACATAATTCCAAATCCAACCGTTAGATTTTAAATTTCTAATATTCATTGGAAAGAACTTTTCGATACGAATCCAACGGTTCCGGTTTTAGGAGAATCCGACAGACGGATCTCCCGCAATGTCAATTCGAAGTTAATGGTTGAAATTCATGAACTGTCGCGGCGCGGCGCGTTCTATTCAGGCCATTATATATTTATATATAATAATATATATATTAAATAAATTTCATCGATTTCCTTTTAAATGTATTTTATAACTCGTTTTAAATTCGTTTTCAAAACCATTTCAACGCTACATTCAATTTCAAATCGATTTGATTTCAATTCAATTCGAATTCATTTCAGTTTTATTTAATTCGAATTCAAATTCGTTTCAATTCAATTCAAATTCTAATTCGTTACAATTCAATTCAATTTGAATTAACCTTCTATTTAATTCAATTCGAATTCATTTCAAATTGATTTCAATTCAATTTCAGTTCGTTTTAAATTTCATTCAAAACGATTTCAATTCGTTTTTAATTCAATTTGAATTCATTTCTATTTAATTCGAATTCAAATTCACTTTCTATTCAATTTGAATTCAAATTAACTTTCTATTCAATTCGAATCGAATTCATTTTCTATTCGATTCGAATTCATTTCAAATTGATTTTATAAAATTTCAATTTGAATTTTAATCTAATTCAATTTGAATTTCATTTCAAAATATTAAATTTTGAAATCACTTTTCAATATTCATTATAAAACGAGTAAAATCGATATAAATATCGTTCGCGTCAAAATAACGCATCTCTAATCAACACGGCTTTATATTTTTCAAAAACTTCGTTATTCTATTCAACAAATGAATATTTATTCTATTCAACACATGAATCTATATTTCTTTCAACACACGACTAATCTCAACACATGAGTACTGTCAACACATCACTATTTTTGTTATGTAAAATATTTTATAAAACTATGGTATCTATCGTTTGATTTTTTTATTAGACTCCACCGTGAAGTAGTTCTAATTTTAAATATGATGAAGATGTAAATTTTATTGTTAAAATATTTTACTCAACACATAAATAGTTTCAACACATGAACATTGTCAACACATGACTATTTTTATATTCAACACATGAATTTCCTTTTATAATATTCATTATTTTCCCAATTGGAATGAGGCCCAATCAATCACCATATAATGTTAATTATATGGATTCCACACAACACATGTATATAATAGCAATGATAAACAATCAACCATCATCCAAGGTGCACCACACAACTGCATAAGCATCAAATATGAATAATTAACGCTTACACAGCCTGTCGACCAATCGATCAACATACAATTAAATAATTGGGATTAGTGTGCGCCAAATATCATCCCAACACCCGTGCAGGGTTTCAAATCAACAAACACAGATTTTTCTTTGTGCAATTTGGCGATATGTAAAATTTATCATCCCAATCAATATCAGTCAAATCAGTGTATATAAACAAATCGGCCGATTTGTTTATAAATATTTATTTATTCACATTCACGTTAAAAATTATATTTTTAACGATAAAATATTTATTTCAACACATTAATTTATATTATCGATTTCACATCAACAACACAAGCAAATTTCACAACACATCAAACAAGCATACAAGTCATCCATGGTCTGTGGATGACGGGTGTCGGGTGCTGCTAAGCACCGTTTGCATCCTAGTATATATATAACTAGAAAAAGAAATTGAAGAGTGAGAAGTTCTCACCAATAGCTATCCTAACTCCATGGCACTTCCTATGTAGAACATCTTCACCGTGCTCGCCTTTCATCACTTTCGTTGCCCGTAGCCACTACATATATAAAAATCATATTTTTACTTTGTTATTCAATATATAAAAATCGAATTTTTACTTCGCTATTCAATATATAAAAATCGAATTTTTACTTCGCTATTCAATATATAAAAATCAAATTTTTACTTTGCTATTCAATAGATAAAAATTCTATTTTTACATCGCTACTATATAGATAAAAATTCTATTTTTACATCGCTACTATATAAATAAAAATTCTATTTTTACATCGCTACTATATAGATAAAAATTCTATTTTTACATCGCTACTATATAGATAAAAATTCTATTTTTACATCGCTACTATATAGATAAAAATTCTATTTTTACATCGCTACTATATAGACAAAAATTCTATTTTTATATCGCTACTATATAGATAAAAATTCTATTTTTACATCGCTACTATATAGACAAAAATTTTATTTTTATTCAACGGTGTTCATATAATAAAGATTATATTTTTATCACGCTATTCTCTATATAAAGATTTCGCCTTTTCAAATATAAAGATTTCGCTTTTATTTCATCACTATAAAAATCACCTCTATATTTCAACGTATATATAATAAAAATCAGATTTTTATTTCGCTACATATAAAATAATGATATTTTTATATTCTCTATCTTATAAAGATTATATTTTTATTGTCTATATAATATGAAAATTATATTTTCAACCTTTACATATGATAAAAATTATTTCTTTTTCATATATAAAAATACGATTTTTACTCTTCCTTTTGATATATAAAAATACGATTTTTTTTTACTTAACACACTATGGTAATTACAACCAAAATAAATAAAACTGATTTAAAGTAAAATTCACCTTTGAAGTTGAAGAGGGGTTTCGTTGTTTGAATCGAGCAAGGAGGGGGTTGGCTGCGCTGGACCAATGGAGGAGGATGGAGGTCGAACGGAGGGGGTCGCGCGCGTCGGTGGGGGTCTGGTCAGGGAGGCGGCGACTTTCATCTGGTGGCGGTGGTTTTTAATTAAAGGGGGGGCTGCGGTTCTTCGAGAGGAGGAAGGGAAGGAGAGATGGACGGAGAAGGAAGAGGATGGGAGAACGGCGCGAGAGGAGGGGGAGCTCGAGGAGGAGGCGCGGTGGCCCGAGGCGCAGACGCGATTTCCTGGATCCGTCGTTTTTTTTTTCTTCTTTTTGATTTCTGAATTAAATCTGGGGGGCCTGATCGAGGGTGTAGGAGAGAAAGGGGGGAGATATTATTTTTTTTATTTATTTAATTAATTTAATTTCAAAAAGTTGACTTTTTCATACGACCTCTAAACGAGGCCCACCGCCTGTCGTCCATAGCTAATTACCCCCATTCCGAACACAATGGGATATGTATCGTTCGCTGATTCGATCGTTTCGATCAGTTTTCGTCAAAATCAACATATAACTCTATATATTGAATTTGAACGAGCATTTCAATTTACTGGGGTCACACACTAACACGAAAAATTCCAGAAAAATATTTTCTAGCTTCGTATTGACGATACGGTCCTAAAAAAACTAGTTTCGCCGAATTCCAAGACCGTTGGAAAAATGGCCATTTTCCAGTCGATTAAAATCAACTGAAACTGGTCAAACGCGTTTTCCTTTGCCACGCTCACATATTGATTCGAAAAATTATGAAATTTGGAATCTAGCAATAATTTGACATCACGGATCCAACAAAAGTGGTTTCGTCGAAATCCGAGGTCGTTTGCAAAATTCCTATTTTTAATGGCCTGAATTCCATAGCGACTACTCAGAATTTTCAACTGGACATATCTTTTAATTCCCGCTATGAAATCTTGATTTTTCAGATTCGTTGGAAAGATATTATCAATTAGATCCTAATATTTTTGGTTTCGCTAAAATCCGTTTTGTTTTGCACCCGGTACATTCAATTGAAGTTTGAAATCGAATTATCGAACTACCGCGCCATTTTCAATTCCATTTATAATTATATATAATTATTTATATTCTAACGACGACGTATATAATATATACGTCGAATTCTATTCAAAATAAATTTCTCGTCGATATTATTTAAAATAATTCATTTTAAATGTTCAAAATTCGCTAAAATTGCCAAAATAAAAATTTTAAACTGGCCCAGATTTTTGGGTTGTTAAAGATCGGATTTATATCTGAAAACAATTCCAAGTAATAATACGACGTTGTGGAGCAATTGAAGACCGGGACCCTTCATATCGTAAGGACGACTTGTTGAATGTCACGAATGGGTAGCTCCCATTGGGAGATGGATTTAATATCAGTTAAGTGGGAAGAGGCTGGAACGTATGCGAAGGAATTCCTGATTGTTGTTGTTTTCAGACATAGAACGGACATGTATGGATTGTTTGTTTTACATTGTAATTGACTGTGTAATACTGATTTCTGTTAAATATATACATATATGGTGGCAGAGAATTTATTCTCTTAGCTTAACACCCTTCTTTAAGATGTATGTGCTTAGAGGTTATATATTGATGGAAATCAGTGGTATGTGGTGAATGGACAATGTGGCATACCTAAGTTATGTGTAGATCTATGGATGATCAAAGCATGGCTTATTGAAGCACTTCTTTGTGTATATCGTGACCTCGACGAACATCGGACCCCCGGATTGATAGTAAACCGGTGGTCAGATTTTTATGTTGGTTTCGTATGTTTGGTGCACTGGGATGTGATGATGTAAGGGTACTACAAAGTCCCCAGTCTGGAATGCTACTTATTGGGTACTGTGATTCATGTATGGTGGGCTAGTATAACGGTGTCCGAGTCTGGACGTTTTCTATGAGTACTGGGATGATGCGCATAAGAAAGTTTGTGAGCCCATGAATGATCTTTCGTACCAGGAACCATCATGTTGGAAACCCAATCTCCACTACGAGCCCATACAGTTTTGGTTGTATACCCTGTTGGTTACCGGTAGGATTACATCAGTATAATGTTATGGGAATTATTCTGAATAGATTTATATATATACTTTCGAAGGGTTTTTCACACTATTCATCAATGATAATATGAAAGAGGATTTTTCACGTATCAAAAGCATTTTTGGTTATTGTAAGACAAAACTCGCCCATCTGATGTGCACTTGCATTGTGTGATATGGGACGAGCTTATGATAGCCTCATTTTTCAAAAAGTTATTGCGGATTTCTATACACTGGTATTCACATGGAGTAAACCCGTTCCGCGTTTAGCGGCATGGTCCAGTGAATTACCTAACATTAAAAATAACCCTAAAACAACCATATTAGTTCTCACATTAGTCCCATGACTGACCTGGAGTTAATTATTCCCACACCTAAAGTCTAGGTGCTTAAAATTTTACACTTGTAGCCTACTAGTTTGGTTTACAGATTTAGCCTTGGAGTTGGTTGGAGCAGGATTCTGGTTTTAGCTGGAACTATTATATCTTGGAGCATTCATATTTTTCTGCTAAGTTTAGTATCTTTTCAACTGTTTAATCAATGTACTCTGATGTATCTCTTAAAACTCTGATGTAATATTATTGTAATGATAATGGAAAAGTTCCACTGAGTTCAAGTTCGTCTAATTACCGGCGGAAACTGGGCAAAAAGGTGGTTCGTTACAACGTGGTATCAGAGCTTTGGTTTACACAAAGATATAGGGTATAACCCATTTAAATAAAAGAGAAAGGACTCATCAGAGTTGGGATTAGTAATATCCCATGGGAATGAACTCATTAGAGATAGCATTAGTAATGCCCTGAAATGAGTTTTCAGAGTACTACATTCAAGGGAGTGCCTTTTACATAAAATGAATTAAATTTTTGGGATTAATAATAGAATTCATGTTAAGGGATAAACTTGGGTCAAATTTGTTAAGGTAATTCTCTTCTAAACAAATTTATCAATATGGTTAGAAATCAAAATAAATAATAAGATTTAGTATTTTATTTAATGTTAAGGTTGGACTATCAAGTATAAAAAGATTTTCATGTACGTCTGATCAACGTATATATGAAGTCTTAACTATACTAGATAGATACAGAATCACACTCTAGTTGCTTGAAGATGATTCTGTTGATAAATGTCGCATCAACAGTATGTATTTTCGAGTTTCAAATGTGGGATGACTATATAATTCCGATTAAAACATTAATATATACTTAAACCCATTTAGATAAGTGTTTGAAAATGTTTAGTAAATGAGAACTTTAATTGATAAGCGAGATCTTGAAAATTTGATTGAGTTGTAAGAATTATACTAGGTAAACTTGTTAGTAAGTTAAGAATATATGAGAAAGCATATTTGCAATATGAAATTGGTTTTGGAGGGATACATATATATATATATATATATATATATATATATATATATATGGTAAATTTGAAAACTTAAATCAAAATATTGAGTAAAAATTGACAATTACTTTAAAATTGATTCCTTTGGAATTGATTTTGAAAGAATATGTTTTGAATATAGAGGAAAAAAATCTTTGAAAATGTCTGGAAATAAAAACTTGAGCACGGACATCTTGTGATTAGAATTTCATGGTAATTAAATGACATTTATGTAAAGCTGTAATTTACATAGGCAATCCAAGTATAAAGAGTTTAGGAAACCATTTAAAGGCTAAGTTGGAATTAATCAATCAGGATATTTTATAATTAGTCCTCCCCAACTAATTAAATTTAAAATGCAAATATCTTGTGAATTCGGTTTCACAACATGACTATAAGATATTTAATGATGTTTTAGGAATGGTTAAGGACTATTTTGGTTAAAGCTGTTAATAAAGATATATCTGAGTGATTTTTCTTAAGTTTGAAGGAAATAATTTTTGTTACCTTGAATTTGGAATAATTAATAAGGATAGCCAAACTTAAACAATATAAGGAACTAAAATCTGGAATTACTGATGATTTTGAACAGTCGACAAGCTTTAAAGTATATTTGTGGTAACAAAGGGAACTGATTAAGTAAGCATGAATACTTTGTGAATTAAGTTTCACAATTCGATTGAAGGATATTTGGCAATCGGGAATAACAAGAAGAAATTACCTAAACTGAAACATTTAGACAAGCTGAGTTATAAGATGATCAAGTTTTTCGCGTAAAGAATAATAGTAATTTTTGGGAACTAAAAAGGAGCATGTTTCATATCCTTTGCATTTATAAGATAAGATCTAAGAGAATAATTTATAACTCTATATTTTCTTGAAAAGGCGGTAAATAGTTGAGTATAAGTAATTAGCCCAGTAAACAATGAATCGGATATAACGGTTAATTAGAAGTTATCGTTTGAGAACAAAGTAGGTATGGTTGTCCGTAACTATGTGTGTTAGAATATTCTACCCAACATTTCAATTATGAGGACGTGAGTTTTGGTATAAAGATTTTTAATCTTGAGTTTGCAAATCTATAAGATGTCGAATTGGTAATTACGATTCCCAAGGACGAAAAGTTTTAAGGGGTGTGAATGTAACGGTCCAGAATTTTAACCAATTTAAAATTGGAATTTTGAATATTTAACTTGAGTTTTCTGAATATAAAATAAAATTAATTAGATTTAAATATGTATTTGATATAAATATATATGGTTAAGAATATTCAATATAATAGTATAATTTTATAAGAAATTATCATGCTCGTATTTGTTATACTATTTTGTTAATATGATCTTTTATCATATACAAATATAATTTTATGAATAATAGAACCATTGGTAGCATTTATTATAAGTGTTGTCTTTCAGTTTCTATAGCATTATTGAGTAAAATGCTACCTATAGTAGCTTCTTCCTTATTTTAACAAGTGTCCAGGACACTTGTCTACATGAATGGACCTAAGCATGCATGCGAGACAAGTGTCCCATAAGGTGGCATGGTGCATGTTAAGAAGTGTTACATGTAGGACATATGTCAACATGCATGTTAATCGAGCTTTAGAATAAGAAAAGTGTCCTACGATGTGTAAAAGCTTCTTACACACTTAGAATTCCTATACAAACGCACCCTTACCTTCTCATTTCATTCACTCCACTTCTCACTTTTCAATCTCCTTCTCAAACTCTCCATCCATGGCTTCCAAGCCTCTTCTTCCCCTCCTTTCCTCCTTAATTCGGCCATGAGCCACTACCTCACTCCACCACCACCTTGCCAAAGTTCACCCTTCTCCTCCTCTTATAAAGAAAAGAGAAAGAGTTTAATATACTTTATATATATATATATATTGGCAAAGAAGACGGTGCACCGAAATACTGTCTGACGGTTTGTTCGTAGTCGGTTAGACTCGCCTATCATGAAGAATGGGAAAGCTACATTGGTGAGAACTCTTTAAACTTCTACACTAGTTTATTTTTTACGCTAATTAGTGAAGAATTAGTTATAATTTGGATAGTTAACTAGTGTAATCAATTTGAACCGGTAATGGATGTTAATGGTTGATGTTTGTTGTAATGGATGATGGTTGCGTAGTTTAGAGAAAACACACTATTAAATATTAGTGTTATAATGCTTGTGCACAGCTACTATTTGTTTAATAATGTTGATGATGGTTGCTATGGATGTTTAAAATGGTTGTTGATGTTGTTTAGCAAACACTTTGACACGACAATTATGGTATTGCATTAATGATCGGCAAATCTCCTTCGTAATTGAAAGAAACATTATTATTGAAATTGAAGTTTGAAATTTACTTTCAAAATTGAGATTTGAAAAAAATCTGAAAATGTAATGGAAATGTATACGGATAATCTTCATAAAAGGGGACATTTTGTTTAAACGGGTTTTTGACGATAAAACAAGGTTTTGTCGTAAATCGATGAAAACAGTTTTGTTTTTAAAAGGTGAAGTTTGGTTTTCCTAGAAAATATCTATAAAGTGGTTTATATAAGTATGTAATGGTTTTGTAAAGTATTTTGACGTAGTTCGGAATAATTCCTTTGAAATTATATTATGGTCAAAATAGAGTTTATCGTACAGCGGTAGTTCACGTATTCTAATTGCAAACTTTAAACGCTTATAACTTGTGCAATTTAAACCGGATTTCCATGAAACGAAAAATGTTTGATTTCTATTAACAAGGGCTTTCAAATGAGTGAAAGCAGATTTTAATTTCGACTTATAATTTTCAACTTATGTTTAAAACCACTTTGGAAAAGGACGCTGTAAGTGTAGTTCGCCAACCATAATTGTAAACAACTATTTTTTATATTTTAAAAGTATGGAAGAAAATTGTAAAATAATTATAAATTATTTAAAAGTGTTTTGGATTGGAAATATTAAGTTTTGGTTATAAACGATATTTTGATCAAACTAATTATTATAAGTGTTTTATATAGAATTTCAATTGATTATTTAATATTAAAACCGGTTTTCCAATTTTAAATAATAGGATGTGGTTGGAGATAAATCTTTGGATGTTTGATATTAATTCGATAGATGATGACTCTTACTATTCGAGGAATTTAGAAAATGGTTTACCATTATTCCGATTATAGTATGAGTTGGATACAGAGATTAATATTAAGGATATGTTGATGGTATTTCTATCCAGATCTAATATCAAGGGGTTTTGATAAATTTTTGAACTAGGATAAGGATTTCCTAATTTGTTTGAGATAAGTTGGATAGAATTAATCTTCGGATATTTGATATGAAATTCCGCGGTGTAAACGTATACTATTTGAGCAATTTGGAAGATATTATTATTATATCTTTATTCCATTTATAGTATTCGTTGATTATAAGAATTGATATCGAATATAAGTAGATATAATTTTTGTGTCACTTATGTTCAATATCAATTGAGTTTGGTTTTGTTGTGAATGGTATCTTCAATAATTTCGTTCTTGAACCCGATGAGATTGAGTTGTGAAATTCATGTCGTAATTGGGGATTTGATCAAATCTTTGACTTTAAATAAGAGTAAGGATTTTGGAAAGTATGATAATCTTTTGACTAAGATCAAATAATTGAATGTTGAGAAATCGTTTTAATGGGAACTTTGGTTGAAATGATTGAAATATGGATTAAAGGTTTTCAAAAGAAACTGGATTTGGGTAATGAGTTATCAAATGAAAAGTTAGTTGAGATTTTGAGGCTAGATTATCATTGATTTAAAGGACGTGTTTAAAAGAAGAAAAGGTTAAATATGGATTTTGTTAAAAATAATTTGAAAATTGGTTTAAAGAAGTTTTAATCAACAAATCCAAGATGGAAGTTGAAAGCCTGTGTGTTCCGTAATTGTGTTTCTAATTGCGCTTATTATTTGGAAAGATCGAGATCGGATTTATGTCCAAAAACCATTCCAAATAATAATACAACATTATGGAGAGATATATTGATGTAAATCAGTGGTATGTGGTGAATGGACAATGTGGCATACTTAAGTTATGTGATGAGCTATGGATGATTAAAGCATGGCTCTTTGATGCATAGCTTTGTGTATATCGTGATCTCGACGAACCTCACACCCCGTATTGATGGTAAACTGGTGGTTATATTTTTATGTTGGTTTGGTATGTTTGATGCACCCGGATGTGATGATGAAGGGGTTCCATAGTTTTAGACCCTATTTGTTGGGTACTCTGATTCATATATGGTGGGCTAGTATAACGGTGTTTGAGTCTGGACGTTATCTGCGAGTAGTGGGATGATGCATGGAAGAAAGTTTGTGAGCCCACGAATGATCTTTGTACCAGGAACCATCATGTTGTAAACTCGGTCTCCACTATGAGCCCGTACGGTTTTGATTGTATAGCCTGCTGGTTACTGGCAGGATTACGTCAGTATAATGGGATGGGGAATTATGCTGGCTAATTTATATATTTACTTTCGAAGGGTTTTTCACACTATGCAATACTAATAATAATATGGAAGAGGATTTTCACGTATAAAAAGCATTTTTGGTTATCGTAAGACAAAACTCGCCCATCTGGTTTGCGCTTGCATTATGTGATATGGGACGAGTTTGTGATAGCATTATTTTTCAAAAAGTTATTGCGGATTTCTATGCACTGGTATTCACATGGAGTAAACTCATTCTTCATTTAGCGGCGTGATCCGGTGAATTATCTAACTTTAAAATTAACCCTAAAACAACTGTTTTAAGTTCTCACACCAGTCCCTTGACTAACCTGGAGTTTATTGTTCCCACACCTAAACTCTAGGTGCCCAATTTTTTTACATGAGCAACCTAGTAGTTTGGTATGTAGATTTACCTTGGAGTTGGTTGGAGTAGGATTCTGGTTTTAGCTGAAACTATTATATTCTGGAGCATTCATATTCTTCCGCTAAGTTTAGTATCCTTTTCGTTGTGTAATCGATGTACTCTGACGTATCTCTTGTGACTCTGATGTAATATTATTGTAATGATAATGGAAAAATTCTTTCACTTTTTTGCAAATGTGCAAGTACCCCTAACAATCCATCTTTAAGAACGGTTCAAGTTTGTTTAATTACCAACTAAAACTGAGCAAAAAGGCTGGTTGTTGCAAAAGGTTTTGCACGAATGTTCTTTGCGCTCCTGGGTGTATTCTTCCCTTTTCTATTATATACATATACACACACACATACATACATAAAGATGATGAATGTTATTCTGTTTGTGGTGATTTGAGAGGTTTAATTGGTTGTGATTTGGTTCATAGATAGTTGATCGTGTGGGATTCGTAATTGTGGCTGACTTAAGGACATCGTATTTGTCGATGCTTGGGTTCCGCTCTGATAGTACCTTCCATTTCATGTCATGCTTGTAGTTGCCTATGTGCTTGCAACTTCCAATCATTATTGTGTACACGTATACACATATGTATGTATGTACATAAATTGGTAGGACATATGCTTCTCTTATTGGATATCGAGTCTTGGTTGTTGAATCCGGGTCAAATTCTCTGCCAATGCCATATAATCAAGAAAGGTGGGTTTCCCCTCACTCATGACTAACTCTTTATTACGTGAATTAAAAATTTGAAATGTTGAATGAAACATTACTATTGCTTTAGAAAATTCTAATTATTTGTTTGTGCATATGTAACGCGCACACTGTCGATGTAACATCCCGTAAAATGTACCTTAAAAAAACATAGGATAATTAAATTTAAAATAAACAATAATATTCAGTAATAAATTTATGGGCTCGAAAATGTAATTTGGGGAATTAATAATTGGGCCACGAAAGTATTATAGTTATATTCCATGTAACGACTAGTAATTTCGCTCGATCCGGATCAGTCGCTGAACCGACCCAGACCGTTCGAAACGCCTGATTGTTTTGAGAACACGACAAGATAGAACGCAGACAGAAGAACATTTCATTGTATATTACAACAATTCCTCAGAATACAAGAATATACAGAGTGTAAACAAATAACAAACATCAGAAAATATTAGAGATTTGAATTACATTTAAGTACATCACTGCAGCGGAAAATAATACAAAGCACAACTGAAGGAGATATACGGATACAGAGCTTTCCGGATATCGTTCCAGCTGTAAACAAGGATCCTGTGAATATAAATCTGCAAAACCAAAACTACTAGCTGCCCGTGTCAAAATAAGGGCACCCATAGTTTAGGTTAAAACAATAAACTCCAGGTCAGTCATGGGACTGGTGTGAGAACTAAAATAGTTATTTAAAACTTTACTTTAAATCAGATATATCAACGGACCACGCCGTATAACACGGAACGGGTTTCCTCCCAAGAACACCAGTGCATAAAACAACAGCGCTATGCTGAACAAAGAACAATGAAGCTATTATAAGACCCAGGTCCCATCACACAATGCAACACAAACCAGAGGATAGGGTTTTTACCTTATTATAGCCAAAGAATGCTTGATACGTTAAATTTCATGTTTTATTATTACTATAAGTGTATAGTGTCAAAACAATTTCAAATCATAAGTATCAATCATAGACAGCATAAGCGCCCCATCCCACTATGTCGCCATACTAGCCTCTACAAATAAAACCAAATTATCACGCATTGGAAATTGGATTTCCGTCTGTGAACCGAGGCCAGGGATTGTCCTCACCGTTTCGAGACAATCTAGCCTACCATGTCTCAGGAACAGCCGCAACTGCACCTTGGATCGTCAGGACCGGTCCACCGATGTAGATTAAAATGCCTGAACACTACGTTTCCCCACCCTATGGGGCGCAAATGAGCCAACGAATGACTCCATCGGCTTCACACAGTCACCGATAAATCCGAGGTGCCTCGCAACGGCAACAACCACATAAGTCAAACTCGTCAGGGCGTGTAAAAACACTGACGCCACTTCTAGCTAGAAAGAAATGCATGTCCTCCCTGAAGTCCTCTCCCGTTTCTGGTTCACAACCGGGGTGTGAGGCTCGCGAATCAACGTTACACAAAGCTATGCCACACAGGCCGTGCTTTGATCATCCACCACAAGACTTTTCTTTTCAACAGAAGCCATGATCCATTGCCACTTAGGCATGCCACACAGGCAATTCACTCCATGCGATTGATATCCATCGATATATAACCCCTGAGCTCGTACGTCTCAGTGAAGGGCGTTAAGCAAGAGAATAAATTCTCCGCCGCCAAACAGATATATATTTAATAGAAATCAATCACACAGACTAAAATCCAATGTCAGACACACAGTCCATTTACAAGTCCGTTCTGGGTCTGAACGAAACCGGAGGCACCTAGTACCCTGCATATCCCTCGATCTCCAAGCACGTCTGGACGATCACTAACTGATTCCCTCCTCTTGGGTGTACGGCCCAATCAAGATCATCAGTAATTATCCGAACGACGTGAAGACCTCCGGTCTTCAACCACCGTCTTCATATTCGACACCACGTCGAATTAGTTATTCAGAATGGGATAAACCCGGTCTTTCTGAATAACTCGCGTATATAATAAATAAGTGTTACACAAACACAACATACGTCTCATTCCAATTCAGAATATTCTTTTATTCAAATATTCTTATACTTTGGGAAAGGTTCCCATTAATTTTATCAAAGATAACTTCTTTAAATTTATTCTTTAATCTTCTTTGAATATCAATTCAAACTAGTCGGGATTAGAGAACCACACCAGAGTAATCATTTATTTTATTTCCCAATCACCACCTATATATCCCATGAAGTAAAACTGGTCATACTTCATATCTAACACCACAGTGTTATCGGTAAATTCAATTACCATTTCACGTTCAAATCTAATTAAAGATTTAACTATCGCCTGGAGCAAAACTGGTGATACTCCATTCTTGATCCCTTCAATCTAATTAAAGATTCATTAAAACTCCACTTAGTTTTAATCTTGAACTGGGTTAAAGAATCAGTGTCATTTAAAACACTGTTCACGATAAACCCAAAAATCAATACCAATTCAATTCCAATTAAATATTATTTAATTGGTACACTTCATTAAATATAAATAAAAAGATTTAATCTTTTTCTCAACTGGGCTTAAGAACAGTGTTAATGAAGACACCATTCACGACAAACCCAAATCACATTTGATATTAAATGCAAGGCTCTGAATAGAAAATATATCGGCTTATATTCAATATCAAATTCTACGACCAACAAATATCATATTGGAAATAACGATATCTATATATCTTTCAAATTTCCATAACGCTACCTGTATAATCACGAAATCCAACATCGAAATATTTCAAAGACAATTTCGATTCAAATCCATTCCAATTCAATTATTGGAAATTCTGGTTACTTTTAAAACCCTTTTCAAATTCAATTCATTTATTTAAAAATAAATAGAATTATAATCCTAGTTCAAAACTAGTTCATTCCGATAAAAATCTATTTTTATCTTTTCAAATATGGAGTTTTTCGTCCCAATTCTTCCCAAATCATTTCTTATGATTTTACACAAATTATTACTATTTTTTATAATTTTATCAAGGCCCGTACAGTCAATTTCCATCAACGGCCATCGAATTGCACTTACAGCGACCTTTTCCAAATTTGATTTGGACATAATTCAAAACCCAACCGTTAGATTTCTAATTTCTAATATCCGTTAGAAAGCTCTTTTCGATACGAACCCAACGGTTCCGGTTTTAGGTGAATCCGACGGTCAAATCTCCCGCAATATCCATTCGAAGTCAATGGTCGAAATTCACGAACTACCGCAGCGCGGCGCGTTCTATTCAGGCCATTATATTATATATATAATATATACTTCGTCGATTTCCTTTTAAAACGTATTATATAAATCGTTTAAATTCGTTTTCAAAACGATTTCAACTTCATTTCAAATTCAAATCAAAATTGAATTTTTCCTTATAAATTCGTTTTAAATTCATTTCAAATTGATTTCAATTCAAATCGATTTTTAATTCAATTTCAGTTCGTTTTCAATTCAATTCAATTTCAATTCGAATTCATTTCAATTCAATTTCAATTCGAATTCTATTCTATTCAATTTCAATTCGAATTCATTCTATTCAATTTCAATTCGAATTCGTTTTATTTTCAATCCAATTCGAATTCTAATTCGTTTCACTTTAATTCAATTAGAATTTCATTTCAAAATATTCGATTTTGAAATCACTTTTCAATATTCATTATAAAAACGAATATAATTGATATGAATATCGTTCAGGTCAAAATGACGTCAATCTAATCAACACGGCTTTTTATATTTCTATTTCAAATATTTTATTCAAATATTTCTCTTCAAATATTCTATTCAAATATTTTGTTTCAAATATTCTATTTCAAAACTGGAATGAGGCCCAATCAATTACCATAGATTTTATTTCTATGGATTTCCATACAACGCATGTATATATCAACAATGACAAATAATCAACCATCATCCAAAGTGTATTCTACACTGCATAAGCATCAAATATAAATATTTAACGCTCATAACAGTCTGTCAATCATTCGATCGACATACAACTAATTATTGGGATTAGTGTATGTCATATATCACCCCAATACCCGTGTGGGGTTTTCAAACAATCAAACACAGATTTTATTTGTGCAGTTGGGCAATGCGTAAAATTTATCATCCCAATCAATATCAGTCAAATGTGTGTATATAAACAAATCGTCCGATTTTTTTATTTTTATTTCATTTTAAATACACGTTAAAAATTCTATTTTCAACTATAAAATATTTTAACTATATAAATATTTTATTTCATTTCACATCACCTCACACAATCAACTACACATCAAAATCAAACAAACAAGCACACAAGCCGTCCATGGTCTGTGGACGACGGATGTCGGGTGCTACTAAACATCGTCTGCATCCTAGTATATATTTCAACTAGAAATAAAAATTAAAAGTGAGAAGTTCTCACTGACTAGCTAAACCAAACGCCCCGACTCTTCATATGTAGAAGATCTTCATCGTACTCGCCTTTTGTCACTTTCATTGCCCGTGGCCACTACATATATAAAAATCGCATTTTTATATTGTTACCATATAGATATAAATTCTACTTTTACACCACTACTATATAGATAAAAAAATCTATTTTTACACCGCTACTATATAGATAAAAATCTATTTTTACAACGGTGTTCATATAATAAAGATTATATCTTTATCACGATATTCTCTATATAAAAATTTATTTTTAAATATAAAGATCGTATTTTATATATTACTGCTACATATGTAAAAAAACACTCCTCTACATGCTACTTCCATGATAAAAATTAAAATTTTATCTTGCTAGCAATATAATAAAAATTATATTTTTATACCACCTACATAATAAAGGTCGAATTTTTATTTTCTATATAATATAAAAATCATATTTTTATATGGCTACTTCTATAAAGATCACATATTTATTATTTCTACTATATAAAAAATATATTTTTAATCTTCTACTAATATAAAAATTATATTTTTCTAATAAAAATCTCGTCTTTGTATTATAAAAATCATCATTTTACATTGCCAATACATGTATAAAAATCGTTCTTTAATAGCGCTACATACATAATAAAAATCATATTTTTATTATAAAATACAAATCATAACTTTATAAGTTCGTTTAACTTATAAAGATTATATCTTTAATGCCAATGTTATTTATATACAAGCAAAATCAGAAATTTACTAATTTAAATAAACCATAAATAAAAACTCACAGTGAAAATTCGATTTTTTAGAGGCAAAGGGGTTCATAGCAGCTGAGATGGTCGGAGCGTCGGGGAAGAAGCACCATTGGTGGGCTGGAGGAGTTGGTTTCGGGATTGGGGCTTTGGGGTTCTGATTCGCGCGTTGGAGCTAGGAGGGGGCGAGGTGGTGGCTGTGGAGGTGTGTGGCGGCGACGGGGAGGTGAGGGTGGTTGTGCGGTGGCTCTCAAGCGGTGGGGGGGAGGGGGGCTCACGGGTTTCAATTGGGCAGAAGAGAGAGGGGCTAGGGCGCGAGAGGAGGAGGGAGAAGCTCGGGGGGGCGCTGGCTCGAGCGGAGGAGGAGGGCGCCTCTGGCGCGGTGGTGGCAGGCGTCCAGGAGAGCGACGGGCGATAGTTAGGTTTTTTTATTTCGAGTTTGACTGAGTAAAATGGGGGGGAGGGAGTAAGAGAATATATATTTTATTTTATTTTAAAATTCTAAAAAGTAACTTTTTATAACGAAGCCAATTCGAACCCACCGACTATCATCCCTAGCTAATTACCCCCCATTCCGAACACAATGAGATATGTATCGTAGGCTGATTCGATCGTTTCGATCAGTTTCCGTCAAAATCAAAATATAACTCTATATATTGAATTCGAACGCACATTTCAATCTACCGGGGCGACATACTAACTAGAAAAATTCCTGAAAAATATTTTCTAGCTTCGTATTGTCGATACGGTCCTAACAAAACTAATTTCGTCAAATTCTGAGACCGTTTGAAAAATGGCCATTTTCTAGTCGATTAAAATCAACTTAAACCGGTCAAACGCGTTTTCCTTTGCCACACTCACATATTGAATCAGGAAATTACGAATTTTGAAACCTAGCAATAACTTGACATCACGGATCCAACAAAAGTGGTTTCGTCGAAAACCGAGGCCGTTTGCAAAATTTCCATTTTTAAGGGCCGAAAATTCTGTAGCGACTATCCTGAATTTTCAACTAGGCATAACTTTTTATCTCCGCTATGAAATTTTGATTTTTCGGATTCATTGGAAATATATTCTCAATTGGATTCAAATATTTTTGGTTTCACTAAAATCCGGTTTATTTTGCACCCGGTACATTCATTTGAAATTTGAAATCGAATTATCGAACTACCGCGCCATTTTCTATTCCTTTTATATATATAAATAAATATTTATATTCTAACGGCGATTTAAATAAATATATTCGTTCTAATCTATTCAAAATAAATTTCTCGTAGTTTTTATTTAAAATAATTCATTTTAAATATTCAAAATTCACTAAAATTGCCAAAATAAAAATTTTAAATTGGCTCGGATTTCCGGGTTATTACAATCTCCCCCACTTAAAACTTTTCGTCCCCGAAAAGGAACGAAGCTGAAAGTTGTTTAACTAATCAAGTCAAATTTCATTATTTTCATTACGGCTTAAGTTCTTCAACTTTTCAGTTTCTAAGAACTTTTCAAAATTTTCAAAAATTTGGCTAACACCCTAAATTTTCGAAAAATTTCGCCATAAACTCCCCTGCATCGGGGACTTCGGGATATTTCATATAGCCTCCCATGGCCTTCTTCAATCCAAAAGAAAAAGAAAAAGCCAAGCGGCTAGCCAATCAGCTCATCAAATCATCATCACCAAAAAAAACAGTAAATTATGGTAAACATGTACCTATTTGTCGAGCAAACAATTTTATTCATCTGCTCTAGCCTCCTTGCTATGACATGTTCAATGTAAGTACATGTATATGCATGCAAATGCGACAAATTTTCAATACAATTCATTATTTAGTACAATTTGGTCAAATGGTTCAAATTCAAATTCAAATTAATCAACCAATAATCAAACAACACAACCAGCAATCAATTAGTTGATTAGCTTTTCAAATTCATAACTTTGATATATAGTCTAAAAATCAGATTTTTGATGCCAAATCACAACAATAAGCCCTATCTAATTTTGGTTCTCACACCAGTCAATAGGAAATATATAGAAATCCCACTTTCGAAACTCGAACATGAATACCGATGATGCGATCGCTTTAGCGATCATCAGAACCATCTTCGGGCGACTAGAGGGTGATTCTATATCTATCCAGTATATTAAAACTTCGAATACACGCGGATCAGACGTATATGCAAAATCATTATATACTGCATTGTCCAAATTCAATACAATATAAAATAAATAATAAAAAATACGAATAGTTGATTTAAATTTTCAAAACAAAATTTGTTTTCACTTTTATTTCAAAAACACTACCCTTCACACTCGTTCTAAGATACTGCTGATCCCATCTCTAACGAGTCATTCTCATTGGATATTACTTATCCAATATCTGATGAATTCTTTCGTATGGTTCTAATGTGTCTTGTTCTCAGAGCTTTGTAAACCAAAGCTCTGATACCACGTGTAACGACCAGTAATTTCGCTCGATCCGAATCAGTCGCTAAACCGACCCAGACCATTCGAAACGTCTAATTGTTTTGAGAACATGACAAGTTAGAACGCAGACAGAAGAACATTTCATTGTATATTACAACAATTCATCAGAATACAAGAATATATAGAGTGTAAACAAATAACATACATCAGAAAATATCAGAGATTTGAATTACATTTAAATACATCACTGCAGCGGAAATTAATACAAAGCACAACTGAAGGAGATATACGGATACAGAGCTTTCCGGATATCGTTCCAGCTGTAAACCAGGATCCTGTGAATATAAATCTGCAAAACCAAAACTACTAGCTGCCCGTGTCAAAATAAAGGCACCTAGAGTTTAGGTTAAAACAATAAACTCCAGGTCAGTCATGGGACTGGTGTGGGAACTAAAACAGTTATTTAAAACTTTACTTTAAATCAGATATATCAAGGGACCACGCCGTATAACACGGAACGGGTTTCCTCCCAAGAATACCAGTGCATAAAACAACAGTGCTATGCTAAACAAAGAACAATGAAGCTATTATAAGACCCAGGTCCCATCACACAATGCAACACAAACCGGAGGATAGGTTTTTACCTTATAATAGCCAAAGAATGCTTGATACGTTAAATTTCATGTTTATTATTACTATAAGTGTATAGTGTCAAAACAATTTCAAATCATAAGTATCAATCATAGACGGCATAAGCGCCCCATCCCACTATGTCGCCATACTAGGCTCTACAAATAAAACCGAATTATCACGTATTGGAAATTGGATTTCCGTCTGTGAACCGAGGCTAGGGGTCATCCTCACCGTTACGAGACAATCTAGCCTACCATGTCTCAGGAACAGCCGCAACTGCACCTTGGATCGTCAGGGCCGGTCCACCGATGTGGATTAAAATGCCTAAACACTATGTTTCCCCACCCTATGGGGCGCAAATGAGCCAACGAATGACTCGATCGGCTTCGCATAGTCACCGATAAATCCGAGGCGCCTCGCAACAGCAACAACCACATAAGTCAAACTCGTCAGGGCGTGTAAAACCACTGACGCCACTTCTAGCTAGAAAGAAACGCATGTCCTCCCTGGAGTCCTCTCCCGTTTCTGGTTCACAACCGGGGTGTGAGGCTCGCGAATCAACGTTACACAAAGCTATGCCACACAGGACGTGCTTTGATCATCCACCACAAGACTTTGCTTTTCAACAGAAGCCTTGATCCGTTGCCACTTAGGCATTCCACACAGGCAATTCACTCCATGCGATTGATATCCATCGATATATAACCCCTGAGCTCGTACGTCTCAGAGAAGGGCGTTAAGCAAGAGAATAAATTCTCCGCCGCCAAACATATATATATTTAATAGAAATCAATCACACAGACTAAAATCCAATGTCAGACACACAGTCCATTTACAAGTCCGTTCTGGGTATGAACGAAACCGGAGGCACCTAGTACCCCGCATATCCCTAGATCTCCAAGCACGTCTGGACGATCACTAACTGATTCCCTCCTCTTGGGTGTACGGCCCAATCAAGATCATCAGTAATTATCCAAACGACGTGAAGACCTCCGGTCTTCAACCACAGTCTTCATCTTCGACACCATGTCGAATTAGTTATTCAGAATGGGGTAAACCCGGTCTTTCTGAATAACTCGCGTATATAATAAAAAATTGTTACACAAACACAACATACGCCTCATTCCATTTCAGAATATTCTTTTATTCAAATATTCTTATACTTTAGGAAAGTTTCCCATTAATTTTATCAAAGATAACTTCTTTAAATTTATTCTTTAATCTTCTTTGAATATCAATTCAAACTTGTCGGGATTAGCGAACCACACCAGAGTAATCATTTATTTTATTTCCCAATCCCTACCTATTCATCCCATGAAGTAAAACTGGTCACACTTCATATCTAACACCACAGTGTTATCGGTAAATTCAATTACCATTTCACATTCAAGTCTAATTAAAGATTTAACTATCGCCTGGAGCAAAACTGGTGATACTCCATTCTCGATCCTTTCAATCTAATTAAAGATTCATTAAAACTCCACTTAGTTTTGATCTTTAACTGGGTTAAAGAATCAGTGTCATTTAAAATACTATTCACGATAAACCCAAAATCAATACCAATTCAATTCCAATTAAATATTATTTAATTGGTACACTTCATTAAAACTAAATAAAAAGATTCAATCTTTTTCTCAACTGGGCTTAAGAACAGTGTTAATGAAGACACCATTCACGACAAACCCAAATCACATTTGATATTAAATGCAAGGCTCTGAATAGAAAATATATCGGCTTATATTCAATATTAAATTCTACGACCAACAAATATCATATTGGAAATAACGATATCTATATATCTTTCAAAATTCCATAATGCTACCTGTATAATCACGAAATCCAACATCGAAATATTCCAAAGACAATTTCGATTCAAATCCATTCCAATTCAATTATTGGAAATTCTAGTTACTTTTAAAACCCTTTTCAAATTCAATTCATTTATTTAAAAATAAATAGAATTACAATCCTAGTTCAAAACTAGTTCATTCCGATAAAAATCTATTTTTATCTTTTCAAAAATGGAGTTTTTCATCCCAATTCTTCCCAAATCATTTCTTATGATTTTACACAAATTATTACTATTTTTAATAATTTTATCAAGGCCTGTACAGTCGATTTCCATCAACGGCCATCAAACTTCACTTACAGCGACCTTTTCCAAATTTGATTTGGACATAATTCCAAATCCAACCGTTAGATTTCTAATTTCTAATATCCATTAGAAAGCTCTTTTCGATACAAACCCAGCGGTTCCGGTTTTAGGAGAATCCGACGGTCGGATCTCCCGCAATATCCATTCGAAGTCAATGGTCGAAATTCACGAACTACCGCAGCGCGGTGCGTTCTATTCAGGCCATTATATTATATATATAATATATATAATATATACTTCGTTGATTTCCTTTTAAATCGTTTTAAATTCGTTTTCAAAACGATTTCAACTCCATTTCAAATTCAAATCAAAATTGAATTTTTCCTTATAAATTCGTTTTAAAATTATTTCTAATTGATTTCAATTCAAATCGATTTTTAATTCAATTTCAGTTCGTTTTCAATTCAATTCAATTTCAATTCGAATTCATTTCTATTCAATTTCAATTCGAATTCTATTCAATTTCAATTCGAATTCACTCTATTCAATTTCAATTCGAATTCGTTTTATTTTCAATCCAATTCGAATTCTAATTCGTTTCACTTCAATTCAATTCGAATTTTATTTCAAAATATTCGATTTTGAAATCACTTTTCAATATTCATTATAAAAACGAATATAATCGATATAAATATCGTTCACGTCAAAATAACGTCAATCTAATCAACACGGCTTTTTATATTTCTATTTCAAATATTCTATTCTAATATTTCGTTTCAAATATTTCTTCTCAAATATTTTATTCAAATATTTCTCTTCAAATAATCTATTCAAATATTTTGTTTCAAATATTATATTTCAAAATTGGAATGAGGCCCAATCAATTACCATAGATTTTATTTCTATGGATTTCCATACAACGCTTGTATATATCAACAATGACAAATAATCCACCATCATCCGAAGTGCATTCTACAGTGCATAAGCATCAAATATAAATATTTAACGCTCATAACAGTCTGTCAATCAATCGATCGACATACAACTAATTATTGGGATTAGTGTATGTCATATATCACCCCAATACCCGTGTGGGGTTTTCAAACAATCAAACACAGATTTTATTTGTGCAGTTGGGCGATGTGTAAAATTTATCGTCCTAATCAATATCAGTCAAATGTGTGTATATAAACAGATCGTCCGATTTGTTTATTTTTATTTCATTTTAAATACACGTTAAAAATTCTATTTTCAACTATAAAATATTTTAACTATATAAATATTTTATTTCATTTCACATCACCTCACACAATCAACTACACATCAAAATCAAACAAACAAGCACACAAGCCGTCCATGGTCTGTGGACGACGGGTGTCGGGTGCTACTAAACACCGTCTGCATCCTAGTATATATTTCAACTAGAAATAAAATTAAAAGTGAGAAGTTCTCACCGACTAGCTAAACCAAACGCCATGACTCTTCATATGTAGAAGATCTTCATCGTACCCGCCTTTTGTCACTTTCATTGCTCGTAGCCACTACATATATAAAAATCGCATTTTTATATTGTTACCATATAGATATAAATTCTACTTTTACACCACTACTATATAGATAAAAAATCTATTTTTACACCACTACTATATAGATAAAAAATCTATTTTTACAACGTTGTTCATATAATAAAGATTATATCTTTATCACGATATTCTCTATATAAAAATTATATTTTTATATATAAAGATCGCATTTTTTATATTACTGCTACATATGTAAAAAAAACACTCCTCTACACGCTACTTCCATGATAAAAATTATATTTTTATCTTGCTAGCAATATAATAAAAATTATATTTTTATACCACCTACATAATAAAGGTCGAATTTTTATTTTCTATATAATATAAAAATCATATTTTTATATGGCTACTTCTATAAAGATCACATCTTTATTATTTCTACTATATAAAAATTATATTTTTAATCTTCTACTAATATAAAAATTATATTTTTCTAATAAAAATCTCGTCTTTGTATTATAAAAATCATCATTTTACATTGCCAATACATGTATAAAAATCGTTCTTTTATAGCGCTGCATAAATAATAAAAATCATATTTTTATTATAAAATAAAAATCATAACTTTATAAATTCGTTTAACTTATAAAGATTATATCTTAATGCCAATGTTATTTATATAAAAGCAAAATCAGAAATTTACTAATTTAAATAAACCATAAATAAAAACTCACAATGAAAATTCGATTTTCTAGAGGCGAAGGGGTTCATAGCAGCTGAGATGGTCGGAGCGTCGGGGAAGAAGCACCATTGGTGGGCAGGAGGAGTTGGTTTCGGGATTGGGGCTTTGGGGTTCTGATTCGCGCGTTGGAGCTAGGAGGGGCGAGGTGGTGGCTGTGGAGGTGCGTGGTGGCTGTGGAGGTGCGTGGTGGGCATCCAGGAGAGCGACGGGCGATAGTTAGGTTTTTTTCTTTTAGTTTTTTTTTTATTTCGAGTTTGACTGAGTAAAAGGGGGGAGGGAGTAAGAGAATATATATTTTATTTTATTTTAAAATTCTAAAAAGTAACTTTTTATAATGAAGCCCAATTCGTACCCACCGACTGTCATCACTAGCTAATTACCCCCATTCCGAACACAATGGGATATATATCGTAGGCTGATTCGATCATTTCGATCAGTTTCCGTCAAAATCAAAATATAACTCTATATATTGAATTCGAACGCACATTTCAATCTACCGGGGCCACATACTAACTAGAAAAATTCCCGAAAAATATTTTCTATCTTTGTATTGTCAATACGGTCCTAACAAAACTAATTTCGTCAAATTCTGAGACCGTTTGAAAAATGGCCATTTTCAAGTCGATTAAAATCAACTGAAACTGGTCAAACGCGTTTTCATTTTCCACGCTCACATATTGAATCAGGAAATTACGAATTTTGAAACCTAGCAATAACTTGACATCACGGATCCAACAAAAGTGGTTTCGTCGAAAACCGAGGCCGTTTGCAAAATTTCCATTTTTAAGGGCCGAAAATTCCATAGCGATTATTTTGAATTTTCAACTGGGCATAACTTTTTATCTCCGCTATGAAATTTTGATTTTTCGGATTCCTTGGAAAGATATTCTCAATTGGATTCAAATATTTTTGGTTTCACTAAAATCCGGTTTATTTTGCACCCGGTACATTCATTTGAAATTTGAAATCGAATTATCGAACTACTGCGCCATTTTCTATTCTTTTTATATATATAAATAAATATTTATATTCTAACAGCGATTCAAATAAGTATATTCGTTCTAATCTATTCAAATAAATTTCTCGTCATTTTTACTTAAAATAATTCATTTTAAATATTCAAAATTCACTAAAATTGCCAAAATAAAAATTTTAAATTGGCTCGGATTTCCGGGTTATTACATTCGTGGTAATATTCTAATTCGTTTTCATATTTTATTTACTAAAAACAGAGTCTGCATGCAAGAGTTATTAATAAAACAAGTTATGCGTAAATGTTTACACACAAGATTTGAAATTCAAACTGGTTAAATATAAATCTAGAATATAATTAATATCATATTAGCATAAAAGAATATTCCATAATGATTTGAACTTGTGTGAATATATTTATATGCAAAGGTGGATAATAATAAACAAGTAATGGAAAGTAATAAATCCAATTAGTTGAATAATTAATATAAATTCAAAGGTTCAGGGAAATAAATCCCCTGCCTCGACCCCATAAAGTGGGTCGACTGCACTTGTAGAGGGGGGTCGACCTAGGGGTCTACCGCCCTTCTACAAAGGGGGTTGCCCACACTTTGTGTTGTAGGTGAGGGAGACTTTGTTTTTTTATGGGTTTATTTATAATTTCACAATAGCAAATTGTCAAATTAAAAATAATTTATCCAACAATCTGTATACACGTTTAAACTATAAATAAGACCCTCTAACCACTTGCAAAAACCCTACACCTCATTCTTCGCACCTCCGCTTTGTCTCTCCATTTCTTAATTCCAGAATTTCAAGTTAGGTTTCTTTTCTCTCTTCTAACCTCATTCTATCTTTCTAGATCTAATTCTTATATGTATAAACTCTGGAATTAAGTTTTATAAATATATGAGATTCTAAACTTTTATTCTCTTATATATAATAGGACAAGTTGAAATATGTTAAAACGAAGGCAAAAATCCATATTTTTAGTTGATTCTACATTGTTTTCCACTAATATCTATGAGTGAAATTTTCATAATTTTGCTATTAATATATTCTGATAGTGTAAACTTAGATTATTGTGCCTAAAAGGGATTTGGATTTATGTTAAACATAACAATATCAAAAACCCCAAATCGCTTATTATTTAATTTATTTGCGGAAATGGTCAATCAAGTATATTTGGGTTTGGAATATTTTATGTAGTGAACGAAAGGAATTAGGTGTTTGTATAATTCTTGAAGTTGGTCTAATTTAGTTCATTGTAAATATGTAAATTCGTGTATGTGTATTTTTGTTGCAAAAGCTTAAGAACTTGAGCATTGTGCATTGAATAAGTTTTAACATCTATTTTCAAAATAGATTGTTTGAACGTATTATTTGCAATCCCCTAAAGTACTAAGATTTTGTGTACGAAACTTATATATAAAAAAGTGAATTAGTACCAATATAGAAATTTTTACATATATATTTGGATATACTACACCTTATCTCTATTTTGTTATTAAGTTAATCGCTCAAACCATCCTTAAAAGTTATTTTATGAATGTTCATTATTTCCCTGTTATTTGAACATTAATATACACTTTTTTTATGATTGGAGAAATTAGGGAAATAAACTTGTATACCTTTAATATGTGTTAGGATTGACATTTCAAACGAAGTATGATGTCTCATTACGTACATGTGATTTACGCCTCATTTATTTCTATATATTTATAATGTAACTGACATAATATTAATGTGTATTAGGTGCATACTAAATGCGTTTAAATTAGGCATAATTAAAAATTTAAATGTCCTCATAGGAATTTTTATGTGTGTGATTAATGCCTTTAATTATAATTAATGACCCGCATACATGAGATTAACCATTACTTGTGTAAAAGCTTGCTCGGTGCCTGCCGACACATCCAACATCTGCAAGCAAGACTGGTTACCGTGATAGGTCTAAGTGTCATGTGCCATTTTAATTATTATAGTAAGACGCAAGGTTAAGCCCAACTTGCAGTAGAAGCATGCTTGGAACCACGGGGCAAATCCAACATCTAAAAATGGTCGGTTTAATGTGAGATGTCTAGTGTGTGTGTATTTGCATATATATGTATGTATATATGTGTGTGAAGTAGGCCTGGCTTGAGAAGCTATTAAGTTGTTGACCTAACTTGCTGGGTATTAAGTGGTTAGGACTAGGTTCGTTCCTAAGGTTCACTCCTTGGTTTTCGACTAGAGTCATGTGACCTGCCCTTATTATTTCTTAAATGATCATTAGGTCGTCTCTCTCTAATATTGTATTAAATGGTCCTAGCAATCGATGGCGTATGAGTTGGGCAGCTCTTCGGGAGTGTCTGCTTCTTATCTAGGGGCTAATTAAGAGTAAACCTAGGGATGGGCTATTAAGAGTTACCGTCGATCATGTAAGTGGAACCGCCTGTCTAAGGGAAGTATTAAGTGGCTAAGAGTTAGCCCATAATACCAGTTAAATAGTAATGCATGGGTCCAGTAGAGAGGTCTTAAATGACGATGAGGGTCTACCTTATCCCGTTATTAAGTGAGTTGTGTTTTTCATCCCTTCGGAAAGATGTCGGGACGAATTCACTTTTAAGGGGAGAAGAATGTGATATCCCATAAAATGTACCTTAAATAAACATGGGATAATTAAATTTAAAATAAATAATAATAATAAATAATAAATTTATGGGCTGGAAAATAGAAGTTTGGGGAATTAAGAACGGGGCCATGAAAATATTACAGTTATATTCGTGGCAAGATTCTAATTCGTTTTCATGATTTATTTGCTGAAAACAGAGTCCGTATGCAAGAGTTATTAATAAAACAAGTTATGCGTAAACGTTTACGCATAAGATTTGAAATTCAAACAGATTAAACATAAATCCAGAATATAATTAATATTAGATTAGCATAAAAGAGTATTCCACGGAGACTTGAATTTGTATGTATATATTTATATGCAAAGGGGGGCAATAATAATCAGCTAATGGAAAGGAATCAATCTAATTAATTGAATAATTGATATAAAAAATAACATTTAGGAAAACAAATTCCCTGCCTCGACCCTAGAAGGAGGTCAACAACCCCGTGTAGAAGGGAGATCTACCACCCTTCGTGTTGGAGGTAAGGGAGGGCTTTGTTTTTCTTAATGGTTTATTTATGATTTCCCAAAATTGGACTGTCCATATTAAATCTAATTAATCTGACGGTATGTATAAAGACTTGCAATTATAAATAAGAACTTCTAGCCACTCTCGAAAACCCTACACCTCAATCTTCATGCCTCCACTTTATCTCTCCATTTCTTAATTCCAAAATTTCAGGTTAGGTTTCTCTTCTCTCTTCTAACCTCATTCTATCTTTCTAGGTCTAATTCTTATATGTATAAACTCTGGAGTCAATTATATATATATATATGATATTCTAAACTTTAATTCTCTTTTATGTGTGTGTGTGTATATATATATATTAAGAGGAGTTGGAATACATTGAAACGAAGGTAGAGATCAAGATTTTTAGTTGATTCTACAATATGTTCCACTAATCTCTTCTTCTAATGCCTGTGAGTCGATTTTTCATAAGTTTTCTATTTACTATATTCTGATAGTGTAAAATTTGAATTATTGTGCCTAAAAGGTATTTGGATTTATGTGTAAACAAAACAATATCAAAACTCCCAAATCACTTATTATTTATGTTTGTTTACAGAAATGGTCAATCAAGTATATTTGGGTTTGGATTATTGATGTATGAAAGAAAATGCATTGGGTGTTTGTATAATTCTTGAAGTTGGTCTAATTCACTTCATTGTAAATATGTAAATTCATATATGTGTATTCTTGTTGCAAGAGCTTAAGAACCCGAGTATTGTGAATTGAATAGGTTTAAACATCTATTTTAAAAATAGATTGTTTGAATGTATTATTTGCAAGCCACTAAAGTATTAAGATTTTATATACGAAATTATATATAAAAAGGTGAATTAGAACCAAAATGGGGATTTTTACATATGGTTTTGGAAATACTACACCTTGTCTCTATTTCGTTATTAAGATAATCACTCAAACCTTGGTTACAAGTTATGTCATGAATGTTTATCATTTCCCTATCATTTTGAATGTTAATATGAACTTTTGTTGTGATTGGAAAATTTAGGGAAATAAACTTGTATACCTTTATTATGTGTCAGGATTGACATTTCAAACAAATTATGATGTTCCTTTACGTACGCGTGATTTATGCCTTATTTGTTCTATATATTTATAACATAATTGATGTAATATTAATACGTATTAGCTGTGTACTAAATACCTTTAAATTAGGTATAATTAGAAAATTAAATGTCCCCATAGGAATTTGTATGTGTGTGAGTTAATGACTATTGTAATAACCCGGAAAATACGAGCCAATTTAAAAATTTTAAATTAGTTATTTCATAAGGAATTTGAACAATTGAAATAGAATATTTCAATAAATTAGTGAATTAGGAATAGTGAGTCGGTTTGAAAATTTGAATTCAAACTTTGACTGACTGTGCAGGGTGGAAAATATAACGGATTTTAGCGAAACCAAAAATATTTAAATCTGTTAGTCAATACCTTTCTAACGAATCTGAAAAATCGAAGTTTCATAACGGGAATCAAAAGTTATGGCCGAATGAATTTTCAGAAGGGTCGGTATATGGAATATATAGCCCTGGAAAATTGATATTTTGCATACGACCTCGGAATTCGACGAAACCACTTTTGTTGGGTCCTGGATGTCAAACTATTGCTAGGTTTCAAATTTCATAATTTCTGAAGCTGGTATGTGAGCGTGGCAAAAGAAAATGTGTTTGGTCGATTTCTGTTAAATTGGATCGACCAGAAAATGGCCATTTTTCAAACGACCTCAAAATTCGACGAAACTAGTTTTGTTGGGACCGTAGCGTCAAAACATAGCTAGATTTATTTTTCTGGAATTTTTCGAATCAGTTTGTGGCCCTGGCAAATTGAAATGTGCGTTCAGAGTTAAAAATTAAATGTTTTATACTTTAATTTGAAAAATAACTGACTGTAACAGTCGAATTGGCCTACGAAACATATCCCATTGTGTCCGAAATGGGGGTATTTAGCTAGGGACGACAGTCGTTGGGTTTAAAAAGGAGTTCGCTTGAGAAAACACTATTTAAAAATTTAATATAGTCCTTGGCCAATCAGAATTTTCCTTTCATAAATTTAAAAAAAAACGAAAAGAAACCCCCCCGATCAACGGCGAAACCCGCTCCTGACCTTCTCTCCTCCGCCGCCGCCGCCACAGTCGCTTCCAGCCTTCGCCACCGCCACCCCTCGACGCGCCTCAGCCCCCTCTTCAAATCCGACTAACCATCGCCGCCCCTCGTCGCCTATGCCGCCCGTATCGACGCCCCAAAGTCCCGACCTTTCCACCGCCGCCGCCGCCGATCTGGACCACCGAACGCCACCAAACCACCACCGACTAGAAGCCCTCTCTTCCCTCTTCCACGTCAGCACCCCCGATCGTCCCCACGTGCCACTGATTTCGCGAAAACTGTAAACCTAGTTTTGAAGCTTCGTGAAAGTGAGTTTTTCTTTGATCTTTACACTTTGAAAAATCATATCTTTTTGGTGTGTTGACGAAATTCGATGAAACAGGAAACATCGGGACCGCAAGGAAGCTCTCTACCCAATAGAAGAAGCCGCGGATTTTTCTGACATCGTATCGATTTTTAGCGCTCCGAAAACCAATGTGAGAAATCTAAATTAACGTGAAATTGAATGGAAAATGTCGTGTATAATTTATATTAGCGAAATATAAATTACATACGTGTTGTATATCTCATGTACATGCGTAGTGTAAGCTATATAAGCGAAGTATGAATTTTACATGCATAGAATAATTGATATATGTGTTGAAATGCAAGTGAAATATAGCAATTATATATATATATATATATATACTCCCCTCGTCCACAAACCATGGACGATATTTATTGTTGTGATTTGGTGTGAAATATTGGATGAAAAATACGAATGGTTGAATAATTGTTTGTGGTTGATATTGTTTGGTTGTGGTTGAAAAATACCCATTGGTGATTGAAATGAATTGGAAATATTTGTGGAAATAAAAATAAACATGCCGCCTGCGTGCGAATTAGATGCATGAATCCCCATTGTCAAAAACCGCGAGGTTTTAAGGTAGAGCGAGGAGCCGTACTAGGGACGGTGCCGGTTTTAACTACCCTGCCGTTATGCTGCCGAAATTTTGAATAATCTTTGTGTGTTAGAATTATTTTCATATGTTGAAATTATTTTCATGCGTTGAAATTAAAGCCATATGTTAAAACTATATCCATGTGTGGAAAATGTTCATGTGTTGAAAAGTGTGGTGTGAAAATCAGATTCATTTGTGAATGAATGAAGTGTTTAAACAATAAAAATCACATTTTTATATATATGAAGTATGAAAAATATTCGCCTTATATAAATAGTTTCAACAACAAAAATTCCATCTTTCTAATATGAACAACATAAATAAAATGTCCATGTGTGGAGATACTCATTTGTTGAGAAGTGTGTGTAGTGGAAAAGTTCATGTGTTGAATAAAAAGATCGAACAATAAAAATTACATTTTTATTGAAACTATGAAGTGTTGAGACATCTATTTGTCGAATAAATATTTTAAATGATAAAAATATCATTTTTATCATATGTGTGATATGCTAAAGATATGCGGACGTTGAAATAAATATTTGTGAAAGAAACATTATTTTTAACATGCATAGGAACTAAATAAAATAGTCATGTGTTGAAATATATTTTAGTTCGCCAAGATTATCATCTTTGAAATGTGAAGTGTTAAAAATAGCCACTTGTTCAAATAAACGTGCATGAGTTGAAATATACATTAACTAGCTAATGATATGATTTTAGCCTATGCATGCAACATTAGAATGAATGGTGTTTTTAAACCAAAGCAAATCAAATATGAAATTGAATGGAAAATGATAAATGTTAGAAATTGTATATATGTACATGCATATCTATTGAACAGGTTAAAGAATAGGGGCTAGAGAAGAGAAATAAAATTTTGTGCCCGACAAATAGGTACACATTTACCGCTTTGTTTGGGTGATGATTTTATGAGCCTGTTGGCTAGCCGCTTGGCTTTTTCTTTTTCTTTTGATATGAGACGCCCGTGTGGCTATTTGGGAATTTTCCCAGACCCTCCCGTACAAAGGAGGTTATGGCGAAATTTTCCGAAATTTAAAGACGTTAGTGAAATAATTGAAGTGGAAACGATATAGGAATTTTTGAATGAACTATATTTATATAAATATATAAATATAAATGAAATTAAAACGAAACGTGGTCGTGCAGTTCGTGTTTTGAAACCGTGATTTCAAACGACTAATACGGGAAATCCGACCATTGGATTTTCCCGAAACCGCAACCGTTGGGTTCGACTTGGAAATATCTTTCCAACGGCACCAACTTTGTGAAGATCCGACGGTTGGATTGTCTGAAATGTTTAATTCAAAACTGAAGAAAAACAGCGCCAGAAACGATTATATATATATAAATATAATTAAATTAAATCGAATAACGACGCTGCAGTTCGTAAATTGAAATCGTAACTTCAAATGGCTAGTGTGGAAGATCCGACCGTCGGATTTTCACAAAACTGAAACCGTTGGATTCGTTTTGAAATGACCTTCCCAATGATACCAAATTTGTGAAGATCCAACGGTTAGATTTTCAGATATGTGTAAAACAAAATTAGTGAAAAGCAGCGCCAGTGAATCGACACGACCCGAAACGTCGTTTAATTAAATATGGCCGTTTTTTTAAATTAAATAAAAATGGCGATATATCGTTATAAAATAATATAGACGATATAGAGTGGAAATAAACCAATTTTGTTGTGTTTGCTTGAGATGTGGTGGTTGAATGTATTTGACATGAAAATTTTAACTAAATAACTGAAATGTGAATGTTGAATAGTCCAACCATGTGATTAATTGATTTGAAAATCTAAATATACGTGGGTTATTTGAAAAGGCCGAGTTTATCTCATTTCAAATAATCGATCGACGTTGAGAAGTCGAAGAGTCGAAGACGGCTGAAGTCCGACGATCTCCACATTGGATGGATGGGCGCTACTGATGCTCGTGATTGGAGTAGCTACCATGAAGGAATTGAAGTAGTGGCCGTCCAAACATACTGTTGATAGTACGGATATGCGAGGAATTGGTGCCTCCGGTTTCGTTCAGACCCAGAACGGACTTGTAAATGGACTGTGTGTCTGACATTGGATTTTGTTCTGTGTTGATTGATCTCTGTTAAATATATATCTGTTTGGCGGCGGAGAATTTATTCTCTTGCTTAACGCCCTTCTCTGAGACGTACGAGCTCAGAGGTTATACATTGACAGAAATCAGTCGCATGGAGTGGATTGCCTGTGTGGCACGCCTAAGTGGCATTTGATCAAGGCTTCTGTTGCAAAGCAAAGTCTTGTGGTTGATGATTAAAGCATGGTCTGTGTGACGTAGCTTTGTGTATAACGTGAATTCGCGAGCCTCACACCCCGGTATGAGTCAGAAACGGGAGACGGACCGCTGGGAGTGCACGACGTTTCTTTCTAGCTATGGTGGTGTCAGTGACCTACCAGCCCTAACATTATATATACTTTTCACCTGTGTGGTTGTTGGAATGCGAGGCGCCTCGATTATAGGTCTGTAAGGACCGAGAAACGTGTGTTCAGGAATAACTAATCCTCAAAAGTAAGAGAGGACCGGCCCAGCCGATTCCAAGGATCATAGTGGGGTCCTGGGACATTTGCTAGAGTGTCTCGAACGGAGAGGAGCTTGCCCCTTGCCTCGACTCATGAAGGAATCCAATTTCCAATACGAAATATGCGGATGTGATTGTATTACTAGTATGGCGACATAGTAGATGGTAGCTATGCCGCCTAGGATTGATATTTATGATTGAATTTGTTTTTGAAACATATATACACTAGTAATAATATCAAGCACTTTTGTTTTATTCGTATGAAGCATTTTTGGCCATTATAAGGTAAAAACTCTATCCTCCGGCTTGCGTTGCATTGTGTGATGGGACCTGAGTCTTATAATGGCTTCATTTTATAAAAAGCATTGCGATGATTTAATCATTTACTTTATTTCATGCACTAGCACTCATTGGAGTAAACCCGTTCCGCGAAAGTGGCGTGGTCCTTTGATTTGCCTTATTATTGTTGTTAATAAGTTGAGTAGATTTCTCATACCAGTCCCATGACTGACTCGTAGTTTGTTTCACCTTGCAAACTCGGGTGCCCTCATTTTCACACGGGCAGCCTAGTTACAGGTTTCGGACGCACCTTTTGGCTCATGGCGAGGCTTGACTACACCGTGCTAACTTCGATTTTCTCCGCCATTATTGTATCTATATTATGATTCCGCCATTGGCGATGTAGACTGATATTCCTTTTGTGTACTCTTTATGTATGATTCCGCCTCTGGCGATGGTGACTGATTATGTATCATTATGCACTAAGTTGTATCCTGTACTGTGCTTCTCTGATGTGATGATATCTATATGATTCCGCTGTCATATGTGTGTTAATTATTCTATTTTCAGTTTATGCTATCATCTGTGATCTGCTAATGATGATTAATGTGTTATATTCCAATGATTATCCTTAACACCGTGTCACGGGGTTTTGGGATCGTCACAGCTGGTATCAGAGCTTTGGTTAACCTTAGTTCTGGAATCTAACACGTTAAACACTTCGTCAAAATAGAATCAGTAGTATTCTAAGGCGAGTCGCTCATTAGAGATAGGACTAGTAATGTCCTAGAATGAGCCGAGCAGAATAGCAAAAACAATTGATCAGTCCATCGTTATCTTTCCGTAAAATTTTCTGCTTAACTATGCAATTGACTATCATTTCTGTTGGCTGACTTTTCCGTTGCTTATACAGAATTTGAAAAATGGCTACCGGAGCAGCCGCCGCTAGAGGAGGCCGTGCCGGCCGAGGCAGAGGAAGGGGAGAAGTCCCAGCTCAAGAAGGACCTTTGATACAACCTCCGGCAGCTCAATACTTCGAGCTTGACCGTGTAGCTAAGAGATATAAGAACTTAGGAGGAAAGACCTTCTCGGGAACTGGCACCGTAATAGAGGCCCTTGCATGGCTCAAAACATGCGAGAAAATTCTTGAAGGCCTAAGGCTTGGAGACGAAGACAAAGCTATTATGGGCGCCTGGCTTATGCAGGAACAAGCTGAATTATGGTGGGAATCTCTTACCGCCGGGAATAGAGAAGCTGGAAGAACATGGGATGGATTTAAAGAACTCTTCAAGGAGAAATATGTCCCTGAACAAGCTCTAGAAAGAATGCACGATGACTTTGCCAATCTCCAGCAAGGGGATCTTTCCGTGCAAGATTATCTGAATAAATTTACAATGTTGTCGCCCTTTGCTCCGGAACTCGTCGCCACTGCGAAGTCCAAAAATAAGAGGTTTATCCTTGGGCTAAGACGACAATATCATGATAGAGCCATGGCCCATGTCAAGCTGGAATTCAACGAGCTGGTGGAAATGACATGCAACTATGAAGACCTCGATCAAAGGCATCTGGATCAGGATCGCGCTAGAAGCCAAGCCGGAAACAAGCGCAAGCCTGCTGTAAATCAAGGCGAGTCAAGCCAAGCAGCATCTTTAAAACCTCAGACTGGCAAGCCGCCAATAGGAAATTGCTTTAACTGTGGTAAGCCGGGGCGCTACTCAAACGTCTGCACAGCTCCGAAGAGGTAGAAAACAAACTCTCAAGGCTCGAGCCAAGGCTCTTAGAACCCTCGCTCGTGCTTCAATTGTCGCAAGACCGATCATCTGGTCAAAGACTGTCCTTTGCTGAAGAAAGCTACAGTAGCTCATGTCTATGACGGGTCGAGCCCGCCAGCTGCTTCCGACGGAGCAGGTAAACCTGATGTTTTGGGAGGTACCCTTACCATTAAAAATATTCATGTTTCTGTATTGTTTGACACAGGTGCGTCACGCAGTTTTATTGCTAGAAACACAGTACACAAATTAAAGCTAAAACAGAGGAAGCTCAAAGAATCAGTTGAAGTTCATAACCCGATAGGAGGTCCTATTACTCTAGGTTCATATTGTAAAGTACCTATTTCTTTTTCTCGATACAAGTTTCCTTTCAATTTAATCGTTATGGATTTTCCCGAATTCGATATTATTCTCGGGCTAGATTGGTTAACGAAATATGAAGCCGAAGTGAATTGTGCGGAAAGAATCGTTAAAATTCGAACGAAGCTTGGATATATTACGGTTCCCTGTCATGGTTCGAATCCGAATAGAGAAGAATTTTGGTCAGCATTGGAACTTATCCCCACTTCCATGGAAAAGATTCCGATTGTTAGAAACTATGCGGATGTGTTTGAAGAAGTTGAAAACTTACCTCCGCAAAGAGAAATAGAATTCCGAATCGATCTAATTCCCAATGCCAGACCAGTGGTGCATCCAATTCGCAGAATGACTCCGAAAGAAAAAGAAGAATTAGGCGATCAAACTCGTCAACTGTTGTGGAAGGGACTAATCAGACCTAGTTTTTCTAATTGGGGTGCAGCTGTTGTATTTGTCCCAAAGTCAGACGGTACTCTTAGATTATGTGTTGATTACCGAGACCTCAACAAACAGACGCTTAAAAACAAGTATCCATTACCCCGCATTGATGATTTGCTAGACCAATTGAATGAGGCGAAAGTATTTTCCTGAATGGACCTAGCTACAGGTTTTCATCAATTGAGAATAGCAGAAGAGTGTGTTCCTTTGACAGCTTTCAGAGGTCCAGACATATTTTATGAATGGTTAGTAATGCCGTTTGGCCTATGCAACGCTCCAGCATACTTTGTCGATCTAATGAATAGAGTATTCAGGGGAGTTCTGAATAAATTTGTCCTCGTATTCATCGATGATATTTTAATCTACTCCAAATCAAAACCCGAGCATGAAAAACACTTAGAACAAGTATTGGAGATTCTAAGGAAGAACGTCTTCAAAGCCAAATTCTCTAAATGTGTCTTCTGGCAAGAAGAAGTCAAATTTCTTGGCCATGTTGTGTCAGAGAAAGGAATTTCTGTTGACCCAAGCAAAATAACAGCGATTCAAGACTGGAAACAACCCACTACTCCCACAGAAGTTAGAAGTTTTATGGGGTTGGCTAGTTATTATCGGAAGTTCGTTAAGGATTTTTCGAAGATATCCGGTCCGTTAACGAAGCTCACAAAGAAACATGAGAAGTTTAAGTGGACTTCCGACTGTGAAGAAGCTTTCCAGGAATTGAAATCGAAGCTGACCACCGCTCCAGTGTTAACTATTATTGATGGCAATCAGGATTTAACGGTTTGGACAGATGCTTCTATTAGAGGTCTTGGTGCAGTGTTAATGCAGAAAGGCCAAGTAGTCGCTTATGCAAGCCGCCAACTGAAACCGCATGAGAAGAATTATGTGACTCATGATCTTGAGCTGCTAGCTATCGTTTTTGCTTTGAAAATCTGGAGGCATTATTTATTGGGCGAGAAATTTATACTGTACACAGATCATCAATCATTGAAGTATTTATATACCCAGAAAGATCTGAATCTGAGACAACAGCGTTGGCTAGAATTTCTTACAGCACATGATCTTGATATCTTGTACACGACGGGGAAGGCTAACGTAGTAGCGGATGCGCTTAGTAGGAAAACCGCAATCATTGCCAATCTTATAAGTACACCTGGATTGATTGATAGGATTTCAGTCCTTCAAAAAGACGATGAATTCATTCAGAGAATCCGTCAGAGGGTCAAGGAAGGTGAAACCACGAGTTTTCGTATTGACAATAAGGGGGTTCTCAGGTTAAATAATAGGATTTGCATTCCGAATATTCCAGGCCTTCGAAGAGAAGTGCTGGACGAATGCCATAAATCCAAATTTTGCATCCATCCTGGGGTGAGTAAAATGTACAACGATATCAAACGCACTTTCTGGTGGAAGGCAATGAAAAGAGATATTTCTTTGTATGTTAGCAGATGCCCTACTTGTCAATTGGTCAAGAGTGACCAACAGAAGCTAGCTGGACTGTTGCAACCGTTGGAAGTCCCAGGTTGGAAATGGGAACAGATTTCCATGGATTTCATAGATGGTTTGCCGCGAACCAAGAAAGGTAATGACAGCATTTGGGTAAATGACAGCATTTGGGTAATCGTAGATCGCTTCACGAAGACTGCCCATTTTATACCTGTCAGATCCAATAGAACCGCTCAAAGTCTAGCACAGATATATTTCAAAGAAATTGTTAAGCTGCATGGAATTCCCATCAGCATTGTCAGTGATAGAGATCCCCTATTTACTAGCAAATTCTGGGAGGCTTTCCAGACAGAATTGGGAACAAAACTGAATATGAGCACCGCTTATCACCCACAAACAGATGGCCAAACTGAGCGGGTGAATAGAATTCTAGAAGATTTATTGCGGGCTTGTATAATTGATTTTGGTGGGTCATGGGAAGATCATTTGCATTTGGCAGAATTCTCATATAACAATAGCTATCAAGCAAGTTTGAGAATGTCGCCATTTGAAGCATTATATGGCAGACCCTGCAGATCTCCAGCATGTTGGGTAGAACCTGGCAACAGACTTGTACTAGGACCCGATATGATTAGGGAAGCATCCGATAAAGTGGACTTCATCAAGAAGCGTTTGAAAATCGCCCAAAGCCGACAGAAAAGTTATGCAGACTCCAGAAGGAGGGATTTGACATTTGCTGTTGGTGATCATGTTTATTTGAAGGTTTCTCCGATGAGAGGAGTAATCAGATTTGGCAAGACTGGGAAGTTGGCACCGAGATTTATTGGTCCCTTTCCTATACTTGAGCGAATTGGAACTCTTGCTTATAGGGTTCAATTGCCAGATTGGTTGCCTGGAGTGCACAATGTATTTCACGTATCTCAACTTAGAAGACATGTGCATGATCCAGATCTTGTTGTAGAAGAAGCAGCGCAACGGGATGTGGAGATAACTCCAGAATTATCACTCAGAAGAGAGCCATTAAAGATTGTTGGCAAAGAAACTAGAGAACTAGAAGCAAAAAGGTTCATTTAGTTAAAGTGCAGTGGAGCAGTGATCCTAGAGACTGTACTTGGGAAACTGAGGAAAGCATTAAGCAAGCTTACCCCAAATGCAGAGTGGATATCTCTGACTAACTCCGGTGCAAGGTACCTTTACAATACTTTGCATTTACATTTTATTTCCTACTTTACTGTTGTTTCCTTTTCGAGGACGAAAAGTTCTAAGTGGGGGAGATTGTAATAACCCGGAAAATACGAGCCAATTTAAAATTTTTAAATTAGTTATTTCATAAGGAATTTGAACAATTGAAATAGAATATTTCAATAAATTAGTGAATTAGGAATAGTGAGTCGGTTTGAAAATTTGAATTCAAAATTTGACTGACTGTGCAGGGTGGAAAATATAACGGATTTTAGCACAACCAAAAATATTTAAATCTGTTAGTCAATACCTTTCTAACGAATCTGAAAATCGAAGTTTCATAACGGGAATCAAAAGTTATGGCCGAATGAATTTTCAGAAGGGTCGGTATATGGAATATATAGCCCTGGAAAATTGATATTTTGCATACGACCTCGGAATTCGACGAAACCACTTTTGTTGGGTCCGGGATGTCAAACTATTGCTAGGTTTCAAATTTCATAATTTTTGAAGCTAGTATGTGAGCGTGGCAAAAGAAAATGTGTTTGGTCGATTTCTGTTAAATTGGATCGACCAGAAAATGGCCATTTTTCAAACGACCTCAGAATTCGACGAAACTAGTTTTGTTGGGACCGTAGCGTCAAAACATAGCTAGATTTATTTTTCTGGAATTTTTCGAATCAGTTTGTGGCCCTGGCAAATTGAAATGTGCGTTCAGAGTTAAAAATTAAATGTTTTATACTTTAATTTGAAAACTAACTGACTGTAACAGTCGAATTGGCCTACGAAACATATCCCATTGTGTCCGGAATGGGGGTATTTAGCTAGGGGCGACAGTCGTTGGGTTTAAAAAGGAGTTCGTTTGAGAAAACACTATTTAAAAATTTAATATAGTCCTCGGCCAATCAGAATTTTCCTTTCATAAATTTAAAAAAAAAACCCCCGATCAACGGCGAAACCCGCTCCTGACCTTCTCTCCTCCGCCGCCACAGTCGCTTCCAGCCTTCGCCACCCCTCGACGCGCCTCAGCCCCCTCTTCAAATCCGACTAACCATCGCCGCTCCAAAGTCCCGACCTTTCCACCGCCGCCGCCGCCGATCTGGACCACCGAACGCCACCAAACCACCACCGACTAGAAGCCCTCTCTTCCCTCTTCCACGTCATCACCCCCGATCGTCCCCACGTGCCACTGATTTCGCGAAAACTGTAAACCTAGTTTTGAAGCTTCGTGAAAGTGAGTTTTTCTTTGATCTTTACACTTTGAAAAATCATATTTTTTGGTGTGTTGACGAAATTCGATGAAACAGGAAACATCGGGACCGCAAGGAAGCTCTCTACCCAATAGAAGAAGCCGCGGATTTTTCTGACATCGTATCGAATTTTAGCGCTCCGAAAACCAATGTGAGAAATCTAAATTAACGTGAAATTGAATGGAAAATGTCGTGTATAATTTATATTAGCGAAATATAAATTACATACGTGTTGTATATCTCATGTACATGCGTAGTGTAAGCTATATAAGCAAAGTATGAATTTTACATGCATAGAATAATTGATATATGTGTTGAAATGCAAGTGAAATATAGCAATTATATATATATATATATATATATATATATATATATATATATATATATATATATATATATACTCCTCTCATCCACAAACCATGGACGATATTTATTGTTGTGATTTGGTGTGAAATATTGGATGAAAAATACGAATGGTTGAATAATTGTTTGTGGTTGATATTGTTTGGTTGTGGTTGAAAAATACCCATTGGTGATTGAAATGAATTGGAAATATTTGTGGAAATAAAAATAAACATGCCGCCTGCGTGCGAATTAGATGCATGAATCCCCATTGTCAAAAACCGCGAGGTTTTAAGGTAGAGCGAGGAGCCGTACTAGGGACGGTGCCGGTTTTAACTACCCTGCCGTTATGCTGCCGAAATTTTGAATAATCTTTGTGTGTTAGAATTATTTTCATATGTTGAAATTATTTTCATGCGTTGAAATTAAAGCCATATGTTAAAACTATATCCATGTGTGGAAAATGTTCATGTGTTGAAAAGTGTGGTGTGAAAATCAGATTCATTTGTGAATGAATGAAGTGTTTAAACAATAAAAATCACATTTTTATATATATGAAGTATGAAAAATATTCGCCTTATATAAATAGTTTCAACAACAAAAATTCCATCTTTCTAATATGAACAACATAAATAAAATGTCCATGTGTGGAGATACTCATTTGTTGAGAAGTGTGTGTAGTGGAAAAGTTCATGTGTTGAATAAAAAGATCGAACAATAAAAATTACATTTTTATTGAAACTATGAAGTGTTGAAACATCTATTTGTCGAATAAATATTTTAAATGATAAAAATATCATTTTTATCATATGTGTGATATGCTAAAGATATGCGGACGTTGAAATAAATATTTGTGAAAGAAATATTATTTTTAACATGCATAGGAACTAAATAAAATAGTCATGTGTTGAAATATATTTTAGTTCGCCAAGATTATCATCTTTGAAATGTGAAGTGTTAAAAATAGCCACTTGTTCAAATAAACGTGCATGAGTTGAAATATACATTAACTAACTAATGATATGATTTTAGCCTATGCATGCAACATTAGAATGAATGGTGTTTTTAAACCAAAGCAAATCAAATATGAAATTGAATGGAAAATGATAAATGTTAGAAATTGTATATATGTACATGCATATCTATTGAACAGGTTAAAGAATAGGGGCTAGAGAAGAGAAATAAAATTTTGTGCCCGACAAATAGGTACACATTTACCACTTTGTTTGGGTGATGATTTTATGAGCCTGTTGGCTAGCCGCTTGGCTTTTTCTTTTTCTTTTGATATGAGACGCCCGTGTGGCTATTTGGGAATTTTCCCAGACCCTCCCGTACAAAGGAGGTTATGGCGAAATTTTCCGAAATTTTAAGGCGTTAGTGAAATAATTGAAGTGGAAACGATATAGGAATTTTTGAATGAACTATATTTATATAAATATATAAATATAAATGAAATTAAAACGAAACGTGGTCGTGCAGTTCGTGTTTTGAAACCGTGATTTCAAACGACTAATACGGGAAATCCGACCATTGGATTTTCCCGAAACCGCAACCGTTGGGTTCGACTTGGAAATATCTTTCCAACGGCACCAACTTTGTGAAGATCCGACGGTTGGATTGTCTGAAATGTTTAATTCAAAACTAAAGAAAAACAGCGCCAGAAACGATTATATTTATATATATATAAATATAATTAAATTAAATCGAATAACGACGCTGCAGTTCGTAAATTGAAATCGTAACTTCAAATGGCTAGTGTGGAAGATCCGACCGTCGGATTTTCACAAAACTGAAACCGTTGGATTCGTTTTGAAATGACCTTCCCAATGATACCAAATTTGTGAAGATCCAACGGTTAGGTTTTCAGATATGTGTAAAACAAAATTAGTGAAAAGCAGCGCTAGTGAATCGATACGACCCGAAACGTCGTTTAATTAAATATGGTCGTTTTTTTAAATTAAATAAAAATGGCGATATATCGTTATAAAATAATATAGACGATATAGAGTGGAAATAAACCAATTTTGTTGTGTTTGCTTGAGATGTGGTGGTTGAATGTATTTGACATGAAAATTTTAACTAAATAACTGAAATGTGAATGTTGAATAGTCCAACCATGTGATTAATTGATTTGAAAATCTAAATATACGTGGGTTATTTGAAAAGGCCGAGTTTATCTCATTTCAAATAATCGATCGACGTTAAGAAGTCGAAGAGTCGAAGATGGCTGAAGACCGACGATCTCCACATTGGATGGATGGGCGCTACTGATGCTCGTGATTGGAGTAGCTACCATGAAGGAATTGAAGTAGTGGCCGTCCAAACATACTGTTGATAGTACGGATATGCGAGGAATTGGTGCCTCCGGTTTCGTTCAGACCCAGAACGGACTTGTAAATGGACTGTGTGTCTGACATTGGATTTTGTTCTGTGTTGATTGATCTCTGTTAAATATATATCTGTTTGGCGGCGGAGAATTTATTCTCTTGCTTAACGCCCTTCTCTGAGACGTACAAGCTCAGAGGTTATACATTGACAGAAATCAGTCGCATGGAGTGGATTGCCTGTGTGGCACGCCTAAGTGGCATTTGATCAAGGCTTCTGTTGCAAAGCAAAGTCTTGTGGTTGATTATCAAAGCATGGTCTGTGTGACGTAGCTTTGTGTATAACGTGAATTCGTGAGCCTCACACCCTGGTATGAGTCAGAAACGGGAGACGGACCGCTGGGAGTGCACGACGTTTCTTTCTAGCTATGGTGGTGTCAGTGACCTTCCAGCCCTGACATTATATATACTTTTCACCTGTGTGGTTGTTGGAATGAGAGGCGCCTCGATTATAGGTCTGTAAGGACCGAGAAACGTGTGTTCAGGAATAACTAATCCTCAAAAGTAAGAGAGGACCGGCCCAGCCGATTCCAAGGATCATAGTGGGGTCCTGGGACATTTGCTAGAGTGTCTCGAACGGAGAGAAGCTTTCCCCTTGCCTCGACTCATGAAGGAATCCAATTTCCAATACGAAATATGCGGATGTGATTGTATTACTAGTATGGCGACATAGTAGATGGTAGTTATGCCGCCTAGGATTGATATTTATGATTGAATTTGTTTTTGAAACATATATACACTAGTAATAATATCAAGCACTTTTGTTTTATTCGTATGAAGCATTTTTGGCCATTATAAGGTAAAAACTCTATCCTTCGGCTTGCGTTGCATTGTGTGATGGGACCTGAGTCTTATAATGGCTTCATTTTATAAAAAGCATTGCGATGATTTAATCATTTACTTTATTTCATGCACTAGCACTCATTGGTGTAAACCCGTTCCGCGAAAGTGGCGTGGTCCTTTGATTTGCCTTGTTATTGTTGTTAATAAGTTGAGTAGATTTCTCATACCAGTCCCATGACTGACTCGTAGTTTGTTTCACCTTGCAAACTCGGGTGCCCTCATTTTCACACGGGCAACCTAGTTACAGGTTTCGGACGCACCTTTTGGCTCATGGCGAGGCTTGACTACACCGTGCTGACTTCGATTTTCTCCGCCATTATTGTATCTATATTATGATTCTGCCAATGGCGATGTAGACTGATATTCCTTTTGTGTACTCTTTATGTATGATTCCGCCTCTGGCGATGGTGACTGATTATGTATCATTATGCACTAAGTTGTATCTTGTACTGTGCTTCTCTGATGTGATGATATCTATATGATTCCGCTGTCATATGTGTGTAAATTATTCTATTTTCAGTTTATGCTATCATCTGTGATCTGCTAATGATGATTAATGTGTTATATTCCAATGATTATCCTTAACACCGTGTCACGGGGTTTTGGGATCGTCACAACTGTACTCATAATTAATGACACTTTGTTACGACGTTAACCATTACTTGCAGTGGAAGCCTGTCCAGAGCCGACTGGCACATCTAGAATCTATAAGTAAGACTGGTTAATGTGATATGTTTAGGTTTCATGGGCCATTTTAGTTATTATGATAAGATGTGAGGTAAAGCCCAACTTGTTGTTGAAGCCTGGCTAGACCCACCCAGCAAAGCCAACATCTATAGGTGGTTGATTTAATGTGAGATGTCCAGTGTGTGTGTCTATATCTATATATATATATATATATGTATATGTATATGTATATGTGTATGTATATGTATATGTATATGTATATGTATATGTATATGTATATGTATATGTATATGTATATGTATATGTATATGTATGTATGCCATGAGAAGTTATTAAGTCGTTGACCTACCTTGTTGGGTATTAAGTGGTTAGGACTAGGTCTATTCCTAAGGTTTACTCCTTGGCTTTAGACCAGAGTCATAGGACCCGCCATTCTTAGGTATTACATGGTTATTGGGTCTTCCTTTCTCTTATATGGTATTAAATGGTCCGAGCAAACGATGGTGTATGAGTAGGGTAGGTCTCCGGAAGTGTCTGCTTCTAATCTAGGGACTAAGTGAGGGTTAACCTAGGGATGGGCTATTAACAGTTCCGCTGATTATGTAAGGGGAACTGTCTGTCTAAGGGAAGTATTAAGTGGCTAGGAGTTCTCCCTTAATACTAGTTAAATTTAATGCATGGGTCCTTGGAGGGGTCCTAAATGACGATGAGGGTCTACTTTAGACTGATATTAATTGGTAGATTACTATTTCTTGTATTACAATGTAGAGAATATTTAATAGCATTGACGATTATAAGACACGGTCTTAAGTGACTAAGGCCCGCCATAAGGTATTAAGTGATAGTGGGAATCCACCCAAGAATAAATATAAAGTGATGTCCTTAGGTGGCCAAATGGTAGTTCGCCTCATTGGGTATTAGGTGATGACAGAGAATCTGCCGTAAAATAAATAAGTAGTGTAGGCCCTAAGTGATTGTAAGGTAATTCGCCTCATAAATATATGTATAACTAATTGTGTGTTGAATTACGTAGATATAATGTGAAGAATTTATACTGCCAATTATAGGAAATAGTTATTCCCTAAAGTTATGTGACTTTCATTCATTAAAACTCTATGTTCTGACCTCCCCCCCCCCCATCTTAAAATGATTATTGGACAGTAGGTGTGATTACTTACTTGGGCGATGGAGCTATGGAGCCTAACGATGGAGGATCCATAGTTATGATTATTTTATGTTGGGGTACTATTGTATTTGTGGGTTAGTTATCGGTCTTATTGTGATGTACCCATTTATGACTATTGAGATATTTATGTAAGCTACATTATGGTGCTTTTTTTTAATAATACATCCATTTTCTGATATTATATTTTATCATTTCTGTTGTGTGAGATTTCAGCTTTCTTTTAGTTTGATTTGTTATTTTTTTAAGTGATTCCTTAATAGGAACCAATGATCCGTTTAAAATGGCTCTAGGTTCCGATGGGCCTTTTGTGGGTCGGAATTTAGTCACATTTCGGGTGGGTTTTTACAGTCTACATATATGACACGATATGTATACGATGTATACATGTGATGTTTTATGTTTTCTCACATTGCAAGTTCCCTGAAGATTTAGGAAAAATTAGTATGGGTTAAAATGATACATACCCGAACAACTGTATAGATTTAGGAATTAAAACTGAATAAATTGGTATTCAGGTTGAAATGATATACATAGGAATAAGTTAATAAATGGGTTGAAATGATATATACCTTACTTGACCATATAATAAAAAATAAATACAAATGCCATGGTCAATAAAAAAAAACTATTTTCTAAAATGATACTAGTACATATCGATTTTATTAACTTCATTTTTGGAACATAATCTAAATATTGAGTTTGAAATAGTGCTTGAAACAAATTTAATTTGAATTTATAAAGTTAAGTAAAAAAAACTGATTAAATGACATGGTGTTTTTAAAAAATTGTAAAGGGTAAATTTTGAAGTTAAGATTTAATTCATCTACATTTATATATTGTAAATGGATTTAGTGTAACATTAGTAAAATTTGTTTAAGAAGTTAGCTTAAGGGTTTAATTTAATATATATAAAGGATTTCATGGTTTTATATAAGTATTTTTAAAAGGTAAACTGAATTTACTATAATAGAAAGATTTTGATGTAGTAACTTTAATAAAATTGTGACGGCCCGCCCCGCACCAGCCTGCATTTCCTCCAAAAGTGCGCTGTACACATGCCCGACTAGCACAAGACGGTCGTCATTTGGAAGAAAAGAAGAGAATGAACTAAACAAGAACCCTGCAGAATGTCTCACAGCGCATGGAATAAAATATAATAATAACATACTTGACACAAAACAGGCGAGACAGTGCATAAGCTGATAACTAAAACCAACATTAATCATCAAAGCAGCGGAAATCCAAATACAGCTTATTACAATTTTCCAAATTTACTGTCTCTAAACAAAAGAAAGCTGAAGTAGAAGATACACCAACAATGCCCAAGCAGTGATCTTCAACAACACAGGGAGAATACTATATATATTACGTGGAAGCCTCCTGCTCATCTCCGGATCATCTACCCGTGCATCACCAGCTAACCTGTCTCTAGTCTGAACCTGGACCTGCAACCAAAGAGTTAGTACCACATACCGTACAATACTCCAAGGTGCCATAATAAATGGTGTAAGAATACGGGGGTGGGGTGTGCATGTCACAATGATAGCAAACAAATCACCCATAGCAACCATCCTCACATCTCTCACTCAGTGCGTAAAGCATACGATATCTACCACTTTGGAACACTAGACAAACTGAGGTAACGACGAATCCCGACTTGTAGAAACCCTGCTGTGACCAAGCCAAACACTTGGAGTCATGACCAAACATTTCAATGACCCACCTCATTGGTCGTAGCCCTCGGTTCTACCGATGCCATAATGGCCCTGAATCCGCCTTCGTACCTCCTACCATAGTGGTCCAAAGCTATAGACGTCGATAACTCCTTGGCACGCGTCCCGCAGCAAAGCCCAATCATGAAGCGAACTCGTTGATTCCCATCTGGATCTTGAGCTCTAGCTTCTCATTTGGACTTCCTTTGCATCTCGGGTTATGGTCTTCTTCGGTTCGGTTCGGGTCTCTTCCTCCTATTCGGTTCGGTTCGGGCATCCTCCTCCTATCCGATTCAGTTCGGGTCTCCTCCTCTATCCGGTTCGGTTCGGATCTCCTCCTCCTATCCGGTTCGGTTCGGGTGTCTCTTCCTATCCGGTTCGGTTCGGATCTCCTCCTTCTATTCGGTTCGGATCGGATGTTCTTCCTACTCGATTCGGTTCGGATCTCCTCCTTCTATTCGGTTCGGATCGGATGTTCTTCCTACTCGATTCGGTTCGGATCTCCTCCTTCTATCTGGTTCGGATCGGATCTCCTCCTCCTATCCGGTTCGGATCGGGTGTTCTTCCTAACCGGTTCTGAAAATCTGCAACTTTTTCCAGCAAGCTATTTTCGCCGAACGACGGCGTTTTCAACCATTCTAAACTTCTTATGACATTGCAAAACATTCCAAACAGCAGTAACAACATATAGAATCAATCAAAAACATTAAAACATCATTTACATGAAATACTTTAGATCAAACATAGCCAAAAACCCATGTTTTCCCCTTAATCCTTCTTAACCATGATTAAGCATACAATTAGCAAAACTTATCCAAATTAGCCCAAATTTTTATCAGAGCCATAAAACATCATTATAGAATTTTAGGAAATTTTCCAGAATTTATTAATGTATAAATTCGCTAATCTTCACTAATTACCCATAATTAACCGTAATTAGTGTAAAAGTAAGCTAATCACTCACCTTGGCCACAACTAAAACCCCAAAACTGAAATATTCTCTGATTTGGCGCTGTTCCCAATCTTACACAGCAGCTCTACCTCGGTTCTCGTGCTAATACTCCTTGATTTGATGTTTGCTAAGCCTAATCTTCAATTAGAAAGTGATTTTTGGGTGTTTTAGAGAGACTTAGAGAATGGAGGCCATGGCTAGGTCAAGAGAAATGAAAGTGGCGGCTGGAAAATGTCTAAAGAAATGTTTTCTAACCCTAATCAGCCTCCATATACCCCTAAACCCGAAATTCCCCTTGGGCCTAGCTGCTAATCACCCGGTTAAGCCCAATTAAGCTGTTTTTAACCATCTGAAACTTGTTTCAGCCATATCTCCCAAACGGTAAGTCCGTTTGGCTAATGTGACCACTCTACGGAAAGAGAAACCATCATCCGAAGCCAATAGAAGTGGTTTCAGGTCAAAATTCCTTTCCAGTCAAAAGTTATGGCCAAAACAGTGCCAACTAGGGGTAAAATGGTCATTTAAAAATCGGGAAAAATCACGAACATGGGAAATGACCCCAATAGTCGTCTCCCAAAGTTACATGACCATACGACTTCGTATTGTGAAAGAAATAAATATCCTACGATCCTATGATGCGTAGAACGCGGGTCGTTACACTCTTCCCCCCTTAAGAAATTTCGCCCCCGAAATTCCTTAACCCAAAACATACAAAGGATCCCGCATGCCTAACAACCACATACAACAATCAAATATGCAAAACAAGCAAACAAGCCTATCCTAGCATGCGGAAAAACTAAATCGAAGTCAAAATCTTACCAGACAAAGAGTTCTGGATACTTCTTCCTTATGTCCTCCTCTGTTTCCCAAGTACAATCACTCTCGTCCTCGCTCCACTGTACCTTGACTAGCTTCACCGCCTTCCTTCGAAGTTGCTTCATGTCGTACTCGACAATACGGGCCGGCTTGCGGTTCCCAACCGCCTCGGGTTCTACTTCGAAGTCCTCTAACTGATCAGGTGAAATAGTCATATCTGAGTCGTGAACGAACTTCCTTAGTTGGGAAACATGAAATACGTTATGAACTCCCGCCATCTTCTCTGGTAAGTCAATCCTATATGCCAAATTCCCGACTAGTTCAAGAACAGGGAATGGGCCAACAAATCTTGGTGCCAACTTGCCCCTCCTGCCAAATCGTATTACGCTCTTCAACGGGGAAATCTTGACAAACACCAAGTCACCAACGGAGAATTTTAAGTCTCTTCGCCTCTTATCAGCATAACTCTTCTGCCTATCTTGGGCTGCCTTCATTCGTTGCTGAATGATCTTGATCTTATCTGAAGTTTCCCTCACCACATCTGGTCCAAGCATAAACTTCTCGCCAGTCTCTATCCAACATGATGGTGAGTTACACGGCCTTCCGTACAAAGCTTCAAACGGAGCCATACCGATACTGGATTGGTAGCTATTATTATATGCAAACTCTACTAGATGCAAATGGTCATCCCATGATCCTCCAAAATCCAATATACATGCTCTCAAGAGATCTTCCAAAATACGGTTCACCCTCTCCGTCTGACCGTCGGTCTGAGGATGATATGCGGTACTGAGATGTAACTCTGACCCTAGAGCCTCTTGTAAGCTCTTCCAAAACCCACTAGTAAACAACGGGTCTCGGTCGCTCACAATGCTTTTAGGTACTCCATGAAATCTCACTACCCACTTCATATACAACTCTGCTAACTTAGCTGCCGTTCTGGTCGATTTGACTGGTATAAACCTTGCACTTTTAGTCAGTCGATCTACAATTACCCAAATGCCGTCATATCCCGATCTAGTCCTTGGTAAACCATCGATGAAATCCATCGAGACTTGCTCCCATTTCCATTCGGGAATTTCTAATGGTTGCAACAACCCACTAGGCTTCTTTTGCTCGGCTTTAACTAGCTGGCAATTCATGCATTTGGATATAAACTTCCCAACGTCTCTTTTCATCCCTTCCCAGTAGTAGGCCTGCTTCATATCTCGATACATCTTATTACCCCCGGGGTGTATAGTCAGTTTTGAGTGATGACATTCTCTAAGCACTTCATCCCTCAATCCATTGACATTGGGTACAACAAGCTTTCCATTCTTTCTAAGCCATCTATCTCGATCAAGCCCATACTTGTTCACCTCCTCATCGATACCCATCTCTAACTTGGAGATGATTTCCAATAGGTTAGGATCGTCCCTCTGACTAGAGCCGATCCGCTCAATCAAAGTGGGTCTGATCGTCAAACTCGCTAACATTTCTGGATCCAATTCGCACTTTGGTCTGAAATCAAACCCCGCGATAAACTCTAGTTGCTTCCATTCAAGGAACATAGCCCCTAAGATGGCATGTCTTCTACTCAATGCATCAGCCACCGCATTGCCCTTTCCTGGTGTGTATGCGATGTCAAAATCATAGGAAGCTAGGAACTCTAACCATCTCTGCTGACGGAGATTTAAATCCTTCTGGGAGAATAGATACTTTAACGACTTATGATCTGTAAATAGCTCAAATCTTTCTCCCAAGAGATAGTGTCTCCACATCTTTAACGCGAACACGATCGCTGCCAATTCTAAATCATGGGTAGGGTATCTTCTCTCGTGCGGTTTCAATTGCCGACTTGCATAAGCTACAACCCTACCGCCTTGCATCAATACAGCACCCAGTCCGGTACCACAGGCATCCGTGTATACCGTCATCTCTTCATCCCCCTTAGGAATGACTAACACTGGTGCGCTTGTCAACTTGTCCTTTAGACTTCTGAATGCATTCTCGCACCTTTCATCCCAGACAAAAGCTTGATTCTTCTTTGTCAACTGAGTCAACGGTGCTGCTATCTTGGAGAAGCCTTGGATAAACTTACGATAATATCCCGCTAATCCCAAGAAACTTCTTACATCTGTTGCGTTCTTGGGCGTAGGCCAATCTTGCACCGTAGCCACCTTTGCCGGGTCCACGGCAATACCGTTCTCTGATACAACATGGCCTAAGAACCTCACCTCCCTCTTCCAGAAGTGACACTTAGAAAACTTTGCTTTCAACTGGTGTTTTCTCAACACCTCCATCGCTACTCTTAAATGTTTCTTGTGTTCTTCCTCTGTCCTCGAATAGACCAAAATATCATCCACGAACACAAGAACAGACTTATTCAACTGATCTCTGAATACCCTATTCATAAGATCCACAAAATATGCCGGGGCATTAGTCAGCCCAAATGGCATAACCAACCATTCATAAAACCCAGACGGCGTTCGAAATGCCGTTTTAGCTATACTCTCAGCTTCCACTCTAAGTTGATGAAAACCTGTCGCGAGATCCAACTGAGAAAATACTCTCGCGCCACTCAACTGATCAAACAAATCATCTATCCGCGGTAGAGGATACTTGTTCTTCCTCGTCACTTTATTCAACTCGCGGTAGTCTACACACAAACGAAGGGAACCATCCGCCTTGGTAGCAAACACGACTGGTGCTCCCCATTCAGAAACACTCCTTCTGATAAATCCCTTCTTCAAAAGATCGCTGACTTGCACCTCGAGCTCTCGCTGCTCCCTTGGTGCCATACGACGAAGTGGCATCACTATAGGTCTGGCATCTTTTACCAAATCAATACGAAACTCAATCTCTCGGTGTGGTGGAAGTCCAGTCACTTCTTCGAAAACATCCGGATACTGGCCAACCACGGGCAAACCTGACAACTCACTATGCGGAATGTCGAGGGAGTTTAGAAAACTAGCCAATACCCCCTTACTGGGTAGGCCACCAAACACTATCCTCCGTCCATCATCCGCTCTAGCTGTCACCAACAAGCCCTCACAGTCTACCACCACCCCGTATCTTTGGAGCCAATCTACTCCCAAAATAATGCCAAACCCAGTAAAGCCCAAAACAAAGCAATCACAAACAAACATGCATCCATGACTCGATAGAACCACATTACGACAAATCATGCTAAGACTAGTCGAACCACCAATCGGGTTCGTCACTACTAAAGGTCTATCGACAATCTCGGGCTCCAATCCCAACCTATCTACCAGGTCACTAGATATGAAAGAACTGGAAGCTCCGGTATCAAACAAAACTCTAACAGGAACATCATAAACAGAAAGCATACCTTGAATGACGACATTCTTTCCCTTCTCCGCCGCAGTTGGGGCATTCGACGAAGAAGGAATAGCATTAAGAGCATATGCTTTCACCATTTGCTTTTCCTTAGGGGGTTGCGGACACTTGTCCTTGTGATGTCCCAGTTGGCCACAATTGAAGCACTTCCTATCCGCTGGCTTGGCCCGACAATTACTAGCATAATGGCCCTTCTTACCACAGCTGAAGCACTCCACATCTTGCTTATTCTTTTTCTTCTGGCCATCCTTAGCCTGATTCTGCTTTCTCTTATTCTGAGAACCACCTTTGCCTCCACCACTAGCTTGTGGCTTTGGCTCATCTGCGGATGCAACTTCAGTCTTCGGCTTAGGGTAGAGACTTTCTGACCTTAACGCTTTCCCCACAATCGATTCAAACGTCTCATCGATGTGGTTAATAAGTTTTTCCCCCAAGTATTGATCCAAACCAGTTATGAATTTCTCATTCTTTTTCTCGGCAGTATCTATAAGAGATAACCCATATTTTGACAAAGTGTCAAATTCAGCAATATACTCCGAGACAGCCCTGCCATTCTGCTTGAGCTCCAAGAATTTCTTAAACAACATTGACTTCTGAGCAGCTGGAATGAACTTCTCACTAAAGCGAGCCTTAAACTGCTCCCAAGTAATCTGATCTTCGGGAGTAGCTGCCTTTATAGCATTCCACCAATTCATTGCCCGCCCTTGCAGCTGACGGGACGCTAGCTTTCTCTTCATCGCATCCTCGATACCCAAATCCTCGAAGATACGTTCGCAACTATCCAACCAATCTTGAACATCCGTAGCCGACTCCGTTCCGTGGAACGGCTTCCCACCAAGGCTAGTATAATCCTTATTCAGCTTGGCGAAGTCGACTCTTGGCGCCTGCACTATTGGACCACCACCATTTCCACCATTGGGAGCTGCCCTCCGTACATCTCTAAGCATCTCTCTCATGAGGTCAGTAAACATCGTCCTCATGTCAGCAGCATTCCCATTATTGGCTCCCCTACCAGAACCTCTAGTATCTCGGCTCATCGTCAATCTGAAAAAGGAAACGATTAACGATTCCATAGTGGTGCTAGTGCAGTACGACTTCATTCTTATATTACTAATAGTATATATATAGCTTTTGAAAACCAAAATAACCACAAATACGCTCTCTCATATACGTATATTATCTCTCCCTGATAACTTCCCTAGGTTAACTACGCAACCTAGAGCTCTGATACCAAGTGTGACGGCCCGCCCCGCACCAGCCTGCATTTCCTCCAAAAGTGCGCTGTACACATGCCCGACTAGCACAAGACGGTCGTCATTTGGAAGAAAAGAAGAGAATGAACTAATCAAGAACCCTGCAGAATGTCTCACAGCGCATGGAATAAAATATAATAATAACATACTTGACACAAAACAGGCGAGACAGTGCATAAGCTGATAACTAAAACCAACATTAATCATCAAAGCAGCGGAAATCCAAATACAGCTTATTACAATTTTCCAAATTTACTGTCTCTAAACAAAAGAAAGCTGAAGTAGAAGATACACCAACAATGCCCAAGCAGTGATCTTCAACAACACAGGGAGAATACTATATATATTACGTGGAAGCCTCCTGCTCGTCTCCGGATCATCTACCCGTGCATCACCAGCTAACCTGTCTCTAGTCTGAACCTGGACCTGCAACCAAAGAGTTAGTACCACATACCGTACAATACTCCAAGGTGCCATAATAAATGGTGTAAGAATACGGGGGTGGGGTGTGCATGTCACAATGATAGCAAACAAATCACCCATAGCAACCATCCTCACATCTCTCACTCAGTGCGTAAAGCATACGATATCTACCACTTTGGAACACTAGACAAACTGAGGTAACGACGAATCCCGACTTGTAGAAACCCTGCTGTGACCAAGCCAAACACTTGGAGTCATGACCAAACATTTCAATGACCCACCTCATTGGTCGTAGCCCTCGGTTCTACCGATGCCATAATGGCCCTGAATCCGCCTTCGTACCTCCTACCATAGTGGTCCAAAGCTATAGACGTCGATAACTCCTTGGCACGCGTCCCGCAGCAAAGCCCAATCATGAAGCGAACTCGTTGATTCCCATCTGGATCTTGAGCTCTAGCTTCTCATTTGGACTTCCTTTGCATCTCGGGTTATGGTCTTCTTCGGTTCGGTTCGGGTCTCTTCCTCCTATTCGGTTCGGTTCGGGCATCCTCCTCCTATCCGATTAAGTTCGGGTCTCCTCCTCTATCCGGTTCGGTTCGGATCTCCTCCTCCTATCCGGTTCGGTTCGGGTGTCTCTTCCTATCCGGTTCGGTTCGGATCTCCTCCTTCTATTCGGTTCGGATCGGATGTTCTTCCTACTCGATTCGGTTCGGATCTCCTCCTTCTATTCGGTTCGGATCGGATGTTCTTCCTACTCGATTCGGTTCGGATCTCCTCCTTCTATCTGGTTCGGATCGGATCTCCTCCTCCTATCCGGTTCGGATCGGGTGTTCTTCCTAACCGGTTCTGAAAATCTGCAACTTTTTCCAGCAAGCTATTTTCGCCGAACGACGGCGTTTTCAACCATTCTAAACTTCTTATGACATTGCAAAACATTCCAAACAGCAGTAACAACATATAGAATCAATCAAAAACATTAAAACATCATTTACATGAAATACTTTAGATCAAACATAGCCAAAAACCCATGTTTTCCCCTTAATCCTTCTTAACCATGATTAAGCATACAATTAGCAAAACTTATCCAAATTAGCCCAAATTTTTATCAGAGCCATAAAACATCATTATAGAATTTTAGGAAATTTTCCAGAATTTATTAATGTATAAATTCGCTAATCTTCACTAATTACCCATAATTAACCGTAATTAGTGTAAAAGTAAGCTAATCACTCACCTTGGCCACAACTAAAACCCCAAAACTGAAATATTCTCTGATTTGGCGCTGTTCCCAATCTTACACAGCAGCTCTACCTCGGTTCTCGTGCTAATACTCCTTGATTTGATGTTTGCTAAGCCTAATCTTCAATTAGAAAGTGATTTTTGGGTGTTTTAGAGAGACTTAGAGAATGGAGGCCATGGCTAGGTCAAGAGAAATGAAAATGGCGGCTGGAAAATGTCTAAAGAAATGTTTTCTAACCCTAATCAGCCTCCATATACCCCTAAACCCGAAATTCCCCTTGGGCCTAGCTGCTAATCACCCGGTTAAGCCCAATTAAGCTGTTTTTAACCATCTGAAACTTGTTTCAGCCATATCTCCCAAACGGTAAGTCCGTTTGGCTAATGTGACCACTCTACGGAAAGAGAAACCATCATCCGAAGCCAATGGAAGTGGTTTCAGGTCAAAATTCCTTTCCAGTCAAAAGTTATGGCCAAAACAGTGCCAACTAGGGGTAAAATGGTCATTTAAAAATCGGGAAAAATCACGAACATGGGAAATGACCCCAATAGTCGTCTCCCAAAGTTACATGACCATACGACTTCGTATTGTGAAAGAAATAAATATCCTACGATCCTATGATGCGTAGAACGCGGGTCGTTACAAAAATAAAACTTAATGAAAGGCTTAAATGTTAAGGTTAACTAGGTTAAAATTATGAAATGAAGGGATTTGACGTTATTAAGTTTGGTTAATGTAAGATTTTATTTGTAAAACTATGTAATAAGTTTTGAAGTCTAATACAATGTGATCTAAGAGTTTTACTTAACAAGTAATTGATGAATAATTGTTTGAATGATAATGTAATAAAATGATATTGGGTTTGATTGACAAACCAATTTAAAGTAACGGTTCTAAAATGAAGTTCGATTTCAAAAATAAAGGACTAAAAGTTGTATAATCTAAAGTTCAAGTTGATTTCGATGGAAATTAGAAATCTAAGATGAAAAATGAATTAAATTATGAAGTACGAATAATTGGTTTGGATTGGATTAGTATATGTATTTTTAAAACTATTTTGGGTTATTATTATTTATATCAAAACTATTTCACTTAAACTAAAATTTTCCTTTGTTATTGTTATCATAACTATTTTATAACTATGTAACTTACAACTTTGTTTGTTAAATTTTATATCTATTTTCATAAAACCATTTCAACTTTACTATTTTATATTAAAATTAAATTATATAAATATATTAACTATTTAAATTAATTATTTTAAACATATTTTTCTCTGTTTAATTTAAATCTATGTTCAATTCGAACTAATAAGTCCAAAACAGTTTTTAATGAAGATTTCAAGTAATAATGGCATTTGAGATATTGAAATCCAAAGCTGAATTTGATTTTATGAGAATAGTCTAAAAATATAAGATTTGAAATTTGGACTTGAAACGAGTAACGAATTACTTTAGTAAATTTATTTTTAAATCAATATTGAAGTTAATCGATTTATGATACATGAATATAATCAAATTTCATGACCATGATGTGTAAGGTGTAAACATTTGGTTGTTAAAGTGATTGGAGTCCATATAATCGTACTCTCTGCCAATATCGATACCACTTTAACAACTGTGCACATGGTGGATAATCCAAAATGAAGAGGGATTGTTTGGCAAGATTACTGGATTTGAAGAATGAGAACGAAGATGGATAGACTTGACCTTCGGGTCGTAATTAAACTGACTAAAACATGAGCTATACCATAACTAAGTGAGGTCGCACCTCCTATCAGACATGCTTCTTCATACCATCTCTATTACATTATGATAGATCTGGGCGCCCTTTGAATATGGGAGTATTTTTCGAGGTGGGCGGTAGTTGTGGCTATGCATTACCACCGGTCCGGTAGTGCAATTGGTAGAATCCTATCTTGGTATTGCCTTGTGTGCCTTGTCATATTTACCCTGATCGAGTCTCCTACGATTTTAATTTGGAATTATCTTTTATGGAGTGCCTTCTGATAACACCAGTACGATGAATTTACGATACTATATAGACTACAATGCTTATAAACAATGTAAGGGTAATATGGTCATCCCATTTACAACTTTTTAATATATTTACTTAACTGAATAGAAGATATTATAATATCGTATTATAATATATGTATTAGTCTCACAAATCCTTAAAGGATGGAATCCTAAACATCCTTTAAGTTATTTGCGTTTCGTTAAACATTTCACTCGAGTTGACTCACTTATATAAGAATATTAGTCCTGACTCGAGTGTTTTGTTTTGCATAATGCTCGAGTTAGCTTGAGTAATTCAACATTGGATATTTGTCTTTTGGAGCTTGAGCTTCACTAGGATTTAGCCATTTATCTATTATTCTCTAGTCTACTTATTTTCTTTTATGTAAGTCATTCATGTATTAGTAAGATCATGTATTCAGTCTTCTGTTGTATATGTATTTATTTATGTGCTCTGATATCATGTATAAATTAAAAGATTTTGTATAATATTCAATTCTACTGTGAGATATTCTGTGTTTTATGTATTTGTGGTTCTATGATTATTTATTTTAAACCATGACAATTAACTATATGTTGTTTTGAACGATTTGAGTTGTTTTTTTTATAGATTTGAATCGAAAAGGTAACTCTTTACACAACACGTAGGGCAACTGCATGGTCTCTGGATAGAACCATGCAGTAGCCCTACATGGTACCATTAGGGTACCATGTAGTGACCCTAAATAGTATCTTGAAGGCACCATGTAGGACAGTGGATAGGGTACATAACACTTAAAAGGAATATTTTCGTCCTTGAATTTTTTGGTAAAAACATGGGTGAACTCGGCATTTTTAATGGTTCAAATAGAATTAACCAATTCAAAAGATGGTTGTATTAATCAACGGGATGAAGAAACTATGTTTCTTTGTGCTAGAATGTCTAGTAGAAAATATATTAATGATATTAATAATATTTATGACAATAAAGGTAATTCTACTAACAGTTTTGATATAATTTTTGATACAACAATAAACTATTTTGGTGATCTTTTTAATGATAATAAGTATCCAATAGAAATTCCTTATATTATTTATATAAGAAAGATATAGTCATTATGTTCAGAAATTCTTTTAGAAAGTGCTAGTGAGATTGAAATAAAGCATATCATTTATAATTCATTTGAAAATAAAAGTCCTGGTCCTGATTGATTTAATTCCAAATTTTACAAGACTCACTGGGATTACATTAAGAATGATATTATTAATGTTGTTAATGAATTTTTGATTTTTGGTAAATTACTCAAATGTTTTAATCACATTTTTATCACTCTTATTCCAAAAACAAAAAATTCCAAAGAAATTTGTGAATTAGAACCTATTTCTAATTGTAATTATATTTATAAAATCATTTCTACTATGTTATGGAACGACCCTTGCATAATTTAAGACAATCAAAGTGCTTTTACCTTGATAGGCTAATGAATGAAAACTCTCTCCTGACTTATGAGCTTGTGAGAATTTTTAATAGTAAACTTGGCAATCATATGTGTATTAAGGTGTATTTAAAGATAGCGTATGATAAGATCAATAAACTTATTATATATATAATGCTATGAAATAGGGTTTGATAAAAGGTTTTGTGATATGTATTTGAAAGCATATATACCGCTACAACTCTATTTTAAGTAAGGGTTAGCCTATTGGCTTTACAAAATATTTTTTTTACCATGAAAATAACCAACGACTGATCCATTACTGTTACTATCGGATTTTGGCACCGAAACCAAAAAGAGGTGAAGGGGTTTCGGAGCACAACTAACACCACAAAAGTGCCTAGGATGCACAAGATCGACACTAAAGTGCCAAGACAGCCAATACCGAAAGCAGGAAGAGAAAGATCTGGTCACAATGTTAGCAGTACCAATGAAGGAGGCAAAATCTTGGTATTGATACAAGGAAGATAATATTAAAGAACAAAACCGACACCAACAAGGAAGCAAAGTACAACTCAGGGGTAATGTCAATGATGACACTGAAGCAATCAGCTTGATCTCGCTTCGGAAGGCAAACAGAACTCAGAACCATGGAAAGGAAAACATGAGACTATGTTGGGTTGGAGCAAAAGAGCTATCAATACTAATATACTTAGTATTGATACCACTACCAGAAGATAGCTTCGAGGTCATCAGAAGGAATCCCGAAACCACGCTACCAGAAAGTTGATATTGGAACCAAGCCAAGGTCCATGAGATAGAAGAGTCATCCATACTAACACGCTTAGTGTCGATACCGATACCAAAGAAGGAATAAAGACAAAACTTGAAAGCCACTAAAGCAGGACAAAACCTGGAACTTGCTATCGGAACAGTTGCTATTGGGACAAAGGCATTCTATCGAACCGAAGGCAGCTAAAGGAGCTATCCATACCAATTGGCTTGGTACGTATCGATACATTGCATGGAGTCGGTACCAACTTCAAAAGCAAAACGGAGCCGATAACAACACTTGGAGTTGAAAGAAAACTAAAACCCAGAAACCGGCTCTGAGAGCCACTGATATGGGTCGACACCGACACCAAATGGCATTACAAAAGCCAAAAGTTCTCTAAACAAAGCTTTTGCTAACCACAAGCAAAAGAGGGTCCAATTATTCTATAAATAAGACCTCAAGGGTCTGATTTTGGGAGAATTTTCCAAATTCCACAATCTTGTATTAATTTCGTAGAGAGAATACCCTAATTTGTAAATTAATTTGGGGATTTAACTTGTAATCACCTATGCTCTCTTATCAATGATCAATAAAGAGAGAATCAACACTTGTGATCAATTCTATGGATTTCCTTGGCAATTATGTCACTTATTTTCCTATCACTACCCTACGACAAAGCCTCATATGAAAGCCTAATTGCCGAAATAACCTTCTATAAGCTATTTAGATTCCTAACTTGCATTCCACTTAGGGAACCCTTATACCAAGGTAGTTGTTGGTCCTTGAGTCTCGTAAGTGTAACATCCCATAATTTAATACACTATGACTGTACAGTAAGGATAATAAAATGAATATTATATAATTAAATATTCAGAATTAAGTAAAACCAACTTTACCGTTGCATTCGCCTTAGAATTGCAGTTCAGATAGACCCAGAGTTTGCATAAATCGGATAATGTATTAGGAAGTTACGAACCTAATAAGACTGTATGTATATATAGAGAATATATATTAATAATAATTCAAACAGAAAAGTTAGTGCAGGAACCAACGGTCATGGGACGACCCATTTCGTGTTTGGGTCGACCCACGCTTAAGGGGGGTCGACCCAGTAGGTGAAGAGGTCAACCCAGTAGGTGAAGAGGTCAACCCATGGGTCGACCCGACAGGTGAAGAGGTCGACCCACCCGCATGCAAACCCGATTCTGGATTATGTACTTGGATTTTTTTATACATTAAGTTCGTTGAATGACTTATATGGATAAATTTGAAACCCTAAAATCAACGGTTAAGAATTAACTCAGTTAATCTATAAATAGGGGCTCTCTCTCCCATTTTATCTACATACAACTATTATTCATCCCTCTTCCTCCTAGGCTATATTCTAAACTAATAAATAAAATGGGGATACACTGCTGAAAATTAGATCAACAGAGATAATTCAAGATGTGCAATCAACATACAACCTTTTCTAAGAACTATTTCTGAACCTAATACATATCCCTGTGAGTTCAATTTATTTTCAGATCTGATACCTAGACAAGTATTATGACAGTAAATAAAAGTGGATCTAGAACATACAGTACTTATAAGTTATTTTTATATTGTTCTTTTACTGTTATGCATTTATACAGTTTTACAGTAACATATGTTCTTTTACTGCCAGTTTTATACATCTATCTTCCTTATCCTTATTCTATTGCTTGATTTATTTATAGTCTTGTTTATATGCCTATTTTATACAGTTTGATTTATTTTTGTTCTTATCCTTCTCTTTTTCCTTTTTATTTATGCTAAGCCTAGGCTATCTAGAGCCTAGGCCATTTCCAATTTAAGATTTGCATATAGTTGAATTTGGGATAATATGAAATGATAGTGAAAAAGGAGAATTTGGGGAATATTGTAAATTGAGGACTTTTGACTGTAATTTGGGAATATAATCAAAAGGAAGAATATGCATATGTGTATACATGTTAGAATAGACTTAATACAGAGATTAAGTAAAGAACATGTTATGAAAACATAAGTACCAGATGTAAGTTAAGTAAACAAAATTACTATTACGTATATGTACATCTGGGCAGGTGCTTGGTTTGGGAAGGGGTTGTACGCATAATAACATTTACAAAAAATTATCATATTACAACCATGCTTATTAACGAACTTAAACCTACTAAGTTAAACCTGATTATTAATAAGCTAAGAAGTCCCTCATTCTGTTGTTGTACTGGGTTTTGGGGACTCTTAAATCCTAGTTACTTGGAAGCACAAGCTTAAGGGGCTTGGCTTGTGTCAATCTTGCTGTGTGGGACCCATATCAGTTAGTATCCCTATTTGCATCTTGTTATAAGGCCTCTTTCTCGGTAGGGCCATGACACACTTTACTGAACTGGACAGTAAGAGGTTCAAAAGAGGAAGGTGGGTATGGGAGCATTCCAGCGAAGTCATGAGCGTGCATGGGTCCGATTAGGGAAACTAAGACATTGTAACACGAGTAAATAGGTCTATGTTATATAAGTTGTTGGATTAGGGAGCAATGCACCCTATTACCGAGGATGACACAGGGTATTTCCATAGTAAGGAGCCAATCGCATGGGTAGTAATTAGGTTAACACCTAATCCTGTTATGTAATTAGGGTTACACCTAATCATGTTCCTGTTATGTAATTAGGGAAGCACCTAATCTTGGTCTTGTTATGTAATTAGGTTAACACCTAATCCTGTTATGTAATTAGGGTAACACCTAATCATGTTCCTGTTATGTAATTAGGGTAACACATAATCTTAATATACTAGTATTGGTGTAGAGAAAACTTGTTCTTAGGACATAAACGAGAAGTTTTACTCGATCATTATTTTATCTTGTTGTCTTGTTTACCTTCTACTTATATGCTACTGTACTTTCTCATCCAGACTTATTTATCTGTCTTGATACCTCTATTTTATGCATATACTGAAAATCACTGGAACTCAGCAGGCTTTATGTCTGACCTATTTTGTTTCCCTTCTCTCTCTTCCTCCCCCCAGGTCCTTAGAGTGGACTCAATGATCGGGATTTTTCTTTCAACTTAGATCAGATTTTTTTCGATTTGATGGACTATTTTGATTTTCTTTTTACTTTACTATGGCTTACCAGACGGGATATGGCTTTGTATTTTTGTACTCTGATGTTTCACATTATAAGAAAAATGTTTTATTTGAAGTATTTGGTAATTGATGATGTAACTGGTTTAGAACAATGTTTTTCTTTTAATAATAAAAGTAAATTTTCCGCTGCATATTTATATATGTGTTGTGAATTTCTATTACCGTTTACCTATTGCGCTTCATGAAACTTAATCATTCTCTTATGAGTGACCTTAACGAACGTGGGGTGTTACATTTGGTATCATAGCCGAAGATTACAAGATCAGAGAAAAGTTATAAAAAATTATTTGCAAAATAAAGTATTTTTAGATAAAAACCTATTTTTTGAAAAACATCTCCCCTTAAGCCATATTCAGTATTCTTTCGATCTCTTTAGAATCTTTGTTTCTTCTCTTTTCAGCATGTTTGGGGCACCCAATCTTTCTAAAGGGATTCCACTATCGACGTGGTTCTGTAGGTATTTAGAGGCTACGGCACCTACTGGAGTTCAACCCCCAGCTGCAGCCACAGTAGCTCTACCTCCTCATATAGTCAACTTTTCTAAGCTTTATAAGGACTTCTGCGCAATGAGGCGTAATCCATTTCATGGTAATGAGAGTTTTGTTGAGGCACACAATTGAACTAAATAAATGGAGAATGTGTTTGGTCTTTTCGTGCTCGATGATAGGAGGAAGATACAGTTGGTCGCATGGAAAATAAAGGAAGAAGCTTCATTATGGTGGGAGGTGACACAGGCGGGACAACCAGTAGTTACTTAGGAGGATTTCAGACAGATATTTGAGATGAAATGCTTGTCTCAAGCAGAATAAGGATTGCAAATGGAGAGATTTTTGCCTTTAAAACAAGGAAATATGTCTGTTAAGGAATATGTTAACAAGTTTAATTACCTAGTGAGATTCAGGTTAGACGTGGTGAATACTCCCCATAAAAAGGCTCTTAGATTTGCAAGAGGATTGAATCAACCTCCCCAAGGACTAGCACTATCACATATACCAATGGGGGAGACTTTCGAAAGGCTTGTTGACATGACTTCGATGCACGAGGACGGTAAGGAGGGGAAGAAAGAAGTCAAGACTAAAGAGACACAACCCAAGGGCAAAAAAAAAAAAGAAATGGTGGCCTAAGAAGGGAATGCAAAAGAAAGGAGAAAATCTTGATAAGGCTCAGATCAAGACAAAGGTCAAGTGCCATGGTTGCGGATCTTTGGGTCATTTTGTGAAAGACTGTAGAAAGACAAAGAAAGCTTGTTTCAAATGTGGTCAAGTTGGACATTTCACTAAACAATGTCCTAGCAAGCAAGGACAAGAGGCATGATCTTATGGAGGACAAGTGCATGCTCTTGAGGCTAGTGGACCTGATCGAGGTAGGAAAGTCACAGTCGAAGGTTTGATTTCACTTCTTGACTATCTAATTAGGACTCTGTTTGATTCCGGTGCTTCTCATTCATTTATATCGGATTCTCTGGTGGATACTCTACACCTAGATATTAGCATTGTTTCTGATCTTGTTGTAATCTCAAACCCCATAAGAGATATGGCTCATTTATCCATGATATGTCAGGGTTTGGGAATTTATGTCTTGGGCGTCGGGTTTGAGTGCGACACATATGTTCTTGGCTTTATAGGTTATGGCTTGATTCTGGGAATGGATTGACTAGCCATGTATGGCACCATTCTAGACTATGAGAGGAGAGTTGTTAGGCTTTTGACGTGCCAAGGGAGAACTCTCGAGATTTCGTGTGACTCACGGGGGTCAATTATGCTCAGCTTCCTAGATTCTCTTGATGCTTCTGTTGACGATTTGCGATCGGTACCCATAGTCAGAGATTATCCGGATGTGTTTGATGAGGTTAGGGGATTACCTCCAAGGCATGAGAAAGACTTTCAGATTTATTTTGTAGATAATGCGAAGTCAGTCGCGTTACCGATGCACCACATGGCTCCTAGGGAGAGAAGGGAGCTCAACAAGCAAGTAAGGGAGCTATTCGGGAAAGGATTCATTAGACGAAGCATATCAGAGTGGGGAGCTCAAGTCATCTTTTCAACTAAGGCAGATGGCTCACTTCGTCTATGCGTGGACTATAGAGAGCTAAATAAACTCACCCAGAAGAATAGGCACCCACTTCCGAGGATTGACGACTTATTTGATCAGCTAGTAGGCGCATCAGTTTTCTCACAAATGGATTTGGCCACGGGACTTCATCAGTTGAGGGTGGCAGAGGACAGTATTGATAAGACTTCTTTTAGAACTCTAGACATTTCTTTGAGTGCTTGGTCATGCCTTTTGGGCTGACCAATGCACCCACATATTTCGTGGACTTGATGAGTAGGGTGTTTAGAGAGCTTTGGAACGAGTGTTTGGTGGTCTTCGCGGATGATATTCTGATCTTCTTAAGGAATGTGGAAGAACATGCCATACACTTTGGAGAGGTTCTATGCACTCTCAGGTCGCATCAGCTTAAGGCAAAATTTTCTAAGTGTCACTTTTGGAGAAAGGAAGTAGGTTCGTAGGGCATGTAGTCTCCAAGGATGGGATAGCGGTGGACCCTGCTAAAGTCGTTGCAGTTCAAGATTGGAAGGCTCCGAAGCATGCGACGAAGGTGACGAGTTTCCTAGGATTGGCGGGTTATTATAGAAGTTCACTAAGGACTTTCCAAGGATATCTGCCCCGCTCAATCGACTGAAGAAGAAGAACTCGGCTTTTTCTTGGATCATTGATTGCGATGATGCTTTTCAGAGGTTGAAGAGGGCTCTAACATCAGCCCCAGTTTTGACTCTCCCCGATGGAAGAAAAGTGTTTACAGTTTACACAGATGCTTCATGCCTCGATACATCTTGTTACCAACGGGGTGTATTGTAATAACCCGAAAATCCGAGCCAATTTAAAATTTTTATTTTGGCGATTTTGATGAATTTTGAATATTTAAAATGAATTATTTTAAATAATGATGACGAGAAATTCATTTTGAATAGAAATATAACGTATATATTTATTTGAATCGTCGTTAGAATATAAATAATTATTTATAATTATAAAAGGAATTGAAAATGGCGCGGTAGTTTGAAAATTCGATTTCAAAGTTTAAACAAATGTACAAGATTCAAAATAATCCGGATTTTAGCAAAACAAAAAATATTAGAATCTATTTGAAAATATCTTTCCAACGAATCCGAAAAATTGAAATTTCATAGTGGGGATAAAAATTTATGTCCAATTGAAAATTCATAATAGTCACTATGGAATTCTGGCCCTTAAAAATGGAAATTTTGCAAACGACCTTCGTTTTCGACGAAACCACTTTTGTTGGATCCGGGATGTCAAGTTACTGCTAGATTCCAAAATTTGTAATTTTCTAAATCAATATGTGAGCGTGGTGAAGTAAAACGTGTTTGGCAGTTTCAGTCAATTGGGATCGACCAAAAAATGACCATTTTTCAAACGATCTCAGAGTTTGATGAAATTAGTTTTGTTAGGACCGTATCGTCAATACGAAGCTAGAAAATATTTTTCGGGAATTTTTAGAGACCGTATGTGGCCTCGGTGAATTGAAATATGCGTTCATATTCAATATATTGATGTATATTTTGATTTTGACGGAAAATGATCGAAACAGCTGAAACAGTTGATGAAACATATCCCATTGTGTTCAGAATGTAGGTAATTAGCTAGGGGCGACAGTCGTTGGATTCGATTTGGGATTCGAATTAAAAAGTTACTTTTTTTTAATTTAAAATAATAAATTATAAAATAAATAACTCTCCTCCCAATCCTCTCTCTCTATACCCCGTTCACTTCAGAAATAAAATAAAGAAAGAAAAAGGGAAAAGGGGTTCGAATGGGAAAAACCCGTCCCCCCTAATTGCGCGCCGCCGCCCATGGCCCCACGCCACCAACTCCGGCGCTCCACCAGGACCGCCCCATCCGATCATCCCTCCCCCCGCGCCTCTCTCCTCTCCACCTCCGCTCTCTCCTCCCTCCTCTCCAATTCGTGACCGAGACCCCAAAACCTTCCCCTGAAACCCATCGCGCACTACTGCGAGGTCCCCTCCACCACATCCGACCGCCGCCAGCCTCAAACCGCCACCGAGGCCCTCCCTAAGCCACCACCGGTCAGCGAGCGCCCCCCCCCCCCCCCCCGCTTAAAATTCCAACTATAAGTTTTTATTTCATTTTATTCAGTTGTTTATTTTTATTCATTTAAAGTAGTTTGTTTAAAAAGAAAAAAATCAGTTTTGGTAAAGGAATTTGCATTTGTTAAAATCAATTTTGTTATACGAATTCGCATTACAAAAATATACGATTTTTAACACATGGTTTAGAAATAAAAACACGATTTTTATAAAGTCTTCATTATGATAAAGAGACGATTTTTAAAGGAGAAAGATTATATTTTTATATAGGGAATAAAAATATAATTTTTATGATATGCAGAGAATAAAAATATGATTTTTATATTATAGAGATAATAAAAATATGATTTTTATATTATAGAGATAATAAAAATATGATTTTTATAATATATAGATAATAAAAAATTGGTCTTTATATATGTAGCAAAATAAAAATCTGATTTTTATTATCTATATGTTGAGATAAAAATGTGATTTTTATAGCGTCATAAAAATATATGAAGTAGAAATAAAAATGTGATTCTTATTTGTTGGAATGAAGCAATAAAAAAATAATTTTTATTATGAACATCGTGGTAAGAACTGGATTGGAATTGCAAACAAATCCAAACGGTTCAGAAGTTCAAGAATAGATAATGGCGGAGTGGATCCCAAAGGTGAGAACTCCTCACTTTTATTTTAATTTCTAGTTTGAAATTTATAGTAGGATGCAGACAGTGCTTAATAGCACCCGACACCCGTCGTCCACAGACCATGGATGGCTTGTTTGTTTGATTGATGTGTTGTGAAAAATTGATTGTGTGATGTAGAATGAGTAAATATTTTATAGTAAAAAATATAATTTTTAACGTGTATATAAAATAAATATTTATATACAAATCGGACGGTTTGTTTATGTACACCCATTTGACTGATATTGATTAGGACGATAAATTTTACACATCGCCCAACTGCACAAACAAAAATCTGTGTTTGTTGATTTGAAACCCCACACGGGTGTCGGAATGAAATTGAACATACACTAGTCCCAATAATTAGTTGTATGTCGATTAATTGATTGACAGGCTGTTATAAGCGTTATATATTTATATTTAATGCTTATGCAGTTGTGTGGTGCACTTTGGATGATGGTTGATTATTTATCGTTGCTATTATATACATGTGTTGTAGGGAATCCATATAATTAATATTATATGGTAATTGATTGGGCCTCATTCCAAGTTGAAAAATAAAATATATATTCATGTGTTGAATAAAAGAAAAATCATGTGTTGAATAAAATATATATTCATGTGTTGAATAAAAGAAATTCATATGTTGAATAAAATATATATTCATGTGTTGAATAAAATATATATTAATGTGTTGAATAGAAGAAAATTCATGTGTTGAATAAAATATATATTCAAGTGTTGAATAAAAGAAAATTCATGTGTTGAAGAAAATATTCATTTGCTGAATAGAATAACAGAGTTATTGAAATATATAAAGCCGTGTTGATTAGATTGACGCCATTTTGACGTGAACGATATTTATATCGATTTTATTCATTTTTATAATGAATATTGGAAAGGAAGTGATTTCAAAATATAACGTTTTGAAAATATTATCATTTATATATATATCGATGATATGGAATATTCAATTTTGATTAGAAATTGAATAGGAAGTTGAAATCGTTTAGAAAACGAATTTAAAATGATTTGTAAAATACGTTTTAAAAGGAAATCGACAAAATATATAATATATATAATGGCCTGAATAGAACGCGCCGCGCCGCGGCCGTTCGCAAATTTCGACCATTGACTTCGAACGGACATTACGGGAGATCCGACCGTCGGATTCTCCTAAAACCGAAACCGTTTGGTTCGTATCGAAGTGAGCTTTCTAAAGAATATTAGAGATTTGAAATCTAACGGTTGGATTTGGAATTATGTCCAAATCAAATTTGGAAAAGGTCGCTATAAGTGCAGTTCGATGGCTGTTGATGGAAATCGACTGTACGGGCCTTGATAAATTTATTAAAAATAGTAATAACTTGTGTAAAATCATAAGAAATGATTTGGAAAGAATTGGGATGAAAAACTCCATATTTGAAAAGATAAAAATAGATTTTTATCGAACTGAACTAGAATTAAAAATCCATTTGTTTTTAAAATAAATAAATTGGATTTGAAATGGTTTTAAAAGTAACCAGAATTTCCAATAATTGAATTGGAATGGATTTGAATCGAAATTGTCTTTGGAATATTTCGATGTTGGATTTCGAGATTATACAGATATTGTTATGGAAATTTGAAAGATATATATATATATATATCGTTATTTCCAATACGATATTTGTTGGTCGTAGAATTTGATATTGAATATAAGCCGATATATTTTCTATTCAGAGTCTTGTATTTAATATCAAATGGGATTTGAGTTTGTTGTGAATGGTGTCTTCATTTACACTGTTCTTAAACCCAGTTGAGAAAAAGATTAAATCTTTTTATTTAGATTTAATGAAGTATACCAATTAAATGGTATTTAATTGGAATTGAATTTGAAGTGATTTCGGGTTTATCTGAACCATGTTTTAAATGACATTGGTTCTTTAACCTAGTTAAAGACAGGATATGATTTCCCAAGTTAAACAATCATTAATATTGATTTTTGGGAAGATTAAAACCAATGGAGTTTTAATGAGTCTTTAATTAGATTGAAATGATCGAGAATGGAGTATCACTAGTTTTGCTCCAGGCGATAGTTAAATCTTTAATTAGATTTGAACGTGAAATGGTAATTGAATTTGCCGATAACACCATGGTGTTAGATATGAAGTATTACCAGTTTTACTTCATGGGATGAATAGGTTGGGATTGGGAAATTAAAACAAATGATTACTTCGGTAAGGTTCGTTAATCCCGACTAGTTTGGATAAACCATAATTTGGTTTGAATTGATATTCAAAGGAAGATTAAAGAAAAATTTAAAGAATTTATCTTTGATAAAATTAATGGGAACATTTCCCAAAGTATAAGAATATTTGAATAAAAGAATATTATGAATTGGAATGAGGCGTATGTTGTGTTTGTTTAACACTTGTTTATTATATACGCGAGTTATTCAGAAAGAACGGGTTTATCCCATTCTGAATAACTAATACGACGATTAGTCGAAGATGAAGACGGTGGTCGAAGACCGGAGGTCTTCACATCATTTGGATAATTACTGATGATCTTGATTGGGCTGTACACCCAAGAGGAGGGAATCAGTAGGTGATCGTCCAGACGTACTTGGAGATCGATGGATATGCGAGGTACAAGATGCCTCCGGTTTCGTTCAGACCCAAAATGAACTTGTAAATGGATTGTGTGTCTAACATTGGATTTTATTTTGTGTGATTGATTTATATTAAATATATATCTGTTTGGCGGCAGAGAATTTATTCTCTTGCTTAACGCCCTTCTCTGAGACGTACGAGCTCAGAGGTTATATATTGATGGATATCAATCGCATGGAGTGAATTGCCTGTGTGGCATGCCTAAGTGGCAAATGATCAAGGCTTTTGTTGAAAAGAAGAGTCTTGTGGTTGTTGATCAAAGCACCGCCTGTGTGGCATAGCTTTGTGTAACGTTAAGTTGCAAGCCTCACACCCCGGCTGTGAACCAGAAACGGGAGAGGACATCAGAGAGGGCATGCGTTTCTTTCTAGCTAGGGTGGTGTCAGTGACCTACCAGCCCTGACATTTATATTATTTTCACCCGTGTTGTTGTTGCTGTTGCAAGGCGCCTCGGATATGTCGGTGACTATGTGGAGCCGATGGAGTCATTTGTCTCATTTACGCCCCAAAGGGCGGGGAAACGCAGTGTTCAGTCATTTTAATCCAAATTAGTGGACCGACCCTGACGATCCAAGGGTCATTCGAGCTCTGATCCTGAGACATGGTAGGCTAGATTGTCTCGAAGCGGTGAGGACGATCCCTGGCCTCGATTCACAGACAGAAATCCAATTTCCAATACGTGATATTTGTGGTTTTGATTGTAGAGCCTAGTATTGGCGACATGATATATGGTACCCATGCCGTCTAGGATTGATACATTTATATTTGAAGTTGTTTTATACACTATCCACTTATAATAGTATCAAATGATTTGTTTTTGATGTATCAAACATGTTTGGCTATTATAAGGGAAAACCCTGTCCTCCGGCTTGTGTTGCGTTGTGTGATGAGACCTGGGTCTTATAATAGCTTCATTTTTCCAAAAAGCATTGCGCTGTTTTGTTATATGCACCGATATTCTTAGGAGGAAACTCGTTCCGTGTTATATGGCATGGTCCCTCGATATATCTGATTTTGAAGTATAGTTTTAAGTAACTGTTTTAGTTCTCATACCAGTCACATGAATGACCTGGAGTTTATTGTTTTAAACCTAAACTCTGGGTGCCCTTATTTTGACATGGACAGCTAATAGTTTTGGTTTTGCAGATTTATATTCACAGGACCCTAATTTATAGCTGGAATGATATCTGGAAAGCTCTATATACGTATATCTCTTTCAGTTGTGTATTGTATTATTTTTCCACTGCTATGTAATGTATTGTAATCTCTGATATTTTATGATGTGTAATATTGATTCATACTATGCATATTCTTGTATTCTGATGGAATTGTTGTAATATACAATGAAATGTTCTTCTGTTTGTGTTTTGATTCGTCTTGTCCTCAGTACAATCTGCGATTTTCCGTAGGGGGGATTTCGGGTCGTTATAGCTTGGTATCAGAGCTTTGGTTTAAAGAGCTCGGAGAACAAGACACGATAGAACCAAACGAAAGAATTCATCAGAGATTGGATTAGTAATATTCAATGAGAATGACTCGTTGGAGATAGGACCAGTAGTATCCTAGAACGAGTGTAAAGAGTGTTGTTTTGAAAAATAAAATTGAAAACAAGTTTTGTTTTGAAAATTTAAACCTTATTCAGCGTATTTGAATATTTATTTGTATTGAATTTGGACAATCCAGTATATAAAGATTTTGCGTATAGTCTGATCCGCATGTATTTGAAGTTTTAATATACTGGGTAGATATAGAATCACACTCTAGTCGCCCGGAGATGGTACTGATAATTGTCATGACATCATCAGTATTTATATTCGAGTTTCGAAAGTGGGATTTCTATATATTTCCAATTGACTGGTGTGAGAACAAAAATATAGTTAGAATATATTGTTGCGATTTGGCATCAAAAATCTGATTTTTTGGATATGTATTAAAGTTATGTGATTGAAAAGATAATCAACTAATTGATTGCTAGTTGTGTTGTCTGATTATTGTTTGATTAATTAAATGTTGAACCTTTAGCCAAATTTAACCCAATAGTGGATTGTATTGAAAATTTATCGCATTTGCATACTTGTACATGTACTTACATTGAACAGATCATAGCAAGGAGGCTAGAGAAGAGGAATAAATTGTTTGCCCAGCAAATAGGCACATGTTTATTGTATTTCTTAGGTTTTTGATGATTTTATGAGCCGATTGACTAGCCGCTTGGTTGTTTCTTTTTCTTTTTGGATTGGTGATGGCCATGGGAGGCTATTTGAAATATCCCGAAGCCCCCGGTGCAGGGGAGATTACGGCGAAAATTTTTGAAAATTTAGGGTGATAGCCAAATTTTTGAAAAATTTGAAAAGTTCTTAGAAACTGAAAAGTTGAAGAACTTAAGCCATAATGAAAAGAATGAAAGTTGAGATGATTTGTTGAACAACTTTCAGCTTCGTTCCTTTTCGAGGACGAAAAGTTTTAAGTGGGGGAGATTGTAATAACCCGAAAATCCGAGCCAATTTAAAAAATTTATTTTGGCGATTTTGATGAATTTTGAATATTTAAAATGAATTGTTTTAAATAATGACGACAAGAAATTCATTCTGAATAGAAATAGAACGTATATATTTATTTGAATCGTCACTAGAATATAAATAATTATTTCTAATTATAAAAGGAATTGAAAATGGCGCGGTAGTTTGAAAATTCGATTTCAAAGTTTAAACGAATGTACATGATTCAAAATAAACCGGATTTTAGCGAAACCAAAAATATTAGAATCTATTTGAAAATATCTTTCCAACGAATCGGAAAAATTGAAATTTCATAGCGGGGATAAAAAGTTATGTCCAATTGAAAATTCAGAATAGTCACTATGGAATTCTAGCCCTTAAAAATGGAAATTTTGCAAACGACCTTCGTTTTCGATGAAACCACTTTTGTTGGATCTGGGATGTCAAGTTATTGCTAGATTCCAAAATTCATAATTTTCTGAATCAATATGTGAGCGTGGTGAAGTAAAACGTGTTTTGACAGTTTCAGTCAATTGGGATCGACCAAAAAATGGCCATTTTTCAAACGATCTCAGAGTTTGACGAAATTAGTTTTGTTAGGACTGTATCGTCAATACGAAGCTAGAAAATATTTTTCGGGAATTTTTAGAGACTGTATGTGGCCTCGGTGAATTGAAATGTGCGTTCATATTCAATATATATATATGTATATTTTGATTTTGATGGAAAATGATTGAAACAGCTGATGAAACATATCCCATTGTGTTAAGATTGGGGGTAATTAGCTAGGGCGACAGTCGTTGGATTCGATTTAGGATTCGAATTAAAAAGTTACTTTTTTTTGAATTGAAAATAATAAATTATAAAATAAATAACTCTCCTCCCAACCCTCTCTCTCTATACCCCATTCACTTCAGAAATAAAATAAAGAAAAAAAAGGGAAAAGGGGTTCGAACGGGAAAAACCCGTCTCCCCCAATCGCACGCCACCGCCCATAGCCCCACGCCACAACCTCCAGCGCTCCACCAGGACCGCCCCCCTCCGATCATCCCTCCCCTCACGCCTCTCTCCTCTCCACCTCCGCTCTCTCCTCCCTCCTCTCCAATTCGTGACCGAGACCCCAAAACCTTCCCTGAAACCTATGCGCACTACTGCGAGGTCCCCTCCACCACATCCGACCGCCGCCAGCCTCCAAACCGCCACCGTGGCCCTTCCTAAGCCACCACCGGTCAGCGAGCCCCCCCCCTTAAAATTCCAACTATAAGTTTTCATTTCATTTTATTCAGTTGTTTATTTTTGTTCATTTAAAGTAGTTAGTTGAAAAAGAAAAAAAATCAGTTTTGGTAAAGGAATTTGCATTTGTTAAGATCAGTTTTGTTATACGAATTCGCATTACAAAAATATATGATTTTTTAACACATGGTTTAGAAATAAAAACACGAATTTTATAAAGTCTTCATTATGATAAAGAGACGATTTTTAATGGAGAAAGATTATATTTTTATATAGAGAATAAAAATATAATTTTTATGATATGTACAGAATAAAAATATGATTTTTATACTATAGAGATAATAAAAATATGATTTTTATATTATAGAGATAATAAAAATATGATTTTTATAATATATAGATAATAAAAATTTGGTCTTTAAATATGTAGCGAAATAAAAATATGATTTTATTATATATGTTGAGATACAAATGTGATTTTTATAGCGTCGTAAAAATATATGATGTAGAAATAAAAATGTGATTCTTATTTGTTGGAATGAAGCAATAAAAATATAATTTTTATTATGAACAGTGTGGCAAGAACTGGATTGGAATTGCAAACAAATCCAAACGGTTCAGAAGTTCAAGAATAGATAATGGCGGAGTGGATCCCAAAGGTGAGAACTCCTCACTTTTATTTTAATTTCTAGTTTGAAATATATAGTAGGATGCAGATGGTGCTTAGCAGCACCCGACACCCGTCATCCACAGACCATGGATGGCTTGTTTGTTCGAATGATGTGTTGTGAAAAACTGATTGTGTGATGTAGAATGAGTAAATATTTTATAGTTAAAAATATAATTTTTAACGTGTATATAAAATAAATATTTGTAAACAAATCGGACGGTTTGTTTATGTACACCCATTTGACTGATTTTGATTGGGACGATAAATTTTACACATCGCCCAACTGCACAAACAAAAATCTGTGTTTGTTGATTTGAAACCCCACACGGGTGTCGGAATGAAATTGAACATACACTAGTCCCAATAATTAGCTGTATGTCGATCAATTGATTGACAGGCTGTTATAAGCGTTAAATATTTATATTTAATGCTTATGCAGTTGTGTGGTGCACTTTGGATGATGGTTGATTATTTATCGTTGCTATTATATACATGTGTTGTAGGGAATCCATATAATTAATATTATATGGTAATTGATTGGGCCTCATTCCAAGTTGAAAAATAAAATATATATTCATGTGTTGAATAAAAGAAAAATCATGTGTTGAATAAAATATATATTCATGTGTTGAATAAAAGAAATTCATGTGTTGAATAAAATATATATTCATGTGTTGAATAAAAGAAAATTCATGTGTTGAATAAAATATATATTCATGTGTTGAATAGAAGAAAATTCATGTGTTGAATAAAATATATATTCATGTGTTGAATAAAAGAAAATTCATGTGTTGAAGAAAATATTCATTTGTTGAATAGAATAACGGAGTTATCGAAATGTATAAAGCCGTGTTGATTAGATTGACGTAATTTTGACATGAATGATATTTATATCGATTTTATTCATTTTTATAATGAATATAGAAAAGGAAGTGATTTCAAAATATAACGTTTTGAAAATATTGTCATTTATATATATATATATATATATATATATGTATGTATGTATGTATATATATATCGATGATATGGAATATTCAATTTTGATTAGAAATTGAATAGGAAGATGAAATCATTTAGAAAACGAATTTAAAACAATTTATAAAATATTTTTAAAAGGAAATCGACGAAATATAATATATATATATATATATATATATATATTATATATATAATGGCCTGAATAGAACGCGCCGCGGCCGTTCGCAAATTTCGAGCATTGACTTCGAACGGACATTACGGGAGATCCGACCGTCTGATTCTCCTAAAACCGGAACCGTTGGGTTCTTATCGAAGAGAGCTTTCTAAGAATATTAGAGATTTGAAATCTAACGGTTGGATTTGGAATTATGTCCAAATAAAATTCGAAAAAGGTCGGTGTAAGTGCAGTTCGATGGCCGTTGATGGAAATCGACTGTACGGGCCTTGATAAAAATATTAAAAATAATAATAATTTCTGTAAAATCATAAGAAATGATTTGGAAAGAATTGGGATGAAAAACTCCATATTTGAAAAGATAAAAATAGATTTTTATCGAAATGAACTAGTTTTGAACTAGAATTAAAAATCCATTTGTTTTTAAAATAAATAAATTGGATTTGAAACGGTTTTAAAAGTAACCAGAATTTCCAATAATTAATTGGAATGGATTTGAATCGAAATTGTCTTTGGAATATTTCGATGTTGGATTTCGAGATTATACAGATATTGTTATGGAAATTTGAAATATATATATATATATCGTTATTTCCAATACGATATTTGTTGGTCGTAGAATTTGATATTGAATATAAACCGATATATTTTCTATTCAGAGTATTGTATTTAATATCAAATGGGATTTGGGTTTGTTGTGAATGGTGTCTTCATTTACACTGTTCTTAAACCCAGTTAAGAAAAAGATTAAATCTTTTTATTTAGATTTAATGAAGTATACCAATTAAATGGTATTTAATTGGAATTGAATTTGAAGTGATTTCGGGTTTATCGTGAACCGTGTTTTAAATGACATTGGTTCTTTAACCCAGTTAAAGACAGGATATGATTTCCCAAGTTAAACAATCATTAATATTTATTTTTAGGAAGATTAAAACCAAATGGAATTTTAATGAATCTTTAATTAGATTGAAATGAACGAGAATGGAGTATCACCAGTTTTGCTCCAGGTGATAGTTAAATGAACGTGAAATGGTAATTGAATTTGCCGATAACACCGTGGTGTTAGATATGAAGTATTACCCGTTTTACTTCATCGGATGAATAGGTTGGGATTGGGAAATTAAAACAAATGATTACTTTGGTAAGGTTCGTTAGTCCCGACTAGTTTGGACAAACCATAATTTGGTTTGAATTGATATTCAAAGGAAGATTAAAGAATAAATTTAAAGAATTTATCTTTGATAAAATTAATGGGAACATTTCCCAAAGTATAAGAATATTTGAATAAAATAATATTCTGAATTGGAATGAGGCGTATGTTGTGTTTGTGTAACACTTGTTTATTATATACGCGAGTTATTCAGAAAGACCGGGTTTATCCCATTCTAAATAACTAATACGACGATTAGTCGAAGATGAAAACGGTGGTTGAAGACCGGAGGTCTTAACATTGTTTGGATAATTACTGATGATCTTGATTGGGTTATACACCCAAGAGGAGGGAATCAGTTGGTGATCGTCCAGACGTACTTGGAGATCGATGGATATGCGAGGTACAAGGTGCCTTCGGCTTTGTTCAGACCCAGTACGAACTTGTAAATGGACTGTGTGTCTGACATAAGATTTTATTCTGTGTGATTGATTTCTATTAAATATATATATCTGTTTGGCGGCGGAGAATTTATTCTCTGCTTAACGCCCTTCTCTGAGACGTACGAGCTCATAGGTTATATATTGATGGATATCAATCGCATTGAGTGAATTGCCTGTGTGGCATGCCTAAGTGGCAAATGATCAAGGCTTCTGTTGAAAAGAAGAGTCTTGTGGTTGATGATCAAAGCACCGCCTATGTGGCATATCTTTGTGTAACGTTAATTCGCGAGCCTCACACCCCGGTTGTGAACCAGAAACGGGAGAGGACATCAGGGAGGGCATGCGTTTCTTTCTAGCTAGGGTGGTGTCAGTGACCTACCATCCCTGACATTTATATTATTTTCACCTGTGTGGTTGTTGCTGTTGCGAGGCGCCTCAGATATATCAGTGACTATGTGGAGCCGATGGAGTCATTTGGCTCATTTACGTCCCAAAGGGCGGGGAAACGCAGTGTTCAGGCATTTTAATCCACATCGGTGGACCGGCCCTGACGATCCAAGGGTCACTCGAGCTCTGATCCTGAGACATGGTAGGCTAGATTGTCTCGAAGCGGTGAGGACGATCCCTGGCCTCGGTTCACAGACGGAAATCCAATTTCCAATATGTGATATTTGCGGTTTTGATTGTAGAGCCTAGTATTGGCGACATGATATATGGTACCCATGCCGTCTAGGATTGATTCATTTATATTTGAAGTTGTTTTATACACTATGCACTTATAATAGTATCAAATAATTTGTTTTTAACGTACCAAGCATGTTTGGCTATTATAAGGGAAAACCCTGTCCTCCGGCTTGTGTTGCATTGTGTGATGGGACCTGGGTCTTATAATAGCTTCATTTTCAAAAAAGCATTGCGCTGTTTTGTTATATGCACTGATATTCTTGGGAGGAAACCCATTCCGTGTTATATGGCGTGGTCCCTCGATATATCTGATTTTGAAGTAAAGTTTTAAATAACTTTTTTAGTTCTCACACCAGTCACATGACTGATCTGGAGTTTATTGTTTTAAACCTAAACTCTGGGTGCCTTTATTTTGACATGGGCTGCTAGTAGTTTTGGTTTTGCAGATTTATATTCACAGGACCCTGATTACAGTTGGAACGATATCCGGAAAGCTCTGTATCCGTATATCTCTTTCAGTTGTGTATTGTATTATTTTTCTGCTGCTATGTAATGTATTATAATCTCTGATATTTTATGATGTGCAATATTGATTCATACTCTGTATATTCTTATATTCTAATGGAATTGTTGTAATATACAATGAAATGTTCTTCTGTTCGTGTTCTGATTCATCTTGTCCTCAGTACAATCCGCGATTTTCCGTAAGGGGGATTTCGGAACGTTATATGTATAGTCAGTTTCGAGTGATGACATTCTCTAAGCACCTAATCTCTCAATCTGTTGACATTGGGCACAACAAGTTTCCATTCTTTCTAATCCATCCATCTCGATCAAGCCCATACTTGTTCATCTCCTCATCGATACCCATCTCTAACTTGGAGATGACTTCCAATAAGTTAGGATCGTCCTTCTGACTGGAACCAATCCGCTCAATCAAAGTGGGTCTGATCATCAAACTTGCTAACATTTCTGGATCCAACTCGCACTTTGGTCTGAAATCATACCCAGTGATGTACTCCAGTTGCTTCCATTCTAGAAAAGTAGCCCCTGAACTGGAATGTCTTCTACTCAATGCATCAGCTACTGCATTTCCCTTTCCTGGTGTGTATGCGATATCGAAATCATAGGAAGCCAAGAATTCTAACCACCTTTGCTGTCAGAGATTTAGATCCTTCTGAGAGAAAAGATACTTTAACGATTTATGATCGGTAAACAACTCGAATCTTTCTCCCAAGAGATCATGTCTCCACATCTTCAACGCGAATACGATCGCTGCCAATTCCAAATCATGGGTAGGTATCTTTTCTCGTGCGGTTTCAGTTGCCGACTTGCATAAGCTACAACCCTACCTCCTTGCATCAGTACAACACCTAGTCCGGTACCACATGCATCTGCATATACTGTCATCTCTTCATTCCCCTTAGGAATGACTAACACGGGTGCACATGTCAATTTTTTTTTAGACTCTTGAATGCATTCTCACACTTTTCGTCCCAGACGAAAGCTTGATTCTTTTTGGTCAACTGAGTCAACGCTTCTACTATCTTGGAGTAGTCTTGGATAAACTTACGATAATATCCAGCTAATCCCAAGAAACTTCTTACGTCTGTTGCATTCCTGGGCGTAGACCAATCTTGTACCGTAGCCACCTTCGTAGGATCCACAACAATACCATTCTCTGAAACAACATGGCCTAAGAATCTCACTTCCCTCCTCCAGAAGTGACACTTAGAAAACTTTGCTTTCAATTGGTGTTTTCTCAACACCTCCATCACTATCCTCAAATGTTCCTTGTGTTCTTCCTCTGTCCTCGAATAAACAAGTATATCGTCCACGAACACAAGAACAAACTTATTCAACTGATCTCTGAATACCCTATTCATAAGATCCATAAAATATGCTGGTGCATTGGTCAACCCGAATGGCATGATCAACCACTCATAAAATCCAGACGGCGTCCGAAATGTCGTTTTAGCTATACTTTCAACTTCCACTCTAAGCTGATGAAAACCTGTCGCGAGATCCAACTGGGAGAACACTCTCGCGCCACTCAACTGATCAAACAAATCATCTATCCGCGATAGAGGATACTTATTCTTACTCGTCACCTTGTTCAATTCGCGGTAGTCCACACACAAACGAAGGGAACCATCTGCCTTGGTAGCAAACACAACTGGTGCTCCCCGCTCAGAAACACTTCTTCTGATAAATCCCTTCTTCAACAGATCACTTACTTGTACCCCGAGCTCTCGCTGCTCCCTTAGTGCCATACGACGAAGTGGCATCACTATAGGTCTGGCATCTTTCACTAAATCAACACGAAACTCAATCTCTCGGTGTTGTGGAAGTCCGGTCACTTCCTCGAAGACGTCCGGATACTGGCCAGCCATGGGCACATCTGACAACTCATCATGCGGGATGTCGAGGGAATTTAGAAAACTAGCCATTACCCCCCATCACTAGGTAGACCACCAAACATTACCCTCCGCCCATCATCCGCTCTAACTATCACCAAAAAGCCCTCACAGTCTACCACCACCCCTTATCTTTGGAGCCAATCGACTCCCAATATAATGCCAAACCGAGTGAAGCCTAAAACAAAGCAATCACAAACAAACATTCATCCATGACTCGATAAGACCACATTACGACAAATCATACAAAGGCTAGTTGAACCACCAATCGGGTTCGTCACTGCTAAAGGTCTATCGACTATCTCGGGTTCCAATCCCAATCTATCTACCAGGTCACTAGATATGAAGGAACGGGAAGCCCCGGTACCAAACAATACTTGAACAGGAACATCATAAACAGAAAGCATACCATGAATAACAACATTCTTTCCTTTCTCCGCCGCGGTTGGGGCATTCGACGAAGAAGGAACAACATTGATAGCATGTGCTTCCACAATCTACTTTTCTTTAAGGGGTTGCGGACACTTATCCTTGTGATGTCCCACTTGGCCACGGTAAAAGCACTTCCTATCCGCTGGATTGTCCCGACATTCTTTGACATAGAGGCCCTTCTTACCACAGCTAAAGCACTCAACATCTTTCTTATTCTTTTTCTTCTGGCCATCCTTGGTCTGATTCTGCTTTCTCTTATTCTGAGAACCATTCTTGCCTCCACCGCTTGCTTGCGGCTTTGGCTCCTCTGCAGATGCAACCTCAGTCTTTGACTTAGGGTATAGACTCTCTGATCTCAAAGCTTTCCCCACAATTGATTCAAACGTCTCATCGATGTGGTTAATAAGCCTTTCCCCCAAGTACTGATCCAAGCTCTTATGAACGTTTCATTTTTCTTCTCGGCAGTATCAATAAGGGATAATCCATATTTCGATAGATTATCGAACTTTGCAATGTACTCCGAGACTGCCCAACCATTCTGCTTAAGCTCCAGAAATTTCCTAAACAATTCTGACTTCTGGGCAGCTGGGATGAACTTATCACTGAATCGGGCCTTAAACTGATCCCACGTAACTTGATCCTCTGGAGTAGTTGCCTTAATAGCATTCCACCAATTCATCGCCCGTCCGTGCAGCTGACGGGATGCTAACTTCCTCTTCATCGCATCCTCGATACCCAAGTCTTCGAAGATACGCTCACAGCTATCCAACCAATCCTGAACTTTTGTGGATGATTCCGTTTCGTGGAACGGCTTTCCACCAAGACTAGTGTAATCCTTGCAAAGCTTGGCGAAATCGGCTCTAGGCGCCTGCACCGCTGCACCACCACCATTAGCAGCATTAGGAACTGCCCTCTGAATATCCCTAAGCATCTCCCTCATGTAGGGGTGAGCAGTATTCGGTTCAAACCGAATTAACCGACCAAACCGATTCATTTCGGTCGGTTCGGTTCGGTTTGAAAACTAAATCGGTTTGAATTCGGTTTGTAAATTAATTTTTTTTGGTTATCGGTTTAACCGAATTAACCAAACTTTTAATTTATCATCTAATTTTAGAATATTGTAGTACTTTATATAATTAGTTTAGCTATATAATACAAAGACATTTGTTGCAAATAAATCAAATCTTATCATAAACATAAATTTTACTATGTAAAATTTCTCCAAACATGAATTTATATTATATCTTGAGTGAATTCATCATTTGAAAAAAAAAATACATCCTTCAAGTTCGGTTAATTCGGTTACCAACCGAATTAACCGAAATTAATTCAGTTCGGTTCGGTTTGGGAAATTTTCGGTTTTAATTCGGTTTGAGTTTTTTTCGCTCCAAACAAACCGAACCGACCGAACGCTCACCCCTACCCTCATGAAGTCGGTGAACATAGTCATCGTGTCAGGAGCATTACCATTATTGGCTCCTCTACCAGCACCCCTCGTATATCTGCTCATCGTTCAATCTGTAAAGAGAAACGATTAACCATCCTCTTTGTGGTGTCAGCGCAGTGCGACCTCATCCTTAGCTGTACTAATAGTATATATATAGCTTTTGAAAACCAAAATAATCACAAATACGCGCTCTCATATACGTATTATCTCCCTCTAGTGTCTTTCCCTAGGTTAACTACGCAACCTAGAGCTCTGATACCAAGTGTGACAGCCCGCCCCGCACCAGCCGACATTTCCAATGAAAGTGCGTTGTGCCGATGTCCAACCAGCACTGGGAGATCGCCAAAGAAAGGAAACAAAGTGTATTTGAACTAACAAGGAACCTGCAGAATGTCTCATAGCACATGGAATAAAATATAATAATAACATACTTAACATAAAACAGGTGGGACAGTGCATAAGCTGAAAACTAAACATCATAGCAGCGGCAAATCCAAATACAGCTTATGTTCCACATCATTATTATTACAACTTTTGAAAACTGTCTCTAAAGCAAATAAGGAAGGTACACAACTAATGCCCAAAGTAGTGACCAGCAGCGACACAGGGAGAATATATATAGATAATACGTAGGAGTCTCTTGCTCGTCTCCGGATCAGCTACTCGTGCATAACCAGCTAACCTGTCTCTAATCTACCCGTTTAAGAGCACTCAGAGCAATAAGAAGAGACATAAAACTCTGGGTCAGACAAAAGTCTGGTATGAGCAATAAGCAGCAAAACGGAATAATAACAGGTATACTAAACCATACCTGAACCTGGACCTGCAACCAAAGAGTTAGCACTACATACTGTACAATACTCTAAGGTGCCACTAACATATGGTATAAAGAATACGGGGGTGGGGGTGTGCATGTCATAGTGATGGCAAGCAATCAAGCATAGCAACCATCCTCACATCTCTCACTCAGTGCGTAAAGCATATGATATCCACCGCTTTGATCACCCATTCCTTGCTATGATCACTCTGCCCCCATGGAGTCATAATGACACCACTGCACTGATCCATAGCCACTAGTCCTTGCTATGTCCACTCTGCCCCATTATATCACGACGACTCCACTGCACTGGCTCATAGCCATGCTATGATCACTCTACCCCATGGAGTAATGACTACCCCACTGCACTGATACATAGCCTAACATCTGTCTTGGTGGTGAATTAAAGCTATAGACATCGATAACCCCTTTGCACACGTCCCGCAGCAAAGTCCAATCATGAAGTTAACTCGTTGGTTTCCAACTGGATCCTGAGTTCTACTTCCTATTTGGACTACCTTTGCATCTCGGTTTTGGTCTTCATCTGGATCGGTTCGGATATGTGTAGTGCCTCAATCGCCATCAGTTCGGTTCGCTGCCCGTAGTCCACGTCTAGGTTTGGTTCATGGAGTTCCTCGTGCGGCTCGGTTCGGAGGAGGCAGTGGTACACAGTGCTTTTTCCTCCTTGGTTCAGTTTGGTGGTTGCTTTCTAGTTCGGTTCGATGGATCTCCTTCCCCAGATGTCGGTTCGGTTTGATGCAAATCCGTGGTTCGTGGTTCCTTCCTTCGAAATACTCTGATCCGATCCCACTCTCCTTCATTAGTCTGATCCTATCCCACTCTCCTTCATTAGCCCCGATCTGATCCCAATCCAACTATAGTGTCCTTCCTTTTTACCATGCTTTATCTTGTGCCAAGTTCCAGTTCGGTTTGGTGCTCTCTTGCCCGGTCCACTATCCGATCCGAGCCCCTTCAACCGATCTGATCCAAAACCCTACACAATTTTCCTACGACTTTTCCAGCGACTATTTTACGCCATACGATGGCGTTTTCGACCACTCTAACTTTTCTAATCAATCACAAAGCATACCATACAGTCATAGCAATATAGAGAACTAACTATAAACACCAAAACAATGAATTAACATGTCAAAACGAATCAAACATACCCAAAAACCCATATTTCCCTTCTTATTTTTTTTGAAAGAAAATGTCATACCAAAAGGGAGAATCTAGCCATTCTCCAACGGCTCACAAAAACGATTTCCGAATAACAAAAACCGTGCACACATAAAAAAGGAGACAAATCCGAAATACAACAAACGGTACAAAGCAATAAACAATGGAAAAGCAGCTCCAAACTAATCCTCTGACGAAGCAGAAGTTCCATCAGCAAGGTAAGGCACGACGAGGAGTCCCAATATCCAAGAAAAGAATAGCTCAAGAGCAGCAGACATGCCTCTAAGAGAGCCAAGATGCCATGGGTGAGAAGCTCCATAAACATCCTAATATCTCTGACAACTGAAGAGCTGTGAACTTCCACAGCTTCCATATGGACCCCAGAACCCATAAGTCTTCAATCCTTCCAACACTCCAGCAGAAATCGGTCAAGAATCCTAATACAGAAGCAGCCACCATGCTCCAAGCATTCTAAACCTTGGACCTAAAAATCCTGCACAATAAACAAACAACATCAAGGGGGAGGGGGGTTGGTTGGAGAATAAGGGAGGGGGGAAAGGATAAAAACTAAAGCAATAGAAAAATAAGATAAAGAAAAATCAAAAGAAGAGCCAAAGAATATGAAAATAAAAGCAGGTGACAAAAACAAAACCAGAGACCAGAAACCGATAAAATAAGAAAAACAAGGTAACCCAAAATCAACCGATGCCAGCCCTCAGATTTGGTGTAGTCGATAAAATATCAAACGAAACCGCCAATCTCCTAGAGCGGCCACTCAAGACACCTCTGAAAGGAAGGCCCCGAAATGCTAAGAAAACATCATTCCTAACTTTTCGGATAATCGATGGAGGATCCATTGCTACTTCGTCGAAAACCGCCTTATTCCTGGAGCACTAGATGTGCCAGCAAATTAGACATGGAATCAAACGTCGTAGAATAGACCGAAAGGATTTACTAGAGTTCCCAGCCCCCCAGAAACTCAGCAAACCTTCCAAAGAGATGGCATTACCTCGGCAACCCATAAGGTTCTCGAAGTAATTCCAGACAGCCCTGGCACAGGAACCAGAGATTAACAAGTGGAAGGAGGACTCTGGTTTAAATTAACCAAATAAAGCATGACTAATGATATGACTAATGATATGATTGGCTTAACTAATGATATGATTAGCAAAACTTAACCAAATTTTCTAACAGAGGCCTAAAACAATATTTCAAAATTTATAAATATTTTTCCAGAATTTAATCATGTTTAAATTCGCTAATTAACACTAATTACCCTTAATTAACCATAATTAGTGAGGAACTATGCAAATCACTCTCCTTGGCCATAAATTAACTTTAGATCTGAAATAATCTCTATTATGGCACTATTTCCAAAGCAATACAGCAGCTCTATTCCCAATCCTATGCTATTCCTCTTCAATTTGATGTAATTTAGCCAAATCTTCAATTAGAAAGTGGTTTAGAGGTGTTTTAGATGTTGGAGGCCATTACTAAGTTGAGAGGGATGATAAGTGGCGGTTGAAAAATGAGAAAAGGGTGTTCTCTAAACCCTAATAGCCCTTAAATACTCCAAATCCCGAAATTTCCCCTTGGGCCTAGTTGTTAATTGCCCAATTAAGCCTGGTTAAGCTGTTTTTCACCTTCTAAACCTTAATTCAGCCATATCTCATAAATGGTAAGTCCGTTTTTCATATATGACCACTACGGAAAGGTAAACCATCATCCGGACCTAATGGAAGTGGTTTCAGGTCAAAACTCCTTTCCAATCAAAAGTTATGGCCGAGGCAAGATTAGATAGGGGCAAAACAGTCATTTAAAAATCGGAAAAAAAACATGAACATGGGAAGTGACCCCAATAGTCGTCTCCCCAAGTTACATGGCTATACGACTTCGTATGAGAAAGAAATAAATATTCTACGATCCTTCGATGCATAGTATGCGAGTCGTTACATGTAGTGACCCAAATAGATACTCTGTTGATAATAGAGGGTGGCTACAACGAGATGGAAGGCTTTGTGTTCCCCGAGATAGAGATTTGTCAAGGACGGTCCTTGAGGAGGCTCATCATTCTCGGATGACTATCCATCCGAGCGGCGACAAGATGTATTGAGATATGAAGAGAGTTCTCTTGGATTGGTATGAAGAGGGACGTGGCGAAATTTTTGTCCTAATGTTTGACTTGCTAGCAAGTAAAGGATAAACAAAGAAAACCTGGTGAATTACTTGCCCTTGATGTCCCATAATGGAAGTGGGAGAGCATCTCTATGGACTTCATTGATGGACCTCCTAGATTGAGGAAGGGCAACACAAGTAATTGGGTGATAGTAGATAGACTTACGAAGAGCGCTCACTTTTTTTCCTGTCAAGAGCAAGAGGATAGCAGCTTAGTTAGCATCGGTATACCTTCGAGAGATAGTTCAACTTCATGTGGTATCTTCCAGTATAGTAAGCGACAGTCACCCCATCTTTACTTGTGAATTTTGGAAGAGCTTACAAGAGGCTTTAGGTACACAAGTACGTTTGAGCACATCATACCACCCTTAAACCGACTGACAGACTGAGAGGGTGAAAAGGGTTCTTAAGGATATTCTAAGACTATGTATCCTATATTTCGGAGGGACTTGAAAGGAGAAACTCCCATTGGTTGAGTTTGCCTACAACAACAGTTATAAGTCAAGCATAGGCATGGAACCCTTTGAGGAACTTTACGGAAGACCTTGCAGATCGCTGACTTATTGGTGGGAGTCCACGGATGGACTTCTACTTGGACCTGAGATGATTCAAGAGACTTCTGAGAGTATTGATCTTATACGCGTAGAACGAAAACAGCTCAGGATAGACATAAATCATATGCTGATAAGAGGAGGACTAATTTGGAATTCGTAGTGGGAGATATGGTCTTTATTAAAGTATTGCCTCCAAGAAATGTAGTTCGCTTTGGCTTAATAGGGAAGTTGTCACCAAGATTCGCAGTGCCATTCCCCATAGTTGAGAGGATAGGTCTGAAGGGCTATAGGATTAGACTACCGGAGAGGCTAGCAGGCGTACATGACGTGTTCCATGTTTCCCATTCGAGGAAATGTCTACATGATGCAACAGAGGTAATGGAGCCAAGCTTACTTGTAGATGTGGAGATTGAGAAAGAAGCATCGGCGAGAAGAGTTCCTACTCATATTCTTGGATCAGAGATTAAGAAGCTACCCAACTAGGAAATCAGATTACTGAAGATACAGTGGGGAGAAGACCGCGAAGACGTGAGTGGGCACCCGAAGACAAGATTCGTGCTTTTTACCCTTTTCTTTTTGAGAGCATGTTCTTAATTTCTTCTCCGAGCTTTTAATTCGAACTTACTTCTATCATTCAAGTATGTTTATCCTATCATTTGAATCTTCGATCCTTAGGTAGAAACCAATGAATGGAAACATGTGTTTGAGACATGTTATGATCGATTGTTGCAAGTGGATGCAAGTGTTTGCTAGTGGTTGCTCGTAGATGCATATACACACACTAGGAACTAGATCGGCTCGAGCACTTAAATACTACGTATGGATATGTGCGCATTTAAGATTTTCAATGCATGAAAATGGCTGAGTGATCATATGTATGTTGCATTTCGGTGGATAATTGTGCATACATATAGAACTTATATGTTATAATAGGACTCTTTTTCATATATATTGGATACATGGCACAGACATATATTGCATTAAGGAGGTTAATTGAATCAGTCGACCGCCTGATTTTCTCATTAGTGTAGGGACATATACGCACATCACCTTTACATATGTTCATACAAGCATTAGAAATTCTTAAGGACAATGGATGCTAGTGGATGATAGATGAGTAGATGGTTGTAGGTGGTTGTTAAAATAATAACATTCTTCTTGACTTGGAGATTTCGGGGACGAAATTCTTAAAGTAGGGGAGATTGTAACACCCTGTAATTTAATACACTATGACTATACAATAAGGATGATATATTGAATATTATATAATTAAATATTCATAATTAAGCAAAATTGACTTTATCTTGTGTTCATCACGGAATTCTGGTTCAGATAGACCCCGAGTTTGCCTAAATCGGATAACGTATGAGTGAGTTATGGACCTAACAAGATTGTATGTATATATAGAGAATATATATATGATAATAATAATTCAAACAAAAAAAGTTTGCACAGGGACCAACGGTCATGGGACGGCCCATTCCGTGCCTGGGTTGACCCATGCTTAAGGGGGGTCGACCCATAGGCCGACCCGGTAGGTGAAGGGGTCGACCCACCCGCATGTAGACCCGATTCTGGATTATGTATTTGGACTGTTTTTATATATTAGGTTCATTGGATGACTTGTATAGATAGATTTAAAACCCTAAAAATCTAACGGTTAAGAATTAGCTTAGTTAATTTATAAATAGGGGCTCTCTCTCCCATTTTATCTACATACAACTATTCTTCATCTCTCTTCCGCTATGGTTATATTCTAAACTAATAAATAAAATGGGGGGACACTACCGAAAATTAGATCAATGAAGATAATTCGAGATTTGCAATCAACATAGAACCTTTTTCAAGAACTATTTCTGAACCTAATACATAACCCTGTGAGTTCAAGTTATTTTTAGATCTGGTACCTAGACAATTATTGTGACAGTAAATAAAAGTAGATCCAAAACATAAGTACTTATAAGTTATTTTTGTACTTTTCTTTTACTGTTATGCATCTATACAGTTTTATAGTAATATATGTTCTTTTACTACTAGTTTTATACATCTATCTTCCTTAACCATATTATGTTGCTTAATTTATTTACAGTCTTGTTTATATGCCTATTTAATACGGATTGATTTGATTCTGTTCTTCTCTTTTCCCTTTTTATTTAAGCTGAACCTAGTCCATCGAGAGCCTCGGTCATTTTTGATTTAAGATTTGCATTTAATTGAATTTGGGATAATATGAAATGACAGTGAAAAAGCAAAATTTGGGGCATATTGTAAATTAAGGACTTTAGACTATAATTTGGGAGTATACATAATCAAAAGGAAGAATTTGCATATGTGTATACATGTTAGAATAGACCTAATACAAAGATTAAGTAAAGAACATGTTATGAAAACATAAGCACTAGATGTAAGTTAAGTAAACTAAATTACTATTACATATATGTACATCTGGGCAGGTGTTTTTTTTTTGGGAAGGGGTTGTACACATAATAACATTTACAAAAAAATATCATATCACAACCATGCTTATTAATAAACTAAAACCTGCTAAGTTAAACCTGATTATTAATAAGCTAAGAGGCCCTTTGTTTTGCTATTGTATTGGGTTTTGAGGAAACTTAAATCCTAGTTTCTTGGGGGCACAAGCTTAGGGGGTTTGGCTTGTTTCAATCTTACTGTATGGGACCCATATCAGTCAGTATCCTTGTTGGTATCTTGTTAAGGGGCCTCGCACTAGGTAGGGGCCAGGGCATGCTTTACTGAACTAAATGTAAGAGGTTCAAAAGAGGAAGGTGGGCACGAGTGCGTTTCGGCGGAGTCATGAGCGTGCATGGGCCCAATTAGGGAAATTAAGACGTTATAAAACAGGAAATAGGTTTGTGTTATATAAATTGTTGGGTCAGGGAGTGATATACCCTACTGTCGGGGCCGACACAGGGTATTTACATAGTAGGGAGCTGATCGCATGGGTGGTAATTAGGTTAATACCTAATAATATTATGCTATTAGGGTAACATCTAATCATGTTCCTGTTATGTAATTAGGGTAACACCAAATCCTTTTCTTGTTATGTCATTAAGTTAACACCTAATCCTGTTATTTAATTAGGGTAACACCTAATCATGTTCCTGTTATGTAATTAGGGTAACACCTAATCCTGTTCCTATTGTGTAATTAGTTAATACTTAATCCTGTTATATAATTAGGGTAACATCTAATCCTGATATACTAGTATTGGTGCAGAGAAAATTTGTTCTTAGGACATAAATGAGAAGCTTTACCCGATCATTGTTTTATCTTGTACGTATATGCTACTTTACTTTCTCATCTAGTCTTATTTATCTATCTTGATACCTCTATTTTATGCATATACTAAAAATCACTGGAACTCGCTAGGCTTTATGTTTGAACTAATTAGTTTTCCTTCTCTCTCTTCCTTCCCCTACCCTCAGGTCCTCAGAGTGGCAGTACTCCTCACCAATCAGGATTTTTTTTTCTTCTTGGATCAGACTTCTTCCGATTTAATGTACCGCTTTGATTTTCTTTCTACTTTGCTATGGCTTGTCACATGGGATATGGCTTTGTATTTTTTGTACCCTGGTGTTTGGTATTATAAGACAGATGGTTTTATTTGTAGAATTTGGTATTTGATGATGAAACTGGTTTGGAACAATGTTTTTCTTTTAATAATAAAAGTAAATTTTTTGTTGTATATTTATTTGTGTGTTGTGAATGTCTGTTACTGTTTACCTATTGTGCTTCATGAAACTTAATGCATTCTCTTATGAGTGACATTAACAGAAGTAGGGTGTCGCAATAAGCGTGATACTCACCTCTAGAAGGAAGATTAAATAATCTTCGGGCTTAAGACCTTGATATCTAGAAAATGGTGAACTAACTCAAGCTTGTGTGAACTAAATAAACCCTTAATTTCCCTAGATCCACATCCTTAAAATTAATTCATATGTTGACGAAAAATATCATTAACAATTACAATTTTATTTCACTTTCATATAATTTGGTTTATTGAGAATGGTAGATAATCATATAGATTTTTGATTTAATTACACTATTAATTTACATTCTCATTTTGAGCTTCAAATTTAATAAATAGGAAAGCAGTAAATCAAATGTGGAAGATGTACATCCGAAAGAAGAAGAAAATTTAATAGAATATCGTAAATGACATTTATTTTGGCCACCACTTTTTAATGATATTAAAACATATATCGAAGTTTGTGAAAGATAAAAAAATTATCTAAATAATGTAAGCTACAAGATTAAAATTGAGAATTTATTGATTCTTTCTAATTGATGTTCTTCCAAGGAATATGCACTACTTAAATTTAGCTTCAACTAAAGATATTGATGGTGCTTTATTTCACAGATATATTTAGGTCCAAATTTTAGTTGTGTTAGCTACATTACTTTTAAGTAAGTCAACCTAATGATTGTTATATCAATATTTATTTTAGGATATAATCTCATTTCCTTTTCTACTTATTTGCAAGTATCCTTTGACACATTTTACATAAGATATATGGATTAGTAGCTAGAGAATAATTCCTAAAAATTTCACGTATTTCAGCTATGAAAATATAAAAATAACTTACATACAAACTGTAGTATACATTTGAGTTACTCCATTTGAAAATTTGTATTGGGGTACTTGGACTTTGGATTGACATGTCGAATGATAGTAGACTTCAACTTATATCCTTGAATTTTATTTGGAAGTTTGATACTTATTATTTAAAAATAATTTAAATAATATTTTAATCATATATTTTATAAGTCTTGTAATGTTGCTTTATGATGGATCCAAACCGAAAGATCAATATTAAATGGTAAAAGGACATAAGAAGAATTTTTTACATGTGGGAAATGAAAAATAATAATATTGGATGGTTACATTCTTATTGGGAAAAAGTTATGACCGGGATTTCTTATTATACATTATAAACAAGTTAGACGTACAAAAATCAGGACTAGGTAATCTCTTTATTTCCATATATGAAACTCAATGTTATTTGCGTTCCATTTGTAATTTTTATTTTTGCTTAATACTAATAACATGAAAGATGTAAAATATCCCCCATGTTATTTATTAATGCATTATCTTGGTTTTGTACCCTAAAATTTGATTATTAGCACTCATTTCTAGGTCCATGCAACATGGCTAGCCTAGGGGTTCTTCATAGATTTATACAAGCACATTTCATGTCTATTTTATTGTATTTTGTTTTTCTCTTTATTATATACTGACTTTCATATGGGATTCCACAAATGGGCCAAAAAGGATCAAGGAGGAATAAAATGGTAAACTACAAACTTAGTACTAATTTTTAGTGAAATCATAAACTCTTTTGCAAGAGAAAAAATTACTATAAAATCAGTCCAATAAGTGGAAGATCAACCAAAATAAAAACATTTTATTTCAATTCTAGGACAAATGTTGTTATTAAAATTTGTCAAATTGACATCCATATGAATGGTTATGAGGCCATTTTGTATGCTTATTTTGCTTTTATGGAGAAGCTAGGATCAAATCTCATTGTTTTCAGTTAATAATGTTCAAAAAAATAAAAGTTAACATTGACTTAATTTTTTAATCAATAATTTAAGGTCCTACTATTCATTAGGTTAATAATATTAAATACTGATATTTGGCCTCTACCCATAAAACTTTACTCTTTCTTATGAAATCTCAAAATTTTGTTCACTGAATATTTTGGTCAAATTAGCATCTTGATCCCGATTTTTCAACTAGATAACGTGTGTTTTTTATATTTGATTTTCTTTTGAAAATACTATGGGTAACAACTTGAAGAACTGTGTTTGGACGGGTGATGCTTGATGGTCATCTGACAACTTTTGAACTATAACAAATGTTCTTATTTAATCACTAGATTTGTAGGGTAAGCTTTTTGCCTACAAGGCCTGCGAATACCCTCCTAAGTGAGAGCAAACAGGCGAATAGGCCGGGAGATTAAAAGAAAACGGAGATTCTAACGTCTAGACTAATTGTTAGAAGCTTCTGATATCATTTAAGGTACGTAGCGATCTACACTGTGGGTTGCATTTTATTTTTGCAGGTTCTGTAATATTGTGATTTCCATGGTTTTTTTGGATTTGTGCTCGGTATGTGACATGATTTCATTTCAGACTATAACTTATTGTTATTTATAACATATCAACTCAGTATTATGTTTATCAAGGTTAATAGTCTCAATTATATATCTCATGGCTATTAAAATGATTATATATAAGAGTGTACGTGTATATGTGCGTGCGTGAGTGTGTTTTCGCTTATTTTGTTATTCTTCATAGGTGAAGACCAATCTACAAAAGAGGTGAATCCATGTTTACAGATTATGTTATATATTTGACACTGTTGTATATTACAAATATAAACCTAAGAGTATATTCGAATACTTCTGTAATTGTGCTACGATACTCAAAATTCCTTTTTAAGGCAATAAATATTTCTATCCAAATAATTATATTCACTAGCTTAACTCATTTCATTTATAGCTACTATTTCAATTTTATTGGAAAAAAAAATTAGGTTTTAATGCTTCTAGATTTCACCCAAGACTTTCCGTTTCTATAGTTAAGATCGATTTTGAAGAGACATTGCGTTTCTACATAGCCCAAGGGATAAATGTAGTAGCTTTAAGTTATATAATATTACTTTCTATTAAAATGCATTAAAATATTTATGACTAGTATAGATAATTTTTGTATTAATTTTTATAAAGATTCATTACTTTAATTCCGAAATAACAAGGTAACAAGGAGGTTTCCATGAGGTAAGGAAAATGTGCAGATAATACGTATAAGTAGAAAAATTGTTACTCAAATAATTTTTAGTCACTGTATTCATCGGTTAAATTACCACCATTTTTAATAAGCGTTGTTTCTTATTTTCAATTTTGCTCTGATTTATTCTTTATATAAGTGTACGTTCTTTTTTTTGTGTGTCAAATTCCTACTACTACCACGATTACTAGTTTACTTTAAACCGCTAATGAACTTTTCTAACTCTATGGTACTAACCTTTTTATGTTAGTTTCCATCTTCTCCATGAAATGCACCATTATATTTTTTATGCCACATTTAATAAAATGGCTAGAAAAGCTATAATGTTAAATTTCCTAATAGTATATGAACATATTGATGAATGTTTTTTTATTTTTTAAGTCGATAAAATATAGATATTCACTAAAAGTTCTTAAGCATAATAACCCCAATACCAAAATGTAATGTATATAGTGATAAACCAACTGGTTTTTGTCACCATTCCATTTTATGGCACTAAACAGATACAACTCCTAATATTTATGTATGAATATATTAAATTAGCTAGTACCTACTGAAATATGTTTTTTTTAATAATGGATTTAAAATTTATAACATAGCATAAATAAGTGTGTTGCTAAAAGCACCCAAAATTCTTCTTTTTAATACCATAATTGGTATTAGGAAGTGTAAAACTGGGTGCCTTTAGCACAATACCACCATGTCATTTATAGATATATCACTGAATGGACGTATCATATTTTCTTTTATTAGACATAACAAATAAATTCTAATCCATATACACACACAGTGTTGTCTCTTTTTTTGCTATACAATGTACATTTAGGAATATACCATACGTTATAATAAACAAATGATCAAACATAAAACGTAAGAAAAATTGGAAATGGTTTCTAAAGTGAAACTAGATGTAAACTACAAAACGTTCTTCAAACTTAAGTGAGAACTACTTTTAAAAAAATCATGTGCTTAGCATGGGCCTGTGCTCTAGTTAACAATAAATGACAAGTTTGATTAACTAACAAGTTATTGCAGTAAAAGTAACAGCATTTAACATTCCCCATTATCCAATCACTATTTGCCTTCGACCCTATAAATGACAATTTTGATTAACTAACAAGTTATTGTAGTCAAAGTAACAACATTTAACATTCCCCACTATCTAATTACTATTTTCCTTCGACCCTCATCTTCTAGCCTTCTTCAACCTATGTATTTAGTTACTTTAACAAAACTAAGCCTAATACTTTATATTATGGGGAAATTTGGCATATCCTTGTGATTATATATAAAAAAAAAGTAATTACCTTTAAACTTTCTTACATAAATTATATTACTATTTTTTTAAAGGTAAAATTCATTGGGATGTTAATATAATTTTACTAATATTAATATATTCTTTAAGGATAGAAGTTCATAAACTTATAATAGCCAATGTTAATGCTGGAATGACAAATTTTAAATTAGGAATTTAGAGAAGTAAAAAAAGAAAGAATTAAAAAAAATGTAAAAAAAATAATTTTTAGAATCGTAGGATGCAAAAATAATATTTGTAAATTCTTTATTTTGTTCAAAATTACTTCATTATTCAGAGTAATCACTCATTAGTGCAAAATTTGGAACAAAGCGTTAGCAATGGGGATTGGCTCGAAAGTGACATATTTTGAACGTTTCACTATAAATTAATTTATGGATTTATTTTTAATTTATCCCTAATTTATTATTACAGAAATAATTCTGTTTTAGAACTATTTCTGTTTACTGTTGAATTTAGGTGATACAAAATCACAAATTGATGGGAAGCGAATATTTGTTTAATATAGAAATGCATGAAGTATTAACTGCATTTGCATGAGATGGAAAGAAATAAATGCAGACATTAATTTCTTCCATCTATGCTAATGAAATGGATTGATTTACTTCCTATGTTCGCACATTTCTTGTCATGGTAATTTGCCTCCATTATATTGTTACCATATGTTGGTAATTTAATTGATGACTCACATAGATTTGCACTGGCTATATACTGAGGGGTAGACTTTAGTGTAAACCCAACCTGGCATGGAGCCAGTGATCCCCAATGGTGTTTCTTCTTGTTAAGCCTATTTGAGGTGTGTGAAAGAGGCTATGCAGTGGTAAGATCGTGTAGAATGGAGTATAGGATGTAATGTATATAGCAGAGTAGTAAGTTAAAAATCACACAGTCGATTTCTACTTGTTCGGACCACTGTCCTATGTCCAATCCCAGACTCACTTCTGGTATTTCACTAACACTAACACCCTCACTTCACACGGAGAAATAGGTTCACAATTACCTGAACAACCGAACGGGATTTCTTGCCTCAACTGCTGAAGAGGACTTTCACAATACATAATAATTGTTGACTTGTTTGTGTTCTTGTTAATATGGATATGTCAATATATAGTACACCCTTCCTATAGTCTTTCCTTGATGATAAATGTGAAGCTTGTGAAAGATTATGGAAGATTATATTGAAAATAGTGTGCTTTTTTTAAGATAGAGAGCTTTGAATAAGATAGAGAAAGTTAGAATGGAATTCGGTGATTAGATCAGTTAGTCAAGTCCCTATTTATAATATTCAAAGAGTTACAACTGATCATGAAGAGATTCCATCAACAGAAATGAATTAGTTAGTTGTGACTCTTCATAATAGGTTGCAACTTAATCAGATGTCTGAAAATATCATTCATATGTCTGTTTTGATTTGAAAAGTGAAATAGCAAGGAAATAGTACATTTCGTAGCAGATTTAGACGTATGAAAATTTCAGAATAGTCGTCTGAATATTATATAAAATTTAAGTTTGTCTCAGGAAATAGACGTCTGTCAAAGCAAACTTCATACGTATGTTTTCTAGGCAAAACTTATTCCATGCCTGTTTCAATGTAAATATATATATATATATATATAATTTGTGTGTGTGTGTGTGCATTCATCAAGGAAGACTTTAACAAATAAATCTAGGACTAACAGACTCTTACAACGTATATAATCTTTATATCATGTTCTTGAATCCGCTTATCGAATTTCTTCCTGCAAAACAGAGTCAGTCGATATAGTATATATGATTATGTATAATTGTCATAGTCAAAACAATATATAGCTAGATTCAACATTCTCCCCCTTTTTGACTAATGACAACTATATAAGCTCCCCCTGTCAATATGCATATATGATTACTTGTTTTTCTCCCCTCTTTGGCATTAACAAAAAGGGATACTTATAAAATATGCTCATCACACAATCACATTACAAAAACATACATGGAATAAACAAGCACAAATGGTCAAACACTACATAGTAGAGCACATAGTAGAGTTTTGTGCTTTAACATAAAGAAATAAGTACAAAAATATTACACACCATTTAGTAAATATAAGAGTTTGTAGGTAAAATACGAAGACTATCATGCCATCAACCATGCTTACCAGCCCTCGGAAGTAGTTGCCTCAATTGTAGTCTCACTGTCTTTGGGAGAGCCTTGTTCAGAATTGGAAACTTCTTTGGCAGAACTAGAAGACCATTGAAATGGTGCCGGAGCTTCAGCTTGGCTAGAAGAAGTGCCGGTGCAAGAAACTTTTTCCCAAATTTTGTTTAAGAAATTTTTGATGGAATCAAATTTCTTGTTTGTTTTCTTTTCAAAACGCTTAAAATATTTATGTATCTTAGAATGATTTTGGGACAACGTTATAAATGCTTTCTTGGAAGAAGTCTTGGGAGAAATGATTTGAATGTCTTCATCATCTTCTTCTTCTTTCCTATGTTGACGACAGTGAGAAGGGTCGGTTATAATTGCTTCTGGTTGTGATGCTACTTGTTCAGTCCATGTTTCAAGAGACATATACTCCAAGGTTGTGGGATTGGGATTAATATCCATAAGTTGCAACGTATTTGGTCCAATTTATTTGGTGCTTAGCGAAGGAGTATCAGGAATGTTTATTTCAAAAGCGGTACCCCGAGTAATATAAGCACCATAATGTAGAGTCTTATATTTCTGCTTATAAGTGATATCCGTTCATTCATCCATGATGATCTTTGCCCAATTCATTTGCTTATTCGATTAGATGGCGTAAAGGGTATGGAAATATCTTTTGTAGACTTCTTCATAGCTTCCTTTGCGGGTTTGAATGGTTTGGACTAGTATACGATTAAGTAATCGAGCTTGTTCGGAGATGAGTGGAAGTAAGATCATCCATTTTAATGAGATTATCAGAAAGGAATCTGCGTGATATCTCATCCCTTGTAGACATATCGGCTTCTATCGTGTCGATATCAAGTCCTTGCCAAGCACATTCTAAAATTTGTCCTAGTCATTATATTGAAAGAAGCACACATTTTCCACAAACCCAAGACCAAACACAATCCTTCTTGACTTGAGGTTTAGTATAATCAAAATTCAAATTCGCTAAAAACAACTTCACTAGTAGGGGTAGATTTTGACATTATTTTTATTATAATCAACTAGTGATTCGAAGTGGAAGTGTCTAGCATATTGTTGTAATTGATAATTGGAGAAAGCATCAAACTTTACAAAAGCACCTTCGAAGAATTTAGAATCCTTCAATGCCTTGTATCTAGCCTTGGCGGTATCATCCCATAGCCATTTCTGGATTAATTCTTTGGAAGGAGGATTTGATTCTTCTTCTCTTGTTCTTTTGCCTCGATTTGCCATGATTTTGTGATGAAAAGTTGAAGTTTTGAGGTTGATTTGAAAATTTGGGAGCTAGGGTTTTTATAGTTAGTAAAAAGGTGAAAAGGTAAAAGTGAAAAAATGAAGAGATATGACAGTTGATAAGGGATGGGTCTCCTTTTAAAAAAACACAACAATCCAGAATCAGACATCTGTAAAAAAATAAAGCAGACGCTTGTTTGTATTTGAGAGCCAACCCGCAAGAAAACAGTTCAAATTTGGCATAATTTAGACGTTTGCATTTTTGGGGACAGACGTCAGTTTCTGTAAGTAAGGAAAATTTTGATTCTGGAGAAATACGTCAGGAATTTTTGATCAGACATCTATTTTAAAAGAAATCAACCCGCAAGAATTTAGTTCATTTTATACATATTTCAGACGTCTGTTATATTTTTGTCAAACGTCTATTTTAGGGGTAAAATTTATTCAACCCGTGTATTCAGATGCCTGTTTGTTTTAGATCAGACATATGTTTAGGAAATTTTCTGTAAGAACTTTATTTTATAAGTGAATGCATAACAATGTAAATATAAATATATATATATAATATATAGAAAATGGAATTTTAGTTTTTAGAAGGTGGAGTCTTCTTTGGTGTTGATGAACTCGTTCCTTCATTAGCTTTGTAGTTTTTATCCCAAGAGTTTGGACTATATGATGGTCGTTGAGGAGAGAAGGTTTATTATTTTGTTGTAGGATTCACTAGGTCTTTCTTAGTTCGATAAGATGATGAAGGATCTATTGGGTTTGGTAGAATTGGTAAAGGTGAAAAAACATCTTTCATTTTTGATCCACAAAATTTATAAATCATCTTTTCGAGAAGACTTAAACATGTTGCGGTGACCTTCTGCTCAAAATATAGCTCCTACACCAATTGAAATAAGATTTGGTTAATTTACCTATTTAACAATCTTCACAAAGATTTTTTACTTTAAAATTTATTTTTGGTAGACCTTTTACTAATTCATGTTTCGAAAGTCTTTCTATAGTTTTAAAGTTTATGTGACGGGATCGCTTGTGCCATAACCAAGAATCGTTGTTATTAGCTATCAAACACATTTCTTTATTATTAATAACTTTTATATTTAAAACATAAATATTTCAATCTCGATTTCTTTCAAAAATAAGATTTTGTTCTTTGTCAAAAATACTACATTTATTTTCAGAAAATGTTATTTTAAATCCTTTGTCACATAACTAACTAATACTAAGTAAATTATGTTTTAAGTTCTTAACTAAGGAAACATTACGAATAAGAGGTATGTTTGAAATACCATAGTTGCACACATCTCCTTTGCCAATGATAAAACCTTTTGAGTATCTCCGAAGGTAACGGAGCCACCATCAAAGTATGAAATATTGGTAAGCATATCTTTGTCTTCGGTCATGTGTTTTGAACAACCACTGTCTAAGATCCATTTTCTCTTTTTGAGTGGGACTTCATATTCTTGAGCCATAAAACACACATTCGCTTGTTCATTTTCACTATCACTGTCGCTATCTAATGAATCTGAATCTGAGTCGTCCTATGTAACAGAAAAAGCCTTCTTCTTGAATTTATCTTTCTTATTCTTGTTATTGAAGTTTTTATGATTTTCTTTCATTCTGGACAGTCCTTTACCATGTGATCCTTCTTATGACAATTAAAACATTCCAATTTTGAGGATGAAGGTTTGCTTGAGGTATTCTTTTTGAAATTTCCTTTTCTATATTTTAGAAATTTCTTAAAGTTCTTGGCAATAAACGCTAGATCTTCATCTTCTGATTCAGATTCTTCTTTATCAGCATGAAAAGCCACTTTCTTTTTCTCTTGAGCTAATTCCCTTTTTGCTTGAAGATTCACTATATAAGACATGAGATTTCCTACGACTTCTTCTGGTTTCATAGCTGATAAATCCTTAGCTTCCTCAATGGCTAGTACTTTTCGTTCCCAATCATTAATTAAAGAGTTTAGCACTTTTGATACAATATCAAAGTCACTATATTTTTCTCCTAGTCCTATTAATGCATGTAGAATGTCTTGAAACCTTGAATACATTTCATTAGTAGTTTCATTTTGTCTCATTTTGAAGTTCTGGAACTGGTTTTTGAGCATTGAGATCTTTGTCTGTCTAACTTTGTTTGTTCCTTCATGGACAGTTTTAAATGTTTCCCATATTTTATATGTTGATGTACAAATGCTAACACGATTGAACTCATTTCTATCCAGGGCACAGTATAGCATATTCATTGCATTTGCATTTGCATTAGCATCATCTTTTTGAGTTGTCGTCTAAGATGAATATTCAGTTGTAGTTGCCGTGAATTCTTTTTGAGTAGCATTCCATGCACTGAAACCACTTGCTTGCATATATATCCTCATTCTCATAGCGCAGTAGTTGTAGTGTAGTCCATTAGATAAAGGTGGTCTTTGAGCAGATTGTCCTTCGGCAAAAGTAGTTGAACTAGTACTTGGATTATTCTCCATTATACCAAAAATATTAAATAACGGTGTTACAGTTATAGGATGTCCTTGCTCTAATACCAATTGAAAGAGGCTATGCAGTTGTAAGATCGTGTAGAATGGAGTATGGGATGTAATGCATATAGCAGAGTAGTAAGTTAAAAATCACACAGTCGATTTATACTGGTTCGAACCACTGTCTTACGTCTAGTCCTAGACTCACTTCTAGTATTTCACTAACACTAACACCCTCACTTCACCCGGAGGAATAGGTTCACAACTACCCGAACAACCGAACGGATTTCTTGCCTCAACTGCTGAAGAGGACTTTCACAATACAAAATAATTGATGACTTGTTAGTGTTCTTGTTAACACGGACATGTCAATATATAGTACACCCTTCCTATAATCTTTCCTTGAAGATAACCGTGAAGCTTGTGAAAGATTATGGAAGATTATATTGAAAATAATGTACTTTTTTTTAAGATAGAGAGCTTTGAATAAGATAGAGAAAGTTAGAATGAAATTCGGTGATTAGATCAGTTAATCAAGTCCCTATTTATAATATTCAAAGAGTTACAATTGATTATGAAGAGATTCCATCAGGAGAAATGAATTAGATAGTTGTGACTCTTCATAATAGGTTGCAACTCTTCGTAATCAGATGTCAGAAAATATTATTTAGATGTCTATTTTGATTTGAAAAGTGAAACAGTAAGGAAATAGTACATTTTGTAGCAGATTCATACGTCTGAAAATTTCACAACAGACGTCTGAATATTATATAAAATTTAAGTTTGTCTCAAGAAACATAGGTCTGTCAAAAAAAAAACTTCAGACGCCTGTTTTCTGGGAAAAACTTATTTCTTGCCTGTTTCAATGTAAGAAGTGTATATATATACATATATAATTTTTGTGTATGTGTATTCATCAAAGAATACTTTAACAAATAAATTCTAGGACTTACAGACTCTTACAACATACATAATCTTTATCTTGGGTTCTTGAATCTGCTTGTCGAATTTCTTCCTGCAAAACAGAGTTAGTCGATATAATATATATGTTTATGTATAATTTTCATAGTCAAAATAATACATAGTGAGATTCAACAGTTTGGATATTTAAACTCTTATTTTGTAATCTCTTGTAATTCTCTCATGTGGAATAAAATCTCTCTCTTTTGGACTGAACGTACACTGTCCCGATGATTGTGGAACCAATACAAATATTGTGTGCCTCTTTGTTTCTTCTTTATAATTATTTATTATTCCTTTGATGTAATAGAATAATTGCTATCAAATTAGATTGATGTTCAACTGGCAAATCTAGATCTTTTATTGTGCTTCTGCATTCGCGCAATCTTCTCACACAACAGATTGGTATCAGAGTAAGGTGATTTGTTTTAAATTGTGCATCAATTATTTCTACAAAGATTGGTAGATTCAGTGGTGGTTATACTATTATTATTTTGGGAGAAAAAGAGAGTTTGGTGGAGAAGATTATGTTGTGAGAGAAGAGTGTTCCATGCTTGGATCTTTGATGTAGCTTGAGATTTGTATTCTCATTAAGGTGGAGTTATATGTTAGAACGCGGCCTGACCAACCGTAGAAAAGCGACTTCGTAGATAATAGCTTGGAGAAATTGCTTTATGGTGGTAGCGACCAATGACGAATCGCTGGAGGTGTTAGCAACCTTTCCAAGTGTTTGAGAACCGTATAACTTCATGTTCAGTTGAAAACTGCTCACATTGTATGAGAAATAAAGAGTTTAAAGTGTTGAAGGAACCACTGGGTTTAGAAACTGTATTTAATGTAGCTGATTTTGGAATTTGACTCCACTCAAACTTATCGACTTATGATGTCATCTTGGAGTGTTCAGTTCATAGAGCCGATTTTGGAGGATTTTGTGCCATTATGATACACTGTCGATTTTGTGATGCCATCTTAAAAGAGGTGCTACATGAAAATATGTGGAAGGAGAGAGAATTATGTTGCATGCAGAGATTTGGATTTTAGCTCTGTTTTTTTGAATTGGTGATTGAGAGAATTATTTTTAGCCTTGGTGGTGTTGAGATTACTTTAGAATCTACCTACTTTTGATTTTGGATATTTGCAATATTTTGTTGGTGGGCGGGGATGTAGTCTGAGCTCGTTAACATGGTGTGATGGGGGGTAGTTTTGCTGGAAACCATTAGGCAAATATTCATTTTTGGTTTCTATCTCACTTTGAGATTTTGGTTTAAGGTGGTGTTCTTTTTTGAAAAGTTTTATGTTGTGAAGATTCGAGAAGGGGTGTTATAGACATGTGATTTTGCATCAAGGTGGAGTGTTAAATTTAGGTGATACAAAATCAAAAATATATGGGAAGCAAATATTTGTTTAATATGGAAATACATGAATTATTAATTGCATTTTCATGAGATGGAAAGAAATAAATGCAGACATTAATTTCTTCCATCTATGATAAAGAAGCTGATTGACTTACTTCCTATGTTTGCACATTTGTTGCTATGATAAATTGCCTCCATTATATTATTACCATATGTTGGTTATTTAATTGATGACTCACATAGATTTGCATGGATATATATTGAAGGGTAGACTTTAGTGTAAACTCATCCTGGTATGGAGCTAGTGATCCACAATAGTGTCTCTTATTGTTAAGCCTATTTGAGGTTTAGATATGTAAACTCTTATTTTATAATCTCTTGTAATTCTCGCATGTGGAATAAAATCTCTCTCTTTTGGACTGGACATACACTATCTCGATGATAGTGAAACCAATATAAATATAGTGTGTCTCTTTGTTTTTTCTTTATAGTTATTTACTATTTCTTTGATGTAATAGAATAATTGCTATCGGATTATATTGATGTTCAATTGGCAAATCTAGATCTTGTTTATTGTGCTTCTACATTCACGAAATCTTTTCGCACAACATTTACAGCCCATTTTTGGTCAACTTAGCATTAAGTTGAGCACAACGCACTGACACAATTTCAATTTGCGCTAGTCCAAATTTTTTATTTTATAGGCGGATATGATGCGATTTGAATATATGTGAGTATATTTTTAACAAGATAACACTAATGCAATTTCAGATTGCATTATAACATGCGCAATTTTAAAATTGTGACAGTGCGTTCCGATCAACTCAACGCGAATTCGGTCGAAGCAAGACAAATCTTACCTTGTGAAAAATCTCGATATTCAAGATAGGATAATAATATAAATTTTAATTTGATCCTACCTTTCTCAAGTAGCTGATATGAAATAAATAGTCATAAATATACAAACCATATTAGTCGTCTCTAGGAAGTGACCTTTAGAATGTAGCTTATGAAATGATATTTCAAATTTATTATGGCATTTGGATCAAGAAATTTGAAGCCAATGCATTCAACGTTCCAAATGCATGCATTTTTCGTATTGAAATTCAAACATTGACTTATGAAGTCAAGTAAAGTGTGCAAAATAGTTCAATATTCTTATCTACAGAATTAATCACATGCAATGCAAATTCTTTATAAAATAGATAATTCTGCACTTCGTTTCGTACCTGTCAAAAACTATGAAAATAATGCTCCTTGTACTTCTAGTTCCTGTTTTGTTCTTCATACTGCTGTCTTTCATAATTCATCCTCGTGCTACAATAGTACCAACCAATATCGACATGTGTTCATTTCTGGTGGCTCTAGTGGCATCGGCCTCGCCCTTGCCCACCATGCAGTTGCGCAAGGTATCATAAATGTTTTGTTATTCTAAAGTGTATTTAATTGTTGATAACTGGATTGGGAATTACATAAAAGCCGTAATTACAACAAATAAATGTCCTATGAATTCACTTGAACTAAGGATGTGGCTTTGTGCAGTATATTGTATCATATGATATATGTGCCATGACCACAACTAGTCTTTGGTTCCAACATTGTAAGCATCGCCACTCATGAAACGTATATGATTGCATCACTGATTTGGAAGCTTGAAACAATTATTTTTATGCTGTATGTGGTTGCAGTATTGCACCATCTAAGGTTATCTTGTTTATAAAGTATAGTTTAACGTATTAAAACAAATGTATAGGAAATTGTACTAATTTTAAGTGTGAACTTGTCTACATACCTGATAGAATAAGTTTCACCGATCAACTAGTCATGTTTTGTCGATTTTTTTAGGAATTAATACATTTAATAGTTGATTGGTTATTAAAGCCTAAAATGTATCACATGTTGGTTGAGAAGAAACTTGGAGAAACTGAACGGAAGTTCAAATTTCATAAGTCACGTCTTCCATTAATGATGATTGTGATTTGGTTTGTTTTCCAATTTATTGGAAGCTTTAAAACTGATTTTTTTTAGAAGGGTTAAGAGAATATGCTAAGACTCATGCAATACGAAGATCATAACAGCATACTTATGCTGTAAAATTTCAAATTGCATAAGTTATGTCTTCCACTGATGATGATTGTTATTTGGTTTATTTTCCAATTTATTGGAAGCTTTAAAACTGAAATATCTTTGTAGAGAAGGGTTAAGAGAATATGCTAATTATGACTCATCCAATGCAAAAATCATAACAGTGTATTTATGCGTAGGACTGGCAACTAGAACTGAGAACCGAAAACCGAGAACCCAAACCAAACCAACCAGACAAAACCCCAACCCGAACCGAACCCGATGAGTCTCGGATCGAGTCTAGATGACGAAAAATACAATTAAGATCCGATCAAAGCCGACCCGAACTGACCCAGACCGATAAACCCGACCCAAAAGCATTGAAATACATGCATTTTTAGTGTTGCCATTCACCCGAACCCGAGATTTTTGAAATGTATAGTTTAAACCTGGCAAAACCCGACCCGCCTAGAACCGAGACCCGCCGGGTCGGGTCCGGGTCCATGTGTCGGGTCTAATTACCACTCCTATAATTATCACTACCAGAATATATGGCTATTCCAACGGAAGAGGGCCATTGGCGGCCGTTGGAATAGAGTTCACGTCTTCCAATGGCTTCCAACGGAATCCATGGACCCTTTCCAACGGTTGTTCCAACGGATTCCAACAGCATCAGACCATTGGAAACCATTTGAAAACCATGACCAAATAGCCGTTGAAAACTGTTGATAGTCGTTGGAAATACTGAATTCTTTTTTTATATAACAGCAAGCAAACAACCTTCCAGCCAATTCATTTCATTTCTAATCCATTTCCGACCACTTCCGCATATACTCAACATATATATATATATATATATATATATATCAACAACAATATAAATAACCAAAATAAAACGCAGAAACATCAATATATACAAAAAGAACCATGTCTACAAACATCCAAACATGCCTAAAAAAATGTTACCAATATATACAAACCATCAAAATACACCCAAACATGTCTCATCCGCTCTGTACCAGTATATACAAACCATCAAAATACATCCAAACATACCTCATGCTGTATCAAGTCAGTCGCTATGTCCTCCAGAAGCAGATGATGAAGGAAAACTACCATGATTGTGCACGTACTTCGTAACCTTTTAATTCAACTACTCAATCTGCATAGCCTGCACATGATTCAGGTCTGGTACCTTCTTAACCAACGCTCGCATCTCCTTAATTTCTTCTATGTCCTAGGCCTTCTTAGCTTGTGAAACCTGTAAATACATAGATATGTTAAGACTGAATGCTTGCACAAAAATATTAACTTGCATGTTAATCAAATGAGTTCACTCATTACTTCTTAAGCACTATTTAATGTCAAAACAAATTTTATTAGGTTAATAGAATATAACAGGATCAAAATTTTGATTCTTCAGTGCTGAAATGAACTTTTACATTGCAAATAACAGCATCACATAAAAATAACAATGAATACATGAGTTTTTTATGGTGACATGGCATATCACTGTCTCAAGAAGCAATATATTTGAAAAAAATTAGCTCTAAATTAAAAGTGAACAAAATACTATTTCAAACAAAAATGAATAATTATTAGATGTAAGAAAAGCTATCAAAATTTTGCGTAGCTTCTGATACACACTATAGCCAAAGAATATTTTCATATAGGCACAATCATTCTTGATATACATCTCATAACATAAACTTACTTGTCAGGTGCCCTTTAAAAGTTACACTACTTACCTAACAACTAAATAAATTTTGAAATAATCAAAGCTCTTTATAATATTGGTATTGTACGATTATTTTCTTCCAATTATGACACTGAAATTACTAGCTTGCTTTATAACAACATATAGTTCAAAACATTCTTATATATTTAAGCTTGTACTAAAGATGGAAGTTGGGTAACAGCAGTAGTTTTCTCACAGATCTATACTATCTATTTAAAAGGTGGAAATAATTTACTTTATATGAGATATATTCAATTATCGCTAACTACATATAATATAGATATAAATAATTTATGTTATATGAGATATATTTATTATATGTGTGTGTGTGGGTTTACATTTACATATAATGTAGATGTAAATAATTATTGCTAATACATCCATTTCTTTGCTAACAATGGTAGATATTTATATATTCATACTCAACGATATGGTTTGTATATTGACATTCTATACTCCATATGAATATTAGAAAAATCAAATAAATATTGGTTAGATCATACGAATATTACCGTCAGGTTACAAATCCATAACGCCTCCTCTGCTGTGATGGATCCATAACAACATCAAATAGGTTGTCTTCCTTCTCCTTCATCAACTCATCACGATCCGACCCCTCAAGAGCATGAGCCCGTGCCTCCTGGAACTTTGCCTATAGTGCAAAAAACAACTTCAGTTGAAAAATAATAGAATCACTACTACAAAAGTGGGCATATTCGACACTAATTTGTGTGCGTTGCATGAAAAGTGTGGCGAAAGCTATGCTTTCTTTGATCTTCTGCAACAATATTCATATGTTGTTGCATTATATGTGAATGCACTGTTGCGGTGGGAATTCTAGTGTTTTGACGTGCAACACCAGTTAAAAGCGTAGCATTACATATATATAATCCAGCTCAGCGATCCGCCTTATCAATATATTAAAACCCCAACCGTAGATGCAAGATTAATCCAATGGTTCAAACCATCTGTTGGTCTGATGATCTTAACGATAGCCATCATCCAATCATTGACAGCCACGTCATTGCATTATTTTGACGAAATTTTGGCGCGATCTTCTCCCTTTACGAAATTGTTTTCTTCTCTATCATCTAATCGTTTTCCCCCTTTTTACTATTGACAAAAATTTAAACCTAAATTCACGTCAGTATCACTCCTCTCCTCGACAGCAAATTCTATTCTGAAAAGGTTGAAGCTTTGAAATGCTTTCTAGCTTTGATTGCTCAGGGCATTGACATCGCCAGTTTTTTCACTCAGGTTCAGTTTGTATAGCACTGTGAATTACGCTTATTATAAATTGGATTATGAGTAATTAGTAAGTAGTTCATTTGTTACACTTTGGAAAACCCATTCGCTTATGAGTAATTAGTTGCTTGGACATCCCAAACTTAGGGAAACCCGTTCGCTTATGAGTGATTAGTCGATGAAATATTAGATTATGAGTAATTAGTTGCGCTTTGACCATTGATTTGGGGTTTGGGATTATGCTGAGGTTTATTCGAAAATTGTACCCAGCAATAAACCATGAGAACCGGGCTATTGGCATGAAAAAGACATTGGTTTATTATAGAGATCGAGCTAGTTAAGGAATGGGGATTGTACAGTCGAAAGTGATTTGCACTTTGCGTTCATTTACACTGACATATAATTGTATGCTTGAGGTTTTGTGATACATATACATGTGTAGTAATGCGGTGTGTTTGCACTGAGGTGTGCTTGAGGCTAACAATTTCCCGATCCGGACGAGTCGTTCACCCGTATCTTATAACACGCACAGGTATTTTCCATTTGATTTTGGAAACTACCAATTTCAATGTTTCGATTTTGGAAACATATGCTCAATTTTGCATCAGTTCATACCATACACATCCAAAAAATGACATACAACTGTATGCTTGAGGTTTTGTGATACAAATACATGTGTCGCACTGCGGTTTTGTGATACAAATACCCGTATCTAACACGCACGCACAAGTATTATAAGGCAGCATCAGTCCATACAATACACATTAGTTCATACCATACACGCACAAGTATACACACACGTACAAGTATCATAAGGCAACGTCGATCAGTTCATACCATACATGCACAAGTATATACACACGCACAAGTATAATAAGGCAGCATTGATCAGTTCATACCATACACATCCAAAAAATAACGTACACATCCACATCCAAAAGTATCATAAAGTTATCTTAATATATACACATCCAAAAAATGAAATTATAGTAGCATCAATTCATACCAGATCAGGGTTGCGGGGCAGTGGAACTTCCAACTGATTCGTTAGGGCTTTGCGGCTGTGGGAGAGCCGGTCCGAAGTGAGCAGCCGCATGTGATGGACCCGCAGCATCAGGACAAGGGGTGAGGTAGTTTGGCCAGTCAAATTCCTGATCAACTTCTATATCTACCCACTGATCATTCCTCTGGTTCATTGGGGCTTGGTTATCAACATGTATGTCATGGGCGGCTTCCGGAAATAAGCTTGGCAAGGGGGGTAGCTCAGCAGCTTCTTGTATCATTGCATTAAATCTTTCATCTGAATCCATTTCCCATTCCCATCCGTAATGATGCAAACATGGAACCACCTCTTCCTCCCTATTTCTCACAAAAAGAAGTTCAGGCCTTGTCCCAGGATGAGCATGGGTACAGCGCTGAACCTTAATGAAGTAAACCTTGTTATTGATTTGAGTAGCAAAAGTATTTATATTGCCAATGCCTTCATAAAATTGCATTTTCAGGTAGAAAGATGTATGGTCATACTGAGACCAGTAACAGTCGTCAATTGCAAGCACACGTCCCATTGGCTTCATTACTTCTTCAACAGCAGGAACATTACTCTTTAGAAACTCGGGAAAGCCATCAACTTTAGCCCATGATTCCACTTCTAACGCTGGTGAGGGCTCAAATTCTTCTTCAGACCATGATTGCAGGTAAATAGCACCACCAGGTTTTGTAAAAACTTTCAACATTAGGGCATGATCACGAATTCTGTACGATGGGCATGATACTAGAAAAGAGTTGTTGGGTATTACCCGTATAGGCCACGAATTATGATTGAGAGCCACCTTAAGAACGTCTTGCACAGCTTCGAAATTCCAATGTCCCTTAATAACAGTGGCTGTGATGTATAGAGACGAGTCCATTGTTTTTGTTTCTTTTTAAAATTTCGAAGATTGGGGTTTAGGGGATATGGAGGAGATGATGTTCTGACGCTGGAAAGGATGTGCGAGGGACCCAATGGATGGTGTCAGGCAGATATGTGAACTGGAAATGCTTGCACAGAAGACGAAGCATACTCAATTCTATTTCTGATGAGGTGGCACGTAGTGACCAATGCTGATTGGTCAACTGTTATAATTGTATGCGTAACTCACTAAGATTTATAAGTTAATTAGATGGCCAAATGCACAGATGCATGCACACAGCACATATGCACTTATCAAATTAATAACTTGTAAATTCAAATTGCAGGATCTGAAATGACGTGGGGAGATACAGCCGGCAAGTGGAGGACCTGAAATGACATAGAGATACAGTTTCTGGTTCATGGCATTGCTACTTTGTAGAATGCACACTAATCGTATTTATTGGCACTTGTATTGAAGGTGGTATGTGTTGGCACTTTTACTACTTTTAAATTATGTATTTGATCGTATGTGTTATATATTTGATCGGATGTATTGAAGGCGGTATGTATTGAAGGTTTGAATGTGATGATGAATGTAACGGATGTGTTTCTTCTATGTAAAAAACTGATATTGCAAAATTTATAATTAAAGCGTTGTATTTGCCTTCTTTTACTGTTGCATTTGCTTTTTTCCTGATGTCGTGTTTCAAGATAATGGTGTCGCATTCCATAATACAGTGATGTTGCATTACGTAAAATAGTAGTAAGTCCACGTGGCATGTAAACGCCACAGCTGACATGGCATGTGACACGTGTGCAGCTGACGTGGAGATCTGACGTGTCGTGTGACACGGTGGCAGCTGACATGGAAAGCTGACGTGGTCGCCGCTATCGTGACCTGGTACCCAGGATCTAACTAATTTTCAAGCAACGCTGAATAATGTTGCATTATGTACAATTATTGTTGCATTACGTCTATAACGCAACACTTTCTTTCTGTGGCAGTAGATGTGCTAAAGCGTTGCCTTATATGGCTAATGCAACGGCCGCGGATGCCACGCCCCCCTGGTGTTGCCTATTTGAAAAAAGGGGCTACTGCAACGCTTTTTTGATCTACGGCCACAGTAAAATAGTGTCGAATATGCCCACTTTTGTAGTAGTGAATGTTGATTTTATTTTACATTAACTAGTAATTAATAAACTAATCGATGTGATAATGAAATTTAAAATACGCATACGTATGCAGCTATCGCCTTATCCTGATCATCCCATTGATATGTGACATTGTCAGCCTCGTCTACATGCCTGGATGTGTGGGTGTGAGTAAATACGTCCATGTAGGACACGGGATGTCCACGTGCTCGCTCCTGCAGTTGATAATTTGGATAATTCAATTCCACATAGTCAATCACTTAACCGATCAATATACAAATGTAATAGTTGACAAATTTACCAAGTCCTCGCGGTGATGCTGGAAGGACTTGGATCCTTCGCGATGAGTACTGGATTCTTTTTCCTATTTGCAGTGTTCCTTATCGACTCAGCCTGCAAATGTACATCGACTAATTATTTAAAATCAACAAAAATATAATTTAGATTCGTTATAGATTTACCTTGAACTCGTCCGTGTCCCACCACGCAACCATTTTATCAAACACTTCATCGCTCATCCACTTTGGTTTCTTCCCCTTTTCTTAATCTCATTCATCTTATCTCTATAATTTCTGGCGACCTTTGAGTTCCAGTGTCGTTGAACTAGGCTCATGTCAGCCTTCTGCACATCTACTGCTCCATGTATATAGAGAGAATATTACTAATCTCGTTTATTTATATTTAACCAATTTATAAAGCGGTATAAACGTACCAAAAAATCTTGCCAGATAGTCTCTCTGACGTCTGTTGGGACCCTGCTCCACTTACACCAGAAAACGCTCATTCTAACCATATATGCATCCTTAGAGATATCTAGAACCGTTTGAGATGACTCCAACTCAACCCCCTGCATTAAATATGAATTAGAACTTAATAGAATATAGTTATATTATGTAAAAAAAAAACATTAAATTGTTATTCTGCTAATTTTGATACTTATGTCTTGTTAGCCTTAGGATTCAAATAAACAACCGAACAAGCTAACTGTTCGCCACTACCCTCAACGGCATGCGGGGTAATGCTGCGTAGTCTAGAGCCAAAGCCTGAAGTAGGGTCAAACATAATTTACCTGCAACATAGATATAAAATTGGATTTCAAATGCCACAATTGATGTATCATACTTTAATAAATCATCCTAGAACATAATCAAATTTTGTTATAATATGCACAAATAATATGAATATGAGCAACACAACATGATTGAATAAAGATACATTTTTGAGAATATGTAATTAAGTAGAAAAAGATAGCTAATATGCTATAAAACATGAATATTTTGAGATATTTTTCTTTAAACATGATTTATTAATTTCTCTAAACTCAATCTAGTCGAAATTAAAAGAAATTAATTTGTATTAACAATCGAATGGTAATGATATTTGATATTATCTGACCTAGTATTTTGGTTGCAAACATTAACAATGATTACATCTTCAATGTATAGTGAAGAATGAACATTTCATTTCCACAAAAATAAAAACATTATAAAAGAAAAACATTCATAACAAATTGATTTAGAAAGCTAATATTACAAAGTGAATTAAAAAAAAATTTGCAACATATTTTGATAATACCGAACTTGTACATAAACATTTATATTTTCTTTATGCAAAACTATTTCTATATTTTCTTTTACTTCAATCATAAAATTTTTCTTACAACTTTGTTTTTATACTAATTTAAAATTATAATTACAACATAAAAATTCTTATACTAATTTTACCATTATTACCATTTTAAATCTACACATTAACCAACCCAATAAGATTATAAAATGCTAACAATTCAACATAATAATTTATCTTAACAATTCAACCCAATTCACCTTAACAATTCAACCCAATTCAAACTAATTCAACTTAACAATTCAACCCGATTCAACTTAATTCAACTTAACAATTCAACCTAATTCAACTTAACGATTCAACCTAATTGAACTTAACAATCCAACCCAATACGGTGATAACAATAGCAACTAGGAAGTAACATGATGTAACATACATATACAAACAACTAGGAATCAAGTAAAATTCATATTAAACCCGAAATTAATTGAAAACCAAAAAATTATGTTTACGAAGATTGCCTAATTCCTGGAGCAACAAGCGTGGAGATGGGTTGGAGAAGGTTGTAGATGATGTCGGAGGTGTCTGCGGTGGTTGTTGGGGTGGAGGAACCGAAATTGAAGAAGATGAGATGGTAGAAAGGGGAGAGAAATCGAATTTTGGGAGAAGGATTTAGAAAATGAGCAACAGGCCGTACTCTCTGAAACATATGCGGGAAAATTTCCAATGGCCGCCAATGGTCTTTGTTCTTTCGGTTTTCAAAAGCTTCCAACGGTCTTTGTTTTATGTTTTAGTTTTCAACGGTAATTGCAAAAACTTAAAAGAGTTGAGGGAGCGTTGATGGAATGAAAGAATGATAGAGAGGACAACGAAGGGGATGGAGGAATGACGAGAGAATGTGTCGTCTCTCGTTCTTACATTTTTTCCGAAACATAAAAAATGAATAAAAATCGTTTTTCATTTTGCGTGTAAACTTTGTTTTCTAAAACGCTTGTTTTTATGATATAGATGCATCGTTAGCATTTTTATATGGATGAAAACCAAAAACGAAAAATGTAAACCAAACAATTTATTCGTGGCAAAATTAATTTAGTGCGGTGCTAAGTGCACCTCAATTACCTCACGTTAAAACATAGAGGCTACCACCGTTTATATCTATTTCACACTATCAGCTACAATTCGTCTGTTCTCTCTCTCAAAACCCTAGATTTAACTCGATCATCGTGAAATTGTTCCGCTAACTGTCATGATTTTTGTTTCCGACGTGTTCATCCATCTTTTTCTTCACCGAATTCTACAAGAACAAGTGGATGCAAATAAAAAAGTTGTGAATAAAGATCGAATTTAGCAAAATAGAAGAAGTGAAGATGAATTTTGAAGTTACGAGTGAATTAGGGGTTTAGATCAGGGTTAAATACCTGAATATTTCGGCAATCGATGGTTGAGCGAGAGATTGTAAAGAGATCAATGTGGTATTAGAAAGCATAGAAAATTTAGATAGTGTTTGTTAGGAGTGCCTCGCACGTTCTTAAGGAGGAATGATGGTTTGGATACAACAGTCTCAAATCACGGAATATATTGAAGGAATTGTGTACAAATATGAGCTGGTAGGCATGTAACAACAAGGAATTCCTTTTGTTATATGATGGTTGTGTGTCAGGTCATATGCGTGCAAGGAAGGGGAGCTTTGTTCTGACTGTCATTACCTAATAGTGGTACCAGAGCCGAAGGTCCGGACTGGGCCATGCATGCAAGACAGTGCTCTCAAAAGATACTCGTAGGATGCGAGTCAAGGGGGAGACTGTTAGGATTGCCTCGCATATTCTTAAGGAGGAATGATTGTTTGAATACAATAGTCCCAAATCACGGAATATATTGAACGAATTGTGTACAAATATGAGCTGGTAGACATGTAACAATACGGAATTCCTTTTGTTATATGGAAGTTGTGTGCCAGCTCATATGCGTGCAAGGAAGAGGGGACTTTGTTCCGACCGTTGTTAAATAACAGTGTTCGGCTTATTTTGTGTTTTCAGTTTTTAGTTTTGAACGTTGATTATGAAACTTGGGAAGATTTGAAGTATAGCGGGGTAATGAATCAAAAGCGGAGGAAGTGACGGAGGGGACTGCAGAATGATGGATAGATAAATTTGTTATCGTCCTTCCGTTATTTCTTAAATTTTGAAAAATAATTAAAAGTTGTTTTTGATTTTATGTGTTAACTTCGTTTTGTAAAACGACCGTTTTTCACGGTATGTGTATGTCGTTGGTACTTTTGTATATGCGAAAACTCAAAATAAAAAAAAGGCTAATTCTATTCATATATCTATAATTCCTTAGCATACATCGTAAAATGAAATAAAATAGCATACACCAAAAATTTCTTTTCATACACCGTGTCTTTCACAAAATTACCCTTTTATATTTTCATCACATTTCCTCTCTTTAACCTTATAACTAAATTACAAAAAACTGGGGATTCATTGCAATATATTTACCTAAAACTAAAAAAAAACTTTTATTTTGACATTAGTATCTTAAATTATTTGATTGTTTTATTTTTAACTCACTTTTAATTTTAGATGATGGAAATTTGAACTTATTTTTTTAAATATTAGAAAGTTAAACTAGTTAAATTTTTGTGTTAAATTTAAACATGATTAGATGTGAATGAAAGGTCGAAGAATTTAGTACTCTGTATAACACTAATTTTAGTAGTTAGTTTTAAATTTTAATTTTTATATTTAATTAAAGTGAAAACTGTTAAAATTGACTGTATATAAATGTTGCTTGTAACGATACGAATGTATTTTAATCCCAAAAGAAATATAAAATTTATTTAAACAATGATATAAATTAATTTATAATGTACTAACTTTATAAGAGAAATTATATTGAGTATACATAATGCAAACAAGGGAGAATTGTATATATTTTCATTCTTTAATATTGATTCTTTTTTAATAAGGTCATTTTGGTGTAAAAATTTATTTAAAATACTATGGCGTAGGTAAAGCAATTTGCAGTGTTTGAAATAGAATTTACCATAAAAAAAAAAAAAGTAAATCAAACCCATCCTTAACACCACACTTAATTTATTTAAAAGCTACGGTCGTTTTGATTATGCGGGCTCTGTTTTCACGAAACTTGAAGAGATGTTACTCGCCCTAGCACTGAGGTACAATCTTCTGTTAAAAACAATCTGTTTTCACGAAATTTCAGTACAGAATTTTGTGTTCCCTTTCATGGCGTGGTGTACTATCGTTGATTTGGGATTTTCACTCCTTGAGAAAATCCTATATCTGCCATTTTTCTATTGAAATTAGACTGATTCTGAAATGGCATCGTGAGATTGAATTTCTGGTTTGATTGAATTGTCGATTTGATTCAATCACCAACCTCATTGTTTTTTTCCAACATTTTTACATCCTTGTGGAAAATCTCGCTATTCAAAACAGAATAATAATATAAATTTTAATTTGATCCTACCTTTCTCAAGTAGCTGATAGGAAATAAAAAGTCATAAATATACAGACCATATTTGTCGTCTCTAGGAAGTGACCTTTAGCATGTAGCTTACGAAATAATATTTTCAATTTATTATGGCATTCTGGATCAAGAAATTTGAAGCCAATGCATTCAACGTTCCAAATGCATGCATTTTTCGTATTGAAATTCAACCATTGACTTATGAAGTCAAGTAAAGTGTGCAAAATAGTTCAGCAGTTGCTTCCTATCTACAGAATTAATCACATGCAATGCAAATTCTTTATAAAATAGATAATTCTGCACTTCATTTTGTCTCTGTCAAAAACTACGAAAACAATGCTCCTTGTACTTCTAGTTCCTGTTTTGTTCTTCATACTGCTGTCTTTCATTCTTCGTCCTCGTGCTGCAATAGTACCAATCAAAAACCGACATGTGTTCATTTCTGGTGGCTCTAGTGGCATCGGCCTCGCCCTTGCCCACCATGCCGTTGCGCAAGGTATCATAAATGTTTTGTTATTCTAAAGCTTATCAAATTGTTGATAAGTGAATTGGGAATTACATAGAAGCTGAAACTACGACAAATAGATGTCCTATGAATTCACTTGAACTAAGGATGTGGCTTGTGCGATATATTGTACCAAATGAAACATATATGATTTCATCCCTGATGTGGAAGCCTGAAACAATTATTTTTATGCTGTATATGATATGATTGCAGTATTGCACAATCTAAGGTTATCTTGTTTATAAAGTATATTTTATAACATAATAAAACAACTGTATAGGAAATTGTACTGATATTAAGTATGAACTTGTCTACATACCTAATAGAACAAGTTTCACCGATCAACTAGTAGTGAATCCCAAATTTCATGTTTTGTCGATTTTGTTATGATTTAATACATTTTATATTTGATTAGTTATTAAAGCTTAAATTGTAACACATATTGGTTTGGAAGAAACTTGGAGAAACTAAATAAAAGTTCAAATTTCATAAGTCTTGTCTTCTATCGATGATGATTGTGATTTGGTTTGTTTTCCAATTTATTGGAAGCTTTAAAACTGAAATATACTTGTAAAGAAGGGTTAAGAGAATATGCTAAGATTCATCCAATAAGAAAATCATAACAGCATATTTATGCAGCAAAACATTTTCAATTCAACCCTTTAATAAATTGGGATTTTATCCGGTATTTATACATTCTTTAGATGATAATTTGACACTTAACCATTTTAAATTATATATTTCATAAATTAACCACTTTAGTTGGTTTGGTCAGAAATGCATAACACATTTAGTTTGACATCTGCGGTCTCAGATAATGAATTTTTCAACAAAGTAGGTTATGTCAGCTAGAAACATTTTATGGTACTAACGGTTCAATGGCATTTCAAAAGTCTGAATGTATGAACATCTGCATTGTGGAAGTTGTGCTCAACTGTCTCTTGACCTAATTCATCGTTGCTATGATAGCTGCTGATTTTTCCAAACAAATTAAAACGTTCATCTAGTTTGCTGAAATTTCAACAATTAGCTTTTATGATTTGATGCACGAACACCACTCCTTAAAGCCATATTTTAAACATGAAAATCGTGACGAGGACAAAATTACGGGTTTTTTCAGCCGTATGGACGGCTTACTGAAATTTTATTCTAACAGACAAAGTATCAGTTTTATAGTAAGCATAGTATCAGAATTTTACTATCAGTTTTACAGTGTATATGGTATCATAATTTAATTATCAGTTTTACGGTGTGTATCGTATCAGTTTTACAGTGTATTGTCCTTGAGAATAAATTTTTGATGGAGTGTCCTTAAACTTAAAAAAATTATGAAATTTTGTCTTTCACAATAAAATCACCTATTTTAAAGTACATCTATAAATTTATTTTTGGTGGATTCCTTTTATTTTCAAAAATTGTATTTTTATTTTTGGTGGTTTCCTTTTATTTTCAAAAATTGAATCTGAACTTAATCTCTTATTTATGTGTCCAAGACCTTTTCTTTTGTTTTCTACTCCAAATTTTTCCTGTTTGGTCGAAAACTAGAAATATGTATGTTTTTTACCACAAAAATGCTTAGAGGCCAGGAAAATAGAACAGGGCAAATAACCAAAAAAAAAAAAAAAAAAAAAAAAAAAAAAAATCTCATAATTTGCATCCCTCCCTTATTTTCAGGATTTCGCTCTTATTTTCAGTTCTTCAATCGTAGATCCGCACATTTTGACAAAAATTCTTTTGGGTCATCTAGCACTTGTTTTTACCAACTGGTTTTCTACTCCAAATTTTCATATTTAAGTTCGTTTTTACCAAATATCTCGATAACTTGAGTTTAACCTTAAATTCATGTATTACTAGGTGCTAAAGTCACCATCCTCGCTAGGAACATAACAAATCTTGAGAAAGCACAAGAAGAGATCCGACTTGCTACAGGAATCATCATCAATGTATGTTGTGCTGATGTCAGGGATACAGCTGCGCTAACAAAAATCATAGAAAATGCAGCTCCTATAGATGTGTTAATTTGCAACCAAGGGATTTTCATTCCAAAAGAACTGGAGGAGCAAGAGATTGAGGATGTCAAGGCCACACTCGATATTAATGTTATAGGAACTTTCAATTTAATCAAGGCTGCATTGCCAGGGATGAAGAAGAAGATCAAAGAAACTGGTGTTCCTGGATCTATCGCCATTATGTCCTCTCAAGCTGGACAAGTAAGACCCTATAGCCTTTAGTGTTTTTCAATAAATGGCTGTGCAGACAGACATCTTGGAGAAAAACAATGCAGGCTCATTTTTCTGGAGGCTAAACTATCAATAACTTTCAAGGTGATGTTGTTTTGTAGGTGGGTCTTTATGGATGCACAGCTTACTCTGCTAGCAAGTTTGCTCTTAGAGGCTTAGCCGAGGCTTTGCAGCAAGAAGTCATTAATGATAACATTCGTGTGACTTCAATCTTTCCTCCTACTACAGATACACCTGGATTAACAGGAGGTATAGAGTTATACATTGTTATTTTCGCCTATTTAGCTTGGAGAACATTAAAACGGATTATAATGCATATTTTCTGTGAGCTTATAGCTTCACACGTTATACAATTCCTTATTGGTATTCTATGCTGCAGTGAATAAGATAGTCCCAGAGGTCACAGATCTTATGATAGCATCGGCAACTCCAGCAATGAAGACGGATGATGTTGCAAAAATATTCCTGAAAGGAATCAGGGCAGGATTATTCATTGTTCCATGCAATTTTCTTGGATCTGTTGTAGCTATTGCAACTGCAGGATTGTCTCCACAGCCTTCGGTTTTATCTGCATTTTTCGAGGTGTCTTTTGCTGGCTTGACGCGCTTCCTGGGCTTGTGTATGCAGTGGCATTGGTATACCATTTTGGAGAAGTACTGGCATTCCAAGAACAGTAAGTAGTAGTTGTGGTTTTGTTTTTATCTTATTTTTTTTTTTTTTTTTTTTTTTTTTAAATGTAGCAGAAAACAAATGATGTAAATCAGTGGTAGATCTGATTTAATTGTTTACTGTTAATTTTGACAGAGAAATGAGGTGATCCTGGTCCAAATGCATTGGGAGTCATGTTTTAGGAATGAATTCAAGCAATGAAGCTTTCTAGTCCAGTCAGAGTGATTCCCTGCATATGTTGATTTTGATAAATGTTTAAATAATATGCATATGCTGCTTGGTACCAATTGAGACAGTGTTATTGGGCCGTATTCATTATGTTATGAAAATAAGAGTACTTGCGTCGTATTACCCCAATTTCTTTTCATTTTTCTGTTTGATGTTTAAATCTAAAAAAGTATTACTAGAGAAATGCAGGCTTCTTTTTTTGTTAGTTTTTGCCACTGCAGTTATTAATATGAGATTTTACGGTAGGTGTAGTCCATGTACATGTTAAAATACCATGTAAAAATATTAAATTTAAAATTTCTATTTATTTTTGAGTGTCTAATATTCAAATAATATCTAGGTTTAAATACGAAAATGCTATAAGACCTGAAAATTAGTTTGGTAAAATGTTAAACAGATCTGATGGCTATTGTTTCCCCCACTCCTTAAATCCAACAGTTTGCCATGAGTTACGCTTATATCCTAATTTTTTTAACATCTACTTTTTGGGATACAATAATTATAAGAAAATTTTATCTTTTATTTTATTGGGAGATCACGTAAAATGACAAAATGACTATTAAATACCTAACAAGTTACATATAACGGTATTTAGAGAAGTTATGGGTCGGAACCAAAATATTGAGCTTTTAGTTATTAATGCTATGATGCTTGAAAGTAATGTCAGAAAATGGAGCTTTGCTAGAAATCCCAAAGTATTTTTCGTCATTTTGTGCGGATCTTACTTTGTGCGGCTCTCATTTAGTGCAATTCAGGGGGACACAGAAAATCCAACGGTACCCTTTCTTCCGTACAAAGTGACTTCCTAAAACCCGGGCGCACTAGCATTGCCCCAAACGAATTCTTATTTCTCTTTAGTGAGACTATTTTATAGGCTGAAAAATCAGGAAATAAAAGGGGACTATAATCAGTATCTCACGAATTAGTTCATTATCACTTAAAAATTAAAATGCCTACCTACAGCGAGACATAACATGGCACGAGTATTTATTCTGATTCTTGTGTTCATTTGAAAGTAACTACAATTGGACTCCGAACTCTTATACTCCCACTAACAGCAATCCAAGTCAACGCTCCTTCAGTGAAACCGACACCAGAATCTCCACTTCCACTTCCAAAAAACTCAACAGAAAATTTTTGAACTTCATTGGCATCCCTAAACTCCAGCTTCATCGGTGTCACTTTCACCATGACCCCTTCTGGCTCCACAACCTCCACTGTATAACTCGAGTTTGCCTTCCCAACGTTCATCACACTTCTCCCCATGCTTCTTGTAAAATTATTCCCCACTCCCAAATCCACAAAAAACGAGGGGTAGTTCAGTTCAACATCATCGATTCTCTCCACAAGACTACAGTTAGCTTGTCGTCTTACAACCATTGATATTTGTTTATCGGTCATAGACAATCCACACATATAGCTAATGTATTCTTCAGGTTTGATGTCGTAAACCAAACCGGGTCGATTTGCCTTTAGCGGGTCAACATGCCCTGCACCAACAGCAAAAGCGGGTGCTGTACTCCCCGTATGATCCGCTATCCGTTCACCAATGTTATTAGCTGTTTCGGCTGTGGTCATTATAGCAGACCTGATCATCGCAGGAGACCAATCTGGATGCACGCTTTTTAACAGCGCTGCTATGCCACTCAAGTGTGGGGCTGACATGGATGTGCCGGATATCACATTGAACAAAGACCCTACAGGTGATGGGCCAAGCGGCATATTAGGCCAAGCGGCAAGTACGTCGATCCCTGGCCCGATAATATCAGGCTTCAAAATCCCTTTACTTACCAAGCTAGGACCTCTTGACGAAAACGAACCTACCATCGGTGAAACAGGATTGTTCTTTATAACCGTGCATTCAGATACAATCGAAGCTGTCGCATTTACAGTACTCAAACTGATATAAGACTTGGTCTTTACACCATCTAAATAGGTTATATGTGATGTAGGAAGTTTATGTGCTTCTGCTAGAATCGTAAATCCTTTGTCGAGCGAGTTCGCTAGTATCATAGCAGCTCCTCCTGCGGTTTTCACAACCTCTCCTTTGCTTATCCTTTTGGTGATGCCACCCAAATCACATAGCACTACTTTCCCTTTAATGTCAATGCCATCCAAGGAGCCATTATTGCAAAATGCAGCATTTGTATTGGTCGATCCTGGGTATACGAGAGGCAACATTGTACCTGTTTAAGAACAATAAGGACCCACTTTATTAAATCCTAGGTAAGCATGTACATTGTACACACTGCACTGGTTTTTCAGTGTTTTACTTTTACCTGATACATTCGTTTGAAACAAAGACTTCCCTACAAGTTTTTCTCCATTCCCCAGCCGGACAGCAGTCTGAATAAACCGATCATTCGTGCTCGCGCCAACAGTCATGATCCAAGGTGCGTCATTTGCCAAGGTACTACCTCCCGGACCGAAATTCCCTGCAGATGCACTTACAAAAACGCCCTTCTCAATGGCCCCAAATGCTCCAACGGCGATCCCATTTTCGTAAAACTTACCTCCATCGGCACCTCCTAAAGAAACTGATATTATATCAACCCCATCTCCAACGGCAGCGTCCATACCTGCTAAAATATCCGATGTGACACAGTTCTCATCTCGGCACACCCGGTACATCGCCACATGAGCCATGGGCGCCATTCCAGCTGCAGTCCCGTATTCAAGTCCAAGAACACCGACATTGGATACAAAGCTCCCTGCAGCTGTGCTCGATGTGTGCGTTCCATGCCCGATCACATCGATCGGAGTATCAACATCACCAGTACCATTTACACCTTTTAAGAGCACTCTGGCGCCGATGAGTTTGTTGTTGCATGTGCCGGTAGGGAACTCGCAGTTGCCTTTCCATTTGGAAGGAGGGGGAGGGATGTTTTGGTCGTTGAAAGAGGGATGAGTCGGAAGTATGCCAGTGTCGAGGACTCCGATAATGACACCGCGGCCAAGGCTGGACTCATTCCACAAGTTAGTAGGGCTGAGGTTGAGCCCGAGGAATTGAGGAGTGTGAGTAGTGTGGATTTTGAGGATTTGGTCAGGGTAGGCGTGTAGGAATCCGGGTTTGGATTCGATGGACAGTAAGTCGGATTTGGTTAGGCGTGCGGCGAATCCGCTGATGGTGTTGTGGTAGGAGTAGATGATGGGTGAGTTATTGTCACTGTCTACGGTGGATACTGTAGGAGGCAAGAATGATCGGTAGTACTGTTCAGTTTGGGCTGTTTCGGAGAGAGCGGTGTCTGTAAGGAAGGTGGTGGGAGGATGAACGTGAACAATGTAGGTTTGGAGTGAGTTGGTGTATTCGGATGGGTTCTGCGCGGTAGATAATTGTAGGAAGTATAAGAGTAAGAGTATAGGCGACATAGTGAGTGATTGTGTGTGTGAGGGAAGGAGAGTGGTATATGAAGGAAGGAAGTGGTTGTAAGTATCGAAAGAACGGATTTGTACACGTCTGGATTTGAATGTTTGTATACAGATTTTAAGGTTACGGACGAAACGTGATGATCGACGATGGCTGTTGCAGCCGGCAGCAGATATAGCATGAGAAGATATATACGAACCAAGCTTTAATTATAAACTTTAGAAAAAAACTAATCGTTGTCATGGCCTGTCCTAGTCATTTCAATGGTGGCCGGTATAATTAAAAATAAAAATTTCATACAATTACCAGTAACATTTTCAAATAATAATAACCGTATATGAACATATGGATCAACTATCATTTTCAAAGCAAAATAATTTGCTTATAATTTTTTTAGAAATATCAAATTTACGACTTCTTAATCATTTGAAAGATAAACAGTAAATCCATCAATAACATCATTTAAAAATTTATCTTAATGTTTTTTTTTTTTAAACAAAAGCGTTAATTGTTGTTGACATCATAACTGGTTCAACACACTAAACTATATGAGTAGAGAATGAAAATGAAGAAAGCAGATCGAAAACAAGCAAAATAAACACAACACATATTTTTATTTTTATAGTGGTTGGGTTCGGATTTGCCTACGTCCAGTTAGTAATTTCAACTGATTTCTCACTATTTTGATGATTTTAGAGAGTAGAATTGAGATAAACTCGAGTATAGTTATGAAAAGGTAAAGTTAGAGTGCTCAAAAGTTGAAGAAGCTCTCTCTACAAGTGCTCCAAGGTGGTATTTATATGTGAGGTTCGAATCTGATTCGGCCAAGCGAGTAGACGAGAAAAATGGAGTGCTGGAGTGAGTGGGCAGAATGGGTTACGTCACCCACGTTCACCAATCCAGATCGATGAAGTCCGGTTCGGCATGGTGGTGCCATGTCATAGGCCGAATCAGAGGATGCCGAACCGAAGCGACTTCTCCTTGTTGGTCAGAAGGATGTCAAACCGAAGATAATAAGGGAGGACAATTAGAGCTTAGGGGTGTCCACTTCAGAAATTTGCGAGATGGTCTTCTGTCCATGACCGCTCGGAGCGTGAGTTCATTTGCACAGTCTTGAACGGTCTGACTATGGAGAATTCGAAAACATGACAGCCTTGTCAAAAAGGCATGTCAACATTTTGCACCCCCTAAGTACATCGTGTTGTATACAAGATGTGCTTTGAAATGACATTCATCTTCAATGAAATAATGATGGGGAATAATCATGTTCTTTCGAACAGTCGTGACACATGAGTCTTTCTTGTCTGTATAAATAGCCAAGCGCGCTTCTGACTATGTCTCTGACTGTATCGGTTACATCGAAGGCTTCAGATCAAGGATTCTTGACGGTCGCTGGTAATTACTTAGACCTTGTCGAGTCAAGAGGTCGAGTATATTCTTATTCAGTTTTATATGTTGAGTCGCTGGCTCCAGTGCACATTCAAACGCGTGCGGGTTGATGCTGTACAATGTCATTACATGTGTAAGTCAAGCACGTGGTCGAGTTGAGTCGTATCCATTACGCATGTCAACGCACGTGTTTTTCACCAGTCCTCTTCACCATTATTTGCATCATCCATTGACATTCTCATTTCCTATTTTTCAATTTTGGGTCCGCAGCTGACTCGGATGTGTCATTTTTCGTCGAACCAGGCTAGCTCTCCTTTTGGGAGGAAGACAAAAAGTTTTTCTTCCTCCTTCATTTAAGTGTGGCCCACCTCCTTCTCCTTGCTTTGATTTCTCCCCAATTCTTCCTACTAAACCCGATTCTGCCTTTCGAACTCTTCTCCCTCCTCAACCCAATCAGCATCGTCCCGACCCCTTCAAGCACCACCGTTGACCGTCGTTACTTTACGATCTCTGATCATCGAAAAATTAGTGGGTTTCTTCCCCTTTGGTAGGTTACGTAGGGCCTTCATTGTCAATGTCAGATTCGATAAGCGAGCCGGTGGGGGAGAAATAATGGCGGTCATAAGGAAAGTGTTGTGATGGAAAGAAAGGGTTTGGACATAGGCGCGGGTGTTTGAGGAATATGGAGGAAAGCGAAGATGGAGAGGGCAAGGTGGGTCGGATTTTGCATCGGACGGGACAGGTTGGAGAGATGGCATGTAGAAGGTAAACTAGAGAAGAGATGGAAGAAGGACGTTCAAAGTAGGAAAGGGAGGAGAAAAGCATGAAAGATGGAGAGTCAAAGTTTATGGTTTAATGTGGCCTAGATCGGCGAGGTCGTGGGCTGATCTATATTTGATCGATTCAGATTTGATAGATCTAGGCTTGGCCGATCTGGACTAGGTCGATCCGGACTTAGTTCGATCTGGGTTTAGGCCGAGCCGAGTTGATTAGGTCTTATAGTCCGATCACGGGTAATTTTTGGATTCGATAATCCATGGGAAAATGATGGGGCAACTACACATATTGACTGAAAACTTGGACTTTTGGACTGTTAGAGCTAGAGTATATATGGACAGTTAGAATTAGAGCTTATGAACGTGAGTGAACATGCACTTGCTATTAATTGCCCAAATAACATAGCATTGCCTCCTGCGAAATATTTAGTCCTCAACTGCTCGTGACCAAGACTCGATTCGATGGTCAGGAACGATGGTCGATCGAGTCGTCATTTGCAACTCATTCTCAACATTTTGTCTTTGTAGATTCTACTATACATGTCTTCACACTTCACCGCACACACCGCACATGTTCATGCACGGGGAGGACATATTAATCACTCTAATTAGTTATGTTTATTGAGTAGTACAACAACATGAGTCGAAGATATTCCATAAAATCTTTTGATGCTGGAGCAAAAAAAAGATATAGTATACAAGGATTAGGCATAACATCCAGCTCAGCTGCTGAGTCGGATAACAATGCATCACAATATCAAGTATAAGTGCATGCCGAATAGCTGGTAGTCCCGCAATCGAAGGATAAGTCGCTGCTAAAGGTGGAGTCGGTGGAGGTAATGCATCAGGAGTCGCTCCTACTCCTGATACTCGTCCAAGAGCTATCATCATGCACAATCCCCCTATTCCTAGTATCGGCGATGGATAAACCTATGCTAAAAATATTGTGCGCTAAGCATGAAATTCAATTTGATCAGGCTCAGGTGCCAAACTATTCTCTAAACACTGCACATTCCCCATAGGGCTATATGGCATGCTCTTGACATATGTGCACCAGTGGTTGTGTCCCTCGTTTTATTTTGTTTGTCAGGACTATTCTTTATCACATGATCTTGTCACCGATGCAGTTGCACCTGACATTTAATGCTTATCTGCACATCTTGCATATTATGTATTCCGAGCATTTCTATCGAGAGCCCACAGTCGATGATGTTCGATTTTTCTATAACTTTAAACATGGTAAAAATACTCGAGCACTTGTTTACTTCGAAGCAACTGTGAATAGCCGAATTATAATGGATGGATGAAGCAATATGAGCGGAGTAAAACAGGACTGGTTTTACGTCCCATATCAAGAAGGCTTTGCCAGGAAATGGCTCGAAAGCAGTGAGTGTCTGTGAAAGTCATGTGATTTCGAATTCGATTTGATTTCCTCTAGTATTTCATGTCTTCATATGATAGGAACTCAACCAGGCCTACAGGCGAAGTCTTCAAGTCGATGTTGGTCAAAATGCGAGTAAACCCCAAGGCCTAAAGACGTATGAAGAGATGCGTTACTAATGAATTGCTCATCGATTCAATCTTCTTAGCACTAATTGAAGAAAAGGCTTAAGCGGTGCCCTAGTCGGGGGTGGAGGCGCAAGAGCCCAAATAGTCATGTCCCCAATCGAGGGTCTTATCGCCGATGAACCTTACGACGAAGTCCACATCGACGGTGACACCGATAGGGCCGGTATTAAGCCAAGTCAAGAGGTTGTGATTGAGAAAACGAAGGACACGGAAACCTCGCATACATTTGTTGGAAAATCTATGCTAGAGAGGTTCATTTCATAACCTACTCCTCATCCCTAATCACTAGTTTCTGACACCGGATCCATTAGTACTGATGACCCATTTAGGGGCTTAGGTGACTTGCCACTATCATCCTAGAAGTAAAGCTAGAGAAAGTCCCCTTGGTTAAAGCAAATGAGGAGTTGAAGTTGAAGCTTGTTGAGTCTGAATTGAGAGAAAAGAGGGTAGAAGAAGTCGCGCAGACAACTCTCGAGTCTTCTTCCAATCCAAAAATCCAGTATGACATAGACTCGTATGACCTTAGGGCTTAGGTGGAGGAGGAAAGTAAAACGAAGGGAGAACTTAGCCCCATAATACTAAGTTTTTATTCAAGGGTTATCATGTACTGGGACCTATGTTAGGTTGAGGACTATCCTTAGACCTTGGTAAACACGTAAACTTTTGGAGGAAGAGACGGATGCTTTCGAAGATATTTCCATTAATGAGGAGGAACTTATGAGGCAGTACCTCAGGAGTAATGAACCTGAGATTCTGGCAGTGGGAATGCGGTTGTTACGGGAGGAATAGGGCATTTAGAAGCTTATGGCCAAAGACAAAGCTGTTGTAGGAGGAAGTTCTGGGGTAGCCAAGGATGACGCAACATCAACTCAATAGAATAGTCAAGAGATCGATGCCCAAACTTCACCTTATATGCAAGCCACTGGGAAACCTTTTGTTGGTCAAAATTCTGAGATAATTGAAGAGTATAACCCTAACTACCTAGCTCCAAAGACGTTCATCCTTCTAACTTCATGTCACTGAACTTCTAGATACAGCTAGCCTTACTGGTCGCAACTTCTCTGAAGTTATCTATCTATTTCACCTGTAGTTCGAGAAAGTCCTTGTCACATGTCGGCGAGCTAAGAAGGCACCAGTCAATGTGTATATAGCTCCAAAGTGACCAAGCGTTATCGCTCTTCCTGATGTTGGTAATCAACTGGTCAAGTCCCCTTTTGAGACACAATCTAAATCTTCTAATGAGCCCTAATTGCCCTCTGCTGATATCCTAGAAAGGATGAAGGTATGGTTAATGCTTTGAAAGACTGGACAGCAAAGGGTCGCATGTAGTGGCCCGAAAAGTTCGGATCCTGATTATCGATACTAATAGGTTTCCTGTATCACATATCGACTAATCAGCCATCAAAAATTAACAGATCGTTAATAGAAAGAAGTTAGAGGGTGAGAAATAGAAAGAAAGTTAGAATAGAAGAAAAAGAAGAAATGAACACAACAAAATCAGAGTATAACGAATCTCATAGCAGAGCCGAATAAAATATATTATATAACATCTTGAAATACAAAATTGTATTTATTTACATCCATTATCAGAGTACAACTTATAAACAACACAGCGGAAATAAACTCTATATATCTAACGTTGAAGCCTTCTGCTCCAAGCTCTTTCAAGTGAACCTATAAAATCCTGAAACCACTTGACTACCCATACAAATTTGGGCACCCAAGAGTTTAAGGAAACATAGAAAAATAAAGTCTGGGTTCGTCATCGGACTAGTGTGAGTAAACGATTTTAAACCAGATTGATTTAACGTTCAAAAACCCTTTTGAAATGAATGATAATCGTAAGACCGATCCACACATAAATACAGATGGTTTTTACCTTACGATAACCTAAAATATTTTTGAAATCATATATATCATCTGATATTATAATAGTGTCAAAATACAAATAAACAGCAATCTAGCGGAACACTTGCATCTCATGCTCCACGTATATAGTATACAATAAAACCGCAGGCGCTTATTGGAGATTGGATTCCGATTATGACAAGGTATGGAACCACCTGCCAATAGTATATCTCTAGAGGGGAATACACAGGGTTCAACAAGAACGTCTTGCAACCCAGCCACACATGACCGACCACTCATTTTGCTTGAGTGTATTGAATGTATATCTCCAAAGGTTGGGATCAGCAACCGTTTCCCGAAAAGGGACAGCATCGAAATAAATTAAAGAAGGAAATGAAATTTCTCTAGATAGGTGATTATACACCCTAATGGGAGCGACCCAAATGCCATGTTGCCTGCCCGATTTTTGTCATTTTTCGATTGATGAGGCATGAGGTTAGAATTTACCTTTATAACATTTGGTTATCATTCATTTTGAATGCCACATTGTCAGATCCGCCAAATCACTAATTGACATCCACAAATATACTCTGGATGTAAAAGAAGGGTCATTCTTTGCCATCAACTTGGTATATTTGTAAAAATCAACGTACGTGGTTTTTAGGAAATACTCTGTCAGACATTCGTCCATACAAGTCATCCAGGAACAGGACGAATCGAAGGTATTCTCCCACTGCATCCAATATAGGTATCACCCCATGGATAAGTAGCGAATAGTCCTTGCAAATCCGAAGATCTCAATTACGATAGAATCACTATCAAAATATCTTCAGGAGCGACCCAAAGAAATTTATCAAGTAGTTCTTCCGCTCATGAAGATCTACGGTCTTCACTCTCACCATTTTTATAAGTATATCTGCAAGTTAGTTTATAAACGTAAAGCCAGTTCGAAGTGGTTTTGGATCCAGTTCCTATCCCGGCCTCTTCGAACTAACACGTAGGGAATATTTATTTGATAGCTGGTGTTTTAATTATCAAATTTAAATAGCGTAGATAAATAATTTTTTTATATAAATTATAGTTTTCCTAGCATGTTTATTCACGTCAATTAACTTGTACAAGTTCCATTTCTAATTTTAGCATTGTAATTTATATCAAACAATTAAAATAAAATAAAACATGTCAACGTTTTATTTCAACAAATCTAGGTTGATCACTTCATAGCATAACAGATGATTCACATCAATCTTTCATTGCAACAATAACAACCAATATTGAATTGACATTTTAATTTCAAGCTAATAACAGTTTGAAATATGTGATATCGAGTAATAGCTAGTTTCACATTATATTTATTTAAACATCTATTCCATTTCCAATAGATTGTATATGTGTGCGTGTGTGCGTGTAAATATCAGAGATTAAAACTTGAACGACGACGTCTATTCTGTAACTACGAAATAATTCAATGGCCTTATGTTCCTTTCTTTTTATTAATATTATATATATATATACTCACATCATATTTGCTTCTATAAAAATCAATTTTTTATTATTTATTATTTATTATTGATTTCATTAAACAACGTGAATATTCCTGGCTCATTACATTCTAATGGCACACATATCTAAATTTGTCTGGTCATTTTCCCGTTGATGACTTAGGCGAACTTCCACCACTTCTTTAGTTTATATATATATATATATATATATATACATACATACATACATACATATATATATATATATATCTTCACATATTCCTTCTCCAGGCCAAACGGCTTCAGCAAAGTAGTGGGACACCGAACCGAATCCTCTAATGTTTCCTTCCCCAAAACTTTCTCTCTTCATATATACCAGATGATCGAAGTTTGTTTATCTCAACTTCTTTTATCAAAAATCTATAACTCCTATCACGTTTATATCCCTTTTGTGAATCATCAGTAAAGTCAAAGGTTCCATTATTTCCATCATATAGTTTAAGCCTAAAACTTGTTTCTGAATCTAGCAAAAGCTGATTGTAATTGCAAGAACTATTAGCATGTTTTAAGCCTCTATCCACCTAACTAATTAACTTGTTTCAGGTAAAGACATCAGAAGTCAAACAGTTATCCCCGACAAAACACTAAATCCTTAAATAGTTAAAAAATCACAAAGTAAATCTCAAATAGAATTCAAGTAATTTGTGGCCTTGTTTACATGATATCTGAACATATTATGAACTGCATCGATGACATGATTGCTTAACTCATTTATCCATTTTATCCGACCTTGTTCATATACACTATTATTGTGCGCTGCAAACACATCATTGTCTAAATGCTATACCATTAAATTTTGCTGTATTCAATAATGATGGTTGCTTGTCTGTTTGTACACATCACTTATTCACTTTGGCACCATAATTTAAGTCCATCTCTATTGTGTTTCCAAACCTTAGAAGAACAGACAACAAAATTTATGACTGATGGCTACTAGCAACATAACATACAGTACACGATGCACACTTTTGCACAGAACATTATCTCAGGCCAATAGTTGTTTCCCTGTCCACTGACAGTTCGTTTTCATGGTGTTAATTCAGGTTTTAACCTTCTTTAGTATTACTATTTTTAATATTACTCCTGCCTTTGTATGTATATGTATAACTCCTGCCAAGTACCATTTCCAATATTACTATTTTTAGTATTCAAACCCTTCTCCTAGTTTGTTTAGTTTCAATAATTCAAAACAGTAATTATCTCAGGTAGTTTGTTTAGTTTCAAGAATTTAAAACATTAATTCTTGCGTGAGTCATGTATGCTTAATTAAATCACTTATACCAATACACGGTTTTCTTCCGCACCAACATATATATTCATCACTCACGTTTTGTCCCAGCATCCTTGCCTTTTTCTTTTCATTTGCTTGCATTGTATGTTTCTTGCGCTAGTTTCATGGACCTGCATATAGTTATGACCATACTTCAACCCATACACTTGCTTCCTTCCGATCCAACTTCCATCTTAGTCACTTCATCTTTTTTTATATAATACCCGACCAATTTTTAGTCACTTTTTATGACCTTATGAACGGGCATTCGTATTAATAACATAGTTAATCATTCTATTTGTTATTACTTGTCTGTAAAGTGTAGATATAATTTGCGTATATTTATGAACTTAACAAATTTGATCTTTTGAACGGTAACCTGAACTAGAACAACTGTCCCAAATGTCATTCTTTTATATGTTAACATAACTAAACTATTATGCAACTTACGTTAATAGTTTACAGCAATACAAAATCTTATATTAGTATAACCGCACAACCATTTTGAAACCGATAGTTTGATTATCTAATATTATACGCACATGTCTTTCTTATTTTGATTAGACTCTAATAGAGAGTCTAAAATATTTAACGAGATTGATACATGGCCTCCTCGTTAAGCTCTTTAGAGTAGGAATATTCTTGATAGACTTTAAAAAACTTCAGATTTGCGGAATCAATCTTATGCTTACCCATAATATATGCAATTATAACTTAGAATTAAAAGTTGATCTATGTACAACTTTATGTATTTTTGTCAACTCCTATATTATAGCATTAACTTCGAATGTGACGATCCAATTTGGTTTTCCACTTCTAGTGCATGGACATTGTAACACCCCACCTCCGTTAAGGTCACTCACAAAGGGAATGCCTTAACTTTGATGGAGCATTTTAGTAAACAGAACAGAATATTACAAGACAGATATAAAAATAATACTTGAAAAACTTTATAACTTTATTGCAGCGGACAGGAATCAATTTGGTTACAACTTTATCAAAAACTCAAGTACATATATATCAGCCTTGTTCAAAGGCCATCAGAGTACAAAACTTTAAAATCATAATCCCCGCCAAAGATGCCAGAAAAAGACAAGCCATACTTTAAGCACTTCAAGCACTCCAAGCAGGAAGAAAGATCCGGATCAAGCTAGAGTATTCCCTCCTTGAAAACCTGGGGGGAACGAAAGAAAAGAGGCGAAACAACAAGGGTCAGACATAAAGTCTGGCAAGCCCAGTGACTTTAAGTTATGAACAGATAATAATGTCATGGCATGCAAATAAAACTGGATGAGAGATAACATGAAACATGAATAATAGATATACTTAGGTTAAACAGAAGAAACATGATGATATTACTTTTCACTTCTCTGCACTAATACTAGTATAACAGGATTAGGTGTTACCCTAATGTCTAAACAGAAACAAAAACAGAATAATGGGCCTTTACCACCCTAATAGAAGGTACAGAAACATAATGCTAATAATGGGCCTTTACCACCCGAATAGAAAGTACAGAAACAGAATGCTAGTAATGGGCCTTTACCACCCGAACAGAGACAGAAACGGAAACAGAATAATCCCTACGAAAACAGAATGTTAGAATTAGGTGTACACTAGTAAATGGGCCTTTACCACCCGAACAGACGGTACCACGCAGAAACAGACAGGTGTTGCCACCCAACAGAAACAGACGGTACCAACAGAAACAGACAGAACTAAGTGTACCCTAAAACCCTACCCCAAGCGATCGGCTCCCTAATACATAAATACCCTGTGCCAGCCCCATAAAGGGTGTATCACTCCCCAAAGTGGCAACCTTTAAATGACACAGACCTATTTACAGATGTCACGGCGTCTTACATCCTCAGAGGCAGACCGGGATCCATGCACGCACATGACCCGGTTGGAACGCACCATGAACACCCCTCGCCATTATCAGAATGAACCGCTTATAATTAGTTCAGTAAGCGTGCTCGGACCCTACCTACTGTTGGGTCAAAGTTTTGATACCAGAAAGGGTTACTGACTAATATGGGTCCCAAACAACAGATGACACAAGTATTTTCCCTCCTAACCTTGTGCCCCCCAGACTAACAGATTTCAGATTAACTTGTTTATAAGTTCAGACATACAGAGTTCAGGTCAACTAGTTCACAGATCAGAAAATCAAGTTAATAAGTTTTCAGACTAACGGATCAGATATACAGATTTAACAGATTTACAGACTTGTCTAACTTTGTATTGGGCCTACAGATTCATGAAACGGGTTTATTAATTTCATTATTCCAGTTGGTTTAACCCTATCCACCCAACACGTTTTAGACATCATATTTATCTCAAATTTTCATTAATTAAATATTAATGCCCAGACCTCTCACATTAGACTGACAGTTTGCGGCTACTGGTTAGGCCGGTTGGTTCCGGGTAGGTTTCTGCCACAAACCGAGTCTAACCTCGGGTTTCAAGCATGTTATGACTAACTTCTCACATTAGAATGCGGCCACTGCATGTGCCGGGCGGTTCCGGGCAGGATTACGCCGCAAACTCATTCTAACCTCGAGTTAGCCATGTTTATCTTTGCGGCCAATTAATTAATAATTTACCATTTATGCCCATGCCTAATATACATGTCAATTATTCATAACTATAGCCAATTCAGATTATGTCAATAACAGACTAAATATATCAACTCAGCAGATAACAGATTTCGCAGATTAGGCGACTTAACAGATTTAGCAGATTAAGCAATTTAGCAGATTTAGCATATAACAGATTAGGCATTTTCAGCAGACTTAGCAGATGACAGATTTAGTAGATGAACAGATCTAGTAGATTAGGCAATATAGCAGAACTAGCAAATTAGGCAATATAACAGATTTAGTGAAACAACCCGCAAATTCTGAACCAATTTTAAAATTTTATTTTAGAAAATTTTAATGAATTTTGAGAATATAAAATGATTTATATTAAATAACAATGGTTAAAAATTTATTTTAATTGAATTTAAAACGAATAAAATTAATTTAATTATAAAACGAGCCTGAAATGGCGCGGTATTTTGAAAATTTAATTTTTAACTTTGACTGAATGCACAGGATTCAAAATAAATCAGAATTGAGTGAAACAAGAAATATTTAAATCTGTTTAATCATATCTTTCTAACGAATCTGAAAAATTGAAATTTCGTTTTAAAAATCAAAAGTTATGGCCAATTCAATTTTTAGAAGGGTCGTTGTAGAATTTAATTATATATAATATATATGGCCCAAAAGGCTACTTTTCACATACAAATGAATTTGGACTCGAAACCACTTCCATTGAGTCCGGAATGGTGTTTCTGCATTGAAAAACAGTAAACACTTATATATTTTGAGTTTCGGAAATTATTTGTTTAAAAATGTATTTTTAATATTAAATATATAGCCTTTGAAAATAGTCATTTTGCAAACGACCTCCGTTTTCGACGAAACCACTTTTGTTGGATCCGTAATGTCAAAATATTGTTAAGTTTAATTTTTCATAATTTTTGAAATTAATTTGTGACCGTGGAAAAAGATTTCTGTTTTGTCAATTTCAGTGAATTTTAAACGACTTAAAAATAGCCATTTTTCAAAAAGTCTCAGGATTCGACGAAATAAATTTTGTTAGGACCGTATCGTCATAAGAAAGCCAAAAATATTTTTTTTAGAATTTTCGGAGTCTGTATGTGGCCCCGGCATATTTAAATGTACGATCAATAATTAATTAATTAATTTTTAATGGGATTTTAAATAAAATATATAAAGATTTAGGAATTGGACCCCGATACATGTCCCATTGCGCTCAGAAGGCCTCAAAACCTTAAGAATGACAATCGTTGGGCCTAAATCGGAGTTCGGACCAAAACGGGCTTTAACGGGCTAATTAAATTATTAAATAATGATTAGGAAAACCTAATATAATATTATATAATCGCGTGAACAGTGTTTTCTTGCCCAACCCGTCGGTTTTCAGCCGCACCATAACCCATTACCATTCAAAACTTCAAACTTCGATTCCTCTTCCAATTCTCAACGAAATCCTTCGTGTAAATACACGTTTCGAAGAGATTTTCGAGCTCTTTCTTCTCCAACAAGAATCACCACCTCTCATCGACCGTAGCCACCGCCACAAGCCTCCAAAGCCGCGGCCTTTGCGCCCCCACCGCGCCACCCACAAGCCGCCGCACCTCCTCCAACTCCCGGTGAAGATAGCCCTCTCGTAGCTCTCCAATCTCCAGCAAACCGTTCGTAAAACCGTCGACTACAACTCTCGAAATCCGAATTTGAAGTTTTGAACAAACTAAGGTAAATTATTTCAGATTTTGCGACGCTTTTAAATGTCGCAGTGCCAGTTGTTAAAAGACAGAATTCTAATTTACACATGAATTTTAAATTTAGATCCTTCAGATCCGTAACCGCCGTGACTCCAAACACGAAATCTGATGGAAACCACTTTCATTTCAGAATCAAGCAAGGTGAGAATTTATTTTTAATTTAATATTAATTAATTTAATTATTATTCTTTTGTTGTTTAATGTTGAATGGCGAATATGAATCGTTATGCGATGGATGTTATTCTATGTTGTGAATTCGATTTGTGTTTAGATGATATGATATTAGATCTGAGGTTAAAGCATTAGATTTGAATTTATGATGTGATATTTATCATTTGTGGTGGAATTGGATATGAAAACGTTGGACGAGGAAGAAAATAAAAAGATGACAATTTTATGTTGATTAATAAAAAGATCATCTTTTTATATTGTAAATTAAGGATGACAATTTTATGTTGATTAATAAAAAGATAATCTTTTTATAGTGAAATTTAAAAGATGAAAACTTTAGGATGTTAATAAAAAAAAATCTTTTATATTGAAAATGTAAAAGATGAAATTTTGACAATGAAAATAAAAAGACGATCTTTTTATATTTAAAATAGAAAAGATGATATTTTTACGTTGTAAAATAGAAAAGATTACATTTTTACATTGTAAAATAGAAAGGTTAATATTTTTACTTTGAAAAGTTGATATTTTTATATCGTAAAATAGTAAAGTTGATATTTTTACATCGTAAAATAGTAAGGTTGATATTTTTACATTGTGAAATATAAAAACTGATATTTTTCCATTATAAATATAACAAGATGATATTTTTACATTGTACATAAAAAAAGAAAATGTTTTTACATTGTATGAAATAAAACATATTTTATTATGGAATTTATGAATGAATTTCCACGGCATGAAATAAATTACATTTTTATATGTTATTTATGAATGAATTTACACCGTATGAAATTAATTACATTTCATTTTGGTATTTATGAATGAATTTACACCGCATGAGTAAAATTACATTTTTATATGTAATTAATATATGAATTTGCACCGTATGACAAAAATTACATTTTTTTTCTATGTAATTAAAAATGTAAATTTGCATTGTATGATAAAAATTACATCTTTCAATGTAGTTAGAATATGAATTTGTATTGCATTATAACAATTACATCTCTTTATGTAATTGGGACATGAATTTACAATGTAAAATAAAATTTACATTTTTATATGTAGTAAGAAATTGAGAATTCGCATTGATATTAAATTAACACTTTTGTTAAAGACATTGCATTAGAATAAAAAGATAATTTTTGTCGCTTTTTCTTTTTAGAATTAAAAAAAACATATTTTGTCACCTTTTCTTTTTAGCATGAAAAGGGTCATTTTTGTCGCTTCTTCTTTTTAACATTAAAAGAACAATTTTATGTCATGTTTCTTTTTAGCATTAAAAGAAGCATTTTTGTTGTTTTTCTTTTTAGAAATAAAAAGAACATTTTGCTTTCATTTCTTTATGTTGAATATTTTATCGTCATTATTGAATGTGGTAAAAATAGAATTGTTAATGTTGAATATTTTATTGTCATTTTGAATGCGGTGAAAATAGAATGGTTAATGTTGTCATTTTTATCGACATTTTTAGGCCGATAAAAATAGACAATGTTAGTGATTCATTTTTATCGACATTTTAGTGCGATAAAAACGGACAATGTTAGTGATGCATTTTATCGACATTTTTGGTGCGATAAAAAGAATATATTTTTGTGTAACATTTAATTTGTCTTTCTAGAGACACTAAAAAGAATAGAATTAAAGAATTACATTTTTATGTAAAATTGCTTTCACTGAAAAGAATAAATATAGAAGATGAGATTTTTTATTTGTTAATAAGAAACAATGAAAAAGGGGACATTTACATTTTGATGTAAATAAACAATAAAAAAAATTGCATTCAAAATGTAAGTTAGAAATAAAAGGATTGTTTGCATTCTACGATGCAAACGAAATGTAGAAAATAGAGAATACATTTTTATTTGCATCCTATCATGCAAATAAAATAAAAAGATAAAATTTCGTTTGTTGTTTGCAACCTTAGTTGCAAACAAACAAGAAGATAAAAATTACATTTTGTTTGCAAATTTAGATGCAAACAAATTTATTAAAAACAAAAGTTACATTTTTGTCGAAATTTTTAAATGTGAACAAAGCATTAAAATAAAAGTTACATTTTTATTTATTTATTTACTTCACTTGATGTAAATAAACATAAAATAAAGAGTTGTTCTTTTATTTACATTTCTTGATGTAAATAAAACTAGAAACTAAATATTACATTTTTATTTACATTACTCAATGCAAATAAAACATGAGAATAAAAAGATACATTTTCATTTGCAATCCTTAATGCAATTCAATTATAAAATGAAAAATTTTATTTACATTCCTCTATGTAAATAAACATCAAATTAAAAAGCTGAATCTTTATTTGCATTCTCTATTGCAAATAAAGCATAAAATGAAAAGTTATATTTTTGTTATTATTTGTATTCCCTATTACAAATGGAATTAAAGATTATATCTTTCTTCTCATTTATTTATAATGAAAGGAATTGAAATAAAAGATTATATTTTTATTGTCATTTTAGATGCGACAAAAGAATAGAAATAAAGAATTCATTCTTATTGACATTTTACATACGATAAAAAGGATAGAAATAAAAAGAGACATTTTTATCATCGTGTTATATATTGTGTATAACACTACCATAGACAAGTTACCTGACTTGTTTATGTGATTGGGTCAATAATTTTCACACATCGCCCAAGTGCACAAATAAATTTATTATTTGTTTGTTGGTTGAAACCCCACACGGGTGTTGGGATGAAAATTAACATACACTAATCCCAATATTTAGTTGTATGTTGATCGTTAGATCGACAGGCTGCGATGAGCGTTATTATTTAATTTTAACGCTTACGCAGTGGAATTTACACTTTGGATGAAATGGATGATTTTACTGTTATTATTATATATGATATGTGTGAAATCCATATAATCCAAAATTATATGGTAAATGTTTGAGTCGCTTTTCGATTCAGGTGTTCTTTTAAATAAGAATATTCTTACATTAGAAATTCTTTTTATATAAAGGATATATTTTCATAAATATATATATTTTTTATATTAAATATGTTAAAACAAAGAATATTTGTAAAAGATAAAAATCTTTTATATAAAGAATATTTTTAATGATTATTTCTAAAATATGTTTTCTTATAATGATAAATATTTAAAGAGAAATCCTTTAATTAAGATTATTAGAATTTGCAATCTTATTTTATAATATGAAATAAATTGAGATGTGAAGTGGATTTATCGTGGACGGTGTTTTTAAACGACATTTGTCCTTTAATCCAATTTACATTGAAATTATTATTTGGAATTTATAAATCTGATTTATAGATTTAAAAAGGCATTTTCTAAAAATCTAGTTTTTCAATTTAATAAAATAAATTGGAATTAAGTGGAAATTCGATTGGTAATAATCGAGATGGGCTTCTGTAATAGAAGACCGATATTATATATGGAATTTAAGAGGCTTTGCCGTTATTCCATGTATATTGTTAGTCCGATACAGAAATTTATATCGATTATGTATTGATTGATTTCTGTGGAATTCCATATTTTGGAAATTGATTTTTGGGTTTATTGTGAACTGTGTTTTAAATGACACGAGTTCTTTAACCCGTTTAAAAGAAGATTTATTCCTTAAAATAAATAATCTTGTAATAATGATTTTTGATATTAAATCAAATTTAGAATTTTAATAAATCTTTTAAGGAAGATTTAAGATTTAATTTATTAATTTATCTTTGATAGAATTAATGAAAATCTTTTAATATGAATATCTTATTAAAAGAATATTCGGGATCGGAATGTGGCGTAATGTGTGATTTTACAATATTTGATTTTTAATCACAAAATACGCGAGTTATTCAGAAAGACCGGGTTTAACCCATTCTGAATAATCATCACGACGATCAAGAGTCGAAGAAGAAGACAGTGGTTGAAGACCGAAGGTTTTCACATCGTTGGGATGATGATGACTGGTATCTTGAATTGGGACAGTACATTCTAAGGCAAGGTATTTGGTAATGATCGTCCAAACGTATTTGGAGATCGACGGACACGTTGTTTCGCTCAGACCCAGAGCGGACTTGTAAATGGATTGTGTGTCTGACATTGTATTCTTTTCTACTGTATTTGTTGAACGCTACTGATTATATATTTCAATTTGGTGGTGGAGAATTTATTCTTCACTTAACACCCTTCTCTAAGACGTATGAGCTTAGAGGTTATATATATATTGGTAGATGATCAATGATATGGTAGAGTCTGACAATGTGGCATGCTAAGACGCAAAATGATCAAAGCTTTGTTGAAAAGCAGGCCTTGTGGTTGATGATCAAAGCACAGTCTATTTAGGCATAGCTTTGTGTATATCGTGACTTCGCGAGCCTCACAGCCCGGTAGAGTCCAAAACGGGAGAAGGGAACGCAGGGAGTGCACACGTTTCTTTCTAGCTAGAAGTGGTGTCATGGTATGGAGCCCAGACATTTACTTATGTGGTTGTTGGATTTTTAGAGGCCTCGGATTTATGCGGTCGCCCTCGGCCGTATTATAGGTTCAATAGGACCGGGAAGCGTGTGTTCAGGAATTGCCAATCCGCTAAAGTAGTTGTGGACCGGCCCTGCTGTATCCAAGGGTTCGCCAGCGTCCGAATCCTGGGACATTGCTAGAGTGTCTCGAATCAGTAAGGATCTCCTCCCTAGCCTTGACTCATGATGGAAACCCAATTTCCAATACGCCCCTTTACAGTTTTGATTGTATTACTAGTATGGCGACATAGTAGATGGTATCTATGCCGTCTAGGATTGATACATTTACTTTGAAATGTTTATATATATATATACACACACTATAATACCGTTTTCACGTATCAAGCATCTTTTGACCATTATAAGGTAAAACCCTATCCTCTGGTGTGTGTTGCATTATGTGATGGGACCTGGGTCTTATAATGGTTTCATTTTTCTAAAAAGCATTGCGTTATTTTGACGATTTACTTTAGTTATGCACTGGCAATCCAATGGAGTAAACCCGTTCCGCGTTAGCGGCGTGGTCCTATGATTAGCCTTCTATTTAGATAATTTAGGTTAAGAATTCTCACACCAGTCCCACGACTGACCTGTAGTTTGTTTCACTTTGCAAACTCGGGTGCCCTCTTTCCACACGGGCAGTCGAGTAGCTTATTTGGCAGATATATTAAGCAAAGATCCTGGATTGAAGACTGGAGCTGTGGCCAGAATGTTGATAGCCTTCCACTGAGATTAGTTCCGCTGCAATGTATTAATTTATTGTAATTTATCTTCCGTTGTAATTTTATTCCAATGTACTCTGATATATATTTTGTACTCTGATGTAACATTTATTATAGTGTTATAAAAGTCTTCTGTATTTGTTCTGATGTGTTGTATGCCCAAAGTTGATGTATCCGCAGATTTCCATTCTTTGGTTCAGACCTGTGTGGTTTATGGTCGATTCGAAGGGTGGGGATTTGCGGGTTATCACAGCTGGTATCAGAGCCAGGTTAGCTCAAATCTTTGGGGTACAACTCGTTAGAACTGAACAAAAGACTCATCAGAGGTTGGATTAGTAATGTCCTATAAAACAGAATACTCATTAGAGATAGGATCAGTAGTATCCTAGAATGAGAAAACTCATTAGAGATGGGGTTAGCAATACCCTAGAATGAGTTCAGAGTGAAAAGTCTAGAATAAACGTACTTGTAATTTTATATATAATTCGATTTTAGAAAATATGATTTTTGAATACATGAAAGTTATATATTTTGAAAATTTAATCAACTAATTGATTGATGATTGTGTTGTGTGAATATTAATTCAGCTAATAAAATTATTAAACAATAAAAGAATGAAAATTAAATTGGTTGAATAAACGACTTTTAGCTTCATTTCCTTTTCGAGGATGAAAAGATTTTAAGTGGGGGAGATTGTAACAACCCACAAATTCTGAACCAATTTTAAAATTTTATTTTAGAAAATTTTAATGAATTTTGAGAATATAAAATGATTTATATTAAATAACAATGGTTAAAAATTTATTTTAATTGAAGTTAAAACGAATAAAATTAATTTAATTATAAAACGAGCCTGAAATGGCGCGGTAGTTTGAAAATTTAATTTTAAACTTTGACTGAATGCACAAGATTCAAAATAAATCAGAATTGAGTGAAACAAGAAATATTTAAATCTGTTTAATCATATCTTTCTAACGAATCTGAAAAATTGAAATTTCATTTTAAAAATCAAAAGTTATGACCAATTCAATTTTTAGAAGGGTCGCTGTAGAATTTAATTATATATAATATATATGGTCCAAAAGGCTACTTTTCACATACGAATGAAATTGGACTCGAAACCACTTCCATTGAGTCCGGAATGGTGTTTCTGCATTGAAAAACAGTAAACACTTATATATTTCGAGTTTCGGAAATTATTTTTTTTTAAAATGTATTTTTAATATTAAATATATAGCCTTTGAAAATAGTCATTTTGCAAACGACCTCACCGCGCCACCCACAAGTCGCCGCACCTCCTCCAACTCCCGGTGAAGATAGCCCTCTCGTAGCTCTCCAATCTCCCGCAAACCGTTCGTAAAACCATCGACTACAGCTCTCGAAATCCGAATTTGAAGTTTTGAACAAACTAAGGTAAATTATTTCAGATTTTGCGACGCTTTTAAATGTCGCAGTGCCAGTTGTTAAAAGTCAGAATTCTAATTTACACATGAATTTTAAATTTAGATCCTTCAGATCCGTAACCGCCGTGACTCCAAACACGAAATCTGATGGAAACCACTTTCATTTCAGAATCAAGCAAGGTGAGAATTTATTTTTAATTTAATATTAATTAATTTAATTATTATTCTTTTGTTGTTTAATGTTGAATGGCGAATATGAATCGTTATGCGATGAATGTTATTCTATGTTGTGAATTCGATTTGTGTTTAGATGATATGATATTAGATCTGAGGTCAAAGCGTTAGATCTGAATTTATGATGTGATATTTATCATTTGTGGTGGAATTGGATATGAAAACGTTGGACGAGGAAGAAAATAAAAAGATGATAATTTTATGTTGATTAATAAAAAGATCATCTGTTTATATTGTAAATTAAGGATGACAATTTTATGTTGATTAATAAAAAGATAATCTTTGTATAGTGAAATTTAAAAGATGAACACTTTAGGATGTTAATAAAAAAAATCTTTTATATTGAAAATGTAAAAGATGAAATTTTGACAATGAAAATAAAAAGACAATCTTTTTATATTTAAAATAGAAAAGATTATATTTTTACATTGTAAAATAGAAAAGATTACATTTTTACATTGTAAAATAGAAAGGTTAATATTTTTACTTTGAAAAGTTGATATTTTTACATCGTAAAATAGTAAAGTTGATATTTTTACATCGTAAAATAGTAAGGTTGATATTTTTACATTGTGAAATATAAAAACTGATATTTTTACATTATAAATATAAAAAGATGATATTTTTACATTGTACATAAAAAAAGAAAATGTTTTTACATTGTATGAAATAAAACATATTTTATTATGGAATTTATGAATGAATTTCCACAGCATGAAATAAATTACATTTTTATATGTTATTTATGAATGAATTTACACCGTATGAAATTAATTACATTTCATTTTGGTATTTATGAATAAATTTACACAGCATGAGTAAAATTACATTTTTATATGTAATTAATATATGAATTTGCACCGTATGACAAAAATTACATTTTTTTTCTATGTAATTAAAAATGTAAATTTGCATTGTATGATAAAAATTACATCTTTCAATGTAATTAGAATATGAATTTGTATTGCATTATAACAATTACATCTCTTTATGTAATTGGGACATGAATTTACAATGTAAAATAAAATTTACATTTTTATATGTAGTAAGAAATTGAGAATTCGCATTGATATTAAATTAACACTTTTGTTAAAGACATTGCATTAGAATAAAAAGATAATTTTTGTCGCTTTTTCTTTTTAGAATTAAAAAAAAAACATATTTTGTCACCTTTTCTTTTTAGCATGAAAAGGGTCATTTTTGTCGCTTCTTCTTTTTAACATTAAAAGAACAATTTTATGTCATGTTTCTTTTTAGCATTAAAAGAAGCATTTTTGTTGTTTTTCTTTTTAGAAATAAAAAGAACATTTTGCTTTCATTTTTTTATGTTGAATATTTTATTGTCATTATTGAATGTGGTAAAAATAGAATTGTTAATGTTGAATATTTTATTGTCATTTTGAATGCGGTGAAAATAGAATGGTTAATGTTGTCATTTTTATCGAAATTTTTAGGCCGATAAAAATAGACAATGTTAGTGATTCATTTTTATCGATATTTTAGTGCGATAAAAATAGACAATGTTAGTGATGCATTTTATCGACATTTTTGGTGCGATAAAAAGAATATATTTTTGTGTAACATTTTATTTGTCTTTCTAGAGACAATAAAAAGAATAGAATTAAAGAATTACATTTTTATGTAAAATTGCTTTCATTGAAAAGAATAAATATAGAAGATGAGATATTTTATTTGTTAATAAGAAACAATGAAAAAGGGGACATTTACATTTTGATGTAAATAAACAATAATAATAAAATTTACATTCAAAATGTAAGTTAGAAATAAAAGGATTGTTTGCATTCTACGATGCAAACGAAATGTAGAAAATAGAAAATACATTTTTATTTGCATCATATCATGCAAATAAAATAAAGAGATAAAATTTCATTTGTTGTTTGCAACCTTAGTTGCAAACAAACAAGAAGATAAAAATTACATTTTGTTTGCAAATTTAGATGCAAACAAATTTAATAAAAACAAAAGTTACATTTTTGTCGAAATTTTTAAAGTGAAAATTAGGCTCACATCCTTAAAACTAAACTTAATTAGGCTCACATCCTTCCATGTAGAATTATATAAATATCATCCTTATTTTTGAAATAGCGCCATATTTTTTACTGATTTGCCCAAATCTAATATCACGGCCTATTTTTACGCATGATATCCGATTTTTGATTTTGCATTAAATTCATTAATCGTATTACTCATTCAATATTTTCAGAAACATATTTTTTACATCATGGCGGCGACTTCTTCCTTTATTTGTTAACTTCGAATTATATCTTCCAATATTCGGCCGTTTTGATCCACAATATTTCAACCAGCGTGTTGCAGAGATATAATTTGATTAACGAATAATTTAGTAAATGGATCTGGCATCTTCAAGGTAATTTCTGGTGTTTTATTTTTTGTAAGAAGTAAGGTCAGAAATAAAAAATTATCTATTTTTCTGAAAGTTATATTTCTTTATTATTTTTACTTATTTCAATTATTTATGTTTATAGACGTATAGTTTAATATGTTTATAAAGTTTAGTAATTTGTGAAGTTTCACTGTACAAGCTGATATTCATTAACTTGTCCACATTTTTTCAAAAAAATTTATGTTAAAATGTATAAAAGTATGCATAATTTTTGACTTTTAGCATATTCAAACGCAAAAAACGTTGTATTTAGTCTGTATGGATCTGCACTGAATAGTTTAGTATAATTATGCATATTTTACGCAATATATGCACTCTGGTATGCATATTTTTTGAACTTATGTTAAATTGTTCGGATAATGATTAATTGCTTACATATATGAATATGATTGTAATATTTACATATTATAATCGTTGGCGCTTTTTTTTTATAAATTGAAGTTTATTTTACTACTTTTTGTATATAAATATGCGGATATTAATATTATTTGCAAAGATGTATGCAACTTTTTATAATATTACGATTGTGTCTCTGTAATTTTATTTGCTTTACGCCGATCAGTCTGATTAATTTTTGCTCTTTTAATTTTCACACAGTGGTCCTGCAGATATTGGTGTTCTTGTGTTGTTGAAGTTTGACTTGTCCACATTTTTTCAAAAAAATTTATGTTAAAATGTATACAAGTATGCATAATTTTTGACTTTTAGCATATTCAAACGCAAAAAACGTTGTAACTAGTCTGTATGGATCTATTCGGAATAGTTTCGTATAATTATGCATATTTTACACAATATATGCACTCTGGTATGCATATTTTTTGAACTTATGTTAAATTGTTCGGATAATGATTAATTGCTTACATATATGAATATGATTGTAATATTTACATATTATAATCGTTGGCGCTATTTTTTTTATAAATTGAAGTTTATTTTACTACTTTTTGCATATAAATATGCAGATATTAATATTATTTGCAAAGATGTATGCAACTTTTTATAATATTACGATTGTGTCTCTGTAATTTTATTTGCTTTACGCCGATCAGTCTGATTAATTTTTGCTCTGTTAATTTTCACACAGTGGTCCTGCAGATATTGGTGTTCTTGTGTTGTTGAAGTTTGGGGATGATAGTTTTTCTATTCGTCTTTATTTCGATAGTTCTGTTGATATTGTTAGAGAGGCTGTTTGTGGCAAATGGATGGAGTTAACTCCGTTGTCTTTTGAATTATTTCACTGCAGAGACGGGTTTCGAAGGAATATTCAAAGTAATTCCGATCTAAAATCCATTCTTTTGTTGGCTGCGCATAATCACGAGGATTATTTGGTTTTTTTGTTGATGTCAATCTTAATTGTTCTTTTGTCGCTGATGGTACCGAATCTTCTTTTGGAAGCGACTCCACTTATGATAGTAATAGTGATTCCAGCAACAAATTCAAGCAATTATTAACAAGTGATTCGAATCATTCTGTTTTCTCTGGTATTGGTCAACAATTTAAAGGAGGTGTTACTGAATTTAGACTTTATTTGATGATGTATAGTATGAAAAGTGGTTATAAGCTTAATTTGATTAAGAACGATAAAGAAAGAGTTACAGCTGTATGTTTGAAAAATAATTGTAGTTTTCGGATTCATGCTTCTCTTAAGTTTAATCTGCCGGGATATTTTGTTATAAAGAGATTTCAACCAGAACATACATGTGGTGCTGGAATTCATGACATAAACAATCCTGTTATATCCAGTAAATTGATTAAGTTATTGGTTTGTGATCATATTCAAGCCAATCCGTTAATGAAGACGAAGGACATTACTAACTTGTTCCAAACCGAATATAATGTTATTTTGAAGTATTACTATGCATATAGTGGGAAGAGGTTGGCATTGAAGGATTTACATGGAAGCGACGTAATGTCGTATCATCATTTGCAGTCATTTTGTGATGCAGTTCTTACTAACAATCCTGGAAGTAAAGTTGTTTTGGAGTGCAATAATTCAACGCGGCAATTTGAGAGGGTTTTTATTGGCTTTGAAGCTTGTGCATATGGATTTCAATACTGTCGTCCATTAATTTTTGTTGACGCTACTTTTATGAAGGGAAGAGCTCAAGGGTGTTTAATGGCTGCTACCGGTAAAAATGGAAACGAAGGTATGGTTTATTATCGTATATTTTTTTTCCCACAACAACTATCATTAACATGTCCTGTACTATTAATTTTTTTTTTAATTATTTGCATTTATGTTGTTAAATATTTGGAAATTTTGCATACATCAGTGGTATTCCATTCATGGTACGCATAGCAAATATGCATTATATGGTGAAGACCTGCATGCATCAACGAAAAAATTACTAACAAGTACATACATGTGTGCACAATTTTTTAATACCATATTCATTTATTTAAGAAAACCTGCACATATATATGCAAAATTTCTACATATATGCATATTTCAATGAAGATTGCTTACACTTAAATTATCACATACCTGTGAAGCTACATGTATTTCAGGATGTAATTAATATAAATATGTCATGTGCTATTGTTAACAATTCTTTACAAATTTGCGCTTACGTACTTTAAAGTTTTGAAATATTGCATACATGACTGGTATTACATTCATGCTATTAATAGTAAATATTCATTGTACTGTGAAGACCTGCATGCATCAATGAAAAAATTATTAACAAATGCATACATTTATGCACATTATGTTTATACAATATTCAATTATTCAGAAAACCTTCACATATATATGCAAAATTTCTACATATATGCATATTTTAATGAAGCTTTCTGAAACATATATTTTCACATAACTGTATGTCAAATTTTTTTTTTTATAGGTTTTTTCCCTATAGCAATTGCAATTGTTTCTGGAGAAGATGAAGATAATTGGATATGGTTTTGTGAACAACTCAAAGACTTTCTTAAAGACGATTATAGAAGCTATGTTTTCATTTCAGATCGTCATCCTGGAATTCTAGTTGCTATTCCAAAGGTGTTTCCAAATTCCATTCATGGATCGTGCTTATATCATTTGACCAATAACCTAAAGGTTGCTTTGAAATCTCAATTTTCGAAAACTAATAAGCGGATTTTGTTGGATACATTTGCAAGAATTGCTTATGCATATAATTTGACTGATTTTAATGCTGCACTGAAGAATTTTAGAGATATTGGTGGATTGACTGTGAGAAATTTTTTGAATGGTATTCCTTTTGAGAAGTTTACAAACGTTTTTTTCCCTGCTTGTCGATACGGTGAAATGTCATCAAATTGTTCAGAAAGCTTTAACAAGTGGATTTTGGAGGAAAGACATTTACCAATAACTGCTTGCTTGGATAAAATAAGGTTGAAACTAATGAAACTAATGTCCGATCGTCGTGAAGTTGCTTCGACATGGAATAGCGTTTTGTGTCCAGTTAATGAAACTCGATTAAGGAATCTACACTTAGAAGGAGCTTCTTGGTTCGTTATCAAATCTAGTGAACATAAATTTGAAGTTCATTCTCCAGTTCATCAATTTGTTGATCTGTATAATCGAGTATGTTCGTGTAACATGTGGCAAGTAAGTGGTTTCCCTTGCGCTCACACCGTTAGATGTATCTTAAGTTGTGAAAACTTGAACGTATACGACTACATTGATGCTTACTTTAAAGTTGGTCATTTTCAACTGTCATATTCTCATCCAATAAATCCTATCATCAATTATATGGGTGAAGACGTGGCTGTTGAAGATGCAGTAATAGCTCCGCCAAAAGGTAGGCGCATGCCTGGTCGTCCATCCTCGTCAAAAAGATTGAAATCTGCAGGCGAATTTACAAAGACTACTCGGTGTGGATTGTGCAAGAAATTGGGTCATAACAAACGGACTTGTTCTTCTGTCCAAAAATAGTTGTGGTTTTTTTTTTACATATTTTATAATAAAGCTGTTTACAAATTATATTGTACAGACTCCAAACTTGCTATCTCAGTTTTACTTTATATTCGGAACTTTACTGTTTTATTTGTATTTTTAACACTTTCTGCTTTCCCCTTAGTTTTGTTAACCCAGATATTCTGCATACTTTTACAAATGTATGCAATATTCATTCTTACTTGCATACATGTGTGCTATTAAACTAAACTTTAATTCTACAGTTCTACTTGTTTGTCAAGCTCAGTACATTTCTTTTAAAACATTACTCCGTACTTTCAAATAAACAATTACTTATGAAAATGACAATTGCTCACAAGTATTCTTTAACACTGCAGATAAGTATGCTACTATATGTAATTTTTGAATGAAATTAGACATATTAATGGTCCTATTATACTGTGATTAAAATTTAACTCATTTATCTTTTTTAAAAATCCTATTTATAACAAATAATCACGCACAATGTTCATACAACCAACATACGTTGGAATGTATCACAAAATCAAATTCGTATACTCATTCTTCATTACACTAACAAAATATTTCATACACAATTTCATTCTACTCTTATTTTTAATTGTTGCATATAAAAATGCAACAGTCTTTGTAGTTTGTTTGAATTTATGCATAAATTATCTTTTACTCAAACGTACTAAATTATCATTTATTATTTATAATTTTTAAATTTACTATTTAACTACGTCGTTTGTAATTTCTTAATTTCTTCAAAAAATTATACAAACTAGTATCATTCTACGCATCCATTTTATTTACAAACAAATCCACATCATTCATAACGGTTATATAAATCTTTACATTTACAAACCAATTATATTGAAAATTTTGCATATAATTATGCATATAATTATAATAAACTACACACATGTACGAATCATTTCATACCATCATGCAAAACATCAAAAAAATAATACATACCTAAAAACGACATTTTCATTTCACTTCGCACAGCAGTTAACCATGTTCTCGTAGTCCAAACAAAAAAGGTATTAAACTTTTTTACACATTACTAAACCCATTCAAAATTACAAACAATTCGACCACCTACTTTACGTCCTTTACACATCCTTGTTTGCATCTGACAAAAGGAAATTTTGTGTCAGATTATTCAACACATTCCAGCTGTGAGGATTGCAGTTGAGAAGTTTTAAACCAAACTCAGCTCTTTGATCATTAACAGCCCCAGGACTCCACATTTCATCATTTTCATCCATCTCTTTATTCTCAGTTCTTTGCTTCATATAGTTCATTACAAGCATACCACAGTTGACCCTGCAAAATTAATATACTACCAACAATTAATAGGGTGTACACATATAATTTGATTTGAAACATTATACAAAATGTGCATACAACCATGCTATAATTACAAAAAAATGCATATACGTACGGACAAATTCAACAATAAATTTCTTACGTATGTCCTTGTTGTGGGCATTGAGAAAATTCTATTTGATTAGGTGTCCGATAATCTTTTTTCAAAAGCTTCTTCAACAAGGCATTGACGTAATTTCTCTGTTACATAAAAAAAATAAAATTCTATCAGTAATGTTACATGAACACACAAAAATTAAAAATACCAAATTGTGATACAATTTTTCTTGCTGCTTTTTGGTGATTCCCAACGCCACGTCGCGGTATGTTCGGATCATAATGGATCCATCTTCTTTCAGCCTTTATAAACTCTAATAAAGAAAAATGACTTTCACAGTGAATTGGAAAGAAAATCTTTGTGCAAAATTCATATCCATCTGTCACTCTTTTATCCAAGACTTTTTTTAACTGCTCCTTAAAATCCTTTAGTAACAGTCCCTGAATATTAACAGTTTCATTATTAAAATTTTTTACAAATTAAAAACATATTCATATAGTATTTATATTACCGAAGCAAGAGTTTTGATCATCATAACTTCTGGATAATCTCTTCGCAACTCCACACCAAACCAGTCGATTATCTACTCAAAGTAGATAATTTTTTATTTGTTACAAATACATAACTGTTTGCATATACTAATAGAAAACCTGTCAACAAATAACTAGTAAACTTAACTATTACCTCTCCATCGACGAAATTCCCAACTATCAAATCAGCCCAAGCAGTTCCAGTCACGCATACGGCTTCATCACCATTAAGATATGCCGTTTTGCTGTACATGTTTTAAATTAATTCAAAAAATATGTAATATATGGTCGAATATAACTCAAGCATCTACGTTTCCTAATTGCACATATATCTGCAATTTTTCGTAAAAATTACATACATAGATGCAATTAGATTAATTAATTGCATAATATTAAAACATAACAAAACATTTGCATACTAGTGTGCAATATTGTTAAACATTTACAGAAATTTATGCAAACAATCTAAAATTATTTTACTAACATTGACGTTCGATTTATATTTTGTCTCATAAAGATGCAAAAAATATGAATATTTGCATACATTTACGACATAAAACGATGAAAACATGCACAACATTCATATTTTTCAACACTGTACCTCGCTTTTATTTACACCAACTAAAGTCAGTTCAACAATTAAAGAAACTTAAACATAATTCTTACCTTAGTCCAGTCAGTGCAACAAAGTCTTCCATTTGTTTTATCTGACTTTCCTCCAACTTCCGCACATTTTCATATCTTCTAATTTTCAAATTAGTGCCTATCCGAGTTTCTTTGGACTTATCATTATATACAAATTCATCAACATCCACTACTGCAGACTGTCTCATATTTTTTTTCCCTGCAAATACAATTTAATATTTTACGTAATTCAAAATTACCGACATTCAAACTAACTCAACTGAACATTATCTAATTCTAAATACTAATATACCTTTCACTTTTGCCACCTTTTCTTTTTCTTGTGCTTTTTCCTCTTCTACATCAATATCCATATCTTGTACTTCATCATAATTTTCTACATCTCCACTACTTTCGTCATTTACAACATCATCATCACCACTATTACGTAGAATCTTTTCATTGTCTACGCCCTTCTCTTTTTCTTTCATCATTTCGTTGTTTGCTACATTCCCTTCTACTATGAGATTACCTACATCATCGACATCAGCGCTTCTCTGCGCCTCCACGCCTATTCACGTTTAATCTGATTCAGTAATTATTTGTAAAGTCTGCACACATCTATGCGTCAACTACTATTATATGCAGACATAGTAAGCATTTTTTACTATGTACCTTACAAAACTGTCTACAAAAATTACTACTATAGACACATTAAAATGCATTTAATACTCAAAAATAACTTCAAATACGCAGTATTTTTGGTATATACAGAGAAAATTTTCCACTATTTATTAGTATTTTCACACAACTACATAACTATTACCTAATATATGCCCAAAATAACGCAAAAAAAAATTATTTTGCATTAATACGAAATATATACTGCAAACGTTGTAATCGTAATAAGACAATTTTCATACCTTTACTGCTCTCATCGTTTTTTAGCTCTATCAGGTTTTCCTTTTCTGCTTTATTCTCTTCTTTATCTCTGTTTTCTACTGCATGATCTTTATTTTTGTGCATTTCATCATTCATATCATCCCTTTCATTCTCATCAGCGCAATCAATGTAACAACCCACGTCCGCTAAGGTCACTCTTACCAGGGGAATGCCTTAGTTTCGGTGAAGTATTTTAAGTGAATATAGAACAGTAAAATTACAACAAGACAGATATAAGTAATACTTGAAAATTTAAAACATCATTTCATTGCAGCGGAAAGTAATACATGTTTGGTTACATCACAAAACCATAAACCAAAGTCAAGTACATAATATCCATCTTGATAAAATAGAAGTACATAATCCCACTACATAACTAATAGCCATAAAAGAAAAGATGAACTGGGCTTCACTTCAACGGTCCAAGCTCCATAGGATAGATACAGCAATCAGATCAAAGCCCACTAGCACCAGGCCCACTCTAATAACCTGGGGTTGGGGAAAAAGATAAAAACAACGGGGTCAGACATAAGTCTGAGTGAGTCCTATAACCCTAACAATACAATCATTAAAATAACCAGAGAAGACATAAGTTGATATACGGTAACGACTGGGGATGAATGGCTACACTAAGCAGCTTGGTAAACTTAGGATAAACTAAGATCACCGTAAAGACGCATTTATCCACCCAAGGATAATTACTAGATTACACCGCCCCAGACTTATTTCCCCCAAGAGTAATTCCTACACTGCACCGCACCAGTTCTACCTACCCAAGATTAATTCCTACTTAAAGGTTGATCCCACTAAATGTACTTAGTAATATTTACCCAGTAGTTTCTAGTACCCCTACATAGGTGCCGTCTGCCCCTATCATTACTAGGTGTACCCACTACTCCCAAGCGATCGGCTCCCTAACGTAGATACCCGTGCTGGTCCCACAATGGGGTGTATCGTTTCCCCAAAGTGGCAACCTGATAGTATCAACGGTGCACGGCTTTATATCTACACGATGTAACAACGATTTACTAACCAGCCCGGGTCCACACACGCATATGAAACCCGTTGGTCCTACGTTGCCACCGCTAACCCGTTTTTGGCCTCTTATAGTCAAGCCCAATATGCGTGTCCCGTCACTCGACTTGGGTCGAGCCCACAAAGATACGTTTGGGATATTGGTTGAGATGGGCCCCCACAAGCTACCACTTAAGCTTGTTATTTTATCTAGTGTATCCCACTTAACCCCTTTAATCATGTTCACTTACATGTTATAAATACTTTGGTTAAGTCATTAATCATATTTTAATTACCTTTCAAGGCACCCACTAGATTTCCACATGACACCCAAGTCCTTTACTTAATTCCCACATGCCACCCGAGGCACTTACTTAACCCCTTAATCATGTTTAATTACATTTTCCACTTTGGTTAAGTATTCTAATCGTGTTTTCTATTGCCACCCAAGGCAACCCACTAGTTTTCTCATGACACCCAAGTCACCCACTTAACCCTCAAGCCCCACTACATGCTTATATGGTTAAGTGTTTCTTAATTAATTAAGACCGTGATCCTCATAAAGACCTCTCACATTAGACTATCTTTTATGACTGCTGGTTAAGCCGGTTGGGTCCGGGCAGCCTTATGTCATAACCGAGTCTAACCTCGTGTCTTTACATTAATCACGTATTTAGTTTGTGCCTAAGACCTCTCACATTGGGCTAACATTTGTAGCAACTGGTTAAGCCGGTTGGGTCCGGGCAGTTTTACGCTACAACTGAGTCCAACCTCGTGTCTTAGTCGATTAATTACACCTAATTAATCACCCCCCATAATTTATATTAATTATCCCTAATTAATATCAAGTTTTTCATAACATGGGTAGACCTAACTCAATAGGTAAATTCCCATGGGGTAGACCTAACTCAATAGGTAAATTCCCACTTATGTTAATTTGTTTTTATGGTATGCTTTATCATACCCAACCATACTTTAATTAACATATTTATTAACCCCATCGTTCCCCACGCAAATCGTTCACATTTCACGACATAATAAAAAGGGAAGATCCATCACAAATATCATGGGTTTTAACCAAATCTTAGCATATAACTTTGTCATGGGTTAAGAGGATGTCAACTTGCATATATGAGCATATATTAACCCAACTACATTTCCCAAACTTGCATATTATCACATATGACTTGCATAACATATTGCATATGAACTTACATATTATCATACACATATCTTGCATAACATGTTGAGCTTGCATATAAGCATTCTCACAACTTGCATAACATGTTAAACATGCATTTAAGCATACACAAAACTTGCATAAGTATTCACATACTTGCATAAGCATTCACATACTTGCATATTAACCCATAAACTTGCATAATATGTCATCATGAACTTGCATATTAACAACCATGTAACTTGCATAGCATATCTTGCATATTAACATACATGTAACTTGCATAGCATATCTTGCATATTAACATACATGTAACTTGCATCTTAACAAACATGTAACTTGCATAGCATATATTATCATACATGTAACTTGCATAGCATATCTTGCATATTAACATACATGTAACTTGCATAGCATATATTATCATACATGTAACTTGCATAGCATATCTTGCATATTAACATACATGTAACTTGCATAGCATATATTATCATACATGTAACTTGCATAGCATATCTTGCATATTAACATACATGTAACTTGCATCTTAACAAACATGTAACTTGCATAGCATATATTATCATACATGTAACTTGCATAGCATATCTTGCATATTAACATACATGTAACTTGCATAGCATATATTATCATACATGTAACTTGCATAGCATATCTTGCATATTAACATACATGTAACTTGCATATTAACAAACATGTAACTTGCATTGCATATATTATCATACATGTAACTTGCATATGAACTTGTTAAACATGCATAAACCCACTTGTTAAATATGCATAAAACAACTTATTAATCATGCATATTATCACATACTTAGCATGCATAGAATCACATACTAAACTTGCATAATATCATATACTTAGCATGCATAGAATCACATACTCATCATGCATAAAACCACATACTTAACTTGCATAAAATCAATTACTTATTATGCATAAACCACATACTTAACTTGCATAAAATCAATTACTTATTATGCATAAACCCACATATCCAACTTGCATAAACTCTCATATTCAACTTGCATAAACTTACATATTCCACATAGGATTCATATTATACATAGATTAGCATATCATTACAAATGATTCAAACTCACTAATCCGCATTCAAGACCATAAGTCTCATTACACCTAATCTACTTATTTTAACAATTGATCATCAAAGTGATAGAAACTCACCACTAGCAATTTGCACTCCAAATGAAGAAGATTATGATGCTTAGAATGGATTAGAAGTTGATTAGAGAGGTTGATTAGCTTGCTTTCCTCTTCATTGATTTGTGGAGGCCATGATCAAGTTTCATTTTGCCATAGTTTAGTTACTAGGTTTAATTATGAATGAATTAGGGTAGGGTTGTGGTCTTATTTATAGGATTAGGTTGCATTTTAGACCCTTAGATTAACCCTAGATTAGTTTAGGACCCTTAGATCTCGGAACTCTCCAGAAATCAGCCCTAAGACCAAGCCCAAACCCCAAACTGGTGCACCCAACCATAGAACTCTCTAGAAACTGTGCAGGTTTCTTGGCTCGGCACGGGCGCACTTCCCAAGTGCGCCAGTCTATTTTTGTACTGGCGCACTTCACAAGTGCGCCAGTGCATTTTTGTTCTGGCGCACTTCACAAGTGCGCCAGTGCATTTCTGGCCTGTTCCGGGTTCTTCTGCCTAACTTCGTTCGTCCATATCTCTTTCATACGGACTCCGATTCTCGAAAACTCGGACTCTATTTCGCGTATTTTTCCGAGACGAATGCAATGACGCAGCCCGTTTTCCCCCAATTCTCACATCTGAGATTATTAATTCTGTAATTAGTGAATTTTAGCATTAACCGAAATTCGGGGTGTTACATTCTCCCCTCCTTAAAGGATTTCGTCCCCGAAATCTCTAAGCTAAGGAGAATGCATATCCTACCATCCAAACAACCATCTACTCAATCCATCAAACACGGGCATCCATTGTCCTTAAACAATTTCTAATGATGTATGAGCATATGCGAAAAGTGTGTGTATATGTTCCCTATCTAATGTACGAACATATGCAAACCATGATAGTGCCATGCATCCAATATGTATGCGAGATAACCCTATCGACACATACAGTATCTATATGAGTGCACAATCATTCACCAAAATGCATCATCCATATGATAACACAATCATTATACATCCATAAATATAGCTAACTACACACAATTTTATGCAATATGAAGTGATTGAGCCGATCTAGTGCCTAGAGTGTGTATATATGCATCCACGAGCAACCACTAGCAAACACTTGCATCCACTTGCATCCATCAACCATAACATGTCTCAAACACATGTTTCAACCATAGGTTTTCCCTACCTAAAGGTCAAACATGACTAACGAGAGGACCTACTAAAGATAAGATAAGTACTAGGCAAGCGATAAAGGAGAAGTTAAAAGACATACTCTCCAAAAGAAATGGATACAAAGAACGCATCTTCGCTTCCGTCTCCCAAGTAGCATTCTAACTAGCTGAACTTCTCTGTTCCTCAACTTCCTAGTCTCTGGCCCAATGATGCGAGTAGGAGCTCGTCGAATCGTCTCATCGTGCTCTAACTCTACTTCTTTAAGCAAACTCGGCTCTACCACCTCAGCGGTCTCATGTAAGCACTTCCTCAAATGGGACACATGAAATACATCACGTATACTACTAAGTCTGTCAGGCAACTTCACTCTATATGCCATCCGTCCAATTCTTTCCTTAATGGGAAATGGCCCTACAAACCTTGGTACTCACTTCCTAACAGATCCAAAGTGAACCACATTCCGTAACGGAGATACCTTGATAAAAGCACGTCCTAATATCAAACTCAAGCTCTGTTCTCCTCTTGTCCACATAAGATTTTTGCCTATTCTGTGCTGCTTTCTTCCTTCTTCGAATCAAGTCAATCTTCTCTGAAGACTCTCTAATCTCATCGGCCCAACCAAGATCTTACCCGTAGATTCCCACCAACATGTAGGTGATCAACAAGGCCTTCCATAAAGAGCTTCGAAAGGAGCCATACCAATACTGGACTGAAAGCTGCTATTATATGCGAACTATACCAATGGAAGATGCTCTTCCCATGTACCTCCAAAATCCAAAATACATAACCTCAAAAGATATTCTAAGATACGGTTCACCCTCTCGGTCTAACCGTCCATCTGAGGATGATATGCGGTGCTCAAACACAACTGAGTCCCTACCGCCCTCTTGCAAAATCTTCCAAAACTCACTAGTGAAGATAGGATCTTGATCACTCACAATGCTGGAAGGTACACCATGCAATCTAATAATCTTTCGAAGGTAAACTGAAGCTAGACATGTAACAGTCCCCTTGCTCTTCACGGGTATGAAATGGGCACACTTAGTAAGTCTATCTACCATAAGCCCAATCCCCGTATTACCCTTCCTTGATTTCGGTAATCCAATGAGACACTATCCCACTTCCTATTACGGAACTTCTAACGGGTGAAGCAACCCTCCGGGTTTCTTCTGCTCCGCTTCCACTTGTTAGCACACCCAGCATCTAGCGACATACTTGGCCGCATCTTTCTTCAGATTGGCCAAAAAGAAAACTCGCTTTATGTCTTGGTACATCTTGTCCCTACCGGGATGAATGGTTATCTTCGACTGATGTGTATCATCAAGTTTAGCCTTCCTCAAACTCTCATCTTGCGGTACACAAAGTCTACCGTCTCTACACAACCACCCCTTACTATCTAGGGTGTACCTACTCAAATGGCTGGACGACTCCTCCCCCTTATGAGCTTCTCTCATAGCTCAACCAACTGTGGGTCGTCTTGCTGTGCCTCGCCACCCCGTCCCAAAAGAGTAGGCCTAACCTCCAAGGAGGCTAGCAAACCGGGTACAAAGTCAACGGAAGGTCTAAAGTCAAACATAGAAATAAACCCTAAGCTCCGTCGTTTAATCGATCAATGAACTCAAGGACAACCTTTTTTTTTTCTTCTTAAGGCATCTGCTACCATGTTTCCCTTGTTAGGGGTATACGCTATCTCAAACTCATAAGATGCTAAAAATCTTATCCAAAATCGTCACAACTGTCCATCTCTCACGCAGACCACCCTAGTCGAATTCGACATCCCCCAAATGCAAGCCCCAAAGGCCGAAACCAATATCAGACAAACACCCAAGGGATATCTCCTTCGAGTTCAGGCGACCTACGTGAGATGATACTAAAATAAAATAATAATAATGGCTAAACAATTAAGCCTTTGACCAACTTTGGATGTCCTTGCCAGTCTCGCTCCAAAACCACCGTTTATCCTATAACTGGCTTTGCTCACCCTATTGAGCACATACGAAAACTTATTACGCTCCTTGAAAAGACCAAGATGTCATTTACAAAGGCCATCACAAACTTATTTAGGTACTCCCTGAACACCCTTCTCTTCCAATCAACAAAGTATGCGGGGGCGTTCGTCAAACCAAATAGCATCACCAGCCACTCATAAAACCATCCGGAGTCCTAAAGGCAATCTTCTCTATACTATCGTCAGCCACTCTCAACTGACGAAACCATGTGGCTTAGTCCAACTGCGAAAATACTGAGGCGCCAACCAACTGATCAAAGAGATCATCAATCTTTGGCAATGGGTGTCTATTCTTCTTTGTGAGTTTATTTAGTTCTCTTTAGCCTACACAAAGTCTGAGGGACCCATCCGCCTTCATGGCAAAAACTACTGGAGCGCCCCACTCCGATATACTTCTTCTTATGAACCCCTTCTCAAGCAATCGCCTACTTACTTATGGAGTTCCCTCCTCTCACGAGGAGCCTTGTGGCACACTGGCCAAGTCACTGGTTTGGCATTGTTTACCAGATATATTCGGAAGTCAATCTCCCGCTCCGGAGGTAAGCCCTTCACCTTCTCAAACACATCCGAGTATTCCCGGACCACTTCTAACAGATCGCAAACTCTCGACCGACGTGTCCAGCGATTCTAGATAACTTAGCATAACAGATTCTATGGGATTACTAGAGATCTCGAGAGTGTTACCCAAGCGGGTCATAAGCCTAACAACTCTCCCTTCAAAATCAAGAACGGCACCCCTACTGGATAACCAGTTCATGCCCAAAACTAACCCATAGTCCGTGAAGCCCAACAAGCATCACATCCAAACTCAATGCTAAGTATAGAAACTTTCAAACCCAAACACATCATGGAGCCCAATTGGGTTTGAAACAACTAAGGGATCATCTACTAAACTGGTGTCTAAGTGCAGTGACTCAACTAACAACGATGAGATAAACGAACTCGATACATCAGAATCAAATAAAGTTTGGATCGGATAACAAAGAAATCCAAATTCCAACCTAGACGGTCTTATTCCCATCCGGCATCCTAGTCGTGAGGAAATACAACTATCCTCCAGAAGATTCCATACCTTGCCCTTGCTTCTTTGGACGATCCTAATAAGGTGTCCTATTCCTCCCCAAAAGGATAACTACTAGCCTTCTCCTTCCCATTCTCCACTCGTAACCTCCCATCAATGAGGTTTCGTCCTTCATTAACTAAACAACTATTAGAGCCTTCCTCCCATCGTCCATCCAATAAGTACCTACAAGTCCTCCTCCTTCTTGAACCAACTTCTAATCTGATTTACGTCTAAGTCCCTTGAAGCGGTTTTCCATTCTTATCTATCTTAGAAAGATCATCTACACACGGAGGGGAAACTCAAAACGAGAGAAAAAAAAGATTCAAACGGAGAATTCGAAAGATAAAGATATGGCTATCGGGGATTATGCTTTTCTCTCAAAAACTTTTCTCTTAAAAGACAAGTTTTTGAAAATACTCCTTCAAAAATTTTCTTAAAAAAATAGTTTTTCTAAAAATTTTATCTGTTCTGGTAACCTTAAGCTCTGATACCACGTGTAACACCCCACGTCCGCTAAGGTCACTCATACCAGGGGAATGCCTTAGTTTCGGTGAAGTATTTTAAGTGAATATAGAACAGTAAAATTACAACAAGACAGATATAAGTAATACTTGAAAATTTAAAACATCATTTCATTGCAGCGGAAAGTAATACATGTTTGGTTACATCACAAAACCATAAACCAAAGTCAAGTACATAATATCCATCTTGATAAAATAGAAGTACATAATCCCACTACATAACTAATAGCCATAAAAGAAAAGATGAACTGGGCTTCACTTCAACGGTCCAAGCTCCATAGGATAGATACAGCAATCAGATCAAAGCCCACTAGCACCAGGCCCACTCTAATAACCTGGGGTTGGGGAAAAAGATAAAAACAACGGGGTCAGACATAAGTCTGAGTGAGTCCTATAACCCTAACAATACAATCATTAAAATAACCAGAGAAGACATAAGTTGATATACGGTAACGACTGGGGATGAATGGCTACACTAAGCAGCTTGGTAAACTTAGGATAAACTAAGATCACCGTAAAGATGCATTTATCCACCCAAGGATAATTACTAGATTACACCGCCCCAGACTTATTTCCCCCAAGAGTAATTCCTACACTGCACCGCACCAGTTCTACCTACCCAAGATTAATTCCTACTTAAAGGTTGATCCCACTAAATGTACTTAGTAATATTTACCCAGTAGTTTCTAGTACCCCTACATAGGTGCCGTCTGCCCCTATCATTACTAGGTGTACTCACTACTCCCAAGCGATCGGCTCCCTAACGTAGATACCCGTGCTGGTCCCACAATGGGGTGTATCGTTTCCCCAAAGTGGCAACCTGATAGTATCAACGGTGCACGGCTTTATATCTACACGATGTAACAACGATTTACTAACCAGCCCGGGTCCACACACGCATATGAAACCCGTTGGTCCTACGTTGCCACCGCTAACCCGTTTTTGGCCTCTTATAGTCAAGCCCAATATGCGTGTCCCGTCACTCGACTTGGGTCGAGCCCACAAAGATACGTTTGGGATATTGGTTGAGATGGGCCCCCACAAGCTACCACTTAAGCTTGTTATTTTATCTAGTGTATCCCACTTAACCCCTTTAATCATGTTCACTTACATGTTATAAATACTTTGGTTAAGTCATTAATCATATTTTAATTACCTTTCAAGGCACCCACTAGATTTCCACATGACACCCAAGTCCTTTACTTAATTCCCACATGCCACCTGAGGCACTTACTTAACCCCTTAATCATGTTTAATTACATTTTCCACTTTGGTTAAGTATTCTAATCGTGTTTTCTATTGCCACCCAAGGCAACCCACTAGTTTTCTCATGACACCCAAGTCACCCACTTAACCCTCAAGCCCCACTACATGCTTATATGGTTAAGTGTTTCTTAATTAATTAAGACCGTGATCCTCATAAAGACCTCTCACATTAGACTATCTTTTATGACCGCTGGTTAAGCCGGTTGGGTCCGGGCAGCCTTATGTCATAACCGAGTCTAACCTCGTGTCTTTACATTAATCACGTATTTAGTTTGTGCCTAAGACCTCTCACATTGGGCTAACATTTGTAGCAACTGGTTAAGCCGGTTGGGTCCGGGCAGTTTTACGCTACAACTGAGTCCAACCTCGTGTCTTAGTCGATTAATTACACCTAATTAATCACCCCCCATAATTTATATTAATTATCCCTAATTAATATCAAGTTTTTCATAACATGGGTAGACCTAACTCAATAGGTAAATTCCCATGGGGTAGACCTAACTCAATAGGTAAATTCCCACTTATGTTAATTTGTTTTTATGGTATGCTTTATCATACCCAACCATACTTTAATTAACATATTTATTAACCCCATCGTTCCCCACGCAAATCGTTCACATTTCACGACATAATAAAAAGGGAAGATCCATCACAAATATCATGGGTTTTAACCAAATCGTAGCATATAACTTTGTCATGGGTTAAGAGGATGTCAACTTGCATATATGAGCATATATTAACCCAACTACATTTCCCAAACTTGCATATTATCACATATGACTTGCATAACATATTGTATATGAACTTACATATTATCATACACATATCTTGCATAACATGTTGAGCTTGCATATAAGCATTCTCACAACTTGCATAACATGTTAAACATGCATTTAAGCATACACAAAACTTGCATAAGTATTCACATACTTGCATAAGCATTCACGTACTTGCATAAGCCTTCACATACTTGCATATTAACCCATAAACTTGCATAATATGTCATCATGAACTTGCATATTAACAACCATGTAACTTGCATAGCATATCTTGCATATTAACATACATGTAACTTGCATAGCATATCTTGCATATTAACATACATGTAACTTGCATCTTAACAAACATGTAACTTGCATAGCATATATTATCATACATGTAACTTGCATAGCATATCTTGCATATTAACATACATGTAACTTGCATAGCATATATTATCATACATGTAACTTGCATAGCATATCTTGCATATTAACATACATGTAACTTGCATAGCATATATTATCATACATGTAACTTGCATAGCATATCTTGCATATTAACATACATGTAACTTGCATCTTAACAAACATGTAACTTGCATAGCATATATTATCATACATGTAACTTGCATAGCATATCTTGCATATTAACATACATGTAACTTGCATAGCATATATTATCATACATGTAACTTGCATAGCATATCTTGCATATTAACATACATGTAACTTGCATATTAACAAACATGTAACTTGCATTGCATATATTATCATACATGTAACTTGCATATGAACTTGTTAAACATGCATAAACCCACTTGTTAAATATGCATAAAACAACTTATTAATCATGCATATTATCACATACTTAGCATGCATAGAATCACATACTAAACTTGCATAATATCATATACTTAGCATGCATAGAATCACATACTCATCATGCATAAAACCACATACTTAACTTGCATAAAATCAATTACTTATTATGCATAAACCACATACTTAACTTGCATAAAATCAATTACTTATTATGCATAAACCCACATATCCAACTTGCATAAACTCTCATATTCAACTTGCATAAACTTACATATTCCACATAGGATTCATATTATACATAGATTAGCATATCATTACAAATGATTCAAACTCACTAATCCGCATTCAAGACCATAAGTCTCATTACACCTAATCTACTTATTTTAACAATTGATCATCAAAGTGATAGAAACTCACCACTAGCAATTTGCACTCCAAATGAAGAAGATTATGATGCTTAGAATGGATTAGAAGTTGATTAGAGAGGTTGATTAGCTTGCTTTCCTCTTCATTGATTTGTGGAGGCCATGATCAAGTTTCATTTTTCCATAGTTTAGTTACTAGGTTTAATTATGAATGAATTAGGGTAGGGTTGTGGTCTTATTTATAGGATTAGGTTGCATTTTAGACCCTTAGATTAACCCTAGATTAGTTTAGGACCCTTAGATCTCGGAACTTTCCAGAAATCAGCCCTAAGACCAAGCCCAAACCCCAAACTGGTGCACCCAACCACAGAACTCTCTAGAAACTGTGCAGGTTTCTTGGCTCGGCACGGGCGCACTTCCCAAGTGCGCCAGTCTATTTTTGTACTGGCGCACTTCACAAGTGCGCCAGTGCATTTCTGGCCTGTTCCGGGTTCTTCTGCCTAACTTCGTTCGTCCATATCTCTTTCATACGGACTCCGATTCTCGAAAACTCGGACTCTATTTCGCGTATTTTTCCGAGACGAACGCAATGACGCAGCCCGTTTTCCCCCAATTCTCACATCTGAGATTATTAATTCTGTAATTAGTGAATTTTAGCATTAACCGAAATTCGGGGTGTTACAATCAACTTCATCAACTTCTGCACTCTTATCATTTTGATCATCATATTTTCCATCGTCACCCGATTCGTCTTCCTCCTCTTCGGTTTCATTATCTGCACTTTCCCCCTCTACATTCATTTCCTCTTGGTTTTGATTATCATCATCACTATTTTCAACACTATCACTATCCCCAGTCATATCATCTCCATATACAATTGTAGTATTATTTTTTTCGACGCTTTCTTCTGAGGATATTTCTGCCTCCAGCTCATGAATTCTTTGTTTCAGACTATAAATTTCTGCTTTCAGATTTACTTCTGATGACATCTCTGTCTCGAGCTCCTGAATCCTTAGTTTCTGACTTATATTTTCTGCTTTCAGCTTTCTATTTTCCACTTTTAAATTTTCAATTATTTCCTTGTAATATTTTTCACTTTTGCTAAACATTTTTGCATACTCTTCGTTTTTCTCAACAGATTGCTTTACTTTTTCCATCTCCTTTTGATGCACCACCTAATAAATGAAACACAATACATTCTCATTTACTACCGAAATATTAATAATTAAGTTTAAACAATCACTATATGTATTATGCAAACATACCTATACATTTTAAGTTTTCATAATATATGCATATACGTGCGCAATTTTTATATATACTTGCACAGTATTACGTAAAAAAAATTAACTTTTACCGTCACAATACATGTTAACTATTACACTGTTAATTATTCCTTGGACTGCGTTTTACTCATTCCAATATAATACTCAGTTGATCAAAATCAGTCATCAAATTTTGGAATAATTAATTTATCAACAAAAAAAATTATAATTTTAATACATTCTTACTGTGCTATATGTGATATCTAAAACCATGTGCGGCTTCAGCAAACTAATATCCCATTTTCCAGCCAACGGGTAACTGTCTTTGTACACTTTCTTAGTTGTCCTCAAAATAAAGGTTTTGTCACAGAACCACCACTGCAAAATCAATTAAACAGTTACTACATTATATACCAATATAATAAAGTAAAAAATAACAAATAAAGTTATAAATATTACCAACAATAACGTAACACATGCATTAATTTTCCGAGGTGTGTTCCAATATTTTTTAACTTGGCTGAATAAATGGTTATGAATCGTTTTTGGCCAAGATATCGCCGCTAACTTGTTGGTACACACACAGTACGGTACAAGAATCCAAGGTAGGCTGCAATTCGGGCTGGATACCAAAAACGTAGCTGCTAAGTACAAAAGAATAAGTTTTACTATGTCAATCTGCGCTTCTTGTGATTTTTCCTTGATTGTAGAAAACAGCTGTCTCTTATATTCTTCTTGTTTACAAATTTTTCTTCTCTGAAATGTCTATCAACAAATGATTTATATTCTTCATTATTTTTGTCTTCCTTTTTTATGTGATCTTTTGTTGTGATCATCTCTCCATCTATTGGTGCAGCAAGCAAGTTTTCAATATCTTCTACTGAAAAATTGAGAACCAAATTTCCAAACTCAAAGTAATTCAGATTTTTCTGGTAGCTTCTAATAATGATATCCAACGTTGTTGAATTTTTATTCGTTTCTGACACCGAAATAATCCCATCAAAAATCATTTTAATAAAATTTCCAAGTGGCAGCATATCTAGCAACATTTTATGCTCATCAGTAAACAAATCTTCACGCTTTAACTCTTCAAATAATTCAACAAATGATTTCAAATTGTTTCTGTATACTTCATCCTTCTTTTGAAGTTTTGGTTCATCTTCTATTTTCATCTTTTTCTGTATATGCAAATACTCTGTAGGTTCACCGGTTGTCACTATAGCTTTCTCCACATTTTCGCCCACCTTAATATTTTCTTCCACATTTGGCCTCTGCAGCAAAAACCATTCATAATTTTACAAAATCAATGATTACAAATAACTGATTAACAAACTAATATGGGATATAAAAACATTTGTACGAAACAAAAATGTTACTAAATACATGTACTCATTCAACTAACATGCTCAAATTGTACATTATTATGCAAATTATCTTTTTCTTTGCACGAAAACATGTAAATAATTGGTTATTTTTGCATATTTACATTAAAAAAATTTACATTAACATAAATATTCAATTAACATTCTTGTAACCAATGCAATATATAATAAAACTTTTCGCATCAAATTATGTAAATTAGTAGTAAAATAAATTATGCGTTACACAAAAAAATTCATTTCAACTAAATTCCAAAATCATGTCATAAACAAGATAACAGCAAAAAAAACATAAAAAACTGAATTTAAATGCCTAATATTATGCACATTTTTGAGTTCATTGCATGCATATGTGCAATTATTACAGTTCTTACATCGGCTAGATTTAACCACATATTTAATCTTCATTTTTATTTGCATCCAATTGTGCAAATATCTCAGAAAATATGCACACATGTGTGCAACATTTTTATAGGCTGACACGTTAGCTTAAAGTAGGTACCTAATTTATGAAAAAAAAATTAAACTTAAAACGCGCCCCCTATTTTCTGACTACAACATGTATGTTTTGTAAAAAAAAAAATTTCGGTACTTCTTTAACAAACAAAAAAATCTATATTCTGTAAATAATTTCAGGATAACACGTAAAACAAAAAAATCATACATTTATGCACAAATTACAGACTATTTCATATATGTATGCAACTTTTCAGAAAACTGTGTTCGTTTTGGAAATCTGAACATAAACCTGCACAAATGTGTGCATGTATTTTTATATATTTGCACACATGTAAGCATGTACTTGCATGAATAAAAATCAACAAACATTAATGTAGTAAAAAATTTACATAACTGATCAAATTTTTTTCATATGCAATTATTCTTATTTTTAACACAGACTGCTGCAAATACATGTGTGCAGATGCAATTTAGTTGCATTTAACATTTCAAAACATATGTATCTAATGTTGCATAATCATCATTAAAAAATTAATAACACGATTCCATTATTACTTCACAGGCTCGACATCTAATTGATATGTGCACAATTCTTTTCAACTATTACTTTAATTTGCACAAAATTGTGCAGCTATTATTTACACATACAACAAAATCATACAAACATGCAAACATTGAATCCATCATACTATCTTCTTTAGTACTCCTGCTTATATCAAACAATCAAGTAATATTTAATTTTAAAATCTCAGAAACTAGCAACATTAATAAAAAAAAAACCTTAACTCAACAATATAATACCAATTTTACCTTCGTCCTCGCCATTCAACTTAAATTGATGCCGACGATACACGTTTTTTCGTCAAATAAGAGTACGATCCTACTTTAAACTGCGAATATTGCCTCCTGATTACAAATATCGACTGCCTAATTAAATTTTTTGAAGATTTCTCAAACTAGGGTTTTGAGATGATTTTACGCACCGATATTACGGAATAAAAGGAAATGAAATATTTAATAACTAGTGCGACACTTTAAACGTACTAAAGGGTATTTGCGTAATATTTTCCATTACTTTTCAAAAATAGGGACTTGTTTTATATTTTTTTAATCGCCGGGTTTTTTTCCTATTTTCAAACTTTATAGGGACCTGTAAAAAACGCACCCATTTTTAAATGTGAACAAAGCATTAAAATAAAAGTTACATTTTTATTTATTTATTTACTTCACTTGATGTAAATAAACATAAAATAAGGAGTTGTTCTTTTATTTACATTTCTTGATGTAAATAAAACTAGAAACTAAATATTACATTTTTATTTGCATTACTTAATGCAAATAAAACATGAGAATAAAAAGATACATTTTCATTTGCAATCCTTAATGCAATTCAATTATAAAATGAAAAATTTAATTTACATTCCTCTATGTAAATAAACATCAAATTAAAAAGCTGAATCTTTATTTGCATTCTCTATTGCAAATAAAGTATAAAATGAAAAGTTATATTTTTGTTATTATTTGTATTCCCTATTACAAATGGAATTAAAGATTATATCTTTCTTCTCATTTATTTATAATGAAAGGAATTGAAATAAAAGATTATATTTTTATCGTCATTTTAGATGCGACAAAAGAATAGAAATAAAGAATTCATTCTTATTGACATTTTACATACGATAGAAAGGATATAAATAAAAATAGACAATTTTATCATCGTGTTATATATTGTGTATTACACTACCATAGACAAGTTACCTGACTTGTTTATGTGATTGGGTCAATAATTTTCACACATCGCCCAAGTGCACAAATAAATTTATTATTTGTTTGCTGGTTGAAACCCCACACGGGTGTTGGGATGAAAATTAACATACACTAATCCCAATATTTAGTTGTATGTTGATCGTTAGATCGACAGGCTGCGATGAGCGTTATTATTTAATTTTAACGCTTACGCAGTGGAATTTACACTTTGGATGAAATGGATGATTTTACTGTTATTGTTATATATGATATGTGTGAAATCCATATAATCCAAAATTATATGGTAAATGTTTGAGTCGCTTTCCGATTCAGGTATTCTTTTAAATAAGAATATTCTTACATTAGAAATTCTTTTTATATAAAGGATATATTTTCATAAATATTTTTTTTATTAAATATGTTAAAACAAAGAATATTTGTAAAAGATAAAAATCTTTTATATAAAGAATATTTTTAATGATTATTTCTAAAATATGTTTTCTTATAATGATAAATATTTAAAGAGAAATCCTTTAATTAAGATTATTAGAATTTGCAATCTTATTTTATAATATGAAATAAGTTGAGATGTGAAGTGGATTTATCGTGGACGGTGTTTTTAAACGACATTTGTCCTTTAATCCAATTTACATTGAAATTATTATTTGGAATTTATAAATCTATTTTATAGATTTAAAAAGGCATTTTCTAAAAATCTAGTTTTTCAATTTAATAAAATAAATTGGAATTAAGTGGAAATTCGATTGGTAATAATCGAGATGGGCTTCTGTAATAGAAGACCGATATTATATACGGAATTTAAGAGGCTTTGCCGTTATTCCATGTATATTGTTAGTCCGATACAGAAATTTATATCGATTATGTATTGATTGATTTCTGTGGAATTCCATATTTTAGAAATTGATTTGTGGGTTTATCGTGAACTGTGTTTTAAATGACACGAGTTCTTTAACCCGTTTAAAAGAAGATTTATTCATTAAAATAAATAATCTTGTAATAATGATTTTTGATATTAAATCAAATTTAGAATTTTAATAAATCTTTTAAGGAAGATTTAAGATTTAATTTATTAATTTATCTTTGATAGAATTAATGAAAATCTTTTAATATGAATATCTTATTAAAAGAATATTCGGGATCGGAATGTGGCGTAATGTGTGATTTTACAATATTTGATTTTTAATCACAAAATACGCGAGTTATTCAGAAAGACCGGGTTTAACCCATTCTGAATAATCATCACGACGATCAAGAGTCGAAGAAAAAGACGGTGGTTGAAGACCGAAGGTTTTCACATCGTTGGGATGATGATGACTGGTATCTTGAATTGGGACTGTACATTCCAAAGCAAGGTATTTGGTAATGATCGTCCAAACGTATTTGGAGATCGACGGACACGTTGTTTCGCTCAGACCCAGAGTGGACTTGTAAATGGATTGTGTGTCTGACATTGTATTCTTTTCTACTGTATTTGTTGAACGCTACTGATTATATATTTCTGTTTGATGGTGGAGAATTTATTCTTCACTTAACACCCTTCTCTAAGACGTATGAGCTTAGAGGTTATATATATATATTGGTAGATGATCAATGATATGGTAGAGTCTGACAATGTGGCATGCTAAGATGCAAATGATCAAGGCTTTGTTGAAAAGCAGGCCTTGTGGTTGATGATCAAAGCACAGTCTATTTAGGCATAGCTTTGTGTATATCGTGACTTCGCGAGCCTCACAGCCCGGTAGAGTCTAAAATGGGAGAAGGGAACGCAGGGAGTGCGCACGTTTCTTTCTAGCTAGAAGTGGTGTCATGGTATGGAGCCCAGACATTTACTTATGTGGTTGTTGGATTTTTAGAGGCCTCGGATTTATGCGGTCGCCCTCGGCCGTATTATAGGTTCAATAGGACCGGGAAGCGTGTGTTCAGGAATTGCCAATCCGCTAAAGTAGTTGTGGACCGGCCCTGCTGTATCCAAGGGTTCGCCAGCGTCCGAATCCTGGGACATTGCTAGAGTGTCTCGAATCGGTAAGGATCTCCTCCCTAGCCTTGACTCATGATGGAAACCCAATTTCCAATACGCCCCTTTACGGTTTTGATTGTATTACTAGTATGGCGACATAGTAGATGGTATCTATGCCGTCTAGGATTGATACATTTACTTTGAAATGTTTATATATATATATATATATACACACACTATAATACCGTTTTCACGTATCAAGCATCTTTTGACCATTATAAGGTAAAACCCTATCCTCTGGTGTGCGTTGCATTGTGTGATGGGACCTGGGTCTTATAATGGTTTCATTTTTCTAAAAAGCATTGCGTTATTTCGACGATTTACTTTAGTTATGCACTGGCAATCCAATGGAGTAAACCCGTTCCGCGTTAGCGGCGTGGTCCTGTGATTAGCCTTCTATTTAGATAATTTAGGTTAAGAATTCTCACACCAGTCCCACGAATGACCTGTAGTTTGTTTCACTTTGCAAACTCGGGTGCCCTCTTTCCACATGGGCAGTCGAGTAGCTTATTTGGCAGATATATTAAGCAAAGATCCTGGATTGAAGACTGGAGCTGTGGCCAGAATGTTGATAGCCTTCCACTGAGATTAGTTCCGCTGCAATGTATTAATTTATTGTAATTTATCTTCCGCTGTAATTTTATTCCAATGTACTCTGATATATATTCTGTACTCTGATGTAACATTTATTATAGTGTTATAAAAGTCTTCTGTATTTGTTCTGATGTGTTGTATGCCCAAAACTCATGTATCCGCAGATTTCCATTCTTTGGTTCAGACCTGTGTGGTTTATGGTCGATTCGAAGGGTGGGGATTTGCGGGTTATCACATTTAGCCTAAACTTACATGCCTAAATCAAGGTCATAATTCATAATACAATATATGCCCCAAATCTTAGCCTTAATATTCCCATTTACAGTTCATGTCAAAACTTGATTTAATATTCTAGTTTACCATTTTTGTCCAAGACTAATATGCATGTAAATCATTCTCTATCATAGCCAATTCAAATTATGCCAACATATTTATTAACTTAATTAAGCTACGCACAATGTTTCAACAAGTTCTCTAAGTACTCATGAAATGGCCCTAGCAAAAGGAATAGGAGATAAGCACAAGAAAGAATAGGCATGAAATAATGAACCAAATACAATGATAATGGCCCAACTAGGCTCGATGTACATAACAGTGAATGGGAATAAACTAGCAAAGTTACATACTAAATATGAGATCTAGTACCATTAAGGGAATAGGCGTAAGAAACTAACTACAATAGTCATGGGCGACAAATCACAATAGTTTCTTATTCAATGTCATAGGCAATAGTCTCATAGGCATGAATCATAGTCATAGGCAATAGTCTCATAGGCGTGAATCATAGTCATAGGCAATAGTCTCATAGGCATGAATCATAGTCATATGCAATAGTCTCATAGTCATGAATCATAGTCATAGGCAATAGTCTCATAGTCATGAATCATAGTCATAGGCAATAATAGTCTCATAGGCAACAGTTTCATGTCCAATTATGCATTATTCATTATTTGTCCCAAAATTTAGCGTTCGTGCGTTAATCTCTTATGAGATTCGGCGCAGGCTCGTAGTAGCCTGGCTATAGAACAGAAAGAAGAAAGAGATACAGAATAAGATAGATCTAAACAGAACAGAACATAACCTCAGATTCAGATTTACAATTCATGCCACAATCATAATTAACATTTATATCGGAAAATAACTGTACTTGCCTTTCGTGGCTAAAGAAAAGGATTATAAATCGAATTTGATGCAGAAACGTTGATTAATCTTCTTCGATTGTTGTTGCAGCTCTAAACTTTAATTTGAATTGTGAACGAACACTTGAGATTAGATTTTAGAGGCGGCGGCTAGGGTTTAAGAGAGAGTTTGGTAGCATAATGGTGTCATAGACAATATTCTATGAATTAGGGTTAGGTTAATCACATATTTATAGGTGTAGAGAGTGTTTTAGAACCATTAGATCACCCTAGAAGCCATCAGGTCCGTCCAGCACATCAAAAATCATCATTAGAACTCTCTAGAACCCTGTGTAGGTTTCTGGCTCGACATGGGCGCACTTCCCAAGTGCGCCAGTGTATTTTTGTGCTGGCGCACTTCACAAGTGCGCCAGTGCATTTCTGGCTTGTTTCCGGTTTTTCTGCCTAACTTCGTTCGTCCATATCTCCTTCATACGTTATACGTTTTACGCAAACTCGGACTCTATCTCAAGCAGAATTTTGAGACGAACGCAATGGCGCAACCCGTTTCCCTTAATTATTCTCCTAAAAATTAAGTATACTTTAATTTGTTACTTATACGTTCACAGAAAATACGGGGTGTTACATTCTCCCCTCCTTAAAGGATTTCATCCCCGAAATCTTCAAGTTAAGAAGAATGTGTCCTACCATCCAATCATCCATCTACTCAACCATCATCCACAAGCATCCATTTTACTTAGAAAACTTCTAATGTTGTATGAACATATGCAAAAGTGTGTGTATATGTCTCTTATCTAATGCAAAGATTAGGTGGTTTACTGATTCAGTTGACCTCCTCAATGCGAACCATGTTGGTGCCATGAGTCCAATTATGTATGCAAGAAATCCTATTTGATACACATCATTTCTATATGTGTGCGCAATCATTCATCCAAATGTTACATCCATGTGATGAATCAATCATTTTGCATCCACAAAATTGAAAATGCACACACATCCATATGCAGTATGAGAGTGTTTTCGAGCCGATCTAGTGCCTAGTGTGTGTATATGCATCCACGACCAACCACTAGCAACCACTTTCATCCACTGGCAACCATCAAACATAACATGTCTCAAACACATGTTTACACCCATTGGTTTCTACCTAAAGTTCGAAGATTCGATCGATAGGATACAGTCGAATGATGGAAGCGAGTAAAGATGAAACAAAAACTTGGTTTCCATTAGACCATGGTTGAGGGAATAATTTCCCTAAGTATCGGCCCCAAAGACCGAAACCAACATCAGATTGACACCCAGAGGATTACCCTCTTTAGACAATGTCAAAACTGGAAATCTTAACCTTATCATAAATATTCAGACATTTACAGATTACTGGTACAGATCAGATTACCGAACTAAGCATGATAAAAACCAGAATGTATGCGTGCTACTTGACGCCTAACACATATATCTCTCAATCCCCAATCTATCACAAATAGATGAGTCCTAACCCTTAGGGGTTTGAGTCTACAGTGGAATCAGAAACAATACTAGTATTAAAGTGCAGAGTATCGATTACAGAATCAAAATGCCAGAATCAGAAAGAGTTTTAACTCAAAAATCAGATAAGAAAATTAAACCTTCTACATAAATTTTCTTATTTCTACCCCATCTACCAGTCACTTGAGCATTCGCCTGTCCTCCAGAAGTGGGTTCTGCCCTCTGCCCTTGCCCTCGTTTCTTCGGGCAGTCCCTAGTGAAGTGTCCCATCTCACCACAGTTGAAGCAAGTGCCCTTCCTTTTTCTGCAATCCTTGTTCAGATGAGTCGAGCTTCCACAAGTAAAGCACTTTTTCTCCTTCTTATCTTCAGACTTCTCATCCTTCTTTTGTGTTTCCTTTTTGGGCCATGCTTTCTTATTCTGTGGTTCTTCCTTCTTTGTCTCTTTTTGGCCCTTGTCTTCCTCGTGCAGTAGTGCCATGTCCACCAATTTCTCGTAAGTCGCTCCCATGGGTACATGGGTCATGGCTAGACTGTGTAGTGGCTCGTTCAATCCTTTAACAAAGCGGAGAGCCTTTTTATGCTGAGTGTTGACTAAATTCAGTCCGAACCTAGCCAGTTGGTTGAACTGGTTGACGTATTCCTTGACCGTCATAATTCCTTGCTTAAGAGATAAGAGCTTTTCCAATTGTAGACTTCGTTCGGCTTGCGAGAGGAATTTCGTCTCAAACCTTGTTCTGAAATCCATCCATGTTTCAACCGGCCTCTCGGCGTTAGTGACTTCCCAACAGTAGGAAGCTTCGTCTTTGAGAAACCACACCGCCAACTGCACCTTTTGCCTATCGTCCACCTCGAAGATAACGAACAGATCCTCAGTTTGCGACGGCAAGGAATTTCTCTCGATCCGAATCAGTCGTTAAACCGATCTAGACCGTTCGAAACCCCTGATCGTTTGAGAACATGACAAATCAGAACACAAACAGAAGAACATTTCATTGCTATTACAACAATTCCATCAGAATACAAGAATATACAGAGTATAAATGAATAAATTACATTCGATAAAATATAAGAGATTACAATAAATTACATAGCAGCGGAAAATAATACAAAGCACAACTGAAGGTGATATACGGATACAGAGCTTTCCGGATATCATTCCAGCTGTAAACCAGGATCCTGTGAATATAAATCTGCAAAACCAAAACTACTAGCTGCCCATGCGGAAAATAGGGGCACCCAGAGTTTAGGTTAAAACAATAAACTCCAGGTCAGTCATGTGACTGGTGTGAGAACTAAAACAGTTATTTGAAATTTTACTTTAAAAGAGAGAAATTCAAGGAACCACGCCGTATAACACGGAACGGGTTTCCTCCCAAGAATACCAGTGCATAGAATAAACAATGCAATGCTTTTTCGAAAAATGAAGCTATTATAAGACCCAGGTCCCATCACACAATGCAACGCAAGCCGGAGGATAGGGTTTTACCTTATAACAGCCAAACATGCTTGGTACGTTTAAAACAAATCATTTGATACTATAATAAGTGTATAGTGTCAAAACAATTTCAATCATAAATACAAATCATAGACGGCATAAGTGCCCCATACCACTATGTCGCCATACTAGGCTCTACAAATAAAACAAAAATACACGTATTGGAAATTGGATTTCCGTCATGAGTCGAGGCAAGGGGCAAGCTCCTCTCCGCTTCGAGACATTCTAGCAAATGCCTCGGGACTACACACTCTGGGCAACCCCGGATTCGGCTGGGCTGGTCCTCTCTTACGTTTGAGGATTGGCAATTCCTGAACACACGTTTCCCGGTCCTTACAGACCTATAATCGAGGCGCCTCATTCCAACAACCACAAGGGTGAAAAGTATATAAATGTCAGGGCTGGTAAGTCACTGACACCACCAAAGCTAGAAAGAAACGTCGTGTTCTCCCAGCGGTCCGTATCCCGTTTTTAACTCATACCGAGGTGTGAGGCTCGCGAATTCACGTTATACACAAAGCTGCCACGTAGGCCGTGCTTTGATCATCAATCACAAGATTTTGCTTTTCAACAGAAGCCTTGATCCATGCAACTCAGCGTGCCACATAGGCAATTCATGCCATGCGATTGATATCTATCGATATATAACCTCTAAGCTCGTACGTCTCAGAGAAGGGCGTTAAGCAACAGAATAAATTCTCCGCCGCCAAACAGATATATATATTTAACAGAAATCAATCAACACAGAATAAAATCCAATGTCAGACACACAATCCATTTACAAGTTCGTTCGGGGTCTGAACAAAACCGGAGGCACTTTCCTCGCATATCCATCGATCTCCAAGTACGTCTGGACGACCACCAACTGTTTCCATCCTCTTGGGTGTACAGCCCAATCAGGATCATCAGTAATCACCCAAACGATGTGAAGACTTCCGGTCTTCGACCACCGTCTTCATCTTCGACTTATCGTCGAATCGGTTATTCAGAATGGGTATAAACCCGGTCTTTCCGAACAACCCGCGTATATTAAAAACAAATGTTACACAAACACAACATACGCCTCATTCCAATTCATTAGTCACTAACCGTAAATCAACAAGAGAACAATTTCCCAAATATTAACCCCGAAGGCCGAAACCAACATCAGATCAATACCCAGGAACCATTCTTCTTAGCTAACCTACAGCTAGTTTCTAAATTTCAATTCTTAGGGAAGGATTCCCATAAATTTTATCCAAAATAAATTCTTTCAAAATTTATCCTTTAATCTTCCTTTGGATGTCATTTCAAACCAAATTATGGTTTTCCAAACTAGTCGGGATTAGCGAACCACATCGAAGTAATTATTTATTTTATTTCTCAATCCCAACCTATTCATCCCATGAAGCAAAACTGGTAATACTCCATATCTAATACCACGGTGTTATCGGTAAAATTAATTGCCATTTCACGTTCAAATCTAATTAAAGATTTAACTATCGCTTTGGAGCAAAACTGGTGATACTCCATTCTCGCTCAATTTCTAAATTTGATAATTTAAATTACCAATTCTCATTTCAATCTAATTGCAGATTCATTAAAACTCCTTTTACTGGGTTAAAGAACTAATGTCTTTTAAAACACAGTTCACGACAAACCCAAATCATATTCTATTTAGTACCGGGTTAAAGAACAAGTGTCATTTAAAACACCCTTCACGATAAACCCACAAATCAATTCTATTTACAACCCATTTCAAATCCAATTTATTTAAAAATAAATGGGTTTTAATTTTAGTTCAAAACTAGTTCATTTCGATAAAATCTATTTTTATCTTTTCAAATATGGAGTTTTTCACCCCAATTTTTCCCAAATCATTTCTTATGATTTTACACAAATTATTACTATTTTTAATAATTTTATTAAGGCCCGTACAGTCGATTTCCATCAACGGCCATCGAACTGCACTTACAGCGACCTTTTCTGAATTTGATTTGGATGTATCTCCAAATCCAACCGTTATATTTCAAATTTCAAATATTCGTTAGAAATCTCTTTTCGATACGAACCCAACGGTTCCGGTTTTAGGAGAATCCGACGGTCGGATCTCCCGTAATGTCCGTTTGAAATAAATGGTCGAAATTCACGAACTGCCGCGGCGCGGTGCGTTCTATTTAGGCCATTATATTATATATATAATATATATAATATATATTTCATCGATTTCTATTTAAAACGAATTTTATAAATAGTTTTGAATTCGTTTCAAAAACAATTTCAACTTCCATTTCAATTCAAATCAAAATCGAATTTTTTTCTTATAAATTCGTTTTAAAATTCATTGCTATTCAATTCAAATTTCAATTCATTTCAATTCGTTTTCAATTCAATTCGAATTCGTTTTCAATTCAATTCGAATTCGTTTTCTATTCAATTCATTTCAAGTTGGTTTTCTATTCGATTCAATTCAAATTGGTTTTCTATTCGATTCAATTCAAATTGGTTTTCTATTCGATTCATTTCAAATTGGTTTTCTATTCGATTCAATTCAAATTGGTTTTCTATTCGATTCAATTCAAATTGGTTTTCTATTCGATTCAATTCAAATTGGTTTTCTATTCAATTTATAAAAACGAATATAATCGATATAAATATCGTTCGCGTCAAAATAGCGCATCTCTAATCGACACGGCTTTACATATTTCAATAATTCCGTTATTCATATTTCGTTCAACACATGACTAATCTCAATGGATGAGTACTGTTAACACATGAACCTTTATTTTATAATGATAAAGACGTAAATTTTATTGTTAAAATATTTCGTTCAACACATGACTAATCTCAACGGATGAGTACGGTCAACACATGAACCTTTATTTTATATTGATAAAGATGTAAATTTTATTATTAAAATATTTCGTTCAACACATGACTAATCTCAACGGATGAGTACGGTCAACACATGAACCTTTATTTTATAATATTCTTTATTTTTCCGATTGGAATGAGGCCCAATCAATTACCATATAAAGTTAATTATATGGATTCCATACAACAAATGTATATAATAGCAACGATAAATAATCAACCATCATCCAAAGTGCACTACACTGTATAAGCATCAAATATAGATATCTAACGCTTATAACAGCCTGTCAATCAATCGATCGACATACAACTAATTATTGGGATTAGTGTATACCGTATTTTATCCCAATACCCATGTGGGGTTTCAAACAATCAAACACAGATTTTTATTTGTGCAGTTGGGCGATGTGTAAAATTTATCGTCCCAATCAATGTCCTTCAAATAGGTGTACATAAACAAACCGTCCGGTTTGTAAATGAATATTTATTTATTCACATTCACTATATTCATATTCACGTTAAAAATTATATTTTTAACGATAAAATATTCTATTCGGTTCATTTATTAAATAAAATGATATCTTTATTTTTCTAACTTATTTTAGAAAATTTCGGCGGCATAACGGCACGATACTAGAAACGGGACGAGACCTAGCCTTATCCCCGGTCTAGTGAAGGCCCACGCCATTCACACATCAATCAAATCCATTCAATTCACCAAACAATTCAATTCAAACCAAATAATCTAACCAACTACACAACCAAACAAACAAGTCCATGGTCTGTGGACGATGGTGTCGGGTGCTACTAAACACCGTCTGCATCCTAGTATATATTTATAACTAGAAAAGGAAATTTTGAGTGAGAAGTTCTCACCAACTAGCTAATCCAATCATCTCGACTCTTCTTTTGTAGAAAATCTTGTCGTTCTCGCATTTTGTCACTTTCGTTGCCCGTAGCCACATGTATAAAAATCACATTTTTATTATCTACATTATATAAAAATCTTATCTTTATATCTTCTATAAGTTAAAAATCGGATTTTTATCCTCTCTATAATATAAAGATCATATTTTTATTTACTTCATATGTCAAAAACTGTAGAAGCTTTAAAATGGAGAAAACTCACTTTTTTTTTCTAACGCCCGAATTCACTGTTCGGGTTCCAGAATTTGCAAACGAGCTTCAATCTTCACACCACCTTTTTCCTAGCTTAAACGCGCCATTCCGGACAACTTTCGCCTAAGAGACTTTTTGCCAAAAATGCTCCAATTCGCCAGAATTCGCAAATATACACGAATTTCACCGCTTTTGAACAGCAGACTAAGAACGCGTTTTCCGAGCAGCTCCAAACTCCAAAACACGACTTCCATATAGCCAAATCGGAGATAATTTCGTGCTCTACAACTTTGGTCTAGAGGGACTTTGGCCAGAAACGCACGGTTTGGGAGTTATTTGCGAAATAAGGACAGGGTGTTATTTGCAAAACGGGCGATTAGTGTAAAATGGGTTTTTGGTGACCGGGGGGCCCACGGCCGGAGTTGGGTGGTGCTGGGGGGGGGGGGCGCCGGCCTGACTGACGTGGGGGAGGGGCTGAGGGGCGGCGGTGGGGTCCACGGAGGCTGGTGGTGGTGATTTGGGGCTTAGGGTTTGCAAATGGAGAGAGGAGAGAGAGGAGGAGGAGGAGGGGAGGAGGAGGAGGAGGGGAGGAAGAGGAGGGGGTGCGGCGACTCGCCGGAGGCCGGTGGTGGCGCTGGTGGAGGAGAGCAGCGGCGGTGGGAGGAGGAGGTCATTAATGAGTTTTTTTGAAGAAAGAGGAAGAGGAAGAAAGTGAAGAAGAAAAGGAAGTAAAAGTGTTTATATGCTAGTTTCTCGCGTATCGCCTGAACGCTAGCGATCTCCGATGGCCGCGGATTTCGGACACGAGATAGTTGACGTGAAGACGAGTCCAACGAAACAAGTTTCGTCGAATTCCGAGTTCGTTTGACCATACAAAAAAAATCACGAAAATGCTCAGATAAGCTCTAAAAATGCTATTTTGGCGCACCTTTTCTTCTCGCACGCTCACATGCTAACTCAAAAAATCAAGCCCTCTTGGATTTAACCATTATTAGACGATACGAATCCATAAAAAAAACGAAATCGAATTCTGAGGTCGTATCAATAATGTTCTTTGTAAAATGACTGCCTGCTTTTGAACAAATGGTTTTGCTTCGCACGGCCACATACTGACTCCGTTCGACGCGACATTTGGAACTCAACAATGATTTGTCGTTGTGAATCCATAAAAATTTATCTCGTCGAATTCTGAGCTCGTATGCAAAATTTCACTTTTTAAGGGCTATGTTTTGTTAACCGAACAACTCCAGCCCATAGCCACTATTCCGGATATCGGAATATATCGAAGCTTATGCTTTTCGGAGTTCTAAACGGCATTTTGAACTCAATGGAAGTGGTTTCGAGTCCAAGTTCATTCATATGCAAAATTTGACTTTTTGGGCCATGTATAATTTACACAGCGACTATTCTGAATTTTCAACTGGGCATAGCTTTTGATTTCCGCTATGAAATTTCGATTTTTCGGATTCGTTGGAAAGATATTTACGAATAGATTCTAATATTTTTGGTTTCACTAAAATCCGGATTGTTTTGCACCCGGTACATTCAATTGAAGTTTGAAATCGAATTATCGAACTGCCGCGCCATTTTCACTTCTCTAAAATAATTCATTTTAAATATTCAAAATTCGCTAAAATTGCCAAAATAAAAATTTTAAACTGGCTCAGATTTTCCGGGTTATTACAATCTCCCCCACTTAAAACTTTTCGTCCCCGAAAAGGAACAAAGTCGAAAGTGGTTTGATTAATCAACTCTACGTTCGATCTGGCTTCCATTCTCCAACTTTTCAGTTTTTGAGAATTTTCAAGTTTTCAAAAATTTGGCTAACACCCTAAATTTTCGAAAAATTTCGCCATAACCTCCTTTGTACGGGGAGCACGGGAAAATCCCAAAATTGCCATATAGGCCTTTTGATCTCAAAAAAGAAAAGAAAAAGCCAAGCGGCTAGCCAATAGGCTCATAAAATCATCATCACCCAAACAAAACAGTAAATTATATAGTAAACATGTACTTATTTGTCGGGCAAACAAATTTTATTCTCTGCTCTAGCCTCCTTGCTATGACCTGTTCAATGTAAGGACATGTATATGCAAGCAAATGCGACCAATTTTCAATACAATTCAATATGTGATTCAATTAGGCATAATGGTTCAAAATTATCAAACAAATAAACAAACAACACAAACATCAATCAATTAGTGAATTAGAGTTTCAAATTCATAATTTTGATATATATACAGAAAATCTTGTTTTTGATGCCAATTCACAACAATGTGTTCTAGCTATATAAGTTTTGGTTCTCACACCAGTCTAATGGAAATATATAGATATCACACCTTCGTCACTCGAATATTAATTCTGACGACGAGTACTCAACCATCAGAATCATCTTCGGGCCACTAGAGTATGATTCTATATCTATCCAGTATATTAAAACTTCGAATATACGTTCATGACGCGTGTATGCAAAACCTTTATATACTCGATTGCCCATATTCAAAATAAATAAATATTCAAATACGTATAAAGCGATTTAAATTTTTAAAACAAAAATTGTTTTCATTTGAAAAATATACTCTTCACACTCGTTCTAGGATACTACTGATCCCATCTCTAACAAGTCATTCTAATTGGATATTACTAATCCAATATCTGATGAATTCTTTCGTATGGTTCTAATGTGTCTTGTTCTCGAGCTCTGTAAACCAAAGCTCTGATACCAAATGTGACGGCAAGGAATTTCTCTCGATCCGAATCAGTCGTTAAACCGATCTAGACCGTTCGAAACCCCTGATCGTTTGAGAACAGGACAAATCAGAACACAAATAGAAGAACATTTCATTGCTATTACAACAATTCCATCAGAATACAAGAATATACAGAGTATAAATGAATAAATTACATTCGATAAAATATAAGAGATTACAATAAATTACATAGCAGCGGAAATTAATACAAAGCACAACTGAAGATGATATACGGATACAGAGCTTTCCGGATATCATTCCAGCTGTAAACCAGGATCCTGTGAATATAAATCTGCAAAACCAAAACTACTAGCTGCCTGTGCGGAAAATAGGGGCACCCAGAGTTTAGGTTAAAACAATAAACTCCAGGTTAGTCATGTGACTGGTGTGAGAACTAAAACAGTTATTTAAAATTTTACTTTAAAAGAGAGTAATTCAAGGGACCACGCCGTATAACACGGAACGAGTTTCCTTCCAAGAATACCAGTGCATAGAATAAACAACGCAATGCTTTTTTCGAAAAATGAAGCTATTATAAGACCCAGGTCCCATCACACAATGCAACGCAAGCCGGAGGATAGGGTTTTACCTTATAACAGCCAAACATGCTTGGTACGTTTAAAACAAATCATTTGATACTATAATAAGTGTATAGTGTCAAAACAATTTCAATCATAAATACAAATCATAGACGACATAAGTGCCCCATACCACTATGTCGCCATACTAGGCTCTACAAATAAAACTGAAATACACGTATTGGAAATTGGATTTCCGTCATGAGTCGAGGCAAGGGGCAAGCTCCTCTCCGCTTCGAGACACTCTAACAAATGCCTCGGGACTACACACTCTGGGCAACCCCGGATTCGGCTAGACCGGTCCTCTCATACGTTTGAGGATTGGCAATTCCTGAACACACGTTTCCCAGTCCTTACAGACCTATAATCGAGGCGCCTCATTCCAACAACCACAAAAGTGAAAGGTATATAAATGTCAGGGCTGGTAAGTCACTGAAACCACCAAAGCTAGAAAGAAACGTCGTGTTCTCCCAGCGGTCCGTATCCCGTTTTTAACTCATACCGAGATGTGAGGCTCGCGAAATCACGTTATACACAAAGCTGCCACGTAGGCCGTGCTTTGATCATCAACCACAAGACTTTGCTTTTCAACAGAAGCCTTGATCCATGCAACTCAGCGTGCCACACAGGCAATTCATGCCATGCGATTGATATCTATCGATATATAACCTCTAAGCTCGTACGTCTCAGAGAAGGGCGTTAAGCAAGAGAATAAATTCTCCGCCGCCAAACAGATATATATTTAACAGAAATCAATCAACACAGAATAAAATCCAATGTCAGACACACAATCCATTTACAAGTTCGTTCTGGGTCTGAACGAAACCGGAGGCACTTTCCTCGCATATCCATCGATCTCCAAGTACGTCTGGACGACCACCAACTGTTTCCATCCTCTTGGGTGTACAGCCCAATCAGGATCATCAGTAATCACCCAAACGATGTGAAGACTTCCGGTCTTCGACCACCGTCTTCATCTTCGACTTATCGTCGAATCGGTTATTCAGAATGGTTATAAACCCGGTCTATCCGAACAACCCGCGTATATTAAAAACAAATGTTACACAAACACAACATACGCCTCATTCCAATTCATTAGTCACTAACCGTAAATCAACAAGAGAACAATTTCCCAAATATTAACCCCGAAGGCCGAAACCAACATCAGATCAATACCCAGGAACCGTTCTTCTTAGCTAACCTACAGCTAGTTTCTAAATTTCAATTCTTAGGGAATGATTCCCATAAATTTTATCCAAGATAAATTCTTTCAAAATATATCCTTTAATCTTCCTTTGAATGTCATTTCAAACCAAATTATGGTTTTCCAAACTAGTCGGGATTAGCGAACCACATCGAAGTAATTATTTATTTTATTTCTCAATCCCAACCTATTCATCCCATGAAGCAAAACTGGTAATACTCCATATCTAATACCACGGTGTTATCGGTAAAATTAATTGCCATTTCACGTTCAAATCTAATTAAAGATTTAACTATCGCTTTGGAGCAAAACTGGTGATACTCCATTCTCGCTCAATTTCTAAATTTGATAATTTAAATTACCAATTCTCATTTCAATCTAATTGCAGATTCATTAAAACTCCTTTTACTGGGTTAAAGAACTAATGTCTTTTAAAACACAGTTCACGACAAACCCAAATCATATTCTATTTAGTACCGGGTTAAAGAACAAGTGTCATTTAAAACACCCTTCACGATAAACCCACAAATCAATTCTATTTACAACCCATTTCAAATCCAATTTATTTAAAAATAAATGGGTTTTAATTTTAGTTCAAAACTAGTTCATTTTGATAAAAATCTATTTTTATCTTTTCAAATATGGAGTTTTTCACCCCAATTTTTCCCAAATCATTTCTTATGATTTTACACAAATTATTACTATTTTTAATAATTTTATTAAGGCCCGTACAGTCGATTTCCATCAACGGCCATCGAACTGCACTTACAGCGACCTTTTCTGAATTTGATTTGGATGTATCTCCAAATCCAACCGTTATATTTCGAATTTCAAATATTCGTTAGAAAGCTCTTTTTGATACGAACCCAACGGTTCCGGTTTTAGGAGAATCCGACGGTCGGATCTCCCGTAATGTCCGTTTGGAATAAATGGTCGAAATTCACGAACTGCCGCGTCGCGTCGCGTTCTATTCAGGCCATTATATTATATATATATATATATAATATATATATAATATATATTTCGTCGATTTCTATTTAAAACGAATTTTATAAATAGTTTTGAATTCGTTTCAAAAACAATTTCAACTTCCATTTCAATTCAAATCAAAATCGAATTTTCTTCTTATAAATTCGTTTTAAAATTCATTGCTATTCAATTCAAATTTCAATTCATTTTGAATTCATTTCAATTCGTTTTCAATTCAATTCGAATTCGTTTTCAATTCAATTCGAATTCGTTTTCTATTCAATTCATTTCAGATTGGTTTTCTATTCGATTCAATTCAAATTGGTTTTCTATTCGATTCAATTCAAATTGGTTTTCTATTCGATTCAATTCAAATTGGTTTTCTATTCGATTCAATTCAAATTGGTTTTCTATTCGATTCAATTCAAATTGGTTTTCTATTCGATTCAATTCAAATTGGTTTTCTATTCGATTCAATTCAAATTGGTTTTCTATTCGATTCAATTCAAATTGGTTTTCTATTCGATTTATAAAAACGAATATAATCGATATAAATATCATTCGCGTCAAAATAGCGCATCTCTAATCGACACGGCTTTACATATTTCAATAATTCCGTTATTCATATTTCGTTCAACACATGACTAATCTCAACGGATGAGTACTGTCAACACATAAACCTTTATTTTATAATGATAAAGACGTAAATTTTATTGTTAAAATATTTCGTTCAACACATGACTAATCTCAACGGATGAGTACGGTCAACACATGAACCTTTATTTTATATTGATAAAGATGTAAATTTTATTATTAAAATATTTCGTTCAACACATGACTAATCTCAACGGATGAGTACGGTCAACACATGAACCTTTATTTTATAATATTCTTTATTTTTCCGATTGGAATGAGGCCCAATCAATTACCATATAAAGTTAATTATATGGATTCCATACAACAAATGTATATAATAGCAACGATAAATAATCAACCATCATCCAAAGTGCACTACACTGTATAAGCATCAAATATAGATATCTAACGCTTATAACAGCCTGTCAATCAATCGATCGACATACAACTAATTATTGGGATTAGTGTATACCGTATTTTATCCCAATACCCGTGTGGGGTTTCAAACAATCAAACACAGATTTTTATTTGTGCAGTTGGGCGATGTGTAAATTTATCGTCCCAATCAATGTCCTTCAAATAGGTGTACATAAACAAACCGTCCGGTTCACATTCGCTATATTCATATTCACGTTAAAAATTATATTTTTAACGATAAAATATTCTATTCGGTTCATTTATTAAATAAAATGATATCTTTATTTTTCTAACTTATTTTAGAAAATTTCGGCGGCATAACGGCACGATACTAGAAACGGGACGAGGCCTAGCCTTATCCCCGGTCTAGTGAAGGCCCACGCCATTCACACATCAATCAAATCCATTCAATTCACCAAACAATTCAATTCAAACCAAATAATCTAACCAACTACACAACCAAACAAACAAGTCCATGGTCTGTGGACGATGGTGTCGGATGCTACTAAACACCGTTTGCATCCTAGTATATATTTATAACTAGAAAAGAAAATTTTGAGTGAGAAGTTCTCACCAACTAGCTAATCCAATCATCTCGACTCTTCTTTTGTAGAAAATCTTGTCGTTCTCGCCTTTTGTCACTTTCGTTGCCCGTAGCCACTACATGTATAAAAATCACATTTTTATCATCTACATTATATAAAAATCTTATCTTTATACCTTCTATAAGTTAAAAATCGGATTTTTATCCTCTCTATAATATAAAGATCATATTTTTATTTACTTCATATGTCAAAAGCTGTAGAAGCTTTAAAATGGAGAAAACTCACTTTTTTTTCTAATGCCCGGATTCACTGTTCGGGTTCCAGAATTTGCAAACGAGCTTCAATCTTCACACCATCTTTTTTCTTGCTTAAACGCGCCATTCCGGACAACTTTCGCCTAAGAGACTTTTTGCCAAAAATGCTCCAATTCGCCAGAATTCGCAAAAGTACACGAATTTCACCGCTTTTGAACAACAGACTTCGAACGCGTTTTCCGAGCAGCTCCGAACTCCAAAACATGACTTCCATATAGCCAAATCGGAGAGAATTTCGTGCTCTACAACTTTGGTTTAGAGAGACTTTGGCCAGAAACGCACGGTTTGGGAGTTATTTGCGAAATAAGGACAAAGTGTTATTTGCAAAACGGGCGATTAGTGTAAAATGAGTTTTTGGTGACCGGGGGCCCATGGCCGGAGTTGGGTGGTGCTGAGGGGGGGGGGGGGGGCGCCGGCCTGACTGACGTGGGGGAGGGGCTGAGGGGCGGCGGTGGGGTCCACGGAGGTGGGTGGTGGTGATTTGGGGCTTAGGGTTTGCAAATGGAGAGAGGAGAGAGAGGAGGAGGAAGAGGAGGAGGAGGTGAGGAGGAGGAGGGGGTGCGGCGGCTCGCCGGAGGCCGGTGGTGGCGCTGGTGGAGGAGGGCAGCGGCGGTGGGAGGAGGAGGCCATTAATGAGTTTTTTTGAAGAAAGAGGATAAGGAAGAAAGTGAAGAAGAAAAGGAAGTAAAAGTGTTTATATGCTAGTTTCTCGCGTATCGCCTGAACGCTAGCGATCTCCGATGGCCGCGGATTTCGGACACGAGATAGTTGACGTGAAGACGAGTCCAATGAAACAAGTTTCGTCGAATTCCGAGTTCGTTTGACCATTCAAAAAAAATCACGAAAATGCTCAGATAAACTCTAAAAATGCTATTTTGGCGCACCTTTTCTTCTCGCACGCTCACATGCTAACTCAAAAAATCAAGCCCTCTTGTATTTAACCATTGTTAGACGATACGAATCCATAAAAAAAACGAAATCGAATTCTGATGTCGTATCAATAATGTTCCTTTGTAAAATAACTGCGTGCTCTTGAACAAATGGTTTTGCTTCGCACGGTCACATACTGACTCCGTTCAACGCGGCATTTGGAACTCAACAATGATTTGTCATTGTGAATCCATAAAAATTTATCTCGTCGAATTCTGAGCTCGTATGCAAAATTTCACTTTTTAAGGGCTATGTTTTATTAACCGAACAACTCCAGCCCATAGCCACTATTTCGGATATCGGAATATATCGAAGCTTATACTTTTCGGAGTTCTAAACGACATTTTGAACTCAATGGAAGTGGTTTCGAGTCCAAGTTCATTCATATGCAAAATTTGACTTTTTGGGCCATGTATAATTTACACACCGACTATTCTGAATTTTCAACAGGGCATAACTTTTGATTCCCGCTATGAAATTTCGATTTTTCGGATTCGTTGGAAAGATATTTACGAATAGATTCTAATATTTTTGGTTTCACTAAAATCCGGGTTGTTTTGCACTCGGTACATTCAATTGAAGTTTGAAATCGAATTATCGAACTGCCGCGCCATTTTCACTTCCTTTTATAATTATATATAATTATTTATATTCTAACGACGGCGTATATAATATATACGTTCTAATTATATTTAAAATAAATTTCTCGTCGATATTAATCAAAATAATTCATTTTAAATATTCAAAATTCGCTAAAATTGCCAAAATAAAAATTTTAAACTGACTCAGATTTTCCGGGTTATTACATAGTTTCTTTAAGCCAGTTCCTCGCTTCTACGAATGATTCAGTTCCCTTGAAATCCTTTCCACCCATGGCCCTAAAGTCTTTACAGATCTTTGAGAAAGCAATTGCACGGGGAGGGGGCGGAGGAGGGGGGTCATTTGCTGGACCTGCGGCGGCGGTCCTAGCCTCAAGGTATTGATGAAACCTACCGGGTACATGAACACCCTCTGGTATCTCAGATGCTTCAGACATGCTGAAACGAAAAAGGAAAGATTCAATACAAAAAGGACCGAAGGAAAGATATATGGCTCTTGGGGATTATGTTTTTCAAAATAAGCTTTATTTTTGAAAATACTTCTTTTAAAACCTTTTTGAAAATAGTTTTCAAAAACTTCTATTTAATCTGGTAACCTTCAGCTCTGATACCAAGTGTAACACCCCCCCCCCTCTGTTAAGGACACTCACAAAGGGAATGTCTTAACTTTGATGGAGCATTTTAGTAAACAGAACAAAATATTACAAGACAGATATAAAAATAATACTTGAAAAACTTTATAACTTTATTGCAGTGGACAGAAATCAATTTGGTTACAACTTTATCAAAAACTCAAGTACATATATATCAGCCTTCTTCAAAGGCCATCAGAGTACAAAACTTTAAAATCATAATCCCCACCAAAGATGCCAGAAAAAGACAAGCCATACTTTAAGCATTTCAAGCACTCCAAGTAGGAAGAAAGATCCGGATCAAGCTAGAGTATTCCCTCCTTGAAAACCTGGGGGGGGGGGAACGAAAGAAAAGAGGCGAAACAACAAGGGTCAGACATAAAGTCTGGCAAGCCCAGTGACTTTAAGTTATGAACAGATAATAATGTCATGGCATGCAAATAAAATTGGATGAGAGATAACAGGAAACATGAATAATAGATATACTTAGGTTAAACAGAAGAAACATGATGATATTACTTTTCACTTCTCTGCACTAATACTAGTATAACAGGATTAGGTGTTACCCTGATGTCTAAACAGAAACAGAAACAGAATAATGGGCCTTTACCACCCTAATAGAAGGTACATAAACATAATGCTAATAATGGGCCTTTACCACCCGAATAGAAAGTACAGAAACAGAATGCTAGTAATGGGCCTTTACCACCCGAACAGAGACAGAAACAGAAACAGAATAATCCCTAAGGAAAAAAATGTTAGAATTAGGTGTACACTAGTAAATGGGCCTTTACCACCCGAACAGACGGTACCACGCAGAAACAGACATGTGTTGCCACCCAACAGAAACAGACGGTACCAACAGAATCATACAGAACTAAGTGTACCCTAAAACCCTACCCCAAACGATCGGCTCTCTAATACATAAATACCCTGTGCCAGCCCCACAAAAGGGTGTATCACTCCCCAAAGTGGCAACCTTTAAATGACACAGACCTATTTACAGATGTCACAGAGTCTTACATCCTCAGAGGCAGACCGGGATCCATGCAGGCACATGACCCGGTTGGAACGCACCATCAACACCCCTCGCCATTATCAGAATGAACCGCTTATAACTAGTTCAGTAAGCGTGCCCGGACCCTACCTACTGTTGGGTCAATGTTTTGATACCAGAAAGGGTTACTGACTAATATGGGTCCCAAACAACAGACGACACAAGTATTTTCCCTCCTAACCTTGTGCTCCCCAGACTAACAGATTTCAGATTAACTTGTTTACAAGTTCAGACATACAGAGTTCAGGTCAACTAGTTCACAAATCAGAAAATCAAGTTAATAAGTTTTCAGACTAACGTATCAGATATACAGATTTAACAGATTTACAGACTTGTCTAACTTTGTACTAGGCCTACAGATTTATGAAACGGGTTTATTAATTTCATTAGTCCAGTTGGTTTAACCCTATCAACCCAACACGTTTTAGACATCATATTTATCTCAGATTTTCATTAATTAAATATTAATGCCCAGACCTCTCACATTAGACTGACAGTTTGCGGCTACTGGTTAGGCCGGTTGGTTCCGGGCAGGTTTCTGCCACAAACTAAGTCTAACCTTGGGTTTCAAGCATGTTATGACTAACTTCTCATATTAGAACCTATTGTTTGCGGCCACTGGATGTGTCGGGCGGTTCCGGGCAGGATTACGCCGCAAACTCATTCTAACCTCGAGTTAGCCATGTTTACCTTTGCGGCCAATTAATTAATAATTTACCATTTATGCCCATGCCTAATATACATGTCAATTATTCATAACTATAACCAATTCAGATTATGTCAATAACAGACTAAATATATCAACTCAGCAGATAACAGATTTCGCAGATTAGGCGACTTAACAGATTTAGCAGATTAAGCAATTTAGCAAATTTATCATATAATAGATTAGGCATTTTCAGCAGACTTAGCAGATGACAGATTTAGCAGATGAACAGATCTAGCAGATTAGGAAATATAGCAGAACTAGCAAATTAGGCAATATAACAGATTTAGCCTAAACTTACATGCCTAAATCAAGGTCATAATTCATAATACAATATATGCCCCAAATCTTAGCCTTAATATTCCCATTTACAGTTCAAGTCAAAACTAGATTTAATATTCTAGTTTACCATTTTTGTCCAAGACTAATATGCATGTAAATCATTCTCTATCATAGCCAATTCAAATTATGCCAACATATTTATTAACTTAATTAAGCTACGCCCAATGTTTCAACAAGTTCTCTAAGTACTCATGAAATGGCCCTAGCAAAAGGAATAGGAGATAAGCACAAGAAAGAATAGGCATGAAATAATGAACCAAATACAGTGATAATGGCCCCACTAGGCTCGATGTACATAACAGTGAATGGGAATAAACTAGCACAGTTACATACTAAATATGAGATCTAGTATCATTAAGGGAATAGGCGTAAGAAACTAACTACAATAGTCATGGGCGACAAATCACAATAGTTTCTTATTCAATGTCATAGGCAATAGTCTCATAGGCGTGAATCATAGTCATAGGCAATAGTCTCATAGGCGTGAATCATAGTCATAGGCAATAGTCTCATAGGCATGAATCATAGTCATAGGCAATAGTCTCATAGTCATGAATCATAATCATAGGCAATAGTCTCATAGTCATGAATCATAGTCATAGGCAATAATAGTCTCATAGGCAACAGTTTCATGTCCAATTATGCATTATTCATTATTTGTCCCAAAATTTAGCGTTCGTGCGTTAATCTCTTATGAGATTCGGCGCAGGCTCGTAGTAGCCTGGCTATAGAACAGAAAGAAGAAAGAGATACAGAATAAGATAGATCTAAACAGAACAGAACATACATAACCTCAGATTCAGATTTACAATTCATGCCACAATCATAATTAACGTTTATATCGGAAAATAACTGTACTTGCCTTTCGTGGCTAAAGAAAAGGATTATAAATCGAATTTGATGCAGAAACGCCGATTAATCTTCTTCGATTGTTGTTGCAGCTCTAAACTTTAATTTGAATTGTGAATGAACACTTGAGATTTGATTTTAGAGGCGGCGGCTAGGGTTTAAGAGAGAGTTTGGTAGCATAATGGTTTCATAGACAATATTCTATGAATTAGGATTAGGTTAATCACATATTTATAGGTGTAGAGAGTGTTTCAGAACCATTAGATCACCCTAGAAGCCATCAGGTCCGTCCAGCACATCAAAAATCGTCATTAGAACTCTCTAGAACCCTGTGCAGGTTTCTGGCTCGACATGGGCGCACTTCCCAAGTGCGCCAGTGTATTTTTGTGCTGGCGCACTTCACAAGTGCGCCAGTGCATTTCTGGCCTGTTTCCGGTTTTTCTGCCTAACTTCGTTCGTCCATATCTCCTTCATACGTTATCCGTTTTACGCAAACTTGGACTCTATCTCAAGCAGAATTTCGAGACGAACGCAATGGCGCAACCTGTTTCCTTTAATTCTTCTCCTAAAAATTAAGTATACTTTAATTTTTTTACTCATACGTTCACAGAAAATACGGGGTGTTAAAAACATCCTACAATTTCCTTTTGTGCTATACTGTATAAATTCCATATTTCACATAGCGATGCCTATTAATGATCCATATACTCCCCTCTTTTCTTTTTCTTTACTTTCTTTTCCTCTCCTTGCTTTGCTTATCCTACTGTTATGTGTTTTTTTTTTCGCCCTAGGCTTCTGTGCACATGCACGGCAATCCCCTCGGTCATAGCTTTACTCCGACCATCGCCACAAACCCCATTCCCCTATTCGAACCCAATTCCATCACATAAATCTATTACTACCTTTTGTATTTCATTTACTATCATTGTTTTATAATCCCATTCTCAGGTTTTGCCACTCTTAATGTTTGATTTCCAAGTTTATTCTTATGACAAGGATGATAACTAGATGTATAAATTCCCATACATAAGCTTGAATAAAAATAGAATATTCACGAAGTAGGATAGGGAAGAAAGTAGGAGTTTATTCACATGTATATATATATATATATCATTGTATATTGCATTTGTTTTTCCCAGGTTGTTTAAAACCTTCAAGCCACTAGTTTCAAAGATTTTACCTTCTAATAAGCTCAATATTTGTATTCAACAAAATGGTTACGTATCAACATATAGATATGATTTGAATCCATTTAAAGATTTATATAACAGTAAAGATATGTTTATTCACACAATAATACAGTGCTCATTCGTTGTCTTTTGTAATTCAATCTCAGGTTGTCTAAACTCACTAGAGATTTACCCTTCAAACACTTCAATATCGGATGTGATGAATACAGCTTAACACACATATAATTGGAATCTATTATGATTAATTATAAATAGTAATGAGTTTTATAAGTGTTTACTCACCGTATGCATTACTTTGATTTCAATCCTTGTTCCCTGTCTTGCCTCAGAAATTCCAGATTCTTTTTCTTTCTTGTTCCAATTAGCACGGCCATTTTTAGTTCAGGTTTGGCTCTTTGTTTACATTGTCTTTTCTAGTGAAATTGAATGTGTGAATTTGTGTAGTTTTCATTTATATATAAGTGAAAAATCTGGGCTTAGGTCGGCTAGTTGCTAGGGGATATAAGTGTAGGTTGGTGCAGTCTTAAGTGAAGTGTGATGTTTGTATAGATCTATTACCAATTACTTCATAGCTGATCTAATCTATATGATGCATGTAGTATATACACATGTGTGATGGATGTAGATCTTGCAGCCTATTTAAACTACTGTGATGTTTATATCAATCACGTAAATGCTTTCTAGCTAAGAAATAGCAATGTTACTAGCTGATCAAACATGTGCATGTCCTAACAACTTATCCCTAGTTCCCATGTAAAAAATCAATCCATCAATGTACATGTTCTTGCTGCAACTAGTGTACATGTATCTACTTTTCAATTTTATAAATTTGTCTTAACAACCAAGCAATATCAACCTATTTATGACTAGATCCTGTCCTTTCCTATCACTTTTACTTATAAAATCTTGCACATGCAATTTGGCAGCCCTTTTGTTTTCAATCTTTTCTTCTTAAGGCATCGGTCTAGGTTGTCTAAACCTTTGCAGTAACCTATTTGCCTATGAATGCAAATGTACGTCCTTGCATACACTTTTATATGAAGTAAAAAATAAACTTTTACTTTAAGTATAATTTATTATTTACTTGGGAACTTTATGTCTTCATAAGTTGAAAGCAAGATAATTGTAAACAAACATGTTAAAGCATTAAACAAGTTAGAATATACACTCATGATCTTTAGAATAAAAATTATTCTAATTCAAATGAAATTTTATCTTAGTAACCTTATCAAATAAAATAAATAGCTTGAATTAATAATCAAATGTTTGTGTTCTCTTCTACATGAAGTAATCAAATTTTCTATTTATTTCATACTTAAGTAACTTTGTATTCAGCTGAGTTTTGAAACGAATAATAGTTACTTATTTTTATATGCCTGTATCCATTGGTTACAGAATTTTAAACCATAACCAAATATATTTATTTGGACTTATCTTGATATTTACCAGATATGTAAATCTTATTTAATTTAAGTTTTACATAAATTATCGTATAGTTTATACATTATAGATTATAAAATTAGTCTGAAAACCGGGTCGTTACAATCTACCTCTCTTAAAATAATTCGTCCTCGAAATTAATGAGTAACGAGGAGATTCCAGTTATTACTAACATCATAGACTTATATCCATATATATATATATATATATATATATATATATATATATCTGGGTCATCCCCTAACAACCACAACAGCCAAGGCATCCAAAGCACACAAGTTATCTGCCAAAATATTACATTACAATCAAAATGTTCAATACACATATTAGCCATTGGTGATCAAACATAGTTATTTTCATAACTAGAAATATCTGTCATTATAGTTGAAAAACATTTTATCTCCTTGTTCACGCATTACTATTCTTCATCAGTTCCTAACCGTAGATTGGTAAGAGAATAAATCTCTAAGTATCAACCCCGAAGACCGAAATTAACATCAGATCAACATTTAGAAAATCATTCAACTCAACCATTCTTTGGTTAGGTTCTAATTTCTTAACTCCACATCTTAATTCCTATCAACTCAAATATCTCTGCTTAGTTGAAAAATAATTCCAAAACTCATCTACTCCATTAATTTGAATCAAACCCATTAAAATATATTTATCTGCTTCAAATTCCCCTTTTAAACTCTAATCCAGTTTAATTCCATTCAACTATACTATTTTAATCTTGTTCTAGTTGAATCTTCCTATTCGAGAGTCCTAACTCCTGATTTTATTTCAAAAATAGTTGAAATCAAATATCTCTATTCCATTTTAATTAAAGACCTTTGAATTTATCCAAAATATTTGTTTTCTCAAACATTTTTCCTATTTTTCTTATTTGTATATTTCGTTCTCTATACAAATTCAATTCAATTCGTCATATAACCATTTCAATTTTATAATCCGATACCAAATTATAATAGCAACCAACACAACCAACACAACCAATAGTAATAATTTCATAAAATTATCCTTTTTATATCAAAATATAATTTTGAGAAAAATTATTTCATTTACCCAACTTTTAAAAAATAATGCTGTGTCTAATTACTCTATTCAAGAGATTAGAAACACCTATCAATGCAGTGTTTGACCAACGTATCGACCAGAATTCATAAACCACCTGATAAACCAATCAACACAATTTTTTTTATATATTAACTAAAACTACGCACTCATATATATACACTCAAACTCAATCTAGGGTATTACTAACCCTATCATTATCGAGTTACGCCACAAAGCCAAGGTTATTTCTAAGCCATTGCTCTGATACTGACTGTAATGACCTAAAAAGTTCGGATCCAGATTATCGATACTAGTAGGATTCTTGTATCACATATCGATAATCAGCCATCAGATATTAACAGATCGTTAATAGAAAGAAGTTAGAGGGTGAGAAATAGAAAGAAAGTTAGAATAGAAGAAAAAGAAGAAATGAACACAATAGAATCAAAGTATAATGAATCTCATAGCGGAACTGAATAAAATATATTATATAACATCTTGAAATATAAAACTGTATTTAGATACATCCATCATCAGAGTACAACTTATATACAACACAGCGGAAATAAAATTTATATATCTAACGCTGAAGCCTTCTTCTCCAAGCTCCTTCAAGTGAATATGTAAAATCCTGAAACCACTTGACTGCCCGTACAAATTTGGGCACCCAAGAGTTTAGGGAAACATAGAAAAATAAACTATGGGTCAGTCATGGACCGGCGTGAGTAAACGATTTTAAACCAGATTGATTTAACGTTCAAAAACCCTTTTGAAATAAATGATAATCGTAAGACCGATCCACACATAAATATGGATGGTTTTTACCTTACGATAACCCAAAACATTTTTGAAATCATCTGATATTATAATAGTGTCTAAATACAAATAAATAGCAATTTAGCGGAATGCTTGCATCTCACGCTCCACGTATATAGTATACAATCAAAACCGCGGACGCTTATTGGAGATTGGATTCCGAGTATGACAAGATACGGAACCACCTGCCGATAGTATACCTCTAAAGGGGAATAGACTGGGTTCAACAAGAACATCTTGCAACCCGGTCATACATGACCGACCACTCATTTCGCTTAAGTGTATCGAATGTATATCACCAACGGTTGGGATCAACAACCGTTTTCCGAAAAGGGACAGCATCGAAATAGATTAAAGAAGGAAATGAAATTTCTCTAGATAAGTAATTATACACCCTAATGGGAGCGACCCACGTAGCCATGCTTCCTGCCCGATTTTTGTCATTTCCCGGTTGATGAGGCTTGAGGTCAGAATTTACCTTTACAACATCTGGCTATCATTCACTTTGAATGTCACATTGTCAGATCCATCAAATCACTTAAATGATGTCCACAAATATATTCTGGATGTAAAAGAAGGGCCATTGCCATCAACTTGGTATATTTGTAAAAATCAACGTATGTGGTTTTTAGGAAATACTCTGTCAGACATTTATCCATACAAGTTATGCAGGAATAGGATGAACCAAAGGTATCTCCTACTGCATCCAATATAGGTATCACCCCATGGATCAGTAGCGAATAGTCCTTGCAAATCCGAAGATCTCAATTACGATAGAATCATTATCAAAATATCTTCAAGAGCGACCTAAAGAAATTTATTAAGTAGTTCTTCCGCTCATGAAGATCTACGGTCTTCACTCTCACCATTTTTATAAGTATATCTGCAAGTTAGTTTATAAACGTAAAGCCAGTTCGAAGTGGTTTGGGCTCCAGTTCTTATCTCGGTCTCTTCGAATTAACACGTAGGGAATATTTATTTGATAGTTGGTGTTTTAACTATCAAATTTAAACAGTGTAGATAAATAAAACAGTTTATATAAATTATAGTTTTCCTAGCATGTTTATTCATGTCAATTAACTTGTACAAGTTCCAATTCTAATTTTAGGATAGTAATTTATATCAAACAATTAAAACAAAACAAAACGTGTCAACATTTTATTTCAACAAATCTAGTTTGATCACTTCATAGCATAACAGATGATTCACATTAATTACAACAATAACAACCAATAATGAATTTGACGTTTTAATTTCAAACTAATAACGGTTTCTAATATGTGATATCGAGTAATAGCTAGTTTCACATTATATTTATTTAAACATCTATCCCATTTCCAATAGATTATATATGTGTGTGTGTGCGCGCGTTTAAATATCGAAGATTCAAATTTGAACGACGACGTCTATTCTGTAACTACGAAATAATTCAACGGCCTTTTGTTCCTTTCTTTTTATTAATTATATATATACTCACATCTCATTTTCTTCTACAAAAATCAAATTTTTATTTATTATTAATTTCATTAAACAACGTAAATATTCCTAGCCCATTATAGTCTAATGGCACACACATATCTAAATTTGTCTGGTCATTTTCCTATTGATGACTTAGTCGAACTCCCACCACTTCTTTAGCTTATATATATACACACACACACACATGGTTTATATTTAAAAATAGAACTTATATTTTTAAAACGGTATATATATGTATATTTTTCTATCAAGCCTGAAATCCCAATTGAACAAAGTCAGCCCAACGCACAATCCTTCACATATTTCTTCTCCAGGCCAAACGGCTTCAGCAAAACAGTGGGCCACCGAACTGGTCCTCTAATATTTTATTCCCTAATATCTTCTCTCTTCGTATATACCAGATGATCAAAAATTTTTTGTCTTAACTTCTTTCATAAAAAATCTATAACTCCTGTCACGTTTATACCCCTTTCGTGAATCATCAGTAAAGTCAAAGGTTCCATTATTTCCATCATATAGTTTAAGCCTAAAACTAGTTTCTGGATCGAGCAGAAGCTGATTGTAATTGCAAGAACTACTGGCATGTTTTAAGCCTTCATCCACCTCACTAATTAACTTGTTTCGGGTACAGACATCAGAAGTCAAACAGTTATTGCCCAAAGAAACACTAAATCCTTAGATAGTTAAAAATTCAAAAAGTAAATCTCGAATAGAATTCAAGTAATCTGTGGCCTTCTATACATGATATCTGAACATATTATGAACTGTATCAATGACATGATTACTTAACTTGTTTATCCATTTTATCCGACCTTGTTCATATACACTGCTATTGTGCACTGCAAACGCATCATTGTCTAAATGCTATACCATTAAATTTTGTTGTATTCATGACTGTTTGTACACATTACTTTTTCACTTTGGCACCATAATTTAAGTCCATTTCTATGGTGTTTCCAAACCTTAGAAGAATAGACAACAAAATTTTTGACTGATAGCTACTAGCAACATAACATACTGTACGCGATGCATGCATTTGAACATAACATTATCTCAGACCAACCCTGTCCACTGACAGTTCGTTCTCATGGTGTTCATTCAGGTTTTAACCTTCTTTAGTATCACTATTTTTAGTATTACTCTTGCCTTTGTATGTATATGTATAACTCCTGCCAAGTACCCTTTCCAATATTACTATTTTTAGTATTCAAACGCTCCACCTAGTTTGTTTAGTTTCAAGAATTCAAAACAATAATTATCTCAGGTAGTTTTTTTAGTTTCAATAATTTAAAACATTAATTCTTGCGTGAGTCATGTATACTTAATTAAATCACTTGTACCAATACACGGTTTGCTTCCGCACTAACATATGTATTCATCACTCACATTTTGTCCCAGTATCCTTGCCTTTTTCTTTTCATTTGCTTGCATTGTCTGTTTCTTGTGCTAGTTTCATGGACCTGCATATAGTTATGACCATACTTCAACCCATACACTTGCTTTCTTCGGATCCAACTTCCATCTTAGTCACTTCATCTTCTTTTTTATAATACCCAACCAGTTTTTAGTCACTTTTTACGACCTTATGAAAGGGCATACGGTATTAATAGCATAGTTAATCATTCTATTTGTTACTACTTGTCTGTAAAGTGCAGATATAATTTGCGTATGTTTATGAACTTCACAGATGTGATCTTTTGAACGAACTTGACTAGAACAACTTTCCCAAATGTCATTCTTTTACATGTTAACATAACTAAACTATTCTGTAACTTACGTTAATAGTTTATGACAATAAAAAATCTTATATTAGTATAACCACACAACCATTTTGAAACCGATAGTTTGATTATCTAATTTTATACGCACGTGTCTTTCCTATTTTGATTAGACTCTAACAGAGAGTCTAAAATATTTAATGAGATTGATGCATGGCCTCCTCATTAAGATCTTTAGAGTAGGAATATTCTTGATAGACTTTAAAAAACTTCAGATTATATGTACAACTTTATGTGTTCTTGTCAACTACTGCATTATAGCATTAACTTCGGATGTGAAGATCCGATTTGGTTTTCCACTTCTAGTGCATAAACATCCCACAATTTCCTTTTGTGTTATACTGTATAAATTCCATATTTCACATAGCGATGCCTATTAATGATCCATATACTCCCCTCTTTTCTTTTTCTTTACTTTCTTTTCCTCTCCTTGCTTTTCTTATCTTACTGTTCTGTGTTTTTTTTTTGCCGCAGGCTTCTGTAAACTTGCATGCACAATGTGCACATGCACGGCAACGCCCTCGGTCATAGCTTTACTCCGATCATCGCCACAAACCCCATTCCCCTATCCGAACCCAATTCCATCACCTAAATCTATTACTACCTTTTTTATTTCATTTACTATCATTTTTTTACAATCCCATTCTCAGGTTTTGCCACTCTAAATATTTGATTTCCAAGTTTATTCTTATGACAAGGATGATAACTAGTTGTATAAATTCTCATACATAAGCTTGAATCAAAATAGAATATTCAAGAAGTAGGATAGGGAAGAAAATAGGAGTTTATTCACATGTTTATATATCATTATATATTGCATTTGTTTTTCCTAGTTTGTTTAAAACCTTCAAGCCACTAGTTTCAAAGATTTTACCTTCTAATAAGCTCAATATTTGTATTCAGCAAAATGGTTACATATCAACATATAGATATGATTTGAATCCATTTAAAAGATTTATATAATAGTAAAGATACGTTTATTCACACAATAATACTGTTCTCATTCACTGTCTTTTGTAATTCAATCTCAGATTGGCTAAACTCACTAGAGATTAACCCTTCAAACACTTCAATATTGGATGTGATGAATACAGCTTAACACACATATATTTGGAATCTATTATGATTAATTATAAACAATAATGAGTTTTATAAGTGTTTACTCACCGTACACATTACTCTGTTTTCAATCCTTGTTCCCTGTCTTGCCTCAAAAATTCCAGATTCTTTTTCTTTCTTGTTCCAAGTTGCTCGGCCATTTCTGGTTCAGGTTTGGCTCTTTGTTTACATTTATCTTTTCTAGTGAAATTGAATGTGTGAATTTGTTTAGTTCTCATGTATATATAGTGAAAAATCTGGGCTTAGGTCGGCTAGCTGCTAAGGGATAAAAGTGTAGGTTGGTGCAGTCTTGAGTGAAGTGTGATGTTTATATAGATCTATTACCAATTACTTCATAGATGATCTAATCTATATGCTGCATGTAGTATATACATAGGTGTGATGGATGTAGATCTTTCAGCCTATTTAAACTAGTGTGATGTTTATCTCAATCACGTGAATGCTTTCTAGCTAAGAAATAGCCATGTTACTAGCTGATCAAACATGTGCATGTCCTAATAACTTACCCCTAGTTCCCATGTAAAAAAATCAGTCCATCAATGTACATGTATCTACTTTTTAATTTTATAAATTAGTCTTAACAACCAAGCAATATCAACCTATTAATGACCAGATCCTCTCCTTTCCTATCACTTTTACTTACAAAATCTTGCACATGCAATTTGGCAGCCCTTTTGTTTTCTATCTTTTCTTCTTTAGGCATCGGTTTAAGTTATCTAAATCTTTGCAGTATCCTATTTTCCTATGAATGCAAATGTTTGTCCTTGCATACACTTGTATATGAAGTAAAAAATTAAACTTGTACTTTAAGTATAATTTATTATTTACTTGGGCACTTTATGCCTTCATAAGTTGAAAGCAAGATAAATGTAAACAAACATGTTAAAGCATTAAACAAGTTAGAATATACACTCATGATCTTTAGAATAAAAATTATTCTAATTCGAATGAAATTTTATCTTAGTAACCTTATCAAATAAATAAATAGATTGCATTAATAATCAAATATTTTAGTTCTCTTGTACATGAAGTAATCAAATTTTCTATTTATTTCTTACTTAAGTAACTTTGTGTTCACCTGAGTTTTGAAACGAATAATAGTTACTTATTTTTATATGCTTGTATCCATTGGTTACAGAATTTTAAACCATAACCAAATATATTTATTTGGACTTGTCCTGATATTTGCCAGATATGTAAATCTTATTTAATTTAAATTTAAATTTAATTATCGTATAATCTATACATTATAGATTATAAAATTAGTCTGAAAACCGGGTGGTTACATCGCAGGTCGAAGGTGAGGAAGACATAGTTTATCAGGGAGAGTTTGGAAAGGCATGCGTGTTAAGCATGGAGGAGTTGTTGAGTCTGCAATAGTTCTTGCTATCAAAGTAGAGTTTGTGTTGTCACAACAGATCCCCTCCAAGTAATTTCTAATAATCCAACTATCTTGCAAAAATTAGAGAAGATTACACTAGACGTGGCTACGGTGGAAGTGAGGTCATCCCGCGTCAAAAACGGAAAGAAGAGCAAATCCGGAAAGGATAATCTCGGGATGGGTCTGGCAGCGACAACAAGCCTACCAAACTCCAAATTCTAAAGGAGTTTGACTTTTAATGTTAAAGGATAATAGGAAGACAGACGACGAAGACAAGAATGAATAAAAATTCATTTATAGTTGTGATTCTTTGCTTTGTTGGACGAGACCTATGCGAGTGAAGCACTTTCTTTTTGTTTTGATACTTGTATTTACGTGTCACGTGTAAATAAAATTATCTCTTTTTCTTGTAAATCACTGAATGTTCATGTTTTCCATTCAACGTACTTGCGAGTTTGCTAAGCTGCACTTAACCCGTAAGTAGTCTCACTTATAGTAGGGAGGCACCTCAGTGTGTATGCCTTTAGTTAAGTTTCGGTCGTGCACCATGTCGAGGGCATGTTTGAAGTTAATTTCCAAGTCAGCTTCATCAGGTTGGACTTATGCCTCCCAGTCAAGGTAAGGCTAAGTCAGAGTTATTGGGCATCAAGTCCTCGACTTTATACTCTCTTGCTATCAATTAGGTTAGAGTTATAGGTAAAGTGGTCTTAAGTCCGGCGCATCATTCTTGCTTACCTAACACACTTTATACTCTTTCTCAAGTCGTTCAGAGTTAGACTTAATTATGCGAATTGTAACACCCCGAATTTTCTGTGAACATAAAAGTAACAAAACAAAGTATACTTAATTTTTAAAAGAAGAATTAAGGGAAACGGGTTACGCCATTGCGTTCGTCTCGAAATTCTGCTTGAGATAGAGTCCGATTTTGCGTAAACCGGACTCCGTATGAAGAAGTTATGACCTTCAGATGTTTTCAGAAAATTTAAACAGCTCAGTCAAAATTCAAAATTCGAATTCAAAATACACACCCAGGCTGGGCGGGAAAATTCCCGCCCAGGACCCAGGTCGACCAGGGGGTCGAGCTGGGTAGAACAGGTCGACCATGGGGTCGACCTCCCCCCTTTTCCAGATCCGAGGACCGATCCATTTTTTGCATTTAGACGCCCGTTCTGACCAGATTCGTTGCTCCTAAGCTATTTAAATACCCCCAAACCTCACTTTCTCTCCACACAACTTCATTTCTCCTATACTCTGCCCTAATTCATATTAAAATAAATCAATGGCGTCGCTACTCTGCTGAAACCTAAGCTAGAACAAGTGCTTCTTCTTCTTCCAATCTAAATAGGATTAAAAGATAACAAATCAACGCCTACATCAACGGAAAGCTAAATCAACTCCAGAAAATCAGATCCCAAAATTGTTCTTCTCTTTCTTAAAACACGAATTGTGAGTACAGTTATTTTCAGATATGAAATTTAATTATTATCTTGACATGGTTATAAATCTGAATTGGAGATTATGCATATTCTTGTTTATCAGATCTGTTTTTCTGTGTAGATCTATCTTATTCCTGTTTATCAGATCTTTTTTTCTATGTAGATCTATCTTATTGTTGTAACTATTCTGTATCTCTTCCTTCCTTCTGTTCTATAGCCAGGCTACCACGAGCCTGAGCCAAATCTCTTAAGAGATTGATGCACGAACGCTAAATTTGGGGAAAATAATGAATGATGCATAGTTGGACATGACTGATTTGTGACTGATTTAAGAAATGGGCATATGTTGTAATTTAAGATCAAGATCTAGGCATACTACATATGACGGTTTATGATTTGGAAGAAGGAGAATTATTGTATGACAACATATGACTTGTAATTTGGGAACATAATGCATGTTATAATTCAAGATCTGATTTTGAGGACATAATATATGTTGTAATTTAAAATCTAGGTTTGGGGCCATATTTTATATGACGATCTATGACTTGGAAGAAAAAGAATATATGATTTAGGCATAAAAGGTCTATATTAAAATAGGATAACTATTAATAGTGAATACGCCTAAATGGGGATTTTGGATATTTACATACGCTGAAATCAAAGGCTATAATTTGGCATAATTCATATTGTATATCATGATTTAGGCTTTTTGGAAAATATTCTGTACTATGTAAGTTTAACTAGAAATTTGGGGCATATGTTATATTATGAATTATGACCATAATTTGAGCATGTGAAATTAGGCTTAATTTTATGATTAAACGAGGCATGTCAATGGAATTTTAAGGGATGATTAAATCTGTTAAAATTGCTTAATCTGCTAAATCTGTTGAAACTAAGTACGGTAATTTAGGGTATGAAAATCTGTAGGCTCGATCTAAAATTGAGCAAAACATGTTAATAGAACTTTGGATAATCTGCTGTAACTTGTAAAGAAGTTAATTTGTCGAATTGGCATAATTAGTCTGATATTGGCATAATCTGCGAATGTATACTTTAGCTAAAATAAGAATGCTGAGACACGAGGTTAGACTCTGTTTGTGGTAGAAGCCTGCCCGGACCCAACCGGCTTAACCAACAACTGCAAACCGTCAGTCTAATGTGAGAGGTCATAGGCATAAAGATGCTTAGACACGAGGTTAGGTCTGGCTTGTGGCAGAAGTCTGCCCGGAACCGCCCGGCACATCCAGCGGCCACAAGCTACCGACCTAATGTGAGAGGTCTATGCATTAATATTTAATTAATGCAAGTCCAACATAAATGTGATACCTAAAACGTGTTGGATGGATAGGGTTAAAACAACTGGACTGATGAATCTAATAAACCCGTTTTGTAAATCTGTAGGCCCAATACAAGGTTAAGTGAAATAATATGTAAGTCTGTTGATCTGTATATCTGATCCATTAGTCTGAAAACTTGTTAACTTGTATGTCTGATCTGAGAACTAGTTAATCTGAACTTTGTACATCTAAAATCTGTAAGCAAGTTAATCTGAAATCTGTTAGTCTGGGGACACAAGGTTAGGAGGGGTAATTACTTGTGTCATCTATTGTTTGGGACCCATATTAGTCAGTAACCCTTTCTGGTATCAAAACTATGACCCAACACTAAGAGGGGTCCGGGCACGCTTACTGAACTAATTGTAAGAGGTTCATTCTGATAATGGCGAGGGGTGTTGATGGTGCATTCCAACCGAGTCATGTGCGTGCATGGATCCGGTCTGCTCTAAGGATGTAAGACGCCGTGACATATGTAAATAGGTCTGTGTCTATAGGTTGCCACTTTAGGGATTGATACACCCTTTTGTGGGGCTGGCACATGGTATTTATGTATTAGAGAGCCGATCACTTGTGGCAGAATTTAGGGTACACTTAGTTTTGTCTGTTTCTGTTGGGGTACCGTCTGTTTCTGTTGGGGTGGTAACACCTGTCTGTTTCTGTGTGGTACCGTCTGTTGGGGTGGTAAAGTCCCATTAATAGTGTACACCTAATTCTAATATTCTGTTTCCGAAGGGATTATTCTGTTTCTGTCTCTGTTCGGGTGGTAAAGGCCCATTACTAGCGTTCTGTCTCTGTACCGTCTGTCTCTGTTCGGGTAGTAAAGGCCCATTACTAGCATTCTGTTTCTGAACGTCTGTCTCTGTTAGGGTGATAAAGACCCATTTCTAGCATCGTGTTTCTGAAGAAATCATTCTGTTTTCTGTTTAGACATTAGGACAACGCCTAATTCTGTTATACTAGTTTTAGTGCAGAGAAATGAAAACCAAGTAAGAAGCTTAGTTTAGCCTATATCATTTTGTCTCTTCTGTTAACCTGCTACTCCTGTTATGGTTATCTCTCATCCAGTTTTATTTGAATGTCATGATACTGTTATCTGTTTATATGCTGAAAGTCACTGGACTCACCAGACGTATGCCTGACCTAGTTTGTTTCGCCTCTTTTCTTCCGTTCCCCCCTCTAGGTTCTCAGGGTGGAAACATAGGAGCTTGATTCGGGTTCCATCTGCTTGAAGTGCTAGAAGTGCTTGAAATATCGCTTGGCTTTGATTCTACCTATTTATGGTATTCTCTGTTGGGGATTATAGCTTTAAAATTATGCATTCTGAAGGATTCTGTATAAGACTGATATTTTTGTACTTGGGTTTTGGTATTATGATGTAACCAAACTTATTTCTGTTTCTGTTGTAATAAAGTTATAAAATTTTCAAGTACTACTTTACATATCTGTCTTGTAAATTTCTGTTCTGTTTACTTATAACGTTCCACCGAATTTAAGGCATTAACTTTGTGAGTGATCTTAACGGAAGTAGGGTGTTACACGAATGGTTATGTCACATTTGCTTTGGAATCATTCCTTTACCTTAGTATTTAGGTGAGGATAGACTCTTGAACATTTTAATCATGCTCAAATTCGATTAACTCTTGTCCAACTAGCCGCAGTATCGAGTATGCTCGTCGAGTCATGAGCATATGAACATTGGTATGTGGGTAATCACACCTTTCGTTAAGTGTTGACGTATGTTGGTCAAATCACCGTGTTTAGCCATATAATTACAAAGAGTATCAAAGCATGAAACCAGTCTAAGATCCGTTATTTATGGTGCAAAGACAATCTGTGAGTTGCGCCTTATTACATTGTTCGAAAGCAAAGTGCTATTTACAAAAACAATTGGAAATAAAAGATTAAGTACAATAATGTTATGGATGCTCGGCATTCCATGCTCTTGGTACTCGATCACCATCAACATTCGTTAACCTGAAAGCTCCATTTTCAAGTTTTTGCTGAATGACTACGGTCCTTCCCACTTCGAGCCTATGTGTGCGGGGCTAGGGAAGACACGCTTCAGGATGAGGTCATCAAGTTCAAAGGTCCTCGGAAAACCTTCATATTATAGTATCAGGCAACCTGATGTATAGGTGTGACAGCTGGCAAGTCGACCTCCTTTCTTTTTTCGTCAATTATATCGAGAGCCATAAGCCAACACGAATGGAGTATGGTTAGTCACCGACTTTTGGGTCATTTGATATGCCGAAAGGGCTAATGGTTGCTCATCGACCCACTCGCCTCTAGACTTTTCCAATTTCTTCTTTGAGATGGACTTAATGGTTTTGTTTACTGCCTCGACCTATCCATTTGATTGTGGGTGAATGACTGCCTTTATCTTTTCTCGATGCGGAAACGCCAGTGAAAGCCTTGAACTTTTAAGATATCAAATTAGATCCCATTATCAGTTATGTTGGTCTTGGGAACTTTAAATCGATAGATAATATTTATAACGATGAAGCTAATCATCTGCTTTGTTGAGATTGTGGTCAAAGATTGAGATTCAACCCATTTAGTGAAATAGTCCACTGCCACAATCACATATTTTTCTCCACCTTTGGAGATTGAAAGGCTTCCAATGATGTCTATTCCCTACAAATTGGAAAAGGCATGGACTGGCTATTTGGGACAGCTGTGTTGGCGGAGCTCTAGAAATTTTGACAAACCTTTGGCACTTGTCGGAGCTTCGCGAATTTTATGTTAATTATGGTATTAACGTTTGTTTTAATGTGTTCATGTAATTTTTATTTTTGTATAGTACAAAGTACTGGAAAATATATTTACTTTAGCTAGAATGCTTTTGTAGAAACCAATAGAATTTGAAAAAATATAATGGAGTTGGTAAAAAGATATGTTTTAGAAAGAAATAAATCGATTTTGCCTAAATTTACTATCAGTGCCATATCCAAAAACGGAGCACCTTCTGACATGGTCGGAATCACCCTTTGGTAGCATTGAACGCTTGAAATATCACAAGTATGGTATATAAAGCATTCAAGGCTTCCGTCTCTTGCCTTTTAATTTAGTATTGGTCCTGATACTTGTAACTATTTTGTTTGTACCACAGAGGATTTGCTTCGACTCCTTCAGTTACGCCAAAGGGGTGCTTTACTGTGAAAGAACTATTTTATAAGAAGGATTTCTAAAACTATCACTTTTTAAAGAATAGAGGCTTTCGCCTTCGCACCATTAGGTGGAATCAAAAGGGGATTATTTTATATCAATTTATGTTTATGAGGTCGTTGCCTTCGTTCTTTTGGTCCCTTTAATGAAGGGATCCATTAATGGAAAATATGTCTGAATTTCCATATGACTTGAAGGTTGTGTTATAACTTTATTATATAAGGAGAAAGAGGTTACCACCTTGCTACCCTTTGGATGCCGAAAGGGGATTTCATATTAGAAACCTTAAATGAAAGAAAAGAGAGACTACTATCTCGACACCCTTTGACTAATACGAAAAGGTGAGTTTCACAACATAAGCTTTGATATTGAATTCCTTGATGGATGCTTGTTCAGGTTGTTGCCCATTAAGCCTGCTGACATATGGATGCCGATAAGGTGTTGCGATGAATCATTGCCTAAGAGTCAGGTTGGCATAATGGATGTTGACCAGGTTAAGAAGTAATATAAGCTTTTACCATCTGTCCTTCTAACAGCGAATGTCGGAAGGGCTATTTTCATAAAATTGTTTTATAAAATTGTTTCATAAAATGATTTCAAAACGTAGGGTTTATGCCTATGTCTATGTCGACACTTTTAATGCTTATGAGACATTTTTCACTTGTTTTCTAAAATACTTAGAGTTTTATCCGCTCTCCCTAACTGGACGATAGGTTCATTTTTTACACCAAAGTCCATGCTTCCAAAACCCTTGAAGCTGTAGCCTATGACGACACACCTTTATAAACCCATTTTCTATAAAATACTTCTTTCGATGCAGATGGGGTCGACAAGGAACTTTTCTAAAACCAAATGTTTTGAGGCTTTGCCACTTTGGTTGTCAGCGTTGGTAATGATGACAAGGAGAACTTTCATTAAAAATATTTTCTAAAAATGAATAGAGGCTTTGTCTCTATTGCCAATCGTCATTTATGTGACGACAAGCATTGATTGTTGATTGTTGTGTGAAGTAGGAAGGGTTTCCCATTTCGAAGTGAATTGAATATGGACTTCGATGCCTATGAGGGAGTCAAAGGAGAATGAGGGCTACACAGGTGTCGTACCCACTGAAGTGTACATTGAACATTGATTGAAACCCTTGAAATGCTTATGTTGTTGGCCATTATTTAAGGCATTGTTTGTGCTTGAAACATTAGGAGAGTACAATGGGTGAAAATTGGTAAACACCAGTCAAATTAAATTGTAAATAATGGTGTCTAAGCCTGTTGCTTCGTGCAATATGGGAGATTTAGAAAGAAGCTTTCGGTTTTGTGTTAGCGGGAAAGAACTTTGCGAAGCATAGGGCGGGAATCGGAAGGGATTGTTGGTTTCATGTAAATGGGATATGACCCTATTAAGCACAGTACAACAACCAAAGATTGTATGAAGTTTCATCTCCATTACATAGAAAAATAGTTCTTTGCGAAGCACAGTATGGGAATCTAGAAAACGATAAATTAGGCTGTTAGAACCGTTAAGACAGTCAGCCAGTGTAACAAGGGGTTGGGGAATCCATTGTGCGTAAAATGTTATATATTTCTATTGCTATGATTTTATGGTTATACATTATACTAACAATTGTATTGCAGGAGCACAGGGCTTTCCTTGCTTCGTAGCATGATTCTAACGAGAGGGAAACCTGTTCCATTGTGCGGCATGGTCTCGTTAGATATCTATAGTGTCAGATATAAGATTATTATTCGCACTCGTGTTTTTGACTGCCCGTAGTTTTTGTTTTTCACCTTAAACTCTCAGGTTCCCAATTGAGCAGGCTGAGAGTTAACGTCTTTCAGTTATCTATTTCGAATAAGCTTTCGAATGCGAGCAGAAGATTGTAGCTATTTAGGGGTTTTGCTGTGTTTTATTTTGTTATGTTTGTTGTATTTTTGATGTATATACCGGTGCATTCATAACTGGCATTGTTCATACTCTGATCAACCAAGGGGCATTGTCATATGTCATTCTCGGAGTATTTTTGTAATAAGTTATATTTTCTATAAATGATTATTGCAAGGAGTTGTATGAATGAACATTTATATCAACAATTATTTTGTGAAAATTTTCTTATTTCCATGTTATCTAATGTCATGATTGATTAACATTTGATTTTATATCATCAAAAGTTAAAGCTAGAGAATATTGCTACATCTTTAGCATTTAGCTTCCGGCCATAGAGAATGGAGTGTTAACAGTACGATGATCAATGGATACCTATAAATTCTATATTCGTCTGCGTTTGAATTCAAAAGCGAATAGGTACCTGAAATTTGAAAAAATGATGCGGACACGGACACATTCACAATTTCTTTCAAAATTATAGTTTAAATATGTGCATTTTACAAAAATGAAATTTGCTTATTATTATTTTATTAAGTTGGAAGTTCATATTATAGGAAAATATTGGTAAAGACAAAGTTGTAGGCTTTTTCAAGCACAAGGACAGACCATCCAACATATATTTAGATGGACAAAACATTAAAAAAATTAATGGAGCCCCATTTTCTCACATGCTGATTTTCATCTTCCTCCTTGGTCACTCTGACCTTTCTGTTTTTATCGTGTTTATATAGGTTGTTTCTTACTTTTTTCCTTCACGTTTGCATGTGTTGATCTCTTCTACTTTCTTGTTTTCCTATTTGATCTTCAAGATTCATTAATCTTGATTTCAAGCTAAATTTGTTAGATTTACGTTCGAGGTTTTTACAATTATGACTTCTTTTTATTTTCTTTTCATTAGCATTTTAATTCGTTTTGTAAAAGTGCAATTAGGTTTAGTGGTTTCTGTTTGTTTTTATGATTAAGGGAGTCTACAGGCAACAACAACAAGTTTGATATTTTTTTTTGTTTTTAATGGGGAAATGTTAACAAAATAAAATGTTGTTTAAATCCTGTTTTGCGGTTATTTACATGATTTACATTGCATTCGATGAAATTGTATTGCAATGTTTAGTTTAGCTTACTTTTGGTTTTGGGTATCACTTTGTGCTTTTTTAGTATCACTTTAAATTAAATGAAGACTATAATTATTTTAAAATTGTTTTTTTAAATTCTAGTTATTACACTACGCCATAGATGGCCTACGACAACCCCAGAGAAGTGACGCAGTAGGTGCAAAATAGTGTTGCTTTAGGCAAAAAATGATCTGCGGCAACACTTTTTTGAGGTTGCCTTTTGCCACGTTGCCTTAGAGTCAAAGGCAACACATTTGCGACCCTAAGGCAACATCACCACCGGTGTTTCCGCATGTACTAAATTTACAAAAATGTGGGGTCCACTAAAATCTGTAACCCGGGTTTATGGAATCGCTACTAAAATCTGTAGCCCGGGTTCACGGAATCCAGTTGTGGGGGCCCATATGCATCCAATGGCAACAATTTTTCCATCCAATGGCAACACTATATCATAGCTATGGCTACATTTCACATCACATACTGCAACATTATATCATATATATGACAACATTACATAACACAAACCGAAATTAACAAAGAACTTTTTATTTCAAATTAATTAACCAGCAAACACAAGTACTTAGTCAACTACAAAATAACTAAACATAGTCACTAAATTCAGTGTTTACATAAAACTAAAACAGTTTCAAAATATAGCGCAAGCCTCCAATGCATTCAATGCCTCCACTGCATCGAGTACCTCTAGTGCCTTCAGTAACAAGTTCTTGAAAATCCTCATCACTGCCTCCTTCACCTGCATACATCAGTTGCATTTCAGCACTAAATAAGAGGTATGCATACCTCAATTGCATTTCAGCACAAACTACGGTCATAATGTAACTGAGTTTCCTTTCAGCACAAACTGAGTTTCATAACTGAATTCCATTTGCATTTCAGTATAACATAGTATACTGATCTAAACATAACTGAGTTTCATTTGCATTTGCGTTTCATTTACATAACTGAGTTACATAACAGAGGCACAATGCGATCACAAGAGTGTATGCTGATCTAAACATAACCGAGTTACATAACTGATCTAAACAATGTGTATAAAAGTGTATACTGATCTAAACATAACTGAGTTTCATTTGCATTTGCGTTTCATTTACATAACTAAGTGACATAACAGAGGCACAATGTGATCACAAGTGTATACTGATCTAAACAATGTGTATACATAGTATAACAGAGGCACAATATACAAGTGTATACTGAGTAAACAATTAGACAGTTTACATTGTGGATAAATTTATCAGTAATCAGTAATTTAGGTTTAACGGGTAATGTAGCAAAAATTATCACTACTCTACAATGTGAAAAAGCTTAAAATTATACCTGAAAAACTGCCCATGCATGCTATTTCTTATTACTTCACTATTCTACATTGCCATAACAACACACAAAAGAACTCCAAACATGATTCAGGACATAGCTAAAGCTTTTGCAAAGAATTTTTCTTTTGTCTCGTGTTTTCCACATTCAATGCGCATTAGGGCCAACTCTTCCTTCATATCCGCCACAATTTCATCGGCTTTTGCCCTCTTTTGCTTTTGCTTCAACAGCTTTTCTTCAATCATCTTCTTTTCTATGAGCAATTGCGATATAGTCTTTTCTTTTTCTATCAATTTAAAAGTAGTATCATCCAATTCAACATTGCTGTTGTTTTCATACACTTCGTCATGCCACATAAAATACCCGCAATCGCCATTCTGCACATATCTTAAATTCTCAACTAAAACATCAATGAAAGATATGATAATCGACATGGAGCAACCAAAAAAAACCAAATTTATACTTACCGGCCACATGGAGCAACCAAAAAACTTCTTCCCCGCATTCGACCCTACCTTCACAGTCCTCATCTTCGCTGGGATTTTGTGGTGGCAGTTCTTTCTCGCAGCCGCTGTTGACGAATTTGAAGTAGAAATTGATTGAGCGGTCATTGAAATCGAATTGAAGGAAGAATTGAAGTGGTATCACAAACTGCAAATTATTCAGTAGGCTTTCAGGCATGTATTTCATGTATTCAGTATTTTTGTGCATAACCAAAACAAAACATGTGTATGTTTATTAGCCAGATCATGATAATACTTAAGAAATGATAACTATCATGTATATGTAAGCATCCTTATGAAACCATTTTCATAAATCAGTATATCATGTCTCAATCATCACAGGCAACAGTAACCTGGGAAACCCGAGCAGTTGTTTAGAACATGCAGCTCATATAACGTCGATGGTCTACTTGTTCACAACAACACTTCACTAGGAACTAAAGTTCTGTGTTATTAAATTGATTAACAACCAAATATCGGCTCAAAGAACATTTCAGTGAATCAACATACAACAGAACCACATAAAAACACCACCAACCAAACAAAATTATACTCACGGTGATAATAATTTCCATTTTTTGGTAGACTAGTGAGTAGCGATGATAAAAAAAACCAACAGAAACGTACATGAGAAACACAGGATAAAAAGCTAGCACCTTTCTTCTTGGATTGACTGTCGTTCGATGACGGGGAAGGGGAGAAGTGGGTGCGTTTGGAGTCAAGGACTCGATGGAAGAAGTGGAGGACGCAGAGAGGGTTGGAGTAAAAGAAGTAGGTGAATGAAAATTAGGGACTGAAATTGGAAATTTGGGGGTGAGAACGAACAGATCTGAGAAAGAGGAATCCAATGAGTAATGTAGGTTGATTTCCTATTGGTGGTGAAGTATTTTAACGGATTGGTGAGGTGTCAACGTCAGATGTTGTTTTTAAAAGGTAATTTGACGGATAGATATGCATCTTTTTATTGATGCAGATTGCTGACGTGGCAAATTAAACTCATAAGTTTTTAACTATAGCTACTACAACACAATTTGATATCTATGGTAACACATTGAAGAGTGCGTTGCAATACACAAAAATCAGCATAGCTGTGGCAACATTTTAGCTGACAACACCTTGGATTTTCGTTGTAGTAGGCAATCTATGGCGTAGTGTTATATAGTTCATATGGTTGCACTCATCGTCATTTTATGAAATGAACTACTGATTTTTCAATCAAACATTCCATGATCTTAGTTATATGTCATGTTTGTTTTAAAATTAGTAGCAATTTTGAGGTATCCATTTTATATTACGTAGGTATCAGTTTTACACCTGTAAGTATTGATATTATTTAATATATGTATCAATTTTAACTAATTGTTTTACGGATTATGATTTTTAAATATTACCTTGCAGTGGTTACAATACCCTTCTTGTTTTGTTGGCATTTAATGATACTTCTTTTAACGTGTGGTTGTCTGTTGATTGCTCATTTTATGATTTGAAGAATGAAATATGTCACCATTGGTCCTAAAAAATCCTTCTATCCATTGAGATTTGTTATGTGCTTGAGAGCAAAATTATTACTGTTAATGCTAGTTTTGATCTTTAGAGTATAATTTGTTTTCAACTTCATAAGAAGAGCGCTTTCTTATATTTTACTGTTAAGGTGAAGAATTCTCAATTGGAAAATATCAATGGAAGTTCTATTTTAGTTTTGTTCAACCATTTAATACATTCATCATCTACTTAGTCCTTGTGTCCAAATATTATTATGCATAGAATTCTTATTCGAAAGGTACAATGAAGAGAGGATCTATGTTATTCATTTCCTATTTTATTGGGTTTTTTTAGAGGTGCTAATGATTTTAGAGAAGTTTTGATGACATATCAAATTCAAAAGGAATGTGAATTACTTTTTTTGAAGAATAATTCCACAAGAATAATAGTTGTTTGCTCTTCATCTTCAAGTGAATGTCCTTTTAAAGTGCATGCTTCTAACGATTTTGGACAACTTGGATGGTTTCTTATTCGGAATTTGGTTAACGAGCACTCTTGTGGTGGTGTCTTAGAAATCGAATGATCCTTGACTTTCTAGTTCATTTGTTAAATCATCAGTTATTGATGAAATTCATGATCATTCTAGTAATAAGCCTAGAGATATCATAGACAATTTTCGTAGAGAATATGATCTTGAGTTGTTTTTCTCTTTTTCTTGTGGTGGAAAACAATTTGCTTTCATGGAATTGGGTGGTAATGATGCTATGTCTTATAATGATTTGACCTGGTATTTAGAGGCGTTAAAGAACCAAAATCCAGGTAATTATACTGACATGGATGTAAATGCCTCTACCAATTTGAGAGAGTGTCTACTGGTTTTGGCATGTGTATACTTGGTTTTAAGCACTGTCGAACAATGCTTTTTTTTAGATATTGCATATTTAAAGGGACGACTCGGTGTTTTGATAAGGGCTACTACAAAGAATGGTAATCTTGGTATGGTTTTTTTTGTTTAAAGTTATATTGTGATGTTCTCATTTGTTTGGGTAAATAATCATTATTAGTTTTGAGTGTTTGATAACATGATTTTTAGGTGTCAAAGTTTATTATGAGTATCATTTTGCATTTCATATTTGTTATGAGATTTTGCTCGTTTTGCTTTTCTTTCCATGTTTGCTTTTGCTAGTATTAGTTCTTGTTAGTAATAATATAGATTTATGTTTCCAATGTTAGGTATCAGTTTTTTAGTGTTTGATAGTGCCAATTTTACCATTCAGAGTTTATTACTAGTATCATTGTTTATTTCAAATGTGCTATGAGACCATTACTTTTATGTGTTTGCTTTTTCCAGTTTCAGTTCTTGTTAGTAATGATATCAGATATACGATTCAATTTTTAGGTATCAGTTTTTAGTAATTAGTAACAGATTAAGGTATCAATTTTTGATTGAATCACTGATTTATCTCTGTTTTGATTTTTATTTGGAATGTTATTTCTAGGTTTTCCCCCTTAGTTATGGGTCTATTTTCTATTGAAAATGTGGATAATTGGAGATGGTTTTACGTCATTTAAAGGAAATGCTTCAAGAAAGTTTTGTTGGTTTTTACGTCGGATCATCATCAAGATTTACTTTTAGGTGTTCGTGAAGTTTATTCTATGGTGTTTTACAGTTATTGCTATCTACCTATGGAAACAGTTAAGTCAAAAACTGCATATATTTCTGTTGTTGATTTGTTTGAGATTTATTATAGAGGTTCAAATGTGTATAAATTTAAAGAAACGCATTCTAAATTTTTGGAAATGGTTGTGTTGCAGCTGTGAAATATTTGAAGGATATACGATTTAATAAGTGGGTTGACTTGTTTATTTCAAGTAAAATATATAGGGAATGTAGTTCCAATATGGCTGCAAGTTTTAATAGTTGGATTTTAGATGAAAGAGCATTTTCCTATTACATGGTGCTTGGATGGAATTCATGTAAAATTACGGAACAAATGGCTAGAAAGAGAGAGGAGTGTAGATTGTGGAATATTGTTCCCTGTCCTTTTACTGAGTTTCCGTTAAAAGAGTGAATTAAGGAATGGACTAGTAGTTGCATTCGATGGAAAATTACATGATTTCCTTATGCCGATGCTATTAAATGCATCAATAGTCAAAATTATGTGTCTATGACTTTGTTGAGCACTTTTTTACTATTTGTAACAACCCGGATATTTATTCAATTTATTTTAAACATTTAATATTGTTTTAAATGTTGAGTTTATAGTAAATGAATTTTTTATATGGAGTTAATGATTATAATAATCGAACACGATTTAGTTTCAAGTATATTGAATTATCGTAATACTAAAAACAACAAATAATTGAATTCGAAGATAAAACTGAATCGAAACGATTCATATGATCAATATAAATTGTATTTGACTATAAACGATAATAATAATAATAATTTATTATCGAGGAATTGACTATAAACATGTCTAGGTGGATGAACTGTGGTGCTATTATGGGTACGAGTTGAGGCAATAAACAGTAGGAAGTGAGAAGTGTGTTTTTGGAAATGGGGGAGTTTGTCTGGACTTGGAAGATGATGATGTTTTGAGGCAGTAAGCTTGAAGCTGGACAGTGGTAAATGGAACGGAGTGGAGTTTGGCAGTAGGTAAAATGTGGGAAGTTTGGTCTCTGAATTGTAAGGAAATGTAGAGCGTGCATGATAGGAAATACACTGTCATTTGAAAGTGTGGTGACTTGAACTGGGTTATGTAGTAATGGTTGAGGTTGATCTGGATGTTATAGGAACAATGGAGCCGAGGGCCAATGGTTTAAGGTGGTGGTTTAGGTGATTGAAACGAAATGGAGATTGAGTGTATGATGTCTGATAGAATGCCGAAGTGGTGTGAATCAGTTTTGGGGGGCTGTTTCAACAGAGTTGATTAGCGAGTAGCTTCGTCAATTAATTTAGTGGTGCAACACCAAGGTACATGTTATTTAAAAATATAATATGCATAGATTAATTGTTAGTAATTAAAATTGAAATGAATAACAGCTTAATCGAAAATTTTAAATAATCATAGGTGCAAGATAGGTTGACTCGAGTCAATTTGTAGCCATGCGATTCAGAGTTTATGCAGGATATTCGGCAAATAAAACAAGGTGAGTAAACTCACTCTCTGGAATTTGTTTATAATTTTATTATAAACGAATTTTAATTCAAAATAATTTTTAAATGTTGTTTGTTGATTGATTAGATGCATTGAATAATTGTGGATGAATTGTGACTATTATATATAATATATTAGTTATATTTAGGCTTGGTGGTTGCAACTATTATATATATACTGGATATTTCACGTAGTACCATTAGCAGATGACCTTCATAACGTGATATCCTGCTTGAGGCAGGATTGGTATTATTTACATTGACTAACATATGTGGATATAGGAATACAGGTTGGAGGGATCCAAATGGATTCCTCAAAATTTATTTATTGTTTACATATTTATATATGTGTGATGTGTTGAATTGAATTGATGGTTTTATATTTGGATATTTGAGTACCACTGGCCCTAAATATTGATATTTAAAAATGTCATAAAAACGGATTTTTTAGATTTAAAAAGGGGAATTTTATTTTCCAAAATAGAAATTGGATTTCAAATAGAAACTTGTTTTAATATTTAAAAAAGGAAATGTAAATTATAGACGATGTTTATAAATAGAGGTGAATAATTATCATGGGGTACTTAGATTATTTAAATTCAAGTATGAATTTTAAAAGGGGACTGGGAATCATTTAAAAAGGGAAACAATGAAATTTATCTAATGTTCATTGAATTGGAATAAATCCATATGGATTTATAATTGGAGTTTGAATATGCCGAATTTATAAAATAATTAATTCTAGAAAGGATATTGGAATTATATTAAATCGAAACTAGAATTTGAAATTTAATCTGAAAATAGATTATATATATATAGGTATATTTATAAAAATAAAATATTCCAAAATAGGAATTCGATTTCAAATGAACTTGGAAAAGGAAAACTTGTTTATTTTATATAAACAAGGAAATTATTTATAAATAATGTTATATATGTAATAAAGAAATTATCATAGGATGCTTTAGAAATTAAATTCAAACATGAATTTAAAAGTGAATTAGAAATCATTTCGAAAAAGGAACGATAGATTTTATTTGAGAATTCGGAATATAAAAAAATGAATTAAGATAAATTCAAGGATTTATAATTGATATTTGATTGTATATAATTTTGTAAATAATCTAATTCCATGTGAATTGGAATTGAATATAGAAATTTGAGTTCTGAATAAATTTATGACTGAGTTATGAATGTGGAATAAAATAACCGATGTGTTTGAATAATCTGAATTGTTAAGTTAAATTTGGATAACAGGCTTAATTTATTTTAAACTATTTAAAATGGAGTTGAAATTTATTTACTAAACAAAGTTTAAACTTTTATATTTAATTTAATTAAACAAACTCGCTATAGCACGGTAGTTCGTAATTTGATGATTCGAACTTCAATCGAGGATATAGAACTCAATATAAGTCGGAATTTGATGATACAAGAAATGTTTGGACCTATTAAATGATAGTTTTCAAATGGAAGAGAAAAATCTTCATTTCGTCTTATAGAATTTTAGTTATCCCAAAATCAAATTTTCAAAAAAAAACAGTGCTATAATCATTTTTAAACCATAACGGTTTATTAAATAAAATAAGGATTTTGAGTAAATAAAAATCCAAATTTCATTAGTAAAATCCTGGTTTGAGTTATAAAATAAATATGAATTCAAGCGGAGTAAATGGATTGATTTTTGGAACCAAAAAAGTAAGATTTTTAATTATTGAATAAAGTTAACTAATTTAAAAGGAATAGTTAATAGAGTTTTGAATCGAACTTAACTATTTTTAAGTAAACTGAATATGTAAATTGAAGTTAGGAATTAGAATATGAAGTTTGAATTTGAATTTGGAAGCAAGCGAGGAGATTGAGTTTGAATTGTGTATAAGTGAATACAAATATATTTGAACGTGATATGTTCAAATTAAAAGTAGATGCAACGCCCCACCCCGAGACCCACCCTAATAAAGAGCATTACTGGGTAATGTTGTCTATTATAGAGCAGAATAGTGCTGGTTAGGGGCGACCACTCGTAGATTTGCATTAGCAAGTCTTTAGTATGTCGATAAAGTGATTGCTATTTTTTTTCCAAGTACTCGACATACTTAATACTTTATGTAATACAATTCTACGGTGGTTCCAGAATCAGCTCAGAACATAGTACATATAATTACACCATTACATATCACAGAACAGTTACATAATATTACATCGTTAGAGTACAACAATTTCACGTGCTATAAAAAGAATAGATAAACTTCTCTCGCTTACAATATGATACAACAATGAAATAATAGAAATCTCTACTATTCGAACTCGACTACATAAGCTCGAGTGAATGAAGGTACAACTAAGATAGAGTAAAGAGAACCTGCTAATCCCAAGCTCAGTAACTACACCTGAAATACCTCGGTCTGACCCGAGGAATACACACACAGGTCAGTCTAGTTTACAAATCAGTATAAGAAATAGATAAGCACAAGATATACAACTCTTTACCCTAAGAGTTGTGAATATGATAACATAAGAGGATTAATTAGTTTTAGTTCACATGACATAATAGAAGGGAAAAATATACAAGTCTCAAGGACTAGATAAAGGCTAAGTATATCACCATAATCGAGCCATAATGGAAACATAACACCAAAATCATCATAATTATCATATACATCTCAAACGTGTTAATTTATCAATAAAGGGAGCCCCCTACTCCAAGACATAAATCTTATTATATGACGAATTAGAAATCCAAATACACTTTGAAAATATACGATTATCCCGATCGAGTTAAAATCATCAAACACAATTCATAAAAGAAATCATAAGAAATGTACACGTGCCATAATAATATAGCCTATCCCAAGCTATAATGTTGCTCATCCCGAGCAATAGCCATGTATTATCAAATGAAAATCATCATATAACTCGAGTGAGTCAAATATCACGGAAGGAGCATCACACTCCAATATGGAAAACCACAAAATGTTTATGTAAACTTAAAACACAATAATCTTCAATGTATGATCGTATAGATCAAATCACAAAATATCACCACAATATGGATCCATTAGAAATAAATATGCACGTGCAATCTCATGATAATATAGCTCCTCCCGAGCTTAGCTCAGTACTTATACGTATTCAGGTTAGGCGCCTACCACTGTGCCCCCCACCCCGGTCGAGTGTATCTTGACCCCCCTGGTCAAGTGAATACGTATACATGACTCCCCCCGAGTCTCGGCTTCCCCCCGAAGCAATGTACTGGCTTAACAAAGCACAACATGCGTCACTGACTCACAGTCAATAACCCGAGTAGTGGTAACAGTGCGTCTCATACCACACGTTCTCACTACTGGTTCACTAACCGCTCGTCAACTCTGCACTGGAAAACTCAGAAATCTTCAGTCACAAAAATCTCATAAATCACAACAATAGCTCAATAGCTTCAATCACACGAAATAGGAAATTAACCAATATCGTATACCACCGTGTCCCATACCACGGGGTTTATGACATTGTTTAATATCCGTAACGTCATCTCGAAGGGTACGGAAAAGTGCGGTTTATAAATAGAAAATACTTGGTTTTGACAAAATAAGTTTACAAAACGATTTTCCCAAAAATAATTACTTTGTTTATGAAACAATATATTCGCGAAAATAATTTTATACAATTGTTTTGAGGCCATTTAATTTTAAAACTAAGATAATAAAACTCATTTAGCCTCAAAACTATAGTGAAATCCATATTTATGTATATATTGGAAAACTAGTTAAAATCGTGTACTTGTACTCAATGTCAATGTAAACCTCATCAAAAGTCTCAACAATGAATCATCATAAATTTTTGCCATAATCCGAAGTTCGGATTGTTTAAAATATGAACTTCGTTTCTCGAATTAAAATGGTAGTAAACAAAATCACAAAACCACAGAAAATCACGAAAAACAAGTATCAAAGCATAAAAATGCATCAAGCAACCAATTCTCGTTGCGACTTTGAGGTTAGTTCTGAATGACCAAGCGATGTCCGATTGGTTTAAAATTCGACATGCACAAACTAGGATAGTATGTATTTCAAAAAAAAAAAGAATCGCTCAAAACGGATCAAGGACCATGAGGTTATAGCAACTCAAAGTTACACTTTGGCTGTGATTTCAGCAATTAGAACATAATGAACAACAGTCACGACGAAACCCCAACTTTAGCAACGTGTTTACCCATCCAAATCAAAACATAATTTCTTGAAATTTGGTTTGAAACAACTAGAGAAAATTATGAACACACAGCAAAAAGAATTTCTCAAATTTATTTCGAAATGTAAAAGATATACGGCTCTGAACTTGAGCTTTCGTCGGGATTTCAGCTCAGAAATGGTGTTGACTTGACGAATGGCATTGACTACGGATGAACAAAACAATCCAGAAATATATGAAAATTGGTAAGGGGCAACTAAGGGAAATTATGAATACATAAAAAAGGAATTTCTTCGTTTCGTTAAGAACTGAGGAAGACATGTAGCTCTGAACATGAGCTTTCGTTAAGATTTTAGCTCAAAATATCTTGACGAACTATCAACTTTGGGAATGAACACGGATGACCAAAACAAACCAGAAATGCATGAAAATTAGAATGCAACGACTAGAGAAAACTATGACTACAGAAAAAAAAGAATCACATCCAAATAATCAAGGATCGGAAAGTTATAACAATCCGAAATTGGACTTCGGTTGTGATTTCAGCAATGAGAACAAGAACAACAATCACGACGAAACCTCAACTTCGGCGTCAGGTTTACCCACCCTAATCAAGTCGGAATGACACCAAAAGTTATAGACAAGATCCCAAGCTTCAAAACAAAAAAAGAATCACTCATTTCCGATCAATAACGAAGGAGATACAAGACCAACAAGTTAAACATGTGCACTGTTTCGTTATAGGTCAATATCACAATGAAACCCCTTCTTTGGTTACCCGTTTACCCACCCAAATCAACTCGAAATGACATAAAAATTTGCAGGTATATTCACAGGAACATGGACAATAACATGCAAAAAGAATCAAGCAAAAACACTAAAGGAACAGAAAGTTACGAAGGCTCAAACATGGGGTCTCGCTGTGATTTCAGCACAACAACAAAATGACCAATATGACACAAAAACTATATATTTTATAAGGACAGTAAATAAATTCAGAACTATATAAAAATAATGTAAACTAGAAAGCGTGAGTTCACCAACTCACCTTGATTTGATTATTTGCAAGATGCCTCTTGATTGGAGCTTTTGGATGCTTGAAAGTTGAAGAAACCCAACATGCAGCAACAAAGGAGAACACAAAAACCCAATTCCATGATTTACTCCACTGGAGATGAAATTCCAATTTGAATTGGATAGAGAGTGGATTAGAGAGTAGCTAGATCCCATTAGAACTCAAGATTGAGGCATGCATGATGTTTGATTGAAGGAAGAAGAGGATTCAACCATTACCATGTTTTTGTGTTTTTTATCTAAAGAAGAAGAGAAAAGAAGAGTACGTATTGTTTCTCATTTCTCCAGAAACGTTCCCCTTAAAGTTAATAATTAAGTCCCTTTAAGCTAAATCAATGCCACTAATTTATGTTTTGGCCACAATTAATCATCTTTTGCACAAGTTAGCCTTGCACGGCTGTGTGATCTGCACCATATTTCACATTATTACCCATACTCAATTAAAAATTAATGACCAACAAAGTTAAATAAATTTGTAAATATTATTTTAAAATATTTTAAAATTTGTTATGTATAAATAGCCATGATTTACACTAATTTTCAATTTAACAACAAATGTACATAAGTTCCACCATTTTTTTTTATATATATTTCACTTATATTTCTACATTTATCTTATACCTATGAATAATTAATCCTACTTACTCTCTTTAAAAATTTAATACATCATAATTTACGATAAAATATTCAATTTACAATTTATTAAGGCCTATTCATTATTATATATAAAAACCCAAATATCATAACATTTGTCATTAATCCTTTTTAATTGATTTTCTCATCAAATGCTTATTAACAAATATTTACCCCTTGATGTTCCAAAACTAGCATATACTTCATTACCCATTAACACTTTTTTATTTTTTTATTTTTATTTTACAGCTACCCAATTTAACTCAATATTCCCCACATAAACACTTCTTCTCTTATATTTCAACGCTACAATACATACATATGTTTATATGTATTGTCGGTATTCAAAAACACAAATTTTACCAATTTACTAATACAACAATTCTGTTGTACATTTTATTAATTCAACAATTAATTTTTTTTAACGATAATAAAATGCGCCAAGACTATAAATATTGATTCACATCTATATTTATATTCTCACACAATCAACGAACCAGTTAATTCATTGATTAACATTTTAAAAGCCATATGTACACTTTAATTTGATTAATGTAATTCAGACAGAATTCCTCAATTGATATATTATCAAAATATATCTTTGTATTTAAAACCACAATTATTTATTTAATAATTAAATCAACAATTAATCCCAAATATTGAAAATATATTTTCCTTTAAGTATTGATTTCCAATCAATATTTTATATTTTCAATATCCCAAAATAATTTAATTGCAATCTTGAAGTGATAATATATATATTGGAATAAATTCCTTATTATGACCAAATTTTATATATTTATTCCAAATGCTCAGTTTAGAAATGCTTAAAACTTTATTTTCTTACTTAAATGTTATATGAGTTAGTCTCACAAACTCGTATCACCAACTTATTATCTTAAGAATCACAAAAACCCATTAAATCTGTACTTCCCGGTTAACCTGTGTTGTTACAGACTTCACCCCTTAAATAAATTGTGTCCTCGCAATTTGTAATGATTAGTTCTTCGTCAATTTAGATTTTACAAGTTATTTATCTCAATTTGCTCTTAAAAACTTCTTGATTTGGGAAGATAACACATGGGATGTAGGAAATTTCATCATATTAAATATTTAACATCAAAATCTCCCATTTTGACATACCCAAGCCTTCAATAAAATTTTAATCATAACTATTAGCTCATTAATATCAAGCTTTAAACAACACAACTTACCTTTCACAAGGTGTATTTTGAAGTACACACTCAAGATTCTCGCTTCCACTTCATTACTTGACGCTACCTTGCCATCGAGATTATCTAACTTTTCTCAACAATGGCTGCTACTTGGATTTTTCAATCATTAAATAGCCTCACCATTTTCCGATGTTTATATCCAATTCAATGGTGGCAACTTGTCAAGTGAATGTAATTTTGAATGTGTATTCCAAAAATGACGCACTTGTTTTAGAAAGTTGTATATTTAAAACTCTATTATATTCAACCCATTTTAATTTTTCATTTACAATTGAATTGAAATAACATTAAACCACTATTTTCCATCAATCCTTCTTAATACTTGGCTGCGATGTCGACAAACCATCGCCATTGCCTCGCCAAAGTCACTATACTTCACATTCCACATAGTGATTTAACACTATTCCAACGTGCTAATTTCATAACTTACTTTACGACAAATCATATTTCATTGCTCATCTTCAGTGTTATATAGTCTCGAATAAGTGTTTAAGAAATTTCTATCCATATCGTTGATCAGACGTATCGACCAAAAAACTTATGACACTCATCGGACCATTCAACACCAAAATGATCACCAATTTATTTTAATTATCGGTTTATAAAGTAATTAGCTCATCGATATTCTCATTATTCTCATCCCTTTTCTCATGCTTGAAGTCAAAACCACATTTAAATTTTAAGTTACAAATACCCTCAAATTCCCTTTTACGAAACCCAACAATCAACTCAAATATCAAGGATAGGGCAAAAAAATTTCCAATTTTTTTTCCAAAGGCTCAAACTATGAAGGATAAAGAGGAGGAAATATTCCCTTATCAAATCACATTACGAAAAGAAATATTAAGAATGGAATACTTATGGAATAATCCCCTTATTCCTAGATGTATTCCTCAACCACAAGGATCAATACGACTCTTCGATAAGAAACCCAAGATAGGATAATAAAGGAAACGATAAAGTAGACACGATTGTTATTCTTCCACGTTATAACACATGCACTATTCTGGTTCCATGTGTCTAATGTACTATGTTTAGAACTTCTGCTCTGATACCATTTTGTAACGCCCCACCCGAGACCTACCATAATAAAGAGCATTACTGGGTAATGTTGCCTATTAGAGCGGAGAATAGTGCTGGTTAGGGGCGACCACTCGTCGATTTGCATTAGCAAGTCTTTAGTATGTCGATAAAGTGTTTGCTATTTTTTTTCCAAGTACTCGACATACTTAATACTTTATGTAATACAATTCTACGGTTGCTCCAGAATCAGCTCATAACACAGTACATATAATTACACCATTACAGATCACAGAACAGTTACATAATATTACATCGTTAGAGACAACAATTTCACGTGCTATAAAAAGAATAGATAAACTTCTCTCGCTTACAATATGATACAACAATGAAATGATAGAAATCTCTACTATTCGAACTCGACTACATAAGCTCGAGTGAATGAATGTACAACTAAGATAGAGTAAAGAGAACCTGTTAATCCCAAGCTCAGTAACTACACCTGAAATACCTCGGTCTGACCCGAGGAATACACACACGGGTCAGTCTAGTTTACAAATCAGTATAAGAAATAGATAAGCACAAGATATACAACTCTTTACCCTAAGAGTTGTGAATATGATAACATAAAAGGATTAATTAGTTTCAGTTCACATGACATAATAGAAGGGAAAAATATACAAGTCTCAAGGACTAGATATAGGCTAAGTATATCACCATACTCGAGCCATAATGGAAACATAACACCAAAATCATCAAAATTATCATATACATCTCGAACATGTTAATTTATCAATAAAGGGAGCACCTTACTCTAAGACATATAAATCTTATTATATGACGAATTAGAAATCCAAATACACCTTGAAAATATACGATTATCCCGATCAAGTTAAAATCATCAAACACAATTCATAAAAGAAATCATAAGAAATGTACACGTGCCATAATAATATAGCCTATCCCAAGCTATAATGTTGCTCATCCCGAGCAATAGCCATGTATTATCAAATGAAAATCATCATATAACTCGAGTGAGTCAAATATCACGGAAGGGGCATCAAACTCCAATATGGAAAACCACAAAATGTTTATGTAAACTTAAAACACAATAATCTTCAATGTATAATCGTATAGATCAAATCACAAAATATCACCATAATATGGATCCATTAGAAATAAATATGCACGTGCAATTTCATGATAATATAGCACCCCCCGAGCTTAGCTCAGTACTTATACGTATTCAGGTTAGGCGCCTACCACTGTGACCCCCCTGCGGTCGAGTGTATCTTGACCCCCCTGGTCAAGTGAATACGTATACATGACTCCCCCCGAGTCTCGGCTTCCCCCCGAAGCAAAGTACTGGCTTAACAAATCACAACATGCGTCACTGACTCACAGTCAGTAACCCGAGTAGTGATAACAGTGCGTCCCATACCACACGTTCTCACTACTGGTTCACTAACCGCTCGTCAACTCCGCACGGGAAAACTCAAAAACCTTCAGTCATAAAAATCTCATAAATCACAACAACAGCTCAATAGCTTCAATCAGACGAAATAGGAAATTAACCAATCTCGTATACCACCGTGTCCCATACCACGGGGTTGACGACATTGTTTAATATCCGTAACGCCATCTCGAAGGGTATGGAAAAGTGCGGTTTATAAATAGAAAATACTTGGTTTTGACAAAATAAGTTTATAAAACGATTTTCCCAAAAATAATTACTTTGTTTATGAAAACAATATATTTGCGAAAATAATTTTATACTATTGTTTTGAGGCCATTTAATTTTAAAACTAAGATAATAAAACTCATTTAGCCTCAAAACTATAGTGAAATCCATATTTACGTATATATTGGAAAACTAGTTAAAATCGTATACGTGTACTCAATGTCAATGTAAATCTCATCAAAAGTCTCAACAATGAATCATCATAAATTTTTGCCATAATCCGAAGTTCGGATTGTTTAAAATATGAACTTCATTTCTCGAATTAAAATGGTAGTAAACGAAATCACTAAACCACAGAAAATCACGAAAAACAAGTATCAAAGCATAAAAATGTATCAAGAAACCAATTCTGGTTGGGACTTTGAGGTTAGTTCTGAATGACCAAACGATGTCCGATAGGTCTAAAATTCGACATGCACAAAGTAGGATAGTATGTATTTCAATAAAAAAAGAATCGCTCAAAACGGATCAAGGACCATGAGGTTATAGCAACCCAAAGTTACACTTTGGCTGTGATTTCAGCAATTAAAACATAATGAACAGCAGTCACGATGAAACCCCAACTTTAGCAACGTGTTTACCCATCCAAATCAAAACATAATTTCTTGAAAATTGGTTTGAAACAACTAGAGAAAATTTTGAACACACAGCAAAAAGAATTTCTCAACTTTATTAAGAAATGTAAAAGATATACGGCTCTGAACTTGAGCTTTCGTCGGGATTTCAGCTCAGAAATGGTGTTAACTTGACGAACTACCAACTTCGGCATTGACTACGGATGAACAAAACAACCCACAAATATATGAAAATTGGTAAGAGACAACTAAGGGAAATTATGAATACACTAAAAAAGGAATTTCTTCGTTTCGTTATGAACTGAGGAAGATATGAGGCTCTGAACGTGAGCTTTCGTTAAGATTTCAGCTCAAAATATCTTAACGAATTATCAACTTTGGGAATGAACACGGATGACCAAAACAACCCAGAAATGCATGAAAATTAGAATGCAACGACTAGAGAAAACCATGACTACAGAAAAAAAAGAATCACATCCAAATAATCAAGGATCGGAAAGTTATAACAACCCGAAATTGGATTTTGGTTGTGATTTCAGCAATGAGAACAAGAACAACAATCACGACGAAACCTCAACTTCGGCGTCATGTTTACCCACCCTAATCAAGTCGGAATGGCACCAAAAGTTGCAGTCTTATAGACAAGATCCCAAGCTTCAAAACAAAAAAAAGAATCACTCAATTCTGATCAATAACGAAGGAGATACAAGACCAACAAGTTAGACCTGTGCACTGTTTCGTTATAGGTCAATATCACAACGAAATCCCTTCTTTGGTTACCCGTTTACCCACCCAAATCAACTCGAAAAGACATAAAAATTTGTAGGTATATTCACAAGAGCATGGAAAATAACATGCAAAAAGAATCAAGCAAAATCACTAAAGGAACAGAAAGTTATGAAGGCTCAAACATGGGGTCTCGCTGTGATTTCAGCACAGCAACAAAATGACCAATATGACACAAAAAGCTATATATTTTATAAGGACAGTAAATAAATTCAGAAAACTATATAAAAACAATGTAAACTAGAAAGTGTGAGTCCACCAACTCACCTTGATTTGATTATTTGCAAGATACCTCTTGATTGGAGCTTTTGGATGCTTGAAAGTTGAAGAAACCCAACATGCAGCAACAAAGGAGAACACAAAAACCCAATTCCATGATTTACTCCATTAGAGATGAAATTCCAATTTAAATTGAATAGAGGGTGAATTAGAGAGTATCTAGATCCCATTAGAACTCAAGATTGAGGCATGCATGATGTTTGATTGAAGGAAGAAGAGGATTCAACCATTACCATGTTTCTGTGTTTTTTATCTGAAGAATAAGAGAAAAGAAGAGTACGTATTGTTTCTCATTTCTCCAAAAACGTTCCCCTTAAAGTTAATAATTAAGTCCCTTTAAGCTAAATCAATGCCACTAATTTATGTTTTGGCCACAATTAATCATCTTTTGCACAAGTTAGCCTTGTAAGGCTGTGTCTACACCATATTTCACATTATTACCCATACTCAATCAAAAATTAATGACCAACAAAGTTAAATAAATTTGTAAATATTATTTTAAAATATTTTAAAACTTGTTATCTATAAATATCCATGATTTACATTAATTTCAATTTAACAACAAATGTACATAAGTTCCACCAATTTTTTTTTATATATTTCACTTATATTTCTACATTTCTCTTATACCTATGAATAATCAATCCTACTTACTCTCTTTAAAAATTTAATATATCATAATTTACGACAAAATACTCAATTTACAATTTATTAAGGCCTATTCATTATTATATATAAAAACCCAAATATCATAATATTTGTCATTAATCCTTTTTAATTGATTATCTCATCAAATGCTTATTAACAAATATTTACCCCTTGATGTTCCAAAACTAGCATATACTTCATTACCCATTAACACTTTTTTATTTATTTATTTTTATTTTACAACTACCCAATTTAACTCAATATTCCCCACATAAACACTTCTTCTCTTATATTTCAACGCTACAATACGTACATATGTTTATATGTATTATCGGTATTCAAAAACACAAATTTTACCAATTTACTAATACAACAATTCTATTGTACATTTTATTAATTCAACAATTAATTTTTTTTAACGATAATAAAATGCGCCAAGACTATAAATATTGATTCACATCTATATTTATATTCTCACACAATCAACAAACCAGTTAATTCACTGATTAACATTTTAAAAGCCATATGTACACTTTAATTTGATTAATGTAATTCAGGCACAATTCCTCAACTGATATTATTATCAAAATATATCTTTGTATTTAAAACCACAATTATTAATTTAATAATTAAATCAACAATTAATCCCAAATATTGAAAATATATTTTCCTTTAAGTATTGATTTCCAATCAATATTTTATATTTTAAATATCGCAAAATAATTTAATTGCAATCTTGAAGTGATAATATATATATTGGAATAAATTCCTTATTATGACCAAATTTTATATATTTATTCCAAATACTCGGTTTAGAAATGCTTAAAACTTTATTTTCTTACTTAAATGTTATATGAGTTAGTCTCACAAACTCGTATCACCAACATATTATCTTAATAATCACAAAAACCCATTAAATCTGTACTTCCTGGTTAACCTGGGTTGTTACAGTAGATTAAGCAAAGAAGCTAATTAGAAAATTAATTAGCAAATAGAAAGCGATTAAAGCAAAAAGGATTGGATTGATTGAAATGCTATTGGGAATGGGAGTATATATGGTAGACAGGTATGGAATGAAGATTATAAATTGAGTGCCCGACAAAAGGGTACATGTTTAAATTTCATATGAGATTTTATGAGCCTATTGGGCAAGCTATTTAGTTTTTTGATTTTTTTTTTGAATGGAAAGGGCCTAAAAGGCGAGTTGTAGTTGTACCGATTGAGTCGTACAAAGGAGACGCTGGCGAAATTTTTCGGAAATTTTAGGAGTTAGAATATTTTTAAGAAATTTTGATAACTAGAAATCAATATATCAATATATATAGAATATTGAAAGGAATTTGGAAAGTGACTTAAATTAATGAAATATTAGAAAGGTCCAGTGATTTAATGATGCTTAATCAATAATGTTTCCAGATAGAAATTTGGATGGATGTTGTTTTTCTTCGATAGTTAAATAACAAACTATCGAAGTTTGTGACTATCGCTGTCAATACAGAGAGACCGGTTGACTTTATTATCTGAAAACCACTCCATATAGGCGTGGGCGTTGCGAATTAGATTATGCTAAAGATAATTGAAGACGGAGTAAATTGCAAGGGCAGTTATGTTTACAGAATTCGGTTTGTCCAGTCCTAGGACAACTTGTATGGACGAATGTCCGATAGAGTATGCCTAACAGATCACTTAAGACGATCTTTTCAATCTATTACGTTTGGTTGCAGAGGAATTCATTTATCTTAGCTTTTATACCCGTAATATTTTGGGAAGATCGACTAGTGATTTGACGGGTTTGACGATATGACATTCAAAGTGAATAATGGCCAGATGTTCTAAGAAGGTTAACGTAGCCTCAAGCCTTACAACCGGGAAATGACAAAAATCGGGCAGGCAACATGGCTAGTTGGGTCACCTCCAAGTAGGGTGCATTATCACTGATCTAGAGAAAATACATTTGTTCTTCTTTCGACTCTTTATCTTACGGATTACGGTTGGATGGTCGACAACCGGGGGTGATAATACATTCGGTCCACTCAAGCTAAATGAGTGACCGATCATGTGTGGTCGGGTTGCAAGATGTTCTTGTTGAACCCTAGTGTATCCCTTCCAGAGTACACTGATCGAAAGGTGGTCTCATACCTTGTCATAGTTAGAGTCCAATCTCCAATAAGCGCCCAACGGTTTTTGATTTTTATACTATGTATATGGAGCGTAAGATGCAAGCGTTCTGCTAGATTGTTATTTATTTAATTAGACATTATTGTAATATCACCGGATTTTGATATCAAAAATGTTTTTAGTTATAGTAAGGTAAAAACCGTCCATGTTAATGTGTGGGATGGTCTTACTATCATCCTTTTCTTTCAAAGGTTTTTCAAAGTTAAACAATATGGTTGGAGTTTACTCACACCAGTCCCATGAATGACCCAGAGTTTATTTCGTTTGTTTTACCCTAAACCCTTGGGTGCCCAAATTTGTATGGGCAGTCAAGTGTTTCAGGCTTTTACAGATACACTTGGAGGAGCTTGAAGTGGGAGGCTTCACCGTTAGTTATTTAGAGTTATTTCTGCTGAGATTTATATGTATTGTACTCTGATATGATATGTATATACAATACACAGGTTTGTATTTCAAAGTTATGATATATTATATTATATTTGGTTCGTTCCGCTATGAGATTTTAACGTTTCTTTCAGTTCTATCTTCTATTTGTTTCTATTTATTTAACCCTAATGATTCGTATTTCTTTGCATTTTGGATTGGACGTGTGTTTTTTAGTCAACTCATATGGTACGGATTTGCGGGTCACTACAGTTGGTATCAGAGCTTAGGTTGAGCGAACACCTAGGCTTAGGTGGGGGTTTACTCATTAAAGATAGAGTCAGTTGTATCCTAGAATTAGTTAATGTATATATACGAAAGAGCATACCTGTAAGTTGACATAGAAATTAATTTATATTGTGTTGGCTTGTCTGTTAGTGGTTTATGAATTTTGGTCGAATTGTGGGACTCCATGACGTCTATAGAAGTTTCTAAACACTTAAACAGAATAGTTCGACATAATATTGTTTAAAGTCGGTAAATGAAATAATTTTACCTAAAATTATATTTTGATATCAAAATAAATATTTTTCTAGAATTATTTATATATGGATGAGTTGGTTGCTATTATGAGATTATAAAATTGGAATAGTTATATATTATCAAATATAATTTGTATATGAATAATATATAAATTAGATAAATTAAAATTTGATTAAAAACAGAATTGGAATTTAAATCCTGAAAAGTTGGAAAATATTTTTCCAAAGTATATTAAAATAATATAACCTTGTTTTGGAAGGATTTTTAAATAAAAATCATTTTGAATGGATTTGGAAAGTGATAAAACACTGAACTCACTTCAGTAATTGGAAAATAATTCTGATGAAGGCTGCAATATCATCAATGTTCATTTTCAAGTTTCTAAGTGATGGTACCTTAGAAAAGTGTTGATGGAAATTTGTTTGAAAGAACACAAGTTGGTTTGAAAATGCAAATGTTTTGAATTTGATATGATTATAAATATATGTATATATATATATATGATTTCTAAAGGATTTGCAATCAAAACCTAGGTATTTGAATTATAGAGTTTAAAATTTAACTTAAGCAAGTTAAATGAATTGAAATGGATAGATTGATTTGGAATCAATTGAAATTAGCCAAAAAGAATCAGTGGCTATTTTATTAACCAAAGAATATCAAATATGCAAAGAGAAATCTTCGTTTATCATAAACGAAATCAATAAAATTGATTAAAATCAAATTGAATAAATACGAATTAAATGTGAAAATATTGATCGTAAATCATTCAAATGAAATGAATGTCGGTAAATGGAAAATAATATGAATGAAACAAGGCATAAACTAAAGGTTGGGAATTGTATTAGCATATACATGCTAAGTATACATGGTATGACTTGTTTGGAAATGAATCTATGTGTTTAACCATTTAAATGAATGGAAGTTATTGAAACTTCATATTTATGAAACTTATGAGTTTATACTGAGTAAGTACAACTACATGGAGCTACCTGGCTTGATTTTGTATATGTAGATTGCTTATACGCTAAGCAATGTGCTTAATTACGCTTATATAAGGTACGTCTACGCAAAATATCAAATTAGGATATATAAACTGTTTTCTGACCATGTGGGTCGATGTATACCTTTTTCCTTTCTTTTGGTATATTGCAAAAGCTCCTCCGTACAAGGGAGAATCTGCCAAAAGATTTCCAAAATTTAGGGAGTTAGAACAATTTTCAAAAATCTTGAATTTTTTTGTAAAGATAAAAGAGATGATTTTCAAATTGAATTCAATTTAAGGGTTTTTGAACAGGAAATAGGAAATTAAATATTTTCGTGAAAACTTAAAGTTGTATGGGATTTGAGTTATAGAATATGAAATATTGAGTTATAACAAAGGGGCTTTTGAAAAGTTAACGGGTCAGTAGTATTTCTTCTGCCTTAGTAATTTCGGGGACGAAATTCTTTTAAGTGCGAAGGAATGTAACATCCTGGATTTTTAATCATTTTATTTTAAACATTAATATTTTTTTAAATGTTTAGTTAATAGTAAATGAATTTTATATGGAGTTTAATGATTTTAATAATCGAATTCGACTTAATTTCAAGTATGTTGAATTATCGTAATACTAAAAACAATAAATAATTGAATTCGAAGATAAAACTGAATCGAAACGGTTCAGATGATCAATATAAATTTTATTTTACTATAAATGATAATAATAATAATTTATTATCGAGGAATTGATTATTCATGAATCTAAATTATATTATATCGATTTAATATGGTTATTCTATATATACGTTCAAATTAAATTTCAGAGTCTATCCCGTTGAGTTCAAAATAGCGTTATAATCTGGAAACATCATTCGATATGACTAAATAGTAGTTTGGGATTTCGAATTAAGGGACCACGAGATATTTTAGTTATTTATTTAAAACAAAATCAAATTAAAAAAATAAATAGAATGAAAATAAAACTTTAGGTCGACTAAATGTTGGATATCAAGCCAATAGAAGTACAACATCCACCCTAAACATTTCATTTCATAAACCTATATTTTCTCAAGCACAAAATAATGTCTTCCAACTTCTATACGAAGGAAAGCACCAATTTAATGGCATGCGTACGTTTGTCTCCCCTCCTCCTTTTATAAATATTGCGACCCTCCTCACTTCTATTTCTCTTTCATTTTTCGTTCATCAGTCAAAAACCGAACCTCCGTATATATATAAAAAACCAACGAAACCATTTTATTTATTCCTTTTTCTAGAAACCAAATCAATTCGATCGATTTATATAAAAAAGGAATTGCGATCGAAGGGCACGAGTTCTTTGGAGCTCGACGACGTAATGGAGGCACTCGTGATTATAGATGGGGTGTGATGTCGTGGAGACCGATGCGTGAAAGTTGATTTGATTTGCATTTCGAAGGGGGCAACTGGAGTAGGCAGTAAGGTGAATTGAGCAGAGTTCGATTGGGTTTTTGGAGGGTGCGATGAAGCAGTGGAATTTTGATAGTAAGGTGTTCAGATAGAGTTGAATTGAGGGAAGATTAGGTGGAGAGAAAATGTCTGGGTGGATGAATTGTGGTGCAGTTAAAGGTACAGATTGAGGCAGTAGATGGTAGGAAGTAAGGACCGTGTTTTCGGAAATAGGGGAGTTTGTCTGGACTTGGTAGATGATGATGTTTTGAGGAAATATTGTTAAAGCAGGACAGTGGTAAATGGAACGAAGTGGAGTTTGGCAGTGGGGAAAACGTGGGAAGTTTGGTCTCTGAATTATGGGGAAATGTATAGGCGTGCATTACAGGAAATACGCTGTCATTTGAAAGTGTGGTGACTTGAACTGGGTTATGCAGTAATGTTGAGGTCGATCTGGATGTTATAGTAACAATGGAACTGAGGGTCGATGGTTTAAGGCGGTGGTTTAAGTGATTGAAACGAATTGGGGATTGACTGTATGATGTCCGATAGAATGACGAAGTGGTGTGAATCAGTTTTTGGGGGCTGTTTCAGCAGAGTTGATTGGCGAGTAGCTTCGTCAATTAATCGAGTGGTGCAACATCAAGGTATACGTTATTTAAAAATATAAAATGCATAGATTAATTGTTAGTAATTAAAATTTAAATGAATAATAGCTTAATCGAAAATTTTAAGTAATTATAAATGCAAGATAGGTTGACTCGAGTCGATTCCGAATTTAAACAGGATATTCGACAAATAAAATCAAGTGAGTAAACTCACTCTCTGGAATTCATTTATAATTTTATTATAAACGAATTTTAATTTAAAATAATTTTTATATGTTGTTTGTTGATTGATTGGATGCATTGAATAATTGTTGATGAATTGTGGCAATTATACATAATATACTTGTTATATTTTGGCTTCATGGTTATAGCTAATATATATATATATATATTTATTGAATATTTTCCGCAGTATCATTTTCGGATGATGCTATCAGCCCACGATATATTGAGTGGATGACCTTTATACCACGATTTTCTGCCTTGAAGCAGGATTGATATTACTTACATTGACCAACATCTAGGGACGCAGGAAAACTGGTTAGAGGGGTCAAACTGGATCCGTCAAACTTTATTTATTGGTTACATATTTATATGTGTGTGATGTGTTAAATTGAATTGATGATTTGTGTATTTGGACGTTTGAATATCACTGGCCTTAAATATTGATATTTAAAAATATCATAAAAGAGGATTTTTTAGATTAAAAAAGGAAAAATCATTTTCCAAAGTAGAAATTGAATTTCAAATAGAAACTTGTTTTAATATTTAAAACAAGAAATGTAAATTATAAATGATGTTTATAAATAGAGGTGAATAGTTATCATGTGATGCTTAGATTATTTAAATTCAAATATGAATTTTAAAATGGGACTGGGAATTGTTTAAAAAAGGAAATAATGAAATTTATCCAACGTTCATTGAACTGGAATAAATCCGTATGGATTTATACTGGAGTTTAAATATGTCGAATATTTAAAACAATTAATTCCATAATGGATATTAGAATTATATTAAATAGAAACTATAATTTGATATTTAATATGAAAATAAATTTTATATATAGGTAAGTTTATAAAAATAAGATATTCAAAAATAGGAATTTGATTTCAAATGAACTTGGAAAAGGAAATCTTGTTTATTTATATAAACAAGGAAATTATTTGTAAATAATGTTATATATGTAATAAAGAAATTATCATAGGATACTTTAGAAATTAAATTCAAACGTGAATTTAAAAGTTAATTAGAAATCATTTCGAAAAGGGAACGGTAGATTTTATTTAAGAATTCAGAATATAAAAAAATGAATTGAGGTAAATACAAGGATTTATAATTGAAATTCGATTATATAGAATTTTCTAGTAATCTAATTCCATGTGAATTGGGATTGAATATAGAAATTTGAGGTTTGAATAAATTTATAACTGAGTTATGAATATGGAATAAAATAATTGACAAGTTTGAATAACCCGAATTGTTATGTTTGATTTGGATGACGGCTTAATGTATTTTAATTTTTTGAAAATGGAGTTGAAATTTATTTACTAAACGAGGTTTCAACATTTATATTTAATTTAATTAAACGAACTCGCCGCAGTGCGATAGTTTGTAATTTGATGATTCGAACTTCAACCCAGTAAAAATAACTCACTATAAGTCGGAATTTATGAAACAAGAAACGTTCAAAGAAAAATCTTGATTTCGTCTTATGGAATTTTAGTTATGTCAAAATCAAATTTTCACAAAAACAACGCTATAATCGTTTTTAAACCATAACGGTTTATTAAATAAAATAAAAGGATTTTGAGTAAAGAAAATTTTGAATTTCCATTAGTAAAATCCAGATTTGAGTTCTAAAATAAATATGAACTTAAGTGGAGTAAATGGATTGATTTTTAAAACAAAAAAAAATCAGATTTTTAATTATCAAGTGAAGTTAACTAATTTCAAAGGAATAGTTAATAGAGTTTTGAATCGAACTTAACAGTGTTTAAGTAAACTGAATTTGTAAATTGAAGCTGGGAATTCGAATATGAAGCTTGAATTTGAATTTAGAAGCGAGAAAGGAGATTGAGTTTGAATTGTGTATAAGTGGATATAAATATATTTGAACGTGATATGTTCAAATTAAAAGTAGATTAAGCAAAGAAGCTAATTAGAAAATTAATTAGCGAATGGAAAGCGATTAAGAAAAAATGATTGGATTGATTGAAATGTTATTGGGAATGGGTGTATATATGTAAGACAGGTATGGAATGAAGAGAATGAAGATTATAAATTGAGTGCCTGACGAGAAGATACATGTTTAAATACCATATGAGAATTTATGAGCCTTTAGGCAAGCGTTTGGCTTTTTGATTTTTTTCTGAATGGAAATGGCCTAGAGAGGCGAGTTGTAGTTGTACCGATTGAGCCGTACAAAGGAGAAGTTGACCAAATTTCTGAAAATTTAAGGAGTTAGAATATTTTTATGCAATTTTGATAACTATAAATCAATATATATATATATATATATATATATATATAATATCGAAAGGAATTTAGGAACTAATTTAAATTAATGAGATATTAGAAAGGGCCAGTGATTGTATGATGCTTAGTCAATAATGTTTCCAGTTAAAATTTGGATGGATGTTGTTTTTCTTCTATAGTTAATGTTCGACGCTTTCCTATGAACTAGAAAAGCGCGAAATTCAAAATAAATTCTGCAAGCGTACAGGTCGCGTAGCAGGTCGAATCACAGGGAGGTGTTTTAAATCTTATTATTTATCTATTCTTAGGTGAGTTAGGCAAACTCTGGAGATGTTTTTGCATTAATGTATTAAATTCGCTATTGATCCGAGTCTAATCAGATCAAAATCAAATTCAACAACTGAAAAGAAAGGAACCAATTACTAGAAAAAGGAAATAACAACTAGAACGATAACAGAAAATTAAAAGTAGGACTACCGTTGAATCTAATCAACGATTAATCGCTAACATGCAGTAATAAAAGAAAATAATAATATGTGTTCTACCAAAACTAGTTGAGTAGATACACAAATTGTTATGAAAGAAAAAGACAATCAACTCAAATGAAGAAAAACTTTATTATTCATAAATGAGAATATAGAATAATGGCATGAACATTTACAGTAAGTACAACGTATATTTATAGGTGGGATAAGCCAAACCCTAATCAGATCTATGAATGAATGGGCCTCTTTTCCTAAGAATTCTTATCATATCTCATGCCTTTCTTGACCAAACTTGTTTGGAAATGATCTTTAAGAATATCTGAGCATATCATGGTGAACATCTTCCATATCTTCCAAATCTTCCATGTGGCTAATTGATTGACAAAAGATTTGCATGTGATTAATTCTTCCAAACATGGACTCTGATTAGACTCCAAAAGTGCATAAAATCTTCAAATCTTCCATTGGCTAATTGATTGGTAATCAGATTATATGTAATTAATTCTTCCAAACATGGACTCTAATTAGACTCCAAAAGCACATGAGATAAAATCTTTGAAGTTGATCTTTTTCTTGTGTAATATCTTGCTTTTCAAGGTGCATGAGGATTGATGAATGGCCTATGAAAATATACGAAAAATACCCAATGTAAAATTTATTTATTTACAATAAAGATAAGATAGAGCATAAAAATTAACACTTTTAGATGTCAATCAAATACCCCCACACTTATCTTTTACTCGTCCTCGATTGAAAAGAAGGAAAAATGAAAAGCTAAACTAGATAAGTCACACTTTCGTAGGAAACACGATTGCATTGAGTGTATGCAGCAAGCCGTTAAACCTCTAGGTGTCCCTAGTAGGACGAGTGGTGTCTCGTGAGGGTTTTCAGCGCATACTACCCGCAAAATCCAAATGCAGTATGTGTGTATCTAATGCAGCTACATGAATGCAATGGATATATACAAAAAAGGAAAAAAATTGACAACACGACTTGTTTCAGAAAAGTGGTACAACAAATTAAATTAACAATTTCTAGTTAGTTAATTTTATTTTAGATACCTCCACTTGTCACAAATTTTCAATATAAATCAAGTTTTCAAATGTTAAATTCCAATTTGGCCAGTTAGTTTGGTCGATAACATAGTGCAGCCATGAAATAGATTCTTAGTTTGCTTGGCACAGTTTGTAAAGTGGTATTATTATTTCCTCGTGTATGGCTAGTCAAATTAATAAGGTCAAGAAGTGTTTAGGCATCATCGCCTATTCTCTATTCTATAAAATTTTAAAATTTATGATTACATACACCTAACTTAAAAGACCAAGGTTTACCACCCATGCACTGCCTCGCGGACTAACGAAGAGTGGGTAAAGAGCTTGGCGGATTGTGCAGACCGACTTTGACTTTGTCAACAACGTGTCGGTAATCCTTAGGTGTCCAATCTCATAAAATGAGACCAAGATATTCCAACGCTGACTTTGTCAACAACATGTCGGATAGAGCTTGGCGGGTTTGCACATCAACGCTAGATATACAAGCAATGTTGGATACCCTTAGATTACTATTATTATTATTGAAATTATAAGCACAAAAGAGAGTTACGTGAATTCAATTTAACACAACTTAGTTTTACAGATTCGAAAAGCCAATATAAGTATTTTAAGTCCTCCACTTATTTAAATAAAGTCTACAATATGGAATAGATTTCATGGCCATCACCTAAGAATCTCCCTATGTACCGGTTACACTATTATCCCTCAAATTTAAACTTTTCATTATATTTCTTATTCGTTCTAAGTTGAGAGAAAAAAATACTATCAACTGACTAAAAGTTGTAAACTTATTTCGTGGTATCACTCTAAAATGAGTCGTGTCTATGTGAGTGTGTGTGTGTTTTTTTTTGAAGAAAAATGATGTGATGCAGACTTGACTCCCCCACACTAGATTGAGACAGTGTCCAAACTGTCTAGGGTATGCAGGCCAAAATGGAAGGGAAAAAAATGAAAGAAAAGAAAAGAAAAGGAACGTGTACCACCTGATTTACGGTGGATGATCATGAAGATCGATAAAGTCATCATCTTCGTACTGCTCGAATTCCAAAAATGGTTCCAGTCGTTGACCGTTTACTTTGAAGATTTTTCCATCCTCAGGATTTTCAATTTCAACTGCTCCATGAGGATATACTGTTTTCACAACATAAGGTCCAATCCATCGAGATCTGAGTTTTCCTGGAAACAAGTAAAGTCTAGAGTCGTACAAAAGAACTTTTTGACCTACGTTGAATTCCTTACGAAGTATGTTTTTGTCATGTTGGGCTTTGGTCCTTTCTTTATAGATTTTCTCATTTTCATATGCTTCATTTCTTAATTCCTCTAGTTCTGAAACCTGTAGCTTCCTATGTGAGCCGACCTTCTCTAAGCTAAATTCAAAATTTTAATTGCCCAAAGAGCACGATGCTCTAATTCAAGAGGTAAGTGATAGGCTTTTCCAAAGACTAATCAATATGGTGACATCCCTAGATTGGTTTTGTAAGCAGTGTGATATGCCCAAAGTGCATCAATCAGTTTTAAGGACCAATCTTTTCTATTGGAATTCACGGTTTTCTCAAGAATTTGTTTGATTTGTCTATTGGAAATTTCTACTTGCCCACTAGTTTGTGGATGGTAAGGGGTCGACAGCTTGTGTGTGATTGAGTATTTCTTGAGCAAGGATTCAAAAGCACGATTACAGAAGTGAGTGCCATTATCGCTAATGATAGCTCGAGGTGTACCAAAGCGTGAAAAGATGTTTTCTTTGAGGAATTTGATAACAACCTTGTTATCGTTGGTTTTTGTCGGGATAGCTTCAACCCATTCTGAGACATAGTCTACCGCAAGCAAGATGTAAAGATTCCCAAATGAGTTAGGGAATGGTCCCATGAAATCGATGCCCCAAACATCGAATAACTCAATCACTAAAATGGGGTTGAGAGGCATCATATTTCGCTTAGTGATTCGACCCGTTCTTTGACATCGATCGCATTTAAAGCGAAATTCGAAAGCGTCACGGAAGAGTGTGGGCCAATAAAAACCGCTTTGCAATACTTTTGCAGCAGTTTTTCTTGCTCCAAAATGACCGACACAAGCATCGTCATGTGAGAAAGAGAGAATACTTTGGTGTCCATGGTCGGGTACACACCTTCGAATGATTTGGTCTAGACAGTATTTGAAAAGATATGGGTCGCCCCAGTAGAAGTTTCGAACTTTAGAGAGAAATTTTTGCTTATCTTGTTTCGACCATTCAGCGGGTGTTTGTTGTGTGACAAGATAATTCACAATGTCAACGTACCAAGGGGTGTTCGAGATGGAAAGAATTTGTTCGTCGGGAAAATAGTCATCGATTTGGGTGTCATCAACATTTTCGTGCACAATTCGAGAAAGATGATCAGCTACAACATTTTCAAAGCCCTTTTTATCTCGTATTTCTATGTCAAATTCTTGAAGAAGAAGGATCCAACGAATCAAGCGGGCCTTGGCATCCTTTTTAGAAAGCAAATATCGTAAGGCAGCATGGTCAGTGTAAACTATGACTTTGGATCCTATGAGATATGGTCTGAATTTCTCAAGAGCGAAGACAACTGCCAAAAATTCCTTTTCAGTAGTTGAGTAATTCAGTTGGGCCTCGCTTAAGGTTTTGCTAGCATAGTAAATAACTCGAGGGAGTTTATCGATTCGCTGACCCAAGATGGCTCCAATCGCAAAACCAGAAGCGTCACACATAAGTTCGAAGGGTTGAGTCCAATCAGGGGGTTGAATGATGAGAGTTGTGGTCAAGATTGACTTAAGAGTTTCGAAAGATGTTTTGCAATCATTGGAAAATTCAAACTTGACGTCTTTGGCAAGTAAGTTTGAGAGAGGTTTTGAAATTTTCGAGAAATCCTTAATGAATCTTCTATAGAATCCCGCATGGCCAAGAAATGAACGAACATACTTAACAGACTTAGGAGGAGGTAGATTAGCAATCAAATCGATTTTGGATTTATCGACTTCAAGGCCATCTTTTGAGACGACATGACCTAGAACTATCCCCCTTTTTACCATGAAATGACATTTTTCCTAATTAAAAACGAGCGATTTCTCCTTACAACGTTTTAGAACGAGTTCTAAATGAGTGAGACATTGGGAAAAAGATGATCCGTAGATTGAAAAATCATCCATATATATTTCCAAGAATTCTTCCACCATATCAGAGAAAACACTCATCATACACCTTTGGAAAGTCGCGAGGGTGTTACAAAGACCAAAAGACATGCGACGATAAGCAAAGGTTCCAAAGGGACAAGTAAAGGTGGTCTTATGTTGATCCTCTAAAGCAACAGGGATTTGGTTGTAACCAGAGTATCCATCGAGAAAACAATAGTACTCATGACCCGCTAAGCGTTCGAGCATTTGGTCAATAAAAGGCAAGGGAAAATGGTCTTTTCGTGTGGCTGAGTTGAGCTTTCAATAGTCGATACACACACGCCATTTTGTTTTAATTTTTGTTGGGACAAGCTCATTATTTTCGTTTTTGATCACTGTGACTCCTGACTTCTTTGGTACAACTTGTACCGGACTCACCCAAGTACTATCAGAGATGGCATAGATGATGTTATTGTCTAGACATTTTATTATCTCCTCCTTGACCACTTCTCTTATGTTTGGGTTTAATCGTCTTTGAGCCTCACGGGTGGGTTTAGCCTCATCAACTAAATGTATGTGATGTTCCACAATTGATGGGCTAATTCCTTTTATATCGCTCAGTTCCCACCCCAAAGCATCTTTATTTTCCCGCAAAATTACTAAGAGTTTTTCTTCTTGGTCCTTGGTAAGATCAGAGGCCAAGATTACGGGAAAAGTTTCTGAGGAGTCTAAGTATGCGTACTTAAGGTCTTGTGGCAAGGGTTTGAGGTCTAACTTAGGATGTTCTTGAGTGTTAACATTGGTCAACATTCCTTGATTAGATTCAGATGATGAAGGATTGGAGTCAAGAGATTCATTCAGTTCAGAAATGTATTTGATTTCATCGAAATCAGAGTCGAAATGGTCAAGACACATTTTCAAGGCTTCAGAAGTGTTATTAGAGGTTTCATCAACTGTGGTTTGAATCATGTCGATTTCATCGATCTCAAAATCCCTAGGTTGTTTGTTGAGATTAAAGATGTTTAGCTCAATGGTTAGGTGCCCGAAGGAAAGTCGAAGTTGACTGTTCCTACAATTAATGACAGCATTTGAGGTTGTTAAGAAGGGCCGTCCTAAAATCAACGGTATTTGAACTTTGGGATTTGAGACAGGATCTGTTTCTAAAACTATGAAATGGACAGGGAAGTAAAATTGTTCGATCTATATCAAGACGTCTTCGATTATTCCCAATGGCTTTTTGACAGATCGATCAGCTAGCTGAAGAGTGATGTTTGTTGGTTTAATCTCCCCTAATCCAAGTTGACGATAAACAGTATAAGGAAGAAGATTGACACTGACACCAAGATCGAGTAGGGCACGAGAGATGTGAGTGTTTCCTATTTTGCAATCAATCGTAGGGCAGCCAGGGTCTTTGTACTTGACTGGGGCAAGATTCGAAAGAACAGAGCTAGTATTCGCAGTTAGAAAGGCGGTTTTTGGGACATTAGTCGCACGTTTTTGTGTGCACAATTCCTTAAGACATTTAGCATATTGAGGAATTTGTTCAATGGTGTCTAAAGGAGGAATGTTCACACGGACCTGTTTGAAAATTTCCAAAATTTTATCGAAATTTGCCTTCTTCTTCTTGTTATTGAGTCTATGGGGAAATGGAGCTATTGGTTTTTCGACTCTATGATCAGTTTCATCATTCGAGGAAGAAGGCGGTAAGGGTGTAGAAGATGAAATGTTGGTATTGCCAACATTGATTTTCGAAGGTGAGTCGGGTTTGCCGACACTAGGAGAAGAACTGTTGGGATTGCCAACATTTGAGGAAAATGGAGGTTTAGAAGAATTGGCATTCGAAGCCAATGGGTAATCATCAAGATTTGGCATTGGGGTCGAGTTAGAAGGTTCGTCAGGGTTGCCCCCGTTATTATCAATCCTCTTTCCAGATTGAAGGGTTGTAATAGCATTGACTGGATTATGGTTTTCGTCCTCACAAGAATTTACAACACGAGAGTTATATTTTGGATTCACCTCAGGTTGACTAGGCAACTTTCCTTTCTCATTATTTCTCATTAGTTCTTTCATCATATTCATCATTTGTTCAAGTTTAACATCTTGATTATTTATTTGTTTCTCTAATCGAACAATATCTTGTAAAGATTGACGAGATTGAGAGGATTGGTTTGATGATTGAAAATTGGGATGCCTATAAGGTTGTTTGGATTGAGGTGCAGATTGAGAGGTTTGAGAATTAGGAGGTGGAGCTTGAAAATTCGAATTTGGAATAAAGGGTTGCACGTGAGATGGGTTAGCCGAATTATTGGGGTTTGACCAAGAAAAATTTGGGTGGTTCCTCCAACCAGGATTGTATGTGGATGAGTAAGGATTATGTTGAGCTAGAGCATTAGCTTGGTCCTGAGAGTAATAGTGGGGTAGCCCTTCTCCGGCTTGAGGAGTTTGATTTCTAAGGGAATTTGACTTGGGTCCACGACATGCACTCCTCTAGTAGAAGTACGAATGGGAACACGAATTGATTCCCATTGCATGTCCTTTTCAGAATAATCTTTTAAGAATTTTCAAGCTTCATCGGCCATCTTAGACATAAAGTCTCCTCCACACATTGATTCTAATTGAGTTCTAGTCTGATAGTTTAGCCCTTCATATGCAATTTGACATAAGTGATCCTTTAGAATTCCATGATGAGGACAACTATATAATAGTTGGTTGAATCTTTCAAAGTATTTTGAAGAAGTTTCCCCCTCATTTTGACAAAATTGATTTATCTCGGTTCGAATTTTGAGAGTTTTATGGAAAGGGAAAAACTTTTTCAAGAATGCAGTGACAAATTCATCCCAACTTCTTATGGAATGTTTTGGAAGAGAATTTAGTCATCTTTTAGTGCTTTCAAGTAGTGCAAATGGAATTAGCCTCAGCTTGATCGATTCGTTAGACAATTGTTGCATTTTTGTTGTGGACGCATACAATTCAAATTCACTTAGAAATTCATAAGCATTTTCTGACCCAGTAAATTTTGGTACCCCTTGAATAAAAGAATGTTTAAGCTCAAAATTGTTTTCTTCAGCTGGTGGGAACACGATGACAGAGGGTTGAACAGTCCTAGTTGGATAACATCGATCACGAAGAGATAAGGGTCTATCCATTTCGATATTGAGATTTTGAAAATTTGGATTTACTCGATTTTGATCCACAAAGTTTGGAAAGTTTTGATTCACTCGATTTTGATCCAACTCGTTTGGAAAATTTTGGTTGATTCGAGAACCCCTAGGAAAATTTTGTTGGCTAACACTTTTTTCACTCATTGTTGTTAAATGCAAACAAAGAAAATCCTAGACTTAAGGTTGACACAAGAAGCTCCTAATCAAAATAAATAACGAACACAAATGTATCTTATTAATTGATAATCTCGATTTGAAGGGGGAAGAGGGTCTTATGGTCGTTCACGTATAGTATAAATACTAAGAGATACGACCAATGTTTTACGGGTAGTATGCAACCTCTTTTGCTAGAAGTTCAATAAATTGAACTAATATATATCCGCAATCAAACCCTTGAGAAATCAATTTCACAAAATACACTTTTTACAGTTAAATATTTTGCAAATTAAATAAATAGATTGAAAAAGTTAATGTGCTAGAATGTCGAAAAATTCCTGATGTAATGCGTATCACTGTCCTTTACAAAAGGAATATAACGAATTCCACACAGCAAAATAAATTTTAAAATCTAATATATTTAACCCAATTTGTTTGTCCTATTGAGCTTTAGTTTTGCTCCTAAGGCCAACGTCTAATCAATTTTTATTTAAGTCCAGTGAGTATGCAAATGACCGAATTGTTTTGGAGCCAAGTAAAGGTAATGACTTCCTCACCTTATGTTTGTTAGGGCTTTGCTCGTAACTAAATTTATTTCAGAATGCAGCCAAAACAACAATTAAACACAAATAATTGCAGAAATAAAAGAATTTTACAAGCAAGCCGCTGCCCCTGCAGAATTTTTTTATAAGCAATGTCTATATTTTGTTTCCTCTTTACAGCAGAGTACCTGTAGAGTTCAGAAAATATTACAGTGGGGTATGACAATCTGTCCAGAAAAATTGAGCAGTATCAATGATTGAAATCCATTATTTGCAAATCCGTTGACCTTTGAATCCTTGTTCGTTGCTTGAATCTGTTCCTTCCTTTGGCCTTTGATTTGTATTTCACCTCTTCTTCTTCTTCGTTTTCTTTTTTTTTCTTTTTTTTTGAGAGAGAGAGAGAGAAAGCAAAATCAACAAAAGAAATAAAAGAGAGAAAAGAAAAAGAAAAAAAATTATGAAGGAGAGAGTTGGAAAGAAATAAATGAAATAATGGAAAGAGAGATTTTAGGAGGTGAATGAGAAATGCAATTGGAAAGAAATAAAAAAAATTATATATTTTTTTTTTGAAAATTGAACAAGAAGAAAGGGAAAGAAATGAATGGGAAAAAGAGAAACAAAAAAGGGAAAAAATGAAAAGAGGAAGGAAATAAGAAAAAAAATGCAAGGTTTTTTGAGTAGAGAGGAAGGATAGAAGGAATTGAGGAAAGAAATAAAAGCAGACAAAAACAAAAAGAAATCAAAGTAGACAGAGAAGAAATTGCATAAGTTTTTTTTTTAGAAAATTGTAGACAAAAGATGGAAACAAATAAAAAGAAAAGGCAAGGGAAAAGAAAAATGTGAAAATCAGCAAGGTGGTAGAAAGATGGAAAGAAAGATTAGAGGAAGTGAGAGAGAGTTGTAGTTAGAAAGTAATCAATAAAAAAAATGCAAGTTTTTTTTTTTGGGTTATTGTTGTAAAAGAATGGAAACCAGTGTATTGACAATTGGAAAGAAGTAAAAGGAAGGAATAGATGGAAACCAATTAAAGAAAATTTGGCAAATTAAATATACAACAATAATGAACAATAAAAATAAAGTAAAAATTGGAAAGAAGGAATCGATGAAATGGGAAAGAAAAAAAAAAGAAATATAAAAGGAAAAACAAAAATGAAAAGAAAAAAAAAGAGAATTTGGCAAGTTCTATTTTTTTTTATTATTATTTGTCTAAAGTAGGAATGAATTTGCAAGAGGGAAACAAATAAATGAAAGAAAGGGGAAAGATGTTGAAAACAGGGAAGAAATAAAAGAAAAGTGGAAAGAATTTTTTTTCTTCTCTTGTTTAGATGATTACAGTATCAGCGATCAATACCAAATCAAGTAATTGAGATTTTTTTTCTTTTTTATATACACAAGAAAACAGATGGAAACAAAAATAAAATAAAACTAACACGAATCAAAAATTAAACAAATAATAAAATTTAATCGTTACCTCCCCGGCAACGGCGCCAAAAACTTGTTCGACGCTTTCCTATGAACTAGAAAAGCGCGAAATTCAAAATAAATTCTGCAAGCGTACATGTCGCGTAATATGCAGGTCGAATCACAGGGAGGTGTTTTAAATCTTATTATTTATCTATTCTTAGGCGAGTTAGGCAAACTCTGGAGATGTTTTCGAATTAATTTATTAAATTCGCTATTGATCCGAATCTAATCAGATCAAAATTGAATTCAACAACTGAAAAGAAAGGAACCAATTATTAGAAAAGGAAATAACAACTAGAACAATAACAGAAAATTAAAAGTAGGACTACCGTTGAATCTAATCAATGATTAATCGCTAACATGCAATAATAAAAGAAAATAATAATATGTGTTCTACCAAAACTAATTGAGTAGATACGCAAATTGTTATGAAAGAAAAAGACAATCAACTAAAATGAAGAAAAGCTTTATTATTCATAAACGAGAATACGGAATAATGGCATGAACATTTACAATGAGTACAACGTATATTTATAGGTGGGATAGGCCAAACCTTAATCAGATCTATGAATGAATAGACCTCTTTTCCTAAGAATTCTTATCATATCTCATGCCTTTCTTGACCAAGCTTGTTTGGAAATAATCTTTAAGAATATCCGAGCATATCATGGTGAACATCTTCCATATCTTCCAAATCTTCCATGTGGCTAATTGATTAACAAAATATTTACATGTGATTAATTCTTCCAAACATGGACTCTGATTAGACTCCAAAAGTGCATAAAATCTTCAAATCTTCCATGTGGCTAATTGATTGGTAATCAGATTATATGTAATTAATTCTTCCAAACATGGACTCTAATTAGACTTCAAAAGCACATGAGATAAAAATTTTGAAGTTGATCTTTTTCTTGTGTAATATCTTGCTTTTCGGGGTGCATGAGGATTAATGAATGGCCTGTGAAAATATACGAAAAATACCCAATGTAAAATTTATTTATTTACAATAAAGATAAGATAGAGCATAAAAATTAACACTTTTAGATGTTAATCAGTTAACTAACCAACTATCGAAGATTTTGGCCATCGTTGTCAATACGGAGAGACCAGCCAGATTTATTATCCGAAAATCACTTTGTATAAGCAAAGGCGTTCTGAACTAGATTATGCTGAAGATAATTGAAGACAGAGTAAATTGCAAGGGCGTTATGTTTACAGAATTTGGTTTGTCCAGTCATAGGACAATTGTATAGACGAATGTCTGATAGAGTATGCCTAACAGATCGCATAAGAAGATATTTTCAAGGTATTACGTTTGGTGGCAGAGGAATTCATTTCTCCTAGATTTTATACCCGTAATATTTTTGGCAAGATCAACTAGTGATTTGACGGGTTTGGCAATGTGGCATTCAAAGTAAATGATGGCCAGATGTTCTAAGAAGGTTAACATAGCCTCAAGTCTCACAACCAGGAAATGACAAAAATTGGAAAGGCAGCATGGCTAATTGGGTCGCCCCAAGCAGGGTGTATTATCATCGATCTAGAGAAAGTTCATTAGTTCTTCTTTCGATTCTATATCTTACGGATTACGGTTGGAGGGCCGACAACCGGCGGTGATAATACATTCGGTCCACTTAAGCTAAATGAGTGACCGATCATGTGTGGCCGGGTTGCAAGATGTTCTTGTTGAACCCCAGTGTATAACCTCTAGAGTACACTGATTGGATGGTGATCCCATACCTTGTCATAGTTGGAATCAAATCTCCAATAAGCACCTTGCGGATTTTGATTTTTATACTATGTATGTGGAGCGTGAGATGCAAGCGTTCTACGATATGGTTATTTATTTGATTAGACATTATTATAATATCACTGGATTTTGATATCAAAAATGTTTAGAGTTACAGTAAGGTAAAAACCGTCCATGTTTATGCGTGGGCTAGTCTTACTATTATCCATTTCTTTCGAAGGTTTTCAGAGTTAAACAATATGGTTGGAGTTTACTCACACCGGTCCCATGACTGACCCAGAGTTTATTTTGTTTGTTTTACCCTAAACTCTTGGGTGCCCAAATTTGTATGGGCAATCAAGTGTTTCAGGATTTTACAAACATACTTGGAGGAGCTTGAAGCAGGAGGCTTCACCGTTAGTTATTTAGAGTTATTTCCGCTGAGATATATATATATATATATATATATGTGTTGTACTATGATATGGTATGTATATACAATATAGATTTGTATTTCAAAGTTATGATATATGATATTATATTTGGTTCATTCCGCTGTGAGATTCTAATGTTTCTTTCAGTTATATCTTCTATCTGTTTCTATTTCTTTAACCTTAATAACTTGTAGTTCTATGCAATTTGGGTTGGACTTGTGTTGTTTTAGTCAACTCGGATGATATGGATTTGCGGAACACTACATTGTTGATTCGGTTTACTTATGGTAATCTTGATCTTATTCCTAATTTTGATAAGCATGTTGTTGGTTAGCATTGAAGATGTCACTAAGCCGCCTTAGCATAAACGTGGCAACGGTAGACCTTCTTTAAAACAAAAAATAGAGTTTACATTCTTTCAAAATAAGCAAAATAGATGTGGCATGTGCAAACAATATGGCCATAGGGTTTACAAGTATTTTTCAAATTTTGTGTTATGCTTAAAACCAAGTATAAAAGAACCCAGACAACCAAACACTCTCTCAAAATTAGAATGCCAATTATATTGTTGTATTGTTTACAGTAACAACATATCGATTTGTACCCACATTGGTATCTATTTTTCTATGTTGTTATACGGTTTACAATAAGTAGGTATCAGTTTTGCATCCATATAAGTACCAGTTTTGAAAAAATAGTTTGTTATATATGGTGGTTGAGTATCATTTTGAATATATTGAGGTATCAGTTTTGCTATAGCATTATGTTCTTCTCAATAACATAGGATCATTTTTGCATGTATGTTGGTATCAGTTCTGGTAAAACATTATGAAATATGAAGTTACACAGTATTATTTCTACATTGCATGCGAATATGCATCATTTTTGTGACATTATCATATTAAGCAATCAGCTATTGAGTACCATTTTCACATATACGACAATAAAAACATTTTTAGTACAAGTAGCATAATTACTATAAAAGTAAAAGAACGGTAGCTGGACAAGTTATTTGTATTCAATATTGCGTTGTGTCTAGTACGTAGAAATTTACACAAAGTTTGCTTTTAAAACACCAATGTTAACATGTTGGAAATGAATGAGTAGGTTTTGGCAAAAGTCATTTAGTCCCACATCGGGGAAAACTAACACATTTGCCACTACTTATACTAAGGCTTGATATGTTATTACAAAAGAAAGAGGAGATGGAAGAAAGAGGCAATGGCATGAACTATGGCATGATAAAAATTCATGTTAATATTTAAAGGGTCAAAGATAAGGGCCTTGGGCCTCTTGGGGTCTGATGATCAATTGGGCCTCCGATGGGCTGCGCTGCGGAAAACGTCGTATTTTTGAAATCAGTCGCGCAAATGCCAACGGTGATTTCTGTTGGTAAAGGGTCTTAACCTTTCCAACAGTCGTCGTCGTTGCAGTTCAAACAGAAGCCCCTGTTCATGAAAAAGTGCCTCTTCCACCCTATATAAAGGCCTGTAGAATTCGAATCAAAACATAGTTTTTAATTCTTCTTTCTCCACTCTTTGTCTTCCTCCTCGATACTCTGTTCTGCAATCAAACAACTGCCTTGCGTTCGTCGAAACTCTGCGAGTGTAGCGCACCATCGCAGAGACGGTTCCGTTTCACCCTTGGGAGACGATTGCTCGAAAACCTTACGCGCCGTAGAGGGAGCAATTTCGTTTCAAGGGAACAGCACTCGCTGGACTCGGACATTATTCGGTACTGTCTTCTTCTCTTTCTCTGAATGTTTACTGTTCCAGTGCATTCCCTTGCATGCTTGTGGCTGAACTTTGCTGTTGCAATTTGCAATATCATTGAATCAGTATTGCTGACGCTTAAAGGCGTTACTGTTCATAGAAACGGTTTTTAGGCGTTTCTAGTGATTGGTTTCTAACAATCTTGAAACGAAATTGCTAATAGTTGCTTCCGTTTGCAGACGACAATGTCGCAAAACAACAACAGCAAATCTGTGCCGACACTGACTGTGCCACCGGCTCCGCCTCTGGTTCCACCAACTGTCCCATATTCGCATGGCGAGAGACCAGAGAAGTTTAATGGCCAGGATTTCAAACGCTGGCAACAGAAGATGTTTTCTACCTAACAACCTTGGGCCTGGCCAAATACATTACGGAGGATCCACCGTTTGTTGAAGAATTAGAGCCAGACGTCACCAAAGTTGAGGCTTTTACTGTATGGAAGAATTCTGACTTCATCTGTAAGAATTACATTCTCAACGGTTTAGATAACAGTTTATATAATGTATATTGTACCGTTGAGACTGCAAAGGTTCTCTGGTTATCACTTGAAAAGAAGTACAAGACTAAAGATGCCGGAATGAAGAAATTCATTGTCGGAAAGTTTCTTGACTTCAAAATGGTCGATTCCAAAATAGTCGTCAGTCAAATTCAAGAACTCCAAGTTATCATTCATGAAATTCACGACGAAAAGATGGTGTTAAGTGAGTCATTCCAAGTGGCTGCCGCTATCGAAAAGTTGCCTCCGTCGTGGAAGGATTTCAAAAACTATTTAAAGCATAAGCGCAAAGAAATGACCATGGAGGATCTGATTGTTCGTCTGCGAATCGAAGAAGACCACAGAAAATCAGAGAAAAAGGCTACCAGTTCATTGCAGGCAAAAGCCAACGTGGTTGAGGATGAAAAGACAAATAAAAGAAAGCGCGAGCAGAATCCTAATGCAAAGAAACAAAAGAAGTTTCAAGGATCTTGCCATAATTGTGGGAAGAAAGGCCACAAAGCAGCCGTGTGTCATGCGCCCAAAAAGAAGAAACCTGAAGCAAATATGGCAGGAAATTCAGAGGATGTCACAGATATGGATTTGTGTGCAGTTGTTTCTGAATGCAACCTTGTTGGCAACAACAAGGAGTGGTTTCTAGACACAGGAGCCACTCGTCATATATGTGCCAACAAGTGGATGTTTACAACCTACAAGCCTGCCACTGATAACGAGCAACTATTCATGGGTAACTCGTCCGCATCAAAGGTTGAAGGCAAGGGAAAGATTGTACTGAAGTTAACTTTTGGAAAGGAACTAAAATTGAATGACGTTCTCCACGTTCCAGAAATCCACAAAAACCTGATTTCAGGATCGTTGCTCAGCAAGCATGGTTTCAAACTAACATTTGTTGCTGATACGTTTGTAATATCAAAGAACGGAGTGTATGTTGGAAGAGGATATGTGTGTGATGGCTTGTTTAAAGGAAATGTAACCATTGTTGTACCGAACAATGATATGAATATAAGTGAATCTTCTGCTTATATTGTTGACTCTTCTAACATATGACATTCTAGATTAGGGCATGTAAATTTTGATACATTGCGAAAATTAATTAATCTAGAATTCATACCAAAATGCAATATAGATTCCAACTATAAATATCAAGTTTGTGCAGAAGCAAAAATGACTAGAACCTCGTTTCATCACGTTGAACAAGAGACCGAACCTCTAGAATTAATACATACTGATGTATGCGATTTGAAAATGTGTCAAACTAGAGGTGGAAAGAGGTACTTTATCACATTCATTGATGATTGTACCAGATACTGTAATGTATATCTCCTTAGAAGTAAGGACGAAGCAATCGACATGTTTAAACAGTATAAGGCAGAAGTTGAGAATCAACTCAATAAGAAAATAAAATCTTTAAGAAGTGATAGAGGAGGAGAATACGAGTCTCCGTTTGAGGAATTTTGTGCTGAGCATGGAATTATACATCAAACTACAGCCCCGTATTCACCTCAATCCAACGGTATAGCCGAACGAAAAAATAGAACTCTTAAAGAAATGATGAATGCCTTACTAATTAGTTCTGGATTGCCAGATAACTTTTGGGGAGAAGCTGCTCTTTCGGCAAATCACATCTTGAATAAAATACCGCGAAAGAAAACATCAAAATCTCCACATGAACTTTGGAAAAATAGACCACCATCCTACAAATACTTGAAAGTGTGGGGGTGTCTTGCCAAAGTAGAAATACCAAAGCCGAAAAAGGTCAAAATTGGACCAAAGACTATAGATTGCATATTCATTGGATATGCTCATAATAGTAGTGCATATCGATTTTTGGTGTACAAATCTGAAATTGATTATATTCATGAAAACACCATTATCGAGTCTCAAAATGCAAGATTCTTTGAACACATTTATCCTCTAAAGACCTCTGTTGAAACTAGTGTTCAAAAGAGGCCAAGAGATTCAGATACTCCCGAGGATAATGCTGATCAAAGAGAAATGAATGATGAAACTGAGATAGAGGAACCGAGAAGGAGCAAGCGACAAAGGACCTCTAAATCCTTTGGACCCGATTTCTATGCATATATGATAGAAAATGAACCTCTAACTTACCAACAAGCAATGTCATCTCCCGATGCTCCTTATTGGAAAGAAGCCGTCAATAGTGAAATAGAATCCATTCTACAAAACCATACGTGGGAACTAGTGGATCTCCCTAAAGGATCAAAACCACTAGGATATAAATGGATATTTAAGAAGAAACTACAGGCTGACGGCTCAGTAGACAAGTATAAAGCAAGACTTGTAATAAAAGGATTCAGACAGAAGGAAGATCTGGATTACTTTGATACATACTCTCTAGTTACCAGAATAACATCAATTAGGATGCTTATTGCTATCGCATCTATATTGAATTTGGAAATACACCAAATGGAGGTGAAAACTGCGTTTTTGATTGGTGAACTGGAAGAAGAAATATACATGTAGCAACCAGAAGGGTTTCTAAGCCTGGGAAATGAAAATAAGGTGTGCAAATTAGTAAAATCACTTTATGGCCTTAAACAAGCTCCAAAACAATGGCATGAGAAATTTGATGAAACTATGTTATCAAATGGATTCAAAATAAATGAATCAGATAAATGCGTATATATAAGATATACGGATATTGGATATGTCATTGTTTGTCTTTATGTTGATGATTTACTAATCCTAGGAAATAATAATGCCATAATAAAATCTACGAAGGATATGTTATCCTCTAGATTCGACATGAAATACCTAGGAGTGGCTGATGAAATCTTGGGTGTGAAAATTATAAAAACACCACAAGGATATGCCTTATCTCAGACACATTACATAGCCAAATTACTTGAAAGGTTCAAGCAGTATAATATAACCATTGCAAAATCACCAGTGGATATGAACCAAAATTGGGTAAAGAACACCGGTGATGGAATATATCAACTTGAATATTCTCGCATACTGGGAAGTATCATGTATGTCATGAATTGCACTAGGCCTGATATTGCATACGCTATAAGCAAGCTGAGTAGATATACCAGTAATCCTGGCAAACATCACTGGAAAGCAATAATAAGGGTCCTAGGATATCTGAAGTACACACAAAACTATGTGTTACAATATGAGAAGTATCCTTCAGTGATAGAAGGATATAGTGATGCCAATTGGATAACTGGCTCAAATGACACAAAATCCACAAGTGGATATGTGTTTACATTAGGAAATGGAGCAATCTCATGGAAATCATCCAAACAGACTTGCATAGCAAGGTCGACAATGGAATCGGAGTTCATTGCTCTAGATAAAGCCGTAGAAGAAGCAGATTGGCTTAGGAGTTTCTTGGAAGATATTCCAAACTGGGAAAAACCGGTACCTCCAATATGTATACATTGTGATAGTCAATCTGCTATAGGAAGGGCGAATAGTACATTATATAATGGTAAGTCTCGACATATTCGTCGTAGACATAAAACCATAAGACAACTTCTCTCTAATGGAGTTATCACTATAGACTATGTAAGGTCAAAGGATAACATAGCGGATCCACTAACAAAAAGCTTGCCAAGAGAGAAAATTCAAACCTTATCGATGGGAATGGGCTTAAGACCTATGAACTAAAAGTTTCTAAAAACGGAAACCCCACCTAGTTGACTGGAGATCCCAAGATCTAGGTTCAAAGGGACAACTAAGTTTAAGATAAACTTGACGGCACTGTTAAATACAAAACATTCCTATGATAAGTCAGTGCAAAACCCGTCGGAGAATAGGATAAGCTAGGCTTTTAATGATGTCTATACTGTGGTGTTATAAGGAACCAAGTGGAGTATTACGGGATACTCTCAATAGAATCACCTATGTGAGTGCGAAGGCGCCGCTTCAAGAAGAATTGTAAGGTCGAATTCTTCAAGCACTCATGAAACCAAGGCGGTGTTCATGGCAAAAACGAACACAAACAGAGAACCAAGGGGTTAAAGAGCATTTATCATGTGTTATCCTTATAGACTTACACAAACGACTTACAGTTCAAAGACAGTCTAGTCTACTGATTCGCCAGTTAGTTATAACGATAAAACACTAGGAAAATTTCAAGGCCTCTGTGCTACTTTTACCGATATGATAAATGTTACACAAAAATGCAGAACATATTATATAATACTCATTCATGTGGGAGGTTGTTGGAAATGAATGAGTAGGTTTTGGCAAAAGTCATTTAGTCCCACATCGGGGAAAACTAACACATTTGCCACTACTTATACTAAGGCTTGATATGTTATTACAAAAGAAAGAGGAGATGGAAGAAAGAGGCAATGGCATGAACTATGGCATGATAAAAATTCATGTTAATATTTAAAGGGTCAAAGATAAGGACTTGGGGCTCTTGGGGTCTGATGATCAATTGGGCCTCCGATGGGCTGTGCTGCGGAAAACGTCCTATTTTTGAAATCAGCCGCGCAAATGCCAACGGTGATTTCTGTTGGTAAAAGGGTCGCAACCTTTCCAACAGTCGTCGCCGTTGCAGTTCAAACAGAAGCCCCTGTTCATGAAAAAGTGCCTCTTCCACCCTACATAAAGGCCTGCAGAATTCGAATCAAAACATAGTTTTTAATTCTGCTTTCTCCACTCTTTGTCTTCCTCCTCGATACTCTGTTCTGCAATCAAACAACTGCCTTGCGTTCGTCGAGACTCTGCGAGTGTAGCGCACCATCGCAGAGACGGTTCTGTTTCACCCTTGGGAGACGATTGCTCGAAAACCTTACGCGCCGTAGAGGGAGCAATTTCGTTTCAAGGGAACAACACTCGCTGGACTCGGACATTATTCGATACTGTCTTCTTCTCTTTCTCTGAATATTTACTGTTCCAGTGCATTCCCTTGCATGCTTGTGGCTGAACTTTGCTGTTGCAATTTGCAATATCATTGAATCAGTATTGCTGACGCTTAAAGGCGTTACTGTTCATAGAAACGGTTTTTAGGCGTTTCTAGTGATTGGTTTCTAACATAACATACTCATATTAACATTTACAATAGTTAGAAATATCTATAAGTCAACAATATTAAATGTATACTTTTCATGAACTATATATCCTATTACTTTAGCACCACATAAAACTCTAGTTCGTTTTTCTTTTGAGGAAACTTGTATAAAATCAGCTTGGATCCAACAGTACCTCCTGTATGGTAATATTTCATAGATCGTGTGTGCTCTTATTTCCATCATGTCTTTGGGATGAACTTTCATAGGGTTTTCTGACATATTCAATTATATGACAAAGATCATTAAATATATCGCACAATCCACCTTGTATGAAGGAAAAAGGGTTATTAATGGAAAAAAAATGTTCATAGTATATGTTATAAGAAGGGAACATACTTTAATGTCAGAAGCATCATTTTAGTGCAGTTAATATTATTTTTATTTGTGCTAGTAACAATATTCATATAGGTTTTTATTTGTGTAGGTATCAGTATTTATGCCTACATGTTTTTTGTGAGTATCAGTGTTTGTACATAATGCATTTTAAAACTGGTTAATAATTATAATAGCATATAAGAAAGAAAATTAGAGAAAAAGTATATGTCGGATATGTTAGATCAAAATTTGGACCTAACACCCAAATTGTTCTGATTCTTATAGAGTTTTAACTGGAGAATGAAGAAAAAGCAGAAAACACACAGAATTTATAGTGGTTCGGCGTTAACAAGCCTACGTCCACTTTATATGTTATCGATTATACTTTGAATGTCAATGCAATCAATGATTTCTCTCTCGCTCACTTTTACAATTGTGATTTCTCTCAGTAATCTAGTAATGAAACTGATAAGAAATGGTAGTATGACAATAATGGCGGAATCAGTACTCAATATTGTCAAAAGGATCCCAAAAAATGCCAAGCTCTGGGCTATTTATAGCTGATCTTGTCAGGCGGATCGTGGTCACACGTGGCACGAATCCCGAGAACATCGGATCGTATCGCAGCCGATGAAGAAATAGTCAAATTAGCCGTTGTGGACAGGTGTCGTGATCCCCTTGAATATCGGATCGAGCAAAGGGGGAGAATCAGTCAAAATGACAGTTGGGGACACGTGTCGCTGGATCCATGCATCTCGGGTCGCCGAAGACTAGCTCGTGCTTGAACGGGTCAGAGGCTTCGTCGTTCATCAGGGGATCAGATCGGTCTATACTGGGCAGCGATGTATGTACGGATCGAGTCGCATAGAAGTGGTCGTTTCGTTGATGCAATGGGGGTGATCCGATGAGGTGCGATCCGATGAGGCGCGATCCGATGAGGGGCGATCCGATGGTGCGATCCGTTCCTTCATGTACTTAGGGAACGTAGTTTCATACTTTCTTCTTGTGAATGAACCTGGGTGGCTTGGTCAAAAAGCTGGCCAACATTTTGCCCCCTCAAAGTTTGTTTTATCGACGATGGAACATGCTTCGAAACTATAAAAACATCTTTTCATAAAGAGATGCAAATCAGTAGACAATTCTTTTTCTGGGATCTTTCAGAGTTTTCATCATCGAATCTGTCAGGTGCATCTTTGAATTTTCATTTCTGTCGGTTATTCATCGATTCGAATCGCATGCGCGAGTCGCGGTCCGTTAGCGAGTCATTCGCCTCGTCCTTTGGTGAGCACTTGGGCCTCTTCACGGAACAGAACGAGGTGGGCTCCTCTTCGAGACGTGGTGGGCTTTTGGTTCGCGGCCCGTCTATTTTCGCGGATCGAATAAGACAAAAAGGGGAGACTAACGGTCGCCCTTTTGCCTATATAAACCGACCTTCACCTTCATTCTCCTCTTCTTCTTTCTTTGTTCACAGCCGCCGCCAATTTTTCTGAGAGAAAATCCTAACTTTGATTTTCGAATTCCCAACCCATCTCAAACTTTAAAAAGGTAATTAAACTGCTTTTCTTTAGTTTCTAGCTTGTTCGCAATAATTCAAAGAGGGGAGATAGCGGAAATTCGTAGGATTCGACGATAGCGAATCGCGAGAGTGCCTGGTGCGAAGAGGAGAGTTGAGGAAGAAGAAGGAAGGGATGACCAGGTCGGTTCGTGGGCAAGGTCTGAGTTCGAAGTGGTGACGAGTCGAGGGGAGAGGGTACGGAACTGGAAAGTTGATTTGGATCGGATTGCGGAAATGAGAAGGCTACGATTCGTGTGAGTGTCGGATCGCGGAGATACCAGAGCTTCGGATCGTGGAGGATGGGGGGCGATGCGGATTGCCAAGAAATCATCGCGATCCGTTACGGATGAATTGGTGCGCCTCATGATTCGAAGCCTTCCCCTGATCTAATACCCTTCCGCGTACCGAGTCCTTTACCACGATCTGTCCACACTTCGCGATCCGAATCTGTCTTGCGATCCGACCGACGACGATCTGATGCGCATGCCGACTAAATAATATGATGAAACTCTAACACATTGATGAACAGTTAGGTTAGAGCCCTTGAGATGAACATTCCAGATCGAACAAACGCATAATCTATCAATCGAACGATGACCAATGTCTGGATGATTTTATTGACCCTTGTATTTTTCTTTAATGCATGCACAAGCACACACACCGGCACCTGCACACCCGGGGGACGGGTAGTTTTAATCTCATTTCTCATGTTTTCTCGCCTAGCAGTAATGTCGGATAATCAATCTTCTTCAAGATCCGTTACAGAAACGGAGTCCGAGGTTCCTGAGCAACACAACCCCGAGGTCCCTCCAAATAACCCAGGGGGTGAAGATTCTGGATCTGAATACGAGGCAACGGAATCGGATCCGTCTGAAAGTACTTCATCTAGTGAAGAGTCTGAAACAGACAGGCGAGCTCCCGATGAGATTCCTGGCGCACTCGGGATAGAGAAATTTTCTGACTCTTTAGCATCTAAGCTCGATGACATAAAGCTTAAAAGAATTTGCCTAAGACATGGGATCCCTTGGGATGATTTGAGGACACCCATTAGCGAAGATAGACCCCACTTAGCTCCGGAAGGGTATATGGCAATCAGCCGAACCATGTGCTTGGTAGGAGCTATTCCTCCGTTTCCTCCAATTGTCATCGAGACTTTGAAACGACTGGGTATCGCCCCAATGCAGCTTCATCCTAATGCCTACGCATCTCTATACACCCTATATATTGCATACGCGGAGATCCTGCATACCGAACTCACATTTAGAGATTTAACATTCTTTTATCTTTTCAAGCATCGCTCCTCGGCAACCCCAAATTTCTCTTTCTTTGAATCGGTGGCGAATAGGAAGGTTCTGTATGACGGATACAGCAATATAGGGGATCCCAAGTCTGATTGGTTCTATATAAAGAAACAGGTCGGGTGCTCAAGAAGATGGCTTAAATCAAGTAAACTTTAATCTTTTGACTGAATATCTTGCTCAAGAAGCCGAAGCATTAACATCCTCCCCCCTTTTTCTTTGTTTTAAACAGATCACATCTTCCCGAAGACGGAAGGCCCGTTATACAATAATCGATTGTCTATTCTTCTACAAAGCAGATCCGACTTTCTAAGGATCAAGAAGTGCATCACTGACGAGAATCTTCATAAGCATCGCCTTCTGGATATAAGATTTGGACTTGGCGCTGGCGGCAAACCCTACAAATACGTGTCCCCAACGGAGGGAGAGGGAACATCGCAGGCAGCAGAAACAACTAAATTCCGTAAGAGTCCTTCTCCGATAATCATCCAGGATGACGAGGACCTGAACATATATAGAGGAGATGAGGCTCGTGGTGACAAGCCTAAGGAAATCCCAGTCTCTTCACGGGGTTTCCCCTCCAGGGTTTCCCTTCCGATCGCACCTGCTGCTCCCGATGATTTGACAGATGAACAGCTATTTAAAGAGCTGAGCAAAATTCCTCTGCCCGATGATGTATACATAGAGGGGGACTTTGAAGGGGAGCCACTCTTCCCTGCTTCTAAGGAGACCACCGTTCCAATTAGAGAACAAGAAACTACTCAGATGAGCCTGACTTCAGGCCCGGGTCCGTTAGGGGGAATTATATGGGATGCACAAATCACACACACTGCCTGACCCTGCACTTTTATATCAACAGTATTCAAGGTTTTAATATGCTCTTTTCTCCTTTGCAGGAAAGATGTCTCGTAGGCGGTCTTATTCTTATCGTTCTCTTCGTGAGGGCACACCCAGTCTCCATCCAACTACCGAGCGCTCTCGCGGCCCTTCTCACAAGCCGACTTCTTCGCAACTCGGGTCTCCACCGAAATCGACTTCTGGCAAGCTTCCCAGTTATCCGGTAGCTCCTGCAGGGGGAAAACAACTTCCTAAAGAGTTAACTCCTCCGAAGAGTGCACCCTCTTACAGCAGGTCGTCAAAAAGACATTACGAGCCTAAAGATAAAAGCAAGGATCCAATCAAAGATTCTGAAAGGGAGAGGAGTGACATTGTCCCTTCCAGCCAGCCAGAGTTAGCTGCCCCCGGGTCACGGGATTACATCCATGGTCGCGAGACTCAAGGTAGGCTGGAAAAGTTGCGGGAACAATTCCCCAACATCTTCTTCGACAGGATGACGTTTGTTCCAGCCTTGGAGCCAGTCCCTAGGAACTGGGATAATGAAGTTGTCGGGCACATTCGCCATGTAGCCAGGCAGTATGAGATGATGAAGAAACATGCAGTTAATCTTTCAGAAGTCATTCGAACGCTTGAAATAGAAGCACATAGATCTAAGGTGAAAATTGATAACAATGAAAGGGCCAGGACAAAGATGGAGAAGGACTTGGAGGACGCTCAATCCCAACTTGCCTTAGCGCGGAGAGATGCTGAAAATTACAAAACCGAATTGGAGAATGCTAAGAAACGCTTTCATTCGGAACTTGACTCAAATAGTCAAGAGAAAATGGCCTTAAAGAAGGAGGTAGAAGATCTCAAAATGGCCAACATTGAGTTGAAGACAGCACAAGGCCATTTTGAAGCTGAGAGAGCTGCTTGGGAAGCAGAAAAAGCAAGTTTGAAAGAAAGTTTAGCTTTGGCTGAAGCGGAAAAGGTGATTTTGAATGATCAAGTCGTGGATGCGGAGAGACGGGCGGTTCTTGCCGAAAAGAATGTTGAAAGTGCCATTGAAATGGCTACCGCTTCTAACAACAAGCTCCTTGAGAGAGAAAAGGACATCGAAGGGTTTGAAGAGATGATTTTTGATTTCCTGGGCCAAGTCCTCAAAACCCGCAACATCTCGTGGATCCCAGACTATCACGTTACTTTAGCCAATTTATGGGATGCCATCGTTGAGGGTGAGAAGCAATGATTGGGAGTCGAAGAAATCGACGAAGATGAGCTGATGAAGACCATCCTCAGGGATAGCGAGCCCGAGGATCTGGCAGAAGGTCGTCGTCTAATTCAAGCGGAAATAGAAAAGGAGAGGGCCCTGGCTAAGGGCAAAAGCAAGGATGACGAAGGTTCGAGTTCAGCCGTGGAGCCCAAGACCTCCGGAGTTGAGGAATACCATCCTGATGATCCGTTGATCCCTTTGGGCCTAACTCCTGTGGTTGTTGGAGCTCCTGCAGCTACCCTAGATGGAGGATCTGCGGAAGGTATCTCCCTCTTTTCCCCACAATTTGTCAAAGCAATTGTGAATTGTCGTCGTTTGGTAGAACAACCAATTGAATTAGTAACATGTGGTCCCCATAATACAGGTGGCGAGCCCGTCGACAAGGGTGTTGAAAAAGGGAAAGAGGCAGAAAGGGTTATCGTCTTGCCAGGTGCCGGTGTTGATATACCGAAGCAAACTGAGGGTACAACAGCAGAGAAAGGCATCCTGGCACCCAGTGCTGATGTTCCCAAGGATGATGAAACCATCGAGGCCTTGAAAGATATGGATGGGCACCATGTAGAGGATGAGGAGGATATCATTGGCGCCAAAGAAACCGAAGACGATGACGAGGAAACTTTGGCCAACAGAAAAGCTAGGCAGGAAAAGGAGATGGCTTTAAAGAAGGTAGGACAAGAGCCTTTGAACATAGTCCCCATCGCGGAATTTGATCCCAAAACTGGGATGGTTTTGAAAATCCATCCCAAATCCATCAGCAGACAGCTTCATTTTGCGAATCCTGATGATTTCCCAGCTTCCCTTACTGATAAAAGGAAGAGAAAGAAAGCGGAAGAGGAATCTTCTGAAGAGTCGGATGTTCCTCTCATAGACAAAAGGAAGAGAAAGAAAGGAGATCAATCCGACGCTGACAAGGCGAGGCTGGAGAAACAGAAGCAGGAGAAGAGGTCAAAGCATAAATAGGATATTGTCGCTTGTTTATATTTTGTCTTTAGGTTTCCCACTGGCCAGGAAATGTAATTGTGAGACTGGCCCTCACTTTTGTTTTCTACGTTATTTTTCACTTTGTAGGCTTGCAGTATATAAACGAAAGTTTATCTCTTTTTGCATCATTATGTACCTGTATTCAAATAAACTTTTCATGTTTAGTCATAGACCATCTAATTATAACTACAAATCAGTCAAACAACAGAAAGAAAAATTAAAAAATTTCGTGCTGCATTGCTGCATTAAAATTCATGTGTATATGCATATGGCCCCCAATCAATCGTTAATGTAGCGCTTAACTAGGGCTTATTAAAGATTGATTAGCATTATTCGCATGTTGCCCCCTATTTCTGAATATGGGGGACTTAGAAAATTTCATAAGATAACTGTTCTTGTGGTACTGAATTTCTGGCACCTTTCTCAGTGCTTAACCATAGACTCCTTTATACTCTCCTGGCGGTCGCCGAGGTTAGAGTTCAAATTCAATAGTTCAGTCGGTCCCTGTTCCTTCAGCAGGGAAGAAGTTCTTTCTCAGCGCTCAATCGGAGACGCTTTTATACTCTCTCTCTCTCTTTGGAGAGTTAGAGTTCGAGCTCAGCAATTCATTCGCTCCCCGATCCTTCAGCGGGGAAGGAGCTCTTTCTCAGCGCTCAATCGGAGACGCTTTTATACTCTCTCTCTCTCTCTGGAGAGTTAGAGTTTGAGCTCAGCAATTCATTCGCTCCCCGATCCTTCAGCGGGGAAGGAGCTCTTTCTCAGCGCTCAATCGGAGACGCTTTTATACTCTCTCTCTCTCTGGAGAGTTAGAGTTCGAGCTCAACAATTCATTCGCTCCCCGATCCTTCAGCGGGGGAGGAGCTCTTTCTCAGCGCTCAATCGGAGACGCTTTTATACTCTCTCTCTCTCTCTCTCTGGAGAGTTAGAGTTCGAGCTCAGCAATTCATTCGCTCCCCGATCCTTCAGCGGGGGAGGAGCTCTTTCTCAGCGCTCAATCGGAGACGCTTTTATACTCTCTCTCTCTCTTTGGAGAGTTAGAGCGCTATCAACGATATAATTTACTTTATTTCATCCTCAGAATTTTGACTAGTGATTGCATTCCATTCTGATGGAAGGCATCTATAATTATATGCTTCTGGGATCGTTGCATTATTCACAGCAATTTCCATAAAAATAAAAAGGGAGATAAATAAAGGTGCAATAAAGGTAAATGACACACAATATTTTTATAGTGGTTCGGTCGAATCATGACCTACGTCCACTTTATAATTTTTGCTTTAAGAAATCAGACTATTCTAGGCAAGTCGTGCCTTGTGCATGGTTCTCAACAAAGCAAAAGAACAGATTTGAAATTTTTATGTTAAGTATGGCCGTAAATGTTGGGCATTCCACACTCTGGGGATTTCCTTTCCATCTACGGTTGCCAGCTTGAAGGTTCCATTATCAAGCTTGCTCAGAATGGAGTACGGTCCTTCCCACTTCGCGCCCATATGAGTTGGGGGTGGAAAGACACGCTTCAGAACCAAGTCTCCGGGTTCCAAGGTTCGGGCTCGAACCTTTTTGTTGTAGTATCGAGCGACCTGTTGTTTACATCTCAGGGCACGCAGGTCTGCTTCATCCCTCTTTTCTTCGATCATATCCAGGGATTCAAGGAGTAATTCGTTATTAGTCATCGGATCGTAATAAGTCACTCGGTGAGAAGGTACTTTTATCTCAACCAGGATGACTGCTTCTGCTCCGAAAGCAAGGGAGAAGGGGGTATGCCCTGTTGCCGATTTATACGTTGTCCTGTAGGCCCATAGTGCCAAGGGTAATTCATCAGCCCACATGGCTCTGGCCCGCTTCAGTCTTCTTTTCAGAATGGACTTAATCACTTTATTCGCCGCTTCGACTTGTCCGTTCGATTGCGGGTGCGCCATAGAGGTGTATCGTTTCTCAATGTGGTATTTCTGGCAGAAGTTTCTGAATTCAGTGCTATCGAACTGAGTTCCATTATCAGTTATAACAATCTTTGGAATTCCAAATCGGCAGATGATGTTTCTAACGACAAAATTGATCACTCGTTTGGTTGTGATTGTAGTCAGTGGTTCGGCCTCGACCCACTTAGTGAAATAATCCACGGCTACAATAGCGAACTTCGCTCCGCCCCTAGCTATAGTGAGACTTCCGATAATATCAATTCCCCACATAGCGAAAGGCCATGGGCTCGTCATTGTTTTTAACTGATTAGGATGTGCTCTAGGTATCTTTGAAAATCTCTGGCACGCATCACACCGTCGTGCGTATTTTGCCGCATCCTTGTTTATGGTAGGCCAGAAATAACCATGCCGCAACACCTTTTTCGCCAATGTTTGCCCTCCATTGTGATCGCCGCATTCACCTTCGTGTACCTCCTGCAGCACACGCTTGATGTCATCATGAGCTATACACCGAAGAAGGGGCATCGAAAATCCTTGTCTGTAAAGAACTCCGCCTTACAGAACGTATCGGGTAGCTTTACGAATTACTTTACGCCTCTCGCTTTTCTTGGTCGGAAGCGCTCCATTTATCAAGTAATTCTTTAGAGGGGTCATCCATGACTCCCTTTCTGGTTCCGTCTCTAGTATTGGATCGATTTCCATTTGATCTATACTAGGGGACCGAAGTACTTCAACGGGGGCTAGCCCGGTCTCTTCAGGATCATCGGAACTAGCCATCTTTGCCAACTTATCTGCCTGCTGATTCTCTGACCGCGGAATGTGAGATATGCTGTAGTGATCAAAGTCGTTCAGCAACTCTTTCACTTTCTTCAAGTATAAAATCATGCTTGCACTTTTGGCTTGGAATTTTCCAGCAACCTGGTTCACAACAAACTTGGAGTCGCAAAAGATGTCCAGCTTTGTGACTTCTAACTCCTTTGCGATCCTTAGTCCGGCTATCAGAGCTTCATATTCGGAGTCGTTGTTAGTGGTGTGAAACTCCATCCGAATAGCATAGGATATCAATCGTTTCTCGGGAGTTTCAAGCACTATTCCAGCGCCAGATCTCTTGTCATTCCTAGCGCCATCAGTATACAATCTCCAGGCACTGGGATCGAGAAGTAATTTTGAGGGGTCAACTTCTTCGTTTGCTATATCCTCCTCCGGGACGGTAAACTCTACTATGAAGTCGGCTATCACTTGCCCCCGAATTGACCGTCGGGGCTGAAAGTTCAGATCAAATTGACTTAACTCAATGTTCCATTTGAGTAATCTTCCAGACGCCTCTAGTCTCTGTAGAACTTGCTTGAGTGGATGATCAGAGTATACGGTAATGGGATGCGCTTGAAAATAATGTCTAAGCTTTCTAGAGGCGATCAGCAAACCATACGCCAACTTTTCTATCCTTGGATAATTACGCTCTGCTGCCGTCAATTTTTTGCTCATGTAATACACAGGTCTTTGGACCTTATCTTCTTCTCTTACCAACGCTGAGCTGATCGCGTGGGACGACACTGCCAAGTACACGAATAAGTCCTCGTGATCCATCGGCTTAGATAATATCGGACGTTTCTCCAGGTGTCTCAGCAAGTTCTGAAACGCTTCTACGCAGTCGGGCGTCCATTTGAAGTGGCGTTTTCCTCGCTTTATCAATTCGAAAAATGGGATGCATTTGTCTGTAGCCCTGGAGATAAATCTGCTTAGTGCGGCTACTTTTCCTACAAGGCTTTGCACATCCTTAATTTGCCTAGGTTCCTGAATGTCTCTGATTGCCGCGATCTGATCTGGATTAATCTCAATCCCACGAGAACTGACGATGAACCCCAAGAATTTTCCGGAGGCGACACCGAATGAACATTTGGTTGGGTTGAGTTTCATCCCGTACTTTCGAAGAATGCCAAACATTTCTGCCAAGTCCGTAGTGTGATTGGAGGATTGTTTGGACTTAACCAACATGTAGTCAACGTATACCTCCATTGTTTTCCCAATTTGGTTATAGAACATTTTGTTCACTAACCGTTGATATGTAGCGCCTGCGTTCTTCAAGCCAAAGGGCATTACTACATAGCAATATAATCCCAGATCCGTAATAAAACTAGTGTGTTCTTGATCTGGAACGTGCATTGGAATCTGGTTATATCCTGAATAAGCATCCATAAAGGATGGAAGTTCATGACCCGCCGTTGAGTCCACCAACTGATCGATCCTGGGTAACGGAAAGCTGTCTTTCGGGCAGGCTTTATTCAAATCCGAGAAATCGATACACGTTGCCACTTCCCGTTGGCCTTCTTTACCAGGACTGGATTTGAAATCCAGTCTGGGTAGATTGAGTCCCTGATAAATCCATTACTTTTTAGCTTTCCAACTTCTTCTTTCAAGGCAGCGGACCTCTCTGGGCCCAGCATTCGCCTTTTTTGTTTTACCGGAGGATGTTTAGGGTTAATGCTTAATGAATGGCTCATGATTGATGGAGATATCCCGCACATGTCTGCGTGGGTCCAAGCAAATACATCCAAGTTATTTTTTAAGAAATTCGTCAGTTCTTTAGCGAGATTCGGATTTAACTGGGATCCGATCTTAAGGGCCTTCTCTGGGTCACTATCATCGATCGGTACATCCACAGTCGTCTCGTTGGGAGTCGCCATTCTTCCCCCAGGTTCTTGGTCCTCTCTGGGATCTATATCCTCGGGCAACTCTCTGGGCGACTCTCCTACGGTTATCCTCTTTAGTTGCTATAAGGTCTCCGCCCTTGTAGGGGGAGAAGCACCCTTGGTTTCTATGTCCCCTCCATTGCGGAGTAGCTTTAGCTCTGCAACATAACATGCTCGTGCAGCAACCTGATCTCCTCTGACAATACCAACACCAGCTTCCGTAGGAAATTTCAATAATAAGCACCAGGGGGCTATAAAGGCTCTAAACTTTGCGAGGGCCGGTCGGCCCAGGAAGGCATTGTAGGGTGATTCAACATCCAGAACCACGAAGGGAAGGATTCTCACTCTCTGGCGTTCTCCTTCCCCAAGCATAACTGGTAACTCTACATAACCCATTGGAGCGGTGGATGCTCCGTTAAATCCACGGATCCATCCCTGACAGGGCTTCAAGGCTTTTATCTCGAGGTTCATCTGATCGAATGTCCTTTTGAAAAGAATATTGACAGAACTCCCGTTATCCACCAAAACTTTATGAACAGTGGCCGGGCCAATAGGTACTGTGATTACAAATGGATCTTCAGTCGGAGCATGGACTCCAATGCTTTCTCGTTCGCGGAAAACGACATCGTCGGACATCATCTTTTGTTGCTTTATCGGGACGTTGTTCTCAGGGTTGCTACACTCCCCTACCTCAAGGTGTTGCTTGGCTGCATTGACATACTGATCCAATGCCTTGGAACTGTGTCCGGCGAGATAAAGCCCTCCGATCACGGTATTAATAACAATGTCCTTTCCCTTTTGCTGGGCAGTTGGCCTGACAGCAGGTTGATTCTGGTTCTGATTTGGGGCCTGTACGGCTTGCCCCCTGTCGCTGGGTGTTACTCTGTACTCATCTAACTTTCCTTCTCGAAGAAGCCTCTCGACTACATCTCTTAGGTGACGGCATTCATTTGTCGAATGGCCATGAATCTGATGAAAGAGACAAAACTTCCCCGTTTCGCGTTCTTTCTCCGTCGACTCTCGGGGAGGTGGCCTCTTATTCTGGAGGACATTATACGAATCCATGAAGATATTTTCCAAAGTATCGTTTGTTGGCGTATAACTCTCAAAAGCCCTGGGACGAGTCCTTCTCTGGGAGTCGTTCCCTCGATTCCTCTTCCGGTTGTTGCCATTACTGTTATTATCATTGTTCCCTGACTGACGACCACCCTGATTCCGATTTCCAACATTAACTTCGACCTTCCCCGAGCTGTCTCTTGTCTGCTTAATGGTGACATTGCTCTGGATTTCCTCTTTATCGGCTGTTTTTGCCTTTCGGTTAGCGTATACTTCTTCCCGGCGTAAATGTACGTTAGCTTTTTCGTAGAATAACTCTCTAGTATGGGGTGGCTTGCCGGCCAGGTATCTCCCAAATTCAGTGTCTTTATCTACTCCATCAATCAGAGCTGCGACAACGGTTGGCTCATGAGGATCTTTAACTTCAGTAGCGGCCAGGTTGAAACGGTCTAGGTACACCCTCAAACTCTCGCCTGGTCATTGCTTGACAAGGAACAAGTCAATCACACTCTTTGTCTTTTGTGCATAGATGCGGAAATGTTCCACGAACCTTTCACTCAACTCCCTGAAGCTGGAAATTGATCTTGCTGGTAAGCGAGTAAACCATAACAATGCTACATCCTCCAAGAATATGGGAAATTCTTTGCACTTGACAGCGTCAGATGCTGCGGCAGCGGTCATTGACCAAGAATATCTCATCAGATGCTGGACGGGATCAGATCTACCCGCGTACCAGTTCATCTGTGGCATGTTGAAACGCCTCGGGAAAGTCGCATCTAAAATATCATCAGTGAAAGGGGTATGACTGCGGTCAATTCCCCAATCTTCATTCCGTTGCCCACGGCTATCCGCCAGAATTTGATGGATCATAGCTGCAACATTTGCACTGGTCAGCGGAGGTTCGGGGTCAGTGCTTCTTGCTTGGTGGGGTTCTCTAATCTCTCTTCCGGGAGCAGTCACAAAATCCGGGGCTCGAATTGGGCTTCATTGCCCCCTGTTACCATGAGCATTTGCACGGTGATGGGGCTGAGGTAGTCTGTTCTGCACAGGACTGTCCACACCTCGAGCTCTGGGAGTTGCGGCGTGATCGTTCACATTACAGTTTGAGGGCCCCGCATCCAGTGCCTCTTCTTCCCGTGATGGCAGGGTTCCAAATCGAAGCTGCTCTGTGTTTTCGGGTCTCTCGTATGGTCGTCGCGGAGGTCTCGGCGATTCCTCTGACGAAGAAGAGTGTTCTGGGGTGAGCGGACGAACTGGTGGCGTCCTTTGCCTTACGAGATCATTAAGCCTTTTATCCATAGCGGTCAAATTCTGTCGCAGAACGGAACTTTCCTGCCTCTGAGCAGCCAGCTCATCAATCAGCCTTTCCCACATTTCAGAAAAGCGAGAGAGGTCCCCCTCAGTAACGGGAGCAGAAGGATCATATTGATCATCATCAATTTCTCTTATGCGCAAAGAGCTTGAGCCAGGTCGAGCGGAGGGGCCAGGACGATTGGAGCGAGCCATAGGCTCCTTTCCAGGTCTAGTTGTAGTCTAATCATCAATTCGGATCGCTGTGGATCGAGGATGGTGGCTCGCAGCGCCCCTTGGGATCGGTTCGTGGTCACGGTTCGCGGAGGGTTCGAGGCGTTCTCACGGGATCGAGTAACAACCCCTTCAGCAGTTCGGTTCGTCTCGTCCTCGTCGACTCGGAGCGTGGTACCTTCGTCGGATCGGTTCGCCCCTGGCGCTCCACGATCCAAAGTTCCCTCGTTGCCTAGCTCGTGCACACTTTCTTCAACTGCTTCATTCGCGATTTCATTGGTTCATGAAGCGCGTACTTCCTTAGATCTCTTTCCAGCCATGATATCAGATGTCGCTGGAATCTTCAAAAAACTGAATAGTGAAGCTTTAGGACTGTTCCTTCTCAGTGAAAGCACAAAAATGTTAGATCAAAATTTGGACCTAACACCCAAATTATTCTGATTCTTATAGAGTTTTAACTGGAGAATGAGGAAAAAGCAGAAAACACACAGAATTTATAGTGGTTCGGCGTTAACAAGCCTACGTCCACTTTATATGTTATCGATTATACTTTGAATGTCAATGCAATCAATGATTTCTCTCTCGCTCACTTTTACAATTGTGATTTCTCTCAGTAATCTAATAATGAAACTGATAAGAAATGGTAGTATGACAATAATGGCGGAATCAGTACTCAATATTGTCAAAAGGATCCCAAAAAATGCCAAGCTCTGGGCTATTTATAGCTGATTTTGTCAGGCGAATCGTGGTCACACGTGGCACGAATCCCGAGAACATCGGATCGTATCGCAGCCGATGAAGAAATAGTCAAATTAGCCGTTGTGGACAGGTGTCGCGATCCCCTTGAATATCGAATCGAGCAAAGGGGGAGAATCAGTCAAAATGACAGTTGGGGACACGTGTCGCTGGATCCATGCATCTCGGATCGCCGAAGACTAGCTCGTGCTTGAACGGGTCAGAGGCTTTGTCGTTCATCAGAGGATCGGATCGGTCTATACTGGTCAGCGATGTATGTACGGATCGAGTCGCATAGAAGTGGTCGTTTCGTTGATGCAATGGGGGTGATCCGATGAGGCGCGATCCGATGAGGGGCGATCCGATGATGCGATCCGTTCCTTCATGTACTTAGGGAACATAGTTTCATACTTTCTTCTTGTGAATGAACCTGAGTGGCTTGGTCAAAAAGCTGGCCAACAGGATACTTGCTGTGTATAATTCAATGATAAATTCCATTTGGTTTAAGATGATGTCTTGAATGTTATGTTTTTTTCATAGTCGCTATATTTTTTCTTCAATTTTAGTTCTTTGCAAAAGATATAGATTACCATTGACTCTATTTTTGGTTTCAACATAAATTTTTAGTTTGTCATTTTGAGAAGTATTTCATACCAATGTCATAGCAGCTTTTAAACTTGAGTTGTTCTGCTCATTTAATCTAGTTCGGTGTAGAGAATCAAGATATGACTATTGCATTGTAATATATGTCAAAGTCAACGGTGTCCAATGGTGTTCATAATTCAATAGAAAGAATATCACTTCTTAACAATGGGAGAACTTAATATTTTATGATTTCTTCTCTTTTCTCAATTATTCCCTTTTAATCAGAATTAAATTTTGTTGCAAGTCAGTGTACGTGAGAAATATTTTGTATTTGTGCACCAAGTCTATATTTACCGTATTTATTGTTGTCAATACGTAGATGTATTTGATCAATGCACATATTTTTACTGTGCCAATCTATTATCCATATTAAAAATACAAAAAGTAAGACAAACTAAATTTCAGTATTTAATAGTGATCATAATTTTAGTGTATTATGGTTGAAAACAAATAGGAGTCACTTTTTTGTTACATGTTGGTATCATTTCTGTTAACGAATAGTGCGTATCAGTTTCACGTATGCGTAGGTATCAGCTTCATTTTTTATAGACAATATTTTAAACACACATATCAGACATCTATTCCTTATATGTGTAGGTGTCAGTTTCATTTTTTATAAGTATCATATTTTAAATACAGATATTAGATATTGATTACTTATATGTCTACATATCATTTCATTTTTTGAAGGTATCATATTTTATACATAAATACTGGGTATCAATTTCTTATATGTCTCAATATCAGTTTCGATTTTTATGGATATCGTATTTTAGATATAGATACTGGGTATTAGTTTCTTATATGTCTCAGTTTCATCTCAGATAAAACTTACAACTTAACAGTAACTACGTATCAATTTTCACCAGTTTGTTATCAGTTTTGTCAGACATTATTATGATTTAAATGACTAAATTTAAGCTAGAATAAAAACATGTATTTTATTTAAACAACAACTACTACTACTACTACTATTATTATTATAAAGTAGAGTATTTGGTCGTCGGTGAAGTTTACTTTCAAAACATGTTTAAGCATTTCCTTTGTTATGGCGATTCCTGCTTTAATCATATCGGTGTCAGTACGAGTAACTTTGTTGTTTTTGAGCAAAAAAGGATATGAATTAACTTCTCAACAAATACTTACAGTAAAAAGGTTGTTTACTTATTTTTGCGATGATTATGCAAGAGAGAAAGAAGTTTTAACGACACTTTGTTGTTTTTCAGTCAGTAAATTTAAAGCATTTACAATGGGATAACTTCAACTCTGCCCATGTCGGTTATATGATAGCTAGTGACTTTATAGCTTAAACTAACAATCCCTTCTAGTGGTTTCTGTTTTTATCTCTACTGCTTCATGTTGTTATTTAGTGTCTACTTTGGCTTTGCCTATTTTCCCCTTTTATCATTTTTTAGATACTCAAACGAATCACTTTTTCTTTGTTTTCTTGTTCTTTGTTTTATTTTATTTACATAAGTGATTGTTTTGCTTTTAGTTGCTGGTTTTTTTTTTTTTTTTTTTTTTTTTTTTCTGATGAGTGGTTTGGTTTGTTATTCTTTATTCTTTTTTCTTCTTCAGGCTCTTGTATGATATGCAAATTGAATTTCGTTACTTCTTCATATTGTTTTCTTTCTCTGTTTCAATCTCTAACATTTCTGCTGAATCAATCTCATTTGTTTGATAATACTCATGCTCCTTTTGGTTAATTGTGTGTTCACCAATAGTTGTACTCATTTTTCATTGTTTTGATTTTCTTTTTCTAGATTCACTCAACATGTTTTTCTTCTACTTCAGTTGTAGTGTCTTTAACTGCTAAATCATCCATTATTGCCTCAAAATCACTGTTTTGTAGTTCAACCCTAGTCTGAATTTTAATTTCCTCCTTGTTATGAAATTCCTATTTTTTTCTTTTAATTCTTGTTTTAACTTCAATATTTCATCTTTCGTATGTTTTTTCAATCTGCTTTCCTTTTTCAGTTCTTCTTTCAAATTTTTGTTCTATCTTTTAGTTCTTGTATGTGTAATTGTAAAATTCTTATTGCTCCTATGATCCATGGGTTGTTTGATCTTCATCATGTTTTCTTTTCTTATATTGACTTGCCTTCCCTTTTCTACTTCTTGTAGATAATGCTTTCCTTGTCTGCAGAAAATTTGCTTCATATGGGCGGGTGTTTGTTGTTTTCTTGACCTTCATATTTTATATAATATCTTTGTGTTAACGTTCTATTGAAATCATGCAAGTTTATATTTAAGACCAAAATTAGTAGTATTTAAATACATTTAGGACACCAAGTTTTGAAAATGGCAGAGAAATATTTTATGTACACATAGAACTGATAGTGTATAATAAAGAATTAATATTGTACAGTATCGGATATAAGTTTTGCACATGCTTAGGTATCAGCTTTGAAAAGCATACTGTTATAAAGTAACAAAAGTATTAGTTTTGCATCCATTTAGGTATCAGTTTTGAAAAGCATATTGTTATACGGTAACTGGGCATCGGTTTTCCATCTACCTAGCTATCAGTGAAAACATACCGTTGTACAGTAATAATGTATCATTTTGGCATCTACTTAGGTATCAGCTTTGAAAACATACTGTCATGTAGTAATAAGGTACCAGACTTGCATCTACTTAGGTATAATTTTGGAAAAACATATGGTATACAATCACTAGTATCAGTTTTTCATTTACTTAGGTGTCGGTATTAAAGTATATACTGACATACAGTAACAGGGTATCAGATTTGTTGTGATTTGCGATATTAAATCACATGGATGTTGAAGAGGCGTGATATTTTGAGTTTGGTAACTCGAGATATAACAAGATGCGGTTGATAGGGGAAAGAAAGGGATAGAGCAAGTTGTCAGATGTGTGAGGCCTCATGCCAGACATCTGACCTGAAGGGAAGATATTTCCCGAGAATGCGGTCAGACGTCTGACCACCCTGGTCAGACGTCTGAGTCGGTTGATTTTTGTGTTGTTTGGGCTTTCTACAGAATATATTTTGGAGATTTTCGAATAGGAAATTTGGAAATTTCCTAGGTCTTCTATTCTCCTATATAAAGAACTTTCATAATTGGGTTAAAGAACCACAACCAAAATTTTGAGGTCTTATGCCTCTAGGTCTTGTGCCCTGTAGAGGAATTAGGAATTAGGGCTGAGAGATGTTATTTCTATTTGTGCCTCCAGATTGTCCAAGGGTTTGCCAATGTTCTTCATTATACTCCTTCTCCAACAATAGTTGTAATCATCTAGATATCTTTTTCCTTTCTTAATAAGATTATTGATTCAATTGTAGTTTGCTTACTTTTGGTTTTTGATTCATTGGGTGTAAACAAAATTTATTTTGTGAATCAATAAAGACGGCGGTTGGGTGGAATATCTTGTGTTTCTGTGGTTAATTTCATATCTGTGTTGTTTTTCCATTAAAATCATCTTTAAGTAATTAGGTGAATAAGATCCTAGTCGCTTCCGCAAAGGCGCGATTTTCCTAACAATTGATATCAGAGCTAGGTCATCGCAAAGCTTAGAGTGATTTTGGATTGGGAAAATTGGTTTTTTGTTATGTTGGATATGATGACGTTCCCGGAGATGACTATTTATTATAGAAGAAATTGGGTGATTTGGAAGCCTAAGATGTAGGATATTCTTTACCTCAATAATCTTCATGATCTGATTGATGGAGGTGCGAAGAGGCCCTCGGATGTGGATGAGGGAAGATGGAAGAAGACAAAGAAGAAGGCAATTGGTTTGATTTTCTTATACCCTTGTGACTCGGTTTATGTTTTCGACTTGGGTCTTCATGTTGATGATACTCGAGGGATCCAGGGTAATCAGGGAAGGAGCTCAGATCAAGTGGTAGATAGGTGTCGATTTGGAAAATCCACTAGATGGAGATCTTTGTCATGTTACAAACGCTTTTGAGACCATTAGTTTTGTGTGGTGCAACTCATGCTGGAAGATGCATCTTTTGTAAGGGGTGAGTTGTGTTTGTAATGGTTTTAATTGAGAGTAGGCGGTCATTGAAAGAGCTCGAGTGACTTGTTTGGTGATTGTTGATGTGATCTCATATTTAGGTGGAGTTATTTGTGATTTGTGATGTTACATGTCCATGGTAGTCGGATGACTTGTTTGCCGATATGATTTCATATCTAGGTGGAGTGTTATGATTTGTGATATTAAATCACATAGATGTTGAAAACAGTGTGAGATTTGGAGTTCGGTAACTCGAGATACTTCAAGATGCATCTGAAAGGAGAAGGAAAGGAACAGAGTAAGTGGTCAGACGTCTGAGGCCTCGGGTCAAACGTCTGACCTAAAGGGAAGATATTTCCCGAGAATGCGGTCAAACGTATGACCACCCCAATCAGACGTCTGAGCAGGCTGATTTTTGATTTGATCGGGCTTTCCGCAAAATATATTTTGGAGATTTTTTAAGGGGAAATTTGGGTATTTGTCTATGTTTTCTATTCTCTTGTATAAAGAGCTTTTAGATATAGGTCAAGGAACCAAAACCGAAATTGAGAGGTCTTATTCCTCTAGGACTTGTGTCGTGGAGAGGAATTAGGAATTAGTGCTGAGAGATGATATTCCTATTTGTGCCTCCAGATTGTCCAAGGGTTTACCATCATTTTTCATTTTTCTCCTTCTCCAATAATAGTTGCAGTCATCTATATATTCTTTACTTTTCTCGGTAAGGTTATTGATTCAATTGTAGTTTGTTTACTTTTGGTTTTTGATCCATTGAGTATAAACAAAATTTGTTTTGTGAATAAATGAAGATGGTGGTCGGGTGGAATATCTTGTGTTTATGAGTGTAATTTTATATTTGTATTATGTTTCCATTAAAATCATGTTTAAGTAATTGGGTGAATAAGATCCTTGTCGCTTTCGCAAAGGTGCAATTTTCCTGACAAGATTTTGCATTACTAGTTATTAGTTTTTAAAATGCAGTATGTTCTATATAAGTAACACTGATACATAAATGAAAATGATACTATATTTTGCTATAAATTGATACAATACAGATAGAAATAAATAGCAAGACAAAATTAGAGTTGATACCCACCCTACATTGTCCATGGATTGTTTAAGGACAATTATTTTCAAATTCCTAAAGGTCTTATCTTGCAAATAATGGGAGTGTCTCACTAGTGGCCCGTCCTTCTTTAATAACCTGGATTTTTTTCATAATGCAATACTGTATGCAGGTAAAATTAGATTAGAGATGAATAGAAATTATAATATTTTCATAATACATTTGAAGTTTTTAACAATTTATCTTATCAATGGAAGCATTGAAAAGCCTAACATGTTTCTTGTCTTATGAATGAATTTTTTAACAAACTTGTTAAAATTCTTTTCTATCGTTAGAGGCCAATAAATTATCTTCATTGTTTGGAAATCAGTTAAGAATAGAAGAATTCCACATCTTAAATTTTGCTAGTTGTTGGGGACGAAAAATGTCAATAAAATCTCCATTATTATCAATAGTGGTAGGTCTACATCATGTTTTTTCATCTTCTTAGCGATCTCCTATTTGATTCTTCCTTTATTACATTCCTTGTGATGAAAGTTGATTTTCCAAATTTTCCAATTGCAAATTCTTTGCTTTCTTGTGGAGCAGTTTTGTTTATCATCTTAGATGTAGACTCTATATTTCTTCCTTCCAACACAATAGCAAACAGTAGACTAATATCCTTAGCCATTATTTTCATTTTTTCCTTATCGAATATGAATTCATCTTGTAAGGTTGAATAGTAGCTATACTGGGATCCAAATTATGTTCATGTTTCTTACATTCTTTCAAAGGTATGTTCCTTTCATAGAAGACAATGAAAAAGTTGCAGAAATGTGTGTTCTTCAATATTTCTATTTGGTTATTATTCAGCCCACTTTTGTATTTGATGAATTTTATAATTTTGAAGACAACTTGAAGACCACATCCATATGTTGATTTTGCTTTTGGAAAATATAAACCATAGGATATTAGGTTTTAATAGTAAACCATTAAAGATACATCATGCTAATTCAGCAAGGAATTAAACAAATAAATTTGTCCAAGTTCAGCTCTAGTCTGGTCGAAGATGGGTCGACCAACCTACGACCTGGGTCGATACTATTGTCGACCCATAGGTCAACACATGGGTCGACCAATGCAGGGTCAGGTCGACTCATTACCATTGCTTATGTTTGAATTTATTTATTAAATTTAGTTCAAGCTTCTTTTATTCATAACTTTTTCATACTTAGTCATATTTACGAAAACCAAAAGTCCACCTAAATCAGAATTTCGTAACGAATGAAAGGGTAAAGTCTGTTTTACTCAGTTCTAAATATTTTATTAATTAATATTCACTTTATTATCTTGTTTATGTAATTATGGTGTATTAAATTATGGGGTGTTACATTCTCCCCTCCTTAAGTTAAGAAGAATGTTATTAATGATATCAACAATTTACCTGCACACATCTACTCATCCATCAACCACTGACATTCATTGTCCTAAAAATTTCTAATGATTTGTATGAACATGTGCAAAGGTGTTGTGTATATGTCCCTATACTAATGCAAAAATTAGGCGATCTACTGATTCAGTTCACCTCCTTAATGTAATATATGTCTATGCCATGGATATGTATGCAAAGGAATCCTAATAGTACATATAAATTCTATATGTGTGCAACAACCATTCACCAAAATGCAACGTCGATGTGATGACTCAACCATTTTCATCCATTGAAAATAAAAATGCGCACATATCCATATGCAATATGTAAGTGCTTGAGCCGATCTAGTGCCTAATGTGTGTATATGCATCCACAAGCAAACAATTGCATCCATTTGCAACCATCAAACAAAACATGCCTCAAACGCATGTTTTCAACCATAGGCTTCTACCTAATGATCAAAGATTCAAACGATAGGAAAAACAAACTCGAATTCGAAGCTTAGAAAAGAATTAGGAACATACTCTCAAAAAGAAAAAGGTAAGAAGCGTGAATTTTGTCTTCAGGTTCCCATGTCACATCGTCACAATCTTCTCCCTATTGCACCTTCACTAGCTTGATCTCCTTATTGCGTAGCTTCTTAACTTCCGATCCAAGGATATAGGTTGGAATATTTCTAACTGATGCCTCTTTTCAACTTTAGTATCCTCAAGTCTACTTGGCTCAACTACCTTCGTGAAACATGGAACACGTCGTGAACTCCCAGCAGTCTCTCCGGTATTCTAACTCTGTAGGCCATCTGGCCTATCCTCTCAACTATAGGGAATGATCCTACGAACCTTGTCGCCAACTTCCCTACTGAGCCAAAGCAAACAACATTTCTTAGAGATGACACCTTGATAAAGACCATATGTCCTACCTCAAACTCTAAGTTAGTCCTCCTTTGATCTGCGTATGATTTTTGCTTGTCCGTAGCTGCTTTCATCCGTCTGCAAATAGGGTCTGTCTTTCTAGAAGTTTTTCTAATCATCTCAGGCCCATGTAGAAGTCTGTCCATGAACTCCCACACCAACATGTAGGTGTTCTACAAGGTTATCCATAAAGTGCCTCGAAGGGAGCCATACCAATACTCGACTGTAACTATTATTGTAAGAAAACTCAAATAATGGGAGATGCTCCTCCCAAATCCCTCCGAAGCCTAGGATACACAATTGTAATAAATCCTCGAAAACCCTTTTGACCCTCTCAGTCTTCCCATCGGTCTGAGGATAATAGGCTATACAAAGTCATAAATGTGTCCCTAGTGTCTCCTGCAAGCTCTTCTAAAACTCACTCCTAAAAATGGGGTCACATTCACTAACAATACTAGAAGGTACTCCATGAAATCGGACGATCTCTCTAAGGTATACCAATGCTAACCAAGCTGCTGTCTTCTTGCTCTTGACGTGGATAAAGTGAGTGCTCTTAGCCAATATGTCTATATAACCCATATGCTCGTGTTGCCCTTCCTCGAACGAGGCAGTCCATTAATAAAATCCATAAAGATGCTCTCTCACTTCCACTACGGAATATCTAAAGGCTGAAGCAATCTGCCAGGTTTCCTCTGTCTAGCCTTTACTTGTTGGCAAGTTAAACACCAAGCCACAAACTTTGTGATGTCCTTCTTCATGCCAGCCCAATGAAAAACTCACTTCATGTCTCGGTACATCTTGTCACCTCCCATATGTATAGTCATCCGAGAGTGATGAGCCTCCTCAAGATCTGATGTCAACATGTCTCCAACTTTGGGAACACACAATCTCCCATCTCGATGTAGCCACTCTTTATCGTCCACATAATATTTGGCTAAGTGACTAGAGGTCTCCCCTCTACCGAGTCCACCCAAGATGTCCACTAACCATTGATCCTCTCGTTGTGCGGATTCAATGCACTCCATAAGAGTAGGTAGCACCTTCTATGAAGCCAACAAACCAGGCTTAAAATATGTAGATGGCCTAAAATCAAAGGACGAGATAAACTCCAAGGTCTGCCACTTTATGAATAGAGGACTCAAGGTCATCCCCTGTCTACTCAACGCATCCACAACCACATTCCCCTTGCCAGAGGTATAAGCTATCTCATAATCTTAGGACGCAAGGAACACCATCCAACGTTGCTGTCTTAAATTGGGATCCTTCTGTGATAACAAATACCTGAGAGACTTCTGATTCGTGTAAAGCTCCAACCTCTCACCAAGTAAGTAGTGTCGCCAAGACTTAAGTGAGAACACTATAGTTGCCAACTCCAAATCATGGGTAGGGTAGTTCTTCTCATGAACTCTTAACTGCCTACTCCCATAGCAGACCACCCCTCCTTCTCGCATCAACACAACACCTAACCTAATGCCACAAGCATCCACATAGACTTTAAACACCTTGCTACCATTAGGAAGAGTGAAAACATGAGCTGATGTCAGAGCCCTCTTTAACCTTTGGAATGCATCTTCGCAATCTATGCTTCAAGTGAAAACCAAATTCTTCTTCGTCAGATGGGTGAGAGGAGCTGAGATCCATGCAAAGTCCTTAATGAACTTTTTGTAGTAACTCTACAACCCTAAGAAACTCCTAACCCTATCACATTCTTAGTGGCTTTCCCATCTTGAACCGCGACAACCTTAGCAGGATCCACCGCTATTCCATCCTTGGAGACAACATGCCTTAGAAACCTTACTTCCTTCAGCCAAAAATGGCACTTAGAATACTTAGCCTTTAGCTGATGCGATCTGGGAGTGCGGAGAACCTCTTCTAAGTATAAGGCATGCTCTTCCTCGCTACTCGAGAAAACTAGAATATCATCCACGAAAACCACCATGAACTTGTTGAGGTACTCCCTATACACCCGACTCATCAAATCCACAAAGTACACAGGTGCTTTGGTCAGCCCAAAAGGCTTGACCAGTCATTCAAAGAATCTGTCTGGAGTCTTGAAAGCGGTCTTATCTATACTGTCATCTGCTACCCTCTTCTTATGAAATCCCGTGGCTAGATCCAACTGTGAGAAAACCGAAGTGCCTACTAGCTGGTGAAACAAGTCATCGATCAATGGGAGCGGGTGCCTATTCTTCTTGGTGAGCTTATTCAACTCCTTGTAGTCCACGCATAGACGGAGAGAGTCATCTTCCTTGATCGCAAAGACAACTAGAGCTCTCCACTTAGAAATGCTCCGTCTAATGAATCCCTTCTTGAATAACTCACCTACTTGCTTGTTGAGCTCCCTCCTCTCCCTAGGAACCATGTAGCGATTAGTAAAGCGATAGGTTTTGCATTCTCCATCAAATAAATCTGGAAGTCTATCTCTCGTCTAGGAGGTAATCCTCTAACCTCCTCAAACACATCTGAAAAATCACAGACTATCGGTATTGATCAAAGATCATCAACAGAAACATCAAGGGAACCAAGGAAATTGAGCATAACTAAAAGACACCATACATGGCTAGCTAATCCTTTACTAGAATAAGTTCGTAACCCATAAAGCCAAGAACATACGTGCCACACTCAAAATCGATGCCCATATCAGAAATTCTCAAACCCTACATTCATAGATAGGTAAGTCGTACCTCCTATGGGGTTTAAGACTACAACTGGATTAGAAACTATACAAGTATCAAGGTGCAGACTATCTACCACAGAATTGGATATAAATGAATATGAATCAAACAAAGTCCTAATTGGAGAATCAAAAAAAAAAAAAATCAAACCTTCTTTGGTGACATTTCTACCTTGATCTGGTCTGCCATCCTTAGGTGCATCTAGCGCATGAACTTTCCCTCTAGATGATCTTGCCTTCTGACCTTGCTTGTTACGGCACTGCTTGGTGAAATGTCCAACTTGGCCACAACTAAAATATGCATTCTAAGTCTTCCTGCAGTATCTAACAAAGTGGCTCATATTCCCACAGCCATGACACTTAACCTCTGCCTTAATTTGTGTCTTACCAGTTTTTCCTTCTTTGCTATACCCTTTTTGGGCCACCACTTCTTCTTTTCAGTCTTGGGCTTGTCTTATTCAGTCTTAACTTATTTCTTCTCCTCTTTCTCATCCTCATGCATAAAAGCCATATTCACAAGTCTCTCTGAAGTTGCTCCCATTGGGATATGTGTCATTGCCAGTCCTTAGAGAGGTTGATTCAACCCTTTAGCGATTCTTAAAGCCTTCTTGTGTGGAGTGTTTACCAAATCTTGCCAGTTGATTAAAGCTATTGATATATTCCTTAACGCTCATTCTTCCTTGCTTTTGATTTAAGAACTTCTCCATTTGCATTCCTTCCCTAGCTTGCGATAAGAACTTCATCTCAACTCTACGCTTAAACTCATCCCAAGCCACCACTACTTGCCCTGCCTGAGTCACCTCCCACCAATACAATGCTTCATCTTTCAGCTACCAAGCAACCAACTGAATCTTTCTCCTATCATCTAGCTTCAATCGTTCAAACACATTCTCTGTCTCTCTAAGCCAATTGGGCGCCTCCACGTAACTCTCCCTACTACAAATAAACTTTCCTCCCATGGTATAGAAATCCTTACAAATTTTAGACAAGTCGACTACAGGAGGCTGCAACTGGGGGTGGGACATTACCTTACACTTCGGTAGGTGCCGTAGCCTCTACATATCTATGGAACCATGTGCAATGGGAATGCCCTCGAGGAAATTAGGTTCCCTAAACATGCTGAAAAAACAAGGATTTAAAAAGAGATCGAAGGAATATTGTAAATGACTTAAGGGGTATATTTTTCAAAAATAGGTTTTACTTGAAAATACTTTGCTTTGAAAACACTTTTTTAGAAACATTTTAATCTAATCTTGTAACCTTAGGCTTTGTTACCAAATGTGACACCCCACGTCCCTTAATGTCACCCATATGAGGATGCATTAAATTCTGTGGAGTGCAATAATAACACAGAGCCTAATTTTTTACAAGACAGAATATAAAATGTAGTAGAAACACTTTTCAAACTTTTATCATCGAACCATCATAACATTACATTTTCAAATACCATAAACTAATAATCATAAACATTTGCCTCTTGGAAACATAAACCATCAGAGTACAAGTACAAAACCATAAAAATCATATCCCTTAAGAGCCATAACAATAAACATAAAACATGAACTGAAGCAATACATAGAGTGAGAAATAATTCAAATCCAAGCTGAATTAAAGAATCATGGTCACTGCTACAATCCACCACCCTAAGAACCCGAGGGGGGAGGAAGAGAGAGAAGGAAACATAAAATAAGTCGGATATAAAGTCTGGCGAGTTCCAGTGATTTTTAGCATATGCATAAGATAAGAGTAATCAAGACATATCAACAATACTAGACATGAAAATATAGTTAAATATGCAAGTACGAAGTAAATGAAAAAATGTAAGATCGAATAGGCTTCTCATTCAAATCCCAGAACATAATTTATGCACCAACTATCAGAATAAAAGGATTAGGTTTTACCCTAATTACTACCTAGTGATCGGCTCCCAAACAGACGCAAATAACCTGTACCATCCATGGAAGTCGGGGATATCAGTTCCGAACCCATCAACTTTAAAGACACAGCCCTATCCGTCGGTGTTACAACGTCTTATCTTCCGCCATCGGACCCATGCACGCTCATGACTTCGCCGGAACGCGCTCGTACCCACCTCCAAGATTCGAACCTCTTACAATCATCCATCAGTAAAGCGTTCCCTAATCCCTACCTAGTGTGGGACTCGTTTGATAATAGGAGGGTACTGATTGATATGGATTCCATGCAACAACAGATTGACACAAGCCACCCCTAGGCTTGGTCCCCCAAGTAAACTAGGATTTTAAGAGTTTTCCCTAAGATATATTAATAGTAGACGTGGAACCTCTTAGCTTATTAAACATATATGTTTAACTTAGCAGGTTTAAGTTCGTTAATAAGCATGATATAACCCTATGTTATATTTCCCAGTTGTAAATGACATTTATTAAATGTAACAACCCTTCCCCCAAATCGTACAGGCATCTGCTCAGATGTGTGTGTGTATATATATATATATATATATATATATTACAGTAACATGTTTTACTTAATTTACATCTGATTCATATGTCATTCCATAACATGTTCTACATAATATAAATTAAGTCTAACCTATTCAGATTAACATGTTTATAATTCTTCCTTTATAATCATCCCAAATTATACAGTCAATGGTTTTCATATTCCAATATGCCCAAATATCCTTTTATTTATATTATACACGATTCCAAATTATCCCAGTTGTTAGCCTACTTTGTGAACTAGGCAACACAAAGTCAAGAAACCAAACATTGAATGGTATTTTTAATTATAAGACTTCGGTTCGAATTGGAGGAAAACACTACAATTCAGGTTGATAGCTGCAGTTGTTCGGATCGGATAGGGTCCTCTGTTCGGATCGGGTTAGAGCAGCATATTGGTTCGGATCGGATAGAGTTCTCTGTTCGGATCGGTGATCTCTTACTGGATAGATTGGTAAGGCATATCCAATCGGATCGGAAGGCAACTAAATCTCGAATGGGTCGGAAAGCCATCTGCTTGCCACAACACTGGAGCGGAGCGGAATAGGTTAGAGAAGGAGAGATGCCCAAACCAGTCCGGTTCGGATCGGGTATCCCGATCCGAACCCCTTACCTGCACGTCTCCGACCCGCACCCATGATCCATGTTAATCTCCTGTAAAATCGCCTGGAGAACCGGACCGGCTATGACTAATTCCTACCCCTAACGTCCTCCCTTTTGATGCGTTGTCAGCCTGACAGTTCATCCGAACCCGAAGAGAGTGCGATGGATGACACGTGGCCCGACCCGGATCAAGTCTCAAGCAAATTCACACCTATAAATACCCCATCTGGAGACAAAGAGAAGGATCTTTTTTTCAGCACTTAGAGAATTCAATCACCTCCATCATCCGAACTCCATTACTCCCGGAGAATCCAAACCATCTTTCATTTCTTGTTTTAGTCAATTGAGTGAACAAAAGTGAGTTGTGAGTGAATATTACTTTGTATTTGCAACTGAATTATTGAATATAGTGAAAAATAAGTGGACGTAGGCATTTGTTCGCCGAACCATTATAAATCCTGCGTGTTCATTTTTATTTTTATCTCATTTTATCTTGTTTCAAGTCAATTTGGGTGTTAGAACCACTTTTGGGTCTAACATTTTGGTGCTTTCACTGAGAATCCTTATCTAAATTCTTTATTTTCCGGGATCTCTTTCTACTTTTTGGACCGTTGAGTTCAAAGAAGTGAATCCTTAAGTTTCTCCGTTTTCTTACAATCGTTGAAGTAATTGTCAAAGACTCATGGCCAAAGGAAAAGGCAAGGAAGTTCAGTCTGTTCAAGGAAATGGAGCTGGCGAAGATCAGCAACGCGCTGTTGTAACAAGGTCTCGGGGGCAGAGTTCAACAGCAGGAAGAATCAATGCAGGAAATCCGAGCCGCCAGCAGGGGGAGAGCTCCGATCCGATCCGGGTAGGAGACTCTGAAGCAGTGCATTCCCCCAATTTGAACCGACCTGAACTGCCCGCTGCGCTCCGATCCGACCAGGCACCCCAGCTCCGATCCGACCCGACCTCTTACCTCCGACCCGACCCGATGCTTGGTGAAGCTGGAACCTCTACTCGAGTCCCTACGAATGCTCCAATTCCAGCTGCCAGGGTTGGAGATCAGGTCAATCCATCTGCGTCCATCACTCAAGGAGATTTCTCGCGCTTGCTTGATATGCTTGAGAGCACGAGGGAAGCTATGAGAGTTCATGAGCGCACTAATCTCATGATGCAGGAAAATATGAGGCTCATGAGTCGGGAGATTAGTGAACTCCGTCGGCAAAGAACTCCATCACCGGTTCGTCACACACCAGTAGATCAATCTTCATCTTCCGAGGAAGAGAGGCCCCGTGAACGGAGGCCACTCGAACGACCTCAGAATGTGGAGCAGCTTACATTTGGATCTTTGGGATCTCGCGAGGATATCGCACGAGCATTAGGAAACGATAACCCCACTCGGGGGCAAAGACTCCAGTCCCCTCTTCCCGAGATCGACCGGGAACGCAGGGAACAGAATCGAGCAGAGGCAGCTCGAAGAAGAAGGGCATCTCCTGAGCAAGAGCCCAGAAGGAACTCGGATACTAGGGCCAGGGAACCTGAGCAGCCCCTAACTAGTGCTGATGTACAGGCAATGGTTCGCCGAATTATGTCCGAGAGCCGGAATTATACAAATGAAGACTATGGCATTGAACGAAGCCATACTCCGTTCACCGATGATATCCTCGACTTCCAATTTCCCCGACGCTTTAACTTGCCACAGATGGACAAATACAACGGAAGGACTGATCCGGGACAGCATTTAATGCGGTACTCATGGCTCATGAATGCCGCTGCTGCCCCTGATGAAGTGAAGTGCAAAGCGTTCCCAATCTACTTAGAAGATGTGGCACTGTTCTGGTTTACCCGACTTCCTCCTCGTTCGATTTCAAATTACAAGGAACTAAGCGAGCGTTTCATGAACCAGTTCCGTCTCCATGCCCGAAAGTCCAAAAGTGTTATTGAATTGTCAAGAATCAAACAGGCGCCCGGAGAGTCTTTAAGGGCATATCTTGATCGTTTTAACCAAGCCGTAACTGAGGTCAGTGACCCGCACGAGCCCACTATTCTGATGGCATTGAAGGAAGGAGTCGATCCTGAATCCGAGTTTGGAGACTACCTTTCTGGGAAAACACCCCCCACAAGGGCGATATTCTACGAAAAAGCCGATATTTATCTAAGACGAGAGGAGGCCAGGGCAAACCGAAAGAGAAAGTCTGAGACAGCTTCAAAGGAGAATGTGCAGAGTAATATTGCCGTGAAGCAGTCTGGGGAAAGTTCTGGCAAGGTTGAAGTAAATGTAGGAAACAAGGGTGGAAACAACAATACTGGAAATGGGGGAAACAACAACAACCGTAATTCGAACGGTAACAGGAGAAACAGAAATAGGGGAAGTGACCCTAACAAAAGGCCCCGATTCCAGAACTACGAGAACTATACACCATTGAATGACACCCTGGAAAATATTTACCTGGATACGTACAATGTGTTGCAGTACAAAAGACCGCCACCTCGTGATTCGACCGAGAAAGAAATGGCGACAGGGAAATTTTGCTTGTTTCACGGAACACATGGACATTCGACCAATGAATGTCGGCATTTGAGGGATGTAATTGAAAAGCTGCTGCGTGAAGGAAAGTTGGATGAGTACAAGGTTGCCCCGAGGGACAGGGGCAAGGAGAGCAGGCTCCAAAACAGATCCTACCTGCTCCTAAGCCTACCGCGCAGCAGAAAGGTAAAGGGATTGTCATCAACTCCATAGTAGGCGGACCTCACCCGGCAATCCGAAGTTTTAGGTCAATGGACCAATATGTGAATGCTGCCAAGCATCTAGATGTGAATGAAGGTGACGATTTGGAAGATGTCACCCCCATAAAACAACAAAAAACCATGTTCGACGACGTGGTATTTCGTAGCCGAGACAACACGGGGATACAATCTCCCACCAATGATTTGTTGGTTATTACTACCACCATTGGGCCGGCCTTGGTCCATAAGGTATTAGTAGACAACGGAAGTTCCGATAATATTTTGTTCAAGAAGTCATTTGATCAGATGAAGCTTGAGCCCGAAGATCTGAAACCTTGTGAAGGATGGATTAGAGGCTTCAACGGAGCGACGACAGCTCCCATGGGATATATAGAGTTGCCCGTGACCCTAGGGCAAGGAGAACGTAGAAGAGTGCGAATGCTTCAGTTCGTAGTATTGGACATAGATTCGCCATATAACGCATTTTTAGGGAGACCTGCCCTCGCTGAATTTAGAGTTTGTATCGCCCCTTGGTGCTTGTTACTAAAGTTCCCAACCGAAGCCGGGACTGGAGTAATAAGAGGGGATCAGGTTTCTGGACGGGCCTGCTATGTGGCCGAACTGAAGATGTTGATGAAAGGAGTTAATGCTGAGAGTAAGGATGCCTCGTCTCCCTCAAAGGGGGACTCGGCATAGCAATTAGAGAAATTGACCCCAAAGGAGTTGCCCAAAGGAACACCTGAAGACCTGGATCCTAGAAAAGACGAGGAACCAGAGGCTAGGAATGCAACTCCTAATGAAGCGACAGTGGAAATTCCCATTGATAAAGCTGATCCGACGAAAGTTTTGAAGATTGGTTCTCAATTGGATCCACGTCGTGCTAAAGAACTGACGGACTTCTTGAAGGCAAACTTAGATGTGTTCGCCTGGACCCATGCTGACATGTGTGGGATATCACCTTCCATTATCAGTCACAAATTGAATGTGAATCCGAAGCATCCGCCTGTGAAACAGAAGAGACGCATGCTGGGCCCAGAGAGGTCGGCTGCTCTCAAAGAGGAAGTAGAGAAGTTGAAGCAGAATGGATTTATTCGAGATTCGACATATCCCGACTGGATATCGAATCCCGTTTTAGTAAAAAAGCCAAACGGAAAGTGGCGGACTTGTATTGACTTTTCAGATTTAAATAAAGCTTGCCCAAAAGATAGTTTCCCACTTCCCAGGATTGACCAGCTTGTAGACTCGACAGCAGGTCATGAACTTCTTTCTTTCATGGATGCATACTCTGGATACAACCAAATTCCTATGCATGTACCAGACCAAGAGCATACGAGTTTCATTACGAATTTGGGGCTATATTGTTATGTTGTAATGCCATTTGGGTTAAAAAACGCTGGAGCTACTTATCAGCGCTTGGTAAATAGAATGTTTTATGATCAAATAGGAAAAACTATGGAAGTTTATGTGGATGATATGCTTGTCAAATCAAAGCAGTCTTCCAGTCATACGCAAGACTTAGCGGAAATGTTTGGTATCTTGCGAAAATACCGTATGAAATTGAATCCTTTAAAATGCTCATTTGGAGTGGCGTCGGGAAAGTTTCTTGGCTTCATTGTGAGTTCCCGAGGAATTGAAATCAACCCCAGCCAGATAGCAGCGATTAGAAACATCGAAGAACCGAGGAGAATTAAAGACATCCAAAGTCTGGCAGGGAAGGTAGCGGCGTTGAGTAGATTCATCTCCAAAGCCACAGATAAGTGTGTTCCGTTTTTTGATTTGATAAAAAGGGGAAAGAAGAACTTCCAGTGGACTCCCGATTGTGTTGAGGCCTTTCAAAATCTGTTAGAGCTGTTAGAGAAACCGCCAATCTTATCAAAGCCCGTAGATCACGAAGAATTATTTGTTTATCTAGCAGTCTCGGCTCATGCTGTCAGCACAGCCCTGGTTCGAGAAGAAGACAAAGTACAAAGGCCAGTGTACTATGTGAGTAAGAAATCAGCAGTGGCAGAGCGCAACTACCCAAAGATTGAGAAGCTTGCTTACAGCCTCCTGATCGCATCCCGAAAACTTCGTCACTACTTCCAAGCCCATCCAATAACCATATACACCGACCAGCCGTTAAGACAGGTGTTGCAGAGACCCGAAGCATCGGGAAGGTTGATCAAATGGAACATAGAACTGAGCCAGTTTGATTTGAATTTTCAACCACGAAAGTCAATCAGGGGGCAAGCTCTAGCAGACTTTATTGCGGAGTTCACCATTCCAGAGGAGGAAATAATCAATGACCGAGTGGTCAAGTCCGAGGATAAGCTAGAGATGAATCCGTGGAAATTATATACAGATGGAGCTAAAAATGACCGAAGGTCCGGAGCTTGAATTGTCTTAGTCACTCCCGAGGGACGGTCGTTATATTACGCCCTGCGATTAGAATTTTCGGCAACTAACAATGACTCTGAGTATGAAGCCCTGATTGCCGGGCTGAAACTTGCTAAAGACCTCGGAGTAAAAATGATGGACATATTTTGTGACTCTAAGATTGTTGTTTGTCAAGTGCGAGAGGAATTCGCGGCTCGAGGACCTCGACTTATCGCCTACCTCAAGAAAGTGAAAGAACTATTGAGTAGCTTAGAGCGGTACAACATAACACATATTCCCAGAGTTGAAAACCAGAAAGCGGATAGACTGGAAAAACTGGCCAGTTCTGACAATCCAGAAGGGACTGAGGTAATTCCAATTGAAACGTTGGAATCGCCAAGCTTTGAGTCAATGGAAATTGAATTCGCTCTTGAAGCGGAACCAGAGAAGGAGTCATGGATGACTCCAATTAAGAATTTCCTTAAGAATGGGACACTCCCATCGAAGAAGAGTGAGAAAAGAGCTGTAGTTCGCAAAGCAACCAGATATGTTATACAAGACGATACTCTCTATAGACAAGGATTTTCTATGCCCCTGTTACGATGTATCGCACACGACGACATCAAGCGTGTACTAAGAGAAGTGCACGAAGGTGAGTGTGGAGATCATACAGGAGGTCAAACTTTAGCAAAGAAAATATTGCGGTACGGATACTTCTGGCCTACGATCAACAAAGATGCGGCTGATTATTCACGACGCTGCGATAAGTGCCAGAGATTCGCCAAAATCCCCAGGGCACCGTCAACCCAGCTTAAATCGATGGTGAGTCCTTGGCCATTTGCCACATGGGGAATTGATATCATTGGAGTTTTACCGATTGCTAAAGGAGGAGCTAAGTATGCAATAGTAGCCGTGGATTATTTCACAAAGTGGGTGGAAGCTGAGCCCTTGACTAAGATCACCACAAGAAAGGTGATAAGTTTTGTGGTCAGAAATATTATATGCCGATTCGGGATCCCAAGGACGATTGTTACTGACAACGGGACCCAATTTGATAGCTCTGAATTCAGAAATTTTTGCCAGAAATATAAGATAAACAAACGATATACTGCAGTTGCCTATCCACAATCGAATGGGCAAGTAGAGGCAGTAAACAAAGTTATAAAATCCATCCTCAAGAAACGGTTGGAGCGTGCAAAGGCAAGATGGGTTGACGAATTGCCCCTAGCTTTGTGGGCATACCGAACAACATTTAAAACGGCTACCGGTCATACCCCTTTCTCTCTCTCCTTTGGCTCAGAAGCAGTAATTCCAGTTGAACTGGAAGTTCCTTCCCACAGGGTGACGTATTATGACCCGATGACGAATCGGGCACTTTTACTTGAGTCTCTTGATGAAGTCGAAGAGAAAAGGGACGAAGCAGACTTGCGTGCAGCAAGACATCGGCGTCAGATGGCACGCTATTATGACAAAAAAGTTCGCCTCAGAACTTTTGAACCAGGAGATTTGGTGCTAAAGAGAGTTTTTCCATCCCTTCCTCACCTCGGCCCAAAATGGGAAGGACCCTTTGTCATCCAACGGAAACTTGAAAAAGGAACCTTCAAGTTAACGACCGTAGATGGCGAAGAAGTTCCTCGAGCATGGAATGTTCAACACTTAATGCGATATTTGGATTAGAAATGCTATATTTTTTGTTATTTTTACTGTGAATTCTGTAACAAGACATGCCTTGCCTTGGGAAAATCTGATGATATGAATAAAGGACTATAAAGTGGATGTAGGCTACGACTTAGCTGAACCACTATAAAAATATTGTGTGTTATATACTTTTATGCATTTACATTCATTAGTTGTTCTGTTGTGATTATAAAATACAGGATAACTCAGAGCCTAAAAAAGGTTGAAAACAGTTTGGACATAAAAAGAAGCACAATGATTATTTGTGCAATAAGACGTAAAAGAATGAGAAAACGACATTCTAACTCTAACTCTCCAGAGAAAGAGAGAGAGTATAAAAGCGTCTCAGACTGAGCGCTGAAAAAGAAATTCTATTCTTAACTCTAACTCTCCAGAGAAAGAGAGAGAGTATAAAAGCGTCTCCGACTGAGCGCTGAAAAAGAGATTCTACTCCGAACTCTAACTTTCCAGAGAGAAAGAGAGTATAAAGGCGTCTCCGATCGAGCGCCGAGAAAGAAATCTTTTCCCGTTGAGAGACCGGGGAATGAATAGATGACTAAGCTCGAACTCTAACTCTCAAGAGAAAGAGAGAGAGTATAAAAGAAATGCCGGGAAAAACAACAGGTATTGACGACACAGGAAATGCCATCCCGTTAGAGAATTGGGAGCATTCAGATTGCACGGTTAAGCATTGAATAACTTATGGAAATTGATTGGGGACACATATGCATACACATATTTCCCCCCTCCACAACTTTGTTTCATAACTATAGACATGCATTTTTACATAAGTGCAGAACTGCTAACAAATAAACATTGCAAAAGGTGAATTATTTTTATTTACAAATGAATGAATTTGTACAGGGAAATAGCTAAAAAAGAAAGTGCGGAAGCTGTTTTTGTAGCAGCACTTATTGGTTCACAAAGATGCTAAAAAGACACAGGGGAACCCACTATTTGGGTTTGGGATGAGCCTTCGATTTCTTGGCAGCTTTTTCCGCATCCTTTGCTTCCTTCTCGGCTTCAGTCAAGATTCGTTTTGATTTCTTTTTCCCTGAAGATGTGGTACTGGAGCCAGCAGACTTCTTCCCGGAGGGCGGGGCACTGGAATCAAGAGAAGATTTTTTAGCAAGTTCTTCGGTAATAGATCTAGTTGAGAGCTTAACAACTAACCTTGAACCTGCATCCACAACTGCGAGGGGCTTGAGGACCTCAGGGTCTAGTTCTTCGGCTTTTAATTGCAAGCGCTTGTCTTGATCGGCCTTCATGGCCGCCAAGGTAACGTCATCGGCGCTTTTCGACTCCCCAGTTATTGCAACCTCCGGTTCCTCATCATGCCCCTCGTCTCCTCCGACGTCTTTTAAAGCTGCGATCATTTCTTCATCATGGGGAGTGGTGACCTTAGTTGGTTCATTTCCTTCTCCCAAGTCTATAGAAGCAGTCTTGTCTTCCCCTCTTTTGGCCCCATCTTCGGGCTTTGTCCCAGCGGTAGCTCCTTGAGCTACATCTGTCTTTGCGGATGATTCAACACCTACAGAATGAGAAACATCGGTTATCAACTCAGGCGAAAGCAAAGGGTTTCTCATCGAACGTTCAATCACGTAGCCAAAGGTAGTAGTAGCCTTGGCAAATTGAGGAGAAAAGATAGGAGTACCTTCTGAAGACTTTTCAGCGGGGGTGACTACTACCTTTGGAGTTATTTCAGGAATGGGAGATAGCAAAGTTGTCCGGGAAATTCCCGGGTTTTCGGGATCATACCCTTCTACTTCAGGAGTTGTAGGAGCAGAAGACGAGGAGCCAGCTTCGGGAATGGTCTTCTGTTTAGACTTCCGCCTCTCTTCTTCCATGGCCTCAGCAATTAGGCGGCGCCCTTCAGCCAGGCGCTCCGGTTCATCGTCTCTCAAGTATTTCTCCATCAGCTTATCTTCATCAAGGGAATCGACCTTAAGTTCTTCTTTTTCCCACTCAACGATTTGATTCCATACTTGATCCAGAGTGGATGGATAGTCCTCGATCCAAGAAATGTTTCGACGACGAATAATATGTGCGAAGAACTCAATCATTAACTCGCCGAAACTTTGAATCTCAACCTCCGCCTCAGATAATTGCTTGCGGGCTTCCTCCGCAGATTTAATCGCACATTCCACATTGCCCTCGGCCAGAGCAGCCCTGTTTTCTGCCTCCAACAACTTCGAAGCCAAGTCAGCATTCTTCTTTTCTAATTCAGCACTCCTTTTCGCTAACTCGGCATTTTTCCGTTCAAGCTCAACATAAGCAAGGTGTGTTTTAGCGGCTTCTGATTTGGCCTCATCAGCTTGCTTTTTTAGTTCAGAGCGCTCCTGAGTATGGGACTCAAGCAAGTCATGATAACGCTTTTGCATGTCCTCAAACTGTTGTTTGAAATTAGAAGCGTTCTTTTGAGCGACAGCTAGTTGAGCTTGAGTGTCTTCTAAGTCTTTTCCTAAGGTTTTTAAGGCCTTAGCATCCTCCTCCGCGGTCTTTTGCATTGAGTTAGCATTTGTCATTAGAGTGCGGACGATTCTAGAAAGATTGCGTGAATACTTGAACATCTCGGAATATTGTTTTTCTACCAAATCAATTTTTGCCTTGGCCTCATCTGCCCAATTAGAAGAAATAGGTTCAAGGGTAGGTAGAAAGGTCAGAGTCTCGAAGTAGTGCTCGGGAAATTGCTCCTTTAAATATGCCAGCTTTACTGCAGTTCCCGCATCTGGTGGAGGAGGAGCGAGGATTGTTAATTCGGTGTCCCTTCCTGAAGAAGATTCTGTAGAACCCTTGTCTGTCCTAGGTCGTTTAGTAGCAGGGACCTTTTGCTTACTTCGAGACCCGGTTTCCTTTGGAGGAGTTTTCTCTCTACTCCGCTTTTCATGGGAGGAAGTGGAATCCTTAGATGGTGGTCTATCCTCCTCCCTACGACCTTGATAGCTCTTGTATTTTTCTTGTTCCGGTCGAACTGGTGAGCGGGAGCGTGAGGGCCGAGATCGATAGGGATCATAAGGTCTTCTTTCCTCCCTACCACGGTCATCCCGGCGATCATACTCGACATCCTGAGGAGGATTGGACATGCTGCGACGAAGCTTTCTTATATCATAATAGGATCGAGACATTGTACCTGCACGATAAAATAAACGAAGTTTAGAATCAATGGATTCATGGAGAAAGAAGTGCAATGAATGCTAATGTTGTGGTGTAAAGTGCATCCTAAGTGGTGTGTGTCCCCCCAACCAACCCGAGTCTGAAGCTAGACTGGTGCGGGCAGGCTCTTTGGCCTTAGCGGGAGTAGTTTCTTCAGAAGAAGTGAAGACTAAAGGGTCCTTCCTGAAATCCTCTGAAGTATATATAGTCTCAGGTAAGGGGAGATCCCCCAAACCCTGAAATATGTGCTCATCAGTGCTAGGAACATCCCCTTCGGAAGCGTGAAGTGGCGACTCTTGGGAAGATTTTGACTTGTCTAGAGAAGTAGTTTCCTCGGGGGCAATATACCCTTCACGATGTTTTTTGGCCAGATTAGCCAATTCATCATCTTGCGTAGAAGATGGAGAAGGTGAAGTGTGAAGAGAAGCTGTAGGAATTCCTGAACCTTCCCCTATCTCTGGGACCACCTCCACCGGAGGAATGTACGCGTATGGAACCGTCCCATGTCCAATGCTACGAAAAACAGATAGCAGCCCATGAAAGTGAAGGTATTCATCTTTAAGGACCTCGTCGATCGTCAAGAATTTTTGATCACCATTAAGAAGTCGGTGCATCCGATCAAAGAACACCTGATCTGATATCTGTTTGGGATTGTCAACTGCAAATAAAAAGGAAAACAGGTCAGGGTGATGATTCAAGTGTATAGAGTCCGGGTTCAGAAAATCAACGCTTTACTTGATTTTGTCCATCTCCTGGCGCATCCAGACTGTTGCTTTATATAGAACCATTCTAGTCTGGAATCTCCAGCTTTACTGCTAAATGGTGTAGAGATTATCTTTCTCTTTGGGACTGATTCAAAGTAGCAGAAGGATGGAGTCTCTCGAGTCCGATGCTTAAAATTATAAAAGAAATGAACGTCATCGAATGTGAGCTCTAGGCCTAGGATTTCACGATATGCTATGTACAAGGTGTGCAAATAGGCATATGAATTGGGATGCAACTGCATGGGGGCAATCCGCATTTGTCTTAAGAAATCAACGATGAAAGGCGAGAACGGAGGAATGGCGCCGACCATGCACATCAATCGAGTGACCGTCATATATCCTTCTGGAGGGTTGTGGGGACGGTCAGAGCGTGAGGGCACTAGGGTGTCCCTTTTCATTATTCCATACTTTAAGCAAATTCGAACAAGTCGGTCGTTGTCGATTGTCGATTCTACGGAATCTGGAGGTGACTCCAATATAATGGCTGAGTCAAATTCATCGGGTGCTCGATTATCACCAATCCCTCCTTCTTCTTCGAAACCCAGAGAAACTTCATTCTTCGAAGACACCTCGTCGTTTTCCCGATGACCAACCCCGTAATCTGGACCTTCACTGTCCCATTCCGGATCGGACGAAGAAGATATATCCTCAAGAGTGATTTTGCTAGAAGTTTCCGGGGCTTCTTTCCTCTCAGCTAGACGGGAAGAGCGTCTGGGCCTCATTGTCATGGAACTATTGAAGAAGCAATAGCACGGATTAGAGTAAATTATCCCGTGCCCCCCTTTGTGTATGTGTGTGAACTAAAGTGTGTGCAGCAAATGTGGGAAATGCAAAATAAAAGTACAGCAATGTAAGACGAAGCTTTGAAGAGAAAGTGATAGTCAGAGTTGTTCTTAATTCTCGTTTATGTTCACAGGGCACTATCCTAACTGTCCGCGAAGTTATCGTCTAGAGTAAATGTTAGTTGAATTAGTTGGGTAGTCTTTATGTGCCAAGTTTGATACGTTCAGTTCGGTTCGGATATGCATATGATAATTGGCTCAATACAAATACAGATATAGGGTCGGTTCGGATGTTTCATTAAAGCAAGGTCAGTTCAAGACAAGGGAAACAATGGGTTCGGAAGCAGGACTGATCTGATCGGATCGGGTGACCTGATCCGAACCGAACCAGCATCACTTAACCAGTCCATTTATTTCAACCTCTTATCCCATTCTCTTCTCCGACCCGAACCGACATTTTCCTTCCTTCCCGTCTTTCTAAAGTATGCAACCCGAACCGATCCCCTTTCCTTCTCCTTCCTTTTTGCTCCTTCGTCTTCTACCCGAACCAACTCCAATTTGTCATCACGCTCTTCATCTTCTTCCTCTCTCCCCCTACTCACAAACAAATCCGTTCTATCACCAAAGCTACCGTTAAGGACAAATATTTGCCCTCTCCAGCCTCGCAACGCCTCGAAGTGATGGCGGATCCACCAGTAACGACGTGGAGTTCAAGCAAAGCCCCGTGGCTAAACCATCCCAATCAACCACGAATTGAAATCAAGAACAGTTACAACGAAGTTATTCGAGATTAAAAAAGCTACCTATATGTTCGATTAGAGAAATCTACAAGGAATGGTTTCAGGATATTGGAGTTTTTGAAGTTTTCAATACTAGGTTTGGAAGCGGCGGCGGAAAAGAAGAAGAAAAGAAAGAAGACGGTGGTGAATTTATATAAGGGGTAGTGTTGACTCCTCGTATTCCTATTCTTTCTCACCCGCTCGAACCGGAGTGAAGGCCCAGTAGCACAACTCTGCCTGAAGGCCCAATGTCCAAGAACCAAATCCACGAAAGCGCTTCGGATCGGAATCCGAACCGAGCAAATTTCACACATTAATTTAGCATCCGACTCGAATTGAAGAGAAGAAGAATAAAGGAAGAGCATACCTGCAAGAAGCATTATATGTCGAGAAAAATTCCCAAATTTGCTCAGAAATGAAGAAAATGTGCTCGAGTCGGACACCGAACCGAATAGAAATCTGTGCATTCCTCCTGACTGTTCTGATTCAAGGACTAGCATTTAAACGACATCAAAGCACGCTTCGTACAACAGAAGCATCCTTTGAGGGGGCAAAATGTTAGCCTACTTTGTGAACTAGGCAACACAAAGTCAAGAAACCAAACATTGAATGGTATTTTTAATTATAAGACTTCGGTTCGAATTGGAGGAAAACACTACAATTCAGGTTGATAGCTGCAGTTGTTCGGATCGAATAGGGTCCTCTGTTCGGATCGGGTTAGAGCAGCATATTGGTTCGGATCGGATAGAGTTCTCTGTTCGGATCGGTGATCTCTTACTGGATAGATTGGTAAGGCATATCCAATCGGATCGGAAGGCAACTAAATCTCGAATGGGTCGGAAAGCCATCTGCTTGCCACAACACTGGAGCGGAGCGGAATAGGTTAGAGAAGGAGAGACGCCCAAACCAGTCCGGTTCGGATCGGGTATCCCGATCCGAACCCCTTACCTGCACGTCTCCGACCCGCACCCATGATCCATGTTAATCTCCTGTAAAATCGCCTGGAGAACCGGACCGGCTATGACTAATTCCTACCCCTAACGTCCTCCCTTTTGATGCGTTGTCAGCCTGACAGTTCATCCGAACCCGAAGAGAGTGCGATGGATGACACGTGGCCCGACCCGGATCAAGTCTCAAGCAAATTCACACCTATAAATACCCCATCTGGAGACAAAGAGAAGGATCTTTTTTTCAGCACTTAGAGAATTCAATCACCTCCATCATCCGAACTCCATTACTCCCGGAGAATCCAAACCATCTTTCATTTCTTGTTTTAGTCAATTGAGTGAACAAAAGTGAGTTGTGAGTGAATATTACTTTGTATTTGCAACTGAATTATTGAATATAGTGAAAAATAAGTGGACGTAGGCATTTGTTCGCCGAACCACTATAAATCCTGCGTGTTCATTTTTATTTTTATCTCATTTTATCTTGTTTCAAGTCAATTTGGGTGTTAGAACCACTTTTGGGTCTAACACCAGTTTTATGCAATTTTAACGGAAAAGGCCTTGGTTCTCGTTGGCCTAGGCTCAACAAAAAATAAAAGCAAAAGAAGAAATATAACCAAACTCATATATGAACATACTGATAAAATATGCATAATAGGACTGTAGATAAAACTAAGACAGAAGGGAATAAGGAAATAGATGTACAGATAAACAAATAATAATTGAAAACTAAATAGGTAATTGACAGTAATTAAAAGTATAACATATAAGAATAAACTTATGAATACCAATACTTTTCATATCTAATATGTTTACTGCCAAAATCCTTTTTAAATAGAAGATTAAAAAATAACATGAAACTCATAGTGATTTGTATTAGATCTAGAAAATGCCTTTGAAATTGTTGTAAAAGAATTATCCTTCCAATCTATGTTTTGACAGCACCCCGACATTTTCTTAATTTTATTTCAGAACATAACTTAGAGGAGGAAGAAGATGAAGAAATGTTTGTGTAAGAAAATGTCGAGGTTGCTAGCCTATTTACAGATACGTTGGGATGATATAAACCATAGGATATTAGGTTTTCCGATCAAACTGTTAAAGACACATCATGCTGAGTCTGCAAGGAATAAAACACATAAATCTGTCCAGGATCAGGCTCCAGCCTGGTCGAAGGTGGGTCGACCCACCTAGTGCCTAGGTCAACGCTAGTGTCGACACATGGGTCGACCCATGTAGGGTCAAGTCGAATCATTATCGTTGCATCTGTTTGAATTTATTTTAAATTTTAGTTTAAACTTCTTTTATTCATTGCTTTGTCATACTTAGTCTGATTTACGAAAGCCAGGAATCTATCTGAACTAGAATTTCATAGTGAATATATCAATAAAGTCTATTTTACTCAGTTCTGAATATTTTATTAACTAATATTCATTTTATTATCCTCTTTACGTAATTGTGGTGTATTAAATTATGGGATGTTGCAAACTAGGAATCATTTTTACATAAACATAGATATCAGTTTTGTTGAAATGTTGCGTTATTTACAATAAAATGACATCATTTTTAAACAAATATCGGTATCAGGTTGTAAAATACTCTAACATACTAGTAACACTATATCAATTTTGCATGTGATTTGGTATCAATTTTAATAAAACACTGAATATATTCAGTTATTGCGCACCATTTTTGAATGTGAATAGGTATCAGTTTTATGATGTAGCCATATTATATAATTAGTCATTGGGTATCAATTTTATGCATATTACAAAAACAATATTTTAATCCTAGTATACAATGTTTAATTTTTGCAGCACAATAGTATCGGTTTTGTTTCAAATTATATTGAAGCACTATTTTAAAAGCTTCGAAGCTTTGATTTCACCCAGACAGACTATACTTATTATTTTTGCAGTATGAAACTTATTTTATAATGATACTACTTATGTTATTATCAAATTTGTTTGCTGATCTTTAGATTCTTCATTTTCAATATGTTTTCTCTTTTTTCCATCTTTTTTCTATCCAACAATTTTGATATTGTTAGATAATAATATTCCTTGTAATGGTTTATAGTTTTGAAGTATCTTTTACCAGAACAGTCACTTCATTGGCATGTTTTCTTATTGAATGTTTTCTTTATTTTTCTTTGTCATTTGATTTTCATGTATTGTTTTGTGTTCATTTCTTCTATCTCGCTTTTGTTGGACTTTTCTTCATTTGTTCTTTTCTATGATTTTAACTTGCTATATTTCAACTCCATTTTCTTTGGTTTATCTAGGTTTTCTATAAAAGATTTTGTTTGAATTTCAACTTGCAGTTCAACTTCAAGATGTTTATCTTTAGGTTCACTGGTTCAACTTCGGTAATGGATTCAATTTGTTGTAGATTTTCAGTGGTTCTAAACTTTCGATTTCACGAATTGAAGATTGCTATTAAAATTTCGGTTTATTTGGACCATGCGTTGCAATTTCAGGGATGATTAGAGGTAATGGTGTAGAGTTCGTTTCAGACATCATTTTTGTTGATATTAATGATTTTGAAGGTTTTCGTAAAACGAGAGGAAGAGTATGATGGAAGATGAATTCGAATGAGATGATGTAATGGGAAAAACAATTTACACTAATTTGCATTTTGGACCTGTTGTCCTTAACATAAAAAAATGTATATCATTCTCCCTATTTTTTTTTAAAAATTGTCTATTACAATTATATTCTCCAAAATTGCTTAAAACTATTTATTAGTGCCATATTTTTTTATTTATACCATTTCAACAATAAATAGCATTGAAGAATACTTTACACGAAATAAAAAATCCCATTTATGTTCTTTGATTTGTCGGTCGTTAGTTCATTGTATAATTATCCAATATCCGTCCATATATACAATGCTGATATCCGATATTTGAAAATAATTACATATGTAGATGTGGATATGACACTATCTACATTCGAAAGCATCTATTGTCCGGTCTTATAGGAGCTATCCATCGGCTCTGTAGTAACCGATAGATCCGAGGCGCCTCGCTATCCATCATCCACATAGGTAAAAATATAATAAATGGCTGAGCTCCATACCATGGCACCACCCATAGCTAGAAGGAAACGTCATGTCCTCCCTGCGTCCCTTATCCCCTTTTTGACTCATACCAAGGTGTGAGGTTCACGAATTAACGCTATACACAAAGGTATGTTATTTAAAGCCGTGCTTTGACCCTCAACCATAAGACTTTGCTTTTCAACAGAAGCCTTGATCATTTGCATTTCAGCATGCCACATAGGCAATTCATGCCATGCAACTGATGTCTATCAATATATAACCTCTGAACTCGTACGTCTCAGAGATGGGTGTTAAGAAAGAGAATAAATTCTCCGCAACCAAACAGATATATCTTTAATAGAGATCAATCAACACAGAATAAAATCCACTGTCAGACATACATCTATTTACTAGTTCGTTCTGGGTCTGAACGAAACCCAAGGCACCTTACTCCTCGTCCCATATGTCCAATACAGAAGAGAGGTCCTTGCATATCTGGTCGATCTCCAAGTATGTCTGGACGATCACCACTTATTACCTTATCTTGGGTGTACAGCCCAATCAAGACATCAATAATCATCCAAACGATGTGAAGACCTCCGGTCTTCGACCAACGTCTTCATCGTCAACTTATCGTCGAATTAGTTATTCAGAATGGGCATAAACCCATCCTTTCTGCATAACTCGCATATTTTATAAACAAGTGCTATAAAAACACAACATATGCCTCATTCCAATCTGAATATTCTTTTATTCAAATATTCACATCATTAGGGAAATGTTCCCGTTAATTTTATTAAAGATAATTTCTTTTAAATTTATTCTTTAATCTTCCTTTGGATATTAATTCTAAACCAAATTAAGGTTTATCAACTAGTCAGGATTAGCGAACCTTACCGAAGTAATCATTTGCTATATTTCCCAATCCCAACCTATTCATCCCATGGAGCAAAACTGGTAATACTCAATATCTAACACCACGGCGTTATCGGTAAATTTAATTACCATTTCACGTTCAAAACTAATTAAAGATTTAACTATCGCTTGGAGCAAAACTGGTGATACTCCATTCTCGATCATTTCCCAAATTTGATAATTTAAATTATCACATTCAAATTTCAATCTAATTAAAGATTCATTAAAACTCCACTCAGTTTTAATCTTCCCAAAAATCGCTATTAATGATTATTTAACTTTGGAAACACAAACATGCCACATCGACAATTTACACCGTACCATTGAATTCTGTCGATATATAACCTCTAAGCTCGTACGTCTTAGAGAAGGTTGTTAAACAAGAGAATAAATTCTCTGCCACCAAACAGATATATATTTGGCAGAGATCAACAATACAGTTCGAAATACAATGTTAGGCATGAAATCCTTTCTTTAATTGGGTTAAAGAACCAATGTCATTTAAAACACGGTTCACAATAAACCTAAGATCACATTCCATTAATTATGGAATCTTCACAGAAAATAGATCAATATATAATCGATATCAATTTCCGTATCCGACTAATAATATAAATGGAATAACGACAAAGCCTTTTAAATTCCACATACATTAATAGTCTTCCTCCACAGAAGCTCACTTCGATTATTATCAAATCGAATTCCATTCCATTCCAATTTATTATATTAAATTGGAATACTTTACTTTGGAAAATTTTCATTAAATCTTAATAAAAAGATTTATAAATTCCAAATCACATTTCATGGTTAAACGGGTTAAAAACAAGTGTTATTTAAAACACCATTCACGATAAACCCAAAAATCCAATTCTTTTATTCTATTCCAATTAAATATTAATTAATTGGTAAACTTCATTAAATTTTAATTAAAAGATTTATTCTTTTCTCAACTGGGTTTAAGAACAATGTTAGTAGAGACACCGTTCATGGCAAACCCAAAATCCCATTTGATATTAAATACTAGCCTCAGAATAGAAATTGTATCGGCTTATATTCAATATCAAATTCTGAAACCAACAAATATCGTATTGGAAATAACGATATATATATATATCCTCCAAATTTCCATAACAATATCTGTATAATCACGGAATCTAATATCGGAATACTCCAAAGATTATTTACATTCCAAATCCATTCCAATTTGTTCGTTGGAAATTTCTAGTTATATTAAAACCATTCACAAATCCAATTTATTTTATTTAAAAATTATCGGATTTCAAATCTAGTTAATAAATTGTTCATTTTGATAAAAAATATATTTTTATCTTTACAAACGTGGAATTTTTCATCCTAATTCTTTCCAAATCATTTATTATGATTTTACACAAATTATTAATATTTTTAATAATTTTATTAAGGCTCTTTCAGTCGATTTCCATAAACGGTCATCGAACTGCACTTACAACAACCTTTTCCAAATTTTGAATTGGACATAATTCCAAATCCAACCGTTAGATTTCAAATCTCTTATATTGTTGGAAAGCTCTTTTCGATACGAACCCAACGGTTCTCGTTTTAGGAGAATCCAACGGTCGGATCTCCCGTAATATCAATTCGAAGTCAATGGTCGAAATTCGCGAACGGTCGCGACGGTTCTATTCAGGCCATTAAATATATATATAATATATATATTATATATATTTAGTCGATTTCCATTTAAAACGTATTTTATAAATCGTTTATAAATTCGTTTTAAAACGATTCTAACTTCATTTTCAATTTTAAATCAAAATTGAATAATCCTTATCATTATAATATATAAATCATAATATTTTCAAAATATTATATTTTGAAATATTTTCCTTTTTTATATTCATTATAAAAATGAATAAAATCGATATAAATATCGTTCGCGTTAAGGCGCAAATCTAAACAACACACGTCTTTACACATTTTCAATATTTTCGTGTCCATCCCAAGTCGGACATCAAAATTATATTTTTATCCTTTACAGAATATTATTTTAAAATATTCGTTATTTTAAAATATTCGTTCTTTCTGAATTGGAATCAGACACAGTCAATTACCATATAATTTTATTTATATACATTTCATACAAACATGTACACAACAATAATTATACACAGTCAATCATCATCCAGAGTGCCTTACACAACTGCATAAGCATTAAATATAAATATTTAACGTTTACAACAGTCTGTTAACCAAACGATTGACATACAACTAAACAATGGGGATTAGTGTACGTCAAATATCATCCCAATACCCATGTGGGGTTTCAACCATCAAATAATTATTATTATTTGTGCACTTGGGCGATGTGTAAAAATTATCATCCCAATCGATATTACAAAAATAAGCGAGCATAAACAAGTCGTCCGACTTGTAAATGGGTGTGTGAACTTGTTTCTGACTATCCAATAATTATTTTATTTATCGTTGTTATAAGCTAAAAATAATACTTTCAACTAACTAAATTTTTCTAACACTTTTTAGAAAATTTCGGCAGCATAACGGCGTGATACTAGAACCGGAATAAGGTCTAGCCTTATCCCTCGCCTAATACTGGCTCACGCCATACACAAACCAATTCCAATCAATTCACAACCAATTTTACAATCTTAATCAAATCACGCAGAACATCCAAATAAATAAATACTCAACTACCCCAATGCCATTTACTGCGCCATAAGTGGCTATTCGCGGAGTATGAAATCCGTGTGTCGGTAATATCCATACATCGCTTTCAATTTATGTGATTGTGCGAATTCGAGTGTTGAACTCCATGTAATTCAAATCAAACAATACGGTTTGTACAATAAATAGTGTCGGAGGCTTCTAAGTCCCGTCTGCATCCTATAATATTTTTAATTGTAAAATAAATAGAGCGAGAAGGAGTTCTCACTTTTGGTTTCCACTCCGTCATTCTTTATTGGACGGTCTGGATTCCATTTCGCTTCCAGTCAGTTCCATCGCAATCTGTTTCACGCGGTTTATATTAAAAATCATATTTTTACAGTGCGATGTATACATTAAAAATCATATTTTTACAGTGCGATGTATACATTAAAAATCATATTTTTACAGTGTGATGTATACATTGAAAATCATATTTTTACAGTGCGATGTATACATTCAAAATCATATTTTTAAAATACTATGTATACATTGAAATCATATTTTTACAGTGCTATGTATACATTAAAAATCATATTTTTATAGTGCGATGTATGCATTAAAAATCATATTTTTACATCGCTATTATATATATAATTCATATTTTTACATCGCTATTATATACATAAGAATCCAATTTTTACGTCGCTATTATATATATATAAATCAAATTTTTACATCACTATAATTCATATAAAAATCAAATTTTTACATCGCTATTATATATATAAAAATCAAATTTTTACATCGCTATTATACATATAAAAATCCAATTTTTACATCGCTATTATATATATATAAATCAAATTTTTGTCATGCTAATATATATATATATATAAATCAAATTTTTAATCTAATGCTATTTAGATAAAAATCACATTTATATCTTGCTATTATATATAATGAAAAATCATATTTTTATCTCTATGTTGTACACATAAAAGTCATATTTTTATTTCACTATATATATAAAAACTGATTTTTAAATTTATGCTATATAAAAAAACTAATTTTTAAATTTATGTTATACAAAAAACTGATTTTTAAATTTATGCTATATAAAAAAACTTATTTTTAAATTTATAAAACTAATTACATAGAAAATAAAAAAATAAAAAAAAACTTACAGGTGGCATATGGGGAGGATCGGCGTCGAGGTGGAGCAAGGGGGTGGCGGCGGTCTGATTTGAGGGGGGTCTAGGGTTTGAAGAAGAAGGGAAGAGGAAGGGGAGAGGGCGTTCGAATTGAGGAAGGAGAGAGAAGGAGGGTGGTGGAGGAGGAGGGGCGACGCAGGTCATCAGGGAGGCGGCGACGATCAGTTGGAGGCGCGACATAAGGAGAGCGACGCAAACTGGGTATCACGATTTTCATTTTCTATATTTTTTTCCTATGGTTTTGACTGAGTGGAGAGATAAAGGGGTTTGACCCTTTATATATAAATATATATTTATTTAGATTTAATTCTAAAAAGTTGCTTTTTCATTCAATCTCTAAATCGAACCCAACGACTATCACTCCTAGCTAATCACCCCCATTCCGAACGCAATGGGATATGTCCCGTAAGCCAGTTCGACTGTTACGACCAGTTTTCTTCAAAATTAAAATATAAATTAATATAACGTTCAAAATTTATTTCAACGTACATTTTAATTTACCAGGACCATATACTGACTCCAAAAATTACAAAAAAATAAATCTAGCTATGTTTTGACGATACGGTCCTAACAGAACTAATTTCAGCGAATTTGGAGACCGTCTGAAAAATGGTCATTTTCTAGTCGATTAAATTCAAACTGAAATTACCAAACACGTATAAAATCACCACACTCACATATTAATTCCAAAAATTATGAAAATTGGAATCTAGCAATAAATTGACATTCCAGATCCAACAAAAGTGTTTTTGTCGAAAACGGAGATCGTTTGCAAAATAGCTATTTTTAAGGGCTATATATTATATAATATGTATTTTTTTTGAAAATGGGTAAATTTTATTATTAAGCCCATAGCCGGCTCGGCCCACAGTTACAAAGCCCAATATATCATCGGGTCAAACATAATGCTTAAAAACTTCGCTTTTCACTTTACAAAGACATTCTCTGTCAAAAGTAACCAAGGCCGAAGTCAAAATTAGGGTTCCTCAAGCTTTCATGGCGGACGTAAATTCTCTTTGTACTTCCCTCCGCTCGCTGCCTTCCAGTTCCACCTCTCCAATTACAATCGTTCTCGTTCCGTTGACTTAGTAAGTATCCTCTTTTTGATTCTTCCTATACAGTTTGCCGCTTCTGTGCTGATTGAATTCGAGATTGCTAACACGTCCTTGCCTTCTTCTTGAAAGTACGAGCGTTTCTTTCTCGCCATGCCTACCACACTGTGGTTGTGAGGCAAATCTTGCCAACCTCTACCATCAATTGCGACATCTGACTCCCATCGTTCAGGTAATTGATTTCATCTTCTAAATCCCCAATTTGCTCAGTATTAAAACATTTTAATTTCTGAATGGCCCATAATCGTCTGGTGTACTGGCGTTCAAAGAATAGGTGGTTTATGGTTTCTGATGCGCTATTGCATAACACACATTTATCGTCTTCAATTATTCCCCCATCCAAATAGCCTGTCTTTTGTGGGAAGCCTACCCAGCATGGCTTTGTACATGATTTGAGCCATCTTAGGTGGACATGAACAAGACCAGACCACTTTACTCCAGCCCAGATTTAGGTGAACCTGTCTTACACTCTCCCACACGTCCTTGAGCTTGAAATGACCGTCCTTCCACTGCCATGTATCAGCTTCTCTGTTTGCAAAAATGGTTTTTGATCTGAGTTCCTCTTCCAGGTTTCTTGCAATCAAGTTATTATCACTATTCCATGCTCCATTTGATATAATAGAACTCACTGTTGTGTTGGGTGCACCATAGGCCGAATAACTGTCCCAGCCATATCTGTCAATTAGGCTAGACCCATTGAGCCATGGATCGTGCCAATGATCTGTAGTCGCCCCATTTGCAATTTCTCTTTGTATCCTGTCTTTGAGTTCATTTCTAAACTTTAGACAATTTTTCCATACCACAGAGGCATTATTATCTACATTCGATGTCCAAAAATTCTTTTTCATATATCTGGCTCTCATCCACACAGCCCACAAATTTTCTGAAGAAATCAGTTTCTAGGCCAATTTAAGCTCATACGCCTTCTTTAGATCAAACAAGTTTTTAAGCCCAACTCCACCTTCATTTTTGGGCCTACATAAAAGTTTGTAGCTGACTTTATGTAACCCACCCCTCCATATAAAATTTGCACAAACTGAATTAATTTTTGCAATCGAGCAATTAGGGATCTGAAATGTTTGTAGCCAAAATCTGACCTTAGATGTGATCACTGTGTGTACCAGCTCAACCCATCCTGCAAATGATAAAAGTTTCGATCTCCAACCCTGAAGTTTGTCTCGAATATCATCCACTAACTTGCCACATTATGCATCAGTAATTGTGGTATTCGAAAGAGGTACTCCTAAATGTTTAACCAGTAGAGTACCTTCCTGAACCCTTAACCTCTTTAGCAATCCCTGTTTTTGAGTGCAAAACTTATTGAAATAGCATTTAGTCTTGAGCTCATTTACTTTCAGGCCCATCTTGCCTTCATAATTGAAAAGGTGGGGGAATCTAGGCAAAACTCAATTAGGTTGACTAGGTTGTCAGGGATCCCCATTGCCTTAAGCATGTGAATGATGAATTTCCTATTTACTTTATCATAAGCCTTATGCAAATCAATTTTAATACAAATCTTATTTGCTCCTTTTTTGTTAAATTCTCTAACCAACTCATGTGCCATTAGAGAATTTTCTGAAATGCATCTGCCTTTGATAAATGCACTCTGACATTAGGATATAAGTGTTGGCAGCACACTGTTTAACCTGTTGCATATTATTTTGAATTTTGTAGATAACATTGCAGCATGCTATAGGTCTGTAGTCTTCAATTCTGGATGGGTTTTGTACTTTTGGAATTAGTGATATAAACGTGTGGTTTATTTCTTTAATGAATTCACCAGAGTCAAAAGCTTCTTGAAAGGCATTTAACATGTGGTTTTTCAGGTCTTCCCAGTGCAGTTTGAAGAAGGCTGCCCCCACTGTGTCAGGCCCTGGACTGGAGTCATCATGAATGGAGAAGACAGCGGCCTTCGGTTCCCCTATGCTGATCTCACCACCCAGCCTCAGCCTTCCAGTGGAGTTGAGCTTCCTACGACACTCAGTGCTGGGTAAGTCATCAGTGTATTCTCCATTAAATAGGTCCGTGTAGTAAGAAATGGTTGTGTCTTCAAGTTGTTTGATGTGTTTCATCGAGTCACCCTATTCATTTAAACAATTAAGCATGTTATTATAGTGTTTCCTTTGAGACGTTTTAGTGTAAAAAAAATTGTGCATTCGTCTCCCTGAGTTAGCCACTTTTCTTTGGCTTTCTGTTTTATTTCTTTCGATTTTATCTCCAATGCCTTCTTCAATTGGGCCTGCATTTCGTAGTAATCATGATTTAAACCTTCATTCATGGGGTCTGTATCAAGCATGTTTTGAGTTCTTTCGAGCTGCTCTTAAAGGTTCTGAACATGATCATTCTCCTTTGGCCTTGTTTTGTTCCACTCTTTTAGTCTAAATTTACATTTCTTTAGTAGCATAACAAGTATGAACATGTTGTCGCCACTAGGATGTGAAATTTGACTGAAATCAGTGGTTGTTTGATACCCCTGAAGCAAATGCCAATGATTGCCATATCTGAATGGTTTGCCCCTTGTGTTGTGCGCATCATTGAATTGAATTAACAGTGGTGAATGGTCACTGGTGGAGGAGGCTAAGACTGATGCATTGAGACTAGTGGCCTGGTTTAATAAATTTGCATTGGCCAGGGCTCAATCAAGTCTTGATGATATTTTCTTGGCCTCACTACTCCTCCATGTGTACTGCAGGCCAGAGTGGGGTAGTTCTGATAATCCACTTGCCAATACACAATTGTTGAATTCAGAAACCTGGGAAAGCTTGAGAGTAAGTCCACCTTTCACATGTACGTAACACTGCGTTAAAGTCACCAAGTACCAGCCATGGGGACTTAATGGTCTTCGAGTTTTTGATAATTGATTCGCATAATTTAGTATAGCTAGATTACTTGCATATACGAAAGTTATGTATACTTCAAGTCCAACAACATTCTTTGCTAGTATTGTCACTTGTTGGTCGTCGAAGTTCACATTCAAACACTTCCAGCAAGCCATGTCCCAAAAGATCACAATGCGACCCCTTTGGGATGTACTTAGATTATGACAAATATCCCACATGTTTCCCATGGTTAGTTTGAAATAATCCAAATTGTCTTGCGAGAATTTATTTTCTAGAACTGCTATGATAGAGGGCTTATACTTATCCCTAAAGGTAAAGAGGTTTAACTGTCTAGTGTCGTTGTTAAGACCTCTTACATTCCAACATAGGATCGACATTATTTGTTAGTGGATTTGCTCCTTGTGACTGGAGCTGTCCCCACTAAAATGCTCTTAGTTGTATTTTTACTTGCTTGCGAGAATTGTGCCTTGTACTTATCATTTATTTCATAAGTCATTTGCATTATTCTCATCACTGCTCTCTTCTTCATATTCCACAATATGAGTTTCCATCGCCTGAATATCATCCAACGAATCTGGTTCCTTATCCTCCTCCACCAATGCAGTGGGCTCCACATGATGATCAACTTGACATGAACCATCCACTGTTACCTGAGCCTGTTCCAGACTTTGATCTCGATCTATATGAGACGCTTAAGATGCTTCAGATGCTTCAGAGCCCCCAGCACGAGGCTGTGGAGTAGTTTTTACTATATTAGCTGCATCAGCACTGGTTTCAGCATGTACAGTGGCTGAATTTTTGGATGTGCCACACTTCGTCTGTATTTCGTGTAGCTGTAGCTGTGTATTTTGTAGTGCTAACTAAAACTATGCAATTTGTAACTGAATGCCCAAAACATTTGCACGTAGTGCATTTTGGAGGGACAAACTCATACTCTACTACCTGTTCATATGTGTTGTTACTTTTGTCATATGCTTTGACGAACCTAGGTAGCTCAGAATCTGCCGTAATTTCAATAAGAGCTTTTGCATAGTTGATTTTCTTGACCAGTTTTGTATCTTCATCTATCTCCAATGGTTTTCCTATAATACTTGCCAATTTGCAAATACATCTTGTATTCCAAAGACCAAGATTCAGATTTGGGAATTTGACCCAAATTGGGTATGTGGTTAACATGGCTTTTTCAAAATTGAAATCGGCCTTCCACTTCCTCATAAAGATAATTTTATTGTCCATAAACCATGAACCCCCTTTTAAAATTCGTTTGTAATCTTCTTTCAGCTGAAACTTGATCAGAAAGAAACCGTTTTCACAAGGGAAAACGTCCCAAGCTCCTTTGGGTTTCCACATCCTCTTGATGTAAGCATTGAAATAAACAAAATAAGGTCTTTTACCTTCCATGTATGCATAGATCGAGTTTTCCCAGATCTTATTTGATTCAGCGTAGTCTATTTCATCAATCACCTGGTATTTGACATTACCTGTTCTCAGCGGTTCGAAATACTCAATGTCGCCAGAGATTTTGAGTTTCGATTCAAAAGTTTCAGCCCATGAGCTAGGGTTTCGCGCGGTTGATCCATGGGTGGTGCGGGGAGATTGCCTTAATATCTCAGCGAACGTCTGCTTTCCCTTTCTCCGAACCTCCTGCCAACCACCGCCGCCTTCATCTTCAACGTCAGCTAGGGTTTCAGGGCAGATGGATGAGGTCGCCATTTTTTAGCTCTTAATATCCCAGCTCAATTATTATAATATATATATATTCCAAAGCGACTATTCTGAATTTTTAATTGGACATAACTTTCAATTCTCGTTATGAAATCTGGATTTTTCACCTTCGTTAGAAAGATATAATTAAACAGATTCAAATATTTTTGGTTTTACTGAAATCCGGTTTATTTTGAATCTTGTACATTCAATTGAAATTTAAAATCGAATTTTCAAACTGTCGCGCCATTTCAGGCTCGTTTTATAAATAAAATAAATTTATACGTTCTAATTTCATTTAAAATAAACTTTTAGTTGTTATTATTTAAAATAAATCATTTATATATTCAAAATCCATTAAAATTACTGAAATAAAAATTTTAAATTAGTTTTGAAAATCCGGGTTGTTGCAAAAGTAAAGATAAAATGATACAGTCGATAAGTATAGAATTGGTGCAACAATTTCATTTCTTTAGGTACTTCAAATTGATAAAATTTCATTGTCTATATGTTGTTGTGCCAGCTCAATTGCTTTAATTAATACAATTATCGCACCATAATATTCCTCTGGAATAAGATTGAAATCATCATCAGGAGTCCTAACGTATAGATCGTAATTATTGTATTTTCATATCAAATTTTGTATGGTCATTGTAATAACAACAACTTTTGAGTGAGTGTTGATTAGATACGTTGCATATTCTTCAAAATCTTTTTCTTCGAAACTCCGAAGGTTCTCTCAATTGTCATATGTAAACTTGGGTAGCAAAAATTAGAAATTTCATTTGTCCATTTGGTAGATTTGCGATTTCACAAAAGTGAGGAACATGATATTAAATATTACTATGCGGGTTAGATTGTAATGACATAATATTTTAACCTTCAAAGTCGACACTAATACATCTACGGTATTCACATGCCGGATATCCAAGTGTCGGAAAACCAAATCACTAGGAATTAATTACAAAGAAGAAAGAACAAAATCTTACAATCGCAATGGATAGCATATAATATATAACAAAACTTTATAAAGAACTGATCTTTTAATATACAACAATATTAGAGTAACCAACTATACTAACCTGAACATTTGTAATAATCTGTCTAACCAACTCGGGTAACTACAAAAAAAGCTAACACAATGGAAAATAAGAGTGTACAGAAATACATCATGAGCTCATGCTCCTCTCCAAAGCTCCAAGCATCTATACTAACTTATTAAATATGCTCGGTCTAATCTGAACATTATCTTGAAATAACGCCCAGGTCTTTCAGGAAATCCAGTGTGAGAAAACTTAAGTTACCAGAAACTTTATTCTTTTCGATTTATAAACCTTTGAAATCAATGGTATCCCATAACACCATATCACACATAAATAGGGATGAGTTTTTATCTTATGATAACTGTAGTAAAATAATTCTTCTTATTCAAAACTGTGCAGGTGATACAAATTTATAGAAAAAGGAGTTTATATTTCCCAATAAACATATCTTAGACAAATGGAAACAAATATAATCTTCTATACTGGGAAACACATAATAAACTAATGGAAACAAATATAATATTCTATACTGGAAAACATATAATAAACTAATGGAAACAAATATATATAAATATATTCCTAACACCCTCCCTCAAGTTGGAGCATGCAGATCATAAATGCCCAACTTGCGCAACAAAGAAACAAACTGTTGCTTCCCGAGTGGCTTAGTGAAGATAACAGCAAGCTGCGAAGAAGTAGGTACATATGACGTAATGATCATCCTATCCTGAATAGCATCATGAATGAAGTGCATATCTACCTCAATGTGTTTGGAGCGTTCATGAAACACGAGATTATGTGCTAGATGCAACGCAGACTGACTATCACAGTAAACCGGAATAGAAGAAATATGTTGAGCACCCAAAATGTTAGCAATTCTTTCATCCACTTCAACTCACATGTCAAGGCTGTCAGTGAACGATACTCAGCCTCAGCGGAAGACAATGATATTGTCTTCTATTTCCTGGTTTTCCAAGAGATAGGGGAACCACCAAGAAACACCAACCATCCTGTAATAGAACGCCGTGTAAGGGGGCAACTTGCCCAATCAGAATCACACCAGCCATATAGAGTCAATTCTGAATTAGCTCTCAAAAGAATTCTTTGGCCCAGTGAATTCTTGAGATAGTGCACAACCCGTAGTGCTGCACCCCAATGATCATGTCTTGGCTTCTGCAAGAACTGGGACAAAACATGTACTGCATATGCTAGATCAGGACGAGTAAAAGAAAGATAGATCAATCTACCAACTAGACATCGATACTGCTCCCCCTCCTCAAGAGGTGGGCTGTTAGAGGACCTAGGCTTGTGGTTCAGATCCATAGTAAAAGTCGTCGGTCTACTACCCTAAGAGTCCGCACTCTACAATAATATCCAATGCATACTTCCTCTGACATAAGAAAATATCAGCTGCACTGCGAGCTACCTCAATACCCAGTTAATATTTTAAGACTCCCAAGTCCTTCATATGAAAACAAGAACTAAGATATTTCTTAAATTTTTCAACTGCCTCTGAATCATTACCAGAAATGATCAAATCATCAACATAAACAAGAACATGAATCTGTATATCTCCACTCCGCTAGGAAAACAAAGAATAATCAAAAAGAGACTGGGAGAAACCATAAGAAGTCAAAGAAGTAACAAGTTTAGCAAACCAACAACGTGGTGCTTGTTTCAGATCATAGAGAGACTTACGCAAAAGACATACTGTTGGGTTCGCTATGCTCAAAACCTGGGGAAAGCTTCATATACACCTCCTTGTGCAAATCACCATGAAGGAAAGCATTATGAACATCCATCTAGTGCAAGATCCAACCTTTGACTTCTGCTACAGCCAGAAATGTGCGAACCGTAGACGTCTTGGCCACTGGTGCAAATGTCTCTGAATAGTCAATTCCCTCCACCTGGTGATTGCCAAAAACAACTAGTCTGGCCTTCAACCGCTCAGTAGAACCATCAGAATTGTACTTAATCTTGTACACCCAACAACTTCCCAATGCCCTCTTACCAGGAGGCAAATCCACCAAACTCAATGTCCCGTTATTTTCTAACGCTTGTATCTCATTCTTCATAGCAGATCTCCATCCAGCATCCCTCGAGGCCTGACGATAAGAGGTAGGCTCAACACCTGTAGTTATCGCTGCAAGAAAATCACTGTGTTGCGTAGAAAATATTTTATAGCTCATGTAACGTTCAAGGGGATACGGAGTACCTAAGGAAGGATGGGTGCTAGGTGAAATAGTATGGGGTGGACTGATGAGACTTGTCACATATTCCTGAAGATGAGCAGGATGAGACTTTAGACACTTACCACGACCAAGCTCGCTACTAAGTTCAACAACTGGGACTTGGGTTGCATTCGGGACAACTTCTAAGGCTGAAGCAGGCGTCAAATCTGAAGCAGGCGCTGCTCCTAGCTCTTTTCCGTCCCCCTCATTCGATACCACGACAGTGGATGGCGTTGTGTATTAAACTACAACAGGAGTCCCTGTTGGGGCAACTTCATCTCCACAAACTGAGTGACAACACCCTCCCACAAAGTCTGACCCTGAACTGTTTTTATTCTAAATAATCGGAGAAGCATAAGCGAATTCTGTCTCATAGAAAACAACATCACGGGAAATAAAATACTGATGCGAAGACAAATCAAATAATTTCCACCCTTTCTTATCAGCGGGATACCCAACAAATATGCATCCACGACTGCGACTAGAAAACTTGTCTTTTTTAGACTGTATATCATAAGCAAAACAAATACACCCAAACACTCGAATATTATCAGACAAAGAAGGAGTCCTATATAAAATCTCATAAGGGGGCTTATAATTTAACAATCGAGAGGGAGTTCGATTAATTAAATAGCTAGCAGCATGGATGCACTCACCCCAAAACTCAATAAGTAAAGACCCCTGAAACATCAAAGCTCGAGCTACATTGAGAATATGTTGATGTTTTCATTCCACTCTCCCGTTCTGCTGGGGTGTTCCGACGCAAGAGGTCTGAAACAGAATACCCTGGCTTGAAAATAAACTTTCAAGCAAATAAGCTCAGTACTGTTATCACTACGAACACGACAAATATTGTTATCAAACTGACGTTTAACCATTGCAATGAATTTCATAAACATCGAATATACCTCAGTTTTATCTGTTAACAAAATCACCCATATTGCTCTAGAAAAATCATCAACTATTGTCAAAAAATACTTAGCACCACATGAAGAAATACAACGATGTGGTCCCCACAAATCACAATGAATGAGTTCAAAGCACTTAAAAGCTTTATAATTACTATTTGAAAAACTATCTCTTGTCTGTTTAGCTTTGTGGCAAACATCACATGCTTTATTTAAATGCAAAGAACTACTAATAAAAGGTAAATGCTTCATCACTTTCTCAGCCGAGTGACCAAATCTTCTATGCCATAGCTCCAAATATGCACTTTGTACTGCTAAAATAGCTGAACATGTAAAATTTGAAGCATCACAAAAATAGTAAAGTCCACCCCACCGTTCACCCGCTCCAATCACTATCCTCGTACTTCGGTCCTGAATAATACACAATGCATGAGTAAAGAGTACATCACATTGAGTATCATCAATTAAATGCAACACAGAAATTAAGTTGCAATGTAAATCTAGAACATAAAGAACTTTAATGAGTGCCAACTCAACTGGAAAAAACAACTCGGCCATACAAATTAGATGTAATCACTACACCATCCGGTAAGGTCACTGGAAAAGAAGAACACTCAAATCGTTCAACCCAACAATCTAAACAACCCGTCACATGTACGGTAGCACATATATCATCAATCCATGGGATACAGGAAAACTTACCCATCAAACGATCGGACAGGGGAGGAGCATCAGAATTACCAATCAAACTCATGAGATGCTGATACTGTGAAGCAGTCAATGAGGGGACTGTCCCATTGGAAATTGCCGCACCTGTCAGAGTACCAAGGATCGACGGTTGTCTGGAGAAACCAGCGTTCAATGCCCCTACTTCTGAACCTGGACTGGTGCGACGACCTACTGTAGAAATGCGCTGCTGTCCGCCACCAGACTGAAGTCCACTATGAGTGTTTTGCTTTCGAGGCCGACTCTCCCACCAATCCGGATACCCATTCTTCTGATAGTAGTTATCAAAATCATGCCCTGATTTTCTGCAGTAACTACACTTCTTTGATCCACTGTCTCCATCGGAATTTGATGCAGAAATGCGAGTTGGTCTTGTCAAAGACAACGCCATCGCCTCATCTATAAGGGGCTGCTCCGCCATAGTCTTCAACTGCATTCTTTCTTCCTTTTTAACAGCATTGTATGCTCGATCAAGAGTGGGAGTGGATCTTGGGCAAGCAAGCTAGTAGGAATTGCCCATAATGTTCACTATACAGCCCATACAGAAAATCGTGTAATTGCTCTTCATCTCGAGTTGCTTGCAGTTTTACAGCAAGATCACATATGCAGGGACCATACTCACAAGTGGGGATAAAGGATAAAGTAGCCATTTCATCCCAAAGTGGCTGCAGTAAACCAAAGTAATCTTCTACAGACATCGATGAAGTTTGTTTACAATCAGCCAACGCCTTCTTTATATCTTGCTTCCGGGTTCCATGCCCTTTGTTAAATTGTTTTTTCAATAATTCCCATAAGGGAAACACCTTCTTAAAATATGGGACAGTCTTCTTCAGCGATGGATCAATGGTATTCATAACCCATTGAACCAACATTTCCTGCAAACACCTCCAGTCGAGAAGTCTTGCCCGATCAATTGGTTTCAGTTTCGTTCCTTTAAGAAAAGTAATCTTTCTCAGTGAAATCAGCGAAAGCCGAATTGATTTGGACCATTCACCATAGTTGGCATCACGAAGTATGATAGGGGTAATGATATTCCCTGGGTTATCATGGGAAGATAGATAATACGGGGAAGTGGGATCTTTGTTTGGGTCATAAGGTGAAGAGGTCAAGGGGTTCAGAGAGGTTCTACTATTGGCAGATCCATCATAACTATGTTCATTGGCCATGACTGACGACGCAAGATTCAAAAATAGAGGAGGTAAGTGTTTTTAGGCTTTAATGCCATGTTGGAAAATAATTCTTCTTATTCAAAATTGTGCGGATGATACAAATTTATAGAAAAAGGAGTTTATGTTTCCCAGTAAACATATCTTAGACAAATGGAAACAAATATAATCTTCTATACTGGGAAACATATAGTAAACTAATTGAAACGAATATAATCTTTTATACTGGGAAACATATAATAAACTAATGGAAACAAATATATACAAATATGTTCCTAACAATAACCAAAACATTATTATTGTAAATCCAGTGATATTATAATAATGTCTACAAAATAATAATATACGAAAGTAATTAAAATGTTTGTGTATCACCTGTCAACATAGTTAGATACAACTAAGTATGTACAACACTTACTGGATTTTGGATTCTAAATAACGATTGGGCTACCGAGATACCTCCATCACAATTCCCCTCTAGACAAACGTAGTAGCAAGAACGCTTTGCACCGAACTAACACAAAATCAGCCTACTATTAGCTTGATAGTACTGAATATGTCACTACTATGGTTGTGATCAACAACCATACTAAAGCATCAATAATCAAAAGGTCGACCATTCCCGACTTATGATAAACATACAATAATTAAATCTTTTATATTATAATAAATAACATACATAGCATATAACTACAATTTCAAAACAAATTCTTACAATAAATTACCTATCTATATTTATAACAAAAACTAGGTTTCTATTTTTAATTAAACAAAATTTGGAAAGATTATAAAAACGTTAAAACATCATTTGAAAGATTACAAATAAGTTCTCTATAATAACTAACACTTAAAAGGAATTCAATGAACAGAAATAAAAAATGAATATTTAGATAAATTAAATATTCACTAATTAACTTGTAAAATTGCAGGTTGTACATAAATAATTATTTGAAGTGATATTCTGAATTAATGACATAACACCATCCAATAGAGGTTGAGTGAAGTTAGAGTATCTGTTATTTATAAATGAACAAGAAAGTATACTATCATGTGTAGTTACTATCATGTGTAGTATCTTCCCTCTCGGCTGTAACATAAGTAAACAGTAAATGTAACAACTCGATTTTTCGAACCTTAGAGTCGACACTAATATATCAATGGTATAAGCATTTCGAACATCCAAGTTCCAGATAACCCAATCGTTAGGGGTTAAAGAAAAAATAAGATAGAGCAGAATCTCACAATCACAACAGATTACATATAATATATAATAATTCTTTACAAATTGAAATACCTTTAATTAATATACATATACAACAATATCAGAGTAACCACTAAACTAACCTGGACAGCTATAACAATATTTTTGTACAACATGGATAACAACCAAGAACACTAGCCCAATGGAAATATGAATCTATGGAAGTATGTCTTAACTCATGCTCTTCTCCTAAGCTTCAAGCATATAATATATCCTGACAAATATGCTCAGTCTGGTCGTGAAATAACGTTCGGGTATGTCTGGGCACTACACCAAAACAGTGATATCCCAACACCATATTTTCAACTTGCCAGCGCTTATTTCGGTTGGCATATACTAACACCTATAAGCGTCAGTAAACCAAAAAGGGTTACAATTTTTTTCTTTTTGGTATCTTTATTTCAATCCCAACGCATTTAAGTGTTAGATAACCTGGTTTGGTTTAATTAGAAGTAAGCAGAGGGGAAAATGGGAAATATGTATTACCTAATGTACTTGTCCCTAATGCTTCTCATCTCTTCAGGTCGCAAAAAAATTATACTAGGGCAAGTACGTCCCTTCTTATTCCCTAAATCCAATTCCCTTTACATAAAAATTCGCTCCTTCTCCATCAAATCGTTATACCCCTAACAAATCACTCCGCCCCAACGCCGACCATTGATTTTGATATGCCCATCCTCCACTCAATCAAATCGAATCCTAACGACACTGCTTCCCGGGATGCTGATGTTCGCCTAAAATGCAAGGGGCAAAAGTTGATCTTGAATTTCTTTCTAGTATCAATTATCGTGCATTCTAAAATCTGATGGAGTACTTGAATTGCCTTAGAATTCAAAGAGTACCAGTGTTCAATTTACCATCAATCAAATGAATCGTTACTGTCAGGCATTAGCAAGAACTGGAAAGTATATTTCATCGTTTTGTTTCATGTGTGGAGAAGGTTATTATTATTAGTTATATGTTGCTCTACATTATTTTTGAGTGCTGGCTACTGCTAAGAATTAACTGGAACACTTGATTTATGTTTAATTCAGATTTCGAACATGTTCATTTAAGAATCATCCAATATAAGTAGGCAAGTTGTATATATTATTGTCTGACCATGTGTGATCTACTCTGCAGTTCATGGTATGATGTATTATAGGGGGCTCTGATGCTTGAACGTTATCTTGAGAAAAGATATCTTGAGAAGCCTTTGCATCTTGATAATGCCCCAGCTCAATATTCAATTCAAAATTGGCAAATTTTATTCCAATCCATATTTTTATCTAATAGCCCCCCCCCCTAAAATTAATCAATTTTTAAAGACAAAACTACCCTTATCACAATTTATTCTCACTTCCTTCTCATCTTTTATGAAAATAAAGTAATTTTCTTACTGACTAAAAATATCGAAGCTTCAAAATCCTAGTTCTCAAACAAGTGAAGAAAAAATCTATTGTAAACAAATATCTGATGGATTTTGAAGGCGAAGATGATTTCTTATCGCAATCACAACAAGTAATGCAAAAATTAAGAAAAGGAATTTAATTTTTCGAAATAAGTTAGAAACAATGCTTGAATACGAAAATGTGGGGACCGAAACAAAACCACGAAGGAAAAATACGAGGATGAAATGGAAACCACGTGTAGAACAAGCGCGGTTGACAACAGAACCAAGGTTTTAATGAATGTGGAAAACTTATTATCCACGTAAATTATATTATTTTCTTTTTCCAGCATTTAGTTTATACTTTTAATTTTTGTTTTTACGCAGATTGTGCCATCCTGAAGTAATGAAGAATTGCATGATGAAATGGTTTTGGATTATTCAAATGAATTCACGACATATGATGTAAGTTGTATAAGGTTAATGTTTGAATTAGTATTTTAAACCTTTGAATACACTTTTTTTTATGGACGTTTTTTTAGGTGATCAGACAAACCACGTAAGATAAATACTTAGTTTACCTAACTTCAATGTAGAGATGTTACGTTGTTAATATACTTTCCATGTATTTATTCAACGTGGTTTCTTGCTTTACCATGTTTTTACAAAGCGATATTGTGACAAAAAGGCAAAAAAATATTCGAGCACATATTTTTTCAGCATTTATTTATCAACTCAACTAACATAGTGTTTTATATTTTGAATGCAAATATTTTCATCTAGAAAAAAATTAATAGATTGGGTTCGTTAGATGGGAAAATGTCTTGGCTTTGTTATCATAATACTAAAATCGGATACTGGTGCTTCAATTAGAAAACCAAGAATTATGTTTGGTTGTGAATGAAGCAGTGTGTACAAGAAGCGAAAGGATAACAGCCCAAAGAACCTAAGAATGACGGGTACAAAAAAGTGCAACTGCCCCTTTAAACTTAAAGGTGAAAAAAATTTGACTTCAGATGATTGGAGATTATATGTTGTTAGTGGTGTTCATAATCATTCTGAATTGAGAAATACGAAAGGTCATTCGTATATTGGTCGATTAACGGAAGATGAGACGAAGATAGTAGTTGAGATGCATAGAAACTTGGTAAAAATAAAAGAAATTTTAGCGACCATTAAAAGAAATAATCCTTTAAATTGTACCACACTCACAATGATTTACAACGTAATCAACGCACAAAATGCTATAGAGCGTACGGGGAATTCTCAAGTTCAATATTTGCTTATAAAATTGAAAGAGTTTGGTTACTTTTAATGGCATCGTAGAACGTTAAACGAAATAGATATTATTAAAGATATTTTTTGGGCACATCCTATCAGCTTGGATTTTCTACGTATATTTCTCAAGGTTATTATATTAGATTGCACATATAAACCAATAGGTATAGAATGCCTTTACTCCAGATTGTTGGGGTTACTTGCATAGATCTATATTCTGTATTGCAATTGCATATTTAGTTGCGGAAACTGAGGAAAATTATATGTGGGCTTTAAAGTGTTTGAAATCAGTTATGATTGATTGTGAAGTAGAATTACCATCAGTTTTCATTTCCGACAGAGAGATAGCATTAGTAAATGCTATTGGATTTGTGTTTCCGAACTCTGCGCATATGTTATGCACGTGGCACATTGAAAATAATGTTTTGACGCATATGCAAAAGAAAGTGAAAGGAATAGAGCTTGAAGAGAAAAAGTCTTTTTTATTTGATTGGAATGAGCCGGTATGTTCAAAGAAAGTTGTTGCTTATAATGAGAATATGCAAGTGTCATATGAAAAGTAGGCAAATCATACTTTACTTTTGAGATATATTCATGGGACTTGGTTGGATACATATAAAGATCGATTTGTTCAAGCATGGACAGATGAGTACATGCATTTCAGAAATTATACTTCTAATTGGTATTGTTGTATATTACTTTGTTTATATTTATTCACCATAATAATTAGCATTATCGTACTCATTTGTGCATGTCATATGCAGGGCCGAGTCCGCTCATTCGAAATAAAAAAAAAATTGCTAGCTTTCAATGAAATTTCGAACAAGCTTGGAAAAAGATGCATACTTTATTGGAACTCTCATTCACTGAACTTAAAGCGTCATTCAGGCAAAGTTTAACAAAAGCCAAGCACATATTTCATATTTGAGAATTCAAGATTTTATGGGGAATTGTTCCTATTAAGGTGCTTAGTTTGATACATTCAGAAATACAGAGAATAAAAGATGTTGCTGACGAAGAATTATTATGCGGATGTGTCATTCGTAGAACTCATGGATTGTCTTGTGCGCATGAGTTAGCTCGTCTTGGGCCTGGTACCGCAATATCGCTTGAGATGATTGACGTTCATTGGTCAAGGCATCATCTTATAGAAAAGAGTTGGAATAAAAATTTGGGGGTTGTAGAAAAAATGGAAGCACTTATTCAAGATGTGAAAAAGATGAAAACTCCTTATGAAACGCAAATCTATAAGAAGATGTTAGAGATTGTGCAGCCACGTACGTCTTGTCTCGCATCTCCAAAAAGCAAAATAAAGACATGTGGAAGAGAAAGAAAAAGAAGTGCTAATACATCAACAAAAAGGATGCCTTCATCATTTGTGCTCGTCGAAAGTGTGTACTCGCAAAAATCTTGCACTTCGAAAATGACTTGTACCGATAAACTTGCAATTCGTAAACCAAAAAAGGTTCGTATATACATATTTTTTTATTAGAATACAAATTAGTTCCCTATTAACTTACAATATCATTTTTTAAACAGTTAGAATAAATAACCGAAGGCATGAGATCTTATTTGCATTAAATATCATCGAAGTTGAAGCTTTTTGTTACTGATATTATTGATGTCCGATCGGACGGTAACTGTGGGTATAGATGTGTCGCTGCTTTGCTTGATTTAGCAGAATCAACTTGGAGTCAAATTAGGAGAGATTTATATGAAGAACTGCACAAAAATAAAAGTTCATATGATCGCCTGTTCATAGAGTAAGGTAGAAGCAGAAGTCTTCTCAAAAGTCTGATGCATGAAGACGAAGGATTTGCACCGATGGAAATGTGGATGTCAATGCCCGATGTAGGTTATATTATTGCAATTAGGTATAACGTCGTCTTATTCAGCATTATTGAAAGACTTATGCTGACAATACCTCTGTTGAAAGGAAAGGTGCCTCCCTCAGTACAACGCATGAAAATTGCTATAGCTTTTGTTAATCATGATCATTTTGTTCAGGTATACATCGTTGAGGTTAATAAAAAATTGACAACATATTCATTTCTTTTTATGACTCATGGCTCATGCATCATAGGTAAAACTAGAGCCAAAGCACCTGGTTCCACCTATTTATTTCAAATGGTTCGCGACTCGTGATACGGATGCAAGTAGTTAGGAGTACATTTACACTTGTAGAAGACAAGCTTGGGATGATAGAAATGCGTATGCAAATTAGAAGCAAAGTTGATCATTTTTTGTTTATTTAAGTATGCATGTAACTTTATATGTTATGTGTACTTTAAATGTTATGTGTACTTTAAATTTAATGTGTACTAAATGTTATGTGTACTTTAAATTTTAATTATTATTGTTTGGAGTTAATTTTTGTTAAATTATGGCCAATATTTTTTTTAAAAATTTCTGGGCCTATAACGCACTGTAGTAACGTGGAATTGTAGTAAACCTCATACAAATAATAACCAGGTGAGTAAAATATGTGGTTTATTGTTAACCATGTATGGACTCAACGTGGTTAATGACAAAACCACGATTTCATAGAGCGACAGGAATTCCCGGAACAATAAAAAATTATGACTGTATTTTTTCTTTGTGGTTTGGAGACAAACCACGTACTTCGACAACGTAATTGTAAATGTAACCACAATATTTTTCCCTAGGTCTCTTTGTATACCACGTGCGATACATACATGGTTTTATATATGACCACATATGTACAGAACGTTAGTAAAATAGAAAGTAAAAAAAAATGCATATTGTCAACCAAAAAAGAAAAAGAAAAACAATATACTCATTACAGGAAATCAGCAATACGATAATCGACCACACTGAAACCATTATAACTAGTCAAATAAACCAACATCCATTACATTAGCAAGCAGTATCCAAAATACATCATATACCATGTCCATCCAAATTCAGCATTAAAGTCATTACATTACAAACCACATCCGAATTACACGTTCAACAAACTTAAAATAGTAAGCAATCTAAACTTGAGGCCTGAAGTAGCGTCCAACAACAACTCTAGCATTCGCAATTTGAGGGTTAGGTTCATTCAACAAGCCATTCACATCATGAAGGGTCTGGAAAAAAGAATTTAAACTGAATATAAGCATAATATGGAATGATAATACGTGGTGATCCATAATGAAACATGCCGAGTAAAACTGATTGTAGGTCGGCTGAAAATGTGAAGCTCCAAGCACTACATTATCCAGTAGGTATAGTGGATTATGAACCCACAGGACACCGTGTTCTCTGTACCACTACATACAATCATCTGTGTAACTCAAAGAGGAATGATGGAGTGGTATTGATCTACGCCCTTTTGTTATCAAATGATTGTACCAGTTCTCCTATATACATTCCAAAAATTGATAACGTACCCAAGTGTACGTAGTAGAAGTTATACCTCGACGTGCATTTGATGCTACCGGAGGAATAGGGGTCGTGGGAATGTTTTGAACTCTACCAAAGTGTCTAAGTACTCTGTTAGGATGATACGACTCTACAACGTTCAAACAGAGAATGCAACCACTATACCAAGATATCGGATGGAACAGATGATAATGTCGTGCAAAAATATATGGATAAAAAATAACATATTCAAAGATGTAGGAAATCAATAATACTAAATGTAATAAATCATTATTAGTTATATAATAAATGAAGATATTTACCTGTTCAACTTGAATGTTATCGAGGAATATACGTAGATCGACTAGTGAAGCACCACAATCTATAGTGAGATTCCATCGAACAACATGGGCTAAATTCTCATTGTATAGATTTGTTAACGGAAGAAAGCAGGGAAAATGCATAAATATCCACGACTCAAGTAAACGAAGAAATCTAACAATTTATTTCACTCCCATGCGAGTTTCTAATCCAAGCTACATGTAGAGAAAAGCTAGTGCTGCTGAACCCCATGAGTATGTGTTGACAACATCCAAGTGTTTAAGTGGATCTAGAAGGGAGATGTGCACATGAGTCTTGCTTCTGTCGGCAAACAACGTGTTGCCAAGCAAAAATTACAAATACGTGCGAGCAGCATGCCTAATAGCCCTATCGGTCCACTCATCGCTCACTTCTTCAAATACTTCATCTAATGTAGATGAACTTAGTTTATAACCAACCCGGTCATTTATTTTCATCCTAGCTACTTCTGTAGAAATTCCAAGATACTCTAAAACAATGCTAACCGCCTGCTCCATATCATATGACCTACTCTGTATCAGTTTGCCTTCAACCGGAATGTGTAATAGAGACGCTACATCATCAAAAGTAATTGTCATCTGACCGAATGGAAAATGGAAAGTATTAGTCTCTGGATACTATCCTTCTACGAAAGCCGATATCAAATACTTGTTGACACTCTTGTAGCAAGTGCTAACAATGGGATATAATCCTGATAACTCAATGATGGATTTGAATCTAGTAACATTATCCAGAATTTTCCAGTCTGAATCCTTTTGTGCATGATTGACACATGTAAGCGTTGCTCGTTCCTACACAAATAAATCTATAATTTATAAACTGAATTAAATTCAATTACTTAAAATTATTATCCACGTTCCTAGCCAGTCCATATCTTAGAAGCAACATGAGTATCAAACTCTCTAGTCACATCATTGGTTCTTGGACCTCCTTTCTTATTTATAGCTACTTCACCATCACCCTCTAAAATGCCACCTGAATCCTCTTCTTATCCAGCATCACTCTGTTAACCATCTCTATGTTCCTCATGCCCATGTCTCTCCCTTTTCTTCATCTTGTTGCTCTTCTTCTTCTTGCGGATCTTCACTTTGGCGTACTGCAATTGTATATTGTTGCTCGTCTTCATCATGCTGCTCATCATCTCTATCCTCGTTCATGTTCGCACTTGTGCCTTCCATTGATTTCTCCATTCTCCTTTTTTTTGGTAGCAGTCATTCGTTTATGAGGAGACATCTGTGAATAAATAGCATATATTGAGTTCCTTCAGTTACATCTTCAATTTTTTTTTTAATATTATAGGTCACCATGCACAATATATACAAGGAAAAGTGGAAAACTACGAAAGATTTATATGAGGATAACAACCTATCCATGCAGAACACGTTCATGGATGTTATTATTCCCACGGAAATACTATATGTGGTAAAGTTCACATTCCAGGTAACCACGTAGAAACTTTTCATGGTTTAATTCCTTATCACGAATAGTGTAACGGTGGATGAAAAGCTTTCCACGTATCCCAATTTCGTGGTTAATAAATGTTCCACGTTCTGTCATTTCGTGATAACCTAGATCATTGAAAAAAACCAAATTTATAACACTTGAATTAATCCACCTACTACATCAACCTACTGAATTACTCACTCAATTGAAATCTGCAACATCAACACTAACTCAATATCCAACACTAAAATCCAAATCGATCCCACAACCCTAACATCAGCTACCCTAAATTAAATTTCAAACTTACCTTGTTCACTATGCTACTTTAATTGATTTTCTTTACACTCTAAATGTTTCCCGTTTAATTGAAATTACCGATTTTCTTGCCATTGAAATGAATCGCGTTCATAATGTTTTTGTAAGACCTAGGAAATATGGTTTACGTGAGTGGAAGGGTAGTGATGGAAATAAGGGGGCTACTAATTAATTTTAGGGGTATATGGTTTTTTTATGTTGGGAGGGGGTGTTACTTATTAAAAACAAGGGTTGAAATAAAATTCACTTTTAAATTTTTTGACAGTGAAGATGGAATAAAAAAAGAGTACCTTATTGAACAAAGGAAGACAAAGCAGATATTCAAATATTCTCCATTGTAAGTTGGTTATGTTTTATTTATCATTAATGTTACTTTTACATAATCAATAGGCATGCAATAAAAATATCCATAATTGTAGCTTTTTTGAAAAATTGAACCTACTATTAGTGGCAACATCTTTGAAACATCTAGAATAATGATTACGCTAAAACTTTACCTCCATTATAAAAAAATAAGGCAACAGTATTGACAACTAATTTTTGGTCAATTCTTTTAACTTTATGATGATCACTTGCAAAGTTGAAGGTAAGTTATATTTCGTATTAATGGAAAAATGGTCGGCACTGTATACTTAGGGATGAATTACAGTAATAGCATACTAGTTACAAAAAGTACATAATTATTCTATTGTAATATCAAATTGAATGATACCAACACTGCATATCGAGGAATGATGTCTTTCCTTTAGCAATGTAAAAGAATTATCATATAATTTTTTTTATCAGATTTTAATCTGCAGATCTCTCATCTTTCCTTTAATTTTATGATAATTCAACTTCTTGTAAGCCTCTCATGTGGTGTTATGCTGAATGCTTTGCTGGTTTGTATTCCATGGGCTGAACATATTTCATTGCATATCACTATCGAACCGAATAATCTGAATCTGAAATGTATTTTATTAGTCATAGTCTACTACATATCAATAGAAATAAATGTTATGCACCTTGCAATTTCAGAGAATAAAAAGTTAGCAGTTATGTCATTATCTCAAACTCTAACTGCACTTACTAAATGGTATCTCAGTTACTCCTCATTTTACAAATGACATGTTATTTAATATATTTCTTTTCTAATGAAATTAATTTTACATTTTCCCCTTAAAAAATAGTGTACTGGTGTTTGTTTGTGTTCCTATGAAGGGAATAACCTGTAGATCGAAATAGTAATTTATTACTCGGTAAATTAGGCACTGATACATCATACATTCTAAGATAATGTTTCCATGATTTTATCATGGGAAGCATGGGGAAGGTTGAGAGGAATTTTGACGCATATTATATTTATTTTCAATGGTAAATGCAACATTAACTTGTGAGAAATTTATGGGTGCTACTGAAAAATAAGTGGAATGCGACGTTGCCAAGATTTATCGTTGGAAACAAAAATGCACTATGATCATAAATAACATCAAATTATTTTATTTCATTATATATTTTGATCACTATGAGAATTCTCTTGACATAAAATCTATCTAAAACAATGGTTTAACAATCAAAACGAAGTACGAATGATTGTTTATGCATAATATGTATATACTTGAATGTAAATGTAAAACCATATTATGATATGGTTTGCTAGTAAAATATGCTGAAACTTGATTCAAGGTCTTTATATAATGATGGCACAAACTGACTCATAATTAAAATATTGCATTAACCATTCATGAGTTTTCCATAGAAATAAAGGAGTTATAGCTCAAATGCATGTGTTATTAAAAAAAGGAATACATGCAGACAAATAATGCATTATTTAAACAATATTGATTGATAATACTAAAAGCATTCACTTACTGATGCATCGGTATTTTGTCTTGGAATGTAGCATATATATATATATATATATATATATATATATATATATATATATATATATATATATATATATATATATAATTATAGCAATTTGATTGGTAAGTGTATATCCATAAGTTGTTTTAGAGAAACTTATCGTTTTTTGAAGAATAAAAGATGAGTTTGAAATAACAGAGCGACTAATAATATGATTTCAACTTATTTAACATATTTTAAAATAAACGTGGTTGTAATATATTTTAATGTATTTTAAATAAATGTAATCATGTAGCTAGCGAGATTTCATATTGTATCATTAATATTGTAAGTTATAGCTTTTGGGCTTTGTAAGAAAATCATAATATTTACTTAAATCTATTATGCAATTGATGGAAATATAAAAATGCAACGAAATCTTTATTGCATCCTTGATCTTACGATGTTATACTATGAAATTTCAACACATTAACAAATAAAAATACTTAATAGAAACGTTTAGGCAATAGTTAAACTCTTAGATAATGTAATACCAAGAAATAAGAATTAAAAGGCAAGACAACGGAAATAAATAACTTGATAGAGGTAGCTCTAGAATAGTCAAAGCATAAGAATATAAAAACATCTCTCTTTTTCCGTAATTGTATACACAATCATGTTTTGCACATTTGTAAAATTCAATCAAAAAAATAATTTAATTATGGGATCACATTTAGCTAATGAGTTTTGTACATTTATTAGTTAGATAAAATCAAATTCTGTAATCTAAAATTGTCCAAGCTCATCTAACATGCTCCACATCTTTTCACAACTTGTTGTATAACAAAATAATAAAGCAGGCAATAATCCGCAAGTAAACTTTCTTACATTTTGATCATTTCTATATGCTTATTTTTGGAGTCTTCCTTAGAGGCTAAAGGTGGATTTAAACAGGCACTATTCATATCATACACACACACATTATTAATTCCAAAGGATTAAGATCGAAATATTTTAATTTTAGTACACATTTGAGCTTGTAGATGGTTATTTCAAAATAAAGTGGTAGCACTTCATTTTACGATATTTCATCTAATAATGAAAGAGTGGAAATTAAAGTATGGAGCATGGTAAATAGGTTGATGGAAGTATGGAGCATACAAAATGACCAATCAGATTTGATAAATATTCAAACGATTTGTCGTATGCCACAGTTGAATATGGGACTCTATTGCAAGTAAGAACGCCAGTGACTGCCTCTTACATTGAGACCTAAAATGTATTCAAAAAGATCTAGCCGAAATGCTCAGTTTCAATTCAAAACTGAGACTTTTTGGCTCAGCTTCAATTCAAAATTGAGCCGAAAAACTCAGTTCTGAATTGAGCCTGGCTCGGTTTTTTAACAGAACCTTTCGGCTCGGTTTCGATTTAGAACTGAGTCTGAAAGTCCCTGTTTAGATTATCCATTCGGCATAATAAGAACCGGTCGAAGAATCTGATATTTGGTATGCAGTTCGTTCAGTTGGGTTGGATGTGTTAAAATCTGATATCAAGGGAAGATGATATATTTAACGGTAACCGCAATGAACTACATTTTATTAATCTGGTATCCTAACTTCAACCTGGTACACATTTTACCTCATTGGATCTTTGTAACATCATCAGAACAGTACAAAGCCCTCCTTATCAAACCACTGTTCATCATCTGCCGCATCTAAACTCAAGTAGTTCATCCTTTAGCTATAAAATCATATTTCAGATCATGAACTCATTATTTACACCACTATCACAAAGCATATTATAGACTTCCTGTCTCCAAAATTGACTTGTCAAAATATAGAAAAGAAGTCTATTACCATTAGTTTTAGATCGTGGTTTTAGGCAATGGTGAAGCCAAACTCAAGATCCATTAGGTGGATACCCAGTGCCAAAGGCACCCGTACTCAAGCTCGAGAGGACTTCCTAGGCAGTCTTCCATCCTAGTATTATTCTCACGGCTTTCCAGGCTCTGGGGGTGGTCGATTAGTGTGCACAGCCTTTCCCTCACATATGTGAAGAGACCAGGACTCGAAAAATCAAGATCCATTGGAAGAAATAAAATCTTTCAAGTAGTCGCATCGAAACCGAGTTTCCAAACTTCGTATTGAAACTGAGCCTCAGGCTCATTTTCCAAATTGAGTTTCGAAACTATTGAATGTTGAACTGCCTATGTCAATTAAAGTAAAATAAAACTTAATTATATTGGAGATAAAGTGATGAGAGAATAACCTGTTAAATGTTGAACTTGTGTATCATATCTCTGAGCATTGATGTTTTGGCTTTAATTGATAATTTTAATTCATTGTGATATTGAATGTATGTAGGTACTTCTAGAAAAAGCAGAAGAAAAGAAGAGATTGAAGGGTAGTTCTAGTGGCAATGATGTAGTAGTAGATCTTGAAAATGAACCAATTGCATAAGTATTTGGTAGCGATGCAAAGAAAAATTATTGTCGAGCAAGTAGTTCTACTTCCTCTATGAAATATTAAACTTTGGGTAGTATATTGCTTGGTCATATGGTATGAGTTTCGTATTCAATATTTGTAATATTAAACTATGGGTAGCATATTGTCTTTTGGCATTTTAATTTGTTATGATTATGAGACTGGTTAATTATGTACTGAATTTAGTAACTTAGTTATGAATGATACTTGTTTTTTGTTAATTTATATTCTATATTGCTATCATGATTATGGATGTAGTTTGTTGATATTGATTGAGTCATAAATTTCCAAATTGAGTTCATATTAAATATGGTTTGTATTATAATCATGCTATGTTAGATGCAATAATTATCATGTATATAACCAACACTTATTTATGTTACTAATTTGTTTTTACTGGCACTTATATATGTTGGTATGATTAAATAGCAACGCTTGTAACTGTTGGAATGGAAAATGTTCCAACGTTTATAAGCATTACGAAAGAAATTTTGCCAACGCATACACGCTTGGTAATAATTAGTGACGGCTTTACAGCAACACTTATAAATGTTGCTGAAATTGTTTGTGATACTTATACTCGTAGGGAATCACCTGTTTGGTGTGGTGTCGACAGTGCGCATGTGGGGCTCATCATAAGTCTTTAAGTGCATGCGCCTCATGAGTCGTCTTGACCTAGTGGGTACCTTTACCAGGAAGAGAGATAACAATTAGTCCTTTTGGAACTATCAGCTTCTCGACTGCCGCCTCCATAGCTTACTGACACACGATAAGAACTCTTTCAAACTATGTAGAAGTTAGAGATACTCCTTTCGTGGAATCGCCGTCAACAAACACGGAAGCGTCAAGAACTTCAATTATATGAGTTAGTGGATTGTAAGGCTTTCGGATCGGGAAGTCAGGATTACATTTTTTGTGTTTCTGAACTCTGAAAATCAGTAGAAAACCTAGAGCTCCCCTCAATAATAGTCTTGCCTTCATCCTAAAACCTAGCGGCATCTTCCTCCACATTCAATAACCTCTTCCTTTCCTTCAGAATATCGGGTTCGTTGTACCTCAAGAACCTCTCCATAAGCTCCTCCCCATTAACAAACCCATCTTCTGAGACACGCCTTTCCTCTTCAACATGTTCACTCTAGGCATCAACTAAAGTTTGGGGATTGTCCTCAGCCCAAGATAAGTCACGGTATCTGAGGACTCGAGCATAAAAACCCAAAATGAAAGGGTTGAATTCCTCCTCTACTTTTCTAGCTTCATTCAGCTGATCAATTGACTCCTTCAAATCTATGTCATATCGAAACTTTGAGTTAGAGGTTGATTCAACAGTTGCTTGTGCAATTTCCTTCACCTCCTTTGCCCATGCCTCGGCCTTAACAAGCTTGGACCTTAACTCTTTATTTTCCTTTTCAACAGTGCTCTTTATTGTCTTTAGATTGTTGGTGGCTTGGTTCTGATCTTCAAATCCAAGTTTTTCTAAGTCACGGCCTTCAGATCATCCTCAATGGGTTTTTTTCCTAGAACGGCTGTGTCAAGCTCTTTAAGAAATTGGTCTTTCAAATCATTATATCGTTTCTTATAGGTTTTAGCATCCTTTTCAGCTCCCTTCAACTTAGCCTAATTTTCAATGAGCTCTTTGTCCATGAAGGCCATAGAATTCTTATCACAATCCCAAAATTGTTTCATATTAGCAACGACGAGCTCCAGGAATCGGATAAGCTCTGATAATTTCCTCACATACTTGGAGGCCTCTTTGTATAGCCAACCTAAGTCTTCGATTTCCTTCTTAGCTGCTCTTTATTATTCTTGAGAATAAGATGAAGAAAGGGTAAAAGGTGCATTCTTCCAAAGTAATATTGAGAGAAATGAGCCTCAAGCTCTTTATTTATTTCTTCGATCAATGTTTCTAGCACGATACGCTCTCCAACCGTGGTAGTTTTGGACTTATGTTTGGTGGAAACCACTATCAGCTTTTTCCTTCATGTTATCTTTGGGCTATGAATGCTTCTTTGTATGTGGTTCACTAGAGGAAACTTTTATGCGGATCTAAGCCTTGGAAACTTACATCTCGCTTTTGTGGTAGTCTTTTTATCTTTTAGGTATGTCAGTATCGCGGAAGACTGTAAAGTGAGAGTGGGAGTGGTGTTTATAGTACTAATGCCTTTCTCTCTCCCTTTCCTCTTTATCTTGGTCCAATTTGTGTTCCGGCTCGCGATCAGAAAAATATGTCAATGGGAATTCACTCTTTAATAAACTTCGGTCAAGTTTCCCGTATTCATATGACTTCGAATTTGTACTTGCAAATTAGAATAAGCTCATGTTAGATCCAATAAATTATATAGTGCACAAGTACAATGCCATTTTTCAGTGCTTATGTTATGTGAGTTGTAATGATCCTGCCTAATGGACCCGCAGCTAGTGTCTTGCACATTGGTGTGATTTTCTTGACATCGACAGAGATGGTTTATCCCTCAGACATAGGCAATAATGTTTGGGAATTCAGGTCTCTAAATTCGTACTGCTCATACGGTTGTGGTAGATCACTTAAACCATTGAAAGGGTCATCAATATTGGAAGATCCAGTGTCTTGAGCCAGAGACTTTGACGAGGGAGTATGCTCTGATGCAGATTTCTTGGCCACGTCTTTTTCAATGATAGAAGGAGAGCTCTCCATGTGTAACGACCGAGATTTTTAACCGTTAACTTCGAACATTTAAAATTAGTATTAGATGTTGATTTGGAATTTAAATAACTTGAATTCAATGATTTTGGATATTAATTCAAATTGAATAATAAAATAATAAATTTAATTCTACAATAGTCAAAATATGTTGGATTTGGAATACAGTGTGAACTAGACAAATTAAAATAATTTAGTTAAGTTTATATTTGAATTTGTAACATGTAACACCCCACCTCCGTTAAGGCACTCACAAAGGGAATGCCTTAACTTTGGTGGAGCATTTTAGTAAACAGAACAGAAACTTACAAGACAGATAAAACAGTACTTGAAAAATTTATAACTTTATTTCAATAGAAACCGAAACAAGCTTGGTTACATCCTTTCAAATCACAATGTCAGAATTCAAGTACAAAATATCAGTCTTGTACAAAAGCCTTCAGAATGCATAGTTTAAAATCATAATCCCCACAGAAGAAGACAAGCCATACTTTAAGCACTTCAAGCGGAAGAAATCTGGATCAAGCTAGAGTATTCCCTTCTACAAAACATTGGGGGGGAAACGGAAGAAAGGAAGCGAAACAACAAGGGTCGGACAAAAAGTCTGGCAAGTCCAGTGATTTTCAGTTATGAACAGATAATAATAACATGACATGAAAATAAAACTGGATGAGAGATAACAGTAACAGGTGTAGCGGATATAACAGAAGAACAGAATGGCATAAGCTATTTCTTTACACTTCTCTGCACTATACTAGTATAACAGAATTAGGTGTCACCCTAAGGTCTAAACTAAAACAGAAACGGGTACAGAATAATTTCCACAGAAGAGAGTGCTAGTAATGGGCCTTTACCACCTGAACAGAAACAGACAGAAGCAGAAACAGATTAATCCCTACGAAAACAGAATGTAGAATTAAGTGTACACTAGTAATGGGCCTTTACCACCCGAACAGACGGTACCATACAGAAACAGACAGGTGTTACCACCCAACAGAAACAGACGGTACCAATAGAAGCAGACAGAACTAAGTGTACCCTAAAACCCTACCCCAAGCGATCGGCTCCCTAATACATAAATACCATGTGTCGGCCCCACAGTAGGGTGTATCACTCCCTAAAGTGACAACCAATTGGCACAGACCTATTTACATATGTCACGGCGTCTTACATCCTCAGAGGCAGACCGGGATCCATGCACGCACATGACTCGGTTGGTACGCACCATCAACACCCCTCGCCATTATCAGAATGAACCGCTTATAATTAGTTCAGTAAGCGTGCCCGGACCCTACCTACTGTTGGGTCAAAGTTTTGATACCAGAAAGGGTTACTGACTAATATGGGTCCCAAACAACAGATGACACAAGTAATTCCCTTCCTAACCTTGTGTCCCCAGAGTAACAGACTTCAGATTAACTTGTTTACAAGTTTCAGACATACAGAGTTTAGATCAACTAGTTCATAGATCAGACAATCAAGTTAACAGGTTTCCAGACTAACGGATCAGATGTTCGGATTAACAGGCTTATGGATTAACTGGTTACAGATTAACAGACTTACAGATTAACTGGTTACAGATTGTCTAACTTTGTATTGGGCTTACAGATTCACGAAACGGGTTTATCAGATTCATTGGTCCAATTGGTTTAACCTTACCCACCCAACACGTTTTAGACATCATACTTATCTCAGATTTTCATTAATTAAATATTAATGCCCAGACCTCTCACATTAGACTGACAGCTTGCGGCTACTGGTTAGGTCGGTTGGTTCCGGGCAGAGAGTCTAACCTCGGGTTTCAAGCACGTTATGACTAACTTCTCACATTAGAACCTATTGTTTGCGACCACTGGAATATGCCGGGCGGTTCCGGGCAGAATTACGCCGCAAACTCATTCTAACCTCGAGTTAGCCATGTTTATCTTTGCGGCCAATTAATTAATAATTTACCATTTATGCCCACGCCTAATATATATGTCAATTATTCATAATTATAGCCAATTCAGATTATGTCAATAACAGACTAATAATATCAACTCAACAGATATAGCAGATAACAGATTTTTCAGATTAGGCGACTTAACGGATTTAGCAGATTAAGCAAACTAGCAGATAACAGATTAGGCATCTCAACAGATTTAGTAGTTTAGGCATCTCAACAGATTTAGCTTAGCAGATTTGGCATTTTCAACAGACTTAGCAGATGACAGATTTAGCAGATTTAATATTTCTAAAGGTTCTATTTACATGCCTTGCTTAATCATAAATTAGGCCTAAATAACAGAACTAGCAGATTAGACAATATAACAGAACTAGCAAATTAGGCAAATATAACAGATTTAATCATTCCTTAAAGTTTCACAAACATATCTTGCCTAATTATAAATTTGGCCTAAGTTTGCATGCCTAAATAGTTGTCATGATTCACACTATGATCATATACCCCACGTTTGCATTGAATTTACATGTCACAGATTATGGTCATAATTTACATGTCCCAATTTAGTTCAATTTGCCTAGTACAAAAGGTTCACATATAAATTATACCAAATATAGCCATCGATTTCAATGCATATCATATATTCAAAAATCTCCTACTTAGGTGTTATTCACATTTGATGGTTATCAAATCTTAATATAGATCTTCACACCTAAGTCATATTCTCTTTCAAATCATGAATTGTTATATAAACAATATGCCCAATAATCTAGTTATAACAGACCTTAATTCAAAATATGCATTATGTCCAATGTCTCAAGTCACATGTTAACATACCATGGTTCCTCTTCTTCCAATTCACAGAATATGCATAGATCTAAATCTAGTTTACAACCTACGTCCTTTTTCTTAAATCAATCACAGATTAGCCATGCCCAATTATGCCACATTCATTATTTGTCCCAAACATTTTAGCGTTCGTGCGTTAATCTCTTAGGAGATTGGCGCAGGCTCGTAGTAGCCTGGCTATAGAACAGAAAGAAGAAGAGATACAGAATAAAATAGATCAGATCAGAACATACAAAATCTCAAATACAGATTTACAATCATGTCACAGTTATGATTAAAGTTTATATCGGAAAATAACTGCACTTGCCTTGGTTGGATTCTAAAAGAAAAAGGTGTTGTAGCTGTTCTCTTTTAATCCTAATCAGAATTGGAGGAAGAAGAAGCACAAGTCCTAGCTTAGGTTTCAGCAGAGTAGAGACGCCATTGATTTATTTTTTTAGAGAGGAAGAGAGCAATGGAGGCTAGAGAATTGTATATGAGATTTAGGTTTATGTTAGGGATGTATATATAGGTGTAGGAAGTTATTTAGGACCATTAGATTAACCCTGAACCATGAGAACCAACCAGATGCAAAATCTGCATTTAAGCGAATCGGCCCACGGGTTGACAGCCAAACACGCTGGATTAACCCCTAGTCGACCCAGCGAAGCTCGGGTCGACCTCAAAAATGGGCCGGTTCGGTTTTTCCCCCTCCCAATTAGTTGTTTTGAACTTTTTTGCATATTTATTTATTTAATTTTTATATATATCTATATATATTTCTCTCATATGCATACAAACTTCAAGGCTTAATAACTTCTTCATAATTAACCATTTTCACACTAAACCACTCTTTGAACTGCGTTAACACTAAGCCACTTTTTGGCCATTCCCCTAAAACAAAAATATGGCGCTGGCGGGGATCGAACTCTGTACCTCTTGTATGCAAGTCACATGTTCTAACCAAATGAGCTACTAAATCTTTTGCTTACAAAACTTAGAACAATGCTATCATTCTTTTCTCATTCCTCTTTTTCAAATTAATTATTCTTTAATTTGTTATTTTAATATTCTCAGAAATACGGGGTGTTACATTCTCCCCTCCTTAAAGGATTTCGTCCCCGAAATCTTCAAGTTAAGAAGAATGTATCCTAACATCCAACATCCATCTACTCAACCATTCAATCACAGGCATCCATTGTCCTTAAAAGGTTTCTAATGCCATATGAACATATGCAATGTGTGTATATGTTTCTTATCTAATGCCAAATCAGGCGGTCTATTGATCTAGTTGACCTCCTTAATGTGAATCATGTTAGTGCCATGAGTCCAAATATGTATGCAAGAAATCCTACTTGATACACATCATTTCTATATGAGTGCATAACCATTCATCCAAATGCAACATCCATGTGAGGAGTCAATCATTCTGCATCCACAAAAATTGAAAAATGCACACACATCCATATGCAGTATGAGAGTGTTTTTGAGCCGATCTAGTGCCTAGTGTGTGTATATGCATCCACGAGCAACCACTTGCATCCACTTGCAACCATCAAAAATAACATGTCTCAAACACATGTTTACACCCATTAGTTTCTACCTAAAGTTCGAAGATTCGATCGATAGGTTACAGTCAAATGATGGAAGCGAGTACAGATAAAACAAAAACTTGGTTCCCATTAGACATTGGTTGAGAGAATAATTCCCCTAAGTATCAACCCCAAAGACCGAGATCAATATCAGATTGACACTCAGAGGATTACCCTCTTTAGACAATGTCAAAACTGGAAATCTTAACCTTATCAGAGATATTCAGATATTTACAGACTACCAGTATAGATCAGATTACCAAATGATTCTTAGAAAACTAAGCATGATAAAACCCAAAATGTATGCGTCCTACTTGACGGCTAACACAAATATCTCTCAAACCCCAACCTATCACCAGCAGATGAGTCGTAACCCCTATGGGGTTTGAGACTATAACCAGATCAGAAACAAGACTAGTATTAAAGTGCAGAGACTCGACTACAGAATCAGAATGCCATAATCGGAAAGAGTTCTAACTCAATAATCAGATAAGGAAACTAAACTCTCTACGGAAATTTTCCTACTTATATCCTATCCACCAACTATGAGAGCATTCGCCTGCCTTCCCAAAGTAGGTCATGTCCTCTGTCCTTGCCCCCGTTTCTTCGGGCAGTCCCTAGTGAAGTGTCCCATCTCACCACAGTTGAAGTGAGTGTCCTTCCTCTTTTGGCAATCCTTGTTCTGATGAGTCAAGCTTCCATAAGTAAAGCACATTTCTCCTCCTTTATCATTAGACTTTTCTTCCTTCTTTTGTGTTTCCTTTATGCCTACTTTGTGAACCAAGTCCATATCCATGAGTTTCTCATCCTTGCGTTGTGCTCCTTAGCCAAACTCCCTCATTCTCATCTTTACTATCCGTGTGTAACACGTTGACAAGTCCCTCGAAAGCGGCCTCCATCGCACGGAAAATCCTACAAAGCTCGAAAGAAAATTAGCCGTAGGTGAGACTACTGCGGCTACAGATGGAAGTCGGGCGCTTATTTGCCCTTTGACCGGTGTCGTAGTCTTATCAAGCCTACAGAACCATGTCGCGATAAGGTTACCTCCCAGAAAGCCGGGAGCCCCGGAGAAAGAAGGAAACAAAGATTCAAACAGAGGATCAAAAGATAGATATATGGCTTTTGGGGATTATGTTTTTCAAAAATAAGCTTTACTTTTGAAAATACTTCATTTTTAAATCCTTTTTGAAAATAGTTTTCAAAACTTTTTATCAAATCTGGTAACCTTCAGCTCTGATACCAAGTGTAACACCCCACCTCCGTTAAGGTCACTCACAAAGGCAATGCCTTAACTTTGGTGGAGCATTTTAGTAAACAGAACAGAAACTTGCAAGATAGATAAAACAATACTTGAAAATTTTATAACTTTATTTCAACAGAAACCGAAACAAGCTTGGTTACATCCTTTCAAATCACAATGTCAGAATTCAAGTACAAAATATCAGTCTTGTACAAAAGCCTTCAGAATGCATAGTTTAAAATCATAATCCCCACAGAAGAAGACAAGCCATACTTTAAGCACTTCAAGCGGAAGAAATCTGAATCAAGCTCGAGTATTCCCTTCTACAAAACCTGGGGGGAAACGGAAGAAAGGAAGCGAAACAACAAGGGTCAGACAAAAAGTCTGGCAAGTCCAGTGATTTTCAGTTATGAACAGATAATAATAACATGACATGAAAATAAAACTGGATGAGAGATAACAGTAACAGGTGTAGTGGATATAACAGAAGAACAGAATGACATAAGCTATTTCTTTACACTTCTCTGCACTAATTCTAGTATAACAGAATTAGGTGTCACCCTAATGTCTAAACTAAAACAGAAACGGGTACAGAATAATTTCCACAGAAGAGAGTGCTAGTAATGGGCCTTTACCACCCGAACAGAAACAGACAGAAGCAGAAACAGATATATCCCTACGGAAACAGAATGTTGAATTAGGTGTACACTAGTAATGGGCCTTTACCACCCGAACAGACGGTACCATACAGAAACAGACAGGTGTTACCACCCAACAGAAACAGACGGTACCAACAGAAGCAGACAGAACTAAGTGTACCCTAAAACCCTACCCCAAGCGATCGGCTCCCTAATACATAAATACCCTGTGCCGGCCCCACAGTAGGGTGTATCACTCCCTAAAGTGACAACAGATTGGCACAGACCTATTTACAGATGTCACGGCGTCTTACATCCTCAGAGGCAGACCGGGATCCATGCATGCACATGACCCGGTTGGAACGCACCATCAACACCCCTCGCCATTATCAGAATGAACCGCTTATAATTAGTTCAGTAAGCGTGCCCGGACCCTACCTACTGTTGGGTCAAAGTTTTGATACCAGAAAGGGTTACTGACTAATATGGGTCCCAAACAACAGATGACACAAGTAATTCCCCTCCTAACCTTGTGTCCCCAAACTAACAGACTTCAGATTAACTTGTTTACAAGTTTCGGACATATAGAGTTTAGATCAACTAGTTCATAGATCAGACAATCAAGTTAACAGGTTTCCAGACTAACAGATCAGATGTTCGGATTAACAGGCTTACGGATTAACTGGTTACAGATTAACAGACTTACAGATTAATCGGTTACAGATTAACCGGTTACAGATTGTCTAACTTTGTATTGGGCTTACAGATTCACGAAACGGGTTTATCAGATTCATTGGTCCAATTGGTTTAACCTTACCCACCCAACACGTTTTAGACATCATACTTATCTCAGATTTTCATTAATTAAATATTAATGCCCAGACCTCTCACATTAGACTGACAGTTTGCGGCTACTGGTTAGGTCGGTTGGTTCCGGGCAGGTTTCTGTCGCAAACTGAGTCTAACCTCGGATTTCAAGCACGTTATGACTAACTTCTCACATTAGAACCTATTGTTTGCGACCACTGGAATATGCCGGGCGGTTCCGGGCAGAATTACGCTGCAAACTCATTCTAACCTCGAGTTAGCCATGTTTATCTTTGCGGCCAATTAATTAATAATTTACCATTTATGCCCACGCCTAATATATATGTCAATTATTCATAACTATAGCCAATTTAGATTATGTCAATAACAGACTAATTATATCAACTCAACAGATATAGCAGATAACAGATTTTTCAGATTAGGCGACTTAACGGATTTAACAGATTAAGCAAACTAGCAGATTTAGCAGATAACAGATTATGCATCTCAATAGATTTAGTAGTTTAGGCATCTCAACAGATTTAGCTTAGCAGATTTGGCATTTTCAACAGACTTACCAGATGACAGATTTAGCAGATTTAATATTTCTAAAGGTTCTAGTTACATGCCTTGCTTAATCATAAATTAGGCCTAAATAACAGAACTAGCAGATTAGGCAATATAACAGAACTAGTAAATTAGGCAAATATAACAGATTTAATCATTCCTTAAAGTTTCACAAACATATCTTGCCTAATTATAAATTTGGCCTAAGTTTGCATGCCTAAATAGTCGTCATGATTCACACTATGATCATATACCCCACGTTTGCATTGAATTTACATGTCACAGATTATGGTCATAATTTACATGTCCCAATTTAGTTCAATTTGCCTAGTACAAAAGGTTCACATATAAATTATACCAAATATAGCCATCGATTTCAATGCATATCATATATTCAAAAATCTCCTACTTAGGTGTTATTCACATTTGATGGTTATCAAATCTTAATATAGATCTTCACACCTAAGTCATATTCTCTTTCAAATCATGAATTGTTATATAAACAATATGCCCAATAATCTAGTTATAACAGACCTTAATTCAAAATATGCGTTATGTCCAATGTCTCAAGTCACATGTTAACATACCATGGTTCCTCTTCTTCCAATTCACAGAATATGCATAGATCTAAATCTAGTTTACAACCTACGTCCTTTTTCTTAAATCAATCACAGATTAGCCATGCCCAATTATGCCACATTCATTGTTTGTCCCAAACATTTTAGCGTTCGTGCGTTAATCTCTTAGGAGATTGGCGCAGGTTCGTAGTAGCCTGGCTATAGAACAGAAAGAAGAAGAGATACAGAATAAAATAGATCAGAACAGAACATACAAAATCTCAAATTCAGATTTACAATCATGTCACAATTATGATTAAAGTTTATATCGGAAAATAACTGCACTTGCCTTGGTTGAATTCTAAAAGAAAAAGGTGTTGTAGTTGTTCTCTTTTAATCCTAATCAGAATTGGAGGAAGAAGAAGCACAAGTCCTAGCTTAGGTTTCAGCAGAGTAGAGACGCCGTTGATTTATTTTTTTAGAGAGGAAGAGAGCAATGGAGGCTAGAGAATTGTATATGAGATTTAGGTTTAGGTTAGGGATGTATATATAGGTGTAGGAAGTTATTTAGGACCATTAGATTAACCCTGAACCATGAGAACCAACCAGATGCAAAATTTGCATTTGAGCGAATCGGCCCACGGGTTGACAGCCAAACACGCTGGATTAACCCCTAGTCGACCCAGCGAAGCTCGGGTCGACCTAAAAAATGGGCCGGTTCGGTTTTCCCCCCTCTCAATTCGCTGTTTTGAACTTTTTTTGCATATTTATTTATTTAATTTTTATATATATCTATATATATTTCTCTCATATGCATACAAACTTCAAGGCTTAATAACTTCTTCATAATTAACCATTTTCACACTAAACCACTCTTTGAACTGCGTTCACACTAAGCCACTTTTTAGCCATTCCCCTAAAACAAAAATATGGCGCTGGCGGGGATCGAACTCTGTACCTCTTGTATGCAAGTCACATGTTCTAACTAAATGAGCTACTAAATCTTTTGCTTACAAAACTTAGAACAATGCTATCATTCTTTTCTCATTCCTCTTTTTCAAATTAATTATTCTTTAATTTGTTATTTTAATATTCTCAGAAAATATGGGGTGTTACATAACACCCCGCCCTGAGACCCACATTAGCAAAGAGCATTAACTGGTAATACTGTCTACTAATGTAGAGAATAGGGCTTATAGGAGCGACCATCTATAATGTTGCATAGATTAAGTATTAAACATGTCAGGACTCTTTTTTTTCATGGTAACATGCCTAATACTCACTCAATACATCACTATGGTGGCTTCAGGATCTATTCAGAACAATATACAATATAATTAAGATCGTAGAATACAGAATAGTAGTCACAGATACATATACATACACATACATCATGTATGATACATCATACATCGATAAGTATGATACTTACTACAAAATATACATACATATCTATATATCAAAAACCCTACAAAAGACTACATAATGCCATGTCTAAGGGTGAACAATGAAGACGGACAAAAACTATGCATCTCCAAAAGGTGAGTGGGATACCCAAGTAGACAGCAAAGCACGAGAAGATAAACTAACCTGTAAATCGGTCTGACTCAAGGGACATACACACGAGTCAGTCTAACTTGTAACAGTTAATCAGTAAAAGCATGATAAGTAAATGATTCGCTAAAGGGGGTATTCCTTTATAACATAGAGGAACAAGATTGGCATAAGTAATAGGAGAGTGAATTCCTATTAACTGTTTAGGAAACACTAGGTGCTCACTAAGTAAAAAGACACACAAAACCTAAAGACCACAAATTCATTAAAACACTGAGTCACGAATCCACGAAATCACTAATTCTAATAAGAGTTAAATCCATAAATAAAATCACAAGGAATTCAAAACACAAAAACACAGATTACAGATCCATCACAGAGTGTGGCGAGCCAAAGCTACGCCCGCACGTGCTACCACACAGGATGGCTTAAAGCCTCAACTAGTACTATATCACACATGAGGGTACCCGAATGACCCGAAGGTCCACAGAGTCACACATGATTGACCCGAAGGTTCACACGAAGTTCACACAGGATTAACCCAAAGGTCTAGTACTGGCAGTCATACAGGAATGTGTCACGGACCCTTAGATAGCAACCCAAAAATAGAAAATCATGCGTCCCATATCACACATTCTCACTTAACAGTTGACACATTGTAAGACAGCCTCACACTTGAAAATACAGAAAGTCATAAGAAATCATTTAAATTAAAAAAACACTGAGAAGTTATGAGATTCATTGCTTCAATCGAACGGATCTGGGATTAATAAATATCATATACCGTCATGTCCCATACCGTAGGGTTTACAATATCATTCACTCACCAACGCGTCTTCTTGAAGGGAGCCAATACGTGCGATTCTTATACTGAAACGTACTTAAGAAAGTAGTTTGACCAAAAATATAGTTTCATAGAAATATCTTGAAAACCGTAAAGTTCGAAAACTCTTATTAAAATGAAATTTCTAATGTATTTATAAAACATTATCAAAGAAATATTTTGTTTTAAAGTTATATTTGCATACTTGAAACATTTTGAAAATAATTTATAAAAAACGGTGCATGTGTCATGGAGTCACAAAACATGGCTGTCGATTTTCTCTCAAGGCAGCAGTGCAAAACTGCAATTTTGAACATGTTAATCTCAAAATCATTGAAATCTCAAAACGTGAAACTTCTGGCCTACATTCTGAGGATTTTAGAACTATAAAAATTTCCATATTCCGATCATTAAGGTGAAAGTTATGATCGAAACGTTTTTCGGCCAGATTAGATATATGTGTATCTAGTCTGTCAACGACTGGCCAGCAATAAGAATAAATTTTTACACCAAGTAAACTTCGAAATCACATAAAACACAAAATGCAAAGTTGTAGCTTGAATTTCAGGGATTCCAAAACTTCACAAATGTCTGGATTCAGATCAATAATGTGAAAGTTACAATAGAAATGATATTCTGCCAAAATATTTACATTCTGTCAATTAACAGCAAGACAGCGAGAAAATTCAATTGCTCACCATGTAGAATTCGGAATCACATAAAGCAAAAAAATATAAAGTTGTAGCCTGAATTCCATGGATTCCAAAACTTCAAAAATTTTGGGTTCGGATCAATAACGTGAAAGTTATGATCAAAACGGTAATCAGCCAAAATATTTATATTCTATCAATTAACAGCAAGACATCGAGAAAATCAATTTCTCACTATGTAAAATTCAAAATCACACAAAACAAAAAAGGCAAAGTTATAGCTTGAAATTCACGGATTCCAAAACTTCAAAAGTTTCGGGATTCGGATTAATGATATGAAAGTTATGATAGAAACAGTATTCAGCCAAAATATTTACAGCAAAACTCATATGACAAATTCAGTGAAACTTCAGATTTCATAGCAAATTGCAATAACACGCAACTGAAACAAGTAAGAATTTGTGTGAGGGTCCCTTACCTTAGATTTGCAGTGAGGATAACAACAAATTTGGAGCAAATTGATGATCTTGGAGGCTCGAAATTTAAGAAGAGAGGCTTTTCTTCCTAGAAGAATCAACGGCTGAGACATGCAAGCAACTTAAAGTGAATCCTCAAACAAAAATAAGAAATTTGATGAATTGGCATGAGTTTAAAGATGATTACCTACTGTAAATAAGGTTAGCTACCTCAAACTAGCAATTTGATGATGATTGGAATCTAATAAGTGAAATTACAGTTTAGGTTTTCTAGGTTTTTTTTTCTATTTCTCACTGAGGTAGAAGAAGAGGAAAAATATTTTTCCTCTGCAAAACTATGTACAAATTTGGTTTTCTGGAGAATTCTTTGGCTAACTAAGCTATTAGGGTCCAAGTAACCTAACTAGTCCCTTAAACTAGGCAATTAGGCTTTAAAACAATATTTTAGGCCATAATGATTCTCTTTAACCATGTTCTATCACTTTTATGGACAACCACTATGTTAAAACCACAACAGCACCAACAAAATTTGTAATATTTTTTTTTCCTTAGACTATCTTAATTCTTTAACACTAAAATTATATTTACAACGAAACTTTACACTTTTATACATAATGCAACCTTTTTACAAAAATTGTGTTAATTTTATAGAACCGAGTGATTCCGATAATCCTGTAAATTTACGCAATTAACTAAAATGACAAATAAATTACATATTTCGTGTTTTAATATTATTTTGCAACAAATATACAACAAATTTTCTATTTAATAATTTTATGCTTAATTAAATTCTCCAAAATTCCTTAACACATGGACTTGACATAATTTTGTAAAACCATAAGTGTTTCAAGTACAAAATTTCCAAACACATAATTTCAATATGATTTCCCACAACATTATTATTTATGCCTTATTTTAAAATTTACAAAATATTAAATTATTTATTAAACCAATTTGTAAAATCAAGATTTATTGTGAACGCAAGGTATTAGAAATAAACCTTGGATTCCATCAAAATGGTTTATTTTCAATTCCCAACACTCAAGTTTTCTCTAAGAATCACCTTTTGTCACCAAGATTCCAAAACCGCATTTCCTCAAACTTTAATAGCCTCATACCACCAAATTAATCATTCAAAAATGATTTACTCTTTATTTTTCCGCAATAACCCAAAAATACAGTTATAAACCACTAACTTAATAGTTTATGCTAAATTTACCATTGAGTTTGATAGATTCAACTTAATAACCTCACTAACATCCATTTGAGGGTCATTAGTACTTATACACTACAACAAAAATACCATATCACAACTTTAATTTTACAACTGTCACAAAACAACAGTTGTAATAAAGGCTACTTACAACTGTCCTTTCGTGAAAGTTGTAATAAATACATTTTAACAACTTTTTTATTTGGCCGGTTGTAGTAGATGTCTATTACAACTTTTTTTTCGTCGGTTGTAATAGATGACTACTTTTAATAACTTTTTCCATTTGTAATAGATCGATGCATATTTTCAATTAGTTAATAATTAATAATTAGTATAATAGTAATAATTAATAAATAAAGTTAATTATTTTCATTAAATAGTTTATTTTTATTAATTAATAATTAACATTTATAATTAGTATAATTAATAATTATTTTTTAATAACTAAGAAGTAATATTCAATATTTAACAATTTATTTTTGATAATTAATAATTAAAATGCCTTTATTAGAAAATTGTACAAACTTATTTTTAGCAGCTCATTTTTCTACTTGTTATGATATAGGAATATCAGATATTAACAATAGCTAATATTTAATAAGTAATAATTTTAAAATTTAAGAATAAATAATAATTATTAGTTAGTTTTTAATAAATAATTTAAGGGTTTAATAATCAGTAACATATACATAATTAGCTTTTAATAATTAATTTTCAATTAGAACTAAGAAGAAATAAGTAATAATTAAGGGTAACTACTATTCATAAGTAATATTCAATATTCTAATAAAAATTAATTCTCAAGAAATCCATATTAAATTTGATATAAAATTTTACCTATAAATTTTAACTTATAATATTTATTTTTATATATTTTGATGAAATTTTGATTATAGTCAAGGAAAAATAGATGGTCATAAAAAATTAGCATAAAAGGATGTACTTTAATGGGAAAAGTGAAAATTTAGTCTGCTGCATCCTTTCTAAATCAAAATTTAGGTGGAAAATGTGAAAATTTAGGCGGGCTGCCTCTCCTGTGCTATACCCTAAATCAAAATCGTATGGACAACCCTAAACAAAACCTTCATTGTTTTTATTCAGAAATGGCAACCCGAACCTCCTCAAGGATGCGATATGCATCTATTCTCTAATCCGCTTGACTTCCCCATCATTTTCTTTTGCCGAGGAAGAGGAAATCTGCATGCTACTCTTCTGGTAGTGTGTATCTCACTATAATAACCGCTGCTTCAACAATAGATCTGAACGGGCCTGTGGTGTGGTGAGCCCTAATTCGTCGTCAGCGCGTCGAGTTCGAGTATCGATTTAACTCTATTAATTGAGGAAACTTCTGTAGCGTTGTCTGAAAATCCCTTTCGAGTCTTCTTAACAATCTAAATGACTTGCCTGCTGTCGATCCTATAATGGAGCATTCGGTGGTAGTTCGCTCTAAATTAGGTACCCGTAGCCCTATGCTATTTTCCTTTGTTGGTAAACGTTGGACTAAAAATAGTGTTGATTTGGGTTTAAAAGTATTGAATCATGTCATGGATGTTAATACTACTGTGGATGTTGTAGACGCCAGCGTAGTCAGTCCAATTGAGAATCAATTATTGTTAATGGTTATGGTAAGCACACTGATAGTGCTATCTTGGTTAAACCAGTAGTCAATGTTGCTCCTGTCACTAGAGATGCTCCGTCCTATTCTTCCTTACTATAAATGCACTGCAAATACGTAAATTCTAACTACAAATAATCTATTTAGCAGTCAATTTATTATTTACTGACGTCGGTATCTTCTACTATGTACTCAGAGAAAGCGGGAAGAGGTTGTCCCAAACATAATAAGGGGAGCTTGCCGACATTCATTGGAGGAAATTGCAAATTTGAACACACCAAAAGTAAGAAATTTGTTGTAAAACAATATTTTGGTTGTTGAGTTACATTTGGTTATCAATTATCTTCATTTAGGGGAATAAGTTTGTAAATTACATGCACTACTCTTTGTTTCAAGAAGAAAATTTGACAAAATACATTTTAATTTAGTGCAAAAATGTAAGTTCATTGGCAGTACAATTACTTTTAGTGTATATATAGATGATTTATGTTCCTTATTCTTTGTTGCACTTGTTCAAAATCAGCGAAGAAGTGGTTGTAGATGCGACTAATAAAGGAAATATGCATGTCTAATAAACCACTCAGTAAGACTTTATTTCTAATTAATATTTTGTATATGATATGATATTTATGATAACAATACATTATTTATACTGACATAATATTTCTGTAGTATACACCAAATTGTTATGCAAGGATAATGAGTGTTGGTGATGGTGATGATGAAAGCAGAATAGTTCTCAGTGAAAAGGAAAATGTTCCTGCAGGCGATGTGTTGACCTATGTAATCCTCATCTTTTTTATGTATGCACAATCATGTGTGTGTGTACGCACACATACATACATATACGTCTGCATACTTATGTATTCAAATATATATTTATGTTTTCATATATAGATTATTACAATATAATGTTAAACCATCTTGTTTTATTTACAGATATGATTACTTGTTCGATCTTGACGAGGCTGATGAATGCAAAGTTCTGTGCCTATGCAAATGTGAAAATTTCTTTGATTTTATTACAAATATGATTATTTTACAAATATAATGTTAAACCATCTTGTTTTATTTTACAGATATGATTATTTTGTATACAATATGATTATTTTACAAAACTCTGATGATAAGCCTCCTAAAGGTATCAAATTTGAAGTGAAATCAGGGACCGTTCCAGATGAAAATGCAATTCATGATGCCGAGTTTGCTTGGCTTTGTGTCAGACACGTCAAGAGTAATGTTATAATCGTTGCTAAGGTTCGTTTTTCTTTGCTGTTAGTGTATCACTATGAAGCCAGTTCAGTAATCTCATTTCATGTTTCAAATCCTATGGCATAAAGCAGCAAGCAAAACTTCAATTTGAAATAGCTCTCATACGAAACAAAAGTAAAATAACTACAACAATAGTGCTATAACTAAGAGTTCTGGAATTTTTTTACCATGGTCCAGATATGTGGTTCAATAATATGAATATTATAATTTCTGGTTATATTTTTTTCACATAACATGTGAACAAAATTCTCATTTTTGATTGATTTAAAGCTCGTGCTATATCTGTTACTTAACTTTCAACATCTAAGTCAGTCAATTACAACGCTTGAATATTTCCTTCATTGCTCTTCTTGCCATGCTTTCTTGTCTCATTTTGGGAAGCCATGAAATTATGTAGGCATTGCAACTCATTTCTTAGCCTTCTCATATTTTCTTCTACCTCTAGTAACTTTATACAAGCAATGTGCTTTTCTCTCACACTACACCGGTATAACACCATCAATTTATCCACTTTCGAAGGTAAAGTCTCCTTCTGCAGTTTCACTTTTTTTAGTTCTGATTTTAATTCCTTATTCTCCAATTTCACATTTTTGATTTCTGATTCTAATTTCTCATTCTACAATGTTAATTTTTCATTCTCCAATTTCATGTCTTCATTTTCTGGTATTTGACTAATAAAATTGTTAGTTGTCTTTTCAAGACCTGACAAGTCTTCCTTGTTAACATTTTAGTAAGCAAGTTGTTTATCAACCTTAGATAGTTGTTTTCTTTGCATATAGATGTCAATTGATCATTCTTTTCTTCTGTGGATGTCAATTGATCTTGCAGGTAATCTATAATAAGTTCATACTCATGTATTTTGCTAAGATTACTTTCATTCTCTTCTTCAAGGCTTTTGACATGTAAATTTAGTTTATCATTCTCTCCAATAAGATAAGTAACAACTCTTTCAGCGGCTTCAATCCGTTTCACTTTCTCAAGGTTCTCGGTCTGTAAAACTTGATTTACTAAGCTGACTTCATCAAGTATTTGGTTTAAAAGTACAATCTTTTCTTCACTGCTATCCTCACTTCCTTTGGTCTGAGTTGATTCATCATCCATTGTGCTGTATTTCTAAAAACTGATCGCTATGTGATTCCTGTGAATTGTTTAAGAACGAAAATAAAATTTATGTCAGTGAAATAAAAAGAACGAAAGAAAATTATGGCTATATATATATACACACACACACACACATATATATATATATGTGTGTGTGTGTGTGTGTGTGTGTGTGTAAGCGATGACATTAAAACTGACCATCCATTTTGATGCCGCTATAGGAAAATGTCCCAGTTATGGCCTACATATTCTATTAATTTTTGTTATTGCATTAACAAAGAAAGGCCTTGCTTTCTCGGTCTTTGATCACTTGCTTCGCAACAACTTTTAAACTATGGCTGTATGATTATTGCATTTCACATAGAAATCTTTTTTCTTTGTAGAATAATTGTTTGCTATGAATGGGAAGTGGGCAACCAAATAGGGCTGAGAGCTTAAGGATAGCATTTAGGAAAGCTAGAGAAGAAGCTAAAGGCGTTGCGCTGGCTAGTGATGCCTTCTTCCCATTTGATAAGCAAAAGAATATTTTAGAGACAATGTACAATTCTAATGATACATATTCCTGATGTGAATAAAAGATAATGAGGATAGCATTAGGTGGAGGCTAATTACATTTCAGAGGCAAATGAACTTTGTAGATTTCATAGGTAAATGAATTTTGTAATTGAGTTAAAAGCTTTCAAAGGAAAATGAGGACAATTGTAATGTTGTACATTTTTTATGTGGTATTTGATTTCTAATTTGTATTAGGGATATAAATTTGTGATTTTTATCAATGAATGGATCACGATGCCTTTAAATTTCTTATATATTTATCTATATATCGCTGTATATATATAATATATATAGATTCTTATGCATATAATTTGTGGATATATTAAAATTGTAAAATAAAATTTGTAACAAAATATATCACACCAGTTAAAAATAGTTGTAAAAATTATAATAACAATAGTGCATAACAGTTGTGATAAAGTTTATTACAACGGTGCAAAACAGTTGTAAAATGTACATATTACAACAGCGTTGCAACTATGCAAAACAATTGTAAAAGATTTTAGTCTATTACAACTTCTTAATATACGACAGTTACCCCACAGTTGTTAAATGTATTTTACAATGGTTTTCCACCGCTGTAATATGGTCATTTTGTTGTAGTGATAGCAAGTAATCTCTAAAACTCGGGTTGTTACAGACTTCCCTCCTTACAAAATTGTGTACCCGGGCGAAGTCTATGCACAACCAATGAGTCCAACAATGACATAGAATAATCAATAGAATAAATAATCTCGAGTTAAATATCTCACCTCCACCACTAGAAGAAAGAAAACTAGGATAAGATCTCTCGATGAACTCTCAGGTTTTCCAGGTACAATCCTTGGGATTAGTAGACCACTAGATTTTGATAAGCAAATACTTCGAAGGCGCCTCACCTTCGAATCAAGAACATGGAAATGATGTTGCACAAAAGATAAATCGGGGGAGATCTCAAGCTCAAATTTCTCAGAGGGATCAATCACTGAATCAGAATCCTAAATGCATTTACAGAGCTACGATACGTGGAAAACATTATGGATCCCTGACAATTGAGCTAGAAGGGATACTCGATAAGCAACAGATCCCATTCTCTCTGTAATACGGAACAGTCCTATAAATGAGGTGCCAACTTTCCTATCATACTGAATCACATAACTCCCTTCAGCGGAGAAATACGAATAAAAACAAGTCGCCTAAAGAGAACTCAAGAGACTTCCTACGGTTGTCCGCGTAGGATTTCTATCGGTTTTGTGCCTCTTTCATTCTCTGCATAATAAGAATAATATTATCTGAAGAATCTTGAACTGAATCTGGACCTAGTATAAGTTTCTCTCTAGATTCTAGCCAACATGAAGATGAACGACAAGGCCTTCCATAGAGGACCTCAAAAGGCTCCATGCCATTACTCGACTGAAAACTGTAATTATATGAAAATTCCACAAGAGGAAGATGATCCTCCCCAGGGCCACCAAAATCAAGAATACACGCACGAAGAAGATCATCAAGAACATGATTAACACATTTTGTCTTCCTATCAAATTGAGGATGGCAAGCCATAGAGAAATTAAGCTTTGTTGTCAAAGCTTGCTGCAAGCTACTCCAGAAATGGCTCGTGAATAATGGATCATGATTAGAAACAATCGAAGATGGAACACCATAAAGTCAAACGACTTCCTTTACATATAAGTTAACAAGGAAAGGTGCACTCTGTAATAACCTGGAAATCTAGGCCAGTTTAAAAATTTTATTTTGGCAATTTTAGCGAATTTTGAACATTTAAAATGAATTATTTTAAATAATATCGACGAGAAATTTATTTTTAATGGAATTCGACGTAAATATTATGTAGATCGTCGATAGAATATAAATATTTATTTATATTTATAAAAGGAATTGAAAATGGCGCGGTAGTTCGATAATTCGATTTCAAATTTCAATTGAATGTAACGGGTGCAAAATAATCCGGATTTTAGTGAAACCAAAAATAATAGGATCTAATTGTGAATATCTTTCCAACGAATCCAAAAAATCGAAATTTCATAGCGGGAATCAAAAGATATGTCCAGTTGAAAATTCTGAATAGTCGCTATGGAATTCAGGCCCTTAAAAATAGGAATTTTGCAAACGACCTCGGATTTCGACGAAACCACTTTTGTTGGATCCGTGATGTCAAGTTATTGCTAGATTCCAAATTTCATAATTTTTCGAATCAATATGTGAGCGTGGCAAAGGAAAACGCGTTTGACCAGTTTCAATTGATTTTAATCGACTGGAAAATGGACATTTTTCCAACGGTCTCAGAATTCAACGAAACTAGTTTTGTTAGGACTGTATCGTCAATACGAAGAGAGAAAACATTTTTCGGGAATTTTTCTAGTTAGTATGTGACCCCGGTAAATTGAAATGCGCGTTCAAATTCAATATATAGAGTATATTTTGATTTGGACGAAAACTGATCGAAATGATCAAATCAGCTTACGGTACATATCCCATTGTGTTCGGAATGGGGGTAATTAGCTGTGGACGACAAGCGGTGGGTCTCGTTTCGAGGTGAAAATAAAAGGTTGCTTTTTGAAAAATAAAATGAACTTAATATAAAATATATATAGCCCCCCTCCTTTGTTCTCCCCCAAATCATTTCAGAAGAAAAGGAAAAAAAACCTAAACCACCGCGATACCCCCCTACCCGATGCGCCACTGCGATCGAAGACCCCCCTTCCCTATGCGCCACCGCGATCGAAGACCCCCCCTATCCTCCTGCTGCCGCGATCGAAGACCCCCTACCCTATGCGCCACGGCGATCGAAGACCCTCCCCCTATCCTCCTGCTGCCGCGATCGAAGACCCCCCCCCCATCCTCCTGCTGTTGCGATCGAAGACCCCCATATCCTCCTGCTGCCGACCGAAGACCCCCCCCCCCCTCGACGTGAAAACTCCGGCGCCCTGACGCCCAATCGCGAGCAGGAAAACCCGCGAGCCCCTCCCCTTATAAATCCAACTGTAAGTATTTATTTATCCTTTTTGTTTTTATTTTATTATGAAATCAGTTTTCTTTAATGTTATAATAAAAATATGGTTTTTAAATATATTATTAATTTTAGAAAGGATTTTTAAAGTATATAAAAACATACGATGTTCAGTTATAAAGGATACGGTTTATAACATTAGAAAGGTGAAGTTTTTATTATAGAAAAGTTTGATTTTTAGTAAGTAAAAATTCGATTTTTATATATTGAATAGCATAGTAAAAATTCGATTTTTATATATTGAATAGCAAAGTAAAAATTCGATTTTTATATATTGAATAGCGAAGTAAAAATTCGATTTTTATATATTGAATAGCATAGTAAAAATTCGATTTTTATATATTGAATAGCGAAGTAAAAATATGATTTTTATATATTGAATAGCGAAGTAAAAATGTGATTTTTACATATGTAGAGAATACGGGCAAAGAAAGTGACAAGAGGCAAGAACGGCGAAGATTTCTACATAAGAAGAGTCGTGGCGTTGGATTAGCTATTCTGTGAGAACTTCCCACTCTTTAATTTAATTTTCTAGTTATATATATACTAGGATGCAGACGGTGTTTAGTAGCACCCGACACCCGTCGTCCACAGACCATGGACGGCTTGTATGCTTGTTTGTTTGATGTTGATGTGTAGTTGATTGTGTGATGTGATATGAAATGAAATAAAATATTTATATAGTTAAAAATATTTTATAGTTAAAAATAGAATTTTTAACGTGTATATGAATGGAAATAAAAATAAACAAATCGGACGATTTGTTTATATACACACATTTGACTGATATTGATTGGGACGATAAATTTTACACATCGCCCAACTGCACAAATAAAATCTGTGTTTGATTGTTTGAAACCCCACACGGGTATCGGGATGATATTTGACGTACACTAATCCCGATTGTTTAGTTGTATGTCGATCGATTGATTGACATACTGTTATAAGCGTTGAATATTTATATTTGATGCTTATACAGTGTCGAATGCACTTTGGATGATGGTCGGTTATTCATCTTTGTTGATATATACCTGTGTTGTAGAAAATCCATATAATTAACATTATATGGTAATTGATTGGGCTTCATTCCAGTTTTAAATAGAAATATTTGAAAATGAAATATTTGAATAGAAATATTTGAAAAGGAAATATTTGAATAGAAATATTTGAAAAAGGAATATTTGAATAGAAATATTTGAAAAAGAAATATTTTGAATAGAATATTTGAAAATAGAAATATATGAAGCCGTGTTGATTAGATTGACGCCATTTTGACGTGAACGATATTTATATCGATTTCATTCATTTTATAACGAATATCGAAAGTGATTTCAAAATCTGATATTTTGAAAAGAATTGAAATTCGAATTAAGTTGAATAGAAAGGAATTCGAATTGAAATTTAATATAAATGAATTCAAATTGAAATTGAATTGAATTGAAAACGAACTGAAATTGAATTAGAAATCAATTTGAATTGAAATCGATTTGAAAAATGAATTTAAAACGAATTTATATTGGAATATTCAATTTTGATTTGAAATTGAATATGAAGTTGAAACCATTTTGAAAATGAATTTAAAACGATTTATAAAATTCGTTTTAAAAGGAAATCGACGAAGTATAAATTATATATATTATATATATAATATAATGGCCTGAATAGAACGCGCCGCGCCGCGGCAGTTCGCGAATTTCGACCATTGACTTCGAACGGATATTGCGGGAGATCCGACCGTTGATTCTCCTAAAACCGGAACCGTTGGGTTCGTATCGAAAAGAGCTTTCTAACGAACATTAGAAATTTGAAATCTAACGGTTGGATTTGGAATTATGTCCAAATCAAATTTGGAAAAGGTCGCTGTAAGTGCAGTTCGATGGCCATTGGTGGAAATCGACTGTACGGGCCTTGATAAAATTATTAAAAATAGTAATAATTTGTGTAAAATCATAAGAAATGATTTGGGAAAAATTGGGATGAAAAACTCCATATTTGAAAAGATAAAAATAGATTTTTATCGAAATGAACTAGTTTTGAACTAGAATTATAATTCTATTTATTTTTAAAATAAATAAACTTGATTAGAAATGGTTTTGAAAATAACCAGAATTTCCAATAATTATATTGGAATGGATTTGAATCGAAATTGTCTTTGGATTATTTTGATGTTGGATTTTGTGATGATACAGATATTGTTATGGGAATTTGAAAGATATATATATATATCGTTATTTCCAATACGATATTTGTTAGTCGTAGAATTTGATATTGAATATAAGCCGGTATATTTTCTATTCAGAGCCTTGTGTTTAATATCAAATGTGATTTGGGTTTGTCGTGAATGGTGTCTTCATTAACACTGTTCTTGAACCCAGTTGAGAAAAGATTAAATCTTTTTATTTAGATTTAATGAAGTGTACCAATTAAATAATATTTAATTGGAATTGAATTGGTATTGATTTTTGGGTTTATCGTGAACAGTGTTTTAAATAACACTTGTTCTTTAACCCGATAATTAATGGAATGGGATTTTGGGTTGTCGTGAACGGTATCTTCAATAATACTGTTCTTAGACCTAAAGGAGTTAAGAAAATCAGAAACTAACTGGAGATTAGTTAAGTTGAATGGTTTCAGAGGTATTGATCTGATGTTGGTTTCGGCCTTCGGGGTTAATACTTAGGGAATTGCTCACTTGCTAATTTACGGTTAGGGACTGATTGAAGTGTGATGTGATTTTGGAGTTTATCGTGAACAGTGTTTTTAAGTGACACCGATTCTTTAACCCCGTTAAAGATTAAAACTAAGTGGGGTTTTAATGAATCTTTAATTAGATTGAAATGATCGAGAATGGAGTAGCACCAGTTTTGCTCCAGGCGATAGTTAAATCTTTAATTTGATTTGAACGTGAAATGGTAATTGAATTTACCGATAACACCGTGGTGTTAGATATGAAGTATAACCAGTTTTACTTCATGAGATGAATAGGTTGGGATTGGGAAATTAAAACAAATGATTACTTCGGTAAGGTTCGTTAATCCCGACTAGTGGAATCGAAATTCAAAAGAAGATTAGAGAATGAATTCAAGGAATTTATCTTTGATAAAAATAATGGGAACCTTTCCCTATGAATGTGAAATTTAGAAACTAACTGTCGGTTAGCCAAGCAGAATGGTTTTCTGGATATTGATCTGATGTTGGTTTCGGCCTTCGGGGTTAATATTTGGGGAATTATTCTCTTGTTAATTTACGGTTAGTGACTGATGAATTGGAATGAGGCGTATGTTGTGTTTGTGTAACACTTTTATAATATATACGCGAGTTATTCAGAAAGACCGGGTTTCTCCCATTCTGAATAACTGATACGACGATAAGTCGAAGATGAAGACGATGGTCGAAGACCGGAGGTCTTCACGTCGTTTGGGTGATTACTAATGATCTTGATTGGGCTGTACACCCAAGAATATGGAAACAGTTGGTGATCGTCCAGACGTACTTGGAGATCGATGGATATGCGGGGTACTAGGTGCCTCCGGTTTCGTTCAGACCCAGAACGGACTTGTAAATGGACTGTGTGTCTGACATTGGATTTTAGTCTGTGTGATTGATTTCTATTAAATATATATCTGTTTGGCGGCGGAGAATTTATTCTCTTGCTTAACGCCCTTCTCTGAGACGTACGAGCTCAGGGGTTATATATTGATGGATATCAATCGCATGGAGTGAATTGCCTGTGTGGCATGCCTAAGTGACAATTGATCAAGGCTTCTGTTGAAAAGTAAAGTCTTGTGGATGATGATCAAAGCAAGGCATGTGTGGCATAGCTTTGTGTAGCGTTGATTCGCGAGCCTCACACCCCGGTTGTGAACCAAAAACGGGAGAAGGACCTCAGGGAGGGCATGCGTTTCTTTCTAGCTAGGGTGGTGTCAGTGACCTACCAGCCCTGACATTTATATACTTTTCACCTGTGTGGTTGTTGCTGTTGCGAGGCGCCTCGGTTTGATCGGACGAACCGGGTCCGATGGAGTCATTCGTTGGCTCATTTACGCCCCAAAGGGCGGGGAAACGCAGTGTTCAGGAATTTTAATCCACATCGGTGGACCGGCCCTGACGATCCAAAGGCTTGACTGAGTACTTGCCTGAGGGGCGGGCTAGAGCGTCTCGAATCGGTTGAGGACTATCTTTTTCCTCGGTTCATAAATTGAAATCCAATTTCCAAATACGTGACATTTGCGGTTTTATTTGTAGAGCCTTGTATGGCGACATGATATATGGTACCCATGCCGTCTATGATTGATATTTATGATTTGAAGTTGTTTTATACACTATGCACTTATAATAGTATCAAATGATTTGTTTTAAACGTATCAAGCATTCTTTGGATGTTATAAGGGAAAACCCTATCCCCCGGCTTGCGTTGCATTGTGTGATAGGACCTGGGTCTTATAACAGCTTCATTTTTCTTTATTTAGCATTGCGATGTTTGTTTTATGCACTGGTATTCTTGGGAGGAAACCCGTGTTATACGGCGTGGTCCCTTGATTTACCTAACTTTAAAATAAAGATTAATAACTGTTTTAGTTCTCACACCAATCACATGACTGACCTGCAGTTTATTGTTTTAACCTAAACTCTGGGTGCCCTTATTTTGACACGGGCAGCTAGTAGTTTTGGTTTTGCAGATTTATATTCACAGGATCCTGGTTTACAGCTAGAACGATATCCGGAAAGCTTTGTATCCGTATATCTCCTTTTAGTTGTGTATTGTATTATTTTCCGCTGCTATACTATGTAATTTATTGTAATCTCTGATATTTCTGTGTAATATTTATTTGTTTATACTCTGTATATTCTTGTATTCTGATGCATTGTTGTAATGTACAATGAAATGTTCTTCCGTCTGCGTTCTATTTTGTCGTGTTCTCAAAACAATTCGTCCTTTCCCTTCTCTTCGGAGACCGGGGGAGTTCGGGTCGTTTCATCGTGGTATCAGAGCTTTGGTTTACAAAGCTCAGAGAACATGACACATTAGAACCATACGAAAGAATTCATCAGATATTGGATTAGTAATATCCAATTAGAATGACTCATTAGAGATAGGATCAGTAGTATCCTAGAACGAGTGTGAAGAGTATATTTTTAAAATGAAAACAATTTTTGTTTTGAAAATTTAAATCAACTATTCGTATTTGATTATTTATTCTATATTGATCGGGACAATCCGATATATAAAGATTTTGCATATATGTCTTGCAAACGTGTATTCGAAGTTTTAATGTACTGGATAGTTATAGAATCATACTCTAGTTGCCCGGGGATAATTCTGGTGATGGGGCACTGTCGCCAGTATTTATTTTCGAGTAACGAAAGTGAGATTTCTATATATTTCCTATTGACTGGTGTGGGAACCGAAACTAGATAGGGCTTATTGTTGTGATTTGGCATCAAAAATCTGATTTTTGACTATGTATCAAAATTATGAATTTGAAACGTTAATCCACTAATTGATTGATGTTTGTGTTGTTTGTTTATTTGTTTGATAATTTTGAACCATTACGCCTAATTGTATCAAATAATGAATTGTATTGAAAGTTGTAGCATTTGCTTGCATATACTTGTACTTACATTGAACAGGTCATAGCAAAGAGGCTAGAGCAGAGAATAGAATTTGTTTGCCCGACAAATAGGTACATGTTTATCATAATTTACTGTTTTGTTTGGGTGATGATGATTTTATGAGCCGATTGGCTTTTTCTTTTTCTTTTTGAAATCAGAGGGCCTGTATGGAAATTTCGGGATTTTCCCGTGGCTCCCGATGCAGGGGAGGTTATGGCGAAATTTTTCGAAAATTTAGGGTGTTAGCCAAATTTTTGAAAAGTTCTTAGAAACTGAAAAGTTGAAGAACTTAAGCCGTAATCAAAACAATGAAAGTTGAGTTGATTTGTGAAACAACTTTCGGCTTTGTTCCATTTCGGGGACGAAAAGTTTTAAGTGGGGGAGATTGTAATAACCCGGAAATCTGGGCCAGTTTAAAATTTTTATTTTGGCAATTTTATCGAATTTTGAACATTTAAAATGAATTATTTTAAATAATATCGACGAGAAATTTATTTTGAACGGAATTCGACGTAAATATTATATAGATCGTCGATAGAATATAAATATTTATTTATATTTATAAAAGGAATTGAAAATGGCGCGGTAGTTCGATAATTCGATTTCAAACTTCAATTGAATGTACCGGGTGCAAAATAATCCGGATTTTAGTGAAACCAAAAATAATAGGATCTAATTGTGAATATCTTTCCAACGAATCCGAAAAATCGAAATTTCATAGCGGGAATCAAAAGATATGTCCAGTTGAAAATTCTGAATAGTCGCTATGGAATTCAGGCCCTTAAAAATAGGAATTTTGCAAACGACCTCGGATTTCGACGAAACCACTTTTGTTGGATCTGTGATGTCATGTTATTGCTAGATTCCAAATTTCATAATTTTTCGAATCAATATGTGAGCGTGGCAAAGGAAAACGCATTTGACCAGTTTCAGTTGATTTTAATCGACTGGAAAATGGCCATTTTTCCAACGGTCTCAGAATTCGACGAAACTAGTTTTGTTAGGACCGTATCGTCAATACGAAGCTAGAAAATATTTTTCGGGAATTTTTCTAGTTAGTATGTGACCCCGGTAAATTGAAATGCGCGTTCAAATTCAATATATAGAGTATATTTTGATTTGGACGAAAACTGATCGAAATGATCAAATCAGCTTACGGTACATATCCCATTGTGTTCGGAATGGGGGTAATTAGCTATGGACAACAAGCGGTGGGTCTCGTTTCGAGGTGAAAATAAAAGGTTGCTTTTTGAAAAATAAAATGAACTAAATATAAAATATATATAGGCCCCCCCCTCCTTTGTTCTCCCCCAAATCATTTCAGAAGAAAAGGAAAAAAACCCTAAACCACCGCGATACCCCCCTACCCTATGCGCCACCGCGATCGAAGACCCCCCTTCCCTATGCGCCACCGCGATCGAAGACCCCCCCATCCTCCTGCTGCCGCGATCGAAGACCCCCCTACCCTATGCGCCACCGCGATCGAAGACCCCCCTATCCTCCTGTTGCCGCGATCGAAGACCCCCCCATCCTCCTGCTGCCGCGATCAAAGACCCACCCCCCTATCCTCCTGCTGCCGACCGAAGACCCCCCCCCCCTCGACGTGAAAACTCCGGCGCCCTGACGCCCAATCGCGAGCAGGAAAACCCGCGAGCCCCTCCCCTTATAAATCCAACTGTAAGTATTTATTTATCCTTTTAGTTTTTATTTTATTATGAAATCAGTTTTCTTTAATGTTATAATAAAAATATGGTTTTTAAATATATTATTAATTTTAGAAACGATTTTTAAAGTATATAAAAACATACGATGTTCAGTTATAAAGGATACGGTTTATAACATTAGAAAGGTGAAGTTTTTACTATAGAAAAGTTTGATTTTTAGTAAGTAAAAATTCGATTTTTATATATTGAATAGCATAGTAAAAATTCGATTTTTATATATTGAATAGCAATGTAAAAATTCGATTTTTATATATTGAATAGCATAGTAAAAATTCGATTTTTATATATTGAATAGCGAAGTAAAAATTCGATTTTTATATATTGAATAGCGAAGTAAAAATTCGATTTTTATATATTGAATAGCATAGTAAAAATTCGATTTTTATATATTGAATAGCGAAGTAAAAATATGATTTTTATATATTGAATAGCGAAGTAAAAATGTGATTTTTACATATGTAGAGAATACGGGCAAAGAAAGTGACAAGAGGCCAGAACGGCGAAGATTTCTACATAAGAAGAGTCGTGGCGTTGGATTAGCTATTCTGTGAGAACTTCACACTCATTAATTTAATTTTCTAGTTATATATATATACTAGGATGCAGATGGTGTTTAGTAGCACCCGACACCCGTCGTCCACAGACCATGGACGGTTTGTATGCTTGTTTGTTTGATGTTGATGTGTAGTTGATTGTGTGATGTGATATGAAATGAAATAAAATATTTATATAGTTAAAAATATTTTATAGTTAAAAATAGAATTTTTAACGTGTATATGAATGGAAATAAAAATAAACAAATCGGACGATTTGTTTATATACACACATTTGACTGATATTGATTGGAACGATAAATTTTACACATCGCCCAACTGCACAAATAAAATCTGTGTTTGATTGTTTGAAACCCCACACGGGTATCGGGATGATATTTGACGTACACTAATCCCGATTGTTTAGTTGTATGTCGATCGATTGATTGACAAACTGTTATAAGCGTTGAATATTTATATTTGATGCTTATACAGTGTGGAATGCACTTTGGATGATGGTTGGTTATTCATCTTTGTTGATATATACCTGTGTTGTAGAAAATCCATATAATTAACATTATATGGTAATTGATTGGGCTTCATTCCAGTTTTGAATAGAAATATTTGAATAGAAATATTTGAAAAGGAAATATTTGAATAGAAATATTTGAAAAAGGAATATTTGAATAGAAATATTTGAAAAAGAAATATTTTGAATAGAATATTTGAAAATAGAAATATATGAAGCCGTGTTGATTAGATTGACGCCATTTTGACGTGAACGTTATTTATATCGATTTCATTCATTTTATAACGAATATCGAAAGTGATTTCAAAATCTGATATTTTGAAAAGAATTGAAATTCGAATTAAATTGAATAGAAAGGAATTCGTATTGAAATTTAATATAAATGAATTCGAATTGAAATTGAATTGAATTGAAAACGAACTGAAATTGAATTAGAAATCAATTTGAATTGAAATCGATTTGAAAAATGAATTTAAAACGAATTTATATTGGAATATTCAATTTTGATTTGAAATTGAATATGAAGTTGAAACCGTTTTGAAAATGAATTTAAAACGATTTATAAAATTCGTTTTAAAAGGATTTCGACGAAGTATAAATTATATATATTATATATATAATATAATGGCCTGAATAGAACGTGCCGCGCCGCGGCAGTTCGCGAATTTCGACCATTGACTTCGAACGGATATTGCGGGAGATCCGACCGTCGGATTCTCCTAAAACCGGAACCGTTGGGTTCATATCGAAAAGAGATTTCTAACGAACATTAGAAATTTGAAATCTAACGGTTGGATTTGGAATTATGTCCAAATCAAATTTGGAAAAGGTCGATGTAAGTGCAGTTCGATGGCCATTGGTGGAAATCGACTGTACGTGCCTTGATAAAATTATTAAAAATAGTAATAATTTGTGTAAAATCATAAGAAATGATTTGGGAAAAATTGGGATGAAAAACTCCATATTTGAAAAGATAAAAATAGATTTTTATCGAAATGAACTAGTTTTGAACTAGAATTATAATTCTATTTATTTTTAAAATAAATAAACTGGATTAGAAATGGTTTTGAAAATAACCAGAATTTCCAATAATTATATTGGAATGGATTTGAATCGAAATTGTCTTTGGATTATTTCGATGTTGGATTTCGTGATGATACAGATATTGTTATGGGAATTTGAAAGATATATATATCGTTATTTCCAATACGATATTTGTTAGTCGTAGAATTTGATATTGAATATAAGCCGGTTTATTTTCTATTCAGAGCCTTGTGTTTAATATCAAATGTGATTTGGGTTTGTCGTGAATGGTGTCTTCATTAACACTGTTTTTGAACCCAGTTGAGAAAAGATTAAATCTTTTTATTTAGATTTAATGAAGTGTACCAATTAAATAATATTTAATTGGAATCGAATTGGTATTGATTTTTGGGTTTATCGTGAACAGGGTTTTAAATAACACTTGTTCTTTAACCCGATAATTAATGGAATGGGATTTTGGGTTGTCATGAACGGTATCTTCAATAACACTGTTCTTAGACCTAAAGGAGTTAAGAAAATCAGAAACTAACTGGAGATTAGTTAAGTTGAATGGTTTCAGAGGTATTGATCTGATGTTGGTTTCGGCCTTCGGGGTTAATACTTAGGGAATTGCTCACTTGCTAATTTACGGTTAGGGACTGATTGAAGTGTGATGTGATTTTGGGGTTTATCGTGAACAGTGTTTTTAAGTGACACTGATTCTTTAACCCCATTAAATATTAAAACTAAGTGGAGTTTTTATGAATCTTTAATTAGATTGAAATGATCGAGAATGGAGTAGCACCAGTTTTGCTCCAGGCGATAGTTAAATCTTTAATTAGATTTGAACGTGAAATGGTAATTGAATTTACCGATAACACCGTGGTGTTAGATATGAAGTACAACCAGTTTTACTTCATGGGATGAATAGGTTGGGATTGGGAAATTAAAACAAATGATTACTTCGGTAAGGTTCGTTAATCCCGACTAGTGGAATCGAAATTCAAAAGAAGATTAGAGAATGAATTCAAGGAATTTATCTTTGATAAAAATAATGGGAACCTTTCCCTATGAATGTGAAATTTAGAAACTAACTGTCGGTTAGCCAAGCAGAATGGTTTTCTGGATATTGATCTGATGTTGGTTTCGGCCTTCGGGGTTAATATTTGGGGAATTATTCTCTTGTTAATTTACGGTTAGTGACTGATGAATTGGAATGAGGCGTATGTTGTGTTTGTATAACACTTTTATAATATATACGCGAGTTATTCAGAAAGACCGGGTTTATCCCATTCTGAATAACTGATACGACGATAAGTCGAAGATGAAGATGATGGTCGAAGACCGGAGGTCTTCACGTCGTTTGGGTGATTACTGATGATCTTGATTGGGCTGTACACCGAAGAAGATGGAAACAGTTGGTGATCGTCCATACGTACTTGGAGATCGATGGATATGCGGGGTACTAGGTGCCTCCGGTTTCGTTCAGACCCAGAACGGACTTGTAAATGGACTGTGTGTCTGACATTGGATTTTAGTCTGTGTGATTGATTTCTATTAAATATATATCTGTTTGGCGGCGGAGAATTTATTCTCTTGCTTAACGCCCTTCTCTGAGACGTACGAGCTCAGGGGTTATATATTGATGGATATCAATCGCATGGAGTGAATTGCCTGTGTGGCATGCCTAAGTGGCAATTGATCAAGGCTTCTGTTGAAAAGCAAAGTCTTGTGGATGATGATCAAAGCAAGGCCTGTGTGGCATAGCTTTGTGTAGCGTTGATTCGCGAGCCTCACACCCCGGTTGTGAACCAAAAACGGGAGAAGGACCTCAGGGAGGGCATGTGTTTCTTTCTAGCTAGGGTGGTGTCAGTGACCTACCAGCCCTGACATTTATATACTTTTCACCTGTGTGGTTGTTGCTGTTGCGAGGCGCCTCGGTTTGATCGGACGATCCGGGTCCGATGGAGTCATTCGTTGGCTCATTTACGCCCCAAAGGGCGGGGAAACGCAGTGTTCAGGAATTTTAATCCACATCGGTGGACCGGCCCTGACGATCCAAAGGCTTGACTGAGTACTTGCCTGAGGGGCGGGCTAGAGCGTCTCGAATCGGTTGAGGACTATCTTTTGCCTCGGTTCATAGATGGAAATCCAATTTCCAAATACGTGACATTTGTGGTTTTATTTGTAGAGCCTTGTATGGCGACATGATATATGGTACCCATGTCGTCTATCATTGATACTTATGATTTGAAGTTGTTTTATACACTATGCACTTATAATAGTATCAAATGATTTGTTTTAAACGTATCAAGCATTCTTTGGCTGTTATAAGGGAAAACCCTATCTCCTAGCTTGCGTTGCATTGTGTGATAGGACCTGGGTCTTATAACAGCTTCATTTTTCTTTATTTAGCATTGCGCTGTTTGTTTTATGCACTGGTATTCTTGGGAGGAAACCCGTTCCGTGTTATACGGCGTGGTCCCTTGATTTACCTAACTTTAAAATAAAGATTAATAACTGTTTTAGTTCTCACACCAGTCACATGACTGACCTAGAGTTTATTGTTTTAACCTAAACTCTGGGTGCCCTTATTTTGACACGGGCAGCTAGTAGTTTTGGTTTTGCAGATTTATATTCACAGGATCCTGGTTTACAGCTGGAACGATATCCGGAAAGCTTTGTATCTGTATATCTCCTTCTAGTTGTGTATTGTATTATTTTCCGCTGCTATACTATGTAATTTATTGTAATCTCTGATATTTCTGTGTAATATTTATTTGTTTATACTCTGTATATTCTTGTATTCTGATGCATTGTTGTAATGTACAATGAAATGTTCTTCCGTCTGCGTTCTATTTTGTCGTGTTCTCAAAACAATTCGTCCTTTCCCTTCTCTTCGGAGACCGGGGGAGTTCGGGTCGTTTCACACTCCTATTAGCCTTAATAGGAATAAAGTGGTCTGACTTCATGAGGTGAACAACAATAACCCAAGTACTCGAATGACCTGACCTTGAATGAGGTAGGCCACCCACGAAGTCCATTGAAATCTGATCCCATTTCCATAATGGAATCTCAAGAGGCTGGAGAAGACCAGATGGTCGCTGATGCTCGGCCTTAATAAGATAACAAGTCATGCAATTACTTACATAACTTGCAATGTCATGCTTCATGCCTTTCCAATAATAAAGGTTATGCATATTGGCGTAGATCTTGCAACTGTCGGGATAAATGGTATACTTAGAGTGATGACAATCATCAAAAATGTCACGCATAAGTGCTGGATCAGACAGCACTACAATATAGTTCCTCAAACGAAGGAAATTGTGAGAATCAATACAGAAATCTTGTGATTCCTCATCCTGGGATCCGGACTCACAAAGCTGGATAAGGTGCATCACTTCAGGATTGCACCGCTGAGCATCGAAAATACGATCAAATAATGAAGGACGGGCTTCCAAGCTATATAATAGAACATGTGAATCAGACGAGGATGCTCGTTCATGAATATCACAAAGAGATAGGTTCTCAAGAATATCCCACTCGGCTAACATCACAGAAACTACTGTCGAGTGTTTGCGACTAAGCACATCTATTACACGATTACCATTCCCAAGGGTATACTGGATATCAAAGTCATAGGCTGCAAGAAATTCAAGCCAACGTTGTTGCCTCATGTTGAGATCCATCTGAAAAAATAAATATTTAAGGGATTTATGATCAATAATGAGGGTAAGATGCTCGCCAAGCAAATAATGATGCCAAATCTTCAAAGCAAATATGATAGCTGTCAACTCAAGATCATGAGTAGCATATCGAACCTCGTTTGGTCGCAACTAATGAGAAGGATAAGCAACGTGTAACAACCCTAAGTTTTGAAACCAATTTAAATTTTGTTTTTAATTGATTTTAATGGAAATTAAATATTTTAAACAATTTATTTTGAGAATAAACTACTTAGGATTTATTTTAAAATGAAGTTAAAGTGTATGAATTTAAAATTTAATTTAAACGAGCTCATAACATCGTGGTAGTTTGAAAATTTAGTTTTGAACTTTCATTTAATATACAAAATGCAATATAAGTTAGATTTTGACGAAACAAGAAACATTAGAATATTTTGAACAATATCTTTCTAATGAATATAAGAATGTGAAATTTTGTATTATAAATTGTAAGTTATGTCCATTGCTAAATTTAAAATAGACGCTATGAATTTTAATAATATTACATAGCCCTTAAAAATGGCCATTTTGCAAATGACCTCCGTTTTTGACGAAATAAACTTTGTTGGATTCGGAACATCAAATTAATTTCAAGTCTATTGGAATTAGTATTTATGCGTAGTAAATTTAAATGTGTGTTAAATTTCTGTTATAATTTAATAAGCTAGTTAAAATGCCATTTTTAAGCGGTCTCCAAATTTGATGAATTTAGTTTTTTTAGAACCATATTTGTAAAACTTAGCTAGATTTCAAATTTCATAATTTTTGAAGTTAGTATGTAGCCATAGCAAATTAAAACGTACATTGAAATTCAATATTTAATGTTATATTGACATATATTTTAATTTTAAGAAAAACTGATTAAAATTAGTTTACGAAACATATCCTATTGTGTCCGGAATGGGAGTATTTGGTTAGAGGTGAAAGTCCTTGGGATTCGTTTGGAGTTCGGAGCATTATATAAGTAACGTTCGAATTAAATAATATTAAAAAATTTGTATAAATAACCATTTAATCCACTCAGCCCTAACCCTAAAAGGGCTGAAATTTTCGATTTTTAATTTCTTAATCTCTTCATACATGTTGCGGATTATGTCATGACTGTAAAATGAAATCGTAGAGAATTTCTAAGGCTTCAAATTGATATGGATATGATTGAATTTCGTTGCGGGAGCTGCTCGATTTTGGATCCCTAAGACAACTTGCTCGAGCTTGATTTTTGGAAGCATATGGGCGGCGAGTTCAACGTCGTCGCAGGCGTGAGATGGCAACTCGAAGGGGGTTCAGGTGGTGACTTCTGACCGATGGCAGGGGGCCATAGGGGGCGCGATTTGGATTCATTGTTTCGTGTGTGGGGTTGAAACGAGAACGAAGAAGCAGTTTGGGGAGGAAGTAATCGGCTTCTAAACGTAATTAATTATTTTTAATTAAAGTTTAATCAAGTTAGTTAATTAATTTTGTAATTAAGGTTTAACAACTCATAACTTATTCGAACGATGTCAGAATTCAAAAAATTCAGGTGCAATGGAAGCGTCTCAGCAAGATCTACGAGATGGAACTAATTTGGTCGGATTTGGAGCTAGCTATGATTTTTGACTAAATTAAACACACCTTTTAATTTAATGAACACAATCGTTATTTAACGATTTCAGAACCGATCAATGTGAGAACTCTCTACTCAACTAATTTGTACAGTTATTTATTTTATAACTAGATATATGATGATTGTATATACTAATTTTTATTTGACTAAAGTATCACAAATTGTATATGGTAGCTCTCGTCACCTGTTATGTGGAAACCATATGGAAGAATGGATGATTGATCGTGATATGTTGTGAATGTAATTCTAAGTTAATTAACAAGTTAAAAACATTGTTAAAATATTTGGGATAATTGATATTGGATTAAACATCCATTTACAAGTCGAATGGCTTATTTATGTTCATCCATTTAAGTAGTAACGATTGGAATGAATAAATAAATAATTTATTAATGGGCTATTTATTGGTTGAAAACCCCACACGGGCCTTGGGATGATAATTAATTCACACATCTCTCTTGTGTTTAGTTGTATGTCAATCAATTGATTGATAGACTGTTATAAACGTTATTTAATTATTTAAAGCTTATACGGTTGTAGATGCACTCTGGATGTGAAGTGGATGTTTAATTGTTGCTTATAACTATTGTTGAATACATGTGATGTATGAAATCAGTATAAATAAAATTATATGGTAATTAGTTGAAGCTCATTTCAATCTGGAATAAATGAATATTTTAATATACTATTCAATGAAAATTTGAAGTTTAGGTTTGATGTCCAATTTTGGATGGACACAAAAATATTTCAATACCAATGAATTTTTAAAAATATGAATAAATTATGTAAAATCATAATATATGATTTGTAATGATTTTGGATGAAATATTCCACATTTGTAAAGATAAAAGATATTTTTATCTAAATAAGTTATTTACCAACTTGAGTAAAGAACTGAAAGGAATTGAAATAGTTTTAATATTACCAAAATTTTCCCAACATATAAGTTAAATGGAGTAGAATGGAAATAATCTTCAGATATTTCGATATTGGATTATGTGATTATATGAATATCATGGAGGAATTTGGAAGACACAGATTTTGTTATTCCCAAAGCGATATCTGTTTGTTTCAAAATTTGATATTGAATATAAATCGGAATGATTTCTATTCAAAGCCTTGTATTTAATATCAAATTTAATTGAAGGGTATCTTTAGTAATACTGTTCTTAAACCCAATTAAGAAGGAAATAAATATTTTAAGTAAGATTAATGAAGGTTAATTAATAAAAATAATTGGAATTAATTGGAAGTTAATTTTGGGTTCATTGTGAACGATGTTTTAAATAACATTAGTTCTTAACCCAAGTAACAGTGAAGTTATGATTTGAAATTTATAAATCTTTTAATTAAGATTTAATGGAATTTTCCAAAGTAAAGATTTCCAATTTAATATATTAAATTAGAATTGAATGGAATTCGATTTAGTGATAATCGAGATGGGCCTCCGTGGAGAAAGACCTGTACTATTTATGGAATTTAAAAGGCCTTGTTGTTATTCCTCTTATGATATTAGTCTGATACGGAAACTTATATTGATTATATACTATTATGATTTCCGTGAAGGTTCCATTTCAAATGGAAGAATGATTTTGGGTTTATCGTAAATGATGTTTTTAAATGACATTTGTTCTTTAACTTAGTTAAAGACAAGATTAAGTTCCTAAAGTTGAATACTCATTAAGTAATGATTTTTGAGACTAAGACTAAGTTGGAGTTTTAACGAATCTTTAATTAGATCACATCTCGGCACAGCGGAACGTGTAACACGCCTGCTGTCCAAGTCAAGCTATCTGCTCCAATAACGAATCATTGGTTTAACTGAATAACTAAAGAAAATAGATAGACCTTTCTCTTCGTCTCAGGTCGATGGATCTTCTCAATTGTCATTCCTTCCAAGTCGTTGCCCATCTCCTCTATTTTGCTCCGACGCCAAGATTGGAATGAGCATAGAAACATGTATGGATGTACCAGATCGGCTAATGCTCCTAGGTTGATGCGATGTAGAGTTGATCTCTTGAGTCTTCTTCTTAAGTACACTCCTTTCTGTCCTGTCGCGCCAATACTATTAGGTTTTGGATTCGCTACGCACCTCAGGATTTCAGTTCAAACTCGACGAAACAAAGCTCAAGAACCAGCTAAAAAAGATTGAAATGAAAAAAGGGTAATTTAATTTACCAAATTCGAGAAGTGTTCAAGATGGAGTACCACCAATTTTACTCCATGCGATAGTTAAATCTTTAATTAGATTTGAAACGTTAGATGGTAATTACATTTATCGATAACACGGTGGGTGTTAGATATGGAGTACTACCAGTTTTGCTCTATAGGATGAATAGGTTGGGATTGGGATAATAAAACGAATGATTATTCCAGTAAGGCTCGATAATCCCAACTAGTTTTATAAACTTAATCCGGTTTATGTTGCGAAAGATATTATAAAATCTTTTGAAATAATTTCCAAGGAATGGATTAAACAATAAGTTTAAATGAGATAATCTTTAATAAGATTTTTGGGAATAATTCCCAATATAAAGAATATTTGAATAAAAGAATATTCTAGAATGGAATGAGGCGTATGATGTGTTTATATATCACTTGATTACAAGATACACAAGTTATTCAAAAAGACCAGGTATAACTCATTCTGAATAATGATACGACAATTAAAAGATGAAGATTTGAAGATGGCAGTTGAAGACCGGAGATCTTCACATCGTTTGGATTATTGCTAATGTCTCTCTTGGGAGGTACACCCAAGACGAGGTTATGAGTGGTGGTCATCCAGACGTACTGGGAGATCGACCGGATATGCGAGGGTCTCTCTCCTGTATGGGACATACGGGACGAGGAATAAGGTGCCTCCGGTTTCGTTCAGACCCGGAACGGACTTGCAAATAGATTGTATGTCTGACATTATACTTTGCGCTGAATTCGTTGATCTCTGCTAAATATATTTATGTTTGGTGGTGGAGAATTTATTCTCTTAGCTTAACACCCTTCTACGAGACGTACGATCTTAGATGTTATATATTGGTGGAAATCAATGGTATGGTATGGATTGACAATATGGCATGTTGAGGTGCATAGATCAAAGCTTTTTTTGAAAAGCGGGGCTTTATGGATAATGATCAAAGCATGGCTTTAATATAGTGTAGCTTTGTGTGTAGCGTTAATTCGTAAGCTTCACTCCCCGGTATGAACCAAAACCGGGATGAAGGACAGCAGAAAAAGGACATACGTAACCTTCTAGCTAGAAGTGATGCCATGGTATGGAGCTCAAGCATATTTACTTATGTGGATGATGGAAAGCGAGGTACCTCGGATATGGCCGAAAAAGGACCTTGATGATCGACATGCAGACCAAGATAGTCGACGTACTGACCAGGTTTTAAGTTTGATAGGACCGGGGAACGTATCATTCAGAAGAAATCCTAATCAACGACGGTTGGTTGTCTCTGTCTCTCCTAGGTGCACGTGCGCGTAAGTCCTGGGTATGTGCTAGATTGTCCTTAATTTGGAAGGTGAGATCCTTATGCCTTGGTTCATAGATGGAAATCCAAATTCCAATATGCGATTTTGCGATTTCAGTTGTAAACCTATATGGCGACATAGTAGGATGGGGTACTATGTCGTCTAAAATTGATATATTTATATTCGAAGTTGTTTCCTACACTATGCACTTATAGTAATATCAAAAATATTTGTTTTAAAATGTATCAAGCATGGTTGGCTATTATAAGGTAAAACTTTATCCTCTGGTTTGTGTTGCATTGTATGATGGGACCTGAGTCTTATAATAGCTTCATTTAAAAGAAAGCATTGCATCATTTTATTTTAAACTGGTATTCACGTGGAGAAAACTTATTCCATGTCATATAGCGTGGTCCTGTGATTTACCCAAATAAAGTTAATAACTGTTTTGGTTCTCATACCAGTCCCGTGATTGACCTGGAGTTAAATGTTTTCACCTAAACTCTGGGTGTCTATATTTTCCACATGGGCAACTAGTAGTTTTGGTTTTATAGATATTTCTTTTCACAAGATATAGGACTATGGATGAAGCTACGCTCTGGTTTATTTTGTAGTCTTCTGTTGATTATATCTATGTATTTAAATTTCCGCTGTATTGTAATTTATTAATCTTTGATATTTTCTGCTGTGTATTATTATTTGTACTCTAACATCTTATACTCTAATGTAATTGTAATAGCAATGAAATGTTCCCTTGTTTTATGTTTTGATGCGTCCTATTCTCATGACAATCCTTGGATTTCTATCTTTTGGATTGGACTTGTGAGGTTTACAGTCAATTCGAAGGGCGACGATCTTTGGGTCATTTCACAACGACCCTATCACATTGCATCAATACAGCACCCAAACCATAATGACACGCATCAGTGTATACGACAAGATCTTAGTTCCCTTCCGGAACCACAAGAATAGGGGCATGTGTGAGAATTTCCTTCAATCTCTGAAAGGAAGCCTCACACTTACTGAACATACAAACCAAACTCCCTTTTTCGTGAGACTGGTCAAAGGAAGTACGATACGAGACAAGTCTTTGATAAAGTGACGATAATACCCGGCTAGACCCAAGAAGCTGTGAATCTCATGGACATTCTCAGGCCTTTTCCAATTTTGGATTGCCTCGATCTTAGAAGGATCGACAGAAATACCCTCGTTAAAACAACATGGCCAAGAAAGAAGACTTGCTTCTCCCAAAAGTGACACTTAGATAATTTTGCCTTTAGCTTATGATGACAAGCATACTTAAGACAATGCGCAACTACATGAGCCACTTCATATTTGTAATACACAAGAATATCATTAATAAAGACCAAAACAAACTTATCGAGATATTCATGGAATACCCGATTCATGAGATCGACGAAGTACGCTTGGAGCGTTCATCAGACCAAATGGCATGACAAGCCACTCGTAGGACCCATAACGAGTGTGGAATGGTGTAAGGGGTATGCTATCCTCCACAACTCGGAGCTGATGAAAACTTGTAGCGAGATCAAGGTGGGAAAAGATTTTGCTACACTCAACTGATTGAACATATCGTCGATCCTGGGAAAAGGATAGCGGTTTTTTATGGTCATCTCGTTAAGCTTGCAATAATCAACGCATAGCCTAAAAGTCCTATCGGACTTCCTAACAAACACCACCGTGGCACCCCACGGTGAAGAATTGGATCAAATAAACTATTTAGACTCAAGCTCGAAAAGCTGCCTCTTAAGCACCTCATTCTTCTTAGTCGACATTCGAGTGGGTGGTCGACTAACTGGTTGTGCTCTAGGAATCAAATAGATAAGGAATTCGACAGCCCGCTTGGGTGGCAAACCCAAAACAGGCTCAAATAAATCTGGAAAGTCACATACAACAGGAATGCGGGATAAATCCGTCTCATCGTCGTGGTCAATAGACTTGATAGAAAACAAAGAAGCCATCAAACTAGGATCAACATCCTTAAGAGTAACAAATAGCTGCCCAGAAGAATCAGGATGTCATAAATATAAAATCCGCTCAACCCATAGAATCCTGGCCTCGTATCGCATGAGCCAGTCCATACCAAGGATCATGTCGAAACCCAAAGAATTAATCACTTGCAGATTCGCACAAAAAGAAAAATCACAAAGAATTAACTCAACATCACTACATATCAAGCTAAGTGTTGCGGAACCCCCAATAGGATTCGAAATCTGAAGAGAAGTCAACAAGTAAACAACATCCACAAATAAGGCTCTATAAGTTCCTTCGATACGAATGAATGCGACGCACTGATACTGAAAAGAACCCAAATATAACGATCTCTGAATAAAATAGTACTCTCTAAGATAGATGAAGTACCTCCAGATCGAGAAGAACCCCTAGAAACATTAGCCACATTAAGACTACCCGAACTAGGCCTCAGAGGCCTCTTAGGACATGAAGAAATCTCATGTCCTTCCTTCTTACAATATCTGCACATGCACGACTTAGGACAAGCATGAGCGAAATGATCAAGAGAACCGCAATTGTAACATCCCTTCGCTGAAGTCGAAGGCGGTGTCACAAGAGACTGAGAGATGGAACCACCTTGCGTCTTCTTCTTATTAGGAAAAAATTTTGACTTATGAAATAGAAACTTTTCTTGCCTAGGTTCTTTCGAACCTCACCACCATCACTGTCCTTCTCCTTCTTGAATGCCTCGAGATGAAGAGTTGCATCAGCAAGCTTCTCAAAGGTCCGATCAAGCTACAATAGAAGAGGCCTCCTAAGATACTTCTTAGGTCTATTAACGAGCTTAAGATTCTTCTTGCACGATGTAGATATATGCTCTAGGCCATACTTTGACAAGGCCTCAAAAGAAGCAACGTACTCTGAAATGGTTGATTTCCCTTGTTTAATCTCGAGGAAACAACTAGCTAGAATTTCTTTCTCTGATTCCGGAATAAACTTTAACTCAAATCCCTCTCTAAATTGTTTCACTCTAAGGTGGACTCATCCAACTCAGCTACAAGAAGCTCATACCAATAAATGGCACGATCATGTAGCATACTCGATGCTACAAGAACATGATCATGCTCAGAAATGCCCATCCATGTTAAAATACGCTCACAAGTACGCAACCAAGCCTGAATCTCAAGAACCATCTCAGTGTCCTTAAAGGGCTTACCACCGAGGTGAGAAAAATCACTACATATCCGCACGAAGGCGGATTTACGAGGAGCGGAAGACCAAGTGATCCCGAGAAACTCCAATAATTGATCAGAAGATATAGTGACTGCCTCAGGACGTGAATCACTATCTAGTATAACATTCTCTGTAGATGCGGGCCACTGGGCGACCAAATCTCTGCTTCGGGCCTGGACCACTGCTCGGTCAGACTCTGTCGCTGCCTCTTTCCACGACCATCCATAAGATATAAGAGAAGATAAGATAGGATTAAACACTTGAATAAGATATTATGCATGAATTATAAACATGAAAGGAAAACTATGGAAATAAAATTCATATTCCTATAAGTATTCCAAAAACAATTCCACGAAAGCAAGGGGAGTCAAGGACATGGCAATTATCACTCTTGTTGGGGTATGATGTTCGTATGAGTATTATACAGTGGTGTATTATAAAGTGCATGTTATTCTGTATATGTATATACATTTTGCTCTAATACCAAACTGTAACGCTCCGCCCCGAGACCCACATTAGCAAAGAGCATTAACTGGTAATACTATCTACTAATGCAGAGAATTGGGCATATACGAGCAACCATCCTTAATGTTGCATAGAATAAGTATTAAACATGTCAGGATTCTTTTTTCATGGTAACATGCCTAATACTTACTAAATACACCGCTATAGTGGCTTAAGGATCTATTCAGAGCAATATACAATATAAATAAGATCGCAGAATAAAGAATAATAGTCACAGATACATATGCATACACATACATCCTGTAAGATACATCATACATCGATAAGTATGATTGTTACTACAAAATATACATATATATACACACATACATCAAAATCCCCCACAAAAGACTACATAATGCCATGTCCAAGGGTGAACAATAAAGAAAGACAAAACTATGCATCTCGAAAAGGTGAGTAGGATATACAAGTAGGAAGCAAAGCACGAGCAGATAAGCTAACCTGTAACTCGGTCTGACCCGAGGGAAACACGAGTCAGTCTAACTTGTCACAGTTAATCAGTAAAAGCACAATAAGTAAATGATTCGCTAAAGGGGGTATTCCTTTATAACATAGAGGAGTAAGATGGGCATAAGTAACATGAGAGTGAATTCCTACAAACTGTTTAGGAAACACTAGGTGTTCACTAAATAAAACGACACACAAAACCTAAAGACCACAAATTCATTAAAACACTGAGTCACGAATCCACGAAATCACTAACTCTAATAAGAGTTAAATCCAAAAAAGAAATCACAAGGAATTCAAAGATTTTTAAAACTGTTTTGTTATAAAAGCATTATAAAAACTGCATTTTTATGAAAGAATAAAACTGATTTAAAAAAAAGTATAAAAACCTGTTTTTGAAATAAAAAAAAAACAGTTTTAAATTCCTAATTAAAAAAAAACACAGTTTTTAAATTACTATAAAATAAAATACTAAAATACTTACAGGGGGGGTTCACCGAGGTAGCTGCGGGAAGAAAAAAAAAAGGGGGGAAATCGAAGAAGGCGTCGGCGGTTGCGATCTGGGGGGGGGGCTTCGGGTCTTCGCCGATGGAGGGGGGGGGCTGCTGCGTCGTTCGCTTGAGAGGGGGGGGCTGCTTCGTCGGCGACTAGTCTTGAGGGGGGGCGGCGGCGCTCCAGGGGGGGCGGCTGTCGATCGGCTTAGGGTTCTTTTTTTTTTTTTTTTTCACTTTTCTGTTTTGAAATTATATTGAACGGGGGGCCAAGCAGAAGGAGATAAAGGAGGGAGAAAATTATATATATTTTTTTTTATATTTAATTATTATTTTTGCAAATAGGTTGACTTTTACACACGACCTCGAAACGAAGCCCACCGCCTGTCGTCCATAGCGTTTAACCCCCATTCCGAACACAATGGGATAAGTATCGCAAGCTGATTTGATCGTTACAATCAGTTTCCTTTTGAATTTACATTTAAATCATTATATTGAATTTTAAACGTACATTTCAAATTACCGGGGTCACATACTAACTAGAAAAATTCCAGAAAAATATTTTCTAGCTTCGTATTGACGATACGGTCCTAACAAAACTAGTTTCGTCGAATTCTGAGACCGTTTGAAAAATGGTCAATTTCCAGTCGATTAAAATCAACTGAAACTGGTCAAACGCGTTTTCTATTGCCACGCTCACATATTGATTCGAAAAATTATGAAGTTTGGAATCTAACAATAACTTGACACTGCGGACCCAACAAAAGTGGTTTCGTCGAAATCCGAGGTCATTTGCAAAATGTTCATTTTTAAGGGCCTGAATTCCATAGCGACTATTCAGAATTTTCAACTGGACATATCTTTTGATTCCCGCTATCAAACTTCGATTGGTCGGATTCGTTAGAAAGATATCATCAATTAGATCCTAATGTTTTTGGTTTCACTAAAATCCAGATTGTTTTGCACCCGGTATATTCAATTGAAGTTTGAAATCGAATTATCGAACTACCGCGCCATTTTCAATTCTATATATAATTATAATTAATTATATTGGTTTTCAAATGTCGATTTAAACTCAGTTTTCATCGCCATTGTTTAAAATATTTATTTTAAATATTTAAAATCCATTATTTTAGCCAATTTAAAAATTTTAAATTGGTTCAGATTTTCTGGGTCGTTACAGAATTCAAAACACAAAAACACATATTACGGATCCATCACAGAGTGTGGCGAGCCAAAGCTACGCCCACACGTGCTATCACACAGGAGGTGCCCGAATGACCCGAAGGTCCACAGAGTCTTACATGATTGACTCGAAGGTCCACATGGAGTTCACATAGGATTAACCCAAAGGTCTAGTACTGGCAGTCATACAGGAATGTGTCACAGACCCTTAGATAGTAACCCGAAAAGTGAAAATTGTGCGTCTCACGCCAAGCATTCTCACTTAATAGTTGACACATTGTAAATCATCCTCACACTTGAAAACACAAAAAGTCACAAGAAATCACTTATATCACAGAAACACTGAGATTCATTGCTCCAATCAGACGGATATGGGATGAATAAATATCGTATACCGTCATGTCCCATACCGTAGGGTTTACGATTTCATTCACTCACCAACACATCTTCTCGAAGGGTGCCAATATGTATGATTCTTATATTGAAACATACTTAAGAAAGTAGTTTGAACAAATATATAGTTTCATAGAAATATCTTGAAAACAATAAAGTTCGAAAATACCTATTAAAATAAAATTTCTAATGTATTTATAAAACCTTGTCAAAGAAATATTTTGTTTTAAAGTTATATTTTCATACTTGAAACATTTTGAAAACAATTTATAAAAAAACGGTGCATGTGTGACGGAGTCACAAAACATGGCTGTCGATTTTCTCTTAGGACAGTAGTGCAAAACCATAATTTTGTACATGTTAATCTCAAAATCATTGAAATCTCAAAACGTGAAACTTCTGGCCTACATTCTGAGGATTTCAGAACTATAAAAATTTCCGGATTTCGATCATTAACGTGAAAGTTATGATCGAAACGGTTTCCGGCCATATTAGATATATGTGTATCTGGTCTATCAACGACAACTAGCAAGAAGAATCAATTTTTCCACCGGGTAAACTTCGAAATCACATAAAACACAAAAATGCAAATTTGTAGCTTGAATTTCAAGGATTCCAAAACTTCAAAATTTTCTGGATTCGGATCAATAACGTGAAAGTTACAACAGAAATGGTATTCAGCCAAAATATTTGCATTATATCAATTAACAGCGAGAAAAGTCAATTTCTCACCATGTAGAATTTGAAATCACACAAAACACGAAAATACAAAGTTGTAGCTTGAATTCCATGGATTCCAAAACTTCAAAAAAATTGGGTTCGAATCAATAACGTGAAAGTTATGATCAAAACAATAATCAGCCAAAATATTTATATTCTATTAATTAACAGCAAGACATCGAGAAAAGTCAATTTCTCACCATGTAGAATTCAAAATCACACAAAACAAAAAAGGCATAGTTGTAGCTTGAATTTCATGGATTACAAAACTTCAAAAATTTCTTGATTCAGATTATTGACATGAAAGTTATGATAGAAACGGTATTCAGCCAAAATATTTATAGCAAAACTCATATGACAAATTCAATGAAACTTCATATTTCGTAGCAAATCACAACAATACACAACTGAAACAAGTTTAAATTTGTGTGAGAGAACCCTCGCCTTAGATTTGCAGCAAGGATAAGAACGAATTTGGAGCAAATTGTTGATCTTGGAGGCTCAAAATTTAAGAAGAGAGGTTTTTCTTCCTAGAAGAATCAACGACTGAGACATGCAAGCAACTTAAAGTGAATTCTCAAACTAAAGTAAGAAATTTGATGAATTAGCATGAGTTTAAAGACGATTTCGTACTGTAAATAAGATTAGCTACCTCAAACTAGTAATATGAAGAAGATTGGAGCCTAAAAATTCAAGTTACTGTAAAGGTTTTCTAAGTTTTTTTTCTATTTCTCACTGAGGTAGAAGAAGAGGAAAAATAGTTTTCCTCTGTGAAACTACATACAAATTCTATTATCTGAAGAATTCTTAGGCTAAATAAGCAATTAGGGACCAAGTAACCTAATTAATCCCTTAAACTAGGCAATTAGACTTTAAAACGATATTCTGGGCCATAATGATTCTCTTCAACTATGTTCTATCACTTTTATGGACAACCACTATGTTAAAATCACAACGGCGCTAACAAAATTTGTAATAATATTTTTTTCCTTAGCCTTTTTAAAGCTTTTACACTAAAATTATATCTACAACGAACTTTTACACTTTTATAAATAATGCAACCTTTTTACAAAAATTGTGTAAATTTTGTAGAACCAAATATTCCAATAATCTTGTAAATTTACTCAATTCACTAAAATGACACATAAATTACGTTTCCCATGTTTTAAAAATATTTTGCAACAAATATACAATAAATTTTTATATTTAATAATTTTATGCTTATTTAAATTCTCCAAAATTCCTTAACACACAGAGTTGACATAATTTCGCAAAATCATAAGTGTTTCAAGTACAAAATTTCCAGACACATAATCTCAACATGATTTCCCACAACATTATTATTTAAGCCTTATTTTAAAATCTGCAACACATTAATTTATTTACTAAGCCAATTTGTAAAATCAAGATTGATTATTAGCACAACATATTAGAAATAAACCTTGGATTTAATCAAAATGGTTTATTTTCAACTCCCAACACTCAAGTTTTCTCTATGTATCACCTTTTGTCACCAAGATTCCCAAACCATATTTTCTCAAACTTTAAAAGCCTCCAACCTAAAATTAATCATCCAAAAATGGTTTACACTTTATTTTTCCGCAATAACCCAAAAATACAGTTATAAACCACCAACTTAATAGTTTATGCTAAATTTACCATTTAATTTGATAGATTCAACTTAATAACATCACTAACATTCATTTGTGGGTCATTAATACTTATAGCAGGTAATCACTAAAACACGGGTTGTTACAAAAATATAATGAAGAACTCGTTTATTAAACAACGTTTAAACATATAATTTAATTAAAAACGAGCTCGTAGTAGTGCAATAATTCGTATTTTTATTTTTTGAACTTTAAATGAATGTACATGATCCAATATAAGTTGGGATCCTTTAAAATTAGAATCGTCCAAATCTATTTGATTATAATTTTCTAATATAAGAGAAAAATCGAGCTTTTCATCTTGTAGATTTTGGGTTATGTCAAAATCAAATTTTTAGAAAGTCGCTATAGAATTGTTTATAACCCATAACAGATTAACTAATAAAATAAAAGGATTTTTAACAAAATTAATATCGATATAACCTGGAATTTAAATCGAATTAAAATAGATGAAGCTATATAAATTATATTTTGGATATATATATATGATAATGATAATTTATTATCGGTAATAAATTATAATTGTTTTGACGTCAATGTATATTTTTTTCAATTTATTTTGGAACTTAAGAATAGTCAATTTTCAAACAACCTCGGATTTCAACGAAATTAATTAATGCTAGGTTTCCATTTTCAAGTCTGTTGGAGTTATTTTGATACCATGCACAATATAAATTAACCATTAATTAAAATAGTGATTTTACATATGATCTCGGAATTCGACGAAACCAGTTCCAATGTGTCCGGAATATTAAATTATTATATGGTTTCAAATTTCATCACGATTGGGTTAATATGGGTTCGTATGAACTGTGAACGTTAAACGTTATACGCTAAAAAAAATCTATAGTTTCTTCAATTCAAAATATCTTTGGTCACTTCAAAAAAAATCCTCCACACCTACCCTAACCTAAATCCTATCCGATTTTTCATTGTGTACGATTTCAGTTGCCCTTGTGTTTGCAAACGGATTTTCAATCGAATTAGAAAACCATCAACAAAATATTGTAATAAAATCGCAAGCCCACAGCATACAATTGTTAGCACGGGGCGAGTACGGGTTGATCCGCAGGGAAAGAAATAATTTCAATCTTACTCAATCAAATTAAACCAAACATTGAAATGTTTTAGCTAACAACAACTAATGAAAACTAGAAACTAAATATGAGATTAGAGAGCAATTTAGAGATAAATCCCCTCTCATATTTATGTAAATTAACAAACATACAATTTGTGATCTCTATTTTTAAGTGACATAAATATTGCATTCATCATTAGTATAGTTTATTTCCGTTAATAATTAACACAACATAAGCTATTAAACCTTAACGCAACTATTAAACCACATGTGATTCTCATGAAAATGGAACTAAAGCAAAAACTATTTTAAGTATGATCTATGAATTATTAATTAGAACTATAGACCATCAAATTTTGTTCTTACTTTCATTTCAATATCAATAACCGCTTAGCAAATATTGATGTAATTTGTGTTTATATTGAATAAGAATAGCTTATTACTACCGTGAAGCACAAATTAGAGAGATCACATATCATATAAATGTTGAACTTACATAAAATTCGAGAGCTTCATTACCCCTAAATTATAAGGATTTAGCTACTCATATGTGTTATCAAATCAACACATGTAGGTTTCAACATAAACATGAAAAAAACAAAAGAAAGAACTAATTAACAACAACAAAATAGATCTAAACTACTTGCATAAAAGAAAATGACATGTAAATAAAAGACAACTAATTAAAATTGCATTCAAAAGAGAGATTACAAATGAAAAATGGCTAAGAAACCATGGAAGAAAAAGAAAGAGCTTTTGTTTCTGATCCTCAAAACTAACTCAAGGTAGCTATTTACATCAACATAAAGGGGGTATTTATACCAGAGTAAAACCCTAATTTGACTTTTAGCGTGCTACCAAAATTGCCTCTTCATTAAGCTTCCTTTTGTCTTCAGCTACTAATGATTCACGAAGCCTTTTTTGTCTCCACTAAAGAAGGAGGGAGAGTGGGTGGGGTCCCCCATTAATCTTCTATTTGAATTAATTCCTTCTCCATTGATTGATTTCCTCTTTTTTGGCAAGGCATTGATTTCCTCCTTGTGCATGCATATCTACCTTTATGAGGTCCTCTTCTACATGCATCAAATTTCTACAAAAACATGAAAAATATCCAAGTAAAAAATTCTTAATATAACATAAGCACAAAAATATGACCATTTTTCCCCTATATGATGATGAATGCATAATGTTTTGAAATCAATTGAATTATGGTTTAAACATGGTAAAATACCCACATACGACATTTATTTAAACTAAACAAGAATAAATATGTGAATATAAATCCGCATTTTTACGTGTAAATCAAATACCCCCACACTTATCTATTTATTCGTCCTCGAATAAATTAAAAAAAAACTAGGATAAATCTGTTTTCGTAGGGAGCACGATTGCATTGAGCGTATGCAACAAGCCTTTAAACCTCTGGGTGTCCCCAGTAGGACGAGTGTTGTCTCGTGAGGTTTTCAGTGGATACTACCCACAAAATCCAAAAGTTGAACGCAAAAAATATTTACAAAATGCAAGATTAGAAAATATTTGTGACGACCCCAAACCCGTACGGACGGTGGCAAGGGTAATCTTTGGAATATTACACATAAACAGAAATAACAGAACAGAAATAAATAAATACACCAGATAATATACAAATAATACACTGGATAAACATAATCATCAGAGTTACACAGTATACAGGATCATACTTAGTACAAGATAAAGTTCAGCTATACATAAATGTCTACAGCGGAAAACAAAACATAATATGTACAACAGGAGCTGAACAGCGTAAAAAGAGATAAATGATAGAATCCATCTTCAGCTCCAGCTATCCAGAAAGAGCCTGCTAAAACCTGAATAGAAGGTTGGCCGTGTAGAAAGAGGGGCACCCGAGTTTGCAAGTGAAACAAACTACGAGTCAATCATGGGACAGGTATGATAAATCTACTTAACACATTTTATTATATGGCTAATCCCAGGACCACGCCACTTTCGCGGAACGGGTTTACTCCATTGAATTGCCAGTGCTTTAAAACAAGTAAATCTTTTAAACATCGCAATGCTTTTTATAAAAATGAAGCCATTATAAGACTCAGTTCCCATCACACAATGCAACGCAAACCGGAGGATAGAGTTTTTACCTTATAATGGCCAAAATATGCTTGATACGAATAAAACAAAAGCATTTGATATTATTACTATTGTTCATACGTTTCAAAACCAATTTCAAATTATAAGTATCAATCATAGACGGCATTAATGCCCCATACCACTATGTCGCCATATATAGGTATACAATCAAAACCGCACAGTCACATATTGGGAAATTGGATTTCCGTCATGAACCAAGGCAAAAGATAGTCCTTACCGAATTCGAGACGCTCTAGCCCGTGTCTCAGGATCAGAGCTCGAGTGACCCTTGGAGCGACAGGGCCGGTCTACCGATGTGGATTAAAATGCCTGAACACTGTGTTTCCTCGCCCTTTGGGGCATCAATGAGCCAAATGACTCCATCGGCTCCACACAGTCACCGATATATCCGAGGCGCCTCGCAACAGCAACAACCACACAGGTGAAAATAATATAAATGTCAGGGCTGGAAGGTCATTGACACCACCCTAGCTAGAAGGAAACGCATGCCCTCCCTGAGGTCCTCTCCCATTTCTGGTTCATACCGGGGTGTGAGGCTCGCTAATTCACGTTATACACAAAGCTTTGCCACACAGGACATGCTTTGATCATCAACCACAAGACTTTGCTTTACAACAGAAGCCTTGATCATTTGCCACTTAGGCATGCCACACGGGCAATTCACTCTATGCGACTGGTTTCTATCGATATACAACCTCTGAGCTCGTACATCTTAGAGAAGGGCGTTAAGTAAGAGAATAAATTCTCCGCCGCCAGACAGATATATATTTAATAGAGATCAATTAGCATAGAACAAAATCCAATGTCAGACACACAGTCCATTTACAAGTTCGTCCTGGGTCTGAACGAAACCGGAGGCACTATATACCTCGCATATCCATCGATCTCCACGTACGTCTGGACGATCACCACTCATTATCCATATTTCGGGATGCCTCCCAATCAGGACATCAGTTATCATCCAACTGAGGAGAAGATCTCCAGTCTTCCACCACCGTCTTCATCATCGACTTCCTATCGCCGATTAATTATTTGAAATGAATTTAACTCGGCCTTTTCAAATAATTCACGTATATTTCGAATTTAAATCAATTCATTTCAATGGTTAAATTATTCGACATTAATAATTCTGTTATTAAATGTAATTTTCACACTAAACACATTCAACCATCAAACATCTAATAAACAGGGTAAATTCGGTTAATTTTCCATTCCATATCGTTTATAATATTTTATAACGATTTATCGCTATTTTTATTCATTTAAAAATAGCAAATTCATTCAAACTACGCTTCTGGCCATAATGCGGTCGTGACGCTGTTTTTCTTCATATTTTATTTACACATATCTGAAAATCTAACCATTGGATCTTCACAAATTTTACATCATTAGAAAGATCTTTTCAAAACGAATCCAACGGTTTCAGTTTGGGAAAATCCGACGGTCGGATCTCCCGGTACAATCGTTTGAAGTTTCGATTTCAAATTACAAACTACAGCGTCGTTATTCGATTTATTTTAATTATATTTGTATATAAATATATAAATATAATTGATTCTGGCGCTGTTTTTCTTCAGATTTGAATTAAACATTACAGACAATCCAACCGTTGGATCTTCACAAAGTAGGTGTCGTTGGAAAGATATTTCCAAGGCGAACTCAAGGTTGCGGTTTCGGAAAAATCCGATGGTCGGATCTCCCGCACTAATCGTTTGAAATCACGGTTTCAAAACACGAACTGCAGCTTCGTTATTCGATTTATATATATATATATATATATATATATATATATATATATATAATCCATTCTTCGATTTCAAAACCATATTCACTTCATATATTTGATAAAAATGATATTTTTATCTAACAGATATTTATTTCAACACATCACCATTTTTAACACTTCATATTCACAATAAAATGTAGATTTTATTGTTCAATCTGTATATTCAACACATGAATGTTTTCGACTTCAAACATACGATAAAAATATGATTTTTATTGTTCTAGTCCTTTATTCAACACATGAATTTTAATAGAGTTCATATATATGTAATAAAAATGTAATTTTTATTGTAAAACAATTTATTTCAAAACACGATTATTTTATATAGTTTATATATATAATAAAAATGTAATTTTTATCTTTCAAAGAATTTATTCTATACACGAACTCCATTCAACACATGAATTTATTTCAATATTCAACACATGAATTTTATTTCAACATTCGAATTTAAATCAAACACAGAAATATTTCAGAAAATTTCGGCAGCATAACTGCAGGGTAGTTAAAACCGGGGTCGTCCCTAGTACGGCTCCTCGCTCTACCTTAAAGCATCGCAGCTTTTGACAATGGAGATTTTCAATATCTAGTTCGTACGTAGACGAATTTTCCCATACATTAATCCTATTGGGATTTCAACCACAATCAATCATTTCAAATCAACCATTCATGACATTCACCAAATTTCCACATCAACCAATAATCCAAACTATATCGCAACCAATATATATCGTCCATGGTCTGTGGACGAGGGGAGTATATATACGTATATTTCACTTCCATTTTAATATAATTTCAATTTATTTCAACGCACATATCATTTTTACAACGCGTATATAACTTATACATCGAACATACAACTTATACAACGCTTATACATATGGTGTACAACGCTTATATAACTCATACTTCGACTATATAATTTATACATCGTTGTTTTCCATATCGTTTTTAATTCATAAATCTCACATTGGGTTCCACTCCACCAAAAATAGCAGAAGGCTCAGAAAAATATCCGGTCTCTTCTAGAATGTAGAAGGCGTCCACACGAGTCCACTGTCTCTTGTTTCACTTAATTTCGACAAGAAACGAAAAAGATATTATTTTTATGCGGAAAACATACTTTGCAACGCTTTTAAACTGTTGAAATCAGTTCAGATAAATAAAACTGTATACCTTTCTTCCTGGTTCGAAACTAGGTTTTAAATTTTTGCCTCAACGGTTGCATGTGATCGGAATTAGGGCACACGACGTCGAAGAGGGAGGTGGGGCGCCTCTGCACCTGAAGTGGGGCCCACTTCGGTGGCCCCTGGCATGAACGGCGGCGGTCCAAAGAGCGGATGCACCCGGGGGTGATTCGAACGAAATACTTCACGAAAGAGGGAGTACTTGGTATGGATTTGAAGAGGGGGAGAAGCTCTACAAAATCCTCAACATCGGCCTTGAATTTTATTGAGTGGATTGGGCAGAAAATGGACGGGAAGGATGGAAGGGGTTTCCGTCGTTCGCGATGAGTGGGAGAGAGAGAAAGCGGGGAGAGAGAAGATGTTGCGGGGCAATGAGAATTTTTTTGTATTTATGTATTTTTAAAATTCGAAAATACCCCTTATCTTATACGAACCCCAATCCAAACCCAACGACTGTCGTCCCTAGCTAAATACCCCCATTTCGAACACAATGGGATATATTTCGAAGGCCCATTCGACTGTTTCAGTCAGTTTTCCTTCAAAATAAAATATAAAACATTCAATATTTAATTTGAACGTACATTTCAATTTGTCAGGGCCACATACTGATCCCAAAAATTCCAGAAAAATAAATCTAGCTATGTTTTGACGATACGGTCCCAACAAAACTAGTTTCGTCGAATTCTGAGATCGTTTGAAAAATGGCCCTTTTCTGGTCGATCCAATTTAATAGAAATCGACCAAACACATTTTCCTTTGCCACGCTCACATACTAGCTTCAAAAATTATGAAATTTGAAACATAGCAATAATTTCACATCTCGGATCTAACAAAAGTGGTTTCTTCGAATTCTGAGGTCGTTTGCAAAATGTCTATTTTCAAGGGCGATATATTCTCTATAGCGACCTTTCTGAAAATTAATTTGGCCATAACTTTTGATTTCCGCTACTAAACTTCGATTTTTCAGATTCGTTAGAAAGATATTCACTAACAGATTTAAATATTTTTGGTTTCACTAAAATCCGTTTTAATTTTCACCCTGTATAGTCAGTCGAAGTTTGAATTCAAAATTTGATACTACCGCGCCATTTCAGATCTTGTTTATAATTAAATTTAATTATATTTATTTCCAAACATAGATTCAATCTTACTTTTCATCGTTATTATTTAAAATATTTATTTTAAATATTTAAAATCCACTAAAATAGCATATTTAAAATTTTCAAACTGGTTCTGATTTTCTGGGTTGTTACAATCTCTCCCACTTAAAACTTTTCGTCCTCGAAAAGGAACAAAGTCGAAAGTGGTTTAATTTACTAACTCCCTTTCAATCGGGCTTCCATTCTTCAACTTTTCAGTTTCTAAGAATTTTCAAATTCTTGGCTAACACCCTAAATTTTCGAAAAATTTCGCCATAACCTCCTTTGTACGGGGAGGGGTTTGGAAATTTATTGGGTCGTATTAGGTACCCAATAAATCCTAATAAGCATACACATATTTATAGTGATATATTCTAGTGTCCACGGGGGAGTGTGTATAGATAATAACTCCAGAGAATAAATTCTCGTCACCCCATAAATAGATTTTGTGCCTTATCAACTAGAGAGACGTGTTTATTATCATCTCTAGACCCGTGTGGGGTTTCTATTAATCTGGCAATTTATCGTTACAATTTTATATGGTCCATATCAGTCATCAATTCAACCTGTAATAAATAGTTCATATCTGTCATCAGTTCAACCTGCAAAATATAGTCATCGCCATACAAGCCTCTCGCTCATATGGTAAATCTTCAACCTCGTCACACAAGCTCTAAATACTTGCGTGGTATATGATGAAGTATGCTATCTTCAAGAAGTATGTCATCTTCAAGAAGTATGCCATGCAGTGTAGTTCAAAATTAATTGTTACTATCCTATGGCGACATTTATTATTACACACAGAACAACCAGCACTTCGCATCCAATGGCACTCACAGGAGTTGATATAATAATAAAATTGCGCATCCAACTCATTAAGGTTTACCTATTTGTCGGGCACGCAAATAAATTCTTTACTCAACAGCTAATCCATTTACCTGTTCAAACATATATAATGTACATGTATATATTTCTATCTATTTCTAAATCAGTTCAATGTGTGATTTAATCGAATAATTTTTACCATTCATTCTTTTATTGATTAAATTAACTATCATTCTAATAATTTAATTAATCAAACTCTCGACCACACAACACAAACATCCATAAATTTATTTTTAACTTTCCAAAAATATACCAATTAATTCATACACTCTTTTAAATCATTCAGACTATATGATTAAATTTTTACATCCTTGGAAAGAAAACAACAACAAAGCAGAGAACATAATGGAAATTGCAAAATATGGTGAATGTACCTTGCACCTGAGTCAATCAGAGATGTCCACCCTGCACTTGGGATAGGCTTTCTTAATGCTCTCCTCAGTTTCCCAAGTACAGTCTCGCGGATTTCCACTCCATTGCACTTTGATTAAGTGAACCTTCTTGTTCCTCAGCTCTTTGGTTTCTTTGCCAATAATCTTTATGGGCTCTCTTCTCACGGCCAATTTTGGAGTAATTTCAAATCCCTTTGCGCGGCTTCTTCCACGACCAAATCTGGATCATGAACATGCTTTCGAAGTTGAGATACGTGAAACACATCATGTACTCCAGGCAACCAATCAGGTAATTGAACTCTATAAGCGAGAGTTCCAATCCGTTCAAGAATAGGAAACGGACCAATAAATTTGGGCGCTAACTTCCCAGTTTTGCCAAATCGAATTACTCCTCTCATCAGAGAAACCCTTAGGTACACATAGTCACCAATAGCAAATGCTAAATCCCTCCTTCTCGAGTCTGCATAGCTCTTCTGTCGGCTTTGAGCTGCTAGTAATCGTTTCTTAATGAAATCGACTTTATCCGTAGCTTCGCGAATCATATCTAGTCCCAATACACGCTTATTGTCAGGTTCAACCCAACAAGCAGGAGATCGGCAAGTTCTACCATACAATGCTTCGAATGGTGACATTGTCAGGCTTGCTTGGTAACTGTTGTTGCATGAGAACTCGGCCAAATGAAAATGGTCTTCCCATGATCCCCAAAATCAATAATACAAGCCTACAATAAATCTTCTAGAATACGATTCACCCTCTCAGTTTGACCATCTGTTTGAGGATGATATGCGGTGCTCAAGTTCAGTTTCGTTCCCAGTTCTACTTGAAATGCCTCCCAGAATTTGCTAGTAAATATTGGATCTCTATCACTAACTATACTGATCGGCACTCCATGTAGCTTAACTATTTCCTTGAAATAGACCTGCGCCAGACTCTGAGCGGTTCTATTGGATCTGACGGGTATAAAATGGGCGGTCTTCGTGAAGCGATCTACGATCACCCAAATACTGTCATTTCCTTTTCTGGTTCTGGGTAACCCATCTATGAAATCCATAGAAATGTGTTCCCATTTCCAACATGGAACGTCCAATGGTTGCAACATTCCGGCAAGTTTATGTTGGTCACTTTTGACTAGTTGGCAAGTGGAGCACCTGCCAACATATTTTAAAACATCCCTTTTCATAGCCTTCCACCAGAATGTTCGCTTGAGATCGTTATACATTTTGCTCACACCTGGATGGATACTCAGCTTGGACTTGTGACATTCGTCTAACACTTCTCTTTTGAGCACGGGGATGTCGGGAACACAAATCCTTCCTCCTAATCTTAGAATCCCATCGTTATCTATTTGAAAACCCAAGAGTTCGCCTTTCTGAATCCTTCTGATCATATCCTTAATAAAATTATCATCTTTCTGAAGAATAGATATTTTGTCAATCAAGGAAGTCGTAATGATAAAACTGGCGATTATCACATTCTTTCTGCTTAGTGCATCCGTCACAACATTGGCTTTCCCTGGAGTGTACAAAATTTCAATGTCGTATGCTGCAAGAAATTCTAGCCAACGTTGCTGCCTCAGATTCAAGTCTTTCTGGGTGAACAGATACTTTAGCGACTGATGATCTGTATACAGTTCAAATTTCTCACCCAAAAGATAGTGTCTCCAGATTTTCAAAGCAAATATGATAGCCAACAACTCAAGATCATGAGTAACGTAATTCTTCTCATGGGGTTTCAGCTGACGGCTAGCATAAGCAACCCCTTGACCTCTTTGCATTAATACTGCACCAAGGCCTTCTCTAGAGGCATTTGTCCAGACTTTCAAGTCCTGATTGCCATCGATAATCGTTAGCACTGGAGCAATCGTTAATCTTACTTTTAGCTTCTGAAAAGCCTCCTCACATTCGGGAGTCCACTTGAATTTTGTGTGCTTCTTTGTAAGCTTTGTCAAAGAAATAGATATCCTCGAAAAATCTTTAACGAACTTCCGATAATAACTAGCTAATCCAAGAAAACTTCGAACCTCTGTCGGAGTACCAGGCTGCTTCTAATTTTGAATAGCGGTGATCTTAACTGGATCCACAACAATTCCCTCTTTTGATACAACGTGGCCAAGAAACTTTACTTCATCTTGCCAGAATATACATTTGGATAGTTTGGCTTTTAAAACATTCTTTCGCAGAATTTCTAACACTTGTTCCGGATTTTTTTCATGTTCGGCTTTTGACTTAGAGAAGATTAGAATATCATCAATAAAAACCAGAACAAATTTATTCAAGACTTATCTGAATACCCGGTTCATCAGATCGACAAAATACGCTGGAGCGTTACATAAGCCGAACAGCATTACTAACCACTCATCGAATAAATCGGGGCCTCAGAAAGCTGTCATAGGAACACACTCTTCAGCAATACGAAGCTGATGGAAGCTTGTAGCCAGGTCCATCCTGGAAAAACTTGTGTGCATTCAATCGATCTAGCAAATCATCAATCCGCGGCAACGGATATTTGTTCTTTAATGTCTGTTTGTTCAAGTCACGATAATCCACACATAGTCTGAGAGTACCGTCTAACTTTGGGACAAACACCACTGCTGCTCCCCAATCAGAGAAACTAGGCCTGATCAGACCCTTCCATACAAGCTGTCGAGTTTGATTGTCTAATTCTTCTTTCTCCTTTAGAGTCATTCTCCGAATAGCGTGCACTACTGGCCTTGCATTCGGGATTAAAGCGATCTTGAAATCAATTTCCCTCTTCGGAGGTAAGCTAACAACTTCTTCGAACACATCAGCATAATTCTTAACGACAGAAATATCTTTTATAAGGTCTGGAATATTCTCTGTGACTACACGCATATTTTCTATTTGAGCAGGAGAAACATCAAGAGCTGACCAAAAGTCTTTTCTTTCAGAATTCGGACCTTCACATGGTATGGTTATATAGTTCCCTAATTGGGCATTTGCCTTTGCAACTCTCTCGGCACACTTAACCTCAGCTTCGTATTTGGTTAACCAATCCAATCCTAGAATAAGATCGAATTCAGTAAAATTCATGACGATCGAGATGGTAGGGAACTTATAACAGGAAAAAGAGACAGGCACCACACAAATCCAACTAAGATTGAGGGAACCCCCAACCGGATTATGGACAGTGATGGATTCTTTGAGCTTTTTCAATTTCAAATCCAACTTCTTAACTGCATTTTTCGCAATAAAGCTTCGTGACACGTCTGTATCAAATAGTACTTTAACCGGAATGTTTTTGACAGTAAGCGTGCCTTCTAAAACATCAGACCTTTCCTGACCAGACAAAGATGCAGGCACTTCTGCCACTTCATTTACATGAACCTTTTCAGATTTCTTGAATAGCTGGCAAGCCTTTGAAAGATGACCAGCCTGATGGCATTGGCTGCATTTTCTATTCTCTTGAAATCCCTTCTTGGATTGAAGTCCACCTTTTAATCGCTTCCTTAAGGGTCCACAGTTTATCGCCAAATGCCCTTTCCGTTTACAGTTGGAGCAGGTGGCAATTGTTAATGGAACTTTCTCAGATTTAACCTTCTTTCGTTTGACTTTAGGTTTCTTTCTGATCCCAGATGTTGTACTGGCCTCGGGCTGCGCACTTGTCTCTGGGCTATTAGCTTCAAACTTCCTTTTATTGCTAAAATTGACTTCCTCTTCGTCGACCAAAAGACCTCGCTTATCAAGATCTTCATACTGATAAGCCATGTATATCATTTCATTAAAAGGAAGCTTCACATGCCCCATCACACTATTCTGGTACTTCCTTTGAAGACCATTAATAAGCCTCAGATTCTTCCTCTTTGGATTTTGGATTAGATGAGGGGGAAAATGAGAAAGTTCATTGAATTTCTTATGATATTATGGGATATTCATATCTCTTTGTATCATATAATAGAATTCATCACATAATCGCTCAGTTGCTTCTGGAGGAATAAATCTTTCATGGAAAACCTCTTTAAATCGATCCCAGGTAATATTACCTTCTGGATTATCCTTAATAATCGAATCCCACCAGAACAAAGCTTTGTCTTTGAGTGCCCAAGATGCCAGTAATCTTTTCTGATCATCTCTCAGCTTTGAACCTTCAAAAATTTTCTCAGTAGAGCGTATCCAGGCTTGAGTTTGAATAATAGATTCATTGCCTGAGAACGGTACTCCACCCATATTTTGATACTTAATTAACAGAGCCTCAATATCTGGTTCTGCCCTACCTCTTCTACTTCTGCCACTCATTTTTCAATGTCTGCAAATAGCAGACAAAGTGCTAGGCCAACAGAAAAGGTAATTTTAAAACATAGAGACATGTACTTAAATATAAATGTGTCTATCGAGGTGTATTTCATTCTGTTATACTCATACTAGGATATTACTGATCCTATTTGTAATGAGCTATTCTTCCTAGAACACTACTGGTTCTATTTCTGACGAGCTCGTTAATATGTTATATTCCAGAACTAAGCTTAACCAAAGCTCTGATACCATGTGTGACGACCCCAAACCCCGTACGGACGGTGGCAAGGGTAATATTTGGAATATTACACATAAACAGAAATAACAGAACAAAAATAAATAAATACACCAGATAATGTACAAATAATACACTGGATAAACATAATCATCAGAGTTACACAGTATACAGGATCATACTTAGTATAAGATACAGTTCAGCTATACATAAATGTCTACAGCGGAAAACAAAACATAATATGTACAACATGAGCTGAACAACATAAAAAGTGATAAATGATAGAATCCATCTTCAGCTCCAGCTATCCAGAAAGAGCCTGCTAAAACCTGAATATAAGGTTGCCCATGTTGAAAGAGAGGCCCCTGAGTTTGCAAGTGAAACAACTACGAGTCAGTCATGGGACTGGTATGAGAAATCTACTTAACACATTTTATTATACGGCTAATCCCAGGACCACGCCACTTTCGCGGAACGGGTTTACTCCATTGGATTGTTAGTGCTTTAAAACAAGTAAATCTTTTAAATATCACAATGCTTTTTATAAAAATGAAGCCATTATAATACTCAGTTCCCATCACACAATGCAATGCAAACCGGAGGATAGAGTTTTTACCTTATAATGGCCAAAATATGCTTGATACGAATAAAACAAAAGCATTTGATATTATTACTAGTGTTTATACGTTTCAAAAACAATTTCAAATCATAAGTATTAATCATAGATGGCATTAATGCCCCATACCACTATGTCGCCATATATAGGTATACAATCAAAACCGCACAGTCACGTATTGGGAAATTGGATTTCCGTCATGAAGCAAGGCAAAAGATAATCCTTACCGAATTCGAGACGCTCTAGCCGGTGTCTCAGGATCAGAGCTCGAGTGACCCTTGGAGCGATAGGGCCGGTCCACCGATGTGGATTAAAATGCCTGAACACTGCGTTTCCCCGCCCTTTGGGGCGTCAATGAGCCAAATGACTCCATCGGCTCCACACAGTCACCGATATATCCGAGGCGCCTCGCAACAGCAACAACCACACAGGTGAAAATAATATAAATGTCAGGGCTGGAAGGTCACTGACACCACCCTAGCTAGAAGGTAACGCATGCCCTCCCTGAGGTCCCCTCCCGTTTCTGGTTCATACCGGGGTATGAGGCGCTAATTCACGTTATACAAAAAGCTATGCCACACAGGTCGTGCTTTGATCATCAACCATAAGACTTTGCTTTTCAACAGAAGCCTTGATCATTTGCCACTTAGGCATGCCACACGGGCAATTCACTCTATGCGAATGGTTTCTATCGATATACAACCTCTGAGCTCGTACGTCTCAGAGAAGGGCGTTAAGCAAGAGAATAAATTCTCCGCCACCAGACAGATATATATTTAATAGAGATCAATCAGCATAGAACAAAATCCAATGTCAGACACACAGTCCATTTACAAGTTCGTCCTGGGTCTGAACGAAACCGGAGGCACTATATACCTCGCATATCCATCGATCTCCACGTTCGTCTAGACGATCACCACTCATTATCCATATTTCGGGATGCCTCCCAACCAGGACATCAGTTATCATCCAACCGAGGTGAAGATCTCGGTCTTCCACCACCGTCTTCATCATCGACTTCCTATCGCCGATCAATTATTTGAAATGAGATTTAACTCGGCCTTTTCAAATAACTCACGTATATTTCGAATTTAAATCAATTCATTTCAATGGTTAAATTATTCGACATTAATAATTCTGTTATTAAATGTAATTTTCACACTAAACACATTCAACCATCAAACATCTAATAAACCGGGTAAATTCGGTTTATTTTCCATTCCATATCGTTTATAATATTTTATAACGATTTATCGCTATTTTTATTCATTTAAAAATAGCCAATTCATTCAAACTACGCTTCAGGCCATAATGCGACCGTGGCGCTGTTTTTCTTCAGATTTGATTTACACATATCTGATAATCTAACCGTTGGATCTTCACGAATTTTACATCATTAGAAAGATCTTTTCAAAACGAATCCAACGGTTTCAGTTTTGGGAAAATCCGACGGTCGGATCTCCCAGTACAATCGTTTGAAGTTTCGATTTCAAAATACGAACTGCAGCGTCATTATTCGATTTATTTTAATTATATATATATATATAAATATAATCAATTCTGGCGCTGTTTTTCTTCAGATTTGAATTAAACATTCCAGACAATCCAACCGTTGGATCTTCACAAAGTGGGCGTCTTTGGAAAGATATTTCCAAGGCGAACCCAACGGTTACGGTTTCGGAAAAATCCGATGGTCGGATCTCCCGCACTAATAGTTTGAAATCACTGTTTCAAAACACGAACTGCAGCTTTGTTATTCGATTTATTTATATTTATATTTATATATATTAATATAATCCATTCTACGATTTCAAAACCATATTCACTTCATATATTTGATAAAAATGATATTTTTATCTAATAGATATTTATTTCAACACATCACCATTTTTAATACTTCATATTCACAATAAAATGTAGATTTTATGTTCAATCTGTATATTCAACACATGAATGTTTTCGACTTCACACATACGATAAAAATATGATTTTTATCGTTCTAGTCCTTTATTCAACACATGAATTTTAATAGAGTTCATATATATGTAATAAAAATGTAATTTTTATTGTAAAACAATTTATTTCAAAACACGATTATTTTATATAGTTTATATATATAATAAAAATGTAATTTTTATCTTTCAAAGAATTTATTCTATACACGAACTCCATTCAACACATGAATTTACTTCAATATTCAACACATGAATTTTATTTCAACATTCGAATTTAAATCAAACACAGAAATATTTCAGAAAATTACGGCAGCATAATGGTAGGGTAGTTAAAACAGGGGCCGTCCCTAGTACGGCTCCTCGCTCTAACTTAAAGCCTCGCAGGTTTTGACAATGGAGATTTTCAATATCTAGCTCGTACGCAGATGAATTTTCCCGTATACTAATCCTATTGGGATTTCAACCACAATCAATCATTTCAAATCAACCATTCATGACATTCACCAAATTTCCACATCAACCAATAATCCGAACTATATCACAACCAATATATATCGTCCATGGTCTGTGGACGAGGGGAGTATATATATATATATAGATAGATAGATACGTATATTTCACTTCCAATTTAATATCATTTCAATTTATTTCAACGCACATATCATTTTTACAACGCATATATAACTTATATATTGAACATACAACTTATACAATGCTTATACATGTTGTGTACAACGCTTATATAACTCATACTTCGACTATATAATTTATACATCGTTGTTTTCCATATCGTTTATAATTCAGAAATCTCACATTGGGTTCCACTCCACCAAAAATAGCAGAAGGCTCAGAAAAATATTCGGTCTCTTCTAGAATGTAGAAGGCGTCCACATGAGTCCACGATCTCTTGTTTCACTTAATTTCGACAAGAAATGAAAAAGATATGATTTTTATACGGAAAACATACTTTGCAACGCTTTTAAACTGTGGAAATCAGTTCTGGTAAATAAAACCGTATACCTTTCCTCCTGGTTCGAAACTAGGTTTTAAATTTTTGTCTCAACGGTTGTACGTGATCGGAATCAGGGCACACTGCGTCGAAGAGGGAGGTGGGGCGCCTCTGCGCCTGAAGTGGGGCCTACTTCGGTGGCCCCTGGCATGAACGGTGGAAATCCAAAGAGCGGATGTTCACGGGGGTGATTCGAACGAAATACCTCACGAAAGAGGGAGTACTTGGTATGGATTTGAAGAGGGGGAGAAGCTCTACAAAATCCTCAACATCGGCCTTGAATTTTATTGAGTGGACTGGCCAGAAAATGGACCGAGAAGGATGGAAGGGGTTTCCGTCGTTCGCGATGAGAGGGAGAGAGAGAGAAAGCGGGGAGAGAGAAGATGTTACTGGCCAATGAGAATTTTTTGTATTTATATATTTTTAAAATTCGAAAATACCCCTTATCTTATACGAACCCCAATCCAAACCCAACGACTGTCGTCCCTAGCTAGATATCCCCATTTCGAACACAATGGGATATGTTTCGAAGGCCCATTCGACTGTTTCAGTCAGTTTTCCTTCAAATTAAAATATAAAACATTCAATATTTAATTTGAACGTACATTTCAATTTGCCAGGGCCACATACTGATCCCAAAAATTCCAGAAAAATAAATCTAGCTATGTTTTGACGATACGGTCCCAACAAAACTAGTTTCGTCGAATTCTGAGATCGTTTGAAAAATGACCCTTTTCTGGTCGATGCAATTTAATAGAAATCGACCAAACACATTTTCCTTTGCCACGCTCACATACTAGCTTCAAAAATTATGAAATTTGAAACCTAGCAATAATTTCACATCCCGGATCTAACAAAAGTGGTTTCGTCGAATTCTGAGGTCGTTTGCAAAATGTTTATTTTCAAGGGCGATATATTCTCTATAGCGACCTTTCTGAAAATTCATTTGGCCATAACTTTTGATTCCCGCTACGAAACTTCGATTTTTCAGATTCGTTAGAAAGATATTCACTAACAGATTTAAATATTTTTGGTTTCACTAAAATCCGTTTTAATTTGCACCCGGTACAGTCAGTCGAAGTTTGAATTCAAAATCTGAAACTACCACGCCATTTCAGGCCTTGTTTATAATTAAAATTAATTATATTTATTTCCAAACATAGATTCAATCTTACTTTTCGTCGTTATTATTTAAAATACTTATTTTAAATATTTAAAATCCAATAAAATAGCCAATTTAAAATTTTCAAACTGGTTCTGATTTTCCGGGTTGTTACAATATTTACAAGATGAATGCAAGTTTTTAAAGGAATATTTGCAAATGGATAATTTACTTTTAAATTTTACACGAATGAATTAACACAAATTTGGGTCATCAATGTGAAATTTGAGTTCGTTACTAATCAGAACTTTAAACAAAAGTCATGTTATCATCACAAACTTCTCCAGCTTGGCCAGTTGTTTTGGTAGAAAGATAATGCAAATATGAAATGAATTCTATAATTGATATCAACAATCGTAAAAATGGCATCTCACTTTCCTTTTGGTTAACAAGTTAGGTCGAATAAGTGAAGATAGTGCTTGGACTTCAAGTGCTTACTCTCTCATTATTTCAAAATATTTACATGAATCATAGAATTCTAACTCACAGTGTTTCGGTAATGGCTTCCAACACTAAACCCCCAACCACCTCTCTTTCCTAACAACCCAACCACCTCAGCTGACCCCATGATTGCCATGGCAATCATCTCCTCCGCCTCCACCCAATCTTCGGCAAAACCTCCACTTTCATTGGTCACGCCCAACCCTTCTTTAAATCCCCAAAGGCCAGTTCAACCGCTTCCTCCAACACCAGCCTCGCTGCCCCTGCTGCTCCCTACACCGCCGCCTAGTCAACACCTCTCCTATCTCAAGGTTCTGAAAAGTAGGCCCAAACACCGTCCTCGACCCCTGCCCAAACAGTCATCCTCGTTGGCGTTCAAAGCGGGTGCATTGCCTTAGTTTGTTTCTTTGGCGCGCACAGTTGAAAATTTGAAATCAAAACGTTTGTGTTTTCACTATGCTTCACCAGGCCACGTGGGTAAACAATGCAGGAATGCGAAGATTTGCTTTCGATGTGGATTTTTTGGGCACACGCAAAAAAGCTACTCTCGTGGATCCTCTAAGAAGAATGTGCTAATCACTTCGAAAGCATCACCTACCTCTATGAATTCTCCTGCAAACATCACATCCCGTCCTCTCTCCTCACACGTGCCAGCAATCAGCAACAAACCTTCTCTCCACGTTGAATTATCCACTCAGCTTGAATCCCATTCGTCCGCACCCAATTCTTTTCTTAACCCTAATTCTTCATCGTTATCCTCTCTCAGTTCATTCGAAATGGCGTTTCAACCAATGCTCCAAACCTCATCAAAGTTGCAATCCTCACTGGTTACTGGAATTTCCATTCAGTGCGGACCACCCTCACTGACTTCTTCTGCCACCGGGACTGGGAAATTTTCATTCTTACTGATCATACTTACCTCGTCCAGTTCCCGAATGTTGATATCTACAACACTGCATTAAACCGTCAATTTATTTTTTGTCACGGTGGCTCACTGGCGCTGCAAGCTTCGTCTCCAGCTAGCAAGGTGGTGGATCGCGAATTCTGGCCTACGTCATGGGCGCGGATCAAGGGATTTCCTGTCCATCTCCGCAATAGTCTCGATCATCTCACCGCTGCGCTCTAACCGGTGGGACTCTTTCTCAAGATGGACGATTGCAGCCGGGTGCAAAAAAACTTACGGTATGTTTTTGCGATGGCTAGGGTGTTAAAGGAGGTATCTTTACCAACCACCTACTCCGTTCACCTCGGTAACGCCCACTATGTTATCAAGGTTGAAGATTGGGACCATTTTCACCCATCTCTGAACCCCGAGGACCTGCTTTTGGGCAATCAATGGGAGAACAACCGCGAATTCTTAATGGAGCCTTTCAGCTTCCCCACGCTAGAACCAGAACTTCGCTTCGACGCCATGCAGATTGAATCGACGTTACCAGCACCCACCCAACCTTTGGACCCGGCTAGGACCAACCTCCCGCAGTCCGACAACTCCTTGGAAGTCATCAGTCTCCTTGGCTGGAAGCCCTGGCCATCGCCGGAGCGCATTTGGGACCCTCTCCCTGAATTTGACTTTGATGTGGACCTCTCCAGCCCCAACCCACCTATAGTTCCCGTCGACCAGCCACCCACCCAGGATTACACCGCACCGCCACCTCCTCCTCCACTCCTCGATGGACTTTCCCTTATGATTGCACCCTCTTTGTCAAGCTCTGTCATTCGCCTTAGTGCACACATTTAAGCATCCACCTCAGGTAACCCTTCTCCCACTCAAGGAAGTTTATACTAACCCATCATCTTCACTAAGGAAAACTTTATCCTCAATAAGAAACTCGCTCATGGCATGGGAGTGGAGTTAACAGAGGAACACTACTCTTCCATGCAACGTCTTGAGCTGGAGAGAGCCACTCTATCTCAATGAAGATCCTTACCTGGAATATCAGGGGGCTGGGGGACCCCAGTAAGAGATTCGCCTTAAACTTCATGCTCGCTCTTTTAAACCTGGATATTCTACTCCTTCAAGAATCTAAACTTAGCTCTCCTCCCATTCCTAATTCTTGGCTATCACATATTTACACTAACTGGGAAACAGTCGAAGCGGACAGATCCAGGGGTGGACTCATCACCGCCTGGAATAGCCACACTTGGTCCTGCATGCAGACACTCAAATCCACCTCCGCCCTCCATATTCTCCTCATCGCTTAGCATCCAACACGCCATTTCTCATCTCTAACATTTATGCCCCACTTGATAGCGATAGGAAAAGGCAACTGTGGCAGGAATGCAAATTGGCTAGCTCCTCTCTTGAAGGTCCCTGGATTGTTGGGGGTGACTTTAAACGTCACTCGCGGTCCTTGGGAATATAACACCCTCAGTTTATCCAGAGATTCGGACGACTTCAACGACTTCATTAATGATTGTGCTCTTTTGGATCCCCCTATTTGCAACAGAAGGTTCACCTGGTCCAATCACTGGGACCAACCCACACTGGTCAAACTAGATCGTTTTCTCTTCAATACCGCCTAGGAAGATAAATTCCTCCATTCCAAGGTTATCGTTCTGGCCTTGACGCTCTCTGACCACTGCCCTCTCTTGCTCTCCCTTGACGACCTGACTAATCCCACCCTCCCATTCCTCTTTGAAAAGTTTTGGCTTGAGGAACCTGGTTTTAAGGACTTTATCAAGCTCGTTTGGTCCTATTTCCCCCAGCAAGCCAACCCCCTGCCACCCTTGTCTACAAATTAAGATGTCTTAGAAGATTGATCAAGCCCTGGGCCAGCAATATTTGGGCATCCTTAAAAAGGCGAATTGAGGAGATTCAGGCTGACATCCTGTCGCTCAATATTCGCGAGGAATCTTCCCCTCTTAGTGATTCTGAAGCCGCCAACCTGCGGGATCTGCATGCGGAACTCCATCGTCTCCTACGACAGGAGGAGATGGGTTGGAAACAGCATTCCAAATTCAAGTGGTTGGCCAAGGGGAATAGCAACAACGTGTTCTTTCACAGGGTTGCTAATGGGAGGAGGCACCAATCCCGGATTTTAGAGATTCACCACGAGGCGGTGGGTCTACACATTTCTGACCCTCGGGCTATCAACAATCTCTTCGATAATTTCTTTAGGAGCTTGCTGAGGAACAGTCCACTTTCGCCACCCCATATGGACTGGGCCCATTTGTACTCTAACCAAATCCACCTCCCTGTCGACGGCCCATTCCTTGAAGCCGAAATTCTTTGTGCGTTGAAAGGTATGGACGAAAACAAGGCCTGATGGGTTTGGCCCAGCCTTTTTTAGCAATTTCTGGACCTCTGTCAAACATGGTCTCATTGATGTCTTTGAAGCCTTCTTCCATGAACCAAACCAAATTGCCAGACTCAATTACGCCAAAATCATCCTCCTTCCCAAGAACGAAGGCGCTAATCATGACAACAACTTTAGACCAATCAGCCTCCTCAACTACTCCTTCAAACTCATCACCAAAGTGCTCGCCAATCATCTTCAAACTTATATTTCCGACCTCATTAGCACGGAGCAATCCGCCTTCATCGCCGGTAGAAATACCCATGATTGCATCGCCTCTGTCCAGGAAATCATTTCCTATTGCCACCGCTCCAACACCAACAGGCTGCTCTTAAAGCTTGACTTTCGTAAAGCGTTCGATACAGTGAGTTGGGAGTTCCTTATGCAAGTTCTCGTTGCCAGAGGCTTCTCTCAAAGGTAGTGTCGCTGGATTTCAGCGATTCTCAACTCCAGCCTATCGTTCGTGAGTTCTAATGGTATTGACGGGGGGCTTATCAAATCCAAGCGCGGATTAAGGCAAGGAGACCCCCTCTCGCTGTTTCTTTTCATCCTTGTGGCCGATGCTCTCAACCGTATGATCAACCTCGCAATCCACAACAATATTCTTTCCCATATAAACACCTCGCCCCCCTCACCAATATGTGCCAATGACCAATTTGCCGACGATACCATCCTTCTTGCCACCTCCACTCCTCAAAATCTTCTCATTCTTAAACTACTCCTTTACTTCTTTGAATTAGCCTCAGGTCTCCCCCATCAACTTTTCTAAAAGCTCTATCATCATGCTTGGCAATGCACACCACCTTGGCCCCTCCACGGCAAGCATGTTGAATTGTAAACTGAATGACATCCCTCTCACGTACCTGGGTGTTCCCATTTGACCTACGAAGCTTCATTGGAGCGATTGGCACCCACTCATTGCCAAGGTGGACTCCAGGCTTGCCAGATGGAAAGCATCCTCCTTGTCTTCTGTTGGTAGACTTGTTTTGGTTAAAGTGGTTCTGTCGGCACTTCCCATTTACTGACTCTCAGTCCACAGAGTTCCTTGCTGGGTCATCAAAATGAATGACCATGCAAGGCAGTCTTTTCTCTGGCATGGGGGGCCTGTTAGGTCCCTCGTCAGCTGGAAATCCGCTTGCCTTAGTAGAGCTGCTGGTGGTCTTGGCATTACCAACTTACGCTCTCTTAATCTTGCTCTTCTGACCAAATGGATCTGGCGTTGCTTAACCCCTGGCAATGTCCTGTGGAAAACCCTCATCCTAGCCCTATACTACAATAACCATCCACTCTCTATACTTCACGATAGACCGAGATCCCACCCTTCACCTTTCTGGAGCGGAGTTTTAAGATCATTACCCCCACACCAAACATCTCTTTGCACTGAATATCCAAAACGGTCAGAGCTGCTATCTTTGGAATGACACCTGGTTTTTTGATTTTAGACTCTCGCACTTCTACCCGAACCTTTACTCTCTATGTCCCAACCCTAACATTACCGTATTGGAAGCAGTTCAATCTGGTATTGCTTCTATCATGCCAACTACCTATTTCCATCCTTTAATCATTCGCGGCATTAGAGAAGTTCTCCTCACAATACAATCAACTAGGGCTGTCAATGGGTCGTGTCGGGTCGGGTTCGGGTCGGGTCAAGTCGGGTTCGGGTTGATATATAAACAGGTCGGGTCAACCCGTTTATTAAACGGGTCATATTTTCCCAACCCTAACCCGACCCATTTATAAACGGGTTGACCCGACCCGACCCGCGTAACCCATTTAACTAAATGGGTCGTGTCAGGTAGTGTTGGGTCGGGTTTACCTGTTTGACCCATTGATAGATATTGCCTACTAATATAAGCAACAAAAGAGCCAAATCACCAACATGCACACTGTTATATAATCACCAATATGCAACAAGTTGTAAAGTCACCAACAGACAACACATATATAAAGCATGAAATCCCCATATTCAAAAATCATTTTCTGTACATAAGTATATATTCCCATACTGCATAAATTAAAGACTACCAGTATGCAAGAGATATAGTTGTTATAAGTAAAATATAACTAACAACATATAAGAATAAATTGGTAAAATATAACAACTTACATATACAAGCATACTGATTACTGCATACATAAAAGACTAACACTAATAATATACATAAAAGACTAATAGTATGGAAGAGATACAATATATAATCGGGTTTGGCGGGTCAAAATCGGGTTAGCGGGTCAACCCTAAACCCACCCGTTTATAAATGGGTCAAATTCGGGTTGACCCGAAAATGACCCGCTAACTAAACGGGTCGGGTTAACCTGCTAATTTCCATGCGGGTTTCGGGTCGGGTCACGGGTCGGATAGGAAATTGACAGCCCTACAAACAACCACACTTAATCAAATCCTTGACGTCATTTGATGGAAGCTCAATTCCAATGGCACCTTCTCAGTTAGATCCTGCTACAACTATATATCCTATCATGGTAGGCTATTCCGGTTCCCCATGATCTGGAAGATTAAAGTGCCGTCGAGAGTGAAATTCTTCATATGGGGCTTGGCTAGAGAACGAATCAATACCAAAGGCAGGTTAATTCGCAAAGGTGTGGCTATTGACCCAAGCTGCATTCTCTGTCGTAGAGCAAACGAAAGCATCGCCCATCTACTTGAAGAATGTGACCTAAGCTTCTACCTCTGGTCTTCTACTGTTACGAGCATCCTTGGCTGTCCCCCACCTTTCTTCCATCACTTCAACCACTGGGAGTTCGAACCCTTGTCACCTAAACTGGAAACCCTTTTCGCTGCGTTTATCTAGACACTGTGGAACGAACGCAGTAATCGCTACTTCATCAATATTTTTGCCTCGAACCATCAACTTTGCCATAAAGTTACTTACTATTACCATCTTTGGTCAGGTACACAGCCGACACCTTTCATCCCAACCATACTGGACACCACCATCGATAAGGAGGAATCCCAAAGTAGCACCGACACTGGCGGCACTCAGCAACGCCGCCTCTTCCCTCGACCATTGTTAGCTCATCTTGCACTGCACACTCCCTCGCTACAGGCAAACTTTTTTGTGTTTTATGGTTAGCTGACGCTGCTGGTTTACATGTTTATGCGGGGAGTTGTGTTAATGGGGTTATTTTGTGGTGTCTAGAAGTAAGCGTGTGTAGTTTGTTGATTAGTTTAGTATGTAATTATTCGCGCTACATGCTACAAACTCCCTGCATGCAGTTGCATGCATTATTAGTACTGTTAGCCATCGGTCAGGCTTGTTGAACGATTATGTTATTAGTAATATTATCTAATCGGGTGTGTAGAATCGCTCTACACAATCGTTATGCTCAAAAAAATATTTACATTATTATTATTTACAAATACCCAGGTATACCACCTCTACACTACATTATGACTTACGTGAGGTCGGTAATCCTTAGGTGTCCAACTCATAAAATGAGACCAAGGTATACCGATGCTGACTTTGTCAACAAGATGTCGAAAAGAGCTTGGCGGGTTTGCACACCAACGCTAGATGTACTAGCAATGTTGATACCCTTGGATTATTATATATATATACTTTCTCTTTTTTTCTATTTTTTTATAATAGAGAGAGTTAAGCGAGAATATTTTAGCACAACTTCACTTAAAAGATCTAAAATGTTATCGCAAGTAGTCTAAATCAGCCATTCATTTAATCGGATTACAATTTAGAAAACATTTCATACTCATCACCTATTAATCTCCCAATATACCAGTTACACCAAACTTGCTCATAATTCAAACTTTTCTTCCGTTATCCGTTAAGAGAAGTAAATCTCCATACATTTTAATGAACGACCAAAATTGTATGCTAACTCATCATGTCTTATTTAAAAGTAAATAGAAGTGCGAAATTCTTTTTTTTTAGAAAAAGGAAAAAAATGCAAACTTTTAATCTATGCAAAACAGAATGAAAATGAAAAATGAGATTCCCCCCACACTTGATTTCAACCGTGTCCCCACAGCCAATGCATGACACAATAAGAGAACGGAAGAGAAATATTTACATACTACAAAGGATGGTTAAACTTAACTTTCTTACTTTATGTTGCATGGCTCATGAAGAATCACGAGCTCCTCCTCTCGATCAGTAGGCAATTCCAAGAATGGTTTTAGTCGTTGAGCATTGACTTTGAATATGGATCCATCCCTCGGGTTTTCTACTTCGATAGCACCATGTGGAAAAACAGTTCGAACAATCTATGGTCTGGTCCATCTCGATTTTAACTTCCTGGGGAATAAATGAAGTCGTGAGTCATACAATAGAACCTTTTGGTCTTGCAAAAATGTTTTTCTTAGGATTGACTTGTCATGAAAAGCTTTGGTTTTTTTCCTTGTAAATTTTTATGTTTTCATATGCGTCATTCCTAATTTCTTCTAATTCGTTGAGTTGCAATTTTCGGTTTTCGCCAGCTTGTTCAAGGTCGAAGTTTAAGTTCTTTATCGCCCAAAGCGCTTTATGTTCAAGTTCAATGGGTAAATGACATGCTTTACTGTAAACCAATCGGAAAGGGGACATTCCAATATTAGTTTTAAAAGAAGTACAGTAAGCCTAAAGTTCGTTGATCAAATTTTTTTTACCAATCTTTTCGATTTTTATTTATAGTTTTCGCCAAAATCAATTTTATTTAACGATTCGACACTACAACTTGACCACAAGTTTGCGGATGATAAGGAGTGGGTAACTTGTGGGTTATCGAGTATTTTTTCATTAAGGATTCAAAAGATCGAATACAGAAATGCATTCCATTGTCACTTATTATTATGCGAGGTGTGCTGAACCTCGAAAAGATGTTTTCTTTTAAGAATTTCACAACAATTTTTTGATCAATTGTTTTACATGGAACGGCTTCGACCCATTTCGAAACGTAGTCAACGGCGAGAAGGATATACAAGATTCCGAAGGAGTTTGGGAAAGGTCCCATAAAGTCAATACGCTATACATCAAAGATTTCGATCGTAAGGATGGGGTTCAAAGGCATCATATTTCATCAAAAAATCTTTCCTAGAATTAGGCAACAATTGCAATTTTTACAGAATTCGAACAAGTCTTTAAAGAGAGTACAAAAACCACATTAAAGCACCTTTTCAGCGGTTTTCCTAGGACCAAAATTTCCACTGCACGCATGATCATGGCAGAATGAGAGAACACTCCTAATTTCACTATCAGGAACGCATCGACGAACGATTTGGTCTGGACAATACTTAAACAAGTATGGGTCGTCCCAATAGAAGTATTTCACTTGGGAAAGAAATTTGTATTTTTCTTGTTTGGACTAAAATGAGGGGGTTTCCTTAGTGACTAGATAGTTCACTATGTCGGCGAACCAAGGATCGATTGAAACTGAAAGGAGTTATTCTTCGAGAAAGTTTTCGTTGATTAGCAAAGAAGATGGCACGTTTGGAAGACAAGTTAAGTGATCAGTTATGACGTTACCAGATTATTTTTTGTCTTTGATTGTAAGATCAAATTCTTGAAGTAAAAGGATCCATCGAAATAAGCGTGACTTAGCATCCTTTTTAGCAAAAAGGTGTCGAAGAGCAGTATGGTCAGTGTAGACCGTGATGTGGGAACCAATCAAGTAAGATCAAACCTTCTAAGTGCAAAAATGACATCTAAAAGTTCTTTTTCGGTGGTCGTATAATTGAGTTGAGCATCGTTCAAGGTCATATTCACATAATAAATGTCGTGAAGCATTTTGTTGATGCGTTGCCCTAAGACAGCACCAATCGCGAAGTTAGAAGCATCACACATGATTTCAAAAGGAAGTTCCCAATTGGGTAAGCAGATTATCAGGGCTGAAATGAGTTTGTTTTTAAGACATTCAAAAAAAGCGACACATTCAGAGTTAAATTCAAATGGGATGTCCTTTCCTAGAAGAGTAGTCAAAGGACAAGCGTTTTTGCTAAAATCTTTCACAAAGCGTCGGTAAAAAACAGCATGCCCAAGAAATGAATGAGTGTCCTTAATGCATTTGGAACAGGTATTTTTGAAATCACGTCAACTTTCGCTTTATCTACCTCAATGCCATTATTTGAAAATACATGTCCAAGGACAATGCCTTGTTTGACCATAAAGTGGCATTTTTCCAATTCAATGTTAAGTGATTTTCTTTACATTGATTTAAAACAAGTTCAAGATGATGTAACCAAGAGGAAAAAGAATTGCCAAAGATTGAAAAATCATCCATAAAGACTTTAAGAAAGCGTTCGATCATATCAGAAAAAATTCCAACCATACATCATTGGAAAGTTGCAGGAGAATTGCAAAGACTGAAAGGCATACGTCGGTAAGCAAAGGTACTGAATGAACATGTGGAGGCCGTTTTCTCTTGATGTTCAGGAGCGATTGGAGTTTGGTTATAACCGGAATAACCATCAAGAAAACAGTAGAATTCATGACCGGCTAAACGTTCGAGCATTTGATCAATTAAGGGAAGAGGAAAGTGGTCTTTACGCGTTGCAGCATTCAATTTTCGATAATCGATGCGAACATGCCAACCCGTTTGAGTACGAGTTGGAAGAAGTTTGTTTTAGTCATTTGCGACAATGGTGAGTCCGGACTTTTTAGGAACATGAATGGGGCTGACCCATAAGCTATCAGAAATGGGGTAAATGATACCATTGTCAAGAAGTTTAAGAATTTTTTCGCGAATTACCTCTTTCATCATAGGGTTAAGCCTATGTTTTGCTTCACGAGTGGGTTTGGCTTCGTCGGTTAAGTGAATACAATGTTGAACAATTGCAGGGCTAATTCGCTTGATGTTAGAAATGGACCAAGATTGCATCTTTTTTTTAGAAAGAGTCAAAAGAAGAGAAATTTCTTGATTTTGAGTTAAATTTGAAGAAATTATGACAGGACAAGTTTCATTACCACCTAAGTATACATACTTAAGGTGATCGGGAAGAGGTTTAAGATCCAACTTTGGAGGTTTCTCGATCAGAGAACTTGGTTGAGATTTGGACTCAATTGAAAGCGATTCAACTGGAATCAAGTATTTGACTTCGTTAGGAGCATCTTGGAACAATTTTTCGTACCCGGCCTCACGCTCATCATTAAGGTCAATAGATTCATTTTCAGAGTTTCTTGAATGGCATTAACTTCCCAGATTTGGTCACATGATTCATTCGAATGACCTTGAAGATTGAAAATGTTATGATCTAGAGTCATGTTTCCAAAAGATATTTTCATTGAACCATTGCTACAATTAATTAAAGCATTTAAAGTAGCCAAAAAGGTTCAACCTAAAATCAATGGAATTTGACTCATTGGATTATTGACTAGTTGAGTTACCAAAACAATAAAATCGAAAGGGAAGATGAATTGACCAACTTTGATGACTACGTCCTTGATTTCTCCAATGGGTTTCTTAATTGAACGATTTGCAAATTGAAGAGCTATTTTCGTTGGTTTAAGTTCACCCAAACCAAGTTGTTGGTAAATGGAATATGGAATCAAATTGACACTTGCACCTAAATCAACTAGGCATTTGTTAATTGTTTTATCTCCTATCGTGCATGAGATTGTAGGGCATACAGGATCTTTGTATTTGATGGGGATTGATTGGGTCAAGACTTCGCTAATTCCAGCGACTAAGAAAACTTTCTTGGGTACATGAGTGTGTTGTTTTTGGGTACACAAGTCTTTGAGAAATTTAGCGTAGGTAGGGACTTGTTGAATGATGTCAAGAAGAGGGATGTTAACTTTCACTTGTTTGAAAATTTCCAACATATTTTCCATTTGGTCGGAATGTTTCTTTGGTTGAAGACGATGAGGAAATGGAATGTGAAACTCAGTAGATTGGTCTACTTGAGTTGAAGCAGAACTAGACTTAGAATTTGGATCAAGATCATTCGTGGTTTTAGAAGAGTCTAGAGGAACATTCAATAAGTTATTTGGATTTTCAACATGATTATCGATTTTCTTACCAGATCGTAAAGTCGTGATAGCATTCAACTGAGTTAGATTGCTATCCTGGATGACATGAGCTTGGTTTGGGTTAGGATTTTGACACCTAGGGTTTGGAGTGGGTTGACTCGGGAAGTGCCTCTTTCCCGTTCACTTACGGAAGTGGCTAACTGACTCATTTGCGTTTCAAATTTAGCGATCAATTGACTCGTATTGTGTGAAGTCAATAAATTTTGCAGATAGCTATTTGATTGGAGATTTTGAGTCGTTGCTTTAGTCAATGCTTCAGGAGTTTTTTCAAGTGACGTCAATCATTCATCGTCTTGGAGAACAAAAGATTGTTGCGCTTGATTTTGAGAAGGTGGCGCAAGATTCTGGAATTGATTTTGTTGAAAGGTAGGATTCGAAGGATTATTCGAAAATGGTTGAAAAAGGGGTTAAACAAAATTCGAACTTGCATTGTTTTGGGTCCAAGAGAAGTTATGATGGTTTCTCCAACCTGGATTGTGCGTTGGGGAGAATGGGTCGTTCCTAACTTTATTAAATGCGTTGAGTTGTTCTAACGAATGTGCGCATTGATCGGCAATGTGGTTAGGATCATTACACTTGTAACATGAGGGTTGTGACGCTTGAGCTTGATTTATTTGAGTTGATGAAAGGACATTATCGATTTTGGTTAACATCGTGTCTATTTTCGCTTCTAAGGCTGTTGAAGATCCAACCGAATGAGGCGGCATCGTGATTTTGGGCTAGAAAGTTTCCTTGGCACATCGATTTGAGCATGGTTCAAGAGTTATTTACAAGTCCATCGTATAAAATTTGACAAAGTGTCCATTTTTCGAAATTGTGATGTGGACATTTGACTAGAAGTTCTTTAAATCATTCGAAATATTTTGCAAAGGATCTACCCCCAAATTGATGAAAATTAACGATTTCATTTCGAATCTTGGATGTTTTTCCAGGGGGTGAAATTTCTTTAAAAAAACATTCACAAATTCATTCCAAGTTCCAATCGTATTTGAAGGCAAGCTATACAACCATTTTTCAGCATAATCGGTAAGTGAAAATGGAATTAACCTAAGTTGATTCCATAGTCACTTAGTTGTTGAAATTTCATGGTTGCACAAACTTGTTCAAATTTGGTTAAGAAAATGTAAGGATCGTCATGTTCTAGATTGCCAAATTTTGGATTAGTATTTATGTAATTCGAATGAATTTCAAAGCGGTTACCCGTTGCGGCGGGCAATATGATGCAACAAGCAATAGAAATTCGATCGGGGAAATATCTATCCATAAGAGTTCGAGGAGATTTTCTTCAGCCATGGTTAAAGGAATGTTTGTTTGAACTAAACGATTAGTAGAAGGATCACGGGTCCAACTACGTATGCACTAGCGAGAAGAGTGAGGGAAGACGAGAAAGAACAATTTTGAGAAGAGGATAGAAGCGAAAACTTTTTTTTTACAAATCGAGAATTGTTTTGCATTTTTTTAAGAGAAAGAAAAGTTAAATTTTGTACAAAAAGGAAAATATTATTTTTTTTAGATGAAGAAAAAGAAGTTCAAATATTATTAAAAAAATTGTTTTGAATGAAATTCCTTTTTGTTTTTTTATTGCAATTCACAAAACAATCAGACACATAGAAATTAGCTACAATGAAATTTTCTGTCCTTAATAGCTCCTAACTAAAAATTTATAAACTTAATAATTTCAAACTACACAAGTAACAAGTCTCAGCCAGATCAACTCAGGATTTATCAGTGCACCACGAATCACCGTAGCAATACAGCTGAAGTTTTAAGAACCTGATTGAGTTCGAAACTCCACCCTTTCTTAGACACAGGGAGAGTTAGCTAATATAGTCCTAGTTATTAAGAAAACAAATTTTACCCTAATTGAGCCGTGACACACTTAAGTTCAGAGTCTACAATTTTTATTTATTAATGCATCTTTTTCCTAGTATGAATACAATTTTATGGGCTAAGGGAGGGTAATGACTTCCCCACCTTATGTGAATTAGGTTATTCCCTTAATAGAATGAATAAGGATGCAAAAATAATAATCACAGGAATTATTATTTTTTTACAAGCAAGTCGCTGCCTCTGCAGAAGATTTTTACAAGCAATTTCCATATTTTCAAGCAGCAGCTGACCCTGTAGAGTTTAGGAAATTCTCACCTAGATCGGCAGTCCATCCAGTGCAACTGATTAGCGCTAGTGCGTTCACACCCCTCTTGGTGTGCAACCGCTCCAACAATTCAACTTCTGCTAATTGCAAATTGCTTGTCCTCTGAAATCTCTGTTTGTTGATTGATTGAACTCTTTTCTCGCTTTGGTCTTTGTTATTTGTTTGTTTGTTTTTTTAAATATTAAAATGGAAACAAAACGAGTGAAGAACAAAGGGAAAAAATTAAAGAAACAAATGGCATAGGAATTGATTTTTTTCTTCTTTTTTTTTCCTTTTTTTAACAAAAGAAACTAAAAACTAAAAATAAAAATAAACCAAAGAATTACATACAAGAATGAAAAGAAAGAAATAAATAGGTCCAAAACAATGCAGGCCTACCAAAAATCACCCAAAGCCCACTATGAGACTAAAAATAATATCCTAGCCGACTAAACCACACTATTGCTTTCAGAAGAAAAAAAATTATCGTGCAACACAAAAACTTGCGAAAACAAAATTAGGTAATATGCGAAACAAAAATTATTCTCGGAATTTGATTTGGCTTTTGATGTTTCGATTTGAGAGGGTTTCCACTTCAGGGGGTTGCGATTGTTCACGGTTTTCGGTTGGTGGTTGGGGGCTTCGTAGTTTAAGGGAGGAGGACTATTGGAGGATGGTGAAAGTTGTTGGAACTGTGAATTAGAATTATGTGAGGGCTGAAGTGGTGAATTTGTGACGGGGAAGGATGCGGTTTGAGGTGAAGGTAGTTTGGGATTTGGGAGTTACGGATTTGTGGTTGTTAAAGAGGTAGGACGATTTTGGGTTATGGTGGGAATGGCAGCAGGTTGTATTGACTGTATCATTGAAGTAGTCTGGTGGTAGATTCTGCTTGATAGTTTGTGGTTCTGCTTGATAGTTTGTGGTTCTGCTTGTTTTTAATAGCAGTGTGAATGAACAGGAGTGTGATACTCGACTGTGGAGATGATGAAATATTTATGGTGGGAGATTGGTTTGGGTTTGTATGAAGAGTTGTAGGGTATTGGAGTGGACGGATTGAACAGTTCCGAGGTGATGATAATATCAGTTTGTGGATGGTTGGAGGAGTAATACTGAGGGCGTATGTTGTGAAGTGTGATGAGGTATTGGTGGATCTTGGATGATGTTGGGGAAAATTTGGTTTTGGGATTTGGTGAAAGATGCAGAACTGTGGTATATAAACAAGGCAGAGGGAGGAAAAGAAAATTACAGAAAGGAAAAAAGGAAAGCAATAATTTGGGAGGGAATTGGAGATAAATACAGAAGAAATATAGAGCAATGATAAGAAAATTTAGAAAGAAATTTCTTTTTTTTTTTAATTTATAAAAGGAGGAAGGATTGGAAAGACAAATGGAAAGAAATAGAAAATGTAAGTGGATAAGAATTAAAAGAGAAGGGAAAGAAAATTACGGAGGGAGGAAAAGAAAAGCAATAATTTTTTTATTTTTATTTGTAAGAATTGTAAAAAGGAAAGAAATTGTAACGACCCGGATTTTTCGAAATAGTCAAAATGCCGAAATATCCGTCCGCTCTAAAACTACTAATGGAAACTATTAATTTACTACATAGTATTTGATAAATATTCGATACTGCTAAATGTATAGGATGCAATTTTTTTATTAACAAACTATCAGAGATCTTTTAATACACTAGGTGTGCTATACTACAAGAAAAACTCAAATAAATAAATCTACCGCTGCGCACTCTTATGAGATAGATAGCAATAAACACTCCTGCAAACTCAGAAAATAAGTAATATGTGGAATAATAAAGTAAACAGGAAAGATACCATATCACAAAATGTATAATAATAAACAACAAATAAAAAAGGGTTATGTTATTTAAGAGGCTGCATCACTACCACTTGTGACTGCCTACGTACCCTTATCTAATTGGGTACCCAATTAGATACAGGATCAAGCCAACGTAGTTCTCCTATTTACAAATAGGACCCATCGAGCCTACGATGCGCAAACAATAATGCAATTCCCAAACTACCCTTCAGGCTTAATCTTTACACTTAAATTTATCAAATCTAATCATCTTTATTATTTTCAAAATCCATTCTTCTTGAAAATAATATCTTCGATCTTAAATCCCGATTTCATTTCAAATCATTGAAATAATATATTCCTTTTATATCAAAGCATACTTTACTTCGGGATTTAGAAACAAATCAATTATGAAAATCTCAAATATTTATAATACAAGCATATCAACATATATGCCACCAGATTGAGATGTTTTCCCCCAATGACAAGGCCACTAGGCACGACCTTCACACGTATCAATACCAATAAATGATGTCTCTCCTTAGAGCAGACCATCTTCTGGGACTTTAACCCATCTCATACCTTTCTTTAGTCAAGGTTTACCCGAATCTTGGTAACATAACAAATAATTTAGCATCCCAAAGTGATAAATTGTTTCATAATAATAATCACAAATACTTTCAATCATACCGTTGTTGCTTTCAAATATCTTTTAAACAACGGGATTTAAGCCATCGAGATCCTCTTCGTTTATAAAACATCTTTTCATAAAACATTTATTATCTTCCAAATATTTCTTTCCAAATATTTTCTATTTCTTTGAAATCAAACATTTCATTTCATATTATTTTATGAAAACAATCTTTCAAAATCATTCATTTAAATTTACATTCAAAAATTAAATGAATCAATATTGTCGTTAAACACCTTTCACTCAAATTGTGAAATAGATCACAAGGCATTAGCGCACAAATATTTTCTACCCAACCCAATGCTAAGTATAAAAGCATATTTGCTCATAAACTGGTCGAGCGTAAATCACGCAATCAATCAAATAAATGACAATCGATAAAACAACATTTATCAGTATTACTTAACTAGCATATAAGTAATTGTCCAAGTTATTATAGCAGCTAAACAGTGTTTGATTCTGCTAATAGATGTCACTAATCAAATTTAATTATGTCAACTGCAATTAAATCCATAACTACTATTTCATCATTATTCGTATACTTATTTCGTTTCCGACATTATCAACTTAACTATCCCTCGCCCAGGATGAGGCCAGGTAAGCCATGGCACTAGTTGCTCCTGAACATCTCCTTAGTTTAAGCACCTCGAACCGAATCTCAGAAAAAGATAAGCCTACTCGTCGGCTTATTAGAGTTATGCATTTCAATTACTTTACAGTTAAGTAATTAAACATGGCATGGTTCAGAAGAAGATATTTATAAGACTTCCATAAAACAAGGGAGTAGGAAGTGCACTTACATGACTATTCTAGCTTCAAACACTTTCAAACTTACTTCAATTTAACATACAAGTTAAACAACCATTTAAACATTAACTCAAGTCCATGCACATGTTTAAGAGAGTAATAGAAGTAATTCTACATAATATAAAGTTGTCATTTGCTTTCAAAATCAAGAGGGGTCTAAAGTTAATAAATTTACTTAGTTAATGCACTTTAACTTTATACTTCAAACATAACACATATATAAACAATATATAATTAAGAGATAAATTAGATCCATACCTAACCATGCACAAAGCCATAAGAACAAAAACAACCACCTCCTTTCATTACCACTAGCCTAAAGATCCAATCTTTAGCACTTCCAAACCAAGCCAAAACCAATCCTCTTCCTCCTCCACCATTGCTCACGGCTCCTTCTTGGAACCACTTCTTCCTCCCTCCTTCCTCCACTTCTTATTATCTAATCATGTCTTCCATGATGTCTTAGGCCCAAAGCCAAAGTTTAAAAGAGATTAAAGAAGATTAGGTTAAGTTTTGAAAAAGTTAGAGAGTAATTAGTGGATTAGTGCTTAAGCACTTCCACCATTTTTAACTCTCCTACTTCTTCTCGAGAAGCACCATCAGATAGAAGAGTAAGAAAAGAAATTGTGTACATATTCCTAAGGTATGCCTCCCTTTATATAGCCTTAGGAATGTGATGGGTAAAGACTAAAAGCCCCTTAAAACCCTTATCTTACAAATGAAGTATTTCCATTTTTACTCATTTTCCTTATTTGCTCATTTCCTAAATATTTTCGATTACATCATGCATGACATCATCGAGATATTTAGTTAACCATAAACACTAAAATATTTTTATTTGCTAATTACATTCCTAATGATTAATTAGACATCCACTAAAATTTTCTATAACTTTTATTGAGAAAATAACTATATATTAATAAAACAATTTTTGGTCATTTTATCAATATTTTTCCAAAAAATATATTTTTGTAAATATTTTTCCAAAATGAGTCTAGCATCATTGGTTACCACTTAAATGATGTTTAACAAGGTTATAAAATCATATTTATAACATATAATAATATTCCAAATAGTTACGATATTCGAATATAAAGTGTTCGAATTTTCCGGGTCTTTACAGAAATTTGGAAAGAAATAAATGAAAAAAAAGGAGCAAGTTGTCGTGAAAACAGGAAAAAACTAAAAACAAAAGGCAAGGGTTTTTATTTTTATTTTAAAGAATAAAAACACAAATGCAAATACCAAAAACAAACAATGCACACACAAACACAAAAAAATAAAAAACACAACAAGTTTTTTTTTTTTAGTTGAAGACTAATGCAAAATAAACACAACTAAACTAAGACAAAACAAGCACACAAAATGCAAGCAAAAAAAATCTTTTTAGAAGAAAAACAAAATTAATTCAAAGATTAAAATCAAAATTAATTAATTTTCCCTGGCAACGGCACCAAAAACTTGTTTGCAAATAGATTTTCAATCGAATTAGAAAACCATCCACAAAATATTGTAATAAAACCGCAAGCGCACGGCGTACAATTGTTAATACCGAGCGAGTAACGATCAACAGGGAAATAAATAATTTCAATCTTACTCAATCAAATTAAACCAAACTTTGGAATGTTTTAGCTAACAAAAACTAATGAAAACTAGAAACTAAATATGAGATTAGAGAGCAATTTAGAGGTAAATCCCCTCTCATATTTATGTAAATTAACAAACATACAATTTATGATCTCTATTTTTAAGTGACATAAATATTGCATTCACCATAAGTATAGTTTATTTCCGTTAATAATTAACACAACATAAGCTATCAAACCTTAACGCAACAATTAAACCACATATGATTCTCATGAAAATGGAACTAAAGCAAAAACAATTTTAAGTATGATCTATGAACTATTAATTAGAACTATAGAACATCAAATTTTGTTCTTACTTTCATTTCAATATCAATAACCGCTTAGCAAATATTGATGTAATTTGTGTTTATATTGAATAAGAATAGCTTATTTGCATATGCAACATAAACTATCAAGTCCACTTGTATAAACTTACATCAAAATCCACTACCATGAAGCATAAATTAGAGAGATCACAAATCATACAAATGTTGAACTTACATAAAATTCGAGAGCTTCATTACCCCTAAATTATAGGGATTTAGCTACTCATATGTGTTATCAAATCAACACATGTAAGTTTCAACATAAACATGAACAAAACAAAAGAAAGAACTAATTAACAACAACAAAATAGATCTAAACTACTTGCATAAAGAAGAGAACATATAAACAAAAGACAATTAATTAAAATTGCATTAAAAAGAGAGATTGCAGATGAAAAATGGCTAAGGAGCCATGGAAGAAAAAGAAAGAGCTTTTGTTTCTGAACCTCAAAACTAACTCAAGGTAGTTATTTACATCAACATTAAGGGGGTATTTATACATGAGTAAAACCCTAATTCTACTTTTAGCATGCTACCAAAATTTCCCCTTCATTAAGCTTCCTTTTGTCTTTAGCTATTAATTATTCATGAAGCCTTTTTTGTCTCCACTATAGAAGGAGAGAGAGTGGGTAGGGGTCCCCCATTAATCTTCTATTTGAATTAATTCCTTCTCCATTGATTGATTTCCTTTTTTTAGGCAAGTCGTTGATTTCCTCCTTGTGCATGCATATCTATCTTTATGAAGTCCTCTTCTATATGCATCAAATTTCTACAAAAACATGAAAAATGTACAAGTAAAATTTTTCAAAATAACATAAGCACAAAAAAATGACCATTTTGCCACTATATGATGATGAGTGCATGATGTTTTGAAATCTATTGAATTATGGTTTAAACATGATAAAAAACCCCCACATATGGCATTTATTTAAACTAAACAAGAATAAATATGTGAATATAATTGTGCATTTTTGCATGCACATCACCTTGCTTATAAAAAAAACCGAACCCCCCTCTTTCTCTTGAATTAATTCAAACACAAAAGCCGTGAAGAATTAGCAAAAAGTTCCAACATGAATATTGTAGAGAATAGAGAGCTTGTTATTTGACCGGAGTTTGGTGAACTCCAATGGCCTGTGGTGGCCATGATTTGGGTTTGAAAATAATAAGGTGGGTTTCGCTTTTTGATTGATTGTGGTGTTTGGGGTGGTTATTGGGTGGATGGGTCAACAGAGGTGTTGGAAAAGAAGTAAAGGCCGAGGCGTGGGTGGTGGTCTTGTCAGAGGCGATGACCTATAGGTGGAGGAATCGAAGGCTGAACGTGGTGCATTAATTTTTGGGGTAGGTTCGACTTGGGGTTTTTTCGTTGGATGGAGGTGTCAAGGGTTGGGTCATCTGAGGGGGAAGTACTGGCAGGACGGCGTTGCATTGATTGAAGGTGGTTGGCAGAGCTATGGTGGCATGTAGTGATCATGGGTGCGAGTTAAACGAAGGTCGAAGAATTCGTGATTTGTGGCGATTGGTGTTGTATTACAAGGTGGGACCAGGGCATTGGAGGCGTGAGGATCGAGGCGGTCGCTGGGTTGATGGCAGGTTGTCCGGTCGAGGGAGGGAGCTGCGGTGTGGGCTTGAATGAAGTGGGTTTGTTTGAAGAAAGGTTGTCAGATTTTTGTTGTTGTGGGGGAAGATGATTAGGGGGATAATGATGTGCTTAAGGATTAATCACGATTAAGGTAAATAAAGGGTAATTAGCCTATTTAAAATTATTTAACTTTTGAACATAACTTGTAACCGTAATAAATTTTACATATGTGAACATAATTTAGCGAAATAAGTCACGAAGGGATCGTATGGACGAAAATTATGCAATCAAGCTGGGTTGGAGGGATTTAGAGCTAACCGGAATTTTATATTTTTTTCAAACACTTGTTTGAACTATATGAAACAACATGCATTGTCGATTCGAACACAAATTGTGAGATAACTCTCATGCCTTATGGAATCCTATGATGTGATTAAATTCATATAACTAAAATTTATTTTTAATATTATAAATTGGATGTTTGGATGCTTTGGATGTCATTGTTTATTTGTTGTTTTCCATTATTTACATTTTTGTTATTTTAATAATTTATATTATATTATTTATTTCATTTGCATTTATATAATGATATGATGAGCTGTGATGCAGGGAAAAATAGGTTGGATGGATCCAACTGGATTCCTTAAATATTTTGTTGTTATTTGATTTCATATTTATTTATATATGAACTGTTTGACCCCAGTTATGTTAAAACTATTGGATGTTGATTGTTGAATTGAAATTCAACAATTATTGTGTTTTAATCAATAGATAGTATTGATTAAGTGATTGGCAGCAGATGGACAAATTTTGTATTTTAAGACGCTGATCTATCGTCAGGCCGATCAACGTATTTGAAGTCATAAAATTTATTTTATAACTAGAGTAAGATTTTAAATTCTATTATATATCATTAGAATTTTTAAAAACAAATTAATATTTTACAGTTGATTTCTATAAGTAATTACAAATGATTTATTTTGAAGTTCTAATAAGTTTTATAAGAAACGAATTCAAAAATAAACCTAAGGGTAATAAATTGGAACAATTGTTTTTAAGAAATCAATTGATTGAGATTATATTAAATTAATTATATTAGTAATTAATTCAAGAAAAGGGATTACCTTCCTAGTTGAAATCATTAAGAAGGTAATCAAGTTTGTGATACAACTTTAGTTGAATCGGTTAAAGGATTTTGTTAAAGGATTTAGAAATAAATCCAAGATTTTATAAGCAAAGTTTATAAAGGAAATTCAAAACGAATAGGATAATTGACTTAATATTTAAGTTAATTGAAAATGGTTTTAAACTGAAAAGAGACATTCAAGTTTGCAAAGAATGGATTTGGATTTTAGTAATAAAATCCAAAATTAAGCATTATAATAAGATGTTAAGTAATTTTTGAGTAAAGGATTAGTAAATGGATTTTGTAATAAATCCAAGTTATAAAATAAATTGTTTAAAGAGGTTTTGAAGATGAAGAATTGTATTTAAGCAAGAGTTGTAAAACGAGTTAAATAAAAGGTAAATATAATTGAAAGTTGATCTTTCAGAGGCAAGAAAGTGGTTTATTATACCATATTTTAAATTAAATAGAAAATGAGATTTTGTGATATCAAAATTAATATCAGTTTTGAGTTACAAACTTTTATTTGCCTTAAGATAAGAACGTTGTTGACTAAGGTCTGAGCGGTAAATAAAATACCCCAACTTGAATGACTTCAGAATTACCCGAGGATGATATAACTTAGTGTGTATATATAGCGATATTTCCAAAGTAAGGAAATATTAACGGGTTTGTGAAAATATAGTGACAATTTTAAAGTAAAGAAATATAAAAAGAGGATTTTGCAAATAAGCCTATTATAAAGAAATAAGTATTAGTTATTGTTTTCAAAATAACGAAAACAGGAGAGATTTGAGATAAGTATATAAAATCGATTTTTAAGAATCGATAAATAGTTTTAATGAATAGTTTTGATTAAAAAGGGCCTATGTTGCCGATATACTTGACTGTACTGTTTTTGAGTTGATAGTTAAAACCCAATATCAATGAAATATCTTATTTGACTTTTGATGAGTTAGTTTAGGGCTGGCAATTAGAACCGAAAACCCGAACCGAACCGAAAAGACCAGAAGCCGAACCGAACCCGATGGGTCTCGGGTCGGGTCTAGGTGATGAAAAATACCATCAAGACCCGATCAAACCCGACCCGAAAGACCTGACCAAAAAACATTGAAATATGTGTATTTTTAGTGTTATTATTCAATCGGACTCGAACCGACCCGAACCGAAGCCCGGGTCAGGTCCAGATTTTTGAAATGTATAGTTTAGACCCGACAAAACCCGACCCGCCTAGAACCGAGACCCGCTGGGTCGGGTCTGGGTCCATCGGGTCGGGTCTAATTGCCACCCCTAAGTTAGTTCAAACTTTGAAGAGCGGGATGGGAACTGGACCCCAAACCACTTCGAACCGACTTTGCGTTCGAGACTAACTTGCAGGAATGCTTATAAAAATGGAGCATTGAAGACCGTGGATCTTCATGAGCGGAAGAACCGCTTGTTGAATTTCTTCGGCTAGCTACCATAAACATTTTGGCGGTGATTCTGTCGTGATTGAAGTCTTCGGATTACAAGGACTGCTCGCTACTGATCCTTGAGGTGATTCTTATATATGATGCGGTAGGAGAGTGCCTTCGGTTCATTCTGTTCTTGGATGACTTGTATGGACGAATATCTGACAGAGTATTTCCTAAAAATCAAGTATGTTGATTTTTGCAAAGATACCAAGTTTGGTGGCGAAGAAGAATTCTTTTAGCTTAACACCCAGAGTATTTTTGCGGATGTCAATTAGTGATTTGCTGGATCTGGCAATGTGGCATTCAAAGTTAATGTGATGTTCTTGGAAAAGGTAATCGTAACCTCAAGCCTCATCAACAGGGAAATGACAGAAATCGGGAAGACAATATGGCTATGTGGGTCATTCCCATTAGGTTATATTGTCACCATCTAGAGAAATTCATTTATTTCTTCTATCACTTCTGCATCTATGAGAAACAGTGGTTGGCCAATCGTGGTTGACAATATATTCGGTACACTCAAGTTGAATGAGTGGTCGGTCATGTGTAGTCGGGTTGCAAGATGTTCTTATTGAACCCTAGTATTTCCTCTCTAGAGAACACTGATCGGGAGGTGGTCTCATACCTTGTCATGGTTGAAATCCAAACTCCAATACGAGCCGTACGTTTTTAGTTGTAAACCAATTATGTTGGAAAGTGAGATGCAATCTTTCTGGCTATATTCTTATTTATTTATGATTTGATAGACATTATTATAATATCACCAGATTTTAATATAAAAAGTGATTTGTTATCATAAGGTGAAAAGATGTGCCATGTTTATGTGTGGACGTGTCTTGCGAGAGTTCCATTGTTTCAAAGGATTTTCTAAAGTTAAGCAAGTTGTTTGTAATGTGAATTTATCACTGAAAGTATTCCACACTAATTCGTGTTGATTTTTTTTGCTTCAAAATGTGCTCAGGTCAGACCGAATATATTTTCTAGGTTAGGTTACTTGGAGCTTCAAGAGGGAGGCTGAAGTCGAGACGTAATCCTATATTTTCTTGTAATAAATTATTTCCGTTGTGTGAGTTGTACTGATCTAGAGTGTACTCTGATATTGTAATCATATATATACAGTTTTCTCTTTGTGTAAAGAGTTTGATATATTTTATTTTATTTGTTCCACTGTAAGATTCTATTCTACTGTGATTCTATAGTATTGGTATTCTTCTTCCTTTTCTTCTATTCTATCATTTCTTTCTTTCTACTTCTCACTCTCTAATTTCTTTCAATTAATTATCTGAGTTTTCGATACTTGGGTTTTGGTAAGAGTATACAGAATATGTATTATTGTTGAAATTCAAGCACCAAATTTCCATCGGATCATTACACTTTTCTTTTACTTTCTCAAATATGACTGCTTGACTTGTTATAACACATGTTTCTTTGGCGGCACCCCCGACATAGACTTCACCGTGGGGTTCATCGACAGCAGGCTCCCCGATTGGGGGAACAACCACTTGGCCCGCTGCGTCTCAACCCCCGACTGGGGCACCACCTAAACATATGCTTGTATTGGTGCCTATAAAATTGATTCGAAATAGCAATTCATTATGTAACAGGCCGCATTTTCAGGACACGCAATTCACTTTCAGGATTTTTGATTTCAAGACATGCAATTCACTTTCAGGATGTTGTGAAAGTTTCAAAAGTTTGTTATATAATGATTCACTACTATTACCTGTTGTATATTTTCTACTATATTTTATCCTTGCGCTGTGAGTTCTACGACAGGTATCGATGGTGTTTACGTACTCTGATGATCGTCCATAACTTCCTGGCACACCATTCAACGCATCATTCTTCTTGTTTAGTTCAGGGGTTATGGGCGGTCGTCACATTTGGTATCTGAGACGACCCGAATTCCCGTTCTCACGGAAACAAGGGCTATCTTTGGAATATAACACAGAAACAGATAATAGCAGAACAGAATTAAATAAATACACCAGATAATGAACAACAAAATATACTGGATAAAAGTATCATCAGAGTTACACAGTATACAGGATCTTACTTAGTACAAATAGAGTTCAGCTATACATAAATGTCTACAGCGGAAATAAACAAAATATGTACAATAGGAGCTGAACAGCATAAAAAGAGATAAATGATAGAATCCATCTTCAGCTCCAGCTATCCAGAAAAGAACCAGCTAAACCTGAATACAAGGCTGCCCGTGTAGAAAAAGGGGCACCCGAGTTTGAAAGTGAAACAAACTACGAGTCAGTCATGGGACTGGTATGAGAAATCTACTCAACACATACATAATATGGCAAATCACAGGACCACGCCACTTTCGCGGAACGGGTTTACTCCATTGGATTGCCAGTGCTTTTAAAACAAATCTTTCTTTTAAACATCGCTATGCTTTTTATAAAAATGAAGCCGTTATAAGACTCAGTTCCCATCACACAATGCAACGCAAACCGGAGGATAGAGTTTTTACCTTATAACGGCCAAAATATGCTTGATACGAATAAAACAAAGGCATTTGATATTATTGCTAGTGTTTATATGTTTTGAAAACAATTTCAAATCATAACTATCAATCATAGACGACATGAGCGTCCCATGCCACTATGTCGCCAAATGTAGGTATACAATCAAAACCGCACGATGTCGTATTTGGAAATTGGATTTCCGTCATGAACCAAGGCAAAAGATAGTCCTTACCGAATTCGAGACAATCTAGCCCATGTCTCAGGCAAGTACTCAGTCAAGCCTTTGGAGCGACAGGGTCGGTCCACCGATGTGGATTAAAATGCCTAAACAATACGTTTCCCCGCCCTTTGGGGCGTAAACGAGCCAACGAATGACTCCATCGGACCCGGATCGTCCGATCAAACCGAGGCGCCTCGCAACAGCAACAACCACATAGGTGAAAAGTATATAAATGTCAGGGCTGGTAGGTCACTGACACCACCCTAGCTAGAAAGAAACGCATGCCCTCCCTGAGGTCCTTCTCCCGTTTTAGGTTCATACCGGGGTGTGAGGCTCGCGAATTCACGTTATACACAAAGCTACGCCATACAGGCGGTGCTTTGATCATCACCACAAGACTTTGCTTTTCAACAGAAGCCCTGATCTCTGCATCTTAGCATGCCACACCGGCAATTCACGCCATGCGATTGGTGTCCATCGATATACAACCTCTGAGCTCGTACGTCTCAGAGAAGGGCGTTAAGCAAAAGAATAAATTCTCCGCCGCCAAACAGATGTATATTTAACAGAGATCAATCAACACAGAATAAAATCCAATGTCGGACACACAGTCCATTTACAAGTCCGTTCTGGGTCTGAACGAAACCGGAGGCACTAAATACCTCGCAAACCCATCGATCACCACGTACGTCTGGACGATCACCACTCATTATCCATATTTCGGGATGCCTCCCAATCAGGACCTCGGTTACCATCCAAACGAGGTGAAGATCTCCGGTCTTCGACAATCGTCTTCATCTTCGAATTTCAATCGTCGGTCGATTATTCGAAATGAGAATTAACTCGGCCTTTTCAAATAATTCACGTATATTTAGAATTTCAAATCGATTTATTTCAATGGTTAAATTATTCAACAACACCAATTTTGTTCTTTAATGTAATTTTCACACCAAACACATTCAACCATCAAATATCACATAAATCAAGCAAATTCAGTTTATTTCCATGCCATATCGTTTATGATATTTTATAATGATTTATCGCTATTTTTATTTATTTTAAAATAGCCTATTTATTCAAAACGACGCTTCGGGCCATAAAGCGGTCGTGGCGCTGTTTTTCTTCAAATTTGATTTACACATATCTGAAAATCTAACCGTTGGATCTTCACAAAATTTACATCATTAGAAAGGTCTTTTCAAAACGAATCCAACGGTTCCAGTTTCGGGAAAATCCGACGGTCGGATCTCCCGGTACAATCGTTTGAAGTTTTGATTTCAAAATACGAACTGCAGCGTCGTTATTCGATTAAATATAATTATATTTATATATATAAATATAATCGTTTCTGGCGCTGTTTTTCTTCAGATTTGAATTAAACATTCCAGACAATCCAACCGTTGGATTTTTACAAGGTTGGTGCCGTTGGAAAGATTATTCCAAGGCGAACCCGACGGTTGAGGTTTCGGGAAAATCCAATGGTCGGATTTCCCGTACTAGTCGTTTGAAATCACGGTTTCAAGATACGAACTGCACGGCTTCGTTTCGTTTTAATTTTATTTATATTTATATATTTATATAAATATAGTTCATTCAATGATTTCCATATCGTTTTAACTTCAAATATTTTTCTAACGCCTTAAATTTTGGAAAAATTTCGCCATAACCTCCCCTGCACCGGGAGCATCGGGAAATCGCAAATAGCTTTCCCGGTCCTTCTAATCTCAAAAAGAAAAAGAAAAAGCCAAGCGGCTAGCCAACAGGCTCAAAATCATCACCCAAACAAATCAGTAAATGTGTACCTATTTGTCGGGCACAAAATTTTATTCCTCTTCTCTAGCCCCTTTGCTATAACCTGTTCAATGAATATTGCATGTACATATATATACAGTTCTTATCATTTATCAATTTCTATTCGACTTCATATTTGATTTCTATTTGGTTTAAAAACTCCATTCATTCTAATGTTACATAAATAGGTGCAAATCATTTCATTAGCTAATTAATGAATATTTCAACTCATATATGTTTATTTTGAACAAGTGGCTATTTTTAACACTTCACATTTTAACGATTTATGCATACAATAAAAATGTGATTTTTTATTGTAAAACAATTCATTTCAAAACACTATTTTTCTATATAGTTCATATAGGTGACAAAATAGGATTTTTATCATAAAACAATTTCTTTTTAAAACGAGATTATTTTACACAGTTCATATAGTCGATAAAAGGCGATTTTTATTATCAAACAATTTATTTCAAAATATGAATACCATTCAACACATGAATTTCTAAACAACGAATGAATATCAATTCAACACATGAATGTTTTCTATAGTTTCTATATATAGATAAAAATGTGATTTTTATATTTAAAACGATTTATTTCAAAATATGAATACCATTCAACACATGAATTTCTAATCAACGAATGAATATCAATTCAACACATGAATGTTTTCTATAGTTTCTATATATAGATAAAAATGTGATTTTTATTATCGAACAATTTACTTCAAAATATGAATACCATTCAACACATGAATTTCTAATCAACGAATGAATATCAATTCAACACATGAATGTTTTCTATTCAATGAATAAATATAGTTTAAGCATATGAAAATAATTCAAACACACGAATATTATTCAAAATTTCGGCAGCATAACGGCAGGGTAGTTAAACCGGGACCGTCCCTAGTACGGCTCCTCGCTCTACCTTAAAACCTCGCGGTTTTTGACAATGGGGATCATGCATCTAGTTCGCACGCAGGCGGCATGTATATATTCATTTCATTTCCACAAACTAATCCTATGTGGTTTCAACCAAATATTTTTCAACCACAAACGGGTATTTTTCAACCGCAATCAACCAATATCAATCACAAACAATCCCAAACAATCATTCGCTATCAATCAATTTTCACAACAATTTCAACCAATAAATATCGTCCATGGTTTGTGGACGAGGGGCGTATATATATATATATATATATATATATATTTATATATAGCAATTCACTTTCATTTTCAACACATATATATATAATTTTTAAATCAGAAATCTCACCAATAGCTATCCAACTACGATTCTTCTTCGCCAATCTCTCTTTCTGTCGCTTTGTTGCCTGTATTCTCTACATAGGTAAAAATCGAATTTTTACTATGTTATTCAATATATAAAGATCATATTTTTACTACGCTATTCAATATATAAAAATATGATTTTTACTTCGACTTTCAATATATAAAAATATGATTTTTACTTTTTAAAGTTCAAATCCTTTTCCATTCTAAAGCTCAAACCTTTTTCTCTTTGAAGTTTAAACCTTTTCCAAAAATCAGTTTTTATTTCTTTTTAAAAAATCAGGTTTTTATTTCTTTTTAAAAATCAGGTTTTATTTCTTTTTAAAAATCAGGTTTTTATTTCTTTTTAAAAATCAGGTTTTATTTCTTTTTAAAAATCAGGTTTTAAAACTCTATATAAAAATCAGTTTTTTACTTTATACAGTTTCAGTTTTAATATCATTTTCAATTCAGTTTTAAAATCTAAAAAAAATCAATTCAGTTTTAAAATCATTTTCAAATCAGTTTTAAAATCTAAAAAAAAAATCAATTTTGAAATCTAAAAAAAAAATCAGATTTAAATTGCTTTTTAATATCAAAATCTTCAGATTAAAAATAAAAAAAAAAGTAAAATAAAATAACTTACTTTTAACCTGCGAAGGAGGGGGGGAAAAGCCAAGCTCGGCGGCGTCGGAGCTGCTTCGAGGGGCGGCGGCTTCAGCGTCGCGAACGGGGGGCTTCGTCGGAGCTCGTGCGATCTGGGGGGGGCTTCGTCGGTTGCGCACTGGTAGGAGGAGGCTGGACGGAGGGGCGATGGATAGGCGGCGTCGAACTGGGCGGAGCTCGCGATAGTTTTAGGGTTTTTTTTTTTTTCGAACAGCAGAAAGGAAATGAGGAGAGAGAGAGAGAAAAGGGTTTATATAAATTATTTTTATTATTAAATTTCTATTTAAAAGTTGTCTTTTTATTCGAAGTCGAAATGGGACCCACCGACTGTCGCCCATAGCGTTTTACCCCCATTCCGGACACAATGGGATATGTATCGCAAGCTGATTTGATCGTTACAATCAGTTTCCGTTGAATTTACATTTAAATCACTATATTGAATTCTAAACGTACATTTCAAATTACCGGGGCCACATACTAACTAGAAAAATTCCAGAAAAATATTTTCTAGCTTCGTATTGACGATACGGTCCTAACAAAACTAGTTTCGTCGAATTCTGAGACCGTTTGAAAAATGGCCAATTTCCAGTCGATTAAATTCAACAGAAACTGGTCAAACGCGTTTTCTTTTGCCACGCTCACATATTGATTCGAAAAATTATGAAATTTGAAACCTAGCAATAACTTGACACTGCGGATCTAACAAAAGTGGTTTCGTCGAAATCCGAGGTCATTTGCAAAATGTCCATTTTTAAGGGCCTAAATTCCATAGCGACTATTCAGAATTTTCAACTGGACATACCTTTTGATTCCCGCTATCAAATTTCGATTGGTCGGATTCGTTAGAAAGATATTACCAATTAGATCCTAATGTTTTTGGTTTCACTAAAATCCGGATTGTTTTGCACCCGGTATATTCAATTGAAGTTTGAAATCGAATTATCGAACTACCGCGCCATTTTCAATTCTATATATAATTATAATTAATTATATTGGTTTTCAAATGTCGATTTTAACTCAGTTTTCATCGCCATTATTTAAAATATTTATTTTAAATATTTAAAATCCATTATTTTAGCCAATTTAAAAATTTTTAATTGGTTCAGATTTTCTGGGTCGTTACAGTATCCGAGCTCTGGTTAACGATTTTAGCCAAAGTTCAGGGACGTAATCACGTATGAGAGACCTACTTGTAGATTTTAGTTGGATGCTTACTATATATATTAGCATACATAGTAGTAACGGTTGTTTTCCTTTAGCAGTTTTTCTTGGAAGTGGCTAATTATTCTAAATTGCAGATTTAGAACGAGTAGACAACCATCAAGACACGTTTCTAGGGGAGCTAATACTGGAGGGGGAAATGGTGGCGAACCAGACTACCCAGCCATGTTCGAGGCCGTGGTGGCAACGATCATGAACAGGGTTCCCGCACCAGTGGCGGCTACGGTTGATGTTGGAGTTCCAGTTCCTAGAGCTGTAGAATTTGCAAAGCTATGAAAAGACTTTTCTTCATTGGGAGGAAAGCAATTCAAGGACACTGAACCAGTTGAAGAAGTCCAGAGGTGGATGGGTACTTGTGTTCTAATTTTCAAGGACTTGGGCATTGATGATGCAACCAAGAGGAAGCTTGCATCAAGGCAATTAGAGGGCAGAGCAATGGACTGGTCGAACTCTGTCACACTTGAGACTTCGGAGGAAGATATCTCATGGCAACAATTTCAAGCCAAGTTTGAAGCAAAGTTTATCTCCACCGTGCAAAAGTCAATTATGTTTAAGAGATTCGTGGAGCTTAAGCAGAATGATCGCTCAGTTCTTGACTATATTTCTGACTTCGAGGCTTTGTCGAAGTATGCTCGTTCATATGTGGATACTCCTTTTCAAAAGAACGAGAAGTTTGTCTTGGGATTGGATGGATATCTTGGGAATCAGCTTGTGGATCTTCTCGATGATAGCTTTGAGAAGATTGTCGAGAAGGCTTTGAGGCATGAAAGTCTGTTTCTTAAGAAGATGTCAGTTGTCGCATCTAAGGAAGCATAGAAACCACAGCAGGGTGGTAATGATAAGAAGAGGAATCAGCAACAACAAAAAGGGAAGAATGGCCAAAAGAAGCCTAAAAGTGAGGTGGTTTGCTTTAACTGCCAACAGAAAGGCCATTTTGCTAATGCGTGCAAGAATCCCTAAGTTGAGAAGAAGTGCTTCAAGTGTGGGAAGCCTTGGCATGAGAAGAAAGACTATCCAGAATCAGCTAAAGGCAAGCAGGTTGTGAAGGCATATGCTTTGGAAGTCGTGCCAACGTCTTCAAGATCTCCTACTGTAGAGGAGAAGGGAAAGGATGTCGTTGTTCAAGGTACTCTTTCTATCCGGGGTGTTTCAGTTTGAGTTTTGTTCGATACTGGAGCATCACATTCTTTCATTTGCAATGAGCTTATGTGCCGTTTGGGTTTGGAACCCGAGATTTGTGATAAACCTTTCGTAGTGACTAATTCAGTTGGTGGTTCGTCCAATATTTGCATGATTTGCCATGATCTAGTATTGTCGAGTCATGGTTGCTCTTTTGTGTGTGATTGCTTTGTTCTTAACTTCGCTGGGTTTGGGATCATCTTGGGCATGGATTGGCTCAAGAGGTATGCGGCAAGGGTGAATTGTGAGAAGCTAGAGGTGAGAGTCGGGGATGTGGAAGGGTGAAAGGTGTTGATTAGATGTAAGCGCAAAGAGGGTGTCTTCGTAAGCTATCTATATTTGCTTGGGATTCCACAGGAAGACTTGTCGTCTGTGTTGATCGCTAATGAGCATGAGGATGTCTTTGATGAGGTCAAAGGGTTTCTGCCGCATCGTGAGATCGACTTTAGGATCGATTTGGTCAAGGGTGCTAGACCAATTTTTATGCCTCTTAGGAGGAGGACGCCTAAGGAACAACGAGAGTTGGAGGTGCAAGTTTGTGACCTTTTTGGGAAGGGATTCATTCGGAGAAGTGTATCCAAATGGGGTGCACCGGTCGTGTTTGAAGCCAAGGAAGATGGCTCGTTAATATTGTGTGTGGACTATCGTGAGCTGAACAAGGTGACTAAAAAGAACAAGTATCCGTTGCTAAGGATTGATGACTTGTTCGATCAGCTCCGCGAGGCCAAAGTGTTTTCTCAGATGGATTTGGCAACAGGATTTCACCAGTTGAGGATGGCAAATGATAGTGTGCCAAAGACTACTTTTAGGACACCATCCGGTTTCTTCGAATAGTTGGTGATGCCATTCGGGTTGACTAACGCGCCAACGTATTTCGTGGATCCTATGAATAGAGTGTTCAGAGATCAGTTGAACGAATTCGTGATTGTGTTCGTGGATGATATACTGGTTTATTCTCAGAATGAGGAAGAACATAAGATGCACTTGAGAGTTGTGTTAGAGATCTTGCAAAAGCATCTGCTGAGAGCTAAGTCTTCTAAGTGTCACTTCTGGAAGAATGAAGTGAGCTTCTTAGGTCATGTTGTTTCTAAAAGTGAGATAGCAGTTGACCCTGTTAAAGTGGCAGCAATCCAGGAGGGATAGACCTAAGAATGCGACAGATGTGAGAAGTTTCCTTGGGTTGGCTGGTTATTATCGATGGTTTATTAAGGATTTCTCCAAGATAGCTGCACCATTGACAGGATTGGCGAAGAAGAACCAAGTGTTCACATGGGATGCAAGGTGTGAATAAGCGTTCGGGATCCTGAAAGAGAGACTAGCGAGTGCTCCTGTGTTGACCATTCCAAGTGGGAATGAAGGGATGGTTGTATATACCGATGCATGTGGCACTGGGTTTGGAGCAGTGCTAATGCAGAAGGATAAGGTTGTGGCTTACGCGAATCAATAACTGAAGTCGTATGAGAGAAATTACCCAACTAATAATTTAGAGTTGGCGGCGATTGTGTTTGCTTTGAAGATGTGGAGACATTACCCATTGGAAGTTCGATTCGAGTTGTTCACGGATCACAAGTCGTTGAAGTGTCCTTTCTCCCAATAGAATTTGAATCTTCGGCAGCAACGATTGTTAGAGTTTCTGGTGTCATATGATTTTGGTATAGCCTATACTCCTAGTAAAGGTAACGCAGTTGCAGATGCGTGGAGTCGAAGACATGCAAGTTTTGGACCGATGTTTTTAGAATGGAAGAGCCTTGAGTACTTGGCGGGGTTTGATTTTAGGCTAAGATGTGAATTGGAACCTGAAATGTTGGCAAGCTTATCGATAAGACCTACTCTTATCAAAAGGATTGGCGAGAGTCAAAAGAAAGATGCAATGCTTGTCGAGTTTATCCAGAAACTAGAATCAGAAGATAAAGAGTTCAAGGTCGATCGAGAAGGTTGGCTTCGAAAGCAAGGGCGATTAGTTGTTCCTGATATCGATGGATTGAGAGATGAGGTTCTGATAGAATGTCATCGAAGTTGATGATTCTTCCCGGTGGTAATAAGATGTATGAGAACATGAAGCGAGTCTACTACTGGGAAGGGATGAAACGGGATATTGGAAAGTTCATTTCCAAGTGTATGAACTGTCAGTTGGTGAAAGCTGAACAGAAGAAGCCGAGTGGTTTGCTTCAGCCATTGGAGGTTCCTACATGGAATTGGGAGCAGATATCGATGGACTTTATCGATAAACAACCTAGAACCAGGGCCAGAAACGAAGGGATTTGGGTCATCGTGGATCGCTTAACCAAAAGTTCAAGGTTCATTCCTATCAAGTTGGCTAGGACGACATCGAAATTGGTTGAACTTTATATGAAATTGATAGTTCGTTTCCATGGTATTCCAAAGAGTATAGTGAGTGACTGAGATCCATTGTTCACCAGTGGATTTTGGAAGAGTTTGCAAGAAGCTTTGGGAACCGAGTTGTGTTTAAGTATGGCATAACATCCCTAAATTAATGGTCAGATCGAGAGAGTCAACTGAGTCTTGAAAGATCTCCTAAGAGCTTACACTACACCATAATGGCCATTTGGTAACCCTTTTTTTCTTCAATTGCTAACACTTATTTACGTTGTAAGGTAATAACAATAATATGCATTGCTATATTAAAAAGTGTTGCGAAAAATACATAATAATAAATATTTTATTACCAACGCTTAATAGGGTCATTAAGGGTGGGTTCGGGGGGTAAAAACGTAAACTCAGCAGCGTAACCCTATTTCCCTTTTCACATTGTTTCTCCCAACGCTTTTGACAATACCGGCCGCGTAATCCCATATCAGAAGAAGAAGAAAACACCCGAGTGTGGCGTTAATCTGATTTTAGGGGTGGATTCAGGTTTCAACTCGTTTTCGCATTCGATTTTGGGGATTTTTATTGATTTGTGCTCGCATTCCGGTATAAATTTAATTCTCGTATTATGTTATGATTTTGATTTAATTGTAGTTCTTAGCCTAGATTAAATTTCAATTTGCTAAAATCAGTTATCCCACGATTTGTGAAACCGACTGCTGCGATTCAATTTGCTCATCATGAAAAACCCTAGATACCTATCTTAGTTGATTCAACTTGGTTGCGGTTGCTGATTATCCAGGGTTTGTTCATCCAGTTTCATCTGATGGATCTTCCTAACCTTGTTGTCATCTTGCAGGCGGCGCTTAGCCACAATCCTAGCGAGCGCAAGGCTGCCGAGGACAGTCTTAATCAGGTGATCACCTTTGGATGTACTTCTTTTGAGTGAATTTCGTCTTTTTGAGTTGTGTGAGCTGAATTTTGAGCTTGGTTTTGAGTTTGTTTGTTGATGTGCTCTATCAGGTTGATTGAACAATTGATTTATTTGTAATGAATGATCGTGCTTAGTGATTAGTTTGATGGAAAAGTTTAGATCTCGTGGGTATTGTTTTTGCATCTGTAATGGTTGTGTCTTTGTTTTTAAATTCAATTGTTCACATAAGAGTAGGTAAAAAAATCATTCTTAATATTTGGTTGACTTGTTCGATTGGTATCGACTCAGTTTGAGCATCCCTTATGTGGTTTCATTTTACAAATAACTGAATCATGTCAATTCTACATATTCAATTAATTATGCTTGCTGGAAGCAGGATGTATGCAAGTTCTTGAGCTTGAGATCCGCAGTTGATTTTTTTTAGGGATATGCTCAGCATTTGTCCACGCTGTAATGCTTACCTTTTACTGTTGAAAGAATTAAATTTGTTTAATACATCAACTTAAGTGGAAATTTAATTGAACATACATCCCCTTTTTCCAAAATTATACTTAAACTATGCATTTAACCTTTTACCAAATTTTCAGGTCTTTATAGTTATATAATCAACCATTTTTTTTTATCTTGATTAACTTTTGATCACTGGCTCCCATCTCCACCATAATACAATTTCTCCTACTACCATTATTTGATTCCTCATCAACGTTACACCTTCTAGCATACATATGAGCTTCTCCAATCCTCTTTTGTAGATGATCAACTTCAGCCATTGTTGGTGAGAGTTGCTAATTCCAATCATGTATACTATCACACCCAAGTGTTCAATAGCAGCTTCTAGCAGTAACCATAGTTGTGTTTTGAATTTGTTGTGCAACAGCAGCTTCTAGCTGCTGTGCAACAACAGCTTCTAGCTACTGTGGCACAGCAGGTTGAAGCTGTTGTGGAACAACAGCTTCTAGCTGCTGTTGCACAGCAGCTACAAGCTGTTGTTGCCACAGCAGCTTGAAGCTGTTGTTTGCAAAGCAGCTTGTAGCAGCTGTGGCACAGCAGCTTGAAGCTGCTGTTTGCACATCAGCTTGAAGCTGGTATTTGCACAGCTTGAAGCTGTTGTTAAGCTCATTAATTTATTTTGACTGATCATTATTTGCCTGAACTGAACATGCATAGTTTACTGAATTGGCGTCGTTTACTGAGCCACAGAAACATATATGTTGTCCGCAAAACCGAGCCTGTGGCTCAGTTTTCCTGAGCCATATGGCTCAGTTTTGCTGAGCCTGTGGCTCAGCAATTCTTTGCAAACAACAGCTACAAGCTGCTGTGAAAACAGCAGCTACAAGCTGCTGTGCCACAGCATCTTCAAGCTACTGTGCAACAGCAGCTAGAAGCTGTTGTTTGCACAACAGCTTATAGCTGCTGTGCAACAGCAGCTACAAGCTGTTGTTGCATTGTTATCTGTGCATTAGTTTTACGTACGTGTAAACACACACACACCCTAAAGAATCAAAATGATAAAATGCATGTTGTTATTTCTAACAATATTGTGTATAATAGTTAAGTTTATCTATGGTTATGTCACGTAAATATGTTCATGGTGCATCATACTCTTAGTCTTAAGCGAGCAAGACATTGGTGAAGGTGAAAACCGTCTTTAGTTGTCTGGTATATTAAATATAAAAAATTATAACCTCCCCTAAAGCATATAGACAAAGGTTTGGGAAACTTTATACATAAAAGAAGCAAACAAAGAATATATGAGGTTGTATAGGCCGGCCCATGCATCTGAAAAGGTGTGTTATGTTTGCATTTTGTAAAATGGTTCTTTGTAGAGATAAGGACTATATTCGCCATAGCTGGGCGCAGTACATGCGACAACCCCACTTTGCCATATAATGCATGTGATGTGCTTTGCTTTCTTGTGATATATACATCTTATGCCACCAAGTATTCCCTTGTCAGAATCGTCTTTTGGAGGGTAGTTAATGATCTATAGGTCCCTGCCTTTCATTGTTGACTTTATGTGTGCCCTTAGTGGAAGGGCACTGTCCATATGTTGGTGGGGATGTATGGTTTTGGACTACGCTTTGTCATATGTGCTATTTTGGTGCTAAATCATACATCTGAGCATCGTTTCAAGGACAAAAACAACATAAACCAACTTGCACAGCAGCTTGTAGCTGCTTGTAGGTTTGCACAACAACATAAACCTACATACGTAAAACATATGTAAGTTTGCACAGCAGCTTGTAGCTGCTGTGCAAACAACAGCTACAAGCTGTTGTGCAAACAGCAGCTTCAAGCTGCTGTGCAATAGCAGCTAGAAGCTGTTGTTTGCACAGCAGCTTCAAGCTGCATTGGTAATTTCTAATTTAATTTAATTTATAATTCTATCTACGTACAATATATTAATTTTGCATCTGCATGCGCACAAAAACCTTTTGGTTATCATTGTGTTAGTAGAGATGTATTCTTTTGGCAATAAGACTCCTTTTAAACTTTTTATTAAGTGGTTGAGCACCAATTTGAAAAACTAGTGAAGATTATGTGAATACAAGATGCAATTGTAAGTAAATATATGCTAATTACAGATCTTGATATGCATATATGAACAAAATTTATTTATGTGTGATGCATATCATGCATGAATTTATATCAGTAGACAACAAAGTTATTAGTTTGTACAAGACGAAAAGATTAGTCAATTAATCGCTTTAGATCATGTGCACTATCGTGTATCAATATTTTATTTACTGTTTTACAACATATCATGCACCAGTCGTACTACGTACAAATGTGTGTGTGCAATTAAAAAAAGTCAACCTACAATTTTTTTTTGTCAAATTTAGCCTGAGCTAATAAACACACTTAGACAATGTTAGCATTACAGATGTAGCAACAGCAGCTTGTAGCTGCTGTTTGCACAGCAGCTACAAGCTGCTTTTGCAAACAGCAGCTTCAAGCTGCTATGCAAACAACAGCTACAAGCTGCTGTGCAAACAACAGCAGCTAGAAGCTGCTGTGCAAACAATTCTGAGCCTTACGGCTCAGTTTTTTTTTTTCAATTTTCTGTTTTTAACAACAAACTGAATTTTTCAATTTAATGTGACATTCAATGATTTCAGGCACTTCTAGAGGCAGCGGAAGAAAAGAGAAAATTGGATGGTAGTTCTAGTAGCGTAGTAGATGATCTTGATAATGATCCAATTGCAGAATTTTTTGGTTCCGACATGAAGAAAAATTTTTGTCGAGCAATTAGTTCTACTTCTTCAATAAAACAAGTTAAGGTGGCTCTAGCTGTAAAAGCTGTAGCTGATAAAAAAACAAGCCGTGGATATGTCCGTTTGGAAATTGGAGATAGAAAGGAAAGTAGCTACTCAGGTTAATAACGCCATCAATTCAATTACTTCAACTTTTATGAAATTTATACCTAATTTGCAAGAAAAAATTGTTGCAAGTCCTTCCACTCCTCATACAGAAGGTGCTTCTAATTTAGCGGATCATCCTATAAGTAATAATGTAATCGTTACTCCAAATGTGTCACTTAATGATCTTCATTCATCTACAATGGAAAAGAAATACGTAATGCTATTGTCAAATGATCTAGAGAAGGAGGTAGCAAAAGGTTATCTTGGAACACAAACAGTTTGCCATTTTAGGAAAGTGGTACCGAATATAGAGAAAGTAATTTGGGTTGTTGAAGTTCTTGAACCGGATGCACCAATTTATGATGGTCCTCAAAATGGAATGTACAAGTTATGTGAATTTTCAAATGGAGGCTTCGTTATATGGCCAGAGTTTCGTATTCGGTATTCGTAGAATCTTATTTATGTATTGAATTTAGCAAACTAATTATGTATTGAATTTGACATCTTAATTATGTATTGTGCTTGTTTATTGTTAACTGATATTCTATGTCGTTATGTGATTATGAATGTTATCTATTAGTATGCATTGAGTTTAATATTAGTTTTTGATTCATATTAAATATCGTCTATATTATCATCATGTCGGTTATTAATTGACTATTAATGTTAGAATATGCGAGTTGCTAATACATATTTCTGTTATTATTAAAATTTATATTTGTTGTGAATTAAAATTTTGTAACATGTATAGGTGTTACAAACAAATGTATTGCAACATGTATAAGTGTTGCAAACAAAAATCTTACAACGATTATAAGCGTTGGTAAAGAAAATCTACCAACGCTTATAAGCGTTGCTAAAGAAAATCTACCAACGCTAATAAGCGTTGCGACTGAAAATATACCAACGCTTATAAGCGTTGGAACAGAAAATCTACCAACGCTTATAAGCGTTGGTACTAAATTGCCACCCCCCCCCATAGCAACACTAATAAGAGTTGTTGAAATTGTTTGCGACGGTTATACTCGTTGGGAATCACCTGTTTTGGTGTAGTGTTATGTGTTGGATTTTGGGGGATTATGGGAGGACCATTGCATCTAGTTGAGTTTGCATATAATAATAGCTACCAGTCTAGCATTGGGATGGCACCATACGAGGCATTATATGGGAGACCATGTAATTCTCCGGCATGTTGGTTAGAAACTGGAGATAAGTGGGTACTTGGGCCTGAGATGACTAGAGAAACATTGGATTGTATCCAGATCGTTCGGCAACGAATGAAGGCGGCCTAAGATCGCCAGAAGAGCTATGCTGATAAGCTTCGTAAGGAATTGGAGTTCGACATAAGCGTTAGGGTTTTCATGAAGATTCCACCATTGAAGCATATGGTTAGATTCGGAAATAAAGGAAAGTTAGCTCCTAGGTTCGTTGGACCATTTCCAATAGTCAAGCGAATTGAAAAGCTCGCATATAGATTGGAGTTACCCGAGAAGATGTCGAATGTGCATAATGTTTTCCATGTGTCGTTTCTACGGAAGTTCGTGCATGATTCGAATGTAGTGGTATCTCCATAGCAGTACGAAGATCTAGAAGTAGAGATGAGACCTTGCAAGCCACTTCGTGTTGCGGGAAATGACATGAAACAACTTAGGTGGAAGACGGTTAAGCTAGTCAAGGTACAATTTCGAGAGTATGAGGGTAACTCATCCAGAACTCTTCATCGGTAGGACCCTATGATATCGTATCATCGTTATATCGTTGTATCTTGTTGTTGTTTGATAGAATTCTGCGTGCTAGGATAAGCCCATGCATGCATGGCTTGATGGTTACTAGTTTGGGTGATAGAATTGACTTCTCATGGATGATAGGCATGCAGAATTGTTGTGGTTGCTTATGTTTACTTGGAATTTCGAGGGCGAAATTCTTAAGAAGGGAGAATGTAACAACCCGCATTTTACGTATCGGAAGATCGTAAAATATTTTTATTTTATTCCCTGAGGGTTGGATTATTCTAATCTTTTAATATGTTGCTTATGGGGATATGAGACATGTCCATAATTTTTACCAATTTTGTTTGTGACCATTTTCCCCCGTCAATATTTTACAAGGCATAACTTTTGACTCAGGTTGAATCAGAGAGTGAGATCTGTACCATTGGAAAGGAAATGATGATTGCCTTTCCGTAGAGTGGTTACATTAAGGATTTTGCTTAACGGTTTGGGAGAATCGTTGTTTTATGGTTTTTCAGTTGGATGTTCAGGTTTTGGGAGCCTAATGGGCTGATTTGGGGGAGGCCCATTAGTGGGTTGGTGGAAACTATAAATAGGGGGTAAGGGATATGGGAAATGGTTTTAGTTTTCCATTCTCTCATTTGGTGCCTTGAGCTCCTCCTTCCTCTAACACCTTTCCACCATTAAAAGTCCAAATCCAAGGAGGAAAATTGAAGATCTACACCATTGGAGGCTAAATCTATGTCAATTGAAGCAAGGATTCATAGGATCAAGGTGTTTGGTGCGAGGTGCTTGCTGTCCGGATTCCTATATCATTGATTTTTGCTTGTTTAGGAGAATCGGTGAGTGGTTTACATCTCTCACATCGATTCAATGAAGTGTATGAGTAGTTGATCATGTTTTTCGGTAAGTTCAAGTGTTTTCCCATAGATTTATGGATTAGTAAATTCATTTCCTTATAAATCACCCTATGATCTGATTTAGCTAGTTTGGATAGGCAATTTCTATGATATTTCATGTGAATATTCAAGCTACATCCATGGTTTTGTTTATATGTACATTTATTGTGATTTTGGTGAATTTTACATAATTATTGATGGAATTGACATATTGGTGTTATTATTGATTCCATGTCTGCTTGTGGTCAGATTAGATGAATCAGATGAGTTGGTTTCGTCGAATGTATTGATTTGGCGAAGTTTTGGTCGAAATTGGAGTTGCATTGAAGGATGCAGGTTTTGGGTCGACAAGCCATGGTCGGTCGAACATGGTGGGTCGGTCGAGCCAAATTCGTGTCCTGGGAAGCAAGTTAGAAATCTAGTCGGGTCGGTCCACATTGGGTAGGTCCACATCGGGTCGGTCATGCTTTTGTGCCAAGTTGGGTCGGGTCGGTCTTGTATCCAGGAGTTGGGTCGGTCCGATGCCTCCATTTGGGTCGGTCTGCTTCCATGGAGGTGGGTCAGTCATTGGTTTCTGTTCGGTTCGGTCTAGAGAGGGTCGAGCATTCAAGTGAGTTGTGGGTTCAGGTTGGCCGTTGTGAATTTTGGGTCAGTCCTATACCTAGATGAAGGTTTGGTCGTACACTTAGGTGAGGGGTCGGTTGAACATGGCCAGGGGTCGGTCGCAGGGTCATTTTCTGAAGGTTCAAAGTGTTGAAATGTGTTCATTGATCGATGTAGAACAGCGAGTAAGGTGATAACTCAAAGGTCGTGAGTTGGTCAATAATGTTGCTTGAGAAGGTTGCTTGAGCTAGGAAAAGTCGTCAGGTTAGAGGACTAAAGATGTGTAGGTCGAGAGATTATCGTTGTCGTAAGTTCTAGCAAACTCAAAGCAAGGGTACGATGGGGGCACCCAAAAGACCGGTTGTAGGTCGAGTACCCTGCGTATCGTTTGAAGGCCTAGTTGTCAAGGTTGTACATACATACATATCGTTGAAAGGCGTATTGAGTTTATGCTAGAACTGGGGTTACCATTAGCCCTTGACATATGGCAAGGTTGGTCGTCATACGATTAACGATGGTTTCAAAGCAGGGTTGGCGGTGATAGCCAGAGTCTGTTATGGATGTCTGATTGTTTGGGTGCTCTGTTTGTACCGTCTCATGTAGGTTGTCCAACGTCGAAGGAGATGTTCCTTAGGTGCTTGTCTGATATTGGTTTAGGCCTCTGGGCTTGTGCTTGAGGGATGTTGAATTCTATTAAGATGGTTTACATGAGATAAATAATCCGGATGTCATGAGTGCTTTACCATGATTGAATGAGTGTTCTGGTTTCCTTGGATGAATGGTTGAATTGTTTAATGTAAAGGCTATCACTATCTGATGTGGGGAAGATAGGGTTGAGTTCTTCTCTAGTGTTGTGGGTAGATTAGTATGTTTATCTATCCATTATCATATACTTTATTGTTGAAGTTTGTTACCTGTTTTATCGCTCACTAAGACTGTTGTCAACTTAAGGTTTTATGTTTCCTCTTATTACCTTGGGTTGTCCATCTGGTTGTGGATGGGCAGACTAAGTAGTAGGTGATAGGTGATTAGTGAGGACGATGCTGTTGTGCGAAGGCGAGCAGGAAGCTAGCGCATTACTTTTACTACTATCTAGTATTTCTGTTTCCGCTGTTTGAGTTGCTCTATGAGTGTTGTAGTGAGGCCTTATGTACATACTTGATATTTCCTATGAGGTTGGGATAATCTTTCAGGATATTGTGAAAGTTTCAAAAGTTTGTTATATAATGCTTCACTACTATTACCTGTTATATATTTTCTACTATATTTTATCGTTGCGCTGTGAATTATACGACATGTATTGATTGTGTTTACCTAATCTAATGATCGTCCATAACTGCCTGGCACACCATTCAGCGCATTATTCCTCTTGTTTAGTGCAGGGGTTATGGGCGGTCGTCACACATTATTTATGCAACTTCACAATCGCCTTTTTTCTTTTGGACTGCTCATAATGTGGCCAACATTGATGTAACACTTTGATGACATGCCTATCCATCATCCCCACCAAACGAAAACCAGAAGTTTCAGATAAAGTCAATTCTAAATTAGAAGAAAAGACTTCTGAAGACACTTACTAACTTTAACCGACCGTCTGGCGAAGCCCTCTTGATATGGAACGTAAAACCAATTTGATTTTATGCCACTCGTCTTACCTCACCCATTAGGACCTGGTTGTTCACTATCTCTTCAAAGTAAGTGAATGATGGAGCGTTTTTGCATCGCTTGAAGTTCGAAAAAAATCGTACATCATCTGTGGTAGGCTCAAGACGGTGATGCTAGAAATATAGGATATATAGAGCATAAAAATAAGCTTAGGCTGTCGGATGCAACGACATTAGCACCAGGTTCATTTTGAGAAAGGATGATCCTAACGAATGGACTAAATTGAGAGACGCAACCAACCATGCACATGTGGTGGGATCATGCCATAAATATCCTTCAAGAGAGTTGTGCGGTGTTTGTACAACGACGGACATCCGAACCTGAACGAACGAGATTCCATGGGTAAGGCACAGTCTTTTCAGTTTGGTTTTGTTCACCGTCAATGGCCAAAAGTTGATAGGATCGTTAAGAATGTTGGCTCTCGGAAGAGTATCTAGAGCGTAAGAACCACCTGCAACATCAGCCACACCTACGACTATGTCATGCCCTTCCGTTGGCAGCGTTTCTTGTGACTCACGGTGTGTTTGAATTCAACACTGAGACTCTTAGTTGTCTAACTCGGCGGCAGAGCTGGATCATGTGTTTGGATCCTTATAAGTTATGTCCTTTTAACTTTTAAGCCCCATCTTCATACGCCCTGGTGGAATACCTTAGACTCATGATTGTTGTACTACTTAAAAAACATCACTTGTTTAAGTGATTAATCTATACCCATATACATGAACTAGTGTGGTATGTGCAGTGTGATGTGAAGACATGTAAGAGCATAAGCGTTGGTAATAATTGTTGACGGCCCTACAGCAATACTTATAAGTATTGCTGAAATTGTTTGTGATACTTATACTTGTTGGAAATCACTTGTTTTGGTGCAGTGGGGAAACCAGGATGAGAAAACTCAAGTAACAAGAAACTTTATTTCTTATTAGCTTGTAAACCCCTTTTAAAATAAAAGATATCTCGTAAGACTATGACATACATAAACACGGATGTGTTTTTACCTTACGATTACCAAAACACTTTATATAAAATTCTTACGATATTATAGAAGTGTCTAAATATAAATGCTTATCAATCTCATCGAAAATGTTACATTAATTAAATTCCAGCATAATAGGTATACAACTAAAATCGTAAAATGTTTCTATTGGAGTTTGTATTCCATACAATTACAAGGTAAGCGACTACCTTTCGATCAGTACACCTCTAGGAAAATGTATTAGAGAGCCTCGCGTGGACTCCTTGTGAATTATGACTGGACAACCCCTCTCTGGATTGTACCGAATATTTCACCCCATTGGCTGTGATCAGCAACCAAACCATAACCATATAATTATCAAAGGGTCATCTGATCTAGATTCGGTGGTGACCATACCCTGCTTGGGTGTTACCCACTTAGCCCTCAAGCATATCTGTGTTTTAGTCATTGTCGGTTGACGAAGCTAGAGGCTATGTTTTTACTTTTTATACATGGAACAAACCCATCTTTGGATGCCACATCATCATTCCATCGATAACTAATTGACATTCACAAACATACAATTTCCGAGCTTATACGTCTCAGAGAAGGGTGTTAAGCTAAGAGAAGTTGCCTTCACTGCCACCAAACGGATGTACATTTGTAAAAATGGGTGTTAAGCTAAGAGAAGTTGCCTTCACTGCCACCAAACAGATGTACGTTTGTAAAAATCAATGTACATAATCTTGGAAATGCAGTGTCAAACTTCTATCCATACAAGTTGTCCAGGAATAGGACAAACCAAAGGGAATCTTTTACCACATCACGTCGGGAATGATCCTTAGGATTAGTAACAAGAAGCCTTGCATCATGCAGAACCCCAGAGCATAGGGACCACTGCTACATATAATCCTAGTAGCTAAGAAAGACATCAATAAGCAGCTCTTTCAGCTCCGAAGTTCTACACGTTCAACATTAATCTTAAAGCTATCCTTGATTTCATCATCGAAGTCTTCCATATTCGTCGTTCAACCGGATCGAAGTTGTTTTCGGATACTTGACCCGATTTCGGCCTTTTCGAAACGAATATCAAAATTTTCGGTAAACTCAACCCAGGTTCTTTAGAAAATAAGTATATAAGGATAATTATGAAGTTTACCTCCTAACCGCTAGTGAATGGATTTCATTATCCCTTGTCCTTAGAGAACTAAACGAGGTTTATACGCACATTGAATCATTAACATGGATGATTGTGCCGTATAACTCAAGTATTTCTCCAAGATATTTCCAAAGTAAGATTTTTGATCTAGATTTGATAGTCGATTATTTAACTATCAAACAATACACATATAACAATGCAAGATTTATTTCCTCTAGGAATCATTAATCCCTTTTTAATTAAAATTTCAACCTCTTATGACCAAAACAGAATCACATACTCAACCCTCCAATATAAATATGTATTCCAAGACCAGTTGAGATACTTTCTCATTTCTAATTTACCATTAGTGGGTTATTAGAACCTAAATCACTTCATTTTACTTCTAAGACTTTTGTCTTTTAAAAAAATCATTTAAGGAAATAATGATTAAATTCCGGAATCAACTCTCGATTGTAAACTAATATTATCCGTTGGATAAACATAAAGTCGTTCAAGTTGAGGTATTCTATTTACCTCTCGAACCTTAACTCGCCAGCGCCCTCATCTTCAGAATAATAGAAGTTTATTACCTTACGTTCTAAATGTCCAACTTAATTTGACCAAGATCCAATTGGAATTCATTCCAAAATAATTTCTATAAATCCACTCTAACATTCTCTTATGAATTCTTAACATATTTTACCTGATTTATTTCTTTCAAATAAATTCCTTTGTCAAAATCGACTCACTAGCTTTAAATCCATTTTCTAAATCCACTACTAAAATTTAAAGCTTACTTTTAAATTAATTGAATTAACCTAACAGAATTAACTATAACAAACTACTTATCTTGAGTACATTTAGTAAAATGATTCATTTAAGTCCAAACCTCATTATTGAATAATATGGTTAACTTTCAAATTAATTTAAAAGTAATTAACAAGTTTAGTCCTTGTTATTTAAAATAAATAAACAATTTAAATCTCTTATTTTAAAACAACTAATCAACTTATAACTTCGTTAATTAGAATTTTACTTTAACTTAGAATGATCATTTATGAAAATAAAATAACTTGATCACTTTTAATTTAAGGTAATAGTAATCTCAAACAATTATTAATTGAATAATTATTTATCCTTAAATTAAATAAGTATTTATTTAACCTTTAAATAAATAATTAAATGACAGTTAATCTTTAAAAATAATAATTTAATAATCTAAATAATATTTATTTAATAACTAGTTAATAATTTAAAACCTTAATTGGTAATTAAATCAATATTTAAAACACTTTCGAAAAATTTAATATTAAATCTTAATCTAATGATTTAAATGAAAATTAACCCTTTAATAACTTTGCTCAACAATTGCACATTGGTGACTATACGACACAAACAGAACCCAACTGATTCCACAAACACAAACCGCAACCCGAAAGCATCAATAAAACCTAAAAACATCTAACTCGGTCTGACAAAGGTCATACCACAGCGTACAAAAATCCACTAAGCAATGAATATGCACACACTCGCTTAGGTAGCTGACATTTCAGATGTAAATATATGGGAGGAGGAAGGATCTCTGGGGAGTCGCGTGGCAGAATAGTATTGGCTGTGTCATGGAAGAGGCTACAGCCTAGATGTGACACCACGCTAGGCTGTGAAGTGTGAGCCGGTGTTGGTTAGGCCACTAGGTGGAATGAAGGTTCGCAGAAATAGAAATAGGACAAAGAAGGATTTTGAAACAAAAGGGGTTCAGATATGAAAATAGATGGGAAATAGACACAGATCTAAAATAATATCGCCAAAATACAAAGTTTATGGCACACAAAAAACCAACAATCCACGGTTAAATAACTATTCCGTCTATATCAATAAATATTGATAGGAAATCATATAATTTAACTATCACTTAGCAAGCACGAAATGAGGTTTTATTCTACTTAATAGATATCTATAATGTTCTACACTACTTAAAATTACTTGATAGTATTTCATTTGACCAAATAAACAATACAGTTCTAAGGTGTGTAATTTTAGATGACATTATTATTTAAAATAATGTTATTTTAAATTCTGTATGTTTCAAGATGCCAAAAAATTTCACTCAACCAAACTGGTCAATAAATTACACTACTATGTTATGTCGTAGATACGAACAAAACAAAAAAAATGTTCGTCAAACAGATCATAAACGAGTAAGATATGTATTTTCGATCTTAACACACATGAATTTGTAAGTTAACATAGTTATATAAGTTAACTCACCATCATGACATATGCCAACCCACTAAGCCAAACTCAAACCCGCATGCTACATTACCTGACCCACATCTTTTTTCGTTTCAAATTCCCATAGTCGTTGTTGTGTGTACACCTTGCACTCTACCACGACCATCGTGATGACCATTTAAAGACGCCATGAAGCTCACCCTCCTCTTTTCTTCACTTCGTCATTGCGGAACCCCTCCTTGACTGCTCTTACCAAATTCCGATCCACCTCCCTATAACTCACCCCTATTAAAATGCATGACCATTTTTATCATGAAAAATCACTAAAAACTGCCATAAGCCACTCTCTTCCATAATGATCAACACTCAATGCATTGATTTCCTCCTTACAGCTTCAATGGTAGGGAAATCCAAACCCTAACTAGTGACAAAACAACCATGGTTTACTGACTTTACCATAATACCACCAAACCAAGATATAACATTGCTAAATTCAAAATTACCGCATTTGCAAGCACTAGTGATCTACTATCATGACCTAGCAATGGCGGCAATGACATCTCATTCATCTTCTCCAATCTCCTCCTCCTTTGCCTCCGATGCCTTTCCACCTCTTCCACCTCGCCCTCCACCCTCTATACCCCCTAATCCACCACCTCTATCTGGAAATCCCTCTTCTTCTATAGATGCTAATCCATATCTGGTTCCATCACAAGCATCTATTCCAATAAAATCCGATTATGCATCTCTTTTTAGATCTCCTCCAAGGAACGCTGGATCGTATAAGCCACTCCACTTTGATATACCGAGAGATGGAAAGAAGCATAAGATACCAGATCTTGTCAAGCAGGAAGGTTTTAATTACTGGGATAAATTTCTGATCGATTTTTTCCTCGATTGTACGTTATCATTTCATGCTATATCTAATTACTTGTGTACGCATTGGAAACATATTGGGGAGGTTGACATTAAATCCGATGGGTTCCATTTTTATTTCAAATTCTCCAATGACTCTGATAAGGAAAAAATACTCAGATCCGATCCCATTTTCATATGTGGTAGGATGTTTATCATATCTATTTGGGATCTAACCATAGGCTGTGCCTAATCTCAGGTAAAGAAAGTCCCTGTTTGGATTTATTTATATAGAATACCCATGGTTTTATGGACTCTAATCGGCACCAATTGGCTTGTAAATCATATAGGCAGATTAATATGTTATAATATTAGTACAGAAAGGTTAGATAGGTTCAGATATGCGAAGGCATTTGTCAAAATTTCTCCTGAATTTGAGCTTCCAAATGCTATTGAAATTGATGGTTTGGGAGATACTTGTCCAATTGTAAAGGTAGGCTATGACTGGAAACCAAGGATTTGTGTCAATTGTAGGGTATTTGGACATGATTCAGCCTACTGTGAATTACATGCTAATAATAAGGATGATCAGAATCTGGTTAATGCTAATATGAGGGATTCTTCTCTAGATCAGAATGTCCAATTACAGAAAACACATATAAATATACATGCAAATGGTAATCAGGAGAAATGGAAAAATGTATACAACAAGAAAAAGAATTATTGGAAGAGAAAGGAAGTTGATACTAGTAAGGGTACACAATAAATAATACAGATGCTATTGGCAATGAAAATGTTAATTCTTTTGCAAGCCTAGCTTCTGAGGATATTGAGCAGAATGTTGATAATGGTGGTCTTGTTCATGATGAGCCTAATATTATTTATTCTGATCTGATTAATGCTCAATCAGATCATATAGATAACGGTGAGATGCAGACCAACAAAATTGTGAATGAGATTGATACCATGTTTGGTAATCTGTTTGACGATACAATAGAACTTTTAGAAACTTCAAGGAAGGTTACGGGTAATTCTTGTAATGATAATTCCACATGCTTCGGTACTAGTACATCCTTTTCTAGTTTATTATCTAGTGTCACTTTTGCTGCTTCGTGTCCATCTCTTTTTGGTACTATGACACGTTCATCATCATTTAGTCAAAGCTCTCCTGCTTCTTCCTGTGCCAAGCATTCTACTTCCTTTTGTCTGAATGTTTCTTCGGCCTTGAGTGGCACAACTTCTTTCGGTGCAAAGCAATATGCTTCCCCATATGCTAATTTAAAGCCTCCTGACCATCTAATTCTTCCTCCTCCAGCTATTGATTCTTTTAAGTTGTCCGCTGTTGTATCTATATGAGTGTCTATCCCTTAGCAAAATCCAAAGACAAGAAACTTAAAGGTAAATTTTGGGCTGAAGATGACCTTGATAAGGGACATGAGTTCACACTTGAAAACATACTACCTGCTGGAAGCAATGTGTTATCGCAGAAATGATACACTAGGTGCAATCCTGGCCCTTTATTTGATAAATTCATCACGTGAGTAGTTCTTATGCCTAGTGTCAGATCTGAAGGAATGTCGTGAGTTTAAGTTGGTCATGTAATGCTTTCTTGAGTTTTGTGAGAGAGTATTAGTGAATTTGAAAAGTATATAGAAGGATGGTTAAATGTCATAGCATACTTGTATATGCTGATATGTGTAAGTAATTATTTTGGAGATTAATAAAATTTGCGCTTAGCTTTAAAAATTAAAAAAACATTGCTAAATTCAACCTGATCGATAATTGTACTAATTGGAGCTGACTGCAACTAGTATCATGGTTTAAACATATGTACATTAGAGGAATTTGGATTATGAAGCTTATAGTGAGAGGGGAATAAAACTATAACTTGCTTACAGTTCCTTTATTTATTTTATTTCTTTTACAGTTTTTTTCTGTAAGCACTTGCTGCCATAATTTGAAACAAAAAAGGAGGTAGAGGAGATAAAACAAAGAAAGGTCGACGAAAGAAAATTGAATCAAGAAGAAAGAAGGTGTGTATATATATAACGAAGTAACAAACAGAAATAAAAATAAAATATAGAAAATAAAAAGTCTGAAATGCCCCTAAATCATTTCAGGTCCTATTTTACAATCCAAATTTCATAAAGCATTTAATGCTTGCCTTGAAAATGACCTTACATTATGTACTTAATGTACGATTTTTTTTTATTTACATAATTATTTAAATTGGATTTTTTATTTGTAATGCAATATGTCAAATCATGGTACTATAATATAAATTTAAAGTTATAAATCAAAATATAAGTTAACTTCATTTACAAGTAAACTTAAAATCATGTTTTATTATATATATTTAAATATATTAAATTTTAAAAAAGGACGACTATTTGGATACAAAATTAGACATAGAATCTTGACATTGGATCGTTTTGTCTTTATGTGAAAGGCGGAAATCAGGGGGTAATCCAACGGTGGTGATTCTTCGTGTCACTAATTGTGTCTATTTTATGTGTCTAAATAAACTTTCTCATTTTAAAAATACTTTAAGTTTATTAAAAAATACATCAAATGGCATATATATATATATTACAAAATATGTGCGCTTATGGCTCGTTAATGGCGACAGGCGAAATTTCTTTCGTCTAATTTCGCTGTGCGCGAGCCATTATCAATCTCTAATTTCATCTCTTTTCATTCGGTTTTCTCTCGTTAACCTTCAACGTATTTACTTATTGTAAATCGTTGATAAGCCTTTGGATTTCTATTTCAATTTACAAATCAAAAGTCGAATTTAGGTCTGAGATCTGAAGCCAATCATGATCCAGTTCCGAGCCGAGCAATAACCCTAACTCATTTGTATCTGATTCGTTTGTCTCTGGATGATCAAGCCTTTGCTAATTTGGGATTCGGCATTGCCGGCGCAACTGATTTAGCATCAGTTCCTAATCTTCTAACCGATCTTCCAGTTGAGAGAACTACATCGATTTCAGTGTTTTGGGGTAAGATCTTCTGTTGTAGGCTTGGATTTGTGTGCGGTTTCATTTTCACTCAGATCTAAACCTAAGGATTACAATATTTTATTGTATTGGTTATTTGCATCTGGAAATTTCAACTGATATTTCATCGTTGAGCTAAGAGTTCAGCTCGAATTGGATTGGAATTCTATTGATTGTAGTATGCCCATTTTGAAGTGGTATCCTCCGATTCATCTTAGATATGGTTTTCTGGTTCCTAATGATTTTCATCTCAGTTTGTTTATCCTCAATAACCTTCAATGCGATGATGATTTTAGTAGATCCATAAATGGATATGGGATCTGCGATTCATATTTTGGCTTTCTAGCACTTTTATTCTGGTGCCTTGAGATGTACAGACCGGATCCAGATTCTTTGTTCATGGATGGTTTAATGAATTCAAGTTCATCAATATAATCAATATTTTTCATGTTGTTCAACCTCATGTGAAGATTATGAGTTTGAAAAACAATTTTGGATATTGATTTCAGATTATAGAAGGTTTTGGGATTGTGTTTGAGCAGCAATTTTCGATCTACAATGATGTTACGTTTAGCTTTCACAGTTAGCATACCAAGGCAGATGGAGTTTATGTTATAAGGTTAGATGGAGGCATTTGGATCTTTACAGTGACTATACGAAACCTGTAGTGCTAATGGTCGATTCTTGTTCTAAGATTGATTCACAGTTGTTTGTGAATCATCAACCAGACTTGGAGCTTGAATTGAATATTCTTTCCGGGATTTCACTTGCAATATTATTGCTGAATTTTGTTGCTATTTTACTTGTTAATGGTTGTTTTGGTGTGTTACAAATTGACTGGATATATGTGTTGATTAGAAGACTGGCGATCAAGATATGCTACTACTTTGGGTTTGAACAAGGATACCTTATGCATGTCAATGGCAAAGGAGAGCTTGATTTGGGGTTAGTGTAGTGAGTTTCGCACTCAAAGTGGGACGAAGGCCTCATCATGGGCCGGATCTTTGTTCATTTCATTTTATAGTTACTTGTATTTGCTGCTTTTAATTTTTCTTTTTACATTATAACGGTTAGTATGTAATCGGTCTTTTGTACTGTTTTTTTTAAGAAATATAAAGCGAACCAATTTTCAAAAATATATATATATATATATATATTACAAAATATAATATAAAACTATTTTCATTATGTAAATAAAAGTGTTAAACCTTAAATCACATTTTTTTTTTAAATATAAATATTTAATCCTAAAATTATTATATCAAATAACATTATTTTATAAAATATAACTTACAACCGCAAAATCTTATTATACTATCTTATACACATTTAAAGAAAAATAATTTATTGTTATTTAAAAAAAAAATATGTATAAAAAATTTAAAGACTAAAATTTCCATATTAAAATTATATGATTTAAAAAGGCTATTTAAAACATTAAACCATTGTATAAGAGATTAAAAATAAATTCTCTATCATTCACAAATCATTTAAAATAGAATTCAGATGATTAAAAGAACATATCAGATATTTGAATAAATCAAATATTCACAAATTATATTGATAAAATTCTAGATAGTTACAGTAAATCAAATGGGTATACTGCTAAGATATTTTGTATAACATGATATTTTTGTCCTCTAAACTACTCGATCTACGTTTAAGTGCATCATTACACGTGTATCGTCTACAGTACCAAACACATTTTCTAAAATATGGGGAGTATTAGTTTGAAGTTCTAATAAGAAATGGAACAAAAATCGAGAGTCATCTAGCATGATAATATATACAACAAATAATTGTACAATCTAAAACAATATGAAAACAAAATGAAATTGTGTTATCTGACATTTAAAATCTTTCGTTCATTTATTGATTTGGGAGTGTTGCTGCCGTAGCATAAATGAATATGACAACTGTTTATCTGATGCTAACGTCCTCCATTGTCGTAAGACCATAATTTTACCGTCTATGGCATAGTGAGGGAAAACGAAAAACTTATTATTATTTTATTTTATTTTGAAAATTTCGTCTACAATTTTCATGATGCCCATTTAATATAGCTTCGACTCAGGTTAAACCGATATAATGTGGTGTGTGAATTCAAATGATATCGCTCTTTGTTTTATGTATACACATCGCTATAACGACCCAAATATTATGAATATTTGTAATCGGAATTGGGTTTTGAGTTACACGTCGTTCGTGTAGTCGGAAATATAATCCGGTTTGTTGCACGGGATAAAGTACCAGTTGTATTGTTTTGTAATCCTAGCTTGGTGTCTTGACAGTTGGGCCAAATTTGGTTAGGTCAAGTTATTTATACATCATTTGCAGGCTTTCTTTTTTTGATCGTTATGATGGGAAGGAAGTTATATGCTTGTTCATAATCAGAAAGGCAAGAGAAATGAAATAATTAAAAAAAAAAAAAAAAAAAAAAAAAAAAAAACCGTAGAAGCCATGCGGTTTCATTATCGTGTTTGCCTTTGAATAGTGATTTAACCAATTCCCTGTTCCCTTCGTATCAAAACTCCTTGAATTTGGTTCGTTATTTTTACAGTACGGGTATAAGGCACCAACTAAACGGTTGGAACAACACTGTAGATAGAGTCGTTGCATTAATGCAGCAGATTTTTCTAGTAACAAGTTGTAGAAAATGTCAATGCAACGTTTGTTGTGGGTGTTTATAATTTTTCGCCATTGCAAATATTAAAAATAGTCATATTTACATACACGTCAATCAGTTACTTGTTATGTAACGAATAATGATGGTTGAAACAAAGTTCCTACTCCTTCTGCATAACACGCACGGATATGAGTTCACACACATCATTGTAACAAAAGTAATTTGTAATATTCGTGTCAACCAACTCATATTTGTACTCAATGCTCTAATTTATTTTGTGATGGGAGATTTGAACCGTCATTCCTTCTTTAATAACATGCAAGACAATCCTAACAGTAACCCTTTTAACTTGCTTTGTACGAGTATTTTTGAGAGCACTGTCTTGTCTGCATGGTCCAGTCTGCAATTTTTGGTTTGATTACATTGTTATGTAACGACGACACAAACAAAAGTCTCGTTCCTTTTAGCATAGAGCGCACACATATAAGTTGGCACACACATCTTTGTAACAAAAAAAAAAAAAAAAAAAAAAAAAAAATCCTTATTGTTACGTATTCGTCATCTCATATTTTACTTCACTTCTCTAATTTATTTCGTGGTGTGAGACTTTATATTCAAATCGTCATTCCTTCTTTAACAACATGCGAAGCAATTCTAACAATACTCACACAAGATTATAAAGCTGATCGGGTGTGAGATAACGAGTAGCCCATAATGATATGTTAAAAAAAGTGAGAATGTTAAATATAATGTCTAATAGTGAACATTCTAGTAGTCCATGATGTAGAAGTATATAGAATTGTCACCATTTGTTTATTTAATTTTAATATATATATGTATACAAAATTGTATTTGGTTTTAGATATTTGTATTGGAGAACAAACTTACATTTTGTAACGTTTCACGTCAACACATAAACGTTTGGTAACGTCTAATCGAAATACTTTTGATTATATGGTTGTTGCAGGTTTGAATTTTGTTGATGTTCGATTAAATAAAATTTTCCTTTTCTCATTTCTAATGCCAAACAGAGTAACCTTTTGAAAATTCCCTTATAACATATAAAATAAATTAATAAGACACAGAGAGAGACGAATATAAAATTTGTTAACAAACTCGGATAGATACTACCAAAAAATAATTCAATGAAACGTGACCAAAGATGCCACCGTTGCATAAATCAGTGGTAGAGCAACTGGATTAGAATACTTCCCATCGCAGTCAAAACCATGTGTTTTTATTTTGAATTAAACAACAGAAGGCAAATTGGAATTAAAGAATACGGGTGGACTCTTTTCCCACTTTCAGATGTAACGATATTTGAACTTGAAGGGTATTTGAACGTTGGAAATCAAACCAATCATACCTCTTCATCGACACTACACCAACTTAATCCTCTTCTATTTATTTTCAACCGAATTCGAGTAGAAATCAATTTTTACTGTTTGATGTTGCAGATGCACTATTATTCATTTTGGACCCCAAAATAAATGATATATTCACTGCTCTTCCGGATGAGATAGCGAAAAGCTGGTTGATAAGAAGGCTTGCAGACAAAAGCCACGCAAAAGAATACCAAACTTATCTGATAAATACCAACAAGTAGAAGGTTCATGTCATCGTGTAATTGTATTTCTGTCGTATTTATGTTTGTATTTTCTTTGTGTAATGAAATGTAGTCGTTTTGTTTTACGAAATTAGTATTTAATTAAATCAAAACCAATAATTTAACAATTAAATACACCGCTTAGATACCACGCTCAAATACCCCGTTCGCAGCAAAAAACACATTTCTCGTTCGCTACGGTATCACGTTTAAATACCGCGTTGGTTAAGAACGCACCCTACCACTTCACCGCATATGGTTTTCTAGAATGGCCCTGCTATGTAAATAAATGTGTACGGCTATCCCAAGTGTGTTTTACTTATTCTATACATGCATGACTTTTCAGCATGACGACCGCTTGAAATGTACTTAATTATATATTGAAATTGTAACCAAGAGTCTAAGATAATAATATAATGAGCTGTGCTAATATACCCGAAAAATTATTAGTCAAAATACCCGATTCAGTTGAATTAGTGTAATTCATGGGGTATTATTGTAATTTTAAAGGGAAAAGCAGAAAGAACAAAATACATCGTGCGGCTAATAATGTTTCGCGAGATTTGACAAACATGTTTCCGGGTGAATTAGCATTTGGTTCTTCTAATCCGAAGAGCCTATTCAAGTGGCGCTGCTGTACATACTGAATATTATTTACTTTTAAGATCTTTGCGTTTGATCATAATACGTACTTTATACGTAAATATTTAATTATATTTTCATGAATATTTGATTATATTTTTTGCGTTGAATATTACGGAATTGCTTTGAAATTTATTTCTAAGTTGCAATATCTAATTTTAATTTTTGTTGTTAATTAATAAATAACAAAAATGCAACGAATGCCTATTTGTTAGATCATGTGTTTAAATGATATTAATATTTGTTAACATGTGTAGAAATTAGGAGTGTTAACGGAACAACACAGTCAGTTGTACGGTTCGTTCCGAAATGATAAGGTGTAAGGTTCGTTTCCGTACAATTCTCATTTATGACAAGAATATACGGAAATATATCCATTTGAAAATGTTTGATATGTTTTTATTGTCTAAACATTGTCGTCCATTGCTCGGTTTCTACGTAAAATGCACGAGCCAACTTCCTCTCCAGTTATGTGAATTGAGCCAAATTGGTTGGGTCAGAGTTATTTATATATAATCTGTAGGCTTTCTTTTTTTTAATGTTAGGATGGGAAGGAAGTTATAGGCTGTTTCATAACCAGAATAATATGTCAATAGACTCATAGAATTAGTCTGTTGTGAGATAGTGAGCAGTCCTCCCATAATAATATGTCATATAATTTGATTGTGAAAATAATGTATAATGTTAAACATTCTTATTCATGATGTGGAAGTCTATAGAACCACCACCATTTATTTACGTAATTTTAATATATTCTGAAAAGACATGCGTATAAAATTGTATTTTCAACAACTCTGGTTTACCCAAATATATTTTTGTCAAAAAAATGAGAATAAAAAAGAAGTAGGTTGACCCTTTTGAATTTCAGCCGTTGATTCTGCAACAAAATTGCATTATTCGCACAGTTTAACGTAAGTTATTTTGGTTACTGTAGCATTGTTTTTGAATTTTTTAGATATTTTGCAATGGAGAGGAAGCTTACATTTTGTAAATGCTCATTTCATGTATTTCGCCTTATGAAATAGATATCAGCACATAAACATTTGTTGTCGTTACATTCAAGCACTTTTAACTATGTGGTTGGTGCAGGTTGAATTCATCTGATGTTCTTTAAATAACATTTTCCTTTTCTTGTTTCTAATACCAAGCGTCTTACCTTTTGAAAATACCCTTTAGAGGGAGACGAATATAAAATTTGTTAACTAACTTGGATAGATACTACCAAAAAATAATTCAATGAAACATGACCAAAAATGCCAGTGTTTTATGAGTCAATGGTAGAGCAACTGGACTAGTATACTATACTTTCCTTTCACTGTCAAAGCCATGTGTTTTGATTTTGAATTGAACAATTAGAAGGCAAATTGGAATTAAAGAATACACATTCACGGCATATGGTTTCTAGAATGCCCCTGCTATGGAAATGCGTACGGCTAATCATAATATTCAGCATGCATGACTAAACATAAATGGTTTTACTCTATACATGCATGGCTACCGCTTGAACATATACTTAAAATTATATCTTGAAATAGGAACTAAGAGCATCTCCAACCACAGATTCATCCTCTGAATTGGAAATATTTTACATAAATGGTTCCCAACAGATGTTTGCTCTCATAATATTCAGCAAAATGTTACAGAGTCAATTCTGAATTCTGAATTGTTTCCGCGAGCCGAATTTATCGGCTCGTCATGAAGCGCGCCGATTTTTTCAACACGCGCCGACAAAATCTGCACGCTTCCTAACGAGCCGATATATTAGGTGCGGGTTCCCTCAACATTTTAATATTATTTTTTACATATCCTAACTCATATTTTAATATGACGAAATAAATTGTTATTTCGTAGAAAACAGTTATGTTTAGTAAGACCAAAATAAACTAATTTAGCTTCAGATCTTAATAATAGCTGGTTAATAACACGTACAAATACAATAGAACACGATTGGTAAAATAAAAAACTACAACATCATTACTGCATAAATTCGTACAAGCATAAAATAAAAAACGAGCTCGAACAAGCAAACTTCATAATTATGTATCACCATAGTGGTTCCATAAATGATTCGTAAGGTCTTTTTGCAGTCGGTTATGGAGTTGTGCATCTCTAAATATAATCTGATGGTTCACCAAGCATAATGTACACAATGGCTATTTCCATGGCGTCTTTCTGATTTCTACAATAATTCTTTTGCTCGTTAAATTCTCTCGTTCTAAATCGACTGCTCTTAAATCAACTGAGATTATTCTCTGCTTAGCTACCCTTCCTCCTCCTCTCGATTGCAATCTTCGGTTGGGTTCAGTTTACGATGAGTGGTGAAGGCGAATTTCTGGTGAGGGGCTGCTTCAAGCGCCCTTGCCCTAAGGTCGCTGTCATCTATCAGGCTATTTCCAAGGTGGTTTCTGACCCGATTGAAATTGCTATCACTAGAAAATCTTCTTTTCAGGTTAAATTGTGGAAACTGCGGTCCTTTGCTGCTTTAGTTCGTCGTTGTTTTATGTTGGTTGAAGGATTTTTCCTAGAGTTGTTCCCTGTGTATTCGGGTTCGTTAGGATTGTTTCCTCTTAAGGCTCGGATGTCGGTATCTGGCTGCTCCTCTGTTCAAAGGGATCCTTGCAGTTATTGAGATGGACGAGACGAAGGGGATTTCATGGCCCCATTGGTTTCTAGTCTGTCTTTTAAGGTAATTCCCTTTTTTGCTGAGCTTGAAGAAATTCGTGCGTCTCCCTCTGGTTTATTAGTTGGCTCTCTATATTGAAGTGGATCTCCGGATCCGTTTGCCTTCGCTGGCCATTGCCTTGGCAGAGTTCATGGAGGGGAAGTGATGACCTCTAACGGAACTCTCCTACCACAGATTCCACCAAAGGTTAGCCCCTTCAGGCTGCGACCAGTCTGTGATTCTACGGAATTTTTGGTGCTGTAAAGCGTAAGCGACGTCGTTGCAATAAACGTCGTGGTTCTCTACAGAAAAGCATTGTATCTGAGTTATGGTAGACCCTTTTGAGGGTGCTATAGTGCAGGCCTCCGCTGCACTGGATTTGGTGAATTGTTTCTCGGCTCTTGGATCTCCGGTTGGTAATGTGGATGGCGACGTTGGTTTTGACTGACATACAAGAGGCGATGATGCTGCTTCTTTATCGGAGTGTTGGGATGTGAGCAGTCTCAGTTTGCAGCCATCGTTGATTGGCGAGGCAGCTGAGACTGTTCACGAAGGGGTGGCGGCATCATCGCAAGTTGTTAACAAGTCTGTGGTTGGTTCTTCGGCAATGGTTATTGGCATTTCTCCCTCTAGCCTTGTGCTAGCAGCTGTTTGTGGATCAATGTGTTCGGTGAGGCTTGTTAGTGGGAGGTTGAAATTTATTTTGGGTATCCAACAGGTAACAGCTGGTTCTGCTATCCCTAGGCACGTATGTTTTAATTTCTGTTTGATTAGTGAGGCTGCTAGTTTGCTTTCTCTTGTTCCACCGGTATCCTACTATGCCTCTGATCTGCTTTATAATGTTCTTGTAGTTCCTGTTGCACGTTCTCCAGTAGTGTTTAGCTGCACTCCATCTTGCATTTTCCTTTGCTGTTATGTTTTTTTTTGGGTGCCAGTTTTCATCTCAGCTGTCGAGACCTTTATTGTTTTAACATAGTGGCTTTTGCACTTATGATAGACGTTCGTGTTGACTTCAAGGTGGGCTTGGTAGTTAGCTATGGTCTTATTGCTCGGGGAAGTCCGAACGAGGTCTATTATGTGTCGTTTCTGACTCTTACTATCGGCTTGTGGTTTTTCGGGTTTCTTCGTTTTTATGAGTGGCAGTATAGAGTGAGGATTGGCTTGGTTAGGTGGTATCCCTGTTGTAGTCGTATACTAGATCCGTTGTTGGTCTACTATATGTGTTGCTGGGAATATTGCCAACCAGATCGGTCCATACTGTATACTACTAGTCCAAGATTGTCCTTTGGAACTATAACTTTATTGTTGGATTGTCAATCTAATGATGACTACGCTTTGTTACAGTTCACACAGAAACTAGTGGTATATCTCTTGACCTACCCTACATTATCGCTTCTTGTTTCTTTTACCCCGTGGCGTACTCCCCAGCCCGCTGTTGAGTCCCGCACACCTGTTCTTCCTTCTTCATCTTTTCATAGCAAGGTCGAGATAGCGATCATTAATGACCGACTGTCTTGACTTACTAAGAACTCTTATCCTTCAAGATCAGGAGCCTTCGGATCTCAGCCGTCCTCTTACGATTTCAGGGCAGTGTTCGATTACCCAGAGCCTAGTTATGTGTCTTCTAGGACAGCGCGGCAAAGACCAAGAGCTGGTCTTTGCACCCCGCGCACCATACGCACACGCTCTATAGCAGCGTCCGAGTAGATCTTACGATCTACTCGACACACGCTTTACCTTATTTGAGCTGGTCTTTGGCCCCAGTTTTAGCTTTTCTTTAGTCTTGTTTTAGTTTCTATTTATGGCGAATTTTCTATTCTGGAATGTCCGGGGTATTGGTAACGATGCGTCTACAGTTCGGCTGAAGCGCATTGTTAGGAAGCACTCTATTTCTTTGGTGGCACTTCTGAAGCCTTTCATGGCCCCAGAAGTGATCAACCGTTCTGTTCTTTCGTTAGCCTTTGGTGGAGCAATTGCCAACGTGTCTGCTAAGATCTGGTAACTATGGTCCAAAGACGTGGGTGTTTGCTCCATCTTCGACTCCGACCAGCTGCTTTCAGTTGTTTGTTCCATCCCGTCCTTTTCTACCTCCTTTCTGTTCTCTACGGTCTATGCTAAGTGTGATCGGATTGAGAGGTTAAACCTCTGGTTCGACATCCTATCACTATTAGATTTGGGCTTCGAGTTCTCATTTTTGGGAGGGGACTTCAATATAGTCGCCTGTCAAGTTGAGAAGAGGGGAGCCATTGCTGTTAACCATGCTCCGGTGGCAGATTTCAATGCCTTCATTGCTAGTTCGGGCCTTTCTGACGTTTCCTTTGTCGGTTCTGCCTTCACCTGGTGTAACAACCAAGACGGATCGAACCGAATTCTTTCCAGGCTCGATAGAGTGTTCGTATTGGAAGATTGGATTAATCTTCCTTTCATGCATTTTATCTCTCATCTTCATCAGACCTTCTCGGATCACGCTCCCATGATTCTCAGTTGCTCTCCTGTGTCTTTCTCTGGTCCATCGTCTTTTCGGTTCCAGAGTATACGGAGATCCCACCACTCTTTCCACCAAGTGGTAGCAGACTCTTGGAGCTCTAATACTACTGGCACTCCTCCCGTTGTGTTTTTCCGAAAGATGCAACGTCTCAAGGCTTGTCTTAAGGTTTGGAATGCGCAAGTTTTCAAGAACATATTTGATCGTGTTAGGGCGGTTGAAGAACAGCTCATCTTAACTGAAGGGTCCTTCGATGAGGACCCCTCACCAGCTAATAGGGAGGCTTGGGCGCTTGCTCAGCTTGCCTTCTTATTCGAACTTCATATTGAAAACGACTATCTTCACCAGAAGGCGAGGATCAAGTAGGTGGTCGACGGAAATATAAACCCCATGTTTTTCCATTCTTTGATCCGGAAGAAGAATAACTGTCTTTCGATTCAGAAGATTCTTCGCCTAGATCTCTCTTGGGCATCCTCGCCGGAGGAAGTCAAAGAGACTGTTCTATCCCATTTCCAAACTTTTTTAGGCTATCCCTCTGTTTCTGTTTCTGATCCTGCCATGTTAGCTTTCATTCCTAGTTTGGTACTTCCTGCAGAAAGTGCGGACCTAGCTTCACACCCTTCTTTGGAAGTGATTCGGGCTTGCGTCTTTTCTCTAAGTAAGGATAGTGCAAGTGTGCCTAACGGTTTTAACGGGGTCTTTTATCGTAGTGTTTGGACGATAATCCGGGCAGATTTTTGTTTGGCTATTCAGTCTTTCTTCTGTGGTGGAACCCTGCCTCAGGGATGGACTTCCACTAATTTGGTCCTCATTCCTAAGTGTGAGAATCCGCGTTCCTACGCGGATTTTTTCCTATCAGCTTGCGTAATTTCTCCAACAAGGTCATTAGTAATGTTCTAGCCTGTCGGCTAGCTCCGTTTCTTGAGCGTATTATCTTGTCTTCTCAGGATGATTTTATAAAAGGTCGCTTGATTACATATAATGTCCTCTTATCCCAGGAGCTTATTTCCCAGATCGATCGTAAGGTTAGAGGTGCTAATGCGGTTGTCAAGCTGGATATGGTGAAGGCTTACGACCGTATGTCTTGGTTCTTTGTTATTAAGGTTCTAAGGCTTTTGGTTTCCCGGAACCCCTCATCGATTTGGTCTCCAACGGTTGGTTCTTTGTTCTCATTAACAGTTTGGAAAACGGGTACTTCAAGGCGGGAAGGGCCTTCGCCAGGGAGACCCCCTTTCACCTTCCTTGTTTGTCATCACAGCTGAGGCATTCATTCGTGGATTACATTCACTAACGATAGCTAATCAAATTCAATGGTTTGGTATTCCTATTGAGAGTCCAGTTATTTCTTCCTTATCTTTCACAGACGACATTTTCATATTTACTAATGGTGGTTTCGCTGTGTCCGTCGTCTCCTCGGCTTCATTCAACAGTACGAGCGGTGCTTTGGCCAACTCGTTAATACTGCTAAAAGTTGCTTTGTCCCGGCGAAAGACATGTTCCCGGTTCGCTCTTCTTAGATAGAAAGATTAACCGGTTTCAAGGTAGCCTCCCTTCCGTTACCTTACCTAGGAATTGTTCTTTACAGAGGAAGGAAACTTAACGCCGTTTTCGATCCCTTGACTGACAAAGCAAAGGGAAAGATCATCCGTTGGAATTCCGTTCTTCTGTCCTAGGCAGGAAGACTGGTGCTCATTAAGTCTGTACTCGACTCTATTGGCTCTCATATTTTTGCTGCCATGACTCCGACTGGTTCTTTCTTCCATTCTTATCACTCGCTAATAGCATCCTTGTTCTAGGGTAAAAAGGACAATGCTAACAGACATCATTGGATTTCTTGGGATGTTGTTTGTCGCCCCAAAAGTGAAGGGGGTTGGGGCTTCGTAATCCGAAGGATGTATGTACTACATATGCTTGTAAGTTATGGGAAAGGTTTGGAACGAATGATTGGGCAATGTTCCTCCACGCCAAATATCATAGGCTTGTGAGTGCAATTCTCTGGTTCCCTGTCCTATGCTAGTGATACGTGGAAACGTATGCAATCTGTTAAGTCCTTTTCGGACTCCCATGGGGGTGGAACCAGTTGGGATGGCGGACCTTTCTCTATTCAGGCGGTGTAGGGATCGGCTAGGATCCCATCGCCACATCTCCATCTTTTCTCTTTTATTTGGGATGTCAGAATTCCTCTGAAGGTTTCTTTGTTTATGTTGCAAACCCTCCATGATAGGTCACCTCTTGACGCCAATCTTTAGATAATTGGTATCCCAATCATGCCCCGCTGCAGGTGTTGCGGAGTAGGTGAGGTAGAGTCTGCTACTCACTTGTTTTTTCGTAGCTATTCTGCGACAACGGTTTGGAACTACTTTGGGAATCTTGTTGGTCTCCGACATGGCGCAACTTCATCTTCTAATTTACTGAGATACGGTGGGACAGTAGCTCAGGAAAATCTCTTTGTTTGATTCTCTTTCATCTTTTACCTTGCCTTATCTGCTGGCATTTATAGTGCGCGCGGAATAAGGCGATTTTTGATGAATTTCCTATGGATTCTCCTACCATTATTAGAAAGGTAAGGAATGATGTATTCCTTGCCTTCCATAGTAGGCCTTTTAGAGGAGTGCTTGGCACTCGTTCTAGAAGGCTTGCGGGCTTGTTATCCGTCGTGGCAGCTCCGCGTGCTTCTAGGTTAGGGGTCGGCTGAATCGCTCGACGATCTTTTGAGTGAGGACGGTTTCTCAAGTTCCCTCTTCTATTCTCTTACCTACTCTTTATCACCTTACACACCTACCCCTTTTTTATTTGATGTTGTTTGCTTCAGCCGCATGCCCAGGTTTCAAGAGCTAGAGGAGCAGAACTGATCTATGGATCTTTCGGGGGATTTCATGAGTAGGCGGTTAGATTCAGGAGACGGAGCTTTCATTTGGACTTTCCATTTGCATTATCGCGCCAGTTTCCAGTGGCCTGAATCCACCTTTTGTTTGAGTCCTAGGGGTTTCAGTCATTTGCAGGGTGGTCCTTCGGCCGCCAGCGACCTTCGCATGATTCGGCATGGACCACTATAACCTTGATGATTGTCAGACTTCTACTATTAATCAACCGGCTGTTTTTATTTTGCTTTTGCTGCTGCATTATATGTATCTATATTCTAGATTCTTGTTTGTTACTGCTTATATGTGTACACAGATTATGTAGGCTTTTTTACACAATCTTTTTGTGTGAGCCATTGGAGAATGGCTTGATTCTCCTTTTTGTTATGTATTTATATTTAAAAAAAAGAAAAAAAATCTACCGGTTTAAATGAATGTTGAATTCCTCTTCTGTTATTTGTGTGTTTTGTCGGAATACTTCGGTGCTTGCGAAGCACCTTTGTATTCATAGTGGCATTGCCCCTCATCCATATCTCGTTCATCTTCTATAATCATGTTATGTAGAACAATGCAGGCAAACATATTGTAGACATCTTTTTTCTAGACCACAACCGACATAGATTTCTTATCATTTCAAATCTAGATTATAAAACACCAAATGTTCGTTTTACATCTTTTCTTTGTCCCTCCTACATCGCTGTGAATTTGGCTTCTTTAGGAGTTAATGGATTTGGACATGTTTTAACAATGATGCTCCATTTCGGGTAAATGCCATCACCTAGGTATTAGCCATGGTTGGAATTATTTTGGCCTAGGGAAAATGTTAAAGGATGTACCTAGCCTTGAGCAAAATTATTGAACAGATGTGATCTTTTTATAACATTTAAGTCATTATTAGAACCGGGGATTTCGAAGAAAGCGTGTCATATCCACAAATCGTACAATGCTATAGCTTTCAAAATGATGGTTGGTCACATTTCCTTGCAGTTGTACGCACCTTGGAATCCCTTAGGGCAGTTCTTCCATTCCCAGTGCATACAGTCCAGACTTCCTAACATGCCCGACCATTCCCTGCTTTCATGCATCTCTATGATTTACACTATATCTGCGTCGTTAGGAGACCTTAAGTATTCTTCTTCGTAGACGTCCACCATAGCTTGATAGAAATTTTTAAGTGTTTCAAGTGTCATGTTCTCTTCTATTCGGTATGCATCGTCCAATGCATTAGCAGGAGTGTCATAAGCTAACATTCTCATAGCGGCGGTCATTTTCTGTTCACCGGATAACCCCTGTGTTTTTGAAGCATTTTGTTTATACTTAAAGTAATCATTGTTACCTTGAATACCCACCAATATCCGAAGATTTCTCCACATCCTGTATCTTCTACGAAACATATCAGGCCCGTAAGTGCAGTTGTCATTGAAGTAATCTTGCATAAGAGACTTATGGTATGTAGCTTAATTTTGGTGTATAAACTTCCTTCCAGGAACCAACCCCCTCGAGTTGTGGATGATGAACCGTAGGCTTCATGGTATAAGTCCCGTATTTCTTGTATTTCTTCTACTTCCTCTTGAAGGATTTCCTCTTCCTCCGAATCGCTATTAAAAGCCATCATGCATTTCATAAAATGGGAATCCATTTTTGTTTGTGAATATGTTTGGATATGAGACATGGTTTGCAATGTTGCTGTCCTATATAAGGTATGAGGTCTTCGTTATTAGGAAGCTTTATTGTTTTCTATGCTCCTTTATTAAATTGTGTGCATCTTTGTTGGTTGGAGTATGCATTGTGTCGATATGTGCTCCTTTATTGGACAGAGTGCTCCTTTATTGCTATCGAAAAGGGTTGTCAACTATCGTGATTAGAATAGGAGTTTGAAATGTAGGGTCATCCCTTATTTTTGATCGAAGATGAGTCGAGAAGTTAGGGTCGTCCAGTTTCTTAAGATCGATATATATTTTTACTCGAAAGGAAAAGTTGAAAGGAATAATTAAATTATTCGAAATTTGAAATTTTAATTTATAAATTATATATAAATGAGCTCGTAATGTCATGGTAGTTCGTAGTTATACGTTTTGAACTTCAATTGTACGTATAGGGTCCGAAATACATCGGAATTCTTCGAAACTAAAACCATCATGATCTAATTGATTATGGAATGCCAATGAAAAGAAATAGCAAATTTTCGTACTGTAGATTTGGAGTTATGTCAAACCAAAAATCTCAAAAGCTCGCTATAAAATCATTTATAAATTAAACTATGAAATAATTTACAAATGGTCTTTGAAATATATGTATAACTGAGTTATTAAATAAATTTATAACTAGAAAACTGGTATACATTATATTTAAAACATAGACAAATGAGATTGAAGTTTATTAATAAACGAAGTTTAAATAGTTATATATAAATATAATTAAAATGAGCTTGTTGCAACATAGTATTTCGTATTTTGACGTTTCTAACCTCAATTAAGTATATATAACTCAGTTTAAGTCCGAATTCTTTGAAACAAGAATCGTCAGGTCCATTTGAATAATAGTTTTCTATTGGAAGAGAAAAATATGGATTTCCTCTAATACATTTTGATTTATTCAAAATCAAATTTTCAGAAAAACAGCGCTATAATCGTTATTAAATAAAGTTAACTAATTAGACGACTAATTATTTAAAGGAGTTTTGGATGGAAATTGGAGTTTGGATAAGTGAATTGTAGTTATCAATTTATATTCGAACTTGAACATAATGCGTCCATAACACAGAACATCATAAAATATAGTAGTCAACATGAATAAACATAACATGTTGATAATAAAATGTAGTACAACATGCATCAATATGACATATGAAAACGAGCAAACATGAAAAAATAACATAAAGTCCAGTACATCAAACCATACACATATATACATCATGATAGCAAAAAAAACATGTCATCGTCATGATCATCATAAAAGTTATCCTAAATCTGTGGCATCATCGTCATCATCGTGCTCAGACTCCTTACCATCTTCCTCCATGTCATCATCGCTATAATACTAAATAAGGTGTCATCGTCATTACCCCATCCCGGTCCACAGCATCACCTAATCCTCTAGTACCACCTGTGTAACACCCCACCTCTATGCCCATATTATCCAAGTGTATTACTAAGTAATACCGTCAGATAATACGGAGAATGAGGCTGTAGAGCACACACATGTAAATTCTCTTGGACTAACACTGGTACATATTAAAATTTCTGAAATATCACTTACTCTTACGTACTCAATGTCGGTACAAAACAATTACACGTGTGCCTCCAGGACAGAACAATACAGAATATACATGGATACAGAGATCACATAGTCAATCGCATCGATAAATATAATGTATAATACTTAACATTTTATACACATTTATCTATTACATGTCAATATGCATACATCAATCCATACAACACATAGTAATAAGTGATACGCTAAGTTAGTATACTCTACTAAGCCCAATAAATACCAGCTGGTCTCAAGGTCCCTGCACCTGTAATGTTTCGGTTTGACCCAAGTATTATATAGTTAATAAACAGACCAGTCTATGTTTAAATCCATTATATTTAATATAAATGTTTGGATGCTCTAAACTCGAAAGATCATTCTAGACATAAACCTAGTCATTAGGTTCACTCAAATATCGACATTAATGGTCTATGCCTCATGGCTAGATATTATGGAAGCATTGCCATATGTGGACATGTGCAAATGTCAACATAATCTTATTCGAATAAATCTCATTGAAGAGTTAATACGCATTTTGAAATCACTAAAATATCATAATTATACGATAGCTCACAGGCCATCAAAATATAATAACATGGTGAAATCATAAACAAGAATCATCTCAATCACGCGATAGCTCAAGAAAAATCATAAAAGATCATATGGATCCATATCAACATGGGTGAGACTCAGCAATGCCGCACGCATATTACCATTGGCGAGACTTAGCAACGCCGCACGCATTTCAACATTGGCGAGTCTCGGCAATGACGCACGTGTAATGAAAATATCATGTACCAGTACTAAACAATTTTGATGCCTATAATGGAAGATACTCATATCTCCATAAGTTAGACTCTCAGGTCCAATATAGGATAGTCACTCAGGACTACCTCGATAGCCGCTCAGGACTATCCAGTACTGGTAAGGAGATAGTAGCTCAGGACTTCTCAGTATAGACAATGGTTTATAAACACCATCAACTCCCAATTAGTAACCCGAATAATGGTAACAGTTCGTCCCATACCACACGTTCTCACTGCTTGGTTTACTAATCGCTTGTATACAACACTTATCCTGTAATACTCTATATAACAAGTCCAATGAATAACCAGGATGATGACACCAAAGTTACATATCAATCGGTTTCACCAAACCATTTATTCAAATTTCTCGTTACATAGAATATAAATTTTATAATCATTTAAAAGATGTCATCACTGTATCATATTTAAATCATAAACCAAACCAACATCAACAGTGAATCATTCATAGCCTCAGTATTCATATAAAAGAAAACAAAGATAAATAAAGTATGGAAAAAAATAAAAGAAATCATACAATGGAGATCATATTCAAATCTCTCCAAACAATCTTAAAAGCAAAATAATTCTAAATCATAACAATAACATTTATAAAACTTTATAAAAGAATATTTAAACAATTAAGACATTAATATATATAAGTGTGTGTATATATATAAATATATAATAAAATCATTTTGTTAATTAAGTTTCTTATTAAGACAATAATGATTTTTACATAGAATATTTCATAATCTAAGATAGTGTAAACTTATAATATAATATGACAAAAAATAAATATGGTTCGGTTAATATCAAGTGAAATTGTTTGAAGTGTAAATTTTCAACATGATAAACATCTAGAAAATTTATACAATCGGTTTAATTTATTTTACTTGCATATTTGTTACAATATAAATTAAAATACTCATATTTGTTCAAAATACAAAAACATTTGTAGTTTCAAATAATAAAACAATATTTGGAAAACAAGGAATATACTTATGATCATAAATTAACTGAATGTCAATATTCAGAAGAATACATAATTTGAAACGGATTGAAATTCAAAAATAAAATGGACAGTGCCTGTTTTGTATATTCAACACCCAACAAATCCAACTCATCGACGGTGAAAGACGTAATCGCATCCGACAAATTTAATATCACACAATTCTACCATTCATTCCAGTCAAAATCACAACATCAAATACCAATAGAATCCAACAACCAATTCAATCATTGATAACAACTAGTGTGAACCCGTGCTACGCACACGGATTGGTTTAATTTTTTGTGGCATGTAGCAAGGAAAACGTGCATGGTGTACAGCTGAGCCCCATGTTGTAGTGTTGCTCATTTACATGCCAGTACCCATACTTACTCAGATATCAATTTTCAGTAAATGTCTCTGTCTACTTAGAAGTAATAACTTGCAATCTAAGCAGAGTATAATTTTACCTATGTTCTCATTTTTCACTGTCTTTGGATATATATTTTTATTCAAATTGGACAACTTCTGTATGATTCTAGCATAAATGTTATCAAATATAGTTAATAAGAAATCGTCCAACTGAACATGTAATATAAATGGAAAAAAAATGTTGTATAACAGAAACAGCATCAGTCAAAGAACTTTCAACAAATATTTGGTTTGAATCCTTGATATCAGTTTTATGTTATATTTTGATTTGATATCATCAATTCTCAAAGGGAGCCATGTTTGCTTTCTCAATCATCAAACCATACAATAAAACATGAAAATATTTAATGAAAGTAAGTCTAATTAAGCGGTAGTAGAGGAATGATATTTTAGATTTCTAGTTCTTGTTCTACATGACAGAGACACAAATAATGTAATACTTGAAAATAAGGAGAAACTGTGTAATAATAATAAAATAACAGGAAAAAAGTTTGTTTGTCTATTAGAAATGAACAAGCTGGCAATCTCATCACATCTAGTCGTCTTTACCCAACAAATGAATGGGCAACAACCTAAGACTAATACTATAATAGCTGTTACTGGACAAATTATTATCCTCGTAGCCATATAAGTGTTGCATTACATTTCCATCTCTATTTAACCACCATTCATTCAAACTTGCACATGAAAATAAGCTTTTCTTACTTGGAACGTCAAGCAAAAACATTATATGAGCCTGCTTGCAACTTTAAAATTTAATAGTGAAAAGAGATAAGGACAGTATCATGCCTAATTAGAATTTCAGCATACATTGGGATTGAAGGCTTTGGCCATAGTGTTAGTTCGTATACTTATATATTTATTTTAAAATATCGATGAAGATACTGGAAAACGAAATAATAAGTTTCTTATTGTAAAGTAGAATTTATAAAAAGTATTATTAGGAAGAATAAAAGGTTTTTTTTATGTTATGTTGCATCATCAAATAATATCCTTGGAACATAGGCATCATCTAATTAACTTACATATTGCACACAAAGCACCCACATCTTTTAAACCACTTAACTGTCAAGAAGTAATACACGTTCTAAAGTTTGCCAAAAATTCAACATGTTAAAAGTTTAGGAAAACTGCAATATGTTGGATTCATTCATATTTTTCGAACTAATCACAACTGTGTATGAAAGGACTGAAAAAGTTAATTATATCGAAAAATGTATAAAGCTTAAAACTATAAGAACAATGAAGTAATAAAGTCATTTTATAGTCAAGCGACTAAAAAATTCCCCTAATTCATGACTAAGTATCCAAAATGCATGGTGCATAATAACGTGTTACATTGTTTAACACTTTATATTCTATCCATAAAAGCTAGATTTTTTTTCCCATTTATACAATATTATTTATAAACTTGCAGGATCCTTCAGAAATAACAACTTCAACATACGATTAAAATCCATTGCGTATTCCCCTTCTATGCTGGAGCTATAAGAGAGGATTTGACAAAGTGTATCATTATCCCTTTTCCATTTTCAAAGAAGTTGATTATCGGTCCAACTCTTTTTTACTATGAATAATACATGTTGTAACTTACCTGGAATGTGGGAGACAGGAATCAAATGATAAGTATATGTTCTTATTTTATTATGTGTGATAAGATTTGAGTGTATGTAAAATACATATATGTATGAATAAAAACACAACATTATTTACCTTTATCTAGTTTCATCGATCAAAGAGTGAAATTACCTATGTATGGCAAAGATAGCAAGAAAAATGTAAAGGTTTAAAAAAATAAAGGGTAAATTAATTGTTAAATTCAACATTGGTTTTATTGGTAACCCGAATCAAGCACTTTATTTAGTGATGGGTTGATGGTGCCATTGAAACATAAGGGCATTCTCATAATAAATCATGCCAGTTTTTGGCATAAGAAAATTGACAATTGAAAACTAAATTTTCTTGGGAAATTGTATAAGTGTGAAACTAATATAATGTGCAAATACACAAAGTTATAATACCTTCTGTAAATTTAACATTAAGTTTCACCATTTGCACTAAAGCCTTTCTTATGAATTTCAGGATGTAGTTATACCATACCAAGTGGACACAACAACAGTGGAATGACTAATGAGAATGGGTACCTTACTATGAGTTACCTTGATTTGCAATCAAATTAAGAAATCGTAGCTAGCCGAACAACATCAGAAAGCTAAAGCATACACAGAGACAATACTGGTAGAAATCAGCAAAGATTAGATGTAGCGTACTATTTGGGTGCAGAAAAGAAGATTAATAGAGTAGTAGATCTAGTGGTTTAGGTAGCTTTTCATCCATATGGCGTAGGAGATAATGAAAAGGAGGAAAGATAAAAGGGGATGGTGGTTGAATGGAGTTTTTCTATAGTGGTTGGAGAAGACAGAGAAAGAGGTAGGTTTTTTTTTGTATCTAGTGAGAATGAGGAAGAGCATGGATGAAGGAAAGTAGAAGTTCTTTTTTGGAGCGGGTGAAAGTTTGTGTGTGGAGAAAAAGGCAACCGTTTGGTCTGCATAGTTACACATGGTGGAATCTTGATTTATTGAAGCAAATGGAACCGAATGGACTTGAAATGAACAATGTTCTTTCGTATATAATATAAAATATAATATATAAATAGATTTAAACTTTAGGATGCATAGAAATCTGGAAAAGAAAAGAGATGATATTGTGAGAAAAGTGGAAGTGAAAGAATTAAAAAAAGATAAATATAAAAATTGTTTTTTTTAATGTATAATACTAAGATAATCTACAAAATGTTAATGAGCCCATTAGAATCGCTTTAAAAAATACCTATAGTTACGAAGATAATCTACGAACATTAATAAGTCCATTAGAATTCCTTTAAGAAACAACGGTAGTGAGCAAAAAGTAATGATAAATTTATGACAATTGAAGTGCCGCGACACATGGCAATACGTGTGTTTTTAATAAATTGGAACTGAAAGGTGTCTAGAGGTACACTGTGCCTTCATATGAACTTAAAAACATTTAAAATTTGTCTTTTTTACATGAATATAAATATAATAGAGTGAAATAGATGCATGTAATTGGTTAAATTTTGATTGTATAGAAGATAAAAACATTTGAAAATTAATAGTTGTTAATTCTACATGTGTGACTTTTTAAAACTAATATAGAAAATTGCTTAAACTTAAAAGTATTAAAATTAAATCTATCGAACGGTATACCAGATGTATTAATAATAAAAATGATAAAAAAGAGTGCAATTGAAAGAAATATCAGCAAGTATGTGAAAAAGATTCTAGGTCGGTTACTTTTTAACATTAATTAAGGAAGTTTTTAAATTGTAAACATTTGAAAGTGGTGGAAGTTACTTGCTACAGTAAATCAAAAGAACCACATTTATGAGCTCACATCAAGTGGGCAATGAAGATATATGGGCGGTTGCTCTATTTATGGCGAGGATTGAAACATTGTACACGTGTCGACCTGTGAATATTTTGGAGAATCTGGATCTGGACGGTCCAACTTAAAAACATTTAAAATTTGACTTTTTTACATGCATATAAATATAATAGAGTGAAATAATGCATGTGATTAGTTAAAATTTGACTGTATAGAAGATAAAACATTTGAATATTAATTGTTGTTAATTCTACATATGTGACTTTTTTAAAACTAATATAGAAAATTGCTTAAAGTTAAAAGTATTAAAAATAATTCTATTTAACAGTATATCAGATGTAGTAATAATAAAAATGATAAAAAAGAGTGCAATTGACAGTAATATTAGCAAGCATGTGAAAAGGATTTTAGGTCAGTTACTTTTTAACATTAATTAAAAAAGTTTTAAAATTATAAATGTTTGAAAGTGGTAGAAATTACTTGCTACAGTAAATCAAAAGACTCACATGTATGAGCTCACATCAAGTAGGTGCTAAAGAGATAAGGGCGGTTACTCTATTGTATGGCGAGAATTGAAACATGGTACACGTGTCGACCTGTGAATTTTTTTGGAGAATCTGGATCTGAAAGGTCCTCAAAGAAAGATTGTGCTTTCATATAATATAATAGACTGTATAGAAGATAAAACATTTGAATATTAATTGTTGTTAATTCTACATAAGTGACTTTTTTAAAACTAATATAGAAAATTGCTTATACTTAAAAGTAATAAAAATAATTCTATTGAACAGTATACCAAATGTAGTAATAATAAAAATGTTAAAAAAAGTGCAATTGACAGTAATATTAGCGAGCATGTGAAAAAGATTTTAGGTCAGTTACTTTTTAACATTAATTAAAAAAGTTTTAAAATTGTAAACGTTTGAAAGTGGTGGAAGTTACTTGCTACAGTAAATCAAAAGACTCACATGTATGAGCTCACATCAAGTAGGCACTGAAGAGATATGGTCGGTTACTCTATTGTATGGCGAGGATTGAAACATGGTACACGTGTCAACCTGTGAATTTTTTGGAGAATCTGGATCTAAATGGTCTTCAGAGAAAGACTGTGCTTTCATATAATATAATAGATATAAATTCAACCACTCAATCGTCCAAGCAATTCAAACCATTCAATCATGCAAAGAATTCAATCAATACGATTGATAAGATGAAAATATAAATAACTATTATGGAAGAAAACATAGATGCGAATGGGGAAGAAACTCACTGAACAACGCATTGAAAACCCAAATCAACGACTCTTGCTATTGTCGTCACTCTTCATCACCATCACCTTCACATGCAACAACAACCTTCACGCAACTCAGCTACTGGTGAGATAACACACTCCGACCATCATCGCTACCTTGCGCTCGTATGCCTAGGAGTAGTCACAACCAAAATCACGCCTTGGAAGGATCGACGCCTGAGATTGCGAGGCATTCCTGCGATGTCACCTCCTCCCTAGTTTGTTCGAATAGCGAATCGGTCCCCCTTATCTTTTTCTTCTTCTTTTTTTTCAATTCGCGACCCTTTTTTTCCTGATGTGAAATTAGGGATCCAAGAATGAGGTGCGAGAAAATGGACTTCCCTTTTCTTATGTGAAGTTCGGTCGGCAAGGATGTTTCCAGACAAATCGCGAAATGAATAACATGTTGTAGGCTTTGGGCTGAAATTGGTTTGATCCCATTTTACTTTAATTTAGTTTTAATTGATTTCTCAAATGTTTGATTATATGTTTTAGTTCTCAAGTGGATTTTTAATATAGTATAAGTCTATTCACATCCTCTTTTACAATTTACAATCCTATCAATCGATAATTTAATCAATCCAACGCTCGCCTATTGTATCATCCTGGAATTTCGCTCGATCTGAATCAGTCGTTAAACCGATCTAGATCGTTCGAAATCCCTGATCGTTTTGAGAACACGAAAAATAGAACGCAGACGGAAGAACATTTCATTGTTACCACAACAATTCCATCAGATACAAGAATATACAGAGTATAAATAAATATTATACATTCGATAAATATCAGAGATTACAATAAATTACATAGCAGCGGAAAAACAATATAAAACACAACTGAAAGTGATACACGGATACAGAGCTTCCCGAGCATCGTTCCAGCTATAAATCAGGATCCTGTGAATATAAATCTGCAAAACCAAAACTACTAGCTGCCCGTGTAGAAAATAGGGGCACCCAGAGTTCAGGTTAAAACAATAAACTCCAGGTCAGTCATGTGACTGGTGTGAGAACTAAAACAGTTATTTAAAACTTTACTTTTAAAGGAGAGTAATTCAAGGGACCACGCCGTATAACACGGAACGGGTTTCCTCCCAAGAATACCAGTGCATAGAGAAGACAACGCAATGCTTTTTCGAAAAATGAAGTTATTATAAGACCCAGGTCCCATCACACAATGCAACGCAAGCCGGAGGATAGGGTTTTCCCTTATAATAGCCAAACATGCTTGGTACGTTTAAAACAAATTATTTGATACTATAATAAGTGTATAGTGTCAAAACAATTTCAATCATAAATATCAATCCTAGGAGGCATGGGTACCATCTATCATGTCGCCATACTAGGCTCTACAAATAAAACCGAAATATCTCGTATTGGAAATTGGATTTCCGTCATGAGTCGAGGCAAGGGGAAACCTCCTCTCCGCTTCGAGGCACTCTAGCAAATGCTCAGGACTAAACACTTTGGGCAGCCACTTGGATCGGTTGTGCCGGTCCTCTCTTACGTTTGAGGATTGGCAATTCCTGAAAACACGTTTCCCGGTCCTTACAGACCTATAATTGAGGCGCCTCATTCCAACAACCACAAAGGTGAAAAGTATATAAATGTCAGGGCTGGTAAGTCACTGACACCACCAAAGCTAAAAGAAACGTCGTGTTCTCCCAACAGTCCGTATCCCGTTTTTGACTCATACCGAGGTGTGAGGCTCGCGAATCCACGCTATACATAAAGCTACGCCACATAGGACGTGATTTGATCATCAACCACAAGACTTTGCTTTTCAACAGAAGCCTTGATCCATGCAACTCAGTATGCCACACATGCAATTCATGCCATGCGACTGATGTCCATCGATATACAACCTCTGAGCTCGTACGTCTCAGAGAAGGGCGTTAAGCAAGAGAATAAATTCTCCGCCGCCAAACAGATGTATATTTAATAGAGATCAATCAACACATAATAAAGTCCAATGTCAGACACACAATCCATTTACAAGTTCGTTCTGGGTCTGAACGAAACCGGAGGCACTTTCCACGCATATCCATCGATCTCCAAGTACATCTGGACGACCACCAACTGATTCCCTCATCTTGGGACAACCTAATCAAGATCATCAGTAATCACCCAAACGATGTGAAGACTTCCGGTCTTCAACCACCGTCTTCATCTTCGACATATCGTCGAATCGGTTATTCAGAATGGGTATAAACCCGGTCTTTCCGAACAACCCGCGTATATTAAAACAAATGTTACACAAACACAACATACACATCATTCCAATTCATCAGTCACTAACCGTAAATCAGTAAGAGAGCAATTCCCCAAATATTAACCCCGAAGGCCAAAACCAACATCAGATCAATACCCAGGAAACCATTCTTCTTAACTAACCTACAGCTAGTTTCTAAATTTCAATTCTTAGGGAAAGGTTCCCATTAATTTTATCAAAGATAAATTCTTTAAATTTATTCTTTAATCTTCCTTTGGATGTCATTTCAAACCAAATTATGGTTTTCCAAACTAGTCGAGATTAGCGAACCACACCGAAGTAATTATTTATTTTATTTCCCAATCCCAACCTATTCATCCCATGAAGCAAAACTGGCAGTACTCCATACCTAATACCACGGTGTTATCGGTAAAATCAATTACCATTTCACGTTCAAATCTAATTAAAGATTTAGCTATCGCTTTGGAGCAAAACTGGCGATACTCCATTCTCGATTCTTTCTAGATTTGATAATTTATATTATCAATCCACATTTCAATCTAATCAAAGATTCATTAAAACTCCTTTTACTGGGTTAAAGAATTAATGTCGTTTAAAATACAGTTCACGATAAACCCAAATCACATTCTATTTATTATCGGGTTAAAGAACAAGTGTTATTTAAAACAACCTTCACGATAAACCCACAAATCAATTCTATTTAAAACCCATTTCAAATCCAATTTATTTATTTAAAAAAAATGGGTTTTAATTTTAGTTCAAAACTAGTCCATTTCGATAAAAATCTATTTTTATCTTTTCAAATATGGAGTTTTTCATCCCAATTTTTCCCAAATCATTACTTATGATTTTACACAAATTATTACTATTTTTAATAATTTTATCAAGGCCCGTACAGTCGATTTCCATCAGTGGCCATCGAACTGCACTTACAACGACCTTTTCCAAATTTGATTCAGACGTATCTCCAAATCCAACCGTTAGATTTCAAATTTCTAATATTCGTTAGAAAGATCTTTTCGATACGAACCCAACGGTTCTAGTTTTAGGAGAATCCGACGGTCGAATCTCCCGTAATGTCCGTTCGAAGTCAATGGTCGAAATTCGCGAACTGCCGCGGCGCAGCGCGTTCTATTCATGCCATTATATTATATATATAATATATAATATATATTTCGTCGATTACTATTTAAAACGAACTTTATAAATAGTTTTAAATTCGTTTCAAAAACAATTTCAACTTCCATTCCCAATTCAAATCAAATTGATTTTTTCCCTTATAAATTCGTTTTAAATCCATTTCAATTCGATTCAAATTTCAATTCAATTTGAATTCATTTTAAATCGATTTTTATTCTATTTCAATTCGTTTTCAATTCAATTCGAATTCGTTTTATATTCAATTCAAATCGAATTCGTTTTATATTCAATTCAATTCGAATTCGTTTTCTATTCAATTCAATTCAAATTCATTTTCTACTCAATAAAATTCAAAAACGAATATAATCGATATAAATATCGTTCGCGTCAAAATAGCGCATCTCTAATCAACACGGCTTTATATATTTCAATTACTTCATTATTCTATTCAACAAATGAATCTATATTTCTTTCAATACATGACTCTATATTTTTGTCAACACAAGACTAATCTCAACGAATGAGTACTGTCCACATGTGACAATTTTTGTTATTTAATATATTTTATAAAAATTATGGTATCTATTGTTTGATTTCAAATCAGACTCCAACCGTAAATTAGTACGGTCAACACATGAACCTTTATTTTATAATGATAAAGATGTAAATTTTATTGTTAAAATATTTCGTTCAACACATGACTAATCTCAACGGATGAGTACGGTCAACACATGAACCTTTATATTATAATATTCTTTATCTTCTAAATTGGAATGAGGCCCAATCAATTACCATATAAAGTTAAATGTAACAACCCGAATTTTAACAACATGTGAAAACAAGAAATCAAGGTATAATTAAAAATGAAATAAAATATATAAAAATATGTTTAGATAGGTAAATAATGGTGATGCATAAGAAGAATTAATTAATATTTGGAAGAGAAGAAAAATTAGTTCGGTAACGGTGTGTGTAACAGAAAAGATAGTAAAATAAGGATAATTAATTTAATAGTCAGGAATTAGGTAAAATGGACTTCACCATTGCGTTCCTCTCGAAAAAATACGCGAAATAGAGTCTGAGTTTTCGAAAATCGGAGTCCGTATGACCAAGATATGGCCAAAACAAGTTTCAGCAGACTTTCTGGCAGACAGAACCGAGTCGACCCTAGAGTCAACCCTAGAGTCGACCTCCCCAGGCCAGGTCGACCCTAGAGTCGACCCCCCCTGTACAGGTCGACCTGGTCGGCCTGGTTTGGCCCAGAACCCATTTTTGAAGCCCGGTATGTGTTTTGATGGTCCGGATTGACTCTGGGGTTGATCTAATGGTAAATGAGTTGCCTACAACTATTTAAAGACCCTAAGACCTAGCCTAAATCATACTATTTCATTTTAGCACTCATGCAGCCGCCATTTGTTAGCCTACTTTGTGAATTAGGCAACACAAAGTCAAGAAACCAACCATTGAAGAGTATTTTAAGTTATAAGACTTCGGTTCGGATTGGAGGAAAGCACTACAATTCAGGTTGATAGCTGTAGTTGTTCGGATCGGATAGGATCCTCTGTTCGGATCGGGATAGAGTAGCATATTGGATCGGATCAGATAGAGTTCTCTGTTCGGATCGGTGGTCTCTTACTGGATAGATTGGTAAAGCATGTCCAATCGGATCGGAGGACAACTAAATCTCGCATGGAAAGCCATCTGCTCACTACAACGCTGGAGCGGAGCAGAGTAGGTTAAAGAAGGAGAGACGCCCTAGCCAATCCGGTTCGGATCGGGTATCCCGATCCGAACCCCCTACCTGCACGCCTCCGACCCGCACCCATGATCCAAGTTAATCTCCTGTAAAATCGCCTGGAGAACCGGACCGGATATGACTAATTCCTACCCCTAACGTCCATCTCTTTGATGTGTTGTCAGCTCGATAGTTCATCCGAACCCGAAGAGAGTGCGATGGATGACACGTGTTCCGACCCGGATTGAATCTCAGGCAAATTCACACCTATAAATACCCCATCTAGAGACAAAGAGAAGGATCTTTTTTCAGCACTTTTGAGAATCCAACTACCTCCATCATCCGAACTCCATTACTCCCAGAGAATCCAAATCATCTTTCATTTCTTGTTTTAATCATTTGAGTGAAAAAAAAGTGAGTTGTGAGCGAATCTTACATTGTATTTGCAACTGAATTATTGAATATAGTGAAAAATAAGTGGACGTAGGCATTTCTTCGCCGAACCACTATAAATCCTGTGTGTTCATTTTTATTTTTTATCTCATATAATCTTGTTTCTAATCAATTTGGGTGTTAGAACCACTTTTGGGTCTAACATTTTGGTGCTTTCACTGAGAATCCTCATCTAAATTCTTTATTTTCCGGGATCTCTTTCTACTTTTTGGACCGTTGAGTTCAAAGAAGTGAATCCTTAAGTTTCTCCGTTTTCTTACATCCGTTGAAGTAATTGTTGAAGACTCATGGCCAAAGGAAAAGGCAAGGAAGTTCAGACTTTTCGAGGAAATGGAGCTGGCGAAGATCAGCAAAATGCTGTTGTAACAAGGTCTCGGGGGCAGAGTTCAGCAGCAGGAAGAATCAATGCAGGAAATCCGAACCGACAGCAGGGGGAGAGCTCCGATCCGATCCGGGTAGGAGACTCTGAAGCAGTGCATTCCCCCAGTTTGAACCGACCTGAGCTGCTCGCTGCGCACCGATCCGATCAGGCACCCCAGCTCCGATCCGACCCGACCTCCTACCTCCGATCCGACCCGATGCTAGGTGAAGCTGGAACCTCTACTCGAGTCCCTACGAATGCTCCAATTCCAGCTGCCAGGGTTGGAGATCAGGTCAATCCATCTGCGCCCATCACTCAAGGAGATTTCTCGCGCTTGCTTGATATGCTTGAGAGCACGAGGGAAGCTATGAGAGTCCATGAGCGCACTAATCTCATGATGCAGGAAAATATGAGGCTCATGAGTCGGGAGATTGGTGAACTCCGTCGGCAAAGAACTCCATCACCGGTTCGTCACACCCCAGTAGATCAATCTTCATCTTCCGAGGAAGAGAGGCCCCGTGAGCGGAGGCCACTCGAACGACCTCAGAATGTGGAGCAGCTGACATTTGGATCTTTGGGATCTCACGAGGATATCGCACGAGCATTAGGAACCGATGACCCCACTCGGGGGCAAAGACTCCAGTCCCCTCTTCCCGAGATCGACCGGGAACGCAGGGAACGTAATCGAGCAGAGGCAGCTCGAAGGAGAAGGGCATCTCCTGAGCAAGAGCCCGGAAGGAACTCGGATACTAGGGCCAGGGAACCTGAGCAACCCCTAACTAGTGCTGATGTACAGGCAATGGTTCGCCGAATTATGTCCGAGAGCCGGAATTATACAAATGAAGACTATGGCATTGAGCGAAGCCACACTCCGTTCACCGACGATATCCTCGACTTCCAATTTCCCCGACGCTTTAACCTGCCACAAATGGATAAATACAACGGAAGGACTGATCCGGGACAGCATTTAATGAGATATTCGTGGCTCATGAATGCTGCTGCTGCCCCAGATGAAGTGAAGTGCAAAGCATTCCCAATCTACTTAGAAGATGTGGCCCTGTTCTGGTTTACCCGACTTCCTCCTCGTTCGATTTCAAATTACAAGGAACTAAGCGAGCGTTTTATGAACCAGTTCCGTCTCCATGCCCGAAAGTCCAAAAGTGTTATTGAATTGTCAAGAATCAAACAGGCACCAGGAGAATCTTTAAGGGCATATCTTGATCGTTTTAACCAAGCGGTAACCGAGGTCAGTGACCCGCATGAGCCCACTATTCTGATGGCATTGAAGGAAGGAGTTGATCCTGAATCTGAGTTTGGAGACTACCTTTCCGGGAAGACACCCCCCACAAGGGCGATATTCTACGAAAAAGCCGATATTTATCTAAGACGAGAGGAGGCCAGGGCAAACCGAAAGAGAAAATCTAAGACAGCTTCAAAGGAGAATGTGCAGAGTAATATTGCCGTGAAGCAGTCTGGGGAAAGTTCTGGCAAGGTTGAAGTGAATGTAGGAAACAAGGGTGGAAACAGCAATACTGGAAATGGGGGAAACAACAACAACCGTAATTCGAACGGTAACAGAAGAAACAGAAATAGGGGAAGTGACCCTAACAAAAGGCCCCGATTTCAGAACTACGAGAACTATACACCATTGAATGACACCCTGGAAAATATTTACCTGGATACGTACAATGTGTTGCAGTACAAAAGACCGCCACCTCGTGATTCGACCGAGAAAGAAATGGCGACAGGGAAATTTTGCTTGTTTCACGGAACACATGGACATTCGACCAATGAGTGTCGGCATTTGAGGGATGTAATTGAAAAGCTGCTACGTGAAGGAAAGTTGGATGAGTACAAGGTTGCCCCAAGGGACAGGGGGCAAGGAGAGCAGGCTCCAAAACAGATCCTACCTGCTCCTAAGCCTACCGCGCAGCAGAAAGGTAAAGGGATCGTCATCAACTCCATAGTAGGCGGACCTCACCCGGCAATTCGAAGTTTTAGGTCAATGAACCAATATGTGAATGCTGCCAAGCATCTAGATGTGAATGAAGGTGACGATTTGGAAGATGTCACCCCCATAAAACAACAAAAAACCATGTTCGACGAAGTGGTATTTCGCAGCCGAGACAACACGGGGATACAATCTCCCACCAATGATCCGTTGGTTATTACTACCACCATTGGGCCGGCCTTGGTCCATAAGGTATTAGTAGACAACGGAAGTTCCGTTAATATTTTGTTCAAGAAGTCATTTGATCAGATGAAGCTTGAGCCCGAAGATCTGAAACCTTGTGAAGGATGGATTAGAGGCTTCAACGGAGCGACGACAGCTCCCATGGGATATATAGAGTTGCCCGTGACCCTAGGGCAAGGAGAACGTAGAAGAGTGCGAATGCTTCAGTTCGTAGTATTGGACGTAGATTCGCCATACAACGCATTTTTAGGGAGACCTGCCCTCGCTGAATTTAGAGTTTGTATCGCCCCTTGGTGCTTGTTACTAAAGTTCCCAACCGAAGCCGGGACTGGAGTGATAAGAGGGGATCAGGTTTCTGGACGGGCCTGCTATGTGGCCGAATTGAAGATGTTGATGAAAGGAGTTAATGCTGAGAGTAAAGATGCCTCGTCTCCCTCAAAGGGGGACTCGGCATAGCAATTAGAGAAATTGACCCCAAAGGAGTTGCCCAAAGGAAAACCTGAAGACCTGGATCCTAGAAAAGACGAGGAACCAGAGGCTAGGAATGCAACTCCTAACGAAGCGACAGTGGAGATTCCCATTGATAAAGCTGATCCGACGAAAGTTTTGAAGATTGGTTCTCAATTGGATCCACGTCGTGCTGAAGAACTGACGGACTTCTTGAAGGCAAACTTAGATGTGTTCGCCTGGACCCACGCTGACATGTGTGGGATATCACCTTCCATTATCAGTCACAAATTGAATGTAAATCCGAAGCATCCGCCTGTGAAGCAAAAGAGACGCATGCTGGGCCCAGAAAGGTCGGCTGCTCTCAAAGAGGAGGTAGAGAAGCTGAAGCAGAACGGATTTATTCGAGATTCGACATATCCCGACTGGATATCGAATCCCGTTTTAGTGAAAAAGCCAAACGGAAAGTGGCGGACTTGTATTGACTTTTCAGATTTAAATAAAGCTTGCCCAAAAGATAGTTTCCCACTTCCCAGGATTGACCAGCTTGTAGACTCGACAGCAGGTCATGAACTTCTTTCTTTCATGGATGCATACTCGGGATACAACCAAATTCCTATGCATGTGCCAGACCAAGAGCATACGAGTTTCATTACGAATTTGGGACTATATTGTTATGTTGTAATGCCATTTGGGTTAAAAAACGCTGGAGCTACTTATCAGCGCTTGGTAAATAGAATGTTTTATGATCAAATAGGAAAAACTATGGAAGTTTATGTGGATGATATGCTTGTCAAATCAAAACAGTCTTCCAGCCATACGCAAGACTTAGCGGAAATGTTTGGTATCTTGCGAAAATACCGTATGAAATTGAATCCTTTAAAATGTTCATTTGGAGTGGCGTCGGGAAAGTTTCTCGGCTTCATTGTGAGTTCCCGAGGAATTGAAATCAACCCTAGCCAGATAGCAGCGATTAGAAACATCGAAGAACCGAGGAGAATTAAAGACGTCCAAAGTCTGGCAGGGAAGGTAGCGGCGTTGAGTAGATTCATCTCCAAAGCCACAGATAAGTGTGTTCCGTTTTTTGATTTGATAAAAAGGGGAAAGAAGAACTTCCAGTGGACTCCCGATTGTGTTGAGGCCTTTCAAAATCTGTTAGAGCTGCTAGAGAAACCGCCAATCTTATCAAAGCCCGTAGATCACGAAGAATTATTTGTGTATCTGGCAGTCTCGGCTCACGCTGTCAGCACAGCCCTGGTTCGAGAAGAAGACAAAGTACAAAGGCCGGTGTACTATGTGAGTAAGAAATTAGCAGCGACAGAGCGCAACTACCCAAAGGTTGAGAAGCTTGCTTACAGCCTCCTGATCGCATCCCGAAAACTTCGTCACTACTTCCAAGCCCATCCAATAACTATATACACCGACCAGCCGTTAAGACAGGTGTTGCAGAGACCCGAAGCATCGGGAAGGTTGATCAAGTGGAACATAGAACTGAGCCAGTTTGATTTGAATTTTCAACCACGAAAGTCAATCAGGGGGCAAGCTCTAGCAGACTTTATTGCGGAGTTCACCATTCCAGAAGAGGAAATAATCAATGACCGAGTGGTCAAGTCCGAGGATAAGCTAGAGATGAATCCGTGGAAGCTATATACAGATGGAGCTAAAAATGACCGAAGGTCCGGAGCTGGAATTGTCTTAGTCACTCCCGAGGGACGATCGTTATATTACGCCCTGCGATTAGAATTTCCGGCAACTAACAATGACTCTGAGTATGAAGCCCTGATTGCCGGGCTGAAACTTGCTAAAGACCTCGGAGTAAAAATGATGGACATATTTTGTGACTCTAAGATTGTTGTTTGTCAAGTGCGAGAGGAATTCGCGGCTCGAGGACCTCGACTTGTCTCCTACCTCAAGAAAGTGAAAGAGCTATTGAATAGCTTAGAGCGGTACAACATAACACATATTCCCAGAATTGAAAACCAGAAAGCGGATAGACTGGCAAAACTGGCTAGTTCTGACAATCCTGAAGGGACTGAGGTAATTCCAATTGAAACGTTGGAATCGCCAAGCTTTGAGTCAATGGAAATTGAATTCGCTCTTGAAGCGGAACCAGAGAAGGAGTCGTGGATGACTCCAATTAAGAATTTTCTTAAGAATGGGACACTCCCATCGAAGAAAAGTGAGAAAAGAGCTGTAGTTCGCAAAGCTACCAGATATGTTATACAAGATGATACTCTCTATAGACAAGGATTTTCTATGCCCCTGTTACGATGTATCGCACACGACGACATCAAGCGTGTACTAAGAGAAGTGCACGAAGGTGAGTGTGGAGATCATACAGGAGGTCAAACTTTAGCAAAGAAAATATTGCGGTACGGGTACTTCTGGCCTACGATCAACAAAGATGCAGCTGATTATTCACGACGCTGCGATAGGTGCCAGAAATTCGCCAAAATCCCCAGAGCACCATCGACCCAACTTAAGTCAATGGTGAGTCCTTGGCCATTTGCCACATGGGGAATTGATATCATTGGAGTATTACCGATTGCTAAAGGAGGAGCCAAATATGCAATAGTGGCCGTGGACTATTTTACGAAATGGGTGGAAGCTGAGCCCTTGACCAAGATCACAACAAGAAAAGTGATAAGTTTTGTGGTCAGAAATATTATATGCCGGTTCGGGATTCCAAGGACGATTATAACTGACAACGGAACCCAGTTTGATAGCTCTGAATTCAGAAATTTTTGCCAGAAATATAAGATAGACAAGCGATATACTGCAGTCGCCTATCCACAATCGAATGGGCAAGTAGAGGCAGTAAACAAAGTTATAAAATCCATCCTCAAGAAACGGTTGGAGCGTGCAAAGGCAAGATGGGTTGACGAATTGCCCCTAGCTTTGTGGGCATATCGAACAACATTTAAAACGGCTACCGGTCATACCCCTTTCTCTCTCTCCTTTGGCTCAGAAGCAGTGATTCCAGTTGAACTGGAAGTTCCTTCCCACAGGGTGACGTATTATGACCCGATGACAAATCGGGCACTTTTACTTGAGTCTCTTGATGAAGTCGAAGAGAAAAGGGACGAAGCAGACTTGCGTGCAGCAAGACATCGGCGTCAGATGGCACGCTATTATGACAAAAAAGTTCGCCTCAGAACTTTTGAACCAGGAGATTTGGTGCTAAAGAGAGTTTTTCCATCCCTTCCTCACCTCGGCCCAAAATGGGAAGGACCCTTTGTCATCCAACGGAAACTTGAAAAAGGAACCTTCAAGTTAACGACCGTAGATGGCGAAGAAATTCCTCGAGCATGGAATGCCCAACACTTAATGCGATATTTGGATTAGAAATGCTATACTTTTTGTTATTCTTCCTGTAAACTCTGTAATAAGGCACGACTTGCCTTGGGAAAACACGACGATATGAATAAAGGGCTATAAAGTGGATGTAGGCTATGACTTAGCCGAACCACTATAAAAATATTGTGTGATTATTTACTTTTATGCATTTACATTCATTAGTTGTTCTGTTGTGATTATAAAGTATAGGATAACTCAGAGCCTAAAGAAGGTTAAAAACAGTTTGGACATAAAAAGAAGCACAATGATTATTTGTGCAATAAGATGTAAAAGAATGAGAAAACGACATTCTTAACTCTAACTCTCCAGAGAAAGAGAGAGAGTATAAAAGCGTCTCAGAATGAGCGCTGAAAAAGAAATTCTATTCTTAACTCTAACTCTCCAGAGAAAGAGAGAGAGTATAAAAGCGTCTCCGATTGAGCGCTGAAAAAGAGATTCTCCTCCGAACTCTAACTTTCCAGAGAGAAAGAGAGTATAAAGGCGTCTCCGACCGAGCGCCGAGAAAGAAATCTTTTCCCGTTGAGAGACCGGGAAATGAATAGATGACTAAGCTCGAACTCTAACTCTCAAGAGAAAGAGAGAGAGTATAAAAGAAATGCCAGGAAAAACAACAGGGAAATAACTAAAGAAGAAAGTGCAGGAGCCGCTTTTGTAGCAGCAATTATTGGGTTACAAAGATACTAAAAGGAATACAGGGGAATCCGCTACTTAGGTTTGGAATGAGCCTTAGATTTCTTGGCGGCTTTCTCCGCATCCTTTGCTTCCTTCTCGGCTTCAGTCAAGATTCTTTTTGTTTTCTTTTTCCCTGAAGATGCGGTGCTGGAGCCAGTAGACTTCTTCCCGGAGGGCGGGACACTGGAATCAAGAGAAGATTTTTTAGCAAGTTCTTCGGTAATAGATCTAGTTGAGAGCTTAACAACTAACCTTGATCCTGCATCCACAACTGCGAGGGGCTTGAGGACCTCAGGGTCTAGTTCTTCGGCCTTTAATTGCAAGCGCTTATCTTGATCAGCCTTCATGGCAGCCAAGGTAACGTCATCGGCGCTTTTCGACTCCCCAGTTATTGCAACCTCCGGTTCCTCATCATGCCCCCCGTCTCCTCCGTCGTCTTTTAAAGCTGCGATCATTTCTTCATCATGGGGAGTGGTGACCTTAGTTGGTTCATTTCCGTCTCCCGAGCCCACAGGAGCAGCCTTGTCTTCCCCTTTTTTGGCACCCTCAGCGGGCTTTGTCCCAGCGGTAACTCCTTGGGCGACATCTGTCTTTGCCAATGGTTCAGCGCCTACAGAATAAGAAACATCGGTTATCAACTCAGGCGAAAGCAAAGGGTTTCGCATCGAACGTTCAATCACGAAGCCAAAGGTAGTAGTAGCCTTGGCTAATTGAGGAGAAAAGATAGGAATACCTTCTGAAGACTTTTCAGCGGGGGTGACTACTACCTCTGGAGTTATTTCAGGAATGGGAGATAGCAAAGTTGTCCGGGAAATTCCCGGGTTTTCGGGATCATACCCTTCCACTTCGGGAGTTGTAGGAGCAGAAGAAGAAGAGCCAGCTTCGGGAATGGTTTTCTGTTTAGATTTCCGTCTCTCTTCTTCCATGGCCTCAGCAATAAGGCGGTGCCCTTCGGCTAGGCGCTCCGGTTCATCGTCTCTCAAGTATTTCTCCATCAGTTTATCCTCATCAAGAGAATCGACCTTAAGTTCTTCTTTTTCCCACTCGACGATTTGATTCCATACTTGAACCAGAGTGAATGGATAGTCCTCGATCCAAGAAATGTTTCGACGACGAATAATATGCGCGAAGAATTCAATCATTAATTCGCCGAAACTTTGAATCTCAACCTCCGCCTCAGATAATTGCTTGCGGGCTTCCTCCGCAGATTTAATGGCGCATTCTACATTGCCCTCGGCCAGAGCAGCCCTGTTTTCAGCCTCCAACAGCTTCGAAGCCAAGTCAGCGTTCTCCTTTTCTAATTCAGCACTCCTTTTCGCTAACTCGGCGTTTTTCCGTTCAAGCTCAGCATAAGCAAGGTGTGTTTTAGCGGCTTCTGATTTGGCCTCGTCAGCTTGCTTTTTTAGTTCAGAGCGCTCTTGAGTATGAGACTCAAGCAAGTCATGATAACGCTTTTGCATGTCCTCAAACTGTTGTTTGAAATTAGAAGCGTTCTTTTGAGCGACAGCCAGTTGAGCTTGAGTGTCTTCTAAGTCTTTTCCTAAGGCTTTTAAAGCCTTGGCATCCTCCTCCGCAGTCTTTTGCATTGAATCAGTGTTTGTCATCAGAGTGCGGATGATTCTAGAGAGATTGCGGGAGTACTTGAACATCTCGGTATATTGTTTCTCCACCAAATCAATCTTTGCTTTGGCTTCCTCTGCCCAATTAGACGAGATGGGTTCCAGGGCAGGTAAAAAAGTCAGAGTTTCGAAGTAGTGTTCAGGTTATTGCTCTTCCAGATATGCCCGTCTTACTGCAGTTCCCGCATCTGGTGGAGGAGGAGCAAGGATTGTCAATTCAGTATCTCTTCCTGAGGAAGATTCAATAGAACCCTTGTCTGTCCTAGGTCGTTTAGTAGCAGGGACCTTTTGCTTGCTTCGAGACCCAGTTTCCTTTGGAGGAGTTTTCTCTCTACTCCGCTTTTCATGGGAGGAAGTGGAATCCTTAGATGGTGGTCTATCCTCCTCCCTACGACCTTGATAGCTCTTGTACTTTTCTTGTTCCGGTCGAACTGGTGAGCGGGAGCGTGAGGGCCGAGATCGATAGGGATCATAAGGTCTTCTTTCCTCCCTACCACGGTCATCCCGGCGATCATACTCAACATCTTGAGGAGGATTGGACATGCTGCGACGAAGTTTTCTTATATCATAATAAGATCGAGACATTGTACCTGCACGATAAAATAAACGAAGTTTAGAATCAATGGATTCATGGAGAAAGAAGTGCAATGAATGCTAATGCTGTGGTGTAAAGTGCATCCTAAGTGGTGTGTGTCCCCCCAACCAACCCGAGTCTGAAGCTAGACTAGTGCGGGCAGGCTCTTTGGCCTTAGCGGGAGTAGTTTCTTCGGAAGAAGTGAAGACTAAAGGATCCTTCCTGAAATCCTCTGAAGTATAGATAGTCTCAGGTAAGGGGAGATCCCCCAAACCCTGAAATATGTGTTCGTCAGTGCCAGGGACATCCCCTTCGGAAGCGTGAAGTGGCGACTCTTGGGAAGATTTTGACTTGTCTAAAGAAGTAGTTTCCTCAGGGGCAATATACCCTTTACGATGCTTTTTGGCCAGATTAGCCAGTTCATCATCTTGTGTGGAAGAGGGAGAAGGTGAAGTGTGAAGAGAAGCTGTAGGGATTCCTGAACCTTCTCCTAGCTCTGGGACCACCTCCACTGGAGGAATGTACGCGTATGGAACCGTCCCATGTCCAATGCTGCGAAAGACAGATAGCAGCCCATGAAAGTGAAGGTATTCATCTTTAAGGACCTCGTCGATCGTCAAGAATTTTTGATCACCATTGAGAAGTCGGTGCATCCGATCAAAGAACACCTGATCTGATATCTGTTTGGGGTTGTCAACTGCAAATAAAAAGGAAAACAGGTCAGGGTGATGATTCAAGTGAATAGAGTCCGGATTTAGAAAATCAACGCTTTACTTGATTTTGTCCATCTCCTGGCGCACCCAGATTGTTGCTTTATATAGAACCATTCTAGTCTGGAATCTCCAGCTTTACTGCTAAATGGTGTAGAGATTATCTTCCTTTTTGGGACTGATTCAAAGTAGCAGAAAGATGGAGTTTCTCTAGTCCGATGTTTGAAATTATAGAAGAAATGAACGTCATCGAATGTGAGCTCTATGCCCAGGATTTCACGATATGCTATGTACAAAGTGTGTAAATAGGCATATGAATTAGGATGCAGCTGCATGGGGGCGATCCGCATTTGTCTTAAGAAATCAACGATGAAAGGCGAGAACGGAGGAATGGCGCCGACCATGCACATCAATCGAGTGACTGTCATATATCCTTCTGGAGGGTTGTGGGGACGGTCAGAGCGTGAGGGCACTAGGGTGTCCCTTTTCATTATTCCATACTTCAAGCAAATTCGAACAAGTCGGTCGTCATCGATTGTCGATTCTACGGAATCTGGAGGTGACTCCAATATAATGGTTGAGTCAAATTCATCAGGTGCTCGATTATCACCAATCCCTCCTTCCTCTTCGAAACCCAGAGAAACTTCATTTTCTGAAGACACCTCGTCGTTTTCCCGATGACCAACCCCATAATCTGAACCCTCACTGTCCCATTCCGGATCGGATGAAGAAGATATATCTTTAAGAGTGATTTTGCTAGAAGTTTCCGGAGCTTCTTTCCTCTCAGCTAGGCGGGAAGAGCGTCTGGGCCTCATTGTCATGGAACTATTGAAAAAGCAATAGCGCGGATTAGAGTAAATTATCCCGTGCCCCCCTTTGTGTATGTGTGTGAACTAAAGTGTGTGCAGCAAACGTGGGAAATGCAAAATAAAAGTACAGCAATGTAAGACGAAGCTTTGAAGAGAAAATGATAGTCAGAGTTGTTCTTAATTCTCGTTTATGTTCACAGGGCACTATCCTAACTGTCCGCGAGGTTATCGTCTAGAGTAAATGTTAGTTGAATTAGTTGGGTAGTCCTTAAGTGCCAAGTTTGATATGTTCGGTTCGGTTCGGATATGCATATGATAATTGGCTCAATGCAAATGCAGATACAGGGTCGGTTCGGATGCTTCATTAAAGCGAGATCAGTTCAAGGCAAGGGAGACAATGGGTTCGGATATAGGACTAAGCTGATCGGATCGGGTGACCCGATCCGAACCGAACCAGGATCACTTAACCAGTCCAATCACTTCAACCCCTTATCCCATTCTCTCCTCCGACCCGAACCGACATTTTCCTTCCTTCCAGTTTTTCTAAAGTATGCAACCCGAACCGATCCCCTTTCCTTCTCCTTCCTTTTTGCTCCTCCGTCTTCTACCCGAACCAACTCCAGTTTGTCATCACGTTCTTCATCTTCTTCCTCTCTCCCCCCTACTCACAAATGAATCCGTTCTATCACCAAAGCTACCGTTAAGGATAAATATTTGCCCTCTCCAGCCTCGCAACGCCTCGAAGCGATGGCGCATCCACCAGCAACGACGTGGGATTCAAGCAAAGCCTATGGCCAAACCATCCCAATCCAACACGAATTGAAATCAAGAACAGTTACTATGAAGTTATTCGAGATTAAAGAGCTACCTATATGTTCGGTTCGAGAAATTTACAGGGAATAATTTTAGGATATTGGAGTTTTTGAAGTTTTCAGTACTAAGCTTGGAGGCGGCGGCAGAAAAGAAGAAGGGAAGAAGGAAGATAGTGACGGATTTATATAAGGGGTGAGGTTGACTCCTCGTATTCCTATTCTTTCTCTCTCACCCGCTCGGACCGGAGTGAAGGCCCAGTAGCGCGACTCTGCCTGAAGGCCCACTGTCCAAGAACCAAAGCGCTTCGGATCGGAACCCGAACCGGACAAGTTTCACACGTTAATTTAGCATCTGACTAGAATTGAGTTCAAGAGAAGAAGAATAAAGGAAGAGCGTACCTGCAAGAAGCATTATATGTCGAGAAAAATTCCCAAATTTGCTTAGAAATGAAGAAAAAACGCTCGGGTCGGACACCGAACCGAATAGAAATTTGCGCATTACTCCTGACTATTCTGATTCAAGGACTAGCAATTAAACGACATCAAAGCACGCTTCGTACAACAGAAGCATCCTTTGAGGGGGCAAAATGTTAGCCTACTTTGTGAATTAGGCAACACAAAGTCAAGAAACCAACCATTGAAGAGTATTTTAAGTTATAAGACTTCGGTTCGGATTGGAGGAAAGCACTACAATTCAGGTTGATAGCTGTAGTTGTTCGGATCGGATAGGATCCTCTGTTCGGATCGGGATAGAGTAGCATATTGGATCGGATCGGATAGAGTTCTCTGTTCGGATCGGTGGTCTCTTACTGGATAGATTGGTAAAGCATGTCCAATCGGATCGGAGGACAACTAAATCTCGCATGGAAAGCCATCTGCTCACTACAACGCTGGAGCGGAGCAGAGTAGGTTAAAGAAGGAGAGACGCCCTAGCCAATCCGGTTCGGATCGGGTATCCCGATCCGACCCCCTACCTGCACGCCTCCGACCCGCACCCATGATCCAAGTTAATCTCCTGTAAAATCGCCTGGAGAACCGGACCGGATATGACTAATTCCTACCCCTAACGTCCATCTCTTTGATGTGTTGTCAGCTCGATAGTTCATCCGAACCCGAAGAGAGTGCGATGGATGACACGTGTTCCGACCCGGATTGAATCTCAGGCAAATTCACACCTATAAATACCCCATCTAGAGACAAAGAGAAGGATCTTTTTTCAGCACTTTTGAGAATCCAACTACCTCCATCATCCGAACTCCATTACTCCCAGAGAATCCAAATCATCTTTCATTTCTTGTTTTAATCATTTGAGTGAAAAAAAAGTGAGTTGTGAGCGAATCTTACATTGTATTTGCAACTGAATTATTGAGTATAGTGAAAAATAAGTGGACGTAGGCATTTCTTCGCCGAACCACTATAAATCCTGTGTGTTCATTTTTATTTTTTATCTCATATAATCTTGTTTCTAATCAATTTGGGTGTTAGAACCACTTTTGGGTCTAACACCATTAAACCTAGAACTCTAAATTAAAAATACAAAGAACAAAAATTAAAGAAGACGAAGGATGATTCTTGAAGGCTACAACTAGAAGCTACAACAACTACGACGCTTTAGACAACGGATTTGGGGCTATTTGATTTAAAGTTTTGATTTGGATTGCTTGCTTCATATTGTAAGTTCTATGTCACTTTTTAGGCAAAAACGCTAAAATAACCTGGACATGCTATGAATTGAAACCGGATTTAAGAACTATTATTAATCCATGTTTATATTGTTTAACTTTGAATCAAAATTTGGGGATATTGCTATGTTAATGTTGCAAGTTAAACTTATCATGATGTTGATGTTGTTATGAATCACTTGGGCTTAATTTTATTGCAAGTTGAACAAATACATGTCCATGGAATCATTATGTTCATTGAAATCCTCATGTTGATTAAACCATGCCTATGATGCTAATTAAACCATGCCCATGATATTAATGAAACTATGCCTGTGATGTTAATATGCCTATCATGTTAAATTGGGAATCGCTAGGTTATGATGAAAAGTTGGAATCATTATGTTTATAATGATAGATGAGAATCATTATGTTAAAAATACTAAATTGGAATCTACTATGCCTATTAGAATTACCATGCCTTTAATGTTTCATGTTTGTAATAAAATGATTATTATGCCCGCAAGGATTATTATGCCTATGATGTAAAGTTGAAATCATCATGTTAAACCAAGTTAGAACCATTATTATGCCAAGTTATCATCATTTTAGTATTGAAACCATGTGATATGTTATAGTCTGTTTATTATGCAAGTGATGTTGGAATTGTCACATATGCCTATCACATGTTTGGTGTTATTCCCCTTTATCTCTTGAATTGTTTATGCTTGCGAACGAAGTACGTTTATATACGTTGGGGATACGATTAGGTAGAATAGGCAAAACTTGAATTGATTATAATCATAAACCGTGAAATTTGGCATAAGTAGAACATGAAATATGGCACGAAAACTTGACTTGAACATGCCATAACCCGACTTGAAACATGCCTTAGTTGGACATAAAATTTATATGAACATGCTATGAAAATAGCATGAATCTGATAAGAACATGGGCATGACTTTAGAAAACAAGAAAGTGGCCAACTCGAGGTTGGGTTGAGTTTGTAGTGTAAATCTGCCCGGAACCGCCCGGCAAATCCAGTTGCTACAAACAATAGGATCCAATGTGGGTAGTTGGTCACATCGCGCTTGAAACCCGAGGTTGGGTTGAGTTCGTAGCGTACACCTGCCCGGAACCGCCCGGCAAATCCAGTGGCTACGAACAATAGGATCCAATGTGAGTGGGTCGGTGCATTAACGAATCAATTAATGCCAATTAGGGTTAAGTCATGAACATGAAAAGACAACTTAACCAACTTGAACACGATTTATAGGGCTATGTCATGAACTTGAAACGACAACACTTAGCCAACTTGACATGACACGTACGCGGGTTAAGTCACGAATTTAAATGACATACTTAACCATCTTGAAACGACTAGACTGGAAAAGGATTAAGTCACGAATTACATGACTTAATCGGTTAGGCGGGTTAGGTCACGAATTACATGACCTAATCTATTAGGCGAAATCCTAGACACGACCCTTTTCAGCAGTAACCCTCTAGATGTATCAAGGTACCCTGGGGCTAGGCCGGGTGGGGCACGATTACTGGGCTGATTGTAAGAGGTGAACGACGGTAGTGGGGTACGCCAGTGTAGGTTCGGTAGGCTACGGTCGTGCACGTATTCCGGGGTAGACACTGGGTATCCGTAGATTTATCTGTGCATCTTGAGTCATGTCAGGGGTTGACACCCTAGGGCTGATACACCCGAAGGTGGACCCAGCACAGGTGACTACATTCGTGATTAGCCGTATGACACGGACACTTGACGAGCTAGAACTTGTAGGGAGCCGATCGACTAGATAATCGCTCCGTAGGACCCCGTACTTGGGTCAGACCCCGTTTCAGGGTCATTTCATGATATTGGGCCATGGGATTTATTTCGTGATTAACTAGTGACATGGGCTTAGTACACTGGTACAGTCGATGCAACGAATCTCGAACATGTGATGCTTTACTTGACTTGTCTTGACTTATCCTGATCACCTTAGTCTATCTTGTTCACCTTGACACCATTCTTAAGTTTAGTTCCAGTTCATACATGACAGGTTGTTTTTACCGTTTTTACACTGAAAGTCACTAGGACTTACTCAGTCTTTATGACTGACCCTTTTCCTTTCGCCTCCTTTTCTTTCGTTCCCCCCCACCCAGGTTCTCTGGGAGGAAACACTAGCTCCTAGCTTGGATATCACTTGCTTTGGCTCAGCATGTACGGTTTGCTATGGCTGCTTCTTTTTACTGCACTTGGGGAATAAGCTGTTTTTCTGTTTTTAAGTTATTGCCTCTTTGGCTATTATTACAAGACAGTTGTAATGAAGTTGTTATTTGAAATGTTTGTAAGAGACATGGTTTATTTTGGAATAAAATGAAGTTCTGTTTTGCTCATAAATTCTTCCGCTGTTTACTTAAATTTTTTCATTAATGTTCTGTCTTGTGATAATTCTGTGATGTTATCTCGATAATACCCCTCCAAAACTAGTGCATTCCCTTTGTGAGTGACCCTAGCGGAGCTGGGGTGTTACATTTGGTATCAGAGCAGAAGGTTTACCAAGACTGGGCAAAAGTTTTGAAAACCTTTTGAATTTTCTTTTTTTTCAAAACCATTTACAAAAAAGCACTTTTCAAGAAAAGTTGGTTTATTTTAAAAGGCTATTCCCCAAAAAGCCATTAGCACAATCTTTGTTTCCTCGTTTGAATCTTTTCCTTTTTCGTTTTCAGCTTATCATGGCCGACGATCTTTATCTTCCCGAGGGTGTCAATATACCCACTTGGTTCCGTCGTTTCCTCGAGGCTCGGGCTAATGTGACAGGCGCAGCCAATCCTCCTCCTCATCCTCCTCAACCTCCGCGAGAAACCGCTTTTTCAAAGATATGCAAGGACTTTAAGGCCATGGGCGGAAATTATTTCCTAGGAACTGAGACTTTTGTTGAGGCACAGAATTGGTTGAAGGAAACCGAAAACTTGTTTGTTATCTTTGAGGTAGAGGACAATAGGAAAGTACAGTTGGCGGCGTGGCTCATGAAAGAGGAAGCTTCTTATTGGTGGGAAGTCACCAACGCTACTAGGCCCATTGAGACTTGGGCGGACTTTAGAGGGAGATTTGGGCTTAAGTTCTTGTCATCAGCAGAGGAGAGTCTCCAAATGGAACGGTTTCTGGCCCTTAAACAAGGAAATATGACAGTTAAAGAATACGTGAACCGTTTCAATCAGCTTGCTCGCTTCGGATTGGAGTTAGTCAACACTCCTCATAAAAAGGCGCTACGTTTTGCACGAGGCTTGAATGAGCCACTACATGGTTTGGCCATGACTCATGTGCCCATGGGGGCGACCTTTGAAAGCTTGGTGGATATGGCCCTACTGTATGAGGAAGATAAGAAGGGCAAGAAAGAGGTCAAGCCCAATGATTCTCAGGATAAGAAGGTAGACCCCGAGAAAGGAGGCAAGAACGACAACTCACGTGATAAAAGGAAATGCAATTTCTGTGGTACGGGAGGGCACATAGCCAAGGATTGTAGAAAGAGGAAAAGAAAGCAAGGTGAATGTTTTCATTGTGGGGAGACTGGACACATCAGCAAGGACTGCCCTAAGAAGCAGACCGGACCTTCTGGGGGTACATCGTTAACTTCTTTTTCTAGATGCTTTGTTTTATCTTGTTATCTCCTCGATCCTATCTTGAGAACCATAGGTAGAATCTTTTTGGATGTAAACATGTAATTGAAACATGTTATGATTGCAAAATGGTCGCAAGTGGTCGCAAGTGGTTGCTCGTGGATGCATGAATACACATTAGGCACTAGATCGGCTCAGTCACAGTTTCATACTTGCATATGCATGAGTGTTTATTTTGGAAACTTGGTTGTGCTATCATTTGGTTTTTGCATATGATTGAATGTTTGTGCACTCATGTAGAAATTATGAATTATAATAGGAAAATTTTGCATACATATTGGATTCATTTCACTAAACATAGTTTGCATTTGAAAGGATCAATCAGGCCTGATCATTTGCATTAGATAAGGAACATAAACACACACTTTCTGCATATGTTCATACAACATTAGAAATCTTTTAAGGACAATGATTGCTAATGGATGATGTTTTGAGTAGAAGGATGATGGATGGTAGGACACATTCTTCTTAACTTGCAGATTTCGGGGACGAAATTCTTTAGGGAGGGGAGAAGGTAACAACCCGAATTTTAACAATATGTGAAAACAAGAAATCAAGGTATAATTAAAAATGAAATAAAATATATAAAAATATGTTTAGATAGGTAAATAATGGTGATGCATAAGAAGAATTAATTAATATTTGGAAGAGAAGAAAAATTAGTTCGGTAACGGTGTGTGTAACAGAAAAGATAGTAAAATAAGGATAATTAATTTAAGAATCAGGAATTAGGTAAAACGGACTTCACCATTGCGTTCCTCTTAAAAAAATACGCGAAATAGAGTCCGAGTTTTCGAAAATCGGAGTCCGTATGACCAAGATATGGCCAAAACAAGTTTCAGCAGACTTTCTGGCAGACAGAACCGAGTCGACCCTAGAGTCGACCTCCTTAGGCCAGGTCGACCCTAGAGTCGATCCTAGAGACGACCCCCCTGTACAGGTCGACCTGGTCGGCCTGGTTTGGCCCAGAACCCATTTTTGAAGCCCGGTATGTGTTTTGATGGTCCGGATGGACTCTGGGGTTGATCTAATGGCCTAAATGAGTTGCCTACAACTATTTAAAGACCCTAAGACCTAGCCTAAATCATACTATTTCATTTTAGCACTCATGCAACCGCCATTAAACCTAGAACTCTAAATTAAAAATACAAAGAACAAAAATTAAAGAAGACGAAGGATGATTCTTGAAGGCTACAACTAGAAGCTACAACAACTACGACGCTTTAGACAACGGATTTGGGGCTATTTGATTTAAAGTTTTAACTTGGATTGCTTGCTTCATATTGTAAGTTCTATGTCACTTTTTAGGCAAAAACGCTAAAATAACCTGGACATGCTATGAATTGAAACCGGATTTAAGAACTATTATTAATCCATGTTTATATTGTTTAACTTTGAATCAAAATTTGGGAATATTGCTATGTTAATGTTGCAAGTTAAACTTATCATGATGTTGATGTTGTTATGAATCACTTGGGCTTAATTTTATTGCAAGTTGAACAAATACATGTCCATGGAATCATTATGTTCATTGAAATCCTCATGTTGATTAAACCATGCCTATGATGCTAATTAAACCATGTCCATGATATTAATGAAACTATGCCTGTGATGTTAATATGCCTATCATGTTAAATTGGGAATCGCTAGGTTATGATGAAAAGTTGGAATCATTATGTTTATAATGCTAGATGAGAATCATTATGTTAAAAATACTAAATTGGAATCCACTATGCATATTAGAATTACCATGCCTTTAATGTTTCACGTTTGTAATAAAATGATTATTATGCCCGCAAGGATTATTATGCCTATGATGTAAAGTTGAAATCACCATGTTAAACCAAGTTGGAACCATTATTATGCCAAGTTATCATCATGTTAGTATTGAAACCATGTGATATGTTATAGCCTGTTTATTATGCAAGTGATGTTGGAACTGTCACATATGCCTATCACATGTTTGGTGTTATTCCCCTTTATCTCTTGAATTGTTTATGCTTGCGAACGAAGTACGTTTATATACGTTGGGGATACGATTGGGTAGAATAGGAAAAACTTGAATTGATTATAATCATAAACCGTGAAATTTGGCATAAGTAAAACATGAAATATGGCACGAAAACTTGACTTGAACATGCCATAACTCGACTTGAAACCTGCGTTAGTTGGACATAAAATTTATATGAACATGCTATGAAAATAGCACGAATCTGATAAGAACATGGGCATGACTTTAGAAAACAAGAAAGTGGCCAACTCGAGGTTGGGTTGAGTTTGTAGTGTAAATCTGCCCGGAACCGCCCGGCAAATCCAGTTGCTACAAACAATAGGATCCAATGTGGGTAGTTGGTCACATCGCGCTTGAAACCCAAGGTTGGGTTGAGTTCGTAGCGTAAACCTGCCCGGAACCGCCCGGCAAATCCAGTGGCTACGAACAATAGGATCCAATGTGAGTGGTTCGGTGCATTAACGAATCAATTAATGCCAATTAGGGTTAAGTCATGAACATGAAAAGACAACTTAACCAACTTGAACACGATTTGTAGGGCTAAGTCATGAACTTGAAACGACAACACTTAGCCAACTTGACATGACATGTAGGCGGGTTAAGTCACGAATTTAAATGACATACTTAACCATCTTGACACGACTATACTGGAAAAGGATTAAGTTACGAATTACATGACTTAATCGGTTAGGCGGGTTAGGTCACGAATTACATGACCTAATCTGTTAGGCGAAACCCTAGACACGACCCTTTTCAGCAGTAACCCTCTAGATGTATCAAGGTACCCTGGGGCTAGGCAGGGTGGGGCACGATTACTGGGCTGATTGTAAGAGGTGAACGACGCAGTGGGGTACGCCAGTGTAGGTTCGGTGGGCTACGGTCGTGCACGTATTCCGGGGCAGACACTGGGTATCCGTAGATTTATCTGTGCATCTTGAATCGTGTCAGGGGTTGACACCCTAGGGCTGATACACCCGAAGGTGGACCCAGCACAGGTGACTACATTCGTGATTAGCCGTATGACACGGACACTTGACGAGCTAGAACTTTTAGGGAGCCGATCGACTAGATAATCGCTCCGTAGGACCCCGTACTTGGGTCAGACCCCGTTTCAGGGTCATTTCATGATATTGGGCCATGGGATTTATTTCGTGATTAACTAGTGACATGGGCTTAGTACACTGGTACAGTCGATGCAACGAATCTCGAACATGTGATGCTTTACTTGACTTGTCTTGACTTATCCTGATCACCTTAGTCTATCTTGTTCACCTTGACACCATTCTTAAGTTTAGTTCTAGTTCATACATGACAGGTTGTTTTAACCGTTTTTACACTGAAAGTCACTAGGACTTACCCAGTCTTTATGACTGACCCTTTTCCTTTCGCCTCTTTTTCTTTCGTTCCCCCCCGGTTCTCAGGGAGGAAACACTAGCTCCTAGCTTGGATATCACTTGCTTTGGCTCAGCATGTATGGTTTGCTATGGCTGCTTCTTTTTACTGCACTTGGGGAATAAGCTGTTTTTCTATTTTTAAGTTATTGCTTCTTTGGCTATTATTACAAGACAGTTGTAATGAAATTGTTATTTGAAATGTTTGTAAGAGACATTGTAACACCCCACCTCCTCCAATGCCACTCTTGCAAGGACATTAGCTTTGGAGGGGCGTTAAACAAGGTAAACATGCATGCATATATCACAAGACAGAACATATAAGTAAAACAGAGTAGTAAAGCAGCGGATAAAACTTAGCATTTCAAAACCATAGTCATGTTACAACAAAGTAATTGGTCATTATTTTCCAACAACAAAGTCTAGATAAAAGCATAAACTGAAAAACTGAAATACATAAAGTACTATCCCCAAAATGAAGTGATAAACCATAGCTAGCTCAATGTCCAAAACCGTACATGAGCAAATCCAGTAAGCAAGCTGTAAAGATCCAAGCTAAACTCCAATGTTCCCACCCTGAGAACCTGAGGGGGGGAAACGGAAGAAAAGAGGCGAAAGAAAACAGGTCAGTCAAAAAGACTGGTAAGCCCTACTACTATCTGTCTATGAACTAGTAAAGTTAACTGGCATGAGAAGCTGAGATGAACATAAGGATAACAACATACTGGCATGATGATTAACTAACAAGATAGATAAAGGTGTCATCGCATAATTAAGGTTAAGTTTTGCACCACGGGTGTACTAGCATTCTAACATGTCAAGTAAAAACAAGAATTGATCCCTTGGCCCAAGCTTGGCCCATCATCATGAGGTGACCTAAATTAAGGTCCAACTACACGGCCTAGTCGATCGGCTCCCTATAAGCCTAACTCGTCAAGTGTCGGTGTCATACGGCCCAAACATGCAATGTAGTTAAACTGCGCTAGGTACACCCTAGGGTGTATCAAGTCCTAGGGTGTCAACCTCAGACACGAATCAAGTATGCGCAGTCTAGATCTACTGGTACCCGTGCCTGATTCTCCAACTCAGGACTATGTGCACGACCATAGTCCGCCTGGACCTACACCGGCGTACCTACTCAGCCGTTGTTTTGGTCGCTTACATGTCAGCCTAGTAATCGTGCCCCACCCTAGCCTAGTCCTAGGGTCTTATGATACTATCAAGAGGGTTACTGCTGAAAAGGACCACGCAACTAGGGTTTCCTTAACGGGTTAAATGTGGTTAACCCGATCCAAACGTGGATTAAATTGGTTAAGTATACCCAAGGTTCGTGACTTAACCCCGATTAACCCATCCAGCCCAAATTGATTAAGTATTAAGTGGACCATGACTTAACCCTAATCAGGAGGCATTAATTAACTTAATGTGCTTTAACCTCTCACATTAGACCTTGTTGTGGTTACTAGTTAAGCCGGGCGGGTCCGGGTAGCTTTACACCACAACTTGGTCTAACCTCGGGTTCGAGCACAACATGACCAACTTCTCACATTGGGTCCTATTGTTTGTAGCCACTAGTTAAGCCGGGCGGGTCCGGGTAGATTTATGCTACAAACTCAACCCAACCTCGAGTTGGCCACACTCATATTTTCTAAGTGTCATGTCCATTATGTTTCCAAAACATAATTACAAGTTAACATATCACGTTATGTTATAAAAATCATGTTCATGTCATAATTTTACCCAACCCCAACGTAATCCCATCGTTTACATAATCGCAACAACGCATAAAGGGTAAAATAGGGAACTTGGCATAATCATGACAAAAAGGTGTTGAAGCCACAAGTTTATCATGGTGGCATATGAGATGTACATATGTTCATATACTTGCATACTGCATTGTTAGGCTTCAAAAGCATGCATAAAACCAAACTTAGCATATGAGTGATACATGGTGATAAATGACATGTAGAAGTTGCTAGAAGTTCGCATTTAGCCTCACATGCAAGTTATCATAAGGGATATGATAACTTTCATGTTGCCAAAATGCGACCTTTGATATAAAGCTTGGAGCTTTATGCTCACAACATCAAGTTTAACTTGCATAACATAGCAATATGTGTCATACATAATGATTAAACCAACTTGCATAGCATAATGATTAACCAAACTTGCATATCATAATAATCAACCAAACTTGCATATCATAATGATCAACCAAACTTGCATATCATAATGATCAACCCCAAACTTGCATCATTCATTTAACTTTAGAGTTCAATAAAAAGAAAGTAGAAAAGGGCTTACTACGCTATGAATACACAAATGAATATTTATTATAAAGATTGAGACGAAGCCCTTATGCAAGCACCAAAATATGAAAGCCCCAATTGAAAACCCCTTGCGCCAAATCAATAAAAATCCTTGCTTTGAAATAGAAATGTTGCAACTTGACTTGAATGCAAACTAAGAACACTCATACAAGTTTGAAAGCACTTGTATGAACTCACAATCTCTCATAGAAATAGGCTTAGGAATTTTAGCATGAGAGTGGAGGCCATGAGAGGAACAAATTTGACATAGTTTAGTTGTAGGATTGAATAATGGTGATTTAGGCTAGGTTTAGGGGTCTTTTTATAGAGGATTAGGATAGTATTAGCCATAGGATTAACCCTAGATTCAATCCAAGCCATCAAAGCATGTCTTGGGGAAGAAGTCAAGTGTAGGAACCATCTAGGGCCTTTAGATTAAAACTGAACCATGAGAACCATTCAAATGCAAAATCTGCATTTGAGCGAATCGGCCCACGGGTTGACAGCCAAACACCCTGGGTTAACCCCTAGTCGACCCAGCGAGCTTGGGTCGACCTCAAAAATCGGCCGGTTCGGTTATTCCCCTCTCCCAATTCGTTGTTTTGAACATTTTTGCATATTTATTTATTTAATTTTCAATTGTACATACATACATACATATATATATATATATCAATATATATATTTCTCTGCGCAACCCATTTCACTTAATTAAGTATACTTTAATTTGTGAATTTTTATGTTCAAATTACGGGGTGTTACATTCTCCCCTCCTTAAAGGATTTCGTCCCCGAAATCTCCAAGTTAGGAAGAACGTATCCTACTATCCATCATCCATCTACTCAAAACATTATCCACGTGCAGTCATTGTCCTTAAAGGATTCTAAATGTTGTATGATCATATGCAAAGATGTGTGTATATGTACTTATCTAATGAAAAAATCAGGCGGTTACTGATACAGTAAACCTCCTTAATGCAAAATATGTTAGTGAAATGAGTCCATATGTATGCAAATTCCTAACATAATTTATAATCTCTACATGAGTGCACATAATATTCATCCATATGCAACATCCACGTGATAGCTCAACAAGTTTCATCCATGAATAAGTATAAGCACTCATGCATATGCCACATGAAAGTGTGTGAGCCGATCTTAGTGCCTAATGTGTATCATGCATCCACGAGTATCCACGTGCAAACACTTGCAACCACTTGCAACCATCAAGCATAACATGTTTCAAATACATGTTTCAACCAAGGGTTTCTACCTAAGGTTCTCATGACAAGATCTACGAAACAAGATAAACTAGATAAACGCGGATAAAAAGAAAGATATGCTAATTAGGAAAAGAGATCGAGAATGTACCCTAAAAAAGAAATGGATAAAGCCCACGCATCTTCTCCTCGGTTTCCCAAGTTGCATCTTCGTCGGCTTCACCCCACTGAACTTTCACCAACTTGACCTCTCGATTCCTTAGCTTCTTGATCTCTGTTCCCAAGATACGAATCGGAGCTCTTTCAAGGTTGCTTCTTTCTCTACCTCAATGTCTTCAAGAATGCTTGGTTCAACCACCTCAACGGACTCATGTAGGCACTTTCAGAGATGCGAGACATGAAAGACATTATGCACTCCGGCTAGCTTCTCGGGCAATCCCACCTTATAGACGATCTTTCCAATTCTGTCTATGATAGGGAAGGGTCCTACGAACCTTGGTGCCAGCTTCCCCGCTGCTCCAAAACGTACCACATTTCGCAAAGGAGAAACCTTCACGAAAACCATGTCTCCCACTTCGAATTCCAAATCTGCCCTTCGCTTGTCAGCATAGGATTTCTGTCTATCTTGGGCCGCTTTCATCCTTCTTCTTACTAATTCAACTTTCTCGGATGTGTCTCGTATCATATCGGGCCCAAGTATAAGTCTATCTGTTGTCTCCCACCAACAAGATGGTGACCTACACGGCCTCCCATATAAAGCTTCAAATGGTGCCATCCCTATGCTGGCTTGATAGCTATTATTATAAGCAAATTCTACAAGAGGAAGGTGGTCTTCCCAAGTACCACCGAAGTCAAGAACACAAAGCCTCAAGAGATCTTCTAGCACTCTATTCACCCTTTCGGTTTGGCCATCCGTCTGGGGGTGATAGGCTGTACTCAAATTCAATCGCGTACCCATCGCTTCTTGCAAACTGTTCCAGAACTGGATAGTGAAAATCGGGTCATGATCGCTAACTATGCTAGAAGGAACTCCATGCAACCGCACTATTTCTCGGAGATAAATAGACGCCAGCCCTGATGCGGTCCTCTTGCCCTTTACTGGGATGAAGTGAGCACTCTTCGTAAGTCTGTCAACTATGACCCATATGCTTGTGTTCCCTCTCCTTGACCTAGGCAATCCATCCACAAAATCCATAGAAATACTCTCCCACTTCCATTGTGGGACCTCCAAAGGATGTAATAGCCCACCTGGTTTCTTTGACTCGGCCTTCACTTGTTGGCACACCATGCACCTTGAAACATACTCTGCCACATCTTTCTTCATTCCATCCCAAAAGAAACTGTGCTTCATATCTCTATACATCTTATCTCCTCCCGGATGTATAGTCATCTTCGAGTGATGCGCTTCTTCAAGAACTCTATGGACCAAATCTCCCACCCGAGGAACACATAATCTCCCATCACGCCTTAGCCATCCTTTATCATCAATAATATATCTGGCAAGGTGACTAGACGTCTCACCCCGAATCAACTTGTCCATAACTTCGACTATCTGTGGATCTTCCCTCTGCGAAGCCCCAACTTGATCAAGAAGTGTGGGTCTAAGCTCAAGGGATGCTAATGAACCCATCATCAACTCAAACTCCGTTGTGAAATCAAAGGTTGCCAAGAATTCCAAGTTCTTCATCTCAATGAACAAGGGGCTTAAAGTCAATCTCCTTCTGCTTAGTGCATCCGCCACAACATTACCCTTGCCAGGGTATAAGCTATCTCGAAGTCATAAGATGCCAAAAATTCCATCCACCTTTGCTGCCTTAGATTCAGATCTTTTTGCGAGAAGAGGTATTTGAGTGACTTGTGATCAGTAACAAACCTTTCGCCTAGAAGATAGTGGCGCCAGGATTTGAGTGCAAAGACGATCGCCGCTAACTCCAAATCATGAGTGGGATAGTTCTTCTCATGAACTTTAAGTTGCCTACCCCCATAACATATCACTCTTCCCTCTTGCATCAGAACAGCTCCTAACCCCGTGCCACATGCATCTGTGTACACGGTAAACATCTTACCACTATCGGGTAATGCCAAAACTGGAGCTGAGGTAAGGGCTCTTTGAGCTTTTGAAAAGCAAGCTCACACTCCAAGTCCCATGCAAAGACTAAGTTCTTCTTCGTCAACTTAGTGAGAGGGGCCGAAATCTTAGCGAAGTCTCTGATGAACTTCCTATAGTAGCCCGCCAAACCGAGAAAGCTTCTTACTTCGGTCGCATTCCTAGGAGTCTTCCAATCTTGAACCACAACCACTTTCGCGGGATCCACCGCTATGCCTTGCTTAGAAACTATATGTCCAAGAAACCGAACTTCCCTTCTCCAGAAATGACATTTGGAGAACTTGGCTTTCAACTAATGCGCTCTAAGCGTATCCATCACTTCCTTGAGATGTCTGGCATGTTCTTCCTCGTCCTTTGAGAAGATCAGAATATCATCCACGAAGACAACAACAAACTTGTTGAGGAACTCCCTACTCATCAAGTCTACGAAGTAGGCGGGTGCATTAGTCAATCCGAATGGCATGACAAGTCATTCAAAGAATCCATCCGGAGTCCTAAACGCAGTTTTATCAATGCTATCCTCAGCTACTCTAAGCTGATGGAATCCGGTGGCTAGATCAAGCTAAGAGAAAACAGAAGCACCTACAAGCTGGTCAAAGAGATCATTAATCCTCGGTAACGGGTGCCTATTCTTCTTTGTCAGCTTGTTCAACTCTCGATAATCAACACATAGACGAAGCGAACCATCCGCCTCAGTAGCAAATACCACCGGAGCACCCCATTCGGAAATGCTTCGTCTAATAAAACCCTTCTCAAGCAGCTCCTTGATTTGCTTACTGAGCTCCCTTCTCTCACGAGGGGCCATGTGCCTAACGGGCAATGATACTAGCTTGGCATTATCGACTACATAAATGCGGAAATCTATCTCTTGTTTAGGGGGTAACCCCTTAACTTCTTCAAAGACATCAGGATAGTCTCAGACCACCCTTACAGATTGCAGATCATCGATGGACGAGTCGAGAGATTCAAGATAGCATAACATGACGGGACCTCTAGGGTTACAAGAAATTTCTAGGGTATTACCGAGGCGGGTCATGAGCCTCACCACCCTATGTTCACAATCGAGAATGGCTCCATAACTGGACAACCAATCCATGCCCAAGATTAACCCATATCCCGTGAATCCGAGAACATAAGCATTACACGCGAATTCTACAGTCAAGATAGAAATCTTCAAATCCACACAAATCATAGATAGATGGGTGGAACCCCCAATTGGATTTGAAACACAAACGGGATCCTCAACCAAGCTAGTACTTAGGTGCAAACTTTCAACAATGTCAGAAGAAATAAAACTATGCGATGCGCCAAAATCAAATAAGGTGCGAACAGGATAATCAGAAATATAAACAAGACTTTCTACAGAAATGCTACCTCGATCCTGAACTGGAGCGGCGTTGAGAGCATGCACTTGCCCTCCAGAAGGTCCTGCACGCTGATTCTGCCCTTGCTTCTTGGGGCAATCCTTGCTAAAATGTCCGGTCTCTCCACAATGAAAGCACTCGCCCGACTTCCTCTTCCTTTTCTTACAGTCTTTAGCTATGTGCCCTACATTCCCACGGTAGTGGCATTTTCTTGGGTCCTTGGCCTTGTTGCCCTTGTTGTTCTTGTTGTTTTTGTTGTTCTGATTGCTCTGATTTCCTCCCCACTTTGAGTCTGTCTTCTTGGCTTGGGTCTCATTAGCCTTCACTTCCTTCTTGCCATTCTTATCGTCTCCTTGAAGCAATGCCATGTCTACTAGACCTTCGACAGTGGCCCCCATAGGTATATGAGATAGGGCTAAACCTTGTAGTGGCTCATTCAACCCTCGTGCAAAGCGCAAAGCCTTCTTCTGGGGAGTATTAATCATGTCCAAACCAAATCGGGCGAGCTTGTTAAACTCATTCACGTACTCCCTCACTGTCATGTCTCCTTGCTTCAAAGATATAAAATTCTCCAATTGCAAATTCGCCTCAGCTGATGATAGAAACTTAAGCCCAAATCTTGTCCTAAAGTCGGCCCAAGTCTCTATAGGCCTCGTAGTATTGGTGACCTCCCACCAATAAGCAGCTTCTTCTTTCAATAACCACGCTGCCAATAGAACCCTTCTATGATCTTGCACATCAAAGATGGCAAAGAGATCTTCAGTTTCTTTCAACCAATTTCTTGCCTCCACAAAAGTCTCCGTCCCAATAAAGTTCTTGCCACCCATCGCCTTGAAGTCTTTGCAAATCTTAGCGAAATCTGCTTGCGGGTTCTGAGGAGGAGGAGGAGGAGGAACCTCAGTTATATTGGGGGTATTAGCTGGACCCACATCGTTGGCCCTAGCTTCCAAGTATCTCCGGAACCATCCGGGAATGGTCACTCTCTCGGGAAGGTTAAGATCGGCCATACTGAAAAAGGAAAAAGATAGATTCAGAACGAAGAAACGAAGGATAGTGCTATGGCTTTCGGGGAATAGCCTTTTTAAAATAACTAGACTTTTCTTGGAAAATACTTAATTGGTTTTGAAAATAGTTTTTCAAAAGGTAAGTTTCAAAAACACTTTTGCTCAAATCTTGTAAACCTTATGCTCTGATACCAAATGTAACAACCCACCTCCGCCAATGCCACTCTTGCAAGGACATTAGCTTTGGAGGGGCGTTAAACAAGGTAAACATGCATGCAGATATCACAAGACAGAACATATAAGTAAAACAGAGTAGTAAAGCAGCGGATAAAACTTAGCATTTCAAAACCATAGTCATGTTACAACAAAGTACTTGGTCATTATTTTCCAACAACAAAGTCTAGATAAAAGCATAAACTGAAAAACTGAAATACATAAAGTACTATCCCCAAAATGAAGTGATAAACCATAGCTAGCTCAATGTCCAAAACCGTACATGAGCAAATCCAGTAAGCAAGCTGTAAAGATCCAAGCTAAACTCCAATGTTCCCACCCTGTGAACCTGAGGGGGGGGAGAAACGGAAGAAAAGAGGCGAAAGAAAACAGGTCAGTCAAAAAGACTGGTAAGCCCTACTACTATCTGTCTATGAACTAGTAAAGTTAACTGGCATGAGAAGCTGAGATGAACATAAGGATAACAACATACTGGCATGATGATTAACTAACAAGATAGATAAAGGTGTCATCGCATAATTAAGATTAAGTTTTGCACCACGGGTGTACTAGCATTCTAACATGTCAAGTAAAAACAAGAATTGATCCCTTGGCCCAAGCTTGGCCCATCATCATGAGGTGACCTAAATTAAGGTCCAACTACACGGTCTAGTCGATCGGCTCCCTATAAGCCTAACTCGTCAAGTGTCGGTGTCATACGGCCCAAACATGCAATGTAGTTAAACTGCGCTACGTACACCCTAGGGTGTATCAAGTCCTAGGGTGTCAACCTCAGACACGAATCAAGTATGCGCAGTCTAGATCTACTGGTACCCGTGCCTGATTCTCCAACTCTAGACTATGTGCACGACCATAGTCCGCCTGGACCTACACCGGCGTACCTACTCAGCCGTTGTTTTGGTCGCTTACATGTCAGCCCAGTAATCGTGCCCCACCCTAGCCTAGTCCTAGGGTCTTATGATACTATCAAGAGGGTTACTGCTGAAAAGGACCACGCAACTAGGGTTTCCTTAACGGGTTAAATGTGGTTAACCCAATCCAAACGTGGATTAAATTGGTTAAGTATACCCAAGGTTCGTGACTTAACCCCGATTAACCCATCCAGCCCAAATTGATTAAGTATTAAGTGGACCATGACTTAACCCTAATCAGGAAGCATTAATTAACTTAATGTGCTTTAACCTCTCACATTAGACTTTGTTGTGGTTACTAGTTAAGCCGGGCGGGTCCGGGTAGCTTTACACCACAACTTGGTCTAACCTCAGGTTCGAGCACAACATGACCAACTTCTCACATTGGGTCCTATTGTTTGTAGCCACTAGTTAAGCCGGGCGGGTCCGGGTAGATTTATGCTACAAACTCAACCCAACCTCGAGTTGGCCACACTCATATTTTCTAAGTGTCATGTCCATTATGCTTCCAAAACATAATTACAAGTTAACATATCACGTTATGTTATAAAAATCATGTTCATGTCATAATTTTACCCAACCCCAACGTAATCCCATCGTTTACATAATCGCAACAACGCATAAAGGGTAAAATAGGGAACTTGGCATAATCATGACAAAAAGGTGTTGAAGCCACAAGTTTATCATGGTGGCATATGAGATGTACATATGTTCATATACTTGCATATTGCATTGTTAGGCTTCAAAAGCATGCATAAAACCAAACTTAGCATATGAGTGATACATGGTGATAAATGACATGTAGAAGTTGCTAGAAGTTCGCATTTAGCCTCACATGCAAGTTATCATAAGGGATATGATAACTTTCATGTTGCCAAAATGCGACCTTTGATATAAAGCTTGGAGCTTTATGCTCACAACATCAAGTTTAACTTGCATAACATAGCAATATGTGTCATACATAATGATTAAACCAACTCGCATAGCATAATGATTAACCAAACTTGCATATCATAATAATCAACCAAACTTGCATATCATAATGATCAACCAAACTTGCATATCATAATGATCAACCCCAAACTTGCATCATTCATTTAACTTTAGAGTTCAATAAAAAGAAAGTAGAAAAGGGCTTACTACGCTATGAAGACACAAATGAATATTTATTATAAAGATTGTGACGAAGCCCTTATGCAAGCACCAAAATATGAAAGCCCCAAAAAAACCCTTGCGCCAAATCAATAAAAATCCTTGCTTTGAAATAGAAATGTTGCAACTTGACTTGAATGCAAACTAAGAACACTCATACAAGTTTGAAAGCACTTGTATGAACTCACAATCTCTCATAGAAATAGGCTTAGGAATTTTAGCATGAGAGTGGAGGCCATGAGAGGAACAAATTTGACATAGTTTAGTTGTAGGATTGAATAATGGTGATTTAGGCTAGGTTTAGGGGTCTTTTTATAGAGGATTAGGATAGTATTAGCCATAGGATTAGCCCTAGATTCAATCCAAGCCATCAAAGCATGTCTTGGGGAAGAAGTCAAGTGTAGGAACCATCTAGGGCCTTTAGATTAATGCTGAACCATAAGAACCATTCAAATGCAAAATCTGCATTTGAGCGAATCGGCCCACGGGTTGACAGCCAAACACCCTGGATTAACCCCTAGTCGACCCAACGGGCTTGGGTCGACCTCAAAAATCGGCCGGTTCGGTTATTCCCCTCTCCCAATTCGCTGTTTTGAACATTTTTGCATATTTATTTATTTAATTTTCAATTATATATATATATATATATATCAATATATATATATATATATATCAATATATATATATTTCTCTGCGCAACCCATTTCACTTAATTAAGTATACTTTAATTTGTGAATTTTTATGTTCAAATTACGGGGTGTTACAGACATGGTTTATTTTGGAATGAAATAAAGTTCTGTTTTTCTCATAAATTCTTCTGCTGTTTACTTAAATGTTTTCATTAATGTTCTGTCTTGTGATAATTCTGTGATGTTATCTCGATAATACCCCTCCAAAACTAGTGCATTCCCTTTGTGAGTGACCCTAGCGGAGGTGGGGTGTTACATTAATTATATGGATTCCATTCAACACATGTATATAATAGCAACGATACATAATCAACCATCATCCAAAGTGCACTACACTGTATAAGCATCAAATATAGTTATCTAACGCTTATAACAGCCTGTCAATCAATCGATCGACATACAACTAATTATTGGGATTAGTGTATGCTGTATTTTATCCCAATACCCGTGTGGGGTTTCAAACAATCAAACATAGATTTTATTTGTGCAGTTGGGCGATGTATAAAATTTATCGTCCCAATCAATGTCCTTCAAATAGGTGTACATAAACAAACCGTCCGGTTTGTAAATGAATCTTTATTTGTTACCATTCACGTTAAAAATTATATTTTTAAAGACCAAATTATTTTATTCAATCTATGAATTTTCTATTCGGTTCATTTATTAAATAAAATGATATCTTTATTTTTCTAGCTTATTTTAGAAAATTTCGGCGGCATAACGGCACGATACTAGAAACGGGACGAGGCCTAGCCTTATCCCCGGTCTAATAATGGCCCACACCATTCACATGTCAATCAAATCCATTCAATTCACCAAACAACCAACTTCAGATCAAATAATCTAACTAATCTATGCAACCAAACAAACAAGTCCATGGTCTGTGGACAGTGGTGTCGGGTGCTACTAAACACCGTCTGCATCCTAGTATATATATATATATAACTAGAAAAAGAAATTTAGAGTGAGAAGTTCTCACCTATAGCTAATCCAATACCACGACTCTTCCCATGTAGAAATCTTCGTCGTTCTCGCCTTTTTATCACCTTCGTTGCCCGTATTCTCTACACATGTAAAAATCGAATTTTTACTTTACTATTCAATATATAAAAATCGAATTTTTACTTCGCTATTCAATATATAAAAACCAAATTTTTACTTTACTATTCAATATACAAAAATCGAATTTTTACTTTGTTGCTATGTATATAAAAATCCTATTTTTATAATTGCTCCATATGGATAAAAATTCTATTTTTACATCGCTACTATATAGATAAAAATTCTATTTTTACATCGGTACTATATAGATAAAATTTCTATTTTTACATCGATGTTTATAAAATAAAGATTATATATTTTTTTCATGCTATATATATAAATAAAAATCTAACCTTTCTATACTATATATGTAAGTAAAAATCTCGCCTTTTCACTTTGAAAAATCTCAACTTTTTGATCCTAAAAATCGTATTTTCATATCATAAATATTTTTTCCTTGAATAAAAATCCTTTCCTTTTGAAATTAAAAATCCAAATCCTCTTCGTATATAAAAACATGTTCTTTTCATTGATATTCACATATAAAAATTCAATCTTTCTTTTATAAAAATCCTAGCTTTCCTTTATATAAAAATTACATCTTTATGACCTAGATGCAATAATTAGTGTAAATAAAGAAAAACCGAACCTTTCTTCTTCCTTTGCACTCGTTCTAAATGCTCCAGGAACTACGACCATTCCCCATCACCACGCGCAAGCCCAGAAGTCACTGGGATCGGATCTGGGATGCTCATGACGTCGGCGTTGGGCCTGAGGGCGCGACACTCGGTGCAGCGGCTAGGGAGTGTAGGCGTCAGAGTTGGGTGCTTCGGTGGTGGCAGGCGGTAAAGGGGGGCGACGCGCCTCATTTGTCTAAGGCACGGGGGGGGGGGGGGGTTCGTTCTAGCGGTGGTTGTCTGGGGGTAGAAGAGGAGTGGGAATCGAGAGGGGGGGTGTCGAGGTGAGGTGGTGCACCGGATATCGGCGCAGCGGAGGTAGGTCGGGGCGACGAGGCTGCGACATCGGGCTTCTGCCATTTTTTTTTCGATTTGGGCTCAGATCTAAAAACGAGGGGTGAGAGAGAGAGTATATAGGTTTTATAATTTTTAATTATTTTATTATTTTAATTTCAAAAAATTGACTTTTACATACGACCTCTAAACGAGGCCCACGGCCTGTCGTCCATAGCTAATTACCCCCATTTCGAACACAATGGGATATGTATCGTAAGCTGATTCGCTTGTTTCGATCAGTTTTCGTCAAAATCCACATATAACTCTATATATTGAATTTGAACGCGTATTTCAATTTACTGGGTCACATACTAACTCTATAAGTCCCAGAAAAATATTTTCTAGCATCGCATTGGCGATACGGTCCTAACAAAACTAGTTTCGTCGAATTATGAGATCGCTAGAAAAATGGCCATTTTCTAGTCGATTAAAATCACTGAAACTGGTCAAACGCGTTTTCCTTTTCCACGCTCACATATTGATTCGAAAAATTATTGAAATTTGGAATCTAGCAATAATTTGACATCATGGACCCAACTAAAGTGGTTTGGTCGAAATCCGAGGTCGTTGGCAAAATTTCCATTTTCAAAGGCCGAAATTCCATAGCGACTATTCAGAATTTTCAACTGGACATATCTTTTGATTCCCGCTATGAAATCTTGATTTTTCGGATTCGTTGGAAAGATATTCTCAATTAGATTCCATTATTTTTGGTTTCACTAAAATCCGGATTGTTTTGCACCTGGTACATTCAATTGAAGCTTAAAATCGAATTATCGAACTACCGCGCCATTTTCAATTCCTTTTATAATTATAAATAATTATTTATATTCTAACGACGACGTATATAATATATACGTTCTAAATATATTCAAAATAAATTCCTCGTCGATATTATTTAAAATAATTCATTTTAAATGTTCAAAATTTGCTAAAATTGCCAAAATAAAAATTTTAAACTGGCTCGCATTTCCGGGTTATAACAATCTCCCCCACTTAAAACTTTTCATCCCCGAAAAGGAACGAAGCCGAAAGTTGTTTAACAATTCAACTCAACTTCCAGTATTTTGATTACGGCTTAAGTTCTTCAACTTTTCAGTTTCTAAGAACTTTCAAATTCTTCAAAAATTTGGCTAACACCCTAAATTTTCGAAAAATTTCGCCATAACCTCCCCTGCACTGGGAGCCACGGGAAAATCTCGAAATTGCCATATAGGCCTTCTGATCTCAAAAAGAAAAAGAAAAAGCCAAGCGGCTTGCCAATCGTCTCATAAAATCATCATCACCCAAACAAAACAGTAAATTATAGTAAACATGTACCTATTTGTCGGGCAAACAAATTTTATTCTCTGCTCTAGCCTCCTTGCTATGACCTGTTCAATGTAAGTACATGTATATGCAAGCAAAAGAGACCAATTTTCAATACAGTTCAATATTTGGTTCAATTAGACTAAATGGTTCAAAATTATCTAACAAATAAACAAACAGCATAAACAACAATCAATTAGTGGATTAACGTTTCAAATTCATAACTTTGATATATAGTCAAAAATCATGTTTTCGATGCCAAATCACAACAAATAAATCTATCTATATAAGTTTTGGTTCTCACACCAGTCTAATGGAAATATATAGAAATCACACCTTCGAAACACGAACATAAATTTTGGTGATGGAGCTCCATCATCAAAATCATCTCCGAGCGACTAGAGTGTAATCCTATATCTATCTAGTATATTAAAACTTCGAATATACGTTCATGACGCGTATATGCAAAATCTTTATATATTGGATTGTCCCAATTAATATAAATAGATATTCAAATACGTATAAAACGATTTAAATTTCAAAACAAAATTGTTTTCATTTGAAAAAAAATACACTCTTCACACTCGTTTTAGGATACTACTGATCCTATCTCTAACGAGTCATTCTAATTGGATATTACTAATCCAATATCTGATGAATTCTTTCGTATGGTTCTAATGTGTCTTGTTCTCGAGCTCTGTAAACCAAAGCTCTGATACCAAATGTAACGGCTTGGAATTTCGCTCGATCCGAATCATTCGTTAAACCGATCTAGACCGTTCGAAATCCCTGATCGTTTTGAGAACACGACAAATAGAACACAGACGGAAGAACATTTCATTGTTATCACAACAATTCCATCAGATACAAGAATATACAGAGTATAAATGAATATTATACATTCGATAAATATCAGAGATTACAATAAATTACATAGCAGCGGAAAAACAATATAAAACACAACTGAAAATGATACACGGATACAGAGCTTCCCGAGCATCGTTCCAGCTGTAAATCAGGATCCTGTGAATATAAATCTGCAAAATCAAAACTACTAGCTGCCCGTGTAGAAAATAGGGGCACCCAGAGTTTAGGTTAAAACAATAAATTCCAGGTCAGTCATGTGACTGGTGTGAGAACTAAAACAGTTATTTAAAACTTTACTTTTAAAGGAGAGTAATTCAAGGGACCACGCCGTATAACACGGAACGGGTTTCCTTCCAAGAATACCAGTGCATAGAGAAGACAACGCAATGCTTTTTCGAAAAATGAAGCTATTATAAGACCCAGGTCCCATCACACAATGCAACGCAAGCCGGAGGATAGGGTTTTCCCTTATAATAGCCAAACATGCTTGGTACGTTTAAAACAAATCATTTGATACTATAATAAGTGTATAGTGTCAAAACAATTTCAATCATAAATATCAATCCTAGGCGGCATGGGTACCATCTATCATGTCGCCATACTAGGCTCTACAAATAAAACCGAAATATCTCGTATTGGAAATTGGATTTCCGTCATGAGTCGAGGCAAGGGGCAAACTCCTCTCCGCTTCGAGACACTCTAGCAAATGCTCAGGACTACACACTCTGGGCAGCCACTTGGATCGGTTACGTTTGAGGATTGGCAATTCCTGAACATACGTTTCCCGGTCCTTACAGACCTATAATCGAGGCGCCTCATTCCAACAACCACAAAGGTGAAAAGTATATAAATGTCAGGGCTGGTAAGTCACTGACACCACCAAAGCTAGAAAGAAACGTCGTGTTCTCCCAACGGTCCGTATCCCATTTTTGACTCATACCGAGGTGTGAGGCTCGCGAATCCACGCTATACACAAAGCTACGCCATGTAGGTCGTGCTTTGATCATCAACCACAAGACTTTGCTTTTCAACAGAAGCCTTGATCCATGCAACTCAGTATGCCACACAGGCAATTCATGCCATGCGACTGATGTCCATCGATATACAACCTCTGAGCTCGTACGTCTCATAGAAGGGCGTTAAGCAAGAGAATAAATTCTCTGCCGCCAAACAGATGTATATTTAATAGAGATCAATCAACACAGAATAAAGTCCAATGTCAGACACACAATCCATTTACAAGTTCGTTCTGGGTCTGAACGAAATCGGAGGCACTTTCCTCGCATATCCATCGATCTCCAAGTACGTCTGGACGACCAGCAACTGATTCCCTCATCTTGGGTGTACAGCCCAATCAATATCATCAGTAATCACCCAAACGATGTGAAGAATTTCGGTCTTCAACCACCGTCTTCATCTTCGACATATCGTCGAATCGGTTATTCAGAATGGGTATAAACCCGGTCTTTCCGAACAACCCGCATATATTAAAACAAATTTTACACAAACACAACATACGCCTCATTCCAATTCATCAGTCACTAACCGTAAATCAGTTAGAGAGCAATTCCCCAAATATTAACCCCGAAGGCCGAAACCAACATCAGATCAATACCCAGGAAACCATTCTTCTTAACTAACCTACAGCTTATTTCTAAATTTCAATTCTTAGGGAAAGGTTCCCATTAATTTTATCAAAGATAAATTCTTTAAATTTATTCTTTAATCTTCCTTTGGATGTCATTTTAAACCAAATTATGGTTTTCCAAACTAGTCGAGATTAGCGAACCCCGCCAAAGTAATTATTTATTTTATTTCCCAATCCCAACCTATTCATCCCATGAAGCAAAACTGGTAATACTCCATACCTAATACCACGGTGTTATCGGTAAAATTAATTACCATTTCACGTTCAAATCTAGTTAAAGATTTAACTATCGCTTTGGAGCAAAACTGGCGATACTCCATTCTCGATCCTTTTCTAGATTTGATAATTTATATTATCAATCCACATTTCAATCTAATCAAAGATTCATTAAAACTCCTTTTACTGGGTTAAAGAATTAATGTCGTTTAAAACACAGTTCACGATAAACCCAAATCACATTCTATTTATTATCGGGTTAAAGAACAAGTGTTATTTAAAATACCCTTCACGATAAACCCAAAAATCAATTCTATTTAAAACCCATTTCAAATCCAATTTATTTATTAAAAAATAAATGGGTTTTAATTTTAGTTCAAAACTAGTTCATTTCGATAAAAATCTATTTTTATCTTTTCAAATATGAAGTTTTTCATCCCAATTTTTCCCAAATCATTACTTATGATTTTACACAAATTATTACTATTTTTAATAATTTTATCAAGGCCCGTACAGTCGATTTCCATCAGTGGCCATCGAACTGCACTTACAGCGACATTTTCCAAATTTGATTCAGACGTATCTCCAAATCCAACCGTTAGATTTCAAATTTCTAATATTCGTTAGAAAGCTCTTTTCGATAAGAACCCAACGGTTCCAGTTTTAGGAGAATCCGACGGTCGGATCTCCCGTAATGTCCGTTCGAAGTCAATGGTCGAAATTCGCGAACTGTCGCGGCGCGGCGCCTTCTATTCAGGCCATTATATTATATATATAATATATATTTCGTCGATTACTATTTAAAACGAACTTTATAAATAGTTTTAAATTCGTTTCAAAAACAATATCAACTTCCATTCCCAATTCAAATCAAAACTGAATTTTTCCCTTATAAATTCGTTTTAAATCCATTTCAATTCAATTCAAATTTCAATTCAATTTGAATTCATTTCAAATCGATTTTTATTCTATTTCAATTCGTTTTCAGTTCAATTCGAATTCGTTTTATATTCAATTCAAATCGAATTCGTTTTATATTCAATTCAATTCGAATTCGTTTTCTATTCAATTCAATTCAAATTCGTTTTCTACTCAATAAAAATAAAAAATAAATATAATCGATAAAAATATCGTTCGCGTCAAAATAGCGCATCTCTAATCAACACGGCTTTATATATTTCAATTACTTCGTTATTCTATTCAACAAATGAATCTATATTTCTTTCAATACATGACTCTATATTTTTGTCAACACACGACTAATCTCAACGAATGAGTACTGTCCACATGTGACTATTTTTGTTATTTAATATATTTTATAAAAATTATGGTATCTATCGTTTGATTTCAAATCAGACTCCAACCGTAAATTAGTAAGAGAATGATTCCCTGAATATTAACCCCGAAGGCCGAAACCAACATCAGATCAATATCCCAGAGACCACTCATCTTATCTATTTTCCAATTAGTTTCTAATTTTATATATGATAAAGATGTAAATTTTATTGTTTAAATATTTCGTTCAACACATGACTAATCTCAACGGATGAGTACGGTCAACACATGAACCTTTATTTTATAATGATAAAGATGTAAACTTTATTGTTAAAATATTTCGTTCAACACATGACTAATCTCAACGGATGAGTACGGTCAACACATGAACCTTTATATTATAATATTCTTTATCTTCTAAATTGGAATGAGGCCCAATCAATTACCATATAAAGTTAATTATATGGATTCCATTCAACACATGTATATAATAGCAACGATACATAATCAACCATCATCCAAAGTGCACTACACTGTATAAGCATTAAATATAGATATCTAACGCTTATAACAGCCTGTCAATCAATCGATCGACATACAACTAATTATTGGGATTAGTGTATGCCGTATTTTATCCCAATACCCGTGTGGGGTTTCAAACAATCAAACATAGATTTTATTTGTGCAGTTGGGCGATGTGTAAAATTTATCGTCCCAATCAATGTCCTTCAAATAGGTGTACATTAAAAAACCGTCCGGTTTGTAAATGAATCTTTATTTATTCCCATTCACGTCAAAAATTATATTTTTAACGACCAAATTATTTTATTCAACTTATGAATATTCTATTCGGTTCATTTATTAAATAAAATGATATCTTTATTTTTCTAGCTTATTTTAGAAAATTTCGGCGGCATAACGACACGATACTAGAAACGGGACGAGGTCTAGCCTTATCCCCGGTCTAATAATGGCCCACGCCATTCACATGTCAATCAAATCCATTCAATTCACCAAACAACCAACTTCAGATCAAATAATCTAACTAATCTATGCAACCAAACAAACAAGTCCATGGTCTGTGGACAGTGGTGTCGGGTGCTACTAAACACCGTCTGCATCCTAGTATATATATATAACCAGAAAAAGAAATTTAGAGTGAGAAGTTCTCACCTATAGCTAATCCAATACCACGACTCTTCCCATGTAGAAATCTTCGTCGTTCTCGCCTTTTTGTCACCTTCGTTGCCCGTATTCTCTACATATGTAAAAATCGAATTTTTACTTTACTATTCAATATATAAAAATCAAATTTTTACTTCGCTATTCAATATATAAAAATCGAATTTTTACTTTACTATTCAATATATAAAAATCGAATTTTTACTTTGTTGCTATGTATATAAAAATCCTATTTTTATAATTGCTACATATGGATAAAAATTCTATTTTTACATCGCTACTATATAGATAAAAATTCTATTTTTACATCGTTACTATATAGATAAAATTTCTATTTTTACATCGATGTTTATAAAATAAAGATTATATTTTTTTTTCATGCTATATATATAAATAAAAATCTAACCTTCCTATACTATATATGTAAGTAAAAATCTCACCTTTTCACTTTGAAAAATCTCAACTTTTCGATCCTGAAAATCGTATTTTCATATCATAAATATTTTTTCCTTGAATAAAAATCCTTTCCTTTTGAAATTAAAAATCCAAGTCCTCTTCGTATATAAAAACATGTTCTTTTCATTGATATTCACATATAAAAATTCAATCTTTCTTTTATAAAAATCCTAGCTTTCCTTTATATAAAAATTACATCTTTATGACCTAGATGCAATAATTAGTGTAAATAAAGAAAAACTGAACCTTTCTTCTTCCTTTGCACTCGTTCTAAATGCTCCAGGAACTACAACCATTCCCCATCACCGCGTGCAAGCCCAGAAGTCACTGGGATCGTATCTGGGATGCTCACGACATCGGCGTTGGGCCTGAGGGCGCGACACTCGGTGCAACGACTAGGGAGTGTAGGCGTCGGAGTTGGGTGCTTCGATGGTGGCAGGCGGTAAAGGGGGGCGACGCGTCGCATTTGGCTAGGGCACAGGGGGGGTTTTCATTCTAGCGGTGGCTGTCTGGGGGTAGAAGAGGAGAGGGAATCGAGAGAGGGGGGTGTCGAGGTGAGGTGGTGCTCCGGAGATCGGCGCAGCGGAGGTAGGTCGGGGCGACGAGGCTGCGACATCGGGCTTCTGCCATTTTTTTCCGATTTGGGCTCAGATCTGAAAACGAGGGGTGAGAGAGAGAGAGTATATAGGTTTTATAATTTTTAATTATTTTATTATTTTAATTTCAAAAAGTTGACTTTTACATATGACCTCTAAACGAGGCCCACCGCCTGTCGTCCATAGCTAATTACCCCCATTCCGAACACAATGGGATATGTATCGTAAGCTGATTCGCTCGTTTCGACCAGTTTTCATCAAAATCCACATATAACTCTATATATTGAGTTTGAATGCGTATTTCAATTTACTGGGTCACATACTAACTCTATAAATCCCAAAAAAATATTTTCTAGCTTCGTATTGACGATACGATCCTAACAAAACTAGTTTCGTCGAATTCTGAGATCGTTAGAAAAATGGCCATTTTCCAGTCGATTAAAATCACTGAAACTGGTCAAACGCGTTTTCCTTTGCCACGCTCACATATTGATTCGAAAAATTGTGAAATTTGGAATCTAGCAATAATTTGACATCACGGACCCAACAAAAGTGGTTTCGTCGAAATCCGAGGTCGTTTGCAAAATTTCCATTTTCAAAGGCCGAAATTCCATAGCGACTATTCAGAATTTTCAACTGGACATATCTTTTTATTCCCGCTATGAAATCTTGATTTTTCGGATTCGTTGGAAAGATATTCTCAATTAGATTCCATTATTTTTGGTTTCACTAAAATCCAGATTATTTTGCACCCGCTACATTCAATTGAAGTTTGAAATCGAATTATCAAACTACCACGCCATTTTCAATTCCTTTTACAATTATAAATAATTATTTATATTCAAACGACGACGTATATAATATATACGTTCTAAATATATTCAAAATAAATTTCTCGTCGATATTATTTAAAATAATTCATTTTAAATGTTCAAAATTTGCTAAAATTGCCAATATAAAAAATTTAAACTGGCTCGCATTTCCGGGTTATTACACCTATTCATTTATTAATTCAATGTTCAATAAAATATCTCTTCTCTCATTGTTTTAATTATATAAAATTTTATAATAATTCCAAAACTATTTCATATCTATTACAATATGATTCGCATCATGTTTGATAATTTATTTGTTGCTAGTAGACAACTTTGTTTAGCCCAACGCTTAATATTTTATTTATTAATAATCCAATATTCAATATAATTATATTCACATTTATTTCCTTTGTCTATATATATATATATATATGTAATAAAATCATTTAATATCGCAAAAAAAATTATTTTATTTAGTCTGTTAGTTAATAAAACCGTCAAAATTCAAATTTTACACTTTTACTTCAATTAAACACACAAATTTTGATGGAGAAAACTAGGTTGTTACAGACTTCCCCCTTAACAAAATTGCGTCCTTGCAATTTCTAATATGAAAATGATAAACTACTTATATTCTAATTCTAATGTATTTTATATGAGCGTAACGGCACGCGCTTTGCGTGTGGACTGGTTTACCGCAAATATTTTGTGATGTATATATATAGTATGTACCCTGTGCCGATAGCACAAGATCACGTTGTGCTTAATATATTAAAGTGTTAAGGTCCTTTCTTTTTCATACATTCAAGCCTCATACACATGTATACATTATAATATTTGTTTATTTGTCCGTACAGTCATGCATTCAAATTATATAAGGCTACCTATTTGTTGATTTTTCCACATTATAATATTTGTACATTACCATGCAAATCTTAAACTATCATGCATAGTCTAAACATATTTGTAAATTGGTCATCATATATTTGTATATTTTCAATTTTTTTTAATTTTATTGACAGAATATACTTAGTACTTTTCATAATCCCTTTTCCATTATAAAAATGCTTTTTTTTTGAATGAATTAACTAACAGGCCATTAATATTTTGAATGCATCAATTCAACGCATCTTCTAATGATCCAACAATCAATTAATGTATAAGAAATAAATCAATTCACAATTCAGCATTCCCATGATAGTATGCTAAATATACACCGTATTAGTTAGCGTAAATATCATGAGCAAAAGTGATATAAATGCCTGTGCGCCTTAAAATATGTCCATATGCCAAAGGGTTCAAGAAGAATTCGGATGGAAACTTTCAGTAAAAACCACATACAACTGTTAAGAAGCAATCGTATCATGTTAGTACTATGCCTGCTTGTTATTCATAAAATGAAATCAATTTCCAACTCTCAGCCACTTAGCTTAATTCCAGTTAAATTAATTACTCAATTTCAGAAACTTGCTCGCTGTCATGGAAAGATGCAAAACCTTTCTTAGTTAAGTAATTTTTCTGTATACTAAATTGTTTACTATGCACTATAACAACAAAAAACATTCAATTTCCAGAAATAAAAGGCAACTATTTATTACAAAGTCATATACTATACTAAGTTAATGTTAGTTTTGACTACTGCAAATAGTGACACACATAAATTGGCAAAATTTTATATTTTAAAGAAGAAACTGAGACACCAAAGTAAAATGAACATAAATTTCCATAATACAAAAATATTATAGTCTCCTGATAACTCAATGGGATGAAAATCTAGAACAATCAATATAGGTAATGGCAGTACAAAAAAACATAGTAGTCTGATTCAACAGCATTCACTCAGTAGTGAAGTTATTAAGTTCTATTACACTGAGTATAACAAAATACATTTGCTTGCCCTGTGTTTCCATTATTTTTCACATTTATTTTACTTCTAGTAAAATACTTAAAAACATTGACTATCCATGACTGTCGAACATTTGTTTCTAATTTTTTTAACATTTGAACTAATATACCATTGTTATTCGAATAATTTGAAATATAATTGCGTTTACATTGTGAATGAAAAGAGATGCTATTAACTCATGTTACCATATTTATGTACAAAAATTGCATACTTCAATTAATTGTGAGTAAAAATACATGGTATCCAAGCCAAAATAATATAGTAAAGTATGGAGAGAATGGCTGGAAATATACACGAAAGTATGAAAATGTATACATCTAAAATATGGAAAATAAAATGGTTTATAAATAGTGTATACTTGACTACAATTTCTGTTAGTCATTGGGAAATGAATAAATAGATGGTAAAAAGTAAAAAAATTGATGCTTTCCATACTAAAGTTAAACCCATATTTTGTTTCCTTCTTTAACAGGGCAATTTTCAATTAATACATCAATTCTATTCATTCATTGCTATGAATTTGGTTGAAGTTAAAACTGTTCATAATTTATGGTTATATTTTATAGGAACAAATAACTATTATGCTGATAAGTCAGCAAAAATATTTTTTTTAATCCTTTTTTCCAACAATTCCAATTAAATTCAATCCAAAACTTAACTTGTCAATTCAAACACATATTCATTCAATTGGCTAGAGGTGTCGAGATTGGGCATCCTTTCGAACTTCAAAATAGACCATTTAAATCTCATATTCCAAGACTAATTTTTCAAAGTTGTTCAGAAATTTTTGTTAGAACTACAAAATTAAATGCGGCAAAGATAAATTTCATTGTCACAAAACCAAATATCATGGTGTGGTTCATTTAAAATAATAACAAGGGGATACAAAAAAGAGAGTCAGACTAAATGAATATTCCCATGATCCACATACAAAATCTGGGAAGAAGGGAAAAAACTTAACAAACTAACCAGCTGGAAAACTAAATACTATTTAACTGCTTTCATCATGTGGCTTGCAAGGTATACTGATGGTCTTGTGGAAATTGGGTTTGAGGAGGATTGCTGAGTGAAGACTGGACCAATTAATCAATCTAGCACTCAACAATAGCAGATAGAATTGTTCTCCATTCTTGTTGTTTTTATGTTTGGAGCAATTTAAAATGGAAAAAAGGGATCACATTGGGCATTGTGGTCAAACAGTCTTTATGGTTAAGTATAGTAGAACAGTTGCTGCAAACTGAATGCATTTCTATTACTAAATTTATCTCATGTATATGGAAGCATCTACCAATCTAACTGATGATATCCCAACTGATGAGCTAATAGCAAATCCACGTTTAAATTAACAGGCAACATAAATTCCAAAAATAAATTAATCAGAGTTTTTAGTTAATCTAGAAAGCCAGAGTCTGACATAAGCTAATGGATCATAATTAAACATGCAGACCCACACTTCAATAGTTTGCAGGAAAAATCACCACAAAACAGATGAACACACTTATGAAAACGAAGTTTTGTCTCAATTTAATGCTGAGGTACATCCACAGAGAATGGTGTAGCATTAGCATATATCTAGAATTGAGACCGTAGAACTTATATACTAAATACGAACATCAAATTAATTCTGAGAATTTTCAAGGCTTTCCTTATCATTTTTAATATTAAATTTTGGTATTCACAATCCAAACCCAGATTGATCGATACAAAATATGATATTTATAATTTTTTAAAATAAAAGCCAATACATAGGAAACCTGAAGTTAAAAAAGGTGACCGTGAGAATAAATGAATTAGTATCCATATAAATCATTTATTCATAATTTTTTCAAAAAAATGAAAATACTAATCCCAACAAAAAGAAAATAAAAATCACCAGATCTAGGGATAGCTAGGATCAAACAACGACTGCCAATTTGGTGGGGGAGAAACGATTCGCAAGCACTTGGGTTTTAGCTTGCAGAAGTGGATTCAAAGTCAAATTATATGCAGAAGTGGATTCAAAGTCGCTTGCAGATGAATAGAAAGTGATAATGATATGTGTGTAAAGATAATTATATGCAATTTATAATTTAGAAGATTCAAACTCTACTTTAAGAACAGTCTTAGCATTCCAAAAGGTGTAAAATCATGGAAATAGGATTAACGGTTCAGAAGTTAGGAGCAAAACTATTCAGCCCTGTTTTGTGTTAATTTATAAAACTGGTACAACATACATTTGTATGTTACATATAATTGTGTTCAAATAACATTTATGCATACAAAACCTAGTCATACATGTTCACTACACATGATTTTTCCATCATCCACTCTTATTTCTCTTGCAGCACACAAAATAACGCCTCTTCACTAAGTAATATAATTTGACTGGGAGATTAATTAGCAATTAACAATATCTGTCGAAAATTGATTATTACTCAAAACTTGATTTATTATCATCCATTATGCTTCAGTTGATAAGATATTATATATGAATTTGTTGCTGCTATTCTGATTCTTAGTGGACCACTCCCTATATCTGCCTGCATATTACTTTAAACTGTTATATATCCACGTACTAACATTGGTACACTCCACATATCTACAAACTGCTATATTTCGAAAACTTAATCCCTATATGCTCAAGGCTTACAATTTCATAAGCTTAATAAACTATAAATTATGCTTTTGAATTTATATATTATCTTCGAAGGCTAAACTACATTCCATTATTGCATCTGAAATGCTGTGTTGAAACGTCTCATCCTAGCGGCTAAGAGCCTTCACTGAATACATGTGCACCTGTATTAGTAGATTTTCCCAATACACTTAACAAACAGATTAACACTATTTTTTTAACCTTATTTAAATATCGCATCTTGAATTATTTATTTAATAATAACTACTATATTCAAATCTAACTACAATTTTCTTTTACCTATCACTTAGTTTTAATTCTTCCTCATAATACTGTGTCGATTTGTATCGCACAAGTATTTAGGAATCCCATCGATAACGTTGATCAGATGTATCAACCAAAATTATTAAATTACTCAACGGACAAATCAACTCAAGATTAATTCCTTTAACCATTTATTTATCGATATGTTCATTTAACGATTCTCTTCAATTATTATTGTCATTACTATCGTTATTAATTTGTTTGTTTGAATTTAACGGCCATTTCACTTTGACATTAAATTCGATACTCACTTATAGCATGCACATTTAAACAATCAACAATCAGAGAACAACAAACAAAGCCTTCGGCGGAAATTTATATATTAATCTATGCTGCGCGACATCTTATTTCTTAATCACACTCAACTATAAAAATAAACACCAGAATTATGGGGGAAGTAAATCAACATTATTATTATTATTACATAATAGAAAAATAACGAATACGTCCTCGGATGGTTATCCCAGTAATCATCGTATACTTCTATAGTCATAAAATTACGATAAAATCTACCGCGCACCCGCGGGGACAGGGACTCTAAGTCTCTTCTGAGGTTCAAACTCGTATCTCTATTTATATCTGTAATGTATTGTTCTAAACCTGCTCTGATACCATTTTGTAACACCCCACCTCTATACCCATATTATCTAAGAGTATTACTAAGTAATACCGTCAGATAATACGGAGAATGAGGCTGTAGGGGCACATATGTGTAAATTCTCTTGGACTACAACTGGTACGTATTAAAATATTTGAAATATCACTTACTCTTATGTACTCAATGTCGGTACAAAACAATTACATGTGTGCCTCCAGGACAGAACAATACATAATATACATGGACACAGAGATCACAGTGTCAATCGCATCGATAAATATAATGTATAATACTTAACATTTTATACATATTTATCTATTACACATCAATATGTATATACATCAATCCATACAATACATAGTAATAAATGATACACTAAGTTACTATAATATACTAAGTCCAATAGATACCAGCTGGTCTCAAGGACCCTACACCTGTAATGTCTCGATCTGACCAGAGTATTATATAGATAATAAACGGATCAATCTATGTTTAAATCCATTATATTTAATATAAATGTTTGGATGCTCTAAACTCGAAAGATCATTCTAGACATAAACCTAATCATAACGACGTTAATGGTTCATGCCTCATGGCTAAATATTATGGAAGCATTGCCATATGTGGACATGTGCAAATGTCAGCATAATCTTATTCGAGTAAATCTCATTGAAGAGTTATAACGTGTAACACCCCGTATTTTCTGTTAATGTTGTAATAACAAATTAAAGAATACTTAATTATAAATGCGAGAATCAAGGGAAAACATGAAAATTTCTTGGCATAGATTGGTTCATGAAATGGTATATTTGGTATACCATTTATTGTAAGCATAATTAAAAGAATAATTATGGCATGATTAAATTAAGATTAATTTACATATATAATTAGACATATATAGAAAATATGTGAATTTAGAAAAGACGGATTATGACTCACTGCTGAGTCATTAGGGGCTGAGTTAGCCGTTCTAGATAACTCTATCTTGTCTTAATGGTCTCGATTTATTCTGAGATGATCTGACGGCTCCTATTCAATCTAATCTCTATAAAAGCAACCTAATACCTCACCCCTAAATCATATTAAAAATTGAACCTAGAGCCGTCATGCTGCCATTAGACAACCTAGAGTAGCCGCCACTTGAAGCTAACATAGAGACGAACCAAACTAAATCAAAACAACGATTATCTACATCAAAGGCGAGCATTTCAACTCCAGAATTCAGAATCCAAAAATCAAGACCTTCGTTCGTTGTAAGCGCAGTTATCTTTTAGACGTAAATAAATCTAAGACGTGATTTGATATAAAGTGAAATTAGAATTATACCATGTTAAGTCATATCGATTTATTGTGTTGATTTTATCATGAATTGGAATGATTGTGGATTATTGGATTTGGTATTGGATCTATTTGAAACTATCAATATCATATGCAAGTTATGTATTTCATGTAAAGATTTACATGTATATGTTTTTATGCAAGTTGTAAGTCTTATAGTAGATCCAAGTCAAGATCTACATGTACATATTCTTATGTTTTATGTTAGATCCTTATACTACATGATTAGATCCATATGTTCATATGCAAGTTGCAAGTTTTATGTTGGATCCATATGTTCATATGTAAGTTGCAAGTTTTATGTTAGATCCATATGTTCATATGCAAGTTGCAAGTTTTATGTTAGATACATATGTTCATATGCAAGTTGCAAGTTTTATGTTAGATCCATAAGTTCATATGTAAGTTGCAAGTTTTATGTTAGATCCACATGCCTATGTTCATATGTCCATATGCAAGTTACAAACTTTATGATTGGATCCATGTCAAGATCCATTTAGGTTCACATGATTAATGCAAGTTATATAATTTATGATAGATCCAAGTTACGATCTAATTATATATATGTCATATGAAAGTTACATGTTAGATCCTAAACTAGACCCATATTTATATGCAAGTTTATGAAGCGAATTTATGCAAGTTCACCTTATTAGATCTAGTTTACACCTATATGTTAATGTTATAATTATACATGTCTTGGAATTGGACATGTCATGATTATGTCACATGCTAGTCTATAACTGATGTTGATGCCAAATTACATGACATATGTTGATTGAACCTATGTTATGCATGTTCCCCCTTTATCTCTCGTTTATAGACTGGGCCAATTAGCGGGCCCAATGTCTTTATGTGATTAATGTGAACGAACAAACGAGGGTAACGTTGGGCGTAATTATTAAATCAAAACATGTAAATATGTAGGTGGGCCGAAAACTATGTAATTGGTTAAGGCCATGAATGGTATAATTTATATACCATTAGTCTTGAATTAAAACATGTGACATGAAATACTTGTAGAAATTTGCATATACAAAAATGTAAATCTAGAAAAGACGAATATGCTTAACCCAAGGTTAGACTGAGTTATGGTGTAAACCCGTCGGGAACCGACCGGCACATCCAGTAACCACAATAATACCTGTCTAATGTGAGAGGTTAGTGCATCAAACCCAGAAAAGCCCGAGGTTAGACGAAGATGTGGTGTAAACCTTCCCGGAACCGACTGGCACATCCATTAACCACAACAATACATGTCTAATGTGAGTAGTTGGTGCTTTAATTAATTAATTAGTTAAAGCTCATGAACAATCAAGCTAGAAATGGTGAGGTTAAGTAATTAAGGAAACACTTAACCAACTTAACAAGACAAGAGTGGTGAGGTTAAGTAATTAAGAAAACACTTAACCAACTTAACATGTGAACAAGACAAGATTGGTGGGGTTAAGTAATTTAGAAAATACTTAGCCAAATCAACATGTTAACTATGCAAGATTGATAGGGGTTAAGTCAAGTCAAGAACACTTAACCAATTTAACATGTTGACTAGAAAAACCCTAGTAACGGGGACCCGTTTCAGCAGTAACCCGCACGAACGTATCAAGGAACCCTGAACTAGACAGGGTAGGGCACGATTACTAGGCTGAATATAAGCGGTCAAAAGGGCGGCGGTTAGGTGCATCAGTGTAGGTTCCGACGGAGTACGGGCGTGCACGGGCTTCGAAGTGGAAAAAGCAGGCACTGGACACCAGGCGTACACTTGTGCATCTAGAATCGTGTCAGGGGTTGCCATTATAGGACTTGATACACCCTATAATGGAACCAGCACAAGTACTTTATAATCACGTGGGGCCGCATGACACCGAGAATGCATGAATGCGAGTAGGAGCCGATCAATACATGAATGGGATCACTTTATCATGAACATTCATTGCTAATTAAACAAGTTCTTGGTGGGTGTAGAGAAGTAAAAGTGGGTGCGATAGCCAAATCTAGTTAAGTCTTACCTTATCTTGTTTTAGGACTACCCTATCCTTGTGGTATCATTCTAAGTTCAGTTTATTCATGTCACAGTCTTTTACTTGTTTACATGCTACTAAATAACTGAGCTTACCAGACTTATGTCTGACTCATTTTCCTTTTGCCTCTTTTCTTCTGTTCCCCCCCCCGGTCCGCAGGGAGGGAACACTTCCGCTTGACCAGATCAAATCAAAGCTTGAAGACCGTAGATGTAAGGGTTGGACTTTCCTTTTTGAGCTATGGCTGTGGTCAAAGACATGTTGGGGATTTACGCCATTTTATTTTCAGTATTGCTTCTTTATGTTTTCAAGACAGATGTAATAATTTGGAAGATTGAAACTATTTGTTGAAATGTTGTATTGAACAAGTATTTATGGAATGAAGATTGGTTTCTTCTCCGCTGCTTTAATTATCCGCTGCTTTAATTATCTGTCTTGTAATTTATTAGTATCTTATACCTTAAAATGCTCCACCGAAGTTAAGGCATTCCCTTTGAGAGTGACCTTAACAGAGGTGGGGCGTTACACTTGGTATCAGAGCTAAAGGTTACCAGATTGGATAAAAATTTTGAAACTATTTTTCAAAATGAAGTCATAAAGAAGCATTTTCAAGAAAATTGTGTTTTAAATTTAAAAAAAAAGAGGGCATAATCTCCAAAGCCATATGCACTATCGTTCTATCCCTTGTTTTGAATCTTTCCTTTTGTTTCAGCATATCTGGGGACTTTAACCTACCTGAGGGCGTGCGCGTTCCTGGTTGGTTTAGAAGGTAACTTGAAGCTATGGCCAATGAAGTAGGCCTAGCAGGCGTTCCTCCGCCTACCCCAGCTGCTCCTCCTCCTCCAAGAGGAAATGCTTTCTCAAAGATCTGTAGAGATTTTAGATCCATGGGTGGAAAAGACTTCAAGAGTACTGAATCTTTCGTAAAAGCCAGAAACTGACTCAAAGAAATTGAAGACTTATTCGTTATCTTTAAAGTAGATGAGAGGCAGAAACTACAGTTGGTGGTGTGGTTGCTCAAAGATGAGGTCTCCTTCTGGTGGGAGGTCACTAATGCTGAAAGACCGATAGAGACTTGGGAGGACTTCAAGGCGAGATTTGAAATGAAGTTCCTCTCACAAGATGAGCAAAGTCTGCAAATGGATAAGTTCCTATCACTTAAGTAGGGCAACCTATCAGTCAAAGAATTTGTCAATAAATTCAATCAGCTTGCCAGATTTGGACTGGAGTTAGTCAACACTCGACACAAGAAGGCTCTCCGTTTTTCCAAGGGAGTGAATGAGCCACTGCAAGGTCTGGCAATGTCCCATATACCCATGGGAGCAACTTATGAAAGGCTGGTGGACATGGCTCTGTTGTAAGAGGAGAAATAAGATGTCAAGAAGGAGGTGAAGAAGGAAGAGTCTCAAAATAAGAAAGGAGAGGGATCTCAAAACAAGAAAGCGGACCCCAAGAAAGGCGAGAAGGATAATAAATCCCGTAAGAAGCTGAAGTGCAATTACTATGGCATACCTGGACATTTGGCTAGGGACTGCAGAAAGAAAAAGAGGAAGTTGGGCGCTTGTTTCCATTGCAGGGAAACATGACACTTGGCTAAGGACTGCCCAAAAAGGCAAGGGCAGGGACAGAGAACTGGAGCTTCTTCTGGAGGGCAGGTTCATGCTCTCGTAGCACCTCTGCAGGAACGAGGTAGTCATATTTCTATTGAGAGTTTAGTTTATCTGTTTGATAATCCTGTTCGTACTCTCTTTGATTCTGGCGCATCGCACTCTTTTATATCTACTGCTTTAGTTGAATCTCTGCACTTAGACACCCATATAGTAGAGGATCCCTTGGTTGTTTCAAATCCAATTGGGGGCTCAGTTTATTTGTCAATGGTTTGTTTGGATTTGGAAATCTCTATTCTAAGTGTTGGGTTTAATGTAATGCTTTTGTTTTGGGCTTCACGGGCTATGGACTGATTTTAGGCATGGACTGGCTATCCAGTAATGGTGCCATCCTTGATTGTGAAAAGTGAGTGGTTAGACTCATGACTCGCCTCGGTAACACTCTCGAAATCTCTTGTAATATCATGAACTCTGTCATGCTTAGTTATCTTGAATCACTTGATGCGTCTGTTGAGAATTTGCAGTCCGTTAGAGTAGTCTGTTAATACTCAGATGTGTTTGAAGAGGTGAAGGGCTTACCTCCGAAGCGGGAGATAGACTTCCGCATATACCTTGTTGATAATGCAAAGCCCGTTGCTTTACCCGTTAGGCACATGGCTCCAAGGGAGAGAAAGGAGCTCATCAAGCAAATTAAAGAGCTGCTTGAAAAGGGGTTCATAAGACGGTGTATTTCTGAATGGGGTGCTTCAATAGTATTCGCGACCAAAGCTGATGGTTCACTCCACCTATGCGTAGATTATAGGGAGTTGAACAAGCTGACTAAGAAGAATAGGCATCCTCCCAAGAATTGACGATCTGTTTGATCAACTCGTAGGTGCATTCGTTTTCTCCCAACTAGATCTGGCTACTGGGTTTCATCAGCTAAGAGTGGATGAGGATAGCATTGACAAGACCGCATTTAAGACCCCGGATGGTTTCTTCGAGTGGCTTGTCATGCCTTTCGACTTGACAAACGCACATGCCTATTTTGTAGACTTGATGAGTAGGGTGTTCCGGGAATTCCTCAATAAATTTGTAGTGGTCTTCGTAGACGACATCTTAATCTTCTCAAAAAGCGAGGAAGAACATGTTGTGCATTTAAAGGAAGTGTTAGATACTCTTCGAGCACATCAGCTAAAAGCAAAATTCTCCAAATGCCACTTTTGGAGAGAAGAGGTAAGGTTTCTTGGACATGTGGTGTCCAAAGAGGGGATAGCCGTGGACCCCGCAAAAGTAATCACGGTGCAAGATTGGAAGATTCCACGAAATGCAACCGAAGTCCGAAGCTTTCTTGGGCTGGCGGGCTATTATCGAAAGTTCATTAAGGACTTTGCGAAGATCTCAGCTCCGCTGACAAGATTGACAAAGAAGAACTTAGCTTTTGCTTGGGATTTGGATTGCGACATTGCTTTCCAACGTTTAAAAGGGCTCTGACAACAGCCCCAGTTCTGACATTGCCAGATGGAAGCAAGATGTTTACAGTATATACAGACGCGTGCAGAACAGGATTGGGCGCTGTCCTAATGCAAGAAGGAAAAGTAGTTTGCTATCGAGGAAGGCAGTTGAAGGTTCATGAGAAGAATTACCCAACTCATGATTTAGAACTAGCTGCCATCGTTTTCGCCCTTAAATCATGGCGTCATTATCTGCTAGGAGAAAGGTTCGAATTATTTACTGATCATAAATCATTAAAATAACTTTTCTCTCAGAAAGATCTTAATTTGAGGCAGCAAAGGTGGATGGAATTTCTCGCCTCATATGACTTTGAGATTGCCTATACCCCTGGTAAGGGCAATGTAGTGGCAGACGCCTTGAGTAGAAAGGAGCTGACTTTAAGCCCTCTCTTTGTAGAAAGGCAAAGCTTGGAGTTCATAACAAGCTTTAACTTCAGACCCTCCTCTGACTTTGTACCTAGCTTGCTAGCAACGTTAGAAGTGCGACCAACTCTATTAGACTCAACCGGAGCCGCGCAAAGAGAAGACCCTCAGCTAGCCGATGTGATGGACAAGTTAATTAGGGGTGAGACTTCTAGTCACCTCAATAGATACTCCATTGATGCCAAGGGCTGGTTGAGAGGAGATGGAAGACTATGTGTCCCACAAGCAAGGGGTTCGGTAAAGACGGTTCTAGAAGAGGCACACCATTCCAAGCCGACCAAACACCCAGGCGGAGACAAAATGTATAAAGACATCAAAAGAGTTTTCTTTTGGAATGGCATGAAGAAAGATGTAGCTGAATTTGTTTCTAAGTGTTTAATATGCCAACAAGTCAAGGCGGAGCAGAAAAAGCCGGTGGTCTGCTCCATCCTCTAGAGGTCCCACAGTGGAAATGGGATAGCATCTCGATGGACTTTATAGATGGGTTGCCTAGGTCAAGAAGGGGCAATACCAGCATTTGGGTAATAGTGGACAGGCTTACTAAAAGCGCTCACTTTATATCTGTCAAAAGTAGAAGGACTGCCTCATATCTAGCATCCATATATCTTAAAGAGATAGTTCGACTCCATGGGATACCCTCCAGCATAGTAAGTGATCGAGACCCTATCTTTACAAGCGAGTTCTGGAGGAGTTTTCAAGAGGCTGTGGGCACACAGCTATGCTTAAGCACGACCTATCACCCACAAACCGATGGTCCGACGGAAAAGGGTGAACATAGTATTAGAAGATCTCTTGAGACTATGCATTCTTGACTTTGTAGGTACATGGGAGGATCATCTTCCTTTAGTGGAGTTCGCTTACAACTATAGTTACCAAGCCACCGTAGGCATGGCACCCTTCGAGGCTTTGTATGGAAGACCATGCCGACCACCAACTTGTTGGTGGGAGTCTACAGATAAGCTCATACTTGGACCAGACATGATCAGAGAAACTTCAGAGAAAGCAGACTTAATACGAAGGAGAATGAAGACTGCCCAAGATAGACAGAAGTCCTACGCAGACAAAAAAAGGATCGACCTTGAGTTTGAAGTTGGAGACAAGGTGTTTCTTAAAGTATCCCCTTTGAGGAACGTCATTCGCTTCGGATCCGCAGGAAAGTTAGCACCAAGATTTGTAGGGCCGTTTCCTATCATTGAGAAGATTAGGAAGATGGCTTATAGAGTACAGCTGCCCGAAAGATTGGCTGGAGTTCATAATGTCTTTCATGTCTCTCACCTGCGAAAGTGCTTTCATGAGTCTGCGGAAGTGGTGGAACCAAACATGTTAGAGGAAGTAGAAGTTGAACGAGAAGCAACTGTATGGAGAGTTCCAACTCGTATCTTGGGTACAGAAGTCAAAAAGCGACACAACCATGAAGTCAAGCTTGTCAAGGTTCAATGGAGCGACACCGAGGAAGACACAACTTGGGAAACTGAGGACAGAATACGCACGACCTACCCTTTTCTTTTTGAGGGTACATCCTTGATCTCTTTTTTCCTTATGTTTATGCTTGTACCTATCCTTTTGAATATATCTTCTCAATCCTTTCCTTTATCCTTAGGTAGAAACCCATTTGGATGAAAACATGTAATTGAAATGTGTTATGGTTGATGGTTGCAAGTGGTTGCTAGTGGTTGCTCGTGGATGCATATACACACACGTTAGGAATTACATCGGCTCAGTCACTTTCATATTGCATATGCATATATGTATTTGTATATGGATTGATACTTGATGTGTTACCATATGGACGTTACATTTGTATGAATGATCGTGCACTCATGTAGAAATTTTGGATAGGAAAATTGCATACATAATGGACTCATGGCACTGACATAATTTGCATTAAGGAGGTCGACTGAATCAGTAGACCGTCTGATTTTGCATTTGGTTAGGACATGTACACACACTATGCATATGATCATGAAGCATTAGAAGTATTTTAAGGACAATGGACACCTGTGTTTGATGGTTGAGTAAATGGACGATTGGATGGTAAGATATACGTTCTTCTCGACTTGAAGATTTCGAGGACGAAATCCTTAAAGGAGGGGAGAATGTAACACCCCGTATTTTCTGTTAATGTTGTAATAACAAATTAGAGAATACTTAATTATAAATGCGAGAATCAAGGGAAAACATAAAACTTTCTTGGCATAGATTGGTTCATGAAATGGTATATTTGGTATACCATTTATTGTGAGCAAAATTAAAAGAATAATTATGGCATGATTAAATTAAGATTAATTTACATATATAATTAGACATATATAGAAAATATGTGAATTTAGAAAAGACAAATTATGACTCACTGCTGAGTCATTAGGGGCTGAGTTGGCTGTTCTAGAAAACTCTATCTTGTCTTAATGGTCTTGATTGATTCTGAGATGATCTGACAGCTCCTATTCAATATAATCTCTATAAAAGCAACCTAATACCTCACCCCTAAATCATATTAAAAATTAAACCTAGAGCCGTCATGCTGCCATTAGACAACCTAGAGTAGCTGCCACTTGAAGCTAACATAGAGACGAACCAAACTAAATCAAAACAACGATTGTCTACATCAAAGGCGAGCATTTCAACTCCAGAATTCAGAATCCAGAAATCAAGACCTTCGTTCGTTGTAAGCGCAGTTATCTTTTAGACGTAAATAAATCTAAGACGTGATTTGATATAAAGTGAAATTAGAATTATACCATGTTAATTCATATCGATTTATTGTGATGATTTTATCATGAATTGGAATGATTGTGGATTAATGGATTTGGTACTAGATCTATTTGAAACTATCAATATCATATGCAAGTTATGTGTTTCATGTAAAGATCTACATGTATATGTTTTTATGCAAGTTGTAAGTTTTATTTAGATCCAAGTCAAGATCTACATGTACATATTCCTACGTTTTATGTTAGATCCTTATGCTACATGATTAGATCCATATGTTCATATGCAAATTGCAAGTTTTATGTTAGATCCATATGTTCATATGCAAATTGCAAGTTTTATGTTAGATCCATATGTTCAAATGCAAGTTGCAAGTTTTATGTTAGATCCATATGTTCATATGCAAGTATTATGTTAGATCCATATGTTCATATGCAAGTTGCAAGTTTTATATTAGATCCATATGTTCATATGTAAGTTGCAAGTTTTATGTTAGATCCACATGCCTATGTTCATATGTCCATATGCAAGTTACAAACTTTATGATTGGATCCATGTCAAGATCCATTTAGGTTCACATGATTAATGCAAGTTATATAATTTATGATAGATCCAAGTTACGAACTAATTATATATATATATATATATATATATATATATATATATATGTCATATGCAAGTTACATGTTAGATCCTAAACTAGACCCATATTTATATGCAAGTTTGTGAAGCGAATTTATGCAAGTTCACCTTATTAGATCTAGTTTACACTTATATGTTAATGTTATAATTATACATGTCTTAGAATTGGACATGTCATGATTATGTCACATGCTAGTCTATAACTGATGTTGATGCCAAATTACATGATATATGTTGATTGAACCTATATTATGCATGTTCCCCCTTTATCTCTCGTTTATAGATTGGGCCAATTTGCGGGCCCAATGTCTTTATGTGATTAATGTGAACGAACAAACGGGGGGTAACGTTGGGGGTAATTATTAAATCAAAACATGTAAATATGTAGGTGGGCCTAAAAACATGTAATTGGTTAAGGCCATGAATGGTATAATTTATATACCATTAGTCTTGAATTAAAACATGTGACATGAAATACTTGTAGAAATTTGCATATATAAAAATGTAAATCTAGAAAAGACGAATATGCCTAACCCGAGGTTAGACTGAGTTGTGGTGTAAACTTTCCCGGAACCGACCGGCACATCTAGTAACCACAACAATACCTGTCTAATGTGAAAGGTTAGTGCATCAACCCAAAAAAGCCCGAGGTTAGACTAAGTTGTGGTGTAAACCTGCCCAGAACCGACCGTCACATCCAGTAACCACAACAATACCTGTCTAATGTGAGTGGTCGGTGCTTTAGTTAATTAATTAGTTAAAGCTCATGAACAATAAAGCTAGAAATGGTGAGGTTTATTAATTAAGGAAACACTTAACCAACTTAACAAGACAAGAGTGGTGAGGTTAAGTAATTAAGAAAACACTTAACCAACTTAACATGTGAACAAGACAAGATTGGTGGGGTTAAGTAATTTAGAAAACACTTAGCCAAATCAACATGTTAACTTGGCAAGATTGATATGGGTTAAGTCAAGTCAAGAACACTTAACCAATTTAACATGTTGACTAGAAAAACCCTAGTAACGGGGACCCGTTTCAGCAGTAACCCGCATGAACGTATCAAGGTACCCTGAACTAGGCAGGGTGGGGCACGATTACTGGGTTGAATATTAGCTTTCAAAAGGGCGGCGGTTAGGTGCGTCAGTGTAGGTTCCGACGGAGTACAGGCGTGCACGGGCTCCGGAGTGGAAAAAGAAGGCACTGGGCACCAGGCGTACACTTGTGCATCTAGAATCGTGTCAGGGGTTGCCGTTATAGGACTTGATACACCCTATAATGGAACCAACACAAGTACTTTATAATCACGTGGGGCCGCATGACACCGAGAATACATGAATGCGAGTAGGAGTCGATCAATACATGAATGGGATCACTTTATCATGAACATACATTGCTAGTTAAACAAGTTCTTGGTAGGTGTAGAGAAGTAAAAGCGGGTGCGATAGCCAAATCTAGTTAAGTTTTACCTTATCTTGTTTTAGGACTACCCTATCCTTATGGTATCATTCTAAGTTCAGTTTATTCATGTCACAGTCTTTTACTTGTTTACATGCTATTAAATAACTAGGCTTACCAGACTTATGTCCGACTCATTTTCCTTTCGCCTCTTTTCTTCGGTTCCCCCCCTCCAGGTCCGCAGGGAGGGAACACTTCTGCTTGACCAGATCAAATCAAAGCTTGAAGACCGTAGATGTAAGGCTTGGACTTTCCATTCTGAGCTATGGCTGTGGTCAAAGATATGTTGGGGATTTATGTCATTTTATTTTTAGTATTGCGTCTTTATGTTTTCAAGACAGATGTAATAATTTGGAAGATTGAAACTATTTGTTGAAATGTTGTATTGAACAAGTATTTATGGAATGAAGATTGGTTTCTTTTCCGTTGCTTTAATTATCTGCTGCTTTAATTATCTGTCTTGTAATTTGTTAGTATCTTGTACCTTAAAACGCTCCACCGAAGTTAAGGCATTCCCTTTGAGAGTGACCTTAAGGGAGATGGGGTGTTACATAATGCATTCTGAAATCGCAAAAATATCACAATCACACGATAGCTCACAAGCCATCAAAATACAATAACCTGATGAAATCATAAACAAGACTCATCACAATCACACCATAGCTCAAGAAAAATCATAAAAGATCATGTGGATCCATATTAACATTGGCGAGACTCAGCAACGCTGCATGCATACCAACATTGGCGAGACTCAGCAATGCCGCACGCATTTCAACATTGGCGAGACTCAGCAACACCGCACATGCAATGAAAATATCATGTACTAGGACTAAACAATTTTGATGCCTATAATGGAAGATACTCATATCTCCATAAGTTAGTTAGACTCTCAGGTCCAATATAGGATAGTCACTCAGGACTACCTCGATAGCCGCTCAGGACTATCTAGTACTGGTAAGGAGATAGTCGCTAAGGACTTCTCAGTATAGACAATGGTTTATAAACACCATCAATTCCCAATTAGTAACCCAAACAGTGGTAACAGTGTGTCCCATTCCACACGTTCTCACTGCTTGGTTTACTAATCGCTCGTATACAACACGTATCCTTCAATACTCTATATAGCAAGTCCAATGAATAACCAGGATTATGACACCGAAAGTCCCATACCAGTCGGTTTCACCAAATCATTTATTCAAATTTCTCATTACGTAGAATATAAATTTTATAATCATTTGAAAGATGTCTGTTGAGTCAAGAAATTCACGAAGTTTTGATTTCTGACAATAGATTAAGCTGTAATCGACAAAAAGAAGAATTCATCGGTGTGAAGAGACACGAGCTTCATATGGTATTTTATATTAGAGGTTGATTATTTAGAAGTGTTATTTATGTTAAAATCTATCCTCAAATAATCAAACACCTCATATATTTGAATATACATATAAATATATATGAATACATATTCATTGTGCATTCTGGACAAAACTGGTCGACCGGTTGAAAATGAGCGGTCGACCATTTCTGCCCAGAATGCACAATGAACGTGCACACATATATATAATGTATATATATTCAAAAACCTGTCGACCGGTCCTTTTTCACCTGTCGACCGTTTTCTTCCAGATTGCAACTTTTCGAAGAGACACCTTCTTCCTTGAAGAGTTGCACCCTTTTTCTCTTCATAAATGATGATATCCTTTGATTATAACCTTTCACAAAGGAACACAACTATTTTTTCCTTATATATACTCCTCGATATCATCATTCCAAGTTCACCAATTATCACCAATTCTTTCTTTCTATTCCCTATATTGTTGATTTCATTCTTGACCTCTCAAGCACTCAAACGCTCATATTCTTCACAATATCGTTCTTGAATCCTAGAATTTATATATTATTCTTTTGATTCAAACACGATATTATCTTCCAAAATCTTTACAAACATAAATTCTATTTGAGGTTAAGATTATAGGAAGGTTGTACAAAAACTGACAAATTCGTGTTATTGAGAACACACATTGTCAAATTACAAGTCTACTCGTCTTGTTTAAAGTCCTTCGTGTTGTTAGAGGCAAGTATTGAAGTCCTCCGTGTTGTAATAGACAAGTTGTGAAGTCCTCGTGTTGATATAGGCATGAAATTCCCGTTCGGTTGTTCGGGTGTAGTAAACCCGTTCCTCCGGGTGAAATGAGGTTGTTCATGAAAATCCAGATAGAAATCTGGGACTGGACGTAGGACGGTGCTTCGAACCAGTATAAAAATCCCTGGTGTGATTTTTCTACTTTTACTACATTTACTGTTTTACTCATTTGTGATATCTTATTCTACTTTATATTTATTTGCATAACTATTGTATTAGACAAGTAGTTGTGTGTTATTCCATATTACACGATCCGAGTGTACTATATTATACTTGGAAAGTACACGCACACATTTTCATTTGGTATCGGAGTAAGGTCATCATATAACCGTAACACAATTATTTGATATATTCTAGTAATATGGCAAATAACGCTAGCACCAGCACTAACACTTATACGGAAGGTCAATCAACACAAAGGCCTCCATTTTTCAATGGTCTCAACTATAGCTATTGGACAACACGTATGGCATTCTTTATGCAATCAAATAGCTATGATGCCTGGAATGCTACCCAAAAGAAATAGTGAATCCAACTACTGACTATACAGATGGACACCAGCTGAGAAAATAGCAGCAGCTGTAAATGCAAAAGCAATAAATATTTTGTTTTGTGCATTAGATCAAAATGAGTATAACCGTGTTAGTATCTGTACCATTGCATTTCAAATTTGGCAAACGTTGAAAACTACTCACGAAGGTGCTAACAAGGTTAAACAAGCCAAAATAGCCATGCTGAAAAGTCAATTTCAGAATTTCAAAATGAAGCCGAATGAGACAATCATTGATATGTATTCACGATTTCAATCTATTCATCATGCTCTTATTGGATTAGGACAAAAATATTCTGATTTTTATGTTGTTTCAACAGTCCTACATTCTCTGACTAGTGAATGGGAAGGAAAAGTATTAGCAATTGAAGAAGCTAATGACCTTTCCATCATGAAGCCAGATGAATTGATAGGAAATCTAATGTCCTATGAAGCAAATTTGTAGGCTAGAAAGGAACAAAAAGAAGAAAAGAGAAATGTATCATTCCATGCTGAAAAAGACGAAGATGAATCAGATTTTGAAGAAGAAGACTTAGCTTTCATTGCTAAAGGTTTCAAAAAATTCCTAAAGCAACGAAAAGCTAGTCATTATAGCAAAAAGAAATCTAGATCTTCATCCATTGTAGAATGTTTCAACTGCCATAAAAAGGGTCCCATGCACAAAGATTGTCCAGAAAAGAAGAAATCAGAAAGTGACAAATTCAAATATAAAAAGGACAGATCAAAGAAACGAGCATTTTCAGTAACATGGATTGATTCAGACTCCTCTTCATCAGAATGTGAAAGTGATTCAGAGATTGAACAAGCAAATGTCTGTTTTATGGCAACAGAAGATGAGGTACAAATTCCTACTTTTGTTGAAGTATTAGATATTAATGCTGAATTGATAGTCAAATTTAAAGACATAAAATGACAACTCAAAGTTGCCAAAGCTGATTTAAGTAGAGCAAAATTTGAATGAGATATGTTAAAAGATGAGAAGATAATATTAGAAGAAGAACTTGAAAAACTTCAAGAATCATCATCTAATATTGATTCTCAATTATCTCGTTTGAGTCAAGAAATTGAAACTCAAAAAGAGAAAAATGATGCTCTTGCTATTGAAATTCATGAGCTTAAAGCAAGAGTCAAAATTTAGACCTGGAAAAGGCTGGTTTACAAACAAGTTAGATAATATTACACAAAATGTTTCTAACTTCAACAAAGGTCGAGAAAATTTGACTAAGATTATTGAAAATTCACAATTAGTTTCAAACAAACAAGGGGTGGGATATAAGAAACAAAAAGTCAAGAAATATCTCAAAAAGAAAGATATAGCAAAAAATAAAGCAAAGAAAAATCTTAGTTTACTATATTCCAAGCCAAAACCAGTTGTGAATTTTCAAAAGAAAAATGTCATGACTATCAAAATATGGGTTCCTAAAACAAACAACAAATTGATTAGGAACAAATATATTCAGCATTTCATGAATTCTGTGCATCATAAATCTAATTATTTATATAAATGGGATACCATACCCGTATGGGTTTGGACTCCTAAGACCTAACTCTTAGGACCCCATAAAAAGTGGGTACCATGGACTTAATTTTATTTTTTGCAGGTCCCACTTAAGAAAAGAGGAAAGTGGATCTTGGACAGTGGTTGCTCAAAGCACATGACTGGAGACAAGAGCTTATTGACAAATATTACATATTCAGATGGTGGCTCAGTCACTTTTGGAGATAATTCAAAAGGCTATATCATCGGCAAAGGCGATGTGAGCAATTGCGGAAACATATAGTTTTGCAGGCACAATCTTAGGGGGAGATCATATACAGGGGGAGATTCATAAGTATGTTGTCATCAATCAAAAAGGGGGAGAATGTTGAGTCAAGAAATTCACGGGGTTTTGATTTTTGACAATAGATTAAGCCGTAATTGACAAAAAGAAGAATTCGTCAGTGTGAAGAGACACGAGCTTCATATGGTATTTTATATTAGAGGTTGATTATTTAGTAGTGTTATTTATGTTAAAATCTATCCTCAAATAATCACACACCTCCTATATTTGTGTGTGTGTGTGTGTGTGTATATATATATATATATGAATGCATATTCATTGTGCATTCTGGACAAAACCGGTCAACTGGTTGAAAATGAGCGGTCGACCGTTTCTGCCCAGAATGCACAATGAACGTGCACACGTATATATAACGTATATATATTCGAAAACCTGTTGATTGGTCCTTTTTCACATGTCGACCGTTTTCTTCCAGATTGCAACTTTTCGAAGAGACACCTTCTTCCTTGAAGAGTTGCACCCTTTTTCTCTTCATAAATGATGATATCCTTTGATTATAACCTTTCTCAAAGGAACACAACTATTTATTCCTTATATATGCTCCTCGATGTCATCATTCCAATATCACCAATTCTATCTATTCTATCTATATTTTCTTGATCTTAATTTCCATACTTTCAAAGCACTCAAATTGCTCATATTCCATTCTATATCGTTTTGAATCCTAGAATTTATTTAATATTCTCTTGATTCAATACGATATTCACTTCCTAATCTTTGTATACACAATCATATTATTTGAGGATAAGATTATAGGAAGTCCTGTACTACAAGAGACAAAATCGTGTTATCTAGAACAGATATTGTCAACAAAAGATTATTCATCTTTGTTGAAGTCCCCAGTGTTGTAAGAGGCAAGTGTTGAAGTCCTCGTGTGATTAGAGGCGTGAAATTCCCGTTCGGTTGCTCGGGTGTTGTATACCTATTCCTTTGGGTAAAGTGAGGTTGTTGTTAGTAAAAATCTAAATAGAAGTCTGGGACTGGACGTAGGACGGTGCTCCGAACCAGTATAAAAAATCCCTGGTGTGATTTTTCTATTTTTACTGCATTCTCTGTTTATATCCGTGATTGTTGTTATTCACCATATTACACGATCCTTGTACTAGCACATACATGGCCACACATTTTTTACAATGTCATCACTGTATCATATTTAAATCATAAACCAAACCAACATCAACAGTGAATCATTCATAGCCACAATATTCATATAAAAGAAAACAAAGATAAATAAAGTAAGGAAAAAAATAAAAGAAACCATATAATGGAAATCATATTCAAATCTCCAAACAATCTTAAAAGCTAAATAAGTCTAAATCATAACAATAACATTTATAAAACTTTCTAAAAGAATATTTAAACATTTAAGACATAAATATATATAAGTGTGTGTGTATATATATATATATATAAATATAATAAAATCATTTTGTTAAATAAGTTTCTTATTAAGACTATAATGATTTTTACATAGAATACTTCATAATCTAAGATAGTGTAAACTTATAATATAATATGACAAAAACTAAGTATGGTTCGGTTAATATCAAGTAAAATTGTTTGAAGTGTAAATTTTCAACACGATAAACATCAAGAAAATTTATACAATCGATTTAATTTATTTTACTTGTATATTTGTTACAATATAACTTAAAATACTCATATTTGTTCAAAATATAAAATCATTTGTAGTTTCAAATAATAAAACAATATTTGGAAAATAAGGAATATACTTATGATCATAAATTAACTAAATGTCAATATTCAGAGGATTACATAATTTGAAACGAATTACAATTCAAAAATAAAATGGACAGCGCCTGTTTTGTATTTTCAACACCGAATAACGCACTGAAAACCCAAATCAACGGCTCTTGCTATTGTTGTCGCTCTTCATTACCATCGCCTTCACACGCAACAACAACCTTCACACAACTCAGCTACTGGGGAGATAACACATGCTGGCCGTCATCGCTACCACGTGCTCATATGCCTGTAAATAGTCACAACCAAAATAACGCCTTGGAGGGATCGACGCCTGAGATTGCGAGGCCTTCCTACGATGTCACCTCCTCCCTAGTCTGTTCGAATAGCGAATCGGTCCCCCCTTATCTTTTTTTTTCAATTCGCGATCCTTTTTTTTCCTGATGTGAAATTAGGGATCCAAGAATGAGGTGCGAGAAAATGGATTTCCCTTTTCTTATGTGAAGTTCGGTCGGGGAGGATGTTTCCAGACAAACCGCAAAATGAATAACATGTTGTAGGCATTGGGCTGAAATTGGTTTGAGGCCATTTTACTTTAATTTAGTTTTAATTGATTTCTCAAGTGTTTGATTATATGTTTTAGTTCTCAAGTGGATTTTTAATATAGTATAAGTTTATTCACATCCTCTTTTACAAATTACAATCCTATCAATCGATAATTTAATCAATCCAACGCTCGCCTATTCATTTATTAATTCAATGTTTAATAAAATATCTCTTCTCTTATTGTTTTAATTATATAAAATTATTTAATAATTCCAAAACTATTTCATATCTATTACAATATGATTCGCATCATGTTTGATAATTTGTTTGTTGCTAGTAGACAACTTTATTTAGCTCAACACTTAATATTTTATTTTTTAATAATCCAATATTCAATATAATTATATTCACATTTATTTCCTTTGTGTGTATATATGTATATGTAATAAAATCATTTAATACCGCAAACATTTTATTTAATTTAGTCTATTAGTTAATAAAACCGTCAAAATTCAAATTTTACCCTTTTACTTCAATTAAACACACAAATTTTGATGGAGAAAAAAAGGTTGTTACAACCTAATCCTCTAACACCACCTAATCATCCACCCCTCCCGGTCCTCCCGCACCACCTAATCCTCCACCCCCTCCCGGTCCTCCAGCACCACCTAATTTTACACCCTGTAACACCCAGTATTTTTTCTATGAACAAAAAGTAACGAAAACAAAGTATACTTAATTTTTAAGAGAAGAATTAAGGGAAACAGCTTACGCCATTGCGTTCGTCTTGGAATTCTGCTCGAGATAGGGTCCGAGTTTGCGTAAATTGGACTCCGTATGAAGAAGTTATGGCACTTAGAAGTTTCAGGAATTTAAAATAAAAACCAGCCCGAATTCAAATTTAAAGTTTCGAATTTCAAATCACACACCCGGACTGGGCGGAAAATTCCCGCCCAGGACCCAGGTCGACCAGGGGGTCGACCTGGGTAGAACAGGTCGACCATGGGGTCGACCTGGGGTTCGACCTCACCCCCTTTTTAGATCCGTGGACAGATTCATTTTTCTGCATTTGGACGCCCGTTCTGACTAGATTCGTTGCTCCTAAGCTATTTAAACACCCCCAAACCTCACTTTCTCTCCACACAATTTCATTACGCATATACTCTGCCCTAATTCATATTAAAATAAATCAATGGCGTCGCTACTCTGCTGAAACCTAAGCTAGAACAAGTGCTCTTTCTTCTTCCAATCTGAATAGGATTAAAAGAGAACAACTACAACCCTTTTCCTTTTAGAATCCAACCAAGGTGAGTACAGTTATTTTCAGATATGAAATTTAATGATGATCTTGATATGGTTATAAATTTGAATTGGAGATTATGCATATTCCTGTTTATCAGATCTATTTTTCTGTGTAGATTTATCTTATTCCTGCTTATCAGATCTGTTTTTCTGTGTAGATCTATCTTATTCGTGTTTATCAGATATATTTTTCTGTGTAGATCTGTCTTATTGCAACTGTTATGTATCTCTTCCTTCCTTCTGTTCTATAGCCAGACTACCACGAGCTTGAGCCAAATCTCATAAGAGATGAACGCACGAACGCTAAATTTGGGGGAAATATTGAATGACGAATAATTGGAAATAACTGATTTGTGATTGAATTAAGAACACAACACATGTTGTAATTTAAGATCTAGATCTAGGCATACTATATATGATAGTTTATGATTTGTAAGAAGGAGAATTATTGTATGACAACATATGACTTGTAATTTGGGAACATAACGCATGTTATAATTCAAGATCTGATTTTGAGGACATAATACATGTAATTTAAGATCTAGATTTGGGGGCATATTTTATATGACGATCTATGACTTGGAAGAAAAAAAATTATATAATTTAGGCGTAAAAGACCTATATTAAAATAGGATAACTATTAATTGTGAATACGCCTAAATTGGGATTTTGGATATTTGACATACGCTGAAATCAAAGGCTATAATTTGGCATAATTCATATTGTATACCATGATTTGGGGTTTTCGGAGAATATTCTGTACTATGTAAATTTAACTAGAAATTTAGCATATATGTTATATTGTGAATTATGACCATAATTTGAGCATGTAAAATTACGCTTAATTTTATGATTAAGCAAGGCATGTCAATGAAATTTTAAGGGATGATTAAATCGGTTAAATTGTCTAATCTGCTAAATCTGTTGAAACTGAATACGGTAATTTGGGGTTTGAAAATCTGTAGGCTCGATCTAAAATTGAGCAAAATATGTTAATAGAACTTTGGATAATCTGCTGTAACTTGTAAAGAAGTTAATTTGTCGAATTGGAATAATTAGTCTGATATTGGCATAATCTGTGAATGAATACTTTAGCTAAAATAAGAATGCCGAGACACGAGGTTAGACTCTGTTTGCGGTAGAAGCCTGCCCGGACTCAGCCGGCTTAACCGGCAACCGCAAACTGTCAGCCTAACGTGAGAGGTCATAGGCATAAAGATGCTTAGACACGAGGTTAGGTCTGGCTTGTGGCAGAAGTCTGCCCGGAACTGCCCGGCACATCCAACGGCCACAAGCTACCGACCTAATGTGAGAGGTATGTGCATTAATATTTAATTAATGCAAATCTAAGATAAATATGATGCCTAAAACGTATTGGGTGGATAAGGTTAAATCAACTAGACTGATGAATCTAATAAACCCGTTTGAAAATCTGTATGCCCAATACATGGTTAGGTGAAACAATCTGTAAGTCTGTTAATCTGCATATCTGATCCTTTAGTCTGAAAACTTGTTAATCTGTATATCTGATCCGTTAGTCCGAAAACTTGTAAATCTGTATATCTGTTCTGTTAGTCTGAAAACTTGTTAACCTGTATGTCTGATCTAAGAACTAGTTAATCTGGACCTTGTACATCTGAAATCTATAAGCAAATTAATCTGAAATCGGTTAGTCTGGAGACACAAGGTTAGGAGGGGTAATAACTTATGCCATCTGTTGTTTGGGACCCATATTAGTCAGTAACCCTTTCTGGTATCAAAATTATGACCCAACACTAGGTAGGCGTCCAGGGCATGCTTACTGAACTAATTGTAAGAGGTTCACTCTGATAATGGCGAGGGGTGTTGATGGCGCATTCCAACCGGGTCATGTGCATGCATGGATCCGATCTGCTCTTAGGATGTAAGACACTGTGACATTGATATACACGTAAATGTGTATATTTTATCCGCTTATTTATCTTATTTTATATTTAAAATAATTGATACTGTGTATTTATAGTTGTGTTTTCAGATTATTTATGATGAATGGATTAATGCACTTAATTGTTGAAAAGCTTGAAGAATTGGTGTATGAAGAGTGTTGATTTTGAGAGTTATATTAAAGCTTGAAGAAATGTTGCTGTTCAACCACCTTCTGCCGCATATTTTAATAATGCAATGCCTTTTCATAAAGGCTGCTTGTTGCAGATGATATGGAGTTCCTATTCATGATCAAAACAATTGAAATTGATGTCATTTTGTGCCCGCAAGCTAATACAATTACAAATCTATTCATACGCGTTCACATTAGCTCATTTGCAAGGCATCTCTCTCATGCTGCGTTCACATTGGCTCATTTGAAAGGCTTTCCATTCACATGCGCTCACACTTAGCTATTTGGTTATTTTGAAAAAGGGATTTTGTCCCACATTGTGTAATGAGCCTCTTAGCCTTGGCCAATACAACTATAAATACCTTGTATCTTATTCATGAAAAAACACACTTAGTTTTATTCTGTAATTCTCTTCTTGGACTAAAACTCTTCTCCCTTTCTCTTAGATGTTATTTTATTTTATTTATGTCTGTTATTTTCTTTTTCTCTTCTTATTTAGCTATGTCTAGCTAATCCCCTTTGATTAGGGGGTGATGACGCTAATAGATATGATTCAATATGAATCACATAGCCAATAGATGAGGACTTTATACATGTAGATCTGGATCTGAATGAAGGGTTAGATCTGAACCTTCATATCCTGTGTCGTTTAAGAGCTATGCTCCTTCACAGGGTATATTCGTGTTCGATCTAACAATTATCAGATTTAGATCTAATTTTAGGGTTTTAGAAATTAATTAGTGAATCTGTCCTGATAGTCTATGGTTGTTTAAGAGCTCAGCTCCTGCATAGGTTATACTTGTCGTTATTTACTTATTTGTTTCTAAGAGCCTAATTATCGTTGATTCATATGTGTGACAGAAATATGAATTAGATCTATATTTATTTGTTGGCTATTGATGAGTGTGAATCGTATCTATGTCATTATCCCCTAATTGCTTTCTCTTATTATATAAATCTCTCTTTTTATTTAATTGCTGTTATTTTCTGTGTTTTCAATCAATCAAAATCCTGGAATAACTTGATTGGATTTATTAATTAAAATATTTTTGGTACCAGAGTTCGACACCCTCTACAACAATCCTTGTTGTTTAGGAAAGCCGAACGGATTTTACAGTTGTTTACAACTGTTTAATTTGTTCGCAAACAGACATCTGTAAATAGGTCTGTGTCTATAGGTTACCACTTTAGGGAGTGATACACCCTTCTGTGGGGCGGCACAGGGTATTTATGTATTACGGAGCCGATCTCTTGGGGTAGAATTTAGGGTACACTTAGTTCTGTCTGTTTCTATTAGGGTACCGTCTATTTCTGTTGGGGTGGTAACACCTGTCTGTTTCTGTGTGGTACCGTCTGTTGGGGTGGTAAAGGTTCATTACTAGTGTACACCTAATTCTAACATTCTGTTTCTGTAGGGAATATTCTGTTTCCGTCTCTGATTCCGTTTCTGCTTCTGTTTATATACCATCTGTCTCTGTTCGGGTGGTAAAGGCCCATTACTAGCATTCTGTTTCTGTAACCATCTATCTCTGTTTGGGTGGTAAAGGCACATTACTAGCATTCTGTTTCTGTACATCTGTCTCTGTTAGGGTAGTAAAGGCCCATTACTAGCATCGTTTTTCTGAAGAGATCGTTCTGTTTAGATATTAGGACAACACCTAATTTTGTTATACTAGTATTAGTGCAGAGAAGTGAAAACCAAGTAAGAAGCTTAGTTTAGCCTATATCATTCTGTCTCTTCTGTTAACCTGCTACTCCTGTTATGGTTATCTCTCATCCAGTTTTATTTACATGTCATGATACTGTTATCTGTTTATATGCTGAAAGTCACTGGACTCACCAGACTTATGTCTGACCTAGTTTGTTTCGCCTCTTTTCTTCCGTTCCCCCCAGGTTCTCAGGGTGGAAACATAGGAGCTTGATTCAAGTTCCATCTGCTTGAAGTGCTAGAAGTGCTTGAAATATGGCTTGGCTTTGATTCTACCTACTCATGGCATTCTCTGTTGGAGATTATGGCTTTAAAAATTATGCATTCTGAAGGATCTTATATAAGACTGATATTTGTGTACTGGGGTTTTGGTATTGTGATGTAACCAAACTTATTTCTGTTTCTTCTATAATAAAGTTATAAATTTTTCAAGTACTACTTTACATATCTATCTTGTAAATTTTTGTTCTGTTTACTTAGAACTTTCCACGAAGTTAAGGCATTCCCTTTGCAAACGACCTTAACGGAAGTGGGGTGTTACACTTGGTATCAGAGCTAAAGGTTACCAGATTTGATAAAAAGTTTTTGAAAACTATTTTCAAAAAGGTTTTAAAAAGGAAGTATTTTCAAAAGTAAAGTTTATTTTGAAAAACATAATCCCCAAAAGCCATATATCTGTCTTTCGATTCTCCGTTTTGAATCTCTCCCTTTTTTCTTTTCAGCATGTCTGGGGTACCCGAGATACCCGAGGGCATACTGATACCAACTTGGTTCAGAAGGTATCTGGAGGCTAGGATGTAACACCCCACGTCCATTAATGTCACTCACAAAGGGAATGCATTAACTTCTATGGAGCGTTTTAAGTGAGTATAGAACAGAAACTTAACAACAAGACAGATATAAACAGTACTCAAAAATTTAAAACTTTATTTCATTGCAGCGGAAAACACATATGTTTGATTACATCATCAAAAACCAGAGTCAAAGTACGTAATATCCATCTTGACTACCAAAGTACATAAATTGAAAGACATAATCCCCAATACAAAATAGACATAAATAAGAGAGGCTGAACTTTACTTCAACGATCCAAGCAACTTCTAAAAGTAGAGATACAGCTGTCCAAAATCAAGCTCCACCGGTGCTGGTTCCAACCTAAGCACCTCTGGGGGGGGGGGAGAAAGAAAAGAGGAGGAAACAAAGGGGGTCAGACATAAAGTCTGGCGAGTGCGATAACTTTAACAATATAATTACCAAAATAACTAGCCTAAGGCATAAGTTGGAAAATAAGGAAATGACTATGAACTATTGAGTATGACAGAGTAAACAAGGAAACAAGATGAACAACGATATCGTTAAAGCGCACCTAATCCACTATAAGATAATTACTATACTGCACCACCACTATAACATATTTGTTATACTGTACTGCACCACCACTAGTCATCCTAAGGTTGATCCCGCCTACAGAACTTAATAATGATAAAGTTTCGTACACCCCTAGCTGCCTTCATAGGTGCCGCCTGCCCCTATCTCTACTAGGTGTACTCACTACCCCCAAGCGATCGGCTCCCTAACTCGTAGATACCCGTGCTGGCCCCACAGTGGGGTGTATCACTCCCCAAAGTGGCAACCTGATACCACCAAGAATGCACGGCTTATACCTACACGATGCAACAACGTCTTACCTACCAGCCCAGGTCCACACACGCATATGAACCCCGTTGGACTTGCGTTGCCACTGCTAACCCGTTTTGGCCTCTTACATTCAAGCCCAATATGGGTGTCCCGTCCTCGACTTGGGTCGAGCCGACTAAGATACATATGGGTTACTGGTTGAAATGGGCCCCCATTACTTGACACAAGCTATCCACCTAAGCTTGGTCCCCTCTAGTACTTCCCACTTAACCCACTTCATTTTCATGTTTCAATTACATGTTTAAATTTTGGTTAAGTGTTTCTAATCGTATTTCCAATGCCACCCAAGGCACCCACTAGATTCCACATGCCACCCAAGGCAACCACTTAACCCCCTCATGTCCCACTACATGTTTATCTGGTTAAGTGTTTCTTAATTCATTAAGACCGTAACCTCATAAAGACCTCTCACATTAGACTGGCATTTGTGGCAGCTGGATTTGCCGGGCGGGTCCGGGCAGTCTTACACCACAAAAGAGCCTAACCTCGTGTCTTTACAATTGTTACGTATTTAGTTTATGCCTAAGACCTCTCACATTAGACTGACATTTGTGGCAGCTGGATTTGCCGGGCGGGTTCGGGCAGTCTTACACCACAAAAGAGCCTAACCTCGTGTCTTAGACGATTAATTACACCTAATTGATCATCCCCCAATTTGAATTACTTTCCCTATTCAATTTATCAATTATTTCCAAATTTAACTATGGCCATAATTGACTCAATTATGTCCATCTATTTATGGTATGAAAAATCATACCAATTTCATCACAAATTTATTTTATGCCTTTTAAGGCATTTATGCCAATTAAAACTTTTAATATTATCCCCTTTACCCCCACGTTGTAAGTTTGTTCGTTTAACGTAAAATATACGTTAGACTCGAATAGTATAACTCATGGAATAAAGAGAAAACATCACAACATACACATAATTAAAACTTAGATCTAAACATAGGGGTGAACTTGCATGTGTGAATGATGTTCTACATCTAAAACTTGCATAGGCCAAAGTTACAACTTGCATAAAACTACATATGTCATAGACCCAAACATAAAGATGTAAACTTGTTGAAATAATGGTCACAAACTTGCATAAATCATGTATGTCATAGATCTACATCTAAGGGTGTAAACTTGCATAGGCAATAACCATAAACTTGCATAACATGATTAATATTCCAAACCCATTTATAAACTTGCATATGTGATTTATGCATCATAACAATGGTGTAAACTTACATCCAAACATGTAAACTACTCATGTAGAATTTGGCGTATAACTCACACATGCCATAGCCTAACTTTTAATCAAACTTTCACATAAACTAGATGTCATAAACATGTAAGGTCACATATAATTTTACCCAACTTTTACATGATCCATGTCTAAACTAAAATCTAAACTTGCATACATATGATTTATCATATGAATCAACATAACCAAACTAGCATATGAAACATGATGATTTGAATATATATAAAATTACAACATAGATGATAGCAACATAACTTTACAACATTGATGATAACATCACAACTTAACATCACAGAGTTTACAACTTGTATGGTAACATCACAATTTTACAACATAACTATAACATGCGGTCAATAATTCACATCACATCCATACAATCCGCATCATAACTTAATCCAATTAAATTACTAATTAATTTATTAAAATTATCAAACTCACAACTCAAAGAAGGTATTGAGTTCTGAATTCTGATCTCTGAAGTTTTAAAAGATTTCCCTTGAAGAAGATTCGTTGTTTAAAGTTGAAAAGGATTGAGTTAGGTTTGCTCTCTTCCTCTCTAATTGGTGGCAGCTACGTTGAGTTGCTAGGTGACGGCATGGAGTTCTTGAGTCTAATTTTATTTTGATTTTAGGGTTTGAGTCTAGAGGTATTTTTATAGAGTTTTGAATTAATTTAAGCCGTCCAATCAACCCAAAATTAATCCCAGCCAATCAGAGCATATCAGAAACCCTAATGAGTCAGCGTCTAGTCACAAACAGGTCATAAAACAAATCTTCCCGGGAGGGCAGGTCGACCCCCAGGTCGACCCTATGGTTGACCTGGTTAGGGCAGGTCGACCCCCAGGCCGACCTTATGGTCGACCTGGCCCTGGCGGGAAAATTCCCGCCTATCCCATCTGACTCTGAATTTTCAAATTTTGAATTCTGTTTTGAATTTTCTGAAACTTCCGATGGCCACAACTTCTTCATACGAAGTCCAATTCACGCAAACTCAGACTCTATCTCAACCAGAATTCCGAGACGAACACAATGGTGCAACTCGTTTCCCTTAATTCTTACGTCTGAGATTAGTTATTCTTTAATTTGTGAACATTAATATTAATAGAAATACGGGGTGTTACATTCTCCCCTCCTTAAAGGATTTCGCCTCCGAAATCTCCAAGTTAAGGAGAATACGTATCCTACCATCCAAACAACCATCTACTCAACCATCAAACACATGCATCCATTGTCCTTATAAAATTTCTAATGCTGTATGAACATATGTAAGAAGTGTGTGTATATGTTCCTTATCTAATGCAAAATCAGGCGGTCTACTGATTCAGTTGACCTCCTTAATGCAAACCATGACAGTGCCATGTGTCCATTATGTATGCGAAGAACCCTATCGATACATATTATTTCTTCATGTGTGCACAACCATTCAACAAAATGCAACATCCATATGATAGTACAACCATTATACATCCATTACTTAAATATGTACACACATTTATACGCAATATGCAATATGAAGTGACTGAGCCGATCTAGTGCCTAAAGTGTGTGTATATGCATCCACGAGCAACCACTAGCAAACACTTGCATCCACGTGCATCCATCATACATAACATGTCTCAAACACAAGTTTCAACCATAGGACTATCCATCATACATAACATGTCTCTAAGCAAGCTCGGCTCTACCACTTCCGCGGTCTCGTGCAAGCACTACCTCAAATGTGATACATGGAATACATCGTGTACACCACTAAGTCTCTCGAGCAACTCCACTCTATACGCCATCTGCCCAATCCTTTCCTTAATAGGAAACGACTCTACGAACCTTAGTGCTAACTTCCCAACGGACCCAAAGCGAACGACGTTCCGTAGTGGAGACACCTTGACAAAGACCATGTCCCCAACATCAAACTCAAGATCTGACCTCCTCTTGTCCGCATAAGATTTCTGCCTATCTTGCGCCATCTTCATCCTCCTTCGAATCAAATCGATCTTTTCCGAAGTCTCTCTAATCATATCGGGCCCAAGCAAGATCTTATCTGTAGACTCCCACCAACATGTAGGCGAACGACATGGTCGTCCATAAAGGGCCTCGAACGGTGCCATGCCAATGTTAGACTGAAAGCTGTTATTATTTGCAAACTCCACCAACGGAAGATGTTCCTCCCATGTACCTCCGAAGTCTAAGACACATAACCTCAATAGGTCCTCTAGAATACGATTCAACCTCTCGGTCTGGCCGTCCGTCTGAGGATGTTATGCGGTGCTCAAGCATAACTGAGTCCCTACCGCCTCTTGTAAGCTCTTCCAAAATTCGCTAGTAAAAATAGGATCGCGTTCGCTCACTATGCAAGATGGAACACCATGCAAACGAACTATCTCTCGAATGTATACGGAGGCTAACCATGGAGCAGTCCTCTTACTCTTCACGGGAATGAAATGGGCGCTCTTAGTAAGTCTGTCTACCACGACCCAAATTCCCGTATTACCCCTCCTCGATCTCGGTAATCCGTCAACAAAATGCATCGAGACACTTTCCCACTTCCATTGTGGGACTTCCAATGGGTGAAGCAATCCACCGGGATTCTTTTGCTCTACTTTTACTTGTTGGCACACCAAGCATCTAGCGACATACTCGGCCACATCCTTCTTCATGCCGGCCCAAAAGTAAACTCGTCTCATGTCCATGTACATCTTGTCCCCGCCGGGATGAATGGTCATCTTCGAACGATGTGCATCATCAAGGATGGTCTTCCTTAGGTCCTCGTCTTTTGGTACACAAAGTCTACCGTCCCTACGTAACCAACCTTTATCATCTAAGGTATACCTACGGAGATGGCTCGATGACTCCCTTCCTTTGAGCTTCTCTACTAACTCAACCAATTGTGGGTCATCTCGCTGTGCCTCGTCGATTCGTCCCAAAAGCGTAGGTCTGACCTCTAAGGATGCTAGCAAACCGGGTACAAAGTCAATGGAAGGTCTAAAGTCAAACGTAGAGATGAACTCTAAACTTAGCCGCTCAACAAACAACAGACTCAAGGACAACCTTTTCCTACTTAAGGCGTCTGCCACCACGTTACCCTTGCCAGGGGTATATGCTATCCAAAATCGTAGGACGCTAAGAATTCCATCCACCTTTGCTGACTCAAGTTCAAGTCCTTCTGAGAGAACAAGTATTTTAGCGATTTGTGGTCAGTGAACAATTCGAATTTCTCGCCAAGAAGATAATGACGCCAAGACTTAAGCGCAAAGACAATAGTGGCCAACTCTAGGTCATGTGTAGGGTAATTTCTCTCATGCACTCTCAACTGCCTTCCACCATAGGCTATTACCCTTCCCTCTTGCATTAAGACTGCGCCTAGTCCTGTCCCACAAGCATCGGTATAAACGGTAAATGGCTTACTCCCATCTGGCAACACTAAGACTGGGGCTGTGGTCAAAGCTCTCTTTAAACATTGGAACGCATCATCACAATCTACGTCCCATGTGAAAACTAGGTTCTTCTTCGTCAAGCGTGTTAATGGAGCTGATTTTTTTGAAGTCTTTGATAAACTTCCTATAGTAGCTAGCCAACCCTAAGAAACTCCTCACCTCGGTAGCATTTTTAGGGACCTTCCAATCTTGGATGGCCACTACCTTCGTGGGATCCACGGCTATCCCTTCTTTGGAAACCACATGCCCTAAGAATCGCACTTCCTTCCTCCAAAAGTGACATTTAGAAAATTTAGCTTTTAGGCTATGCGCTCGAAGAGTCTCCAACAATTCCTTAAGATGTAGGGCATGCTCTTCCTCGCTCTTAGAAAAGATCAAGATGTCATCCACAAAGACTACCACGAATTTATTACGGTACTCCCTAAACTCCCTACTCATCAAGTCAACAAAGTATGCGGGGGCGTTTGTCAAACCAAAGGGCATCACAAGCTACTCGAAGAAACCGTCTGGAGTCCTAAAGGCAGTCTTGTCTATGCTATCCTCAGCCACTCTCAACTGATGGAAACCCGTGGCTAAGTCCAACTGCGAAAACACTGAGGCGCCAACTAACTGATCGAAGAGATCGTCAATCCTTGGCAGTGGGTGTCTATTCTTCTTAGTAAGTTTATTGAGATCTCTATAGTCCACACAAATTCTAAGGGACCCATCTGCCTTTGTGGCAAATACTACTGGAGCACCCCACTCCGATATACTACGTCTGATGAACCCCTTCTCAAGCAATTCCTTCACTTGCTTACTGAGTTCTCTTCTCTCTCTTGGATCCATGTGGCGCACTGGCAATGCAACTGGTTTTGCATTATCTACTAGATATATTCGAAAGTCTATCTCACGTTTTGGGGGTAAACCCCTCACCTCATCGAAGACATCAACTTATTCACGGACTATGGGAACATAATGTAAGTCATCATCGGATGCGTCAAGGGATTCTAGGTAACTAAGCATTACTGGACCTCTAGGGTCACAAGAAATATCAAGGGTCTTTCCATAACAAGTCAACAATCTAACTACCCTTCTTTCACAATCCAGGATGGCCCCATATCTAGTTAGCCAATCCATACCTAGAATCAAGCTGTAGCCCATGAAACCAAGAACAAAGGCATTGCATTCAAACTCAATGCCCAAGATAAACACTCTCAAATCCCGACAAATCATAGAAAGATGAGCCGAACCACCAATAGGATTTGAGACTACTAAGGGATCAGTAACTAGACTAGAATCAAGGTGCAGTGTTTCATCTAATGATATAGAAATAAACGAATGTGATGCGCTAGAATTGAACAAAGTACGGACAGGATGATCAAACAGAAAACTAAACTTTCAACAGAAATTGCTCTACCTCGTTCATGCAGCGGTGGGACCATGAGAGCCTGAACTTGTCCCCTTGCCTGCCCTGGTGCCATAAGAGCCTGCACCTGTCCTCCCGAGGTAGACCCTGCCCTCTACCCTTTCTTTGGGCAGTCCTTAATGAGATGTCCCGCTTCGCCACAGTGGAAACAACCAGTCTTCTTCTTCTTCATATAATCTTTGCTTAGATGGCCAGGTGTCCCACAGTTAAAGCATCTTTTTTTCCCCTTCGCGTTGTTGCCTTTACCACCTTTCTTGCTCTGTTGTTGTTGTTGCATCTTCTTTTGATCCCCTTTCTTCTCAGGTGCCTTATTAGCATTGGCGCCCTTTTCTTCTTCATGCATAAGCGCCATGTCAACTAGCCTCTCAAAGGTAGCCCCCATGGGGATGTGGGTCATAGCTAACCCATGAAGCGGCTCGTTCAAACCCTTAACAAATCTTAGGGCCTTCTTTTTTGGTGTATTCACCAAGTCCAAGCCAAATCTCGCCAACTGATTGAACTTGTTGACATATTCTTTCACCGATAGATTCCCTTGCTTCAGCGCCAAAAACCGTTCCATATATAGATTCTTTTAAGCCCGTGAGAGAAACTTCGCCTCAAACCTTCGCCTAAAATCTGGCCATGTATCGACTAGACGTTCTCCTTTAGTGACCTCCCACCAAAATGAGGCCTCATCCTTCATTATCCAGGCAGCTAACTGGACCTTTCTTCCATCATCCACTTCAAAGATTCCAAACAATTCTTCCACCTCCTTTAGCCAATTTCTAGCTTCGACAAATGTCTCCGTCCCGTGATAAGGGTTCCCACCCATCGCTCGAAAGTCCTTACATATCTTTGCGAAATTATCGACACGAGGAGGAGCAGGAGGAGGAGGAGGATTTGCTGGACCTGCGGTGGCGGCCCTAGCCTCGAGATATTGACGAACCAATCGGGTACATGAACACCTTCTGGTATCTCAGATGCTTCAGACATGCTGAAACGAAAAAGGAAAGATTCAATATAAAAGAACCGAAGGAAAGATATATGGCTCTTAGGGTTATGCTTTCTAAAATATACTTTTCTCTTGAAAATACTTTCCTTCAAACATACTTTTGGAAGTACTTCTATATAAAAATGGTTTTGAAAAACAACTTTTCAAAATTCATATCTGTTCTGGTAACCTTCAGCTCTGATACCACGTGTAACACCCCACGTCCATTAATGACACTCACAAAGGGAATGCATTAACTTCTATGGAGCGTTTTAAGTGAGTGTAGAACAGAAACTTAACAACAAGGCAGATATAAAAAATACTCAAAATTTTAAAACTTTATTTCACTGCAATGGAAAACACATATGTTTGATTACATCATCAAAAACTAGAGTCAAAGTGCATAATATACATCATGACTACCAAAGTACATAAATTGAAAGACATAATCCCCAATACAAAATAGCCATAAATAAGAGAGGATGAACTTTACTTCAGCGATCCAAGCAACTTCTAAAAGTAGAGATACAGCTGTCCAAAATCAAGCTCCACTGGTGCTGGTTCCAACCTGAGCACCTGGGGGGGGGGGGAGAAAGAAAAGAGGAGGAAACAAAGGGGGTCAGACATAAAGTCTGGCGAGTGCGATAACTTTAACAATATAATTACCAAAATAACTAGGCTAAGGCATAAGTTGGAAAATTAGGAAATGATTATGAACTATTGAGTATGACAGAGTAAACAAGGAAACAAGATGAACAACGATATCGTTAAAGCGTACCTAACCCACTATAAGATAATTACTATACTGCACCACCACTATAACATATTTGTTATACTGTACTGCACCACCACTAGTCACCCTAAGGTTGATCCCGCCTACAGAACTTAATAATGATAATGGTAGTTTCGTACACCCTAGCTGCCTTCATAGGTGCCGCCTGCACCTATCTCCACTAGGTGTACCCACAAACCCCAAGCGATCGGCTCCCTAACTCATAGATACCCGTGCTGGCCCCACAGTGGGGTGTATCACTTCCCAAAGTGGCAACTCGATACCACCAAGAATGCACGGCTTATACCTACATGATGCAACAACGTCTTACCTACCAGCCCGGGTCCACACACGCATATGAACCCGTTGGACTTGCGTTGCCACCGCTAACCCGTTTTGGCCTCTTACAGTCAAGCCCAGTATGCGTGTCCCGTCCTAGACTTGGGTCGAGCCCACTAAGATACGTATGAGTTACTGGTTGAAATGGGCCCTCATTACTTGACACAAGCTATCCACCTAAGCTTGGTCCCCTCTAGTACATCCCACTTAACCCACTTCTTTTTCATGTTTCAATTACATGTTTAAATTTTGGTTAAGTGTTTCTAATCGTATTTCCAATGCCACCCAAGACACCCACTAGATTCCACATGCCACCCAAGGCACCCACTTAACCCCCTCATGTCCCACTACATGTTTATCTGGTTAAGTGTTTCTTAATTCATTAAGACCATAACCTCATAAAGACCTCTCACATTAGACTGGCATTTGTGGCAGCTGGATTTGTCGGGCGGGTACAGGCAGTCTTACACAACAAAAGAGCCTAACCTCATGTCTTTACAATTGTTACGTATTTAGTTTATGCCTAAGACCTCTCACATTAGACTGACATTTGTGGCAGCTGGATTTGTCGTGCGGGTTCGGGCAGTCTTACACCACAAAAGAGTCTAACCTCGTGTCTTAGACGATTAATTACACCTAATTAATCATCCCCCAATTTGAATTACTTTCCTTATTCAATTTATCAATTAATTCCAAATTTAACTATGGCCATAATTGACTCAATTATGTCCATTTATTTATGGTATGAAAAATCATACCAGTTTCATCACAAATTTATTTTATGCCTTTTAAGGCATTTATGCCAATTAAAACTTTTAATATTATCCCCTTTACCCCACGTTGTACGTTCGTTCGTTTAATGTAAAATATACGTTAGACTCGAATAGTCTAACTCATGGAATAAAGAGAAAACATCACAACATACACATAATTAAAACTTAGATCTAAACATAGGGGTGAAATTGCATGTGTGAATGATGTTCTACATCTAAAACTTGCATAGGCCAAAGTTACAACTTGCATAAAACTACATATGTCATAGACCCAAACCTAAAGATTTAAACTTGTTGAAATAATGGTCACAAACTTGCATAAATCATGTATGTCATAGATCTACATCTAAGGGTGTAAACTTACATAGGTAATAACCATAAACTTGCATAACATGATTCATATTCCAAACCGATTTATAAACTTGCATATGTGATTTATGCATCATAACAATGGTGTAAACTTACATCCAAACATGTAAACTACTCATGTAGAATTTGGCATATAACTCACACATGTCATAGCCTAACTTTTAATAAAACTTTCACATAAATTAGATGTCATAAACATGTAAGGTCACATATAATTTTACCCAACTTGTAAATGATCCATGTCTAAACTAAAATCTAAACTTGCATACATATGATTTATCATATGAATCAACATAACCAAACTAGCATATGAAACATGATGATTTGAATATATATAAAATTACAACATAGATGATAGCAACATAACTTTACAACATTGATGATAACTTCACAACATAACATCACAGAGTTTACTACTTGTATGGTAACATCACAATTTTACAACATAAATATTCGATCAAAAATTCACATCACATCCATTCAATCTACATCATAACTTAATCCAATTAAATTACTAATTATTTTATTAAAATTATCGAACTCACAACTCAAAGAAGATCTTGAGTTCTGAATTCTGATCTCTGAAGTGGTAAATGCTTTCCCTTGAAGAAGATTCATTGTTTAAAATTGAAAAGGATTGAATTAGGTTTGCTTTCTTCCTCTCTAATTGATGGCGGCTACGCTGAGTTGCTAGGTGACGGCATGGAGGCCATGAGTCTAATTTTATTTTGATTTTTGGGTTTGAGTCTAGAGGTGTTTTTATAGAGTTTTGAATTAATTTAAGCCGTCCGATCAACCCAGAATTAATCCCAGCCAATCAGAGCATATCAGAAACCCTAACGAGTCAGCGTCTAATCACAAATTGGTCATAAAACAAATCTGCCCGGGGGGGCCGGTCGACCCCCAGGTCGACCTGGATAGGGCAGGTCGACCCCTAGGTCGACCTGGCCCTGGCGGGAAAATTCCAGCCTAGCCCATCTGGCTCTGAATTTTCAAATTTTGAAATCTGTTTTGAATTTTCTGAAACTTCAGATGGCTACAACTTCTTCATACGAAGTCCAATTCACGCAAACTCGGACTCTATCTCAACCTGAATTCCGAGATGAACACAATGGCGGAACCTGTTTCCCTTAATTCTTATGTCTGAGATTAGTTATTCTTTAATTTGTGAACATTAGTGTTAACAGAAATACGGGGTGTTACATAGGGCCACCGCCGCAGGCCCAGCAGACGTTTCTCCTCCTCCTCCTTCCCCTCCCTGCGTTGATACATTTTCGAAGATATGCAAGGACTTTCGGCCAATGGGCGGAAAACCTTTTCACGGGTCAGAGACGTTTGTTGAAGATCGAAATTGGCTTAAGGAGGTGGAAGATTTGTTTGGTATCTTCGAGATAGAAGATGGAAGGAAGGTCCAATTAGCTGCTTGGTTAATGAAGGACGAAGCCTCGTTTTGGTGGGAGTTCACAAATGGAGAGCGTCTAGTGGAGAGATGGATAGATTTCAGGCATAGGTTCGAAATGAAATTTCTCTCACGAGCGGAAGAGAATTTACACATGGAGAGGTTCTTAGCATTGAAGCAAGGGAATTCGTCAGTGAAGGAGTACATCACCAAGTTCAATCAGTTGGTGAGATTCGGCTTAGACTTGGTGAACACATCTGAGAAGAAGGCCTTGAGATTCGTTAAAGGTTTGATTGAGCCGCTACATGGGTTGGCTATGACCCACATTCCTACGGGGGCTACCTTCGAGAAATTGGTTGACATGGCGTTATTGCGTGAAGAGGAAGCCAAAAGTGAGAAGAAAGAAGAAAAGCTCGAAGGACCACAGAACAAGAAAGAGTGGCCCAAAAAGGAAACACAAAAGAAGAATGAAAAGTTTGAAGACTAGAAGGAGAAAAAGTGCTTTAGTTCTGGAAGCTTGACTCATCTGAACAAGGATTGCAGAAAGAGGAAGGGCGCTTGCTTCAACTGTGGAGAAATGAGACACTTCACTAGGGACTGCCCGAAGAATCGTGGGCAAGGGCAGAGGGCAGAACCTACTTCTGGAGGGCAGGCGAATGCTCTCGTGACTGGTGGATAGGGTAGAGATTGGAAAATTTCTTTAGAAGGTTTAATTTCCTTATCTGATTATTGAGATAAAACTCTTTTTGATTCTGGCATTTTGATTCTGTAATTGAAACTCTGCACTTTAATACTGGTCTTGTTTCCGATCCCGCTATGGTCTCAAACCCCATAAGGGTTACGACTCATCTATTTGTGATAAGTTAGGGTTTCAGGGTATCTGTGTTAGGCGTTAAGTTGACTATGATGCATACATTCTGGTTTTGTGGGATATAGTGGAGTTTTATCATGCTTAATTTCCTAAGAATCATTTGATAATCTGATTTGTACTAGTAGTCTGTAAGTATTTGAATATTTCTGAAAAGGATAGGGGTTATTGCTCGAAGCATGAAGTAGATTTCCAGTTTTGACATTGTTTAATGGGAGTAATTCTCTGAGTGTCAATCTGATGTTGATTTCAGTCTTCGGGGTTGATACTTAGGGATTTATTCTCTTAACCGATGTCTAATGGGAACAGAACTTTTGTACTTTCTTCTATCACTCGGCTGTATCCTATCGATCGATTCTTCGACCTTTAGGTAGAAACTAATGGGTGTAAACATGTGTTTGAGACATGTCATGTTTGATGGTTGCAAGTGGATGAAAGTAGTTGCTAGTGGTTGCTTGTGGATGCATACACACACACTAGGCACTAGATCAGCTCAAAAACCCTCTCATACTGCATATGGATGTGTGTGCATTTTTCAATTTTTGTGGATGCAAAATGATTGACTCGTCACATGGATTTTGCCTTTGGATGAATGGTTATGCACTCATATAGAAATGATGTGTATCAAATAGGATTTCTTGCATACATAATTGGACTCATGACACTAACATAATTCACATCGAGGAGGCCAACTGAATCAGTAGACCACCTGATCTTTGCATTAGATAAGAGACATATACACACACTTTTGCATATGTTCATACAACATTAGAAGTTTTCTAAGGACAATGGATGATGGTTGAGTAGATGAGTGATTGGATGGTAGGACACATTCTTCTTAACTTGAAGATTTCGGGGACGAAATCCTTTAAGGATGGGAGAATGTAACACCCTGTATTTTTTCTATGAACATAAAGTAACAAAACAAAGTATACTTAATTTTTAACAGAAGAATTAAGGGAAACAGGTTACGCCATTGCGTTTGTCTCAGAATTCTGCTTGAGATAGAGTCTGAGTTTGTGTAAATCGGACTGCGTATGAAGAAGTTATGGCACTTAGAAGTTTCAGGAATTTAAAATAAAAACCAGCCCGAATTCAAATTTAAAGTTTTGAAATTCAATTCACACACCCGGGCTGGGTGGGAAAATTCCCGCCCAGAACCCAGGTCGACCTGGGGGTCGACCTGGGTAAAACAGGTTAACCATGGGGTCGATTGGGGGTCGACCTCCCCCCTTTTCCAGATCCGTGGACATATTCATTTTTCTGCATTTGGACGCCCGTTCTGACCAGATTCGTTGCTCCTATGCTATTTAAACACCCCCAAACCTCACTTTCTCTCCACACGATTTCATTACGCCTATACTCTGCCCTAATTCATATTAAAATAAATCAATGGCGTCGCTACTCTGTTGAAACCTAAGCTAGAACAAGTGTTCCTTCTTCTTCCAATCTGAATAGGATTAAAAGAGAACAACTACAACCCTTTTTCTTTTAGAATGCAACCAAGGTGAGTACAGTTATTTTCAGATTTGAAATTTAATGATGATCTTGACATGGTTATAAATCTGAATTGGAGATTATGCATGTTCCTGTTTATCAGATCTGTTTTTCTGTATAGATCTATCTTATTCCTGTTTACCAGATCTGTTTTTCTATGTAGATCTATCTTATTCCTGTTTATCAGATCTGATTTTCTGTGTAGATCTATCTTATTGTAACTATTCTGTATATCTTCCTTCCGTTCTATAGCCAGGCTACCATGAGCGTGAGCCAAATTTCATAAGAGATGAACGCACGAACGCTTAATTTGGGGAAAATATTGAATAATGAATAATTGGACATAACTGATTTGTGACTAAATTAAGAACACAACACATGTTGTAATTTAAGATCTAGATCTAGGCATACTATATATGACGGTTTATGATTTGTAAGAAGGAGAATTATTGTATGACAAAATATGACTTGAAATTTGGGAACATAATGCATGTTATAAGTCAAGATCTGATTTTGAGGACATAATACATGTAATTTAAGATCTAGATTTGGGGGCATATTTTATATGACGATCTATGACTTGGAAGAAAAACGATATATGATTTAGGCGTAAAAGATCTATATTAAAATAGGATAACTATTAATTGTGAATACGCCTAAATGGGGATTTTGGATATTTGACATACGCTGAAATCAAAGGCTATAATTTGGCATAATTCATATTGTATATCATGATTTGGGGTTTTCAGAGAATATTCTGTACTATGTAAATTTAACTAGAAATTTGGGGCATATGTTATATTGTTAATTATGACCATAATTTGAGCGTGTAAAATTAGGCTTAATTTTATGATTAAGCGAGGTATGTCAATGGAATTTTAAGGGATGATTAAATCGGTTAAATTGTCTAATCTGCTAAATCTGTTGAAACTGAATACGGTAATTTGGGGTTTGAAAATCTGTAGGCTCGATCTAAATTGAGCAAAACATGTTAATAGAACTTTGGATAATCTGCTGTAACTTGTAAAGAAGTTAATTTGTCGAATTGGCATAATTAGTCTGATATTGGCATAATCTGTGAATGAATACTTTAGCTAAAATAAGAATGCTGAGACACAAGGTTAGACTCTGTTTGCGGTAGAAGCCTGCCTGGACTCAGCCGGCTTAACCAGCAACCGCAAACTGTCAGCCTAATGTGAGAGGTCATAGGCATAAAGATGCTTAGACACGAGGTTAGGTCTGGCTTGTGGCAGAAGTCTGCCCGGAACCGCCCGGCACATCCAACGACCACAAGCTGCCGACCTAATGTAAGAGGTCTGTGCATTAATATTTAATTAATGCAAATCTAAGATAAATATGATGCCTAAAAATTATTGGGTGGATAAGGTTAAATCAACTAGACTGATGAATTTAATAAACCCATTTGAAAATCTGTTGGCCCAATACAAGGTTAGGTGAAACAATCTGTAAGTCTGTTAATCTGTATATCTGATCCGTTAATCTGAAAACTTGTTAATCTGTATATCTGATCCGTTAGTTTGAAAACTTGTAAATCTGTATATCTGGTCAGTTAGTCTGAAAACTTGTTAACCTGTATCTCTGATCTGAGAACTAGTTAATTTGGACCTTGTACATCTGAAATCTATAAGCAAGTTAATCTGAAATTTGTTAGTCTGGGGACACAAGGTTAGGAGGGGTAATTACTTGTGTCGTCTGTTGTTTGGGACCCATATTAGTCAGTAACCCTTTCTGGTATCAAAATTATGACCCAACACTAGGTAGGCATCCAGGACACGCTTACTGAACTAACTGTAAGAGGTTCACTCTGATAATGGCGAGGGGTGTTGTTGGCGCATTCCAACCGGATCATGTGCGTGCATGGATCCGGTCTGCTCTTAGGATGTAAGACACCATGACATCTGTAAATAGGTCTGTGTCTATAGGTTGCCACTTTGTGGAGTGATACACCCTTCTGTGGGGCCGACACAGGGTATTTATGTATTAGGGAGCCGAACGCTTGGGGTAGAATTTAGGGTACACTTAGTTCTGTCTGTTTCTGTTAGGGTGGTAACACCTGTCTTTTTATGTGTGATACCGTCTGTTGGGGTGGTAAAGGCCCATTACTAGTGTACACCTAATTCTAACATTCTGTTTCCGTAGGGAATATTCTATTTCCGTGTTTGATTCCGTTTCTGCTTCTGTTTCTATACCTTTTGTCTCTGTTCAGGTGGTAAAGGCCCATTACTAGCATTCTGTTTCTGTAACTGTCTGTCTCTGTCTGTCTTATAACGTTCCACCGAAGTTAAGGCATTCCGTATGCGAGTGACCTTAACGGAAGTGGGGTGTTACACACCCCCTCCCGGTCCTTCAGCACCACCTGATCCTCTAGCAGTGCATGATCCTCCAAGGGTACCAGATGCTCCTGTATCACCACTACACCCTGCTGCCGCTAGTTGGGCTTATAGGTCATCAATCTGGGCCTTCAAGCCCTGAACTATCACCGGTGCTCCTGATATAACGTCTGAGAATGTAGCAAGGCCATCTCCTGAATAGCGGTAATATGTCGCCTATGCTGGTCTAGCTTGAGTGCAAACTGCAAATATAGAACATATAAACTCAGTTTCTGTAACTTAGAACGTATAAGGTAATAAATTCACAAGTACTAATATTACCTCAAGTGTCGGATATAATCCAACTGTACGGATACCGACTACCATATGATCGGGTGGGTAGACAATAGGCAGGGATAACTATGTACCGCTAAGATCAAATGCCTGAAATGTGTCGGCCAGACCAAAATCCATTGGCTGGTCAGAGTACTATGAAGGGGTCGGGTCAAAAGTAAACAATGGAGGATGAATTCTACCGGTAACCACTCGGGGACCAATGTGATTGGAGTCCACACCCCGAATATAATCTAGCAACATGTATCATCAAGGAGCCACTCGATGCCAATAAGTGTCAAAATCTACTTCGGGTAATAGAAAGTTCTGCTTACCAACCCATCATGCCTATCTCAGACCCCTGTATGTACTGTCTCCCCAAAGAAGGACGCTGCCCGAACATATCATCAGGATGAAGTAGATTTCCGGGTTCTCGCAACTCACTAGGTCCCTAATAGTAACAGCGATCTCCCTAGTGCCAACTAGGAAGGTGGGCCGGTGGGAGCAAGACGACAAGGCGCACAGAAAAATGACATGTAATGACTAATGGGTGGACATTAGGTAGCGGGCCACCTGCTGGCAGTAACATCCAATAAGAAGTCCACGATGCTCGTATTATGTTGCCCCTCTCTCTCAAATCTAACTAAGAATGGTCCTCCATCAAGTCGTGTCTCACGCCAGCAGGAACACGCCGGACTACGTGACTAGTCTCCCATCTACGCATGCCTGGGAAAAAGGACTCGGCGGTATGATTGGCGGTGGCCTCTATGTGTGGATGCATGTTGGTCGTGTACTTGTAGTACTAACACGACAACATGCACCAACAGAGGTGCATAAATAACTGAATATAGCTGAGCCCCAATCAATCGTATGTAGCTGCTCTAAATCGACTATTGCTGCTAGGTAGCCCAATTGAATCATACTCCTTTGGTTCAAAAAGAATGTCGAACCAAGGAGATACAAAAGGGTAGCCTGAAATACTGTGTTTTGCAAATCCACTACATTAATACACGCTTTAATGTAGTCAAGTAAATATGCGACGGAAACGGCACCAATGGATATATGATCCACAGACAAATTAGGCAAATACTGCAAGTAAGACTCCGGCGACTCATAGGAGGGGTCAAATGGGCAGGAGACTCTATCAGGGAGGCCAATCTCAATCCCCGTAAGCATGTAAAAATCGGTTGGGGTGATACTTAGCCCAAAATCGTGGAAGTGGAAAGTGTGTGTCGTAGGCCACCATCTCTCTGATAAGTCTTCTAGCAATGATCGATCGAAGGACTAAGGTGGTATAATCTGTAAGAATAGACCGAACGGACTAGCTAGTAGCCTCTCTGAATAACTAGTGGTAATCTATCAAGGTCCTACGAACTAAACATCGCCCAACTCCCTCAAACGTAAATTTACCGTGACTATTCAAAACAATTTTTTTATTGGTAAATAAACTATAACTATAAAAACAATAGTTCATACTACCTACGTAATTTGGTAAACTATTTAACATTTCAATAAATATATATGTTAAATTTAGGATTTATGCTGGAACGTTCTCGAGCACGGTAAAAGAACGATGAGTGTTTCCCAAGAGCAACTCATGAAGCATCCGTAAGTCTTGAATTGTCATCTCTGCGGGTGGAGGAGGGTGCGTTGGACCAGCTGTGTTGTCCAACTGAGGTCGAACTGTACGTCTCTTAATCTTCGTGATGCGTGGCGGCATCCGAACGTCTCGACCAATAAAAAAATAAAAAGAGGGTTTTGGGGGAGGATGGGGAGTTAAGGCGCACGCTTTGCATTTGATCATAAATATTTAATTATATTTTCATGAATATTTAATTATATTTTTTTCATTGAAATCATGTAGAATTACTTTGAATTTTTATTTTTAAGTTGCAATATATAATTTTTAATTAATTTTAATCTTGTTGTTAATTAATAAATAACAAAAACGCAACAAATGCCTATTTGTTAGATCATACATTTAAATGATATCAAAATTTGTTAATATGTGTAGAAATTAGGAGTGTTAATAGGACATCACAGTCCGTTGTGCGACTCATTCCGAGAGGGTGAGGTATTTGGTTCGTATCCATACAATTCTCAATTAGGACAAGAAAAAAGTATACAAAAATATATCTGTTCGAAAATGTTCGATACGTTTCTATTGTCTGAACGTTGTCCGTCCATTGTCCGACTCGTACAAACAATGTCTGAGTCAACTTCTCGTCCAGTCCATATATGTCTGATAGTCATACAGGACATGAACACACAACTGCCTGATTCGATCCGCCTGATTAATAGTCTTAATAGAAATGTAGTTTAAATTCATAAAATTATTTAATTGAAAATTCTTATTTTTAAGTAACAAATAAAGGTAAAGGCATGTAAGGGTATTTTTAGAAGCTCGCAGTCATACCAAAAGTTTACATTTCCAAAACAATTATCGCTACAAGAAGAACAATGGTTAACAGCTGTTGACAGGCGTTGGAAACTCCGTTGGTGTATGCAATAACGACTCTCAAAGCTTTCTGACGTCACCAACGACATTTCACAATGACCTCCAACGGCAAGAATGGACATGTGGTAGAAATTGTTGACCAGTTAACCGTTGAAAAGCGTTCGAAATAGTTTGAAAATACTATTGAAAGCCGTCGAAAGTCATTGATAAGCAATGACGTGAAAGTCGTTGATAGCTATTGGAAATCGAACCATGTTTCTAATTCTTCAATCAAAGGTTGTAAATAAACGTCAATTTTTGGTGTCGAATCATCAGGACCAAGGATGACAATTGTAACGACCCAAGGATTTCGGCCCCGAAAATCGACATAAATACATTTACCGTATCTCATGCCGACCTACCAAACATCGAAAACTCTGGAATGTTTATACAAAGAAGTTAGAGGGTGAGATAAGAGAGAAAGAAATATTAGAATAGAAGAAGAAGAAGAAGAAGAAAAAACACAACATAGAATCAAAGTCTCACATCGCAGTGGAACCAAATATAATACAGAAATAAATCTTTATTGAGAGTTTTAAAAATACTTACAATATCAGAGTACATCACACATCTGGACAGTTATAATAACATGTCCTCATATACAACACACAGCGGAATAGTAGCTATATAATATCATACATCTGAACACCTCCAGCTCGTCTCTGGATTTCGCAACATCCGATAACCTGGACACGTACAACCCGGTCTAACCTGAGCATTTACAAAACACTGGGTCAGTCTGGTGAACCAGAGTGAGAAAAACTCGCACAGTATTAAGGGGGATCGTCCAATTTGATTTTAAAGTTCAAAAGTCTTTTCGAAAGAAAAGGATAATCGTAAGACCACATCCACACATAAATACAGACGGTTTTTACCTTACGATAACCCAAAACATTTTTGAAATCGATATCTTTTTTGATATTATAATAGTTTCTAAATACAAGTAAATAGCAATCTAGCGGAATGCTTACGTCTCACGCTCCACATATATAGTATACAATCAAAACCGCGGGCTCTTATTGGAGATTGGATTCCGACTATAACAAGGTATGGAACCACCTGCCGATAGTGTATCTCTAGAGGCTAATACGCTGGGTTCAACAAGAACGTCTTGCAACCCGGCCCACACATGACTGACCACTCATTTCGCTTGAGTGTATCGAATGTATATCACCAACGGTTGTGCTCAAACACCGTTTCCCGAAAAGGGACAGCATCGGAATAGATTAAAGAAGCAGAAGGAATTTATCTAGATAGGTGATGATACACCCTAATGGGAGCGACCCACATAGCCATGTTGCCTGCCCGATTTTTGTCATTTTTCGGTTGATGAGGCTTGAGGTTTAGATTAACTTTTGAACATATGGTCATCATTCACTTTGAATGCCACATCGTCAAATCCATTAGATATCACTAACTGACATCCACAAAAATACTCTAGTTGGAAGCTAGGAGAATGGCAATTCTCCGCCACCAACTATGATACGTTTGAAGAAATCAACGTACGTGATCCCTATGGAAATACTCTGTCCGACATCCATCCATACAAGTCATCAAGGAACAGGATGAACCGAAGGCACTCTCCTACTGCGTTCAATATAGGAATCACCCCATGGATCAGTAGCGAGAAGTCCTTGCAACCTGTAGATTCCAACCGCGACAGGATCACAACTTATCTCTACTTGCCAGGCAGAGAATATTAGTGGTTCTTCCATTTCTGAAAATCCACAGTCTTCAGTGCTCCATCTTAATTATCCTCTGATATTTTCACGTATTTGTTGGTCGGAATGGTTTTCGAATATAAATTTAATCCCGGTCTTTTCGTACCAACAATCGTATTGGGCAGATTTGATAGTCGGTTATTTAACTATCAAAATAAACAGTGATTCAATCATGAAAACCAATGAGTTTACTAATTCAATATTCAGCATCACTTGGCCTTTTAATTAAATAAATATAATTTAAAACTCTTAAATGTTTCAATATTACGAATATAACCTTGCGCTTTTTATTTAACATAAGATTATACTTAAAACAAATTCATTTTTTTTTTGCTTAGAAAATCCTATATCATATTCTATTTTTACTTTCAAATCATTAGCCATGTTATTATATAATATTGGGAAATCCATTGAACCTGTTACTCATCAAACAACATTACGGAATATCTTTTATTTCATTACTTAAAACAATAATTCGTACTTATCCTCATAGAATAGAACTCAACTTTACATTTCCTTTCTAATTCGAAAGTATCATTATAATCTCCCATTATTCCTTTTTGTTTCCCTTCTACTTTCGAATCCCCATTATATATTTTCACTTCTTGCTAATTTCCTTTACTTCGGATCTCTCGATATATATTCTCTAAATTTTTACCAAACGTTGCATTATTATTTCACTAATGGAAAAAATAAATTATCACTAACCTACTAATATCATCTTCAGATAATCCTGATGTTGTTCAAGTTGGGGTATTTTAATTACCTCTCAGACCTTGATCAACAACGTTCTTATCCTCCGATAAATATAAGTTGTAATCCAAAAACCCATAATCCACTCCAGCCCTAAAACAAATTCCATTTAACTATTTTATTCAAAATACAGTTTCATAAACCTTCTTCCCTTTTAAAAATCTCTTACTCGGATATAACCCTTCTTTCTTAATTTCATAACTAAGTAATTTCTTATAAACAACACCCTTTTAACTCTGCCTCTTTGAACAAATTCCTTTATAGTTCGAATTTGGTTATACAATCCTATGACCCACTTCTTTACCCAAATTCACTTTTACCAATCTCCTTTCAAATCTATTCAACCATTTCCCGCTTTGGAAATCTTATTTCAATTTCTCCCTTTTTACTTAATCTCATTATTAAGTATCATTAACGATATAACGCCTCATCACTTTTATAAACCTTGTTTAAATAAATCCTGGTTTAATCAAAACCCTTTCTGTTCTCAATTCTCTTTTATTTGACTCGAAAATTTAATTCCTGTTTATTTAAGCTATCGCTTAAATTTCTTTTTATAACTTCATTATAAAACTCAGGTTTAAAAAAAATTGTGTTCATTAACTTATTTTACCATCCAATTAGATTTCATTTCAATCCGATTACATTTTAAATGAATTTCAATTAAAATGTAATTCCCTAAATTCTATTAATTAAAATAGTAATTTACTTCAATAAATAACCACTTCCGTAGTTAATTTCTTTATTAACTAAAATAAATAGTAAATTTCTTTTTAAAAATTTATTAAAATTAAAACCATATTCATTAACTATTTTATTCGATTAATTCAAAAAAAAACTATTTACATAATCAATTCCATTTAAAACGGTCGATTTAGTCCACTCAAAACACAGTTATTTCATTAACTGATTCCAATTCATTTTCCCTTTTAATTAATTAATAATAATATTAATTTAAATAATTCAATTTAGTTATTTCTTAACAAAACAATTATCCAATTTAACCGTTAGATTAATTTACTATTCTCATATTTATAAATCTGATTTACATCAGGATTAACTTTATAAAATCAATTAATGATTAATTATAAATTCAAATAATAAATAATAAATATTTATTTATTTCCTTTTAACAAATCTTTATTTTAAATAATATATTTCAAAAAATTTATCTCCAGTTATAAAAATAAATTTTATAACTTTAGTCCTATCGATTCAGCAGGCGGTAAATCAATAATAACAAAACAATTTATTTTTAGGCGATTCAATGCCAGTTACCCAACCAATATCGCCTATTGTTTAAAACAAAAAACAGTTTGCATTTTCAGTCAACTATCAATAATCAAATCAATCACCCAATCATGACAGTTCATATATGATAATATGAAATAAATAATATATTTGAGGAATCCCATTGGATCCCTCCAACCTGTTCTTCCCTGTATAAAAAACGGTTATCACCAAACAGATTATTCAATGTCATTTAACTGATATATAATAATAAACAACAACTATTTCACATCAACCAATTAACAAAACAATTCAATCAGATCAAACAATTCAAACCATTTAAACACGTTTATTTTACAAACGTGACCAATCAAGGTGAGTTACCTCTATTGGATCTAATCGTTAAAATAACGATTTGGTATTTATTGAAATTAAACAACGGTTTAATTTCATGGGTTAAATCAACAAATAAATATATAACTAGCAAACAGTCAACCATCAACAATTAGAGCACACAAAATAAAAACCCAATTTATATAAAATATAAATGGGAAGTACTGAGTGAGTTTTAACTCACCTTGATTTGATTTATTTATGAAACTATCCAACTACCGTTAAATTAAATAGTTGTTTAATTTAACGGTAAATTACTATCATCTCCAATTTCGTCCCAGTCCATTCCATAATGTAGTGCTTGATTGGACGATCGTAACGCCCCTTGAAATGTTCCATTCTGACAAGATATGATCAAGTTATTAACATATAAGCATTAACTATTTTAATTAAATTCCTTAATTAATAATTAATCCTTTTTCTTTATTATAAATTAATACCATTTGTTACACAAATTCTGGTTTACAGGCCGATAGTTCTCTTCTGTATCGCGACCTCGTTGGCTTCTGTTATCAGCAGGCTTCCGCTCGATCTGTAAAGTGTTGATGTTTTAATGTATATATACGAGTCCAATTAATTAAATACTAATACTTAAATTGAAATAACTTAATTATACTAATTAAAGTTTAAAGGGCCGGCTTAATAACCCTTTCTGCATCGTTGTCTTTTGTTCCAGGACGCCCTCTTCTACAACTCGTTATGTCCAAATCTGGTTACAACACACTAATATTAGATCACACTTTAATCTGTTAACACCTTGATTAAAATATAATTAAGTTTTAATTACTTCTCTTAAACAATTTCAGGCCGACCCCTTCGTTCTTTTCATTTGAACCGCATGCCTCGTCATTGTCCTGCAATCCAACAATCGAATCTCGTATGAATTCAGTCCCTTCTCTCAATTACTCCACGGTATTGTTCCAGGCACACATTATTGCTTCCTCGAAATCCATCGTTCCAGGAAACACACGAGCTCCACTTCAAAAGCCTCCTGCCGCGCCGCCTTCAGGTCCTGATACTCCAATCAGAGCACGTCATCCGATGTGCCTCACCGTTGCTAACCTCCACCGCGAGTCTCGATCAGCTCGAAGCTGACCTGCACCTCCAATTATTCACGAACTGCTGCATGTTCTCGTCCCATATCCGGCCACCACGAGGCCTCATCGATGATCACCACCGTCCAGAACTAAGAGCTTGAAGTGTGCTACGTTTTTATAGTTGGTGTTTATCTGAATTGATGATCGGATTTAGGAATTTGAGGGGGAAAATGGTTGGAGCTTCTGAGTCATCAGTTTTTAGGGTGGAGGCAGAATATTGTTTTGCGTTGACTAGAGAAGATGCTCTGACGGAGAATAGGGTTTTCAAGGCTTTATATAGGGAATGGGATTGGATTATATTATTAAATATATAAATCGAAACTTACCACTGAAGTATCATCAAAATCTAACACATACAACATCAGTTTTATTATAAAAAGGCTAATCCTAACATAAAAAAATATCCTGGACCCAATGGGATAGGTTCCATCGAATTCCGACATCGTTTGTGAAATGTCTTTTATAATTATCGATGAAAAATCAAGCATTTAAAATCCCTAAAATTACAGGAAAAAACAATAAATTTGAAACCTTGACATTTTACTAGACCTCTTCCTTACGAATCTAATGAATCTTGTTTCGTTCAAATCGGAGTTCATTTGGCCGGTCATTTATTCGTTTAAAGTTACCCATGTCCGAATTGACCAAATAATATAATTGATTTGGGCGTTTATTGTTGCCACGGTCAAACGGCAAGTTCGATTGACACGAAAATTGAAAATTCTACAATAATTAATTATTATGAACCCAACGACACTAATTTCGTTGCATTTTGAGACTGTTTCCTGGTATGCTATTTTTACACGCACACATTGCCATTTTGGACACCAAATTACCTGGTCTCCAAAAGTAACAAACTATATACCTATCATGACTCTAAACATTGATACAAACTCAACGGGACTAGTTTCATGGCTTAATTCGATTGTATATTCTAGTTACACCCAAATATCCCTTTATTAAATTAAATTAACTACGCGATATATAAAATGAATGGGCGTTTACGGCTGTCGTGACCACATACGACATCGGTTTGCCACGCAATTTAATACCCTGCAATAAGTTAACGTTATGGTCCCAATAACGCTAATTTATTGAAAACGGAGTCTGTTTGCAAAATGGCTATTTTAAAGGCCTATATTTTAAATTGCGATTTCCATGGCGACTATTTCAAATTTTGATTTGGCCATAACTAACAATCTATAACACGAAATCTGGATTTTTCTCTTTCATATGAAAATTATAATCAATACGGTTCCAACGTTTCTTGTTTCACAGAAATCCGACTTATATTGAATCCTGTATATTCATTTGAAGTTCAAAACTCCATATTACGAACTACAGCGCCATTTCAAGCTCGTTTTATAATTATATAAATATATAACGTTCAAACTTCATTTAAATAATGAATTAAATATTAAAATCCATTAACATTCCAATTAAAATATTCAAAATAATAAATTAAATTAAATATTTGACTACTAAAAATACGGATCGTTACAACAATTGTAAGAAATATATATGGAGTTTTCATACACATCCATAGAGGTTAATTATGAGGTGCTAAAATTATAGGTCCGGACGAACATTTAGAACCAAATTGAGAAAATAGTAAAAATTCATCCTACGTAAACCAAGTATAACATTACGACTCCCGGACGCAAAACCGGGATATTTCTAGTCAGAATGCTATCATGCTTCCCCATCAACTGGGTGTGTTAACGTACCTTCTTCCCATGTTCTCACACTATGTCGCCTCATATGTTGCACGGTTACAGAAGACATATATAATCTTTGAAGCCTAGGGCTAATGGGTAAATAATGCATACATTTATACGAGACATCCCTTCCTGTTTTCTTTCTTGGTTTGCACATTTCCTGACTACATATTTTACAATTCCTAAGATTGATATTGCTGAAATTCCAAAGATGAATGAAATATGCATTAATCCCATATTGCCAAATTTATGACAAGAGTTATGAATATATATTATATTCTCAATCCCTATATTAGTTGTGACAACCCAATCGGAATGGACCTAAATCTCGATCCAAAAAAGGCCCATCGATATTTTGAGTCATTGTAAACGAATCGTTGGTTCCTATAAGGAGTACGTAAACAGAGATAGATCTAAGAAGAAATCAAAATCTCACAGCAGAAGGGATATAACATAATAACTGAAAATAGTTGTACTATTAAATAAAACAACTATAACGTCAATTACTTCAAGTTCCAACTGTCATATCAAGGTAGATCAATAATAATATCTCATGATTACAATAAACTTCCAAATATGATAATAGTAGTAATAATAATAATAAGTTGTAGGTTCACCTTCGTTGGGAATCAGTCTCCATGACTCCATCACTCAGGTATTTCTACCTACTGACCAACTTAATTGTTATGATGAGGGAGGTCAGAACAATGAATCCTGGTGAATGAAAATCACATAAGTTTAAGTAATATCTATTTCCTATACTAGGCAGTATGAATTTATCAAATTATATCTATGTAAATCCAATACATACACTAACTGGGTAGATTTCTATAAAGTCACTTAAGGCCCACATGTTTACGTTAGGGTGGATGTCTATTATTACTTAATTCCCTTACGGGGCGGACTATCATTTGGTCTCTTAAGGCCATTATCTGTACTAAATTATGAGTGGATTCCTACTATCACATAATACCTAATAGCGGACCTTGATCACTTAAGACCTTATCAAATAATCTCTCTTTTATAATATAAGAAATAGTAATTTTCCACTTAATACTAGGTGAAGGCAGACACTTATGACTTCTCTGGAGGACCCATGCATTGCTATTTAACTGGTATTGCAGATGAACTTCTAGCCACTTAATAGTGCTCTTAGACAGTCGGTTCCTTTAGAACTCTCTATTCCTTGTCCCTGGGTATTCCCTCACATAGCCCATAGATAAAAATGAACAACTTTCGGAGAACTACGTTACTTGTGTGTCTATTTTCTAATTAATACCATTCAATACCTTTTAAGAGAAAGGTGGACCCAATGACCATTTTAAACCTAGTAAAGGCAAGTCCCATGACTTTGGTCCAGAATCAAGGAGTGAACCTTAGGAACAGACCTAGTTCTAACCACTTAATACCCAAAAAGGATAGGTCATCCACTTAATACCTTCTCAAGGTAGGCCTATTTCACACATATATATATATATATACACATACATACATACACGCACTCCTAGATGTCCTTCTTTAAACCGATTGCCTGTAGATGTTGGATTTTCCGGACGATTCCTAACAGATTTATACTATAAGTTGGGCTTAACCTCGCGTCTTTGTGTACCTATTATAATGGCCCACGACACCTAGACCTCTCACGTTAACCCGACTTAATTGAAGATGTCGGATATGCCTGTAGGTTTCAGACAATCTTCTACAACAAGTTGGGGTTAACCTCATGCGTAACGAACCGATAATTACGACGTTCAAGAAATAGAACAAAGTAAAGGTTAACGTCTTGAATGAATATTTATAACCCTAATCCGAATTAGAACTAAAAATCTTAATTTATGTCATAAACGTGGGTATGATTTCTTAGTATAAAATCAACATTTGTAAGTTGTTTGGAAATATGGAATCCAAACAATAAGTTAGTTAGAAGTTGTTTAATTTAAAATAAATGAGAAATCGATAATTTGTAAAACATTAGTTCTTAAAATTTAATTTATTACTTGTAGCAATCTAAATAATCATATAACGTTAATGTCTATGTTAGTTTGCTTTGTTTAAATCGATCTAGGCAATCGATTTACGATAGCGATAAACAATATCGTAATTGACGTTAAAATTTTAAATATGAAGTAAGTTACAATATTTAATATTTGGAATACACTCAGTTAGATATAATGAAGGAATAAATTACATAGTAAAACAAGCAAATGGTTTTGTTTGCGTCAATCTAGTTTAATAGTTAATGAATCACTAAAACTCAAACGTTATCAGAATTCAGGCAAATCTGAAACAAAAATAATATACAATACTCTAAGAACAACGCTGTTAGATCCAAAAATGGTTCTAACTCCCAATTCAATGATAATTGAAAGAGAAAAATAAAGAGAACACATGATTTATAGTGGTTCGGCATTAAAGAGCCTACGTCCACTTTATACCTCGTTGATTGATGATTAAAATACAACTACAATGCTTGTTTTCACTCAATCTCACTTTTACAATGAACAATTTCGCTCAATCTTTGATGAAATATACTCTAAAAGTTGATAATGATCTAAATAAAATAGTGAAATTCGGTTTCTATGGAGGAGAGAGCCAATAATTTGCCAAAAGATCCCTTCAAATGGTGTTGGTTGGTGTATTTATAGGCAACAATGTTGTTTGGTTTGGTGCCACGTATCGACCATCCCATTTGGTTCGGATTTACATGCTTCACGATCTTGCCAGTGCGTTGAGAACGTGGATAAGAGGGGTGAAACTGCTCCGCATCTTCAGGAACGTGAGACATAATCGCTGCGTTGGTTCCCCTTGATCCGGCTCGGAGAGACAAAAAAAGAGCTTTGGAGCCGGCTATCAAACCGATCTGAAGATGTTATCTGTTTCCAATCTCTTGGCTGATGCGTGGGAAGGGGAAGGGATTCAGTTCAGGGCATCCGAACCGATTCGGATGTTCTCTTACTCTACTCTATACAGTTAAGTACATTCGTTGAGTAATTCTTCTACTTTGTATAGCTTAATCACAAAGTAAGCTAACATTTTTTCCCCTCGAAGTACGTGTTTATTGAAGATGACACATGCTTCGAAATAACGATGGGTGTGCTTCCAAACCAATGCCATTGAATAGTTACTTCCATCTGTCTAATAAGTCGTGACACTTTACGAAATACTGTCTTTTGGTGTTTGTAGAATCTATAAATATTTCATTAGATCAGGAATATTTTTTTTTGCTCTTAAATAACTTCAAACATCCTGCTTAGATTTGGGTACTTCCCCCAGGTAATATTTTCGACGTATATATATGCTTGATCTAAAACTTTTTATTTTTTCTCACTTCTCCCTTGTATATCGAGTCATGTCACCAAATCAACAATTTTGTCCTGGTTCGAATCGGATTAGCCAGATCTGCTTGGTATGTAATTTGAAATTTTACTACTGGGTTGAGATCCTTCGTGTTAACTTGGGCCATTTGCTGATCGGATCGGGTTGGACCATCTAATCTACAAGAATACGAAGGGGCTTCTTCCTTTCATATAAATTCACGCCTTCTTCTACCATTCTCCACTTTTTCTATCATCGATTTTTTAACACTTAAAAACCCTAATCCCCAAATTGTCCAAAATCCTTTCAGACTCTGAAATCAAATCCAATGGTGGTTTTAAGTCCTATTTTTGTTGATTTAATCGCTGATCTTGCAATAATCGTACTTGAAATCTGCATCACTTCATGTTAATCCTTCTTAATCAACGTCGATTATAGGGGTCCTTGGCTCGCCGCCGCCGCCGTTAGTGGAGATTTCACCACCTTGAGGTGTCGGCGTTGATGATCTAAGTACAACATCGTAAGTGACAGTTCGTGTGTATGTGCAGATCCTTCATGAGTCGAGAACCCTATCAATGGCCTTCTGGTTCAACCGAGGAGAAAGGGAAACGATGAACTAAAAAGATGGGGGACGGATCGGTTGGACTTAAGTAATTACAGTAAAGCCTCTGACCTCGGTTCAGATCGAAGTAGCCAAAGATAGATGGGGACTCCAAAAATACGGGGGTAAGACGAAGTAAACTTTGAGACATGGGTGTGGTTCGGTTTGGAACTAACCAATCTGAATGAAGCCACTATTCTATGTGTTCATCCGGACCAATCTTCTCTGTTCACAAACTCCGACCCGATCCGATTTAATTGAAAGAAGCACTCGAACTGACTCACAGTTAACATGCATATCCGAACCGGTCCTCAATCAGCAAGCATACCCGAGCCGATCCGCTGTTATATGTTATGCAATGCAATAATACTAAACTTAACTCATCTAATACTATATATAACTTGTGACCTCATGAACAGTTAGGATAGAGCCTTCCGAACCGGATTGAACTTCCCAGACTGTCATGAATATACAATGGCTTTGTCTAATTTTGCATTTCTCTTCTTTATATAATTATCTCATATTATTGCATACACACTTGCACATTTAGCTCAAACACATGCACAGGGTGACACAGGCGATTATGCTCTTACTCTGTTATTTCCTCGGTAGTACAGCTGTAACGACCCAACTTTTTGCTCGGTTTTCACCAGTAATTATACCAACTTAAACCGTTCACCAAGACGGATTGTTATGGGCACTTACACATTTGCACAAAATAAAAACAACTTTTCCATTATCATTAAAATAATACTACATCAGAGTTACAAGAGGTGCATCAGAGTACATCGGTTACACAGCGGAAAAGATACTAAACTCAGCTGAAGAATGCAAATGCTCCAAACATAATAGCTCCAGTTAAACCAGAATACTGCTCCAATTAACTCCAAGGCTAAATCTGCGAACCAAACTACAAGGCTTCCCATTTAAAAATCATGGGCACCCAGAGTTTAGGTGTGGGAACAATAAACTCCAGGTCAGTCATGGGACTGGTGTGAGAACTCAAAACAGTTGTCTTTAGGGTTTATTTTAAAGTTAGGTAATTCACCAGACCACGCCGCCAATGCGGAACAGGTTTACTCCATGTGAATACCGGTGCATAGAAATCCGCAATGACTTTTTGAAAAATGAAGCTATCATAAGCTCATCCCACATCACACAATGCAAGCGCATACCAAATGGGCGAGTTTTACCTTATGATAACCAAAAATTCCTTCATACGTGAAAATCCTCTTTTACTACTATAGCGTGAAAAACCTTTTCACAAATAAATGTATTAATCCTAGCCAGCATAATGCCCCATCCCATTATACTGACAATCCTGCTGGTAACCAGCAGGCTATTACAATCAAAACCGTACGGGCTTGTAGTGGAGATTGGGTTTCGAACATAATGGTTCCTTGTACGAAAGACCATTCGTGGGCTCACAAACTTTCTTGCGTGCATCATCCCAGTACTCGCGGATAACGTCCAGACTCGGACTCCGTTATACTAACCCACCATACATGAATCAGAGTACCCAACAAATAGCGTCCCAAACTGGGGACTTCGTAGTACCCTTTCATCATCACATCCCGGTGCACCGAACATATGAAACGAACATAAAAATCTGACCACCAGTTTACCATCAATCCGGGGTGTGAGGTTCGTCGAGGTCATGATATACACAAAGCTACGCTTAAATAAGCCATGCTTTTATCATCCATAGCTCATCACATAACTTAAGTATGCCACATTGTCCATTCACTACGCATCACCGATTTCTATCAATATATATAACCTCTAAGCTCATACGTCTTAGAGAAGGGTGTTAAGCAAGAGAATAAATTCTCCGCCACCAAGCAGATATATATTAATAAAGATCAGTGCTACGCAGTCAATTACAATGTCAGACACACAATCCATACATGTCCGCTCTAGGTCTGAATGAAACAACAATCCGGAGTTCCTTCACATACGTTCGGGCTTCTTGCCACTTAGCTGATATATAAAATCCATCTGCGAATGGGAGCCAGCCATTCGAGGCATTCAGCAAGTCGCCCTTACGACAAGAAGGGTCCCGGTATTCAATGCCGCCTCCAATGTCTTTAATTGCTCCACAACGTCGTATTATTACTTGGAATGGTTTTCAGACATAATTCTGATCCCAGTCTTTCCAAATAATAAGCGCAATTAAAAACACAATCACGGAACACACAGGCTTTCTACCAAACTCCTACCATTTTGGATTTCATTAAATTAAACTTCTTTAAATCTATTCTCAAATTTTCTTTAACAAAATCCATATTTAACCCTTCTTCTTTAAAACACATCCCTTAAATCCAAGATAATCTAGGCCCAAAGCCTTAATTAATTTTCCGTTTGATAACACGTTATCAAAAATCCAGTTTCCTTTGAAAACCTTACCCCACATTTCAACCCTAGTTTCCAATTAAATTTATTTTCCAACATTCCATTCTTTAATCTTAACTAAAAGATTATACTTTCTTTCCAATTCCTCGCTTTTAATTTCCTCAAATCAAAGATCTGATTAAATCCTCAAATTACGATATGAATTTCCATAACTCAATCTCATTGGGTTTCAAGAATGATATTATTGAAGATATGATTCACAACAAAACCCAAATCAATTGATGTTGAACATAAATTACACAGAAATTGTATCTACTTATATTCGATATCATTTCTCATAATCAATACTATAGGTGGAATGACGATATAATAATACCATCCAAATTCCTCAAATAGTATACAATTACACCACAGAATTTCATATCAAATATCTGAAGATTATTTCTATCTAACTTACCCTAGTCAACTTAGGAAACTCGTATCTTAATTAAAAGATTTATTCAACTCTTTGACATTAGATCTGGATAGAAATACCATCAACTTATACTTAATATTAATCTCGATATCCAACTCACACTATAAGCGGAATAACGGTGAACTACCTTTTAAATTCCTCCAATAGTAAGAGTCATCATCTACCGGATTAATATCAAACATCCAAAGATTTATCTCCAACCATATCCAATTACTAAAAACCTGTTTTAATATTAAATAAATCAATTTGAATTCCATATAAAGTATTTCCAATACTTTTGAACCTTTGAAAACATTCCACAAATCATTTAAAAATGATTACTTGTAGTTCGAAAAATAGTTTGCGGGTTAAAATTGTTTTCGAAGAAAGCGTTCAATAGTGTTTTTAAAAGCGTTATAAAAGCGTTACAAAATAGTTATCTTAATTACTTCGATCAAAATATCGCTTTTCTTAGTCAAAACTTAAACTTTACAATTCAAAACATTTCTTACATAATCTGTAATGATTTAACCATTTTTTCCATATTTTTAGAAACATTAAAAATGGATGTTTATGGTTATGGTCGATAACTTCTCTTACAACGATCTTTTCAAAAATGGTTTTAAACATAACTTGAAAATTATAACTCGAATTTTAAAATCTGCTTTCACTCATTTAAAAGCTCTTGTTAAAATAAATCAATTGTTTTTCATTTCTTGGAAATCCGATTTAGATTGCAAAAGTTATGAGCGTTTAAAGTTGCATCTAAAATACGTAAATTGTCGTTATGCAACAAGCTCTATTTTGACCATAATAATCATTATTCTACGATACTTCAAAATATCTTAGAAAACCATTATATCCTTATATAACCCTTTTAAAATATTTTAAATTTACTTTCCAAATTATTTTGGATCTAAAATTCAACTTTCATAAATTCAAATTCATTTCTAAATTCAAATAACTTCAAATTAACCTTCCCATTCGTCGGATCAGTTAGGGATAGCCATGGAGAGCAGGAAACTTTATTTTCAAACCCAAGCCTAGACACTATCCTCTCTGTCATCTATAATGTTTCGGGTATTTATTTATTTATTTATTCATTTAACAACATATATGAATTCATACATATGGTCTTTTCCAATTATTTACCTTCAATTTCAATAATGATATTTCTTTTAATTATGAAGGAGATTTGTCGATTATCAATGTGATACCATAATTGTTGTGTCATAGTGTGTGCAAAACAACATCAACAACCATTTAAACATCCATAGCAACCATCATCAACATGATTCAATAAATCATAATTGTGCACAAGCGTTATAACACTAACGCTTAATAGTGTGTGTTCTAAACTTCGCATCCATCATCCATCACAACAAATATCAGTCATCATTAACCAACAATAATTCATCACTATATTTAAATTAGTCTAGCTACTAATTAAATATATAAACCGTGGTTAAAGAGTTCTCACCTAACAGCTTTCCAAGTCTTCACGGTAGGCGAGCCTAGCTAAGCGAACCGTCGGACAATATTTCAGCACAACGTCTTCTTCACCAAAATATATATAATATAATATAGACTAATCTCTATTTATATTATAAGAGGATGATAAAAATGACGAACTTTGGCAAGGTGGTGGTGGAAAAGAGGAAGACTTACGCCATGGAAACCATGGCCATAAGCTTTACGAAGAAGGTGGAAAGGAGGAAATGGAATGGTAAAAAATGGAGAAAGAGCCTCCTTATATAGGAAGGGAGGAGTAAGGAGTTAAAGAAACATAAGGGGCAAGTGGCAATCATGTATGAAAGGGAGCATGCATAAAGATATGTGTCTTAACACTTGTCTTAAGAAGAAAAAAGAACTTTTGGTAGCACTTTCTTTTAAATGTTATGAAAACTAAAGGCAACACTTAATTCTAACGCTACTAATTCGTGTTATGGTTTGACAAATCCGATCGAACGACAAATAGTATCAATAAATCCAAACTCATTAATAATCATTTTTATTTATAATTCAAGTAAAATCTATCATATAACTTATCAAAATTATTAAATACTCTTAACCATATATATTTATATCAAATTCAAATTAAGTAATAAAAATCCAATTTTAAATTGGTTAAAAATTCTGGATCGTTACAACAGCAGCAATGACTGAAAGACGTTCGTCTAGATTAGCAGAGAGAAGCGAAGCTGTAAGAACATCTGAGAATCCCACTATTGAGGATGAATCCTCTACTTCAGATTCAGGTTGGAATAGTACGGGTTCAGACTGTGAACCTGGGGTCCAAGAGAGTGGAGTATCATCCGGAGGTGATGTCTCTATGGATGAGGAAGAAGAGGGAGGAGTTGGAGACAACCATGCTCCAGGAGAGTTTGAAAATTTCACAATTTTGGAGAATCCAAGCAACTCTATTGCATCAACGATTGACAATGATAAACTTGCACGGATATGTCTAAAGCATGGGATTCTTCGAAGAGATACTAAGTTGCCCTCGAAAACAGACCATCCTCATAATCCACCGGAAGGGTACATGGCCATCACTAGATTAATGTGCCTTGTTGGGGAGATACCTCCATTTCCACCATTCGTCGTTGATTTTCTGAGACAACTGTGGATTGCTCCCATACAACTTCATCCCAACTCCTATGCTTATTTGTATACTCTGTACATAGAATATAAAGAAATTCTAGGTGTAGAGCTTACTTTCGAGGACATTCGTTTCTTTTACAATTTCATTCATCTGACCCACGATACCCCGTCTTATGTATACTTTGAATCAGTATCAAAAATGAAAATCATTACTGTCCCGTATAGCAGCAAAGCTGGCAACTCAAATCCTGAATGGTTTTACATTAAATAGCAACTTGGGTATGCCAGAAGATGGCTTAAATCAAGTAAGGACATCAGCCTTTGAGTTCTAGTTCAAATCTCGATTATAAATATATTAAGTATTGCTTATTTTCACTCGTAGTTCCCAATCCGCTGCAAGAGAAGCATCAGGTGCAATTTGATCGCTTGAATCGGTTACTCAATGGTGATTAAAAATTCTTGACCATCAAAGACTGTTAGTGGATGAATATCTTCATTGGCATCGCTTAGTCGCTATAACTCATAGCATAGGTCGTGGGGAGGGCCTTTATGTGTATATACCTCCGATCGAGGAACCAACTGAAATTTTACCCGAGCATGGGGAAAGGTCGAAGGATCCGATGATACCTCAAAAGAGTCCTTCTCCATCTTCGACTCAAGATGACGAACTAGCAAATATAGCAAAAAATGATAGAGATAACTACATCACTCCTGAGGATGCAGTGTAACATCTCGCACCTCCATTCACGCAAGATATTGTCCCCAACTTAGCCACCGTATAGGTGTGGGGTTTTGTTCCTCAAAAGGCCTCGGCGTTAGTAAGAGATGGGCTCTACTATATAAGTACCCACTTCACATAGGCTTCCACGATGTGGGACTTAGGGGTGTTACATTCTCCCCTCCTACAGAGCCCAACGTCCCCGTTGGCTCACAAACACCTCACCCAGGCGTTGTGGTCCACACAGGATCCACAATTCCGGCTGGGTATTGGCTCTGATACCACTGTAACAGCCCACACCTCCGTTTATGCAATATATTGTCCCTAACTTAGCCACCTTATAGGTGTGGGGTTTTGTTCCTCAAAAGGCCTCAGCGTTAGTAAGAGATGGGCTCTACTATATAAGTTCCCACTTCACACAGGCTTCCACGATGTGGGACTTAGGGATGCTACATGCAGCCATTCCTGAAAGACCTGTTTCCCAAAAAGAGTTGTCGTTAGTTGTTTCTCAAGGGGATAATCCTACCGTAGATGATTCTGTATATATATATATCTAGGTTTGGGAAACCTTACTTTACCCGAGACTCTTTACACTTCGGAAGATTTCATGAAGAATCCTCTCACCTTCACTTCCGAAGAAGAAGTTACTCCTATGAAGGCCGGGGGGACTACACATACTGGCCTCACCCCAGGCTCAGGTCTGTTAGGGGGATACCACTTAGGATATACACCTCACTCTAGCACTGCATGTCACAGCACTTGTGTTTTAATTTCCCACTTATTCTAACTCTTTCTCGTTTCGTTTTACAGTACAAATGGGGCGTCCCCATTACTACACGAGAGATGTTCGTTCAAGCATGCCCCCAATGGACTCTGGTGCAAGGCAAGATCAGCATGAGAGCCGAGGCAGAGATGATAGAAGGAATCGACCTCCACCGCCTTATCGATCCCACATTCTCGATCCCGCCTCGCAAAGACTCAGACAAGCATAAGAGTTAACCTTCGCATCATGAGGAGGATAAACATGCCTCCAAACCTCCTGCTTTGTTTAAAGATAAAACTTCTCTAGAAAGCTCTTCGAAGAAAGGACCCGGTCCAAAAGAGAAACAAAAAGAATCGGGGAAAGGAGCAGAGAAAAGAAGGTCTATAGTGAAGCTAAAGCATCGCACTATTGACATCACCACTACGAGGCCAGTTATACTTGACGATGAGAACCAGGCCAGGCTAAAGCTCCTGAAGGAACAATTTCCCGAACACCATTTCGGGCACATGCACTTCATCCCAAAGCTCAAACCAGTAGATCCTGACCGGGCCACTGAAGTCAAAGCGAAAATAGATTTTGTGGACTCTCAGTATAAATAGATGAAGAAGTACTTGAAGACCCTTTCCAAAATCATTAGCGATCTAATCGTTGATGTAAAGGCAATGAGTGATGCTGCCGAATACGATGCCAAGGCCATCAAAAACTCTGAGAAAGATCTCGAGGATGCCAAAGCCAAACTTTCCCTTGTGCAACGTGATGCAAACAATTATAAACAACAATTTGAAGAACTACAAAAGCGCTATCATTCCGAGCTTGAGTCCCATAGTTAGGAGCGAATGGATTTAAAGAAACAAGCTAAGAGTGCTAAGTCTGAAAGCATTGCTGTAAAACTAGTTTGCACTCATCTCGAGCAGGGGAAAGCAGAATTAGCTAAAAAGAACGCCGAGCTTGAGGCCAAATTGCTGGAGGTTGAAACAAGGGCAGCTTTTGCCGAGGGTAATGCGAGCATAGCTTTACAACAGGTCGAAAAAGTCAATGATCAGCTTGTAGATGCTCAAAAAGAGCTCGGTGAAAGTGCTGAGACTATGATTGGATTTTTTGCTCAGGTGATCCATCACCGAGACATTGCATGGCTAAAAGATTATCCTATCCCCCTGGTATATGCATGGGATCAAATAGTCGAATGGGAAAAGCAAGAACTCCATGTAGATTTAATCGACGAGGACAAGTTAATGGAGGAATATTTGAAGGGTGAGGAAACAACACGCTTGGCTGAAGGGCGCAAACTTATTGCTACTGACATTGAGGATGAGAAACGTCAGGCCAAGGGGAAAGAAACTGTCGAAACCGGTTCTTCTTCTGCCGCCCCCGGAGCTACCGAAATCGAAGGACATGATCCAGAAAATCCGGGGATTCCCAAGGCATCTTTATTATCTCCTATTGCCAAAACAAATCTGGAGACTCCTATTACTCGTGTTGAAAAATCATCCAAAGGTATCTCCATCTTTTCACCTCAGTTTGTTAAATCCATCTCAACTTTTCGTCAAATGGTTGGACAAACAGTTAAAGAATACGAGTTTTCTCCTAAGTCAATAACTGTTTCATCTCGCTCTGTAGGTACAAAGACCATTGAGAAGGTGGATGAGCAACCAGGAGAAGCCACTGGATCAAAACCCGCTGAAAAGGTGCTGGAGAAAGAGGGTGAAACTACTAGCTCCGAACCTACGGAGAAAGTTGAGGAAAAGAAGGATAAGGTCACTAGCAAAACTATTCCGCCATTTGATTCTAAAGTTCCCCAATACGGGGACATAATAGATGCCTTGAAAGATGATGGTGGTAATGACGGGCATGCTGGGTATGATGAGGTTGTTATAACTGGTGATTTGGGAAATGCTGACAACATGAATTTGGATGATATGAAGGCGAAGTAAGATGAACTTCTAAAAGCCAAAGTTGAGGAGGAAGATCCCGAGAGTCTTAAACCTCTTACTGTACTTCCTCCTGGGTCAAGGTTAGTCGCCAAACTTTCAACTAGGTCAATCACTGAGGAGCCTGCTAAAAAATCTTCTATTGATCCCAGTGTTCCAGATCCAGGAAAAAGAAATCAAAGCGTATTTTGACTGAATCCGAGAAAGAGGAGAAGGAAAAACTCAAAGCTGCTAAAAAATCTAAACCTACTCCAAAGCCCAAGTAAAAAGCAGTTTTTATCTTTTGCTTTGATTTCCCTCTGGCCCACTGTAGTTGTAGCGAGTGTGGCCCTTGCATTTCTTTGTTTAGACTTTTTGTATGAACCTGCATTCATGTAAATAAAGTAGTTTGTTTCCCACTATGTCAAGTACTAGCAAGTTTGTTACTAATTTCTATTAGCATCGAAAGATGAACAAGCATAAGTGATAAACAACAATTTTAAGTCACAGTTATGACTCCTTGCAAGTGTATAGATAGAAAAATATCACTCATAGAGATTGTTGCTTAAATAAAATAAATAATTGACGACGGGGTGTGTGGCATGTATGCCCCCAATCAATCTTGAATATAATGCCTGGCCAGGGCTTGTTCGAGATTGATTAGGTTCGACATCAGACTGCCCCCAACCCTTTAGTGGGATTAAGATTATTTTTTCCTTGGTACTTATTCCTGGTACCTTTATACTCTCTTGTCGTACAGTCAGGTTAGGGTGGATTCGAGGCGGTCTTTTGTCATGGTGCACCTTCACGCCTCAAGGACATCGTCTTCCCATCCTTTATACTCTCTCTCGACTCATGAGAGTTAGAGTTTGGGACGTCAGCTTCCCATCCTTTATATGTCATTACGCAAACGGTTATCTCATTTGCTCTAATATCGATTCGAATTTCTAATGTTTTCAACTTGCATTACGACAATCACAGGATATGCATGAAACAAAATTCGAACGGTAAAAGTAAACCAGACACAACATTTTATAGTGGTTCGGTCAAGTCGTGACCTACGTACACTTTATAATCTTTTGTTTATACTAACCAGACTTTTCTAAGCAAGTCGTGCCTTTTTACATGGCTTATAAAACAAAAGAAAATAGTACAAATTCAAGTCAAGTATCACTGCAAATGTTGGGCATTCCAGGCCCTAGGAATTTCTTCACCATCAACGGTCGTTAACTTGAAAGCTCATGTATCAAGCTTCCGTTGGATGGTATATGGCCCTTCCCACTTTGGACCTAAATGAACTGGAGGCGGGAAGACTTGTTGTAACAACCCGCATCTCCGTTCACGCAAGATATTTTCCCCAACTTAGCCACCGTATAGGTGTGGGGTTTTGTTCCTCAAAAGGCCTTGGTGTTAGTAAGAGATGGGCTCTACTATATAAGTACCCACTTCACACAGGCTTCCACGATGTGGGACTTAGTGGTGTTACATTCTCCCCTGCTATAGAGCCTAACGTTCTCATTGACTCACAAACAACTCACCCAGACGTTGTGGTCCACACAGGAGCCACAATTCCGGTTGGGTATTGGCTCTGATACCACTGTAACAACCCGCACCTCCGTTCACGCAAGATATTGTCCCCAACTTAGCCACCGTATAGGTGTGGGGTTTTGTTCCTCAAAAGGCCTTGGCATTAGTAAGAGATGGGCTCTACTATTTAAGTACCCACTTCACACAGGCTTTCATGATGTGGGACTTAAGGGTGTTACAAGATTTGCTTTAGTACTAAATCTCCGGGTTCAAAGGTCCGAGGGCGAACCTTTTTATCATAATAGCATGCCACTTGGCATCGATGCCTCGATGCACGCAAGTACGCTTCATCCCTTTTATCTTCAGTCATATCCAGGGACTCGAGGAGGAGCGCTTTATTTGTTATCGGGTAATAATATGTCACCCTATGGGGGGAGTTTAAGATCCACCAGAATTACTGCTTCTGATCCGAAGGAGAGTGAAAAAGGGGTGTGACCGGTAGCCATCTTGAAGGTCGTCCGTTAGGCCCATAAAGCTAATGGTAACTCATCAACCCACATGGCCTTTGCTCATTCTAACCACTTTTTGAGAATGGATTTAATAACTTTATTTATCACTTTAACTTGTCCGTTCAGCTGTGGGTGAGCTAAAGCAGTATATCTCTTGTCAATCTTATATTTCTGGTAGAAGTTTCTAAATTCCGCGCTATTGAATTGGGTTCCAATATCGGTTATAATGGTTTTTGGTATCCCAAATCGACAAATGATATTCCTGACAACAAAGCTTATCACTTTTCTTGTCGTGATCGTGGTCAAGTGTTCGGCCTCCACCCATTTTGTGAAATAATCCACAGCTACAATCGCATATTTAGCTCCTCCTTTAGCGATTGGCATGGTCCCGATGATGTCAAATCGCCACATTGTGAACGACCATGGACTGACCATTGATTTAAGCTGTCTTGGGGATTCCCTTGGAACTTTAGCAAATCTTTGGCACTTATCGTAGCGTCGTGAGTGATTAGTTGCATCTCTATTTACGGTAGGCCAAAAATAGCCATATCATAATACTTTCTTCGCCAAAGTTTGGCCTCCAGTGTGATCTTCACACTCACCTTCATGTACTTCTCTTGGTACATGCTTGACGTCATCATGTGCTATACACTGTAGTAGGGGCATGAAAAATCCTTGGCGATAAAGGAAGTCGTCTTGTAAAATGTACATTACGTCTTTACGTATTACAGCTCGTCTCTTGCTATTTTCCGATGGGAGAGTTCCACTTCTAAGGTAATTCTTAATCAGTGTCATCCATGACTCCCTTTCTGGTTCAGCATCCAGGGCTAATTCGACTTCCATTTGGTCAAAGCTTGGTGATTCCAATATCTCTATTGGAACCATCTCGGTTTCTTCTTGGTTGTCAGAACTTGCTAATTTAGCTAGTCGGTCTGCCTTTTGGTTTTCTTCTCTCGGGATGTGAGTTATGCTGTAATGTTCTGGATTACCTAGTAACTCCTCTACTTTTTCAAGGTAAGTGACAAGCCGGGGTTCCCTGGTTTCAAATTCCTTTCGAACTTGGAAGAAAACTATCTTGGAGTCACAGAATATGTCCAGTGTCTTTATCCCTAGTTCCTTAGAGAGTTGTAGCCCGACGATCAGGGCCTCGTATTCAGAGTCATTGTCGGTGGCTAAGAATTCCAACCGCAAGGTGTAGCAAATGGATCGTCCTTCAGGAGTAGTTAAGGCAACTCCAGCGCCGGACCTTCGATCATTCTTAGCCCCATCTGTATATAATTTCCATGAGCTAAGTTCTAAATTATGCTGTGAAGTGACAGTCTTGTCATCCACTGCTTCTTCCTCGAGAATTATGAATTATGATATGAAGTCAGCTAGGGCTTGTCCTCTTATTGATCTCCTTGGATGAAAGTATAAATCAAATTGGCTCAACTCGATATTCCACTTAAGTAATCGTCTTGATGCTTCGGGTCGCTGTAACACTTGTCTCAGTGGCTAATCGGTGTATATGACTATCGGGTGAGCTTGAAAATAATGGCGGAGCATTCGGGATGCAATCAAGAGACTATAAGCGAGTTTTTCTATTTTTGGGTAACTGTGTTCTGCAGCTGCTAACTTCTTGCTTACGTAGTACACCAGCCTTTGAATCTTGTCTTCTTCACGCACCAAAACTGTGCTGACAGCATGAGATGACACTGCCAAATATACGAACAAATCCACATGATCCACTAACTTTGACAGCATTGGGGGCTTCTCTAACAAGTTCAAGAAATTTTAGAAGGCCTCTACACAGTCATGGGTCCATTCAAAATTACGTTTCCCTCGTTTAATTAAATCAAAGAATGGAACGCATTTGTCCGTGGCTTTGGAAATGAATCTGCTCAATGCCGCAACTTTCCCAGCCAAGCTTTGAATGTCTTTAATCTTCTATGGTTCTTCTATGTTCTTGATTGCTGTTATTTGATCAGGATTAATTTCGATTCCTCGAGAACTCACAATAAAACCAAGTAATTTCCCTGATGCAACCCCAAACGAGCATTTTAAGGGGTGCAGTTTCATCCCGTACCTTCGCAAAATGACAAACGTTTCCGTCAAATCTTTCATATGATCAGAAGACCTCCTGGACTTTATAAGCATGTCGTCTTTGTAGACTTCCATTGTTTTCTCGATCTGATTATATAACATTCGGTTTACCAAGCACTGATATGTGGCTCGGGCATTCTTTAGTCCGAATGACATTATCACATAGCAGTATAATCCCAAATTCGTGATAAAACTTGTATGCTCTTGATCTGGGAAGGGATCTGGTTATATCCCGAATGCGCATCCATGAAGGAAAAAAGTTCGTGTTCGGATGTCGAGTCCACCAACTGATCAATCCTGGGAAGCGGGAAGCTATCTTTTGGAAAAGCTTTGTTCAAATTGAAAAAGTCAATGCATGTCCGCCATTTTCCATTTGATTTTTTAACCAAGACAGTATTTGATATCCAGTCGGGGTATGTCGAATCTCTAATAAATCTGTTGTTCTTTAACTTCTCTACTTCTTCCTTTAAGGCTGCTGATCTATCCGGGCCCAACATATGTCTTTTCTGCTTGACTGGAGGATGGCTTGGGTTTAAACTTAGCGAGTGGCTCATAACTGCGGGAGAAATCCCACACATGTCTGCATGAGTCCAAGCAAACACATCGAGGTTTTCTCTCAAAAAATCAGTCAATTCCTTCGTCTGGAAAGAATCTAAATGAGACCCAATGTTCAAGACCTTTATCGGGTCATCGTTATCGATTGGGATACCAATAATCGCCTCATTGGATGTCGCCTTTCAAGTTCCTGGTTCTTCGTCTTCCCTAGGATCAATATCTTCGGGAATTCCGTCAGGCGATTCCCTAGGCGGTATAGTCTTTAGCTGCTACGTTGAATTCTCCTTAACAGGAGAGTAAGTGTCTTTAGGTTCTATGTTTAACCCTTTCAATAACATCTTCAATTCTGCCATGTAGTAAGCTCATCTGGTGGTTTGATCACCTCTTATTACTCCCACTCCCGCTTCGGTCGGGAATTTCAACAATAGGCACCAGGGCGCGATGCAAGCCCTGAATTTTGCGAGGGCCGGCTGGCCCAAAAATGCATTATAGGACGAGTCGATGTCTAGAACTACAAATGAGAGAATTCTCACTCTCCGGCGATCTCCTTGTCCCAATGTCACTTACAGTTCTACATATCCCGTTGGAGTTGTTGAGGTCCCATTGAAGCCGCGTATCCATCCCTCACAAGGCTTCAAATCTTTCGGTTTGAGTTTCATCTAATCGAATGCTTTCTTAAAGAGAATATTAACCAAACTCCCATTATCCACTAATACCTTATGAACTAGAGTTGGACCGATAGTGGTAGTGATCACCAATGGTTCATCGGTAGGTGATTGAACTCCAGTATTATCTCTGTCACGAAATATGACATCATCTGACATCATTTTCTATTGCTTCACCGGGGCGGTATCTTCGAAGTTACTGCATTCCCCCACATCGAAGTGCTTGGCCGCATTAACATATTGGTCCATTGCCCTGTAGCTATAGCCAACCGGAAGGGGACCCCCTACTATAGTGTTGATGACGATTCCTTTACCTTTTTGTTGAGCTATGAGTTTAGGAGCAGGTTGATTTTGATTCGGGGCTTGCCCTCCTTGACCTGAATCTCTTGGGGCAACCTTATATTCATCTAACTTTCCTTCCCGTAGCAATTTTTCAACAACGTTCCTTAAATGCCGGCATTCATTAGTAGAATGAACATGGGTTCCGTGAAATAGAAGAAAAAAAATTCCGGTCGCAAGCTCCTTCTCAGTGGAGTCTCTGGGAGGAGGCTTCTTATACTACAAGACATTGTAAGTATCCAGGTAGATATTTTCCAACATATCGTTCAATGGTGTGTAGTTTTCAAAAGTTTGGAATTGAGGCCTTTTTCTGGAATTGCTTCCTCGGTTTCTTTTTCTTTTATTGTCGTTTCCGTTCCAGTTACCATTTCCTCCATTTTTGTTGCCAACATTTACCTCAACCTTCCACGAACTGTCACCAGACCGTTTCACAGCCACATTACTTTGAATATCTTATTTTGAAGCTCCATCAGACTTTCTTTTTTGACTGGCGTATATTTCTTCCCGTCATAAGCGAATGTTCGCCTTTTCATAGAATGCCTCCCTTGTCAATGGTGGTTTTCCCGCTGGATATCCTCCGAATTCAGTATCTGGATCGACCCCATCTATTAAGGCCATCAAAATGGTTGGTTCGTGGGGATCGCTTATTTCAGTAACCGCTGAGTTGAAATAGTCCAGGTACGACTTCCGAGACTCTCTAGGGGGTTGTTTGATTCTAGATAGTTCAATAACACTTTTAGCTTTCCGGGTATGGGGCTGGAACTGGTTCATAAAACGCTCGCTTAATTCTTTAAAGCTCGACACCGATCGTGGGGGAAGTCGAGTAAACCACATTAATGCAACATCTTCTAGATATATCGGGAAGGCTTTACATTTTACAGCGTCAGGCGTGGCTGCGGCATTCATATACCATGCATACCTCATCAGGTATTGTCCCGGATATGGTCTCCCGGCATATCGGTCCATATGTGGCAAGTTGAATCGTCGAGTGAATTGGAAGTCCAAAATGTCGTCGGTGAATGGGGTGTGACTACGCTCAATACCCCAATCCTCGCTAGTATAGTGGCGACTATCAGCCATGATTTGACGCACCATTGCTTCTACTTCTGCATTGGTTAGGGTAGGTTCAGGATATACACTTCTATTTCTTCTGACACGTCTAGCACCTACTTCAGGCGGCGCCCTTTGGTTTCGATTGGTGGCTGAGCTTCCACACCCCCTGCGTTTCCAGTCATTCACGAGACGAACAGACTGAAGAAGCTGCCACGGAGTGGGATTGTAATGTTCGGATCCCTAGGAAGGACGCGTGATCCTCGCATCGGTAACAGAATTGGTTTTCTCAAACTTGGATCGTCGGGCCCTAGAATGCGGGTCTCGTCCTCACGGGATCCCAAAGATCCAAATGTCAACTAGTCCAGATTCTCGGACCTTTCATATGGCCTCCTTTCACGCGGGCGTTCTTCGTCTAAAGATGATGAATGACCCATGGTTGGATGATGAGAAGGAGAGGAAACTTTTTGTCTGCGAAGCTCACTTATCTCCTTGCTCATAAGTTTCATGTTCTCCCTCATAAGAACACTATCATGTTTATGATCTTCCAAAGCATCCTTAGTGCTCTCAATCATATCAAGAAGGCACGAAAAATCTCCGTGTGTGAGAAGCGCAGAGGGAGTAGGCTGATCACTAGTCGTCGCGGCCGGTATCGGAGCATCGGTAGGAGCTCGAGTATAAGTACCAACATTTGCCATGTTCGGATCAGATTGGACCATGGTTGCAGAACCGGATCGGTTCAAGGGGGTGCGAGCAACATTAGGGGAATCGGTTCGGTTCGAGTTCACGTTGTCCATCCGGGTCGGGTTTACATTTTCCATTCGGTTCGGAGCTTCAGGATCGGACCGGTTGGCTCCTGAGCTTTGTCCCCGCGACCTAGTCACAACCATGGCTTGCTAATCTTTGCTTGCCTCATTTTCCCTAGAACTTTGCACTTCTTTTCCTTTTCCTTTTCCTTTATCCATAATATCCAATTCTTTAGAGATTAGCCAGAAATTGTCTGAAAATGCCGGAGAAAGTGGATTTACTTCTTTGAACTTAAGGGTCCAAATAGTAGAACGATAATCCAAAACGCTGAGAAATCAAAACTTCTCAGTGAAAGCACCAAAATGTCATATCCAAAAATGGTTCTTACACCCAATTCAATGATAATTGAAAGATAAAAACAAAGAGAACACATGATTTATAGTGATTCGGCGTTAAAGAGCCTATGTCCACTTTATACCTCGTTGATTGATGATTAAAATTCAAATACAATGCTTGTTTCACTCGATCTCACTTTTACAATGAACAATTTCGCTCAGTCTTTGATGAATATACTCTAAAAGTTGATAATGATCTGAATAAAACAGTGAAATTCGGTTTATATGAAGGAGACAACCAATAATTTGCCAAAAGATCCCTTCAAATGGTGCTGGTTGGTGTATTTATAGGCAGAAATGTAGTTCGGTTTGGTGCCACGTGTCGACCATCCCGTTTGGATCGGATTTACTTGCTTCACGATCTTGCTAGCGTGTTGAGAACATGGATAAGAGGGGTGAAACCGCTCCACATCTTCAGGAACGTGAGACATAACCGTTCCGTTGGTTCCCCTAGATCTGGTTCGAAGAGATAAAAAAAGAGCTTCGGAGCGGGGCTATCAAACTGATCCGAAGATGTTATCTATTTCCAGTCTCTTGGCTGATGCATGGCAAGGAGAAGGGGTTAAATTCGGGGTGTCCGAACCGATCCGATGATCTTTTGCTCTACTCTATACAGTTAAGTACATTCGTTGAGTAATTCTTTTACTTTTTATAGCTTAATCACAAAGTAAGCTAACAAACGCTATTTTTCGTTTCACGAAATTCGAGCATTTATTTCTTTAAAAAAATAATTTCTGACTAAAGCGCGCAAAACCGCTGACATTTGTAAGATACAATTCCGTGTTCGTATCTTGTATTTCATATGTGTGTATTAGCATGACTTTTTGAATGAATTTTGCAAAATAAAAAAGGGGAAGAAACGCTGATTTTATAAAATAACATCACATATTGTAATGTTAGATAAAATAAAACACATTTATAACCTTACGTTTCATTCTTCACCCACGCAAGCTCTTCTATTCCCCTTCTCTCCATTTAATTTGCTCAGAGAAATAAAAAGGATCGAGTAAAAAACATAGCCTTAACTTTCTCTTCCTCCTATCGTCTCCACCGCAAGCCCCTCTTCCCATGCAATCCCATTTTCTTCCTCTTTCAATTTGTGTCTTCTCCACCGATTTTGTTCAATAAAATACAAGAAAATCTCCATATTGATGTCGCACCTTCTACCATCGAAATGGGCTGCCTCCGACCACCAGCCTCACATCACTGGTCTCCTCCTCTCCATCTCGAAGTCCCCCTAATCCAGGTCGTGACTTCCACTACCACAAATCCATAAACCCATCGCTTCTCCATGATTTGCATTTCCTCTACCTTAAAGATCACCTTGTGCACCACTGCTAACCACTTGCGATCCTCTCCTACAACCTCTGATTAAATCCTTCCCGACTGGTTTTAAAAAAATCATCAAAACCAAAATTCAATTTTCCTCTTTGTGTTAGAGTTAGATTATTTAGGCTACGTTGGCGCTGTTTGGATAAGGCCAAACCTAGGCATATTCTCCATTTTATTTATTTATTTTATTCATATATGGAGTGTGTGTGTGTATACACGCTAGAAGGAAAGGGGAAAAACACCTTTCAACTTGTACTAATTTGTTGATTTGTCGTTGTTTTGCTATAATTCACACACAAAAATTAGGAATAGTTTTTTTTTAAGAAAATGTATTACCACAAAAGGAGCTTTCCGGCTTAAGGACATACATAGAAGATAGGAAAATACAATAAAAATTGATAGGTCACTGAAGATTGAGAGTGGCAATATAACCTACATCCAATCCCTGGTGAGACTGAGCCATCGACCTACACCAATCGTACCTGAAACCGATTGGGCGATAATCGAAAAATAGAACACCCTTTTGTCTGCTGACGCTTAAATGCATAAGCAACCAAAGCGTCGAACGCTCCAGTTTCGGAGTCAAGAATGTTAAAAACAGCTTGAGTGTCAATATGTCGCTTGCGACGCCGCTCCATAGCATAGTTACGAGTAACTGGACCGTACTTTAATGTGACACCGCACGTTCGTTAATGCCACTCTTTATCAGAATGCATTAAGTTTCTTGGAGCATTATAGGTAAACAGAAATAGAAACATTACAAGACAGATATAAAATAACACCGAAATTAAAATTTTATTTAATAGAAAAGCTTCGTGGTTAAAACCCAATTACATAATAAGTCTGGAATACTGAAAACATAAAACTTTTGCCTAGCACAAAAATCATCATCAGAGTTCAATAATACATAAAAAAGCATAATCCCCAAAATATAGGCGTAGTAGAGAAGATACGAAATCAATCAATACATCTAAGCAGCTCCAAGCAGAAGGAAAGAAGGATCTTGATCAAGCTTGAGTATTCCCACCCTGAGAACCTAGGGGGGAACGGAAGAGAAAGAAGAGGAAATAAAATGGGTCAAACATAAAGTCTGGCGAGTCCAGTTACTTTTAGCATATAAATGAGTAAAAGCATCATGACAGGCATATAAATTGGAGAGAGATAACAATGTCATAAGGTAGGTATAACAAGGTAAACAGGATAAACAAAATAGAACATCATTGCGCTTCTCTAATACTTTTCTCTGCACCAATACTAGTATAACAAGAACAAGATGATCCCAATAAGTACAAGATGGTAGACGTAGGTGTACTTCTAGTGAGAGGTTTTACCTAACACAATAACATGCAGCCCAATAGATTTGACTGGTATTAACCCCAACGATAATAACAGGCTCCTAAACAAGCAAGACTAGATGTACTGTAACACCCCGTGTATTCTATAACAGTGAAATTCACAAATTAAAGTATAGATAATTTAAAATCAAAGAATTAAGGGAAACGGGATACGCCATTGCGTTCGTCTCGGAATTCTGCTTGAGATAGAGTCCGAGTTTGCGTAAAACGGACTCCGTATGAAGAAGATATGGCCTCCGGAAGTTTCAGAATTCAGTTTAAAATTCAAACAGACCAAAACAGCTCAGAAAACTAATTTAAAATTCAAAATCGGGCCCAATTGGCCAGGGCGGGAGAATTCCCGCCCGAGGCACCCAGGTCGACTTGGCAGTCGACCTGGGGCTAGCCAGGTTGACTGGGCAGTCGACCTGGGTCTCCCGTGTCGACTGCCAAGTCGACACGGTGTCGACTGGGGTGTCGACCTGGCCTCTGAGCCATGTCGAACCCAGCCCACCCTGGCTGGCCTGGTCTGTGTTTGGTCGATTTTCTAAGCCTTGCCTTGTCATTAGGGCTAGGTGTCAGCTCCTGGTTGGTCTCTCCTTTGAACGAACGGCTATTATTAAACCAAGCTCCATCGACGGTCTGAATCAACTCAAAAACACTATAAAAAGAACCTAAGACCTAGCCTAAATCATACTATTTCATTTTAGCCTCAGGCCGCCGCCACTAAACCTAGAGCTCTAGATTAAAAATACAAAGAACAAAATTAAAGAAGACGAAGGACGAATCTTGAAGGCTACAACTAGAAGCTACAACAACTACAACGCTTTAGACAACGGATTTGGGGCTATTTGATTTGGAATTTTGATTACTTGCTTCATATTGTAAGTTCTATGTCACTTTTTAGGCAAAAACGCTAAAATAACATGGACATGCCATGAATTGAAACCGGATTTAGGAACTATTAATCCATGTTTATATTGTTTAACTTTGAATCATAATTTGGTAATATTGCTATGTCAATGTTGCAAGTTAAACTTATCATGATTTTGATGTTGTCATGAATCACTTGGGCTTAATTGTATGGCAAGTTGGACTAATACATGTCCACGGAATCACTATGTTTATTGAAATCTTTATGTTGATTAAACCATGCCTATGATGATAATTAAACCATGTTTATGATGTTGATGGAACTATGCCTGTGATGTTAATATACCTATCGTGTTAATGACAAATTGGGAATTGCTAGGTTATGATGAAAAGTTGGAATCATTATGTTTATAATGCTAGATGAGAATCATTATGTTAAAAATGCTAAATTGGAATCCACTATGCCTATTAGAATTACCATGCCTTTAATGTTTCATGTTTGTAATAAAATTATTATTATGCCCGCAATGATTATTATGCCTATGATGTAAAGTTGAAATCATCATGTTAAACTAAGTTGGAACCATTACTATGCCAAGATATCATCATGCTAGTATTGAAACCATGTGATATGTTATAGCCTGTTTATTATGCAAGTGATGTTGGTATTGTCACATATGCCTATCACATGTTTGGTGTTATTCCCCTTTATCTCTTGAATTGTTTATGCTTGTGAACGAAGTACGTTTATATACGTTGGGGATACGATTGGGTAGAATAGGCAAAACTTGAATTGATTATAATCATAAACCGTGAAATTTGGCATAAGTAGAACATGAAATATGGCACGAAAACTTGACTTGAACATGCCATAACTTGACTTAAAACATGCCTTAGTTGGGCACGAAGTTGACATATGAACATGCTATGGAAATAGCACTAATCTGCTAAGAACATGGGCATGACTTTAGAAAACAAGAAAGTGGCCAACTCGAGGTTGGGTTGAGTTTGTAGTGTAAATCTGCCCGGAACCGCCTGGCAAATCCAGTTGCTACAAACAATAGGATCCAATGTGGGTAGTTGGTCACATCGCGCTTGAAAACCCGAGGTTGGGTTGAGTTCGTAGCGTAAACCTTCCCGGAACCGCCCGGCAAATCCAGTGGCTACGAACAAAAGGATCCAATGTGACTGGTTCGGTGCATTAACGAATCAATTAATGCCAATTAGGGTTAAGTCATGAACATGAAAAGACAACTTAACCAACTTGAACACGATTTGTAGGGCTAAGTCATGAACTTGAAACGAAAACACTTAGCCAACTTGACATGACACGTAGGCGGGTTAAGTCGCGAGTTTAAATGACATACTTAACCACCTTGACATGACTAGACTGGAAAAGGATTAAGTCACGAATTACATGACTTAATCGGTTAGGCGGGTTAGGTCACGAATTACATGACCTAATCTATTAGGCGAAACCCTAGACACGACCCTTTTCAGCAGTAACCCTCTAGACGTAACAAGGTAGCCTGGGGCTAGGCCGGGTGGGGCACGATTACTGGGCTGATTGTAAGAGGTGAACGACGGCAGTGGGGTACGCCGGTGTAGGTTCGGTGGACTACGGTCTGCACGTATTCCGGGGCAGACACTGGGTATCCGTAGATTTATCTATGCATTTTGAATCATGTCAGGGGTTGACACCCTAGGGTTGATACACCCGAAGGTGGACCCAGCATAGGTGACTACATTCGTGATTAGCCGTATGACACAGACACTTGGCGAGCTAGAACTTGTAGGGAGCTGATCGACTAGATAAGCGCTTCGTAGGACCCCGTACTTGGGTCAGACCCCGTTTCAGGGTCATTTCACGATATTATGCCGTGGGATTTATTTCGTGATTAACTTGTGACCTGGGCTTAGTATACTAGTACAGTCGATGCAACGAATCTTGAACATATGCTGCTTTATTTGACTTGTCTTGACTTATCATGATCACCTTAGTCTATCTTGCCCACCTTGACTCCATTCTTAAGTTTAGTTCCAGTTCATACATTACATGTTGTTTTAACCGTTTTTACACTGAAAGTCACTAGGACTTACTCAGTCTTTATGACTGACCCTTTTCCTTTCGCCTCTTTTTCTTTCGTTTCCCCCCCCCAGGTTCTTAGGGAGGGAATACCGCAGCTTGACCAGCTTTCACACCCAGCTTAAAGAGAAAGAATGTATTGCTTGGATCTTTTTCGTTTTGGACTATGGCTTTGGACAGTAATTATGGGACTTTTGCAGTTTATTTATGTTTTCTTTATGCTTCTCTAATAATGTAATCAAGACAGTTATGTAGATGTTATGTTTTTGGAAGAATTGTAAGACAAGTATGGCATGTCTTTGTGAACACGTATTTTAATGAAATAGAAGATGTTGTTTTTCGCTGTTCAAAAATATGTGTTCTTATATCTGTCTTGTATATCTGTGACTTATACTTATAAACCTCCACCAAAATTAGGGCATTCCCCTTGAGAGTGACCCTAACGGAGGTGGGGTGTTTCATGTACCCTAATTACTACCCCCGATCGATCGGCTCCCTAACTCGTAGATACCGTGTGCTGGCCCCATAGTAAGATATATCATTTCCTAAAGTGGCAACCCTTTGTTTACAAGATGTGCACAAACCATATCTACAGATGTATAACCCGTCCCCACATATTTAACAAGATTAACTCAACCCTCCCACCATTTCAAGCAAGTTTACTTAACTCCTACTCAAGTTAACGGGTACACGTAATCGTTATGGATTCAACAAGTTAAGTAGTACTAGTTTATCACCATGCATTCATTTATGGTTATTAATGCGCTAGACCTCCCACATTAAGTCTACCACTTGTGGATGCTGGATATACCGGTTGGGTCTGGGAAGACTTCTTCCACAAGTCAGACTTAATCTCTTATCTTAGCATGTTATGTGTTTATGCACTTAGACCCTTCACATTAGATTTACCACTTGTGGATGCTGGATATGCCGAATGGTTCCTAGTAGGCTTCTACCATAAGTGTAATCTAACCTCGTGTCTAAATGCGATTACAGTTTCTAATTACTGTAGGTGTAGGCATTTTCATTATTAACCAATTATCATGTTTTATCATGTCCAAAGTCCCCGTTTGTTCTACAATACAAGTTATGCCGTAGACTAAGGTTTAGATCAAGATATAGATTATTGTAACACCCCATATTTTAACAACACTAAAGAGGATAAACTAAAGAATAATTAATTTAATATTCCAAATTAAGGGGAATAGATTATGTTTTTACATCCATCTCAAAATTTTGGTCAAGATAGACACCTGGTTTGTGTAAAACGGATAATGTATGAAGAAGTTATGAACGGGTGAAGTTTGGCGAAAAGAGCAGGAAAAACCGGCGCACTTGATAAGTGCGCCAAGGTATTTTTGTGCTAGCGCACCTGTAAAGTGCGCCCATGTTAATTTTCGGCATCCGGACCCAAGTGGGTGTCGACCTATGGCCCAATCCCCCTAGGGTTGATGTGGCAGTCGAATTCTGGAGGCTGGCAGCTATAAATATACCCTTATTTCTCTTGTTTTCTCATACTGAAAACAATGGAGGCCAAATGTTGTCAGTGCCTGAACTGAATATAATCCTTTCTTCTTCTACAAGTCAAGTTTAAAGATTCAAGTGTTTCAAGTGTAGATATGAGATTCAAACTTCACTTTTCTCCTTCTATTCTTATAGATCCGATCATTGTGAGTTCAAGTTACCTTTAGAATTGAATAATTAAAAGTAAGACATGATATGACTGTTATTTGGGTATATGCTTAGGATTGAATCATGTTGTAGTTGATTTGGATCTTAACCGTTATCATGTTAGATCTATTTTTTTATTATAGATCTAATTCTATTTAGATCATTTTGTGCCTATCATGTTGTAGTTGATTTGGATCTTAACCGTTATCATGTTAGATCTACTTTTTGATTATAGATCTAATTTTATTTAGATCATTTTGTACCTATCATGTTGTAGTTGATTTGGATCTTAACCATTATCATGTCAAATCTACTTTTGATTACGGATCTAATTCTTTTTAGATCATTTTGTACCTATCATGTTGTGGTTATTTTGGATCTTAACCTTATTTATGTCAGATCTAGTTTTGATTATGGATCTAATTCACTTTTTAGATCATTTGGTACTTATCATGTTGTGGTAATTTTGGATCTGTCACTAGTTGGACATGTTTTAGATTTAGATCTAAACTTTCACCTAATTGTCATGACAAGTCTATCTTGGTTTCACTGTTTAGATTACCTTGTTCCTATCATATTGCAGTTAAATAGGATCTATCATTAGTTTGACATCTAAATTATTATTTAGATCTTATCATGCCAGTTATGACATCCCTATTATGTTAAGATTGATTCTAATATCACATGTTCACTAGATCCGTTCATATATGTCCATCTTATCATTATGTCGTTATATGATTATGCCACCACATGTTTATGTCAATCTTGTTAGAATAATCATTTCTATCACCCTGTCCCTTTTATTTTAGCCCGGCTACTTTCTAGCTTGGGCATGACGTTAAATTGTGCTAATACGTTAAATTGGGAACGAGGGAAAAAATAGTATAAATTGGGCATAATTTGTAAAGTTTGGCATAACTTGATGTTTATAAACATGAATTTGGGCATATAATTAATTATGAACCTAACTGGGGAAAAAGAGGCATGGACACCTATAAAGACATAAGTATAATTAATTAATAATTGAAATGCCTAGGATTACAATAATTAGAAACTGTAATGGCACTTATGACACGAGGTTGGATTGCACTTGCGGTGGAAGTCTGCCCGGAATCGACCGGTATATCCAGCGACTGCAAGTGGTAAATCTAATGTGAGAGATCTAAGTGCACAAATACGAGACGTGCTACGACGCGAGGTTAATCCCGACTTGTGGAAGAAGTCTGCCTGGAACCGACCAACATATCCAGTGTCCACAAGTTGTAGGCCTAATGTGAGAGGTCTAGCACATTTTAACTATAATTGAATATGGTAATAAAGATGAAAACTTAACCTGGTTGAATCCATAAGGATTATATGAGCCTGTTGAGTCTGTGGGGTTAAGTAAACCTATTAAGTATGTGAGGTTAAGTAAGCCTGTTAAATCTGTGGGGTTAAGTAAACCTGTTAAATATGTGGGGTTGAGTAAACCTGTCAAATCTGTAAGGGTTATAGGAACCTGTTAATTTCTAAAACTTAACATGTTAAATATGTTGGGGTTATATTGACCCGTAAACTTGTAAAGTTTAACCCGTAAATCTGTAGGGGGTTATGTGAATATGTTAAATCTGTTAGGCATAACCTGTCAAAATCCTAGTTAGTTGGGGACACAAGACCTGTAAGGGTTGGCTTGTGTCATCTGTTGTATGGGACCCATATTAGTCAGTAACCCATTCTGGTATTAAAGGGGGACCCCGCACTAGGTAGCGGTCAGGGCACGCTTACTGAACTGGTTATAAGAGGTTCATCTGAGAGGAGGTGTGTACTGGCGTGTTCCAACAGACTCATGTACGTGCATGAGTACGACTTGCATCTGGGAAAATAAGCCGTTGTAGCACCAGTAAATAGGTATGCGTCCTTCTGTAGGTTCCCACTTTAGGAATTAATACACCCTATTGTAGGGCCGACATAGGGTATTTACGAAATAGGGAGCCGATCGATTTGGGGGGTAATAAATAGGGTACAACTGGTCCTGTCTATTTCTGTGGGGTGCCAGTGTTTCTGTCTGGGCTAGCACTCGTTATTTTTGATTAGGTACCGGCTAATTTTGTTTGGTTTAAAACCCGTTACTAGAGTACACCTAAAACTACCATTGTATTTTTGTTGGGATCATCCTATTTCTGTTAAGCAATTAGGGAGTATGTAATCCTATTACATATTGTTATACTAGTACTGGTGCAGAGAAATCTCTAGAAGCACAATATACTCTATCATGTTTACCTCGTTATACTATGTTATGTTTCTTGTCCATCTTATATGTTTGTCATAATACTTTTACTTACTTACTTGTTAAAAGTAACTGGACTCGCCGAACTATATGTCTGACCCTTTTTGTTTCCTCTTCTTTGTTCCGTTCCCCCTCCCCCCACACCAGGTTCTCAGGGAGGGAATTCTCAGGCTTAACCAGGATTCTGCTATCGTCTTGCTTGGATCTGCTAGATGTATTGCTCAAGCTTCTATCTTTGCTACTATGGCTTTGTCTCTTTTGGGGAATTATGCCTTTTATGTATTTTCTGTACTCTGGTGGTACAAGACTGAAGTTTTATATTATCGTAATGGGTTTTATGTAGTTTCAGACTTATGGTATTTTGGACCACGATGTTATGATTTATGTTTGAAATAAAAATTTAAATTCCGCTGTTGCTTTTATATCTATCTAGTAATATTTATGTTTCTGTTTACCTATAACGCTTCACGAAACTTAATGCATTCCCTTAGTGAGTGACACTAACGGACGTGGGGTGCCACAATTATGCCCCCAAATCCCAAGTTTTGGCTCAAGGTACAAATTATGCCCGAAATTTCCAATCATGTTTTACAATATGAATTATGCCCCAAATTAATCATCCACAATCGTTCCAAATTTCGTGAGTTCGCGTATTTCAGCGATAGGCCTAGGCTCGAAGGTAGCCTGGCTATAAAAATAAAAAGGGAAGGAGGGAGAGAACAGAACAAAAACAGGCATAATGAATAAAACTGGCATATTATGATAGAACTGGTCATACTAACAGAATATGCATACAGTGACATGGTTAGGTGAAACTAACGTAATAGGCATATGGTGACATGATTAGGCAAACTAACAGGATAGGGATATTATGAACAAACATATGAGATCTAAACAGTAAATTAGATATACGAGTAATGGTAGATCTGTTGTGATTCTGATTATTAACAGGCACAGGCTTAGATCCAAACTTATAAACATGTCAAGATTACATTTCAGGTGCTTATATCTAAAAATAACATAGACTCACTATGATTAGATCTAAAGAATAGAGAATTGATCGTAGATGATGTAGCACAGATCTTTGACTACGTATAACTTGTTGTTGAAGAAGAATAGGCTAGACCAAACTAAGTTGGGGCAGGACCTTGTTGTCTCCATTGTTTTTGGTGAATAAAAACAATGAGAATGAGGTCCAATTTATAGCCTAAGGTCAATGAATCTCACTCAGAACTGTGTCCAGGTGCAGAGCAAGAATCCACCCAGATCCCGGGGGAGGGGGGGTCGACACCCCTGTTATGGTGTCGACCTATGGTCGACATCCTTAGGGATGGGGTCGACCCATAATGGGCCGATTTCCCCCCATTTTTCCCACATCTGATTTTGATTTCTGGATAATATTTGTATATATACAAATGGATTATATGTATATAAACTTCAGACCTTAATATCTTCTTCATACGATGTCCATTTTCCGCAAACTTGGTGTCTATCTTAAGCAGAATTCCGAGATGAACGCAATGGCGCAGTCCATTTTACTTAATTCCAAATATTTAATTAAGTGTTCTTTAATTTGTCATTTTAATGTTCTTTGAAATTTCGGGGTGTTACATTCTCCCCTAGAGGATTTAGTCCCGAAATCTCCAAGTTAAGAAGAATGTATATCCCAACATCCATCATCCATTTACTCATCCATTAATCACATGAATCCATTGTCCTTAAAAGATTTCTAATGCTTATATGAACAAATGCAAAAGGTGTGTGTATATGTCCCTATATTAATGTGAAATATCAGGTGGTCCACTGATTCAGTTGACCTCCTTAATGCAATGTATGTTAATGCCATGAATCCAACATGTATGCAAATAATCTTAACATATCATGTAAATACCATATGCATGGGCAATCATCCATCCAAATAGAACATACAAATGAAGATATATCCATTTCCATCCATAAAAGAAGAAAAATATGCACACACATCCATATGTAGTATGAGAGTGATTGAGCCGATCTAGTGCCTAATGTGTGTATATGCATCCATAAGAAACCACTAGCAAACATTTGCATCCACTTGCATCCATCAAACATAATATATCTCAAACACATGTTTACATCCACGGGATTCTTACCTGAAGGTCAAAGATTCGATCGATAGGATGTACTTAAACGATAGAAACAAGCATGAATAAACTTTGGAAAGGAAGTTAAGAACATCCCCTTGAAAAGAAAAGGGTACGAAGCGTGAATCTTGTCTTCAGTCTCCCAAGTTTCATCCTCTTTGTTATCTCCCCACTGAACTTTCATCAACTTGACTTCTCGGTTGCGTAGCTTCTTAACCTTAGATCCAAGAATACGGGTAGGAACTCGCCTAATTGTCGCTTCCCTTTCCACCTCTACTTCCTTAATCATACTTGGCTCAACAACTTCTGTGGTATCATGCAGGCGCTTCCTTAAATGAGAAACATGGAAAACATCATGAACGTCGGATAGTCTCTCTGGTAGCTTTACTCTATAAGCCATTTTTCCAATCCAATCTGTTACGGGAAATGACCCTACAAACCTTGGTTCCAGTTTCCCTACAGGTCCAAAACGAACTACATTCCTTAAAGGTGATACCTTGATGAAAACCATGTCTCCCACCTCAAACTCAATAACGGTTCTTCTCTTATCTGCGTAGGTCTTCTGCCTATCCTGAGCTGTCTTCATGCACCTGTGGACAAGATCAATCTTTTCTGAAGTTTCACTAACCATCTCAGGTCTAAGTAGAAGGCTTTCAGTAGATTCCCACCAAGAAGTCAGCGATCTACAGGGTCGTTCGTACAATGCTTTGAAGGGTGCCAGGCCAATACTAGCCTGGTAACGGTTGTTGTAGGCGAACTATAGTAAAGGAAGATACTTTTCCCAAGTCCCTCCGAGTCTAGGATATAGAGTCTTAAAAGATCCTCAAGGACTCTATTCCCCCTTTCCGTCTGTCCATCGGTTTGAGGGTGATAAGCGGTGCTTAAACACAACTGTGTACCTAACGCTTCTTCCAAGCTCCTCCAAAACTCACTGGTGAATATGAGGTCACGATCACTCACAATAGTGGAAGGTACTCCATGCAGACAGACTATCTCACGAAGATAAACTACTGCCAACCATACTGCTGCCCTCTTACTCTTAACAGGGATGAAATGAGCTCTCTTCGTAAGCCTTCAACTACAACCCAAATACTGGTGTTGCCTTTCTTCGATCTAGGAAAACCATCAGTGAAATCCATAGAGACGCCCTCCCACTTCCACTGTGGGACTTCCAAAGGATAAAGTAAACCACCAGACTTCCTTTGCTCAGTTTTGACTTGCTGACAAATCAAACATCGATAAGCAAACTCTGCCACGTCTTTCTTTATCCCAGCCTAAAAGAAAACCCTCTTCATATCTCTATACATCTTATCTCCGCATGGATGAATAGCTATCTTAGAATGATGGGCTTCCTCGAGGATTGTCTTCAACAAACTCCCAACATAGGGAACAAAAAGCCTTCCATCTCGTCGCAACTTTCCTCTATCATCCATGGAATATCTACTGGGGTGACTAGAAGTCTCCCATCTACTGAGCTTATCCAAGATATCTGCTAGTTGTGGGTCCTCTCGCTGTGAAGTCCCTATCTGATCCAACAGAGTACGTCACACCTCTAATGATGACAATAAACTAGTTGTAAACTCGGTGGAGGGTCTAAAATCAAAAATCGATATAAACTCCAAGCTTTTCCTCTCCACAAACAGAGGACTCAAAGTCATCCTCTGCGTACTCAATGCGTCTTCCACCACATTACCCCTTGCCAGGGGTATAAGCAATCTCAAAATCATAGGACACTAGGAACTCCATCCATCTTTGTTGCCTTAAATTAAGATCCTTCTGCGAGAACAAGTACTTGAGAGATTTATGATCGATGTACAACTCGAACTTCTCTCCAAGTAGATAATGGCGCCAAGTCTTAAGCGCGAATACTATGGCAGCTAATTCTAAGTCATGGCTAGGGTAGTTCTTCCCATGATCTCTTAGTTGTCTACCTTCATAACATACTACCCTTCCTTCTTGCATTAGAACCGCACCAAGCCCAGTACCATGTGCATCAGTGTAAACTGTGAACACTTTGTTCCCATCAGGTAAGATCAAGACTGGGGCTATTGTCAGAGCCCTCTTCAATCGCTGAAAAGCATCATCACAATCTATATCCCAAGTAAATGTCAGATTTTTCTTCGTTAGTCTGCTTAGTGGGGCTGATATCTTTGCGAAGTCCTTAATGAACTTCCTATAATACCCCGTTAATCCAATAAAACTCCTCACCTCCGTTGCATACTTTGGAATCTGCCAGTCTTGAACTACAACTACCTTTGCAGGATCTACTGCTATCCCATCTTTAGATACCACATGCCCTAAAAATCTCACTTCCTTTCTCCAAAAATGACATTTGGAGAATTTCTCATTTAGCTGGTGCGCACGGAGAGTTTTCAAAACCTCCCTTAAATGTAGGGCATGCTCTTCCTCATTCTTCGAGAAAATCAAGATATCATCAATAAAGACCACAACGAACTTATTTAGAAACTCCCGAAACACCCTACTCATCAGATCAAGAAAATAGGCAGGTGCATTCGTCAACCCAAAAGGCATAACGAGCCACTCGAAAAAAAATCTGGAGTTCTAAAAGTGGTCTTGTCTATACTGTCCTCGGCCACCCTCAACTGATGAAACCCCGTGGCCAAGTCTAACTGATAGAAGACAGATGCACCAACAAGCTGGTCAAACAGATCATCTATCGTCGGAAGTGGGTGCCTGTTCTTCTTAGTGAGTTTATTCAACTCTCTAGAGTCCACACATAAGCCAAGCGAACCATACGCCTTAGTGGAGAATACTACTAGAGCACTCCCATTCAGATATGCTTCATCTAATAAACCCTTTCTCAAGTAGCTCCTCTGCTTTCTTGCTGAGCTCCCTTCTTTCTCTTGGAGCCATATAGCGCAAAGGTAATGCAACTGGCTTTGCATTGTCCATCAAGTATATATGGAAATCAATCTCCTGCCTCGGAGGTAAGCCCCGAACCTCATCAGAATACTCACAGACTACTGGTACAGATCGTAAATCGTTGATAGATGCATCAAGTGACTCTAGGAAACTAAGTGTGACAAACCCTTTAAGGTCACGAGAAATCTCGAGTGTCTTCCCATGGCAAGTCAAAAGTCTAACGACCCTCCTCTCACAATCCAGAATGGCACCATACATGGCTAGCCAATCCATCCCTATAATCAAACCATAGCCCATGAAACCAAGCACATATGCATCGCATTCAAACTCGATGCCTAACATAGATATTCTTAAACCCCGGCAAATCATAGACAAATGAGCTGTACCACCAATGGGGTTCGAGACAACAATACGGGATCCAAAACCATACTAGTACGAAGATGCAGAGACTCAACTACATAATCAGATATAAAAGAATGTGAAGCGCCAGAATTAAAAAGAGTCCTAACCGGATGATTGGAAAGAGAAATCAAACCTTCAAAGGAAACATTCCTTCCTCTACCTGGCGCGCTGGCAACGAGAGCATGCACCTACCCTCTAGAAGATCCTGCCCTTTGACCTTGTCCTTGCTTCATTGGACAATCCTTAACAAGATGTCCGACTTCTCCACAATGAAAACAAGCGTTCTTTCTTTTCTTGCAATCCTTGATTACATGACCCTCACATCCGCAATGATGACATTTCCTCTTATCCCGAGCTTTGTCGTTCTTACTGCCCTTCTTTGGTTGTTGTTGTTCCTTCTTGGTCCACACTTTCTTGTTTTGAGTTTCCTCAACCTTAGCCTCTTTCTTTTCACCCTTATCTTCCTCATGCATTAATGCCATACCAATAAGTTTCTCAAAAGTTGCTCCCATCAGAATATGAGACATAGCCAACCCATGCAGGGGTTCATTCAATCCTCTAGTAAACCTCAATATCTAGTAGCTCCAAAACAAACCTCGCCAATTGATTAAACTTGTTAACATACTCTCTAATAGACATGCCACCTTGATTAAGCGCCAAAAACCTTTCCATTTGCATACTTTGCTCGGCTTGAAAAAGAAACTTCATTTCGAATCTCTATCGGAAATCATCCCAAGTCTCCACTGGATGCCCAGCTTGCGTCACTTTCCACCAGAATGAAGCCTCATCTTTTAGCTTCCAAGCGGCTAACTTAATATTCCTATGATCGTCAACCTCGAAAATTCCAAATAAATCATCTGTCTATTTAAGCCAATTCCTTGCCTCTATGAAAGTCTCAGTTCCTCGGAATGGCTTTACTCCCATAGCAAAGAAATTTTTGCATATCTTAGAGAAATTATCAGCACACGGAGGAGGAGGTGGAGGAACAGCGGCTGCAAGCAGAAGGAAAGAAGGATCCTGATCAAGCTTGAGTATTCCCACCGTGAGAACCTAGGGGGGAACAGAAGAGAAAGAAGAGGAAACAAAATGGGTCAGACATAAAGTCAGGCGAGTCCAGTTACTTTTAGCATATAAATAAGTAAAAGCATCATGATCGGCGTATAAGTTGGAGAGAGATAACAGTGTCATAAGGTAGGTATAACAAGGTAAACAGGATAAAAAGAATAGAACATGCATTGCGCTTCTCTAATACTTTTCTCTGCACCAATACTAGTATAACAAGAACAAGATGATCCCAACAAGTACAAGATGGTAGACGTAGGTGTACTTCTAGTGAGAGGTTTTACCTAATACAATAACATGCAGCCTAATAGAACTGACAGGTGTTAACCCCAACGATAATAACAGGCTCCTAAACAAGCAAGACTAGATGTACCCTAATTACTACCCCCAATCGATCGGCTCCCTAACTCGTAGATACCCTTTGCTGGCCCCATAGTAAGATGTATCATTTCCTAAAGTGGCAACCCTTTGTTTACAAGATGTGCACAAACCATATCTACAGATGTCACGGCGTCTTAACCTACTTGGACCGGTCCCATGCACGCACATAACCCCGTCGGAATGCGCCGCCTACACCGTCCCTTAGATGGACCTCTTACAACCAACTCAGTAAGCATGCCCGGACCCCGACCTAGTTCCGGGTTCTCCATTTGATACCAATATAGGTCACTGACTAGTACGGGTCCCACATTCCGGATGATACAAGCTTTCCCCTAGGATTGCATCCCCACTACTAGGATTTTAACACGTTATGCCTACCAGTTTAACAAGATTGCATAACCCGAACAGGTTAAGTTTGTCGAGTTTATATGTATAATCCATCCCCATATATTAAACAAGATTAACTTAACCCTCCCACCGTTTCAAGCAAGTTTACTTAACCGCTACTCAAGTTAACGGGTTCACGTAATCCTTATGGATTCAACAGGTTAAGTATTACTAGTTTATCACCATTCCTTCATTTATGGTTATTAATGCGCTAGACCTCCCACATTTTTTTTGAAAGGAAAAGGTAGTGAATCAGCATGATTCACGCCTTAATATATTACCATAGCATAACAAGTCGTGTATATAAAACATATGTACAACCAAGAAACAGGCTATCGCTCCGTCACAGCGATCATAATAAATACATACAGCCTGACAAAAAGAGAGAGCAAATACTACATAACATTACAAAACATAATACTTAAAGCCAAAAGACTAAGCAGCAGCCATCCTCCTTAAGCGTCAGAACCAGTGATGTGTCGCACACGCTTGCGCACCCGGTCAGCAATGCTCTCCACATGCCTCTTCCTCTCCATGCCTGCCCAGTCATAAACAAAGTTAAGGATGGAGTAAATGATACTATTAGGGGCTTTCATCTTGCATTTAAATTTTCTGGAGTTGCGCTCATGCCATAAAATCCAAGTATAAGCAAAGTTCAGCAAAGCAAAAAGAAAACTGTTGTGTGAATCATCTAAGGCCGGGTAAACGAAGTGCCAAAAGTTATATTGATCATAAATGAAATCACCCCAATGCAAGTCCAAGTAAAGAGAAACTAAACACTTAGTCCAGACGTAAAACGCAAGGTCGCAATTCAAAAAAAGGTGATGGTAGTCTTCATTGTCATGCTCGCAAAACATGCAGCCACCCACTACGTTTACACCTCTCTGTCTAAGCCTGGAGACCGTATTCAAATGACCATGCATCACAATCCACATGTGGATTTTAACTTTATCAGGAATTTTAAAGTGCCACATATGTACGAACCCCAACCTCTTAGTTCCAGCAAAGTTAATCAATTTGTATAAACTGCGAACGCTGAACAACTTTCTCTCCCCCTCAAGCATCCATACAAACTCGTCATGCTCATTGGATAAACTCACATTTTCAAGCAAATCATAAATACAGCGCAACTGGACTAACGCATTACCAGCCACCAATCTAGAGAAAGTTAGCTTCCATTTGAAACCTGGAGCATCAAAATCATACCTCCTACATTAAGTCTACCCCTTATGGATGCTGGATATACCGGTTGGGTCTGGGCATACTTCATCCACAAGTCGGACTTAATCTCATGTCTTATCTTGTTACGTGTTTATGCACTTAGACCCCTAACATTAGATTTACCACTTTTGGACACTGGATATGTCGGGCGATTCCGGGCAGGCTTTTACCGTAAGTGTAAGCTAAACTCGTGTCTAAGCGCGGTTACAGTTTCTAATTACTATAAATCTAGGCATTTTCATTATTAACCAATTATCATGTTTTATCATGCCCAAAGTCCCCGTCCGTTCTACGATACAAGTTATGCCTTGGACCAAGGTTTAGATCAAGATATAGATTATGCCCCCAAATCCCAAGTTTTTTCCCAAGGTACAAATTATGCCCGAAATTCCTAATCATGTTTTACAATATGAATTATGCCCCAAATTAATCATCCTCAATCGTTCCCAATTTCATGCATTCTCATATTTCAGCGATAGGCCTCGGCTCGAAGGTAGCCTAGTTATGAAAATAAAATGGGAAGGAAGGAGAGAATAGAACAAGGATAGGCATAATGAATAAAACTGGCATATGATGATATAACTGGTCATACTAACAGAATAAGCATACAGTGACATGTTTAGGTGAACTAACATAACAGGCATATGGTGATATGATTAGGCAAACTAACAGGATAAGGATATTATAAACAGACATATGAGATCTAAATAGTAAATTAGATATACAAGTAATGGTAGATCTGTTGTGATTCAGATTACTAACAGGCATAGGGTAAGATCCAAACTTATAATTATATCAAGATTGCATTTTAGGTGTTTATATCTAAAAATAACATAGACTCACTGTTATTGGATCAAAAGAACAGAGAATTGATCGTAGATGATGTACAATAGATCTCTGAATGCGTATGACTTGTTGTTGAAGAAGAATAGGCCAGACCAAACTAAGTTGAGGCAGCACCTCATTGTCTCCAATGTTTGGTGAATAAAAACAATGAGAATGAGGTCCTATTTATAGCCTAAGGTCAACGAATCTCGCTCAGAACTCTGTCCAGGTGCAGAGTAGGAATCTGCCCACATCCCGGGAGGGGGGGAGGGTCGACATCGGTATCAACACCCCTGTTGTGGTGTCGACCCATGGGTCGACACCCTTAGGGATGGGGTCGACCCCTAACGGGCCGATTTCCTCTATTTTTCCTGCCTCTGATTTTGATTTCTAGATATTATTTATATGTATAAATGGCTTATATGTATATAAACTTCATACCTTAATATCTTCCTCATACGATGTCCATTTTCTGCAAACTTGGTATCTATCTTAAGTAGAATTCTGAGACGAACGAAATGGCGCAGTTTGTTTTACTTAATTCCAAATATTTAATCAAAAGTTCTTTAATTCACCATTTTAATGTTCCTTGAAATTTCGGGATGTTACACTTAAGGTCCATTGCCCACCCAAATTTAAAGATAACTCCTCTCTGGATAAATCGTCGCTAGAGTAAAGGAGAGAAAAGCCAACCGGAACAACATCGACCATGGAGATGGGAGTCGGTATGTTCGCATTGAGATTATGAGCACAAAAGGCAATCAACAAAGCATTATATGATGTAGCATCAGAAAAAGCGAAGGCATTTGAGCCTTGTGAAGCTAGACCAGAAGAAACATGGGAAGGACTGGCAGAAGCATCACTGGCATTAACTTGATACCCCGTAAGAGCCTGTGTGTGAGCCGCAATGACTGCAGCAGAATCCATTATGGTAAGAGCACCGTGAGTGTGAGAAGCATCATCAAGTGAGCCTACGACCACAAGAACATTAGAAGATTCAAATCAAGACTCTGTAACCTGAGAAGAATAGTTTGAGACAAAAGCAGGCAAGGTTGAATTGGACAAAGTTTGAGTAGACAACTGAACCGCATTCCCCTGCTAAACAGGTAAGGGAGCCACTACAGCACCATTCCCAGAAGAGGTACTCTAAGCAGAATGCGGATCGACTAGCAAGGAGATCACATGCCCAGAACTTGGATCCTATGCATCTACACAGCCAGCCTTAATAGTTGCAGCTAGTACCTCCTTAGTGCGACTAAGAGATGAACCATTAACCTACTTAGAAGAAGAATCAAATGTGCTGGAGTGAACAACATCACAGTTATCCATCCCATCATAATTGACCTTAATATAAGCACAAGAACAGGAATTTTGTAGTCCCGAGGGTTTAGTAGCCCAAACGTTATTCGACGTTGAACACTGGTTATCAAGATGCCCAAACACCTTGCAAACACCACAACTAGGTGGACGAAAATCATAATCCACTGATACACCCATTGATTTGTCATTAAAGAAATCGACATTAATAACCGACAGATATTTAAATGGGGCTTTAATATCGATAAGCAACTTCGCGTATCCAATCTTAAATATCGATTCCATAAATTTATCTACACCCATGGGAGTGCCGAGGACACTGGCGATGGCACACAGAATATCTGAGTCCCAAAGCTCCTCCGACTGGTCAAACTTCACCCAAATTGGAAGGGAGGTGAAGCTATTCTTAGTATAACTAAAACCAGGAAAACACTTTATGAGCAGGATCAACCATGAATCAAAAAAATACTGACCATTCCAAACAATACGATTTAAGTCCTCCTCCTTCTCAAAGTTGACTAGAAAATGGTCGTTTTTCCAAGCGAAAAGCTCAAATCTTCCCACAGGCTTCCACAAGCGTCGAATGAAGGCTGAAAGATGGACATAGTAAGGCTTGGAACCCATCATTGACAGCACCAAAGACAGCCCCCAATGCTTAATAGATTGCTGCAATATTGGATCAGAAATGAAGGCTCGCTGTTCTTGATTAATAACTCGAGGGGTGATGAAATTCGAGCATAGATGATTAGAACATAGCAAAAGAGCAGACCCACAAAGCACCGACTTCCTGCTCATTATCATAGGAGGACAATTGGACGGAGCCGACATCGTGGTAGCAGATCCACACATAGTCGCAATAACGATCGTAGAGGGAGGACCACCTGTCGGCGCAACAGGAGACGTGGTGACATTCGAAGAATCGCAAGCCGCCGCCTTAGAAACAGAGCCAACGTTGGAACCCCAAAAAGCACGGATGTCACGAACAGGGCTAAACTTTTTCCTAGCCATAGAACCATAGGCGATGTAATATGACGATAAGAGAAAACCGAGGTTGCGATGTTAGTAGGAGGTCACGATGAAAATGGGGAAACCCTAATTAGGAGCCTCCATTTTCTAATTGGGAATGTTGTCGCTAGATGAAGTTAGGTTTAGTGTTGATGAATTTTGGAATCTTTCATATTGATCCAAATGATCATAGCTAATTTGGGTTGTCATGTGTGGTTGAGTGGTGAGCTTGAATTTATGGTTGAGGATTTTCGATTTCGTGTGTGTGTGTATGTGTGTGTGTGTAGACACACACACATACTTGTGTATATGTGCATAAATCGGTTGATGTGCATTCGTCAAAATTCCACTTTCAATCATGTCAATTTAGTTATTCTCAACTTCTCCTTGCCACGGGAGGTCAGTTTCCCCTCACTCACGACTAACTTATTATTAAGTGAATTAAATATTTGAAATATTGAATGAAATGTTAGAATTGCTTTAGAAAATCTACAATTGTTTGTTATATGATTTGTGCAAATGTGACACGCACACTATTGACCTATATGACATGATATGAATGCTATGTGTGTTATGGAATGTTTTATTGTTTTCTCACATTGCAAGTTCCCTATAGATTTGGGAAAAATCACTACGGGTTGAAATGATATATACCTGAATGACTGCATAAATTTTGAAAATAAAACTAAATTGAATTTGGAATTGGGTTGAAATGAAATATATCCGAAAATTAAATAAACATGTTGAGATGATATATACTCGATTCACTTGACCATAGGATAGAAAGTTTTATACAGACGTCGTGTGTAACAACCCGTATTTTTGAATAACATGTTATAACATAAATGGAGGCAGAATTAAACTGTAAAATCTGAATCAAGGGAAACGGGCTATGCCATTGCGTTCGTCTCGGAAAAATACGCGAAATAGAGTCCGAGTTTTCGAAAATCGGAGTCCGTATGACCAAGCTATGGCCTCGCGAAGTTTCACGAAAAATTCCCAAATTAAAGTATACTTAATTAAGTGAAACGGGTTGCGCAGAGAAATATATATATATATATATATATATATATATATATAATTGAAAATTAAATAAATATGCAAAAATGTTCAAAACAGCGAATTGGGAGAGGGGAATAACCGAACCGGCCGATTTTTGAGGTCGACCCGAGCTCGCTGGGTCGACTAGGGGTTAATCCAGGGTGTTTGGCTGTCAACCCGTGGGCCGATTCGCTCAAATGAAGATTTTGCATTTGAATGGTTCTCATGGTCCATCTTTAATCTAAAGGCCCTAGATGGTTCCTACACTTGACTTCTTCCCCAAGACATGCTTTGATGGCTTGGATTGAATCTAGGGTTAATCCTATGGCCTAAAACACTTGCCTAATCTATAAATAAGACCCTAACCTACCCTAAATCATCATTATTCATTCTAGCAACTAAACTATGGCAAAATCAATCCTCTCATGGCCTCCACTCTCTTCATAAATTCCTAAACAAATTCTTATGAGATTTTCCATGCATACAAGTGTTTTTAGACTTGTATGATCATCATTAGCTTGCATTCAAGTCAAGTTTCTATCTTTGCATCATAAAGAGAGAGTTTTGATCTATTTTGTTTGCATTTTGGGGTTTAATTGGTTGCATAAGGGTTTTCTTACATTTGCTATACTCATTTGAGTCCGCATAAGCATTGTAAGCCCTATTCTACTCTCATTCTTAAACTTTAAAGTTAAATGTATGATATGCAAGCTGTGTTATGCAAGTTTGATATGCAAGTTGTCATATGATAAGCAAGTTGTGTTATGCAAGTTTGATATGTAAGTTGTCATGTGATAAGCAAGTTGTGTTATGCAAGTTTGATATGTAAGTTGTCATATGATAAGCAAGTTGTGTTATGCAAGTTTGATATGTAAGTTGTCATGTGATAAGCAAGTTGTGTTATGCAAGTTTGATATGTAAGTTGTCATATGATAAGCAAGTTGTGTCATGCAAGTTTGATGTGCAAGTTGTCACATGATATGCAAGTTATGCTATGCAAGTTTGATATGTAAGTTGTCACATGATATGCAAGTTATGCTATGCAAGTTTGATATGCAAGTTGTCACATGATATGCAAGTTATGCTATGCAAGTTTGATATGTAAGTTGTCACATGATATGCAAGTTATGCTATGCAAGTTTGATATGCAAGTTGTCACATGATATGCAAGTTATGCTATGCAAGTTTGATATGTAAGTTGTCACATGATTATGCAAGTTATGCTATGCAAGTTTGATATGCAAGTTGTCACATGATATGCAAGTTTGATATGCAAGTTGTCACATGATATGCAAGTTATGCTATGCAAGTTTGATATGCAAGTTGTCATATGATATGCAAGTTATGCATGCTTTTTGAGGCCTAATGCAAGTATTTGAACATATGTACATTTCATATGCCACCATGTTGAACTTGTGGCTTCAACACTTTTATGTCATGATTATGCCAAGTTCCCTCTTTCTATCCTTTATGCGCTATTGCGATATGTAAGCGATGGGATTGCGTTTGGGGTTGGGTAAACTTAAAAGACATAAAAACATAAGCTTGGGAATTTACCTATTAAGTTAGGTCTACCCATTGGGAATTTACCTATTAAGTTAGGTCTACCCAATTGCTTGAAAATTTGTAACATGTTTTGGAAACATGGTGGACATGACACTTAGAAAAGATAAGTGTGGCCAACTCGAGGTTGGGTTGAGTTTGTAGCGTAAACCTACCCGGAACCGACCGGCCTAACTAGTTGCTACAAACGATAGGACCCAATGTGAGAAGTTGGTCATGTTGTACCTTGGACCCGAGGTTAGACCAAGTTGTGGTGTAAAGCTACCCGGACCCGCCCGGCCTAACTAGTAACCACAACGAAGTCTAATGTGAGAGGTTAAGGCGCATTAATTAATTAATGCCTCATGATTAGGGTTAAGTCATGGTCCATTTAATACTTAACCAATTTGGGCTTGGTAGATTAACGACGTTGAGTTAACCTACACTTAACCAATCTGAACTCGGTAATTTCACGGGGTTAAGTTGAACTATACCAATCCAACTCAGTAATTTGATAAGGCTGAGAACCGATTTGATACCTGGTCTGATAAACTAACTTGATTGATAAGTTAAACGAACCTGCTTTGCGGATCTGTAGGACCCACACTAAGTTAGGCAGGTTTGTAAATCTGTTATCTGATCCGTTAGTCTGAAAACTAATCGTCTGAACTTTGTATGTCTGAACTCTGTTAATAAGTTAATCTGAATCTGATAGTCTGGGGATACAAGGGGGAATACTTGTGTCATCTGTTGTTTGGGACCCATATTAGTCAGTAACCCTTTCTGGTATCAAAACTTTGACCCAACTGTAGGTAGGGTCCGGGCACGCTTACTGAACTAATTATAAGTGGTTCATTCTGATAATGGCGATGGGTGTTGATGGTGCGTTCCAACCGGGTCATGTGCGTGCATGGATCCCGGTCTGCCTCTGAGGATGTAAGACGCCGTGACATCTATAAATATGCCTGTGCCAATTGGTTGCCACTTTAGGGGCTGATACACCCTATCGTGGGGCCGACACAGGGTATTTATGTATTAGGGAGCCGATCGCTTGAGTAGGATTTAGGGTACACTTAGTTCTGTCTGATTCTGTTGGTACCGTCTGTTCTGTTGGGTGGCAACACCCGTCTGTTTCTGTGTGGTACCGTTCTGTTAGGGTGGTAAAGGCCCATTATAGTTAGTATTCCGTTTCTGTACTTTATCTGTTAGGGTGGTTAAGGCCGATTATTGTTAGCATTCCGTTTCTGTACTTTATCTGTTGGGATGGTAAGAGACCATTTTTCCCAAGCTCTATTTCTGTATGGACCATTCTGTTCCGTCCTGTTTCGATGTGAACATTGGGGTAACACCTAATCCTGTTATACTAGGATTGGTACCAAGAAGTTGGATCTTGATTTGAGTCAAACACCTGATACTGGGCCAAGTTTAGGCCAAGGGATAAATTCTTGATTATACATGACATGTTAGAATGCTGATACACCTGTGGTGCAAAACCTTAAACCTGATTATGCGATGACACCTTTATCTACATTGTTAGTTAATCATCATGCTAGTATGTTGTTATCCTTATGTTCATCCCTGCTGCTCATGCCAGTTAACTTTATCAGTTTACATTGATCGTAGTAGGGCTTACTCAGTCTTTTTGACTGACCTGTTTTCTTTCGCCTCTTTTCTTCCGTTTCCCCCCCCCCCCCACCCCAGGTTCTCAGGGAGGGAATATTGGAGCTTAGCTGGATTTCTGATCGCTTGCTTGTGGGATTAGCTCATGTACAGTCTTGACATGAAGCTAGCTATGGTTATCATTTATTTTGGGGATATCACTTATGTATTTCAGTTTTCAGATGATGTTGTTTTATCTAGACTTGTTTATTTGGAAAGTTGATATTATGTTGTACCAGACTTGTTTTGAAATGGTTTAATATCTTCCGCTGTTTTATCTATGTTATTTACTCTGTTTACATATATACATATGTTCTTGTTCTACCTTGATATATCATTATGCATGTTTACCTGATTCAAACGCCCTCCAAAGTCAGAGTGCTTGCAAGAGTTACCCTGGCGGAGGTGGGGTGTTACATCGTGGTCAATAAAAACTATTTTAAAATACTACAAATATGTTTCGATTTTAATTAATTGATTTCAGAATGTAATTTAAACATTGGTTTTAAAATAATGTTTGAAATGAGTTTAACTTGGATTTATAAGTCAAGTTTTTTTTTTATGAAATGGTGTTTTAAAAATATATATTTTTGTTAAAATTTGAAGTTAAGATTTAATTTAACTAAATTTTGTTTGTAAGTCGATTTAGTAAACATAACAAATATTTATATGATAAGCTAATTTTAAATCATTTTAAGTTAATATAAATGATTTCTAGTTTAAAGATATTTAAAAAAAAAGTTTAACTTAATTTATCATGGTGGAAGTGCAACAACCTAGATTTTTGAACCTCAGTTAATTTAAATAATTCATATAATTTTGAATATATAATTTGAAATAAAATGTTTCAATGTGATAATAAGATGAATGTGACATTTATAAATAGGTTTTGTCAGTATATAGTGTTTAACCTTGCTGCCTAAGGTTCAAATCTCATTGAGAAAACAAGTACTTAAAAGACTTATGATACATAAAAAGCTCAAACTTTTCCTCTAATAGATGATGCCTCTACATTTTCATGGCAAACACCGCAGCTGCTAACTCCAAGTCATGTACAGGGTACATCTTTTCATGATCTTTTAGTTATTTACTTTCTAGGCAACTACCTTACCCTTTTGCATGAGCACTACTCCTAATCTTGTCCCACAAGCGTTGGTGAAAACCGTAACCATCTTAGCACCATCTGGAATAATAAGGAGATAATACTCGTAAGAGAATCTTTCAATTTATCAAATGCACAACTACTTTTGCCGCTCCAAACAAACTCAAGATTTTCTTTGTCAAATGGGTTAGAAGGGAAGCATACCATATGATTTCGTAACCTTATTTGCCTTTATTGAATCGTGATTTAATCAATTCCTTGTTCCCTTCATATCAATTCTCTTTCTTGAATTTTGTTCATTATTTCTATAGTACCGGTACAAGGTACCGATTAAATGGTTGGGAACAACACTACAGATGGAGTCGTTGCATCTGGAGATGGCGTAGGTAATGCAACAAATTTCCTAGTAATAAGTTATAGAAAATATCAATGTTTGTTTATAATTTTTCTACACTGAAAATATAAAAAATAGTCAAAACTACATATTAATCCTTAAATTAGTGTATGACGACTAATCTAAAATTAAAATGCAAGATCAAATATTGATTTGTAGTTTTGCACCATAGTCTGTGGAAACTAAAAATTGATACACTTTGTGCATAATTTTAGTTTACAAATCCAATACGCTGTAGCAACTCTAACTCATACTCAGGCAACAACTAATTATTTGAAAATACAAATCCAAATTGAAATTAATATCTATACCTCAGCAATCAGATTTCAGCTTCAATGAAAATCTGAAATTGATCCCGTGACAGTTTATCTTTTAGTTGTGCCCCAGTTGCTGCCAACTAGTAACTGCCGTGTTGTGTGTGAATTGTGTACTCGATGGTTGAAGCTAAAGTCAATGACTCGGCTCGTTTGTTGATGGCCGACGTCGATGGTTCGGCTCGTGCCTTGTATCGTGATTTGTTCGTTGATGGCTGAAGTTGATTTATCAAATTACGATTTGCAAATCACGGAGTTTCTTTTGTTGAATTAATTTTTTCCTTTTTTTTGCATGTTAATGAATTTTGATGCTCTATCATTTTTGGGGTTCTAAGCGGTTGCTTCTTCCGCTTTTGTGGTGTCAATCAATTATTCACACACAGTTATAAAGTTAATCGGTTGTGGAACAGTGAGTAGACCATAATGAACATACCATTTTATGTATTCGGAGAAGACAAGTGTACAAAATTATATTTTTTTAGATATTTTCGTTGGAGGACAAGCATACTTTTTGTACATGTTGTTTCCTGCTACTTCACGTCGGGTTTGAAATGCTTTTAGTTATATGGTTGTTGCAGGTTTGAATTTTGTTGATGGTCTTTTAAATAAAAATTTCCTTTTCTCATTTCTAATGCCAAACAGAGTAACCTTTTGAAAATTCCCATTTAGTAAGTAAAATAAATAAATAAGACATAGAGAGACGAATATAAAATTCGTTAACTAACTTAGATAGATGCTACCAAAAAACAATTCAATGAAACGTGGCCAAAGAAGCCAGTGTTGCACGGGTCAGTGGCAAAACACCTGGATTAGTATACCTCCCATCACAGTCAAAACCATGTGTCTTGATTTTAAATTGAACAATTCGAATGCAAATCGGAATCAAAGAATACACGTTCATGGCATATGGTTAGTTTCTAGAATGGCCCTGCTATGGAAATGCGTACGACTAATCCCAAGGGTTTTATTCTATGCATATATATACATGCATGACGACTGCTTGAACTGAACATACACTCAATTATATCTTGAAATTGACACTAATAAAATATGACGTTTCTTCTAATCCTATTCAAGAGATTTATGATAGAATGATGCTTTTAACCATTCGTAAAATATAATGGTTTAAATGTAACCATATTAGACCTTGGAGAGCGAGTTAACTATATGGGTACATTAGAATATATAATGCATGAACTTTCTAAACAAATCAATCGAATCCAAACCGTCTTCTATCAAACAATACCACATTTTAAGATCACTTATGAATAAAATCCAATAAGCTTCTACTGCAAAACCTTTCTTTATTGATTAATAATAAAATTAAAATAAAAACTAATTAAAAAAGATATTCCATCTTTAAAAAAAAATTCAAGCTAGCTTCATGTGTCATCAACGGTAAAATATATTTAAATATTCATACAAATCATTTACTCTTGAAAATATATTAAACATATACAGTTGATAAAAGAAAATCATGTGCAAAACGTATATCATGATCACACGCAAAGCGCATACCAAACATCTGTTGTAATAAAATAGTATGAATGACAAATTTACCAATGTTATAGGTTGTATGGTAAGACGTTATAGTGAGGAAGTAGAAAGATAAATATTTGACGAGGACATAATAATTTCCACGATCGATGAAGTATTGTCTCACATGAGTTGAAGGCTAATGACAAAGAAGAGTTGCAACCGTTTTAGCGTGGGGGTGCAAATGGACTGGATCGGACGAAAACATATCCTAGCCCTGTCCTCAAAGCCGGTTCTGAGATTTACAATGCCCAGTGCGAGTTTTCGAATGATGTCCTTTGTTGTCTAATATTGTTCTAAGGTATTAAATAAAATTATTGTTTTTAAGAAAAACAAAGATTTATTTTGAATACAACATGTTAGATTAATTAATAGGTGTGTAGTTTCTGCCAATCTTAACACAAAGTAAAAGCTGCTTGCTGTGTTATATTTTCATTGCTTTACATTTCAATGTTCAAAATTTATTGTTGTTATCAACTGTTGACCTATTGCTATCAAAACCACAGATCAACCAACTTTCCCAGAGCTAATCTCCTGTCCCCAAAATTCTCACTGTCCCTGTGCCTAACCAATAAAGATCCCTAATTTTAATTTTTTTGCAATTAAGTTCAAAAATAAAAGAGGGTTTAATTGAAATAAAGTGGAAATCATGGGATGCTCATTGGTTGGGTACAGAGGGACAAAGAATTTTGGGGATAGGTGATTTTATTTGCTTTCCCTTACCTAGTTCCTCCTCAGAACATATGCCATAATTTATCCGATAATGAACAGGTATTTCATTAGGGGATGGTTAAAGGGACTCCACATTTGGTTAAGGGGAGGATAATTTTAAGGGGACTTCAGCTTATTTTTTTGTTGTTAAGTGGGGTTTGGTTTATTTGAAAAAGAAAAGAAAACGAGACCAAACTACCCAAGGCTTGTCACTTATGTTAAACTCTAACTTACTAAATTCAACGCAAATAACAAACTTGGAAATTACTAAACATATCAATTACTCAAATTAGATACAACACATTAGATTAAAATTTTAGTTTTTGCATTTATTTTAAATTAACCATACCAATTCTAATATGAAATTAAAATTAATTACCTAATCTGATGCCTTCTGATCGCCATGAAACTTTCTTGTGTCTCCATTACATTAAATACATCTATTTTTTATTTGGCAAATTCTATTTATACACCGAAAACCACTTAACATACACCATTATTTTTCTACAAATTATATTACTAAATTACTCTTTTCTCATAGTTGCTTTTTAAAAACTTTTGCATATAAAAAGTCAAATTATTCTTAAAAGTATTAAAACTTGATGCAAACAATATGTGTTAATAAAGATGTTAATGAATTATTTTATCATGAAATCTAAAATTTCAATTAAGAAAACATTCAGAAATAATGTCTAATTTAGAAGTGTTGATTTATCTTGTAAAATTACAGTAATTTTGTTGAAATTGATTTTTTTTTCAAAAAGTTTATAAAAATTACAGTATTAGTAAAATAAATAAATTTCATTTTATTAAATTTTACTCAGTTTGATGTAGAATTTCTAATTTTGGGTAATTGTGTTTTAAGTTTGAAAGAGGAAAGAAAAATAAGATGAGAACATTGATAATTTAGCAAAAGAAACGGTGTATGTAAAATAATATATGGTGTATAGTAGTTTTTTTTTTTTTGTTTATGTTTAGCAATTTTTGGTGTATAAATAGGATTAGCCTTTTTATTTTTATGTGCATTATTAAATTATTAGCATTAATTAAGGTTTAAGTTACATGGTTTATTTTAATGAGGATTATAGGGGGTTAATATCGGAATTTTAATTTATATGTTTAAGGGGAGACTGATTTATTTTGTCCTCCCATAACAATTATACAATAAATAAAAATTGGTCCTCTTCTTAACCAAATGTGGAGTCCCTTTAACAATCCCCTTTCATTATCAATTTATGAAATTTAATAACAAAAAAAAAAAGGAATAGGGCATTTACTTCCTAAAACCACCTCGTCTTCCACCACGGTTTCCTCCTATTCATCCTTTTGGAGATAATTTGCCTTTCAGACTCTTCGGCAATGGAAGAATGTTACTGATACATTTTTGGAAGCTGAAGTCATTGCTAATTCCATCAACTCCAACAAGGAAAAAACATCGATTCTTATATTGGGGATGAGGCAGATTTGGAAAGACCAAATCCCTTTTCCTATCGTTTTATCTGCATCTGAGTGACCCTTCTTGAGAAAATCGAGCAACGCCACTTCGTCTTCTTCTCATTTCTCTTAACAAAGACTTCAGTCAGTTCTCCGTTCAGTTCTTCACCAAACTTTGCGACCTCATTGGTATCAATTTTGTTGGAGACATCGGGGTTTTCTCCAGTTGCATCTGGTGACGCTTCTGGTTAATCTCGTTGCCATGATCGCTTTCAACGTGTGATGTGTTGCGTCGCTGCTGGTGAAATTTTTTCCTTTTCTCCGCCATTATTTTTCCCTTCATTTGTCAATTCGTGGCCAAGATATGCTGCTCCTTTTGGTTTTGATTCCTCGTGCCCACGCACAGTTGGCACTGGGCCAACACCGGGTATGCCTGTCCTACAAGAAATTCAACAAACACGGACCAGACATGATTTAAGTTCTACCATTATTCGTATGAGCCGAGCGACGGATGAACAATATTCTAACAATAAAAAGGCATCCAACATTTTCAAACATATATTTTTTGTACATCATTTCTTTTCTAAATAATGTACTAAACAAAAATCATACGGACAAGATGTCTTGCAGTTTGGGATAGAGCCGAACCTCAGAAGGTCATGTAAATTTTGCGGTTCTACTTTAGTGAAGACGCAAAAAACCTCTATGATGATAGCAACAACTTAGACGAATACGATGTGATTTTCCCTTGATTTGAATGACAACAAAGTAAATATCAAGCGTTCAATATGATTATTTAATGTAATAAATGTTAAATGCACAAAAACAAACTAATCTTTCATGGTATTCACAACTTTGCAAAATAAATAAATAAGAACAAATTAATTCGACGTTTTTACTAATTTGTATTAGCAATATGTAATAATAGTGCAAAAACTAAATAATTATGGATAAATCATTTAATCTCTTTTGGAGATTTTAAATTCAATGAAAGTTTTCCACGACTTTAAAAAAATAAGAAAAATCACTTCTAGAGACTTGCATAAACATAAAAACATCATTTCTTTTTCTCTCATTGATTTTATTTACTTATTTGTTGACTATTTCCAGTAGAATATTTCGTCAATAAACAATTTCAATATACAAATCTTTTGAATTTTTCAATTAAATTAAATTAACGATTGGAGTAGAAAATCTTATTACTCATTGATCTTCAGGTCAATCAAGTTATTACATTAATAATCATTTTTATATAGCTTTAATGATATCATTAATGCTTACCTCCGATGTTAACTTGATTTCCATCATAATTTTGTTTCATATCTTTCATCCAAGTTTTTTGCATTTAATTATTTGGCTGGATACTATTTGATTGCATGGTTTAACTTAATTAATTCTGCTGGAGCTTTATTTTGATTTTACATGAACAATAAAGCCGGACTTAAAAACAATCAAATTACATGCAGCTTTGCTGTTCATAAATTTTTGATGAATGTCATACTATTATATTTCTCTGTAATGATTTGAATTTGTAATAAATTTTTCTTCGGACTTCTGGCCCTTTATTTCAAAAGAACTTAAAACTACTTATTTATGGAAACTCGCTTTTTGCATTATTGGAACTGCAAATTCTCGCCTTTTAATTCAAATACTAGAAATTAAGTTTATAATATGTTTTCAATCACTTCATGTGTGTTGAATCAATATTTATATTGGATCTAAACTTAATACAATCTTCTAAATTCGTATTAATCTTGCATATGTTTCTTTAAAAAACAATAAAAATTTCCTTTTGAAAATATAAATCAGAATAAAAAATAAAATGAAATTTACAATAAAACGAGTCTAAAACACAAGGAAAAAAAATAAGATGTACAAATGGAATTATGTATGAATAAGCAGATCAATGATACATGAAAGACTCAGATCTGTTATCATATCTGTTATCGTATTGATAACATGTTATAAAATAAAAAAAGTCAGAATTTAGTGGAGAGACAAAGAAAAAAGTGGATATTTGTTTCAAGGACACATTTCAAAATAAAATTAAATCTAAGGACAAGCAACTTTTGCTACCTAATTCAAGAACAACTTTCATATTTTAATTGAAAAAAGTCCAAATATTTTAAATTAGGGCAAAATTTTTTTAAGGACAAAAGCCCACTCAAATTTATCCATAAGGACAGCCGCCTAATATTTTATTCTAAAGGACAACACAGTGAAAAAAAATAATTCGGCCGCTTCTTTCTTCTTCTCTCCTCTTGCGCTTTCTTTCTTCTTCTATTCACGTGCGGTTTCTTCTTCCTCCGCTCCCGATTCATGTCCGCTCCGAACAATCGAACCCAAAATCGGTCGCCGAAATTTATTCATAACAATTCATAAATCACGACAAGAACATGGACATCAGAATCGAAATTGCAATCGAATCCAAAAATTCGATTCCATAATTCACGAGAAACTGCAACCCTAAAAAAAAAATTTGTCGAACAACATAAATCCATTGGAAATCGCAATTGAATTGAATAGTAATATTTTTCTAACGATGGAAAACGCGGTTGAAGAAGTCGAAATTGTTGAAATAATTTTTTCATGATTGGAAATGTTTTTTTTTTCATCGTTAGTAGTATAGCAGTTCGTAGGTATCATTTTTCTATTTTTTTGGTTATCATTTTTCTGGATTTAACTTTAAAATATAGCAGCAGTTTTTAGTTATCATTTTTCTATTTTTTTAGTTATCATTTTTACTGTAGTTTATGTGTTATGTTAAACGTCAAAGCATTTTTAAGGTATCATTTTTATATTTTTTAAGGTATCATTTTTAGTGTAATTTCTCTGATATGTCAAATATTACTGCAGTTTGAAGGAATCATTTTTATATTTTTTAAGGATTCATTTTTACTGTAATTTATGTGTTATGTTAAACATCACAGCAGTTTTAACGTATCTTTTTTATATTTTTATGGTATCATTTTTACTGCAGTTTATGTGTTATGTTAAACATCATAACAATTTGAATGTATCATTTTTAGCCTTTTTAAGTTATCATTTTTACTGTAATTTATGTGTTAGGTTCATATATGTCTTTTTTTTATGTGATATTTTTTGTGATGGTGTACTGATGCAAAATTGAAACAAGAAGAAAATCACATGGAAAAAACACATAACACAGTTAAAACATGAAAACTGTTAATTGAAAAAATAGAAAACTGATACTTACAAACTCCATCAATGTTTTAAACAAAAACCAATGCAAAAAATGTTTACATCACTGTTTGATTGAATATAATGAAATAAATTCGACTGAGTTAAAAAGTTGATGCAACAATATAGAAGATACAAAATTAACACAGCAATAAAATTGCATGGAAAAAAAGCATAACACAATTAATAATGTAAAAACTGATATCTAAAAAATTACAAAATGATAAATATAAACTGCATCAATGTTTTAAAAAATTACAAAAAAAAATTATCACAGTTTTATTCATTAAAATGAAAAAAGTTCGGCTTAGTTTCAAAGCTGATACAACAATATAACTTCAAAATTAATACAGCAATAAAATGTCCTGAAATAACATGAAAAACAGGTAAAACGGTAAAAATGATAACTACAAATATAGCAAAATGATAACTAAAAACTGCTGCTATGTTTTAAAGTTAAAAACAGGAAAAATGATAACTACAAAAATACAAAAATGATAACTAAAAACTGCTGCTATGTTTTAAAGTTAAAAACTGGAAAAATGATAACTACAAAAATACAAAAATGATACCTACGAACTGCTGTACTGGTAAAATGAAAAAAAAAACATTTCCAATCGAAAAAAATTGTTTCAACAATTTCGACTTCTTCAATTGTGATTTTCATCGTTTGTAAAATATTTTTATTCCATTCAATTCTGATTTCCATTTGGATTTTGTTGTTCGACAATTTTTTTTTTTTAATTTTTTTGGGTTTCGAATGATTTTTTTCTCGATTTTGATTTCGTGATGTTGGCCGAATTATTTCGAATTTCGATTTTTGTATTCTTTGAAATTCGTGATTTCTCGTTTTCTGATTTTACGATTTCATGATTTCGTGATTTATGATGAAATCGGGAATGACGTGAGAGAGGAGAGAAGAAGAGAGCAGCGGCCGACGTGAGAGAGGGAGAAGAGAGAAGTAGCGGCGAATTTTTTTTTCAACTTATTGTCCTTCTGAGTAATTTTTTAGTGGGCTGTCCTTATGGATAAAAAGGCCTTATGTTTTGTCCTTGTAAGTATTTTCCTGTTTAAATTAAGGACACATATTGACATCTTGCAAATATTAAAAATTAATAAAAAATGTTTTTCTGTGATTATTACATTAAAATTTAATAAAATTTAATTAGAAAATGTTTTTTGTTCTACAAATATAGAAAAAATGAATATAAGAAAATTCAGGACAGAAAGCTAAATGAATATAGCTTCGCTTTTTACATACAGCTTTTTTTGGGTGTAAACGACATTAGCTTTAAAATGACTTGGTTCTGTGTTTACGTGATACAATATAAAGCTATATATTTAAGTTATAAAGCTGTATTCATTTAGCTTTCTGAGCTGATTATTTTTATATGTTTATAATTTACATTAATAGCTAAAATAATTTTGAAATTACATTATTTTTTACAAAAATTATGAGGGTTATTTTTTTTATTCTTTAATTGATTTAGTAATGATGAGAAAACAAAGTGAATTTCAAGTTGATATAGTTCAATTTGGTCTTTGTCCTTAATTTAATTATGAAACTTAGTTGTTCTTTTATCTAATTTTTATTGAAATGTGTCCTTAAAACTAAATACCCCAAGAAAAAAAGAATTTATTCATTCATGATATTAATTAATATCTATTTATATTACTCATTTATAGTGGTAGAGCAAGAGAATGGTGTTAGATAGGGCGAAGTGTAAAAGATGGCTAGCAGACAAACAAGTTTAGATAGGACAAAATCTTCAAATGACGATTTTTACATTGAATTTGCAAATTTGAGCTAGAGCAAGTGGGCATAGAGTAGATCCGCTCCTTTTCATTTATATATGAAAAAATGTATTTAAACGCAAAGTTTTAACATAATTGATCTACATCATTAGATCATTCTTGAATTCTACCTCTCTATGTAAAAACAAAATAATATAACAGTCCTGTTTTTGTTCCTCAAATTTGTGTCTAAATAATCAATTAATCATCCCCTCTGTGTATAGGCTGAAGTATACGCAAATAGTAAAGATTCAAGGGACTGTATCAGAATTCATCACCAGCACCTTGCATTAAATTTCCCTGCGCTGGTTCTCGCCGCCTAAAAATCAAAAATAAGAACGGACTCCAATTCCTCCAAATATTTCACACAGATCTTACAGCTTAGAAACGAAGAAAAGTCAACGGCAGTGGCATTTCCATATTAAATTCAGAAATCTATGGGCTCATTCCAAGGCCACGCCCTGCCCGGAAGCCTCTTCCTCGTCGTCGGTTTATGGCACATATGGTGTTCGGTTGTTCGGTTCGTATCGGATCCAGGCTCGTTTCGGGTCCGGGTTTGGAACCCGGTGGGGTCGGGTCGGTGGAAGCATCTAGAGCTGTATGTGGTTGCCGGAGGTGCGTTTCTGGATATGTGTATTGAGTTGTTATATTCGACCCATTTGAAATTCTTCGTTGGGAAGGAGAGGATTTTGAATCCGAGTCATATGAACGATTTCGAACATGGTGGGATGTTGATGATGTTTTTTCTATTTGGTGTCGCTGCTCTTCTTTCTGAAAATTCCAGGTTAGTATTTTGTTTTCTCATACTTCCCTAAATATTATTTACAATTGTAGCACACAAAAAAAATCCTATAAAGCAACCAATTTGAATTCTTAATTGTTAATCACTTAATCATATCCAGATAATTGAATGTTCTGTTATCCCATGCAGCTTTTAAAGGGCATCTAATTATTGCTTTTCAGTAGAGCTAAAAGGACCTAATCTTTATTTTCTAACTTAACTTCCGTTCGAATATACTTGTACAAGCTATTTATTTGTTATCTAAAGGCCAAAATCAGTTCATTTCACTTTAAATAATTCATCAAATAGATTATTTAAGTCATTGAATAACCAATATCAGACAGCACTAGAAGTATATCTGCCACCTTGTTAGCTATTTTGATTCAGCTTAGTTATCTAATGCACAAATAGGCAATTCAAATCCAAGCTCAAAAGTGAAAAAAAGGGCACAGATGGGGCCTCATATATGAATATGGTACTGTACATTATTTGGCATGTTTTTATTGTAGTATTCATGAAATTTCCCTCATAGTAAACAGAATTTTCATTTTACATTTTTTCGAGATTTTTATCCATCATCTTATAAAGATTAGGCAGAAGTTGACAACTTCACGTACTGTACAGTGAAGGGGTGGTGGGAGCGGAAGTCCTGGATATGGCTAATACTTAAATGTTGCTTTTCTAATTTAAAAGTTTACCACTACTGGACTTTTAATTGTTTTGTCCTCATTGTAAAATAACAATTATCTCACTTCTGTTGTTGTTATGTTATAACAAAATTGCACTCTAATCAGGTGACGTTGAATCTGTAGCTCAGATCGCAACGGGTTCGAAATTTGTGGAAAATATTGTTTGCCTTGGCTTTACCTTCTAGGAAAACTATTTTGTAATAAATTACGTACACCGACTCTTCTTCATTTTTTTTTTGGTTAGGGGGTTAAGAACTTTAGCTGACTCAACCCAAAAAAATCTATATGTATCCATTCTTGATCAGGAAATAGGTTAAAATTCGGCCAAAGTCCGTTTAAATGCTTTCTTTAACCAAATTTGAAGTGCCTGCAACAATTACTGTGAAGAAACCTAACTGTATCATCGGCCCCTCAAGTAATAAATATGGTATATGTGGTTTCAATGCGTGGTAATGGATTAGGTAAGATGTGTTAGTTTATCTTATTTGCTGATGGTATCGTTAAGTAAGATATACCTAACTAGTGATTACTATTTTAGCCATTCTGTATATGAAACTGAATGATAGTAGAGAATTTATATAGCGTTAGTTTTAAGTCCTTACCTTTTTCAATGATATTGTTTGGTACACATATCTATTGAGGTTGTAACTTGTACCCTGGCACCTTAATCTATTGTTCATATCACATGGGATTATTCGGAAAACAGACGTGAAAAAAGTTGATAGTATGAAACGTGTTTGTTTCTGGTCCTTGTTTGGCTAATATTCTCATAAAAAGGTCAAGTTCGCATAGTATTTATGTATTCTTATGTATCCACTCACGGATAGTGATTTTCATGTAGTTTTGTTCATGTTGTCTTTGGACAGTCAATGGCTAATGTGACTATGTTCAAATTAGTCATCAACAAAAACTATTTGAGACGTAGACTGAAAACGTTCAAATTTATGGCCGATGCATTTAATTTGCCAGTGAGCAGAAGGTAGGACATATGACTAGGGCCTAAGAACGTAAACAGCATTTATGGTATTGAAATTGCAATGGGGCCTAAAATCTAACTTGATTGGATGTGTTCTAGCCAAAAGTGATCATGTAAAGTTGGAAAATTTTGGACTGAGTGAGATATCATAGAAGCATCCAGCATAGAAATGAGATAATTTAACAAACATTTTGATTAAATAAATAAGAGACTCAATTCCTTCTAAGGCCATTTCTGACCATCATTTTATTCACTTTACTATCTTTCAATTAAAAAAAAAAAAAAAAAAAAAAAAAAAAAAAAAAAACAAACAAACAAACTTACGAAACAACATCACACACTCAATTCATTTTTAAAACCAAACCCACTTGATCAATAAAAACAAATAAAATATGACACAGTGGAAGGTTGAATCATTTAAAATGCCAATTTAGTTGTCTTCTTGTTCCTGGAGGAGCTTTATAACAAAACACTGGATCACATGAAACATGAGACTTCACGTTTTTGATGTTCAACCTTTTTAAAAATTAGGCTTCAGTTGGTTTACTATTTTTGTTTTACAACTCCGTTCTGTATGTATACTGTGAACAAACGGTTAATTTCGAAAATGATGTTATCATACAAGATGGAAAACAATTTTTTTTTAAGTGTTTCGAAAAAGAACGGAATCAAGAAGAAACAGTTAATTATTCTATCGTCCCTTCATTCTCTTCAACGTGCACTCTATGTATTTGTCATCTCCTCCATTGTCCCTTTGTTATTATCATGTTTTGTAATTAACATTGAAAAGCGAAGACATAAAACATAAAAGAAACCGAATGATCCTTAGTTTCTTTGTTATTTTATCAACTAACTAGTCCTTCAAACCTCTTTAATGGACAAAAAAGTACGTCTGTGGTTAATGAAATGAAAAAAAAAAAAAAAAAAAAAAAAACACACTTTATAATGCTCCTTTGTCTTTTGTTACAAATGAATGAATGTCTTTAGTTAGAAATGAATGAGCAATTCATTAGGAAGCATGAGACATTAAATGTATTTAAATATAAACAGTTCCACATCTTAAAATATAATAAACATCATGTGTTTATATACTAAGATGTGAACATTATCATAGTTACCATGAGACAAAGAGACACAAGAAAACAAATCCTTTACAGCGGGTGGAGCAGCGAACCACCCTGCATGCGCGCATCCGCTCTCATGTTTGAAGCCAACTTGCACTCGCAGTGTAGAAGAATAGGCGTTTGAAGCGTATTAGAGTGCACTTTGTAGTTGGCTTGACTTGGTTGTTCAGACGGAACATCTTACAATTTTGTCCGTTAAAAATTAAATGTCAAAACGGTTATAAAATGGTTGCACCTCTTGATAAAAGGGTCGCAACCTTTCCAACAGCGGCTACCTTCCAAGCTGACACCTATTGACAAATGGACACCTTACGACATCTATAAGAAGGCAGAAGGACAACTCGAGATATAGTTAAATTTTCTGTAGTTTCTTGCTCTATCAACAAAAACTCTATTCCTATAAAATTAATCTCTCAAGTTTGTCGTTGCTCTGCAATCGCCATCGCAACATTATAGAGATCAGATCTGTTTCATTTTGGAAAACAGTTGCTCATCCATCCTTCTACGCCACTGAGGAGGAAATTCCGTTCCAAAGAAACGATGATTATGCTTGACTCGCACAATCAAATCAGCACTATATTTAGTACATTTTTTGTTTAATGTTTCGCATATTTACGAATTTTTTTATAGTAATTTTGTAACAGTTTTTACAGCCTGAGTGCAAACAATTTATTATTTGCAGAATATACGACAGTTTTGCAAAATATGTGCAAGTGGATATGTGACAAACTGTATTACATATCTTTTGACGTTTACACAAAAAAATGTCATTATAGCTAATTTTTTGGTCTTTTGCTATTATACCTATTTTTTTTTTTTTTGTCCTCCTACCCAAAAAATCCTTTTGAATTTTAGCTTTACTGAACTACCTATCAGTATGGATTGAAAAATGCCAATAGTGCACTTCATATGGTCTAGTTGAACATCAGAGCAGCTGTTTACCTAAAGCTCATTAGGCCAAAGGTCTAACTGTACTTAATTATCAGTAGCTGCACTTTAGTGTACTGGCCCTACTAAGTATTTGTTAAAATGACCAATTGATCCAAACCACTTGCTTCCTCTCTCTCGATACTCCATATCAGTAGATGATTTTTACCCTATTTTTCCAATACAGATCCAAGAAATCTCACATAACTACGTGTTCATTTATTATCTTTATCTTGTACATAGAAACTATGGCATATAAATTGAAAATGGGCCCAAGCACAGATAACACACGCACAGCGTGTAAGCACATGTGTGTAGCCCACAAATGCCACCCACATACCCATAGCCTATAATGTGATAGCACACGTTACATCATTTTATTTTTTCTGCATAACTAGTCGGTGAGATCAAATACTACGGTATTGGGTCACTAACGCTATGAAATTTTGAATTCTCAGATATGTCCCACTGACTCAAGAAGCCTTATGCCTGATTGCCTCATCGGCATTTAGCGCCGAATACCTCCTATTCTACTTCCACTCCACGTCCCACACCGGACTGGAAGGCTACTACCACTTCCTTCTTGTGGTCCTTGTTGGCCTATGCGTCGCCACCACAATTGCCGGTTCTTTCCTCTCAGACAACTTCACTGTAGATGTAGCGAGCGGTGTTTCCATTACTTTACAGGGACTCTGGTTCTATCAAACTGCATTCACACTGTACGGACCCATGATGCCTAATGGATGTCATTTGGATGAAGGCAATGGCATCAAGTGCAAGTCGCATGCTGATGAAGTAAGAGGAGAAGGCTTTGCAAATTTTCAGCTGTTTATGATGGTTTTTGCCGTGCTTCTGGTCGTGGTTGGTGCTTATTTAGTAGCATCTAGATTGTATGGGAGTCCGGGGTTGAGTAGTCATGATTTTGAGACTGGAGAAAAACAGAGGAAAGATTTGAATAAATATGAAGAAGTCATCGAATTAAGGTGAAAATCGAAATCAGGTACAGACAACTTCAGATGAACTGCATTCTGCTAAAGTTATAAACTTTAAAGTGTTGTGAAGTATTTGTAGTTCAGGTGATTTTATATGAAAATGACATTAGGTAAACTTGAATTGGAAGGATTGCCAAGGTAAAGTTTAAGTTTATATGAAAATGTCAATAGTTAGATTAGCCGCAGTGTATGTATACATGTGCAGTTCTCTCTCTCTTTACACACACAAGTGGTTAAGCCACTTAGACATGATGCAAGATGTCATAGCTTCAAATCCCGCTCTGCGAGATCTGAACGTATTTGTCATGTAGTATGTTGCCTTCTACCTACGCTTATATATAAGTATCTAATTTACAGATCACAGAACATTAACAAAGAAATAACAGTAGAAATCGCATAAGAATCACACATAAACAATTTTATATTGGTTCCTCATTTGAGCCTACATCTACTTGAAAGATTTGATCACTTTGTTGCTGAAGTTAATGTTTATAGACTTCGGATCTTCAAAAATCCGAGGAACACAATGGAGGTTGAGAAAACAGAGAGCTAGAAAATCCAATTTTCTTCAAGGCAACCAATATTTATAGGCAGGTGCGACCTCGAATCGGGCTGAAGTTTTGCCAGGAGAAGCTCGAGCTGAAGACGAAGTCATCAACAAAATTTAAAGGCTAATCCGATGGTCGTCTGAATCAGTATTGATTTAGATATAGCTCGATTTGGATTTCGAATATGTACTGATCCATATTTCTGTAAAATCCTAAGGTACAATCCGGGTCGTGAACTCCCTCTGCTAGAGTGCTGACTCCAAAGTTGTTTCGTGAAGTAGACTTGTCGTTCTTGAGATATTGAGGGATTTTTCATGGGTTAAATTGTGGAGTTTTGAAAAATGATGATTCGAATTATGACGATCCTGATACGACAAACCGGAGCCCTTGTAGCATGTATTTGATTGACCACTTGACTACTATCCTATATTCTTGTATGTATCTGATTGAAGTGCATGTGAGTCTGGAACATTGATGGAATCAAGCTTGAAGCATTATAGAGCATGCAACATAGAAGCAATGGGGCACACAAGAGCGGAGATGTGGAGATATAGAAGAGGTTCCTCCCTATGTGCTACCATAAAATACGGATCAAATCCAGCCCTGATAGCTCACGAATTGCTCCACCAAAATTCATCAAATCCATACGGATTTAAAGCCCTCAATATATTCTTCAATATTTGTTTTGGAATTATAAGAAAATTCGCATTCAGTTGAGAGAATTTCGGGATTTGGTTGAAATGGGATATGCGGCGCTGAGCGTTGTAAGGAATTAGGGTTGGGGAAATTTATATTTATAACTATTTTAATTTAATAATATTTTATTCCTTTATTATTTAACTTTGAAATTTTCGCGTTCAAACTCCAAACGAATCCCAACGAAAGTCGTCCTAGCCGAATATCCCCATTTCGGACACAATGAGATATGTTTCGTAAACCAATTCGACTGTTTCGATCAGTTTTCATCGGAATTAAAATATAAATTAATATAACGGATTTTAAATGATTTTAATTTACAGGGGCCACATACTGACTCCAAAAATTACAAAAATAGATCTAGCTATGTCTTGGCGATACAGTCATAACAAAACTAATTTCATCGAATTTGGAGACCGTTTTAAAAATTGCCTTTTTCTAGTCGATTAAATTCAGACTGAAATTACAAAACATATTTAAATTCACTAGGTTAACATATTAATTCCAAAAATTATGAATTTTTAAATTTAGTAATAATTTCACATTCCGGATCCAACAAAGTGGTTTCGTCGAAAACGGAGGTCGTTTGCAAAATGGCTATTTTTAAGGGCTCTATATTATATAAAAAATATAAATTCCATAGCGACTATTCTGAATTTTAAACTGAACATAACTTTCAACTTATATTATAAAATTTGAATTTTTCACATTTATTAGAAAGATATAATTAAACAGATTCTAATGTTTCTGGTTTTACTGAAATCCAATTTTTTTTTTTGAATTCTGTACATTCATTTGAAATTTAAAATCGAATTTTCAAACTACTGCGTCATTTCAGGACCGTTTTATAATTAAAATAAATATATTCGTTCTAACTTCGAAATCATTTTAAGTATTCAAAATCCATTAAAATAGCTAAAATAAAATTTTAATTTGGTTCAGAAATTCCACGTTGTTGCAGTGGCAGTTTGTAATATGAAGTTTTGAACTATAATTGAATATACATGATCCGATATAAGTCGTATTTCTGTGAAACAGGAAATGTTTGAATCTTGTTGATAATAATTTTCATATGGAAGAGAAAAATCGTGATTTCATTTTATAAATTGTTACATATATCCAATTCAAATTTTAAAATAGTGCTATGAAAATCATTATTAAAATATAACATTTATTTAATAAATTTAGAAGGATTTTTAACATAATTTGAATATTGGTTAACCCGAAATTATTAAATATCGAGTTGTATAATTTATATTGAAGTGTATACATATTCTGTTTGGATATATATGATGAAATTAATTTATTATTATTTAATTGAATTAATTTGGAATTTATATAATATTTTATTCGATATTTTATAAGCATTCAAAAAAGCCATTTTTACAAACGATCTTAGTTTCCGATGAAATTAGTTTCATTGGAACCGTATCGTTAAATTATTGTAATATAATCAAATTTCGTGGCAATCCGGTGTCGTATGTGACTTCTGTGACCAAAAACGACTCTGTTTCTATTTAATTGTTTAGATTATTTAGACATGGGTAACTATAAATGAATAAACGACTGGCCAAACAAACTCCAAATTTAACGAAACAAACTTCATTGGAACCGTAAGGAAGAGATCTAGTAAAATGTCAAGACCTCAAATTTATTTGATTTTTCTGTAATTATAGGAATTTTAAACGCTTGATTTTTCATCGATATTTAGAAAGGACTTTTCACAAACGACCTCGGAATTCGACGAAACCTATCCCATTGGGTTCGGAATATTTGGTATTACATCTCGAATTGGAGATTGTATGTAGCTATTTTGCACGTTACTGGCAATGAAGTACATATATTAATATTATAATAACTATTGTCATTAAATACCCTTATTATAGTTGATCAACAACCCTAAAATGCTCTCTACCGTGGTCAAACAATTTCAGCAGTCGCCTCCTATGATTTCTATGGCTAAAAATCTCCCTTAATCTTCCTAATTAATCTCACAATACGCTAACCTATACTAAAAACATCCAACTACAAATCGGTTCAGGGCGTCGAGCCCTATGATATGACCGATGGTGATAAGTTATTGGTGATGTTAGTGACCGAAATTCATGGCTAAAGGGATGGCGCTTTAACTGGAATTTTGAGGGCACAGTGATCTCGAGTTGCGTGCTATTTGGACGGTGGATTAGAGTCAGAGAGGAGCAGCTTGTGGCGGTTCCAGATGAGGTTCCGTCTGTCAGATGAAGGGCGTGGCGTCGGGACGAAGTTCGAAGGCGAGGCGGGTTTTCTGATCGAAGAAAAATTGGGATAAAGAAGAAAAATCAGACGACGTTTATAATTATACTTAATTAAGGTGTTAATTGCATTAATTAAGAATTTTAATTATACTTAAATTAGAGATAATCATTTAACTAGTTGTATGCCATAATTGGTTGTAGGGTGTTCGAACCGTAGATGCGTGAGCCTCAGAAACAAAGGAGAAAATCAGTTCAGGCAAATCAAATTATAAATGTAATTAGGCTTAAACTAATTATTTAATTAAGTGTTAATTAAGGTTTAAGAATTTTTTAATTTAATTAAATTATATTAAACTAAAAGGTTAATAAATTTTTTCTACGTAATCAGAATCAGACAAATGAGATACCAATGGAACCGTAATTTCGAGCAGAACGTTATGAAACAGACCTGGGCAAGATTGGAAGTAGCAGCATCTTTCAGTAAAATTAAATGACCATTTAATTTTGTTGAAATCGAACCGTTCAACGAAACAAATCATAGTGAGTTAAACTCACTCAATTTTTCTTCCCACTTATATTTTATATAAGTTGGGTTTTTTATTGTGTGCTATGGACGCTAATTGCTTGTTGTATGCTGAACGTTTACATATATATTGTCTGAATTGGTTGAATTGCATGTTAGTTAAATTTAAATGAAAACCAATCGTTTTTAACGATTACTTCCAAACAAGGTAACTTATCTTATTGGTCACGTTTATAAAATAAACGTGTTTACTTAAATGAATTATTTTGAATTGTTTAGATTGGTTGTTAGTGTTAAATAAGTTGGTTGTTATTAATTCATCGTTATATAACTATTATAGAAATAACCAATAAAATTGAATTGAATGATATTATAAGAAGTAACCCATTTGGATGCAGAGAAGAATAGGTTGGAGGAATCCAACTGGATTCCTCAAATATATAAGATGTTATTTATTTTCATATTATCATTATATGAACTGTTTAAACCCATTTGTTTGGATGATTGATTTGATTATTGGCCATTGACCTACATTTGTTTTGTTTTAACCAATGGGCAGTATTGGTTGAGTAATCGACAGCAGTTGGCCGATAAATCAATCGTTTTGAAATTTTGATTTACCGTAGGTAAATCGATAAAAATGAAGTTATGAAATTTATTTTATAACTGAATATAGATTTTTAAATATATTATTTAAAATGAAGTTTATGAAAGGGAAATAAACCAAACACATATATGTTGATTGTTTTAACCACCAATCACCAAAAATCAGCCATGTGCAAAGCACGTGTCTCATCTTAATTATTAAATAATTTATAAAGCTAATTCTTATATTATTAAGATGAATAAGCAAGTGAGCAAGGATTAATGTAATGATTTATAACTGAGATGAATTGTTTTTAAGAAACAATTAAAATGGGATTATATTATTATTTATTTAATATTAATCGAAGTAAATGAGATTATTTAGATTAATTTATTAATTGATTTAAAAGAAGAGACGAGTTAAAGTTGATCAATGAGTTAATCATGTTTTAGAATTAACCAAGTCAACTATTTTAATTGGAACTGATTGTTTAATTAAATTAGTTTGTGCCAATTAGAAATGAAATAATTTAGAATATAGTTGTTTAACTTAAATAAGATTTTAAAATGAAATTTAATACTAATTCTAGTTAACAATGCAGTAAAGTATTATTTTAATTTATGATAATTTAAGTAATTAATTCTTAAATGAAATACATTTAAGTAAGTAACCGATTTTTAAAAGGAATATGGTTGAGTTTTAAAAAGAGATTATGAACCCAAGTTTATAACGAAGTTATAAAAGAAATTTAAACGAATACGATAACTTAAAATAAATGTTTACTTAATATTGAATTAAGTAAAAGAAATAAGATAAAAGGGGGTTTATCTTAAACCTGAGATTTTATAAACAAGGTTTACAAAAAGAAATGTGGAGTCAAAGCATTAATGGAAATTGGCAATACTTAATAATGAATTAAGATAAATGGAATTGAAATGAGATTTTCGGAGAGGAAGATGGATTGTAAAAGTGATTTGTATTGGGTTTAGTAAAAGAAGTCTTTAAGAAAATATATTGGTTTAAACAAATGTTGACTTAAAATTTGAATTAAAAGGAATCGAGGAAAAATGGTTTTATATTAAACTGGTGGTTTATAAACAAGGTTTATAAGAAGAGTATGGAGTTAAAACGTTAAGATTAAATTAACATTACTTAACAATGATATTAAGTGATATGAATTGAAACATGATTTCAAAGCGGAAGGGTTGAATGGTTTCGAAATAAAATAATATGGAGTAAAGATAAGGAATTTCTCGTAATAAAGGAAATAAAGGAGATTTTGGAAAATTATAATGATATGTTCAAAATAAAAGGGAATGAAAAGTTAATCTTTGAAACAAGTTTATTTGTAACGAACCGCAAATCCGTACTATCTGAGTTGACTACATACATCACACGTCCAACCCAAATTGTACAGAAATACGAATCATTATTAGAAGTTAGAGGATGAGAAATATAAAGAAAGAAATATTAGAATAGAAGAAAACGAAGACCACAAACTCATAGCGGAATGAATAAAATATATTAGGTAACATAAACTTTGAAATACAATTCGGTAACTTTATATACATACCATCATCAGAGCACAACAACTATTTTTGGAACAGTTATAAACACCTGTTTCCAGATACAAACATGGTACACAGCGGAATATATGATAGTCTATAGCTAGCTGGTGAAGCCTCCTGCTTCCAACTCCTCCAAGTGAATCTGCAAAATCCCGACTACTTGACTGCCCGTACAAATTTGGGCATCCAAGAGTTTAGGGAAAACAAACAAAATAAACTCTGGGTCAGTCATGGGACTGGTGTGTGTAAACTCCAACCATTTGTTTAACTTTCAAAATCTTTTCGAAAGAAAGGATAATAGTAAGACCAGCCCACACATAAACATGGATGGTTTTTACCTTACTATAACCCAAAACACTTTGATACGAAAATCCAGTGATATTATAATAGTGTCTAAATCAAATAAATAACAATCTAGCGGAACGCTTACATCTCAGACTCCATATTCAATATAAAATCAAAAACCGCAGGGCGCTTATTGGAGATTGGATTTCCAACATGACAAGGTATGGAACCACCTTCCGATAGTGTATCTCTAGAGGGGAATACACTGGGTTCAACAAGAACATCTTGCAACCCGACCCACACATGACCGACCACTCATTTGCTTGAGTGTATCGAATGTATTTCACCAACAGTTGGGATCAACAATCGTTTCCCGAATGGGATAGCATCGAATAGATTAAAGAATGAAATGAATATCTCTATATAGGTGATTATACACCCTAATGAAAGCGACCCACATAGCCATACTGCCTGCCCGATTTTTGTCTTTTCCCGGTTGTTGAGGCCTGAGGCTAAGATTTCTTATCATTCATTGATAGCACAATCACTTTGAATGCCACATTGTCAGATCCGTAAATCATTAATTGATTTGCACAAATATATTCTGGATATTATGGTAAGAGAATAAATTCTCCGCCACCATATATATCTATACAGACCAATATATGCGATCACTGGAAATACTCTGTCAGACATTCGTTCATACACTTTGTTCTGGGACTGAACAAAACCGAAGGCACAATTTCTATTAATAGAAAAAGTCCTTGCACTTTACTCCGTCTTTGATTATCTTCATATAATCTGATTCGCAACGCTACTGCCAATACGGAGTGGTTCACGGATAATCCAACCAGTCTCTCCATATTGACAACGATATTGGCAAACACTTCGATAGTCGGTTATTTAACTATCGAAGAAAACAAACATTTATTCAAAGCATCAAACAAATCACTGGGCCATTTAATTGATATTTCATTCATTAATTAAATCACTACTCCACTTCCTTATCAATATTTGTTAGCCAAATATTTTCAACAATCATCTTGGCCCTTTTCCCTATTTGGAAAACATTTCCATATATCGCCTCCTTTTATTTTCTATACGTAGAAAATATCTTCTATTTATAACTGGAAAGCATTCCAATTACTTATCTCTATCACGTCCGTTCATTTCTACACTCAGGAAATATTTATTTATTATATTTCTAAATTTCCACTTACTTAGGTTAAAACGAATGTTGTGTAAAACATTGTTACAATAACCCAAAACACTTCATTCAAGTAACTCTTATTCAAACATTTCTCTTCGAGACTGGATCTTGCTACTTATCGGTTAAAAATGAAATCAACCAAGTTGGGGTATAACTACCTCTCAGACCTTGACTGAATAACATCTTTAACTTCAAAACAGACAAGACCACTTATCTCAAATAATCAACATCATACACCAATTTATTCATTTTTAAACCCGTATACGTTTCGCTTTCTAATTTTACTAGATTTAATTATAGATTTTCTATTTGTTTATAGTATTCTATTTTCAAGTTCGTTTCCTTATCGAATTCTATATACATACATATATATATATATATATATATATATATATATATATCGATACATTGATTTCTAGTTATCCAATTTCCTTAAAAATATTCTAACTCCTTAAATTTCAGGAAAATTTCGCCATAACCTCCTTTGTACCGATCGATAGTTCAAACCTCAACTCGCCTCTCTAGGCCCTTTCCATTCAAAAAGAAAATCAAAAAGCTAAGTGGCTTGCCGATTCAGCGCATAAAATTGCATATGGAATTTAGACGTGTACCCTTTTTTCGGGCACTAAATTTATAAACTTCATACACTTCATTTCCATACCTGCTTAACACATGCAAATATTCCCATTTGGTTTCACTCAATCCATCCGTCTTAACCCAATTCGCTAATTTATTTTCTAATTAGCTATTTTGCCTATTTCACTTCTTTGTTTGAACATAACATGTTCAAATATAATATCAACTTGCTTATAAACAAATTGAATTCCATTTTCGATTCAAGTTGCATATTCGATTTCGAATATAAATTTACAAACCCAATTTACTTATCCAAAGCTCAATTTCAATTCAAAACTCCAATAACTAATTATTCTTCAAATTAGTTAATTCTATTCAATAATTAACAAAATCTGATCTTTGTTTTCAAACATCATTTTTCATTACTCCACGTGAGTTCAAATATATTTTATAACTCAAATCTGGATTTTTCTAATTAAGATTCAGATTCTATTTGCTCATAATCCTTTTATAAATTTAAATAAACCATTATGGTTTTATAATGGTTATGGCGCTATTTTTCTGAAAATTTGATTTCTGACATAACTCAAATTCTATAAGACGAAATCCATATTTTTCTCTTCCATTAGAAAACTATTACCAAATCGGTCCTGACGATTCTTATTTCAAAGAATTCCGACTTCAATTGAGTTATATATACTCGATTGAAGTTCGAACCGCAAATTTGCGAACTACCGCGCTACGACGAGTTCGTTTTAATTATATTTATATATAAAAACTTTTAAACTTCGTTTATAACAATTTCAACTCCATTCTAATATATTTTAATATATATTCAACCCATTTACCAAATCCAAATTAATATTCTTGATTTTCCCTATCCGTTCATTATTTCATAACTCAGTTATAAATTTATTTATAACTGAATCTTCTATACTAAATTCCAGTTCCTTTATAAATAAATTATTTATAAAGCTCAAGATAATCAGATTCTAATTATCGATCCGTTGGATTTTTCTCACTTTAATTTATATTCCGCATTCCGGAATAAAGTTTATCGATTTATTTCAAACCGTTTTCCAATTCACTTTTCAATTCATGCTTAAAATATAAACTTCTAAATTATCCAATGATAATTTATTTCTCTATTTTTATAAACATCATTTATAAATTAATTTTCTTGTTTTAAAAATTAAAACAAGCTTTCCTTTCAAATATATATTTTAAATCCAATTCATTTTATATTCGGAATTTCTGGAATAAAACTGTCGTTCCTTTTTCGAAATGATTCCAAATTATATTTTAAATTCATATTTGAATTTAAAATTGCAGATTTTCTCCAGATAATAATTTCACTATATTTATAAACATCATTTATAAATTTACTTGTTTTATAAATTCAAACAAGTTCTATTTCAAATCTATTTAAAACCAAAATCTTATTTTGGAATATTCTATTTATTATAACTTATCTATATAAATATAGAATCTATTTTCATATTTTAATTTGACAGAATCCTAATTTGTTTTTCTGAAAATATTTATTTAAATACATTCGATCTAATCGAATTCAAATCATAAATCCATACGGATTTATTTTAAGTTCACTTTACATTCTGAATATCGTAATAGACTTCGTCGTTTTCCTAACACGATTCTCAATCCTCACTTTAAATTCATATTTGAATTCAAATATTAAATTATCCAAATGAAATTTTTTCCATTTCATTTATAAACACTGTTTATAGATTCAACACTTGTTTTATTTAAAACAAGTTTATATTTTTATAGTCCATTCAAAATCCACATTCTATTTTAATTTTTTTTTCTTCCATTTTTAAATCTCAAAATTTCCTTTCATGGTATTTTTATAAATCACCATTTTGGGCCAGTGATATTTCAAACATCCAAAATACCAAATTTTCATCATCGGTTTTTCTAACACATCATATACGATAACATATATGAGACCAAACAAATAATAATACTTTTGAGGAATCCAGTTGGATTCCTCCAACCTGTTTTCCTGCATCCACAGACGTTAGTTAACATAAATAATACCCATCCTGCTTCGAGGCAGGATATCGCTGTATAGAAGGTCATCCACTATCATAGCGTGGGGCGTATAGGGTCATCCGCTAATGATACTATGGGCATCCGCTAATGGTACTACGGGAACTATCCAATCACCAATATATATATAATAACCACGAACACTAATCCTATATAACTAATATATATTTAATAATAGCCACAGTAATATTTCAGTGCATGCAAACAACCAACGAACAATTATTTTAACGAATAATTTTTTTTTAAATAAAATATGAGTGAGATTTACTCACCAGGGTTTTTGTTTGCTGAGTTAAATCGGAGAACGTTCGATTTACATCCCAATTGATCTTGAGAAATCATAAATCCATTCAAGGATTCCAGCTATGAGCCCAATTCGAATAATCTCATGATTAAACCTTGTATAGCAAGATTATAAATTTTAATTATCTAGTTATACTATAGTTTAACTAATGAAATTGCTAATATATTTCCTTCTTTCAATTCATTGTTTATTTGCATAATAACAAACAAGTAAATGACCGGGCAAAGTAATTAAGCTACCCAAAAGCTTTTTAAATTTATCATTGGATCAAGTAAGGTTATAAATGGTTTTATTTATTTATCCTAGCATAAGAAAAATCCGAATTTTAAAAATAAGCTATTGAATTTCCTTAATCAAGATCTTATGTTATGCCAGAATTTACTTTCTATTTTAAGTTTCCAAATTTTTTAGATTAGCAGCTGATTTCAGTTTTCTTTTAACATTACACTAACTTTTAGTATTAACTAATATACTAAATAAATATAAATAAGAATCTACCTTATTATAGTTCGATTCCCCAACCTTCCTGTAACACCCCACATCCGTTAAGGTCACTCACAATGGGAATGCCTTAACTTCAAAGGAGCATTATGGGTACTGGAACAGAAATATTACAAGACAGACATATATCAAACAGCGAAAAGTAAAGTAGAAGTACTTCAAATCATTTAATAAATATAATTGTTTATAATAAAAGCCCACCAACTTCCAATACCCAATTACATAGCTAAAATATCTGTCTTGCTCAAAAACAAAGAAGCATAAAAATAAATTGTGATATTCCCCAATAAAGCAAAGCAAGCCATAGCCAAGAGAAATCCAAGTCGTACATGAAAGAGCCTTGGAGGTTGGTAAGATCCGAACTAAGCTGTATTCCCACCCTGCGAACCGGGGGGGGGGGGAAGAGAAAGAGGCGGAAAAAACGGGTCACTCATAAAGACTGAGTAAGTCCTAGTGACTTTCAGCATAAAAACGGGTAAAGATAACATGGCATTAATAAACTGAAAATAAACATAAGCATGATGACAAGATAAGCTACAGGCACGATGAATCAAGTATAACATCCCATAATTCCTATCAAGAGTAGCATCACAAGGTTCCTACCAAGTATCACATCGCAAGATTTCTAAGTTTCATCATTAAAATATTTCAGTGATATCTATTTGCTCTGCACCACCTGACTATCATCTCACAAGTGTCTTACATGGAATGTTTCGTATTCCTACTAGTGTTCCAACTAGTGTCCTGTGTAACAAGGATCCTTACCCCCTACTAGTGTCCCAACTAGTAGCCCGTGTTATATAATAAGGTGATCCCAACCCGTGTCATGTGTTGACTATAAAATGATCCCTTGCACAATGTCATGAAATGACCCATTACTTGGTCCAACGAAACGATCTATTAATCGATCAGCTCCCTACAAGTCCTAGCTCGTTCATGTGTCTATGTCATACGGCTCTATCACAAATGTAGTAACATGTGCTGAGTCCACCATAGGGTGTATCAAGCCCTAGCGTGCCAACCCCCGACACGAATCAAGCACGCACAGTGTAAACCTACTGATGCCCAATGCCTGCTTTTTCAACTCCGGACTACGTGTACGACCATAGTCCGCCTGAACCTACACTGGCGCACCAACTCAGCCGTCGTTTTGGTCGCTTACAATCAACCTAGTAATCGTGGTATCTTGATACATCTATGTGGGTTACTGCTATAATGGGCCGTGTAACTAGGGTTTCCGTCCAACAGGTTAAGTGTTGTCATTTAAATTTGTGACTTAACCCTTATCAGTCTAGCATGTCAAGTTGGTTAAGTGTTGTCATTCAAGTTCGTGACTTAACCCGCCTACGTGTCATGTCAAATTGGCTAAGTGTTGTCGTTCAAGTTCATGACTTAGCCCTACGAATCATGTGTCAAGTTGGTTAAGTATATTCAAGCGGTTTATGACTTAACCCTACCAAATCATCGTGTCAAATTGGTTAAGTATATTCAAGCGGTTCATGACTTAACCCTACCAAATCATCGTGTCAACTTGGTTAAGTATATTCAAGCGGTTCATGACTTAACCAACCAACGTATCATGTCAAGTTGGTTAAGTATTATCTATATGTTCAAGTTGACTTAACCCTGCCACGCGTCATGTTATATTGGTTAAGTGTTCTCCCTTGTGTTAACTTAACCCACCAGTGTATCATGTCATATCAGTTAAGTGTCATCAATAAACTCAAGTTAACTTAACCCACCCACTTGTCATGTTACGTTTGTTAAGTGTTATTAATCGACTCAACCGCACCAACTCGTCTAATTAACATGTTAAAATGGTTAAGTGCTCTCAAGCGATCAAGTTCAGGTTTACTTAACCCACCCACTTGTCTAATTAATGTGTTATATTGGTTAAGTGTCATTAGTCCAGTCGCGTTAACTTAACTTTACCCTACTTAACAGGTTTCATTAGCATTTATTATTTACTAATGCATCAACCTCTCATATTGGACTTATTTGCGGTCACTGGATATGCCGGGCGGTTCCGGGCAGAATTACACCGCAAACCCATTCCAACCTCGGGTTCAAGCATTCAATGCACTAACCTCTCACATTAGACATATGTTACGGTCACTGGATATGCCGGGCGGTTCCGGGCAGAATTACACCACAACTCAGTCTAACCTCGTGTTAGGCATCACCACAATCTAGTCTTTGCCTACGACCTCTCACATTAGACTATTATTGTTGTGGTCACTGGATATGCCGGGCGGTTCCGGGCAGAATTACACCACAACTCAAGTCTAACCTCGTGTCAAAGGCATCCGTTAGATTGTTAATTACATATGTGTCATATAAGTCAAGATTTCCAACTTTACATATTAATAAACATATGCCCAAGTTCCAAATTACATGCCCATTAATATATATACCCAATTCTAGTCAGTTTACATATGTCCAATTCTTGCCTATTTACATGTATGCCAAGTTTATGCCATTTTACCCGTATCAAGTTCTAGCCAAAATTACATGTACCAAGTTTCATACCCAACAAACCCAAATCATGATTCATGATGTAGTTATCCCAAACTATAATCTTTTTATTACAATACATGCCAGTTGCCCAAGTTCATAATACATGTTTAGGCCAATTATCAAGTTTACAATCGCTTTCATGTTCAAATTCCCAATTCTACATATGCCTAATTAATGTAACACCCCGTAATTCTGTTAATATTAATGTTCACAAATTAAAGAATAACTAATCTCAGATGTGAGAATTGTGGGAAACGGGTTGCGCCATTGTGTTCGTCTCAGAATTCTGGTTGAAATAGAGTCCGAGTTTGCGTGAATTGGACTTCGTATGAAGAAGTTATGGCCATCGGAAGTTTCAGAAAATTCAAAACAGATTTCAAAAAATTTAAATTCAAAATTCGAAGTCAAACAGGCTAGGCGGGAAAATTCCCGCCCAGCACCCCAGGTCGACTGGGGAGTCGACTGGGCAGTCGACACCCACCAGGTCGACTGGGCAGTCGACCTGGGTGTCGACCTGTCCAGTCGGCTAGGGTTTGACTGAGCCCAATCTTGAGCTGCTGATGTGTCTTTAGGGCTGAGTTGGCAAATTTAACGGTTCAGTTTAGTTCTGAGTTGATCTGATGGTCTAAATAAATCCTAAACTCTATAAATACCTAGGTAGTCTCTCACCCTAATTCACATGAAAAATAGAATAGCCACCGTCATACCGCCGCCATGGAACTCAGTGTAGCCGCCGCCAACTAAGAAGGAAGAAGCTAATCAAAACCCTAATTCTACTCAACTCTAAAGCAAATCAAGACTCTCTTTCTTCTCTAATTGTGAGTATGATGATCTTAACAAGATTATTATTAAACTAATTAGATTAAGTTATGAATGGATTATAAGTGAATGATGTGGATTGTCATATATGTTGTTGTAAACCTTATGCTATCATGTATGTTGTAAATCCTATGTTATGTGATGATGATATCCTATATGTTGTAAATCATGCTATGATGATATTGTATAGGTTGAAATTCTCTATGCTAAGTTGTGATAAATCATACATGTTATAAAGTCATGATGTTATTATCTATGCCAATTATTTCATGTTAATCAAATCATAATGTTGATGTTATTTGGGCTATGTTAATGACAAATCATGTATGCAAGTTTAGATTGATTAGTAAAGATTATGAACATATGCCATGACATCTATTTAGGTCTAGAATTGTGCTATGACATGTTTGAGTTCTATGTGTTAGATGCTAGTTCACATCATCATTATGTTGCATAAACCACATATGCAAGTTTACACATGAATTTGGGTTATGATCATATTATGTAAGCTGTGACATTTAACCAAACAAGTTGACACCTTTAGACCCATAACCTGTGTAGTTTTATGCAAGTTTCACCCTTATTATGATTAGATCTATTTTATTTGTCTATATGTTGTGATAATTCATCTTTGTGCTATGAGTTAGACTATTCGAGTCTAACGTATATTTTGCGTTGAATAAGCGAACGTATAATGCTCGGTAGGGGTAATATTAAGGATTTAATATTAAGAAGTTGGGGTGCAATTGATATGATTTTGCATGCCATGAGTGGATGACCATAATTGAGTCAGTTATGGACATCATTAAAATTGGAGTTAATTAATAATTTGAATAGGGATATATTCAAAACTGGGGTAAAAAATTATAAGTGATAATCAATGCTTAGGACACGAGGTTGGACTCGTTTGTGACGTAAACCTGCCCGGATCCGCCCGGCAAATCCAGTAGTCACAAATGTCAGCCCAATGTGAGAGGTCCTAGGCCAAACTAAAGCATAACAGTTGTAAAGACACGAGGTTAGACTCTTTTATGGTGTAAGACTGCCCGGACCCGCCTGACAAATCCAGCTGCCATAAATGCCAGTCTAATGTGAGAGGTCTTTATGAGGTTATGGCCTGAATGAATCAAGAAATACTTAACCAGATAAACATGTAAGGTGAGACATGGGGGTTAAGTAGGTGCCTTGGGTGGCATGAGGAATCTAGTGGTTGCCTTTAGTGGCATTTGAAATACGATTAGTAAGACTTAACCAAACACACATGTAAAGGAACATGACTAAGAGGGTTAAGTGGGATATACTAGTGGTGACAAGCTTAGGTGGGTAGCTTGTGGGGGCCCATTTCAACCAGTATCCCAAACGTATCTTTGTGGGCTCGACCCAAGTCGAGGACGGGACACGCATACTGGGTTTGACTATAAGAGTCCAAAACGGGGTAGCGGTGGCAACACAAGTCTAACGGGTTTCATATGCGTGTGTGGACCCGGGCTGGTAGGTAAGACGTTGTTGCATCGTGTAGGTATAAGCCGTGCATTCTCCAGTTGTATCGGGTTGCCACTTTAGGGGAGTGATACACCCCACTGTGGGGCCAGCACGGGTATCTACGAGTAGGGAGCCGATCGAAAGTGGGTAGCAGGGTACACCTAGTGGAGATAGGGGCAGACAACACCTATGTAGTCAGCTAGGGGTACGCAAGGCTATATATATAATTTCTAAGTGATGCAAGCGGGATCAACTTTGAGGGTGACTGGTGTGGTGCAGTGTAGTAATTATTCGTTAGTAATTAGGTGTGCCTTTAACGTTATCTTTATCTGCTCTTCTATACCCAATAGTTCATAGACATTTCCTTGTTTTCCAGCTTATGCCTTAGTCTAGTTATTTTGATAATAGTATTGTTAGAATTATCATACTCGCCAGACTTTATGTCTGACCCCCTCCATTTCTATCCTTTTTCCCTCTCCAGGTCCTCAGGGTGGACCCAGCTCTAGTGGAGTTTGATCGGATTGCTTTATCTCTCTTTTGGAAAGCTTGGACCGCTGAAGTAAAGTCCAGCTTGTTATCTTCTTTAATGGCTATTTATGTAATGGGATTATGTATTTTGTTTTATCAAGATGGATATTGTACTTGACTCTGATTTATGGTTTTATGATGTAACAAACATGTTTAATTTCCGCTGCAATAAAATAAAGTTTTAGATTTCCAAGTACTACTTATTATCTGTCTTGTTGTAATTTTTCTGTTCTATATTCACTCAAAACCTCCATGGAAGTTAATGCATTCCCTTTGTGAGTGACATTAATGGACGTGGGGTGTTACACGTGGTATCAGAGCTTAAGGTTACCAGAACAGATAATTTTTTTAGAGAAAACTATTTTTCCAAAGTATTTTTGGAAGAAGAGTTTTCAAAAACATGTCTTGATGAGTAATTTAAAGAGGAAAGTTTTTATGAAAAACATAATCCCCAATAGCCATATATCTTTATCTTTCGAATTCTCCATTTTGAATCTTTCCTTTTTCGTTTCAGCATGGCTGAAGATCTTAACCTTCCTGTTGGTGTAACGATACCAGGATGGTATAAGAGGTTATTAGAGGCTAGGGCCGCTGCAGGTCCAGCCATTGTTCCTCCACCACCAGTTGCACCCGCTCCTCCTCCTCCTCGCGCTGATACTTTTGCAAAGACGTGCAAGGAATTTAAGGCTATGGGTGGAAAACCTTTTCAAGGGTCAGAAACATTTGTGGAAGCTAGAGATTGGATTAAGGAGGTGGAAGAATTGCTAGAAATCTTTGAAGTAGATGAAGGGAGGAAAGTCAAATTAGCAGCTTGGTTAATGAAGGGAGAGGCCTCGTTTTGGTGGGAGGTCACTAATGGGGAGCGTCCTGTTGACTCTTGGGCGGATTTCAGACGTAGGTTTGAGGCGAAGTTTCTCTCAAGGGCGGAAGAAAATCTATATATGGAAAGGTTCTTGACATTAAAGCAAGGAAGCTCATCAGTGAAAGAATATGCCAACAAATTTAATCAGTTAGCAAGGTTTGGCTTGGACTTAGTGAACACGCCGGAGAAGAAGGCTCCGAGGTTCGTTAATGGATTGAATGAACCATTGCAAGGGTTGGCTATGACCTACATCCCTATGGGGGTCACCTTTGAGAAGCTAGTAGACATGGCACTCATGCACGAGGAGAAAGGCACTAAAGCTAATAAGGCACCCTAGAAGAAAGGGGATCAGAAGAAACCACAACAGCAAAACAAGAAGGGTGGTAAAGACAATAATGGCAAGGGAAAGAAGAAATGCTTTAACTGTGGGACACCAGGCCATCTCAGCAAGGATTGCCGAAAGAAAAAGAACACTGCTGTTTTCACTGTGGTGAAGCGGGACATCTAATGAAGGACTGCCCAAAGAAGGGGCAGAGGGCAGGGTCTACTTCGGGAGGACATGTGCATGCTCTTATGGCACCAGAGCAGGCAAGGGGACAAGTTCAGGCTCTCGCGGTCCCACCGCTGCAAGAACGAGGTAGAACCATTTCTGTTGAAAGCTTAGTTTTTCTGTTTGGTCATCCTGTCCGTACCTTATTCGATTCGGGCGCATCGCATTCGTTTATCTCTACATCATTAGTTGAATCACTGCACTTAAACACCAGTTTAGTAGAGGATCCCTTAGTTGTTTCAAATCCAATTGGGGGCTCAGCTTATTTGTCCATGATGTGTTTGGATTTGAAAATTTCTATACTTAAGCGTTGAGTTTAGATGTGATGCTTATGTTTTGGGCTTCACGGGCTATGGGCTAATTTTAGGAATGGATTGGTTATCCAGAAATGAGGCCGTTCTTGATTGTGAAAGGAGAGTAGTTAGGCTCATGACTCGCCTTGGTAACACTCTCGAAATCTTTTGTAATCCCATAAATTCCGTTATGCTAAGTTATCTAGAATCGCTTGACGCATCGGTGGAGAATCTACGATCTGTTAGAGTAGTCCGAGAATACTCGGATGTGTTTGAGGAGGTGAAGGGCTTACCTCCGAAGCGGGAGATAGATTTTCGAATATATCTTGTGGATAATGCGAAACCAGTATCTTTGCCAGTACGCCACATGGCTCCTCGTGAAAGGAGGGAACTCAATAAGCAAGTGAAGGAGTTGCTTGAGAAGGGGTTCATAAGACGAAGTATATCAGAGTGGGGTGCTCCAGTAGTATTTGCCACGAAGGCGGATGGGTCCCTTAGACTTTGTGTGGACTATAGAGAACTTAATAAACTTACAAAGAAAAACAGACACCCACTGCCGAGGATTGACGATCTCTTCGATCAGTTAGTTGGCGCTTCAGTGTTTTCGCATTTGGACCTAGCCACTGGATTCCATCAGTTGAGAGTGGCTGAGGATAGCATAGACAAGACTGCCTTTAGGACTACAGACGGTTTCTATGAATGGCTAGTAATGCCCTTCGGTTTGACAAACGCCCCCGCATACATTGTTGATTTGATGAGTAGGGTGTTTAGGGAGTACCTTAACAAATTCGTGGTAGTCTTTGTAGATGACATCTTGATCTTTTCTAAGGATGAAGAAGAGCATGCCCTACATCTTAGGGAAGTGTTGGAGACCCTACGAGCGCATAACCTTAAAGCTAAATTTTCTAAGTGTCACTTCTGGAGGAAGGAAGTACGATTCTTAGGGCACGTGGTTTCCAAAGAAGGGATAGCTGTGGATCCCGCGAAGGTGGTGGCTATCCAAGATTGGAAGGTCCCTAAAAATGCTACCGAAGTAAGAAGTTTCTTGGGGTTGGCTGGCTACTATAGGAAGTTTATCAAAGACTTCGCAAAGATATTAGCTCCATTAACACGCTTGAAGAAGAAGAACCTAGTTTTCACATGGGACGCAGATTGTGATGATGCGTTCCAACGTTTGAAGAGAGCTTTGACCTCAGCCCCAGTCTTAGTGCTGCCAGACGGGAGTAAGCCATTTACTGTTTATACCGATGCTTGTGGGACAAGTCTAGGCGCAGTCTTAATGCAAGAGGGTAGGGTAATAGCCTATGGTGGAAGGCAGTTGAGAGCGCATGAGAAAAATTACCCTACACATGACCTAGAGTTGGCCGCTATTGTTTTTGCGCTTAAGTCTTGGCGTCATTATCTTCTTGGCGAGAAATTCGAATTATTCACTGACCACAAATCGTTAAAATACTTATTCTCTCAGAAGGACTTGAACTTAAGGCAGCAAAGGTGGATGGAGTTCTTAGCGTCCTACGACTTCGAAATAGCATATACCCCTGGCAAGGGTAACGTGGTGGCAGACGCCTTAAGTAGGAAAAGGCTGTCCTTGAGTCCGTTGTTTGTTGAGCGGCGAAACTTAGAATTCATCTCTATGTTTGATTTTAGACCTTCCGTTGACTTTGTACCCGGTTTGCTAGCATCCTTGGAGGTCAGACCTACGCTTTTGGGACGGATTGGCGAGGCACAGCGAGACGACCCACAGTTGGTTGAGTTAGTAGAAAAGCTTAAAAGAGGGTAGTCATCAAGCCATCTCCGTAGGTATACCCTAGATGATACGGGTTGGTTACGTAAGGACGGTAGACTTTGTATACCAAAAGACGATGACCTAAGGAAGACCATTCTTGATGATGCACATCGTTCGAAGATGACCATTCATCCCGGCGGGGATAAGATGTACAAAGACATGAAGCGAGTTTTCTTTTGGGCCGATATGAAGAGGGATGCGGCCGAGTATGTCACTAGATGCTTGGTGTGCCAACAAGTAAAAGCGGAGCAAAAGAAACCCGGTGGGTTGCTTCACCCATTGGAGGTTCCACTATGGAAGTGGGAAAGTGTCTCGATGGACTTTGTGGATGGATTACCGCGATCAAGGAAGGGTAATACGAGGATTTGGGTTATAGTAGATAGACTTACTAAGAGCGCCCATTTCATTCCCGTGAAGAGTAAGAGGACTGCTCCATGGTTAGCTTCTGTATACGTCCGAGAAATAGTTCGTTTGCATGGTGTTCCTTCTAGCATAGTGAGCGACCGCGATCCTATTTTCACTAGCGAATTTTGGAGAAGCTTACAAGAGGCGGTAGGGACTCAGTTATGTTTGAGCACCGCATATCATCCTCAGACGGACGACCAAACCGAGAGGGTGAATCGTATTCTAGAGGACCTATTGAGGCTATGTATCCTAGACTTTGGGGGTACATGGGAAGAGCATCTTCCATTGGTGGAGTTCGCATACAATAACAGCTTTCAATCTAGCATTGGCATGGCACCTTTCGAAGCTCTTTATGGACGACCTTGTCGTTCACTTACATGTTGGTGGGAATCTACGGATAAGATCTTACTTGGGCCCGATATGATTAGAGAGACTTCGGAGAAGATCGACTTGATTCGAAGGAGGATGAAAGCAGCGCAAGATAGACAGAAATCTTATGCGGATAAGAGGAGGACAGATCTTGAGTTTGAAGTTGGGGACATGGTCTTTATCAAAGTGTCTCCATTACGGAACGTTGTTCGCTTTGGGTCCGTTGGGAAATTAGCACCAAGGTTCGTAGGGCCGTTTCCTATTAAGGAGAAGATTGGACCGATGGCGTATAGAGTGGAGTTGCCTGAGAGACTTAGTGGTGTACACGACGTATTCCATGTGTCACATCTGAGGAAGTGCTTGCACGAGACCGCAGAAGTGGTAGAGCCGAGCTTGCTTAGAGACGTGGGGATAGAGCGTGATATGACGATTCGACGAGCTCCTACGCGCATTCTTGGGTCGGAGATCAAGAAGTTGAGGAATCGAGAGGTCAGACTATTCAAAGTACAATGGGGAGATGATGAGAGCAACGCTACTTGGGAGACAGAAGAGAAGATGCGTTCACGATACCCTTTTCTTTTCGAGGGTAGGTCTTTTAATTTCTCCTCTATCGCTTAGCTTGTACTTATCTTATCTTTAGAGTATCCTCTCGCTAGTATCTTTGACCTTTAGTTAGGATAATCCTATGGTTGAAACATGTGTTTGAGACATGTTATGTATGATGGATGCAAAGTGGATGCAATTGTTTGCTAGTGGTTGCTCGTGGACGCATATACACACACTATTAGGCACTAGATCGGCTCAGTCACTTCATACTGAATATTGCATATAAATGGATGTATTTAGTAAAATGGATGTATGATGATTGTATTATCATATGGATGCTGCATTCGGATGATGATTGTGCACGCATATAGAGATAATATGTAGCATTAAGGAACTTTTGCATACATAATGGACGCATGACACTATCATGATTTGTATTAAGGAGGTCAACTGAATCAGTGGACCGCCTGATTTGGCATTAGATATGGACATATACACACACTGTGCATTTAAACATGAAAGCATTAGAAGTCTATAAGGACAATGGATGCCTGTGTTTGATGGTTGAGTAGATGGATGATTGGATGTTAGGATATACATTCTTCTTAACTTGAAGATTTCGGGGTCGAAATCCTTTAAGGAGGGGAGAATGTAACACCCCGTAATTCTGTTAATATTAATATTCACAAACGAAAGAATAACTAATCTCAAACGTGAGAATTGTTGGAAACGGGTTGCGCCATTGTGTTCGTCTCGGAATTCTGGTTGAAATAGAGTCCGAGTTTGCGTGAATTGGACTTCGTATGAAGAAGTTATGGCCATGGGAAGTTTTAGAAAATTCAAAACAGATTTCAGAAAATTTAAATTCAAAATTCGAAGTCAAACAGGCTAGGCGGGAAAATTCCCGCCCAGCACCCCAGGTCGACTGGGCAGTCGACACCCCCCCGGGTCGACTGGGCAGTCGACCTGGGTGTCGACCTGTCCAGTCGGCTAGGGTTTGACTGAGCCCAATCTTGAGCTGTTGATGTGTCTTTAGGGCTGAGTTGGCAAATTTAACGGTTCAGTTTAGTTCTGAGTTGATCTGACGGTCTAAATAAATCCTAAACTCTATAAATACCTAGGTAGTCTCTCACCCTAATTCACATGAAAAATAGAATAGCCACCGTCATACCGCCGCCATGGAACTCAGTGTAGCCGCCGCCAACTAAGAAGGAAGAAGCTAATCAAAACCCTAATTCTACTCAACTCTAAAGCAAATCAAGACTCTCTTTCTTCTCTAATTGTGAGTATGATGATCTTAACAAGATTATTATTAAACTAATTAGATTAAGTTATGAATGGATTATAAGTGAATGATGTGGATTGTCATATATGTTGTTGTAAACCTTATGCTATCATGTATGTTGTAAATCCTATGTTATGTGATGATGATATCCTATATGTTGTAAATCATGCTATGATGATATTGTATAGGTTGAAATTCTCTATGCTAAGTTGTGATAAATCATACATGTTATAAAGTCATGATGTTATTATCTATGCCAATTAGTTCATGTTAATCAAATCATAATGTTGATGTTATTTGGGCTATGTTAATGACAAATCATGTATGCAAGTTTAGATTGATTAGTAAAGATTATGAACATATGCCATGACATCTATTTAGGTCTAGAATTGTGCTATGACATGTGTGAGTTCTATGTGTTAGATGCTAGTTCACATCATCATTATGTTGCATAAACCACATATGCAAGTTTACACATGAATTTGGGTTATGATCATATTATGTAAGCTGTGACATTTAACCAAACAAGTTGACACCTTTAGACCCATAACCTGTGTAGTTTTATGCAAGTTTCACCCTTATTATGATTAGATCTATTTTATTTGTCTATATGTTGTGATAATTCATCTTTGTGCTATGAGTTAGACTATTCGAGTCTAACGTATATTTTGCGTTGAATAAGCGAACGTATAATTCTCGGTAGGGGTAATATTAAGGATTTAATATTAAGAAGTTGGGGTGCAATTGATATGATTTTGCATGCCATGAGTGGATGACCATAATTGAGTCAGTTATGGACATCATTAAAATTGGAGTTAATTAATAATTTGAATAGGGATATATTCTAAACTGGGGTAAAAGATTATAAGTGATAATCAATGCTTAGGACACGAGGTTGGACTCGTTTGTGACGTAAACCTGCCCGGACCCGCCCGGCAAATACAGTAGTCACAAATGTCAGCCCAATGTGAGAGGTCCTAGGCCAAATTAAAGCATAACAGTTGTAAGGACACGAGGTTAGACTCTTTTATGGTGTAAGACTGCCCGGACCCGCCCGGCAAATCCATCTGCCATAAATGCCAGTCTAATGTGAGAGGTCTTTATGAGGTTATGGCCTGAATGAATTAAGAAATACTTAACCAGATAAACATGTAAGGTGGGACATGGGGGTTAAGTAGGTGCCTTGGGTGGTATGAGGAATCTAGTGGTTGCCTTTAGTGGCATTTGAAATACGATTAGTAAGACTTAACCAAACACACATGTAAAGGAACATGACTAAGAGGGTTAAGTGGGATATACTAGTGGTGACAAGCTTAGGTGGGTAGCTTGTGGGGGCCCATTTCAACCAGTATCCCAAACGTATCTTTGTGGGCTCGACCCAAGTCGAGGACGGGACACGCATACTGGGTTTGACTATAAGAGGCCAAAACGGGGTAGCGGTGGCAACGCAAGTCCAACGGGTTTCATATGCGTGTGTGGACCCAGGCAGGTAGGTAAGACGTTGTTGCATCGTGTAGGTATAAGCCGTGCATTCTCCAGTTGTATCGGGTTGCCACTTTAGGGGAGTGATACACCCCACTGTGGGGCCAGCACGGGTATCTACGAGTAGGGAGCTGATCGAAAGTGGGTAGTGGGATACACCTAGTGGAGATAGGGGCAGACAGCACCTATGTAGTCAGCTAGGGGTACGCAAGGCTATATATATAATTTCTAAGTGATGCTAGCGGGATCAACTTTGAGGGTGACTGGTGTGGTGCAGTGTAGTAATTATTCGTTAGTAATTAGGTGTGCCTTTAACGTTATCTTTATCTGCTCTTCCATACCCAATAGTTCATAGACATTTCCTTGTTTTCCAGCTTATGCCTTAGTCTAGTTATTTTGATAATAGTATTGTTAGAATTATCATACTCGCCAGACTTTATGTCTGACCCCCTCCATTTCTATCCTTTTCCCCCTCCAGGTCCTCAGGGTGGACCCAGCTCTAGTGGAGTTTGATCGGATTGCTTTATCTCTCTTTTGAAAAGCTTAGACCGCTGAAGTAAAGTCCAGCTTGTTATCTTCTTTAATGGCTATTTATGTAATGGGATCATGTATTTTGTTTTATCAAGATGGATATTGTACTTGACTCTGATTTATGGTTTTATGATGTAACAAACATGTTTAATTTCCGCTGCAATAAAATAAAGTTTTAGATTTCCAAGTACTACTTATTATCTGTCTTGTTGTAATTTTTCGGTTCTATATTCACTCAAAACCTCCATGGAAGTTAATACATTCCCTTTGTGAGTGACATTAATGGACGTGGGGTGTTACAATTAACATAAGCCCAATCTTTTTATTTAATTTACATAGTCCCAAACTCGTGATTTAATTTACATGCCAATTCATGTATGCCCAGTTCATGCCAAATTATTTATGCCAATGCCCAAACTTGCAATTTCAACTATATTAACAATACCCAAATTTCCAATTTCATGTTATGCCATCAATTCCACCAAACACTAATATCCAAATAGGTAATATCCCAATATTTCCCCATCTTCAATCGTACGCAAATCACGGTTTAGGCCTAAGTCCAAAATTGACCAAGGTTCATCAAAAGAAAATAAATAGGGGAAGAAAGAATTTTGCATAAAAATAAGATCAGAGAGAAAAACATCATCACAGACATGCAGATTACAACTTGATAATAATATCAACATGAATCAAGAAAACTGATTTACAACAGGCTGAATAGATCATGAACTTGACGTGAGAAAAGATTGACAAGTCTCAAAACTCAAGATTCAAGAAGCAACAGAAATAGGTCTGAATCGATAAACATACTTAAATCCAATTCCACTTTATTCCATGGCCATATTATAATTAAATATTTAAATCTAAGAGCAACTAGAACTTACGGATCGTGGACTGAGAAATTAAGATGCAGAAGTTGATTCTAGAAAGCAGTCGTTGAACGTTGAATCTCAATTTGATTGAAAATCCCCAATTTGCGAATCTTGCGTTGCTTTAAGAAGAAGGTAGAAGAACTCTCTAGATTTGATTAATTTTTATTTGAATCTTTGAAGAAGAAGAAGTCATGTCCATGAAGAATTTGTGCAGCACGAGGAGGAATGGGGATTAGGTGGGTTTATATAGGATTAGGAGAACGAATCTAGTCAGAAAACGTGTCTAAAAACATCAGAATGTACCCAGTTCAAAAACTGGGTTTCCTCACCAGGTCGACCCCCAGGTCGACCATAGTGTCGACCTGGTCCCTGGGAGGTTGACCATAGTGTCGACCCCCAGGTCAACCTGGTCCTGGGTGGGAAATTTCCCACCCAGCCTGAGCTGGGGTTTGAATTCGAATTTCGAGCTGTTTCTGATTCTGAAAAATCCTGAAACTTTGGAGGGTCATATCTCCATCATACGGACTCCGTTTTTCGAAAACTCGGACTCGATTTCATGAAGAATTCCAAGACGATCGCAATGGCACAACCCGTTTTCCCTGATTCTTATTTTAAAATTTAATTCTGCCTTGATTTCTTGTTTCAACATGTTATTAAAATTCAAGTTGTTACATTCTCCCCTCCTTAAAGGATTTCGTCCCCGAATTCTTCAAGTTAAGAAGAATGTGTCCTACCATCTAATCATCCATCTTCTCAATCTTCAATCACATGCATCCATCGTCCTTAAGAGATTTCTAATGCTATATGAACATATGCAAGAAGTGTGTGTATATGTTCTTTATCTAATGCAAATGATCAGGCCTGATTGATCTTCTTAATGCAAAATATGTTTAGTGCCATGAGTCCAACATGTATGGAAATAGTCCTAATCACATAAACACTATATGTGTGCACAAACATCCATCCATATGCAACATCCACATGATAACACATTCAATTTCATCCATAAACAAGTATAAACACTCATGCATATGCAATATGAAAGGTGACTGAGCCGATCTAGTGTCTAATGCGCGTGTATATGCATCCACGAGCAACCACTAGCAACCACTTACAACCACTTGCAACCATCAATCATAACATGTCTCAAACACATGTTTACACCCAATTGTTCCTACCTAAAGATATAGTCGAATGATAGAAGCAAGTAAAAACTTTGTGCCCATTAGGCAATGTTAAAACTGGAAATCTACGTCACATATATAATGATTAGGAGAAGAACTCCCTAAGCACCAGCCCCGAAGACCAATATCACCATTTGACTGATACCCAAAGAATTTCTCAACCCAACCAATATATATGTTTCTAGGAAACTAAGCATGATGGACTCCTTTTAGGTCACAAGAAATCCCTTCCTAAAACTAACCCATATTCTATAAAACCCAAAAAGTTTAGTCAACCCAACGAACACCTTCAAGCCCCAACATGTATTACTAACAGATGAGTCAAACTCCCTGTGGTGTTTGCAACAGAAATAGGATTGAGAATAGGACCGAGAGGATATACTTAAAAGATAGCATGCAAGTAAGCTCTATAGGAAAAAGGGGATCAAGGACATACTCTTAAAAAGAGATATGATGCGCGTATCTAGTCTTCAACCTTCTAAGTCGCATTTCCTTGAGCTTAACTCCATTGTGCTTTGACCGTCTTTAACTTCACAATTTCATAGCTTCTTAAGTCTTGTTACCAAAATATGAGTTGGAACTCATTTCATGTTGCCTCTCGTTCCACTTTCACTTATTCTCCTTCTAGTAACTCGGCTCAAACATAACTGCGTACCCATGGTTTCATGCAAGCTCTCCAAAATTCACTTGTGAATCCTGGATCTCGTTTACTCGCTATAAGGTATTCCACGCAGAAGAACTATTTCTTGAAAATAAACAGATGTCAACCATGTTGCCAAATGTACTTACTAAGGTGATTTTCTATAACTCATGCATAAGCGAAATGAACCATCTGCCTTAGTGGTGAACACTACTCGAAGGGATCAATAAATGTATCAAGAGATTCTAGGTAACTAAGCATGGCAGAACCCTAAGGGTTACACTAGACTTCGAGGGCATTACCGAGGCAAGTCAAGAGTCTAACTACCCTCTTTTCATACTAGAGAATGGTATCATTTCTGGATAACCACTCCATCCCTAGAATCAACCCATAGCCCAAAAACATAAGCATTACTTCTAAACTCAACACTTAGCATAGACATTCTCAAATCCAAACAAGTCATGAATAAACGAGCCGATTCCCCAATAGGATTTGAGAAAAAAATGGGATCCTCTACTACGCTAGTACTAAGGAGCAGAGACTCAACTATCGAAGCAGAATTAAAAGGACGCGATGTTCAAAAACAAAGTTCCCACGGTATGATAGAAAAGAAAAGCTAAACTTTTAGCAGAAACGTTACTACCTCTCTTAGGTATGCTAGTAGTGAGAGCTTACAATTTCCCTCTCGACAATCTTGTCCTTTTTTTCTTGTCCTTGTCCGTGGATTAAGCCATATCAACAGGTTTCCCATCCTTGGGATTGTGCTCCTTAGCCCAAACTCCCTCATTTTACTCTTACTATCCTTATATAGTTTGTTGGCTGGTTTCTCGAAAGCTACCTCCCTCGCACAGCAACCCTACAAAGCTTGAAATAAGATTAGTCGCAGATGGAACTACTGCGGCTATTGATGGAGGTTGGGCACTTCTTTGCCCGCCTACATGTGTCATATGCCTATAAACTATGGTGAACAAGAAAGAGAGAAGAGACTCAAGGAGAGAATAAAAAGATAGTGCATATGGCTTTGGGGAATATGCCTTTCGTAAAACAAAACTTTTCTTTAGAAAAATGCCTCTTTGTAAATGTTTTGAAAATAATTTCAGAAGGTTTATAAAAGCTTTTGCCCAATCTGGTAACCTTCTGCTCTGGTACCAAATGTAACACCCCACGTCCGTTAAGGTCACTCACAAAGGGAATGCCTTAACTTCAATGGAGGATTATGGGTACTGGAACAGAAATATTACAAGACAGACATATATAAAACAGCGGAAAGTAAAGTAGAAGTACTTCAATTCATTTATTAAATATAATTGTTTACAATAAAATCCCACCAACTTCCAATACCCAATTACATAGCTAAAATATCTGTCTTGCTAAAAAACATAGAAGCTAAAAAATAAATTATGATATTCCCCAATAAAGCAAAGCAAGCTATAGCCAAGAGAAATCCAAGTCGTACATGAAAGAGCCTTGGAGCTTGGTAAGATCCGAACTAAGCTGTATTCCCACCCTGCGAACCTGGGGGGGGGAGGGGGGACGGAAGAGAAAGAGGCAAAACAAAACGTGCCAGTCATAAAGACTGAGTAAGTCCTAGTGACTTTCAGCATAAAAACGGGTAAAGATAACATGGCATGAATAAACTAAAAATAAACATAAGCATGATGACAAGATAAGCTACAGGCACGATGAATCAAGTATAACATTCCATAATTCCTATCAAGAGTAGCATCACAAGGTTCCTACCAAGTATCACATCGCAAGATTTCTAAGTTTCATCATTAAAATATTTCAGTGATATCTATTTTCTCTGCACCACCTGACTAGCATCTCACAAGTGTCTTACATGTAATGTTTCGTATTCCAACTAGTGTCCTGTGTAACAAGGATCCTTACCTCCTACTAGTGTCCCAACTAGCATCCCGTGTTATATAATAAGGTGATCCCAACCCGTGTCATGTGTTGACTATAAAATGATCCCTTGCACAATGTCATGAAATGACCCACTACTTGGTCCCACGAAACGATCTATTAATCGATCGTCTCCCTACAACTCCTAGCTCGTTCATGTGTCTGTGTCATACGGCTCTATCACGAATGTAGTTACATGTGTTGAGTCCACCATAGAGTGTATCAAGCCCTAGGGTGCCAACCCCCGACACGAATCGAGCACGCACAGTGTAAACCTACTGATGCCCTTTTTCAACTCCGAACTACGTGCACGACCATAGTCCGCCTGAACCTACACTGGCGCACCAACTCAGCCGTCGTTCTGGTCGCTTACAATCAGCCTAGTAATCGTGCCCCACCCTGCCTAGTTCCAGGGTATCTTGATACATCTATGTGGGTTACTGCTGAAATGGACCGCGTAACTAGGGTTTCCGTCCAACAGGTTAAGTGTTGTCATTTAAATTCATGACTTAACCCTTATCAGTCAAGCATGCCAAGTTGGTTAAGTGTTGTCATTCAAGTTCGTGACTTAACCCGCCTACGTGTCGTGTCAAATTGGCTAAGTGTTGTCGTTCAAGTTCATGACTTAGCCCTACGAATCATGTGTCAAGTTGGTTAAGTATATTCAAGCGGTTCATGACTTAACCCTACCAAATCATCGTGTCAAATTGGTTAAGTATATTCAAGCGGTTCATGACTTAACCCTACCAAATCATCGTGTCAAATTGGTTAAGTATATTCAAGCGGTTCATGACTTAACCCTACCAAATCATCATGTCAAATTGGTTAAGTATATTCAAGCGGTTCATGACTTAACTCGCCCATGTATCATGTCAAGTTGGTTAAGTATTATCTATATGTTCAAGTTGACTTAACCCTGCCACGCGTCATGTTATATTGGTTAAGTGTTCTCCCTTGTGTTAATTTAACCCACCAGTGTATCATGTCATATCGGTTAAGTGTCATCAATCAACTCAAGTTAACTTAACCCACCCACTTGTCATGTTACGTTGGTTAAGTGTTATTAATCTACTCAACCGCACCCACTCGTCTAATTAACATGTTAAAATGGTTAAGTGTTCTCAAGCGATCAAGTTCAGGTTTACTTAACCCACCCACTTGTCTAATTAATGTGTTATATTGGTTAAGTGTCATTAGTCCAGTTGCGTTAACTTAACCTTACCCTACTTAACAGGTTTCATTAGCATTTATTATTTACTAATGCACAACCTCTCACATTGGACTTATCTGCGGTCACTGGATATGCCGGGCGGTTCCGGGCAGAATTACACCGCAAACCCATTCCAACCTCGGGTTCAAGCATTCAATGCACTAACCTCTCACATTAGACATATTGTTGCGGTCACTGGATATGCCGGGAGGTTCCGGGCAGAATTACACCACAACTCAGTCTAACCTCGTGTTAGGCATCACCACAATCTAGTCTTTGCCTACGACCTATCACATTAGACTATTATTGTTGTGGTCACTGGATATGCCGGGCGGTTCCGGGCAGAATTACACCACAACTCAAGTCTAACCTCGTGTCAAAGGCATCCGTTAGATTGTTAATTACATATGTGTCATATAAGTCAAGATTTCCAACTTTACATATTAATAAACATATGCCCAAGTTCCAAATTACATGCCCATTAATATATGTACCCAATTCTAGTCAGTTTACATAAGTCCAGTTCTTGCCTATTTACGTGTATGCCAAGTTTATGCCATTTTACCCATATCAAGTTCTAGCTAAAATTACTTGTATCAAGTTTCATACCCAATAAACCCAAATCATGATTCATGATGTAGTTATCCCAAACTATAATTTTTTTATTACAATACATGGCAGTTTCCCAAGTTCATAATACATGTTTATGCCAATTATCAAGTTTACAATCGCTTTCATGTTCAAATTCCCAATTCTACATACGCCTAATTAACATAAGCCCAATCTTTTGATTTAATTTACAAAGTCCCAAACTCGTGATTTAATTTACATGCCAATTCATGTATGCCCACTTCATGCCAAAATTATTTATGCTAATGCCCAAACTTGCAATTTCAATTATATAAACAATACCCAAATTTCCAATTTCATGTTATGCCATCAATTCGACTAAACACATATATCCAAATAGGTAATATCCCAATATTTCCCCGTCTTCAATCGTACGCAAATCGTGGTTTAGGCCTAAGTCCGAAATTGACCAAGGTTCATCAAAAGAAAATAAATAGGGGAAGATAGAATTTTGCACAAAAATAAGACCAGAGAGATAAACATCATCACAGGCATGAAGATTACAACTTGATAATAATATCAACATGAATCAAGAAAACTAATTTACAATAGGCTTAATAGTACATGAACTTGACGTGAGAAAAGATAGACAAGTCTCAAAACTCAAGATTCAAGAAGCAACAGAAATAGGTCTGAATCGATAAACATACTTAAATCCAATTCCACTTTATTCCATGGCCATATTATAATTAAATATTTAAATCTAAAAGCAACTAGAACTTACGGATCGTGGACTGAGAAATTAAGATGCAGAAGTTGATTCTAGAAAGCAGTCGTTGAACGTTGAATCTCAATTTGATTGAAAATCCCCAATTTGCGAATCTTGCGTTGCTTTAAGAAGAAGGTAGAAGAACTGTCTAGATTTGATTAATTTTTATTTGAATCTTTGAAGAAGAAGAAGAAGTCATGTCCATCAAGAATTTGTGCAACATAAGGTTAGAGAAGAATGGTGCGAGGAGGAATGGGGATTATGTGGGTTTATATAGGATTAGGAGAATGAATCTAGTCAGAAAACATGTCTAAAAACATCAGAATGCACCCAGTTCAAAAACTGGGTTTCATCACTAGGTCGACCATAGTGTCGACCTGGTCCCTGGGAGGTCGACCATAGTGTCGACCCCCAGGTCGACCTGGTCCTGGGCGGGAAATTTCCCGCCCAGCCTGCGCTGGGGTTTGAATTTGAATTTGAATTTCGAGCTGTTTCTGATTCTGAAAATTCCTAAAACTTCGGAGGGTCATATCTCCCTCATACGGACTCCGTTTTTCGAAAACTCGGACTCGATTTCACGTAGAATTCCGAGATGAACGCAATGGGGCAACCCGTTTTCCCTGATTCTTATTTTAAAATTTAATTCTGCCTTGATATCTTGTTTCAACATGTTATTAAAATTCGGGTTGTTACACTTCCACTGTACCACCATTTTGACACCATCAGAAATTTTGACAAATGAAGTTCTCAAATTAATGGTCAACCTCAACAAATTTCGCCAGTTCATCAGTATATCACTACCGCAACTAGCAGCAACCCTTTTTCTACCCAAATCGCAACTCCTACATCATACAGTCGACTCCACCCAATCAACCTCAGAAAATTGTAGTATTCAAACCCACTCCAGATCGCAATCACATCTGCTCCCACTTCCCATCGTTCAATTGTCGAACCAAACCTCCCAATTTGCATAAGTAGCAATGCCACGCCACTGACGCACTCCAACTCCACAAACCCAGCGTCGACTCTTAAAAGACATGCATACCTCTGTAATGACTGTGACCCTCCATTCGAACCACCCGTGGAACTCTCCTTGAGTCACGACCCTTTCCAGTTCCTAAATCGAGATCGAGATTCCCATTTTCCCACTCGCACACCCTAAATCGAACCAACCCTAAATCGATTGACGTCATGAAGTTCGAACGCACTGAAACCCTATCGAGTTGAAGCCGTCGTTTAGATTAGTAAGATGGATTTGAATTCGAATTTGATTTGAGGAGATGGGAAAAAGGTAGTCGCGATTTTGAGTTTAGAAATAAGTTAGGTGAGTGGAATTTGTATACAGACGAATGAAGTAAAAGGGGAAAGGAACGGGGTTATTCCTTGTATTTAAATGCACCGACCATTTTTTATTTGATTTTGAATTGTGAAGCTATGATCGAGTTTATGGAAGAAAGAAATAGAAGAGGAAACAAACGAAATTTATAGATGATGAACTTTAAGCAGGAAGGAATTGTCTGTGTAAAGTACAGCCTAGATGATAGGTTAAGTATAGTTTAATTAATTCGATTTGAGTTTATAATTAATACGATTTGATATATAGAGATTTTCACTTTATTTTAAACAGATATCGATTTGATCTCATGCTTATCTACTAAAATAATATCGAGGTCCATTACTTGAAATTACGAACCTTTATTTTTACGTACTGACTGACATTATAATGTTATAACGCTATTTTGAATTCAACGAGATAGATTATACAATTTAATTTGAATGTATATAAAATAACCATATTAATTTGATATAATTTAAATTCAAAACAATTTATTCCTTGATAATAAATTATTATTATTATCGTATAAATTCAAACAGATTTTAATTTCATCATCTGAATTGTTTTGATTCAGTTTTATCTTTGAATTGAATTATTTCAGATCCCGGTATTACAATAATTATATATATTCGAAACAACTTGTATTTCGATTATTAAATCGGTAATTCAATATAAAATATCATTTATATTATCAACTAAATATTTAAATCCAAATTAAATATTTAAAGTAAATCAACCAAAAATCTGGGTCGTTACATTCTTTCCCCCTTAAAAGAATTTCGTCCCCGAAATTACTAAGGTAGAAAAGTGCTTCAAACCCATTAACTTTTCAAAACTCATTTATGTTGAAACTCAACATTTCATTTTTCAACAAATTTAGTTCAACCAAAACTTTTGGTTTTCATTCATTTAATTCGAACGATCTACAATCAATACATTTACATCCAATTTGTATTCCATTAATCTATTCAAATTGATTCTAGTTAATTTATTTACTTCAATCCATTTAACTTTCTTTAAGTTAAATTTTAATTCCAAAATTCGAATTCATGGGTTTCATTTCAAATCCTTTTGAAATCACACAAATATATGCACATATATTTATAACCATTTCAAATTCAAAACATTTCAATTTTCAAACCAACTTGTTTTCTTTCAAACAAATTTCCTTCAAAAACTTTTCTAAGGTAGCAATCCATCACTTAGAAACTCGAAAATGAACACTGATGATGCTGTAGTCATCATCAGGATTATTTTCCAGCCACTGAAATGAATTCAGTGCTTTATTACTTTAAAAAATCCATTCAAAATGATTTTTATTCGTAAATCCTTCCAAAATAAAGCTATATTCTTCTAACATACTTTAGAAAATATTTTTCCAAACACCCAGGATTTAAATTTCAAGTTCTTAGTTGAATTTAGTTTTAATTCATCTCAATTGTATATCTTATTCATATACAAGTTATATTTGGTTATCTATACCTATTCCAATTTATAATCCTAATTTGATCATAACGATAACAATCAACACATCTAATAATTTCAGAAAATTATTATTTCTATATCTAAATAGAATTTTGGTAAAATTATTTTATTTACCCACTAAAAACAATATGTGTCAATTTCTCTATTCAAGTGTTTAGAAATTCCTATCGACTACGTGGCGTCCCACGATTCGATCAGAATTCATAAACCACTCAACAGACAAGTCAACACAATATAAACCAATTTTTATATAAATGAACAAATACGCTCTCTCGTATATATACACTCAACTCATTCTAGGGTACTGCTGACCCTATCTCTAATGAGCACAACCCCATCAAGCCTAGGTATTCGCTCAACCTAAGCTCTGATACCACTGTAATGAACCGCAAATCCATACTATCTAAGTTGACTACATAAATCATACGTCCAACCCAAATTGTACAGAAATACGAATCATTATTAGAAAGAAGTTAGAGGATGAGAAATAGAAAGAAAGAAATTTTAGAATAGAAGAAAACGAAGATCACAAACTCACAGCAGAAGAAATAAAATATATTAGGTAACATAAACTTTGAAATACAATTCGGTAACTTTATATACATACCATCATCAGAGCACAACAGCTATTTCTGGAACAGTTATAAACACTTGTTTCTAGATACAAACATGGTACACAGCGGAATATATGATAGTCTATAGCTAACTGGTGAAGCCTCCTGCTTCCAACTCCAAGTAAATCTATAAAATCCTGACTACTTGACTGCCCATACAAATTTGGGCACCCAAGGGTTTAGGGAAAACAAAAAATAAACTCTAGGTCAGTCATGGGACTGGTGTGAGTAAACTCCAACCATTTGTTTAACTTTCAAAATTATTTCGAAAGAAAGGATAATAGTAAGACCAGCCCACACATAAACAAGGACGGTTTTTACCTTACTATAACCCAAAACACTTTGATACGAAAATCTAGTGATACTATAATAGTGTCTAAATCAAATAAATAACAATCTAGCGGAATGCTTGCATCTCACGCTCCATATATAATATAAAATCAAAAACCGCAGGGTGCTTATTGGAGATTGGATTTCCAACATGACAAGGTATGGAACCACCTTCCGATAGTGTATCTCTAGATGGCAATACACTGGGTTCAACAAGAACCTCTTTCAACCCGGCCTATACATGACCGACCACTCATTTCGCTTGAGTGTATCGAATGTATTTCACCAACGGTTGGGATCAGCAACCGTTTCCCGAATGGGACATCATCGAATAGATTAAAGAATGAAATGAATATCTGTAACAACCCGCTCATTCGACGATTTTAGATTTTGATATTTTATCTAAATATATCGTCATATCTTATATGTCACTCAAAATGTCATTTTTCACAAACGATAAAATTAGGACTTGGGACCACTTCCATTGAGTTCAAAACGTCGTTTACGACCTTTTTGACTATAAACATCGACATGTTTGGAGTTTGGAAATTTTGGAGCATTTTTAAGTGGACTTGGCTAGTCCATTTGTGTTTGGGCTGAACCAAACTCTCCAATTAAACCCCCATCAGCCCATGCGTCTTCCCCCATTCCTCCTCATTCACTTAAAACAAGTTTCTTTCTATGAAAATGGGGAAAGAAGATGGGAAATGCAAATTCTTAGCCTAGGGTTTGCAAATTCAAGCCCCAATTCATGTGCTAATTTGATTCTACAATATGGGTAATGTTTGCGAACAAATCAAACAATTGTAAACAACTGTAAGATCCGTTCGGCTTTCCTAAACAACAAGGATTGTTGTAGAGGGTGTCGAACTCTAGGACCAAAAATATTTAATTAATAAATCCAATCAAGTTATTCTAGGATTTTGATTGATTGAAAACACAGAAAATAACAGCAATTAAAAAGAGAGATTTATATATTAAGAGAAAGCAATTAGGGGATAATGACATAAATTGGATTCACACTCATCAATAGCCAACAAATAAATATAGATCTAATTCATGTTTCTGTCACACACATGAATCAACGATAATTAGGTTCTTAGAAACAAATAAGTAAATAACGACAAGCATAGCCTATGCAGCAGCTGAGCTCTTAAACAATCATAGACTATCAGGACAGATTCACCAATTAACTTCTAAAACCCTAAAATTAGATCTAAATCTGATAATTGTTAGATCAAACACGAATATACCCTATGAAGGAGCATAGCTCTAAAACGACACATAATATGAAGGTTCAGATCTAACCCTTCATTCTTATCCAGATCTACATGTATAAAGTCCTCATCTATTGGCTATGTGATTCATGTTGAATCATATCTATTAGCGTCATCACCCCTAATCAAAGGGGATTAGCTAGACATAGCTAAAGAAGAAGAGAAAAAGAAAATAACAGACATAAATAAAATGCAACTAAAACTAAATAGAACAAGGGAAGAATGATTTTATTCCAAGAAGAGAATTACAGAATAAAACCCAATGTGTTTTTACATGAATAAGGTACAAGGTACTTATAGTTGTATTGGCCAAGACCTAGAGGCTAATTACACAATGTAGGACTAAAGATTTAGCCCAAATAACACATAAGCAAGTGTGAACGCAGCTGTAAAGTGAGAGGCTTTGTAAGTGAGCCAATGTGAACGCAGTGTGAATGGATTTGCAATTGGCATGGCTTGCGGGCATCAAATGACATCAATTTCAATTGTTTTTAGCATGAATAGGAACTCCATATCATCTGCAACAAGCTGTCTTCATGAAAAGGCATTGGATTATTAAAATATGCGGCAAAAGGTGGTTGAACAACAACATTTCTTCAAGCTTTAATCTAACTCTCAAAATCAACACTCTTCTTACACCAATTCTTCAAGCTTTTTAACAATTAAGTGCATTAATCCATTCATCATAAATAATCTGAAAACACAACTATAAATATACAGTATCAATTATTTTAAATATAAAATATGATAAATAAGCGGATAAAATATACACAATTATGTGTATATCAGGTAAGCTCTCTCTTCACCTTCTCCGTCTGATTCTCCTCTCAATTTCGAATTTTTAGTGTGACTTAACACTTATGAGTCTTTATTTATGTTCATGAGGTGATTTTGGAGGAGCTAATGAGAAAAGGTGGGTTCTTTGCTTGAATTGGAGCTTGTTCTTCGTTAATTGAAAACAAGATGAGTTCTTTTTGAACTCACATCTATGCCATAAGCCATTGGCTTGTAAAAGTGTAATTTAGTGTTCAATGAGTTTGCATATGCTAGTGAATTGTGTAGCTAGTGTAACTTAGTCGATTTCGTGTGTTCATATTTCATTGAGTTGAAAATTTTGATAAGGATTGTCCACACAATCTAATTCATATGCTATGAGTTGATTTGGTGATATTGTGAAGCTCCGTTGCCGCCCCAGCATAGTTCTAAGCCTTCACAAGTCGCTTGAATTGTAGTTGATTGCTTTGGTTAGAAAATTTGCCCGTTTTGGAATTTATGATCAAAACCATTGCTAATCTCTTGTATGTATGTTTGTGCATGTGCATTCGGGCATTATAAGTTGTTTCGGCAAGTCCTTGAAGCCTCATATACTTGTGCATAACATCATAGGCCTTAGGGCATCCGTCGATATTGTTTTGAACATGTTTTCAAGGCAAATTCTGCTCTGGAACAGGATTTAGACGTCTGAATGTTTTTGGGCAGACGTCTGACCTGCTCCAAATAATTATAGTTTCAAGCAACAGAATTTAGAAGTCTGAAAATTATTGCTCAGACGTCTGAATTGTAATTCAGACGTCTGTTTGGAGTAATTCAGACGTCTGAATTAGGGTCAAAATGAACTAAAACCTTGCTGTCTTGTAAAATTACAAAGTCAGACGTCTGAATTTTTAATTCAGACGTCTGAATCCTGTATTTCTGCTGTGGACCAGAGGGGACCTCGTTCCACACTCTTCCCCCATCCAGGCTCTTTCCCGGCCGGAGCTCGGCCCGTTCGGACTTCGTTTGTGAACTTCAGCTTTACGAATTCACAGATTCCAGCAGCTCGATTCGTCGTCTTTGATTCTCAAGTGATTCTTCCGATGTTGATTCTTTTGGTCTATTCACATTGTTATGATGTGAATTGAATAGGTGATCATTCTAGAGCCCGTGCGCTCTATTTTGTATATCGAATTTATTCGATACTCTTGTTAATATAATTCACGCCATTAAAACGTGAATTATCGACTCGATATCCTTTGAGTCTATTCCGATGTGGTTTAAAACCTTCGGGTGCTAGTTTGGGATTTCGATTAGTTCGTTGATCCAAATTACAACCGTTATCCCTTTGGTTTCTTCTATGATTGTTGTAATGTGAATTACGAGTGATCGATCACCTTGGTGATCATACTTTGATCCGTGGCACCAAGTTTTGTTTCTTTGTTTCCTGTCACTCAAAGTGATTTCTAATCGTTCCTTAATGTCATTGGATCCACTAACGAGCTATATATATATTCGATTTATCGAATTTATATTTGATGATTTATGAATTGAATTTACGTTATTGCAACGTGAATTCCCTTGATCGATTCGCTTCGGCAATTGTGCTCGTGTACATTGTCACGTCGGACTTATGCGAGGGTTTATATATTATTAATGGACTACGAATCCTTCTACGGATTCCGATCTATCAGTGTGTACGGATCCTCTTTACTCGATCGGGCGAGAAATTTAGTTTATTTACCTTAGTAAAACTAAGGACTGTGACCCCTTATATTTTTACTTCGGCGAATAACTCTTGGACTCGTACATTCGAACACGTTGTGACGATTCTTGTTGTTTTTAGTATGAATCAACAACAAGTTTGTAAATATTTGAGAATAGCGAGTGGTTATGGGACATTTAGCTATTTCTTATATTAACTATCTCGGTGTAATTTATACTCACCGGACTGATGCGGTCCTTTGATGATTTATGTTTTGTGGTCCTCGATCACCCGAGTGGGATTTACGATTCTTGGATTTCACCTGGGGGACTTCGATCCAACTTTCTATGATTTTCTATGGTTTATGATGTTTTTCTAGGGATTTCATGATTATGTGTTTTCTCTCTTCTGGAGTCATGACCCGGCTTCGTGGGGAGCTTCGGCTCAAACTTATGGGTTCGCTACCTAGAGATCGTATTTCATCTATGAATAGGTCTATGATCGAACTGCTTGTGGAGGGTGTTAGCAACCTGACCATTATTGACAGAATTGCTTATGAGTGGTGTCAGCGACCTTGTCATTATGATCGAACTGCTTGTGGAAGGTGTTAGCGACCTGACCATTATTGACAGAATTGCTTATGGGTGGTGTATATTAGATAGGAGATTATTTACATTATGATCGAACTGCTTGTGGAAGGTGTTAGCAACCTGACCATTATTGACAGAATTGCTTATGAGTGGTGTCAGCGACCTTGTCATTATGATCAAATTGCTTGTGGAAGGTGTTACCGACATGACCATTATTGACAGAATTGCTTATGGGTGGTGTCAGCGACCTTGTCATTATAACCGTCATGTGTTTAGTTTGTTTGGCATTCCGCTGTCATTTCCTGTTGTGTGATATTATTTGAATGTTGCATTCTATATTAGATAGGAGATTATTTAGAGATATTTATGTGCTGACATTCCATTGTCGTTTCTTGATTGTGTCAACATGCCATGTTCATGTCATCCTGTGTTATATCTCTTGTTATCTCGGTTTATTTGATGAGTACAGTTAGACTGATCCGTTTATTGTTTATTCTTATAAATAATACTCGGGTCAGACCGCCGAGTCATTTTAGGTACTCCTCTGGGTCTCCTCGCAGGGTTGATCTTCCGCTTTCAGCTTGCTACTCTGTCTCTGCAGCTTTATGTACTTTTGTACCTATGAAATTATCATTTGTTGTGTACATAGTCTTGTATTTAGATCTTGGTGCATGTATCTATTCTTTTGGGATTAGTGGATCTTTGTTGACCACTATTTTGTTGTACACATTCTTGGTTTAATTCATATCTATTCTGCCTTCGTGATATGATTATTCTGTGTCAGACTTTGAGATATAGCATACTTATATTATTATTGTTGTCTATTTTAAACTGCTTTCCGGATTGCATATAACCGTTGTGTAGTTGCCCTATGTGCCGAATGATCATGTCGAAATTTTAATCGGTATCAGAATTCGATGTGCGTTCCTCACATGGAGTAATCATACAATCGGTCTCCCTTCACAAACCTCATTCTCCGTTATGTTCTACGACATTTCTCTGAAATGAACTGGACGATAGTGGGTACAGAGGCTGGGCGTTAAAATATCTCTAGATAGGTGATTATACACCCTAATGGGAGCGACATACATAGCCATGCTGCCTGCCCGATTTTTGTCATTTCCCGGTTGTTGAGGCCTGAGGCTACGATTCCTTATCATTCATAGATAGCACAATCACTTTGAATGCCACATTGTCAGATCCGTAAATCATTAATTGATTTACAAAAATATATTCTGGATATTATGCTAAGAGAATAAATTCTCTGCCACCATATATATCAATATAGACCAACATATGCGATCATTGGAAATACTCTGTCAGACATTCGTCCATACACTTCGTTCCGGGACTGAACAAAACCGAAGGCAAAATTTCTATTAATAGAAAAAGTCCTTGCACTTTACTCCATATTTGATTATCTTCATATAATCTGATTCGCAACGCTACTGCCAATACGGAGTGGTTTACAGATAATAATCCAACCGATCTCTCCATATTGACAACGATATTGGCAAACACTTCGATAGTTGGTTATTTAACTATCGAAGAAAACAAACATTCATTCAAAGCATCAAACAAATCACTGGGCCATTTAATTGATATTTCATTAATTAATTAAATTACTGCTCCACTTCCTTATCAATATTTGTTAGCCAAATATTTTCTACAATCATTTTGGCCCTTTTCACTATTTGGAAAACATTTCCATATATCGCCTCCTTTTATTTTCTATACATAGAAAATATCTTCTATTTATAACTGGGAAACATTCCAATTACTTATCTCTTTCACGTCCGTTCAATTCTACAGTCAGGAAACATTTATTTATTATATTTCTAAATTTCCACTTACTTGGGTTAAAACGAATGTTGTTTAAAACATCGTTACAACAACCCAAAACACTGCATTCAACTAACTCTTATTCAAACATTTCTCTTCGAGACTGGATCTTGCTACTTATCGGTTAAAAATGAAATCAATCAAGTTGGGGTATAACTACCTTGCAAACCTTGACTGAATAACATCTTTAACTCCAAAACAGACAAGACCACTTATCTCAAATAATCAACATCATGCACCAATTTATTCATTTTTAAACCCGTATACGTTTCGCTTTCTAATTTTACCAGATTTAATTATAGATTTTCTATTTGTTTATAGTATTCTATTTTCAAATTTGTTTCCTTATCGAATTATATATATATCAATACATTGATTTCTAGTTATCCAATTTCCTTAAAAATATTCTAACTCCTTGAATTTCCGGAAAATTTCGCCATAACCTCCTTTGTACCGGTCGATAGTTTAAACCTCAACTCGCTTCTCTAGGCCCTTTCCATTCAAAAAGAAAATCAAAAAGCCAAGTGGCTTGCCGATTCGGCGCATAAAATATCATATAGAATTTAAACGTGTACCTTTTTGTCGGGCACTAAATTTATAAACTTCATACACTTCATTTCCATACCTGCTTAACACATCCAAATATTCCCATTTGGTTTCACTCAATCCATCCGTCTTAACCCAATTCGCTAATTTATTTTCTAATTAGATATTTTGCCTATTTCACTTCTTTGTTTGAATATAACATGTTCAAATATAATATCAACTTGCTTATAAACAAATTGAATTCCATTTTTGATTCAAGTTGCATATTCGATTTCGAATATAAATTTACAAACCCAATTTACTTATCCAAAGCTCAATTTCAATTCAAAACTCCAATAACTAATTGTTCTTCAAATTAGTTAATTCTATTCAATAATTAACAAAATCTGATTTTTGTTACAAAAATCATTTTTCATTACTCCACTTGAGTTCAAATATATTTTATAGCTTAAATCTGGATTTTTCTAATGAAGATTCGGATTCTATTAGCTCAAAAGCCTTTTATAAATTTAAATAAACCATTATGGTTTTATAATGGTTATGGCGATGTTTTTCTGAAAATTTGATTTTTGACATAACTCAAAATCTATAAGACGAAATCCAGATTTTTATCTTCCATTAGAAAACTATTATCAAATCGGTCCTGACGATTCTTGTTTCAAAGAATTCCGACTTAAATTGAGTTCTATATACTCGATTGAAGTTCGAATCACAAATTTACGAACTACCGCGCTACGGCGAGTTCGTTTTAATTATATTTATGTATATAAACTTTTAAACTTCATTTATAACAATTTCAACTCCATTCTAATATATTTTAATATATATATATATATTCAACCCATTTACCAAATCCAAATTAATATTCTTGATTTTCCCTATCCGTTCATTATTTCATAACTCAATTATAAATTTATTTATAACTGAATCTTCTATACTAAATTCCAATTCCTTTATAAATAAATTATTTATAAAGCTCAAGATAGTCAGATTCTAATTATCGATCCGTTAAATTTTTCTCACTTTAATTTATATTCCGAATTCCAGAATAAAATTTGTCGATTTATTTCAAACCGTTTTCCAATTCATTTTTCAATTCACACTTGAAATATAAACTTCTAAATTATCCAACGATAATTTATTTCTCTATTTTTATAAACATCGTTTATAAATTAGTTTTCTTGTTTTAAAAATTAAAACAAGCTTTCCTTTCAAATATCTATTTGAAATCCAATTCATTTTATATTCGGAATTTCTGGAATAAAACTGTCATTCCTTTTTCGAATGATTCCAAATTATATTTTAAATTCATACTTGAATTTAAAATTTCAGATTATCTCCAGATAATAATTTCTCTATATTTATAAACATCGTTTATAAATTTACTTGTTTTATAAATTCAAACAAGTTCTATTTCAAATCTATTTAAAACCAAAATCTTATTTTGGAATATTCTATTTATTATAACTTATCTAAATAAATATAGAATCTATTTTCATATTTTAATTTAATACAATCCTAACATATTTTTCGGAAAATATTTATTTAAATACATTCGATCTAATCGAATTCAAATCATAAATCCATACGGATTTATTTTAAGTTCACTTTACATTCTGAATATCATAATAGACTTCGTCGTTTTCCTAACACGATTCTCAATCCTCACTTTAAATTCATATTTGAATTTAAATATTAAATTATCCAAATGAAATTTTTTTTCCATTTCATTTATAAACACTGTTTATAGATTCAATACTTGTTATATTTAAAACAAGTTTATATTTTTATAGTCCATTCAAAATCCACATTATATTTAAAAAAAAATTCCATTTTTAAATCTCAAAATTTCCTTTCACGGTATTTTTCTAAATCACCATTTTGGCCCAGTGATATTTCAAACATCCAAAATACCAAATTATCATCATCGTTTTTTCTAACGCATCATATACGATAACATATATGAGATCAAACAAATAATAATATTTTTGAGGAATCCAGTTGGATTCCTCCAACCTATTTTCCTGCATCCACAGACGTTAGTCAACATAAATAATACTCATCCTGCTTCGAGGAAGGATATCGCGGTATAGAAGGTCATCCACTATCATAGCATGGGGCGTTTAGGGTCGTTCGCTAATGATACTGCGGGCATCCGCTAATGGTACTGCGTGAACTATCCAATCACCAATATATATATATAATAACCACAAACACCAATCCTAAATAACTAATCTATATTTAATAATAGCCACAGTAATATTTCAGTGCATGCAAACAACCAACGAACAATTATTTCAACGAATAAAATAATTTTAAATAAAATATGAGTGAGATTTACTCACCATGGTTTTTATTTGCTGAGTTAAATCGGAGAACGTTCGATATACATCCCAACTGATCTTGAGAAATCGTAAATCCATTCAAGGATTCCAGCTATGAGCCCAATTGGAATAATCTCATGATTAAACCTTGTATAGCAAGATTATAAATTTTTAATTACCTAATTATACAGTTTAACTAATGAAATTGCTAATATATTTCCTTCTTTCAATTCATTGTTTAATTACATAATAACAAACGGTTAAATGAGCGGGCAAAGTAATTATGCTACCCAATAGCTTTTTAAATTTATCATTGGATCAAGTAAGGTTATAAATGGTTTTATTTATTTATCCTAGCATAAGAAAAATCCGAATTTTAAAAATAAGCTATTGAATTTCCTTAATCAAGGTCTTAACTAGAATTTAATTTCTATTTTAAGTTTCCAAAATTTTCAGATTAGCAGCTAATTTCAGTTTTCTTTTAACATTACACTAACTTTTAATATTAACTAATATACTAAGTTAATTTAAATAAGAATCTACCTTATTTTAGTTCGATTCCCCAACCTTCCACTGTACCACCATTTTGACACCATCAGAAATTTTGACAAATGAAGTTCTCAAATTAATGGTCAACCTCAACAAATCTCCCCAGTTCATAAGTACATCCTTACCGCAACTAGCAACAACCCTTATTCTACCCAAATCGCAACTCCTACATCAGACAGTCGACTCCATCCAATCAACCTCAGAAAATTGCAGTATTCAAACCCACTCCAGATAGCAATCACATCTGCTCTTACTTCCCATCGTTCAATTGTCGAACCAAGCCTCCCAATTTGCACAAGTACCAATGCCACGGCACCGACGCACTCCAAATCCACAAACCCAACGTCGACTCCTAGAAGACACGCACACCTCAGTAATGACTGTGACCCTCCATTCGAACCACTCGTGGAACTCTCCCTGAGTCGCGACCCTTTCCAGTGCCTAAATCGAGATCGAGATTCCCATTTTCATACTCGCACACCCTAAATCGAACCAACCCTAAATCGATTGACGTAATGAAGTTCGAACGCACTGAAAACCCTATCGAGTTGAAGCCGTCGTTTAGATTAGTAAGATGGATTTGAATCAAATTCGATTTGAGGAGACGGGAAAAAAGCAGTCGCGATTTTGAGTTTAGAAATAAAATGGGTGAGTGGAATTTGTAAACAGACGAATGAAGTAAAAGGGGAAAGGAAAAGGGTTATTCCTTGTATTTAAATGCATCGACCATTTTTCATTTGATTTCGAACTGTGAAGCTATGATCGAGTTTATAGAAGAAAGAAATAGAAGAGGGAACAAAAGAAATTTATAGATGATGAACCTTAAGCAGGAAGGAATTATTTGTGTAAAGTATAACCTAGATGATAGGTTAAGTACAGTTTAATTAATTCGATTTGAGTTTATAATTAATACGATTTGATATACAGAGATTTTCACTTTATTTTAAACAAATATCGATTTGATCTCATGCTTATCTACTAAAATAATATCAAGGTCCATTACTTGAAATTATGAACCTTTATTTTTACGTACCGACTGACATTATAATGTTATAACGCTATTTTGAATTCAACGAGATAGATTATACAATTTAATTTGAACGTATATAAAATAACAATATTAAATTGATATAATTTAAATTCAAAACAATTTATTCCTTGATAATAAATTATTATTATTATTGTATAAATTGAAACAGAATTTAATTTCATCATCTGAATTGTTTTTATTCAGTTTTATCTTTGAATTGAATTATTTCAGATCCCGGTATTACGATAATTATATATATTCGAAATAACTTGTATTTCAACTATTAATTCGGTAATTCAATATAAAATATCATTTATATTATCAAATAAATATTTAAATCCATATTAAATATTTAAAGTAAATCGACCAAAAATCTGGGTCGTTACATTATTCTAAAGGGAGTAGTGTTGGATATTGTCTTCAAATAATGAAACAAAGGAGATTTCATAACGTTAATTTATGAATGATAAGTTGAATTGATCTTCCCAATTATAGATAATGAGTAATGATGTAGCAAATGTTTGAAAATGATAGTAGAATAGGAATTGGATATAATTATAGGATTTTTCCTAAGTATTAAATTAAAATAGTTTTGAGAATAATCCTATGTTAAATAAGAAGCGAAAAGTTATATTCATAATATCAAAATATTTTAAGAGTTTAAATTAACATTCGTTAATTGTTAAAAAGGCCCATTAATGCCAAGTATTGAACCAGTAACTCAATTTATTTTATGTTTATTTATTTGATAGTTAAATAACCAACTATCGAACTCTGACCATACAATTATTGGTACAAAAAGACCGGGATCGAATTTATATTCGAAAACCATTCGGAACCAGTAAATACGTGAAGATAAAGATGGAGCAATTGAAGACTATGGATCTTCATAAGCGGAAGGATTACTTGTCGAATATTCTTTGGAATTGCAACCCGAGGTATACTGACGTAATTCAGTCGTGGTTGAGAATTTATGGATTTGCAAGGACTACTCGCTACTGATCCATAGGGTAATTCAAGGATGTAGTAGGAGGCTGCCTTCGGTTTGTCTAGTCCTAGGACAACTTATATGGATGAATGTCTGACAGAGTATTTCCAAAGAATTACGTATATTGATTTCTTCAAACTTGTTGGTGGCGGAGGAATTCGTTCTTATTGCCTAAACACCCGGAGTATTTTTGTGGATGTCAATTAATGATTTTCTAGAGGATTTGACGATGTGGCATTCAAAGTGAATGGTGGCCAGATGTTCTAAAATAATAATAAAGGTAAAGTAATTAATTAATTAATTAATTATGACCTCAAGTCTCTTCAACCGGGAAATGGTATAAAATCGGGTAGGTCGCATGGCTATGTGGGTCACACCCATCAAAAGTGTATATCATTACCTGATCTATGAAACTAAATGCCTTCGGTTGTTCCTTTATTTTGTATGCTATCAGTTCGGTTGGCTGGCCCCCAACCGTGGTAATGATATATTCAGAACTCTCAAGCGAAGTGAGGGGCCGATCATGTTTAGCCGCGATTGCAAGACATTCTTGTTGAATCCCCAATGTATTCTTCTCCAGAGGTACATTATTGGAAGGTGGTCCCATACCTTGCCATAGTTGGAAATCCATTCTCCAATAAGCGCCCGCGGTTTTGATTGTATACTATGTATGTAGAGTGTGAGATGCAAGCGTTCTGCTAGATTGCTATTTACTTGATATTAGACATTATTATAATATCAGAAAATATATTGTTTTCAAAAATGTTTTGGGTTATCGTAAGGTAAAAACCATCTGTATTTATGTGTGGATTTGGTCTTATGATTATCCTTTCTTTCGAAAAGATTTTATCTTTAAAATCAAGTTGGATGTCACCCAAAAACATAGTGTGTTTTCTCACTCTGGTTCACCAGACTAACCTGACATTTGTAATGCTCGGGTTAGACCGGATTATGCAGGTTTAGGTTATCGGATGCAATAAAGAAATGAGCTGTAGAAGTCCAGACATATGATATATATTTATTCCATTGTGTGTTGTATATGAGGACAGGTTATTGTAACTGTCCAGATGTGTGATGTACTCTGATGACTGTATCTTTTATTTTCAAGATCTCTATAAAGATTTAATTCTATATTATATTTTATTCCGCTGCGATGTTAGACAATGTGTTGTGTTCTTCTTCTTCGTCTTCTTCTATTCTAATATTTCTTTCTTTCTTACCTCGCCCTTCTATAACGATCCAATGTTTCCGGTGCTTGAAAAGTTGACATGATGTTCTATGCCGATTTTTGGGGTCGAAAATTCTCGGGCCGTTACATATAAGAGCAAGAAATCCGTCAGATGAAGACCGAAGGAACCTTCAGTATTAACCTTCCTTATACCGATACGTTGGGAAGCTAAAACTTCAAGAGCATCAAAAATAGAAGCAAATGAAGATTGTCCGGAACACGTTTTCGTGACGCCTATCGCAAAAATATCGAGAGGTCGTTTTGATAAAGTAACAGGGGAGTCACCTGGAGTAACCTTCTTAAAGATCAGGCTACAGCCGGAAATCCCACCGAAACGCAGACCGGAAGCTCGGAAGAGATACGAGCTATCCACACTAGTCTACTTAGCACGGACATTGGGATTGATCCCGAAGCGGTAGCTAACCACATACACAATGAGGGAAGACTCCTCTAAGTATTCATGGAAAAACTGGAAGCCTATATCCAAAAGAATATGACCAAGAGCATACACACGGGAGCTTAAGATACCTTCTGTGAGGCTACCTCAACAATAAGCACATATTCCCCTCGAAGAGCTCCCAACTAGCCTGAATCCTATGTCGAGAAAGCCATAATTGGCATCGCAAAGAGGCCGGAAGCAAAAATTTCTAAGACCAAGGGAAAAGGCAGGCTCTTGAATGCCTAGTGGCCCAATATCGGAAGGGGCTCCAAGTTTCCTATAAATAGGACTCCAAGGGTCACTTTTAGGGGGATTCTCTCATATTTTTCATTTGGCTAATCTTTGAATTTCCTCTTCTAAACCCTCAGACGGGAATCAATAAAAGGAGTTCTTCTACTCTGGTCATGTATTTTGAATCAAAGGTTAATAAAGTGTTCATCCATATTCAAAGCATCTTATTGTAAGTTTGTCATACTGTTTTACTTAATCACCAATTGTCGCAGTTTACTGTTTATCTCCTGCAAGTGCTCAGGTTCTTGTCCTGACCTTCTCGTAGGTAGAAGAGAACGCCCTTTCCTATAGATTTGAACCCCACCTGTTAGTTTCTGCCCTCCTCACAAGCTTAGATCTCCTAGCGAGCTTAGTAGGAGTCCGTTGCTATTCGCCATTAAGGCCCTTTGTTAGCAGCAACAGATTAGTAGCCTTCCTTTCCAAAATCTCGTCATCTAGGGATGGAGAACCAACTCGAGCACGCAAAAGCAAGACAACCTGCCTCTTCCCCCGAGATTCATCCCCAGTGACCTATTTCCGGTGTTAACGAAAAATATCGTTAACAATACACATATATATTGATAATGTGCAGGGATTTTTCAAACATGCATGTGGCAATACAACTCATCAACAAGTGATTCTGTGAACATTCAGCAAGTCAGAATTGCCAAGAAGCAATGCAACTTGGTTCAGTGCAGCATGGCCAAATTATATGCATGCATGGATCATGTTTTCCAAATAGGGTACATGCCAACAACTCAGAAGCAACATGCATGGAGAATTCGAAGAAACCAGAGCACATTTCAAGCTTGTACACGAAACAGATCAGAAGACATCAACACAAGTGCACAAGTGCATCAAGCAAGAAACATATGAAAGCTCAATAATCAATGCCTCAAAGATAGTCCAAGAAACAGGTGGCATAAGTGCAAAAACTACACAAGTGATGGAGAAATGAAAACAACAATTCAAGTGCACAACAATACAGATGCAACATGCACAAGAACGAACCAGACATGAAAAATTTGACAAGCACTACAATAAACAGCACATGCGCACAACAAGTTCAACTCAATTAAGGGTGCATCAAATTAATAGTCTTGGTGCAATCAACTAGTGCATAATGACATGGTACAATAGTCTCAAGAGAGAGGCAATAGAGAGTTTTTTTTTCTAAGTACACAAGTGCATAGTTCAACACAAATGGCACAAAACTGAATGCTGGGCCAATAGCTAGCCAAGATAAGGTCAAATGAAACATAGTATGGGAACATGTTAGTAGCTCAAATTCCATGGCCAAGTGAAAATGCACCAAGACTACCGTGACAATTTTCAAGTGAAATCGTGCAGGTGAAGCAAAAACACAAATGGATACAACATGTAAACTTGGCTAAGCATGTACATAAGTTTAAATGATGTCATACACATGTGTAAAAACTGTGTAGCACAACAACATAAATGTGCAAATGCATATGGCTCAGGTTAGCAAACACATACTGTGCAGGCATGAAAGTCAAGGAAAAGAAGACATGTAAACCTGCAAGAATGTGAGGTGAAACAAGTCACGGTGTCAAATACAGCAATGAGTACGGAGAAGCAATATCTGGTGAAAGTGGGCTAGCATAACAAGGTGCAACACATTATACAAGTGGCAGGTTCAAAAAAAAAATCTAAAGCAGAGTTACATATAAGAATTTATGTGGAAACGTTAAGACCCAAAGTCAGATTAGTTATATGTGCCTCGTTACAGATAGAACTGAACATGCATAAGAAATAATGGAGCAAAATAGTCTTGTCAAAGTGTATGTCTACGAATACATAATAGTACGAAAACCAGATGTGCTAGTGCACAAGATGGTCCAACATAAGGGAATGAAATTCAACAATCACACAATGGTACAACAGTGATAGAATACAGTGATCTAACTAGACCCAAATGGTGCATCTGTTCCAATCAGTGTATATCAATATAAACAGAGCATCAATTTATTCTTGACAGGTATTTATTCTTGAAAAATGTGAAATTGAAAAAGTATCAATATTTCAAATATCAGGAAACATTTTTTTGGCAAGAATTGTAACATGTAATCATGCATATATTTGACAAGATTTTTTTCCATAAATCGAATGGAGTATTAAGAACAAGTGTTTATTTCAAGCAAGGAGTAAACGAATTCAAATCTGTAAAAGCATGCATGAATTTTTCAACGTATTCAAAGGGGTGTTTTTTTTTAGGAAAGGATGAATTTCGATTTCAAAACATTCAAGGTATTTTCAAGTGCATTTTTTATGCAGGAAAAATCATTCAAACATTTACAAAATCGAATGGGTACTCACGGCAAATCAAGACCGAATCAATGCAAAGAAATCCGTGAGATTAAGGATTTTTAAACCCTATAAATATCACCATTTCATCACTGGCATATAAATGAAAACCAAGCATTCAAATTCAAGCATAATGGAAAACATATTAGTGAACTCATAGGGTTTTCGATCATCTCTTCGAGAGAGAGAAATTCACATATCAAATCGAAGGGCAAGGAACAACAAGCAAAAAGCCACAGAGATTCATTATCGTTCATCATAGCTGCAATTTAATTAGGAGGAGCAAAACCCTAATTTGGGTCAGCTATCAAAGAAGAAAAGGAGGAAGCCGTAATTCACAAGTGACAAAGAAAATAAATGGGGATGGCTTATATTTTTGTGTGTAACAATTTTAAATAGGGTTTTTTTCTTTGTTGTTTTAAATTTTTGTAATCGACTATAATTTTTTAGTTTTCTGTTAACTAGGGTCCTAGCTATAGGATTTATAATTAGGGAAAATCTGAACTCAGGGCTTTGAGATCAGTGTAGGGTTATGAGCATAGGATTAGAACAGCTGGGAGCAGTTGTCGCGAGTTTAAGGGAATTGTAAGCATAGAGATTGTTTTTATTCTAGTAGAAACCTTAGGGAATCCAGTAGGTAGGGGTTTGCCGAAGCTTGGTAAATTCTATGTCGTCTATTTTCTTCACTTATTTATTCTGCTGTGATCTGAGCTAGGATACTTTTATATTCCTCAAAACTACAATAAACCCTATTCACCCCCTCTAGGGTTAATTTAGCTTCTATAAGTGGTATCAAAGAAGGTAATTTTTTAAACTCTAGAGGTATGGATCTCCCAAACGATAACTGTTTTGTTGTTAGTCTAGAGAGAGTCGATCCAGTAATACCACAACTATTTTTAATGGAATAGATTTTTAAATTGGAAATCAAAAATGGAATCTTATTTAAAATATGTTAATATTAAATGTTGGGATATCGTTATCAACGGATGTGATATGGTAGATAAGAATGATATTGTGATTAATTCTCTTGCTATATATATTTTATATTCTTATATTAATGGTGATTGGTATAACCATATCTCTCATTGTTTAACTACATAAGAAATCTGGAAAACTCTCGATCCGAAGTATGAAAGAAAAGACAATAAGTGCTCAAAACCCTTAAATGTCAACTCATATTCATATTTGTGCTTGACAGGATAAACAAATGATGGAGACTCAACAAATGATGAGCGATGTGAATTTTCTTATGAAGAATTAGTTTTCTTTTATGAAAAGTTAACTAAAACCGTTGATAATCTCAAATGGAAGAATAAAATTTTGAAATATAAAAATCTTGAGTTGATCAGAAAAAATAATGTTTTGGAATTAAAACTTGAAAATGTCAAGAAATTTGAAAGGCCCAATTGCAAAAATCATTCAAATTTAGAAATGGATTTTGCTCGTCTTAATGAAAAATTTAAATAGCTTGAAAACAAAATTTTGATTTTGAAAAATCATAAGGGTGACCTAATTCATAAAAACAATGTTTTGCAAAAGAAGTTGGAAAATTTTAAGATGACTAAAAATTCCAAACATGAAATTGCTGAAAGAAAATCTACTGAAAACAAAATTGATTTTGAAAGAGCTTGAAAATGAAATTGAAAAATTCAAGATATTTGAGACTGAAAAACAAAAAAAATTTGAAATTAAGATTTCTAAACTCGAGGATAAAATCAAATTGCTTGAAAATGAAAATACGATCTTGAAATGAAATGATGCTGAAAAAAGAAAATTTGTGATCGACCGTTGCTCTAAGCTAATAAACAAGAATAATCTTTTGAGATCTAAAATAAAAGGTCTTAAGTTCAGTTTGAAGATATTTTCAAATGGAGAAAAATCATTGAATAAGTTATTGAAAAATCAATTGACTATTCAGAATAAACATGGAATTGGTTTTAGTGATTTAAAAAATACTTCAAATAGCTTTGGAAAAGAATGAATTGAAAATTTGGACTCTAATGATTTCAAAGGATTTTTAAATCATAAACGATATGAGAACTATTTAGTAACAATCCTATTAAATGAATTTGGGTCCCAAAAGATAACAAGATGAACTCGAGTAAGACTAAACGAATTTGGGTTCCTAAGGGTACTTTAGTTGATGCTAACAGATTGTTATATAAACAGGTTTTGGGTACCAAAATGTATAAATGAATCTATGAGTGGTAAAACAACCTTTGTTGGACTACTCAATCCTATAAACAATTAGGTACCAGAGGAGGCTAAGGAACCACTTTGCAAAAGAGAGCTTGAATTCAAGCTGTTCCATATTATTGAATCATTCAGAGTTCCTTAGCCATGATTGTCGAGTTGGAGATCTACAACGTCAATGGTAAATCAGGTATGATCTCTAAACTCATGTTTTTTTTATTTTTTTTTATTTTTCCTTTTCTGTTAATGATGATTCTCTTTATCACCGCAACAACAATTTTGACATATCTTGAACCTCTTAACTGCGAATTGCAGAATTCTTGATTATCTAGAAATTAGATTCATTTATCTTTAACTTCATGTTTTGATGATTTCCAGATTTTGAACTTAAAAGTGTGAATTTTTGCAATTCTTTTGAAGTTTAACTTTTTGATAGTTTCATGAATGTCTAACAGTGTTGTAATATCTTGTACATATCTTGAACACTATTTCTCGAAATTCTGAAACTCTTGAAATTATGAAAAGCTAATGAAATTTCACACATCTTTGCTTGTTTGAGTTTCTTCTAATTAATCTCGGATAGTCTTGAAAATATGCACTCAATACAGCAAACTACTTGAAAATTGTTTTTGGATATGTTGTGATAATTTCATTGTTTTTTGGCTTTGCCTGACTGTTTTAAAAATCATTTGACATGGGTTGTTGTGTTGCATCTTGAAAATCACTTTTAAATCATGACTATTTGACTAGGATATTTTGATTTTGAAATAATTTGTGATCGTTGGTAGTTTGAATCTCATGGATTATATTTTTTGGATTTGATTTCAAAAAATAAATTTCATCAAGTGGTTTCAAATAACTTGTTTTTGATTTGAATCATTGATTGTTCTTGTTAAAAATGATCTGAAAAATTCTCTTATTAATCTTGTTCCGAAACTAATAGTATGCTACTTTGATATAGGAAATTGAATCGCTAGATTTGTTTGCTTAGGCTTGGTGATTAAATGATTTGTTGAAAAATCAGTGTTTAGACATCATTGACTTCTATGTGAATTCCAGACTTACATGTGGTATAAGTCTTAGAAGTATCGAAAATTTTCGCATTCAACCATTTGATTTCTACTTGCATAGTTCTTTTAGAATCCTTCTTAAAATTGACATTTTCAAATTTAAAATCATTTTATGTTTATTTATTCAAAAATTGAAATTATTGATTGAATTGATCTATTTTGGAACTCATCAAAATTATTATTAGATTTGTGAAATTATGATGAGTTGCGACTATAGTATACTTCATAACAAGAGGAGAAATTATTTAAATTCTCATGATGATTGAACAGATTTTATAATATCTTTGAATTGGTGCTTATTTCATGAACACCTTCTTTTTCTATTACATTTCTGTCATTCATCGTGGTTTTATTTAAAGTGGAGAGTTTAATTTTTTTTACATCATTAAATAAAGTACAAGTTTCAAAATTTGTGATGGAAATGTGACTATTATTTTTCAAAATAAGAGAGAATTGAATATTTTCAAAAATCCTAGTACTCTTGAACATATTTCATAATATTATTAATTTGGAGATTCATTTCACGACCATTTATATTCTCTACCATATTTCTATCATTTATTATGGTTTTATATAATGAGTAGATTTTTATATAATAGGTGTTACTCTAATCTCATTTAAAAAACCTAGATTTGATCCTACATGGCTAGAGAATGCTTATAATTTAAGTTGCGACTAACCTCATTTAAACATGCTTATGATTATGCGTGGTTAGTGTGCTCTTAAAAGAAAAGAAACTAAAAAAAGGGAAAAGAAAATAAAACGAAAGGAAATGAAAAAAATATATATATATAGAGATATGTAAATATACGTACATATATATATATATATATATATATATATATATATATGAAATCCTCCTCGTTATGTAAAAACCGACCTATTTATCCATTTTGTGAATTGTGAAATTTGTTACTATTTTATGATATATTATGATTTTTTGGTTGACAATTTTGGGATTTGCGATATTTGATTTTGTCTCTTAATTTGAATTTATTATTAGTCCAAATCCATCGCTATTTTGTACTTAATTATAAAATTTATTCGAAAATTATTGGAATTCATATGTTTCGTAACTCTCTCCGTCTTATAAAATCCATCGTAAATCCATCTTTCTAAAATGTAAAATTCGCTTCTAGTTTGAAGAATATTATGATTTTTGTTTGATTAGATAAGGTTTACAATATATATTCTCTCTCTTGATTTGAGTTTGTATTTCTAGTCTATATTCATCACTATTTCAATTTCTATATCTTTTTTATGATAACAAAAGGGGGAGAATGGTTAAGATTTTGATTGATGAGTGAATAATTCAAGAATATTTTAATATTGGAAATTCAAAATCTTTTTAACTCACTCATATGCACATATATTGGTGGAGTTCAGTTGTAGATAGAGCATACAAATAAGGGAAGTACTACACTTCACTGTCAAACACATTTATCACATTCAAAATCTTAAGTGTATGTTTGTCATCATCAAAAGGGGTAGATTGTTGTATATAACAATAAGATTTTTGTTTGATGATAACAAACATATATTATTATATAAATGTGTTTGAATCTGTACTATTCTATATTTCATCACATACAGAAATAAATAATTATTTTTAAATAAAATACTATTGCACAGAATTCAATATTCAAACAGTGTTTTTATTTAGATAAATATTTTATTTCAACATTTGAAATGGTACATATTTTTTGACTCCACTATTGTACATCTCACTGTGATATAATACATTCAATTTCATTTATTACGTTCATTACTCATTACAGTTTTCTCCTCTATTGCATATTCACTCTCTCATATATATTCATACTGACACACACTCAATCTTCTGACCACTTCTATATCCTGTCCAGTCAACTTTATACCTGTCACGGAAACACACAGAGTAAAATAAAACAAAAATAGAATTTACTGCAAACAAATATAAATTTATTTTAAATTTTATTTGCCTTAGAATTTTGGTGTGTTTCTCATCGTCTTTTTAGACATAGTCTGATATGTATGTACTAACATTTGAGTCTAGACTACTTGTGATATTCACAGTGATTCACTGTAAATACCACAAGGCAGAATGAATACAAGTGCCTGCAGATCAGCTAGTGGTCTGTTGATCAAGACAAGCCTCAACTCATATTTATGGTCTGCTGATCTTGACCAGCCACGACGCATCTTATAGTGGTCTGCTGGTGTAAATAGAAAATATAATGGTACATGCGTAATATACACATACATGTGTATGTATATACACATATATATTGATAATTGTAGGGAAATTGCCAAACATGAACGTTACAATACTACTCATCAACAAATGACTCTGTGAACGTTCGACAAGCCAGAATTGCCAAGAAGCAACGCAACTTGGTTCTATGCAGCATGGCCAAAGTATATGCATGTATGGATCGTGTGTTTCAAATATGGTACATGCCAACAACTCAGAAGCAACATGCATGGAGAATTCGAACAAACCAGAGAAAATTTCAAGGATGTACATGAAATAGATCAGAAGACATCAAAACAAGTGCACAAGTGCATCAAGCAAGACACATATGTAAGCTCAATAATCAATGCCTCAAAGATAGTGCAAGCAACAGGTGGCATGAGTTCAAAACATGCACAAGTGATGGAGAAATGGAAACATCAATTCAAGTGCACAACGATACAGATGCAACATGCACAAAAACAAACCAGGCATGAAGGAGTTCAACAAGCACTACAGCAAAGTGCACATGCGCATAACAAGTTCAGCTATATTAAGGGTGCAAAAAATGTAGCAGTCCTAATGCAAGAAATTCGTGCATGATGAGAAGGCATAAGAGTCTTAAGAGAGAGAGGCAACAAGGAGTTTTTTTCTATGTACACAAGTGCACAGTTCAACACAAGTGGCACAAAACTTAATGCTGGACCAATAGCAAGCTAAGATAAGGTCAAATAAAACATAGTATGGGAACATGTAGGTTGCTCAAATTCCATGGTCGGGTGAAAATACACCAAGACTTCAATGACAGTTTTCAAGTGAATTGTGCAGGTGAAGCAAAAACACGAATGGATACAGCGACATGGTAACTTGGTCAAGAATTTACACAAGGTCAAATGATGTCATATACATGTGTACACAACAGTGTAGCACTATAGCATAGATGTGCAAATGCACACGAATTAGGTTAGCAAACACATACTGTGCAGGCATGAAAGTCAAGGAAAAGAAGACATGCAAACCAACATGAATGTGAGGTGCAACAACTCACAGTGTCAAATACAGCAGCAAGCAAGAAGAGGAAATATCAGGTGAAAGTAGATCAGCATAACAAGGTGCAACACATTATACAAGTGGCAAGTTCAAACCAAAGAAAAAGCATAGTTACATGTAAGTTCATGCAGAAATGTAAAGACCCAAAGTCAGATCAGTTATACATAGCTCATTATAGAGAGTGCTGAACATTCACAAGAAACAGTGGAGCAAAACAGTCTGGTCAAAGTGTGTGCGCAAAAATATATAATATTACCAAAACCAGATAGGCAAGTGCACATGAAGGTCCAGCATAAGGGAATGAAACTCAGTAATCACACAATGGTACAACAGTGATATAATACAGTGATCTAGCTAGACCCAAATGGTGCATCTGTTCCAATCAGTGTGTATCAATATAAACAGAGCATCAGTTTATTCTCGACAAGTATTTCTTGTTGACAAACGTGAAATTGACAAAGTGTTAATATTTCAAATATCAGGAAACATTTTTCGGCAAGATTTTTAACATGAAATCATGCGTATATTCGGCATGATTTTTCCAAGAATTCGAATGGAGTATTAACAGCAAGTGTGTTATTTCAAGCAAGGAGTAAACGAATTCAAACCTAGAAAAGCATGCATGAATTTTTCAACGTATTCAAAGGGGTGTATTTTTAGGCAAGGATCAATTTCGATTTCAAAACATTCCAGATATTTTCAAGAGCAATTTTCACGCAAGAAAAATCATTCAAACATCTCCAAAATCGAATGGGTACTCGCGACAAATTAAGACCAAATAAATGCGAAGAAATTAGAGAGATTAAGGGTTTTTATACCCTATAAATGTCACCATTTCATCACTGGCATATAATCAAAAACCAAGTATTCAAATTCAAGCATAATAGAAAACAAATCAATGAACTCTCATGGTTTTCGATCATCTCCTCGAGAGATAAAAAATCACATATCAAATCGAAGGGAAAGGAGTAGCAAACAAGAAGCCATAGAGATTCATTATCATTCATCATAGCTGTGATTTGATTAGGAGGATCAAAACCCTAATTTGGGTCGGTCATCAAAGAAGAAAAGTTGGAAGACGTAATTTACAAGTGACAAAGAAAATAAAGAGGGGGCCGATTTATATTTTTATGTGTCACAATTTTTAAATAGGATTTTGTTTATATTTGTTGTTTTAGATTTTTATAATCGACTATAGTTTTCTAGTTTTCTATAAACTAGGGTTCTAGCTATAGGATTTATAGTTCAGGAAAATATGATCAAGTGTTTGAGATCAATGCAGGGTTTTGAGTATAGGATTAGAACAGTTGGGAGCGGGTGTCACGGTTTTATAGGGAATTGTAAGCGTAGAGATTATTTTAATTCTAGTAGAAATTTTGCAGAATGCAGCAGTAGGCAGGGGTTTGCGGAAGCTGGGTAAATTCCATGTCGTTTATTTTCAGCATTTATTTGTTTTGCTGTGATCTGAGCTGTGATATTTTTTATATTCCTCAAAACTGCAATAAACCCTATTCAACCTCCTCTAAAAGGTTAATTTAGCTCCTACAAATGCGACAAATGTATATAGAAATTTGACAATTGCCTCTTTAACATGAATCTGTCATGTTTTGTCGAACCATAGTTCTACAACATATCACATAACGAGAGAAAACATAGTCTTTTCATACAAAGATTTTTTTGACATCATTCGACATGCCCATTGAGTGTTTCTTTTCTCAATTTTATGTCAGTAAAAGTTAACGTATGTATTTGGCGAATTCGAGTCCTTCTTCTATGGTTGTACTCTCTCAAAATGATTAAATCCTCCAAATCAGAAAATTCAGAGTTATATTCGAAGTCACAAATTACGTATTTGTAGGTTGATTTTTGTGGAGTTGCGTTGACTTTATGTGGAGAAGTGTTGAGCTTATGTGAATTTGTGTTCAGTGGAATAAGGTTCCTATAACAGCGCGTTGCTATAGTCTTTAACTCCAGCGCGTTCGACGCACTGGACGCCAATGCAAAATTTTCAACCATTTGACTTTACGGTCAAAACGATTGTTATTACCGTTTAGGTGTTCGATGCGTCATACGCGACCGCAATGGTCAACCACCCAAAATTGGTTGTGAACCATACCTTATCATGCACTTTTCTACCTATTCAATTTTTGAAGTTCTGCTTCTTGGGTTTGGTCAACTTTTGGCAACAATCTCCAATTTACAGTTGAGTTTTTATGTATTCCGGGAAGACATCAGAATTATCACTGTACTCTTTACCGTATAACACTGGAATGTTGAATGTGTTGAAAAATGATATTCATATTGGTATATTTTATGTAAATTGACAATGGCCACTGCCCAAGTTTATGTATGTTTGTTTCCAGCTACACAGTTTATGTGCATAAATAAATATCATGCATAAAAAACATTGTGATAATAGACAAAATGCTATGAATAGAAACAAGTAATTGAATTTTCGAACTCATATAATCCTCAGTAGACATAAAAGATTCATATACACATACAGAACAATATGATCCATCCAAATCATTTTTGCTTGTCATTAAAGGTATAGCACTATCATTTACCAAGTTACTAACTTCTATCACGTCCTTAAATTCTGATCTTAGCAAGGATCCAGTTGCATGCTGGATATAATTATAAGCACATTATGAAGCGTAAAATGGAGATTTTACTATTTTTTTAAAGCACTGTAACTTGGCTTGAAACAATCTGAAATCTTGTCTTGGATTATATTAGGTGCTAATCTTTGAAATTGAATTAGTTCTTAATGAAAATAAATAATAGCCTCAAAAAACAGTAATCTAAAAGAATAAATACAGAATTGCGTTGGCTCTCTGATATTCAAAACCTATCTGATATCTGCAGGCTATAAATTCTTACAAGTGAAAATAAGCATAAGGTCACTAATTAACTATGCATTACAAATCCCTCCATCGTTGCTAAATTTTCCATTTCTTTTTTTCTTCAAGTTAACAATTTCTTTCTTGCTTTCCTTTCGTGAATTTTGTGGATGTACATGTTCATATGACAAATTTTAGCGAATTCCTCATGAATTTTCTCATTTTGGCTATAATATCATGGAAATGGATGCCTATTTTTTTTACCACTATTGGCAATAGGTATAAAAATGTCTAAGGATGAAATTTATATATTTGCAAACAAATGGATTTATCAAGTAGTAGTAGTAGGGGGTAGTCACTTCCTTCACTAAAACTACATACTAAAATTACAAGCGTGTTACCAAAGATCAGACATGTTTTAAAAGTAAAAGTGGTGCAATAAATTCTCCATTTTTTGTGAAATATTAAAAAAGATACTATTTTAGTAAGTAAAACAAATTTAACAAGAAATCTAATATTTTGACAAAAGGAAGGAAAAAAAAATTATGTTATAAAATAAAATAGAATAGATAATAAAAGGGAAGCCATTAAAGAGAACAGAAGAGACGAGGGATGTAATAATCCGGAAATCTGAGCCAATTTAAAATTTTTATTCTGGCAATTTTGATGAATTTTGAATATTTAATATGATTTATTTTAAATAATAACGACGAGAAATTTATTTTGAATAGAATTTGAACGTATATATTTATTTGAATCGACGTTGGAATATAAATATTTTATTTTAAATTTAAAAGAAATTGAAAATGGCGCGGTAGTTCGAAAATTCAATTTCAAATTTCAAATGAATGTACATGATTCAAAATAAACCCGATTTTAGCGAAACCAAAAATATTAGATTCTATTTGAAAATATCTATCCAACGAATCCGAAAAATTGAAATTTCATAGCGCGAATCAAAAGTTACGTCCAGTTGAAAATTCAGAATAGTCGCTATGGAATTCTGGCCCTTAAAAATGGAAATTTTGCTAACGACCTCGGTTTTCGACGAAACCAATTTTGTTGGATCCGGGATGTCTAGTTATTGCTAGATTCCAAAATTCGTAATTTTCTGAATCAATATGTGAGCGTGGCGAAGGAAAACGCGTTGGACCTGTTTCAGTTGATTTTAATCGATTGGAAAATGGTCGTTTTTCAAACGGTCTCGGAATTTGACGAAATTAATTTTGTTAGAACCGTATCGTCAATACGAAGCTAGAAAATATTTTTGGGAATTTTTAGAGTCTGTATGTGGCCGCGGTAAGTTGAAATGTGCGTTCAAATTCAATATATAGATTTATATTTTGATTTTGGTAGAAACTGATCGAAACGATCGAATCATCTTACGATACATATCCCATTGTGTTCGGAATGAGGGTAATTAGCTAGGGACGACAGTCAGTGGATTTGATTTCGAGTTCAAAATAAAAAGGTACTCTTTGAAATTAAATAATTAAATTAAAAAAAAGAATCTCTCTCTCCCACTATTTACAGTCAACCCCCCCTCCACGTTCGAAATCAAATCAGAAGAAATAATAAAGAAAAAAAAGAAAAAAAGAAAAAAAGGGGAAAACGATTTTTCCCAAACCCGTCGCTCAATTCACCTTGGCGTTGCTCCACCGCCCCTTCCACCGTCGATCATCCACCGCCCTCCCTCTGGCAGCGCCTCCCCCTTCCTTCGCTCTCCTCCTTTTCCCCATCTCTCTGGCGTCGTTCACGAGCCATAGCCTTCCCCTCAAATCAGCGAGCGCCCTCACGGCCTCACCACAGCCGGTCGCGCCCCCTGCGCCCCACCCCGACTCCGGCGAGCCACCTCTGGCCGCCCCACTCCAGCGCTGAAACAGCCCCAAATATGATACGGTAAGTTTTTATTTATTTATTTATTTTATTTTATCTTTATTTATTCAATCTTTTAGTTTACAGAACATATGATTTTTAATCGTGAAAAGGTGAAAATTTTGAAATAGAAAAGGTATAATTTTATAACAGAAAAGGTGAAATTTTTATAATAGAAAAGGTATAATTTTTATTTGAATAACAAAAAGATTAGATTTTTCATTGTAGAAAAAATACGATTTTACATATGTTGTAGCATTATAAAAATACGATTTTTATACATAGAAAGCGAAGGTGAAAAATAGAATTTTTATCTATATAGTAGCGGTATAAAAATATAATCTTTATATATGAAGTAGCGATAAAAATTCGATTTTTACATATATGAAGTGTTGAAATAAAAATTCGATCTTTATATTAGAAGTAGATATATAAAAATATAATTTTTATATAGAAAGAAACGTCGTAAAAATATATGGAGTAAAAATATAATTATTATTTTATAGAGATAATAAAAATATGATTTTTATTCATGTAGAGATAATAAAAATATGATTTTTATATAGTAGCGATAAAAATTTGATTTTTATTTATGAAGTAGCGATGAAAAGATTATATTTTCATATATAGAAAGGCGATATTTTTATATATAGAAAGGAGGAATATTGATATATGAAGCGAAATAAAAATTCGATCTTTATAGAAGAAGTAGAAATATAAAAATATAATTTTTATATAGAAAGAAGTGATAAAAATATATGATTTTTATATATGAAATGCCATTGTAAAAATGTGATTTTTAATGTGAACAGCGGGAAAAGATAGCAATGGCAACAAAGGAAATCAAATCGGAATCCATACCGTTCAGAAATAGATAATGGAGGAGTGGAACCCAAAGGTGAGAACTCCTCACCTTTATTTTAATTTCTAGTTTGAAATATATACTTGGATGCAGACGGTGCTTAGCAGCACCCGACACCCGTCGTCCACAGACCATGGATGACTTGTATGTTTGATTGATCTGTTGTGAAAATTGATTGTGTGTTGTGGAATGGAAATAAATATTTCATAGTTAAAAATATAATTTTTAACGTGTATATAAAATTAAATAAAAATTCATTTACAAATCGAACGATTTGTTTATGTACACCGATTTGACTAATATTGATTGGGACGATAAATTTTACACATCGCTTAAACGCACAAATAAAAATCTGTGTTTGTTGATTTGAAACTACACAAGGGTATTGGGATGATATTTGACGTACACTATTCCCGATTGTTTAGTTTTATGTCAATCGATGGGTTGACAAATTGTGTAAGCGTTAATTATTTATATTTAATGCTTATACAGTTGTGTGGTGCACTCTGGATGATGGTTGATGATTTATCGTTGCTATTATATACATGTGCTGTAGGAAATCCATATAATTAACATTATATGGTAATTGATTGGGCCTCATTCCAATTTGGAAAATAAGGAATATTATAAAAGAAAATTCATGTGTTGAATGGAATAAAAATTCATGTGTTGAATAGAATAAAAATTCATGTGTTGAATAGAATAAAAAATCATGTGTTGAATAGAATAAAAATTCTATGTTGAATAGAATAAAAATTCATGTGTTGAATAAAAATATATATTCGTGTGTTGAACAAAAATATATATTCATGTGTTGAAGAAAATATTCATTTGTTGAATAGAATAACAAAGTTATTGAAATATATAAAGCCGTGTTGGTTAGATACACGCCATTTTGACGCGAACGATATTTATATTGATTATATTCGTTTTTATAATGATTATAGAAAAAGAAGTGATTTCAAAATATAATATTTTGAAAATATTATCGTTTGTATATCGATGATGTGGAATATTCAATTTTGATTCGAAATCGAATATGAGGTTGAAATCGTTTCGAAAACAAATTTAAAAACGATTTATAAAATATGTTTTAAAAGGAAATCGGCGAAATATATATAATATATATTATATATATAATGGCCTGAGTAGAACGCGCCGCGCTGCGGTAGTTCGCGAATTTCGACCATTGACTTCGAATGGACGTCACGGGAGATCCGACCGTCGGATTGTCCTAAAACTAGAACCGTTGGGTTTGTATCGAAAAGAGATTTCTAATGAATATTAGAGATTTGAAATCTAATGGTTGGATTTGGAATTATGTCCAAATCAAATTTGGAAAAGGTCGCTGTAAGTGCAGTTCGATGGCCGTTGATGGAAATCGACTGTACGGGCCTTGATAAAATTATTAAAAATAGTACTAATTTGTGTAAAATCATAAGAAATGATTTGTGAAGAATTGGGATGAAAAATTTTAAATCTGAAAAGATAAAAATAGATTTTTATCGTAATGAACTAGTTTTGAACAAGAATTATAATTCCATTTATTTTTAAAATAAATAAATTGGATTTGAAATGGTTTTGAAAATAACCAGAGATTCCAATAATTGAATTGGAATGGATTTGAATCGAAATTGTCTTTGGAATATTTCGATGCTGGATTTCGTGACTATATAGATATTGTTATGGAAATTTGAAAGATATATTTATATCGTTATTTCCATTACGATATCTGTTGGTCGTAGAATTTGATATTGAATACAAGCTGATATATTTTCTATTCAGAGCCTTGTATTTAATATCAAATGGGATTTGGGTTTGTCGTGAATGGTGTCTTCATTAACACTATTCTTAGACCCAAAAGAGTTAAGAAAATCAGAAACTAACTGGAGATTAGTTAAGTTGAATGGTTTCCTGGGTATTGATCTGATGTTGGTTTCGGCCTTCGGGGTTAATACTTAGGGAATTGTTCACTTGCTAATTTACGGTTAAAGGTTGATGGAATAGAATGTGATTTTGGGTTTATCGTGAACCGTATTTTAGATGACCTTGGTTTTTTAATCCAGTTAAAGACGGGACATGATTTCCCAAGTTAAACAATCATTGATATGATTTTTGGGAAGATTAAAACCAAGTGGAGTTTTAATGAATCTTTAATTAGATTGAAATGATCGAGAATGGAGTATCATCAGTTTTGCTCCAGGCGATAGTTAAATCTTTAATTATATTTGAACGTGAAATGGTAATTGAATGTACCGGTAACACCGTGGTGTTAGATATGAAGTATTACCAGTTTTACTTCATGGGATGAATAGGTTGGGATTGAGAAATTAAAACAAATGATTACTTCGGTAAGGTTCGTTAATCCCGACTAGTTTGGATAAACCATAATTTGGTTTGAATTGATACTCAAAGGGAGATTAAAGAATAAATTTAAAGAATTTATCTTTGATAAAATTAATGGGAACCTCTCCCTAAGAATGTGAAATTTAGCAACTAACTGGAGATTAGTTAAGATGAATGGTTTCCTGGGTATTGATCTGATGTTGGTTTCGGCCTTCGGGGTTAATATTTGGGGAGTTGTTCTCTTACTAATTTACGGTTAGTGACTGATGAATTGGAATGAGGCATATGTTGTGTTTGTACAACACTTGTTTATTATATACGCGAGTTATTCAGAAAAACCGGGTTTATCCCATTCTGAATAACTGATTCGACGATGTGTTGAGGATGAAGACGGTAGTTGAAGACCGGAGGTCTTCAAGTCGTTTGGATAATTACTGATGATCTTGATTGGGCCGTACACCCAAGAGGAGGGAATCAATTGGTGATCGTCCAGACGTACTTGGAGATCGATGGATATGCGAGGTACAAGGTGCCTCCGGTTTCGTTCAGACCCAGAACGGACTTGTAAATGGACTGTGTGTCTGACATTGGATATCATTCTGTGTGATTGATGGATATCGGTTGCATGGAGTGGTCTGCCTTTGTGGCATGCTAAGATGCAAATGATCAAGGCTTCTGTTGAAAAGCAGAGTCGTGTGGTTGATGATCAAAGCACAGCCTATGTGGCATGCTAAGATGCAAATGATCAAGGCTTCTGTTGAAAAGCAGAATCTTGTGGTTGATGATCAAAGCACAGCCTGTGTGGCACAGCTTTGTGTAGCGTTGATTCGCAAGCCTCAAACCCCGGTTGTGAACCAGAAACGGGAGGGGTTCAGGAACGGCATGCGTTTCCTTCTAGCTAGAAGTGGCGTCAGTGGTTTTACATGCCCTGACGAGTTTGACTTATGTGGTTATTGGATTGTGAGGCGACTCGAATATATCGGTGACTGTGTGGAGCCGATGGAGTCATAGGACTCATTTACGCCCCAAAGGGCGGGGAAACGCAGTGTTCAGGTATTTTAATCCACATCGGTGGACCGGCCCTGACGATCCAAGGGCCCACCTGAATCTGGGTCCTGAGGGGCGGGCTAGAGGCTCTCGAATCGGTGAGGACTATCTTTTGCCTCGGTTCACAGATGGAAATCCAACTTCCAATACGTGACCTTGCGGTTTTGATTGTATACCTATATATGGCGACATAGTGGTATGGGGCACTTATGTCGTCTACGATTGAAATTGTTTTGACACTATACACTTATAGTAATAATAAAACATGAAATTTAGCGTATCAAGCATGCTTTGGCTATTATAAGGTAAAACCCTATCCTCCGGCTTGTGTTGCATTATGTGATGGGACCTGGGTCTTATAATAGCTTCATTGTTCTTTATTTAGCATTGTGCTGTTGTGACGACAAGGAATTTCGCTCGATCCGAATCAGTCATTAAACCGATCTAGACCGTTCGAAACCCCTGATCGTTTGAGAACAGGACAAATCAGAACACAAACAGAAGAACATTTCATTGTTATTACAACAATTCCATCAGAATACAAGAATATACAGAGTATAAATGAATATATTACATTCGATAAATATCAAAGGTTTAAATACAGTACTGCAGCGGAAAATAATACAAAAGCACAACTAGAAGTGATACACGGATACAGAGCTTTCCGAGCATCGTTCCAGCTGTAAATCAGGATCCTGTGAATATAAATCTGCAAAACCAAAACTACTAGCTGCCCGTGCGGAAAATGAGGGCACCCAGAGTTTAGGTTAAAACAATAAACTCCAGGTCAGTCATGTGACTGGTGTGAGAACTAAAACAGTTATTTAAAACTTTACTTTAAAAGATAGTAATTCAAGGGACCACGCCGTATAACACGGAACGGGTTTCCTCCCAAGAATACTAGTGCATATAACAAAACAACGCAATGCTCTTTGAAAAAATGAAGCTATTATAAGACCTAGGTCCCATCACAAAATGCAACGCAAGCCGGAGGATAGGGTTTTCCCTTATAATAGCCAAACATGTTTGGTACGTTTAAAACAAATCATTTGATACTATAATAAGTGTGTAGTGTCAAAACAATTTCAATCATAAATATCAATCATAGACGGCATAAGTGCCCCATACCACTATGTCGCCATACTAGTTCTACAATTAAAACCGAAATACACGTATTGGAAATTGGGTTTCCGTCATGAGTCGAGGCAAGGGGCAAGCTCCTCTCCGCTTCGAGACACTCTAGCAAATGCCTCAGGACTACACACTCTGGGTAACCCTGGGATCCTCCAAGACCGGTCCTCACTTACGTTAGAGGATTAGTTATTCCTGAACACACGTTTCCCGGCCCTATAGGACCTATAATCGAGGCGCCTCGCATCCAAACCACAAGGTGAAAAGTATATAAATGTCAGGGCTGGTAGGTCACTGACACCACCCATAGCTAGAAAGAAACGTCGTGCACTCCATGGGTCCTCATCCCGTTTTTGACTCATACCGAGGTGTGAGGCTCGCGAATTCACGTTATACACAAAGCTGCCACGTAGGCCGTGCTTTGAACATCAACCACATGACTTTGCTTTTCAACAGAAGCCTTGATCCATGCAACTCAGCATGCCACACAGGCAATTCATGCCATGCGATTGATATCTATCGATATATAACCTCTAAGCTCGTACATCTCAGAGAAGGGCGTTAAGCAAGAGAATAAATTCTACGCCGCCAAACAGATATATATTTAACAGAAATCAATCAACACAGAATAAAATCCAATGTCAGACACACAATCCATTTACAAGTTCGTTCTAGGTCTGAACGAAACCGGAGGCACTTTCCTCGCATATCCATCGATCTCCAAGTACGTCTGGACGACCACCAACTATTTCCATCCTCTTGGGTGTACAGCCCAATCAGGATCGTCAGTAATTATCCAAACGATGTGAAGACTTCCGGTCTTCAACCACCGTCTTCATCTTTGACTTATCGTCGAATCGGTTATTCAGAATGGGTATAAACCCGGCCTTTCCGAACAACCCGCGTATATTAAAAACAAATGTTACACAAACACAACATACGCCTCATTCCAATTTATCAGTCGCTAACCGTAGATCAGTAAGAGAGCAATTCCCCAAATATTAACCCCGAAGGCCGAAACCAACATCAGATCAATACCCAGGTAACCATTCTTCTTAGCTAACCTACAACTAGTTTCTAAATTTCAATTCTTAGGGAAAGGTTCCCATTAATTTTATCCAAGATAAATTCTTTAAAGTTTATCCTTTAATCTTCCTTTGGATGTCATTTCAAACCAAATTATGGTTTTCCAAACTAGTCGAGATTAGCGAACCACACCGAAGTAATTATTTATTTTATTTCCCAATCCCAACCTATTCATTCCATGAAATCTAACACCACGGTGTTATCGGTAAAATTAATTACCATTTCACGTTCAAATCTAATTAAAGATTTAACTATCGCTTTAGAGCAAAACTGGTGATACTCCATTCTCGCTTATTTTTCAAATTTGATAATTTAGATTATCAATTCACATTTCAATCTAATTGCAGATTCATTAAAACCCCTTTTACTGGGTTACAGAACTAATGTCTTTTAAACACAGTTCACGATAAACCCAAATCACATTCTATTTATTATCGGGTTAAAGAACCAGTGTTATTTAAAACACCATTCACGATAAACCCACAATTCAATTCTATTTAAAACTCGTTTCAAATCCAATTTATTTATTTAAAAATAAACGGGTTTAATTTTAGTTCAAAACTAGTTCATTTCGATAAAAATCTATTTTTATCTTTTCAAATATGGAGTTTTTCATCCCAATTTTTCCCAAATCATATCTTATGATTTTACACAAATTATCGATATTTTTAATAATTTTATCAAGGCCCGTACAGTCGATTTCCATCAACGGCCATCGAACTGCACTTACAGCGACCTTTTCCAAATTTGATTTGGACGTATCTCCAAATCCAACCGTTAGATTTCAAATTTCTAATATTCATTAGAAAGCTCTTTTCGATACGAACCCAACAGTTCCGGTTTTAGGAGAATCCGACGATCGGATCTCCTGTAATATCCGTTTGAAGTCAATGGTCGAAATTCGCGAACTGCCGCGGCGCGGCGTGTTCTATTCAGGCCATTATATTATATATATAATATATATAATGTATATTTCGTCGATTACTATTTAAAACGAATTTTATAAATAGTTTTGAATTCGTTTCAAAAACAATTTCAACCTTTATTTCAAATTCAAATCAAAATTGAATTTTCTATTATAAATCCTTTTTAAAATTCATTTCTATTCAATTCAAATTTCAATTCAATTTGAATTCATTTCAATTCGTTTTCAATTCAGTTCGAATTCATTTTCAATTCAATTCGAATTCGTTTTATATTCAATTCATTTCGAATTGGTTTTCTATTCGATTCAATTCAAATTGGTTTTCTATTCGATTCAATTCAAATTGGTTTTCTATTCGATTCAATTCAAATTGGTTTCCTATTCGATTCAATTCAAATTGGTTTTCTATTCGATTCAATTCAAATTGGTTTTCTATTCGATTCAATTCAAATTCGTTTTCTATTCAATTCAATTCAAATTGGTTTTCTATTCGATTCAATTCAAATTATTTTTCTATTCGATTCAATTCAAATTTGTTTTCTATTCGGTTCAATTCAAATTTGGTTTTCTATTCAATTCAATTCAAATTGGTTTTCTATTCAATTTGAATTCAATTCGATTTCTATTCAATTCAATTCAAATTGGTTTTCTATTCAATTTGAATTCAATTCGTTTTCTATTCAATTTAATTCAAATTTCATTTCAAAATATTCGATTTCGAAATCACTTTTCAATATTCATTTTAAAATGAATAAAATCGATATAAATATCGTTCACGTCAAAATGGCGTCAATCTAATCAACACGGCTTCATATATTTCTATTTTCAAATATTTTATTTCAAATATTTCTTTTTCAAATATTTCCTATTCAAATATTTCTATTTCAAATATTTCTATTTTTAAAATATTTCGTTCAACACATGACTAATCTCAACGGATGAGTACTGTCAACACATGAACCTTTGTTTTATATTGATAAAGATGTAAATTTTATTATTAAAATATTTCGTTCAACACATGACTAATCTCAACGGATGAGTACGGTCAACACTTAATTTTATAATATTCTTTATTTTCTAAATTGGAATGAGACCCAATCAATCACCATATAAAGTTAATTATATGGATTCCATACAACACATGTATATAATAGCAACGATAAACAATCAACCATCATCCAAAGTGCACTACACTGTATAAGCATCAAATATAGATATCTAACGCTTATAACAGCCTGTCAATCAATCGATCGACATATTTAATCAATCAGGATGAGTGAACTTCAAATTTCATCCCAACACCCGTGTGGGGTTTCAAACAATCAAACACCGTTTTTATTTGTGCAGTTGGGCGATGTGTAAAATTTATCGTCCCAATCAATGTCCTTCAAATAGGTGTACATAAACAAACCGTCCGGTTTGTAAATGAATATTTTATTTTATTCACTTCCACGTTAAAAATTATACTTTTAATGATAAAATATTTTATTTCAACACATGAATTTCTATTCAGTTCATTTACACAATAAAAATGATATTTTTATTTTTCTAAATTTTTTTAGAAAATTTCGGCGGCATAACGGCAAGATACTAGAAACGGGACAAGGCCTAGCCTTATCCCCGGTCTAGTGAAGGCCCACGCCATTCACACATCAATCAAATCAATTCCATTTCACCAAACAATTCAATTCAAACCAAATAATCTAACCAACTACACAACCAAACAATTAAACAAACAAGCCATCCATGGTCTGTGGATGACGGGTGTCGGGTGCTACTAAACACTGTCTGCATCCTAGTATATATAACTAGAAAAAGAATTTTTGAGTGAGAATTTCTCACCAAAGCTATTCCAATCATCTCGACACTTCATTTAGAGAAATCATCGCCATTCTCGCCTTTTGTCACTTTCGTTGCCCATAGCCACTACATATATAAAAATCGAATTTTTACTTCGCTATTCAATATATAAAAATCGCATTTTTACTTTGCTATTCAATATATAAAAATCGAATTTTTACTATGCTATTCAATATATAAAAATCGAATTTTTACTTTGCTATTCAATATATAAAAATCGAATTTTTACTATGCTATTCAATATATAAAAATCGAATTTTTACTTTGCCATTCAATATATAAAAATCGAATTTTTACTTTGCTATTCAATATATAAAAATCTAATTTTTACTTCGCTATTCAATATATAAAAATCGAATTTTTACTATGTTATTCAATATATAAAAATCGAATTTTTACTTCGCTATTCAATATATAAAAATCGAATTTTTACTTTGCTATTCAATATATAAAAATCGAATTTTTACCTTGCTATTCAATATATAAAAATCTCGCCTTTCAACTATAAAGATTTCGCCTTTTCAAATATATCATTATAAAAATCACAATTTTATTTTGCTACACATATAAAGATGATATTTCTAATATTCCTATCATGTAAAAATTATATTTTTAATTCACTACATAAAAAAAAATCATATTTTTACATCTTCTACATAATAAAGATTATATTTTTAATACTTTAAAAATATAAAAATCATATTTTCCTTCTCTAATTTCATGATAAAAATCACATCTTTTTAAACTGAAAACTCCTATGCTTATAAACTGAAAATCAAAAGAGAAAGAAAATAAAAGACTCACATTTAGTATGGAAGGAGGAGATTTCGTTGTGGATCGAGGAAAGGGGCGTGTGTGCTGCGATTTGGTGGCGGAGTGGGGCAATGGGGGTGCTGACGTGGGTGGTCAGATCGGTGGAGGTCAGGCGAGTGGGGGGGGGGGGGGGGTGATGGAAATCGAACGGGGGGGGGGGGGAATCGGTTGCGTGGTGGCGCAGGGGAAGGGGGAATGGGTTCGGAGGTGGAGCCCCACCTCTGAGGCGGCGGCGATCGATCAGGGGGGCACGCGAGGAGGGGTCATCGATGAACGGTGGCTGCGTCGGAGATTGAGGAGGCGCGGCGGCTCCGCCCGGGCAACGAACGAGATCGCGATGGGGCTCCGTCCATCTTTTTTTTTCTTTTTCTGTTCGATTTAAATTGAATGGGGGGGGGGGGAGGCAGAGTGATTTAAGGAGAAGGGGAGAGATTTTTAATTTTTAATTATTTTAATTATAAAAAGTTGACTTTTTTCATACGACCTCTAAACGAGGCCCACCGCCTGTCGTCCATAGCGTTTCACCCCCATTCCAAACACAATGGGATATGCACCGCAAGCTGATTCGATCGCTTCGATCAGTTTCCGTCAAAATCAACATATACTTCTACATATTGAATTTGAACGCCCATTTCAATTTACTGGGGTCACATACTAACTAGAAAAATTCCAGAAAAATACTTTCTAGCTTTGTATTGACGATACGGTCCTAACAAAACTAGTTTCGTCGAATTCTGAGACAGTTTGAAAAATGGCCATTTTCCAGTCGATTAAAATCAACTGAAACTGGTCAAACGCGTTTTCCTTTGCCACGCTCACATATTGATTCGAAAAATTATGAAATTTGGAATCTAGCAATAACTTGACATCATGGACGCAAAAAAAGTGGTTTCGTCGAAATCCGAGGTCGTTTGCAAAATTCCCATTTTTAAGGGCCTGAATTCCATAGCGACTATTCAGAATTTTCAACTGGACATATCTTTTGATCCCCGCTATGAAATTTCGATTTTTCGGATCCGTTGGAAAGATATTCCCAATTAGATCCTATCATTTTTGGTTTCACTAAAATCCGGCTTGTTTTGCACCCGGTACGTTCAATTGAAATTTGAAATAGAATTATCAAACTACCGCGCCATTTTCAATTCTATTTATAATTATATATAAATATTTATATTCTAACGACGATGCGCATAAATATATACGTTCGAATTATATTCAAAATAAATTTCTCGTCGATATTATTTAAAATAATTCATTTAAAATATTCAAAATTCGCCAAAATTGCCAAAATAAAAATTTTAAACTGGCCCAGATTTTCCGGGTTATTACAATCTCCCCCACTTAAAACTTTTCGTCCCCGAAAAGGAACAAAGTCGAAAGTGGTTTGATTAATCAACTCTACGTTCAATCTGGCTTCCATTCTCCAAATTTTCAGTTTCTGAGAATTTTCAAAATTTCAAAAATTTGGCTAACACCCTAAATTTTCGAAAAATTTCGCCATAACCTCCCCTGCACCGGGAGCCACGGGAAAATCCCGAAATTGCCATATAGGCCTTCTGGTCTCAAGAAGAAAAAGAAAAAGCCAAGCGGCTAGCCAATAGACTCATAAAATCATCATCACCGAAACAAAACAGTAAATTATAGTAAACATGTACCAATTTGTCGGGCAAACAAATTTATTCTCTGCTCTAGCCTCCTTGCTATGACCTGTTCAATGTAAGTACTTGTATATGCAAGCAAATGCGACCAATTTTCAATACAGTCCAATATTTGATGCAATTAGGCATAATGGTTCAAAATTATTAAACAAATAAACAAACAACACAAACATCAATCAATTAGTGAATTTAACGTTTCAAATTCATAATTTGATATATAGTCGAAAATCATGTTTTTGATGCCAATTCACAACAAATAAATCTATCTATATAAGTTTTGGTTCTCACGTCAGTCTAATGGAAATATATAGATATCACACCTTCGAAACACGAGAATAAATACTGGTGATGGCGCGCCATCATCAGAATCATGTCCGGGCGACTAGAATGTGATTCTATATCTATCTAATATATTAAAACTTCGAATATACGTTCATGACACGTATATGCAAAATCTTTATATATTGGATTGTCCAAATTCAAAATAAATAAATATTCAAATACGTATAAAATGATTTAAATTTTCAAAACAAAATCGTTTTCATTTGAAAAATATACTCTTCACACTCGTTCTAGGATACTACTAATCCTATCTCTAACGAGTCATTCTAATTGGATATTACTAATCCAATATCTGATGAATTCTTTCGTATGGTTCTAATGTGTCTTGTTCTCGAGCTCTGTAAACCAAAGCTCTGATACCAAATGTGACGGCAAGGAATTTCGCTCGATCCGAATCAGTCGTTAAACCGATCTAGACCATTCGAAACCCCTGATCGTTTGAGAACAGGACAAATCAGAACACAAACAGAAGAACATTTCATTGTTATTACAACAATTCCATCAGAATACAAGAATATACAGAGTATAAATGAATATATTACATTCGATAAATATCAGAGGTTTAAATACAGTACTGCAGCGGAAAATAATACAAAAGCACAACTAGAAGTGATACACGGATACAGAGCTTTCCGAGCATCGTTCCAGCTGTAAATCAGGATCCTGTGAATATAAATCTGCAAAACCAAAACTACTAGCTGCCCGTGCTGAAAATGAGGGCACCCAAAGTTTAGGTTAAAACAATAAACTCCAGGTCAGTCATGTGACTGGTGTGAGAACTAAAACAGTTATTTAAAACTTTACTTTAAAAGATAGTAATTCAAGGGACCACGCCGTATAACAGGAACGGGTTTCCTCCCAAGAATACTAGTGCATATAACAAAACAACGCAATGCTCTTTGAAAAAATGAAGCTATTATAAGACCTAGGTCCCATCACACAATGCAACGCAAGCCAGAGGATAGGGTTTTCCCTTATAATAGCCAAACATGCTTGGTACGTTTAAAACAAATCATTTGATACTATAATAAGTGTGTAGTGTCAAAACAATTTCAATCATAAATATCAATCATAGACGGCATAAGTGCCCCATAACACTATGTCGCCATACTAGTTCTACAATTAAAACCGAAATACACGTATTGGAAATTGGGTTTCCGTCATGAGTCGAGGCAAGGGGAAAGCTCCTCTCCGCCTCGAGACACTCTAGCAAATGCCTCAGGACTACACACTCTGGGTAACCCTGGGATCCTCCAAGACCGGTCCTCACTTACGTTAGAGGATTAGTTATTCCTGAACACACGTTTCCCGGCCCTATAGGACCTATAATCGAGGCGCCTCACATCCAAACTACAAGGTGAAAAGTATATAAATGTCAGGGCTGGTAGGTCACTGACACCACCCATAGCTAGAAAGAAACGTCGTGCACTCCTTGGGTCCTCATCCCGTTTTTGACTCACACCGAGGTGTGAGGCTCGCGAATTCACGTTATACACAAAGCTGCCACGTAGGCCGTGCTTTGATCATCAACCACAAGACTTTGTTTTTCAACAGAAGCCTTGATCCATGCAACTCAGCGTGCCACACAGGCAATTCATGCCATGCGATTGATATCTATCGATATATAACCTCTAAGCTCGTACATCTCAGAGAAGGGCGTTAAGCAAGAGAATAAATTCTCCGCCGCCAAACATATATATATTTAACAGAAATCATTCAACATAGAATAAAATCCAATGTCAGACACACAATCCATTTACAAGTTCGTTCTAGGTCTGAACGAAACCGGAGGCACTTTCCTCGCATATCCATCGATCTCCAAGTACGTCTGGACGACCACCAACTATTTCCATCCTCTTGGGTGTACAGCCCAATCAGGATCGTCAGTAATTATCCAAACGATGTGAAGACTTCCGGTCTTCAACCAACGTCTTCATCTTTGACTTATCGTCGAATCGGTTATTCAGAATGGGTATAAACCCGGCCTTTCCGAACAACCCGCGTATATTGAAAACAAATGTTACACAAACACAACATACGCCTCATTCCAATTTATCAGTCGCTAACCGTAGATCAGTAAGAGAGCAATTCCCCAAATATTAACCCCGAAGGCCGAAACCAACATCAGATCAATACCCAGGTAACCATTCTTCTTAGCTAACCTACAGCTAGTTTCTAAATTTCAATTCTTAGGGAAAGGTTCCCATTAATTTTATCCAAGATAAATTCTTTAAAGTTTATCCTTTAATCTTCCTTTGGATGTCATTTCAAACCAAATTATGGTTTTCCAAACTAGTCGAGATTAGCGAACCACACCGAAGTAATTATTTATTTTATTTCCCAATCCCAACCTATTCATCCCATGAAGCAAAACTGGTAATACTCCATATCTAACACCATGGTGTTATCGGTAAAATTAATTACCATTTCACGTTCAAATCTAATTAAAGATTTAACTATCGCTTTGGAGCAAAACTGGTGATACTCCATTCTCGCTTATTTTTCAAATTTGATAATTTAGATTATCAATTCACATTTCAATCTAATTGCAAATTCATTAAAACCCCTTTTACTGGATTACAGAACTAATGTCTTTTAAAACACAGTTCACGATAAACCCAAATCACATTCTATTTATCATCGGGTTAAAGAACTAGTGTTATTTAAAACACCATTCACGATAAACCCACAAATCAATTCTATTTAAAACTCGTTACAAATCCAATTTATTTATTTAAAAATAAACGGGTTTAATTTTAGTTCAAAACTAGTTCATTTCGATAAAAATCTATTTTTATCTTTTCAAATATGGAGTTTTTCATCCCAATTTTTCCCAAATCATTTATTATGATTTTACACAAATTATCGATATTTTTAATAATTTTATCAAGGCCCGTACAGTCGATTTCCATCAACGGCCATCGAACTGCACTTACAACGACCTTTTCCAAATTTGATTTGGACGTATCTCCAAATCCAACTGTTAGATTTCAAATTTCTAATATTCGTTAGAAAGCTCTTTTCGATACGAACCCAACGGTTTCGGTTTTAGGAGAATCCGTCAGTCGGATCTCCCGTAATATCCGTTTGAAGTCAATGGTCGAAATTCACGAACTGCCGCGGCGCGGCGCGTTCTATTCAGGCCATTATATTATATATATAATATATAATGTATATTTCGTCGATTACTATTTAAAACGAATTTTATAAATAGTTTTGAATTCGTTTCAAAAACAATTTCAACCTTTATTTCAAATTCAAATCAAAATTGAATTTTCTATTATAAATCCTTTTTAAAATTCATTTCTATTCAATTCAAATTTCAATTCAATTTGAATTCATTTCAATTCGTTTTCAATTCAGTTCGAATTCGTTTTCAATTCAATTCGAATTCGTTTTATATTCAATTCATTTCGAATTGGTTTTCTATTCGATTCAATTCAAATTGGTTTTCTATTCGATTCAATTCAAATTGGTTTTCGATTCGATTCAATTCAAATTGGTTTCCTATTCGATTCAATTCAAATTGGTTTTCTATTCGATTCAATTCAAATTGGTTTTCTATTCGATTCAATTCAAATTCATTTTCTATTCAATTCAGTTCAAATTGGTTTTCTATTCGATTCAATTCAAATTTGTTTTCTATTCGATTCAATTCAAATTTGATTTCTATTCGGTTCAATTCAAATTTGGTTTTCTATTCAATTCAATTCAAATTGGTTTTCTATTCAATTTGAATTCAATTCGTTTTCTATTCAATTCAATTCAAATTGGTTTTCTATTCAATTTGAATTCAATTCGTTTTCTATTCAATTTAATTCAAATTTCATTTCAAAATATTCGATTTCGAAATCACTTTTCAATATTCATTTTAAAATGAATAAAAATATAAATATCGTTCACGTCAAAATGGCGTCAATCTAATCAACACGGCTTCATATATTTCTATTTTCAAATATTCTATTTCAAATATTTCTTTTTCAAATATTTCCTATTCAAATATTTCTATTTCAAATATTTCTATTTTTAAAATATTTCGTTCAACACATGACTAATCTCAACGGATGAGTACTGTCAACACATGAACCTTTGTTTTATATTGATAAAGATGTAAATTTTATTATTAAAATATTTCGTTCAACACATGACTAATCTCAACGGATGAGTACGGTCAACACATGAACCTTTATTTTATAATATTCTTTATTTTCTAAATTGGAATGGGACCCAATCAATCACCATATAAAGTTAATTATATGGATTCCATACAACACATGTATATAATAGCAACGATAAACAATCAACCATCATCCAAAGTGCACTACACTGTATAAGCATCAAATATAGATATCTAACGCTTATAACAGCCTGTCAATCAATCGATCGACATATTTAATCAATCAGGATGAGTGAACTTCAAATTTCATCCCAACACCCGTGTGGGGTTTCAAACAATCAAACACAGATTTTATTTGTGCAGTTGGGCGATGTGTAAAATTTATCGTCCCAATCAATGTCCTTCAAATAGGTGTACATAAAAAAAACCGCCCGGTTTGTAAATGAATATTTTATTTTATTCACTTCCACATTAAAAATTATACTTTTAATGATAAAATATTTTATTTCAACACATGAATTTCTATTCAGTTCATTCACGCAATAAAAATGATATTTTTATTTTTCTAACATTTTTTAGAAAATTTCGGCGGCATAACGGCACGATACTAGAAACGGGACAAGGCCTAGCCTTATCCCCGGTCTAGTGAAGGCCCACGCCATTCACACATCAATCAAATCAATTCCATTTCACCAAACAATTCAATTCAAACCAAATAATCTAACCAACTACACAACCAAACAATTAAACAAACAAGCCATCCATGGTCTGTGGATGACGGGTGTCGGGTGCTACTAAACACCGTCTGCATCCTAGTATATATATAACTAGAAAAAGAAATTTTGAGTGAGAAGTTCTCACCAAAGCTATTCCAATCATCTCGACACTTCATTTAGAGAAATCATCGCCATTCTCGCCTTTTGTCACTTTCGTTGCCCGTAGCCACTACATATATAAAAATCGAATTTTTACTTCGTTATTCAATATATAAAAATCGCATTTTTACTTTGCTATTCAATATATAAAAATCGAATTTTTACTATGCTATTCAATATATAAAAATCGCATTTTTACTTTGCTATTCAATATATAAAAATCAAATTTTTACTATGCTATTCAATATATAAAAATCTAATTTTTACTTTGCTATTCAATATATAAAAATCGAATTTTTACTTTGCTGTTCAATATATAAAAATCGAATTTTTACTTCGCTATTCAATATATAAAAATCAAATTTTTACTATGCTACTCAATATATAAAAATCGAATTTTTACTTCGCTATTCAATATATAAAAATCGAATTTTTACTTTGCTATTCAATATATAAAAATCGAATTTTTTACCTTGCTATTCAATATATAAAAATCTCGCCTTCCAACTATAAAGATTTCGCCTTTTCAAATATATCATTATAAAAATCACATTTTTATTTTGCTACACATATAAAGATGATATTTCTAATATTCCTATCATGTAAAAATTATATTTTTAATTCACTACATAAACAAAAATCGTATTTTTACATCTTCTACATAATAAAGATTATATTTTTAATACTTTAAAAATATAAAAATCATATTTTCCTTCTCTAATTTCATGATAAAAATCACATCTTTTTAAACTGAAAACTCCTATGCTTATAAACTGAAAATCAAAAGAGAAAGAAAATAAAAGACTCACATTTAGTATGGAAGGAGGAGATTTTGCTGTGGATCGAGGAAAGGGGCGTGTGTGCTGCGATTTGGTGGCGGAGTGGGGCAATGGGGGTGCTGACGTGGGTGGTCAGATCGGTGGAGGTCAGGCGAGGGGGGGCTGATGGAAATCGAACGGGGGGGGAGGGGGGGGGGGGGGAATCGGTTGCGCCTGTGGCGCAGGGGAAGGGGGAATGGGTTCGGAGGTGGCGCCCCACCTCTGAGGCGGCGGCGGTCGATCAGGGGGGGGGGCACGCGAGGAGGGGGCATCGACGAACGGTGGCTGCGTCGGAGATTGAGGAGGCGCGGCGGCTCCGCCTGGGCAACGATCGAGATCGCGATGGGGCTCCGTCCATCTTCTTTTTTCATTTCTTTTTCTGTTCGATTTAAATTGAACAAGGGGGAGGGGGCAGAGTGATTTAAGGAGAAGGGGAGAGATTTTTAATTTTTAATTATAAAAAGTTGACTTTTTCATACGACCTCTAAACGAGGCTCACCGCCTGTCATCCATAGCGTTTTACCCCCATTCCGAACACAATGGGATATGCACCGCAAGCTGATTCGATTGCTTCGATCAGTTTCCGTCAAAATCAACATATACTTATATATATTGAATTTTAACGCCCATTTCAATTTACTAGGGTCACATACTAACTAGAAAAATACTTTCTAGCTTCGTGTTGACGATACGGTCCTAACAAAACTAGTTTCGTCGAATTCTGAGACCGTTTGAAAAATGGCCATTTTCCAGTCGATTAAAATCAACTGAAACTGGTCAAACGCGTTTTCCTTTGCCACGCTCACATATTGATTCGAAAAATTATGAAATTTGGAATCTAGCAATAACTTGACATCACGGACCCAACAAAAGTGGTTTCGTCGAAATCCGAGGTCGTTTGCAAAATTCCCATTTTTTAGGGCTTGAATTCCATAGCGACTATTCAGAATTTTCAACTGGACATATCTTTTGATCCCCGCTATGAAATTTCGATTTTTCGGATCCGTTGGAAAGATATAACCAATTAGATCCTATCATTTTTGGTTTCACTAAAATCCGGATTGTTTTACACCCGGTACGTTCAATTGAAATTTGAAATCGAGTTATCGAACTACGAATTTAAAATTTTTATTTTGGCAATTTTGAATATTGAATATTTAAATTTTTTATTTTGGCAATTTTGAATATTTAAAATGATTTATTTTAAATAATAACGACGAGAAATTTATTTTGAATAGAATTTGAAGGTATATATATATTTGAATCGACGTTGGAATATAAATATTTTATTTTGAATATAAAAGGAATTGAAAATGGCGCGGTAGTTCGAAAATTCGATTTCAAATTTCAAATTTCAAATGAATGTACATGATTCAAAATAAGCTGGATTTTGGCGAAACTAAAAATATTAGAATCTATTTGAAAATATCTTTCCAACGAATCCGAAAAATTAAAATTTCATAGCGGGAAACAAAAGTTACGTCTAGTTGAAAATTCATAATAGTCGCTATGGAATTCTGGCCCTTAAAAATGGAAATTTTGCAAACGACCTCGGTTTTTGACGAAACCACTTTTGTTGGATCCGGGATGTCTAGTTATTGCTAGATTCCAAAATTCGTAATTTTCTGAATCAATATGTGAGCGTGGCGAAGGAAAACGCGTTGGACCAGTTTCAGTTGATTTTAATCAACTAGAAAATGGCCATTTTTCAAACGACCTCGGAATTTGACGAAATTAGTTTTGTTAGAACCGTATCGTCAATACGAAGCTAGAAAATATTTTTCGGGAGTTTTTAGAGTCTGTATGTGGCCCCGGTAAATTGAAATGTGCGTTCAAATTCAATATATAGATTTATATTTTGATTTTGGCAGAAACTGATCGAAACGATCGAATCAGCTTACGATACATATCCCATTGTGTTTGGAATGGGGATAATTAGCTAGGGACGACAGTCGGTGGGTTTGATTTCGAGTTCAAAATAAAAAGGTACTCTTTGAAATTAAATAATTAAATAAAAAAAAGAATCTCTCTCTCCCACTAATTACAGTCAACCCCCCTTCCACGTTCGAAATCAAATCAGAAGAAATAATAAAAAAAGGGGAAAACGATTTTTCCCAAACCCATCGCTCAGCCCACCCTGGCGTCGTTCCACCGCCCCTTCCACCGTCGATCATCCACCGCCCTCCCTCTGGCAGCGCCTCCCCCTTCCTTCGCTCTCCTCCTTTCCCCTATCTCTCCGGCGTCGTTCACGAGCCATATCCCTCCCATCAAATTAGCGAGCGCCTCCACGGCCTCACCACAGCCGGTCGCGTCCCCTGCGCCCCACCCCGACTCCGGCGAGCCACCTCTGGCCGCCCCACTCCAGCACTGAAACAGCCCCCAATATGATATGGTAAGTTTTTATTTATTTATTTATTTTATTTTATCTTTATTTATTCAATCTTTTAGTTTATAGAACATATGATTTTTAATCGTGAAAAGGTGAAAATTTTGAAATAGAAAAGGTATAATTTTATAATAGAAAAGGTGAAATTTTTATAATAGAAAAGTTATAATTTTTATTTGAATAACAAAAAGATTAGATTTTTCATTGTAGAAAAAATACGATTTTACATATGTTGTAGCATTATAAAAATACGATTTTTATACATAGAAAGCGAAGGTGAAAAATAGAATTTTTATCTATATAGTAGCGGTATAAAAATATAATCTTTATATATGAAGTTGTGATAAAAAATCGATTTTTACATATATAAAGTGTCGAAATAAAAATTCGATCTTTATATTAGAAGTAGATAAATAAAAATATAATTTTTATATAGAAAGAAACGTCGTAAAAATATATGAAGTAAAAATATGATTTTTATATTATAGAGATAATAAAAATATGATTTTTATATTATAGAGATAATAAAAATATGATTTTTATTTATGTAGAGATAATAAAAATATGATTTTTATATAGTAGCGATTAAAATTCGATTTTTATTTATGAAGTAGGGATGAAAAGATTATATTTTCATATATATAAAGGCGATAGTTTTATATATAGAAAGGCAATATTTTTATATATAGAAAGGAGGAATATTGATATATGAAGCGAAATAAAAATTCGATCTTTATAGAAGAAGTAGAAATATAAAAAAATAATTTTTATATAGAAAGAAGCGATAAAAATATATGATTTTTATATATGAAATGCCTTTGTAAAAATGTGATTTTTAATGTGAACAGCGGGAAAGATAGCGATGGCAACAAAGGAATTCAAACCGGAATCCATACCGTTCAGAAATAGATAATGGAGGAGTGGAACCCAAAGGTGAGAACTCCTCACCTTTATTTTAATTTCTAGTTTGAAATATATACTACGATGCAGACGGTGCTTAGCAGCACCCGACACCCGTCGTCCACAGACCATGGATGACTTGTATGTTTGATTGATCTGTTGTGAAAATTGATTGTGTGTTGTGGAATGGAAATAAATATTTCATAGTTAGAAATATAATTTTTAACGTGTATATAAAATGAAATAAAAATTCATTTACAAATCGAACGATTTGTTTATGTACACCGATTTGACAGATATTGATTGGGACGATAAATTTTACACATCGCTTAACTGCACAAATAAAAATCTGTATTTGTTGATTTGAAACTCCACACGGGTATTGGGATGATATTTGACGTACACTAATCCTGATTGTTTAGTTGTATGTCAATCGATGGGTTGACAGATTGTGTAAGCGTTAATTATTTATATTTAATGCTTATGCAGTTGTGTGGTGCACTCTGGATGATGGTTTATGATTTATCGTTGCTATTATAGACATATGGTGTAGGAAATCCATATAATTAACATTATATAATAATTGATTGGGCCTCATTACAATTTGGAAAATAAGGAATATTATAAAAGAAAATTCATGTGTTGAATGGAATAAAAATTCTAGTGTTGAATAGAATAAAAATTCATGTGTTGAATAAAATAAAAATTCATGTGTTGAAGAGAATAAAAATTCATGTGTTGAATTGAATAAAAATTCAAGTGTTGAATAAAAATATATATTCATGTGTTGAACAAAAATATATATTCATGTGTTGAAGAAAATATTCATTTGTTGAATAGAATAACGAAGTTATTGGAATATATAAAATCGTGTTGGTTAGATATGCGCCATTTTGACGCAAATGATATTTATATCGATCATATTCGTTTTTATAATGATTATAGAAAAAGAAGTGATTTCAAAATATATTATTTTGAAAATATTATCGTTTGTATATCGATGATGTGGAATATTCAATTTTGATTCGAAATTGAATATGAAGTTGAAATCGTTTCGAAAACGAATTTAAAAACGATATATAAAATATGTTTTAAAAGGAAATCGACGAAATATATAATATAATATAATATAATATAATATATATATAAAATGGCCTGAATAGAACGCGCTGCGGCAGTTCGCGAATTTCGACCATTGACTTCGAATGGATGTTACGGGAGATCCGACCGTCAGATTCTCCTAAAACCGGAACCGTTGGATTCGTATCGAAAAGAGCTTTCTAACGAATATTAGAGATTTGAAATCTAACAGTTGGATTTGGAATTATGTCCAAATCAAATTTGGAAAAGGTCGATGTAAGTGCAGTTCGATGGCCGTTGATGGAAATTGACTGTACGGGCCTTGATAAAATTATTAAAAAAAGTAATAATTTGTGTAAAATCATAAGAAATGATTCGTGAAGAATTGGGATGAGAAATTCTAAATTTGAAAAGATAAAAATAGATTTTGTAATGACCCTGGTTTTTGTCGACTTTGGTTATCGCCATAAACTCACTGATGATTAACCAACATCGAAAAAATACCGGTCATTAATGAAAGAAATTAGAGGGTGAGGAAAGATAAGATAGAAACTTAGAATAGAAGAAGAAGCACACAACATCAGAGTAACACGAACCTCACAGCGGAACGAATAACATATAATAGATGACATATCCTTGAAATAAATGTTTTACTTGAATATACATATCATTATCAAGTACATCACTTACAACACAGCGGAAAATAAACAATAGCTATATGATCCTGAAGCCTCCTGCTCCAAGCTCTTCCAGTATATCTGTAAATCCCAACTACTTGACTGCCCGTACAAATTTAGGCACCCAAGAGTTTAGGGAAAACAACAAAATAAACTCCGGGTCAGTCATGGGACTGGTATGAGTAAAACAATTTAAAACAGTTTGAGCCATTAAACGATATCTCATAAGACCACGCGGTATAACGGAACGGGTTTTTCCCTTATGAGAATCCAAATAATCTTTATATCAAAACTCATTGATATTATAATAGTGTCTATCAACCACAATATAATAATCATCAAGTAGAAACGCTTTCATCTCACGTTCTACATATATAGTATACAATCAAAACTGCAAGCACGTATTGGGTAATGGATTTCCAACTATGACAAGGTATGGAACCACCTTTCGCTAGTGTACCTCTAGAAAGGAAAACACTGGGTTCAACAAGAACATCTTGCAACTCGGCCTCACATGACCGACCACTCATTTCGCTTGAGTGTATCGAATGTATATCACCAACGGTTGGGATCAGCAACCGTTTCCCGAATGGGACAACATCAACAATAGATTTTTAGAAGTAAATAAAACTCTAGATCAGGTGATTATACACCCTACTTCGGAGCGACCGACTTAGCCATGCTGCCTGCCCAATTTCTGTCATTTACCGGATGTGAGGCTAGAAGCTACGCTTTATCATCACACCAGATTCACTTCGAATGTCACATCGTCAAATCCATCAAATCACCGATTGACGTCCTCACCAATACATTATGTGTTAGCTAAAAGAAGTTTCCTTCTTCGCTTCCACTCTTGGTACGATTGGAGAAATCAATATACGTGATCGTCTGGAAATACTCTGTCAGACATCCGTCCATACAAGTCATCCAGGAACAGGATGAACCAAAGGCACTATTCAGTACATCCATCTTAGGCACTGTTATCTAAGACTTATACAATAGCCCTTGCACTTTACTCCGTCTTCAATTATCTTTGGCATATATGATTCGCAACGCTTATGCCAATACAGAGTGGTTCTTTGGATAATAATCCAACCGGCCTCTCCATATTAACAACATTAAAATGGTCAAAACTTCGATAGTCTGTGATTTAACTATCAAAGAAAAATACGTGCGCAAAAAACGATATTATTTCCAAAAGGAAATTATATCGATCAATCATCATTCAACCTTTATCTCTTTATTTGATTATGTTTCTGATTCTATTTGGAAAACATTTCCAAATCTTCTTTACTTGGATTTGAACATATGTTTAAATCAACATCGCGACGACATCTCAAACCACTATACATATTTACTAAATCACTTAACCACTTTCACTCTCGAACCTTAACCATTTCTAAATTAAAAACTAAGTCAATCAAGTTGGGGTATAACTACCTCTCAGACCTTAACTGAACAACATTTCAAATCTCGAAAAAGGGTAAGTTCATCTTTTAACTCTTTAACACTCCCTTACGTAACTTTCATTCGAATAAATCTCTATTCGATAACTCCTCCCTTCGAATAACTATATTTGATAATCTCTCTTACGCATAACTAGATTCGATTAACCTTTCTTCAAATAAATTAAATTCGATTTACTCTATTTATTTAACCCTAATCGATTAACTCTTTTTACTTAACTCCTTTCGAATAACTAATTCGATAACTCCTTTCGATCAAACTAAAATCGATAACTCCTTTGGATTTAACTATAATCGATAACTCCTTTCGATTTAACTATAATCAATAACTCCTTTCGAATAACTAATTCGATAACTCCTTTCGATTAAACTATAATCGATAACTCCTTTCGAATAACTAATTTGATAACTCCTTTGTGTTTAACTCTATTCGAATAACTAATTCGAATTACTCTTATTTAGTAGCTATATTCGAATAACTAATTCGAATAACTCTTATTTATTTAACTCTATTCGAATAAATAATTCGAATTACTCTTCTCTCGAATACACTATATTCGATAACTCTACTTCGCTTAACTCCATTTGAATAGCTCTAACTGATTTACTCAAATTAATTTACTCTATTCGATTAACTCTTTCGGATTAACTCCTTTGATTTATTCCTTTGAATCATTTCCTTTTCTATTTGTTTTGCAAATATCTTCCTTTGTATTTGGTTTACAAATATATTCCCTTTATATTTGTTTCCCAAATATATTCTTTTTAACTCTTTGGATATTTATAATATATTTCATTTAAAAAAATCCTTTTTCCTTTTATATATAAAATCCATTGATTTTATATAAATAAATTATTTTCAAATTATACTTTGAAAATCCCCTTATATCATTCTGGTATTCTTATGGTACTTAACATACCATATCACAAATGATCGATATCACTCAAATACACACAATCAACAACAGATTATATATCACATCATATATCACAATATATGAATAACAGTAAAATAAATGTTGAGGAATCCAGTTGAATTCCTCCAACCAGTTTCCCTGCATCCACAGATGTTACACAATAAAATCAACACACTTTCAGTTCCGTATGATATATTCTATTAAACAGAATCAATATAGAAATTTAACTAACTGACTAGCAGTTCAATCAAACAGTCAACACACAGTCAATCAGCCAATATTTAACAGTTCTAAAAATACAACATGAAATTATAAACTGTTCAGAGTTAGTGAGATTTACTCACTTTGGCAGTTCATCGTTAAGGAACGATAAACTGTTGTTTGATCTGAATCAAACAGTTTATTTTGCCATAAATTCATACGAGCCTCAATCCACTTCCAGTCAGTTTCATTGTGAAGCTCTCGTCCATACGGTCCTAACGCAACTTGTGTCGTGAGATTCTTACATCGTATGATCGAGTTATACACATTTGAATTTAGTACATTTTTAAATAATAAAAATAATAAAAAACAAGGATTTTAACCTAAACGGGCTTAACTTAAATTCCAGCCCATTCACCTAAGTATCAGCCCAACCCGCTCAACAAAAGCTTCTTCCACTTCGTATTTCTCAAACCCGTGCTCCTCTATTCCCAAACCATTACCGAACATTTCAAGCTCCCTTCCCCCTTAAATTCTTCACTGAATCAACCAACTGAGACAACCGAGCCACTTCTCTCCTCGAGCTCCTTCACCTCGACACCCTGGTCTGCAACTCGTCGGCCTCCTTGCTGTTTGCGTCGACAGCAGTTCACGCCCAAACCTGTGCAGACATCGATAACTTTATCCTCGAAATCACCCAACAAATTCAAACGAGGTGCTAAATCTCACCACAAACTCAAATCCACACTTTAATTTGCTTAAACCTCAACGAATTGGAAGAGATTGGAAGCCCTAGCTTCACTGCTCAAAAATGACGAACACGAAAGCTGCATCACATCCCAAAAGATCAACACAGAAATGACGAGCACCCTTCCGTGATTACAAATATACTTAACAATTGATTTATCGGAATTTGTTTAATTTGATTTTGATTTTTCTTTGACAAACTCTTTACTGTGTTGGTTTATACGTGTACTTATAGGCCCTGATTTTTGGTAGGTACAAATTGTGGTTGAAAAAGGGTTTGGCGTGGCCTGCTTGTGATCAGAGAAATGGGGGGATATTTTTGAATTGATTTTATATTTTATTTTCATGATTTTATACTTGTATCTGCCTTCTAAAAATCCCAATGACCACATACGATCTCCCAAAATCACCAAACTGGACATGTAGCTAGATTTCGATATTACGGTCCCAACGAAACTGGTTTCGTCGAATTCCGACTTCTTATGCTCAGACAACGTATTTATAACCGTCGAAATACTAACTGTTTCTCACTCTAAAAATCCGTACGACCACACGTGACTCTAAAAATCACGAAACTGGAAATCTAACAACTATTTAACATTGTGGATCCAACAAAATTGGTTTCGTCGAATTCTGAGGTCGTTTGGAAAACTGGCTATTTTTAAAGCTCTGAATGGCCCATTTAAATATACAAATATATTTAAATATAATTAAATATAATATTTAAAAATAAATATTATCGTATATATATTCACAGTGGAATACCATACAACTGTAGAATATTCCTATATGAATTTCTGCTCGATATTTCAATCCCGATTAAATCGATATTCGATTTATAATGAAATTCCTTTTTAAAAATATAAATAATTCCTTTATAAATTATAAAGGAATTCCACAGCGACTTTTCTAAAATTTGATTTGGACATATATCAAAATCTACCCGACGAAATCCCGATTTTTCTCTTTCACTAGAAAGATATACTCCACCAGCTCCACACATTTCTTGTTTCATAGAAATCCGGCTTAAAACGAATCCTGTACATTCAGTTGAAGTTCGAATCGCCAATTTACAAACTGCAGCGCCATTTCAAGCTGGATTTTAATTATAATATAATTATACGTTCAAACTATCGTTCAAATAATATATTCGTTATTTAAATTCAATTCCAAACTGAATTAAATATCACAGATGATCCAGTTCACACCATATCACCATTTCAGCCAATTCTGATTATTCAGAATTATATATATTATTTAATTTATTATTTTAATTAAATATTCACCATTATTTAATTCCACGACCATTTAATTCACTATATCACTATTTATATCATTAAATAAATTAATTATAATACCTCTGCAAATGCGGGTCATTACAGATTTTTATCGAAATGAACTAGTTTTGAACTAGAATTATAATTCCATTTATTTTTAAAATAAATAAATTGGATTTGAAATGGTTTTGAAAATAACCAGAAATTCCAGTAATTTAATTGGAATGGATTTGAATAAAAATTGTCTTTGGAATATTTCGATGTTGGATTTCGTGATTATACAGATATTGTTATGGAAATTTGAAAGATATATTTATATCGTTATTTCCATTACGATATTTGTTGGTCGTAGAATTTGATATTGAATATAAGCCGATATATTTTCTATTCGGAGCCCTGTATTTAATATAAAATGGATTTGGGTTTGTCGTGAATGGTGTCTTCATTAACACTGTTCTTAGACCCAACAGAGTTAAGAAAATCAGAAACTAACTGGAGATTAGTTAAGTTGAATGGTTTCCTGGGTATTGATCTGATGTTGGTTTCGGCCTTCGGGGTTAATACTTAGGGAATTGTTCACTTGCTAATTTACGGTTAAAGGCTGATGGAATAGAATGTGATTTTGGGTTTATCGTGAACCGTGTTTTAAATGACCTTGGTTCTTTAACCCAGTTAAAGATGGGATATGATTTCCCAAGTTAAACAATCATTGATATGATTTTTGGGAAGATTAAAACCAAGTGGAGTTTTAATGAATCTTTAATTAGATTGAAATGATCGAGAATGGAGTATCACCAGTTTTGCTCCAGGCGATAGTTAAATCTTTAATTAGATTTGAACGTGAAATGGTAATTGAATTTACCGGTAACACCGTGGTGTTAGATATGAAGTATTACCAGTTTTACTTCATGGGATGAATAGGTTGGGATTGGAAAATTAAAACAAATGATTACTTCGGTAAGGTTCGTTAATCCCGACTAGTTTGGATAAACCATAATTTGGTTTGAATTGATATTCAAAGGAAGATTAAAGAATAAATTTAAAGAATTTATCTTTGATAAAATTAATGGGAACCTCTCCCTAAGAATGTGAAATTTAGCAACTAAATGGAGATTAGTTAAGATGAATGGTTTCCTGGGTATTGATCTGATGTTGGTTTCGGCCTTCGGAGTTAATATTTGGGAAGTTGTTCTCTTACTAATTTACGGTTAGTGACTGATGAATTGGAATGAGGCATATGTTGTGTTTGTGTAACACTTGTTTATTATACACGCGAGTTATTCAGAAAGACCGGGTTTATCCCATTTTGAATAACTGATTCGACGATGTTTCGAGGATGGAGACGGTGGTTGAAGACCGGAGGTCTTCACGTCATTTGGATAATAATCTTGATTGGGCTGTACACCCAAGAGGAGGGAATCAGTTAGTGATCGTCCAGACGTACTTGGAGATCGATGGATATGCGAGGTACAAGGTGCCTCCGGTTTCGTTCAGACCCAGAACGGACTTGTAAATGTACTGCATGTCTGACATTGGATATGATTCTGTGTGATTGATGGATATCGGTTGCATGGAGTGGTCTGCCTGTGTGGCATGCTAAGATGCAAATGATCAAGGCTTCTGTTGAAAAGCAGAGTCTTGTGGTTGATGATCAAAGCACAGCCTGTGTGGCACAGCTTTGTATAACATTGATTCGCGAGCCTCACACCCCGGTTGTGAACCAGAAACCGGATGGGACTTCAGGGAGGGCATGCGTTTCCTTCTAGCTAGAAGTGGCGTCAGTGGTTTTACACGCCCTGACGAGTTTGACTTATGTGGTTGTTGGATTGCGAGGCGCCTCAGATATATCGGTGACTGTGTGGAGCCGATGGAGTCATAGGACTCATTTACGCCGCAAAGGGCGGGGAAACGCAGTGTTCAGGCATTTTAATCCACATCGGTGGACCGACCCTGATGATCCAAGGGCCCACCTGAGTCTGGGTCCCGAGGGGCGGGCTAGAGGCTCTCGAATCGGTGAGGACTATCTTTTGCCTCGATTCACAGATGGAAATCCAACTTCCAATACGTGACCTTGCGGTTTTGATTGTAAACCTATATATGGCGACATAGTGGTATGGGGCACTTATGCCGTCGATGATTGATACTTATGATTGAAATTGTTTTGACACTATACACTTATAGTAATAATAAAACATGAAATTTAGCGTATCAAACATGCTTTGGCTATTATAAGGTAAAACCCTATCCTCCGGCTTGTGTTGCATTGTGTGATGGGACCTGGGTCTTATAATAGCTTCATTGTTCTTTATTTAGCATTGCGCTGTTGTTTTATGCACTGGTATTCTTGGGTGGAAACCCGTTCCGTGTTATACGACATGGTTCTTGATTTTCCGAACTTTAAAATAAAGATTAATAACTGTTTTAGTTCTCACACCAGTCACATGACTGACCTGGAGTATATTGTTTTAACCTAAACTCTGGGTGCCCTTATTTTGACACGGGCAGCTAGTAGTTTTAGTTTTGCAGATTTATATTCACAGGATCTTGATTTACAGCTGGATCGATATCCGGAAAGCTCTGTATCCGTATATCTCTTTCAGTTGTGTATTGTATATTATTTTCCGCTGCAGCAATTGTAACACCCCACCTCCATTAAGGTCACTCACAAAGGGAATGCCTTAACTTCTGTGGAGCGTTTTGGGAAAACAGACACAGAATATCACAAGAAAGATATAAAAAATTTGCAGTGGAAAATAAACAACTTTATTAAATCACCAAAATACTTTGTTACATAATACCATGAGTCATAAAACCATTAAAACACTTCTGTCTTACATCTTCAGAGTACATAGGTATTTAACAAAAAACATCATTCCCCATATTAAAGAGCAAGCCATATAAGAGACAGAGACTCGAGCCATACTTCAGAAGTAGCTCCTAGAAGATGATATCCAAATCCTGACTAAACCTGGGTGTTTCCTCTCTGAGAACCTTGGCGGGGGAGGGGGGGAACGGAAGAAAAGAGGCGAAACAAACTAGGTCAGACATACGTCTGGTGAGTCTAGTAACTTTTAGCTAGTAAATAAATAAAGGTAAACATGATAGGCATACGAAGTGGATAAGAGGATTCACGGTACAGATGGCAGGTATGACAGGACAAATAAGGTAAGGTGTATGCATGCTTCACTACTAACTACTCTGCACTATTACTAGTCAAATCAAGATGGGATGATCCCTTCCGCTAACGATAATGATGGTGGTAGTTTCGTGTACTCCTAGCCGTTGTCATAGGTGCCGCCTGCTCCTATCTCAACTAGTCGTACCCACTACCCTCCTACTATAAATTGGTAGACTTAGGGCATACGTCCGGGTATACCCTAACCACTACCCTAATCGATCGGCTCCTTACTCTGTAGATACCCTGTGTTGGTCCCACAACTAGGGGGTATCACTTCCCTAAAGTGGCAACCCAAGGTGTGCGCAGTTATACCTACTGGTGTCACTATCGTCTTGTCCCCCTCTGCCCGGCCCATGCACGCACATGTCCCCGGTCGGTTTGCGCCGCCCACACCATCCGTCTCGTTTTGGATCTCTTATAATCAATCAGTAAGAGTGCCCCTTCCCCGCCTAGTACGGAGTTCTTTACTTTGATACCCCTCCGGGTTACTGACTGAAATGGGTCCCACACAACATGATACAAGCTCTCCCCTATGTCTTGTATCCCCACTAGGTTTTCTACTGACTATGTATACCCTAAGGTGTCTTTAATTACATAACCCTCAATCGGTTATGCGTACCTATAGGTGTCTTTAATACATAACCCCTATTCTACCTATCGGTTATGCGTACCTATAGGTGTCTTTAACACATAACTCTATCTATTCCCATTAGTTATGCATGCCCCTAAGGGTGTCTTTAATAAATAACTTCACTATTTTGCCCCGATTATGTATACCATTAGGTGTCTTTAATTACATAACCCTTTTTATCCGGTTAAGTTTGTGGGCCTATATGTATTAATATTACCCACCTACCCTTCAGTTGTACATAACCCTCCCACTGATTTAATTCTATTTTTTTAATGGTTAAGTTTGTGGGCCTATATATATTAATATTACCCACCTACCCATCAGTTGTACTTAACCCACCCACAATCCAACTCGTTTTACTTAACCCTAACTTATGTCTATCATCATACAGTCCATATGTATTAAGTTAGATTAAGTAGTCTATAATCAGCATTAATTAATTATTGAGACACCTAATCGTATTTCACATGCCCCCCAAGGCACCCACTTTACCCCTCATGTCCCACTACATGTTTATCTGGTTAAGTGTTTCTTAATTCATCAAGACCGTAACCTTATAAAAACCTCCCACATTAGACTGGCATTTGCGGCAGCTGGATTTTCCGGGCGGGTCCGGGTAGTCTTACACCACAAAAGAGCCTCACCTCGTGTCTTTACAACTGTCACGCATTTAATTTATGCCTAATACCTCCCACATTAGACTGGCATTTGTGGATACTGGATTTGTCGGGCGGGTCTGGGCAGTCTTACACCACAAAAGAGCCTAACCTCGTGTCTTAGACGATTAATTACACAAAATTAATTATTCCCCAATTTGAATTAATCTCCCTATTCAAATTATCAATCAATTCCAAATTTAACCATGGCCATAATTGACTCAATTATGTCCATCTATTTATGGTATGTAAAATCATACCAATTTCATCACAAATTTATTTTATGCCATTTAAGGCATTTATGCCAATTCTCAATATTAAATCTTCAGACTTCAATTTCTTAAACATTCCTCTTTTGATTAATTAAGTTAATTAATTAATCCTTTCCTTTTTATAGTTGTCAATACCTATCTTATTAACAATTTGAATTTCCTATCCATAAATGGTCATATTCAAATTATACCATTTTTACCCAATTTTACCCATGTCATAATAGGTAATTATTTATATGTTTCCCTACTAGAATCATGTGTCCAATTTACATAATCACTATGTAAATTATGCCTATTACAAATTCCCCTTTTCCCCCATTTCTTAACTAGCGTAACCATTTGCGTGGCATCATCGAGGCTACAAGGTAGCCTCGCTATAACAATAAAATAAAGGGAATGACAAGGTGATCGTTTTCAGTACAATTTTTGGCATAAGCATGACAGCTAGGGAAAATGACATGATAACTTCGCATATAATTATGATTCACCACATAATTAACAACTTGTATAGATTCATGATTTTGCAACATAACAACTTGCATAGGTTCATGAATTAACAACATAATTAACACTAACATAGTTTCATGATTCACAACATAACAACTTGCATAGGTTCATGAATTAACAACATAATTAACAACTCACATAGATTCATGATTAACAAAACATATACCCAAATCATAGTCTACCACGATAGATTCATGAATTCATCACACGACAACAAAATTGCATAACTACAAACAACATATACCCAAATCATAGTCTACCACGATTCACTTTTATTTATTTAAACCTAAAAGTGACTAGAACTCACCGAAAAAGGGGTCTTGAGTTCTGGGATCTGAATTCTGTAATTGATTAGCGTTCCCTTGTTGTAGACAATTTCGTTGTTGTAGTTTTAGGCTTGATTTGAATTGAATTGTTGTCTTTAATTTGCTTCTAGTTGGTGGCGGCTACTCTAGGGTTTGGAGTGACAACATGACGGCCATTGATCTAATTTTGATTTGATTTTAGGGTTTGAGTCTACACATATTTATATAGAATTTCAATTTAATTATAGCCGTCGGATGACCCTAGAGTTAACCACAACCATTCAGTCCATATTAGAACTATCCAGAAACCCTAATGACTAATTAACTAGTCAGAAATGACTCAGCACTGACTCACTGTTTGAATCAGAGCCTCAGAAATCCGTGCAGGCTTTTACCTCGGCCTAGGAGCACCTGCCAAGTGCGCCAGTGCAACTTTGCATGGGCGCACTTCCCAAGTGCACCAGTGCAATTTTGTCCTGGCGTACTTCCCAAGTGCGCCAGTGCATTCTGGCCCGTTTCTGGTTTTTCTGCCAAACTTCGTTCATCCATATCTTCTTCATACGGTATCCATTTTACGCAAACTCGGACTCTATCTCAAGCAGAATTCCGAGACAAACGCAATGGCGCAACCCGTTTCCCTTAATTCCCACATTTGAAATTAAGTATTCTTAAATTTGTTAACATTATATTAAAATTATGGGGTGTTACATTCTCCCCTCCTTAAAGGATTTCGTCCCCGAAATCTTCAAGTCAAGAAGAATGTGCATCCTACCATACAATTATCCATCTACTCAACCATCAAACACAGGCATCCATTGTCCTTAAAATATTTCTAATGCCGTATGAACATATGCAAAAAGTTTGTGTATATGTTCCTTATCTAATGCAAAATCAGGCGGTCTACTGATTCAGTTGACCTCCTTAATGCAAACCATGATAGTGTCGTGCATCCATTATGTATGCGAAAGAATCCTATCGATACATATTATTTCTACATGTGTGCTCAACCATTCATCAAAATGCAGCATCCATATGATAACACAACCATTGTTCATCCATTAACCTAAATATGCACACACATTTATAAGCAATATGAAAGTGATTTGAGCCGATCTAGTGCCTAATGTGTGTGTAAATGCATCCACGAGCAACCACTGGCAAACACTTGCATCCACTTGCAACCATCAAACGTAACATGTCCCAAGCACATGTTTACATCCATGGATTTCCTATCTAAAGGTCGAAGATCCGGTCGATGGGATATAAACAAATGATATAATTAAAACAAAAGCTCTGTTCCCATTTGACATCGGTTATGAGAATAATTCCCTAAGTCTCAGCCCCGAAGACCGAAATCAACATCAGACTGACACCCAAAGAATTACCCCCATTAAACAATGTCAAAACTGGAGATCTACTTCATGCTTCGAGTAGAAACCCATATCCTTCAGAAATATCCAGATGCTTACAGACTACTAGTACATATCAGATTACAGAATGATTCTCAGAAAGCTAAGCATAACAGACCCTTGCGATTCACAAGAAATTTTGGGGGTCTTCCCATGACAAGTTAGAAACTTAACGACCCTCCTCTCAAAATCTTGAACGACCCTCTACTTAGAAAGCTGGTCCATTTAGAACCAACCCATAGCCCATAAACTTGAGCACACCAATATCACATTCAAATTTTTGGCGCCTAACACAGATAATTTCAACCCCTTACAAATCACCAATAAATGAGCCGAACCACCAAAGGGGTTTGAAACAACTACGGGATCAGAAACAAGACTAGTATTAAAGTGCAGAGTCTCAATTACAGAATCAAAAAGAGTCTTAACTTCATAATCAGATAAGGAAATTAAACCTTCTACATAAATTTTCCTATCCCTATCCTATCCATCAACCGCGAGAGCATTCACCTATCCTATCAAAGGAAGAGATCTTAGACAAAGGACCGAATGATACTACATATGGCTTTTCGGGGAATGTTTTTCAAAACAGGCTTTCCTTTTTTGAAAATACTTTCTTTTAAAACCTTTTTTGAAAAATATTTTCAAAACTTTTATCTAATCTGGTAACCTTCAGCTCTGATGCCAAGTGTAACACCCCACCTCCATTAAGGTCACTCACAAAGGGAATGCCTTAACTTCAATGGAGCGTTTTTGGTAAATAGACACAGAATATCACAAGACAGATATAAAAATTTTGCAGTGAAAAATAAACAACTTTATTAAATCACCAAAATACTTTGTTACATAATACCATGAGTCAAAAAACATTAAAACGCTTCTGTCTTACATCATAAGAGTAAATAGGTATTTAAAAGAAAAACATCATTCCCCATATTAAAGAGCAAGCCATATAAGAGACAGAGACTCGAGCCATACTTCAGAAGTAGCTCCTAGAAGATGATATCCAAATCCTGACTAAACCTAGGTGTTTCCTCCCTGAGAACCTGGGGTGGAAACGGAAGAAAAGAGGCGAAACAAACTAGGTCAGACATACGTCTGACGAGTCCAGTAACTTTTAGCCAGTAAATAAATAAAGGTAAACATGACAGGCATACAAAGTGGATAAGAGGATTCACGGTACAGATGGAAGGTATGACAGGACAAATAAGGTAAGGTGTATGCATGCTTCACGGCTAACTACTCTACACTATTACTAGTCAAATCAAAATGGGATGATCCCTTCGGCTAACGATAATGATGGTGGTAGTTTCGTGTACTCCTAGCCGCTGTCATAGGTGCCACCTGCTCCTATCTCAACTAGTCGTACCCACTACCCTCCTACTATAAATTGGTAGACTTAGGGCATACGTTCGGGTATACCGTAACCACTACCCTAATCGATCGGGTCCCAACTCTGTAGATACCCTATGCTGGTCCCACAACTAGGGGGTATCACTTCCCTAAAGTGGCAACCCAAGGTGTGCACAGTTATACCTACTGGTGTCACAGTCATCTTGTCCCCCTCTGCCCGGCCCATGCACGCACATGTCCCCGGTCGGTTTGCGCCGCCCACACCATCCGTCTCGTTTTGGATCTCTTACAATCAATCAGTAAGCGTGCCCCTTCTCCGCCTAGTACGCAGTTCTTTACTTTGATACCCCTCCGGGTTACTGACTGAAATGGGACCCACATAACATGATACAAGCTCTCCCCTATGTCTTGTATCCCCACTAGGTTTTCTACTGACTATGTATACCCTAAGGTGTCTTTAATTACATAACCCTCAATCAGTTATGCGTACCTATAGGTGTCTTTAATACATAACCCCTATTCTACCTATCGGTTATGCGTACCTATAGGTGTCATTAATACATAACTCTATCTATTCCCATTAGTTATGCATACCCCTAAGGGTGTCTTTAATACATAACTTTACTATTTTTCCCCGGTTATGTATACCATAAGGTGTCTTTAATTACATAACCCTTTTTATCCGGTTAAGTTTGTGGGCCTATATGTATTAAAATTACCCACCTACCCTTCAGTTGTACTTAACCCTCCCACTAATTTAATCCTATTTATTTAATGGTTAAGTTTGTGGGCCTATATATATTAATATTACCCACCTAACCATCAGTTGTACTTAACCCACCCACAATCCAACTCGTTTTACTTAACCCTAACTTATGTCTATCATCATACAGTCCATATGTATTAAGTTAGGTTAAGTAGTCTTTAATCAGCATTAATTAATTATTGAGACACCTAATCGTATTTCACTTCCCCCCCAAGGCACCCACTTAACCCCTCATGTCCCACTACATGTTTATCTGTTTAAGTGTTTCTTAATTCATTAAGACCGTAACCTTATAAAGACCTCCCACATTAGACTGGCATTTGTGGCAGTTGGATTTGCCGGGCGGGTTTGGGCAGTCTTACACCACAAAAGAGCCTAACCTCGTGTCTTTACAACTGTCACGCATTTAATTTATGCCTAAGACCTCCCACATTAGACTGGCATTTGTGGCAGCTGGATTTGTCGGGCGGGTCCGGGCAGTCTTACACCACAAAAGAGCCTAACGTCGTGTCTTAGACGATTAATTTCACAAAATTAATTATTCCCCAATTTGAATTAATCTCCCTATTCAAATTATCAATCAATTCCAAATTTAACTATAGCCATAATTGACTCAATTATGTCCATCTATTTATGGTATGTAAAATCATACCAATTTCATCACAAATTTATTTTATGTCATTTAAGGCATTTATGCCAATTCTCAATATTAAATCTTCAGACTTCAATTGCTTAAACATTCCTCTTTTGATTAATTAAGTTAATTAATTAATCCTTTCCTTTTTATAGGTGTCAATACCTATCTTATTAACAATTTGAATTTCCTATCCATAAATGGTCATATTCAAATTATACCATTTTTACCCAATTTTACCCATGTCATAATAGGTAATTATTTATATGTTTCCCTACTAGAATCATGTGTCCAATTTACAAAATCACTATGTAAATTATGCCTATTACAAATTTCTTGTGACCTGCAAGGGTCTGCTATGCTTATCTTTCGGAGAATCATTCTGTAATCTGATTTGTACCAGTAGTCTATATGTATCTGGATATTTCTGAAGGATAGGGGTTTCTACTCGAAGCATGAAGTAGATCTCCACTTTTAACATTGTTTAATGGGGGTAATTCTTTGAGTGTCAGTCTGATGTTGATTTCGATCTTCGGGGCTGAGACTTAGGGAATTATTCTCTTACTGATGTCAAATGGGAACAGAGCTTTTGATTTAGTTATATCATTTGTTTATATCCCATCGACCGGATCTTCGACCTTTTGGTAGTAAATCCATGGATGTAAACATGTGCTTGGGACATGTTATGTTTGATGGTTACAAGTGGATGCAAGTGTTTGCTAGTGGTTTCTCGTGAATGCATTTACACACACATTAGGCACTAGATCGGCTCAAATCACTTTCATATTGCCTATAAATGTGTGTGCATATTTAGGTTAATGGATGAACAATGGTTGTGTTATCATATGGATGCTGCATTTTGATGAATGGTTGAGCACACATGTAGAAATAATATGTATCAATAGGATTCTTTCACATACATAATGGACGCACGACACTATCATGGTTTGCATTAAGGAGGTCAACTGAATCAGTAGACCGCCTGATTTTGCATTAGATAAGGAACATATACACACACTTTTTTGCATATGTTCATATGGAATTAGAAATCTTTTAAGGACAATGGATTCCTGTGTTTGATGGTTGAGTAGATGGATGATTGTATGGTAGGATGCACATTCTTCTTGACTTGAAGATTTCGGGGACGAAATACTTTAAGGAGGGGAGAATGTAACACCCCGTAATTTTAATATTAATGTTAACATATTTAAGAATACTTAATTTCAAATATGGGAATTAATGGAAACAGGTCATGCCATTGTGTTCGTCTCGGAATTCTGCTTGAGATAGAGTCCGAGTTTGCGTAAAACGGATACCGTATGAATAAGATATGGACGAACGAAGTTTGGCAGAAAAACCAGAAACGGGCCAGAATGCACTGGCGCACTTGGGAAGTGCGCCAGAAAAAAATTGCACTAGCGCACTTGGGAAGTGCGCCCACGCAAAGTTGCACTGGCGCACTTGGCAGGTGCTCCTAGGCCGAGGTAAAAGCCTGCACAGATTTCTGAGGCTCTGATTCGAACAGTGAGTCAGTGCTGAGTCATTTCTGACTAGTTTATGAGTCATTAGGGTTTCTGGATAGTTCTAATCTGGACTGAATGGTTGTGGTTAACTCTAGGGTCATCCGACGGCTATAATTAAATTGAAATTCTATATAAACATGTGTAGACTCAAACCCTAAAATCAAAACAAAATTAGATCAATGGCCGTCATGTTGTCACTCCAAACCCTAGAGTAGACGCCACCAACTAGAACCAAATTAAAGACAACAATTCAATTCAAATCAAGCCTAAAACTACAACAGCGAAATTGTCTACAACAAGGGAACGCTAATCAATTACAGAATTCAGATCCCAGAACTCAAGACCTCTTTTTCGGTGAGTTCTATAAAAAAATAAAGTGAATCGTGGTAGATTATGATTTGGGTATATGTTGTTTGTAGTTATGCAATTTTGTTGTTGTGTGATGAATTCATGAATCTATCGTGGTAGACTATGATTTGGGTATATGTTATTTGTAGTTATGCAAGTTGTTATGTTATGCAAGTTGTTAAACATATTGTAAATCATGAATCTATGTGAGTTGTTAATTATGTTGTTAATTCATGAACCTATGCAAGTCACCTATGCAAGTTGTTATGTTGTGAATCATGAACCTATGTTAGTGTTAATTATGTTGTTAATTCGTAAACCTATGCAAGTTGTTATGTTGCAAAATCATGAATCTATGCAAGTTGTTAATTATGTGGTGAATCATAATTATATGCAAAGTTATCATGTCATTTTTCCTAGTTGTCATGCTTATGCCAAAAATTGTACTGTAAACGATCACCTTGTCATTCCCATTATTTTATTGTTATGGCGAGGCTACCTTGTAGCCTCGATGACGCCAATAACGCAAACGATTACGCTAGTTAAGAAACGGGAAAAAAGTGGAATTTGTAATAGGCATAATTTACATAGTGATTGTGTAAATTGTACACATGATTCTAGTAGGGAAACATATAAATAATTACCTATTATAACATGGGTAAAATTGGGTAAAAAGGGTATAATTTGAATATGACCATTTATGGATAGGAAATTCAAATTGTTAATAAGATAGGTATTGACACCTATAAAAAGGAAAGGATTAATTAATTAACTTAATTAATCAAAAGAGGAATGTTTAAGCAATTTAATTCTGAAGATTTAATATTGAGAATTGGCATAAATGCCTAAAATGGCATAAAATAATTTTGTGATGAAATTGGTATGATTTTACATACCATAAATAGATGGACATAATTGAGTCAATTATGGCCATAGTTAAATTTGGAATTGATTGATAATTTGAATAAGGAGATTAATTCAAATTGGGGAATAATTAATTTTGTGTAATTAAACATCTAAGACACGAGGTTAGGCTCTTTTGTGGTGTAAGACTGCCCGGACCCGCCCGACAAATCCAGCTGCCACAAATGCCAGTCTAATGTGGGAGGTCTTAGGCATAAATTAAATGCGTGACAGTTGTAAAGACACGAGGTGAGGCTCTTTTATGGTGTAAGACTGCTCGGACCCGCCCGGCAAATCCAGCTGCCACAAATGCCAGTCTAATGTGGGAGGTCTTTATAAGGTTACGGTCTTAATGAATTAAGAAACACTTAACCAGATAAACATATAGTGGGACATGAGGGGTTAAGTGGGTGCCTTGGGGGGCATGTGAAATACGATTAGGTGTCTCAATAATTAATTAATACTGATTAAAGACTACTTAACCTAACTTAATACATATGGACTGTTTGATGATAGACATAAGTTGGGGTTAAGTAAAACGAGTTGGATTGTGGGTGGGTTAAGTACAACTGATGGATAGGTGGGTAATATTAATATATATAGGCCCACAAACTGAACCATTAAATAAATAGGATTAAATCAGTGGGAGGGTTAAGTACAACTGAAGGGTAGGTGGGTAATATTAATACATATAGTCCCACAAACTTAACCGGATAAAAAGGGTTATGTAATTAAAGACACCTAATGGTCTACATAACCGGGGGAAAATAGTAAAGTTATGTATTAAAGACACCCTTAGGGGTACGCATAACTAATGGGAATAGATAGAGTTATGTGTTAAAGACACCTATAGGTACGCATAACCGATAGGTAGAATAGGGGTTATGTATTAAAGACACCTATAGGTACGCATAACTGATTGAGGGCTATGTAATTAAAGACACCTTAGGGTATACATAGTCAGTAGAAAACCTAGTGGGGATACAAGACATAGGGGAGAGCTTGTATCATGTTGTGTGGGACCCATTTCAGTCAGTAACCCAGAGGGGTATCAAAGTGAAGAACTCCGTACTAGCCGGGGAAGGGGAACGCTTACTGATTGATTGTAAGAGATCCAAAACGAGACGGATGGTGTGGGCGGCGCAAACCGACCAGGGACATATGCGTGCATGGGCCGGGCAGAGGGGGACAAGACGACCGTGACACTAGTAGGTATAACAGTGCACACCTTGGGTTGCCACTTTAGGGAAGTGATACCCCCTAGTTGTGGGACCAGCACAGGGTATCTACAGAGTAGGGGGCCGATCGATTAGGGTAGTGGTTAGGGTATACCTGGACGTATGCCCTAAGTCTACCAATTTATAGTAGGAGGGTAGTGGGTACGACTAGTTGAGATAGGAGCAGGCGGCACCTATGACAGCGGCTAGAAGTACACGAAACTACCACCATCATTATCGTTAGCGGAAGGGATCATCCCATCTTGATTTGACTAGTAATAGTGCAGAGTAGTTAGTAGTGAAGCATGCATACACCTTACCTTATTTGTCCTGTTATACCTGCCATCTGTACCGTGAATCCTCTTATCCACTTTGTATGCCTGTCATGTTTACCTTTATTTATTTACTGGCTAAAAGTTACTGGACTCACCAGACGTATGTCTGACCTAGTTTGTTTCGCCTCTTTTCTTCCGTTTCCCGCCAGGTTCTCAGAAGGAAACACCTAGGTTTAGTCAGGATTTGGATATCATCTTCTAGGAGCTACTTCTGAAGTATGGCTCGAGTCTCTGTCTCTTATATGGCTTTCTCTTTAATATGGGGAATGATGTTTTTCTTTTAAATACCTATGTACTTTGATGATGTAAGACAGAAGTGTTTTAATGGTTTTATGACTCATGGTATTATGTAACAAAGTATTTTGGTGATTTAATAAAGTTGTTTATTTTCTGCTGAATTTTTTTTATATCTGTCTTGTGATATTTTGTGTCTGTTTACCAAAAAACGCTCCACTGAAGTTAAGGCATTCCTTTTGTGAGTGACCTTAATGGAGGTGGGGTGTTACAGTAATGTATTTAAATCTCTGATATTTTATGATGTATATTATTTGTTTATACTCTGTATATTCTTGTATTCTGATGAATTGTTGTAATAAACATTGAAATGTTCTTCTGTTTGTGTTCTGATTCGTCTTGTCCTCAGTACAATCCGTGATTTCCCGTAAGGGGGGTTTCAGGTCGTTTCAAGGGAGGGTCCTTTTATTTCCATTGATTCAAGTGTACAAACAATGTAAACAATCCCACTATTTATAAAGTCTACATTCCATGTAAATCATGTTTATTACGGGGCTCGGCTAGTCATCGACTAATCGATTAGTCAACATTAGAGCATCGACTGGAAGAGTGGACTTGCCATTAGTCGAGCTTGAACCCTAAACCACGAAATCTAAGGCCTAAATCACGAAGTCGAAGCCCTAAATCATGAAGTCGAACCCAAATCATGAAATTGAAGGTGGGTACGAAGTCGAACCATGATGGCAATGATTGAAAAAACTGCAATATAAATATTGCAATTATCTATATTTATAATATGAAGTGGTAGACTTGCAATTATCTATTATAAATAAACAAAATACACTGCAAGTCGAATACGAAGTGGTATGTAAATGTTTTATAAACTGCAATTATTTATTAATACACTGCAAAGATGCATTTATTTATTTATTTGTATACTGCAATTATGTATTAATATATACGTATATATGTATTTATTTATCGACTAGTCTACGACAAGTCTATGACTAATTCGACTAGACTAGTTAGATCTCTATCGACTCGATTCGACTTGCCGCCATGATAACCTTGATGTAAATTGCAGTAAAGTCCCTTACCACATTAGCTTATTCACCCTCATTTCTTATACATATTGTAACACTCCCCATTGAATATGTATATGCAAAGATTATAAAATTAATTTGCCTCATTAAAAACCTTTCTATGAAAAACCAGGTGGGAAAAATCATAAACACAGAAAAGATGCAATTTCATTCTTAGGTAACATGTTTTACAATGTTATAATGAGGGTTGATACTTCAGGATCAAGATAATGCCTCATTAAAAAAATTACTAACAAAAACCCAGTGGGATAAATATTAGTGAAAGAAAAGCATACGTTATAGCATAATTATACATGCTCACCTGATTTATAAGGCATTATTCAATTAGTCCATTGATGTAGTCGACACATGCTAATTTTGTACACCATCTTCTGGATTGTTGATTTGGAAATTGCCTTTAAGAACTGATCTACCTGCTTTTCTTGAAACTGGATTTGTTTCTCCTCTTTCTTGTTTTCCTTTCTGTTGCATGTGTGAAGAGAAATTTGGAAGAAACGTGCTCTATCCTATCACCCTTAATATAATTCACTTGAATCCAAGCCACGCAAGCTGCCTTGTCTTCATAAATAATAGTTTACTGCATCAAAAGATGTTTGATACTTCTGGATCAAAATGTTGCCTCATCAAAACCTTACTAAGAAAATCCCGACGGGAAAAATCTTAGTGAAGGAAAAAGAGTACAATATAAAATGTCATATTTACCACTTCAAAAGGAGTATGATACTTCTGGATCAATGTAATGCCTCGTTAAAACCTTAATAAGGAAAGCCTAATGGGAAAATCTTAAATAAGGAAAAAGAGTACATTATAGCTTATTTTCATATGTTACTGTTTGGGTTGATACTTCCAGATCAAGTACATTTTGATCATCTTCTTTTGGATGGTAAGGGTTCTTTTTTTTAATATCTAGTGATCTGACAGCCATAGGCATACTTAGGTGGATATGCCTTATCCATTTGAAAAAGCTTTAGGGTTTTCTCAATGTAATTTGATTGATGGGTTAGTATGCCATTTGTACTATGCTCGATCTATAGATCAAGACAATATTTAAATTTTCCAAGATCTTTATTTTCAAATTTTCGCTTCAAGTAATCTATTGTTTCATCAGTCTCTTCTGGAGTCCCAATCAAATTGATATCATCAACATATACCGTCAAAATAACAAATCCCTTTATCGATTTCTTTATGTAGATACATGGATAAATGATATTGTTTTTGTATCCAACTTTTACTAAATATTCAATAAGATGGTTATACCATATTCTTCTGGATAATCTCAAGCTATATAGTGATCGTCTCAGTTTTAATGAGCACATCAACTTTGATTTTTCTCCAGGCAACTTATATCTATCTGGGATTCTCATGTAAATACCGGTATCTAATTCACTGTATAGATAAGCTGTTACAACATCAGTTAATCTTATATTAGGAACTACAAGGCTTATCAAATATTGAAAATATATGACACCCATAATAGGAGAGTATGTTTCTTTAAAGTCAAAACCTGGTCTCTATAGGAAACATTGTGCAATAAGTCAAGCCTTGTATCTCACAACTTCATTTATCATTTCGATTTTTATTTTAAAACGTCTTCTTTTTGCGATTTGTATGCTACTAGTGTTCATTTATGAATACACTCCATGTGGTTACAATTTTTTGTTTCGATCAGGTTTGCATATCGTAATACACATTTGATGAATAAGACAAGTTCCATTTCAACAACAAGAGTTATCTATATTCTTCAGGAACATATTTATCGTCCATGTCCTTGTCATTCTTTATACAGGAAAATAGGCAGAAGGAAGAACATCGGTGAAATTTTAGTTTAAGGGCGCGACTTTGTTTTTTACATCAGAAGGATGCGCAACATTTATTTTCGGCTAAAGGAAATTTTTACCCAAAAATTTAATCGTCGGTTTCTTCGCCTTCCAAGCCATCGTCGCCGCCTCCTCTCTAAGCCGCCATCGCCGCCTCTCTAATCCACCGCCGCCTCTCCATGCCATTGTCGTCTCTCCAAGCGCTAGCCGTCATCCGATCGATCAACGCCTGAAATCGTGTATTATATGTCAAATTTGATCGATCCGTTTCAAATTGTGTATTTTCTATCAAATCAAACGAATTTTTCATTCTTCTTATGATTTGCGATTTTGAGAGAAAGAAATTATGCGGTTGTGATTTGTTTCAATTGGGTTTTGGTTTCAGCTCAGAATAATGATATATGAAACTATCATTCCTGCGTGTGCTCTGAATCTTGCTCCATTGTATGTGCAGTTTAGTTTGATGTCCTTGTATTTTATGTTGATTTGTTTTTTGTTAATTTCTGGCTGTTTGTTGAATTTGCTCAAGTGTGATGCAAATATTATCTGAATTTTATTATATTTGATTTTCTCTATTGATTATATTTGTGGTTATATTATCATTTGTTACAGTATAATGTTAGTTGTACATATCATTTCATTTATGTTTCGTATGGATTGTATGATGCATGTTGTGTGATTTGTTTCTATTTGATTTACTCTACTGATTGTGTTTGTGGTTTTGTTATTCTTTGTTTGAGTATAATGCTAATTGTACATATCATTTTGGTTATACGGATTTATACTTGTATAGTGCATGATTGCATATAGTTGAGAGGTGCATGATGTGATTTGTTTCGACTGATTTTGGTTTCTGCCCAGGATAATGATATATGAAACTATCTTTCCTGCGTGTGCTATGAATTTTGCTCCATTATGTGTGCAGTTTAGTTTGATGTCCTTGTATTTTATGCTGATTTGTTTTTTTGTTAGTTTCAGGCTGTTTGTTGTACTATATGTCCATTATATGTTGATTTGTGTTATCAAAGTGAACTAGCATGTATACTATATGATGAATGATATCTGAATATAGCAATATATTTTTAAAGTACTATAGTATATGTTGAATATACAAAATAGCAGTTGAATTTAGCATTGATTTTTTTTAAAGTAAACAACATGTAGAATAAATTAAATGATAGTTAAAAGTAGCATTGATTTTTGAAACTAAACAATTATGTACAAAATATGATAAATGATAGCTGAATATATCATCGTATTTTCAAAGTACTCTTATAATGACCTGAACTTCCCCGTGAAGGAAAGCCCGGATTGCTTTGAGGACACGACACATTAGAACACAAATAGAAGAACATTTCATTGCTTATTACAACAATTTCATTTGAATACAAGAATATACAGTATGAATAAATATTACACATTTACTAAATATCAGAGATTTACAAGTTACAATGCAGCGGAAAATAATACAAATTACAACTAAAAGTAATATACGGATACAAAGCTTTCCGAATATTATTCCATCCGTAAACCAGGATCCTGTGAATATAAATCTGCAAAACCAAAACTACTAGCTGCCCGTGTGGAAAATAGGGGCACCCAGAGTTTAGGTTAAAACAATAAACTCCAGGTCAGTCATGTGACTGGTGTGAGAACTAAAACGGTTATTAATCTTTATTTTACAACTCGGTAAATCAAGGGACCACGCCGTATAACACGGAACGGGTTTCCTCCCAAGAATACCAGTGCATAAAACAAACATCACAATGCTAAATATAGAACAATGAAGCTATTATAAGACTCAGGTCACATCACATAATGCAACGCAAGCCGGAGGATAGAGTTTTTACCTTATAATAGCCAAAAATGCTTGGTACGTGAAATTTCATATTTTACTATTACTATTAGTGTATAGTGTCAAAACAATTTCAAACAAAAATGTATCAATCATAGACGGTATGAGTGTCTCCATCCCACTATGTCACCATTCTAGGCTCTACAATCAAAACCGCAAAATGTCGTATTGGAAGTTGAATTTCCATCTGTGAACCAAGGCAAGGGATCGGCCTTACCACTTCGAGACTGTCAAGCCCGAGCCTCAGGACCAAGACTCAGGTGGGCCCTTGGATCGTCAGGGCCGGTCTACTCGATGTTGGTTAAAATGCCTGAACACTGCGTTTCCCCGCCCTATGGGGCGTAAACTGGTCATATCCCGACCAAACCATCAGCCCTGGAACGACCGATTTAACCGAGGCGCCTCGCTATCCATCATCCACATAAGTAAAATGTCTGGGCTTGCAAAAAGCTTACACCAATCCTAGTTAGAAGGAAACGCAAGTCCTCCCTGAGGTCCTCTCCCGTTTCCGGTCCACACCGGGGTGTGAGGCTCGCGAATTAACGCTACACAAAGTTATGCTATATTAAAGCCGTGCTTTGATCATCAACCACAAGACTCTTCTTTTCAACAGAAGCCTTGATCATTTGCATCTCAGCAACAGGAAATTCACGCTATGCAACCGATGTATATCAATCAAACAGAATGAAATCTAATGTCAGACACACATCCATTTACAAGTTCGTTCTGGGTCTGAACGAAACCGGAGGCACCTTATTCCTCGTGCCGTATGTCCAATACAGGAGAGAGGTCCTCGCATATCCGGTCGATCTCCAAGTACGTCTGGACGATCACCACTTATTACCTTGTCTTGGGTGTACAGGCCAATCAAGACATCAGTAATCATATAAACGATATGAAGATCTCTGGTCTTCGACCATCGTCTTCATCCTCGACATTTCGTCGAATCAGTTATTCAGAATGGGATAAACCCGGTCTTTCTGAATAACTCACGTTTATAATAAACAAGTGCTATAAAAACACAACATACGCCTCATTCCAATCCAGAATATTCCTTTATTCAAATATTCTTATACTTTGGGAAAGGTTCCCATTAATTTTATCAAAAATAAATTCTTTAAATTTATTCTTTAATCTTCTTTTGGATTTCAATTAAAACCAAATTATGGTTTATCCAAACTAGTCGGGATTAACGAACCTTACCGAAGTAATCATTTGTTTTAATTTCCCAATCCCAACCTATTCATCCCATGAAGTAAAACTGGTAATACTTCATATCTAACACCACGGTGTTATAGGTAAATTAGATTACCATTTCACGTTCAAATCTAATTAAAGATTTAACTAACGCCTGGAGAAAATCTGGTGATACTCCATCCTCGATCATTTCAATCTAATAAAGATTCATTAAAAATCCACTTGGTTTTAATCTTCCCAAAAGTCAATATTAATGATTGTTTAACTTGGGAAACCTTATCCTGTCTTTAACTGGATTAAAGAACCAATGCCATTTAAAACATGGTTCACTATAAACCCAAAATCACATTCCATTCCATCAGCCTTTAACCATAAATCAGCAAGTGAACAATTCCATAAGTATTAACCCCGAAGGCCGAAACAAACATCAGATCAATACCCAAGAAACCATTCAACTTAAATAATCTCCAGTTAGTTTCTGATTTTCTTAACTCCGTTGGGTCTAAGAAAAGTATTATTAAAGATACCATTTACGACAACCCAAAATCTCATTCCATTGTTAATCGGGTTAAAGAACAAGTGTTATTTAAAACACTGTTCACGATAAACCCACAGACCAATTTCAATTCAATTTCAATTAAATATTAATTAATTGGTATACTTCATTAAATATAAATAAAAAGATTTAATCTTTTCTCAACTGGGTTCAAGAATAGTGTTAATGAAGCCATTATTCACGACAAACCCAAAATCACATTTGATATTAAATACAAGGCTCTGAATAGAAAATATATCGGTTTATAATCAATATCAAATTCTGGAATCAACAAATATCGTACTGGAATAACGATATATATATCTATATCTTCCAAATTCCTCCATAATATCCGTATAATCACGGAATCCAATATCGAAATATTCCGAAGATAATTTCGATTCAAATCCATTCCAATTCATATATTTGAAATTCTGGTTATTTTAAAAACCATTTCAAATCCAATTTATTTATTTAAAAATATTGGATTTCATAATTCTAGTTCATTTCAATAAAAATATATTTTTATCTTTTCAAATATGGAATTTTTCATCCCAATTCTTTCCAAATCATTTATTATGATTTTACACAAATTATTAATATTTTTAATAATTTTATCAAGGCCCGTACAGTTGATTTCCATAAACGGCCATCGAACTGCACTTACAATGACCTTTTCCAAATTTGATTTGGACATAATTCCAAATCCAACTGTTAGATTTCAAATCTCTCATATTTCATTAGAAATATCTTTTCGATACGAACCCAACGGTTCCGGTTTTAGGAGAATCCGACGGTCGGATCTCCCGTAATGTCCGTTTGAAGTCGATGGTCGAAATTCGTGAACTGCCGCGGCGTGGCACGTTCTATTCAGGCCATTATATATTTAATATATATATTATATATTTCATCGATTTCCATTTAAAACGTATTTTATAAACCGTTTTAAATTCATTTTCAAAACGATTTCAGCTTCATATACAATTTCAAATCAAAATCGAATATTCCATATCATCGATATATATATATATATATAAATGATAGTATTTTCAAAACATTAGATTTTGGAATCAATTCCTTTTCGTTATTCATTATATAAATGAATAAAATCGATATAAATATCGTTCACGTTCGAATGGCATCAATCTAATCAACACGGCTTTATATATTTAAATATATCCGTGTCCATCCCAAATCGGACATCAAAATCAAGTTTTGATCTTTTACTGAATATTATTTTAAAATATTCATTATTTTAAAATAATCTTTATTTTAAAATATTCGTTGTTTCTGAACTGGAATCAGGCACAACTAATTACCATATAGTTTTATTTATATGGGTTTCATACACGCATGTACACAACAACAATCAAACACAATCAAGCATCATCCAAAGTGCATTCTACACTGCATAAGCATCAAATATAAATATTTAACGCTTACAACAGCCTGTCAATCAATCGATCGACATACAGCTAATTATTGAGACTAGTGTATGTCATATATCATCCCAATACCCATGTGGGGTTTCAATCAACAAATAATGAATTTTACTTGTGTAGTTGGGCGATGTGTAAAATTTATTGTCCCAATCCATATCAGTAAAATAGGTGTACATAAACAAATCGTCTGATTCTTAAAAGAATATTTATTTTATTCATACACACGTTAAAAATTATATTTTTAACAATAAAATATTTTACTCCATTCCACATCACACAATCAATTTTTGCCACATAATCAATCAAACAAACAAGTCGTCCACGGTCTGTGGATGACGGGTGTCGGGTGCTGCTAAGCACCGTCTGCATCCTAGTATATATTTTAACTAAAAAATAAAATTAAAGTGAGAAGTTCTCACCTTTGGGATCCACTCCGCCATTCTCTATTTATGAACAGTTCGGGTTTCGTTTTTATTTCCGTCAATACCATCGCTATCTTTTCTCGCTATTCATAGTAAAAATCATATTTTTAATATGATGTTTGTATTAAAAAAATCACATTTTTATATCACTACTTCCTATGTAAAAAACATATTTTTATAACGATGTTTATATAAAAATTATACTTTTACAACGCTACTTTCCATATAAAAATTATATTTTTATATCGCTATTTATATATAAATGATCACATTTTTATTTAACCATTCAAACAATAAAAATTCTATTTTTCTTCGCTAAGTAGATAATAAAAATCTGATTTTTAATTCGCTATCTATATAAAAATAATATTTTTATAGTCTCTATTATATAAAAATCATATTTTTATTATCTCTATAATATAAAAATCATATTTTTATTATCTCTATAAACTAAAGATCATATTTTTAATAAATTAAACTAATTATTTTAAAGTAAATGGGAATAAGCACTAACAGCAGGGTTTTGGGGTTTACATCATCCGGAGGAGGAGGAAAGGGAGTCGGGGAGGCGTCGCTAGAGCCAGGGGGTCACGCAATGGCGTAGGGGCTCACGGCGATGCTAGGGTTTTCAGGAATCGAGGGGGGTTTCGATTGGAAAGGGGAGAGCGGCGGAGTGAGAGAGGAGAGGGGGTGGCGCGGCCTTGGATGCCGACGACGAGGTCAGATCGGGGGGGGGGGGGGGGAAGGGAGGGGGCGACGGGGTAACGGGTTTTCTTTTTTCTCTGAAAAGGGAATCGAGGAAAGAGAGTGAGGGAGGGAAAGGGTATATATTTATTATTTTTAATTTCAAAAAGTACCTTTTTATTTCGAACTCGAAATCAAGCCCACTGACAGTCGTCCCTAGCTAATTTCTCCCATTCTGAACACAATAGGATAAGTACCGTAAGCCAATTCGGCCATTACAATCAGTTTTCGTTAAAATTAAAATATAACGTTCTAAATTGATTTCAATGCACATTTTAATTTACCGGGGCCACCCATGGACTCCAAAAATTCCATAAAAATTATTTCTTGGTTCATACTGACGATACGGTCCTAAAAAAACTAATTTCGTCAAATTTGGAGACCGTTTGAAAAATGGCCATTTTCTGGTCGATCCAAATTGACTGAAACTGTTAAAACACGTTTTCTTTTACCATGCTCACATACTAATTTCAAAAATTATGGAAATTTGAATATAACAATAATTTGACATCCCGGATCCAACAAAAGGGGTTTCATCGAAAACGGAGGTCGTTCGCAAAATCGCTATTTTTAAGGGCAATATTTCCATAGCGACTATTCTGAATTTTCAACTAGGCATAACTTTTTATTCCCGCTATGAAAATTCAATTTTTAGATTCTTTGGAAAGATATTTTCAAATAGATTCTAATATTTTTGGTTTTGCAAAAATCTGGTTTATTTTGAATCCTGTACATTCATTTGAAATTTGAAATTGAATTTTCAAACTACCGCGCCATTTTCAATTCATTTTCTAATTAAAATAAATATTTATATTCTAACGCAGATTCAAATAAATATATACGTTCTAATTCTATTCAAAATAAATTTCTAGTCATTATTATTTAAAATAATTCATTTTAAATATTAAAAATTCATTAAAATTGCCAAAAAAATATATTAAATTGGTTCTGATTTTCCGGGTTGTTACAACTCTATATATGTTAAGTATACCAAATGAAAGTTGAATTTAGCATTGCATCTTTTAAAGTGAACTAGCATTATAATAGTTGTATATGCCTATATTAAAAAAAAGAACTAGCATGCGTATAACATTATATTATAAAATTGAATAGAGCATCATGTATAACAAGCTAGACAATGGTTGAATCTAGCATTATTTAAAAAAAAACATGTGTATTGGAACACCCCACCTCCGTTAGGGTCACTCTCAATGGGAATGCCCTAATTTTGGTGGAGGTTTATAAGTATAAGTCACAGATACACAAGACAGATATAAGAACACATATTTTTGAACAGCAGAAAACAACAGCAATTTTTATTTCAACAAAATACATGTTACACAAACCATGTCATAATTTGTCTTACAATACTTCCAAAAACATAACACCTTCATAACTGTCTTGATTACATTATTTAAAGAAGCATAAAAACATAAATAAACTGCATAAGTCCCATAATTGCTGTCCAAAGCCATAGTCCAAAATGAAAAAGATCCAAGCAATACATTATTTCTCTTCAAGCTGGATGTGAAAACTGGTCAAGCTGCGGTATTCCCTCCCTGTGGACCTGGGGGGGGGGGGGGGAACGAAAGAAAAGTAGAGTCAGACATAAAGCCTGAGTAAGTCTAGGACTATTCAGTCTATGAATAAAGAACTGGGTATGATAAGTATAAACTGGAAATGGGAAAGCACCATAAACTAAGTTAAGTTGTCTAGAGTCGAATATACTATCGTACCCCATATTAATCTCTACATCCATATAAACTAGTTCCCAACAGGCACACCATAATCAGGGTGAAGTGATTCGTTTCTAATGATCGGCTCCTACTCGCATAGTTACATGTGTCTTACGGCCCCCGATGTTGTAGTTACCTATGCTGGTCCCACCATGGGGTGTATCAAGTCCCATGGTGGCGGCCCGACACAATCCTAGAATGCACAGGTATGCTACTGGTGCCCAGTGCCTTATTTTTCTGTGCCGGAGTGTGTGCACGCCCGCACTCCGTTAGAACCTACACTGCTGCACCACCGCCGTCGATTTGACCTCTTACAGTCAGCCCAGTAATCGTGCCCCACCCTGCCTAGTTCAGGGTATCCTGATACACCTTGTAGGGTTACTGCTGAAAAGGGTCCCCCGCTACTAGGTTTTCTATTTCTGGCCAACATGCTAAGTTGGTTAAGTGTTTTGTAAATCCAACCCCCAAATCAGTCTGTATAGTTTAGCGTGTTCCATTTTGATTAAGTATTAATTCAATTTACTCAATCCTATCAATCCTGACTCAGCCTTAATTGTCTTATTAAAGCCTCGACCTCTCACATTAGACAGGTATTATTGTGGCTGCCTGTTGTCGGTTGGGTCCGGGCAGTCTTACGCCATAACTCTGTCTAACCTCGGGTCTTTGTTGGGCTCCGTGTTTAACCACCCACATTGGATAGGTACTGTTGTGACTATTGGACAGTCGGGCGGTTCCGGGCAGGTTTACATCACAACTCAATCCAACCTCGGGTTAAACACATCGTATTTTCTAAATTTACATATTTTGTCTCTTTTCTTTTTATATGTAAATATTTGCGGCCCATTATTCAAATTCATCTTTATTGGGTAAAATTAATTTATACCACTTAATTGTTTTTCAAGGTTGTTGGCATGCGTCAAACATGCCAACACATATGTTCTATATTTTAACCCAAACGTCATTACCCCCGTTTTACACGTTCGCTACAATATAAGATATGTTGGGTTTAACATTTAAACCCAACTTAGCCATATGAAAAAGGGGAGGCTTATAACATGTTGTTTATAAGGTAACATAAAAAGGGGAGTGTGAACGCATGAACTTTCAACATAACGATCTAATTAACATGAATTAGGCACATGTGAACTTGCATTGTAATAGCATATAATCATGGCATAAACATACTTAAACATGAATCATTCTATTCATATAATCATGGCATAAACATACCTAAACATGAACCATTCTATTCATATAATCATGGCATAAACATACCTAAACATGAAATCATGGTTTTTAATCTATTCATGTAAACTTGCAATTGGAATGTAAATCTAACTTAATTATGTGTCACATATATCACCATATGATTTTGATAACAACTTAGGCCTAAAACATGTTTTCAACTAAGCATAACACCAAACATAGTTTAGTCAAGTTCATAAAAATGCTTACTTTTGTCTTTAACACAAAAGTATGGTTTTATACTTAAATCACGATGCCAATTCCAACATAAATTCATATAAACCATAGTACTTAGTTGAATCCAATTACATACTAAAAGTGATCATAAAAGTATGTACATCATATTGGCATAATAGTGAATCATATACTTGCATGAATCCCAAATAAACTACCACAACATATGGTTGTTAACATGAATCATATACTTGCGAATATCCAATAGGCCTAACATCGTTATACCACAATATCCCAAATTGATTCAGAATTAGAATCATAGCAACATACAATCATGAATTAAATTAAGTACAATTCCATTTCTCATTTTACATAAATCAAAACTCAATTGTTCATTCACATCGGAATAGCACTCTACTTACAACGTATGACGAATCTTCAATTCAGGAATCTGAATTCTGAATTTGGAGATGCTATCCTTTGTTGTAGGCGTTGTTTTGATTTAATTGACGTTGCTTTAAGCTTTCGAATTGTCTCCTAATTGTCTCTCAATTTCTGACGGCTATTCCTAGTCTTTCCTCAGCAGCATGACGGTCTCATCTCCATTTTTGTTTGTATGAATTAGGGTGAGTCTTAGGTTCTTTTTATAGAGTTTGTGAGTTGATTAGCACCGTCGATGGAGCTTGGTTTAATAATAGCCGTTCGTTTGAAGGAGAGACCAACCAGGAGCTGACACCTAGCCCTAGTGACAAGGCAAGGCTCAGAAAATCGACCAAGCACAGACCAGGCCAGCCAGGGGGGGCTGGGTTCGACCTGGCTCAGGGGCCAGGTCGACTACCCAGTCGACCCCCAGGTCGACTATGTAGTCGACCTGGGTGCCCCAGGTCGACTACCCAGTCGACCTGGGTAGCCAAGGCCGACTACCCAGTCGACCTGGGTGTCTTGGGCGGGTAAATTCCTGCCCTGGCCAATCTGGCCCGATTTTTGAAATTTAAATTTGTTTTTATGAGCTGTTCTAGTCTGTTTGAATTTTAAACTGAATTCTGAAACTTCCGAAGGCCATATCTCCCTCATACGGAGTCCGTTTTACGCAAACTCGGACTCTATTTCAAGCAGAATTCCGAGACGAACGCAATCGCGTATCCCGTTTCCCTTAATTATTTGATTTGAAATTAGTTATACTTTATTTTGTGAATTTTACTATTAAAGAATACACAGGGTGTTACATTCTCCCCCACTTAAAAGGATTTCGTCCCCGAAATCTTCAAGTTCAGGAAGAATTTACGTCCTAACATCCAAACATCCATCTACTCATCCATCAAACACGAGAATCCATTGTCCTTAAAAGACTTCTAATGCTTCATGATCATATGCGAAGTGTGTGTACATGTACTTATCTAATGCAAAATCAGTCGGTCTACTGATTTAGTTGACCTCCTTAATGCAAATTATGTAAGTGCCATGAATCCATTATGTATGCAAATTCTCCTATTCATGATTCTACATGAGCGCACAATCATTCATATAAATTCAACATCCATATGACAACACATTAAACTTCAACCATATACGAATAAATACATATATGCATATGCAATATGAAGTGACTGAGCCGATCTAAAATCTAGATTGTGTGTGTATATGCAACCACGAGCAACCACTAGCAATCACTTGCAACCACTTGCAACCATCATCCATAACATGTTTCAATTACATGTTTTCATCCAAAGAGTTTCTACCTAAAAGATAAGGTCGAGGAGATATACCTAAAAAGATAGATAAAAGCGCAACTTAAGGAAAAAGAAAGATCAAAGATGTAACCTCGAAAAGAAAAGGGTAGGCTGCGCGTATTCTAGCTTCAGTTTCCCAAGTTGCGTCTCCCTCGGCGTCGCTCCACTGAACTTTGACGAGCTCGACTTCGCGGTTGCGTAGCTTCTTCACTTCCGTTCCTAATATGCGGGTTGGAACTTTCCTCACGGTTGCTTCGCGTTCCATTTCAGCTTCTTCTAGGATATTTGGCTCTACCACTTCAGCAGATTCATGTAGACATTTTCGGAGGTGCGAAACATGGAAAACGTTGTGAACTCCGGCCAGCTTTATGGGTAGCTCTAATCTATAGGCCATTTTCCTTATTTTCTCAATAATAGGAAACGGTCCTACGAACCGTGGTGCTAGCTTTCCTGTGGTTCCAAAACGAACAACGTTCCTTAGCGGAGATATCTTAAGAAAAACTCTGTCCCCAACCTCAAATTCAAGGTGGGTCCTCCTCTTGTCGGCATAGGATTTTTGTCTGTCTTGGGCTGTCTTCATTCTTCTTCGTATTAAGTCTGCTTTTTCTGAAGTGTCTCGGATCATATTTGGTCCAAGTATGATCTTATCAGTAGACTCCCACCAACAAGTGGGCGATCGGCACGGTCTTCCATATAAAGCTTCGAAGGGCGCCATTCCGATGGTTGCTTGGTAGCTGTTGTTGTAGGCAAATTCCACCAAAGGAAGATGGTCTTCCCACGTCCCTCCGAAGTCAGGGACGCACAGTCTTAAAAGGTCCTCCAAAACTCTGTTCACTCTTTCTGTCTAGCCGTCGGTTTGGGGATGATAGGCTGTGCTCAAACATAACTGTGTGCCTACCGCTTCTTGCAGACTCCGCCAAAACTCACTTGTGAAGATAGGGTCTCGGTCACTAACAATGCTGGATGGTATTCCATGGAGTCAAACAATTTCCTTGAGATAAAGAGATGTTAGGGATGAGGCAGTTCTTTTACTTTTGACAGGTAAAAAGTGGGCGCTTTTAGTAAGCCTATCCACTATTACCCAAATGCTAGTGTTGCCTCTTCTGGACCTAGGCAGCCCATCAATGAAGTCCATTGAGATGCTATCCCACTTCCACTGCGGGACCTCTAGCGGATGGAGCAGACCGCCAGGCCTTTTCTGTTCCGCCTTGACCTGTTGGCACACCATACACTTAGAAACGAAATCTGCCACATCCTTCTTCATGCCATTCCAAAAGAAAGTTCTCTTTATGTCCTTGTACATTTTATCCCCGCCTGGGTGTATCGTCATCTTGGAGTGATGTGCTTCCTCGAGAACATTCTTTACTAAATCCCTTGTCTGTGGGACACATAGTCTTCCATCTCGCCTTAGCCAACCCATATCGTCGATGGAGTATCTGTTGAGGTGACTTGAAGTCTCACCCCTAACTAGCCTATCAATCGTTTCCACAAGCTGAGGGTCTTCGCATTGTGCTGTCCCTATTGAGTCCACTAAAGTCGGGCGTACTTCGAGAGATGCTAGCAAGCCCGGTACAAAATCGGAGGAGGGCCTAAAGTCAAAGCTGGATATAAACTCTAGGCTTTGTCTTTCAACAAACAACGGGCTTAGGGTCAGTTTCTTTCGGCTCAACGCATCTGCCACTACGTTGCCTTTGCCCGGAGTGTAGGAGATCTCGAAATCGTACGAGGCAAGAAACTCCATCCACCTCTGTTGCCTCAAGTTAAGACCTTTCTACGAGAAAAGACATTTCAACGATTTATGGTCAGTGTAAAGTTCGAACTTCTCACCTAGGAGATAGTGTCGCCAAGACTTGAGTGCAAAGACGATGGCAGCTAACTCAAGATCGTGGGTCGGGTAGTTCTTTTCGTGCACTTTCAACTGTCTTCCGCCATAAGCTACTACCCTTCCTTCTTGCATTAAGACAGCGCCTAGCCCTGTCCTACATGCATTTGTATAAACTGTGAACATCTTGCTTCCATCTGGCAACGTCAAAACTGGGGCTGTTGTAAGAGCCCTTTTTAGTCGTTGGAAAGCAAACTCGCAATCCAAGTCCCAATTGAACACTAGATTCTTCTTGGTCAGCTTTGTGAGCGGAGCTGATATCTTTGCAAAGTCTCTGATGAATTTCCGATAGAAGCCTGCTAGCCCGAGAAAGCTTCGGACTTCTGTTGCGTTCTTTGGTGTCTTCCAATCCTTTACCGCTACTACTTTAGCAGGGTCCACAGCTAACCCTTCTTTGGATACTATGTGCCCAAGGAACCTCACTTCTTCTCTCCAAAAGTGGCATTTGGAGAATTTGGCTTTTAGCTGATGGACTCGCAGAGTTTCCATGATTGCCCTTAGGTGCTGAGCATGCTCTTCTTCACTCTTTGAGAAGATCAAGATATCGTCTACGAAGACCACTACGAACTTATTGAGGAAATCTCTGAACACCCTACTCATTAGGTCCACGAAGTAAGCGGGTGCGTTTGTCAAGCCGAAAGGCATGACAAGCCATTCAAAGAAGCCGTCTGGGGTTCTGAACGCTGTCTTATCGATACTATCTTCAGCCACCCTTAGCTGATGAAATCCGGTCGCTAAATCGAGTTGGGAGAAAGCAGACGCTCCTACAAGCTGATCAAACAGATCGTCAATTCTGGTGAGAGGGTGCCTATTCTTTTTCGTTAGCTTGTTGAGCTCCCTATAGTCAACACATAGACGGAGTGAACCATCCGCCTTTGTAGCAAACACCACTGGAGCGCCCCATTCTGAAATGCTCCTCCTAATGAACCCCTTCTCTAGAAGCTCTTTAATCTGTTTACTGAGCTCTTTCCTTTCCCGTGGAGCCATGTGTCTAACGGGCAACGCAGTGGGCTTTGCATTATCCACAAGATATATGCGGAAGTCTATTTCCCGCTTCGGAGGTAAGCCCTTCACCTCTTCGAAGACATTCGGATATTCCCGGACCACTTTAACCGATTGCAAATTTTCAATAGAAGCATCTAGCGATTCAAGATAACTAAGCATAACCGCATACAAGGGATTACAAGTAATTTCCAAAGTGTTACCGAGTTGGGTCAGAAGCCTAACAACCCTTTTCTCACAATCAAGGATGGCACCATTACTGGATAGCCAATCCATGCCCAAAATCAAACCATATCCCGAAAAGCCCAAAATAAAGGCACTACATTTAAATACTACGCTTAGAATAGAAATTTTCAATCCCACACAGATCATAGATAAATAAGCTGGGCCCCCAATTGGATTTGAAACAATTAAGGGGTCCTCTACCATTCTAGTTTCTAGGTGCAGAGATTCTACTAAAGCAGATGAGATAAAGGAGTGTGATGCGCCAGAATCGAAAAGTGCGAACTGGGTGATCATAAAGATAAACTACACTTTCTACAGAAGTATTTATACCTCACTGCTGCAGAGGTGGCGCTTCTAGCGCATGAACTTGTGCCCCTGAGGTGGATCCAGCCCTCTGCCCCTGCCCTCGCTTCTTTGGGCAATCCTTAGCCAGGTGGCCTGTCTCACCGCAAGAAAAGCACCCATCATTCATCTTGGCCTTCTTTTTCCGGCAATCCTTCACTAAGTGCCCCACTTTGCCACAGAAATTACACTTCCTCTTCTCTTTGTTGTCTTTCCCGCCCTTCTTAAAGTCTGTCTTCTTAGGCTGTAAACCCTCTTTCTTCCCTTGAGAGCTTTCTGCCTTTGTCTCCTTCTTGCCCTTATCCTCTTCGTTCAGCAGTGCCATCTGCACCAACCTTTCATACGTAGCTCCCATGGGTATATGGGTCATGGCCAAACTGTGTAATGGCTCATTCAAACCCTTGACAAAGCGGAGAGCCTTCTTGTGCGGGGTGTTGACTAGGTCCAGTCCGAACCTAGTCAGCTGATCGAACTGGTTAACATACTCTTTGACTGTCATATTCCCTTGCTTAATAAATAAGAATTTTTCCAACTGAAGACTCCTTTCAGCTTCTGAGAGAAATTTAGCCACAAACCTTGCCCTAAAGTCCTCCCATGTTTCCACTGGTCTTTCTGCATTGGTGACTTCCCACCAGTAGGAAGCCTCGCCTTTAAGTAGCCATACTGCCAGTTGTACCTTCTGCCTATCTTCTACCTCAAAGATGACGAATAAGTCCTCGATTTCTTTCAGCCAATTCCTGGCTACCACGAAGGACTCGGTTCCATGAAAGTCCTTTCCTCCCATAGCTTTAAAATCTTTACATATCTTAGCAAAAGTATTTCCCCGCGGAGGAGGTGGAGGAAGAGGTGCTGCTGCAGCTGGATGATTTCCTGCAGCTGGAGGAGGAGGAACGGTAGGACCTGGCTGAGTGGCCCTTGCTTATAAGAATCGTCTAAACCAACCAGGTATGGGTATACCCTCTAGCAAGTTAAGTTCTTCGGACATGCTGAAACAAAAAGGATAGATTCAAAACGAAGGATAAAAGATAGCACCTATGGCTTTGGGGGACTTTGCCTTTTTAGAATAAAATAATATTTTATCTTTAAAAATGCTTCTTTAAATTTTCTTTTGAAAATAAATTTTCAAAACTTTTTATCTTATCTGGTAAACCTATGCTCTGATACCAAGTGAAACACCCCACCTCCGTTAGGGTCACTCTCAACGGGAATGCCCTAATTTTGGTGGAGGTTTATAAGTATAAGTCACAGATACACAAGACAGATATAAGAACACATATTTTTGAACAGCGGAAAACAACAACAATTTTTATTTCAACAAAATATGTGTTACACAAACCATGTCATAATTTGTCCTACAATACTTCCAAAAACATAACACCTTCATAACTGTCTTGATTACATTATTTAAAGAAGCATAAAAACATAAATAAACTGCATAAGTCCTATAATTGCTGTCCAACGCCATAGTCCAAAACGAAAAAGATCCAAGCAATACATTCTTTCTCTTCAAGCTGGATGTGAAAACTGGTCAAGCTGCGGTATTCCCTCCCTGTGGACCTGGGGAGGGGGGGACGAAAGAAAAGAAGACGAAAGAAAAGTAGAGTCAGACATAAAGCCTGAGTAAGTCTAGGACTATTCAGTCTATGAATAAAGAACTGGGTATGATAAGTATAAACTGGAAATGGGAAAGCACCATAAACTAAGTTAAGTTGTCTAGAGTCGAATATACTATCGTACCCCATATTAATCTCTACATCCATATAAACTAGTTCCCAACAGGCACCCCATAATCAGGGTGAAGTGATTCGTTTCTAATGATCGGCTCCTACTCGCATAGTTACATGTGTCTTACGGCCCCCGATGTTGTAGTTACCTATGCTGGTCCCACCATGGGGTGTATAAAGTCCCTTGGTGGCGGCCCGACACAATCCTAGAATGCACAGGTATGCTACTGGTGCCCAGTGCCTTATTTTTCTACGCCGGAGTGTGTGCACGCCCGCACTCCGTTAGAACCTACACTGCTGCACCACCGCCGTCGACCTCTTACAGTCAGCCCAGTAATCGTGCCCCACCCTGCCTAGTTCAGGGTATTCTGATACACCTTGTAGGGTTACTGCTGAAAAGGGTCACCCGCTACTAGGTTTTCTATTTCTAGCCAACATGATAAGTTGGTTAAGTGTTTTGTAAACCTAACCCCCAAATCAGTTTGTATAGTTTAGCATGTTCCATTTTGATTAAGTATTAATTCAATTTACATAATCCTATCAATCCTGACTCAGCCTTAATTGTCTTATTAAAGCCTCGACCTCTCACATTAGACAGGTATTGTTGTGGCTGCCTGTTGCCGGTTGGGTCCGGGCAGTCTTATGCCATAACTCAGTCTAACCTCGGGTCTTTGTTGGGCTCCGTGTTTAACCACCCACATTGGATAGGTATTGTTGTGACTACTGGACAACCGGGCGGTTCCGGGCAGGTTTACATCACAACTCAATCCAACCTCGGTTTAAACACATCGTATTTTCTAAATTTACATATTTTGTCTCTTTTCTTTTTATATGTAAATATTTGCGGCCCATTATTCAAATTCATCTTTATTGGGTAAAATTAATTTATACCACTTAATTGTTTTTCAAGGTTGTTGGCATGCGTCAAACATGCCAACACATATGTTCTATATTTTAACCCAAACGTCATTACCCCCGTTTTACACGTTCGCTACAATATAAGATATGTTGGGTTTAACATTTAAACCCAACTTAGCCATATGAAAAAGGGGAGGCTTATAACATGGTGTTTATAAGGTAACATAAAAAGGGGAGTGTGAACGCATGAACTTGCAACATAACGATCTAATTAACACGAATTAGGCACATGTGAACTTGCATTGTAATAGCATATAATCATGGCATAATCATACTTAAACATGAATCATTCTATTCATATAATCATGGCATAAACATACCTAAACATGAACCATTATATTCATATAATCATGGCATAAACATACCTAAACATGAAATCATGGTTTTTAATCTATTCATGTAAACTTGCAATTGGAATGTAAATCTAACTTAATTATGTGTCACATATATCACCATATGATTTTGATAACAACTTAGGCCTAAAACATGTTTTCAACTAGGCATAACACCAAACATAGTTTAGTCAAGTTCATAAAGATGCTTACTTTTGTCTTTAACACAAAAGTATGGTTTTATACTTAAATCACGATGCCAATTCCAACATAAATTCATATAAACCATAGTACTTAGTTGAATCCAATTACATAATAAAAGTGGTCATAAAAGCATGTACATCATATTGGCATAATAGTGAATCATATACTTACATGAATCCCAAATAAACTACCACAACATATGGTTGTTAACATGAATCATATACTTGCGAATATCCAATAGGCCTAACATCGTTATACCACAATATCCCAAATTGATTCAGAATTAGAATCATAGCAACATACAATCATGAATTAAATTAAGTACAATTCCATTTCTCATTTTACATAAATCAAAACTCAATTGTTCATTCACATCGGAATAGCACTCTACTTACAACGTATGACGAATCTTCAATTCAGGAATCTAAATTCTGAATTTGGAGATGCTATCCTTTGTTGTAGGCGTTGTTTTGATTTAATTGACGTTCCTTTAAGCTTTCGAATTGTCTCCTAATTGTCTCTCAATTTCTGACGGCTATTCCTAGTCTTTCCTCAACAGCATGACGGTCTCATCTCCATTTTTGTTTGTATGAATTAGGGTGAGTCTTAGGTTCTTTTTATAGAGTTTGTGAGTTGATTAGGACCGTCGATGGAGCTTGGTTTAATAATAGCCGTTCGTTTGAAGGAGAGACCAACCAGGAGCTAACACCTAGCCCTAGTGACAAGGCAAGGCTCAGAAAATCGACCAAGCCCAGACCAGGCCAGCCAGGGGGGACTGGGTTCGACCTGGCTCAGGGGCCAGGTCGACTACCCAGTCGACCCCCAGGTCGACTACCCAGTCGACCCCCAGGTCGACTATGTAGTCGACCTGGGTAGCCCATGTCGACTACCCAGTCGACCTGGGTGTCTTGGGCGGGAAAATTCCCGCCCTGGCCAATCTGGCCCGATTTTTGAAATTTAAATTTGTTTTTCTGAGCTGTTCTGGTCTGTTTGAATTTTAAACTGAATTCTGAAACTTCCGGAGGCCATATCTCCCTCATACGGAGTCCGTTTTACGCAAACTCGGACTCTATTTCAAGCAGAATTCCGAGACGAACGTAATGGCGTATCCCGTTTCCCTTAATTCTTTGATTTGAAATTAGTTATACTTTATTTTGTGAATTTTACTGTTAAAGAATACACGGGGTGTTACATGTAAAGTATAAAATAAATGATAGTTGAATTTAGCATTGTAATTTTTAAATTGAAATAACATGTCTATAATAGGTTGCATGATAGTTAAATATATCATTGTATTTTTAAAGTGAGCTACTATGTATGCAATATAATAAATGATAGTTGAATTTATCATTTGTATTTTTGAAGTGAGTTGACACATGTAGAGTTTGCAAAATAATGTTTGAATATAACATTTATTAGTAAAATGAACTAGCATGTATAGAATATAATAAATGATAGTTGAACTTAGCATTGTATTTTTTAAAATGAACTAGAACGTTTAAATATGCTAAATGATAGTTGGATATATTATTAAATTATTTTCCAAATACAATAGCAGTTTGGCATCGTCAAATTGAACGGCAGTGGCTAGGGTGGGGAACAAACGATGATGATGGCTGAAGCTTGGACAGTGGTGACTAGAAAGGAAGTGGCTAGGTTTGGTTGAACGACAGTGGCGATGGCCATACTGGCTTAGGGCGGCGATTGTTAGGTTTGAGGGAAGCGGTGGTTAGAGGCGCCGACGGTTAGGGGCAGCGTCTTGGAAGGTGGCAGCGGCTACGGTTGAGGCGGCAGTGGCTTGGGGCGGTAGCCTCGAAGGAAATGGCGGCTATGAAGGGGATGATTGAGTTTGGATGATAAAAATTGAACGTGTCCTTCCGCCTAATTTTTGAAAGTTACATCCCTGATTTAAAAATCAGATTAAAGTTTTTCCTGTAAACTAATTACCTCTTCTTTATAGCCATAAATATTATTTATATTCTTTAGGAATATATATATTGTAATAAGTTTTACATACTGCAACTACCACTTCAATGGATATTAAGCGTTTCATTACAATAATTCTTGAAAGAGGGAAGTGATCTACTTATCATGAATTATATCGATATTTTTAACATAAAAATACTTAAAAGAATGTTGTAATCTACATTTCTTGCTCTTTGCATTTTTTATCACTACCAAAGTTATTTAAATTCTTTCAGAATTTGTATACTTTCTTCGTTTATATGTTCAGGATATTGTAAACGTTTTAAACACTTTCACTACTTTTGTCAATCCAATTATCATTGAAATTACAATGCTCATGGAACATAACATGTTAAGGACACTGTATGGTGCTTTAGTAACTTTAGTGTGCTTTTATGATTTTATACATTTCTAATTTTATCTTATGGACTACAGGTCCATATCTTATGAACTACAGGTCCATGTATCTTATTTGGGAGACTTTCATGACGGTCAATCATATTTCTCTCTAATATGAGATTTTTAATCCATTTATAAATATAAGCGCTTTATTATTTATTAATTTATTATCGATAATTATTTCTTGTCAGTTCTGTACATGATTTATTGAATCTCAAAACTTATCATGCTTTAGGTAGCTAAACCACTTCTAGGGTTATTTGATAATCATGTCATGGATTTCTTTCAAAGCACTCTTAAGTGTTTCTTCAAGGATGACCACCTCTATTATTTTACATCTTTATGACTTACTCCCAAAATATTTTGATCTGACTTTTATACCACATTTTCAGCTATGGTTTACACCTTTTGATCCTTCAGGGATTCAAATCTGTATTGACGAAAGTCTATTAGGGACATAATTAATAATTTGTTCTAGTTACTTAATACTTTGCATAATTCTATAGGTTAGCAAATATTTAACACCAATGATCCCTATGTCCTCCCCCTCAATGTTGACAAACATTGCCATGTTAAATAATAAACCTTCTTTGGATTCTCATTTTTGATCCATTATCGCATTATAGATAGTAAATACATTAGATGTATTTCAATTCTATATGGATTATGCTCTTATTAGTTATAAGATGCATTCATACGGTATTATTGCTTATTCCCTTTCATTGATCTGATAACTTGGAGGAATTTTCTGCCATTTGAATATGCATATGACTTTAGGTCATTCCATATTGATGTCAATTGACCTTTTAAATTACTAAATAATATATGCATAATTTATAATATGAGCTCATAACAACTTCAAGTTGTTAATTAAATATTTGCATATATGTGTATATATGTGCATCCACATATGTAATTGATTTGCATATTCTTTCACATTCGATTTATTAATTTTAGAACATATGTATATCAAGTTTATTAATTTATAATGAACTTCTGGTTCTCAATCTTTTAACATACTTCTAATTTAGAAGCTTTTGCATTCTTACCAATTATCAAATTTTCAAACATGTAAACTTTATCAAAAAGTTTATTTATTTTTCATAACTCAAGACTTCAAGTCTTAGACTCTGAGTTATACAACTTCTAGTTTTAAAAATTCTATGCACAACTTCAAGTTGTGGTTCTAACCTTTTTATTTCTTCCATTACATTAGATAGTACTTGCTGAATACATTGAATAGTAATACATATATCTATTCTTATTCCAAACACAAATATAAATAGATTAACTTACAATATTAATGCATTTAATACATTTATGATATTGTGGTAATATAACATATTATCATATTGATACATCTAATGCATTTATTATAAAAACAATGGAAATAAGGTTGTGTGATCCAAATATATGAATCAAATAGATTAATTTTACTTAAATCAACAGAATTTTTTTTGGATCTAGCTACAGATTGATCAATAATAAAGACAAAATGAATAACTTATAGTTGTACTGCATTTTGAATAGTCATATTTTCTAAAATACCATATATATGCATAATGTCTAATCAAGAATTGAATAAAAGTGCATAATCATAAAACCAAGATTTTACATTCTTTAATATGAATGATTCGGAAAACTTGCAGATCTGTACATAAAATTCACAAAATAAAAAATTTACATGTCTTAGATTCAAATTACACAATCCATAAATAGAACTTTTAGACCTTTCCTTTTACATCAAAACTACCTCTTACCATTATAGAAACTGCAGGCTCTAAATTTTCCATTTTTATAACAAAAATTGCTTTTGCATTCACTTCCGGTGTGCAAAATTAAGATCTATATTTATATCTTGACTTAATATGATCTTCAGGATGCATATTTTCTTTATAAAAGTTTTCCTATGAAACAATAAAATATTTCTTTTGGAAATATGATATGTTCTAAAATTACTATAATAAAACTTCAAGTTTTAACATAATACACACACACACTACTATTGTATATTTTAAATTGAAGCAATTTCTCTAGAAAGTGCTTTTTTTTGCATATGAAGGTCATTTTACTATTTTTCTTTAAGAAAATGGTATTTATTATAAGTGTAATGATCTCTTCTAACAAAATTTCCTTCAAGAAATTATGTGTAGCATAAAATTGGAATATAAGCCTTTTGCCTTTTATTGAAACTTCTCCTTTCATTGATTTTCCAGATCCTTTCCTATTATAGGTCATTTGCTATAAGCAAATATTAAATGCCATTATATGTTTTGAGGATTTATTTCATGCTTCTTATTTGCATATGAACTTCAAGTTCCTCATTCGCATATGAACTCTAGGTTCCTCTTTTGAAAGAATTTGTATATGAAATTCAGGTCATTTGCATATAAACTTCAGGTTCCTCATTTGAAAGAATATGTTTACATCATGAGTTTTCAATTTCACTTCGAGTGATAAATCAATATTGGTCTTGAGTTTAATTGCTACATCATTATATTTTATACTCATAAACTTGTTGGGTATACATAAAAAAAATTCATTTTTTCTTTTCAAGAGATATTATGTCTTCAGTTTTTACAAAAGAATTTGATATGAAAAGTAATAGTAGATCGAGAAAGATAAAATTTGTAATGCCCCATAATTTTTCGTATATTTAAACTTTATTTAAAATAAATAAATTGAATAATATTGTTTAAAAATCAAATTTATTAATTTTAATAATGATGATGGCTTGACCTTACTATAAACGGATTTTAAATTGAGTTTATATTTAGAAATGTTGTAATTTGGAACTTAATATTTAGTAACTAAATAAATCAAAGTTATTTAAGTTATAATTGGAATTCAAATTTAATTTGGTAATGTTGGAATTCTGAATTTAATATTAGAATAATTGAAGATAAATCGAGTTCGTTTATCTGTAATTGCAGTTTAAAATTTAAATTCAAAATAATCAAATTTGGGAACTTAAAATTTGTGAAATCGATTTATAAAATTTATTTAAGTTGTAATTGGATTAAAATAGAATTTAATAAATATTTAAATTAAATTAAAATGGCTAAGCGAATAACTGAATATTTAATAATTAATTTATTGTGAAATTTAGCTATTTTGGCAACTGTCTCGGAATTCGACGAAACCAGATCCATCCGATTTGGAACGATGAATTATTGTAGGATTTCAAATTTCGTTACAATTGGACTTGCCAGTTGATCGTATGGAATAAAACGTGAAGGAATCAATGTAATTGGATAATTATTTGTTTCTCATTTGTACCCTCTGTATATATGTTAATAAATTTCCTTTCCACCTCATCATCTCATTTTCACTAGATGTATACTTTCCTCCATCAAAATTTTCCTCTAATGGCTGAAACAAAATTTCAAACCCTTGCTCAAATAAAAAATTACAACTTTAAACTCAAATCTCCACAAAATCTAGCAAATTACATATCGATTCGAAGCCCTCGACGATACGAAGCTATTGGTACAATTTATTGCCACATGTAGTGCTTGGATTGGCCGGAATTCACGGTCAAAAGAGGTAACGTTTGAAACCCTAAGATCTGATTTAGGGCTTTTCGATTTCAGCAGTAATTGGAAAATCAAACATCTGGGTATTGTAAGTCTCGTCAATAGGAGTGAACCATGGCAATTGGGTGATTTACTGTGCTTTATGGAGGTTGGAATTTGTGTTTTGGGTTCAAAAATCCAATCCGTTCATCTCATCGTTGACTGAGGAGGAGGCCATCGGAGGTGATGGCTCCAGCGTTGGTGGACGCGGTTCAAGGTGTAGGTCATGTTGATGGTGGTTGGCGAGGCCAGTACGACCTGTAGAGGCAGTGACCGGTGGTCAAAGTTGCGGTCTTGGTTGGATTGTTTTCGTTCAAGTACTGTTCACAGGGAAAGCATTAGCGGGAGAAGTAAGAAGCTTGCTGATGTGGTAAAGCTAATGTTATTAGTGGTTAATAATATTAATTATATATATTTATACATCATATAACTTCTAACCTTAATAACTATTGCGTACGAGGTCGGATTTGAGCGTGGTTTTTTTCATTGCGATCGTGGTGAAATTGCGGACATTGTAATACTGATTTGGATGTGTTTGGAGACTGTAAATTTTTGGCTTTTGGTTGGACGTTTGATCAACTAAAGACCCAAAGGTGAGTGAATTTCTCGCTCATAATTAACTGAATTGTTCTGGTATTTATTAAATTAAATTATGAAATAAATTTAATTGTCTGGTTGTGATAGATTGTTGATTGTTTGCTTAATAGACATGTAAATTAATTATAGTGTTAATTTAAAATCGACATTAAACAATTTATTCGAAATTAAATTGCTAATCTAAACCCCGACATTTGTTAACTAGTGAAACAATATTAGATTGACTGTTTGAATTAATTGGTTGCGAGGGTGCCTTGTACTGGTCGTTGGATGGATACCATTAATGTAAACTATTCTCGTTATTCAATGTATGATACATATATTTATTTGTGCTGATTAATCCCATTGTTCACCCTAGATGTCATGGCATCAAATAAATCTGGAATTTATGGACTTAAAATGAATTATGAACACGGGTTGAAACGATAGATACCTATGATCCTGATTTGGGTTGAATTGATATATATTCGTCCCTAAAATATCGAGAATTAAATTAAATGTCACCTGGCCATAAGTTTGAGAATTTTAAACGAACATCAGGTGGACATAATGATTTTAGATATTTGGAAATATATTTTGTGAAAATATATTCGAAGGAAATATGACGAGATTGGATATATATATATATATATTCGAAGGATATATATATATATATTCAAAGGAAATATGACAAGATTGGATATATATATATATATAAATCGGAGACTAGAATGTTCGTTGAATTTGGTTAAGGCAAGTATTCCAAAAATAACTAGGAATTTGGAAAGGTGATTTAAATACATTATGATGAATCAAATTTTAATTTGGTTAAAGCTGAATTTAATAATCTCTTTAGATTTAATTTAAAATAAGAGTATTCAACAATATTTGGAAGTGTTCGAGATTTGGATTAAATCTGAATTTAAATCCTTTTAACTTGTAAGGTCGGGTTCAAATGTTGTTTAGAAATCGAGATATGGAAATGAAATAAACTTTATTGGAGATGGAATATAAATTTTAAGTATTGAAATTTGGAAGAAAGAAACAAGTATGGATTTAAATTTAGTTAACTATAGATATATATATATACCTATAGCTTTGAAACAAATTATATTATATTTATTATATAAAGATTATTTTAGTAAAGCATTATATACATACCTATAATTTGAAATAAAGCATATTATATTATTTATTATTTAAAGATTGTTTTAGTAAAGCATTTAATATATGTATATATAATGATTTAAATTATTTTATGTTTATTTTAAATTATATTAATATATATATATATTTATGAAAGAGTTTTATTTATAATTATCTTTTTTCAAGCTATTAAAGATTTTATAAATTCTTCCTAAATTGGAATTGTTCTCGATGAAACCATTGATTCAAATTGAGATTTGAATTAAAAATTTGTTCTCCTTTGAATATAAATCGATTTTGAAAGGAGTATGATATTATGATTTGAAAGAATATTCTATTTTGAATATAAACTGATTTCGAAACAATCATGGTATTGATATGAAATTTTATTCTATTTAGAATATGAATTGATTCTGAAATTATTATAATATTTTAAAACAAAATTACACTTTATATTGAATATAAATCGATTTTTAAATGATTATGATATCTCGATATGAACTATATTTTATTTTGAATATAGCTGGTTTGCAAAATAAAAACTGGAAAATGAATATTGAATTTCACGAAAGGGGTTAAAGGGATAACGGGGTTGATGGAAACTGGAATTAAGCAAACCTTGATTATAACTGAATCGATAACAATTTTGGAAGGAGATTTAAATGGGAAAACCGAAATGGTCCATAACTATTGTTTTAAAAATGCGCTTATTACTTTGGAAGACCGAGATCGAATATATGTTAGAGAAACCATTCCAAGTAATAATACGACGTTATAAAGAAATCGAAGACTTGGAAGTCGATAAGTGAAGGTCGAGAATTTTTGAATTATTCGGATTGACGGCTGATATCTCGTTTGGGCCGATCACCCGATACGAGGTTAAAAGTGGCATGAGATTTGAATACATTTGAATATTTTCGGGTTGTTGTTCCGTTCAGACCCAGAACAGACTTGTATGGATTGTGTATCTGACATTGAAATTGACAGCATAACACTGATTTCTGTTAATATATATCGAATTTGTGGCAAAATATTATTCTCGTCTCGAAGATATATGATCATAGAGGTTATGTATTAATGGAAATCAATGGCATGTCATGAACCGTCAATGTGGCATGCTCGAGTTATGAAGTGAGCTAGTGATGATCAAAGCATGGTTGATTGAAGCGTAGCTTGCTTGCTAGATGTAGCACAAACATGATAGGGGTTCCGGCCATGGTGTTTAGTGGCGAGCAGTGGACTCTTACTCCTACACATCCCTGAGGGGTTAGCTGTGAACTCGAGAGGGCGGCCATAAAAGAAGGTACATGGTACCAATGTAATGCCACGGTGGGAGGTTAGCCCACTGGTTCAGGGTTGGAAAGCCTAGGCCCGTTACAGTTGGTATCATAGCGAGGTTAGCGATAACCTTGGCTCTATTTTGGAATTAACTCATTAGAGATAGGACTAGTAACTTCCTAGAATGAGTTTGAGTGAAAATACGAGAGAGCGTACTTGTATTTTTGATATAAAATGGGTTTATATTGTGTTTACTTATTCTGTTGAATATTTATAAATTTTGGTCAACACATGGGACACCATGGTATCGATAGGAATTTCTAAATAATCGAATAGAATGGATCGCCATAATATTATTTTGGATTATATTTTAAATGTATCAAATATGTTATGGGTTTAAATGTATAAGCATTTGTTATTAGTAAGTAATAATATTAAGTTATTATCTATTATGGTTGATTAAATAATAAATCTAATGGGGAAAATTAAATGCTTTTGGGAAAATTTGAAAGTGAAATCTCTTAAATATAATTGGTTGCAAAATATGTTTTGCAAATAAAACGGAAATGAACTTAGGAACTCGATTCTGGTGCTTTTGAAAGTAGGTTTGCCAAGATTTTGAAATAATATTGTGTTATAAGTAAGTATTTTCGAAATGGAAATGATTACAAACAATTTTAAATGGAATAAATGTGTAATCCCTTCTTAGACCTTAGGAATAGCCTCTGTAATGAGTGCACGTATTATCGATGTTTATTTTGAAGAGTCTGAGTGGGGGAGACCACTCAGTGATTATTATAACTTGTTTCATAAATGATTTTGAATTTAGTTTTTCTATGGCGTAATTTCTATATAATGATATTAGTATAAGTTATTTAAAGTTTGAATTTAAATAAAGTGAAAATTAGGCACACATCCCTAAAAGCAAACTTAATTAGGCTCACATCCGGTCATAAACTTATTATAAATTAGGTCCCTATTTTTCAAAAGTAGTGAAAAAATGAATAAAAAAATTACGAAAATTATTATTTAAATAAATTATGCAGTCAACAAAAAACTCACTCAAAAAAAACACGCAAAAAAAACAGTGAAGAATGCAGTTAAATGCATAATCTTATGCAAGAATTCCAATTTCTTGCATATATATGTGGAAGTACTCCAGTGTTGCATCCGCATTTGATTTTTTTTTGCATATTTCTTTGCAAGTATTGCATTATTCTTGCATAAATATATGCAATATTTCATAAGAGGGCAACTCAGTTCACTTTTATTTGCATTCAAGTGTGCAAGTAAATCCGAAACATGCACACATGTGTGCAACATACCTGCAGGCAAACCGTTAGCATAATTTCCTTTATGCAATAATTGCATATATGTATGCAAGTATTGGTAATACTTGCATACATATATGCAACTTTTTTTTCTTGGCATGGACTTCTGTGATTATTTCCAGATTTTAGAATATTTTTTTTAACCAGCGTCACATGTTTTTTCAGGTCCAAAATGAAGGAGGCGAAAGGAAATGAGCAGGAGGCGGACCATAAAAGTAGGAAGTGGATCCACAAAAAAAGGAAGCGGCAATTCAAAAATAGGGGGCAGAAATGTATTATAAACTATGATCGGATGTGAGCCTAATTTTAAACCTTAATAGGGACCTGTAAAAAACGCACCCTTAAATAAAACCAGAATCGGAATTCCTACGTTCTTTATTAACCGAGAATTTCAAATTTGAGCTAGGGTCCACAAGAATTATTGGGAAATTCAAAGTGAGGAATAAGTAAACAAATTAAGCATTAAGTGAAATATGAATTATGGTTGAACTCTTAGAAATAGAAGATAATGAGAAATTTCTGAAATTGAATCTAAATTGGTTGAATAAATGGTAAAAGCAATATTGAGTTAAGTAGTGAAACGAGATTTAATGTAAATTGACCTTAATGAATGAAACCAAATGGAGCTAGTCCGAAAAACCATAAATAGATGAGTATTAAAAGTAGAAAGAGTTTGATGTTTTGGCATCAATTCTCGTTAAAATTTGGAATCTAATAAATGAAATGAGTAAATTGAATAAACTAAAATTATGAAGAGTAAAACAAAATTTTGGATTGGTAAATAATGCGAGGAATGGAAAAAAATGATGATTAAAGGGGAGTTTAGGAAAACCTTATATTAGTGAAAATAAATGGCAATGGATGATCCTAAATGAACAAAATCGAGATTAACTTAAATAAATGATTGATTGAGTCTAAGTAAACGAAACGATAATTGATTTAATATGAGTGAGATTAAGTATGGATACATTGAAACAATAAGAGGGAAAACCATGATATGAACTTAGTCATGTTTTGCAAGAACAGGAATTGGAGAATTAGAAATTTTAAGTAAAATAAAATCGATGTTTATAGAAAATTTGAAATATTTGGTATAAGCTGAAGCAAAAAAGGCATAACTTTTAAGTGGTTGATTGGAATTCAACGATTCCGGATTTTTTGGAAACCATAGAAACTAAACCAAAATTTTTTTTAATAGGCCTTGTCAAATTTTCATGTTTATTAGGTTGGAATCCAAGTGTTAGTCGTAGTTCAGCGTGTAGAAAATGAAAACCTGAAGTGTATATCAATGTTGTTTTGGCCATAACTTCCTAACGGATTGTCGGATTTTGATGTGCTTGTACAATCCGGAAAGCTTAGGATCTAAGCTAAAACTTTTCTTCAATACGCTTCGTAAAATTGTAAAGTTTAAAAGATCAAAAACTGGTTGAACAATTCAGGCCTGCATTTTATTTGTTTGGGCTGAAGCGTTCGCTTTCACTAAAACGGTCATAACATTTGAATGGATTATCTGAATTCGACGATCCGGGCAATTTGAAAAGCCTGAAACGAATGAAACAACTTTTCCCTAGTATGTTTTGGGAAAATTCCATCATTTGAATGGTGATAAACCTCGATTTTGTTCACTGGCCTATCGCTAATATTTTAGTTTTGTAGTTGAAATGTTTACTACATGTTGTGCAAGTTGTGTACATTTGCTATTTATTGTATATATGTTTGATTCTTATGCATATTTGAGTATTTAGCAGGTGTAGGAATTTGCGCTATGCTTTGGAGCACGCTTTGCGCTAAATGCTAAATCGCTAAATAAATAATTTGCAAATAACGCTAAAGAAGGTACGTATTTGTGTTACATAGTTTTGCGGTTATGTATATTGTTCCCTATTGTTTGGAATGCCTCATCGTATGATGAGATATATATTTGTATTCATATATATATTGTGATTTTTTCGGACCTCTCCATACAAAGGAGATGCTGCTGAATTTTTTTATGATTTTATGACTCAATAACTTACTTTATAAATGCTATTTTATAAGTTATGGATTTGAATATATATATATATATGCCCTCAATAACTTATTTCGTTCTCTTTTCGAGGACGAAAAGGTTTGAGTTTGAGAGAATGTAACATCCCACAATTTTCCATAATAAATTGAATAATATTGTTTAAAAATCAAATTTGATTTATTTTAATAATGATGATGGCTTAAATTTACAATAAACAGATTTTAAATTGAGTTTATATTTAGAAATGTCGCAATTTGGAATTTAATATTTAATAACTAAATAAATTTGGGTTGTTTAAGTTAAAACTGGAATTCAAATTTAATTTGGAAAATGTTGGAATTTTGAATTTAATATTAGAATAATGAAAATAAATCGAGTTCGTTTATCTGTAACTACAGTTTAAAATTTAAATTCAAAATAATCAAATTTGGGAACTTAAAATTTGCGAAATCGATTTATAAAATTTATTTAAGTTGTAAATGGATTAAAATAGAATTTAATAAATATTTAAATTGAATTTAACGGTTAAGCAAATAATTGAATATTTAATAATTAAATGTGAAATTTAGCTATTTTGGCAACTGTCTCGGAATTCGATGAAACCGGTTCCATCGGATCCAGAACGGTGTATTATTATAGGATTTCAAATTTCATTACAATCGTACTTGTTAGTTGATCGTACAGAATAAAACGTGAAAGGAATCAATGTAATTGGATAATTGTTTGTTTCTCATATTGGACCCTCTATATATATGCTAATAAATTTCCTTTCCACCACATCGGCTCATTTTCACTATACATATACTTTCCTCCATCAAAATTTTCCTTAAATGGCTGAAACAAAATTTCAAACCCTTGCTCAAATAAATATTCAAACTTTAAACTCAAATTTTCACAAAACCTAGCAAACTGTACTGTAAAGACCCGATACTTCCCCGGTAAGGAAAGCCCGGATACTTTGAGAACAAGCCACATCGGAACGCAAACAAAAGAATATTTCATTGTATATTACAACAATTCCATCAGAATACAAGAATATACAGAGTATGAATAAATATTACACAGAAAATATCAGAGATTTAAATTACATTTAAATATATCGCAGCAGAAAATAATACAAAACACAACTAGAAGTAATACACGGATACAGAGCTTTACGAGTATCGTTCCAGCTATAAATCAGGTTCCTGTGAATATAAATCTGCAAAACCAAAACTACTAGCTGCCCGTGTCAAAATAAGGGCAACCAGAGTTTATGTTAAAACAATAAACTCCAGGCCAGTCATGTGACTGGTGTGAGAACTAAAACAGTTATTAATCTTTATTTTAAAGTTAGCTAAATCAAGGGACCACGCCGTATAACACGGAATGGGTTTTGTGACGGCCCGCCCCGCACTAGCCTGCATTTCCTCCGAAGGTGCGCTGTACACATGCCCGACTAGCACGGAACGGTCGCCAAAGAAAGGAAAGAAGAGAATGAACTAAAAAGAACCTGTAGAATGTCTCACAATGCATGGAGCAAAATATAATAATAACATAATCTTGACATAAAACAGGCAAGACAGTGCATAAGCTGAAAACAAAACCAAAATAGCAGCGGAAATCCAAATACAGCTTATTACAACTTTCCAAATTTACTGTCTCTAAAACAAAAGAAAGCTAAAGTAGAAGATACACTACTAATGCCCAAGCAGTGATCTTCAACAACACAGGGAGAATACTATATGTATCATACGTGGAAGCCTCCTGCTCGTCTCCGGATCTGCTACCCGTGCATACCCAGTTAACCTGTCTCTAGTCTGCTCGTGAGAGCACCCAGAGTAATAAGAAGAGACATAAAACTCTGGGTCAGACAAAAAGTCTGGTATGAGCGATAAGCATCTAAACAGAACAATAACAGGTATACTAAACCATACCTGAACCTGGACCTGCAACCAAAGAGTTAGCACTACATACCGTACAATACTCTAAGGTGCCATAACTAATAGTGTAAAGAATACGGGGGTGGGGGTGCATGTCATAATGATGGCAAACAAATCGAGCATAGCAACCATCCTCACATCTCTCATTCGGTGCGTAAAGCATACAACGTCCACTACTATCAATCACTAGACCCATCGGAGTAGTGACGGAGTTCGACTTGTACAACTACTTCTACTACCAAGCTTACCACATGGAGTCATGACCAAATCTTTACAAATGACCCCACTTCATTGGTCTATAGCTCCTTAGTCGTACCTAGGCCACTGTGGCCCTGAATCCGCTCACGTACTCCCTACACATAGTGATCCCAAGTTATAGACATCGACAACTCCTTAGCACACGTCCCGCAGCAAAGCCCAATCATGAAGTTCACTCATTGGTTCCCATCTGGATTCTGAGTCAAAACTTCATACTTGGACTACCTTTGCATCTCGCATCCTGGTCATTAGCTTCTTCTCCGGATCGGTCTTCATTTCTTTACTTTACTTTGCTTCAGGCCGTGGTCATCAGCTCTTCGGTTCGGATCGGAATACTCTTCTCTAAGCAGTCGGATCGGTTCGGAATCTCCAGCTCAAACCTTCCTCTCTACTTCGGGTCCGATCGAGGTGATCTTCCTCCAACGGTTTGGATCGGAGTCCATACCTTCTGGCTTCATGGAAAACTCCTCTGGTTTGGTCCTTCTTCCCAAGCAATCGGATCGGGTCGGGTCTCTCAAGCTTCTCCACCGGGTCGGCTCGGGATCCTAGCTCCATAGCACCAGGTCGGTTCGGTTCAGATATACTCCTTCAGTTCAGCTCGTGAGGCTACCTGACTCCAGAACATCGGTTCGTGGGGAGGTCTCCTGGTCGGTTCGGTTCGGGGCTCCTCCCTCCGATCCGATCCGTATCAGTCAAATTCCTGCAACTCATTCCAGCGACTGTTTACGCCATTAGACGGCGTTTTCGACCAACATAACACTTCTAGACAATCACAAGTCATGTCATACAGTCATAGCAACATGTATCATCAACCACAAACATCAAACAATAACTTGATATATTAAAATAGATCAAACATAGCCAAAACCCCATATTTTCCCTTAAGCATGTTCAAGTAAAACTAACGACATGATTAGCAAAACTTAACCAAATCAAACCCAATTTTTAACAGAGGCATAAAATATTATTTAAGAATTTCTAAACACTTTTCCAGAATTTATTAATGTATAAATTCGCTAATCCTCACTAATTACCCTTAATTAACCGTAATTAGTGCAAAACTATGCAAACCACTCACCTTAGCCACAAATATAACCTTAATACTGAAATGATTATCTGTTTGGCGCTGTTCCCAATGTAACACAGCAGCTCTAACCTTTCTTTGGTGCTTTTCCCCCTTAATTTAATATTGATTTGGCTTAATTAGCAATTAGAAGGTGATTTGGGGTGTTTTAGAAAGTGGAGGCCATGGCTAAACTTGAAGGAACAAAGAGTGGCGGCTAGAAAATGATAGAAACTGAATTCCCTAACCCTATTAGCCTCCCCATAACCCTAATCCCGAAATGGGTTATGGGCCCACTCACTAATCACCCAAATTAGGTCCGGTTAAGCTGTTTTTCACCATCTGAAACTTGTTTCAGCCATATCTCCAAAACGGTGAGTCCGTTTGGCTAATGTGACCACTCTACGGAATTGTAAACCATCAAACGAATCTAATGGAATTGGTTTCAGGTCAAAATTCCTTTCCAGTCAAAAGTTATGGTCAAAACAGTACCAACTAGGGGCAAAATGGTCATTTAAAAATCGGGAAAAATCATGAACATGGGAAATGGCCCCAATAGTCGTCTCCCAAAGTTACATGACCATACGACTTCGTATGTGAATGAAATAAATGTTTTACGATCCTGCGATGCGTAGAATGCGGGTCGTTACACTCTTCCCCCCTTAAGAAATTTCGTCCCTGAAATTCCTTAACCCATAATATACCAAAGATCCTACATGTCTACCAATCATATACAACAATCAACCATGCAAAACAAACAAAGCAAACCTATCCTAGCATGCGGAAAGACTAAGTCGAAACTGAAATCTTACCAGATGAAGAGTTCTGGATACGTCTTCCTAACGCTCTCCTCTGTCTCCCAAGTACAGTCATTCTCATTCTCGCCCCACTGAACTTTGACTAGATTCACCGCTTTTCTCCGAAGTTGCTTCGTATCGTTCCCAACAATACGCATAGGCTTGCGGTTCCCAATTGCCTCGGGTTCAACTTCGATATCATCCAGCTGATCAGGTGAAATAGTCACATCTGGGTCGTGCACGAACTTCCTTAACTGGGAAACATGAAATACATTGTGAACTTCTGCCATCTTCTCTGGTAATTCAACTTTATATGCCAAATTCCCAATTTTCTCAAGAATTGGGAATGGACCAACGAATCTAGGTGCTAACTTGCCTCTCCTGCCAAATCGTATCACTCTCTTCAACGGAGAGATCTTGACAAACACTAAGTCGCCAACGGAGAACTTTAATTCTCTTCTTCTCTTATCAGCATAACTCTTCTGCCTATCTTGGGCAACCTTTATTTGCTGTTGGATAATCTTAATCTTAGCTGAAGTTTCTCTTATCACATCGGGTCCAAGCACAAACTTCTCGCCAGTTTCTACCCAACATGACGGTGAGTTGCACGGTCTTCCGTACAAAGCTTCAAATGAAGCCATGCCAATACTAGATTGGTAACTATTATTATATGCAAACTCTACTAGATGCAAATGGTCATCCCATGATCCACCAAAATCCAATACATAGGCTCTCAAGAGGTCTTCTAATATGCGATTCACCCTCTCTGTCTGTCCGTTCATTTGAGGATGATACGCAGTACTGAGATGTAATTCTGATCCTAACGCCTCTTGTAAGCTCTTCCAAAATTCACTAGTGAACAACGGATCTCGGTCACTTACAATGCCTTTGGGTATTCCATGAAATCTTACTACCCATTTTATATACAGTTCCGCTAACTTAGCTGCCGTCCTGCTTGACTTGACGGGTATAAACCTTGCACTCTTGGTCAGTCGGTCCACAATCACCCAAATGCTATCATGGCCCGATCTAGTCCTTGGTAACCCATCAATGAAATCCATTGACACTTGTTCTCATTTCCATTCTGGAATTTCTAATGGTTGTAGCAAACCACTAGGTTTCTTTTGCTCAGCTTTAACTAGCTGGCAATTCATGCATTTGGATATAAACTTCCCAATGTATCTTTTCATCCCTTCCCAGTAGTAGGTCTGCTTCATGTCTTGGTACATCTTGTTACCACCGGGGTGTATAGTCAGTTTTGAGCGATGACATTCTCTAAGCAATTCATCTCTCAATCCATTGACATTGGGTACAACTAGCCTTCCATTCTTTCTAAGCCATCCATCTCGATCAAGCCCATACTTGTTCATCTCTCCGTCGATTCACATCTCTAACTTTGAGACGATTTCCAACAGGTTAGGATCGTTCCTCTGACTAGAACCAATCTGCTCAATCAAAGTGGGTCTGATCGTCAAACTTGCTAACATTTCTGGATCCAATTCGCACTTTGGTCTGAAATCATACCCAGCGATGTACTCCAGTTGCTTCCATTCTAGAAACATAGCCCCTAAACTGGCATGTCTTCTACTCAATGCATCATCCACCGCATTGCCCTTTCCTGGTGTATTTGCGATGTCGAAATCATAGGAAGCCAAGAATTATAACCATCTTTGCTGTCGGAGATTTAGATCCTTTTGGGAGAAGAGATACTTTAACGATTTGTGATCGGTAAACAACTCGAATCTTTCTCCCAAGAGATAATGTCTCCACATCTTCAACGCGAACACAATCGCTGCCAATTCCAAATCATGGGTAGGGTATTTTCTCTCGTGCGGTTTCAATTGCCGACTTGCATAAGCTACAACTCTACCGCCTTGCATCAATATAGCACCTAGTCCGGTACCACAGGCATCCGTGTATACCGTCATCTCTTCATTCCCATTAGGAAGAATACCACTGGTGCACGCATCAACTTTTCCTTTAGACTCTTGAATGCATTCTCGCACTTTTCGCCCTAGACGAAAGCTTGATTCTTCTTGGTCAACTGGGTCAACGGTGCTGCTATCTTGGAAAAGTCTCGGATTGTAAAAACCCGTAACTTCCCCGTAAAGGAAAGCGTCGGATAGTTCGAGAACAAGCCACAACAGAACGCATACAGAAGAACGTTTCATTGCTTATTACAACAATGCATCAGATTACAAGAATATACAGAGTATAAAAGAATATTACACAGAAATATCAGAGATTTAAATTACATTTAAATACATAGCAGCGGAAAAATAATACAATACACAACTAGAGTGAGATATACGGATACAAAGCTTTCCGGGTATCGTTCCAGCTGTAAACCAGGATCCTGTGAATATAAATCTGCAAAACCAAAACTACTAGCTGCCCGTGTCAAAATAGGGGCACCCAGAGTTTAGGTTAAAACAATAAACTCCAGGTCAGTCATGGGACTGGTGTGAGAACTAAAACAGTTATTAATCTTTATTTTTAAAGTTAGGTAAATCAAGGGACCACGCCGTATAACACGGAACGGGTTTCCTCCCAAGAATACCAGTGCATAAAACAAGCAGCGCAATGCTAAATAAAGAAAAATGAAGCTGTTATAAGACCCAGGTCCCATCACACAATGCAACGCAGCCGAGGATAGGGTTTTCCCTTATAACAGCCAAAGAATGCTTGATACGTTTAAAACAAATCATTTGATACTATAATAAGTGCATAGTGCATAAAACAACTTCAAATCATAAGTATCAATCATAGGCGGCATGAGCGCCCCATCCCACTATGTCGCCATATATAGGATATACAATCAAAACCGCAATTGTCACGTATTTGGAAATTGGATTTCCATCTATGAACCGAGGCAAAAGATAGTCCTCAACCGATTCGAGACTGCCTAGTCCGAGTCTCAGGATCAGAGCTCGAGTGACCCTAGGAGCGACAGGGCCGGTCCACCGATGTGGATTAAAATGCCTGAGCACTGCGTTTCGCCGCCCTTTGGGGCGTAAATGAGCCAACTAAGTGACTCCATCGGTTCGAGAACGACCGATCAATCCGAGGCGCCTCGCAACAGCAACAACCACATAAGTCAAACTCGTCAGGGCGTGTAAAACCACTGACGCCACTTCTAACTAGGAGGAAACGCAGGCCCTCCCTGAGGTCCTTTCTCCCGTTTTTGGTTCATACCGGGTGTGAAACTCGCGAAACAAACGTTACACAAAGCTACGCCACAAAGGCCGTGCTTTGATCATCACCACAAGACTTTGCTTTTCAACAGAAGCCTTGATCTTTTGCATCTTAGCATGCCACACAGGCAAACCATCCTATGCAACCGATATCAGTCACACAGAATGAAATCCGATGTCAGACACACAGTCCATTTACAAGTCCGTTCTGGGGCTGAACGAAACCGGAGGCACCTAGTACCCCGCATATCCATCGATCTCCAAGTGCGTCTGGACGATCACTAACTGTTTCCATCTTCTTGGGTGTACAGCCCAATCAAGATCATCAGTAATTACCCAAACGACGTGAAGACCTCCGGTCTTCGACCATCGTCTTCATCTTCGACTTATCGTCGTATCAGTTATTCAGAATGGGATAGACCCGGTCTTTCCGAATAACTCGCGTATATTTTAAATAAGTGTTACACAAACACAACATACGCCTCATTCCAATTCATTAGTCACTAACCGTAAATTAATCAAGAGAATAATTCCCCAAATATTAACCCCGAAGGCCGAAACCAACATCAGATCAATACCCAGAAAGCCATTCTGCTTGGCCAACCGACAGTTAGTTTCTAAATTTCACATTCATAGGGAAAGGTTCCCATTAATTTTATCCAAGATAAATTCCTTGAATTTATGTTTGAATCTCAATTCGAACTAGTCGGGATTAGCGAACCTTACCGAAGTAATCATTTGTTTTAATTTCCCAATCCCAACCTATTCATCCCATGAAGTAAAACTGGTTATACTTCATATCTAACACCACAGTGTTATCGGTAAATTCAATTACCATTTCACGTTCAAATCTAATTAAAGATTTAACTATCGCCTGGAGCAAAACTGGTGATACTCCAATTCGATTATTTCAATCTAATTAAAGATTCATTAAAACTCCACTTAGTTTTAATCTGTGACTGGGTTAAAGAATCAGTGTCATTTAAAACACGGTTCACGATAAACCCAAAATCACCTCACATTTCAATCATTCCCTAATTGTGAATTAGCAAGTGAGCAATTCCCTAAGTATGAATCCCGAAGGCCGAAACCAACATCAGATCAATACCTCGGAAACTATTCAACTTAACTAATCTCCAGTTAGTTTCTGATTTTCTTAACTCCTTTAGGTCTAAGAACTGTATTATTGAAGATACCGTTCACGACAACCCAAAATCACATTTCATCAATGATCGGGTTAAAGAACGAGTGTTATTTAAAACACTGTCCACGATAAACCCAAAAATCAATATCGATTCAATTCCAATTAAATATCATTTAATTGGTACACTTCATTAAATCTAAATAAAAAGATTTAATCTTTTCTCAACTGGGTTCAAGAACAGTGTTAGTGAAGACACCATTCACGACAAACCCAAATCACATTTGATATTAAATACAAGGCTCTGAATAGAAAATATCCCGGCTTATATTCAATATCAAATTCTACGATTAACAAATGTCGTATTGGAAATAACGATATAAATATATATCTTTCAAATTTCCATAATAACATCTGTATAATCACGAATTCCAACATCGAAATATTCCGAAGACAATTTCAATTCAAATCCACTCCAATGCAATCATTGGAAATTTTGGTTATTTTTAAAACCCTTTTCGAATTCAATTTATTTATTTAAAAATAAATAGAATTATAATTCTAGTTCAAAACTAGTTCATTTCGATAAAAATCTATTTTTATCCTTTCAAATATGGAGCTTTTCATCCCAAATCTTTCTAAATCATTTCTTATGATTTTACACAAATTATTACTATTTTTAATAATTTTATCAAGGCCCGTACAGTCGATTTCCAACAACGGCCATCGAACTGCACTTACAGCGACCTTTTTCGAATTTGATTTGGACATAATTCCAAATCCAACCGTTAGATTTCAAATTTCTAATATTCGTTAGAAAGCTCTTTTCGATACGAACCCAACGGTTCCGGTTTTAGGAGAATCCGACGGTCGGATCTCCCGCAATGTCCGTTTGAAATAAATGGTCGAAATTCACGAACTGCCGCGGCGCGGCGCGTTCTATTCAGGCCATTATATTATATATATAATATATATAATATATATTTCGTCGATTTCTATTTAAAACGAATTATATAAATAGTTTTAAATTCGTTTCAAAAGCAATTTCAACTTCTTTTTCAATTCAAATCAAAATTGAATTCTTCTTTATAAATTCGTTTTAAAATTCATTTCTATTCAATTCAAATTTCAATTCAATTTGAATTCGTTTTCAATTCAATTCATTTCGAAATCGTTTTATATTCAATTCATTTCGAAATCGTTTTATATTCAATTCATTTCGAAATCGTTTTCAATTCAATTCATTTCGAAATCGTTTAAAATCGATCTAAATATCGTTCACGTCAAAATGGCGTCAATCTAATCAACACGGCTTCATAAATTTCTATTTTCAAATATAGTTGTTATTATCAAAATATTTCGTTCAACACATGACCAATCTCAATGGATGAGTACTGTCAACACATGAACCTTTATTTTATATCGATAAAGATGTAAATTTTAATATTAAAATATTTCGTTCAACACATGACCAATCTCAATGAATGAGTACTGTCAACACATGAACCTTTATTTTATAATATTCTTTATTTTTCAAATTGGAATGAGGCCCAATCAATTACCATATAAAGATTTTTATATGGATTTCCATACAACACATGTATTTAATAGCATTGAAAATAATCAACCATCAACCAAAGTGCACTACACTGTATAAGCATCAAATATAGATATTCAACGCTTATAACAGCCTGTCAATCAATCGATCGACATATTTAATCAATCAGGATGAGTGAACTTCAAATTTCATCCCAACACACGTGTGGGGTTTCAAACGATCAAACACATATTTTAATTGTGCAGTTGGGCGATGTGTAAAATTTATCGACCCAATCAATGTCCTTCAAATAGGTGTACATAAACAAACCGTTCGGTTTATAAATGAACATTTTATTTTATTCATTTCACGTTAAAAATTATATTTTTAACGATAAAACATTTTATTCCAACTTATGAATTTCTATTCAATTCATTTATTCAATAAAATGATATTTTTTTATTTTTCTAACTTATTTTAGAAAATTTCGGCGGCATAACGGCACGATACTAGAAACGGGACAAGGCCTAGCCTTATCCCCGGTCTAGTGAAGGCCCACGCCATTCACATATCAATTTTAATCAATTTCCAATTCAACCAATCAATCAAATCCAAATCAAATAACCTAACCAACTACACAAGCAAACAAACAAGTCCATGGTATGTGGACGGGTGTCGGGTGCTTCTAATAAGCACCGTCTGCATCCTAGTATATATATATAACTAGAAAAATAGAATTTGAGTGAGAAGTTCTCACCGATTAGCTAAATCCAAACGCCACGACTCTTCATATGTAGGAAATCTTCGCCACTCGCCCTTTATCACTTTCGTTGCCCATATTCACTACATATATAAAATCACATTTTTATATTCTCTTTACTTCACGATAAAATAAAGTTCAGATTTTTTTTATTTCACTTCATATATTTACAACGCTTCTTTCTATATAAAAATTATATTTTTGTATTTCTATTCCATATATAAAGATCGAATTTTTATCTCATCGCTATAAAAATCACATTTTTATTCCAACATATATATAATAAAAATCAGATTTTTATTTCGCTACATATATAAAAATCGTATTTTTACTTTGCTAATGAATATATAAAAATCGTATTTTTATCTTCCCTTCATATAAAGAAAGATCACATTTTTAAATCACTTTCATATAAAGGTTCCACCTTTTAACATATAAAAATTCCACCTTTACTTCATTAAAAATCACTACTTTTTATTTAGCTACTATATATATAATAATCATACTTTTCCCTCGGCCTTCATGACATTAAAAATCAATTCTATATTACTTCTAAAAATCGTAACTTTTCAAAACTAAATTTCTAATCTTTTCTAAACCGCTATAAACCTCGCCTTTATGTTATTAAAAATCTCGCTTTTAAGGTGTTAAAAATCTATACTTTTTCTGTTCATTTACATTGTTAAAGAATCATTTCTTTTTCATTATAAAATTATGAACTTTTCTATTATATATTAAAAAAAAATTAAAATTTACATCGTCAAAATTCTACATTTGCTAATAATAAAAATACTAACTTTGCTAATAATAAAAATACCAACTTTGCTATTCGTATATATATGTAAAGATCCTATTTTTATGGTGTTAATCGCATAATAAAAATCCTATTTTTATAATTAAAAATCATAGAACTTACTTTGATTCGCGCGAAAAGGGGGTTGGAGCTCGATGTCGGGGCAAAAGGAAGTGCTGCAGGGTGTGCAGGCTGTCGGGGAGGCGGCTGAACTGATGGTGGTCGGCGCAGCAGGCGGGTTTGGGTACTAAAGGGGCACGGTCAAAATCAGTAAGGGGAGGTAGAGAGAAGATGGGCGACATCTTAAGGATGGTCGTAATGGCGGCGTAGGGGTCGTCGGGGTGCTCAGTTGCGGAGGTTGCGATGGGGCCTCCGTCGATGGGATCAAGCGAGGGGGTCTCGCGGTTCTGGTGGGCTCGCGCGAAGCGTTGCAGAGGAGAGGAGAGAGGATCGGTGACTTCGACGAGGGGGCCAGAGGGAGTAGCCGGAGTCGCGATGGAGGCCGGCGGCGAACTCCTGGAGGCGGGCGTGATTTAGGGCGTCGGAGGAGCCCGACTTTTTTTGTTTTGATTTAGAAAAGGGGAGGGGGTGACTGTAAAGAGAAGAGAAGGGTCATATATTATTTTATTTAATTATTTAAATTATCCATAAGGTTGACTTTTTATTTGACCTCGAAACGAGACCCAACGATTGTCGCCCCTAGCTAATTACCCCCATTCTGAACACAATGGGATATGTATCGTAGGCCAATTCGACTGTTTGAATCAATTTCCGTTGAATTTTAAAGTATAATTCTTTTTATATTCAATTCAAACGCGCATTTCAAATTACCTGGGCCACATACTAACTCTAAAAATTCTCGAAAAATATTTTCTAGCTTCGTATTGACGATACGGTCCTAACAAAACTAGTTTCGTCGAATTCTGAGATCGTTTGAAAAATGGCCAATTTCCAGTCGATTAAAATCAACTGAAACTGGTCAAACGCGTTTTTCTTCGCCACGCTCACATATTGATTCGAAAAATTATGAAATTTGAAACCTAGCAATAACTTAACATCCCGGACCTAACAAAACTGGTTTCGTCGAAATCCGAGGTCATTTGCAAAATTGCTATTTTTAAGGGCCTTATATATATAAAAATATATATAAATTCCACAGCGACTATTTCTAATTTTAAACTGGACATATCTTATCATTTCTAAGATGAAATCTCAGTTTGTTAACTTCGTTACAAAGATATAGTTATACAGATTCAAATATTTCTTGTTTCGTTCAATTCTGACTTATATTGAATTCTGTATATTCATTTGAAATTAGAAATCGAATTTTCGAACTACCGCGCCATTTTCAATTCCTTTTATAATTATATATAATTATTATATATTCTAACGACGATGTATATAATATATGCATCGAATTATATTCAAAATAAATTTCTCGTCGATATTATTTAAAATAATCTATTCTAAATATTCAAAATTCGCTAAGATTGCCAAAATAAAAATTTCAAACTGGCCCAGATTTTACGGGTTGTTACAATCTCCCCCACTTAAAACTTTTCGTCCCCGAAAAGGAACAAAGTCGAAAGTGGTTTGATTATTCAGCACTACGATCGATCTGGCTTCCATTCTCCAACTCTTTAGTTTATGAGAATTTCTAAAATTTCAAAAATTTGGCTAACACCCTAAATTTTTGAAAAATTTCGCCATAACCTCCCCTGCACCGGGGGCATCGGGGAATTTCAAATAGCTTCCCCGGTCCTTCAGATCTCAAAAAGAAAAAGAAAAAGCCAAGCGGCTATCCAATAGGCTCACAAAATCATCATCACCCAAACAAAACAGGAAATTATGTAGTAAACATGTACCTATTTGTCGGGCAAACAAATTTTATTCTCTGGCTCTAGCCTCCTTGCTATGACCTGTTCAATGATATATATGTATATGCAAGCAAATACAACCAATTTTCAATATAATTCAATATTTGATTCAATTAGGCATAATTGGCTAAAAATTAGCAAACAAATAAACAATCAACCCAAACATCAATTAGTGAATTAGAGTTTCAAATTCATAATTTTGATACATATACAAAAATCAGATTTTTGATGCCAAATCACAACAATAGGCCCTATCTAATTTTGGTTCTCACACCAGTCAATAGGAAATATATAGATGTCACACCTTCGAAACACGAATACCAATTCTGATGATGTTCGAACTATCATCAGAATCATCTTCGGGCGACTAGAGTGTGATTCTATATCTATCCAGTATATTAAAATTTCAAATACACGCGGATCAGAGGTATACGCAAAATCTATATATACTGGATTGTCCACATCAATATAAATAAATAATCAAATACGAATAATTGACTTAAATTTTCAAAACAAAAATTTGTTTTCATTTGAAAAATATACTCTTCATACTCGTTCTAGGATACTACTGATCCTATCTCTAACGAGTCATTCCTATTGGATATTACTAACCCAATATCTGATGAATTCTTTCGTACGGTTCTAATGTGTCTTGTTCTCTGCTTTGTAAACCAAAGCTCTGATACCAACTGTAAAAACCCGTAACTTCCCCGTAAAGGAAAGCGTCGGATAGTTCGAGAACAAGCCACAACAGAACGCATACAGAAGAACGTTTCATTGCTTATTACAACAATGCATCAGATTACAAGAATATACAGAGTATAAAAGAATATTACACAGAAATATCAGAGATTTAAATTACATTTAAATACATAGCAGCGGAAAAATAATACAATACACAACTAGAGTGAGATATACGGATACAAAGCTTTCCGGGTATCGTTCCAGCTGTAAACCAGGATCCTGTGAATATAAATCTGCAAAACCAAAACTACTAGCTGCCCGTGTCAAAATAGGGGCACCCAGAGTTTAGGTTAAAACAATAAACTCCAGGTCAGTCATGGGACTGGTGTGAGAACTAAAACAGTTATTAATCTTTATTTTTAAAGTTAGGTAAATCAAGGGACCACGCCGTATAACACGGAACGGGTTTCCTCCCAAGAATACCAATGCATAAAACAAGCAGCGCAATGCTAAATAAAGAAAAATGAAGCTGTTATAAGACCCAGGTCCCATCACACAATGCAACGCAGCCGAGGATAGGGTTTTCCCTTATAACAGCCAAAGAATGCTTGATACGTTTAAAACAAATCATTTGATACTATAATAAGTGCATAGTGCATAAAACAACTTCAAATCATAAGTATCAATCATAGGCGGCATGAGCGCCCCATCCCACTATGTCGCCATATATAGGATATACAATCAAAACCGCAATTGTCACGTATTTGGAAATTGGATTCCCATCTATGAACCGAGGCAAAAGATAGTCCTCAACCGATTCGAGACTGCCTAGTCCGAGTCTCAGGATCAGAGCTCGAGTAACCCTAGGAGCGACAGGGCCGGTCCACCGATGTGGATTAAAATGCCTGAGCACTGCGTTTCGCCGCCCTTTGGGGCGTAAATGAGCCAACTAAGTGACTCCATCGGTTCGAGAACGACCGATCAATCCGAGGCGCCTCGCAACAGCAACAACCACATAAGTCAAACTCGTCAGGGCGTGTAAAACCACTGACGCCACTTCTAACTAGGAGGAAACGCAGGCCCTCCCTGAGGTCCTTTCTCCCGTTTTTGGTTCATACCGGGTGTGAAACTCGCGAAACAAACGTTACACAAAGCTACGCCACAAAGGCCGTGCTTTGATCATCACCACAAGACTTTGCTTTTCAACAGAAGCCTTGATCTTTTGCATCTTAGCATGCCACACAGGCAAACCATCCTATGCAACCGATATCAGTCACACAGAATGAAATCCGATGTCAGACACACAGTCCATTTACAAGTCCGTTCTGGGGCTGAACGAAACCGGAGGCACCTAGTACCCCGCATATCCATCGATCTCCAAGTGCGTCTGGACGATCACTAACTGTTTCCATCTTCTTGGGTGTACAGCCCAATCAAGATCATCAGTAATTACCCAAACGACGTGAAGACCTCCGGTCTTCGACCATCGTCTTCATCTTCGACTTATCGTCGTATCAGTTATTCAGAATGGGATAGACCCGGTCTTTCCGAATAACTCACGTATATTTTAAATAAGTGTTACACAAACACAACATACGCCTCATTCCAATTCATTAGTCACTAACCGTAAATTAATCAAGAGAATAATTCCCCAAATATTAACCCCGAAGGCCGAAACCAACATCAGATCAATACCCAGAAAGCCATTCTGCTTGGCCAACCGACAGTTAGTTTCTAAATTTCACATTCATAGGGAAAGGTTCCCATTAATTTTATCCAAGATAAATTCCTTGAATTTATGTTTGAATCTCAATTCGAACTAGTCGGGATTAGCGAACCTTACCGAAGTAATCATTTGTTTTAATTTCCCAATCCCAACCTATTCATCCCATGAAGTAAAACTGGTTATACTTCATATCTAACACCACAGTGTTATCGGTAAATTCAATTACCATTTCACGTTCAAATCTAATTAAAGATTTAACTATCGTCTGGAGCAAAACTGGTGATACTCCAATTCGATTATTTCAATCTAATTAAAGATTCATTAAAACTCCACTTAGTTTTAATCTGTGACTGGGTTAAAGAATCAGTGTCATTTAAAACACGGTTCACGATAAACCCAAAATCACCTCACATTTCAATCAGTCCCTAATTGTGAATTAGCAAGTGAGCAATTCCCTAAGTATGAATCCCGAAGGCCGAAACCAACATCAGATCAATACCTCGGAAACTATTCAACTTAACTAATCTCCAGTTAGTTTCTGATTTTCTTAACTCCTTTAGGTCTAAGAACTGTATTATTGAAGATACCGTTCACGACAACCCAAAATCACATTTGATCAATGATCGGGTTAAAGAACGAGTGTTATTTAAAACACTGTCCACGATAAACCCAAAAATCAATATCGATTCAATTCCAATTAAATATCATTTAATTGGTACACTTCATTAAATCTAAATAAAAAGATTTAATCTTTTCTCAACTGGGTTCAAGAACAGTGTTAGTGAAGACACCATTCACGACAAACCCAAATCACATTTGATATTAAATACAAGGCTCTGAATAGAAAATATCCCGGCTTATATTCAATATCAAATTCTACGATTAACAAATGTCGTATTGGAAATAACGATATAAATATATATCTTTCAAATTTCCATAATAACATCTGTATAATCACGAATTCCAACATCGAAATATTCCGAAGACAATTTCGATTCAAATCCACTCCAATGCAATCATTGGAAATTTTGGTTATTTTTAAAACCCTTTTCGAATTCAATTTATTTATTTAAAAATAAATAGAATTATAATTCTAGTTCAAAACTAGTTCATTTCGATAAAAATCTATTTTTATCCTTTCAAATATGGAGCTTTTCATCCCAAATCTTTCTAAATCATTTCTTATGATTTTACACAAATTATTACTATTTTTAATAATTTTATCAAGGCCCGTACAGTCGATTTCCAACAACGGCCATCGAACTGCACTTACAGCGACCTTTTTCGAATTTGATTTGGACATAATTCCAAATCCAACCGTTAGATTTCAAATTTCTAATATTCGTTAGAAAGCTCTTTTCGATACGAACCCAACGGTTCCGGTTTTAGGAGAATCCGACGGTCGGATCTCCCGCAATGTCCGTTTGAAATAAATGGTCGAAATTCACGAACTGCCGCGGCGCGGCGCGTTCTATTCAGGCCATTATATTATATATATAATATATATAATATATATTTCGTCGATTTCTATTTAAAACGAATTATATAAATAGTTTTAAATTCGTTTCAAAAGCAATTTCAACTTCTTTTTCAATTCAAATCAAAATTGAATTCTTCTTTATAAATTCGTTTTAAAATTCATTTCTATTCAATTCAAATTTCAATTCAATTTGAATTCGTTTTCAATTCAATTCATTTCGAAATCGTTTTATATTCAATTCATTTCGAAATCGTTTTATATTCAATTCATTTCGAAATCGTTTTCAATTCAATTCATTTCGAAATCGTTTAAAATCGATCTAAATATCGTTCACGTCAAAATGGCGTCAATCTAATCAACACTGCTTCATAAATTTCTATTTTCAAATATAGTTGTTATTATCAAAATATTTCGTTCAACACATGACCAATCTCAATGGATGAGTACTGTCAACACATGAACCTTTATTTTATATCGATAAAGATGTAAATTTTAATATTAAAATATTTCGTTCAACACATGACCAATCTCAATGAATGAGTACTGTCAACACATGAACCTTTATTTTATAATATTCTTTATTTTTCAAATTGGAATGAGGCCCAATCAATTACCATATAAAGATTTTTATATGGATTTCCATACAACACATGTATTTAATAGCATTGAAAATAATCAACCATCAACCAAAGTGCACTACACTGTATAAGCATCAAATATAGATATTCAACGCTTATAACAGCCTGTCAATCAATCGATCGACATATTTAATCAATCAGGATGAGTGAACTTCAAATTTCATCCCAACACCCGTGTGGGGTTTCAAACGATCAAACACATATTTTATTCGTGCAGTTGGGCGATGTGTAAAATTTATCGACCCAATCAATGTCCTTCAAATAGGTGTACATAAACAAACCGTTCGGTTTATAAATGAACATTTTATTTTATTCATTTCACGTTAAAATTTATATTTTTAACGATAAAACATTTTATTCCAACTTATGAATTTCTATTCAATTCATTTATTCAATAAAATGATATTTTTTTATTTTTCTAACTTATTTTAGAAAATTTCGGTGGCATAACGGCACGATACTAGAAACGGGACAAGGCTTAGCCTTATCCCCGGTCTAGTGAAGGCCCACGCCATTCACATATCAATTTTAATCAATTTCCAATTCAACCAATCAATCAAATCCAAATCAAATAACCTAACCAACTACACAACCAAACAAACAAGTCCATGGTATGTGGACGGGTGTCGGGTGCTTCTAGTAAGCACCGTCTGCATCCTAGTATATATATATAACTAGAAAAATAGAATTTGAGTGAGAAGTTCTCACCGATTAGCTAAATCCAAACGCCACGACTCTTCGTATGTAGGAAATCTTCGCCACTCGCCCTTTATCACTTTCGTTGCCCATATTCACTACATATATAAAATCACATTTTTATATTCTCTTTACTTCACGATAAAATAAAGTTCAGATTTTTTTTATTTCACTTCATATATTTACAACGCTTCTTTCTATATAAAAATTATATTTTTGTATTTCTATTCCATATATAAAGATCGAATTTTTATCTCATCGCTATAAAAATCACATTTTTATTCCAACATATATATAATAAAAATCAGATTTTTATTTCGCTACATATATAAAAATCGTATTTTTACTTTGCTAATGAATATATAAAAATCGTATTTTTATCTTCCCTTCATATAAAGAAAGATCACATTTTTAAATCACTTTCATATAAAGGTTCCACCTTTTAACATATAAAAATTCCACCTTTACTTCATTAAAAATCACTACTTTTTATTTAGCTACTATATATATAATAATCATACTTTTCCCTCGGCCTTCATGACATTAAAAATCAATTCTATATTACTTCTAAAAATCGTAACTTTTCAAAACTAAATTTCTAATCTTTTCTAAACCGCTATAAACCTCGCCTTTATGTTATTAAAAATCTCGCTTTTAAGTTGTTAAAAATCTATACTTTTTCTGTTCATTTACATTGTTAAAGAATCATTTCTTTTTCATTATAAAATTATGAACTTTTCTATTATATATAAAAAAAAATTAAAATTTACATCGTCAAAATTCTACATTTGCTAATAATAAAAATACTAACTTTGCTAATAATAAAAATACCAACTTTGCTATTCGTATATATATGTAAAGATCCTATTTTTATGGTGTTAATCGCATAATAAAAATCCTATTTTTATAATTAAAAATCATAGAACTTACTTTGATTCGCGCGAAAAGGGGGTTGGAGCTCGATGTCGGGGCAAAAGGAAGTGCTGCAGGGTGTGCAGGCTGTCGGGGAGGCGGCTGAACTGATGGTGGTCGGCGCAGCAGGCGGGTTTGGGTACTAAAGGGGCACGGTCAAAATCAGTAAGGGGAGGTAGAGAGAAGATGGGCGGCAGCTTAAGGATGGTCGTAATGGCGGCGTAGGGGTCGTCGGGGTGCTCAGTTGCGGAGGTTGCGATGGGGCCTCCGTCGATGGGATCAAGCGAGGGGGTCTCGCGGTTCTGGTGGGCTCGCGCGAAGCGTTGCAGAGGAGAGGAGAGAGGATCGGTGACTTCGACGAGGGGGCCAGAGGGACTAGCCGGAGTCGCGATGGAGGCCGGCGGCGAACTCCTGGAGGCGGGCGCGATTTAGGGCGTCGGAGGAGCCCGACTTTTTTTGTTTTGATTTAGAAAAGGGGATGGGGTGACTGTAAAGAGAAGAGAAGGGTCATATATTATTTTATTTAATTATTTAAATTATCCATAAGGTTGACTTTTTATTTGACCTCGAAACGAGACCCAACGATTGTCGCCCCTAGCTAATTACCCCCATTCTGAACACAATGGGATATGTATCGTAGGCCAATTCGACTGTTTGAATCAATTTCCGTTGAATTTTAAAGTATAATTCTTTTTATATTCAATTCAAACGCCCATTTCAAATTACCTGGGCCACATACTAACTCTAAAAATTCTCGAAAAATATTTTCTAGCTTCGTATTGACGATACGGTCCTAACAAAACTAGTTTCGTCGAATTCTGAGATCGTTTGAAAAATGGCCAATTTCCAGTCGATTAAAATCAACTGAAACTGGTCAAACGCGTTTTTCTTTGCCACGCTCACATATTGATTCGAAAAATTATGAAATTTGAAACCTAGCAATAACTTAACATCCCGGACCTAACAAAACTGGTTTCGTCGAAATCCGAGGTCGTTTGCAAAATTGCTATTTTTAAGGGCCTTATATATATAAAAATATATATAAATTCCACAGCGACTATTTCTAATTTTAAACTGGACATATCTTATCATTTCTAAGATGAAATCTCAGTTTGTTAACTTCGTTACAAAGATATAGTTATACAGATTCAAATATTTCTTGTTTCGTTCAATTTTGACTTATATTGAATTCTGTATATTCATTTGAAATTAGAAATCGAATTTTCGAACTACCGCGCCATTTTCAATTCCTTTTATAATTATATATAATTATTATATATTCTAACGACGATGTATATAATATATGCATCGAATTATATTCAAAATAAATTTCTCGTCGATATTATTTAAAATAATCTATTCTAAATATTCAAAATTCGCTAAGATTGCCAAAATAAAAATTTCAAACTGGCCCAGATTTTACGGGTTGTTACACGGATAAACTTACGATAATATCCGGCTAATCCCAAGAAACTTCTTATGTCCGTTGCATTCTTGGGCGTAGGCCAATCTTGTACCGTAGCCACCTTCGCAGGATCCACGACAATACCATTCTCTGAAACAACATGGCCCAAGAATCTCACTTCCCTCCTCCAGAAGTGACACTTAGAAAACTTTGCTTTCAATTGGTGTTTTCTCAACACCTCCATCACTATCCTCAAATGTTCCTTGTGTTCTTCCTCTGTCCTCGAGTAGACCAAAATATCATCCATGAACACAAGGACTAACTTATTCAACTGATCTCTGAATACCCTATTCATAAGATCCACAAAATATGCTGGGGCATTGGTCAGCCCGAATGGCATGACCAACCACTCATAAAATCCAGACGGCGTCCGAAATGCCGTTTTAGGAATACTCTCAGCTTCCACTCTAAGCCGATGAAAACCTGTCGCGAGATCCAACTGAGAAAATACTCTCGCTCCACTCAACTGATCAAACAAATCATCTATCCGCGGTAGAGGATACTTATTCTTCCTCGTCACTTTATTCAATTCGCGGTAGTCTACACACAAACGAAGGGAACCATCCGCCTTGGTAGCAAACACAACTGGTGCTCCCCATTCAGAAACACTCCTTCTGATAAATCCCTTCTTCAAAAGATCGTTGACTTGCACCCCGAGCTCTCGCTGCTCCCTTGGTGCCATACGACAAAGTGGCATCACTATAGGTCTAACATCTTTCACCAAATCAATACGGAACTCAATCTCTCGGTGTGGTGGAAGCCCGGTCACTTCCTCAAAGACATCCGGATACTGGCCAACCACGGGCAACCCTGACAACTCACTATGCGGAATGTCGAGAGAATTTAAAAAACTAGCCATTACCCCATCACCGGGTAGACCACCAAACACTACCCTCTGCCCATCATCCTCTCTAGCTGTCACCAAAAAGCCCTCACAGTCTACCACCACCCCGTATCTTTTGAGCCAGTCGACTCCCAAAATAATGCCAAACCCAGTAAAGCCCAAAACAAAGCAATCACAAACAAACATGCATCCATGACTCGATAAGACCACATTAAGACAAATCATGCTAAGGTTAGTCGAACCACCAATCGGGTTCGTCACTACTAAAGGTCTATCGACAATCTCGGGCTCCAATCCCAACCTACCTACCAGGTCACTAGATATGAAAGAACTGGAAGCTCCGGTATCAAACAAAACTCTAACTGGAACATCATAAACATAAAGCATACCTTGAATGACGACATTCTTTCCCTTCTCCGCCGCAGTTGGGGCATTCGACAAAGAAGGAATAGCATTAAGGGCATATGCTTTCACCATCTGCTTTTCTTTAGGGGGTGGCGGACACTTGTCCTTGTGATGTCCCATTTGGCCACAGTTGAAGCACTTCCTATCCGCTGGCTTGGCCCGACAATTACTAGCATAATGGCCCTTCTTACCATAGCTGAAGCACTCAACATCTTGCTTATTCTTTTTCTTCTAGCCATCCTTGGTCTGATTCTGCTTTCTCTTATTCTAGGAACCACCCTTGCCTCCACCACTTGCTTGTGGCTTTGGCTCCTCTGCAGATGCAACCTCAGTCTTCGGCTTAGGGTAGAGACTTTCTGACCTCAATGCCTTCCCCACAATCGATTCAAACGTCTCATCGATGTGGTTAATAAGCCTTTCCCCCAAGTACTGATTCAAACCAGTTATGAATTTCTCGTTCTTCTTCTCGGCAGTATCAATAAGAGATAACCCATACTTCGACAAAGTGTTGAATTCAGCAATATACTCTGAGACAGCCCTGCCATTCTGCTTGAGCTCCAAGAATTTCTTAAACAGTACTGACTTCTGAGCAGCTGGAATGAACTTCTCGCTAAAGCGAACCTTAAACTGATCCCAAGTAATCTGATCCTCTAGGGTAGCTTCCTTTATAGCATTCCACCAATTTATTGCCCGTCCTTGCAGCTGACGGGATGCAAGCCTTCTCTTCATCGCATCCACGATACCCAAGTCTTCGAAGATACACTCGCAGCTCTCCAACCAATCCTGAACATCCGTAGCCGACTCCGTTCCGTGGAACGGGTTCCCACCAAGACTAGTGTAATCCTTGTTTAGCTTGGCAAAATCGGCCCTAGGCGCATGCACTATTGGGATACCACCATTACCAGCATTGGGAGCTGCCCTCTGTACATCCCTAAGCATCTCCCTCATGAGGTCAGTAAACATCGTCCTCATGTCAGCAACATTCCCATTATTGGCTCCTCTACCGGCACCTCTTATGTATCGGCTCATCGTTCAATATGTAAAGAGAAACGATTAACAATCTCCATAGTGGTGCTAGTGCAGTGCGACTTCATCCTTAGCTATGCTAATAGTATATATATATAGCTTTTGAAAACCAAAATAATCACAAATACGCGCTCTCATATACGTGTACTATCTCTCTCTGATGACTTCCCTAGGTTAACTACGCAACCTAGAGCTCTAATACCAAATGTGACGGCCCGCCTCGCACTAGCCTGCATTTCCTCCGAAGGTGCGCTGTACACATGCCCGACTAGCACGGAACGGTCGCCAAAGAAAGAAAGAAGAGAATGAACTAAAAAGAACCTGTAGAATGTCTCACAGCGCATGGAGAAAAATATAATAATAACATAATCTTGACATAAAACAGGCGAGACAATGCATAAGCTGAAAACTAAACCAACATAGCAGCGGAAATCCAAATACAGCTTATTACAACTTTCCAAATTTACTGTCTCTAAAACAAAAGAAAGCTAAAGTAGAAGATACACTACTAATGCCCAAGCAGTGATCTTCAACAACACAGGGAGAATACTATATGTATCATACGTGGAAGCCTCCTGCTCGTCTCCGGATCTACTACCCGTGCATACCCAGTTAACCTGTCTCTAGTCTGCTCGTGAGAGAACCCAGAGTAATAAGAAGAGACATAAAACTCTGGGTTAGACAAAAAGCCTGGTATGAGCGATAAGCATCTAAACAGAACAATAACAGGTATACTAAACCTGGACCTGCAACCAAAGAGTTAGCACTACATACAGTACAATACTCTAAGGTGCCATAACAAATAGTGTAAAGAATACGGGGGTGGGGGTGCATGTCATAATGATGGCAAACAAATCAAGCATAGCAACCATCCTCACATCTCTCACTCGTTGCGTAAAGCATACAATGTCCACTACTTTCAAACACTAGACCCATCGGAGTAGTGACGGAGTTCGACTTGTACAACTACTTCTACTACCAAGCTTACCACATGGAGTCATGACCAAATCTTTACAAATGACCCCACTTCATTGGTCTATAGCTCCTTAGTCGTACCTAGGCCATTGTGGCCCTGAATCCGCTCACGTACTCCCTACACATAGTGATCCCAAGTTATAGACATCGACAACTCCTTAGCACACGTCCCGCAGCAAAGCCCAATCACGAAGTTCACTCATTGGTTCCCATCTGGATCCTGAGTCAAAACTTCCTACTTGGACTACCTTTGCATCTCGGGTCCTGGTCATCAGCTTCTTCTCCGGATCGGTCTTCATTTCTTCACTTTACTTTGCTTCAGGCCGTGGTCATCAGCTCCTCGGTTCAGATCGGAATACTCTTCTCTAAGCAGTCGGATCGGTTCGGAATCTCCAGCTCAAACCTTCCTCTCTACTCCGGGTCGGATCGAGGTGATCTTCCTCCAGCGGTTCGGATCGGAGTCCACACCTCCTGGCTACACGGAAAACTCCTCTGGTTTGGTCCTTCTTCCCAAGCAGTCGGATCGGGTCGGGTCTCTCAAGCTTCTCCACCGGGTCGGGTCGGGATTCTAGCTCCATAGCACCAGGTCGGTTCGGTTCAGATATACTCCTTCAGTTCAGCTTGTGAGGCTACCTGACTCCAAAACATCGGTTCGTGGGGAGTTCTCCTGGTCGGTTCGATTTGGGGCTTCTCCCTCCGATCCGATCCGGATCGGCCAAATTCCTACAACTCATTCCAGCGACTGTTTACGCCATTCGACGGCGTTTTCGACCAACCTAACACTTCTAGACAATCACAAGTCATGTCATACAGTCATAGCAACATGTAACATCAACCACAAACATCAAACAATAACTTGGTAGGTTAAAATAGATCAAACATAGCCAAAACCCCATATTTTCCCTTAAGCATGTTCAAGTAAAACTAACGACATGATTAGCCAAACTTAACCAAATCAAACCCAATTTTTAACAGAGGCATAAAATATTATTTAAGAATTTCTAAACATTTTTCCAGAATTTATTAATGTATAAATTCGCTAATCCTCACTAATTACCCTTAATTAACCGTAATTAGTGCAAAACTATGCAAATCACTCACCTTAGCCACAAATAAAACCTTAAAACTGAAATGATTCTCTTTTTGGCACTGTTCCCAATGTAACACAGCAGCTCTAACCTTGCTTTGGTGTTTTTCCCCCTTAATTTGATGTTGATTTGGCTTAATTAGCGATTAGAAGGAGATTTAGGGTGTTTTAGAAAGTGGAGGCCATGGCTAAACTTGAAGGAACAAAGAGTTGCGGCTACAAAATGATAGAAACTGAATTCCCTAACCCTATCAGCCTCCCCATAACCCTAATCCCGAAATGGGTTATGGGCCCACTCACTAATCACCCAAATTAGGCCCGGTTAAGCTGTTTTTCAACATCTGAACCTTGTTTCAGCCATATCTCCCAAACGGTGAGTCCGTTTGGCTAATGTGACCACTCTACGGAATTGTAAACCATCAAACAAATCTAATGGAAGTGGTTTCAGGTCAAAATTCCTTTCCAGTCAAAAGTTATGGTCAAAACAGTACCAACTAGGGGCAAAATGGTTATTTAAAAATCGGGAAAAATCATGAACATGGGAAATGGACCCAATAGTCGTCTCCCAAAGTTACATGACCATACGATTTCGTATGTGAAAAAAATAAATGTTTTACGATCCTGCGATGCGTAGAATGCGGGTCGTTACAGGTTTCCTCCCTGGAACACCAGTGCATAAAACAACAGCGCAATGCTAAATAAAGAAAAATGAAGCTATTATAAGACCCAGGTCCCATCACACAATGCAACGCAAGACAGAGGATAGGGTTTTTACCTTATAATAGCCAAGAATGCATGGTACGTGAAATTTCATTTGATACTATTATAAATGCATAGTGTATAAAACAATTTCAATCATAAGTATCAATCATAAACGGCATAAGTGCCCCATACCACTATGTCGCCATACAAGGTTCTACAAATAAAACCACAAAGTCACGTATTGGAAGTTGGATTTCCATCTGTGAACCGAGGCAAAAGATAGTCCTCTACCAATTCGAGACTCTCTAGCCCGAGCCTCAGGACCCAGACACAGGTGAGCCCTTGGATCGTCAGGGTCGGTCCACCGATGTGGATTAAAATGCCTGAACAATGCGTTTCCCCAACTTTGGGGCGTAAATGAGCCAAATGACTCCATCGGCTCCACACAGTCACCGATATATACAAGGCGCCTCGCAACAGCAACAACCATATAGATGAAAATAATATAAATGTCAGGGCTGGTAGGTCACTAACACCACCCTAGCTAGAAGAAAACGCAAGTCCTCCCTGAGGTCCTCTCCCTTTTTGGTTCACAACCGGGGTGTGAGGCTCGCGAATCAACGCTACACAAAGCTATGCCACACAGGCCGTGCTTTGATCATCAACCACAAGACTTTGCTTTTCAACAGAAGCCTTGATCATTTGCCACTTAGGCATGCCACACAGGCAATTCACTCCATGCGATTGATATCCATCAATATATAACCTCTGAGCTCGTACGTCTCAGAGAAGGGCGTTAAGCAAGAGAATAAATTCTCCGCCGCCAAATAGATATATATTTAATAGAAATCAATCACACAGAATAAAATCCAATGTCAGACACATAGTCCATTTACAAGTTCGTTCTGGGTCTGGACGATCACCAACTGATTCCCTCCTCTTGGGTGTACAACCCAATCAAGATCATCAGTGATCACCCAAACGTTGTGAAGACCTCCGGTCTTCGACCACCGTCTTCATCCTCGACACCACGTCGAATCAGTTATTCAGAATGGGATAAACCCGGTCTTTCTGAATAACTCGCGTATATAATAAACAAGTGTTACACAAACACAACATACGCCTCATTCCAATTCAGAATATTCTTTTATTCAAATATTCTTATACTTTGGGAAAGGTTCCCATTAATTTTATCAAAGATAAATTCTTCAAATTTATTCTTTAATCTTCTTTTGAATATCAATTCAAACTAGTCAGAATTAGCAAACCACACCGAAGTAATAATTTATTTTATTTTCCCAATCCCAACCTATTCATCCCATGAAGTAAAACTGGTAATACTTCATATCTAACACCACGGTGTTATCGGTAAATTCAATTACCATTTCACGTTCAAATCTAATTAAAGATTTAACTATCGCCTAAAGAAAAACTGGTGATACCCCATTCTCGATCACTTCAATCTAATTAAAGATTCATTAAAACTCCTCTTAGTTTTAATCTTCCAAAAATCAATATCCTGTCTTTAACTGGGTTAAAGAACCAATGTCATCTAAAACAAGGTTCACGATAAACCCAAAATCACATTTGATATTAAATACAAGGCTCTGAATAGAAAATATATCGGCTTATATTCAATATCAAATTCTACGACCACCAAATATCGTATTGGAAATAATGATATTAATATATCTTTCAAATTTCCATAACAATATCTGTATAATCACAAAATCCAACATCGAAATATTCCAAAGACAATTTCGATTCAAATTCATTCCAGTTCAATTGTTGGAAATTCTGGTTATTTTCAAAACCATTTCAAATCCACTTTATTTATTTTAAAAATAAATAAAATTATAATTCTAGTTCAAAACTATTTCATTTCGATAAAAATCAAATTTTATCTTTTCAAATTTGGAATTTTTCATTCCAATTCTTCACATATCATTTCTTATGATTTTACACAAATTATTACTATTTTTAATAATTTTATCAAGGCCCGTAGAGTCGATTTCCATCAACGGCCATCGAACTGCACTTACAATGACTCTTTCCAAATTTGATTTGGACATAAATCCAAATCCAACCATTAGATTTCTAATTTCTAATATTCGTTAGAAAGCTCTTTTCGATACGAACCCAATGGTTCCGGTTTTAGGAGAATCCGACGGTCGGATCTCCCGTAATGTCCATTCGAAGTCAATGGTTGAAATTCGCGAATTGCCACTACGCGGCGCGTTCTATTCAGGCCATTATATATATATAATATATATATTATTTATATTTCATCGATTTCCTATCAAAACGTATTTTATAAATCGTTTTAAATTCGTTTTCGAAACGATTTCAACTTCATATTCAATTTCGAATCAAAATTGAATATTCCACATCATCGATATACAAATGATAATATTTTCAAAACGTTATATTTTGACATCACTTTCTTTTCTATATTCATTATAAAAATGAATAAAATCGATATAAATATAGTTCCCGTCAAAATGGCGTCAATCTAATCAACACGGCTTTTATATATTTCAATAACTTCGTTATTCTATTCACAAATGAATATTTTCTTCAACACATGAATAAATATTTTTATTCAACACATGAATATATATTTTTATTCAACACATGAATATTTACTCTATTCAACACATTAATATTTATTCTATTCAACACATGAATTTATATTTTTGTTCAACACATGAATATTTATTCTATTCAACACATGAATATTTATTCTATTCAACACATGAATTTATATTTTTATTCAACACATGAACATTTTAATTTTATTCAACACATGAATATTTTCTTTTATAATATTCTTTATTTTCCAAATTAGAATGAGGCCCAATCAATTACTATATAATGTTAATTATATGGATTCCAAACAACACATGTATATAATAGCAACGATAAATCATCATCCAGAGTGCACCACACAACTGCATAAGCATTAAATATAAATAATTAACGCTTACACAGTCTGTCAACCCATCGGTCGACATACTACTAAACTATTGGGATTAGTGTACGTCAATATCATCCCAACACCCGTATGGGGTTTCAAATCAACAAACACAGATTTTTATTAGTGCAGTTGGGCGATGTGTAAAATTTATCGTCCCAATCAATATCAGTCAAATCAGTGTATATAAACAAATCTCCGATTTGTTTATTACTATTTATTTTATATACATGTTAAAAATTATATTTTTAACTATAAAATAATTTCCACTATAAAATATTTTATTCCATTCCATATCACACAATAAAATTTCACAACACAGCAATCAAACAAACAAGTCATCCATGGTCTGTGGACGACGGGTGTCGGGTGCTACTAAGCACCGTCTGCATCCTAGTATGTATTCCAAACTAGAAATAGAAAAAAGTGAGGAGTTCTCATCGATTAGCTAAACCAATTCACCGCGACTCTTCATATGTAGAAAATCTTCTACGTGCTCGCCTTTTGTCACTTTCGTTGACCGTATCCACTACATATATAAAAATCGCAATTTTATATTGTTGTCATGTATATAAAAAGCACATTTTTATAATTAAGCTATATTGATAAAAATTCTATTTTTATACTGCTACTATATAGATAAAAATTCTATTTTTATAACGGTGTTCATATAAAAAAGATCATATTTTTATTCTTTACATCATATAAAAATTATATTTTTACAACGCTATTTATACATAAAAGATTATATTTTTACAACGCCATTCATACATAAATGATTATATTTTTACAACGCTATTTATACATAAAAGATTATATTTTTACAACACTATTCATACATAAAAGATTATATTTTTACAACGCTATTCATACATAAAAGATTACATTTTTACAATGATATTCACAAAAAGGAAAATCTAATTTTTATACGCTTAAAAATCATAACTTCATACGATAAAAATCCTAACTTTATACGGTTAAAAATCCAAACTTTATAAACTATAACGATCTAATTTTTATAAATAAAAAGCTCACATCGATTTGTTAAGGAGGAGGGGGTCCATGACCGTGCTGAGGTGCTGCACCGGTGTGTGGCAGGCCGAGGTGGGCCAATGGTGGTCGGTTTAAGGCGGTGCGACTGTTTTGGGGGTGGTGCGGTTTATAAAGAGGAGGAGGAGCGAGTGTGAGGGTCTTGGCGAGCAGGAGAGTGCTGGACGGGCGGTGGTTGCGGTCGAGGGTGGTCAGTGGCCGGAGCGGCGTCGAGTCAATGGGGGTTCACGGTGGAGGTTCGTCGCAGGTTAGGGTTTCAGGGGATTTGGGGATATGGGGTTCGAATTAGGTAAGAGGAGAGAAGGGGGATCGTGGCCAGAGGTGCGACGGGGTCTGGTGGAGAGGGCGACTGACCAGACGACGGCGCCGTGGGTGATGGCGGCCTGGAGGAGCGACAGGCTGGAGCGATGTGGTTTCCCTTTTATTTTATTTTATTTTCCTAATCCTTCGTTGACTGTTAAAGTGAGGGCGGAAAGAGACATATGGGGGGTTATATAATTAATTATTATTTATTTTACTTCTCTAAAAAGTTGATTTTTCATCCGATCTCCAAATGAAGCTCAACGACTGTCACCCATAGCTAATTACCCCCATTCCGAACACAATGGGATATGTTTCGTAGGCCAATTCTAACATTTCGATCAGTTTCGATTTAAAATATAAATCTATATATATATTCAATTCAAACGTACATTTCAATTTACTTGGGTCATATACGGACCCTAAAAATTCCAGAAAAATAATTTCTAGCTTCGTATTGACGATATGGTCCTAACAAAACTAATTTCGTCGAATTCTGAGACCGTTTGAAAAATGGCCATTTTCCAGTCGATTAAAATCAACTAAAACTAGTCAAACGCGTTTTCCTTTGCCACGCTCACATATTGATTCAGAAAATTATGAATTTTGAAACCTAGTAATAACTTGACATCACGGATCCAATAAAAGTGGTTTCGTCGAAAACCGAGGTCGTTTGCAAAATTTCCATTTTTAAGGGCCAGAATTCCATAGCGACTATTCTGAATTTTCAACTGGGCATAACTTTTTATCCCCGCTATGAAATTTTAATTTTTCGGATTCATTGGAGAGATATTCTTATATAGATTCTAATATTTTTGGTTTCGCTAAAATCCGGTTTATTTTGAATCCTATACATTCATTTGAAGTTTGAAATCGAATTTTCAAACTACCGCGCCATTTTCAATTCCTTTTATAATTAAAATAAAATATTTATATTCTAACGACGATTCAAATAAATATATATGTTCTAATTCTATTCAAAATAAATTTCTCGTCGTTATTATTTAAAATAAATCATTTTTAAATGTTCAAAATTCACTAAAATTGCCAAAATAAAATTTTTAAATTGGCTCGGATTTCCGGGTTATTACAATCTCTCCCACTTAAAACTTTTCGTCCCCGAAAATGAACGAAGTTGAAATTTGTTTTACAAATCAACTCAACTTTCATTATTTTCATTACGGCTTAAGTTCTTCAACTTTTCAGTTTCTAAGAACTTTCCAAATTTTTCAAAAATTTGGCTAACACTCTAAATTTTCGAAAAATTTCACTATAACCTCCCCTACATCGGGGACTTCGGGATATTTATAATAGCCTCCCATGGCCCTCACCAATCCAAAAAGAAAAAGAAACAGGCAATCGACTCATAAAATCATCAAATCCCAATAAATTAGTAAACATGTACCTATTTGTCCGGCAAACAATTTTATTCTTCTGCTCTAGCCTCCTTGCTATGACCTGTTCAATGTAAGTACATGTATATGCATGTAATTGCGACTAATTTTTAATATAACCCAGTATTTGGTTCAATTTGGCTAAATGGTTCAAATTTTAATTAATCAACCAATAATCAAACAACACAATCAACAATCAATTTGTTAATTATCAATTCAAACTCATAACTTTGATATATAGTCAAAAATCACGTTTTTGATGCTAAGTCACAACAATATATTCTAACTATATTTAGGTTCTCACACCAGTCTAATGGAAATATATAAATATCACACCTTCGTCACTCGAATATAAATTCTGATGATGATATATCAATCATCAGAATCACCCCCGGGCGACTAGAGTGTAATTCTATATCTACCCAATATATTAAAACTTTGAATACCCGTGGATCAGGCGTATATGCAAAATCTTTATATATTGGATTGCCCAAATTCAATACAAATAAATATTCAAATACGTATAATTGATTTAGATTTTCAAATCAAAAATCGTTTTCATTTTAAAAATATACTCTTCACACTCGTTCTAGGATACTACTGATCCCATCTCTAACGAGTCATTCTCATTGGATATTACTAATCCAATTTCTGATGAATTCTTTCGTATGGTTCTAACGTGTCTTGTTCTCAAGCTTTGTAAACCAAAGCTCTGATACCAACTGTAAAGACCCGATACTTCCCCGGTAAGGAAAGCCCGGATACTTTGAGAACAAGCCACATCAGAACGCAAACAGAAGAATATTTCATTGTATATTACAACAATTCCATCAGAATACAAGAATATACAGAGTATGAATAAATATTACATAGAAAATATCAAAGATTTAAATTACATTTAAATACATCGCAGTGGAAAATAATACAAAGCACAACTAGAATTAATACACGGATACAGAGCTTTCCGAGTATCGTTCCAGTTGTATATCAGGATCCTGTGAATATAAATATGCAAAACCAAAACTACTAGCTGCCCGTGTCAAAATAAGGGCACCCAGAGTTTAGGTTAAAACAATAAACTCCAGGTCAATCATGTGACTGGTGTGAGAACTTAAACAGTTATTAATCTTTACTTTAAAGTTAGGTAAATCAAGGGACCACGCCGTATAACACGGAACGGGTTTCCTCCTAAGAACACCAGTGCATAAAACAACAACGCAATGCTAAATAAAGAAAAATAAAGCTATTATAAGACCCAGGTCCCATCACACAATGCAACGCAAGACGGAGGATAAGGTTTTTACCTTATAGTAGCCAAGAATGCTTGGTACATGAAATTTCATTTGATACTATTATAAGTGCATAGTGTATAAAACAATTTCAATCCTAAGTATCAATCATAGATGGCATAAGTGCCCCATACCACTATGTCGCCATACTAGGCTCTATAAATAAAACCGCAAAGTCACGTATTGGAAGTTGGATTTCCATCTGTGAACCGAGGCAAAAGATAGTCCTCTACCGATTCGAGACTCTCTAGCCCGAGCCTCAGGACTCACACACAGGTGAGGCCTTGGATCGTCAGGGCCGGTCCACCGATGTGGATTAAAATGCCTGAACACTGCGTTTCCCCATCCTTTGGGGCATAAATGAGCCAAATGACTCCATCGGCTCCACACAGTCACCGATATATCCGAGGCGCCTCGCAACAGCCACAACCACACAGGTGAAAATAATATAAATGTCAGGGCTGGTAGGTCACTGACACCAACCTAGCTAGAAGAAAACGCATGTCCTCCCTGAGGTCCTCTCCCGTTTTTGGTTCACAACCGGGGTGTGAGGCTCGCGAATCAACGCTACACAAAGCTATGCCACACAGGCCGTGCTTTGATCATCAACCACAAGACTTTTCTTTTCAACAGAAGCCTTGATCATTTGCCACTTAGGCATGCCACACAGGTAATTCACTCCATGCGATTGATATCCATCAATATATAACCTCTGAGCTCGTACGTCTTAGAGAAAGGCGTTAAGCAAGAGAATAAATTCTCCGCCGCTAAACAGATATATAGTTAATAGAAATCAATCACATAGAATAAAATCCAATGTCAGACACACAGTCCATTTACAAGTTCGTTCTGGGTCTGAACGAAACCAGAGGCACCTTGTACCTCGCATATCCATCGATCTCTAAGTACGTCTGGACGATCACCAACTGATTCCTTCCTCTTGGGTGTACAGCCCAATCAAGACCATCAGTAATCACCCAAACGATGTGAAGACCTCCGGTCTTTGACCACCGTCTTCATCCTCGACACCACGTCGAATCAGTTATTCAGAATGGGATAAACCCGGTCTTTCTGAATAACTCGCATATATAATAAACAAGTGTTACACAAACACAACATACGCCTCATTCCAATTCAGAATATTCTTTTATTCAAATATTCTTATACTTTGGGAAAGGTTCCCATTAATTTTATCAAAGATAAATTCTTCAAATTTATTCTTTAATCTTCTTTTGAATATCAATTCAAATTAGTCAGGATTAGCGAACCACACCGAAGTAATCATTTATTTTATTTTCCCAATCCCAACCTATTCATCCCATGAAGTAAAACGAGTAATACTTCATATCTAACACCACAGTGTTATCGGTAAATTCAATTACCATTTCACGTTCAAATCTAATTAAAGATTTAACTATCGCCTAGAGCAAAACTGGTGATACTCCATTCTCGATCACTTCAATCTAATTAAAGATTCATTAAAACTCCACTTAGTTTTAATCTTCCAAAAATCAATATCCTGTATTTTAACTAGGTTAAAGAACCAATGTCATCTAAAACATGGTTCACGATAAACCCAAAATCGCATTTGATATTAAATACAAGGCTCTGAATAGAAAATATATCGGCTTATATTTAATATCAAATTCTACGACCACCAAATATCGTATTGGAAATAACGGTATTAATATATCTTTCAAATTTCCATAACAATATTTGTATAATCACAAAATCCAACAACAAAATATTTCAAAGATAATTTCGATTCAAATTCATTCCAGTTCAATTATTGGAAATTCTGGTTATTTTCAAAACCATTTCGAATCCACTTTATTTATTTTAAAAATAAATAGAATTATAATTCTAGTTCAAAACTAGTTCATTTCGATAAAAATCAATTATTATCTTTTCAAATTTGGAATTTTTCATTCCAATTCTTCACAAATCATTTCTTATGATTTTACACAAATTATTACTATTTTTAATAATTTATCAAAGCCCGTACAGTCGATTTCCATCAACAGCCATCGAACTGCACTTACAACGACCTTTTCCAAATTTGATTTCGACATAATTCCAAATCCAACCGTTAGATTTCTAATTTCTAATATTCGTTAGAAAGCTCTTTTCGATACGAACCCAATGGTTCCGGTTTCGGAGAATCCAACGGTCGGATCTCCCGTAATGTCCATTCGAAGTGAATGGTCGAAATTCGCGAGCTGCCGCAGCGCGGCGCGTTCTATTCAGGCCATTATATATAAATAATATATTATATATATTTCGTCGACTTCCTTTCAAAACGTATTTTATAAATCGTTTTAAATTCGTTTTCGAAATGATTTCAACTTCATATTCAATTTCGAATCAAAATTGAATATTCCACATCATTGATATACAAATGATAATATTTTCAAAACGTTATATTTTGAAATCACTTTCTTTTCTATATTCGTTATAAAAATGAATAAAATCGATATAAATATCGTTCACGTCAAAATGGCGTCAATCTAATCAACACGGCTTTTATATATTTCAATAACTTCGTTATTCTATTCACAAATGAATATTTTCTTCAACACATGAATATATATTTTTATTCAACACATGAATATATCTTTTTATTCAACACATGAATATTTATTCTATTCAACGCATGAATATTTATTCTATTCAACACATGAATATTTATTCTATTCAACACATGAATTTATATTTTTATTCAACACATGAATATTTATTATATTCAACACATGAATATTTATTCTATTCAACACATGAATTTATATTTTTATTCAACACATGAATGTTTTAATTTTATTAAACACATGAATATTTTCTTTTATAATATTCTTTATTTTCCAAATTAGAATGAGGCCCAATCAATTAACATATAATGTTAATTATATGGATTCCAAACAACACATGTATATAATAGCAACGATAAATCATCAAGCATCATCCAGAGTGCACCACACAACTGCACAAGCATTAGATATAAATAATTAACGCTTACACAGTTTGTCAACCCACCGGTCGACATACTACTAAACTATTGGGATTAGTGTACGTCAATATCATCCCAACACCCGTGTGGGGTTTCAAATCAACAAACACAGATTTTTATTTGTGCAGTTGGGCGATGTGTAAAATTTATCGTCCCAATCAATATCAGTCAAATCAGTGTATATAAACAAATCTCTGATTTGTTTATTACTATTATTTTATATACACGTTAATTTTTTTATTTTTAACTATAAAATAATTTCCACTATAAAATATTTTATTCCATTCCACATCACACAATAAAATTTCACAACACAGCAATCAAACAAACAAGTCATCCATGGTCTGTGGACGACGGGTGTCGGGTGCTACTAAGCACCGTCTACAACCTAGTATATATTTCAAACTAGAAATAGAAATAAAAGTGAGGAGTTCTCACCGATTAGCTAAACCAATTCAGCGCGACTCTTCATATGTAGAAAATCTTCGCTGTGCTCGCCTTTTGTCACTTTCGTCGACCGTATCCACTACATATATAAAAATCGCATTTTTGTATTGTTGTCATGTATATAAAAATCACATTTTTATAATTACGCTATATGGATAAAAATTCTATTTTTATACCGCTACTATATAGATAAAAATTCTATTTTTATAACGGTGTTCATATAATAAAAATTATAATTTTATTCTCTACATCATATAAAAAATAAATTTTTATTCTCTACATCATATAAAAGATTAAATTTTTACAACGCTATTCATACATAAAAGATTATATTTTTTACAACGCTATTCACGCATAAAAGATTATATTTTTACAAAGCTATTCACAAAAAGGAAAATCTAATTTTTATATGCTTAAAAATCATAACTTCATATGATAAAAATTCTAACTTTATACGGTTAAAAATCCAAACTTTATAAACTATAAAGATCTAATTTTTATAAATAAAAAGCTCACATCGAATTGGTAAGGAGGTGGGGGTCCATGACCGTGCTGAGGTGCTGCGCCGGGGTGTGGCAGGCGGAGGTGGGCCAATGGTGGTCGGTTTAAGGCGGTGCGGCTGTTTTGGGGGTGGTGCGATTTATAAAGAGGAGGAGCGAGTGTGAGGGTCTTGGCGAGCGGGAGAGTGCTGGAGGGACGGTGGTTGCGGTCGAGGGTGGTTAGTGGCCGGAGCGGCGCCGGGTCAATGGGGGTTCACGGTGGAGGTTCGTCGCAGGTTAGGGTTTCAGGGGATTTGGGGACATGGGGCTCGAATTAGGTAAGAGGGGAGAAGGGGGGTCGTGGCCAGAGGTGCGGCGGGGTCTGGTGGAGAGGGCGGCTGACCGAGCGATGGCGCCGTGGGTGATGGCGGCCTGGAGGAGCGACGCAGTTTCCCTTTTATTTTATTTTCCTAATCCTTCGTTGACTGTTAAAGTGAGGGAGGAGAGAGACATATGGGGGGTTATATAATTAATTATTATTTATTTATTTTACTTCTATAAAAAGTTGATTTTTCATCCGATCTCCAAACGAAGCTAAACGACTGTCAGCCATAGCTAATTACCCCCATTCCGAACACAATGGGATATGTTTCGTAAGTCAATTCTAATGTTTCGATCAGTTTTTTTTAAATTAAAATATAAATCTATATATATTCAATTCAGACGTACATTTCAATTTACTGGGGTCACATACGAACCCTAAAAATTCCAGAAAAATAGTTTCTAGCTTCGTATTGACGATACAGTCCTAACAAAACTAATTTCGGCGAATTCTGAGATCGTTTGAAAAATGGCCATTTTCCAGTTGATTAAAATCAACTAAAACTGGTCAAATGCGTTTTCCTTTGCCACGCTCACATATTGATTCAGAAAATTATGAATTTTTAAACCTAGCAATAACTTGACATCATGGATCCAACAAAAGTGGTTTCGTCGAAAACCGAGGTCGTTTGCAAAATTTCCATTTTTAAGGGCCAGAATTCCATAGCGATTATTCTAAATTTTCAACTGGGCATAACTTTTTATCCCCGCTATGAAATTTTGATTTTTCGGATTCGTTGGAGAGATATTCTCATATAGATTCTAATATTTTTGGTTTCGCTAAAATCCGGTTTATTTTGAATACTGTACATTCATTTGAAGTTTGAAATTGAATTTTCAAACTACCGCGCCGTTTTCAATTCCTTTTATAATTAAAATAAAATATTTATATTCTAACGACGATTCAAATAAATATATACATTCTAATACTATTCAAAATAAATTTCTCATCGTTATTATTTAAGATAAATTATTTTTAAATGTTCAAAATTCACTAAAATTGCCAAAATAAAAAATTTAAATTGGCTCGGATTTCCGGGTTATTACATATATATCGATTCGAAGCCCTCGACGATACGAAGCTACTGGTACAATTGATTACAACATGTAGTGTAACAACCCGAATTTTAATAATATGTTAAAACCATAAATCAAGGCAGAATTAATTTTTAAAATAAGAATCAAGGGAAACGGGTTGCGCCATTGCGTTCGACTCGAAATTCTGCTTGAGATAGAGTCCGAGTTTGCGTAAAACGGATACCGTATGAAGAAGATATGGACGAACAAAGTTAGGCAGAAAAACCAGAAATAGGCCAGAATACACTGGCGCACTTGTGAAGTGCGCCAGTACAAAAATACACTGGCGCACCTGCCAAGTGCGCCCATACCGATCTAACACAGAATTCTGGAGTGTTCTGTGATGACGTGTCTTCTTCTGAGTGGCTGGATGACCGGTCTTCGAGCTGGGTGGTTCTGATGTCTTATGGACTGATCTGAAGGCTCTAAATTACCCTATTCTCCTATTTAAACACCCCTAAACCTAGCTTTCTCTCCACACCAAACCATTGCAATGTTATGTTGCCTCCACCTTAATTAAATTAAATTAAAAATAAAACGCGAAGATTATTTCTTGAAGACTACGGCTAGGAATTGGGGATTTGCTTCTACAATCAAAGTAAGATTCAACAAATCAATAATTCGATGACTAGTTTATAGATTCGACTTCTACATCTTTCTTAGACCACGATCTGTAAGTTCCAGTTACTTTTAGATAAAAACTATAAATCTAATATGTGCACGGTATAATTTGGAAGTGATTTATGTATTATTCATATCTATTCTTGGTTTCTTCTTGGATCTTGACTATTGGTAATATTGCCTACGACGTTGAAACTATTGTTAATGACATAAGACTATGACTATGCCTATGACTGTGGACATAAGATTTTGCCTATGCCTATGACTATGACGGTGAACATAAGACTATGCCTATGACTATGACGGTGAACATAAGACTAACTATGACTAATAAGACTATGTCTATGACTATGACGGTGAACGTAAGACTGCCTATGACTATGAACAATAAGACCATTGCCTATGACTATGACAAGGACAATTGTGGTTAATCACCTATGATTCATTGCCTAGGATTATAACTATGAAATTGGATCTAAGCTTGACTTTCTATTCAGACCTATTTTCTTTATTTGTCCTTGGATCTTGATTTTGGAGATTTTTCTGTTTAAGTTAGATCTATCCCTGTTAGTATATCTAGATTAGTATTCAAACCTTTTTATGTTTGTAATGTTATTAGATTTATATGCCTGTGATGTTTTAATCAATTTATTCTGTTATGTCATACCTTGAAAATAGATTGATTATGTTTTTGAATGATATTGATCTATGCCTGTGGTTCTATTCTATCATCATGTTGAATTGGGAATTAATGAATAAGTCTATTCATATGTATAGGAACTTGAATTATAACCTGTTATAATAAGTTGTGTAGTTTATCATGTTATGCAAGTTTTAGGTTGTAAAATCATATCACATATATGACCAAATGTTAGATCTACATGTTTATGTGTATATGTTAAACCTATGTCATATTTCAAGTTCACACTTATTCATATGTTCGTGATTGATTTGCAAGTTCACATATATGTAAGTTGATTTAGTCTATGTTGCAAATTCACATATATGTATGTTGGTTCAGTCTACGCTACAAGATCACACCTATGATATTCATGTTGATTATGTTGCAAGTTCACACCTACGATGTTCGTGTTGATTATTTTGCAAGTTCACACCTATGATGTCCATATTGACTATGCCGAAAATGCCAAGTTTACACCTATGTCATTGTTCGTCACTTTCCTATGAATTAGAAAAGCGCGATATTTAAATTAAATTACTGCAAGCATACAGGTGTGTAGCATACAGGTCGAACACAGGGAGGCAAATTCAATCAAATTATTTAAATAATCTCTTGGGCGAGTTAGACAAATTTTTGAGGTTGGTTTTGAAAGCAAACGAAATTGAAACTACGATCCGATTCAGAACAAATCTAATTGAACCGACGATCAAATCACAATTATCAATTGGAAATTAAAATGCAAAACAAAAATAAAATGCAGAAATTAAAATTGCAGGAAAAGAAGAACAACAAAAAGTAAATTAGGATTGTCGATGAAACTAATCAACGACTAATCACTAATAAGCAATAGAAATAACAATAACAATTTCTGTCTACCAAAACTAATTGAGTAGAACACAAATTGTTATGAAAGTAAAGCAAATAAACTAGACGAAGAAGAGATTTATTAAAACTAAAAGAGAGTACAGAAGAATGGATATCTTACAATGGTTACAACGTATATTTATAGAGGAGATAGGAAAAATCCTAATTAAGTCTATGAATAAATGGGTCTCTTTTCCCAAGAAGTAATATCATATCTCTTGCCTTCCTTGACTAGGCTTGTTTGGAAATAATTCTTTTAACAATATCTGATGCATATCTTGGCGAATATCTTCCAAATCCTCTGTATGGCTAGTTGCTTGGTGATTAGATTGCATGCGATTAATTATTCCAAACAAGGATGCCCATCAAACTCCAAAGGGAACAAAGGATGAAATATTCAAAATTGATCTTTTCTTGGCAATAAATCAATCAGAAATTCTTCTAATTGGAAATTGAAAAATGAATGTTCTGAATTGATTTCCACGACTACTCCTGAAAGGTCCATTAGTGAATATCATACATACACATGAATATGTATATATATAATATAACACTAATTAATATATCCTTCATAGCAAAGGGGCAGTGTGAACGCTTTCCGTTCTTTGGCGAAAAGTGAGCTCGACGGGGATCGAACTCAGGTCTCTCAGTACAAATTTCCATGCAATTACCAGTGAGCTACAACGTCTTTTGTAATTGAGATGGCTTTAATACGGGGAAGTAGCTTTTTATCTGTAGTTGGCCTTTAATTTGAAACGAAGGAGGCATTTCTTGACATCCTGTAAAAACACACAAAAGTAACCAAAGTATCATTTATTTATTTACAAAAGATAAAATATACGAGCATAAAATAAACACATTTCTATGTTAATCAAATACCCCCACACTTATCTTTTACTCGTCCTCGAGTAAAAAGAAAATGAAAAACTAACTAGATAGGTCGCACTTTCATAGGAAACACGATTGCATTGAGAGTATGCAACAAGCCATTAAACCTCTAGGTGTCCCTAGTAGGACGAGTGGTGTCTCGTGAGGGTTTTCAGCGGATACTACCCACAAAATCCAAATGCAGTATGCTATGATTCTAATGAAACTACATGAATGCAATGGACATATGCAAATAAAAACGAAAAATGAAAACACGACTTATTTCAGGAAAGTGGTACAATAAATTAAGTTAATAATTTCTAATCAGTTGATTTTATTTTAGATACCTCGACTTGTCACAAATTTTCAATATAAAACAAGTTTTCAAATGTTAAATTCCAGTTTGGCCAGTTAGTTCGGTTGATAACATAGTGCAGCCATGAAATAAATTCTTAGTTTGCTTGGCACAGTTTGCAAAGTGGTATTCTAATTTTCTCATGTATGGCTAGTCAAATCAATAAGGTCAAGAAGTGTTTGGGCATCATCGCTTATTCTTTATTCTATAAAATTTTAAAATTTATGATTAAGTACATACACCTAACTTAGAAGACCAAGGTTTACCACCCATGCACTGCCTCGCAGACTAACGGAGAGTGGGTAAAGAGCTTGGCGGATTGTGCAGGCCGACTTTGACTTTGTCAACAACGTGTCGGTAATCCTTAGGTGTCCAATCTTATAAAATGAGACCAAGATATTCCAACGCTGACTTTGTCAACAACGTGTCGGATAGAGCTTGGCGGGTTTGCACACCAACGCTCGATATACGAGCAATGTTGGATACCCTTGGATTACTATTATTATTATTGAATTTATACGCACAAAAAGAGAGTTACGCGAATTCAACTTAACACAACTTAGTTTTAAAGGTTTGACAAGCCATTATAAGTATTTTAAGTCCTCCACTTATTTGAACAAAGTCTACAATATAGAATAGATTTCATGGACATCACCTACGAATCTCCCTATGTACTGGTTACACTATTATCCCTCAAAATTAAACTTTTCATTATATTTCTTATTCGATCTAAGTTGAGAGAAAAAAATACTATCAACTGGCTAAAAATTGTAAACTTATTTTGTTGTATCAATTGAAAATGAGTCGTATTTTCCAAAAAAAAAAATTTGGTATGTTACTACGATATAAAATGTATGATGGTCCTACATGAAAAGAAAGAAAGAAAAATTAAAGAAAAATCAAAAGAATGCAATGCAGACTCCCCCCACACTTGATTGAGACAGTGTCCCAACTGTCTAAGGCAGAAAAACAAAAATAAAATGAAAAAGAAAATGAACGTGTACCACCTGATTTCATGGTGGATGATCAGGCTCATGCAGATCGATAGGGTCATCTTCGTCATATTGTTCGAATTCCAAAAACGGTTTCAGTTGTTGACCGTTTACTTTGAAGACTTTTCCATCCCTAGGATTTTCAATTTCAACCGCTCCATGAGGATATACTGTTTTCACAACATAAGGTCCAGTCCATCGAGATCTGAGTTTTCCTGGAAACAAGTGAAGTCTAGAGTCGTATAAAAGAACTTTTTGACCTACGTTGAATTCCTTACGAAGTATGTTTTTGTCGTGTTGGGCTTTGGTTCTTTCTTTGTAGATTTTCGCATTTTCATATGCCTCATTTCTTAATTCCTCTAATTCAGAAATTTGTAACTTCCTATGTGAGCCGGCTTTCTCTAAGTCAAAATTCAAAAATTTTATGGCCCAAAGAGTACGATGCTCTAATTCAAGAGGTAAGTGATAGGCCTTTCCAAAGACTAATCGATATGGTGACATCCCTAGATTGGTTTTATAAGCAGTGCGAAAAGCCCAAAGTGCATCAATCAGTTTTAAGGACCAATCTTTTCTACTGGAATTCACGGTTTTCTCAAGAATTTGTTTGATTTGTCTATTGGAAACTTCTACTTGTCCACTAGTTTGTGGATGGTAAGGTGTTGACAGCTTGTGCGTGATTGAGTATTTCTTGAGCAAGGACTCAAAAGCACGATTACAGAAATGAGTGCCATTATCGCTAATGATAGCTCGAGGTGTGCCAAAGCGTGAAAAGATGTTTTCTTTGAGGAATTTGACAACAACCTTGTTGTCATTGGTTTTGGTCGGAATGACTTCAACCCATTTTGAGACATAATCTACCGCAAGCAAGATGTAAAGATTCCCAAATGAATTAGGGAATGGTCCCATGAAATCGATGCCCCAAACATCGAATAACTCAATCACTAAAATGGGGTTGAGAGGCATCATGTTTCGCTTAGTGGTTCGACCCGTTCTTTGACATCGATCACATTTAGAGCAAAATTTGAAAGCGTCACGGAAGATTGTGGGCCAATAAAATCCGCTTTGCAAAAAATTTGCAGCAGTTTTTCTTGTTCCAAAATGACCGCCACAAGCATGATCATGTGATAAGGAGAGAATACTTTGGTGTTCATGATCGGGCACACACCTTCGAATGATTTGGTCTGGACAGTATTTGAAAAGATATGGGTCGTCCCAATAGAAGTTTCGAACTTTCGAGAGAAATTTTTGTTTATCTTGTTTCGACCATTCTGCGGGTGTATGTTGTGTGACAAGATAATTCACAATGTCTGCGTACCAAGGGGTATTAGAGATGGAAAGAATTTGTTCGTCAGGAAAATAGTCATCGATTTGGGTGTCGTTAACATTTTCGTGCACAATTCGAGAGAGATGACCAGCTACGACATTTTCAGAACCCTTTTTATCTCGTATTTCTATATCGAATTCTTGAAGAAGAAGGATCCAACGAATCAAGCGGGCCTTGGCATCCTTTTTAGAAAGCAAATATCGGAGGGCAGCATGATCAGTGTAAACTATGACTTTGGATCCTATGAGATATGGTCTGAATTTCTCAAGAGCGAAGACAACTACCAAAAATTCCTTTTCAGTAGTTGAGTAATTCAATTGGGGCTCGTTTAAGGTTTTGCTAGCGTAATAAATGACTCGAGGGAGTTTATCGATACGCTGACCTAAGATGGCTCCAATTGCAAAGTCAGAAGCGTCGCACATAAGTTCGAAGGGCTGAGTCCAATCAGGAGGTTGAATGATGGAAGCTGTGGTCAAGATTGACTTAAGAGTTTCAAAAGATGTTTTGCAGTCATTAGAGAATTCGAACTTAATGTCTTTGGCAAGTAAATTTGAGAGAGGTTTTGAAATTTTTGAGAAATACTTAATGAATCTTCTATAGAATCCCGCGTGGCCAAGAAATGAACGAACATCTTTAACAGACTTAGGAGGAGGCAGATTAGCAATCAAATCGATTTTGGATTTGTCGACTTCAAGGCCATCTTTGGAGACGACATGACCTAGAACTATCCCCCTTTTTACCATGAAGTGACATTTTTCCGAATTAAGCACGAGTGATTTTTCCTTACAACGTTTTAGGACGAGTTGTAAATGAGTGAGGCATTGGGAAAAAGATGATCCATAGATTGAAAAATCATCCATGAATATTTCCAAGAATTTGTACACCATATCAGAGAAGATACTCATCATACACCTTTGGAAAGTCGCGGGGGCATTACAAAGACCAAAAGGCATGCGACGATAAGCAAAGGTTCCAAAGGGACAAGTAAAGGTGGTCTTGTGTTGATCCTCTAAAGCAACAGGGATTTGGTTATAGCCAGAGTATCCATCGAGAAAACAATAGTACTCATGACCCGCTAAGTGTTCGAGCATTTGGTCAATAAAAGGTAAGGGAAAATGGTCTTTTCGTGTGGCTGAGTTGAGCTTTCGATAGTCGATACACACACGCCATTTTGTTTTGATTTTTTGTTGGGACGAGCTCATTACTTTCATTTTTGGTCACTGTGACTCCCGATTTCTTTGGTACGACTTGTACCGGACTCACCAAGGTACTATCAGAGATGGGATAGATGATGTTATTGTCTAGACATTTGATTATCTCCTCCTTAACCACTTCTCTCATGTTTGGGTTTAATCGCCTTTGAGCCTCACGGATGGGTTTAGCCTCATCAACTAAATGTATGCGATGTTCCACAATTGATGGGCCAATTCCTTTTATATCGCTCAGTTCCCACCCCAAGGCTTCTTTATTTTCCCGCAAAATTTCTAAGAGTTTTTCTTCTTGGTCCTCTGTAAGATCAGAGGCCAAGATTACGGGAAGAGTTTCTGAGGAGTCTAAGTATGCGTACTTAAGGTCTTATGGCAAGGGTTTGAGATCTAACTTAGGATGTTCTTGAGTGTTAACATTGGTTAACATTCCTTGGTCAGAGTCAGAAGACGAAGGATTTTAGTCAAGAAATTCATTCAGTTTAGTAATGTATTCAGGTTCGTCGAAATCGGAGTCGAAATGTTCCAGACACATTTTCAAGGCTTCAGAAGTGTCATTAGAGGTTTCGTCAACTATGGTTTGAATCATGTCGATTTCATCGGTCTCAAAATCCTTAGGTTGTTTGTTGAGATTAAAGATGTTTAGCTCAATGGTCAGGTGCCCGAAGGAAAGTCGAAGTTGACCATTCCTACAATTAATGACAACATTTGAGGTTGCCAAGAAGGGTCGTCCTAAAGTCAATGGTATTTGAACTTTTTGATTTGAGACAGGCTCTGTGTCTAAAACTATGAAATCGGCAGGGAAGTAAAACTGTTCGATCTGTATCAAGACGTCTTCGATAATTCCCAATGGCTTTTTGACAGATCGATCGGCTAACTGAAGAGTGATGTTTGTTGGTTTAATTTCCCCTAACCCAAGTTGACAATAAACAGTATAAGGAAGAAGATTGACACTGGCACCAAGGTCGAGTAGGGCACGAGAGATATGGGTGTTTCCTATTTTGCAATCAATCGTAGGGCAGCCAGGGTCTTTGTACTTGACTGGGGTAAGATTCGAAAGAGCAGAGCTTGTATTCGCAGTTAGAAAGGCGGTTTTTGGAACATTAGTTACGCGTTTTTGTGTGCACAATTCCTTAAGACATTTAGCATATTGAGGAATTTGTTCAATGGTGTCTAAAAGAAGAATGTTCACACGGACTTGTTTGAAAATTTCCAAAATTTTATCGAAATTTGCCGCTTTCTTCTTATTATTGAGTCTGTGGGGAAATGGAGCTATTGGTTTTTCGACTCTGTGATGAGTTTCATCATTCGAGGAAGAAGGTTTATCCAAGGAAAAAGAAGGTGGTAAGGTTGCAGAAGATGGAATGTTGGAATTGCCAACATTATTTTTCGAAGGTGGGTCGGGTTTGCCGACACTGGAAGAAGAATTGTTGGGATTGCCAACATTTAAGGAAACTTGAGGTTTAGAGGAATTGGCATTCGAAGCCCATGGGTGATTATCAAGATTAGGGATTGGGGTCGAGTTAGAAGGTTCGTCAGGGCCGCCCACGTTATTATCAATCCTCTTTCCAGATCGAAGGGTTGTAACAACATTGACTGGATTATGGTTTTCGTCCTCATAAGAATTTACAGCACGAGAGTTATATTTTGGATTCACCTCAGGTTGACTAGGAAACTTTCCTTTCTCGTTATTTTTCGCTAGTTCCTTTATCATATTCATCATCTATTCCATTTGTTTTTCTAAACGCACAATGTCTTGCGACGGTTGAGAAGGTTGAGAGGATTGGTTTGATGGTTGAAAGTTGGGGTGCCTATAAGGTTGTTTGGATTGAGATGCTGTTTGAGAGGTTTGAGAAATTAGAGGTGGAGCTTGATAATTTGGATTGGGAATAAAGGGTTGCACGTGAGATGGGTTAGCCGAATTATTGGGGTTTGACCAAGAAAAATTTGGGTGGTTCCTCCAACCAGGATTGTATGTGGATGAGTAAGGATTATTTTGAGCTATAGCATTGGCTTGGTCCTGAGAGTAATAGTGGGGTAACCCTTCTCCGGCTTGAGGAGTTTGATTTTCTAAAGGAATTTGACTTGGGTCCACGACATGCACTCCTATAGTAGAAGTACAAATGGGAACACGAATCGATTCCCACTGCATGTCCATTTCAGAATAATCTTCTAAGAATCGCCAAGCTTCATCGACTGTTTTAGACATAAAGTCTCCTCCACACATTGATTCTAGTTGAGTTCTAGTCTGATAGTTTAGCCCTTCATATGCAATTTGACATAAGTGGTCTTTTAGAATTCCATGGTGAGGACAACTATATAATAGTTGGTTGAATCTTTCAAAGTATTTTGAAAAAGTTTCCCCCTCATTTTGACAGAATTGGTTTATCTCGGTTCGAATTTTTAGAGTTTTACGGAAAGGGAAAAACTTTTTCAAGAATGCAGTGACAAATTCATCCCAACTTCTTATGGAATGTTTTGAAAGAGAATTTAGTCATCTTTTAGCGCTTTCAAGCAGTGCAAATGGAATTAGCCTCAGCTTGATCGATTCGTTAGATAGTTGTTGCATTTTTGTTGTGGAAGCATACAATTCAAATTCACTCAGAAATTCATAAGCATTTTCAGACCCCGTAAATTTTGGTACCCCTTGGATAAAAGAATGTTTTAGCTCAAAATTGTTTCCTTCAGCTGGTGGGAACACGATGACAGAGGGTTGAATGGTCCTAGTTGGATAACATCGATCATGAAGAGACAAGGGTCTATCCATTTGGATATTGGGATTTTGATAATTTTGATTTATTTGATTTTTATCCCCAAAGTTTGGAAAGTTGTGATTCACTCGATTTTGATCCAATTCGGTTGGAAAATTTTGGTTGATTCGAGAACCCCTAGGAGAATTTTGTTGGCTAACACTTTTTTCACTCATTGTTGTTAAATGCAAGCACAGAAATTAGCTACAATGAAATTTTTTGTCCTTAAAGGCTCCTAACCCAAAATTATAAGGTGACACGTTTGATTACTTAGATCAAAAGATTTCTCAGCCAGTTAACTGACAGGAGTTATCGGTGCACTAGGAATCACCCTAGCAATGCAGCCGAAGGTTTAAGTACCTTCAGAGTAACAACCGATATAATATTTACGAATCACCATAATATTTATAAACGGTTATTTCTCTGCCGTAGTCTAGACACCAAGAAATAATTCGTTCCAAATGAATCAACTATCACAATACAATTAAGCCCTAGATGAGCCCGTGACTCCCTTAAGTCCAACGTCTAACCGTTATTATTAGTCAGATTCTTCGATGAAATGCAATTTGTGGGCTAAGGAAAGGGTGATGAAATCCCTCACCTTATGTGAATTAGGGTATTGCCCTTAACAGAATGAATAAAAAGTGCAGAAATAACAACAATCACACAATTTAATTGCAGAAAATAAAAAAAATTACATTCAAGCCGCTGCCCTGCAGATTTTTTTACAACAATTGTCTATATTTTTCTTTGCAACAGAGCACCTGTAGATTTCAGAAGTTATTACAGTGGGGCATGGCTGTCCATCCAGAAAAAATGAGTAGCGTCAATGATTGAAATCTCACTATTTGCAATTTCTTTTGATTTCTGAAATCTTGATTTGTTGCTTGAACTCCAGTCACCTTGTCCTTAGTTCGAAATTTCTCTTTTTTTTTTTGGTTTTTTTTGAATGAATTGAATAACAAAAAAAAAACACAAGAAAAAAAAACAAAGGAATTAACAAAAAAAGCTAACTTTTTGGAGAAGATGGTGCTGAAGTGTGGATTGAAAAAAAACTGTGGTGAAATGAGATTATGTGAGAGGAAGGGGTATTTGATCAGAGAGAAGAAATGAAGCAGGGAAAAATAATTGAAAAAAAAAGAATGAATCTTTTTATGACCTTCCCTTTTTTTTATTGTTGAAAAAGTGGACAAATAGGAAAGAAACAAATGACAAAAAAAATGGAAAGAGAGATTTCAGGAAGGAAAGAGAATTGTAAAGGAAGGAAGGAAAGTAATTGTAAAAGATTTGGAAAAGAAATTGAGAAGGGAAAGCAATAAAAGAGAAGACAAAAACAGAAAGATTTTTTTTCTTTTGTTTATTGTTGTAAAATTAGAAGAGGATTTTTTTTTTATTTTTTGAAAAGAAAGGGAATTTGTAAGAGAAGAAAAGAAATCAAATGTATTGAGAACAAGAAAGACAAAAGAAGAAAGGAAAAAAAATTGCAAAAGAGGATTTTTTTTTTTTGAAATTTGTAAAAAGAAAAAGAATGTAGATGATTGGAAAGAAAGTGGAAAGATGGAAAGAATAAAGGAAAATTGAAAGTTGTTTTTTTTTTCAATGAAGGAGAGAGTCGGAAAGAAATAAATGAAAAAAATGGAAAGAGAGATTGTAGGAGGTGAATGAGAAATGCAATTGGAAAGAAATAAAAAAAATGCAAGTTTTTTTTAATGAAAATTTGAACAAGAAGAAAGGAAAAGAAATGAATGGTAAAAACCCAAACAAAAAAGGAAAAAAAATTAAAAGAGGAAGGAAATAAGAGAAAAAAGCAAGGTTTTTTGAGTAGAGAGGAAGGGTAGAAGGAATTGAGGAATGAAATAAAAGCAGACAAAAACAAGAAAGAAATCAAAGTAGACAGAGAAGAAATTGCAAAAGTTTTTTTTTTAGAAAGTTGTAGACAAAAGATGGAAACAAATAAAAAGAAAAGGAAATGGAAAAAAAATGTGAAAATCAGCGAGGTGGTAGAAAGATGGAAAGAAATTGAAGAAAAATTAGCAAGTTTCTTTTTTTGTATATATTTTTTTTTTCTTTTTGAAGAAGGAATTAGATTGGAAGAAATGCGAACAAAAAAGAAGAAGAAATAAATGAAAATAAAAAGAAGGAAAATTAAAAGAAAAAGGGGCAAGATTTTTTTTCCTTGTTTTTGGGAGATTGTAATATCAATAACTAATATCAAATCTGCCAACCAGGATTTTTTTTTTTTTTGAAGATTGACGGCAGAAGTATAAAAAGGGAAGAAAATCAAGGCAGGCCAGAAACAACAATAGAGAATTGTCTTTTTTTTTTGTAATTAAATTATTGAAAAGAGGGAAAGAATTGTGAGAAGGAATGAAACAAAAGAAAATTGGCAACTTTTTTTTCTCTCATGTTGTAACAACCCGGAAAATCTGGGCCAGTTTGAAAATTTTATTTTGGCAATTTTAGCGAATTTTGATTATTTAAAATGAATTATTTTAAATAATATCGACAATAAATTTATTTTGAATATAATTCGAACGTATATATTATACGCGTCGTCGTTAGAATATAAATAATTATATATAATTATAAATAGAATTGAAAATGGCGCGGTAGTTCGATAATTCGATTTCAAACTTCAATTGAATGTACCGGGTGCAAAACAATCCGGATTTTAGTGAAACCAAAAATAATGGAATCTAATAGTGAATATCTTTCCAGCGAATCCGAAAAATCAAGATTTCATATCGGGAATCAAAAGATATGTCCAGTTGAAAATTCTGAATAGTCGCTATGGAATTCAGGCCCTTAAAAATGGACATTTTGCAAACGACCTCGGATTTCGACGAAACCAGTTTTGTTGGATCCGCAGTGCCAAGTTATTGCTAAATTCCAAATTTCATAATTTTTCGAATCAATATGTGAGCGTGGCAAAGGAAAACGCGTTTGACCTGTTTCAGTTGATTTTAATCGACTGGAAATTGGCCATTTTTCTAACGGTCTCAGAATTCGACGAAACTAGTTTTGTTAGGACCGTATCGTCAATACGAAGCTAGAAAATATTTTTCTGCAATTTTTCTAGTTAGTATGTGACCCCGGTAATTTGAAATGTACGTTTAAAATTCAATATAGTGATTTAAATGTAAATTCAAAGGAAACTGATCGAAACGGTCAAATCAGCTTGCGATACATGTCCCATTGTGTTCGGAATGGGGGTAATACGCTATGGACGGCAGGCGGTGGGCCTCGTTTCGAGGTCATATGTAAAAGTCAACTTTTTAATAATTAAATAATAAAAAAAAAAAAATATTATTATCTTCTCCCCTTTATACTCCAGGCCCCCCCCCCGTTAGAAATCCGTTCAGATCTAAAACAAAATAAAAAAAAAAAAAAAAGATGAAGAAAATCGCGCTCCTCCTCCAGCCTTCCACCACCACCGCTGCTCGCCGCAACTCCCTCCTCAGCTTCCTCTTCCACCGCCGCTTCTCTCCTCCTCTCTCCGCCTTCTCCCTCCAGTCCCGAAACCCCCCATCTCCAATCGCGAGACCCCAGTCGCGAATCCAAGCCCCCCCTCGACGAAGCCGATGGCCCCCCCCTCGACGAAGCCGATGCCCCCCCCCCTCGACGAAGCCGATGGCCTCCCCCTCTTCGCATACGGTAAGCATTCCTATTTTTACTTTTATTTTATTTTTATTTTAGAGTTTAAAATTAAATAGGATTTTTTTAAAAAACAAAAAAAAACTGAAAACTGATTTTAGATAAAAACTGAAAATTGGTTTTAGGTTAAAACTGAAAATTGATTTTAGTTTAAAACTGTAAATTTTAAAAAGTTTAAAACTGTAAATTTTAAAGAGTATTAAAAACTGATTTTTAACATAATTTAAAAACTGATTTTTAAAAGATTAAAACTGAATTGATTAAAAAAAAAAAAAAAAAAAAAAAAAAAAAAAAAGCTTTGATTTTTATAAACGAGATGATAGGATTTTTCAAGGAAGAAAAATAGAATTTTCATATGTCGAACTTCGATAGAAAAATAGAATTCTTATATGTTGAACATCGATAGAAAAATAGAATTCTTATATGTTGAACATCGATAGAAAAATAGAATTTTTATCTATTGAACTTCGAAATAAGAATATGATTTTTATATACTGAACTTTGAAGTAAAAATTCGATTTTTATATATAGAACTTCGAACTAAAAATTCGATTTTTATATATTGAACTTCGAACTAAAAATTCGATTTTTATATATTGAACTTTGAAATAAAAATTCGATTTTTATATATTGAACTTTGAAATAAAAATTCGATTTTTATATATTGAACTTTGAAATAAAAATTCGATTTTTATATATTGAACTTTGAAATAAAAATTCGATTTTTATATATTGAACTTTGAAATAAAAATTCGATTTTTATATATTGAACTTTGAAATAAAAATTCGATTTTTATATATTGAACTTTGAAATAAAAATTCGATTTTTATATATTGAACTTTGAAATAAAAATTCGATTTTTATATATTGAACTTTGAAATAAAAATTCGATTTTTATATATTGAACATCGAAATAAAAATTCGATTTTTATATATTGAATAGCGAAGTAAAAATGTGATTTTTACGTATGTAGTGAAAGCAGCAACGAAGGTGACAAAAAGGCGAAACGACGAAGACTTCTGCAAAAGAAGAGTCGAGATGGTTGGATTGCTAAAAGTGAGAATTTCTCACTCTTCAATTTATTTTCTAGTTATATATATATATACTAGGATGCAGACGGTGCTTAGTAGCACCCGACACAATCGTCCACAAACCATGGACTTGTTTGTTTGGTTGCATAGATTAGTTTGATTATGTGATTGAATTGAATTGATTGAGTGAAATTGAATGATTTGATTGATGTGTGAATGGCGTGGGCCTTCACTGGACCGGGGATAAGGCTAGGCCTTGTCCCGTTTCTAGTATCGTGCCGTTATGCCGCCGAAATTTTCTAAAATATGTTAGAAAAATAAAACTATCATTTTATTGTGTAAATGAATTGAATAGAAATTCATAGGTTGAAATAAAATGTTTTATCGTTAAAAATATAATTTTTAACGTGAATGTGAATAAATAAAATATTCATTTACAAACCGGACGGTTTGTTTATGTACACTTATTTGAATGACATTGATTGGGACGATAACTTTTACACATCGCCCAATTGCACAAATAAAACGTGCGTTTGATTGTTTGAAACCCCACACGGGTGTTGGGATGAAATTTGAAGTTCACTCATCCTGATTGATTGAATATGTCGATCGATTGATTGGCAGGCTGTTATAAGCGTTAGATATCTATATTTGATGCTTATACAGTGTAGTGCACTTTGGTTGATGGTTGATTATTTTCAATGCTATTATATACATGTGTTGTATGAAAATCCATATAATTAATTTTATATGGTAATTGATTGGGCCTCATTCCAGTTTTGAAAAAGAAATATTTGAAAAAGAAATATTTGAAATAGAATATTTAAAAATAAAGGAATATATGAAGCCGTGTTGATTAGATTGACGCCATTTTGACGTGAACGATATTTATATCGATTTTGAAAACGATTTCGAAATGAATTGAATTGAAAACGATTTCGAAATGAAATGAATTGAAAACGATTTCGAAATGAATTGAATTGAAAACGATTTCGAAATGAATTGAATTGAAAACGATTTCGAAATGAATTGAATTGAAAACGATTTCGAAATGAATTGAATTGAAAACGATTTCGAAATGAATTGAAAACGATTTCGAAATGAATTGAAAACGATTTCGAAATGAATTGAAAACGAATTCAAATTGAATTGAAAGCGATTTCGAAATAAATTGAATTGAAAACGATTTCGAAATGAATTGAATTGAAAACGATTTCGAAATGAATTGAATTGAAAACGATTTCGAAATGAATTGAATTGAAAACGATTTCGAAATGAATTGAATTTTAAAACGATTTCGAAATGAATTGAATTGAAAACGAATTCAAATGGAATTGAAAGCGAATTGAAATGAATTCAAATTGAATTGAAATTTGAATTGAATAGAAATGAATTTTGAAACGAATTTATAAAGAAGAATTCAATTTTGATTTGAATTGAAAAGGAAGTTGAAATTGCTTTTGAAACGAATTTAAAACCATTTATATAATTCGTTTTAAATAGTAATCGACGAAATATATATTATATATATTATATATATAATATAATGGCCTGAATAGAACGCGCCGCGCTGCGGCAGTTCGCGAATTTCGATCATTTGTTTCAAACGGACATTACGGGAGATCCGACCGTCGGATTCTCCTAAAACCGGAACCGTTGGGTTCGTATCGAAAAGAGCTTTCTAATGAATGTTAGAAATTTGAAATCTAACGGTTGGATTTGGAGATACGTCCAAATCAAATTCGAAAAAGGTCGCTGTAAGTGCAGTTCGATGGCCGTTAATGGAAATCGACCGTACGGGCCTTGATAAAATTATTAAAAATAGTAATAATTTGTGTAAAATCATAAGAAATGATTTGTGAAAGTTTGGGATGAAAAACTCCATATTTGAAAAGATAAAAATAGATTTTTATCGAAATGAACTAGTTTTGAACTAGAATTATAATTCTATTTATTTTTAAATAAATAAATTGAATTTGAAATGGTTTTGAAAATAACCAAAATTTCCAATGATTGCATTGGAGTGGATTTGAATCGAAATTGTCTTCGGAATATTTCGATGTTGGAATTCGTGATATTACAGGTGTTGTTATGGAAATTTGAAAGATATATATGTATATCGTTATTTCCAATACGACATTTGTTAATCGTAGAATTTGATATTGAATATAGGCCGATATAGTTTCTATTCAGAGCCTTGTATTGAATATCGAATGTGATTTGGGTTTGTCGTGAATGGTGTCTTCACTAACACTGTTCTTGAACCCAGTTGAGAAAAGATTAAATCTTTTTATTTAGATTTAATGAAGTGTACCAATTAAATGATATTTAATTGGAATTGAATTGATATTGATTTTTGGGTTTATCGTGAACAGTGTTTTAAATAACACTTGTTCTTTAACCCGATAATTAATGGGATGTGACTTTGGGTTTATCGTGAACCGTGTTTTAAATGACACTGATTCTTTAACCCAGTCACAGATTAAAACTAAGTGGAGTTTTAATGAATCTTTAATTAGATTGAAAAGATCGAGAATGGAGTATCACCAGTTTTGCTCCAGGCGATAGTTAAATCTTTAATTAGATTTGAATGTGAAATTTAGAAACTAACTGGCGGTTAGCCAAGCAGAATGGTTTTCTGGATATTGATCTGATGTTGGTTTCGGCCTTCGGGGTTAATATTTGGGGAATTATTCTCTTGATTAATTTACGGTTAGTGACTAATGAATTGGAATGAGGCGTATGTTGTGTTTGTGTAACACTTTTATAATATATACGCGAGTTATTCGGAAAGACCGGGTTTATCCCATTCTGAATAACTGATACGACGATAAGTCGAAGATGAAGACGATGGTCGAAGACCGGAAGTCTTCACGTCGTTTGGGTGATAACTGATGATCTTGATTGGGCTGTACACCCAAGAAGATGGAAACAGTTAGTGATCGTCCAGACGTACTTGGAGATCGATGGATATGCGGGGTACTAGGTGCCTCCGGTTTCGTTCAGACCCAGAACGGACTTGTAAATGGACTGTGTGTCTGACATCGGATTTCATTCTGTGTGACTGATATCGGTTGCATAGGATGGCTTGCCTGTGTGGCATGCTAAGATGCAAATGATCGAGGCTTCTGTTGAAAAGCAAAGTCTTGTGGTGATGATCAAAGCACGGCCTTTGTGGCGTAGCTTTGTGTAACGTTTACCTCGCGTGTTTCACACCCGGTATGAACCAAAAACGGGAGACGGACCTCAGGGAGGGCATGCGTTTCTTTCTAGCTAGAAGTGGCGTCAGTGGTTTTACACGCCCTGACGAGTTTGACTTATGTGGTTGTTGCTGTTGCGAGGCGCCTCGGTTATATCGGTTTCGGCCGAATGCATTCTGGTCGGCTGACGGACCAGACTTACACCCCATAGGGTGGGGAGACGTATTGTTCAGGCATAATAATCCACTCCGTGTGGACCGGCCCTGACGATCCAAGGCTTGCCTGCGCGCTTGCCTGAGACATGGGCTAGATTGTCTCGAATCGGTTGAGGACTATCTTTTGCCTCGGTTCATAGATGGAAACCCAATTTCCAAATACGAGACTTTGCGGTTTTGATTGTATATCCTATATATGGCGACATAGTGGGATGGGGCGCTCATGCCGCCTATGATTGATACTTATGATTTGAAGTGTTTTATATACTATGCACTTATAATAGTATCAAATGATTTGTTTTAAACGTATCAAGCATTCTTTGGCTGTTATAAGGGAAAACCCTATCCTCGACTGCGTTGCATTGTGTGATGGGACCTGGGTCTTATAACAGCTTCATTTTTCTTTATTTAGCATTGCGCTGTTGGTTTTATGCACTGGTATTCTTGGGAGGAAACCCGTTCCGTGTTATACGGCGTGGTCCCTTGATTTACCTAATGATTTGAAATAAAGATTAATAACTGTTTTAGTTCTCACACCAGTCACATGACTGACCTGGAGTTTATTGTTTTAACCTAAACTCTGGGTGCCCCTATTTTCGACACGGGCAGCTAGTAGTTTTGGTTTTGCAGATTTATATTCACAGGATCCTGGTTTACAGCTGGAACGATATCCGGAAAGCTTTGTATCCGTATATCTCATTCTAGTTGTGTATTGTATTATTTTCCGCTGCTATGTATTTAAATGTAATTTAAATCTCTGATATTTCTGTGTAATATTCATTTATACTCTGTATATCCTTGTAATCTGATGCACTGTTGTAATATTCAATGAAATGTTCTTCTGTATGCGTTCTGCTGTGGCTTGTTCTCGAACTATCCGACGCTTTCCTTTACGGGGAGGTTGCGGGTCTTTAAAGTTGGTATCAGAGCTTTGGTTTACAAAGCTCAGAGAACAAGGCACATTAGAACCATACGAAAGAATTCATCAGATATTGGATTAGTAATATCCAATTAGAATGACTCGTTAGAGATGGGATCAGTAGTATCCTAGAACGAGTGTGAAGAGTATATTTTTTTCAAGTGAAAACAAATTTTGTTTTGAAAATTTAAATCAATCATTCGTATTTGATTTTCTATTTATATTGAGTTGGACAATCCAGTATATATAGATTTTGCGTATACGTCTGATCCGCGTGTATTCGAAGTTTTAATATATTGGATAGATATAGAATCACACTCTAGTCGCCCGGAGAAGGTACTGATGATAGCACGTGCATCATCGGTATTTATGTTCGTGTCTCGAAGGTGTGATTTTCTATATATTTCCATTAGGCTGGTGTGAGAACCCAAAACTTATATATAGCTAGAATACATTGTTGTGAATTGGCATCAAAAACATGATTTTTGTATATGTATCAAAATTATGAATTTGAAACTCTAATTCACTAATTGATTGATGTTTGTGTTGTTTGTTGAATTGTTTGATAATTTTTAACCAATTAGCCTGATTGAATCATATATTGACTTATATTGAAAATTGGTCGCATTTGCTTGCATACATGTATATCTTTTGGAACAGGTCATAGCAAGGAGGCTAGAGCCAGAGAATAAAATTTGTTTGCCCGACAAATAGGTACATGTTTACTACATAATTTCCTGTTTTGTTTGGGTGATGATGATTTTGTGAGCCTATTGGCTAGCCGCTTGGCTTTTTCTTTTTCTTTTTGAGATCTGAAGGACCGGGGAAGCTATTTGAAATTCCCCGATGCTCCCATTGCAGGGGAGGTTATGGCGAAATTTTTCGAAAATTTAGGGTGTTAGCCAAATTTTTGAAATTTTAGAAGTTCTCAGAAACTGAAAAGTTGGAGAATGGAAGCCAAATCGAACGTAGAGCTGAATAATCAAACCACTTTCGACTTTGTTCCTTTTCGAGGACGAAAAGTTTTAAGTGGGGGAGATTGTAACAACCCGGAAAATCTGGGCCAGTTTGAAAATTTTATTTTGGCAATTTTAGCGAATTTTGATTATTTAAAATGAATTATTTTAAATAATATCGACAATAAATTTATTTTGAATATAATTCGAACGTATATATTATACGCGTCGTCGTTAGAATATAAATAATTATATATAATTATAAATAGAATTGAAAATGGCGCGGTAGTTCGATAATTCGATTTCAAACTTCAATTGAATGTACCGGGTGCAAAACAATCCGGATTTTAGTGAAACCAAAAATAATGGAATCTAATAGTGAATATCTTTCCAGCGAATCCGAAAAATCAAGATTTCATATCGGGAATCAAAAGATATGTCCAGTTGAAAATTCTGAATAGTCGCTATGGAATTCAGGCCCTTAAAAATGGACATTTTGCAAACGACCTCGGATTTCGACGAAACCAGTTTTGTTGGATCCGCAGTGCCAAGTTATTGCTAAATTCCAAATTTCATAATTTTTCGAATCAATATGTGAGCGTGGCAAAGGAAAACGCGTTTGACCTGTTTCAGTTGATTTTAATCGACTGGAAATTGGCCATTTTTCTAACGGTCTCAGAATTCGACGAAACTAGTTTTGTTAGGACCGTATCGTCAATACGAAGCTAGAAAATATTTTTCTGCAATTTTTCTAGTTAGTATGTGACCCCGGTAATTTGAAATGTACGTTTAAAATTCAATATAGTGATTTAAATGTAAATTCAAAGGAAACTGATCGAAACGGTCAAATCAGCTTGCGATACATGTCCCATTGTGTTCGGAATGGGGGTAATACGCTATGGACGGCAGGCGGTGGGCCTCGTTTCGAGGTCATATGTAAAAGTCAACTTTTTAATAATTAAATAATAAAAAAAAAAAAATATTATTATCTTCTCCCCTTTATACTCCAGGCCCCCCCCCCGTTAGAAATCCGTTCAGATCTAAAACAAAATAAAAAAAAAAAAAAAAGATGAAGAAAATCGCGCTCCTCCTCCAGCCTTCCACCACCACCGCTGCTCGCCGCAACTCCCTCCTCAGCTTCCTCTTCCACCGCCGCTTCTCTCCTCCTCTCTCCGCCTTCTCCCTCCAGTCCCGAAACCCCCCATCTCCAATCGCGAGACCCCAGTCGCGAATCCAAGCCCCCCCTCGACGAAGCCGATGGCCCCCCCCTCGACGAAGCCGATGCCCCCCCCCCTCGACGAAGCCGATGGCCTCCCCCTCTTCGCATACGGTAAGCATTCCTATTTTTACTTTTATTTTATTTTTATTTTAGAGTTTAAAATTAAATAGGATTTTTTTAAAAAACAAAAAAAAACTGAAAACTGATTTTAGATAAAAACTGAAAATTGGTTTTAGGTTAAAACTGAAAATTGATTTTAGTTTAAAACTGTAAATTTTAAAAAGTTTAAAACTGTAAATTTTAAAGAGTATTAAAAACTGATTTTTAACATAATTTAAAAACTGATTTTTAAAAGATTAAAACTGAATTGATTAAAAAAAAAAAAAAAAAAAAAAAAAAAAAAAAAGCTTTGATTTTTATAAACGAGATGATAGGATTTTTCAAGGAAGAAAAATAGAATTTTCATATGTCGAACTTCGATAGAAAAATAGAATTCTTATATGTTGAACATCGATAGAAAAATAGAATTCTTATATGTTGAACATCGATAGAAAAATAGAATTTTTATCTATTGAACTTCGAAATAAGAATATGATTTTTATATACTGAACTTTGAAGTAAAAATTCGATTTTTATATATAGAACTTCGAACTAAAAATTCGATTTTTATATATTGAACTTCGAACTAAAAATTCGATTTTTATATATTGAACTTTGAAATAAAAATTCGATTTTTATATATTGAACTTTGAAATAAAAATTCGATTTTTATATATTGAACTTTGAAATAAAAATTCGATTTTTATATATTGAACTTTGAAATAAAAATTCGATTTTTATATATTGAACTTTGAAATAAAAATTCGATTTTTATATATTGAACTTTGAAATAAAAATTCGATTTTTATATATTGAACTTTGAAATAAAAATTCGATTTTTATATATTGAACTTTGAAATAAAAATTCGATTTTTATATATTGAACTTTGAAATAAAAATTCGATTTTTATATATTGAACATCGAAATAAAAATTCGATTTTTATATATTGAATAGCGAAGTAAAAATGTGATTTTTACGTATGTAGTGAAAGCAGCAACGAAGGTGACAAAAAGGCGAAACGACGAAGACTTCTGCAAAAGAAGAGTCGAGATGGTTGGATTGCTAAAAGTGAGAATTTCTCACTCTTCAATTTATTTTCTAGTTATATATATATATACTAGGATGCAGACGGTGCTTAGTAGCACCCGACACAATCGTCCACAAACCATGGACTTGTTTGTTTGGTTGCATAGATTAGTTTGATTATGTGATTGAATTGAATTGATTGAGTGAAATTGAATGATTTGATTGATGTGTGAATGGCGTGGGCCTTCACTGGACCGGGGATAAGGCTAGGCCTTGTCCCGTTTCTAGTATCGTGCCGTTATGCCGCCGAAATTTTCTAAAATATGTTAGAAAAATAAAACTATCATTTTATTGTGTAAATGAATTGAATAGAAATTCATAGGTTGAAATAAAATGTTTTATCGTTAAAAATATAATTTTTAACGTGAATGTGAATAAATAAAATATTCATTTACAAACCGGACGGTTTGTTTATGTACACTTATTTGAATGACATTGATTGGGACGATAACTTTTACACATCGCCCAATTGCACAAATAAAACGTGCGTTTGATTGTTTGAAACCCCACACGGGTGTTGGGATGAAATTTGAAGTTCACTCATCCTGATTGATTGAATATGTCGATCGATTGATTGGCAGGCTGTTATAAGCGTTAGATATCTATATTTGATGCTTATACAGTGTAGTGCACTTTGGTTGATGGTTGATTATTTTCAATGCTATTATATACATGTGTTGTATGAAAATCCATATAATTAATTTTATATGGTAATTGATTGGGCCTCATTCCAGTTTTGAAAAAGAAATATTTGAAAAAGAAATATTTGAAATAGAATATTTAAAAATAAAGGAATATATGAAGCCGTGTTGATTAGATTGACGCCATTTTGACGTGAACGATATTTATATCGATTTTGAAAACGATTTCGAAATGAATTGAATTGAAAACGATTTCGAAATGAAATGAATTGAAAACGATTTCGAAATGAATTGAATTGAAAACGATTTCGAAATGAATTGAATTGAAAACGATTTCGAAATGAATTGAATTGAAAACGATTTCGAAATGAATTGAATTGAAAACGATTTCGAAATGAATTGAAAACGATTTCGAAATGAATTGAAAACGATTTCGAAATGAATTGAAAACGAATTCAAATTGAATTGAAAGCGATTTCGAAATAAATTGAATTGAAAACGATTTCGAAATGAATTGAATTGAAAACGATTTCGAAATGAATTGAATTGAAAACGATTTCGAAATGAATTGAATTGAAAACGATTTCGAAATGAATTGAATTTTAAAACGATTTCGAAATGAATTGAATTGAAAACGAATTCAAATGGAATTGAAAGCGAATTGAAATGAATTCAAATTGAATTGAAATTTGAATTGAATAGAAATGAATTTTGAAACGAATTTATAAAGAAGAATTCAATTTTGATTTGAATTGAAAAGGAAGTTGAAATTGCTTTTGAAACGAATTTAAAACCATTTATATAATTCGTTTTAAATAGTAATCGACGAAATATATATTATATATATTATATATATAATATAATGGCCTGAATAGAACGCGCCGCGCTGCGGCAGTTCGCGAATTTCGATCATTTGTTTCAAACGGACATTACGGGAGATCCGACCGTCGGATTCTCCTAAAACCGGAACCGTTGGGTTCGTATCGAAAAGAGCTTTCTAATGAATGTTAGAAATTTGAAATCTAACGGTTGGATTTGGAGATACGTCCAAATCAAATTCGAAAAAGGTCGCTGTAAGTGCAGTTCGATGGCCGTTAATGGAAATCGACCGTACGGGCCTTGATAAAATTATTAAAAATAGTAATAATTTGTGTAAAATCATAAGAAATGATTTGTGAAAGTTTGGGATGAAAAACTCCATATTTGAAAAGATAAAAATAGATTTTTATCGAAATGAACTAGTTTTGAACTAGAATTATAATTCTATTTATTTTTAAATAAATAAATTGAATTTGAAATGGTTTTGAAAATAACCAAAATTTCCAATGATTGCATTGGAGTGGATTTGAATCGAAATTGTCTTCGGAATATTTCGATGTTGGAATTCGTGATATTACAGGTGTTGTTATGGAAATTTGAAAGATATATATGTATATCGTTATTTCCAATACGACATTTGTTAATCGTAGAATTTGATATTGAATATAGGCCGATATAGTTTCTATTCAGAGCCTTGTATTGAATATCGAATGTGATTTGGGTTTGTCGTGAATGGTGTCTTCACTAACACTGTTCTTGAACCCAGTTGAGAAAAGATTAAATCTTTTTATTTAGATTTAATGAAGTGTACCAATTAAATGATATTTAATTGGAATTGAATTGATATTGATTTTTGGGTTTATCGTGAACAGTGTTTTAAATAACACTTGTTCTTTAACCCGATAATTAATGGGATGTGACTTTGGGTTTATCGTGAACCGTGTTTTAAATGACACTGATTCTTTAACCCAGTCACAGATTAAAACTAAGTGGAGTTTTAATGAATCTTTAATTAGATTGAAAAGATCGAGAATGGAGTATCACCAGTTTTGCTCCAGGCGATAGTTAAATCTTTAATTAGATTTGAATGTGAAATTTAGAAACTAACTGGCGGTTAGCCAAGCAGAATGGTTTTCTGGATATTGATCTGATGTTGGTTTCGGCCTTCGGGGTTAATATTTGGGGAATTATTCTCTTGATTAATTTACGGTTAGTGACTAATGAATTGGAATGAGGCGTATGTTGTGTTTGTGTAACACTTTTATAATATATACGCGAGTTATTCGGAAAGACCGGGTTTATCCCATTCTGAATAACTGATACGACGATAAGTCGAAGATGAAGACGATGGTCGAAGACCGGAAGTCTTCACGTCGTTTGGGTGATAACTGATGATCTTGATTGGGCTGTACACCCAAGAAGATGGAAACAGTTAGTGATCGTCCAGACGTACTTGGAGATCGATGGATATGCGGGGTACTAGGTGCCTCCGGTTTCGTTCAGACCCAGAACGGACTTGTAAATGGACTGTGTGTCTGACATCGGATTTCATTCTGTGTGACTGATATCGGTTGCATAGGATGGCTTGCCTGTGTGGCATGCTAAGATGCAAATGATCGAGGCTTCTGTTGAAAAGCAAAGTCTTGTGGTGATGATCAAAGCACGGCCTTTGTGGCGTAGCTTTGTGTAACGTTTACCTCGCGTGTTTCACACCCGGTATGAACCAAAAACGGGAGACGGACCTCAGGGAGGGCATGCGTTTCTTTCTAGCTAGAAGTGGCGTCAGTGGTTTTACACGCCCTGACGAGTTTGACTTATGTGGTTGTTGCTGTTGCGAGGCGCCTCGGTTATATCGGTTTCGGCCGAATGCATTCTGGTCGGCTGACGGACCAGACTTACACCCCATAGGGTGGGGAGACGTATTGTTCAGGCATAATAATCCACTCCGTGTGGACCGGCCCTGACGATCCAAGGCTTGCCTGCGCGCTTGCCTGAGACATGGGCTAGATTGTCTCGAATCGGTTGAGGACTATCTTTTGCCTCGGTTCATAGATGGAAACCCAATTTCCAAATACGAGACTTTGCGGTTTTGATTGTATATCCTATATATGGCGACATAGTGGGATGGGGCGCTCATGCCGCCTATGATTGATACTTATGATTTGAAGTGTTTTATATACTATGCACTTATAATAGTATCAAATGATTTGTTTTAAACGTATCAAGCATTCTTTGGCTGTTATAAGGGAAAACCCTATCCTCGACTGCGTTGCATTGTGTGATGGGACCTGGGTCTTATAACAGCTTCATTTTTCTTTATTTAGCATTGCGCTGTTGGTTTTATGCACTGGTATTCTTGGGAGGAAACCCGTTCCGTGTTATACGGCGTGGTCCCTTGATTTACCTAATGATTTGAAATAAAGATTAATAACTGTTTTAGTTCTCACACCAGTCACATGACTGACCTGGAGTTTATTGTTTTAACCTAAACTCTGGGTGCCCCTATTTTCGACACGGGCAGCTAGTAGTTTTGGTTTTGCAGATTTATATTCACAGGATCCTGGTTTACAGCTGGAACGATATCCGGAAAGCTTTGTATCCGTATATCTCATTCTAGTTGTGTATTGTATTATTTTCCGCTGCTATGTATTTAAATGTAATTTAAATCTCTGATATTTCTGTGTAATATTCATTTATACTCTGTATATCCTTGTAATCTGATGCACTGTTGTAATATTCAATGAAATGTTCTTCTGTATGCGTTCTGCTGTGGCTTGTTCTCGAACTATCCGACGCTTTCCTTTACGGGGAGGTTGCGGGTCTTTAAACATGTGTAGAAGATTACGGTATGAACAATCAATACCAAATCATCTAATTGAGAATATTTTCTATATATAAAAGAAAACAAAAATGAGAAAATAAAAAAAATGAAAACTAACACGAATCAGAAATTAAATAAATAATAAAATTTAATCGTTACCTCCCCGGCAACGGCGCCAAAAACTTGTTCGTCACTTTCCTATGAATTAGAAAAGCGCGATATTTAAATTAAATTACTGCAAGCATACAGGTGTGTAGCATACAGGTCGAACACAGGGAGGCAAATTCAATCAAATTATTTAAATAATCTCTTGGGCGAGTTAGACAAATTTTTGAGGTTGGTTTTGAAAGTAAACGAAATTGAAACTGCGATCCGATTCAGAACAAATCTAATTGAACCGACGATCAAATCACAATTATCAATTGGAAATTAAAATGCAAAACAGAAATAAAATGCAGAAATTAAAATTGCAGGAAAAGAAGAACAACAAAAAGTAAATTAGGATTGTCGATGAAACTAATCAACGAATAATCACTAATAAGCAATAGAAATAACGATAACAATTTCTGTCTACCAAAACTAATTGAGTAGAACACAAATTGTTATGAAAGTAAAGCAAATAAACTAGACGAAGAAGAGATTTATTAAAACTAAAAGAGAGTACAGAAGAATGGATATCTTACAATGGTTACAACGTATATTTATAGAGGAGATAGGAAAAATCCTAATTAAGTCTATGAATAAATGGGTCTCTTTTCCCAAGAAGTAATATCATATCTCTTGCCTTCCTTGACTAGGCTTGTTTGGAAATAATTCTTTTAAGAATATCTGATGCATATCTTGGTGAATATCTTCCAAATCCTCTGTATGGCTAGTTGCTTGGTGATTAGATTGCATGCGATTAATTATTCCAAACAAGGATGCCCATCAAACTCCAAAGGGAACAAAGGATGAAATATTCAAAATTGATCTTTTCTTGGCAATAAATCAATCAGAAATTCTTCTAATTGGAAATTGAAAAATGAATGTTCTGAATTGATTTCCACGACTACTCCTGAAAGGTCCATTAGTGAATATCATACATACACATGAATATGTATATATATAATATAACACTAATTAATATATCCTTCATAGCAAAGGGGCAGTGTGAACGCTTTCCGTTCTTTGGCGAAAAGTGAGCTCGACGGGGATCGAACTCAGGTCTCTCAGTACAAATTTCCATGCAATTACCAGTGAGCTACAACGTCTTTTGTAATTGAGATGGCTTTAATACGGGGAAGTAGCTTTTTATCTGTAGTTGGCCTTTAATTTGAAACGAAGGAGGCATTTCTTGACATCCTGTAAAAACACACAAAAGTAACCAAAGTATCATTTATTTATTTACAAAAGGTAAAATATACGAGCATAAAATAAACACATTTCTATGTTAATCAGTCATGTTTATGTTAATGAATTGCTTTATGCCAATTTTGCGTACGTTAAATTAGGCTAAGTTTTTAGCCTAATATTATATGTCAAAAATCATGCGGACGAGAAATTAGGCTAAGATTGTTAGCCTAATATCTAGACGGGGTAACGTTGGGAAAAATTGGTAATTATAGGAAACTTGGTATGAAACTTACCTTTGAAAACTTGACATGAACTTGACATGAATCTTGAACTTGGACATGACACTAGAATGAACTTGAAAATGGCCAACTCGAGGTTGGGTTGAGTTTGCAATGTAATTCTTCCCGTAACCGCCCGGCAAATCCAGTTACTGCAAAGAATAGGATCCAATGTGGGTAGTTGGTCATATCGCACTTGAAAACCCGAGGTCAGACTGAGTTATGGTGTAATTCTGCCCGAAATAGCCCGGCATATCCAGTGACCACAACAACAGGTCTGATGTGAGAGGTTGGGATGCATTAATGAATTAATGCCACATGATAGGGTTAAGTCATGAACATGAAAGACAACACCTAACCAACTTGATACATGATTCGTAGGTGGGTTAAGTCACGAACTTGAATGACAACACTTAACCAACTTGACATGCTAGACTGATAGGGGTTAAGTCATGAATTTAAATGACAACACTTAACCTATTGGACGGAAACCCTAGTTACGCGGTCCGTTTCAGCAGTAACCCACTAGATGTATCATGGTACCCTAGGACTAGGCGGGGTGGGGCACGATTACTGGGCTGATTGTAAGCGACCAGAACAACGGTTGTGTTGGTGCGCCAGTGTAGGTTCAGGCGGGCTATGGTCGTGCACGTGGTCCGGAGTTGACAAAGCAGGCATTGGGCATCAGTAGGTTTATCTGTGCATTCTTGATTCGTGTCGGTGGTTGGCACCCTAGGGCTTTATACACCCTATGGTGGACCTAGCACAGGCGACTACATTCGTGATAGGGCCATATGACACAGACACACATGACGAGCTAGAACATGTAGGGAGCCGATCGACTAGTGGATCATTTCATTGGACCTAGAAATGGGTCATTTCATGATATTGGGCCAAGGGATCATTCCATGATTAATATAAGACATGGGTTGGGATTCTAGTACAATTGATGCAGCGAACCTTGAATACGTGATGCTATACTTGATTTATACTTGACTTATCATGTTATCTTAGTCTATCTTGCCTATCTTATCATCATCCGTATGTTTATTTTCAGTTTATACATGTCATGTTACCTTTATCTTTTTTTATGCTGAAAGTCACTTGGACTTACCAGTCTTTATGACTGACCACTTTTCTTTCGCCTCTTTTTCTTCCGTTTCCCCCCAGGTTCTCAGGGAGGAAACTCTAGCACTTAGCTTGGATTCCGCTTGCTTTCGGTTCAGCTCATTTACGGTTTGATCTTGAGCTATGCTATGGCTGCATTTCTGCTACCTTTGGGGAATTAAGCTACTTTTGCTGTTTTAAGTTTATGCTTCTTTATTTGTGCAAGACAGAATTTGATGTAATGGAAAATAATAACCTTGGCTATTTGATGTAAAAGGTTTTGACTCTTTTTGAAAGTAATGAAATTTACCTTTTGATTCTTCTGCTGTTTTATCTATGTTCTGTCTTGTAATATTTCTGTGTTTGTTTACCTCGGTAACGCTCCTCCAAAACTAGTGCATTCCCTTTGTGAGTGAACCTAGCGGAGGTGGGATGTTACATTTGGTATCAGAGCAGAAGGTTACTAGACTGGGCAAATGTTTTTAAAAACCTTCTGAAATTATTTTCAAAACCGTTTACAAAGAAGCATTTTTCAAGAAAAGTCTTGTTTTATTTAAAAGCTACTCCCCCAAAATCCATTAGCACTATCCTTTGTTTCCTCGTTTGAATCTCTTTTCCTTTCTTTTCTCCATCTGTAGTCGCAGTAGTTTTTACGTGCGGCTAATCTTCTTTCTAGCTTCGTAGAGGGTTTTCCGTACGATGGAGATAGTTTCCGTGAGGCTTATTAACATGTTATATAGGAAAGGTATGAGTGATAAGAAAGAAGTTAAGGCAGATCAAACTCAGAACGAGAAGGTAGACTCCGAGAAAGGAGACAAGAACAACAACAAGAATGATAACAAGAAACACGAAAAAGAGAATGCCACTTCTGTGGTATTGAGGGGCATATAGTCCAAGATTGTAGAAAGAAGAAGATGAAGATGGGAGCATGTTTCCAGTGTGGTGAAACTGGACATATCAGCAAGAACTGCCCTAAGAAGCAAGGGCAAGCCCCGCAGGCAGGACCTTCTGGGGGTACTTCTTTAACTTCTTCACCTAGATGCTTTGTTTTATCTTGCTTATCTTCCCAACCTATCTTGAGAACCTTAGGTAGAACCTTTTTTGGATGTAAACATGTGATTGAAACATGTTATGGTTGATGTTTGCAAATGATTGCAAGTGGTTGCAAGTGGTTGCTCGTGGTTGCATAACACACATTAGGCACTAGATCGGCTCAGACACATTTTCATATTGCATATGCATGAGTGTTTATACTTGTTTATGGATGAAATTGAACGTGTTATCATGTGTATGTTGCATATGGATGGATGTTTGTGCACACATATAGCGTTTATGTGACTAGGACTATTTGCATACATGTTGGATTCATGGCACTAAACATATTTTGCATTAAGAAGATCAATCAGGCCTGATCATTTGCATTAGATAAGGAACATATACACACACTTTTTGCATATGTTCATATAGCATTAGAAATCGTTTAAGGACAATGGTTGCTTGTGGATGATGTTTTGAGTAGATGGATGATTGGATGATAGGATGCATTCTTCTTAACTTGAAGATTTCGGGGACGAAATCCTTTAAGGAGGGAAGAATGTAACAACCCGAATTTTAATAACATGTTAAAACCATAAATCAAGGCAGAATTAATTTTTAAAATAAGAATCAAGGGAAACGGGTTGCGCCATTGCGTTTGTCTCGGAATTTTGCTTGAGATAGAGTCCGAGTTTGCATAAAACGGATACCATACGAAGAAGATATGGACGAACGAAGTTAGGCAGAAAAACCGGAAACAGGCCAGAATACACTGGCACACTTGTGAAGTGCGCCAGTACAAAAATACACTGGCGCACCTGCCAAGTGCGCCCATACCAATCTAGCACAGAATTCTGGAGTGTTCTGTGATGACGTGTCTTCTTCTGAGTGGCTGGATGGCCTGTCTTTGAGCTTGGTGGTTCTGATGACTTCTGGACTGATCTGAAGGCTCTAAATTACCCTATTCTCCTATTTAAACACCCATAAACCTAGCTTTCTCTCCACACCAAACCATTGCAATGTTATGCTGCCTCCACCTTAATTAAATTAAATTAAAGATAAAATGCGAAGATTATTTCTTGAAGACAATGGCTAGGAATTGGGGATTTGCTTCTACAATCAAAGCAAGATTCAACGATTCAATAATTCGACGACTAGTTTATAGATTCGACTTCTACATCTTTCTTAGACCACGATCTGTAAGTTCCAGTTACTTTTAGATAAAAACTATAAATCTAATATGTGCATGGTATAATTTGGAAGTGATTTATGTATGATTCATATCTATTCTTGGTTTCTTCTTGGATCTTGACTATTGGGAGTATTGCCTACGACTTTGAAACTATTGTTAATGACATAAGACTATGACTATGCCTATGACTGTGGACATAAGATTTTGCCTATGCCTATGACTATGATGGTGAACATAAGACTATGCCTATGACTATGACGGTGAACATAAGACCGACTATGACTAATAAGACTATGCCTATGACTATGACGGTGAACATAAGACTGCCTATGACTATGAACAATAAGACCATTGCCTATGGCTATGACAAGGACAATTGTGGTTAATCACCTATGATTCATTGCCTAGGATTATAACTATGAAATTGGATCTAAGCTTGACTTTCTATTCAGACCTATTTTCTTTATTTGTCCTTGGATCTTGATTTTGGAGATTTTTCTATTTAAGTTAGATCTATCCCTGTTATTGTATCAAGATTAGTATTCAAACCTTTTTACGTTCATAATGTTATCAGATTTATATGCCTGTGATGTTTTAATCAATTTATTCAGTTATGTCATACCTTGAAAATAGATTGATTATGTTATTGAATGATATTGATCTATGCCTGTGGTTCTATTCTATCATCATGTTGAATTGGGAATTAATGAATAAGTCTATTCATACGTATAGGAACTTGAAGTATAACCTGTTATGATAAGTTGTGTAGTTTATCATGTTATGCAAGTTTTAGGTTGTAAAATCATATCACATATGTGACCAATGTTAGGTCTACATGTTTATGTGTATATGTTAAACCTATGTCATATTTCAAGTTCACACTTATTCATATGTTCGTGATTGATTTGCAAGTTCACATATATGTAAGTTGATTTAGTCTATGTTGCAAATTCACATATATGTATGTTGGTTCAGTCTACGCTACAAGATCACACCTATGATATTCATGTTGATTATGTTGCAAGTTCACACCTACGATGTTCATGTTGATTATCTTGCAAGTTCACACCTATGATGTTCATATTGACTATGCCGAAAATGCCAAGTTTACACCTATGTCACGTTTATGTTAATGAATTGCTATATGCCAATTTTGCGTACGTTAAATTAGGCTAAGTTTTTAGCCCAATATTATATATCAAAAATCATGCGGACGAGAAATTAGGCTAAGATTGTTAGCCTAATATCTAGATGGGGTAACGTTGGGAAAAATTGATAATTATAGGAAACTTGGTATGAAACTTACCTTGAAAACTTGACATGAATCTTGAACTTGGACATGACACTAGAATGAACTTGAAAATGGCCAACTTGAGGTTGGGTTGAGTTTGCAGTGTAATTCTGCTCAGAACCGCCCAGCAAATCCAGTTACTGCAAACAATAGGATCCAATGTGGGTAGTTGGTCATATCGCACTTGAAAACCCGAGGTCGGACTGAGTTGTGGTGTAATTCTGCCCGAAATAGCCCGGCATATCCAGTGACCACAACAACAGGTCTGATGTGAGAGGTTGGGTGCATTAATGAATTAATGCCACATGATAGGGTTAAGTCATAAACATGAAAGACAACACCTAACCAACTTGATACATGATTCATAGGGGGGTTAAGTCACGAACTTGAATGACAACACTTAACCAACTTGACATGCTAGACTGATAGGGGTTAAGTCACGAATTTAAATGACAACACTTAACCTATTGGACGGAAACCCTAGTTACGCGGTCCGTTTCAGCAGTAACCCACTAGATGTACATGGTACCCTAGGACTAGGCAGGGTGGGGCACGATTACTGGGCTGATTGTAAGCGACCAGAACGACGGCTGTGTTGGTGCGCCAGTGTACGTTCAGGAGGGCTATGGTCGTGCATGTGGTCCGGAGTTGAAAAAGCAGGCATTGGGCATCAGTAGGTTTATCTGTGCATTCATGATTCGTGTTGGTGGTTGGCACCCTAGGGCTTGATACACCCTATGGTGGACCTAGCACAGGTGACTACATTCGTGATAGGGTCGTATGACACAGACACACATGACGAGCTAGAACTTGTAGGGAGCCGATCGACTAGTGGATTGTTTCGTTGGACCTAGAAATGGGTCATTTCATGATATTGGGCCAAGGGATAATTCCATGATTAATATAAGACATGGGTTGGAATTCTAGTACAGTTGATGCAGCGAACCTTGAATACGTGATGCTATACTTGATTTATACTTGACTTATCATGTTATCTTAGTCTATCTTGCCTATCTTGTCATCATCCGTATGTTTATTTTCAGTTTATACATGTCATGTTACCTTTATCTGTTTTTATGCTGAAAGTCACTTGGACTTACCAGTCTTTATGACTGACCCGTTTTCTTTCACCTCTTTTTCTTCCGTTCCCCCCCACAGGCTCTCAGGGAGGAAACTCTAGCACTTAGCTTGGATTTCGCTTGCTTTCGGTTCAGCTCATGTACGGTTTGATCTTGATCTATGCTATGGCTGCATTTCTGCTACCTTTGGGGAATTAAGCTACTTTTGCTGTTTTAAGTTTATGCTTCTTTATTTGTGCAAGACAAAATTTGATGTAATGGAAAATAATAACCTTGGCTATTTGATGTAAAAGGTTTTGACTCTTTTTGAAAGTAATGAAATTTACCTTTGGATTCTTCCGCTGTTTTATCTATGTTTTGTCTTTAATATTTCTGTGTTTGTTTACCTCAATAACGCTCCTCCAAAACTAGTGCATTCCCTTTGTGAGTGAACCTAGCGGAGGTGGGGTGTTATATGTAGTGCTTGGATTGGATGGAATTCATGGTCAAAAGGGGGTAATGTTCGAAACCCTAAGCTATGATTTGGGGCTTTTCGATTTCAGCAGTAATTGGAAAATCGGACATCTGGGTATTGTAGCGCTCGTTGATAGGGGTAAACCATAGCGATTGGGTTATTTATTGTACTTTGTGGAGGTTGGAATTCGTGTTTCGGGTTCAATAAACCCGTCCGTTCATCTCTTCGTTGACATGGGAGTAGGCCATCGGAGGTGATGGCTTTGGCATCGGTGGACGCGGTTCGAGGTGCAGGTTATGGTGATGGTGGTTGGCGAGGCCAGTACAGCTTATATAGGCGATGATCGATGGTTAAAGTTGCGGTCTTGGTTGGGTTGTTTTCATTTAGGTGATGTTCACGGTGATAGCATGAGCAGGAGAAGTAAGAAGCTTGCTGACATGGTAAAGCTAACGTTATTAGTTGTTAATAATATTAATTATATATATTTATACATCATATAACTTCTAACCTTAATAACTATCGCGTACGAGGTTGGATTTGAGCGCGATTTGTTGCGTTGCAATCGTGGTGAAATTGCGGACGTTTTGATACTGATTTGGATGCGTTTGGAGATTGTAAATTTTTGGCCTTTGGTTGGACGTTTGATCAACTAAAGACCCAATGGTGAGTGAATTTCTCGGTCATAATTAACTGAACTGTTCCGGTATTTGGTAAATTAAATTATGAAATAAATTTGATAGTCTGGTTGTGATAGATTAATGATTGTTTGCTTAATAGACATGTAAGTTAATTACAGTGTTAATTTAAAATCGACATTAACCTATTTATTCGAAATTAAATTGCTTGTCTGAAACCCCGGCATTTGTTAACTAGTGAAACGATATAATATTGACCGTTTGAATGAATTGGTTGTGAAGGGTGCCTTGTACTGATCATTGGATGGATTCCGTTAATGTAAACTATTCTTCTTATTCAATGTATGATACATATGTTTATTTGTGCTGATTAATCCCATTGTTCACCTTAGCTGTTATAGGCATCAAATAAATCCGGAATTTATCGACTTAAAATAAATTAAGAACACGGGTTGAAATGATAGATACTTATGACCCCGATTTGGATTGAAATGATATATATCCATCCCAAAAATATCGAGAATTAAATTAAATGTCACTTGGCTATAAGAATGAGAATTTCATACGAACATTAGTAAGGATATAATGATTTTAGATATTTAGAAATATATTTTGTGAAAATATATTCGAAGGAAATAGGACGAGATTGGATATATATATATATTTATTTCTTTTAAATCGGAAACGGGAATGTTCATTGAATTTGGTTAAGGCAATTATTCCAAAAATAACTGGGAATTTGGAAATGTGATTTAAACACGATTTGATTACTGAAATTTTAATTTGTTTAAAGCTGAATTTAATAATTCTATTTAGATTTAATTTAAAATAAGAGTATTCAACTATTTTTGGACGTTTTCGAGATTTGGATTAAATATGAATTTAAATCCTTTTAACTTGAAAAGTCAGGTTTGAATGTTGTTTTGAAATCGAGATATGGAGATGAAATAAACTTTATCGAAGCTGGAATATAAATTTTAAGTATTGAAATTTGGAAGAAAGAAACAAGTATGGTTTTTAATTTAGTTAACGTAGATATATATATATATATATATACACCGATAGCTACGAAACAAATTATATTATATTATATTTATTATATAAAGATTATTTTAGTAAAGCAATATATATACCTATAATTTGAAATAAATCATACTATATTATTTATTATTTAAAGATTATTTTCGTAAAGCATTTAATATATGAATATATATAATGATTTAAATTATTTTACTTTTACTTGAAATTATTTTAATATATATATATATATTATAATGACCCGAACTTCCCCGTAAAGGAAAGCCCGGATTGCTTTGAGGACTAGACGAATCAGAACATAAACAGAAGAACATTTCATTGCTTATTACAATAATTCCATCAGAATACATGAATATACAGAGTACAAATAAATATTATACATCATAAAATATCAGAGATTCAAATTACATTTAAATACATAGCAGCGGAAAAACAATACTAAACACAACTGCAAGTAATACACGGATATAGAGCTTTCCGAATATCGCTTCAGCTGTAAATCAGGATCCTGTGAATATAAATCTGCAAAACCAAAACTATTAGCTACCCGTGTGGAAAATAGGGGCACCCAGAGTTTAGGTTAAAACAATAAACTTCAGGTCAGTCATGTGACTTGTGTGAAAACTAAAACAGTTATTTAAAACTTTACTTTAAAATGGAGTAAATCAAGGGACCACGCCGTATAACAAGGAACGGGTTTCCTCCTATGAATACCAGTGCATAAACAGTTACAAACAGCGCAATGCCTTTTGAAAAATGAAGCTATTATTAGACTCAGGTCCCATCACATAATGCAACACAAGCCAGAGGATAGAGTTTTACCTTATAATAGCCAAACATGCTTGGTACGTTTAAAACAAATCATTTTGATACTATAATAGTATAAAATGTATGAAAACAACTTCAAAAATAAATATATCAATCATAGACGGCATAGTGCCCCATCCCACTATGTTTCCATACTAGGCTTTACAAATAAAACCAAATGTCACGTATTGGAAATTGGATTTCCATCTATGAGTCGAGGGCAGGGATGACTCCTCACTGCTTCGAGACACTCTAGGCAATGTCTCAGGACTACACACTCTGGGTAACCCTGGATCAGTTGTGTCGGTCCTCCCTTACGTTTGAGGATTCGCAATTCCTGAACACACGTTTCCCGGTCCTATAGGACCTATATCCATCGGCTTCGAAGAGACCGATATATCCGAGGCGCCTCACAATTTAACAACCACGTAGGTAAAAATAATATAAATGTCAAGGCTTGTAAAATGCTGACACTACCCATAGTTAGAAATAAATGTCATGTTCTTCCAACGGTCCGATCCCGTTTTTGACTCATAACGAGGTGTGAGGCTCGCGAATCAACGCTATACACAAAGCTATACTATTTAAGGCCATGCTTTGATCATCAACCACAAGACTCTGCTTTTCAACAGAAGCCTTGATCATCTACATCTCAGTGTGCCACACTGGCAGTTCACGCCATGCAACAGATGTCTATCGTTATATAACCTCTGAGCTTGTACGTCTCAGAGAAGGGCATTAAGCAAGAGAATAAATTTCTCCGCCGCCAAACAGATATATATTTAATAGAAATCAATCAACATAGAATAAAATCCAATGTCAGACACACATCCATTTACAAGTATATTCTGGGTCTGAACGAAACCGAAGGCACCTTATTCCTCGTCCCGTATGACCAATACAGGAGAGAGGTCCTCGCATATTTGGTCGATCTCCAAGTACGTCTGGACGATCACCACTTATTACCTTGTCTTGGGTGTACAGCCCAATCAAGACATCAGTAATCATCCAAACGATGTGAAGACCTCCGGTCTTCGACCACCGTCTTCATAGTCGACATATCGTCGAATCAGTTATTCAGAATGAGTATAAACCCAACCTTTCCGAATAACTCACGTATATAATAAACAAGTGTTATAAAAACACAACATACGCCTCATTCCAATTCTGAATATTCTTTTATTTAAATATTCACATCTTTAGGGATTTGTTCCCATTAATTTTATCAAAGATAAATTCTTTAAAATTTATTCTTTAATCTTCCTTTGGATATCAACTCAAACCATATTAAGGTTTTCCAAACTAGTCGGGATTAACGCACCTTACCGAAGTAACCATTTATTTAATTTCCCAATCCCAACCTATTCACCCCATGGAGAAAAACTGGTATTACCACATAACTAACACAACGGTGTTATCGGTAAATTTAATTACCATTTCCTGTTCAAATCTAATTAAAGATTTAACTATCGTTTGGAGCAAAACTGGTGATACTCCACTCTCGATCATTTCCAAAATTTGATAATTTAAATTATCAATTCACATTTCAATCTAATTAAAGATTCATTAAAACTCCACTTAGTTTTAATCTTCTCAAAAATCAATATTAATGATTATTTAACTTTAGAAACACAAACATGCTGCATCGATAATCTACACTGTACTATTGATTTCTGTCGATATATAACCTCTGAGCTCGTACATCTCAGAGAAGGGTGTTAAGCAAGAGAATAAATTCTCCGCCACCAAACATATATATATTTAGCAGAGACCAACCATACAGTTCGAAATACAATGACAGACATGTAATCCTGCCTTTAAATGGGTTAAAGAACTAATGTCATTTAAAACACAGTTCACGATAAACCCAAATCACATTCTATTAATTATGGAATCTTCACGGAAAAATAAGTCAATATATAATCGATATCAATTTCCGTATCTGACTAATAATATAAATGGAATAACAACAAAGCCTTTTAAATTCCATATGTATTAATAGTCTTCCTCCACAGAAGTTCACTTCGATTATTATCAAATCGAATTCCATTCAATTCACATTCCACTTTCAGTTCCAATTAAATGTTAATTAATTGGTAATTCTTCTTTAAATATTGATTAAAAGATTTATTCTATTCAAACGGGGTTCAAGAACAGTGTTATTTTAGACACCATTCATGACAAACCCAAAATCACATTCCATTGTTAATCAGGTTAAAGAACAAGTGTTATTTAAAACACCGTTCACGATAAACCCAAAAATCCAATTCAATTCAATTTCAATTAAATATTATTTAATTGGTAAACTTCATTAAATATTAATAAAAGATTTAATCTTCTCTCAACTGGGTTTAAGAACATTGTTAGTGAAGACACCGTTCACGACAAACCCAAAAATCCATTTGATATTAAATACAAGGCTCTGAATAGGAAATATATCGGCTTATATTCAATATCAAATTCTGAAATCAACAAATATCGTATTGCAATAACGATATATATATATATATCTTCCATATTCCTCCACAATGTCTGTATAATCACGGAATCCAATATCGAAATATTCTGAAGATAATTTCGATTCAAATGCAATCCAATTCATATATTGGAAATTCTGGCTATTTTTAAAACCATTTCAAATCCAATTATTTATTTTAAAAATATTGGATTTATTATTCTAGTTCCTAACTAGTTCATTTCGATAAAAAAAAATTATCTTTTCAGATAGGGAATTTTTCATCCCAATTCTCTCCAAATCATTTATTATGATTTTACACAAATTATCGATATTTTTAATAATTTTATCAAGGCCCGTACAGTCAATTTCCGTAAACGGTCATCGAACTGCACTTACAGCGACCTTTTCCAAATTTGATTTGGACATAATTCCAAATCCAACTGTAAGATTTCAAATCTCTCATATTTGTCAGAAAGCTCTTTTCGATACGAACCCAAGGGTTCCGGTTTTAGGAAAATTCGAAGGTCGAATCTCCTGTAATGTCCGTTCGAAGTCAATGGTCGAAATTCGCGAACTACTGCGGCGCGGCGCGTTCTATTCAGGCCAATATATATAATATATATATATGTATTATATATATTTCGTCGATATATATTTAAAACGTATTTTATAAATCGTTTTAAATTCGTTTTCAAAACGATTTTAACTTCATATTCAATTTCAAATTAAAATTGAATATTCCATATCATCGATATATAAATGTTAATATTTTCAAAACATTATATTTTGAATCATTTCCTTTTCGATATTCATTATAAAAATGGATAAAATCGATATAAATATCGTTCACGTCAAAATGACGCTAATCTAATTAACTCGGCTTTATATATTTAAATATTTTCGTGTCCATCCCCAAATCGGGTATCAAAATCAAATTTTGATCTTTTATTGAATATTATTTTAAAATATTCGTTATTTTAAAATATTAGTTATTTTAAAATATTTATTCTTTCTGAACTGGAATCAGACACAGTTAACTACTATATAATGTGATTTATATGGATTTCATACAATACATTTACACAACAACAATGATACACAATCAACCATCATCCAGCGTGCATTCTACACTGCATAAGCATTAAATATAATTATTTAATGCTTATAACAGTCTGTCAACCAATCGATTGACATACAACTAAATATTGGGAATAATGCATGTCCAATATCATCCCAATACATGTGTGGGGTTTTCAAACAACAAAGACAAATTTATTTGTGAAGTTGGGCGATGTGTAAAATTTATCGTCCGAATCAATATCAGTCAAATGTGTGTACATAAACAAATCGTCCGATTTATTTATGAATATTTATTTATTTAATATACCTGTTAAAAATTATATTTTTAACTATAAAATATTTTATTCCATTCCACATCAGATAATCAATTTTCACAACACAATCAAATCAAACAAATAAGTCGTCCATGGTCTGTGGACGATGGATGTCGGGTGCTGCTAAGCACTGTCTGCATCCAAGTATATATTACTTACTAGAAAATAAATTTTAAACTGACCAGTTCTCACCTTTGGGATCCACTCCGCCATTCTCTATTTCTGAACGGTTTGGATTTGCCCAAAATTCCAATGCGATCCTTTCCCGTTGTTCATAGTAAAAATCGCATTTTTAATATGATGTTTATTTTAAAAATCACATTTTTATAATGGCGCTTTATGTATAAAAATCATATATTTTTACAACGCTTCTTTCTATATAAAAATCATATTTTTATTTCACTAACTTTATAATAAAAATCCAAATTTTACATCACCACTTCATATTTAAAAATCGAATTTTTATATATTTTAAAAATCATACCTTTGCAACAAAAATCATATTTTTATTATCTCTATAATATAAAAATCATATTTTTATTATTCCTATAATATAAAAATCATATTTTTTTTCTAATATAAAAATCAAATCTTTGTTTATTTAAAATTCTTGCAATTCTAACTATGAAAATCAAGTCTTTGTTTTAACAAAAATATAATCTTGCCTTTCTAACTATGAAAATCAAATCTTTGTTATAACAAAAATATAATCTTTTCATCGCTACATATATAAAAATCCAAACTTTTCTACAATAAAAATCTAATTTTTATACCATAGCAATATAAATAAAAATCATATATTTTTATATCGTTATCATATAACTAACAAACCAATTTTTAAACCAATGTTTTTACATTTGAATTAACTAAACTAAAATAAATAAAATAATTTAAACTCCCACTGCAATTTCCAGAGAGGGGGGGTTTCACGTTAGGCGGAGGGTTCCTCAGTGTGGCGCGGCAGCTTCATTAGGGTTTGGGGGGAAATCGCACAACAGGAGGTGGAAGAGGAGTTGCGGAGGAGAAAGGAGGGGGTGGTGATGGTGGAGGCGCCGATCGACGGAGGGCGGCACCCTCCTGAGGCGGCGACGATGAACGCCTGGGAGGTGCCTGTCGATGTCGCAAGGGGGGTTTACTTTTTTTTTCTTTTTTTTCTGAAATTGACCGTGGAGAATAAAAGGGGGGGTTGACTTGGGTTGAGGAGAAGGAGGGGCTTTAGTAAAAATATTATTTTATTTTATTCTCCAAAAGGTTACTCTAAAAATTCGAACTCAAAACTGAGCCCACCAATTATCGCCCGTAGCTAATCACCCCCATTCCGAACACAATGGGATATGTTTCATAAGCCAATTCTGCTATTTCGATCCGTTTTCATTTAAATTAACATTTAAATCATTATATTGAATTTTAAACGTACATTTCAATTTACTAGGGTCACATGCAGATCCCAAAAATTCCAGAAAAATTATTTCTAGCTTCGTATTGGCGATACGGTCATGACAAAACTAATTTCGTCAAATTTGAAGACCGTTCGAAAAATGACCATTTTCTAGTCGATTAAACTTAAATGAAATTGGTCAAACGCATTTAAATCCACCACGCTCACATATTGATTCGAAAAATTATGAAAATTGGAATCTAGCAATAACTTAACATCTCGGATCCAACAAAAGTGGTTTTGTCGAAAATGAAGGTCGTTTGCAAAATGGCTATTTTTAAGGGCTATATTTCCATAGCGACTATTCTGAATTTTCAACTGGGCATAACTTTTTATTCCCGCTATGAAATTTCAAATTTTCGGATTCGTTGGAAATATATTCTCAAATAGATTCTAATATTTTTGGTTTCGCTAAAATCCGATTTATTTTGAATCCTGTACATTCATTTGAAATTTGAAATCAAATTTCCAAACTACCGCGCCATTTTCAATTCCTTTCATAATTAAAATAATTATTTATATTCTAACATTGATTCGAATAAATATATACGTTCTAATTCTATTCAAAATAAATTTCTCATCATCATTATTTAAAATAATTAATTTTAAATATTCAAAATTCTATAAAATTGCCAAAATAAAAATTTTAAATCGGTTCTGATTTTCCAGGTTGTTACAATGTCCTCCACTTAAAATATTTTCATCCTCGAAAAGGAACAGAGCTGAAAGTTGTTTTACTAATCAACTCAACTTTCAGTATGGCGTTCATTCTTCAACTTTTCAGTTTTTAAGAATTTCCAAATTTTCAAAAATTTGGCTAACACCCTAAATTTTCGAAAAATTTCGCCATAACCACCTTTGTACGGGAGCATCGGGAAAATCCCCAAACCGCCACACAGGCCCTCTCATCTCAAAAAGAAAAAGCCAAGCGGCTAGCCAATCAACACATAAAATCATCAAAACCCAAGAAAATAGTAAACATGTACCTATTTGTCGGACATACAATTTTATTCCTCTTCTCTAGCCTCCTTGCTTTGAACTGTTCACACATATATATGTACATGCATGCATTTCCAAACAATTTTCAATACAGTTCAATATTTGATACAATTTGTTATATGTACCGTTCTTTTACATAATGGTTTTATTAGATAACAAATAATCATACAACACAACCATCAATCAATTATTGAATTAACATTTCAAATTCATAATTTTGATACATATACAGAAAATCATGTTTTTGATGCCAAATCACAACAATAAGCCCTATCTAGTTTTGGTTCCCACACCAGTCAATTGGAAATATATAGATATCCCACTTTTGAAACTCGAACATAAATGCTGATGATGCTATAACGATCACCAGAACCATCTCCGGGCGACTAGAGTGTGATTCTATATCTATCCAATATATTAAAACTTCGAATATACGTTTGCAAGGCGTATATGCAAAATCTTTATATATTGGATTGTCCAAATTCAATACAAATAAATATTCAAATATGTTGAATAAGGTTTAAATTTTCAAAACAATATTTGTTTTCATTTTTATTTTAAAAAACACAACTCTTCACACTCGTTCTAGGATACTACTGATCCCATCTCTAACGAGTCATTCTTATTGGATATTGCTAATCCAATCTCTGATGAATTCTTTCGTTTGGTTCTAATATGTCTTGTTCTCGATCTCTATAAACCAAAGCTCCGATACCAAATATAATGACCCGAACTTCCCCGTAAAGGAAAGCCTGGATAGCTTTGAGGACAAGAAGAATCAGAACACAAACAAAAGAACATTTCATTGCTTATTACAACAATTCCATAAGAATAAAAGAATATACAGAGTATGAATAAATATTACACGTCATAAAATATCAGAGATTCAAATTACATTTAAATACATAGCAGCGGAAAAACAATGCTAAACACAACTGAAAGTAATACACGGATACTGAGCTTTCTGAATATCGCTTCAGCTGTAAATCAGGATCCTATGAATATAAATCTGCAAAACCAAAACTACTAGCTGCCCGTGTGGAAAATAGGGGCACCCAGAGTTTAGGTTAAAACAATAAACTCCAGGTCAGTCATGTGACCGGTGTGAGAACTAAAACAGTTATTTAAAACTTTACTTTAAAATGGAGTAAACTAGAGACCACGCCGTATAACACGAAACAGGTTTCCTCCCAAGAATACCAGTGCATAAACAGTTATAAACAGCTTAATGCTTTTTAAAAAATGAAGCTATTATAAAACTCAGGTCCCATCACACAATGCAACGCAAGCCGGAGGATAGAGTTTTCCCTTATAATAGCCAAACATTCTTGGTACGTTTAAAAAAATCATTTTGATACTATTATAGTATAAAGTGTATGAAAACAACTTCAAATATAAATGTATCAATCATAGACGGCATAGTTCCCCATTCCACTATGTCTCCATACTAGGCTCTACAAATAAAATCGAATGTCACGTATTGGTAATTGGATTTCCATCTATGAGTCGAGGCTAGGGATGGATCCTCACCGCTTCGAGACACTCTAGACAATGTCTCAGGACTACACACTCTGGGTAACCCTGGATTGGTTGGGCCGGTCCTCCGTTACGTTTGAGGATCGGCAATTCCTGAACACACGTTTCCCGGTCCTATAGGACCCTATATCCATCGGCTCCGAAGAGACCGATATATCCGAGGTTCCTCGCAATCCAACAACCACATAGGTAAAAATAATATAAATGTCAGGGCTTGTAAAACGCTGACACCATCCATAGCTAGAAAGAAATGTCATGTTCTCCTAACGGTCCGATCCCGTTTTTGACTCATACCGAGGTGTGAGGCTCGCGAATCAATGCTATACACAAAGCTATGCCATTTAAGGTCGTGCTTTGATTGTCAACGATAAGACTCTGCTTTTCAATAGAAGCCTTGATCATCTACATATCAGCATGCCACACTGGCAATTCACGCCATGCAACTGATGCCTATCGATATATAACCTCTGAGCTTGTACGTCTCAGAGAAGGGCGTTAAGCAAGAGAATATATTCTCGGCCGCCAAACAAATATATATTTAATAGAAATCAATCAACATAGAATAAAATCCAATGTCACATACACATCCATTTACAAGTTCGTTCTGGGTCTGAACGAAACCGGAGGCACTTTATTCCTCGTCCCGTATGTCCAATGCAGGAGAGGTCCTCGCATATCTGGCCGATGTCCAAGTACGTCTGGACAATCACCACTTATTACCTTGTCTTTGTTGTACAGCCCAATCAAGACACAAGTAATCATCCAAACGATGTGAAGACCTCCGGTCTTCAACCACCGTCTTCATAGTCGACATATCGTCGAATCAGTTATTCAGAATGTGTATAAACTCGGCCTTTCCGAATAACTCATGTATATAATAAACAAGTGTTATAAAAACACAACATACGCCTCATTCCAATTCTGAATATTCTTTTATTTAAATATTCACATCTTTAGGGATTTGTTCCCATTAATTTTATCAAAGATAAATTCTTTAAAATTTATTCTTTAATCTTCTTTTGGATATCAATTCAGACCATATTAAGGTATTCCAAACTAGTCGGGATTAACGCACCTTACCAAAGTAACAATTTATTTAATTTCTCAATCCCAACCTATTCATCCCATGGAGAAAAACTGGTATTACCCCATAACTAACATCATAGTGTTATCGGTAAATTTAATTACCATTTCCCGTTCAAATCTAATTAAAGATTTAACTAAAGCTTGAAGCAAAACTGGTGATACTCCACTCTCGATCATTTCGCAAATTTGATAATTTAAATTATCAATTCACATTTCAATCTAATTAAAGATTCATTAAAACTCCACTTGGCTTTAATCTTCCCAAAAATCAATATTAATGATTATTTAACTTTGGAAACACAAACATGCCGCATCGACAATCTACACGGTACAATTGATTTCTGCCGATATATAACCTCTGAGCTCGTACGTCTCAGAGGAAGGTGTTAAGCAAGAGAATAAATTCTCCACCACCAAACAAATATATATTTAGCAGAGCTCAAAAATACAGTTCGAAATACAATGACAAACATGTAATCCTGCCTTTAACTGGGTTAAAGAACTAATTTTATTTAAAACACAGTTCACGATAAACCCAAATCACGTTCCATTAATTATGGAATCTTCACGGATAAACAAGTCAATATATAATCGATATCAATTTCCGTATCCGACTAATAATATAAATGGAATAACGACAAAGCCTTTTAAATTCCATATGTATTAACAGTCTTCTGCCACAGAAGTTCACTTCGATTACTATCAAATCGAATTCCATTCAATTCTAATAATATATATTAAATTGGAAAACTTTACTTTGGAAAATTCCCGTTAAATATTAATAAAAAGATTTATAAATTCCAAAGCATATTTCACTTTAAATCTGGTTAAAGAACGAATGTCGTTAAAAACAAAGTTCACAATAAACCCAATTCACATTCCACTTTCAGTTCCAATTAAATGTTAATTAATTGGTAACTCTTCTTTAAATCTTGATTAAAAGATATATTCTATTCAAACGGGGTTCAAGAACAGTGTTATTTAAGACACCATTCTTGAAAAACCCAAAATCACATTCCATTGTTAATCGGGTTAAAGAACAAGTGTTATTTAAAACACCATTCACAATAAACTCAAAAATCCAATTCAATTTCAATTAAATATTAATTAATTGGTAAACTTCATTAAATATTAATAAAAGATTTAATCTTTTCTCAACTGGGTTTAAGAAATTGTTAGTGAAGACACCGTTCACGACAAATCCAAAAATCCATTTGATATTAAATACAAGGATCTGAATAGGAAATATATCGGCTTATATTCAATATCAAATTCTGAAAACAACAAATATCGTATTGGAATAACGATATATATATCTTCTGAATTCCTCCACAATGTTCGTAAAATCACGGAATCCAATATCGAAATATTCCGAAGATAATTTCGATTCAAATCCATTCCAATTCATATATTGGAAATTCTGGTTATTTTAAAAACCATTTCAAACCCAATTTATTTATTTAACAAATATTAGATTTATTATTCTAGTTCCTAACTAGTTCATTTCGACAAAAATATATTTTTATCTTTTCATATAGGGATTTTTTTCATCCCAATTCTCTCCAAATCATTTATTATGATTTTACATAAATTATCGATATTTTTAATAATTTTATCAAGGCCCGTACAGTCGATTTCCATAAACTGTCATCGAACTGCACTTACAACGACCTTTTCCAAATTTGATTTGGACATAATTCCAAATCCAACTGTTAGATTTCAAATCTCTCATATTCGTTAGAAATCTCTTTTCGATACCAACCCAACAGTTCCGGTTTTAGGAGAATCCGACGGTCGGATCTCCCGTAATGTCCGTTCGAAGTCAATGGTCGAAATTCGCGAATTGCCGCAGCGTGGCACGTTCTATTCAGGCCATTATATATATATATAATATTATATATATTTCATCGATTTACATTTAAAATGTATTTTATAAATCGTTTTAAATTTGTTTTCAAAATGATTTCAACTTCATATTCAATTTCAAATTAAAATTGAATATTCCATATCATCGATATATAAATGATAATATTTACAAAACATTATATTTCGAAATCATTTCCTTTTCGATATTCATTATAAAAATGAATATAATCGATATAAATATCGTTCACGTCAAAATGACGCAAATCTAATCAACCTGGCTTTATATATTTAAATATTTTCGTGTCCATCCCCAAATCGGACATCAAAATCAGATTTTGATCTTTTACTGAATATTATTTTAAATTATTCGTTATTTTAAAGTATTAGTTATTTTAAAATATTTATTCTTTCTAAATTGGAATCAGACACAGCCAATTACCATATAATGTGATTTATATGGATTTCATACAATACATTTACACAACAACAATGATACACAATCAACCATCATCCAGCGTGCATTCTACATTGCGTATACATCAAATATAAATATTTAACGCTTATAAAAGTCTGTCAACCAATCTATTGACATACAACTAAATATTGGGATTAGTGTATGTCCAATATCATCCCAATAACCGTGTGGGGTTTTCAAACAACAAACACAAATTTATTTGTGCAGTTGGGCGATGTGTAAAATTTATCGTCCCAATCAATATTAGTCAAATGTGTGTACATTAACAAATCGTCCAATTTGTTTATGAATATTTATTTATTTAATTAATATACCCGTTAAAAATTATGTTTTTAACTATAAAATATTTTATTCCATTCCACATCACACAATCAATTTTCATAACACAATCAAATCAAACAAACAAGTCGTTCATGGTCTGTGGACGACGGATGTCGGGTGCTGCTAAGCACCGTCTGCATCCTAGTATATATTACTAACTAGAAAATAAATTTTAAAGTGATCAGTTCTCACCTTTGGGATCCACTCCGCCATACTCTATTTCTGAACATTCGGATTTGCCCAAAATTCGAATGCGATCCTTTCCCGCTGTTCATAGTAAAAATCGCATTTTTAATATGATGTTTGTTTTAAAAATCACATTTCTATAATGGTGCTTCATATATAAAAATCATATATTTTTACAACGCTTCTTTCTATATAAAAATCATATTTTTATTTCACTAACTTTATAATAAATTCCAACTTTTACATACCCACTTCATATATAAAAATCGAAATTTTATATATTTTAAAAATCGTATCTTTGCAACAAAAATCATATTTTTATTATCTCTATAATATAAAAATCATATTTTTTATTATTCCTATAATATAAAAATCATATTTTTTCAAATATAAAAATCATATCTTTGTTTATTTAAAAATCTTGCCTTTCTAACTATAAAAATCAAATCTTTGTTTTAACAAAAATACAATCTTGCCTTTCTAACTATGAAAATCAAATCTTTGTTTTAACAAAAATATAAACTTTTCATCGCTACATATATAAAATCCCAAACTTCTCTACAATAAAAATCTAATTTTTATTATAAAAATTATATTTTTATACCATAGCAATATGAACAAAAATCATATATTTTTATATCATTATCATATAAATAACAAACCTATTTTTAAACCAATGTTTTTCACGTTTAAATTAACAAAACTAAAATAAATAAAATAATTTAAACACTCACTGCAATTTCCAGAGGGGGGGGGGGGTTTCACGTCAGGCGGAGGCTTCCTCAGGGTGGCGCCGCAGCTTCATTAGGGTTTGGGGGGAAACCGCGCGACAGGAGGTGGAAGAGGAGTTGCGGAGGAGAAAGGAGGGGGGTGGTGATGGTGGAGGCGCCGATTGACGGAGGGTGGCAACCTCCTAAGGCGGCGGCGACGAACGCCTGGGAGGGGGTGCACGTCAATGTCGCGAGGGGGTTTCCTTTTTTTTCTTTCTGAAATTGATAGTGGAGAATAAAAGGGGGGTTGACTTGGGTTAAGGAGAAGGAGGGGGTTTAGCAGAAATAATTATTTATATTATTTTATTTTATTCTCTAAACGGTTACTTTATGTAACACCCCACCTCCGCTAGGGTCACTCACAAAGGGAATGCACTAGTTTTGGTGGAGTATTATCTAGGTAATCATACACAGAGATATCACAAGATAGAACATAAAATAAGCAGCGGTAGAAATTAAAAACCAAATTTCATTACTTTCAAGAAAAGAGTCAAAACCTCATATATCCAAGGTACAAATTATTCCATTACATCAAGTTCTAGATAAAGAAGCATAAACTTAAAGTAACAAAAGTAAATTATTCCCCAAACATTGCAGAAGTGCAGCCATAGCATAGCTCAAGACCAAACCGTACATGAGCTGTCAGAAAGCAAGCTAAATCCAAGCTAAGAGCTAGTGTTTCCTCCCTGATAACCTGGGGGGAAATGAAAGAAAAAAGGCGAAAGAAAAAGGGTCAGTCATAAAGATTGGTAAGTCCTAGTGACTTTCAGTATAAAAACTAGTAAAGGTAACAAGACAGGTATAAGATGAAAATAAACATAAGGGTGATGATAAGTCTAGCATGATAAACTAAGATAACGGGATAACTCAAGTATAGCATCGCATGTTCAAGGTTCGCCGCACCAACTGTACTAGTGTTCTAACCCATGTCAAGTAATAATCATGAAATGATCTCTTGGCCCAATATCATGAAGTGACCCATTACGGTGTCCTACAGTACGATCTACTAATCGATCGACTCCCTACAAGTCCTAGCTCGTCAAGTGTCTGTGTCGTACGGCCCAATCACGAAATGTAGTCACCTATGCTTGGTACACCCTAGGGTGTATCAATCCCTAGGGTGCCAACCACCGACACAACTCAAGCACGCACAGTGTAAACCTACAGGTGCCCAATGCCTGCTTTTTCAACTCCGGACTACGTGTCAAATTGGTTAAGTATATTCAAGTGGTTCATGACTGAACCCTATCATGTGGCATTAATTCATTAATGCACCCCAACCTCTCATATAGACTAATTATTGTGGTCACTGGATTTGCCGGGCGGTTCCGGGCAGATTTACACCACAACATAGTCTAACCTCGGGTTCTAGGTACAATATGACCAACTACCCACATTGGATCCTATTGTTTGCAGTTACTGGATTCGCCGGGCGGTTCCGGGCAGATTTACACTGCAAACTCAACCCAACCTCGAGTTGGCCATTTTCAAGTTTATCTAAGTGTCATGTCCATGTTCAAGTTTTTCATGTCAAAATTCATGCCGAGTTTCATGTCAGGTTTCATGTAAATTTCATGTCAAGTTCTTGTCCATATACGGGTTCAAGTTATAATAACGTTCATGTTCAAGTTCAAAGCCAATTCATGTTTTACCTAACCTACCCAAATCGTATTCCCATCGCACGTAAACTCGAATCGATACAAATAAATCTAATTGGGGAATAACATAAAAAGGGACGAGTATAAGGCGGCAAAAGTGATTACTAGCATAGCATGGTACAACTTGAGATAAATGATTACAACATTACTGGCATATGGAATATCGGCCTCAAACATAAAGATTCCAAATCTAGCAAAATAAGGTACTAGTCAAGATAACAGTTGACATAAAGTGATAGTCATGGTAACGGTTGACATAAGGCGATAGTCATAAACTTGTGACTAATAGCAGATTCAACATTTCAGGCATGATAATAGGAGGGGTTTTTCTTTTTAATCTACAACATGAATAGGCCCCAAATCAATTTCATAGTAATTTACCCAAAAGTCAAGATCCAAGATGAACAAGAATGGATGTAAAACAGTCATCATACATAGGTCCAATTTAAATTTACACATATTCATATTACGTTTAAAGTTTAAATATAAAAGTAACTGGGGCTTACAGAACGTGGTTCGAGAATTAGAAAAGGAAAGTTGATCTTGAATCTTTATATGCTTAGTCGAGTCCTAACAGAAGTCCCCAAATCAGCAATTCTCTTAACGTAGTTTCGACGTAGAAGAAGTAGTCTCTTTCTCTAACTTTTCAACCAGAATTAGAGCAGCATAAGGTCAGAGAGAATTTTGTGTAGAGAGACAAGTGTTAGGGGTTGTTTATATAGGGTCAGGCCAACAAAGGTAGACAGAAATGAGGCCAGAAACATCAAAACGAACTCAGACTCAAAAATGGGTTCTGTCACCAGGTCGACTCTATGGTCGACCTGGTCCTGGGCAGGTCGACTACATAGTCGACCCCCAGGTCGACCTAGTCCTGGGCGAGAAATTTCCCGCCCAGTCCATTCTGGGGTTTGAATTCGAAATTTGAATTCGAATTCTGAGCTGTTTTGGACTTGAAAATTTCTGAAAACTTCGAAGGGTCGTAACTTGGTCCTACAGACTCCAATTTTCGAAAACTCGGACTCGTTTCCAAGTAGAATTTCGAGACGAACGCAATAGCGTAACCCATTTCCCTTGATTCTTATTTTAAAAATTAATTCTGCCTTGATTTATGGTTATTACACGTTATAAAAATACGGGTTGTTACATTCTCCCCTCCTTAAAGGATTTCGTCCCCGAAATCTCTAAGTTAGAAAGAATATATCCTACCATCCCATCATCCATCTACTCAAAGTATCATCTACAGGCAACCATTGTCCTTAAAAGATTTCTAGTGCTATATGAACATATGCAGAAAGTGTGTGTATATGTACTTATCTAATGCAAAAGATCAGGCGGTTACTGATTCAGTAAACCTCCTTAATGCAAAATATGTTAGTGTAATGAACCCAACATGTATGCAAATTCCTAACATAATTTATAATCTCTACATGAGTGCACATAACATTCATTCATATGCAACATCCAAGTGATAGCATAACAAGTTCCATCCATGTACAAGTATAAGCACTCATGCATATGCAACATGAAAATGTGACTGAGACGATCTAGTGCCTAATGTGTGTCTTGCATCCACTAGCAATCACTTGCAAACACTTGCAACCATTTGCAAACATCAACCATAACATGTTTCAATCACATGTTTACATCCATATGGTTCTACCTAAGGTTCTCAAGACAAGGTCGAGAAGATAACAAGACAAACGTAGGTAGTAAAAGCATGATACGGAAAGGTTTTCAAGTTTATAGGAAAAAGAGATCGAGAATGTACCCTCAAAAAGAAATGGGTAAAGTGCGCGTATCTTCTCTTTGGTTTCCCAAGTTGCGTCTTCTTGGGCTTCACTCAACTGAACTTTAACTAGCTTGACTTCTCGATTCCTTAGCTTCTTGATCTCCGTTCCTAAGATACAAATCGGAACTCGCCTCAATGTTGCTTCTTTTTCCACTTCTACGCCTTCAAGGATGCTTGGCTCAACCACTTCGGCTGATTCATGTAAGTACTTTCGGAGATGCGAGACATGAAAGACATTGTGTACTCCGGCCAGCCTCTCGGGTAATTCTACCTTATAGGTCATCCGCCCAATCCTCTAAGTGATAGGGAACGGTCCTACGAATCTTGGTGCTAGTTTTCCAACCGCTCCAAAACGAACTACATTGCGTAAAGGAGAAACTTTTATAAAGACCATGTCTCCGACTTTGAACTCTAGGTCTGTCCTTCTCTGGTCCGCATAAGATTTTTGTCTATCTTGGGCCGTTTTCATCCGTCTTCGTATCAACTCAATCTTCTCCGAAAGTGTCCCTTATCATGTCGGGCCCAAGTATAAGCCTGTCTGTCGTCTCCCACCAACAGGTTGGTGACTTGCACGGTCTTCCATACAGGGCTTCGAACGGTGCCATTCCGATGCTAGCTTGGTAACTATTATTATAAGCAAACTCCACGAGAGGAAGATGGTCTTCCCAAGTACCGCCAAAGTCAAGAATGCATAGTCTCAAAAGATCCTCTAGTACCCTATTTACCCTTTCGGTTTGTCCATCCGTCTGCGGGTGATAGGCCGTGCTTAAGCTCAGTCGTGTACCCATTGCTTCTTGCAGACTATTCCAAAACTGGCTAGTGAAAATCGGGTCACGATCACTAATTATACTAGAAGGAACCTCATGCAACCGTACTACCTCTCGAAGGTAAATAGACGCTAGCCATGATGCGGTCCTCTTGCTTTACACCGGAATGAAGTGAGCACTTTTCGTGAGTCTATCAAGTATGATCCATATGCTAGTATTTCCCTTCCTTGACCTAGGCAGTCCATCCACGAAATCCATCGAGATACTCTCCCATTTCCATTGAGGAACCTCCAAAGGGTGTAATAGCCCACCGGGCTTCTTCGACTCGGCCTTTACTTGTTGGCACACCATGCACTTCAAAACGAACTCTGCCACATCTTTTTTCATTCCAGCCCAAAAGAAAACGAGTTTCATATCTCTGTACATCTTATCCCCTCCGGGATGTATAGTCATCTTCGAGTGATGCGCCTCTTCGAGAACTTTCCTTACTAAGTTTCCCACTTTTGGGACACATAGCTGTAACACCCCGTATTTTCTGAGAATATAAAAAAAATGGTTAATTATGAAGAAGTTATTAATCCTTGAAGTTTATATGCATATGAGAGAAATATATATAGATATATATAAAAATTAAATAAATAAACATGCAAAAAAGGTTCAAAACAGCGAATTGGAAGGGGGAATAACCGAACCGGCTCATTATTGAGGTCGACCCGAGCGCCGCTGGGTCGACTAGGGGTTAATCCAGGGTGTTTGGCTGTCATCCCGTGGGCCGATTCGCTCAAATGCAGATTTTGCATTTGAATGGTTCTCATGATTCAGGGTTAATCTAATGGTCCTAAATAACTTCCTACACCTATATATACATCCCTAACCTAAACCTAAATCTCATATACAATTCTCTAGCCTCCATTGCTCTCTTCCTCTCTAAAAATAAATAAATCAATGGCGTCTCTACTCTGCTGAAACCTAAGCTAGGACTTGTGCTTTTTCTTCCACCAATTCTGATTAGGATTAAAAGAGAACAGCTACAACACCTTTTTCTTTTAGAATCCAACCAAGGCAAGTGCAGTTATTTTCCGATATAAACTTTAATCATAATTGTGACATGATTGTAAATTTGAATTTGAGATTGTGTATGTTCTGTTCTGATCTATTTTATTCTGTATCTCTTCTTCTTTCTGTTCTATAGCCAGGCTACTACGAGCCTGCGCCAATATCCTAAGAGATTAACATACGCTAAAATATTTGGGACAAAAAAATGAATAATGCATGAAATGGGCATGACCGATATGTGACTGAGTTGAGGAAAGAACATAGGTTGAACTTGGAACTTAGGACATAAATCTAAGGCATATAATTGAACCTATGACTTGAGTTTGTGGCATAAAGAATATTGAACATACGACTTGAGAAGTTGGTTAATCTGTGACTGATTTAAGAAAAAGGACATAGGTTGTAAATTAGATTTAGATCTATGCATATTCTGTGAATTGGAAGAAGAGGAACCATGGTATGTTAACATATGACTTGAGACAAAGAAAATATGGTTTAGGTATAAAGATTTACATTAAAGTAGGATATCTATCAAATGTGAATAATACCTAAGTAGGAGATTTTTGTCAATAGCTATATTTGGTATAATTTATATGTGAATCTTTTGTACTAGGCACGTTGAACTAAATTGGGACGTGTAAATTATGACCTTAATCTGTGACATGCAAATTTAATGCAAACATGGGGTATATGATCATATTGTGAATCATGACTATTATTTATGCATGTGAACTTAGGCAAGATATGTTGTGAAACTTTAAGGAATGCTTAGATCTGTTATATTTGCCTAATTTGCTAGTTCTGCTATATTTGCCTAATCTGCTAGTTCTGTTATATTGCTTAATCTGCTAGTTCTGCTCAACTGCCTAGTCTGCTAGATCTGTTCATCTGCCAAATCTGTCATCTGCTAATTCTGTTAAGAATGCCAACCTAAATCTATTGAGATGCCTAATCTGCTAAATCTGCTAGTTGCTTAATCTGCTGAATCCGTTAAGTCGCCTAAACCTGTTATCTGCTTTGTCTGTTAAGTAGATATATTCAGTTTGTTATTGACATAATCTGAATTAGCTATGAATAATTGACATGTATATTAGGTGTGGGTATAAATGGTAAATCATTAATTAATTGGCCGCAAAGATAAACATGGCTAACACGAGGTTATAATGAGTTTGCGGCGTAATTCTGCCCGGAACCGCCCGGCATATTCCTTTGGCCGCAAACAATAGGTTCTAATGTGAGAAGTTAGTCATAACGTGCTTGAAACCCGAGGTTAGACTCAGTTTGCGACAGAAATCTGCCCGGAACCAACCGGCCTAACCAGTAGCCGCAAACTGTCAGTCTAATGTGAGAGGTCTGGGCATTAATAATTAATTAATGAAAATCTGAGATAAACATGATGTCTAAAACGTGTTGGACGGATAGGATTAAACCCACTAGACTGATGAATTTAATAAATCTGTTCCGTGAATCTGTAGGCCCAATTACAAAGTTAGACAAATCTGTAAGTCTGTTAATTTGTAACTGGTTAATCGGTAAGTCTGTTAAATCTGTATATCTGATCCGTTAGTCTGAAAACTTGTCTGTGAACTAGTTGATCTGAATTTTGTATGTCTGAACTTGTAAACAAGTTAATCTGAAATCTGTTAGTCTGGGGACACAAGGTTAGGAGGGGAATTACTTGTGTCATCTGTTGTTTGTGACCCATATTAGTCAGTAACCCTTTCTGGCATCAAAACTTTGACCCAACAGTAGGTAGCGTCCGGGCACGCTTACTGAACTAATTATAAGCGGTTCATTCTGATAATGGCGAGGGGTGTTGATGGTGTGTTCCAACCGTGTCATGTGCGTGCATGGATCTCGGTCTGCCTCTGAGGATGTAAGACGCCGTGACATCTGTAAATAGGTCTGTGCCAATTGGTTGTCACTCTAGGGAGTGATACACCCTACTGTGGGGCCGACACAGGATATTTATGTAGTAGGGAGCCGATCGCTTGGTGTAGGGTTTTAGGGTACACTTAGTTCTATCTATTTCTATTGGTACCGTCTGTTTCTGTTGGGTGGTAACACCTGTCTGTTTCTGCGTGGTACCGTCTGTTCGGGTGGTAAAGGCCCATTACTAGCGTACACCTAATTCTACATTCTGTTTCCGTAGGGATTAATCTGTTTCTGCTTCTGTCTGTTTCTGATCGGGTAGTAAAGGCCCATTATTAGCATTCTGTTTCTGTTAAATTATTCTGTACCCGTTTCTGTTTCAGTTTAGACATTAGGGTGACACCTAATTCGGTTATACTAGTATTAGTGCAGAGAAGTGTAAAGCAATAGCTTATATCATTCTGTTCTTCTGTTATATCTACTACATCTGTTACAGTTATCTCTCATCCAGTTTTATTTTCATATCATGTTATTATTATCTGTTCATAACTGAAAATCACTGGACTTGCCAGACTTTTGTTTGACCCTTGTTGTTTCTCCTCCTTTCTTCTGTTTCCCCCCAGGTTTTGTAGAAGGGAATACTCTAGCTTGATCCAGATTTCTTCCGCTTGCAGTGCTTAAAGTATGGCTTGTCTTCTTCTGTGGGGATTATGATTTTAAACTATGCATTCTGAAGGCTTTTGTACAAGACTGATATTTTGTACTTGAATTCTGATATTGTGATTTGAAAGGATGTAACCAAGCTTCTGTTTGAAATAAAGTTACAATTTTTTCAAGTACTGTTTATCTGTCTTGTAGTATTCTGTTTCTGTTTACTAAAATGCTCCACCAAAGTTAAGGCATTCCCTTTGTGAGTGACCTTAACGGAGGTGGGGTGTTACACTTGGTATCAGAGCTGAAGGTTACCAGATTTGATAAAATGTTTTGAAAACTATTTTCAAAAAGGATTTAAAAAGGAAGTATTTTCAAAAGTAAAGCTTATTTTTGAAAAATAAAATAAATAATCCCCAAAAGCCATATATCTTTCTTTCGATTCTTTGTTTCGAGTTCCTTCCTCTTTCCCTTTTGAATCTCTTCCTCCACGCATAGATGCTTTTTCTAAGATACGTAAGAACTTCCATGCGATGGGCGGAAAACCGTTTATGGGACTGAGACATTGTCGAGGCTATAAGTTGGCTGAACGAAGTGGAGGACTTGTTGGTACCTTTGAGATAGACGATGGGAAGAAGGTTCAACCAGCTGCTTGGTTAATGAAGGATGAAGCTTCATTTTGGTGGAAGGTCACGAATGGAGAACGTACATGGGAGACATGGATAGGACACACGATAAGAAAGTGGATCCAAAGAAGGGCACTTGCTTCAACTGTTGTGAGATGGGATACTTCACTAGGGACTGCCCGAAGAAATGAGGACAAGGGCAGAGGGCAGGACCAACTGCTGGAGGGAAGGAGAACACTCTCGAGGCTAGTGGATAGGATAGGATTAGGAAAACTTTCTGTAGGAGGTTTAATTTCTTTATCTGATTATTGAGTTAAAACTCTTTCTGATTCTGGCATTTTGATTCTGTAATCGATACTCTGCACTTTAATACTAGTATTGTTTCTGATTTCGCTGTAGACTCAAACCCATAAGGGTTATGACTAATCTGCTTGTGATAAATTGGGGTTTGAGAGATTTCTGTGTTAGGCGTCAAGTAGGACGCATACGTTCTGAGTTTTATCATGCTTAGTTTTCTAAGAATCATTTGGTAATCTGATCTGTACTAGTAGTCTGTAAATATCTGAATATCTCTGATAAGGTTAAGATTTCCAGTTTTGACATTGTCTAAAGAGGGTAATCCTCTGGGTGTCAATCTGATGTTGATTTCGGTCTTCGAGGTTGATACTTAGGGGAATTATTTTCTCAACCAATGTCTAGTGGGAACCAAGTCTTCGTTTTATCTGTACTCGCTTCCATCATTCGACTGTATCCTATCGATCGAATCTTGGAACTTTAGGTAGAAACTAATGGGTGTAAACATGTGTTTGAGACATGTTATGTTTGATGGTTGCAAGTGGATGCAAGTGGTTGCTAGTGGTTGCTCGTGGATGCATATACACACACTAAGCACTAGATCGGCTCGAAAACACTCTCATACTGCATATGGATGTGTGAGCATTTTCAATTTTTGTGGATGCAAAATGATTGACTCAGCACATGGATGTTGCATTTGGATGAATGGTTATGCACTCATATAGAAATGATGTGTATCAAATAGGATTTCTTGCATACATATTTGGACTCATGACACTAACATGATTCGCATTAAGGAGGTCAACTGGATCAGTAGACCGCCTGATTTTGCATTAGATAAGAAACATATACACACACTTTGCATATGTTCATATGACATTAGAAACCTTTTAAGGACAATGGATGCCTGTGATTGAATGGTTGAGTAGATGGATGTTGGATGTTAGGATACATTCTTCTTAACTTGAAGATTTCGGGGACGAAATCCTTTAAGGAGGGGGAGAATGTAACACCCCGTATTTTCTGAGAATATAAAAAAAAAGGTTAAATATGAAGAAGTTATTAAGCCTTGAAGTTTGTATGCATATGAGAGAAATATATATAGATATATAAAAAAATTAAATAAATAAACATGCAAAAAAGGTTCAAAACAGCGAATTGGAAGGGGGAATAACCGAACCGGCCCATTTTTGAGGTCGACCCGAGCCAAGCTGGGTCAACTAGGGGTTAATCCAGGGTGTTTGGTTGTCATCCCGTGGGCCGATTCGCTCAAATGCAGATTTTGCATTTGAATGGTTCTCATGATTCAGGGTTAATCTAATGGTCCTAAATAACTTCCTACACCTATATATACATCCCTAACCTAAACCTAAATCTCATATACAATTCTCTAGCCTCCATTGCTCTCTTCCTCTCTAAAAATAAATAAATCAATGGCGTCTCTACTCTGCTGAAACCAAAGCTAGGACTTGTGCTTCTTCTTCCTCCAATTCTGATTAGGATTAAAAGAGAACAGCTACAACACCTTTTTCTTTTAGAATCCAACCAAGGCAAGTGCAGTTATTTTCCGATATAAACTTTAATCATAATTGTGACATGATTGTAAATCTGAATTTGAGATTGTGTATGTTCTGTTCTGATCTATTTTATTCTGTATCTCTTCTTCTTTCTGTTCTATAGCCAGGCTACTACGAGCCTGCGCCAATATCCTAAGAGATTAACATACGCTAAAATATTTGGGACAATAAAATGAATAATGCATGAAATGGGCATGACCGATATGTGACTGAGTTGAGAAAAGAACATAGGTTGAACTTGGAACTTAGGACATAAATCTAAGGCATATAATTGAACCTATGACTTGAGTTTGTGGCATAAAGAATATTGAACATACGACTTGAGAAGTTGGTTAATCTGTGACTGATTTAAGAAAAAGGACATAGGTTGTAAACTAGATTTAGATCTATGCATATTCTGTGAATTGGAAGAAGAGGAACCATGTTATGTTAACATATGACTTGAGACAAAGAAAATATGGTTTAGGTATAAAGATTTACATTAAAGTAGGATATCTATCAAATGTGAATAATACCTAAGTAGGAGATTTTTGTCAATAGCTATATTTGGTATAATTTATATGTGAATCTTTTGTACTAGGCAAGTTGAACTAAATTGGGACGTGTAAATTATGACCTTAATCTGTGACATGCAAATTTAATGCAAACATGGGGTATATGATCATATTGTGAATCATGACTATTATTTATGCATGTGAACTTAGGCAAGATATGTTGTGAAACTTTAAGGAATGATTAGATCTGTTATATTTGCCTAATTTGCTAGTTCTGCTATATTTGCCTAATCTGCTAGTTCTGTTATATTGCTTAATCTGCTAGTTCTGCTCTACTGCCTAGTCTGCTAGATCTGTTCATCTGCCAAATCTGTCATCTGCTAATTTTGTTAAGAATGCCAACCTAAATCTGTTGAGATGCCTAATCTGCTAAATCTGCTAGTTTCTTAATCTGCTGAATCCGTTAAGTCACCTAAACCTGTTATCTGCTATGTCTGTTAAGTTGAGATATTCAGTTTGTTATTGACATAATCTGAATTAGCTATGAATAATTGACATGTATATTAGGCGTGGGTATAAATGGTAAATCATTAATTAATTGGCCGCAAAGATAAACATGGCTAACTCGAGGTTAGAATAAGTTTGCGGCGTAATTCTTCCCGGAACCGCCCGGCATATTCCAGTGGCCGCAAACAATAGGTTCTAATGTGAGAAGTTAGTCATAACGTGCTTGAAACCCGAGGTTAGACTCAGTTTGCGACAGAAATCTGCCCGGAACCAACCGGCCTAACCAGTAGCCGCAAACTGTCAATCTAATGTGAGAGGTTTGGGCATTAATAATTAATTAATGAAAATATGAGATAAACATGATGTCTAAAACATGTTGGGCGGATAGGATTAAACCCACTAGACTGATGAATTTAATTAATCTGTTCCGTGAATCTATAGGCCCAATTACAAAGTTAGACAAATCTGTAAGTCTGTTAATCTGTAACTGGTTAATCGGTAAGTCTGTTAAATCTGTATATCTGATCCGTTATTCTGAAAACTTGTTTGTGAACTGGTTGATCTGAATTCTGTATGTCTGAACTTGTAAACAAGTTAATATGAAATCTGTTAGTCTGGGGACACAAGGTTAGGAGGGGAATTACTTGTGTCATCTGTTGTTTGGGACCCATATTAGTCAGTAACTCTTTCTGGTATCAAAACTTTGACCCAACAGTAGGTAGGGTCCGGGTACGCTTACTGAACTAATTATAAGTGGTTCATTCTGATAATGGCGAGGGGTGTTGATGGTGCGTTCCAACTGTGTCATGTGCGTGCATGGATCCCGGTCTGCCTCTGAGGATGTAAGACGCCGTGACATCTGTAAATAGGTCTGTGCCAATTGGTTGTCACTTTAGGGAGTGATACACCCTACTGTGGGGCCGACACAGGATATTTATGTAGTAGGGAGCCGATCGCTTGGGGTAAGATTTTAGGGTACACTTAGTTCTGTCTATTTCTGTTGGTACCGTCTGTTTCTGTTGGGTGGTAACACCTGTCTGTTTCTGCGTGGTACCATCTGTTCGGGTGGTAAAGGCCCATTACTAGTGTACACCTAATTCTACATTCTGTTTCCGTAGGGATTAATCTGTTTCTGCTTCTGTTTGTTTCTGATCGGGTAGTAAAGGCCCATTATTAGCATTCCGTTTCTGTTAAATTATTCTGTACCCGTTTCTGTTTCAGTTTAGACATTAGGGTGACACCTAATTCGGTTATACTAGTATTAGTGCAGAGAAGTGTAAAGCAATAGCTTATATCATTCTGTTCTTCTATTATATCTGCTACATCTGTTACAGTTATCTCTCATCCAGTTTTATTTTCATGTCATGTTATTATTATCTGTTCATAACTGAAAATCACTGGACTTGCCAGACTTTTGTTTGACCCTTGTTGTTTCGCCTCCTTTCTTCCGTTTCCCCCCAGGTTTTGTAGAAGGGAATACTCTAGCTTGATCCAGATTTCTTCCGCTTGCAGTGCTTAAAGTATGGCTTGTCTTCTTCTGTGCGGATTATGATTTTAAACTATGCATTCTGAAGGCTTTTGTACAAGACTGATATTTTGTACTTGAATTCTGATATTGTGATTTGAAAGGATGTAACCATGCTTCTGTTTGAAATAAAGTTATAATTTTTTCAAGTACTGTTTATCTGTCTTGTAGTATTCTGTTTCTGTTTACTAAAATGCTCCACCAAAGTTAAGGCATTCCCTTTGTGAGTGACCTTAACGGAGGTGGGGTGTTACAATAGCCTTCCATCACGCCTTAGCCATCCCTTGTCATCTATGGCATACCTACCGAGGTGACTTGACGTCTCACCCCTAATCAGCTTGTCCATGATTTCGACTATCTGTGGGTCTTCCTTCTGTGAAGTCCCTACTTGATCTAGAAGTGTAGGTCTTAACTCAAGAGATGCTAGCGTAGCAGCCAATGACTCAATAGCAGGTGTAAAATCAAAGGTTGCTATAAACTCAAGGCTTTTCCTTTCAACAAACAAGGGGCTCAAAGTCAACCTTTTCCTACTTAGCGCATCTACCACCACATTACCCTTGCCAGGGGTATAAGCTATATCGAAGTCATATGATGCCAAGAATTCCATCCACCGCTGTTGTCTCAGATTCAAATCTTTCTGTGAGAAGAGGTACTTAAGTGATTTGTGGTCGGTATACAGCTCGAACCTCTCCCCTAGAAGATAATGGCACCAAGATTTAAGTGCAAAAACGATCGCCGCCAACTCCAAGTCATGTGTGGGATAGTCCTTCTCATGAACTTTAAGTTGTCTACCCCCATAGCATATTACCTTCCCTTCTTGCATTAGGACTGCGCCTAATCCCGTGCCGTAGACATCTGTGTACACGGTAAACATCTTACCTCCATCGGGTAATGCCAAAACTGGAGCTGTGGTGAAGGCTCTCTTATGTCTCTGAAAAGCAATCTCACATTCTATGTCCCATGTAAACGCTAGGTTTTTCTTCGTTAACCTTGTAGGAGGGGCTGAAATCTTAGCGAAATCCTTAATGAACTTCCTATAGTAGCCTGCCAAACCGAGAAAGCTTCTCACCTCCATTGCGTTCTTAGGAATTTTCCAGTCTTGCACCGCAACTACCTTTGCGGGGTCCACGGCTATGCCTTGCTTAGAAACTACATGTACAAGAAACCGAACTTCCTTCCTCCAAAAATGGCATTTGGAGAACTTAGCCTTTAACTGGTGTGCTCTAAGCGTATCCATGACTTCCTTGAGATGTCTAACATGCTCTTCTTCATCCTTTGAGAAGATCATAATATCGTCCACGAAAACCACTACAAACTTGTTAAGGAACTCCCGAAACACCCTACTCATCAATTCTACAAAATACGCGGGTGCATTCGTTAACCCAAACGGCATGACGAGCCATTCGAAGAACCCATCTGGAGTCCTAAACGCAGTTTTGTCAATGCTGTCCTCAGCCACTCTAAGCTGATGGAATCATGTGGCTAGATCGAGTTGAGAGAAAACAGATGCTCCTACAAGCTGGTCAAACAAATCGTCGATTCTTGGCAGTGGGTGCCTATTCTTCTTCATCAGCTTGTTTAACTCACGATAATCTACGCACAGACGAAGCGAACCATCCGCCTTAGTAGTGAATACCACCGGAGCACCCCATTCAGAAATGCTTCGTCTTATGAATTTTTTCTCAAGCAACTCCTTAACTAGTTTACTGAGCTCTCTTCTTTCTCGCGGGGCCATGTGCCTAACGGGCAATGAAACTGGCTTGGCATTATCAACAAGATAAATTCGGAAGTCTATCTCGCGTTTAGGAGGTAACCCCCTCACCTCATCAAAGACATCTGGATATTCTCGGACCACTCTTACAGATTGCAAATTGTCGATGGATAAGTCAAGAGATTCAAGATAACACAACATGACCGGACCCTTAGGGTTACAGGAAATTCAAGGGTGTTACCAAGGCGATTCATGAGCCTCACTACCCTTCGTTCACAATCAAGAATGGCTCCAAAATTGGACAGCCAATCCATACCTAGGATCAATCCGTATCCCATAAATCCGAGAACATAAGCATTACACGTGAATTCTACGCTTAAGATAGAAATTCTCAAATCCACACAAATCATAGAAAAATGAGCGGAGCCCCCAATTGGATTTGAAACTATAATGGTATCCTCAACTAGACTAGTACTTAGGTGCAGATTTTCAACAATATCAGAAGAAATAAAAATATGCGATGCGCCAGAGTCAAACAAGGTTCGAACAGGAAAGTCAGAAATGTAAACAAGGCTTTCTATAGAAATATTACTACCTCGGTCCAGTACTGGAGTGGTGTTGAGAGCATGCAACTTCCCTCCAGAAGGTCCTGCTCGCTGGGTCTGCCCTTGCCCCTGCCCTTGCTTCTTAGGGCAATCCTTGCTGATGTGTCCAGTATCTCCACAATGAATGCATTAGCCCAACTTTCTCTTCTTCTTTCTACAGTCCTTGGCTAGATGTCCCGTAATCCCACAAAAGTTGCACTTCCTTGTCTCACGTGGTTTGTTATTATTGTTGTTGTTGCCCTTGTTATTCTTGTTACCTCCCTTCTTGAAGTCAACTTACTTATTCTGAGTCTCATTAGGCTTAACCTCCTTCTTTCTATTCTTGTCTTCCTCATGAAGTAGAGCCATATCCACCAAGCTTTCAAAGGTCGCCCCCATGGGTATATGAGTTATGGCCAAACTGTGTAGTGGCTCGTTCAATCCTCGAGCAAAGCGTACAGCCTTTTTCTGGGCCGTGTTAACCAAGTCCAATCCGAACCGAGCAAGCTGATTAAACTTATTCACGTACTCCCTAACAAACATGTCCCCTTGCTTGAGTGCTAGGAACCTCTCCATCTGAAGGTTCTCTTCTGCTGACGATAAGAATTTAAGCCCAAACCTCTCTCTAAAATCTGCCCAAGTCTCAATTGGCCTGGTAGCATTGGAGACTTCCCACCAAAATGCAGCTTCCTCTTTCAACAACCATGTCGCCAACTGAACTTTCCTATGGTCCTCCACATCAAAGATAATAATGAAAGTCTTCGGTCTCCTTTAGCCAGTTTCGTGCCTCAACAAACATTTCCGTTCCAATGAAGTTCTTGCCGCCCATTGCTTTAAAGTCTTTGCATATTTTGGCAAAGGCGGTACCAGGAGGAGGAGGAACCGCGTCCACTGGGGGAGGAGGAGGAGGGATGTCTGTCGGGCCCGCGCCGTTGGCCCTAGCTTCTATGTACCTTCGGAAACATCCAGGTACGGGTACTCCCTCAGGAACGTTAAGATCAGACATGCTGAAAAACGAAAAGAAAAGGATTCAATGCTAATGGCTTTTGGGGAATACCTTTTTCTTAAAAATAAAACTGTTCTCGAAAAAAAATGCTTCTTTATAAATGGTTTTGAAAACAATTTCAAAAGGTTTTTAAAACTTTTGTCCCGTCTGGTAACCTTCTGCTCTGATGCCAAATGTAACACCCCACCTCCGCTAGGGTCACTCACAAAGGGAATGCACTAGTTTTGGTGGAGTATTATCTAGGTAAGCATACACAGAGATATCACAAGACAGAACATAAAATAAGCAGCGGTAGAAATTAAAAACCAAATTTCATTACTTTCAAGAAAAGAGTCAAAACCTCATATATCCAAGGTACAAATTATTCCATTACATCAAGTTCTAGATAAAGAAGCATAAACTTAAAGTAACAAAAGTAAATTATTCCCCAAACATAGCAAAAGTGCAGCCATAGCATAGTTCAAGACCAAACCGTACATGAGTTGTCAGAAAGCAAGCTAAATCCAAGCTAAGAGCTAGTGTTTCCTCCCTGAGAACCTGGGGGGAACAAAAGAAAAAGAGACGAAAGAAAAAGGGTCAGTCATAAAGACTTGTAAGTCCTAGTGACTTTCAGTATAAAAACTAGTAAAGGTAACAAGACAGGTATAAACTGAAAATAAACATAAGGGTGATGATAAGTCTGGCATGATAAACTAAGATAACGAGATAACTCAAGTATAGCATCGCATGTTCAAGGTTCGCTGCACCAACTGTACTAGTGTTCTAACCCATGTCAAGTATTAATCATGAAATGATCCCTTGGCCCAATATCATGAAGTGACCCATTATGGGGTCCTACAGTACGATCTACTAATCGATCGGCTCCCTACAAGTCCTAGCTCGTCAAGAGTCTGTGTTATATGACCCAATCACGAAATGTAGTCACCTGTGCTAGGTCCACCCTAGGGTGTATCAAGCCCTAGGGTGCCAACCACCGACACAACTCAAGCACGCACAGTGTAAACCTACGGGTGCCCAATGCCTGCTTTTTCAACTCCGGACTACGTTCACGATCATAGTCCGCCTGAACCTACAATGGTGCACCTACTCAGCCGTCGTTCTGGTCGCTTACAATCAGCTCAGTAATCGTGCCCCACCCTGCCTAGTCCCAGGGTATCATGATACATCTAAGTGGGTTACTGCTGAAATGGACCGCGTAAATAGGGTTTCTAATGAGTTAAGTGTTGTCATTCAAATTCGTGACTTAACCCTATCTAAATCATGTATCAAGTTGGTTAAGTGTGTTCAAGCGGTTCAAGACTTAACCCTATCAATTCCTCATGTCAAATTGGTTAAGTATATTCAAGTGGTTCATGACTTAACCCTATCATGTGGCATTAATTCATTAATGCACCCCAACCTCTCACATTAGACTAATTGTTGTGGTCACTGGATTTGCCGGGCGATTCCGGGCAGATTTACACCACAACATAGTCTAACCTCGGGTTCTAGGTACGATATGACCAACTACCCATATTGGATCCTATTGTTTGCAGTTACTGGATTCGCCAGGCGGTTCCGGGCAGATTTACACTGCAAACTCAACCCAACCTCGAGTTGGCCATTTTCAAGTTTATCTAAGTGTCATGTCCATGTTCAAGTTTTTCATGTCAAAATTCATGCCGAGTTTCATGTCAGGTTTCATGTAAATTTCATGTCAAGTTCTTGTCCATATACGGGTTCAAGTTATAATAACGTTCATGTTCAAGTTCAAAGCCAATTCATGTTTTACCTAACCTACCCAAATCGTATTCCCATCGCACGTAAACTCGAATCGATACAAATAAATCTAATTGGGGAATAACATAAAAAGGGACGGGTATAAGGCGGCAAAAGTGATTACTAGCATAGCATGGTACAACTTGAGATAAATGATTACAACATTACTGGCATATGGAATATCGGCCTCAAACATAAAGATTCCAAATCTAGCAAAATAAGGTACTAGTCAAGATAACAGTTGACATAAAGTGATAGTCATGGTAACGGTTGACATAAGGCGATAGTCATAAACTTGTGACTAATAGCAGATTCAACATTTCAGGCATGATAATAGGAGGGGTTTTTCTTTTTAATCTACAACATGAATAGGCCCCAAATCAATTTCATAGTAATTTACCCAAAAGTCAAGATCCAAGATGAACAAGAATGGATGTAAAACAGTCATCATACATAGGTCCAATTTAAATTTACACATATTCATATTACGTTTAAATATAAAAGTAACTGGGGCTTACAGATCGTGGTTCGAGAATTAGAAAAAGAAAGTTGATGTTGAATCTTTATATGCTTAGTCGAGTCCTAACAGAAGTTCCCAAATCAGCAATTCTCTTAACGTAGTTTCGACGTAGAAGAAGTAGTCTCTTTCTCTAACTTTTCAACCAGAATTAGAGCAGCATAAGGTCTGAGAGAATTTTGTGTAGAGACACTAGTGTTAGGGGCTGTTTATATAGGGTCAGGCCAACGAATGTAGACAGAAATGAGGCCAGAAACATCAAAACGAACTCAGACTCAAAAATGGGTTCTGTCACCAGGTCGACCCCCAGGTCGACTCTATGGTCGACCTGGTCCTGGGCAGGTCGACTACATAGTCGACCCCTAGGTCGACCTGGTCCTGGGCAGGAAATTTCCCGCCCAGTCCATTCTGGGGTTTGAATTCGAAAATTGAATTCGAATTCTGAGCTGTTTTGGACTTGGAAATTTCTGAAAACTTCGAAGGGTCATAACTTAGTCCTACGTACTCCGATTTTCAAAAACTTGGACTCGTTTCCAAGCAGAATTTCGAGACGAACGCAATGGCATAACCCGTTTCCCTTGATTCATATTTTAAAAATTAATTCTGCCTTGATTTATGGTTATTACACGTTATAAAAATACGGGTTGTTACACTTTAAAAATTCGAACTCAAAATTGAGCCCACCGACTGTCGCCGCTAGCTAATCACCCCCATTCCGAACATAATGGGATATGTTTCGTAATCCAATTCAGCTATTTCGACCACTTTTCATTTAAATCATTATATTGAATTTCAAATGTACATTTTAATTAACTGGGGTCACATGCGGACCCCAAAAATTCTAGAAAAATTATTTCTAGCTTCGTATTGGTGATACGGTCCTAACAAAACTAACTTCGTCAAATTTGAAGACCGTTTGAAAATGGCCATTTTCTAGTCGATTAAATTTAAATGAAATTGGTCAAATGCGTTTAAATCCATCACACTCACATATTGATTCGAAAAATTATGAAAATTGGAATCTAGCAATAACTTGACATCCCGGATCCAACAAAAGTGGTTTCGTCGAAAACGGAGGTCGTTTGCAAAATGGCTATTTTTAAGGGCTATATTTGCATAGGGACTATTCTGGGTTTTAAACTGGGCATAACTTTGTATTCCCGCTTTGAAATTTCAATTTTTCAGATTCGTTGGAAATATTTTCTCAAATAGATTCTAATATTTTTGGTTTCGCTAAAATCCGGTTTATTTTGAATCCTGTACATTCATTTGAAATTTGAAATCGAATTTTCCAACTTCCGCGCCATTTTCAATTCCTTTTATAATTAAAATAATTATTTATATTCTAACGTCGATTCAAATAAACATGTATGTTCTAATTCTATTCAAAATAAATTTCTCATCGTCATTATTTAAAATAATTCATTTTAAATATTCAAAATTCATTAAAATTGCCAAAATAAAAATTTTAAATTGGTTCTGATTTTCTGGGTTGTTACAATCTCCCCCACTTAAAATCTTTTTGTCCTCGAAAAGGAATGGAGCTGAAAGTTGCTTTACTAATCAACTCAACTTTCTGTTTGGCTTTCATTCTTCAACTTTTCGGTTTCTAAGAATTTCCATTTTTTCAAAAATTTGTCTAACACCCTAAATTTTCGAAAAATTTCGCCATAACCTCCTTTGTATAGGAGCACCGGGAAAATCCCCAAACCACCACACCGGCCATCTCATCTGAAAAAGAAAACGCCAAGCGGCTAGCCAATCGTCTCATAAAATCATCCAAATCCAAGAAAATAGTAAACATGTACCTATTTTCCGGGCATACATTTTATTCCTCTTCTCTACCTCCTTGCTATGACCTGTTCATACATATATATGTACATGCATGCATTTCCAAACAATTTTCAATACAGTTCAGTATTTGATACAATTTGGTTATATGTACTAAAACGACCCGTATTTTCAGCGATATATAATTAATTTATTTAATTATTTAAATAGTGAAAATGTTGTTTAATTAAATTATATTTAATATTTAATTAATATAAATAATAGAATAACATATTTAACTCTGAAATAATCAGAATTAGTGAATTGACAATATAATGTGAACTGGAAAATTCAAAATACATATAATTCAGTTTGGAATTAAATTTGAATAACGAATATATTTAAATAATGATAGTTTGAACGTATAATTATAATCGAGCTTGAAATGGCATTGCAATTCGTTATTTGGCGATTTGAACTTCAACTGAATGCACATGATTCGTTTTAAGCCGAATTTCTGCGAAACAAGAAACGTTTGGAGTTGGTGAAGTATATTTTTCTAATGGAAGAGAAAAATCGGGATTTCGTCGTGTAGATTTTGATTTATGTCCAAATCAAATTTTAGAAAAGTCGCTATGGAATTCCTTTGAAACTTATAAATATATATTTATATTATAAAAGGATTTTATATATAAATCGAATATCGATATAACTGGGAATTTTGAAATATCGAGTTATAAATCCAATTGGAGTTGTATGATATTCTAGTGTGGATATATACGATAATATTTTTTTTTAAATATTTAATTTAATTATTTTTAAATATATTTATATATTTAAATGGGTTATTTAGAGCTTTAAAAATAGCCAGTTTTGCAAACGACCTCCGTTTTTGAACAAACTAATTTTGTTGGATTCGTAATATCAGCTTATTGTTAGATTTCAATTTTCGTGATTTTTGGGGTCAGTATGCGGCCGTATGGATTTTTAATGTGAAAAACAGTCAGTATTTTGACGGTTTAAAATTAGCTATGTGAGCAAACGGAGTCAGAATTCGAAGAAACCAGTTTCGTTGGGACCGTAATGTCGAACTATAGCTACATATCTGTTTTTATGATTTTTCGATATTGTATGTGATCATAGGAATTTTTAACAATAAATAGATATAGCGGTTGCTTAAAAATAAATATAATAATGAATATAAAAATGTTTAAATTTTTCTATAAATAAGCCTAACCCTTCTCTAAACCTAAATCATTTCTTTTAGTGGTCAATACCTTTCTGCCGCCACCGAAAATACTTCACAGTAAAAATCCAGAGTTTGAAATTTAAAATAAATTCAAACAAAAATCCATCAATCCAAATACACACATATTTGGATTGCCAGTGAGATGCGTTCGTGATAGTATCTGTTTCAAGTGGTTCGATGCATTTTGGGTTTGCTGGAAAAACACAGCGTCAACCTAGGGTTGGAGTTTGGTGAACGTTTGAGCTTCGAATGATGAAATGGTTGTTGAATCCGAGTTCGAAGCGTCGGTTAGCAGCTCGTGTTCGATTTTTAGGTGTTTCCACGCAGAAAGACGTCGATCGATTACGTGGTGTGAATGCCAGAAATCGCATCGGAATATGTGAGCTCGAATGAAGTCTGGAGATGATAAAGCTGCAGAGATTCTGGAGAGGAGGAGTTTGGTATGGTTTTTCTGATTTTTACGTGAGTTAGTAGGGAGCAAGGATGGAAGCAAGAAATCGAAATGGCCATTGAAGAGTTCTGGAGTCGGGATTTTAATTTGGGAAGGGAAGAACCAGCGGGTGTGGATTATGCGGATATGGGCCGGAGTATTGATAGGGGTGAGGCCCAAACTAATTTTATCTTAAGTGTTTAATTAATTTAAAAATGTATTGAAACTTGGAATATTAATAACTTCCGCATACGATATCAGAATTGGACAAAACAAGATCCGTTGGGATCGTATGGACGAACAATACCCAATGGAATTGATTGGGAGTGGATTGGAGCTCGTTACAATTTATAGCAAAATAAATTGTCTGTCTGAATCAAGCGATGGTTATCGTTATTAACGATGATCGTCCAATGTGAGTAAAACTCACCCACTCTGAATAGTTATATTTTTACAACATATTTATTTTGAACTGATAATTATCTATTGATTGCTGTGTGTTAACTGTTTGGTTGAATTGCTTATGTATTGGTTGAAATTATAGATAACGATATATACATATAAATCGTTAATCAAACATTGATTCTGTTTAGCAGAATATTTCATATTGAAATGAAATCGATGTTAATTACATAGTTTAACATATGTGATGCAGGGAAACAGATTGGAGGAATCCAACTGGATTCCTCAACATTTATTTTACTGTTTTTCATATATTTTGATATATGATGTGATATATAATCTATTGTTGATTATTGGGTTTGAATGATATCTATCATTGTTATTTGGTATTTTAAATACCGTGAGAAATACTGGGATGAAAAAGGCGGATTTTCAAAGTATATTTGAAAATAAATTATTTATACAAAATCAATGGATTTTATATAAAAAAGGAAAATGATTTTATAAAAGTAAATAATTTTAAAATCAAAGAAATATAAAGGAAAATATTTGTATAACAAATAGAAAAGAAAAATATTTGTATAACAAATAGAAAAGGGAAATATTTGTACAACAAATAGTAAAGGAAATATTATTTCAAAAATAATTAAGATCTTTTAAAAGTGTATATTAGAAATAAAATATTTATAAAATCAAAGGATTTTATAAAAAAGAATATTTATCATTTGATAAATAAAATAAAATAAAAGTGATATTTATTTAGAAAATAAATAGAATTATAAAGGAAATATTTATTTAGAAAATAAATAGAATTATAAAGGAAATATTTATTTAGAAAATAAATAGATTATAAAAGGAAATACTTGAAAAATGAAGAAGTATATGAAAAGAGAATTTTACACTAGGAAAGTTTAGACCCGTGCTTCGCACACGGGTATAACAGAAGATGAATTTAAAGTAGATTTTTATTAGAAATATATTTTAACAGATAAGTGCAAAAGATAAATTTATAAATAATATTTTATAAATTAAATAAAATGTTTATCATTGGATAAATATAATATATAAGTCAGGACTTATATAGAGAAGTAAGAATCGATTTCAACATCGATATTTGAAATTGAATATAAACGTAGAGTTAATCAAAGGAGTTAATCAGTTAGAATAAATCGATTAGAGTTAGAGTTAATCAAATTAGAGTTAATCAAATTAGAGTTAGAATTAATCGAATTTGAGTTAATTGAACATAGTTAATCGAATTAGGATTTATTGAATATTAGTTATTCAATTAGAGTTGATTGAATATAGTTATTTGAGATAGAGTTAGTCAAACATAGTTATTCAGGATGAGTTGCCATTTCGTACGACTGCTAGCGTAATTCACAGGGCTGCAGATAGCCTACGGCGGTCGGATGTTTCCTGAGGGAATCAGGCGTAACCATTGTGATCGCTGCGATCTAGAGTCAAGCGAATGGTGTTAAATCGAATATTAGTTATTCTATAGGAGTTAATCAAGTTAAGTTAAATAAGTAGAGTTAGTCAAGTTGAGTTAAATAAGTCGAGTTAATTAAGTTAAGTTAGTCAAGATGAGTTAATCAAACCTAGTTAATCCAAATGAGTTAATTCAAAGGAGTTAGTGAATATTAGTTATTCGAAAAGAGACAATCGAATATAATATATTCGAAGATAGATAATCGAATATTAGTTATTCGAAGTGCGATAATCGAATATTAGTTATTCGATAGGAGTTAAATAAGTTGAGTTAAATAAGTAAGTTAGTCGAGTTAAGTTAAATAAGTTGAGTTAAATAAGTAAGTTAATCAAGTTAAGTTAATCGAGTTGAGTTAGTCAAGATGAGCTAATCAAACCGAGTTAATCCAAAGGAGTTATTCGAAATAGTTTATTCGAATAGAATTAAAGGAGTTATTCGAAATAGTTTATTCGAATAGAATCAAAGGAGTTATTCGAAATAGTTTATTTCAATAGAATTAAAGGAGTTATTCGAAATAGTTTATTCGAAAGGAGATTAATCGAATGTAAATGATTCGAAGAAAGTTAATCGAATGTAAATTATTCGAAGTGAGATAATCGAATATAAGTTATTCGAAGTGAGAAAATCGAATATTAGTTATTCGAAGGAGTTAATCGAATTGAGATTACTCAAAAGAGAGTTATACGTCGAATTCGATTATATCAAATTCGGGAAAGTATTACTTACTTTTCGGTTTTTTTAATCAAGATTTATTTATTTATAAATAAATTAGTGTAGGTTAATTATTTAAAATAAGAAATAAGAGTTAGATTTTTAAGTTAGATATTTCAGGAGTAGGGTTTATAACGTTAGCGTTATAATAAATGTTTTTCATAAAAGAAGTGGATTCATAATCCAAATCCGAGAATTTGTGTAAGCAAATGATTGTAGAAATTGGAGCGGTGAGCTTTGTCTATTGTAAGGTTAAGAACGTTGTTCAGTTAAGGTCTGAGAGGTAATTATACCCCAACTTGATTGACTTCCTTACTTAACTAAGAAATAGTTGAGGTTCGATGGCGAAGATTGATTAGAGATACAATAAGTAATAAGCGATTAATGGATTGAGCGGTTGTAACGATGTTTTATACAACGCTAGTTTGAAATCCATATAAATGAGTTTTGGAAACGTTTTCTAAATATAGAATCAGAGATATATTCTAAATATAGAAAATAAGGAGATATAAATATAAATATATATATATATATATGATGATTGATCAATAGAAATTCCAATTGGAAATAAGATTGTTGTTTGCACACGTGTTTTTCTTTGATAGTTAACTCACCGACTTTCGAAGTTGTTGAACATGTTTCCATCATCAATACGGAGAGATCGGGATTAGACTCGTTATCTGAAAACCACTCAATATGGGCATTAGCGTTGCGATCAAATATGATGAAGATAATTGAAGACGGAGTTATGCAAGGGCTGTCCTATTTACAGAAAAGTGCCTTCGGTTTGTCCAGTCCCAGGATGACCTATATGGAAGAATGTCTGACGGGGTATATTTAATGGATCGTGTAAGTTGATCTCTTCAAACGTATGTACGTTTGGTGGCGGAGGATTTCGTTTCTCTTAGCTATATACCCGTTGTATTTTTGGGGAAATCAATTTGTGATTTGGCGGGTATGACGATGTGACATTCAAATTGAATAATGGTGTGATCTATCAGAGATAAGCGTGGCCTCTAGAATCACAACCAGGAAATGACAAAAATCAGGCAGGCAGCATGGCTAAGTGGTTGGCTGCCAAGTAGGGTGTATTGTCACCTGATCTAGAGTTTCATTTACTTATATAATCTATTGTAACGTCCCGCCATTTTGACCGCTTCAAATTGGTAATTTAACCAACTTAAAACGTTCAAATCGATGGACCGTCTTAGCTTACAGAGTTTAAAATACAATCAACACAGAAGTACAGAATAAATAAATAACACATGACTGAATAGCGGAATAAAACTTTTATTTATAAATCAGATTTTTTTTCAATATAAAATTTTTCTTTATACAGTGGAATGAAAATACAGTTTGAATACAAAACAAATATTTACTGTTTTAAAAATCTTCAGAGTGCGCATCTCTTAGAATCCCCAGCTTTGCCAATCTTCGAATCCTATGCTGTGATCTTTAAATCTGTACTGCTCAGGTCTGACCCAAGCGTTCCATGCAAAACGTAAAACAATCGAGTCAGGATTAATCTTTTGTTCAAGTAAGTTAACTTCAATAGAAACAAAATAAATAGTTAACCCTATAATTCATGGCAAACTTGGGATGAAACAAATCGGGACCACATATGGATTTATATATATATATATGCACACACACACGTATGCCGGTGACATATATATATATATATACATATAGTGATACATATATACATATGTGTACATCGACCACCACACACACACACACACATATATATACTAATAACCATGCTTACCATAGATAAGGAAAGCATCAGGGACTATATGCGTGCATTTTCTTTCAGCAAGTCATGGTCAAGTGATTAAATACATTGCAACAACAAAATGTGACCAAGTGGTTATTTATATTGCAACAGCCCAAATATGTTCAAGTAAGTCATGTAAAACAAGAGGTGAACATCCCATAGCAAGCCTTAATTTCAACTAAAGGTGGAACCAGGCAAACATACATGAATGTTTAGATAATATATACCTGCATTTATACTTGTCACAACAAATAGAAGAAACAGGGATTGTACAGCAGGACTTGCAAGTCATTATATCCCAGCAAGTAGAATGGTATAAACCGGACACGCAAGTCAATATATAGCCAGTCTACCAATATTTCTACACTAGACTAAACATTTACATGATATTATCAGGTTTCAGACATCTTAAACTACGTGAATTACATGATGTGTGTTACTAAGAAAATGCTGATGTAAAGAACATATGATAACTAACTCGCTAATCCTCTTAAAGTTATCCCAAATGCCAATCTTACTAACAAGGTGCTAAAGCTGATTTCTAGTTAGAATTATGAACTTCTCTTATACTTAAATTGTTAAAATATAACATTTGTCCATATATGATAACCACTGTCGAACTTAAATGCTGAAAACAACAAAAAAACATTCAATGCACTTGGCTTAAGATGCTAACATGAATACAAGCAACGACGGAAAATAGCGGTATTGACTATAAGGGGATGGAGGCTTAGTATAAGGCAACAAGTGACGTTCGGGTGTCAATAACATGCATTTCAAATAACTCACAAAGGATGGTAGACGTTCTCGTGTATATATGTATACGAAGGGAAACTGTATTCATGCACTACATAGTCAGATGATAGATATTTATTACATACTATTTTGGTGAGATTATTCTCAATGATTCAAGATTTGCTGCATAACTCCTGATGAGTCAATGCTAATCTTAACCTGGAGCTCAAGTGGCAGGTTTCATATGAACATACCCATTAAGAATTTCTTTAGTAGGACTGCAATTAAGTCTATGATGTCGTTCATTTGCAAATGCCTATGATGGAGTTCATTAATTGTATTTCAAGTTAAGAGTGGTGAGGTTCTAGCATAGAATTACCAAGAAGATGTGCTGATGAGTACTCCGCATTAAATGGTTAAAAACGGGACATATCTAAATCATATAATATTAACTAGTGATAGTAAACAATTTACATCCCTAGTAGGATGAACCGAAACAAAACACTACACTAACACCATGGAACATATTTCAGTATAGTCTTTTTCTGACATTGATTTTCATGCAAATAATCGTTAATAAGTAATTTGGTGATCCAACTAGCAAGCATAAGAGGCTGGTTAATATCCGTAGATTTTCGCCTATGTGTCAGTGGATTTACTCTTTTATTATCGGTGTCACAAATAGAAACCTATATAAATATTTTGGGGTACATATGCTACTCAGATGTTTAAATATGGTACTACATATTTCTATTTATAAAATGTAGGGCATGTTATCATTGAGATTCCTTTTCTGGAAATCTAAAATACTTGACCTGTTTTATTAGACACACTCCTAAAACTGAACCCATCAAATTCACAAGAATAGGAATCTAATATATGTGTTATCCAATCTATAACATTTAATTAATATTTAAAATTGACATATGTGTTTGTAATCCAAATTGTATTAGCTTTGGGCATTTCTGACCATTTCTGATTACATTAATTCAGTTATTATAAAGGTGCAATACATGATATGTTCAAATATAGTGTACCTAAATTTAATAACTTAGAATTTCAGACACCACAGCAAATGCACACATAACTAACAAATTCAACCAATCCAACGTATCGTACTTCAATCAAGAGACCCTTTGACAAAATAATTACCAGCATGAGTATTTCATAGGTATGTCCATCATATGAAATAATTCTAACACACACACACACATATATCTATATGGGTATTAACACAAGTATACATACATAAATGTATATATACATATGTTGTCATGAATATAGTTAAATGCCTTTGTATCCACTAATGCAAATTCAAATACAAGTGATTGTTCAAAGAGTACTCGCCCAAACAGCAAGAGAAGTAAACAATATCCAAGTGCCAGGTAATTTCACAACCATCGGTACATGTGCAAAATACACATATATACATATAAATATGTGTGTACATATATTTGTCACTTATGTGGGTGTAGTCGATCTGGTGGAATATTCATAAAACTATACAACATTCTTATCAGAGATACATTAACAAGACGTGATAAACACAACCCAAGATATTCCATAAAAGTATTTAAAATGAACAGGAAGTGTTTAGTTGAAAATTTGGGCGAGACTGAAATCAATAGCCAAAAATCAAGATGTATCCCTATCACGCAATCAACACAAAGTAATTTCCGAACTTCGTTCAACAGACAGGGGTAACGACCAACAAGCAACCAAACGCAATCTAACTATTAATTTTATTATTATTTTCTACCAAAATTAAAATACTTGAAACTAGAAATTAATCGTGAGTGAGTTAACACTCACCTTGAACGCAATGCTAAGGAGGCGCAGGACACCAGCGGTTACTAGGTGTGACTTGGTGCTTCCAGTAGCTCGAAGGCGGTTGCAATAGGTTCACGGTGGTGGCGGCTCAACGGAACGAGGAGAGGAGCAATCAGTTTTGGCTGAAATGATTTGGCGAAAGCGAAATTACTCTGGACTGTTGAAAAATAGAAAAGGGAAAGTTTGCGATGGGGTGGCACTTCAAAGAAGATGACTTCCATTATCACTGAATTGGAGAACCTAGGGTTTTCGATTAACAGTTAAGACTTAAAAGAGGAAATAGAAGATAGGAGCGAGGAGGAAAGAACTGATTTTGGGGAAAAAGAGTTATTGGCCTTTGACCATTAAGATTTGTAATGGGGAGGAATGAATTTCACTGGAGAAATTGGGAAGGAACCGCTGATTTTTATAGATGAAATTTTTGAAGGATAAGAACAACGTATAAATCACATAGGTATAGGTAGTTGAGCGTTCGGGATATAGGACGGTGCAGTTTTATCTGATGAAGGCTTTATTTGATTAAATAAAATATTAGTTTCTACCGCGCATAACACATAACGCTCCCAGTTTCATATTGCCAATGAAATCTCCAAACCAACGAAATTTGACGAAATCCTATATTTCAACGTTCTAAATTTAATAAAATTATTTCAGTTGTACTCCGACTTTGTCTGAATACGATGTCGTTTTAATTTTTAAATTATACAACGGTTCACTGTTTGTTCCACAAAACAACTCCGTTCGATTCCAGATTTGAAATATTAAATTCAATTTTTCATTATACACACAAGTATACACACCCAAGTCAATCTCCATATATTTTAACAAATAAATTATTCAATATATTTAACGTTAATAATGTTCATTTTAAAATTAAATCGTTAATATTCAACAGTCGAATTTCGACTCTAATTCTAATATTCAATCAAATTTTTGTCCAAATATTTAATAAAAATATTTTATTCTCAACCAACCATAATAATTCAAATATTGAATTTAATTCAACTCAAAACAATATATTTGATTATTTTTAAAACCCAATATAATATAAAATTGATTATTGATAGTTAATTCTTGAATTAATTTCACTTCCCAGTTGTCAAAATTTCTGGGTCGTTACAGTCTCCCCCCTTAGAAACATTTCGTCCCTAAAAAGGAGAGATCGCTTAAAGTTATACCAACGTATACTTCAAATTTTTCCATAACTAATTTGAATATCGATATTTAAGTTATCGATTCTCTTTGTTATACACCATATTCAATTAACTCGTAAAATCAAATTTCCTTATAGTCGGAGGTCAATTTTGATGAAACATGATTTTCTTTATCTTCTGAATGGAATTTTATTTATTTCCCTTCTTTTTAAACTATATTTAATTCCCTCAGACCAATTTCTATCTCAATTTACTTTGACATATTTCCCGATTCTTCTAACATATTCAAGGTCATGTAATTTCTTTTCAAAACCAATCTCGTTTTCAAATTCTAATTTCTGCATATATTGGATTTATACATCTCAAACTGTTCTAGATTTCATTATAAACATCATCTGTCAATGTTACTTATCCATTGTTGTGACCGTAGGTCTAGGCTTAGCAACCCTCATCCCAATCTCTTTACAATCCATTTAATCGTTCCCAACACTCACTAAAGAGTGTAAATAACATTTCTTCTTCAAATTACAATTTATTGCCTTGAAATTTTTCCAAAATTCGAAATCTTTTACAATTATAACACAAAATTCGCATAAATAGATTTGTACTATTACTTCAAAGCTATGGACTCAAATATACTCTAATTTTTTTTCTTAACTTATTTAGTTAGATGTATTTTAATTTCAAATTACTTATTTGAAAATATTTGATAACTCGAAGTTTTACAAGTTTATTGTCGTTCTTACAGATGTTAGGCATACGCTGGCCAGGCGCAATCTCCAAGTACTAAATATCCTTGCTTCAACTCCCAGTGAAAAATATTTCAAAAATTCCTTTAAAAACATATACGGAAAGTACCAATGTGATATTGATATGTTGATTGTTCATGAATCGCAGTGAAACGACCCGAAATCCCCCTTACGGGAAATCACGGATTGAGTTGAGAACAAGAAGAATCAGAACGCAAATAGAAGAACATTTCCTTGTTTATTACAACAATTCCATCAGAATACCAGAATATACAGAGTATGAATAAATATTACACATTTGACAAATATCAGAGATTACAATAAATTACATAGCAGCGGAAAAACAATACAAAACCCAAATGAAAGTAACGCACGGATACAAAGCTTTCTGAGCATTGTTCCAGTTGTAAATCAGGATCCTGTGAATATAAATCTGCAAAACCAAAACTACTAGCTGCCCGTGTGGAAAATAGGGACACCCAGTGTTTAGGTTAAAACAATAAACTCCAGGTTAGTCATGTGACTGGTGTGAGAACTAAAACAGTTATTAATCTTTATTTTTAAAGTTAGGTAAATCAAGGGACAACGCCGTATAACATGGAACGGGTTTCCTCCAAATAATACCAGTGCATAAAACAAACAGCGCAATGCTAAATGAAGAAAAATGAAGCTATTATAAGACCCAGGTCCCATCACACAATGCAACGCAAGCCGGAGGATAGGGTTTTACCTTATAATAGCCAAAGAATGCTTGATACATTTAAAAACATATTATTTTGATATTACTATAAGTGTATAGTTTCAAAACAATTTCAATCATAAGTATCAATCATAGACGGCTTGGGTACCATATATCATGTCGCCATACTAGGCTCTACAAATAAAACCGCAAAGGTCATATTGGAAATTGGATTTCCGTCATGAGTCGAGGCAAGGGGCAAGCTCATCTCCGTTTGAGACACCCTAGCAAATGTCTCTGGACCACACACAACGATCCTTGGAATCGGTTGGGCCGGTCCTCACCTAACTTTGGAGGATTGGCAATTCCTGAACACACGTTTCCCGGTCCTATAGGACCTATATAATGGTCTGTACGTTGGCTCACATAGTGTCAATTATCGACCATATATTCGAGGCGCCTCGCATTCCAACAACCACATAGATAAAAAGTATATAAATGTCAGGGTTGGTGGGTCACTGACATCACCCATAGCTAGAAAGAAACGTCGTGTTCTCCCAACGGTCTGTATCCCGTTTTTGACTCATATCGAGGTGTGAGGCTCGCGAATTCACGTTATACACAAAGCTATGCCACACAGGCCATGCTTTGATCATCAACCACAAGACTTTGCTTTTCAACAGAAGCCTTGATCATTTGCCACTTAGGCGTGCCACACAGGCAATTCACTCCATGTGACTGATTTCCATCGATTTACAATCTCTGAGCTCGTACGTCTCAGAGAAGGGCGTTAAGCAAGAGAATAAATTCTCCGCCGCCAAACAGATGTATATTTAATAGAGATCAATCAACACAGAATAAAATCCAATGTCAGACACACAGTCCATTTACAAGTTCGTTCTGGGTCTGAACGAAACCGGAGGCACTTTCCTCACATATCCGTCGATCTCCAAGTACGTCTGGACGATCACCAACTGATTCCCTCCTCTTGGGTGTACAGCCCAATCAAGATCATCAGTAATCACCCAAACGATGTGAAGACTTCCGGTCTTCAACCACCGTCTTCATCTTCGACTTATTGTCGAATCAGTTATTCAGAATGGGTATAAGCCCAACCTTTCCGAATAACCCGCGTATATAATAAAAAAGTGTTACACAAACCCAACATACTCCTCATTCTAATTCATAATATTCTTTTATTCAAAGAAAATCACATTCTTAGGGAAAGGTTCCCATTAATTTTATCAAAGATAAATTCTTCTAAATTTATCCTTTAATCTTCCTTTGGATATCATTTCAAACCATATTATGGTTTTCCAAACTATTCGAGATTAGCGAATCACACCGAAGTAATTATTTATTTTATTTCTCAATCCCAACCTATTCCTACCATGGAGCAAAACTGGTAATACTCCATATCTAACACCATGGTGTTATCGGTAAATATTAATTACCATTTCACGTTCAAATCTAATTAAAGATTTAACTATCGCTTTGGAGCAAAACTGGTGATACTCCATCCTCGATCACTTTAATCTAATTAAAGTTTCATTAAAACGCCACTTAGTTTTAATCTTCCCAAAAATCAATATCCTGTCGTTAACTGGGTTAAAGAACCAATGTCTTCTAAAACACGGTTCACGATAAACCCAAAATCACATTCTATTGTTAATCGGGTTAAAGAACATGTGTTATTCAAAACACCGCTCACGATAAATCCAAAAACCAATTTAAATTCAATTCCAATTAATATTATTTTATTGGTACACTTCATTAAACCTAAATAGAAAGAGTTAATATTTTCTCAATTGGGTTTAAGAACAATGTTAATGAAGACACCATTCACGACAAACCCAAATCACATTTGATATTAAATACAAGGCTCTGAATAGAAAATATATCGGCTTATATTCAATATCAAATTCTGAAAACAACAAATATCGTACTGGAAATAACGATATAAATATATCTTTCAAATTTCCACAACCATATCTGTATAATCACGAAATCCAACATCGAAATATTCCGAAGATAATTTCGATTCAAATCCATTCCAATTCACGTATTGGAAATTCTGATTATTTTCAAAACCATTTCAAATCTAGTTCAAAACTTGTTCATTTCGATAAAAATATATTTTTGTCCTTACAAATGTGGAATTTTTCGTCCCAGTTCTTTCCAATTCATATATTATGATTTTACACAAATTATTAATATTTTTAATAATTTTATCAAGGCTCGTACAATCGATTTTCAATAACGGCCACCGAACTGCACTTACAGCGACCTTTTCCAAATTTGATTTGTACATAATTCCAAATCCAACTGTTAGATTTCAAATTTCTAATATTCATTGGAAAGCTCTTTTCGATACGAACCCAACGGTTCCGGTTTCAGGAGAATCCGACGGTCGGATCTCCCGCAACGTCAATTCGAAGTCAATGGTCAAAATTCGCGAGCTACCGCGGCGCGGTGCGTTCTATTCAGGCCATTATATATATGTATAATATATATATTATATATATATCGTCGATTTCCTTTTAAAATGTATTTTATAAATCGTTTTAAACTCGTTTTCGAAACGATTTCAACTTCATATTCAATTTCGAATCAAAATTGAATATTCCACATCATCGACATACAAATGATAATATTTTCAAAACGTTATATTTTGAAATCACTTCCTTTTCTATATTCATTACAAAAACGAATATAATCGATATGAATATTGTTCGCGTCAAAATGGCGCATCCCTAATCAACACGGATTTATATATTTCAATAACTTTGTTATTATATTCAACAAATGAATATTTATTCTATTCAACACATGAATCTATATTTCTTCTTTCAACACATGAATATTCTCAACACATGAGCATCGTCAACACATGACTATTTTTGTTATTTAATATATTTTATAAAATTATGATAATGATAAAGATTTTATTGTTTAAAATATTTTACTCAACACTTGAATATTTTTTATTCTATTCAACACATGAATATATATTTTATAATATTCTTTATTTTCCCAATTGGAATGAGGCCCAATCAATTACCATATAATGTTAATTATATGGATTCCATACAACACATGTATGTAATAGCAACGATAAATAATCAACCATCATCCAAAGTGCATCACACAACTGCATAAGCATTAAATATAACTAATTAGTGCTCATACAGTCTGTCAACCAAACGATCGACATACCACTAAACAATTGGGATTAGTGTACGTCAAATATCATCCCAACACCCGTGTGGGGTTTCAATCCACAAACACTGAATATTATTTGTGCAGTTGGGCGATGTGTAAAATTTATCGTCCCAATCAGTATCTGTCAAATCAGTGTATATAAACAAATCACTCGATTTGTTTATAAATATTTATTTTATTTACATACCCGTTAAAAATTATATTTTTTTAACGATAAATATTTTTTACTATATAAAATTTTTATTTCATTTCACATCACACAATCAATTTTCACCACAACAAACAATCAAACATACAAGCCATCCATGGTCTGTGGACGACGGGTGTCGGGTGCTACTAAGCACCGTCTGCGTCCTAGTATATATTTCAACTAGAAAACAAGATTTAAAGTGAGGGGTTCTCACCGATTAGCTAAACCAAACACCACGACTCTTCATATGTAGAAATCTTCGTCTCTCACCTTTTGTCAATTTCATTGCCTGTAGCCACTACATATATAAAAATCACATTTTTATATTGTTGCTATGTATATAAAAATCACATTTTTATAATCACTCTATATGGATAAAAATCACATTTTTATACCGCTACTATATAGATAAAAATTCTATTTTTACACCGCTACTATATAAAAATTATATTTTTGGTTCACTACTTATATAAAAATCATATTTTTATTCTTTACATTATATAATTTTTATTCTCTATGTCTTCATATATAAAAATCTCATTTTTACTTCACCATTTCAACTACATAAAGATTCAAACTTTTATAATATAAAAAATTCGATTTTTACACTTTAAAGATTCAATTCTTTTCTTGTTTCAAAATCAAACTTTACAAATTAAAAATCCAACCTTTCATATATGATAAAAATCCTATCTTTCTTTGCTAATATCACATATAAAAATCAAATCTTTATACTTTCTATGATATAAAAATCATATCTTTAATGTTTCTACTATTTAAAAATCACATCTTTATTATTATCGTATAAATTAAAAATCGCATCTTTAATTCAAATCTATGTAAATATAAATCGTATTTTTATTACTAAAAATCTTATCTTTATTACACAATGGTGTTTATAATTTAACTACTGCCTAATCACTAACCTAGATAATTACATTAAGAAAAATAACATAAAAACTCACTTTTTTATTGAATTTTCTTCCGTAGAGGGGCCCTACAGTCGGTGGACAGTCGGAGGGCGTGGAGGGGGATCGTCAGTGGCCGGGGGTGAAGCTCGCCCTAGGCGGAGGTGGGCCAACGTGGGCTGTGGAGGCGGTTTCATAACGTTGGGGCTTGGGGTTCTCGAAGAAGCCACACGAGAGAAGAGAGAGGGAGGAGGACAGCGAAGGGAGGAGAGAGGCAACGGGCATCGGCGGAGTGCGGCTCTAACAGGGGGGGGGGTCGCGCGATTTAGAAGAGGGGGAGGAGGAAGCGGAGGAGATGGAGGAAGAGGGGGAGAAGGGGAGGTGAGGGGGGTGGCCGCGCCTGCGGCGCAGTGGCATGATGGTGGGAAGAGCGACGGCTGCTCCTCCCCCTTTCTCCTTTTTTTTCTTTTTTTTGGATTTTCTTTGAAATGAAACCGGGAGGAGGGCTGAATGGTTAAGGAGGAGAGAGAGGAGAGTTTTTTTTATCTAATTAATTATTTAATTTCAAAAAGCAACTTTTTATTTCGACCTCGAAATCGAACCCACCGACTGTCGTCCATAGCTAATTACCCCCATTCCGAACACGATGGGATAGGTATCTCAGGCTGATTCGATCGGTTTTCGTCAAAGTCAAAATATAACTCTATATATTGAATTTGAACGTGCATTTTATTTTACTGGGGCCACATATTAACTAGAAAAATTCCAGAAAAATTATTTCTAGCTTCGTATTGACGATACGGTCCTAACAAAACTAATTTCATCAAATTCTGAGACCGTTTGAAAAATGGCCATTTTCCAGTTGATTAAATTCAACTAAAACTGGTCAAATGCGTTTTCCTTTGCCACGCTCACATATTGATTCGAAAAATTACGAATTTTGGAATCTAGCAATAACTTGACATCATGGATCCAACAAAAGTGGTTTCGTCGAAAATCGAGGTCGTTTGCAAAATTCCCATTTTTAAGGGCCAGAATTCCATAGCGACTATTCTGAATTTTCAACTGGGCATAACTTTTTATCCCCGCTATGAAATTTCAATTTTTCGGATTCGTTGGAAAGATATTATCAAACAGATTCAAATATTTTTGGTTTCGGTAAATTCCGGTTTATTTTTAATCCTGCACATTCATTTGAAATTTGAAATCGAATTATCGAACTACCACGCCATTTTCAATTCCTTTATCATTAAAATAAAATAATTATATTCTAACGACGATTCAAATAAATATATACGTTCTATTCTATTCAAAATAAATTTCTCGTCATTATTATTTAAAATAATTCATTTTAAATAATCAAACTTCACTAAAATTGAAAAAAAAAAAAATTTGGCTCAGAATTTCCGGGTTATTACAATCTCCCCCACATGAAACTTTTCGTCCCCGAAAAGGAACAAAGCTGAAAGTTGTTTAATAAACCAACTCAACTTTCATTATTTTCTTCATGGCTTAAGTTCTTCAACTTTTCAGTTTCTAAGAACTTTTCAAATTTTTCAAAAATTTTGCTAACACCCTAGATTTTCGAAAAATTTCACCAAAACCTCCCCTGCACCGGGGACTTCGGGATATTTCAAATAGCCTCCCATGGCCCTCACCAATCCAAAAAGAAAAAGAAACAGCCAAGCGTTAGCCAATCGGCTCATAAATTCATCAAATCCCAATAAATTTGTAAACATGTACCTATTTGTCGGGCAAACAATTTTATTCTTCTGCTCTAGCCTCCTTGTTATGACCTGTTCAATGTAAGTACATGTATATGCATGCATTTGTATTCATTTTTCAATACAGTTCAATATTCAGTTCAATTTGGCAAATTGGTTCAAAATTTTAATTAATCAAAGCAATAATCAAACAGTACAACCATCAATCAATTAGTTGATTATCATTTCAAATTCATAATTTTGATACATATACATAAAATCATGTTTTGATGCCAAATCACAACAATGGATCCTATCTAGTTTTGGTTCTCACACCAGTCTAATGGAAATATATAGATATCACACCTTCGAAACACGAACATAAATACTGATGATGTGGCCACATCACTAGAATTATCCCCGGGTGTCTACAATGTGATTCTATATCTATCCAGTATATTAAAACTTCGAATATACGTTCATGACGCGTATATGCAAAATCTTTATATATCGGATTGTCCAAATTCAATACAAATAAATATTCAAATACGTATAAAACGATTTAAATTTTCAAAACAATATTGTTTTCATTTGAAAAATATACTCCTCACACTCGTTCTAGGATACAACTGATCCCATCTCTAACGAGTTATTCTAATTGGATATTGCTAATCCAATTTCTGATGAGTTCTTTCATTTGGTTCTAATGTGTCTTGTTCTCAAGCTCTGTAAAGCAAAGCTCTGATACCACCTGAAACGACCCAAAATTCCCCTTACGGGAAATCACGGATTGTGTTGAGGAAAAGACGAATCAGAACGCAAACAGAAGAACATTTCATTGTCTATTACAACAATTCCATCAGAGTACCAGAATATACAGAGTACGGATAAATATTACACATTTGACAAATATCAGAGATTACAATAAATTACATAGCAGCGGAAAAAACAATACAAAACACAACTGAAAGTAACGCACGGATACAAAGCTTTTTGAGCATCGTTCCAGTTGTAAATCAGGATCCTGTGAATATAAATCTGCAAAACCAAAATTACTAGCACTACGCCATAGATGGCCTATGCCAACACCAGAGAAATGACGCAGTAGGTGCCAAATAGTGTTGCTGCAGGCAAAAAATGATCTGTGGCAACACTTTTTTGGGGTTGCCTTTTGCCGCGTTTCCTTAGAGTCAAAGGCAACACATTTTCGATCCTGAGGCAACATCAGCACAGTTGTTGCCGCATGTACTAAATTTACAAAAATGTGGGACCCACTATAATCTGTGACCCATGTTTACGGAATCGCCACGAAAATCTGTAGCCCGGGTCCACGGAATCCAGTTGTGGGGCCCACATGCATAAATTTATAGCAACAATTTTGCCACCCAATGGCAACACTATATCATAGCTATGGCAACATTTAACATCACATACTGCAACATTATATCATATATATGGCAACATAACATCAAACTGAAATTTACAAAGAACTTTTTATTTCAAATTAACCAGGGAACACTAGTACGTAGTCAACTACAAAATAACAAAACGTAGCCACTAAGTTCAATTTTACAAACATTTCAAAAACAAACACACAGCAAGTCCTAAATTCATGTTTACATAAAACTAAAACAGTTTCAAAATATAGCACAAGCCTTCAATGCGTTCAATGCCTCTACTGCATCGTACCTCTAGTGCCTTCGTTAACAAAAGTTCTTGAAAATCCTCATCACTGCCTCCTTCACCTGCATACATAAGTTGCATTTCAGCACAAAATAAGAGGTATGCATGCCAGAATTGCATTTCAGCACAAAGTATGGTCATAGTATAACTGAGTTTCCTTTCAGCACAAACTGAGTTTCATAACTGAATTCCATTTGCATCAGTATAACATAGTATACTGATCTAAACAATGTGTATAAAAGTGTACTGATCTAAACAATGTGTGGGTTACATAACTGATCTAAACAATGTGGATACAAGTGTACTGATCTAAAACATAACTCAGTGACATAACTGATCAATGTGTATACAAGTGTATACTGATCTAAACAATGTGTATACAAGTGCATACTAATCTGCAATGTGGCAAAAATTATCACTAATCTACAATGTGGCAAAACTTAAAATTATACCTGTTGATTTCGTACACTTCGTCATGCCACATAAAATACCCGCAATCGCCAATCTGCTCATACATTAAATTCTCGAGTAAAATCCGCAACAAAAAAAAAACCTAATTTATACTTACCGGCCACATGGAGCAACCAAAAAACTTCTTCCCCGCATTCGACCCCACCTTTACAGTCCTCAACTTTGTTGGGATATTGTGGTGGCAGTTCTTTCTCGCAGCCGCTGTTGACGAATTTGAAGTTGAAATTGATGTCCGCATCATGCAATATTCAGTGATATCCGCAGTCCTGAAACATCAATTACATTCCTGAAACATCAACATAAAACAAATTTGTGACTGACGTGTACTCTTATAAGTACCAACAAAGATTGCATAAATGTGGATATGATAAATGCACTGTGTACTATATGACATCTAACAAGGCTAAATAAACAAACACTTACGATTAAGGGCCTTGGGAGCGAAAGTGCCTCTCTGAATTTGGCATTGTCCCATAGTGCCCAGTGGAACATTATCCGGCGAACTTTTGTGCTCAAAACATTGTCACATTCTACCTCCATTCCCCGGACAATGTTCCACCAGGCAGTATGGTGGACAACAAAATCTAACACCCAAAGAATTACGATTTCTACTTGTGCTCACAAGGTGGAATGATAGGCACAACCCAAAGAAGTACTTTTGTGAAACAACATATTTAACGATGTAGGTTTGAGGAAAAAAAGACTTAAATGGCTAGGGAATCCCTTCATGTTAAGCCTAAAACAGATTAGCCTAAAAAATGATTGTACAGACTGACAAAGTACAACACTATGGATCATCGAAAAAAGGTAAGTTAAGATCAAAAAATTCGTTTACAGTACCTTAGGGTAATGAAAGTAGATCAACAGCGAAGCAATTTCATGCAAAATCGGATCTTTATTTGGTAGCGAACAACGTAATTAGTGGTTGCCTCGTCGAATTTTGCTGCAGTGATAACTAAAATGATAGGAGAAGGAAGTAGAGGTTTTTTTTGATAGGAAGGCGAATTTAGGGAAGAAGAAGGGCAACAAGAATTGGGATTCCCTACGATATGAATTGGGATTTTAGTTTAGGGTTCGAACGATTTAGGGTTGAAAGTGGAAAAGTGAAAACAACGATGATTATTTTATTATTTTTTAGCGGTAAAATGAAAATTTAGGGAAAGATAGTTCTGTCAATTTTCTCAAGTGAAGACAACGCGAATTATTTTTCAGCGGGAAAATGAAAATTTGGGTAAAAGATCGCTGCTGTGGTGAAGGAAATTAGATTGATGTGGATCACTAATCTGGACCGTTGGATATTGTTGACGCGGATTACTAATTTTATTCACGTGGCTACTGCAACACATGTTGATATCTATGGTAACACATTGAAACGTGCGTTGCAATAGACAAAAAACATCATAGCAATGGCAACATTGTAGCTAGCAACACCATGGGTTTTCGTTGCGATAGGTCATCTATGGCGTAGTGTAGCTTCCCGTGTGGAAAATAGGGGCACCCAGAGTTTAGGTTAAAACAATAAACTCCAGGTCAGTCATGTGACTGGTGTGAGAACTAAAATAGTTATTAATCTTTATTTTTAAAGTTAGGTAAATCAAGGGACCACGCCATATAACACGGAACGGGTTTCCTCCCAAGAATACCAGTGCATAAAACAAACAGCGCAATGCTAAATAATGAAAAATGAAGCTACTATAAGACCTAGGTCCCATCACACAATGCAACGCAAGCCGGAGGATAGGGTTTTACCTTATAATAGCCAAAGAATGCTTGATACGTTTAAAATCAGATTATTTGGATATTACTATAAGTGTATAGTTTCAAAACAATTTCAATCATAAGTATCAATCATTGACGGCATGGGTACCATATATCATGTCGCCATACTAGGCTCTACAAATAAAATCGCAAAGGTCGTATTGGAAATTGGATTTCCGTCATGAGTCGAGGCAAGGGGCAAGCTCCTCTCCGTTCGAGACACCCTAGCAAATGTCTTAGGACCACACACAATGATCCTTGGAATCGGTTGGGCCGGTCCTCACCTAACTTTGGAGGATTGGAAATTCCTGAACACACGTTTCCCGGTCCTATAGGACCTATATAATGGTTTGTACGTCGGCTCACATAGTGCCAATTATCAACCATATATTCGAGGCGCTTCACATTCCAACAACCACACAGGTACAAAGTATAAAAATGTCAGGGCTGGTAGGTCACTGACATCACCCATAGCTAGAAAGAAACCACGTGTTCTCCCAACGGTCCGTATCCCGTTTTTGACTCATACCGAGGTGTGAGGCTCGCGAATTCACGTTATACAAAAATCTATGCCACACAGGCCGTGCATTGATCATCTACCACAAGACTTTGCTTTTCAACAAAAGCCTTGATCATTTGCCACTTAGGCGTGCCACACATGCAATTCACTCCATGCGACTGATGTCCATCGATATACAATCACTGAGCTCGTACGTCTCAGAGAAGGGCGTTAAGCAAGAGAACAAATTATCCGCCGCCAAACAGATGTATATTTAATAGAGATCAATCAACACAGAATAAAATCCAATGTCAGACACACAGTCCATTTACAAGTTCGTTCTGGGTCTGAACGAAACCGGAGGCACTTTCCTCGCATATCCGTCGATCTCCAAGTACGTCTGGACGATCACCAACCGATTCCCTCCTCTTGGGTGTACAGCCCAATCAAGATCATCAGTATTCACCCAAACGATGTGAAGACTTCCGGTCTTCAACCACCGTCTTCATCTTCGACTTATCGTCGAATCGATTATTCAGAAAGGGTATAAGCCCGGCCTTTCCGAATAACCCGCGTATATAATAAACAAGTGTTACATAAACCCAATATACGCCTCATTCCAATTCAGAATATTATTTTATTCAAAGAAAATCACATTCTTAGGGAAAGGTTCCCATTAATTTTGTCAAAGATAAATTCTTCTAAATTTATTCTTTAATCTTCCTTTGGATATCTTTTCAAACCATATTATGGTTTTCCAAACTAGTCGGGATTAGCGAACCACACCGAAGTAATTATTTATTTTATTTCTCAATCCCAACCTATTCCTCCCATGAAGCAAAACTGGTAATACTCCATATCTAACACCATGGTGTTATCGGTAAATACTAATTACCATTTCACGTTCAAATCTAATTAAAGATTTAACTATTGCTTTGGAGCAAAACTAGTGATACTCCATCCTCGATCACTTTAATCTAATTAAAGATTCATTAAAATGCCACTTAGTTTAAATCTTCCCAAAAATCAATATCCTGTCTTTAACTGGGTTAAAGAACCAATGTCTTCTAAAACACGGTTCACGATAAACCCAAAATCACATTCTATTGTTAATCGGGTTAAAGAACAGGTGTTATTCAAAAAACCGCTCAAGATAAACCCAAAAACCAATTTAAATTCAATTCCAATTAATATTATTTAATTGGTACACTTCATTAAATCTAAATAGAAAGATTTAACCTTTTCTCAACTGGGTTTAAGAACAGTGTTAGTGAAGACACCATTCACGAAAAACCCAAATCCCATTTGATATTAAATACAAGACTCTGAATAGAAAATATACCGGCTTATATTCAATATCAAATTCTGAAACCAACAAATATCGTACTGGAAATAACGATATAAATATATCTTTCAAATTTCCACAACCATATCTTTATAATCATGAAATCCAACATCGAAATATTCCGAAGATAATTTCGATTCAAATCCATTCCAATTCACGTATTGGAAATTCTGATTATTTTCAAAACCATTTCAAATCTAGTTCAAAACTAGTTCATTTCGATAAAAATATATTTTTATCCTTACAAATGTGGAATTTTTCGTCCCAGTTCTTTCCAATTCATATATTATGATTTTACACAAATTATTAATATTTTTAATAATTTTATCAAGGTCCGTACAATCGGTTTTCAATAACGGCCACCGAACTGCACTTACAACGACCTTTTCCAAATTTGATTTGGACATAATTCCAAATCCAACCGTTAGATTTCAAATTTCTAATATTCATTGGAATTCTCTTTTCGATACAAACCCAATGGTTCCAGTTTCAGGAGAATCCGACGGTCGGATCTCCTGCAACGTCAATTTGAAGTCAATGGTCGAAATTCGAGAACTGCCGCGGCGCGGTGCGTTCTATTCAGGCCATTATATATATAATATTATATATATATATATATATATCGTTGATTTCCTTTTAAAACGTATTTTATAAATCGTTTTAAATTCGTTTTCGAAACGATTTCAACTTCATATTCAATTTCGAATCAAAATTGAATATTCCACATCATCGACATACAAATGATAATATTTTCAAAACGTTATATTTTGAAATCACTTCCTTTTCTATATTCATTACTAAAACGAATATAATCGATATGAATATTGTTCGCGTCAAAATGGCGCATCTCTAATCAACACGACTTTATATATTTCAATAACTTCGTTATTCTATTCAACAAATGAATATTTATTCTATTCAACACATGAATCTATATTTCTTCTTTCAACACATGAATATTCTCAACACATGAGCATCGTCAACACATGACTATTTTTGTTATTTAATATATTTTATAAAATTATGATAAAGATAAAGATTTTATTGTTTAAAATATTTTACTCAACACATGAATATTTTTTATTCTATTCAACACATGAATATATATTTTATAATATTCTTTATTTTCCCAATTGGAATGAGGCCCAATCAATTACCATATAATGTTAATTATATTGATTCCATACAACACATGTATATAATAGCAACGATAAATAATCAACCATCATCCAAAGTGCACCACACAACTGCATAAGCATTAAATATAACTAATAAGCGCTCATACAGTCTGTCAACCAAACGATCGACATACCGCTAAACAATTGGGATTAGTGTACATCAAATATCATCCCAACACCCGTGTGGGGTTTCAATCCACAAACACTGAATATTATTTGTGCAGTTGGGCGATGTGTAAAATTTATCGTCCTAATCAGTATCAGTTAAAGCAGTGTATATAAACAAATCACTCGATTTGTTTATAAATATTTATTTTATTTACATACCCGTTAAAAATTATATTTTTTTAACAATAAATATTTTTTACTATATAAATATTTTATTTCATTTCACATCACACAATCAATTTTCACCACAACAAACAATCAAACATACAAGCCATTCATGGTCTGTGGACGACGGGTGTCGGGTGCTACTAAGCACCGTTTGCATCCTAGTATATATTTCAAGTAGAAAACAAGATTTAAAGTGAGGAGTCCTTACCGATTAGCTAAACCAAACACCACGACTCTTCATATGTTGAAATCTTCGTCGCTCGCCTTTTGTCAATATCATTGCTCGTAGCCACTACATATATAAAATCACATTTTTATATTGTTGCTATGTATATAAAAATCACATTTTTATAATCACTCTATATGGAAAAAAATCACATTTTTATACCGCTACTATATAGATAAAAATTCTATTTTTACACCGCTACTATATAAAAATTATATTTTTGGTTCACTACTTATATAAAAATCATATTTTTATTCTTTACATTATATAATTTTTATTCTCTATGTCTTCATATATAAAAATCTCATTTTTACTTCACCATTTCAACTATATAAAGATTCAAACTTTTCTAATATAAAAAATTCGATTTTTATACTTTAAAGATTCAATTCTTTTCTTGTTTCAAAATCAAACTTTTCAAATTAAAAATCCAACCTTTCATATATGATAAAAATCTTATCTTTCTTTGCTAATATCACATATAAAAATCATATCTTTATACTTTCCATGTATAAAAATCATATCTTTAATGTTTCTACTACATAAAAATCACGTCTTTATTATTATCGTATAAATTAAAAATCGCATCTTTAATTCAAATATATGTAAATATAAATCGTATTTTTATTACTAAAAATCTATTCTTTATTACACAATGGTGTTTATAATTTAATTACTGCCTAATCACTAAAATAGATAATTACATTAAGAAAATAACATAAAACTCACTTTTTATATTCAATTTTCTTCCGTAGAGGGGACCCACAGTCGGTGGACAGTCGGAGGGCGTGGAGGGGGATCTTCAGTGGCCGGGGGTGAAGTTCGCCCTTGGCGGAGGTGGGCCAACGCGGCCTGTGGAGGCGGTTTCATGACGTTGGGGCTTGGGGTTCTCGAAGAAGCCACACGAGAGAAGGGAGAGGGATGAGGAGAGCGAAGAGGGGAAAGAGGCAAGGGGGATAGGCGGAGGGCGGCTCTGATAGGGGGGCCCGATTTAGAAGATGGGGAGGAGGAAGCGGAGGAGATGGAGGAAGAGGGGAGAAGGGGAGGTGAGGGGGGTGGCCGCGCCTGCGGCGCGGTGGCGCGATGGTGGGAGGAGCGACGGCTGCTCCTCCCACTTTCTCCTTTTTATTCTTTTTTTTTCGATTTTCGTTGAAATGAAACGGGGGGGGGGGCTGAATGGTTAAGGAGGAGAGAGAGGAGAGTTTTTATTTTTTAATTTAATTAATTATTTAATTTCAAAAAGCAACTTTTTATTTCGACCTCGAAATCAAACCCACCGACTGTTGTCCATAGCTAATTACCCCTATTTCGAACACGATGGGATAAGTATCTCAGGATGATTCGATCGTTTCGATCAGTTTTCATCAAAATCAAAATATAACTCTATATATTGAATTTGAACTTGCATTTTATTTTACCGGGGCCACATACTAACTAGAAAAATTATTTCTAGCTTCTTATTGACAATACGATCCTAACAAAACTAATTTCGTCAAATTCTGAGACCGTTTGAAAAATGGCCATTTTCCAGTCGATTAAATTCAACTAAAACTGGTCAAACGCGTTTTCCTTTGACACGCTCACATATTGATTCGAAAAATTACGAATTTTGGAAACTAGCAATAACTTGACATCAAGGATCCAACAAAAGCGGGTTCGTCGAAAACCGAGGTCGTTTGCAAAATTCCCATTTTTAAGGGCCAGAATTCCATAGCGACTATTCTGAATTTTCAACTAGGCATAACTTTTTATCCCCGCTATGAAATTTCAATTTTTCGGATTCGTTGGAAAGATATTCTCAAATAGATTCAAATATTTTTGGTTTCGCTAAATTTCGGTTTATTTTGAATCCTGCACATTCATTTGAAATTTGAAATCGAATTATCGAACTACCGCGCCATTTTCAATTCCTTTTATAATTAAAATAAAATAATTATAATCTAACGACGATTCAAATAAATATATACGTTCTATTCTATTCAAAATAAATGTCTTGTCGTTATTATTTAAAATAAATCATTTTAAATAATCAAACTTCACTAAAATTGCCAAAATAAAAAATTTAAATTGGCTCAGAATTTTCGGGTTATTACACGCCAATAGACAATGGTTTCTTCTGGATCCCCCAAAAAACATCCGTATCCGTAGGAAATCACTTCCCTGCGAATTTCATCATGGACTAATCAACGGAAGATATTTACGAATCAAAAGAAAAACTGAAGTTATTAAGCGTTGACTGCTCTATCTCAGGGTCACGAAACAAATCGTGGAATTACAAAGGTCTTTCATGTCATGAGGACAAACCAAGTCACGAAGATAAATTAGGTCACGAAGACCAATCAAGTCATGAAGACTAAATGCTGCATCAAACAGGTGGTTCATTATCACTAAGATATCTCAAACATTGCGTGGCTCCATTCTACCTTTAGTAACTCTAGTGGTTACATCTCTTTCGCTTGTAGATATGCCATGGGGACCGTAGGTACACAATGGTTACGCCTGATTCCCTCAGGAAACATCCAAACCCGTAAGCTTTCACAGCTCTGTGGATTACGCCCTTATCATGACCATAGATCGCAGCAGACACAATGGTTACGCTTGGTTCCCCCGAGAAACATCCGTCCGCCATAGACCATCTACAGCCCTGCGAATTACGCTACACGGTCGTGTTCTTTCAGACAATTCGAGTTTTATGTCCGGACAACCTACTACCACCAGCAGGACATCTCATCTAAGCTCGAAATTCAAAGGAGAAGGAAGGTACTTTCCTTATTTTGCTTTGAAAAAAATATATAATACTATATACATATAGTATTTCCTCCCAAACTTCCCATAAAACATACATAAAATTTCCTTTTCAAATCATATTTCAAATATCTCGTATAAACTCCATAAAATTTCATTTCAAACTGATTACCTTCCAAATCACTAGTTTTCCAATTCACTAAATTCTTATATATTTTTCTATATAAGTTTCGGAAATTTCTATATCCAATATCTCAAATCGAATATCCTCAAATTCTATTCCAATTTCAAAATTTTAGTTTTTGATCTCTCGGATATTTTATCTCCCCAATTTTCCAATTCAGATATTTGATATCCCTTTCAAACCAAATTTTCTTCCCATTTTCTCTTTATCGAGTTTCTCACTTAATTCAAAGTTTATGTTCTCAAAATTTCAAAATTTTCCATTCTCATAACTAATTTCTTATTCTCGCATTATTACTCCATATTCATATCTTTCCAGCTGTAAATTAGCAAGCGAACAATTTCATAAGTATCAATCCCAAAGGTCGAAACCAACATCAGATCAACACTGAAAAAGTCATTCAACTTGACTAATCTACAGTCAATTTCCAATTTCGTCAAATCCAATTCTTAATTTCTTATCAAATCATTGCTTACGCAATTCTCGAATTCAATTACATAATCCATTTTTCTTACACTCTATCATCCTTCGTTCTTGACGTGCGGATTTTTGTTCTTCAGATCTTGCCATTCTGATTTATCAAAACCCGTTAGCCTCTCATTATCCTTTGGAAACATTTCCAATTACTATATTTATTTTCTATAAATTCTAGAAAATCTCTTATTAATATTTACATATATTCACGTCTTTACCTTCCATTGAAAATATACTTTACTCTCATAAAAAAATTTATAAATACGTTATTTCAATTAAAACAGATGTTAAATAAACATCGCTATTCCCATTTGCTGCTGACACTCATTAGCTTACTTCACTTAACCAATTCTTGCTATCGAACCTTAATCATTTCTTAGTCAACAATGAAGTCAATCAAGTTGGGGTATATTTACCTCTCAGACCTTAACTAAACAACATTATTAACTTCGAAATAGATCAAGTGCATAACTTCAAAAACCAACAAATTATTCATTCTCGCAACTTCTGAATTCAAGCAAAAAAAAATATTTCTTTTATAATAATTCACGCCTTCAAGATATTTAACTTTAAATTATATTCTATTCGTTAATGTGAATACATACCCAATTTTATAATATGTTAATTTTTATTTAATTTAAACCAGAAAGTAAATAATATTTTCCTGAAATTCCATATAATCAACTTCCAGGCATAACCTCATTTCGAATGATTTCTTATTCGGTAATATACTCCGAACTTTGGAAAAATCTCGTTTAATTTATATTCTGAACTTCAAAATAATTTATCGTATTAGTCCCCACTCCATTTCTTTTATCTCCAATTCCATTTCAACATTTTCGCTTTTTAACGTTATTTACTTCCAAAACGTAATTATTATCCCTTTTTATATGAATCTGGACTAGTCTCACTTCATTTACGATTTTCATAATTTAAAATTCTCGTTAACCGTTGACTTCTTGTTTATTAATTAACAAGTTTATATCTTGCTATCGAATTCATATATTCGATTATACCTTATTGGTTTGAAACCAATTATAATTTATCTTGCCAAGTTAATAATACAAATTAACATAATCGAATTCCAAATATAACATTCTTGATTTTATTATCATTCATTTATATTTCGTATATCGAAATAAAATTCATCGTTTCATTTTTGAAGCGATTTCAAATTTCCCCTTTATCATTCGAATTCCTAAATGAATTCTTACTTCCAATAAATTTCAGTTATCTTTTATGGCTAAAATACATGATTAGAGAATTTAATTCATCGATTCCCTTATACTTATCTTTCTTGGATATCATTCGATGGTGATTCAAGATTCAAATCTAAGGAGATCATATCGAAGAATAATTCTCGCAAACCTGGATTCGAAGACTTCTGAAGACTGGGGATTCCAAACAAAATTTTAATCTCAAAATACTTTTTCCGCTGTATTAGTTTCAAAATAATAGTCTCAAAAATAATTTTTCCAAATAATATTTTTTCTTCAAAGTCTATTTTAAAATTATTTTCATTTTCAAAATTCATATTTCGAAACCTTTTTATTTTCAAAATTTGTTTTTTTAGTGTCGATCCTACTCATTTAAACTCGATAAGCTAAGCTTTGAATAAACCAAAGCTCTGATACCACTGTAACGTCCCGCCATTTTGACCGCTTCAAATTGGTACTTTAACCAACTTAAAACGTTCAAATCGACGGACCGTTTTAGCTTACAAAGTTTGAAATACAATCAACACAGAAGTACATAATAAATAAATAACAGAGTATTGAATAGCGGAATAAAACTTTATTTATAAATCAGAATTTTTTTCAATATAAATTTTTTCTTTATACAGCGGAATGAAAATACAGTTTGAATACGAAACATAAATTTACTGTTTTAAAAAACTTCAGAGTGCGTGTCTCTTAGAATCCCCAGCTTTGCCAATCTTTGAGTCCTATGCTGTGATCTTTAAAACTATACTGCTTAGGTCTGACCCGAGCTTTCCATGCAAAACATAAAACACTCGAGTCAGGATTAATCTTTTGTTCAAGTAAGTTAACTTCAATAGAAACTAAATAAATAGTTATCCCTATAATTCATAGCAAACTTAGGATGAAACAAATCGGGACCACATATGGATATATATATATATATATATATACACACACACACGTATGCCGATGACATATATATATATATACACATATAGTGATACATATATACATATGTGTACATCGGGCACCACACACATATATATATATATATATACTAATAACCATGCTTACCATAGATAAGGAAAGCGTCAGGGACTATATGCATGCATTTTCTTTCAGCAAGTCATGGTCAAGTGATTAAATACATTGCAACAACAAAATGTGACCAAGTGGTTATTTATATTACAACAGCCCAAATATGTTCAAGTGAGTCATGTAAAACAAGAGGTGAACATTCCATAGCAAGCCTTTATTTCAACTAAAGGTGGAACCAGGCAAACATACATGAATGTTTAGATAATATATACATGCATTTATACTTGTCACAGCAAGTAGAAGAAACAAGGATGGTACAACAGGACACGCAAGTCATTATATCACAACAAGTAGAATGGTATAAACCGGACACACAAGTCAATATATAGCCAGTCTACCAATATTTCTACACTAGACTAAACATTTACATGAGATTATCAGGTTTCAGACATCTTAAACTACGTGAATTACATGATGTGTGTTACTAAGAAAATGCTGATGTAAAGAACATATGATAACTAACTCGCTAATCCTCTTAAAGTTATCCCAAATGCCAATCTTACTAACAAGGTGCTAAAGCTGATTTCCACTTAGAATTATGAACTTCTCTTATACTTAAATTGTTAAAATATAACATTTGTCCATATATGATAACCACTGTCGAACTTAAATGCTGACAACAACAAAAAAACATTCAATGCACTTGGCTTAAGATGCTAAGCATGAATACAAGCAACGACGGAAAACAGCGGTATTGACTACAAGGGGATGGAGGCTCAGTATAAGGCAACAAGTGACGTTCGGGTGTCAGTAACATGCATTTCAAATAACGCACAAAGGATGGTTGACGTTCTCGTGTATATATGTATACGAAGGGAAACTGTATTCATGCACTACATAGTCAGACGATAGATATTTATTACATACTATTTCGGTGAGATTATTCTCAATGATTCAAGATTTGCTGCATAATTCATGATGAGTCAATGCTAATCTTAACCTGGAGCTCAAGAGGCAGGTTTCATATGAACATACCCATTAAGAATTTCTTTAGTAGGACTGCAATTAAGTCTATGGTGCCGTTCATTTGCAAATGCCTATGATGGAGTTCATTAATTGTATTTCAAGTTAAGAGTGGTGAAGTTCTAGCACAGAATTACCAAGAAGATGTGCTGATGAGTACTCCGCATTAAATGGTTAAAAACATGACATATCTAAATCATATAATATTAACTAGTGATAGTAAACAATTTACATCGCTAGTAGGATGAACCGAAACAAAACACTACACTAACACCATGGAACATATTTCAGTATAGTCTTTTTCTGACATTGGATTTCATGCAAATAATCGTTAATAAGTAATTTGGTGATCCAACTAGCAAGCATAAGAGGTTGGTTAATATCCGTAGATTTTCGCCTATGTGTCAGTGGATTTACTCTTTTATTATGGGTGCCACAAATAGAAACCTATATAAATATTTTGGGGTACATATGCTACTCAGATGTTTAAGTATGGTACCACATATTTCTAGTTATAAAATGTAGAGCATGTTATCATTGAGACTTCTTTTCTGGAAATCTAAAATACTTGACCTGTTTTATTAGACACACTCCTAAAACTGAACCCATCAAATTCACAAGAATAGGAATCTAATATATGTGTTATCCAACCTGTAACATATAATTAATATTTAAAATTGACATATGTGTTTGTAATCCAAATTATATTAGCTTTGGGCATTTCTGACCATTTCTGATTACACTAATTCAGTTATTATAAAGGTGCAATGCATGATATGTTCAAATACAGTGTACCTAAATTTAATAACTTAGAATTTCAGACACCACAGCAAATGCACACATAACCCACAAATTCAACAAATCCAATGTATCGTATTTCAATCAAGAGACCCTTTGACAAAATAATTACCAAAATGAGTATTTCTTAGGTACGTCCATCATATGAAGTAATTCTAACACACACACACATATCTATATGGGCATTAACACAAGTATACTTACATAAATGTATATATACATATGTAGTCATGAATATAGTTAAATGCCTTTGTATCCACTAATGCAAATTCAAATACAAGTGATCGTTCAAAGAGTACTCGCCCAAACAGCAAGAGAAGTAAACAATATCCAATTGCCAGGTAATTTCACAACCACCGATACATGTGCTAAATACACATATATACATTTAAATATGTGTGTACATATATTTGTCACTTATGTGGGTGTAGTCGCTCTGGTGGAATATTCATAAAACTATACAACATTCTTATCAGAGATACATTAACAAGACATGATAAACACAACCCAAGATATTGCCATAAAAGTATTTAAAATGAATAGGAAGTGTTTAGTTGAAAATTTGGGCGAGACTGAAATCAATAGCCAAAAATCAAGACGTATCCCTATCACGCAATCAACACAAAGTAATTTCCGAACTTCGTTCAATAGACAGGGGTAACGACCAACAAGCAACCAAACGCAATCTAACTATTAATTTTATTATTATTTTCTACCAAAATTAAAATACTTGAAACTAGAAATTAATCGTGAGTGAGTTAACACTCACCTTGAACGCAATGCTAAGGAGGCGTAGGAAACCAATGGTTACTAGTGGCGACTTGGTGCTTCCAGTAGCTCGAAGGCGGTTGCAATAGGTTCTCGGTGGTGGCGGCTCAGTGGAACGAGGAGAGGAGCAATCAGTTTTGGCTGAAACGATTTGGGGAAAGCGAAATTACTCTGGACTGTTGAAAAATAGAAAAGGGAAATTTTGCGATGGGGTGGCACTTCAAAGAAGATGACAACCATTATCACTGAATTGGAGGTCCTAGGGTTTTTGATTAACGGATAAGACTTAAAAGAAGAAATAGTAGATAGGAGCGAGGAGGAAAGAACTGATTTTGGGGAAAAAGAGTTATTGGCCTTTGGCCATTAAGATTTGTAAAGGGGAGGAATGAATTTCACTGGAGAAATTGGGAAGGAACTGCTGATTTTTATAGACGAAATTTTTAAAGGATAAGTACAACGTATAGATCACATAGGTATAGGTAGCTAAGCGTTCGGGATATAGGATGGTGCAGTTTTATCTGATGAAGGCTTTATTTGATTAAATAAAATATTAATTTCTACCGCGCATACCACATAACGCTCCCAGTTTCATATTGCCAACGAAATCTCCAAACCAACAAAATTTGATGAACTCCTATATTTCAACGTTCTAAATTCAATAAAATTATTTAAGTTGTACTCCGACTTTGTCTGAATACGATATCGTTTTAATTTGTAAATTATATAACGGTTCACTGTTTGTTCCACAAAACAACTCCATTCGATTCCAGATTTGAAAGGGTAAATTCAATTTTTCGTTATACACGCAAGTATACACACCCATGTCAATCTCCATATATTTTAACAAATAAAATATTCAATATATTTAACGTTAATAATGTTCATTTTTAAATTAAATCGTTAATATTCAACAGTCGAATTTCGGGTCTAATCGTAATATCCAATCCAATTTTTGTCCAAATATTTAACAAAAATATTTGATTCTCAACCAACCATAATAATTCATATATTGAATTAAATTCAACTCAAAACAATATATTGATTTTTTTTAAAACCCAGTATCATATAAAATTGATTATTGATAGTTAATTCTTGAATTAATTTCACTTCCCAGTTGTCAAAATTTCTGGGTTGTTACATCTATCATCGATGCTATCCTATTCGGGAAATGGTTGCTGATCTCAACCGTTGGTGATGTACATTCGATACACTCAAGAGTAATGAATGGTCGATCATGTGTGGCCGGGTTGCAAGATGTTCTTGTTGAACCCAGTGTATTCCTCTCTAGAGGTACACTATCGGAAGGTGGTTCCATACCTTGTCATAGTTGGTAATCCATTATCCAATAAGTGCTCGCGGTTTTGATTGTATACTATATATGTAGAACGTGAGATGAAAGCATTTTTGCTATATGATTATTTAGTTGTGGTTGATAGACATTATTATAATATCAAAATAGTTTTGATATAAAGTTTATCGTTTCTTTCAAAAGGATTTTTGAAAGTTAAATCAAATGTTTTGGATTCTCATAAGGGAAAAACCAGTTCCGTTATACGGTGTGGTCTTATGAAATATCATTTATTGTTCAAACTGTTTTTTTTAAGTTGTTTTACTCACACCAGTCCCATGACTGACCCAGAGTTTGTTTTGTTTTCCCTAAACTCTTGGGTGCCCAATTTTGTACGGGCAGTCAAGTAGTTGGAATTTTACAGATATACCTGGAAAGCTGGAGCAGGAGGTTTCAGCAGCATTTATATAGCTATTGTTTGTTTCTACTGTGTTGTAAGTGTTGTACTTTGATAATGGTTTGTATATTAAAGTACAATCTTTTATTTCAAAGTTATGTTATATTTTATTCGTTCCGCTGTGAGATTCATGTTACTCTGATGTTGTGTGTTCTTCTTCTTCTATTCTAAGTTTCTATCATATCTATTCTCACCCTCTAATTTTTTTCATGAACTATCTGGTATTTCCGATGCTTGAATAGTCGACATAATTTTGTATGTTGATATCCAGGATCGCAAATTCCCCGGGTCGTTACATTGGTATCAGAGCTTAAGGTTAAGTAATTACCTTGGCTCTGTGGCGTGACTCAGTAGAGATGGGGTTAGCAATACCCTAGATTGATTTAAGTGTATATATATACGAGTGAACGTATTTTTTATTTAATATAAAAAATTGTTTTATGTTGTGGAGCTTTATTGGTTGAATGGCTTATAAATTCTGGTCGATGGTGGGGCACCACAATATCGATAGGGTTTTCTAAACACTCGAATACGATGGGTCGACACGACATGTTTTGGAAAGAGGGTAAATGAAAATAAATTTACCCAAAGTATATTTTGATATAGAGGAGACATATATATATATTGGAATTATAATATATTGGATATATTGGTTGTAATTATAATCGAGTAAGATTATAAATTAAATGTTTATGTAAATAACCAATCAGAATTCATATAAGTGAAATATATGGAATCGAAATGAATTAAATTTGAATTTAAATCAGAATTGAAATGAAAACCCTAGAAATTTGAATAGGTGTTTGTAATGGACTTGGATTAAATATATGAGAATTTTAAAATCCTGGGAGATTTTAAATTGTTTTACAAGCACTGTGAATGGTATTTTGAAATTTATTTCAAAATGGAAGTGTTTAGAAATGGTTTCGAAAGTGATATAGTATTGTACTCACTTCGATAGCTGGGAAATAACCCTGCTGATGAATCGCGACATCATCAGTGCTCATTTTCAAGTTCTAAGTGACGGATTACTACCAAAGATATTGTCTTGAATTATTTTGAGGCAACGAGTTGTTTTGGCTCCTAAAAAGGAAAGTTTGATTTCGGGATATGGTAAACTGCTTAAAAGTCCAGGGAGAGATTGCTTGAATTAAAAACCAAATTGAATTGAAATAGAAAATATCGAGTAAGTTGGATTGATGTTGTAAGAATTTGGAATTGATAATGAAATTTGACTTTAGAATGGAAATTGGCTTAGTTATAAGACAATGGTTGGATTTGAGGATAAAAAGTGAGCTGGGTTTAATTGAATGACATTGGTATATGTTGAATTGGTAGCAGGTGGAAAGGATATATTGATATGCCGACAAAAGGGTACCAGTTTATATTATATATGGGTTTGAGATTTTGATGAGCCGAATTGGAAAACCGCTTGGTTGTTTGATTTTCTTTTGGATTGAAGAAGGCCCAGAGAGGCGAGTTGTAGTTGTACCAATTGACCAGTACAAAGGAGGTGCTGGCGAAATTTTTCGAAAAGTTAAGGTGTTAGAAAATTTTCAAGATTTTTGAAATTTTTCGTTAATAAGAATAAATTAATATTTTAATTGAAGTTTATTTGTTTAGTTGAAACTGAAGTTAAGAAGTAAACAACTAATTTTAACCCAGCTAATAGGGCTTGTTTTCTACCTTAGCAATTTCGAGGACGGAATTATTTTAAGGGGGGAAGAATGTAACGACCCGTATTTTCAGCGATATATAATTAATTAATTAATTAATTAGTGAAAATGGTTGTTTAATTAAATTATATTTAATATTTAATTAATATAAATAATAGAATAATATATTTAATTCTGAAATATTCAGAATTAGTGAATTGATAATATAATGTGAACTGGAAAATTCAAAATATATATAATTCAGTTTGGAATTGAATTTGAATAACGAATATATTTAAATAACGATAGTTTGAACGTATAATTATAATATAATTATAATCGTGCTCGAAATGGAGCTGCAGTTCGTTATTTGGCGATGTGAACTTCAACTGAATGTACAGGATTCGTTTTAAGCCGGATTTCTGTGAAACAAGAAACATTCGGAGCTGGTGAAGTATATTTTTCTAATGGAAGAGAAAAATTGGGATTTCGTCGTGTAGATTATGATTTATGTCCAAATCAAATTTTAGAAAAGTTGCTATGGAATTCCTTTGAAATTTATAAATATATATTTATATTATAAAAGTATTTTACATATAAATCGAATATCGATATAATTGGGAATTTTGAAATATCGAGTTATAAATCCAATTGGAGTTGTATGATATTCTAGTGTGGATATATACGATAATATTTATTTTTAAATATTTAATTTAATTATTTTTAAATATATTTATATATTAAAATGGGTTATTTAGAGCTTTAAATATAGCCAGTTTTGCTAACGACCTCCATTTTCGACGAAACTAATTTTTTGGATTCGTAATATCAACTTATTGTTATATTTAAATTTTCGTGATTTTTGGGGTCAGTATGTGGCCGTACGGATTTTTAATGTGAAAAACAGTCAGTATTTTGACGGTTAAAACTAACCTGCATAAGCAAACGGAGTCGAAATTCGACGAAACCAGTTTCGTTGGGACCGTAATGTCGAACTGTACCTGCCTGTCCATTTTTATGATTATTCGAAATTGTATGTGATCATAGGAATTTTTAACAATAAATAGATATAGTGGTTGCTTAAAAATAAAAATAATAATGAATATAAAAATGTTTAAATTTTTCTATAAATAAGCCTAACCCTTCTCTAAACCTAAATCATTTCTTTCAGTGGTAAATACCTTTCTATCGCCACAAAAAATACTTCACAGTAAAAATCCAGAGTTTGAAATTTAAAATAAATTCAAACAAAAATCCATAAATCCAAATACACACATATTTGGATTGCCAGTGAGATGTGCTTCGTGATAGTATCTGTTTCAAGTGGTTCGATGCATTTTGGGTTTGCTGGAAATACACAGCGTCAGCCTAGGGTTGGAGTTTGGTGAACGTTTGAGCTTCGAATGATGAAATGGTTGTTGAATCCAAGTTTGTAGCGTCGATTAGCAGCTCGTGTTCGATTTTTAGGTGTTTCCGCGTAGAAAGACGTCGATCAATTACATGGTGTGAATGCCAGAAATCCCGTCGGAATATGTGAGCTCGAACGAAGTCTGGAGATGATAAAGCTGCGGAGTTCTGGAGAGGAGGAGTTTGGTATTGTTTTTCTGATTTTTACGTGAGTTAGTAGGGAGCAAGGATGGAAGCAATAAATCGAAATGGCCATTGAAGAATTCTGGAGTCGGGATTTCAATTTGGGAAGGGAAGAACCAGCGGGTGTGGATTATGTGGATATGGGCCGGAGTTTTGATAGGGGTGAGGCCCAAATTTTTTTTATCTTAAGTGTTAATTAATTTAAAAATGTATTGAAACTTGGAATATTAATATCTTCTACGTACGATATCAGAATTGGTAAAAACAAGATCCGTTGGGATCGTATTGACGGACACTACCCAATGGGATTGACTGGGAGTCGATTGGAGCTCGTTACAATTTATAGCATAATAAATTGTCCGTCTGAATCAAGCGATGGTTATCGTTATTAACGATGATCGTCCAATGTGAGTAAAACTCACCAACTCTGAATAGTTATATTTTTAGAACATATTTTTTTTGAACTGATAATTATCTATTCATTGCTATGTGTTAACTGTTTGGATGAATTGCTTATGTATTGGTTGAAATTATATATAACTATATATATATATAAATCGTTAATCAAATATTGATTATGTTTAGCAGAATATTTCATATTGAAATGAAATCGATGTTAATTATATTGTTTAACATCTGTGATGCTGGGAAATAGGTTGGAGGAATCCAACTGGATTCCTCAACATTTATTTTACTATTTTTCATATATTTTGATATATGATGTGATATATAATCTGTTGTTGATTATATGGGTTCGAATGATATCTATCATTGTTATTTGGTATTTTAAATACCGTGAGAAATACTGGAATGAAAAAGGGGGATTTTCAAAGTATATTTGAAAATAAATTATATATATAAAATCAATGGATTTTATATAAAAAAGGAAAAGGATTTTATAAAAGGAAATAATTATAAAATCAAAGAAATATACAGGAAAATATTTATATAACAAATAGAAAAGAAAAATATTTGTATAACAAATAGAAAAGGGAAATATTTGTACAACAAATAGTAAAGGAAATATTATTTCAAAAATAAATAAGATCTTTTAAAAGTGTATATATATTAGGAATAAAATATTTATAAAATCGAAGGATTTTATAAAAAGGAATATTTATCATTTGATAAATAAAATAAAATAAAAGTGATATTTATTTAGAAAATAAATAGAATTATAAAGGAAATATTTATTTAAAAAATAAATAGAATTATAAAGGAAATATTTATTTAGTAAATAAATAGATTATAAAAGGAAATACTTGAAAAATGAAGAAGTATATAAAAAGAGAATTTTACACTAGGAAAGTTTAGACCCTTGGTTCGCACACGGGTATAACAGAATATGAATTTAAAGTAGATTTTTATTAGAAATCTATTTTAACAGATAAGCGGAAAAGATAAATTTATAAATAATATTTTATAAATTAAATAAAATGTTTATCATTGGATAAATAGAATATATAAGTCAGGACTTATATAGAGAAGTAAGAATCGATTTCAACATCGATATTTGAAACTGAATATAAACGTAGAGTTAATCAAAGGAGTTAATCAGTTAGAATAAATCGATTAAAGTTAGAGTTAATCGAATTAGAGTTAATCGATTAGAGTTAGAATTAATCGAATTTGAGTTAATTGAACATAGTTAATCGAATTAGGATTTATTGAATATTAGTTATTCAATTAGAGTTGATCGAGTATAGTAATTTGAGATAGAGTTAGTCAAACATAGTTATTCAGGATGAGTTGCCATTTCGTACGACTGCTAGCGTAATTCGCAGGGCTGCAGATAGCCTACGGCGGTCGGATGTTTCCTGAGGGAATCAGGCGTAACCATTGTGATCGCTGCGATCTAGAGTCAAGCGAATGGTGTTAAATCGAATATTAGTTATTCTATAGGAGTTAATCAAGTTAAGTTAAATAAGTAGAGTTAGTCAAGTTGAGTTAAATAAATCGAGTTAAATAAGTCGAGTTAATTAAGTTAAGTTAGTCAAGATGAGTTAATCAAACCGAGTTAATCCAAATGAGTTAATTCAAAGGAGTTAGTCGAATATTAGTTATTTGAAAAGAGATAATCAAATATAATCTATTTGAAGAGAGATAATCGAATATTAGTTATTCGAAATGCGATAATCTAATATTAGTTGTTCGATAACAGTTAAATAAGTTGAGTTAAATAAGTAAGTTAATCAAGTAAGTTAAATAAGTTGAGTTAAATAAGTAAGTTAATCAAGTTGAGTTAATCGAGTTGAGTTAGTCAAGATGAGTTAATCAAACCGAGTTAATCCAAAGGAGTTATTCGAAATAGTTTATTCGAATAGAATTAAAAGAGTTATTCGAAATAGTTTATTCGAATAGAATCAAAGGAGTTATTCGAAATAGTTTATTCGAATAGAACTAAAGGAGTTATTCGAAATAGTTTATTCGAATAGAAGTAAAGGAGTTATTCGAAATAGTTTATTCGAAAGGAGATTAATCGAATGTAAATGATTCGAAGAGAGTTAATCGAATGTAAATTATTCGAAGTGAGATAATCGAATATAAGTTATTCAAAGTGAGAAAATCGAATATTAGTTATTCGAAGGAGTTAATCGAATAGAGATTACTCAAAAGAGAGTTATACGTCGAATTCGATTATATCGAATTCGGGAAAGTATTATTTACTTTCCAGTTTTTTTTATCAAGATTTATTTATTTATAAATAAATTAGTGTAGGTTAATTATTTAAAATAAGGAATAAGAGTTAGATTTTTAAGTTAGATATTTCAGGAGTAGGGTTTATAACGTTAGCGTTATAATAAATGTTTTTCATAAAAGAAGTGGATTCATAATCCAAATCCGAGAATTTGAGTAAGCAAATGATTGTAGAAATCGGAGCGGTGAGCTTTGACTATTGTAAGGTTAAGAACGTTGTTCAGTTAAGGTCTGAGAGGTAATTATACCCCAACTTGATTGACTTCCTTACTTAACTAAGAAATAGTTGAGGTTCGATGGCGAAGATTGATTAGAGATACAATAAGTAATAAGCGATTAATGGATTGGGTGGTCATAACGATGTTTTATACAATGTTTGTTTGAAATCCATATAAATGAGTTTTGGAAACGTTTTCCAAATATAGAATCAGAGATATATTCTGAATATAGAAAATAAGGAAATATGAATATATATATATATATATATATGATGATTGATCAAAAGAAATTCCAATTGGAAATAAGGTTGTTGTTTGCACACGTGTTTTTCTTTGATAGTTAACTCACCGACCATCGAAGTTTTTGACCATTTTTCCGTCGTTAATACGGAGAGACCGGGATCAGACTCATTTTCTGAAAACCACTATGTATGGGCGTTAGCGCTGCGATCAAATATGATGAAGATAATTGAAGACGGAGTTATGCAAGGGCTGTCATGTTTACAGAACAGTGCCTTCGGTTTGTTCAGTCCCAGGATGACCTATATGGAAGAATGTCTTATGGAGTATATTTAATGGATCGCGTAAGTTGATCTCTTCAAACGTATGTATGTTTGGTGGAGGAAGAATTCGTTTCTCTTAGCTGTATACCCATTGTATTTTTGGGGAAACCAATTTGTGATTTGACGGGTATGACGATGTGACATTCAAAGTGAATAATGGTGTGATCTGTCAGAGATAAGCGTGGGCTCTAGCCTCACAACCGGGTAATGACAAAAATCGGCCAGGCAGCATGGCTAAGTGGTTGGCTGCCAAGTAGGGTGTATTATCACCTGATCTAGAGTTTCATTTACATCTATAATCTATTGTCGATGGTGCCCCATTTGGGAAACGGTTGTTGATCCCAATCGTTGGTGATGTACATTCGATACAGTCAAGCGAAATGAGTGGTTGGTCATGTGCGGCCATTCGGGAAACGATTGCTGATCCCAACCGTTGGTGATGTACATTCGATACAGTCAAGCGAAATGAGCGGTCGGTCATGTGTGGCCGGGTTGTAAGATGTTCTTGTTGAACCCAGTGTATTCCTCTCTAGAGGTACACTATCGGAAGGTGGTTCCATACCTTGTCATAGTTGGTAATCCATTATCCAATAAGCGCTCGCGGTTTTGATTGTATACTATATATGTAGAATGTGAGATGAAAGCGTTTTTTTAAGTTGTTTTACTCACACCAGTCCCATGACTGACCCAGAGTTTGTTTTGTTTTCCCTAGACTCTTGGGTGCCCAATTTTGTACGGGCAGTCAAGTAGTTGGAATTTTACAGATATACCTGGAAAGCTAGAGCAGGAGGTTTCAACAGCGCTTATATAGCTATTGTTTGTTTCCGCTGTGTTGTAAGTGCTGTACATTGATAATGATATGTATATTCATGTACAATCTTTTATTTCAAAGTTATGTTATATTTTATTCGTTCCACTGTGAGATTCATGTTACTCTGATGTTGTGTGTTCTTCTTCTTCTTCTTCTTCTATTCTAAGTTTCTATCTTATCTATTCTCACCCTCTAATTTCTTTCATGGACTATCCGGTATTTCTGATGCTTGAATAGTCGACATAATATTGTATGTTGATATCCAGGATCGCAAATTCCCCTGGTCGTTACATGTACCATTCTTTCACATAATGGTTTTATTAGATAACAAATAATCATACAACACAACCATCAATCAATTAGTGAATTAACGTTTCAAATTCATAATTTTGATACATATACATAAAATCATGTTTTCGATGCCAAATCACAACAATAAGCCCTATCTAGTTTTGGTTCTCACACCAGTCAATTGGAAATATATAGATATCCCACTTTCGAAACTCGAACATAAATGCTGATGATGCCATAACGACCATCAGAACCATCTCCAGGCGACTAGAGTGTGATTATATATCTATCCAATATACTAAAACTTCGAAGATACGTTTGCAAGGCATATATGCAAAATCTTTATATATTGGATTGTCCAAATTCAATACAAATAAATACTCAAATACGTTGAATAAGGTTTAAATTTTCAAAACAATATTTGTTTTCATTTTCATTTTAAAAAACACTACTCTTCACACTCGTTCTAGGATACTACTGATCCCATCTCTAACGAGTCATTCTTATTGGATATTGCTAATCCAATCCCTGATGAATTCTTTCGTTCGGTTCTAATATGTCTTGTTCTCGAGCTCTGTAAACCAAAGCTCCGATACCAAATATAACGACCAGAACTTCCCCGTAAAGGAAAGCCTGGATAGCTTTGAGGACAAGAAGAATCTGAACACAAACAGAAAAACATTTCATTGCTTATTACAACAATTCCATAAGAATAAAAGAATATACAGAGTGTAACACCCCGAATTTTAGTTAAATCTAAAATTTACTAATTACAGGATAAATAATCTCAGATGTGGGAATTGGGGGAAACGGGCTGCGTCATTACGTTCGTCTCAGAAAAATACGCAAAATAGAGTCCGAGTTTTCGAAAATCGGAGTCCGTATGGCCCAGTTATGGCCCGATGAAGTTTGCAGAAAATTTGAAACTAAAAACAGATTTAAGTATTTTAAATTTCAGATTTTAAAATACACAGGCGGGGCCAGGCGGGAAAATTCCCGCCTACCCATGTCGACAGGGCTGTCGACAGGCCTGTCGACAGGGGTGTCGACTTGCCTGTCGACTTGCCTGTCGACAGGGTCCTGGGGTCCAGTGAACCTGGGTGCACCAGGTTACACCAGGTTGGGTCTTAGGCTGGCTTGGAGGGCTGGTTCTGGAAGCTTCTTGGATCTGACGGGTCTAAATTAATCTAGGGTTAATCTAAGGGTCTAAAATGCAACCTAATCCTATAAATAACACCCTAACCCTACCCTAATTCATTCATAATTAAACCTAGTAACTAAACTATGGCAAAATGAAACTTGGTCATGGCCTCCACAAATCAATGAAGAGGAAAGCAAGCTCTAATCAACCTCTAATCCATTCTAAGTATCTTAATCTTCTTCATTAGCTTGCTAATTGTGTTTTGGTGAGTTTCTATCACTTTGATGATCAATTGTTAAGATAAGTAGATTTGGTGTAATGAGACTTATGGTCTTGAATGCGGATTTGTGAGGTTGAATCATTTGTAATGATATGCTAATCTATGTATAATATGAATCCTATGTTGAATATGTAAGTTTATGCAAGTTGAATATGAGAGTTTATGCAAGTTGGATATGTGGGTTTATGCATAATAAGTAATTGATTTTATGCAAGTTAAGTATGTGGTTTATGCATAATAAGTAATTGATTTTATGCAAGTTAAGTATGTGGTTTTATGCATGATGAGTATGTGATTCTATGCATGCTAAGTATATGATATTATGCAAGTTTTAGTATGTGATTCTATGCATGCTAAGTATATGATATTATGCAAGTTGAGTATGTGATTCTATGCATGCTAAGTATGTGATAATATGCATGATTAATAAGTTGTTTTATGCATATTTAACAAGTGGGTTTATGCATGTTTAACAAGTTCATATGCAAGTTACATGTATAACAATATATGCTATGCAAGTTACATGTTTGTTAATATGCAAGTTACATGTATGTTAATAGCAAGAGATGCTATGCAAGTTACATGTTTGTTAATATGCAAGTTACATGTATGTTAATATGCAAGATATGCTATGCAAGTTACATGTTTGTTAATATGCAAGTATGTGAATGCTTATGCAAGTTATGTGTATGCTTAAACGCATGTTTAACATGTTATGCAAGTTGTGAGAATGCTTATATGCAAGTTCAACATGTTATGCAAGTTATGTGTGCTTATGCAAGTTATGTGAATGCTTATATGCAAGTTCAACATGTTATGCAAGATATGTGTATGATAATATACAAGTTCATATGCAATATGTTATGCAAGTCATGTGCGATAATATGCAAGTTTGGGTTAAATGTAGTTGGGTTAATATATGCTCATATATGCAAGTTGACATCCTCTTAACCCATGACAAAGTTATATACTAAGATTTGGTTAAACCCATGATATTTGCGATGGATCTTCCCTTTATTTATGTCGTGAAATGAGAACGATTTGCGTGGGAAACGATGGGGTTAATAAATATGTTAATTAAAGTATGATTGGGTATGATTAAGCATACCATAAAAATAAATAAATTAACATAAGTGGGAATTTACCTATTGAGTTAGGTCTACCCCATGGGAATTTACCTATTGAGTTAGGTCTCCCCATGTTATGAAAAACTTGATATTAATTAGGGATAATTAATATAAATTATGAGGGTGATTAATTAGGTGTAATTAATCGACTAAGACACGAGGTTGGACTCAGTTGTAGCGTAAAACTGCCCGGACCCAACCGGCCTAACCAGTTGCTACAAATGTTAGCCCAATGTGAGAGGTCTTAGGCACAAACTAAATACGTGATTAATGTAAAGACACGAGGTTAGACTCGGTTATGACATAAGGCTGCCCGGACCCAACCGGCTTAACCAGCGGTCATAAAAGATAGTCTAATGTGAGAGGTCTTTATGAGGATCACGGCCTTAATTAATTAAGAAACACTTAACCATATTAGCATGTAGTGGAACATGAGGGTTAAGTGGGTACCTTGGGTGGCATGTAGTAACTAGTGTGGGTGCCTTGGGTGGCATGAGAAAACTAGTGGGTTGCCTTGGGTAGCAATAGAAAATACGATTAGAATACTTAACCAAAGTGGAACATGGAATTAAACATGATTAAAGGGTTAAGTAAGTGCCTTGGGTGTCATGTGGAAATCTAGTGGGTGCCTTGAAAGGTAAATAAAAATATGATTAATGACTTAACCAAAGTATTTATAACATGTAAGTAGACATGGTTAAAGGGGTTAAGTGGGATACACTAGATAAAATTAACAAGCTTAGGTGGTAGCTTGTGGGGGCCCATCTCAACCAATATCCCAAACGTATCTTTGTGGGCTCGACCCAAGTCGAGTGACGGGACACGCATATTGGGCTTGACTATAAGAGGCCAAAAACGGGTTAGCGGTGGCAACGTAGGACCAACGGGTTTCATATGCGTGTGTGGACCCGGGCTGGTTAGTAAATCGTTGTTGCATCGTGTAGGTATAAAGCCGTGCACCGTTGATATTATCAGGTTGCCACTTGGGGAAATGATACACCCCATTGTGGGACCAGCACGGGTATCTACGTTAGGGAGCCGATCGCTTGGGAGTAGTGGGTACACCTAGTAATGATAGGGGCAGACGGCACCTATGTAGGGGTACTAGAAACTACTGGGTAAAAAATTTACTAAATACATTTAGTGGGATCAACCTTTAAGTAGGAATTAATCTTAGGTAGGTAAAACTGGTGTGGTGCAGTGTAGGAATTACTCTTGGGTGGATAAGTCTGGGGCGGTGTAATCTAGTAATTATCCTTGGGTGGATAAATGCGTCTTTACGGTGATCTTAGTTTATCCTAAGTTTACCAAGCTGCTTAGTGTAGCCATTCATCCCCAGTCGTTACCGTATATCAACTTATGTCTTCTCTGGTTATTTTAATGATTGTATTGTTAGGGTTATAGGACTCACTCAGACTTATGTCTGACCCCGTTGTTTTTATCTTTTTCCCCCAACCCCAGGTTATTAGAGTGGGCCTGGTGCTAGTGGGCTTTGATCTGATTGATGTATCTATCCTATGGAGCTTGGACCTCTGGAGTGAAGCCGAGCTTATCTTTCCTTTTATGGCTATTAGTTATGTAGTGGGATTATGTACTTCTATTTTATCAAGATGGATATTATGTACTTGACTCTGGTTTATGGTTTTGTGATGTAACCAAACATGTATTACTTTCCGTTGCAATTAAATGATGATTTAAATTTTCAAGTATTACTTATATCTGTCTTGCTGTAATTTTACTGTTCTATATTCACTTAAAATACTTCACCGAAACTAAGGCATTCCCCTGGTATGAGTGACCTTAGCGGACGTGGGGTGTTACACGTGGTATCAGAGCTTAAGGTTACCAGAACAGATAAAATTTTTAGAAAAACTATTTTTCTAAGAAAATTTTTGAAGGAGTATTTTCAAAAACATGTCTTTTAAGAGAAAAGTTTTTGAGAGAAAAGCGTAATCCCCGATAGCCATATCTTTATCTTTCGAATTCTCCGTTTGAATCTCTTTCTCTCTCGGTTTGAGTTTCCCCTCCGTGTGTAGATGATCTTTCTAAGATAGATAAGAATGGAAAACCGCTTCAAGGGAATTAGACGTAAATCAGGTTAGAAGTTGGTTCAAGAAGGAGGAGGACTTGTAAGTACTTATTGGATGGACGATGGAAGGAAGGCTCTAATAGTTGTTTGGTTAATGAAGGACGAAACCTCATTGGTGGGAGGTTACGAGTGGAGAATGGGAAGAAGAAGAAGGCTAGTCGTTATCCTTTTGGGAGGAATAGGACATTTTATTAGGATTATCCAAAGGGGCAAAGGCAAGGTTCGGAATCTCCTGGAGGGTGGTTGTATTCCCTCACGGCTAGTGTACCAAATGGGGATAGGACCGTCTAGGTTGGAATTTGGGATTTCTATATTATCTGATTCGAACTTTATTTGATTCTGACGCATCGAGTTCGTTTATCTCATCATTGTTAGTTGAGTCACTGCACTTAGACACCAGTTTGGTAGATGATCCCTTAGTTGTTTCAAACCCAATTGGGGCTCCATGATGTGTTTGGGTTTGAAAGTTTCTATACTTAGCGTTGAGTTTGGATGTGATGCTTGTTGGGCTTCACGGACTATGGGTTAGTTTGGGGCATGGACTGGTTATCCAGTAGGGGTGCCGTTCTTGATTTTGAAGGGAGAGTTGTTAGGCTTATGACCCGCTTGGGTAACACTCTCGAGATCTCTTGTAATCCCATAGAATCTGTTATGCTAAGTTATCTAGAATCGCTTGACACGTCGGTCGAGAGTTTGCGATCTGTTAGAAGTGGTCCGGGAACACTCGGATGTGTTTGAGAAGGTGAAGGGCTTACCTCCGGAGCGGGAGATTGACTTCCGAATATATCTGGTAAACAATGCCAAACCAGTGACTTGGCCAGTGTGCCACAAGGCTCCTCGTGAGAGGAGGGAACTCCATAAGTAAGCAGGCGATTGCTTGAGAAGGGGTTCATAAGAAGAAGTATATCGGAGTGGGGCGCTCCAGTAGTTTTTGCCATGAAGGCGGATGGGTCCCTCAGACTTTGTGTAGGCTAAAGAGAACTAAATAAACTCACAAAGAAGAATAGACACCCATTGCCAAAGATTGATGATCTCTTTGATCAGTTGGTTGGCACCTCAGTATTTTCGCAGTTGGACTAAGCCACATGGTTTCGTCAGTTGAGAGTGGCTGACGATAGTATAGAGAAGATTGTCTTTAGGACTCCGAATGGTTTTATGAGTGGCTGGTGATGCTATTTGGTTTGACGAACGCCCCTGCATACTTTGTTGATTGGAAGAGGAGGGTGTTCAGGGAGTACCTAAATAAGTTTGTGATGGCCTTTGTAAATGACATCTTGGTCTTTTCAAGGAGCGTAATAAGTTTTCGTATGTGCTCAATAGGGTGAGCAAAGCCAGTTATAGGATAAACGGTGGTTTTGGAGCGAGACTGGCGAGGACATCCAAAGTTGGTCAAAGGCTTAATTGTTTAGCCATTATTATTATTATTTTTAGTATCATCTCACGTAGGTTGCCTGAACTCGAAGGAGATGTCCCTTGGGTGTTTGTCTGATATTGGTTTCGGCCTTTGGGGCTTGCATTTGGGGGATGTCGAATTCGACTAGGGTGGTCTGCGTGAGAGATGGACAGTTGTGACGATTTTGGATAGGATTCTTAGCATCTTATGAGTTTGAGATAGCGTATACCCCTAACAAGGGAAACATGGTAGCAGACGTCTTAAGAAGAAAAAGGTTGTCCGTTGAACTATAGAGTTTAGAATTTATTTCTATGTTTGACTTAGACCTTCCGTTGATTCTGTATCCGGTTTGCTAGCCTCCTTGGAGGTTAGGCCTACTCTTTTAGGGCGTATTGGCAGAGCACAGCGGGACGACCCACAATTGGTTGAGTTAGTAGAGAAGCTCATAAGGAGGGGAGTCGTCCAGCCATTTGAGTAGGTACACCCTAGATGGTAAGGGGTGGTTGTGTAGAGACGGTAGACTTTGTGTACCGCAAGATGAGAGTTTGAGGAAGGCTATACTTGATGATACACATCGGTCGAAGATAACCATTCATCCCGGTAGGGACAAGATGTCCCAAGACATAGAGCGAATTTTCTTTTTGGCCAATCTGAAGAAAGATGCGGCCAAGTATGTCGCTAGATGCTTGGTGTGCCAGCAAGTGAAGGCGGAGCAAAGGAAACCAGGTGGGTTGCTTCACCCATTGGAGGTTCCGCAATGGAAGTGGGATAGCGTCTCGATGGATTTTATTGACGGGTTACCCAGGTCGAGGAAGGGCAATACAGGAATTTGGGTGGTGGTAGATAGACTTACTAAGAGCGCCCATTTCATACCTGAGAAGAGCAAGAGGACTGCTCCATGGCTAGCTTCAGTATATCTTCGAGAGATAGTTTGATTACGTGGGGTACCCTCTAGCATAGTAAGTGATCAAGATCCTATCTTCACTAGCGAGTTTTGGAAGAGTTTGCAAGAGGCGGTAGGGACTCAGTTGGGTTTGAGCACCGCATAGCATCCTCAGACGGACGGTTAGACCGAGAGGGTGAACCGTATCTTAGAATATCTTTTGAGGTTATGTATTTTGGATTTTGGAGGTACATGGGAAGAGCATCTTCCATTGGTGGAGTTCGCATATAATAGCAGCTTTCAGTCCAGTATTGGTATGGCTCCTTTCGAAGCTCTTTATGGAAGGCCTTGTTGATCACCTACATGTTGGTGGGAATCTACGGATAAGATCTTGGTTGGGCCGATGTGATTAGAGAGTCTTCAGAGAAGATTGACTTGATTCAAAGAAGGATGAAAGCGACGCAAGATAAACAGAAATCTTATGCGGACAAGAGGAGAACAGAGCTTGAGTTTGATATTAGGACATGCTTTTTATCAAGATATCTCCGTTACGGAATGTGGCTCACTTTGGATCTGTTAGGAAGTGAGTACCAAGGTTTGTAAGGCCATTTCCCATTAAGGAAAGAATTGGACAGATGGCATATAAAGTGGAGTTGCCTGACAGACTTAGTGGTGTACCGGATGTATTTCATGTGTCCCATTTGAGGAAGTGCCTACATGAGACCGCTGAGGTGGTAGAGCCGAGTTTGCTTAAAGAAGTAGAGTTAGAGCACGATGAGACGATTCGACGAGCTCCTACTCGCATCATTGGGTCAGAGACTAGGAAGTTGAGGAACAGAGAAGTTCTGCCAGCTAGAGTGCAATGGGGAGATGACGAAAGAAATGCTACTTGGGAGATGGAAGCGAAGATGCGTTCTTTGTATCCATTTCTTTTTGGAGAGTATGTCTTTTAACTTCTCCTTTATCGCTTGCCTAGTACTTACCTTATCTTTAGTATGTCCTCTCGATTAGTGCTGTTTGACCTTTAGATAGGAAAAACCTATGGTTGAAACATGTGTTTGAGACATGTTATGGTTGATGGATGCAAGTGGATGCAAGTGTTTGCTAGTGGTTGCTCGTGGATGCATATATACACACTCTAGGCACTAGATCGGCTCAATCACTTCATATTGCATATTGCATAAAATTGTGTGTAGTTAGCTATATTTATGGATGTATAATGATTGTGTTATCATATGGATGATGCATTTTGGTGAATGATTGTGCACTCATATAGATACTGTATGTGTCGATAGGGTTATCTCGCATACATATTGGATGCATGGCACTATCATGGTTTGCATATGTTCGTACATTGGATAGGGAACATATACACACACTTTTCGCATATGCTCATACATCATTAGAAATTGTTTAAGGACAATGGATGCTCATGTTTGATGGTTTGAGTAGATGGTTGTTTGGATGGTAGGATACGCATTCTCCTTAGCTTAGAGATTTCGGGGACGAAATCCTTTAAGGAGGGGAGAATGTAACACCCCGAATTTTAGTTAAATCTAAAATTTACTAATTACAGGATAAATAATCTCAGATGTGGGAATTGGGGGAAACGGGCTGCGTCATTACGTTCGTCTCAGAAAAATACGCAAAATAGAGTCCGAGTTTTCGAAAATCGGAGTCCGTATGGCCCAGTTATGGCCCGATGAAGTTTGCAGAAAATTTGAAACTAAAAACAGATTTAAGAATTTTAAATTTCAGATTTTAAAATACACAGGCGGGGCCAGGCGGGAAAATTCCCGCCTACCCATGTCGACAGGGCTGTCGACAGGCCTGTCGACAGGGGTGTCGACTTGCCTGTCGACTTGCCTGTCGACAGGGTCCTGGCGTCCAGTGAACCTGGGTGCACCAGGTTGCACCAGGTTGGGTCTTAGGCTGGCTTGGAGGGCTGGTTCTGGAAGCTTCTTGGATCTGACGGGTCTAAATTAATCTAGGGTTAATCTAAGGGTCTAAAATGCAACCTAATCCTATAAATAACACCCTAACCCTACCCTAATTCATTCATAATTAAACCTAGTAACTAAACTATGGCAAAATGAAACTTGGTCATGGCCTCCACAAATCAATGAAGAGGAAAGCAAGCTCTAATCAACCTCTAATCCATTCTAAGTATCTTAATCTTCTTCATTAGCTTGCTAATTGTGTTTTGGTGAGTTTCTATCACTTTGATGATCAATTGTTAAGATAAGTAGATTTGGTGTAATGAGACTTATGGTCTTGAATGCGGATTTGTGAGGTTGAATCATTTGTAATGATATGCTAATCTATGTATAATATGAATCCTATGTTGAATATGTAAGTTTATGCAAGTTGAATATGAGAGTTTATGCAAGTTGGATATGTGGGTTTATGCATAATAAGTAATTGATTTTATGCAAGTTAAGTATGTGGTTTATGCATAATAAGTAATTGATTTTATGCAAGTTAAGTATGTGGTTTTATGCATGATGAGTATGTGATTCTATGCATGCTAAGTATATGATATTATGCAAGTTTTAGTATGTGATTCTATGCATGCTAAGTATATGATATTATGCAAGTTGAGTATGTGATTCTATGCATGCTAAGTATGTGATAATATGCATGATTAATAAGTTGTTTTATGCATATTTAACAAGTGGGTTTATGCATGTTTAACAAGTTCATATGCAAGTTACATGTATAACAATATATGCTATGCAAGTTACATGTTTGTTAATATGCAAGTTACATGTATGTTAATAGCAAGAGATGCTATGCAAGTTACATGTTTGTTAATATGCAAGTTACATGTATGTTAATATGCAAGATATGCTATGCAATTTACATGTTTGTTAATATGCAAGTATGTGAATGCTTATGCAAGTTATGTGTATGCTTAAACGCATGTTTAACATGTTATGCAAGTTGTGAGAATGCTTATATGCAAGTTCAACATGTTATGCAAGTTATGTGTGCTTATGCAAGTTATGTGAATGCTTATATGCAAGTTCAACATGTTACGCAAGATATGTGTATGATAATATACAAGTTCATATGCAATATGTTATGCAAGTCATGTGCGATAATATGCAAGTTTGGGTTAAATGTAGTTGGGTTAATATATGCTCATATATGCAAGTTGACATCCTCTTAACCCATGACAAAGTTATATACTAAGATTTGGTTAAACCCATGATATTTGCGATGGATCTTCCCTTTATTTATGTCGTGAAATGAGAACGATTTGCGTGGGAAACGATGGGGTTAATAAATATGTTAATTAAAGTATGATTGGGTATGATTAAGCATACCATAAAAATAAATAAATTAACATAAGTGGGAATTTACCTATTGAGTTAGGTCTACCCCATGGGAATTTACCTATTGAGTTAGGTCTACCCATGTTATGAAAAACTTGATATTAATTAGGGATAATTAATATAAATTATGAGGGTGATTAATTAGGTGTAATTAATCGACTAAGACACGAGGTTGGACTCAGTTGTAGCGTAAAACTGCCCGGACCCAACCGGCCTAACCAGTTGCTACAAATGTTAGCCCAATGTGAGAGGTCTTAGGCACAAACTAAATACGTGATTAATGTAAAGACACGAGGTTAGACTCGGTTATGACATAAGGCTGCCCGGACCCAACCGGCTTAACCAGCGGTCATAAAAGATAGTCTAATGTGAGAGGTCTTTATGAGGATCACGGCCTTAATTAATTAAGAAACACTTAACCATATTAGCATGTAGTGGAACATGAGGGTTAAGTGGGTACCTTGGGTGGCATGTAGTAACTAGTGTGGGTGCCTTGGGTGGCATGAGAAAACTAGTGGGTTGCCTTGGGTAGCAATAGAAAATACGATTAGAATACTTAACCAAAGTGGAACATGGAATTAAACATGATTAAAGGGTTAAGTAAGTGCCTTGGGTGTCATGTGGAAATCTAGTGGGTGCCTTGAAAGGTAAATAAAAATATGATTAATGACTTAACCAAAGTATTTATAACATGTAAGTAGACATGGTTAAAGGGGTTAAGTGGGATACACTAGATAAAATTAACAAGCTTAGGTGGTAGCTTGTGGGGGCCCATCTCAACCAATATCCCAAACGTATCTTTGTGGGCTCGACCCAAGTCGAGTGACGGGACACGCATATTGGGCTTGACTATAAGAGGCCAAAAACGGGTTAGCGGTGGCAACGTAGGACCAACGGGTTTCATATGCGTGTGTGGACCCGGGCTGGTTAGTAAATCGTTGTTGCATCGTGTAGGTATAAAGCCGTGCACCGTTGATATTATCAGGTTGCCACTTGGGGAAATGATACACCCCATTGTGGGACCAGCACGGGTATCTACGTTAGGGAGCCGATCGCTTGGGAGTAGTGGGTACACCTAGTAATGATAGGGGCAGACGGCACCTATGTAGGGGTACTAGAAACTACTGGGTAAAAAAATTACTAAATACATTTAGTGGGATCAACCTTTAAGTAGGAATTAATCTTAGGTAGGTAAAACTGGTGTGGTGCAGTGTAGGAATTACTCTTGGGTGGATAAGTCTGGGGCGGTGTAATCTAGTAATTATCCTTGGGTGGATAAATGCGTCTTTACGGTGATCTTAGTTTATCCTAAGTTTACCAAGCTGCTTAGTGTAGCCATTCATCCCCAGTCGTTACCGTATATCAACTTATGTCTTCTCTGGTTATTTTAATGATTGTATTGTTAGGGTTATAGGACTCACTCAGACTTATGTCTGACCCCGTTGTTTTTATCTTTTTCCCCCAACCCCAGGTTATTAGAGTGGGCCTGGTGCTAGTGGGCTTTGATCTGATTGATGTATCTATCCTATGGAGCTTGGACCTCTGGAGTGAAGCCGAGCTTATCTTTCCTTTTATGGCTATTAGTTATGTAGTGGGATTATGTACTTCTATTTTATCAAGATGGATATTATGTACTTGACTCTGGTTTATGGTTTTGTGATGTAACCAAACATGTATTACTTTCCGTTGCAATTAAATGATGATTTAAATTTTCAAGTATTACTTATATCTGTCTTGCTGTAATTTTACTGTTCTATATTCACTTAAAATACTTCACCGAAACTAAGGCATTCCCCTGGTATGAGTGACCTTAGCGGACGTGGGGTGTTACACAGAGTATGAATAAATATTACACGTCATAAAATATCTGAGATTCAAATTACATTTAAATACATAGCAGTGGAAAAACAATACCAAACACAACTGAAAGTAATACATGGATACAGAGGTTTCCGAATATCGCTTCAGCTGTAAATCAGGATGCTATGAATATAAATCTGCAAAACCAAAACTACTAGCTGCCCGTGTGGAAAATAGGGGCACCCAGAGTTTAGGTTAAAACAATAAACTCGAGGTTAGTCATGTGACTGGTGTGAAAACTAAAACAGTTATTTAAAACTTTACGTCAAAATAGAGTAAATCAAGAGACCACGCCATATAACGCGGAACGGGTTCCTCCCAAGAATACTAGTGCATAAACAGTTATAAACAGCTCAATGCTTTTTGAAAAATGAAGCTATTATAAGATTCAGGTCCCATCACACTATGCAACGCAAGCTGGAGGATAGAGTTTTACCTTATAATAGCCAAACATGCTTGGTATTTTTAAAACAAATCATTTTGATACTATTATAGTATAAAGTTTATGAAAACAACTTCAAATATAAATGTATCAATCATAGACGCATAGTGCCCCATCCCACTATATCGCCATACTAGGCTCTACAAATAAAAAAGAATGTCACATATTTTAAATTGGATTTCCATCTTGAGTCGAGGCCAGGGTTAGCTCCTCACCGCTTCGAGACACTCTAGCCAATGTCTCAGGAATACACACTCTGGGTAACCCTGGATCGGTTGGGCCGGTCCTCCCTTACGTTTGAGGGTTGACAATTCCTGAACACACGTTTCCTGGTCCTATAGGACCTATATCCATCATCTCCAAAGAGACCGATATATCCGGGGGGCCTCGCAATCCAACAACCATATAGGTAAAAATAATATAAATGTCAGGGCTTGTAAAACACTGACACCACCCATAGCTAGAAAGAAATGTCATGTTCTCCCAATGGTCCGATCCCGTTTTTGACTCATACCGAGGTGTGAGGCTCGCGAATCAACGCTATACACAAAGCTATGCCATTTAAGGCCGTGCTTTGATCATCAACCATAAGACTCTGCTTTTCAACAGAAGCCTTGATCATCGGCATCTCAGCATGCCACACTGGCAATTCATGCACTGCAACTGATGTCTATCGATATATAACCTCTGAGCTCGTACGTCTAAGAGAAGGGCGTTGACTAAGGGAATAAATTCTCCACCGCCAAACAGATATATATTTAATAGAAATCAATCAACATAGACTAAAATCCAATGTCAGACACACATCCATTTACAAGTTCGTTCTGGGTCTGAACGAAACCGGAGGCACCTTATTCCTCGTCTCGTATGTCCAATAAAGGAGAGAGGTCCTCACATATCCGGTCGATCTCCATGTACGTCTGGACGATCACCACTTATTATCTTATCTTGGGTGTATAGCCCAATCAAGACATCAGTAATCATCCAAACGATGTGAAGACCTCCGGTCTTCAACCACCGCCTTCGTTGTTGATATATCGTCGAATCAGTTATTCAGAATGGGTATAAACCCGACCTTTTTGAATAACTCACGTATATAATAAACAAGTGTTATAAAAACACAACATACGCCTCATTCCAATTCTAAATATTCTTTTATTTAAATATTCACATCTTTAGGGATCTGTTCCCATTAATTTTATCAAAGATAAATTCTTTAAAATTTATTCTTTAATCTTCCTTTGGATATCAATTCAAACCATATTAAGGTTTTCCAGACTAGTCGGGATTAATGCACCTTACCGAAGTAACCATTTATTTAATTTCCCAATCCCAACCTATTCATCCCATGGAGCAAAACTGGTGTTACCCCATAACTAACACCACGGTGTTATCGATAAATTTAATTACCATTTCCCGTTCAAATCTAATTAAAGATTGAACTATCGCTTGGAGCAAAACTGGTGATACTCCACTGTCGATCATTTCCCAAATTTGATAATTTAAATTATGAATTCACATTTCAATCTAATTAAAGATTCATTAAAACACCACTTAGTTTTAATCTTCCCAAAAATCAATATTAATGATTATTTAACTTTGGAAACACAAACATGTCGCATCGACAATCTACACCATACTATTGATTTCTGCCGATATATTACCTCTGAGCTCGTACGTCTCAGAGAAGGGTGTTAAGCAAGAGAATATATTCTCCACCACCAAACAGATATATATTTAGCTGAGATCAACCATACAGTTAGAAATACAATGACAGACATGTAATCCTGCCTCTAACTGTGTTAAAGAACTAATGTCATTTAAAACACAGTTCACGATAAACCCAAATCATGTTCCATTAATTGTGGAATCTTCACGGAAAAACAAATCAATATATAATCGATTTTAATTTCTGTATCCGACTAATAATATAAATGGAGTAACGATAATGCCTTTTAAATTCCAAATGTATTAACAGTCTTCCTCCATAGAAGTTCACTTCGATTATTATCAAATCGAATTCCATTCAATTCTAATAATATATATTAAATTGGAAAACTTTACTTTGGAAAATTCCCGTTAAATCTTAATAAAAAGATTTATAAATTCCAAATCACATTTCACTATAAATCGGGTTAAAGAACGAATGTCGTTAAAAGCACAGTTCACAATTAACCCAATTCACATTCCACTTTCAGTTCCAATTAAATGTTAATTAATTGGTAATTCTTCTTTAAATCTTGATTAAAAGATTTATTCTATTCAAACGGGGTTCAAGAACAGTGTTATTTAAGACACCATTCACGACAAAACAAAATCACATTCCATTGTTAATCGGGTTAAAGAACAAGTGTTATTTAAAACACCGTTCACGATAAATCCAAAAATCCAATTCAATTCAATTTCAGTTAAATATTAATTAATTGGTAAACTTCATTAAATCTTAATAAAAGATTTAATATTTTCTCAATTGGGTTTAAGAACAGTGTTAGTGAAGACACCGTTCATGACAACCCCAAAAATCTGTTTGATATTAAATACAAGGCTCTGAATAGGAAATATATCAGCTTATATTCAATATCAAATTCTGAAATCAACAAATATCGTATTGGAATAACGATATATATATCTTCCGAATTCCTCCACAATGTCCGTATAATCACGGAATCCAATATCGAAATATTCTGAAGATAATTTCAATTCAAATCCATTCCAATTCATATATTGGAAATTCTGGTTATTTTTAAAACCATTTCAAACCCAATTTATTTATTTTAAAAATATTGAATTTATTATTCTAGTTCCTAACTAGTTTATTACGATAAAAATGTATTTTTATCTTTTCAAATAGGGAATTTTTCATCCCAATTCTCTTTAAATCTTTTATTATGATTTTACACAAATTATCGATATTTTTAATAATTTTATCAAGGCCCGTACAGTTGATTACCATAAACGGTCATCGAACTGCACTTACAACGACCTTTTCCAAATTTGATTTGGATATAATTCCAAATCCAACCATTAGATTTCAAATCTCTCATTTTCGTTAGAAAGCTCTTTTCGATACGAACCCAACGGTTCCAGTTTTAGGAGAATCCGACGGTCGGATCTCCCGTAATGTCCGTTCGAAGTCAATGGTCGAAATTTGCGAACTACCGCGGCACGGCGCGTTATATTCATGCCATTATATATATATAATATATATATATATATTTCTTTAATTTCCATTTAAAATGTATTTTATAAATCATTTTAATTTTTTTTCAAAACGATTTCAAATTCATATTCAATTTCAAATCAAAATTGAATATTCCATATCATCGACATATAAATGATAATATTTTCAAAACATTTATTTCGAAATCATTTCCTTTTCGATATTCATTATAAAAATGAATAAAATCGATATAAATATCGTTCACGTGAAAATGATGCTAGTCTAATCAACCCGGCTTTATATATTTAAATATTTTCGTGTCCATCCCCAAATCGGACATCAAAATCAGATTTTGATCTTTTACTGAATATTATTTTAAATTATTCGTTATTTTAAAATACTAGTTATTTTAAAATATTTATTCTTTCTAAAATGGAATCAGACAAAGTCAATCACCATATAATGTGATTTATATTGAATTCATACAACACATTTACACAACAACAATGATACACAATCAACCATCATCCAGCGTGCATTCTACACTGCATAAGCATCAAATATAAATATTTAACGCTTATAACAGTCTGTCAACCAATCGATTGGCATACAACTAGATATTGGGATTAGTGTATGTCCAATATCATCCCAAAACTCGTGTGGGGTTTTCAAACAACAAATAATGATTTATTTATGCAGTTGGGCGATGTGTAAAATTTATCGTCCCAATCAGTATCAGTCAAATGTGTGTATATAAACAAATCGTCCGATTTGTTTATGAATATTTATTTATTTAATATACCCGTTAAAAATTATATTTTTAACTATAAAATATTTTATTCCATTCCACATCACACAATCAAATCAAACAAACAAGTCGTCCATGGTCTGTGGACGACGGGTGTCGGGTGCTGCTAAGCACCATCTGCATCCTAGTATATATTATTAACTAGAAAATAAATTTTAAAGTGAACAGTTCTCACCTTTGGGATCCACTCCGCCATTCTCTATTTCTGAATGGTTCGGATTTGCCCAAAATTCCAACGCGATCCTTTCCCGCTGTTCATAGTAAAAACCGCATTTTTAATATGATGTTTATTTTAAAAATCATATTTTTATAATGGTGCTTCATATATAAAAATCATATATTTTTACAATGCTTCTTTCTATATAACAATCATATTTTTATTTCACTAACTTTATAATAAAAATCCAATTTTTACATCGCCACTTTATGTATAAAAATCGAATTTTTATATATTTTAAAAATCATACCTTTGCCACAAAAATCATATTTTTATTATCTCTATAATATAAAAATCATATTTTTATTATTCCTATAATATAAAAATCATATTTTTTTCAAATATAAAAATCAAATCTTTGTTTATTTAAAAATCTTGCCTTACTAACTATGAAAATCAAATCTTTGTTTTAACAAAAATATAATCTTGCCTTTCTAACTATGAAAATCAAATCTTTGTTTTAACAAAAATATAATCTTTTCATCACTACATATATAAAAATCCAAACTTTTCTACAATAAAAATCTAATTTTTATTATAAAAATTATATTTTTATACCATAGCAATATGAATAAAAATCATATATTTTTATATCGTTATCATATAAATAACAAACCTATTTTTAAACCAATGTTTTTACATTTAAATTAACTAAACTAAAATAAACAAAATAAATAAAATAATTTAAACACTCACTGCTATTTCCAGAGAGGGGGGTTTCACGTCAGGCGGAGGCTTCCTCAGGGTGGCGCGGCGGCTTCATTTGGGTTTGGGGGGAAATCGCACGACAAGAGGTGGAAGAGGAGTTGCGGAGGAGAAAGGAAGGGGGTGGTGACGGTGGAGGCACCGATCGACGGAGGGCGGCAGCCTCGTGAGGCGGCGACGACGAACGTCGAGGAGAGGGGTGCGCGTCGATGTCGCGAGGGGGTTTCCTTTTTTTTCTTTCTTTTTTTTCTGAAATTGATCGTGGAGAATAAAAGGGGGGGTTGACTTGGGTTGAGGAGAAGGAGGGGGTTTAGTAAAAAATAATTATTAATATTATTTTATTCTCTAAAAGGTTACTTTAAAAATTCGAACTCAAAATTGAGCCTACCGACTGTCGCCCCTAGCTAATCACCCCCATTCCGAACACAATAGGATATGTTTCGAAAGCCAATTCAGCTATTTCGATCAGTTTTCATTTAAGTTAACATTTGAATTATTATATTGAATTTTAAACGTACATTTCAATTTACTAGGGTCACATGCGGACCCCAAAAATTTCAGAAAAATTATTTCTAGCTTCGTATTGGCGGTACGGTCCTAACAAAAATAATTTCGTCAAATTTGAAGACTGCTTGAAAAATGGCCATTTTCTAGTCGATTAAATTCAACTGAAATTGGTCAAACGAATTTAAATCCACTATGCTTACATATTGATTCGAAAAATTATGAAAATTGGAATCTAGCAATAACTTGACATCCCAGATCCAACAAAAGTGGTTTTGTCGAAAACGGAGTTTGTTTGCAAAATGGCTATTTTTAAGGGCTATATTTCCATAGCGACTATTCTAAAGTTTCAACTGGGCATAACTTTTTATTCCCGCTATGAAATTTCCATTTTTCGAATTTGTTGGAAAGATATTCTCAAATAGATTCTAATTTTTTTGGTTTTGCTAAAATCCGGTTTATTTTGAATCATGTACATTCATTTGAAATTTGAAATCGAATTTTCAAACTACCGCGCCATTTTCAATTCCTTTTATAATTAAAATAATTATTTATATTCTAACGTCGATTCAAAAAATATATACATTCTAATTCTATTCATAATAAATTTCTCGTTATCATTATGTAAAATAATTCAATTCAAATACTCAAAATTCATTAAAATTGCCAAAATAAAAATTTTAAATTGGTTCTGATTTTCCGGGTTGTTACATATATTTTCAGGCTATTAAAGATTTTATAAATTCTTCCTAAATTGGAATAGTACTCGATGAAACCATTGAATCAAATTGAGATTTGAAATAAAAAATTATTCTCCTTTGAATATAAATTGATTTTGAAAGGACTATGATATTTTGAATTGAAAGTATGTTCTTTTTTTGAATATAAACCGATTTTGAAACAATCATGGTATTGATATGAAATTTTATTCTATTTTTAATTTGAATCGATTCTAAAGTTATTATAATATTTTGAAACAAAATTACACTTTATATTGAATATAAATAAATTTTTAAATGATTACGATATCTCGATATGAACTATATTATATTTTGAATATAGACTGGTTTGGAATAAAAAAACAGGAAAATGAATATTGAATTTCACGAAAGGGGTTAAAGCGATAACGGGGTTGATGGAAACTGGAATTAAGCAAACCTTGATTACAACTGAATCGATAACAATGTTGGAAGGAGATTTAAACGGGAAAGCCAAAATGATCCATAACTATTGTTTTAAAAATGCGCTTATTACTTGGGAACACCGGGATCGAATATACGTTAAAAAACCATTCCAAGTAATAATACGACATTATAAAGAAATCGAAGACTTGGAAGTCGATAAGTGAAGGTTGAGAATCTTCGAATTATTCAGATTGATGGCTGATATTTCGTTTGGGCCGATCACCGGATACGAGGTTAAAAATGGCATGAGATCTGAATACGTTTGAATATTTTCGGATTGTTGTTCCGTTCAGACCCAAAATGGACTTGTATGGATTTTGTTTCTGACATTGAAATTGACCGCATAACACTGCTTTCTGTTTATATATATCAGATTTGTGGTAAAATATTATTCTCGTCTCTAAGATATACGAACTTAGAGGTTATGTATTGATGGAAATCAGTGACATGTCGTGAATTGTCAATGTATCATACTCGAGTTATGAAGTGAGCTAGTGATGATCAAAGCACGAGTGATTTAAGCGTAGCTTTGTGTATATCGTGACATCATCAAACCTCACCCCTGGATTGATGGTAAACTGGCGGTTAGGTTGTATACATAATCTCTAGTGAAATCGAAAGCTGCGGCGGTAGATCTATCTCGAAACCCAAGGAAATAAGGTATATATGGTGTCCGATGTATGGATGTTAACCGGGATATATACTTCACTCTATGTATTCGGTGTCCGTGTCTGGATGTTAACTGAGAGATACTTGGCTTCGTGTAACAACCTGAAAATCTGGGCCAGTTTAAAAATTTTATTTTGCCAATTTTAGCGAATTTTGAACATTTAAAATAGATTATTTTAAATAAAATCGACGAGAAATTTATTTTGAATAGAATTGAACGTATATATTATATACGTCGTCGTTAGAATATAAATAATTATATATAATTATAAATAGAATTGAAAATGGCGCGGTAGTTCGATTATTCGATTTCAAACTTCAATTGAATGTACTGGGTGCAAAACAATCCGGATTTTAGTGAAACCAAAAACATTAGGATCTAATTGAGAATATCTTTCCAACGAACCCGGAAAATCGTAATTTCATAGCGGGAATCAAAAGATATGTCCAGTTGAAAATTCTGAATAGTCGCTATGGAATTCGGGCCCTTAAAAATGGGAATTTTGCAAACGACCTCGGATTTCGACGAAACCACTTTTGTTGGATCCGTGATGTCAAATTATTGCTAGATTCCAAATTTCATAATTTTTCGAATCAATATGTGAGCGTGGCAAAAGAAAAACGTGTTTGACCAGTTTTAGTTGATTTTAATCAACTGGAAAATGGCCATTTTTCCAACGGTCTCAGAATTCGACGAAACTAGTTTTGTTAGGACCGTATCGTCAATATGAAGCTAGAAAATATTTTTCAGGAATTTTTAGAGTTAGTATGTGACCCCGATAAATTGAAATGCGCGTTCAAATTCAATATATAGAGTTATATGTTGATTTTAACGGAAACTGATCGAAACGATCGAATCAGCCTACGAGACATATCCCAATGTGTTCGGAATGAGGGTAATTAGCTAGGGACGATAGGCGGCGGGCCTCGTTTCGAGGTCGAAATAAAAAGTCAACCTTTTGAAATAAATAATTAAATAAAATAAAATAAAAAAATATCCTTCTCCTCTCCTTTGTCTCTCAGCCCCCCCCCCGGTCATATTCATTCGTTCAGAAAAAAAAGGAAAAGAAAAGAAGGAGAAGGCGCAGCCGCGCCCTGGCGATCGCCGCCCGCGCCCCCCATTCTGGCCGCGCGCCTCCCCGCTCCGCTCCCCTCGTCGATCTTCGACCTGCCACGCCCCCCCTTCGCCACCTCGCGCTGTTCGCCTGGCCACCCAGTCGCCGGAGCCCCCACCAAACCCTAGCGCCGCCTGTACCCCTTCTCCGACCACCCCTCAACCACGTGACGTGTAACAACCTGAAAATCTGGGCCAGTTTAAAATTTTTATTTTGGCAATTTTGATAAATTTTGAATATTTAAAATGAATTATTTTAAATAATATCGACGATAAATTATTTTGAATATAATTCGAACGTATATATTTATACGCCTCGTAGTTAGAATATAAATATTTATATATAATTATAAATAGAATTGAAAATGGCGCGGTAGTTCGATAATTCGATTTCAAACTTCAATGGAATGTACCGGGTGCGAAACAATCCGGATTTTTGTGAAACCAAAAACAATAGGATCTATTTGATAATATCTTTCCAACGAATCCGACAAATCAAGATTTCATAGCGAGAGTCAAAAGATATGCCCAGTTGAAAATTCTGAATAGTCGCTATGGAATTCAGGCCCTTAAAAATGGGAATTTTGCAAACGACCTCGGATTTCGACGAAACCACTTTTGTTGGGTCCGTGATGTCAAATTATTGCTAGGTTTTAAATTTCATAATTTTTCGAATCAATATGTGAGCGTGGCAAAGGAAAACGCGTTTGACCAGTTTCAGTTGATTTTAATCGACTGGAAAATGGCCATTTTTCCAACGGCCTCAGAATTCGACGAAACTAGTTTTGTTAGGACCGTATAGTCAATACGAAGCCAGAAAATATTTTTCTGGAATTTTTCGAGTTAGTATGTGACTCCGGTAAATTGAAATGCGTGTTCAAATTCAATATATAGAGTTATATGTTGATTTTGGCGAAAACTGATCGAAACGATCGAATCAGCTTACGATACATATCCCATTGTGTTTAGAATGGGGGTAAAACGCTAGGAACGACAAGCGGTGGACCTCGTTTCGAGTTTGAAATAAAAAGTTACTTTTTAGTGGAAATTAAAATAATAAAATATATAACAATGTATATATTCATTTCTGGTCAGACCCTCTTCATTTCTGCGGTCAACCCCAAAGGAACCCGCCCCCTTCGTTGCGAATGATCCACAATCTCCAACCTTTGATCCCTTCGATCTCCTCCATCCCTCAATGGAATCCAAAAATCCCAAAGACAATTTGATCAATAACGTGAGATCCATCTATCCAACGGCTGAGATCATATCTGGAGCTATATCCTCCTCGATTTCCACGCAAGAACCATCGTCGTTCACAATCGATTTCAGGGAGGCGGGGGAGATCGAGCTCGAGGGTGTGGGTGCTGGCAGGTGCGGCTCACGGAGGCGAAGACGACGGCGCCCTCCGATCAACTCCAGGCGGCTCCAGGCGACGACAGTTCCGAACCCTAGCTCGTGAAGACAGTTCGACGATATACAGTGAGCAATTTTTATTCTTTTTATATATTTAAATTACATTGTTTTAAATCAGAAATTTATAGAAAAAGCATTGTAAAAAAAATCTGGAATTTGTTTAAAATAGCATTGTTTTAAAGGAAATAGAGTTGTTTTTGAAAAATAAACATATATTGTTTTTGAATAACAAAGGAGCATTCTTTTTGAAAATATACATTGTTTTTGAGAAGATGAAACTTAGCATTAGATTAGATTTATAAAACTGAAAGGATTAGATTTTTAAAACTGAAAAGACATGATTTTTATATAGTAGAAGTATTAAAAGAATGATTTTTATATAATAGAGAATATAAAAATATTGTCTTTATATATGTAGCGAAATAAAAATCTGATCTTTCTTATATATTTGTTGAAATAAAATTGTGGTTTTTATAGCGTTGAAATAAAAATCCGATCTTTATATAAGAAGAAGAAATATAAAAATATAATTTTCATATAGAAAGAAGCGTTGTAAAAATATAGGATGTAGAAAATAAAAATACGATTTTTATTTATTGAAATGAAGTAATAAAAATATAATTTTTATTTGAACAGCGTTAAAGGGACTGAATTGAAATCTCAACCGATCCAGACGGTTCAGCAATTCAAAAGCAAAGCACGGCAGAGTGGAAACCTCTGTCAGAACTTCTCACTCTTCAATTTCTTTTTCTAGTTATATATATACTAGGATGCAGACGGTGTTTAGTAGCACCCGACACCCGTCATCCACAGACCATGGATGACTTGTTTGTTTAATTGTTTGGTTGTGTAGTTGGTTAGATTATTTGGTTTGAATTGAATTGTTTGTTGAAATGGAATGGATTTGATTGATGTGTGAATGGCGTGGGCCTTCACTAGACCGGGGATAAGGCTAGGCCTTGTCCCGTTTCTAGTATTGTGCCGTTATGCCGCCGAAATTTTCTAAGATATGTTAGAAAAATAAAAATATCATTTTATTGAATAAATGAACTGAATAGAATATTCATAGTTTGAATAAAATATTTTGATCGTTAAAAATATAATTTTAACGTGGAAGTGAATAAAATAAAATATTCATTTGCAAACCGGATGGTTTGTTTATGTACACCTATTTGAAGGACATTGATTGGGTCGATAAATTTTACACATCGCCCAACTGCACAAATAAAATCTGTGTTTGTTGATTTGAAACCCCACACGGGTGTTGGGATGAAATTTGAAGTTCACTCATCCTGATTGATTAAATATGTCGATCGATTGATTGACAGGCTGTTACAAGCGTTAGATATCTACATTTGATGCTTATACAGTGTAGTGCACTTTGGATGATGGTTGATTATTTATCATTGCTATTATATACATGTGTTGAATGGAATCCATATAATTAACTTTATATGGTAATTGATTGGGCCTCATTCCAATTTAGAAAATGAAGAATATTATAAAATAAAGGTTCATGTGTTGACAGTACTCACCCGTTGAGATTAGTCAGGTGTTGAACGAAATATTTTAACAATAAAATTTACATCTTTATCAATATAAAATAAAGGTTCATGTGTTGACAGTACTCATCCGTTGAGATTAGTCATGTGTTGAACGAAATATTTTAAAAAAAGAAATATTTGAATAGAAATATTTGAATAGGAAATATTTGAAAAAGAAATATTTGAAATAGAATATTTGAAAATAGAAATATATGAAGCCGTGTTGATTAGATTGACGCCATTTAGACGTGAAAGATATTTATATCGATTTTATTCATTTTAAAATGAATATTGAAAAGTGATTTAGAAATCGAATATTTTGAAATGAAAATTGAATTTAAATTAAATAGAAAACGAATTAGATTTCAATTGAATATATAACAAATTTGATTTGAATAGAAAACCAAATTGAATTCAAATCGAATAGAAATGAATTTGAATTGAATCGACTAGAAAACAAATTTGAATTGAATTGAATAGAAAACAAATTTGAATTGAATCGAATAGAAAACAAATTTGAATTGAATCGAATAGAAAACCAATTCGAAATGAGTTGAATATAAAACGAATTCGAAGTGAATTGAAACCAAATTCGAATTGAATTGAAAACGAATTGAAATGAATTCAAATTGAATTGAAATTTGAATTGAATAGAAACGGATTTTAAAACGAATTTATAAAGAAAAATTCAATTTTGATTTGAATTTGAAATAAAGGTTGAAATTGTTTTTGAAACGAGTTCAACACTGTTTATAAAATCCATTTTAAATAGGAATCGACGAAATATATATTATATATATTATAAATATAATATAATGGCCTGAATAGAACGCGCCGCGCCGCGGCAGTTCGTGAATTTCGACCATTTACTTCAAATAGACATTACGGGAGATCCGACCGTCGGATTCTCCTAAAACCGGAACCGTTGGGTTCGTACCGAAAAGAGCTTTCTAACGAATATTAGAAATTTGAAATCTAACGGTTGGATTTGGAGATACGTCCAAATCAAATTTGGAAAAGGTCGCTGTAAGTGCAGTTCGATGGCCATTGATGGAAATCGACTGTACGGGCCTTGATAAAATTATTAAAAATAGTAATAATTAGTGTAAAATCATAAGAAATGATTTGGGAAAAATTGGGATGAAAAACTCCATATTTGAAAAGATAAAAATAGATTTTTATCGAAATGAACTAGTTTTGAACTGAAATTAAAACCCATTTATTTTTAGATAAATAAATTGGATTTGAAATGGGTTTAAATAGAATTGATTCAAGGGTTTATCGTGAACTGTGTTTGAAATAACACTAGTTCTTTAACCCGATAATAAATAGAATGTGATTTGGGTTTATCGTGAACTGTGTTTTAAATGACACTAGTTCTTTAACCTAGTAAAAGGAGTTTTAATGAATCTTCAATTAAACTGAAATGTGGATTGATAATTTAAATTATCAACTTTAGAAAATGAGCGAGAATGGAGTATCACCAGTTTTGCTTCAAAGCGATAGTTAAATCTTTAATCAGATTTGAACGTGAAATGGTAATTAATTTTACTGATAACACTGTGGTGTTAAATATGGAGTATTACCAGTTTTGCTTCATGGGATGAATAGGTTGGGATTGGGAAATAAATTAAATAATTACCTCGGTATGGTTCACTAATCTCGACTAGTTTGGAAAACCATAATTTGGTTTGAAATGACATCCAAAGGAAGATTAAAGGATAAATTTTAAAGAATTTATCTTGGATAAAATTAATGGGAACCTTTCCCTAAGAATTGAAATTTAGAAACTAGCTGAAGGTTAGTTAAGAAGAATGGTTTCCTGGATATTGATCTGATGTTGGTTTCGGCCTTCGGGGTTAATATTTAGGGAATTGCTCTCTTACTGATTTACGCTTAGTAACTAATAAATTGGAATGAGGCGTATTTTGTGTTTGAGTAACATTTATTTTTAATATACGCGGGTTGTTCGGAAAGGCCGGGGTTATACCCATTCTGAATAACCGATTCGACGATATGTCGAGGATGAAGACGGTGGTTGAAGACCGGAAGTCTTCTCATCGTTTGGATAATTACTGACGACCTGATTGGGCTGTACACCCAAGAGGATGGAAATAGTAGGTGGTCGTCCAGACGTACTTGGAGATGGATGGATATGCGAGGAAAGTGCCTCCGGAATCGTTCAGACCTAGAACGAACTTGTAAATGGATGGTGTGTCTGACATTGTATTCCTTTATATTGTATTCGTTGATCTCTGCTAAATATATATCTGTTTGGCGGCGGAGAATTTATTCTCTTGCTTAACGCCCTTCTCTGAGACATACGAGCTCAGAGGTTCTATATTGGCAGAAATTAGTGGTACGATATGGATTGATAGTGTGGCATGCTGAGATGCAGTGATCCAGACTTTTGTTGAAAAGCAAAGTTTGGTGGATGGTGATCAAAGCACAGCTTTAATATAGCATGGCTTTGTGTATAGCGTTGATTCGCGAGCCTCACACCTCGGTATGGTGGTAAACTGATGGTTTGATCAGTATGCTTTTAGTGGATGGGCACCTTAGTGGTGTCGTGGATTCGGTCGACCGAGATGAGCTTAGTGCCCAGGGATATATAGAGTAGGCGGTGTTTTCTCTCGCTGGGACGTAAGCCGCGGTGGTACTCTGGTCCCAAATGTGCGGATGTGCAGACGGTGTTTTCTCTTGTTGGGACGTAAGCCGTGGGAAATTGCATTACGCGATCGATCTTTCGAATCAGGAGCCACCATGATGGAAATCCAATTTCCGATACGTGTATTTCAGTTTTATTTGTAGAGCCTAGTATGGCGACATAGTGGGAGGGGGCGCTTATGCTGTCTATGATTGATACTTATGATTTGAAGATATTTTATACAATATGCACTTATAATAGTATCAAATGATTTGTTTTTAAACGTATCAAGCATTCTTGGCTATTATAAGGGAAAACCCTATCCTCCGTCTGCGTTGCATTGTGTGATGGGACCTGGGTCTTATAATAGCTTCATTTTTCTTCATTTAGCATTGTGTTGTTGTTTTATGCACTGGTGTTCTTGGGAGGAAACCCGTTCCGTGTTATACGGCGTGGTCCCTTGATTTACCTAACTTTTAAAATAAAGATTAATAACTGTTTTAGTTCTCACACCAGTCACATGACTGACCTGGAGTTTATTGTTTTAACCTAAACTCTGGGTGCCCCTATTTTCGACACGGGCAACTAGTAGTTTTGGTTTTGCAGATTTATATTCACAGGATCCTGGTTTACAACTGGAATGATATCCGGAAAGCTTTGTATCCGTATATCTCTTCTAGTTGTGTATTGTATTATTTTCCGCTGCTATGTACTTTATTGTAATCTCTGATAATTTCTGTGTAATATTTATTCATTTATACTCTGTATATTCTTGTAATATGATGCATGGTTGTAATATACAATGAAATGTTCTTTCGTCTGCGTTCTTTTGTGGCTTGTTCTCGAACTATCCGCACTTTCCTCACTGGGGAAGTTATGGGTTTTCACAGTTGGTATCAGAGCTTTGGTTTACAAAGCTCAGAGAACAAGACACATTAAAACCATACGAAAGAATTCATCAGAAATTGGATTAGTAATATCCAATTAGAATGACTCGTTAGAGATAGGATCGGTAGTATCCTAGAACGAGTGTGAAGAGTATATTTTTCAAATGAAAACAAGTTTTGTTTTGAAAATTTAAATCAATTATTCGTATTTAATTATCTATATATATTGAGTTGGACAGTCCAGTATATAAAGATTTTGCGTATACGCCTGATCCACGTGTATTTGAAATTTTAATATACTGGATAGATATAGAATCACACTCTAGTCGCCCGGAGATGATGTTGATAATGACCATGGCATCATCAATATTTATGTTCGTGCTTCGAAGGTGTGATTTCTATATATTTCCTATTGACTGGTGTGAGAACCAAAATTAGATAGGGCTTATTGTTGTGATTTGGCATCAAAAATCTGATTTTTGACTATATATCAAAGTTATGAATTTGAAATGATAATTCACTAATTGATTGCTGATTGTGTTGTTTGATTATTGGATGATTAGTTAAAAGTTGAACCATTTAGCCAAATTGTATCAAATAGTGAATTGTATTGAAAATTTGGTCGCATTTGCTTGCATATACTTGTACTTACATTGAATAGGTCATAGCAAGGAGGCTAGAGCAGAGAATAAAATTTGTTTGCCCGACAAATAGGTACATGTTTATCATAATTTACTGTTTTGTTTGGGTGAAGATGATTTTATGAGCCGATTGGCTAGCCGCTTTTTCTTTTTGAGATCAGCAGGCCTATATGGCAATTTCGGGATTTTCCCGTGGCTCCCGGTGCAGGGGAGGTTATGGCGAAATTTTTCGAAAATTCCGGGTGTTAGCCAAATTTTTGAAGAATTTGAAAATTCTCAGAAACTGAAAAGTTGGAGAATGGAAGCCAGATCGAACGTAGAGTTGATTAATCAAACCACTTTCGACTTTGTTCCTTTTCGGGGACGAAAAGTTTTAAGTGAGGGAGATTGTAACAACCCGAAAATCTGGGCCAGTTTAAAATTTTTATTTTGGCAATTTTGATAAATTTTGAATATTTAAAATGAATTATTTTAAATAATATCGACGATAAATTATTTTGAATATAATTCGAACGTATATATTTAAACGCGTCGTAGTTAGAATATAAATATTTATATATAATTATAAATAGAATTGAAAATGGCGTGGTAGTTCGATAATTCGATTTCAAACTTCAATGGAATGTACCGGGTGCGAAACAATCCGGATTTTAGTGAAACCAAAAACAATAGGATCTATTTGATAATATCTTTCCAACGAATCCGACAAATCAAGATTTCATAGCGAGAGTCAAAAGATATGCCCAGTTGAAAATTATGAATAGTCGCTATGGAATTCAGGCCCTTAAAAATGGGAATTTTGCAAACGACCCCGGATTTCGACGAAACGACTTTTGTTGGCTCCGTGATGTCAAATTATTGCTAGGTTTTAAATTTCATAATTTTTCGAATCAATATGTGAGTGTGGCAAAGGAAAACGCGTTTGACCAGTTTCAGTTGATTTTAATCGACTGAAAAATGGCCATTTTTCCAACGGTCTCAGAATTCGACGAAACTAGTTTTGTTAGGACCATATTGTCAATACGAAGCTAGAAAATATTTTTCTGGAATTTTTCGAGTTAGTATGTGACTCCGGTAAATTGAAATGCGTGTTCAAATTCAATATATAGAGTTATATGTTGATTTTGGCGAAAACTGATCGAAACGATCGAATCAGCTTACGATACATATCCCATTGTGTTCAGAATGGGGGTAAAATGCTAGGAACGACAGGCGATGGGCCTCGTTTCGAGTTTGAAATAAAAAGTTACTTTTTAGTGGAAATTAAAATAATAAAATATATAACAATATATATATTCATTTCTGGTCAGACCCTCTTCATTTCTGCGGTCAACCCCAAAGGAACCCGCCCCCTTCGTTGTGAACGATCCACAATCTCCAACCTTTGATCCCTTCGATCTCCTCCATCCCTCAATGGAATCCAAAAATCCCAAAGACAAATTGATCTAACGTGAGCTCCATCTATCCAACGGCTGAGATCATATCTGGAGCTATATCCTCCTCGATTTCCGCGCAAGAACCATCGTCGTTCACCATCGATTTCAGGGCGGCGGGGGAGATCGAGCTCGAGGGTGTGGGTGCTGGCAGGTGCGGCTAACGGAGGCGAAGACGACGGCGCCCTCCGATCAACTCCAGGCGGCTCCAGGCGACGACAGTTCCGAACCCTAGCTCGTGAAGACAGTTCGACGATATACAGTGAGCAATTTTTATTCTTTTTATATATTTAAATTACATTGTTTTAAATCATAAATTTATAGAAAAAACATTGTAAAAAAAATCTGGAATTTGTTTAAAATAGCATTGTTTTAAAAGAAATAAAGTTGTTTTTGAAAAATAAACATATATTGTTTTTGAATAACAAAGGAGCATTCTTTTTGAAAATATACAATGTTTTTGAGAAGATGAAACTTAGCATTAGATTAGATTTATAAAACTGAAAGGATTAGATTTTTAAAACTGAAAAGACATGATTTTTATATAGTAGAAGTATTAAAAGTATGATTTTTATATAATAGAGAATATAAAAATATTGTCTTTATATATGTAGCGAAATAAAAATCTGATCTTTCTTATATATTTGTTGAAATAAAATTGTGGTTTTTATAGCGTTGAAATAAAAATCCGATCTTTATATAAGAAGAAGAAATATAAAAATATAATTTTCATATAGAAAGAAGCGTTGTAAAAATATAGGATGTAGAAAATAAAAATACGATTTTTATTTATTGAAATGAAGTAATAAAAATATAATTTTTATTTGAACAGCGTTAAAGGGACTGAATTGAAATCTCAACCGATCCAGACGGTTCAGCAATTCAAAAGCAAAGCACGGCGGAGTGGAAACCTCTGTCAGAACTTCTCACTCTTCAATTTCTTTTTCTAGTTATATATATACCAGGATGCAGACGGTGTTTAGTAGCACCCGACACCCGTCATCCACAGACCATGGATGACTTGTTTGTTTAATTGTTTGGTTGTGTAGTTGGTTAGATTATTTGGTTTGAATTGAATTGTTTGTTGAAATGGAATGGATTTGATTGATGTGTGAATGGCGTGGGCCTTCACTAGACCGGGGATAAGGCTAGGCCTTGTCCCGTTTCTAGTATTGTGTCGTTATGCCGCCGAAATTTTCTAAAATATGTTAGAAAAATAAAAATATCATTTTATTGAATAAATGAACCGAATAGAATATTCATAGTTTGAATAAAATATTTTGATCGTTAAAAATATAATTTTAACGTGGAAATGAATAAAATAAAATATTCATTTGCAAACCGGACGGTTTGTTTATGTACACCTATTTGAAGGACATTGATTGGGTCAATAAATTTTACACATCGCCCAACTGCACAAATAAAATCTGTGTTTGTTGATTTGAAACCCCACACGGGTGTTGGGATGAAATTTGAAGTTCACTCATCCTGATTGATTAAATATGTCGATCGATTGATTGACAGGCTGTTACAAGCGTTAGATATCTACATTTGATGCTTGTACAGTGTAGTGCACTTTGGATGATGGTTGATTATTTATCATTGCTATTATATACATGTGTTGAATGGAATCCATATAATTAACTTTATATGGTAATTGATTGGGCCTCATTCCAATTTAGAAAATGAAGAATATTATAAATAAAGGTTCATGTGTTGACAGTACTCATCCGTTGAGATTAGTCATGTGTTGAACGAAATATTTTAACAATAAAATTTACATCTTTATCAATATAAAATAAAGGTTCATGTGTTGACAGTACTCATCCGTTGAGATTAGTCATGTGTTGAACGAAATATTTTAAAAAAAGAAATATTTGAATAGAAATATTTGAATAGGAAATATTTGAAAATGAAATATTTGAAATAGAATATTTGAAAATAGAAATATATGAAGCCGTGTTGATTAGATTGACGCCATTTAGACGTGAAAGATATTTATATCGATTTTATTCATTTTAAAATGAATATTGAAAAGTGATTTAGAAATCGAATATTTTGAAATGAAAATTGAATTTAAATTAAATAGAAAACGAATTTGATTTCAATTGAATATATAACAAATTTGATTTAAATTGAATAGAAAACCAAATTGAATTCAAATCGAATAGAAATGAATTTGAATTGAATCGACTAGAAAACAAATTTGAATTGAATTGAATAGAAAACAAATTTGAATTGAATCGAATAGAAAACAAATTTGAATTGAATCGAATAGAAAACCAATTCGAAATGAGTTGAATATAAAACGAATTCGAAGTGAATTGAAACCAAATTCGAATTGAATTGAAAACGAATTGAAATGAATTCAAATTGAATTGAAATTTGAATTGAATAGAAATGGATTTTAAAACGAATTTATAAAGAAAAATTCAATTTTGATTTGAATTTGAAATAAAGGTTGAAATTGTTTTTGAAACGAGTTCAAAACTATTTATAAAATCCATTTTAAATAGGAATCGACGAAATATATATTATATATATTATATATATAATATAATGGCCTGAATAGAACGCGCCGCGCCGCGGCAGTTCGTGAATTTCGACCATTTACTTCAAACAGACATTACGGGAGATCCGACCGCCGTATTCTCCTAAAACCGGAACCGTTGGGTTCGTACCGAAAAGAGCTTTCTAACGAATATTAGAAATTTGAAATCTAACGGTCGGATTTGGAGATACGTCCAAATCGAATTTGGAAAAGGTCACTGTAAGTGCAGTTCGATGGCCGTTGATGGAAATCGACTGTACGGGCCTTGATAAAATTATTAAAAATAGTAATAATTAGTGTAAAATCATAAGAAATGATTTGGGAAAAATTGGGATGAAAAACTCCATATTTGAAAAGATAAAAATAGTTTTTTATCGAAATGAACTAGTTTTGAACTGAAATTAAAACCCATTTATTTTTAAATAAATAAATTGGATTTGAAATGGGTTTAAATAGAATTGATTCATGGGTTTATCGTGAACTGTGTTTTAAATAACACTAGTTCTTTAACCCGATAATAAATAGAATGTGATTTGGGTTTATCGTGAACTGTGTTTGAAATGACACTAGTTCTTTAACCCAGTAAAAAGAGTTTTAATGAATCTTCATTTAAATTGAAATGTGCATTGATAATTTAAATTATCAACTTTAGAAAATGAGCGAGAATGGAGTATCACCAGTTTTGCTCCAAAGCGATAGTTAAATCTTTAATCAGATTTGAACGTGAAATGGTAATTAATTTTACCAATAACACTGTGGTGTTAAATATGGAGTATTACCAGTTTTGATTCATGGGATGAATAGGTTGGGATTGGGAAATAAATTAAATAATTACCTCGGTATGGTTCGCTAATCTCGACTAGTTTGGAAAACCATAATTTGGTTTGAAATGACATCCAAAGGAAGATTAAAGGATAAATTTTAAAGAATTTATCTTGGCTAAAATTAATGGGAACCTTTCCCTAAGAATTGAAATTTAGAAACTAGTTGAAGGTGAGTTAAGAAGAATGGTTTCCTGGATATTGATCTGATGTTGGTTTCGGCCTTCGGGGTTAATATTTAGGGAATTACTCTCTTACTGATTTGCGGTAAGTAACTAATGAATTGGAATGAGGCGTATGTTGTGTTTGAGTAACATTTATTTTTAATATACGCGGGTTGTTCGGAAAGGCCGGGGTTATACCCATTCTGAATAACCGATTCGACGATATGTCGAGGATGAAGACGGTGGTTGAAGACCGGAAGTCTTCATATCGTTTGGATAATTACTGATGATCCTGATTGGGCTGTACACCCAAGAGGATGGAAATAGTTGGTGGTCGTCCAGACGTACTTGGAGATGGATGGATATGCGAGGAAAGTGCCTCCGGTTTCGTTCAGACCCAGAACGAACTTGTAAATGGATGGTGTGTCTGACATTGTATTCCTTTATATTGTATTCGTTGATCTCGGCTAAATATATATCTGTTTGGCGGCAGACAATTTATTCTCTTGCTTAACGCCCTTCTCTGAGACATACGAGCTCAGAGGTTATATATTGGCAGAAACCAGTGGTACGATATGGATTGGTAGTGTGGCATGCTGAGATGCAGTGATCTAGACTTTTGTTGAAAAGCAAAGTTTGGTGGATGATGATCAAAGCGCAGCTTTAATATAGCATGGCTTTGTGTATAGCGTTGACTCGCGAGCCTCACACCTCGGTATAGTGGTAAACTAATGGTTTGATCAGTATGCTTTTAGTGGATGGGCACCTTAGTGGTGTCGTGGATTCGGTCGACCGAGATGAGCTTAGTGCTCAGGGATATATAGAGTAGGCATTGTTTTCTCTCGCTGGGACGTAAGCCGCGGTGGTACTCTGGTCCCAAATGTGCGGATGTGCAGATGGTGTTTTCCCTTGTTGGGACGTAAGCCGTGGGGAATTGCATTACGCGATCGATCTTTCGAATCAGGAGCCACCATGATGGAAATCCAATTTCCAATACGTGTATTTCGGTTTTATTTGTAGAGCCTAGTATGGTGACATAGTGGGATGGGGCGCTTATGCCGTCTATGATTAATACTTATGATTTGAAGATATTTTATACAATATGCACTTATAATAGTATCAAATGATTTGTTTTTAAACGTATCAAGCATTCTTGGCTATTATAAGGGAAAACCCTATCCTCCGGCTGCGTTGCATTGTGTGATGGGACCTGGGTCTTATAATAGCTTCATTTTTCTTTATTTAGCATTGCGCTGTTGTTTTATGCACTGGTGTTCTTGGGAGGAAACCCGTTCCGTGTTATACGGCGTGGTCCCTTGATTTACCTAACTTTAAAAATAAAGATTAATAACTGTTTTAGTTCTCACACCAGTCACATGACTGACCTGGAGTTTATTGTTTTAACCTAAACTCTGGGGGCCTCTATTTTCGACACGGGCAGCTAGTAGTTTTGGTTTTGCAGATTTATATTCACAGGATCCTGGTTTACAGCTGGAATGATATCCGGAAAGCTTTGTATCCGTATATCTCTTCTAGTTGTGTATTATATTATTTTCCGCTGCTATGTACTTTATTGTAATCTCTGGTAATTTCTGTGTAATATTTATTCATTTATACTCTGTATATTCTTGTAATCTGATGCATTGTTGTAATATACAATGAAATGTTCTTTCATCTGCGTTCTTTTGTGGCTTGTTCTCGAACTATCCGCACTTTCCTCACTGGGGAAGTTACGGGTTTTCACAGTTACGGGTTTTCACATGACGCCCCCTCTGCAGTCGAACACTGTAAGCTCCCTTTTCTCTTTTTATTTCTATTTTGTTTTGTTTTTATTTAATAAAATCAGTTTGTTTACATAATAAAAATATAATCTTTTAAGTTGTAGAGTAATAAAAATACAATCTTTTATATTGTAGAAGTTAAAAATATAATTTTTATCGCATGTAAAGGTTGAAAATATAATTTTCATATTATATAGATAATAAAAATGTGATCTTTATATGGTAGGATATAAAAGACGATATTTTTATGTAGTAAAAGACGATATTTTTATGTAGTGAAAGACGATATTTTTATGTAGTGAAAGACGAAATCTTTATACAGTAAAGGACGAAATTTTTATATTTGAAAAGGACGAAATCTTTATATTTGAAAAGGCGAAATATTTATATTTGAAAAGGCAAAATCTTTATATTTGAAAAGGTGAAATCTTTATATTTGAAAAGGCGAAATCTTTATGTTTGAAAAGGCGAAATCTTTATATTTGAAAAGGCGAGATCTATATAGCATCGATGTAAAAATAGAATTTTTATATATATAGTAGCGGTGTAAAAATAGAATTTTTATATATATAGCAGCAAAGTAAAAATAGGATTTTTCTATATTGAATAGCGAAGTAAAAATTCGATTTTTATATATATAGCAACAATGTAAAAATGTGATTTTTATATATGTAGTGACTACGGGCAGTGAAAGTGACAAAAGGGCGAGAGCGACGAAGATTTCTATAAAAGAAGAGTCGTGGTATTGGAATAGCTATCGGTGAGAACTTCTCACTCTAAATTTCTTTTTCTAGTTATATCTATATACTAGGATGCAGACGGTGCTTAGCAGTACCCGACACCCGTCGTCCACAGACCATGGACGGCTTGTATGCTTGTTTGATGTGTTATGAAATTGTTTGTGTTGTTGATGTGAAATCGCACTACTACAAAAGTGGGCATATTCAACACTATTTTACTGTGGTCGTAGATCAAAAAATCGTTGCCGTATGCCATTTTTTCAAATAGGCAACACCAGGGGGGCGTGGCATCCGCGGCCGTTGCATTAGGCCTCTAAGGAAACGCTTTTGCCCATCTATGGCCACGGAAAGAAAGTGTTGCATTATAACCATATATAACCCTATTGCGACAGCATATGCATGTAATGCAACAACATACAGCGTTGCCTTAAGCAGAAGCCAGAGCCTAGCTTCCAGGTCATGGTAGCGGGACCCACATGAACTTTCCATGTCAGCAGCCAACGTGTCATATGCCACGTCAGCTCTCCACGTCAGCTGCACATGTGTCACATGTCATGTCAGCTAACCACATCAGCTGCCAACGTGTCACACGCCACGTCAACAGTGGGGTCCACATGCCATGTGGAATTAATAATATTTTATTTAATGCAACACCACTGTATTATGTAATGCAACACCATTATCTTTAAATGCAACATCAGAAAAAAAGTAAATGCAACAGCAGAAGACGACAAATGCTACATTAGATATTCTGCAATACCAGTTTTGTACATAAAATAAACTCATCCGAAATATTCATCATCACATTAAACCATCTAAAATATTCTACATATCATTCTTCGGTTGCATCCAATACATACCGTCAAAAATATTCTGCAATAACAGATGCCAGCGCTTACAGTTAAGGGAACCACTTGTTGTCTTGGAACCACTTGTTGTCTTGGAACCACTTGTTGTCTGTTACAATAGAATAGGGAAAATCAGTAAAGTCCTCCCTTATGAAACCATACATTACAGTTAAGGGTAACCAATTTAACATTGAAAAAGGCTTTCTGCAACGAATCTTGCATTAATATAAAGAAAAAGAGAAAGTGATTTATTACATACAAACATATAGTGTACCGGTAACTGCAACTAGAAGATGATTAACAGTCTGTTTGGTTCTAGAAAGTACCCAGTTTGGCATATTGACTAATATAGTGGAAGAATTATTACTAGAATCTTACCATAAAGAAGATAACATTTATGTCCTAAATTGTAGCCTAAGTGCCTAAATAAATTCACACAAAAAATTGAATAGATAAACTTACCATAAATCAACCAGCCAAAGTGTAATAATTTATTATTACTAGAATCTTACCATGTCAAATTTATCAAGTGCAGCAGCACATAGTTGGTTGCGGAAAGCAGGATATACATAGTCTTATGTTTTGCAGTTGTTCTGTATCACCTGACAACATACTTATGGAAGATTAGCTAATGGTCATTATGCAGATTTTTAGAATCTGTGCAATGTACTACATATATATTAGAGTAAATTGAATAATCAGATTTACCTCATAATGTTCATATGATATAAGTCCTTCTCCGTGAGCGTATGGGATTCTCGAACCAAAATCGACAAATTCATCTGTGGATGGGTTTCCAATCATGTATCCCTGAATAATAAATATAATATTTTTATAATATGTTAAGCTTTTTTTTAAATATTACTAGCGCTTTTAATATATTTTTGAACCTTGAGATTAAAGGCAGGATGAGTCCCTGCTTCAATGAGTCCCTCCTTCAATATCTGCAGAAACAAGAAAGAACAAATATGTTAGTTAGAACCTTTTAACACAGTCAAAAACAATTTGTTTACTGCCAATAAGCCACAACTGGTCATTAACTCTTTCATATGACATGTTGATGGTAAGCATTTTAAACCACCACTTTCAAAATGTTTTGGAACAGATTTTTGTAAGATGAGCCTCAACTGGTCAATTATTTTAACATAAGGATAATATATTCCACAGTAAATTTAAATCACTAAGACGTCAAAGTTCCATTAAGCGTTCTATCTAACCATATAACCAGTCATACCTTCCCTTTTTACCTATGATGTTGCCACCTTACGATGCAACTTCGGCAACAAACATAAAATAGTAATATGCTCTTTTTACCAGTCATACCTTCCCTTTTTACCTATGACGTTAAAGTGTTTACACGATCTTTGGCGCAAAAGTCTTGGCATACCTTTCTTTAACAAAAGAGTTTATATCTTTTGCAGCCTCTATAGAAACATGCAGACCATCAGTTCTCATGCATGTTATCAGTCCCATGTCTTCTCCATTTGGAAGTCTGATTCCTTCATATAATTTCTGAGCAAGCCTCATAGTATAGGAAGATGTGAAATGTAATTTGTTTGTGGCATCCAACTGAAGTGTTGATGTTATGTACAACATTGGGGAACTTTTCACAATTTACTTGTTTCGGTAGCTACCAGATTAAACTTCGAAGAAGTTATCATCTTTCAATTTCTCTAGACTTGTCCTCGGAGCAAACTGAAAGTTGATCCAGCTGAAGAACAACCTAGTAATTTTCTCAAAAGTAAGAACAATTAATTTATTTGCGGCACACGAAGTTTAAAGAATCAACCCACTTGTGTTAAATCATAGTTCATCATAAGTTCCACACACTAAAACATTACCAGTTCACAAAAAACAGACCAAAAGGTAGTATTCCATATTTCAATATAGTAAAACTGTAATTAGTTTCTAGGCCGACCAAATTTAGTTTACCCCATCTATTATAGTACCTAAAATAAGAAAAAGAAACAGTGACAACAGCTCATAAACAATGTACAATGTGTTGTTGCATGCGAACAGCTCATAAACAAGATGGAACAGAGAATTTGAACTGCATATACTGCAAATGGAGACCAATAAATAACAAATTAAAGAGTAGATGAACAATAATAAAGAAAGAAAATGTCAACTATGTTTGAATGAAAGAAAAAAAATGATACAGGGATATTATTTTAAATGAATGCAGTTAGCGTAGCATGGGTTCCCACTATATGATTATGCAATAACAGTTTTAATGGCATTGTGTTTCACCACTGATTGGATGTAGTTTTTAATATAACTATGAATGTTGCGCTACTAATCAGATGAGTGTTAGCTGTGGCACATGACATGCAAAGGCACAAAACCTTTTTGAAGATTTGGCGCTTGGCGCAATAAGTAGATTAAGCAGCACAGGCTTTTCAAAAATACTATATTTTGTTACAAAAACGTTTTATAACATCACAAATCAATGAAACAACGCTATTATAACTTGTATTTTGTCCGGGTATGCTTATTTTTATTGCTTTCTGTTATGTAACTAGATATTTTGGATATTATTGGAAAACTTACGACTAGCGCTATATATTTATTCATAAAGATAATGAAATTATACTTATATTTAATGTAAAGAAAATTTGGTGAACAAATGATGCTAATTAGTTTATAAGAAAGCTAAAATTAGTTTTTAAAGCTAGTGTTCTCTGATTTTAAAGCTTCATAAGTTTTTCTCCCTGCCTCCATTAGCTGCTTAAATGAAAGAATTCAATTCCTTTAGTCGTTGCTTAAACCACCAAACTCGATTAATCACCCAACCAACTAATAGACTGATAAACCAATCTAATGAATGTATGTGTATTTAATAAACATATATGTCTAAGATGTGTGTAAGTATCCACATTGACAGCGCTGCTTTGATAGCATAATTCAGAGAAGATAAGTGTGGTCACCTGCTGATACCTAAAAGACATGTGCATCTCCTTACATGTATGTGTACAATATGCTAGTTTTGATTTGCCTACAAAAGCGCTGACTATGCTTGATATGTTCATGTTTTTTTTAAATTCTATATGTTAAATGAGAATGTAACTTGTAAATATTTGAACAGAAATTGGCAATTTCTCTTGTAGAACTGCAATTAATCGGAACTATGATCAGTTCAAGACATGTTATCAGAATTAGGTCAGGGAGCAGACAAAGATACCAACTAAACGAGCGAACTTTATTGTACTGGAATTCAACTTGGTAAAGGAACAATCTAGTCTAGCTTTAAGTACCTAAAAAAGATCTACATCTGTTTTTATCTTAATTAAAGTTGGATGAATAATTTTCAAAGCCATATACCACCATATCCACATCTGTTTTTCAGAGATTGGGTATTTTCTAGTTTTCTAACTAAGGACGTGAACGGATTTCAAAGCTCATTGACAGGCCTAACTACAAGCAAACAAAAAAATAAACACGACTAAAAATGAAGTTCCAAGCTCGAACCTGAAGCTAGTCGTCTTCGATGATAGCGAAAGGCGAGCCCAGAAGTTGACGTGAGATCTGCTTTCTTTGATGAACCCCTGCTGCAATTGCCAAAGCTTTCGGCCATGAACCACCCTCTTTGCTGCTCCGATTGTTGGAGAGTCCATTTCCAATCTCCGATCTGAGCAGCGAGTGGAGAAAAGCTTGAACCTCTTTCCATGTGAATTCAAGTTTAATTTTTTGACAAGCTCCCGAACTGAAAGGAATTAAATTAAAGTTATGGTCCAGGAGTAAGTCCATTTGAATTGAGGTTTAATTTTTTGTCAACAGTAAAAAAAGGGAAAGAACCTTTAGATGTTGGAGAAGAAGAACATAGATTGACCAGATTATTTTTAATTATTTCGTGAAGGGGGAAAGATTGCGCCAAAATTTCACATAGCAGGTGGTTGTTGGTGATTGGATTATGGGGGTAATGTTCAGATAGGAAGCAGAAATCGATTTGAACTGTTGGATTAATCATGCATCTACGGTTGAGGTTATGTTTAAACTGGTAACGCGGATCGCTGACCTGGCATGTATTTATGTAATGCAACACTTCGAACTGGTGTTGCACGTCACAACACAAGAATTCCAACCGCAACAATGCGTTCACATCTAATGCAACAACAAATGAATGTTGTTGCAGAAGATCAAAGAATGCATAGCTTTCGCCACACTTTTCATGCAACGCACACAAATTAGTGTCGAATATGCCCACTTTTGTAGTAGTGTCGATAATAAATTGTAGATGGTTGAAATAAATTAATTATCGTTAAAAATATAATTTTTAACGTGAATATAAATTGATAAATATTTATAAACAAATCGGCCGATTTGTTTATATACACTGATTTGACTGATATTGATTGGGTCGATAAATTTTACACATCGCCCAACTGCACAAATAAAAATCTGTGTTTGTTGATTTGAAACCTCACACGGGTATTGGGATGATATTTGGCATACACTAATCCCAATTATTTAATTGTATGTCGATTGATTGGTCGACAGGCTATGTAAGCGTCAATTATTTATATTTGATGCTTATGCATTTGTGTGGTGCACTTTGGATGATGGTTGATTGTTTATAATTGATATTATATACATGTGTTGGATGGAATCCATATAATTAACATTATATGGTGATTGATTGGGCCTCATTCCAATCGGGAAAATAATGAATAATATAAAAGAAAATTCATGTGTTGAATATAAAAATAGTCATGTGTTGAAGATGTTCATGTGTTGAAAACATATATGTGTTGAGTAAAATATTTTAATAATAAAATTCACATCTTTATCATATTTAAAATTAGAACTACTTCACGGTGGAGTCTAATTAAAATCAAACGATAGATACCATAGTTTTATAAAATATTTTACATAACAAAAATAGTCATGTGTTGAAAGAAATATAGATTCATGTGTTGGAAGAAATATAGATTCGTGTGTTGAAAGAAATATAGATTCATGTGTTGAATAGAATAAATATTCATTTGTTGAATAGAATAACGAATTTATTGAAATATATAAAGCCGTATTGATTAGAGATGCGTTATTTTGACGCGAATGATATTTATATCGATTTTATTCATTTTATAATGAATATTGAAAAGTGATTTCAAAATTTAATATTTTGAAATGAAATTCAAATTGAATTAGATTAAAATTCAGGTTGAAATTTTATTGAATCAATTTGAAATGAATTCGAATCGAATAGAAAATGAATTCGATTCGAATTGAATAGAAAGTGAATTTGAATTCGAATTGAATAGAAATGAATTTAAATCGAATTAAATTGAAATTGAATTAAAAACGAATTGAAATCGTTTTGAATGAAATTTAAAACGAACTGAAATTGAATTGAAATCAATTTGAAATGAATTCGAATCGAATTAAATAGAAGGTAAATTCAAATTGAATTGAATTGAAACGAATTAGAGTTTGAATTGAATTGAAACGAATTTGAATTCGAATTAAATAGAAATGAATTCGAATTGAATTGTAATCAAATCGATTTGAAATTGAATGTAGCGTTGAAATGGTTTTGAAAACGAATTTAAACCGATTTATAAAATACGTTTTAGAAGGAAATCGACGAAATATATATAATATATATATTATATATATATATATAATGGCCTGAATAGAACGCGCCGCGCCGCGGCAGTTCGTGAATTTCGACCATTAACTTCGAATTGACGTTGCGGGAGATCCGACCGTCGGATTCTCCTAAAACCGGAACCGTTGGATTCGTATCGAAAAGAGCTTTCCAATTAATATTAGAAATTTGAAATCTAACGGTTGGATTTGGAATTATGTCCAAATCAAATTTGAAAAAGGTCGCTGTAAGTGCAGTTCGATGGCCGTTGATGGAAATCGACTGTTCGGGCCTTGATAAAATTATTAAAAATATCTATAATTTGTGTAAAATCATAAGAAATGATTTGGGAAAAATTGGGCTGAAGAATTCCACATTTGAAAAGATAAAAATAGATTTTTATCGAAATGAACTAGTTTTGAACTAGAATTAAAATCAATTTATTTTTGAAATGAATAAATTGAATTTGAAAGTGATTTTAAAAATAATCAATATTCCCAATACGTGAATTGGACGGGACTTGAATCGAAATTATCTTCGGAATATTTCGATGTTGGATTTCGTGACTATACAGATATTGTTATGGGAATTTGAAAGATATATTTATATCGTTATTTCCAATACGATATTTGTTGGTTTCAGAATTTGATATTGAATGTAAGCCGACATATTTTCTATTCAAAGCCTTGTATTTAATATCAAAGGTGATTTGGGTTTGTCGTGAATCGTGTTTTAGATGACATTGGTTCTTTAACCCAGTTAAAGGCAGGATATTGATTTTTGAAAGGATTAAAACCAAGTGGAGTTTTAATGAATCTTTAATTAGATTAAAATGTGAATTGATAATTTAAATTATCAAATCCGAAAGGTGATCGAGAATGGAGTACCACCAGTTTTGCTCCAAAGCGATAGTTAAATCTTTAATTAGATTTGAACGTGAAATGGTAATTAATTTTACCGATAACACCATGGTGTTAGATATGGAGTATTACCAGTTTTGCTCCATGGGATATGTAGGTTGGGATTGGGAAATAAAATAAATAATTACTTCGGTGTGGCTCGCTAATCCTGACTAATTTGAAATGATATCCAAAGGAAGATTAAAGAATAAATTTAGAAGAATTTATCTTGGATAAAATTAATGGGAACCTTTCCCTAAGAATGTGATTTTGTGAATAAAAGAATATTCTGAATTGGAATGAGGCGTTTGTTGTGTTTGTGTAACATTTGTTTGTTATATACGTGGGTTATTCAGAAAGGCCGGGTTTATACCCATTCTGAATAACCGATTCGACGAGATGTCGAAGAAGAAGACGGTGGTTGAAGACCGGAAGTCTTCACATCGTTTGAGTGATTACTGATGATCTCGATTGGGCTGTACACCCAAGATGAGGGAAACAGTTGGTGATCGTCTAGACGTACTTGGAGATGGATGGATATGCGAGGAAAGTGCCTCCGGTTTCGTTCAGACCCAGAGCGAACTTGTAAATGGATTGTGTGTCTGACATTGGATTTTATTCTGTGTTGATTGATCTCTATTAAATATACATCTGTTTGGCGGCGGAGAATTTATTCTCTTGCTTAACGCCCTTCTCTGAGACGTACGAGCTCAGAGGTTGTATATCGATGGACATCAGTCGCATGGAGTGAATTGCCAGTGTGACACGCGTAAGTGGCAATTGATCAAGGCTTCTGTTGAAAAGCAAGGTCATGTGGTTGATGATCAAAGCACGGCCTGTGTGGCGTAGCTTTGTGTATAGCGTGAATTCGCGAGCCTCACACCTCGGTATGAGTCAAAAACGGGAGACGGACCCAAGGAGTGCACGACGTTTCTTTCAAGCTAGGGTGGTGTCAGTGACCTACCATCCCTGACATTTATATACTGTTCACCTGTGTGGTTGTTGGATACGAGGCGCCTCGATTATAGGTCTGTAAGGACTGGGAAACGTGTGTTCAGGAATTTCCAATCCTCAAAAGTAAGAGAGGACCGGCCTTGGAGGATTCAGGGGATTGTTGTGTGCGGTCCTGAGGCATTACTAGAGTGTCTCGAACGCGGAGAGGAGCTTGCCCCTTGCCTCGGCTCATGACGAAATCCAATTTCCAATACGTGATATTGCGGTTTTAATTGTAGAACTAGTATGGCGACATGATAGATGGTACCCATGCCGTCTATGATTGATATTTATGATTGAAAATTGTTTTGACACTATACACTTATAATAATATCAGATGATTTGTTTTGACGTACCAAGCATGTTTGGCTATTATAAGGGAAAACCCTATCCTCCGGCTTGCGTTGCATTATGTGATGGGACCTGGGTCTTATAATAGCTTCATTTTTCCAAAGAGCATTGCGCTGTTTTGTTATATGCACTAGTATTCTTGGGAGGAAACCCGTTCCGTGTTATACGGCGTGGTCCCTTGAATTACTCTCTTTTAAAGTAAAGTTTTAAATAACTGTTTTAGTTCTCACACCAGTCACATGACTGACCTGGAGTTTATTGTTTTACCTAAACTCTGGGTGCCCTTATTTTCTACACGGGCAGCTAGTAGTTTTGGTTTTGCAGATTTATATTCACAGTATCCTGATTTACAGCTGGAAAGATGCTCGGAAAGCTCTGTATCCGTGTATCACCTTCTAGTTGTATTTTGTATATTTTTCCGCTGCTATGTAATTTATTGTAATCTCTGATATTTATCGAATGTAATTTATTCATTTATACTCTGTATGTACTTGTATCTGATGGAATTGTTGTAATAACAATGAAATGTTCTTCCGTCTGCGTTCTATTTTGTCTTGTCCTCAATTCTATCCGTGCTTTCCTTCACGGGGAAGTTCGGTTCATCTCAGTTTGGTATCAGAGCTTTGGTTTACAGAGCTCAAGAACAAGACACATTAGAACCATACGAAAGAATTCATCAGATATTGGATTAGTAATATCCAATTAGAATGACTCGTTAGAGATAGGATCAGTAGTATCCTAGAACGAGTGTGAAGAGTATATTTTTCAAATGAAAGCAATTTTGTTTTAAAATTTAAATTGCTTTATACGTATTTGAATATTTATTTATTTTGAATTTGGACAATCGAGTATATAAGGGTTTTGCATATACGCATCATAAACGTATATTCGAAGTTTTAATATACTGGATAGATATAGAATCACATCCTAGACACCCGGAGATGGTTCTGATGATTGATATATCATCATCAGAATTTATGTTCGTGTTTCGAAGGTGTGATTTCTATATATTTCCATTAGGCTGGTGTGAGAACCAAAACTAATATAGTTAGAATATATTGTTGTGAATTGGCATCAAAAACATGATTTTCTGTATAAGTATCAAAATTATGAATTTGAAACATTAACCCACTAATTGATTGATGTTTGTGTTGTTTGTTTATTTGTTTGATAATATCGAACCATTTAGCCTAATTGAATCAAATATTGAATTGTATTGGAAATTTGTCGCATTTGCTTGCATATACATATACTTACGTTGAACAGGTCATAGCAAGGAGGCTAGAGCAGAGAATAAATTTTGTTTGCCCGACAAATAGGTACATGTTTACTATATAATTTACTGTTTTGTTTGGGTGATGATGATTTTATGAGCCTATTGGCTAGCCGCTTGGCCTTTTCTTTTTCTTTTTGAGATCAGAAGGCCTATATGGAAATTTCGGGATTTTCCCGTGGTTCCCGGTGCAGGGGAGGTTATGGCGAAATTTTTTGAAAATTCCGGGTGTTAGCCAAATTTTTGAAAATTCTCAGAAACTGAAAAGTTGGAGAATGAAAACCAGATCGAACGTAGAGTTGATTAATCAAACCACTTTCGACTTTGTTCCTTTTCGGGGACGAAAAGTTTTAAGTGGGGGAGATTGTAACAACCCGAAAATCTGGGCCAGTTTAAAATTTTTATTTTGGCAATTTTAGCGAATTTTGAACATTTAAAATAGATTATTTTAAATAAAATCGATGAGAAATTTATTTTGAATAGAATTGAACGTATATATTATATACGTCGTCGTTAGAATATAAATAATTATATATAATTATAAATAGAATTGAAAATGGCGTGGTAGTTCGATAATTCGATTTCAAACTTCAATTGAATGTACCGGGTGCAAAACAATCCGGATTTTAGTGAAACCAAAAACATTAGGATCTACTTGAGAATATCTTTCCAACGAACCCGGAAAATCGAAATTTCATAGTGGGAATCAAAGGATATGTCCAGTTGAAAATTCTGAATAGTCGCTATGGAATTCGGGCCCTTAAAAATGGGAATTTTGCAAACGACCTCGGATTTCGACGAAACCACTTTTGTTGGATCCGTGATGTCAAATTATTGCTAGATTCCAAATTTCATAATTTTTCGAATCAATATGTGAGCGTGGCAAAAGGAAAACGTGTTTGACCAGTTTTAGTTGATTTTAATCGACTGGAAAATGGCCATTTTTCCAACGGTCTCAGAATTCGACGAAACTAGTTTTGTTAGGACCGTATCGTCAATACGAAGCTAGAAAATATTTTTCAGGAATTTTTAGAGTTAGTATGTGACCCTGGTAAATTGAAATGCGCGTTCAAATTCAATATATAGAGTTATATGTTGATTTTAACGGAAACTGATTGAAACGATCGAATCAGCCTACGAGACATATCCCATTGTGTTCGGAATGGGGGTAATTAGCTAGGGACGACAGGCGATGGGCCTCGTTTCGAGGTCGAAATAAAAAGTCAACCTTTTGAAATAAATAATAAAATAAAATAATCCTTCTCCTCTCCTTTATCTCTCAGCCCCCCCCCCCCCCCCCCCCCCCCCCCCGCCGTCATATTCATTCGTTCATTACAATAAAAAATAAAAAAAGGAAAAGAAAAGATGGAGAAGGCGCAGCCGCGCCCTGGCGAACGCCGCCCGCGCCCCCCGTTCTGGCCGCGCGCCTCCCCGCTCCGCTCCCCTCGTCGATCTTCCACCTGCCACGCCCCCCCCCCCCCTTCGCCACCTCGCGCTGTTCGCCCGGCCACCCAGTTGCCGGAGCCCCCACCAAACCCTAGCGCCGCTTGTACCCCTTCTCCGACCACCCCTCAGCCACGTGACGCCCCCTCTGCAGTCGAACACCGTATGCTCCCTTTTCTCTTTTTATTTCTATTTTGTTTTGTTTTTATTTAATAAAATCAGTTTGTTTACATAATAAAAATATAATCTTTTAAGTTATAGAGTAATAAAAATACAATCTTTTATATTGTAGAAGTTAAAAATATAATTTTTATCGCATGTAAAGGTTGAAAATATAATTTTCATATTATATAGATAATAAAAATGTGATCTTTATATGGTAGGATATAAAAGACGATATTTTTATGTAGTGAAAGACGATATTTTTATGTAGTGAAAGACGATATTTTTATGTAGTGAAAGACGATATTTTTATGTAGTAAAGGATGAAATCTTTATATTTGAAAAGGCGAAATCTTTATATTTGAAAAGGCGAAATCTTTATATTTGAAAAGGCGAAATCTTTATATTTGAAAAGGCTAGATCTATATAGCATTGATGTAAAAATAGAATTTTTATATATATAGTAGCGGTGTAAAAATAGAATTTTTATATATATAGTAGCGAAGTAAAAATAGGATTTTTATATATTGAATAGAGAAGTAAAAATTTGTTTTTTATATACATAGCAACAATGTAAAAATGTGATTTTTATATATGTAGTGACTACGGGCAGTGAAAGTGACAAAAGGGCGAGAGCGACGAAGATTTCGATAAAAGAGGAGTCGTGGTATTGGAATAGCTATCGGTGAGAACTTCTCACTCTAAATTTCTTTTTCTTTATATATATATATATATACATATACTAGGATGCAGACGGTGCTTAGCAGTACCCGACACCCGTCGTCCACAGACCATGGACGGCTTGTATGCTTGTTTGATGTGTTATGAAATTGTTTGTGTTGTTGATGTGAAATCGATAATAAATTGTAGATGGTTGAAATAAATTAATTATCGTTAAAAATATAATTTTTAACGTGAATATAAATAAATAAATATTTATAAACAAATCGACCGATTTGTTTATATACACTGATTTGACTGATATTGATTGGGTCGATAAATTTTACACATCGCCCAACTGCACAAATAAAAATCTGTGTTTGTTGATTTGAAACCTCACACGGGTATTGGGATGATATTTGGCATACACTAATCCCAATTATTTAATTGTATGTCGATCGATTGGTCGATAGGCTGTGTAAGCGTCAATTATTTATATTTGATGCTTATGCAGTTGTGTGGTGCACTTTGGATGATGGTTGATTGTTTATCATTGATATTATATACATATGTTGGATGGAATCCATATAATTAACATTATATGGTGATTGATTGGGCCTCATTCCAATCGGGAAAATAATGAATATTATAAAAGAAAATTCGTGTGTTGAATATAAAAATAGTCATGTGTTGAAGATGTTCATGTGTTGAAAACATTTATGTGTTAAGTAAAATATTTTAATAATAAAATTCACATCTTTATCATATTTAAAATTAGAACTACTTCACGGTGGAGTCTAATTAAAATCAAACGATAGATACCATAGTTTTATAAAATATTTTACATAACAAAAATAGTCATGTGTTGAAAGAAATATAGATTCATGTGTTGAAAGAAATATAGATTCGTGTGTTGAAAGAAATATAGATTCATGTGTTGAATAGAATAAATATTCATTTGTTGAATAGAATAATGAATTTATTGAAATATATAAAGCCGTGTTGATTAGAGATGCGTTATTTTGACGCGAATGATATTTATATCGATTTTATTCGTTTTATAATGAATATTGAAAAGTGATTTCAAAATTTAATATTTTGAAATGAAATTCAAATTGAATTAGATTAAAATTCAAGTTGAAATTTTATTGAATCAATTTGAAATGAATTCGAATCGAATAGAAAATGAATTCGATTGGAATTGAATAGAAAGTGAATTTGAATTCGAATTGAATAGAAATGAATTCAAATCGAATTAAATTGAAATTGAATTAAAAACGAATTGAAATCGTTTTGAATGAAATTTAAAACAAACTGAAATTGAATTGAAATCAATTTGAAATGAATTCGAATCGAATTAAATAGAAGGTAAATTCAAATTGAATTGAATTGAAACGAATTAGAGTCTGAATTGAATTGAAATGAATTTGAATTCGAATTAAATAAAATTGAAATGAATTCGAATTGAATTGAAATCAAATCGATTTGAAATTGAATGTAGCGTTGAAATGGTTTTGAAAACGAATTTAAAACGATTTATAAAATACGTTTTAAAAGGAAATCGATGAAATATATAATATATATATTATATATATATAATGGCCTGAATAGAACGCGCCGCGCCGCGGTAGTTCATGAATTTCGACCATTAACTTCGAATTGACGTTGCGGGAGATCCGACCGTCGGATTCCCCTAAAACCGGAATCGTTGGATTCGTATCAAAAAGAGCTTTCCAATGAATACTAGAAATTTGAAATCTAATGGTTGGATTTGGAATTATGTCCAAATCAAATTTGAAAAAGGTCGCTGTAAGTGCAGTTCGATGGCCGTTGATGGAAATCGACTGTACGGGCCTTGATAAAATTATTAAAAATATCTATAATTTGTGTAAAATCATAAGAAATGATTTGGAAAAAATTGGGCTGAAGAATTCCACATTTGAAAAGATAAAAATAGATTTTTATCGAAATGAACTAGTTTTGAACTAGAATTAAAATCAATTTATTTTTGAAATGAATAAATTGAATTTGAAAGTGATTTTAAAAATAATCAATATTCCCAATACGTGAATTGGACGGGACTTGAATCGAAATTATCTTCGGAATATTTCGATGTTGGATTTCGTGACTATACAGATATTGTTATGGGAATTTGAAAGATATATTTATATCGTTATTTCCAATACGATATTTGTTGGTTTCAGAATTTGATATTGAATGTAAGCCGATATATTTTGTATTCAAAGCCTTGTATTTAATATCAAAGGTGATTTGGGTTTGTCGTGAATCGTGTTTTGGATGACATTGGTTCTTTAACCCAGTTAAAGGCAGGATATTGATTTTTGAAAGGATTAAAACCAAGTGGAGTTTTAATGAATCTTTAATTAGATTAAAATGTGAATTGATAATTTAAATTATCAAATCCGAAAGGTGATCGAGAATGGAGTACCACCAGTTTTGCTCCAAAGCGATAGTTAAATCTCTAATTAGATTTGAATGTGAAATGGTAATTAATTTTACCGATAACACCGTGGTGTTAGATATGGAGTATTACCAATTTTGCTCCATGGGATATATAGGTTGGGATTGGGAAATAAAATAAATAATTACTTCGGTGTGGCTCGCTAATCCAAACTAGTTTGAAATGATATCCAAAGGAAGATTAAAGAATAAATTTAGAAGAATTTACCTTGGATAAAATTAATGGGAACATTTCCCTAAGAATGTGATTTTGTGAATAAAAGAATATTCTGAATTGGAATGAGGCGTTTGTTGTGTTTGTGTAACATTTGTTTGTTATATACGTGGGTTATTCAGAAAGGTCGGGTTTATACCCATTCTGAGTAACCGATTCGACGAGATGTCGAAGATGAAGACGGTGGTTGAAGACCGGAAGTCTTCACATCATTTGGGTGATTACTGATGATCTCGATTGGGATGTACACCCAAGATGAGGGAAACAGTTGGTGATCGTCTAGACGTACTTGGAGGTGGATCGATATGTGAGGAAAGTGCCTTAGGTTTCGTTCAGACCCAGAACGAACTTGTAAATGGATTGTGTGTCTGACATTGGATTATATTCTGTGTTGATTGATCTCTATTAAATATACATCTGTTTGGCGGCGGAGAATTTATTCTCTTGCTTAACTCCCTTCTCTGAGACGTACGAGCTCAGAGGTTGTATATCGATGGACATCAGTCGCATGTAGTGAATTGCCAGTGTGACACGCGTAAGTGGCAATTGATCAAGGCTTCTGTTGAAAAGCAAGGTCTTGTGGTTGATGATCAAAACACGGCCTGTGTGGCGTAGCTTTGTGTATAGCGTGAATTCGCGAGCCCCACACCTCGGTATGAGTCAAAAATGGGAGACGGACCCAAGGAGTGCACGACGTTTCTTTCTAGCTAGGGTGGTGTCAGTGACCTACCAGCCCTGACATTTATATACTTTTCACCTGTGTGGTTGTTGGATACGAGGCGCCTCGATTATAGGTCTGTAAAGACCGGGAAACGTGTGTTCAGGAATTTCCAATCCTCAAAAGTAAGAGAGGACCGGCCTTGGAGGATCCAGGGGATTGCTGTGTGCGATCCTGAGGCATTGCTAGAGTGTCTCGAACGCGGAGGTGAGCTTGTCCCTTACCTCGGCTCATGACGGAATCCAATTTCCAATACGTGATATTGCGGTTTTAATTGTAGAACTAGTATGGCGACAGATAGATGGTACCCATGCCGCCTATGATTGATATTTATGATTGAAAATTGTTTTGACACTATACACTTATAATAATATCAGATGATTTGTTTTGACGTACCAAGCTTGTTTGGCTATTATAAGGGAAAACCCTATCCTTCGGCTTGCGTTGCATTGTGTGATGGAACCTGGGTCTTATAATAGCTTCATTTTTCCAAAGAGCATTGCGCTGTTTTGTTATATGCACTAGTATTCTTGGGAGGAAACCCGTTCCGTGTTATACGGCGTGGTCCCTTGAATTACTCTCTTTTAAAGTAAAGTTTTAAATAACTGTTTTAGTTCTCACACCAGTCACATGACTGACCTGGAGTTTATTGTTTTACCTAAACTCTGGGTGCCCTTATTTTCTACACGGGCAGCTAGTAGTTTTGGTTTTGCAGATTTATATTCACAGGATCCTGATTTACAGCTGGAAAGATGCTCGGAAAGCTCTGTATCCGTGTATCACCTTCTAGTTGTATTTTGTATATTTTTCCGTTGCTATGTAATTTATTGTAATCTCTGATATTTATCGAATGTAATTTATTCATTTATACTCTGTATGTTCTTGTATCTGATGGAATTGTTGTAATAACAATGAAATGTTCTTCCGTCTGCGTTCTATTTTGTCTTGTCCTCAATTCTATCTGTGCTTTCCTTCACGGGGAAGTTCGGGTCATCTCACTTCGTGTCCTCCAATGATCCTTCGTGCCAGGAATCATCATGTTGGAAACCCCAATAACCAAAACGAGCCGTTTGATTTGTTTGTAAACTACGTATGTGGGCATAGTCACTATGCTTACTAAGATTAATATATTTATTTGTGAAATTGTTTTCAACACTATGCATTAATACTAGTATTAAAAGAGGATTTTCATGTACGAAAGCATTTTTGGTTATCATAAGACAAAACTCGCCCATTTGGGTGCGCTTGCATTGTGTGATGTCGGACAAGCTTATGATAGCTTGATTTTTTCAAAATCATTTGCGAATTTCTATGCACGGGAATTCACATGGAGTAAATCTGTTCCACGTTAGCGGTGTGGTCCGGTGAATTTCACACAACATTTATTCTGATTACTGCACCCATAACACTCATGTTATTTCGTTTTTTATTTGACTAATATGAGAATGATTTAGTTCTGATTTGAGTGTTTGTTGTTTTTCTTTTTATGCAATACGCTCAGGTCAGATACGAGTTGCAGTTAGCTAAGATTTCTTTTCCTTGGAGAACGAAGACAAAGATTTGGTATACATCTATTACAAATATGTATTTCCCGCTGTACCTTGGTCCCGCTGCTTTATATATATATATGTGTGTGTGTGTGTGTGTGTGTGTGTGTGCGCAACTCTGATAATCATTGTATATTATAGTCCTATGTGTATATTTTAACTGCGTTTGAACTGTTAATCATTTATTATATGTTGTCATTCCGCTGTGAGATTATGTTATTGTTTTCTCTTCTTCCTTTTCTTTTATTCTCCTCCCAATAACTACCTGTATTATAGATTAGTTTGGGTCGGCATATATGGATTATTATCGATTTGAACGGTCAAAAATTCAGGTCGTTACAAAATTAGATCAACTTCATATCACCAATAATGAAAACAATACATGTATAATCAAATTTTCATCCAATTGGATTAGGAAAACTCAAAATTAGATTTGCAAATAATTGAAAGAATATATCTTGAAACATATTTAGGGTCAATAAAAATAATTTGATCTAAAAAATTAGATCCATTAGAACCCAATCTAGATCTAAAAATTTATAAAAAAATGAGACATAGAAGTTTGAATCAGATCTAAAAGAATAGAAGATATAACAAATTCATAAATCCATTAATCAAAGATTCTCAAATAGAAAATAACTGTAGAACAAATCTAGAAATCCATGAATTGACAATCCACAAATAAAAATTACTTACATGGCAAATTCATAGACGTAGATCTAGAAGATTTCAACAAATAGCTATAATAGAATCTACTGCTGATAACGTATTATAAAATAAAATAGAATAGATAATAAAAGAGAAGACATTAGAGAGAATAAAGGGAGGCCTTTTATTTCTATTGATTCATGTGTACAAACAATATAAACAATCCCTCTATTTATAGAGTCTACATGCCATGCAAATTACAGTAAAATCCCTTAGCATATTAGCATATTCATCCTTATTTTACATTTTATTGCATAGTCGAAGCAATATCCCAGTATAAAAAAAGGATGAAAAAAATAGAAAATTGTGGATTGATGTACACTGTATTCTATATTTTATTGCATATCCAATGTAATAACCAAGTAGAAAAAATATTCATGGATGACTTAAGCCATGGTTATGATTTGATAATTTCATAGATTAGGTTAGCGTTAATAGAGTTTTTAGTCAAGAAGAGATCAAAATGAGTTAGAATGTCGAGATAAACACTAAACGATTTGAAAATTGATGGACATGCTTAGAAAGAAACAAGAGGTGGTGGAAAATTTCACCCTAAAATGGGCCAAGAAACAACTCAACATCTGCTTATTTCACTCGACATCAAGTCATTTTTAGCCTCAGATCGGCTCGACAGCTCGTAAGACCTATTCTCTAATCCTCCAACATATGCCCAAGTTTTTCATAAGGTGTTGACGATCAACACCAAATTTGAAGAGAAGACGCAATAAATAACTAGACAGTCCAAGTGATAAAGGAACTATCACTGTGATCAATTGAATAACTAGAGAAAAGGCATAAGACATATCAACTCAAAGATAACAAAATGATGTAAAACGAGTTTGGTAATTTGCAACTAAGGAAATGACTTGGTATCATATAATTTGACCTGGTATTGAGTTGCTTCCGCAACTCATGTAGTGCCAGAATCCTTTATACTACTTTGGATTAGTTATTACTCTCTACTGGTAGCAGGTTTTGACCAAATGCTCTTTCTACCTATATGAATACAAGTGCGGTTGCAACTTGTAATGACCTGTATTTTCGGCGATGTATAAGTAATTAATTTAATTATTTAAATAGTGATTCAGAGAATTTAATGGTCATTTAATTAAATAACTTTGAATATTTAATTAATTTAAATAATAGAATAATATATTTAATTTCTGAAATAATCAGAAATAGTGAATTGACAATATAATGTGAACTGGACAATTCAAAGTATTAAATTCAGCTTAGAATTTAAACAGATCGACGAATATATTATTTAAACGATGTTAGAATGTATAAATTATAATTTAATTATAATCGAGCTCGAAATGGCGCAGCAGTTCGCGAATTGGCGATTCGAACTTTAAACAAATATACAGAAGCCGTTTTAAATCGGATTTCTGTGAAACAAGAAACGTTAGGAGCAGGTGAAGTATATTTTTCTAGTGGAAGAGAAAAATCGGGATTTCGTCGTGTAGATTTTGATTTATGTCCAAATCAAATTTTAGAAAAGTCGCTGTGGAATTCCTTTATAATTTATAACGATATATAAAAGGAATTTCATTATAAATCGAATATCGATTCAATCCGGGATTTGAATATCGAGTTATAAATTCAATTAGAGTTGTATTATATTCCATGTTAATATATATACGATAATATTTATTTTTAAATTTTAAATTTAATTGTTTTAAATATATTTATATATTTAAAGGGGTTATTTAGGGCTTTTAAAATAGCCAGTTTTGCAAACGACCTCAGAATTCGAAGAAACTAATTCTGTTGGATCCACAATATTAAATTATTGCTAGATTTCAATTTCCGTGATTTTTGAAGTCAGTATGTGGTCGTACTGATTTTTAATGTGAAATACAGTCGATAATTTGACCTTTAAAAATACGCTGTGTGAGCAAACAGAGTCGAAATTCGACGAATCCAGTTTTGTTGGGACCGTAATGTCGAACTGAAGGTGCATGTCAATTTTCGTGATTTTTGGGTATAGTATGTGATTTAAAAAAAAATTAACAATAAGAAAATATAGCATTTGCTTAAAATAAAATAAAATAATCATTAAAATAATCATTTCTCTTCTCTATTAATACCCTACCTACCCTCTAAACCTACTTCACTTTTCTCAGGTCAAAAAAATATGTGTCGTTTCCTGTGAGAGAAATAAACAGTAAATCCTTGAGTTTGAAAAATCAAAACAAATTCCAATATATTTCTATAAATTGCAAAAGATATACGTATGGATTCAGCAAACGAAGAGTGTCGTTTCTGTGCCTGTTTTATTGGGTACGACGCGAATTTCGGTTGCTCGAGTTTGAGCAGTGAAACTAGTGTAACACCCCTAAGTCCCACACAATGAAAGCCTATGTGAAGTGGGTACTTATATAGTAGAGCCCATCTCTTACTAACACCGAGGCCTTTTGAGGAATAAAACCCTATACCTATACGGTGGCTAAGTTCGGGATAATATATTGCGTAAACGGAGGTGCGGGCTGTTACAGTGGTATCAGAGCCAATACCTAGCCAGAATTGTGGCTCCTGTGTGGACCACAACGCCTGGGTGAGGTGTTTGTGAGCCAACGGGGACGTTGGGCTCTGTAGGAGGGGAGAATGTAACACCCCTAAGTCCCACATCATGAAAGCCTATGTGAAGTGGGTACTTATATAGTAGAGCCCATCTCTTACTAACGCCGAGGCCTTTTGAGGAATAAAACCCCACAACTATACGGTGGCTAAGTTGGGGACAATATCTTTCGTAAACGGAGGTGCGGGCTGTTACAACTAGGGTTCAAGTTATAGTTGAAATGAGGAAGCGATGGTTCGATTGGATGTCATTTTAGGGTTCAAGGATGAAATCCGCACCTAGAGTGCAAGATTGGAGGATTTCAGTGATGGTTTGGTTCGGAGGTTGCCTGTAGCCGACGGAGGAAGATGGACGTCGGATTTCTTATAGTAGGGGCGAGGTACATGAAAATAGGATGGTGGGGTAGAGGATTCGAAGAGGATGAAAGTGGTGGTTTCCGTTTGGTCTTTGGTGTAAGGATGAAGGTGTGGTTGTCGTGGAAATCAACGGAGTGGTGAAATCTGGAGCCACGACAGTCAATTTGGGAAGAATGAGAGATTGGAGCGGTCTGGTATTTGATAAGGGAAATGGGCCAAGGGATTTAAGTTAAGGCCCATTTATTTATTTTAAATCCATGTTTTATTTCAAATTAAATGCATTAACTTCTAAAATCAGTAACTATGTCATACGATATTAGAATTTCAAACCGTTGGATTCGTTGGGATCGTATGGACGAGTGCTACACACTGTAACTGACTGGGAGTGAATTTGAGCTCGTTACAATTTATGATGAAATAAATTGTCCATCTGAATCAACAGACGCAAATCGTTATTTAACGGTTAAGGCGAAATGTGAGTAAAAACTCACCAACTCTGAACAGTTATATTTTTATAATGTATTCTTAGAACTGATAATTATCAGTTGATTTCTGTGTGTTAACTATTTGATTGAATTGCATATGCATTGGTTGAAATTATATATATATATATATATGTATATATATATAAAAATTGTTAATCAAATATTGGTTCTGTTTAGCAGAATATTTCATATTGAAACGAAATTGATGTTAATTATATTGTTTAACATCTGTGATGCAGGGAAACAGGTTGGATGGATCCGACTGGATTCCTCAACATTTATTTCACTGTTTTTCATATATTGTGATATATAATCTGTTGTTGATTATATGTGTTAGAATGATATTGATCATTATTATTTGATATTTTAAATACCATAAGAATACGTGAATGTAAAAACGGAATTTTCAAAGTATATTGAAAATAGAATATTTATAAAATCAAAGGATTTTAAAAAAGGAATATTTATTTAGGAAATAAATAGAATAAAGGAATATTTTTTTAGGAAATAAATAGAATTAATAAAGGAATATTTATTTAGGAAATAAATAGAATAAAGGGATATTTATTTAGAAAGTAAATAGAATTATAAAAGGAATATTTATTGGGAAAATAAACATGATTTATAAAAAAGGAAGTTGAGAGATACAAAAGAGTGGTCAAGATAAGAGAAGTCAAAGGCAAAGGATGGGAATTACCAGATTGTCTAAAAACTTACCTAGAGGAAATAAATGTGCACCCTTAATAGAAATCGGCTTGACATCGATCCTAATCTAAGGGTGGAGGGTGCATAAGATCTTGGTGGAGTTATCTTGTCTGATGAGGAGATGGAATTGGAGCTTAGGGATGCCAAAGTTGATGGAATAAGTGCTGGAGCTGGAATTCAAATTACCATGGTGCGATCGATCGTGTGCTCTCAAAACTGTATAGGAGCGGTTTTTTGAATAATATAGGACCTAGGCTTTAGTTGGAAAACCAAGATAGTTTGTGGATTCAAACACTCTGTGCTGACATCGATAGTCGACTAACAAAATATCATGTTAATAAAGAGTACATCGGTGATATGTTCAAGAAGCTTATAAAGGAAAGTAGAAGCATGGAGGATGAAGACCGTGGTTTTGCGATAAACCATACTCTATTCACCCAGAAGTTAATTCTGAAAGAAGAGTATCTTGAGAAGTTAACGATAAGTTAACGATGCTTACTATGTCTTTGATACAACCGAGCAACTAACACTAAATAGCATTTACACAAGTATGAGTGACATATGGATGGTTCTAAGGCAACAACCACAATTCACTGTAGATGATGTTTCCCTATTGTTTTCTAGAAGTAGTTGTATCATGTGGTTTATGAGACTCACACCAAAATTACAAAGTTTAATGAACTATCCAAGAAGTTCTTAGAGCAGTTCAGTTTGCACACGACAAAACTGAAGGATGTTATGTCACTATATGGATTGTCTCAAGGACCCCAATAGTCATTGAAGGGGCTACTGAATCACTTTAATGTAGCTGCGACAGATGTTAGCAATCCAAAAGAGGAAAGTGTATTTATGGCTATTGCTAGTGGTATTCACTTAGACTTCGATTTTAGCAAGCGGATCAAGATGAAGCAACCCACTACCATGGAGGAATTCCATAGAAAAGGAAACCAGTTAAGAATAGAGGAGGCGGGTTTGACTAGAGAGAAACCTCACATTGAGCATTCAAAGTAAGTGATTAAGTGCAACATCATAGCTAATCAGGACGGAAACAATTCTGGAATGCTGATGTGTAACACTCCGTAAAATATATCTTAAATGGATTTAAAAAAATAATATAATTAAATAATTATAATGGGTCAACAAACTAAATTTTAATACTCATCTTTTTCCATGAAAGTTATATTATTGCATTCATGGTGAAATTCTGATCCAATTTCATATGAAAAATGTTGAAAATGAAGTTTGTATGCAAAGGCTGCAAATTACTCAAGTTTTCGGATTAAAAAAAAAATGAAGTTTGAAATTTGAATTAATGGATAACGATAGAAAATAATTCTAGATTTGAAACTTAAACATGTATGTGTATATATAAGCAAGGGTATGACTTTAAAATATGAATGAGCAATTTATTAGTATTAATAACCATTAAATAAAAACGCATTCGACAGTGTTTATTGAGCACCAAGCCAAGCAAGCAGTCAGTCGCCCCATATCATTGAGGTCGACCAGTCTAAGGGGAGGAGGTTGACCGCGCTATGTGCTTTTGAAGGTGATGGCTAGGGTTTTCTAGGTTGAAATTTTTTGATACCGATGTTATAAACGGTCAGATTTTATTATTTGAATCTGACGGTTCCTATTAGCTCTAGCATCTATAAAAAAGATCCTAGACCCTCATTAGAAATCCCAAATCGTGGTTATGCTCCTAGTTCTACCTCTTCTTTTTTAGATCCAGGCAAGGATAAGGTTAGTCTTCTTCTTCTTCCACCATCTTTCTTTTATTTATTTATAAGTTTGGATCTAGTGCTTATATATATATCCCTTAAATATACATAGATGAATCTAAAAGATAGGAGAATTAGGTATGATTTTTGTGGCAACAAATCAAAGAGGGATTCTACATAGGGTTGGAAACAGCTTCAATCTCGAAAGGATGTAAGTGAAATCTTTATAGTTTCTTTTTTATTTGTAATTATATAATATAAATTCTGGATTTGTGTATGTCTAAAAGGTTCTGAGGATATATGAAAACATAACTAAAACCCTCTCAAAATCGTAATAAAAACGGAAGTATCAATCTATTGTGTTTATGTAGATTTTTTGTTATGGATGTAAATCAAAGGGATTTTCTATCCTTTTTCTAAATCACAACAAACTTAGTATGGTTTAATTTTTTCCCACTTGTTTAAAAACCCTATTTTTACATAAAAATATGAGAATTGGGAAGAGTAAACTATATGTAATTCAAAATTTTGTTTTATTTATGAAATAGTGGATTTGAAGGCTATAAAATACATGTAATCCAAGCCCTTATTTTTATATATAAGTTTACAAAAGCTGAAAGGATTGAAAAGAACTAGAATAAAATTACACATACATTATTTACAAATAAGTCACTTTTGTTTACTAAAGTAATCGGAGATCAATGATTACAAGTCTTCTTGTGGTATACGCTGTTGTTGCTCATGTTAATCCTATTTATGGATCCTTTATGTTGTGTTGTAAACTATAGGGAAAAGACTAGTAAATCTATATTTTTGTGTGCAGGTCGATGTTGCTCCTGATTAGTGCGTTATTTCATGCATGCCTATTAATGCGTCGTTACTATTATTTAATATAGCGTAATCCATGTATTATAAATATGTATTAATCGTTGGGAAATTATGTTAATTGTATAAAATGTCCCTATTAAGAAATTTTGTTATGTATGCTCGTGTTGTATTTAGTGACATGAGGACGTGAGGTTTGTTTATATCTTGCATGGTTGTTTTGATCATAACAACCTCAAGTAATGAATATTTTATATTTACATATATACTAATTATTATCCATATATTAAAAAAAGATTCAAAAAAAAACAGTGAAGCCGCCACTCAAACGTCCCTTCATCATGTTGTTGCTTCTCTTCTTCTTTCCACAAGTCAAATCTCTCCAATCACCCTCACAACAACTTCGCCCTCTTCGTTGTTGCAACTTAATGCTCCTCCTAAACCGCCAGACCTTCTTGACCCCTCCCCGATTGGTATTCCTATGGTACTAGATTTTGTTATACCATCGATCCCAAATGTGAGCAACGTAAACATCAAATGTCAACCGGCGTTGACTTCCATGTTTAAGAACAAACCAAGGAATGTTGGGAAGTACATTCTGGTTGACATGGTTCCTACTTTTACAGGAAAAACAATGAAGCATTCCCCTGATATTATTGAAGCTGGATATAACCAGCGGAGTGAAGCATTGGTAGGGTTCTTCTTGGATCAACCACTTGCGTACACAACTATTATTCTAAAGCTTAAGAGTTTATAGAGGTCAAAGGGTCAGGTTAAAGTTAGATATGATGGAACAGTTTTTATATTCAAATTTTCTTTTTTTGAGGATAAGGAGAAGATTCTACAAGGTGACCCCATAATCATACGCAATAAGCTTTTTATCATAAAACAGTATGACCCAACTATCAGCAATGTATAAGGTAATATTATAGTTGTTACTATATGGGTGCACTTCTACAATATACCCATATTTGCCTGGACACATGTGGGAGTTAACGAGCTAGCATCTAGGTTATGGAAGCTGATATGCATGGATGAAAGTACTGAAAAAATGGAAAGTTTAACATATACCAAGTGCTTAATTGAAGTCAAAGCAGAAGAAGAACTAATAGAAGAATTTGAACTAAAGACTATTGAAGGTGGTTTCCAAATGATCAGAGTAGAATATCTTTGGAAGCCTGACATATGCACACACTACAAGCCTTTTGATCATAAAACTACAAATTATTTTGATAATGACAAAGTGGATAAAGGAAAAAAGAACAAGGAAGTAGTAAAAGAAAATGTAGCAAAAGCAGCCAAACAAGGGACAGAAGAACCAGAGAAAGCAAACATATAGAAATGGAAAAGGGTTGGACAAAAAGGAAGGAGGACATATGAGAAATCCTACAAAGTAAAGGTGAACAAAGGAGTAGATGTCAAAGAAAAGGGAGGACAAATAAAGTTTACTAACAATGAAGAATAAATGGAAGATGGAGAGATACTGAATATCAAAACAAACAAGGAAATTCAACTAGACCAATTGATGCAGAAGAATAGAGAATTAGCAAAGAAATCATGCATGAACATAAGTGATGCTTACGAGGACAAAATGAATGATAATATTGCTGAAATTTGTGATGAAGACAACTCGCATTGCATTGATAAAAATGACTCTTCCCCAATGAAGTGGTAGGAAGAAATGGATGCCTTTGTTCCCTTCATAGTGAACTGTCACTTAGAAACACACAACCAATGTGCATGTTTAAATTTAGTGTCAAACTAGGTTGATGGGAATGCTGACATGGAAGATTTGGAAGCAAACATTGTCAATGATGATGAGGGTAATGTCAATAATGACTTTTTAAATGAGGTTAATGTCATTGAAGATAAAGAAGATAAGATTGATCTGAAGGAAGATATGGAAGCAAATGTCGTTAATGGAGAAAATTGTTCTGCATTGCATAAAGAAAATGGAGATAACACTCTGAACAAAACTGTGCACACCACTTGTTTTGGAAAAAGAACAAAGCATGCAAACTGTGGTTAACACAAATAAATAGGAAAGTAAAAATATGGCCATGCAAATGAATGGGAAAAGCAATAGGCTATCAGAAATCACCCAGAAAATGCAATGCATATCAGCTAAAGCTACTAATGCGCTGGGAAGTTAATCAGAGTGACAAAATGAGTAAGCAAGATGTACATGGAAAAAATGCTCCATATAAGGATATTCAACCACCAAATGCATACAAACCCCCACCACCAATTACAAGCAATAACTGTGAACTAAGTGAGATGTAAGACAAAAATCAAAGAAAAAGTAATAACAATACCAAAAAGAGCACACCTAACAAAAAAACATAATGTTGGAATATTAGTTGACTCTCTTCTATCAGCAACATATCCTGGATATGCTAACACTACTGCTCCTATTAGTAGAAGCAAGGTAGATGATAAAACTCATCCCAGAGTATAATCAATAACACAAAAAATTGGTGTGTAGAATATTGTAGGGGACCATCTAGATGTTAAACATGACCAATGTAAGTTATTAATTAATGAACATAGCTTGAGCATGCTTGCCATACTGGAAACAAAGCTTAACAATGAATTAACCAGTCGTGCTGCTCAATATATCAATGCAGGATGGAATTTGGTCAATAACTTTAATCAATCCTCGTATGGTATAATACTGATTATCTTTGAGCCAAACATTCTTCAACTCTCTAATCTTCACTCAAGCAGACAAGTGGTTCACTATCATGACTAGCACATCCCCACTTCCACCTCATATTACATATCCGTTGTATATGCTGATAATGCAGCTGCTGCCAGAGAGCATTTATTTCATAATTTACCAAACTGGAGTCAAGAAATGTTATGGATTGCAGAATGGATCGTTAAGGCAAAACAAACACTAAAAGTGGGGGGTGAATAGTGTTTTTGAGAATTTAAACAAAAACCAAACTTATATGAATTACTATATGAATTAGGGGTGGGTGCGGGTCGGTTCGGTCCAGTTTGAAGCTCAACCCGTAACCAGACCGCAAGAAACGTGTAACAATCCAAAACCCCCATGTGACGGTGGCAAGGATAATCATCGGAATATATTTCGTAAGCCCATTCGACTGTTACAGTCAGTTATTCTTCCAATTAAAATATAAAATATTCAAATTTGGATTTGAACGTACATTTTAATTTGTCGGGGCCACATACTGATTTCAAAAATTCCAAAAAAATAGATCTAGCTATGTCGGGATGATACGGTCCCAACAAAATTAAGTTCGTCCAATTTGGAGACCGTTTGAAAAATGGACTTTTTCTGGTCGATCCAATTCAAACTGAAATTACTAAATGCGTTTTTCTTTGCCACGCTCACATATCAATTCCAAAAATTATGGAATTTGAAACCTAGTAATAATTGGACGTTCCAGATCTATCCAAAGTGGTTTCGTCGAAAACGGAGGTCGTTCGCAAAATCTCTATTTTTAAAGGCTAAATTTATATTAAATTTCATAGCGACAACTCTGAATATTCAACTGGCCATAGCTTTTGATTCCCGCTATGAAATTTCGATTTTTCGGATTCTTTTAGAAAGATATTTTCAAATAGATTTAAATATTTTTGGATTCACTAAAATCCGGTTTATCTTGAATCCTGTACATTCAATCAAAGTTCAAAGTCAATTTTCAAACTGTCGCGCCATTTCAGGCTCGTTATTTAATTAAAATAAATTTATTCATTCTAACTTCGATTTAATAAAATTCTTAGTCGTTGTCATTTAAAATAAATCATTTTAAATATTCAAAATTCATTAAAATATACAAATTAAAAATTTTAAATTGGTTATGATTTTCCGGGTTGTTACAATCTCTCCCACTTGAAACTTTTCATCCCCGGAAAGGAAACAATAGTAAAGTAGGAAACAAAACGGAAACGCAAAGTATTGTAAATGTACCTTGCACCAGAGCTAATCAGAGATGTCCACTTTGCAATTGGGATAAGCTTGCTTAATGCTCTCTTTGGTTTCCCAAGTACAGTCTCTAGGATCACCACTCCACTGCACTTTAACTAAATGGACTTTCTTGTTCCTTAGCTCTTTAATTTCTTTGCCAATAATCTTTATCAGCTCTCTTCTAACTACTAATTCTGGAGTAATATCCAAATCCTGTTGCGCTGCTTCTTCTACAACTAGATATTGATCATGTAAATGCTTTCGGAGTTGAGAAACATGAAACACATCATGTACCCCAGGTAACCAGTCAGGTAATTGAACCCTATAAGAAAGAGTCCCAATCCTTTCAAGTATAGGAAATGGACCAAAATCTAGGTGCCAACTTCCCTGTTTTCCCGAATCGGACTACTCCTCTCATCGGAGAAACTCTCGAATAAACATAATCACCAACAGCAAATGCTAAATCTCTTCTTCTATAGTCTACATAACTCTTCTGTCGGGTTTGAGCTGTTTGTAATCGCTTCTTGATGAAATCGACTTTGTCTGAGCTTCACGAATCATATCGGGACCCAATACAAGTCGGTTTCCAGGTTCTACCCAACATGCGGGAGATCTACATGGCTACCATACAATGCTTCGAATGGTGACATTACCAAGCTCGCTTGGTAGTGTTGTTGTATGAGAAATCAGCCAAATGCAAGTGATCTTCCCATTATCTGCCAAAATCAATAATACAAGCCCGTAGTAAATCTTCTAGTATACGGTTCACCCTCTCAGTTTAGCCATCTGTTTGAGGATGATATCCGGTGCTCAGGCTCAGTTTTGTTCCTAATTTTGCTTGGAACGCTTCCCAGAATTTACAGGCAAAAATTGGGTCTCTATCACTGACTATGCTGATGGGGGCTCTATGCAGTTTAACAATTTCTTTGAAATAAAACTGTGCTAGACTTTGAGCGATTCTATTGGATCTAACAGGTATGAAATGGGCGATCTTCGTGAAACGATCTACGATCACCCAAATACTGTCATTTCCTTTCTTGGTTCGGGGCAAACCATCTATGAAGTCCATGGATATTTGCTCCCATTTCCAATTCGGAATTTCCAACGGTTGCAACAATCCAGCAAGTTTCTGTTGATCACTTTTGACTTGCTGGCAAGTAGGGTACCTGCTAACATATAAAGAAATGTCCCTCTTCATGGACCTCCACCAGATGGTGCGTTTGATATCATTATACATTTTTCTCACTCCTGGATGGATACTAAGTCTAGAGTTGTGACATTCATCCAGTACTTCTCTCCAAAGTTCAGAAATGTTTAGAACACAAATTCGGCCTTTTAACCTTAGAATCCCATCATTATCAATCTGAAAACTCGAGGGCTTGCCTTTCTGAATTCTCTCTCTGATCCTTTGAATGAAGTGATCATCCTTCTGAAGAGCAGATATTTTATCAATCAATGAAGGCATAATTATAAGATTGGCGATGATTGCAGTTTTTTTGCTAAGCGCATCAGCTGCAACATTGGCTTTCCCCGGCGTATATAAGATATCTAGATCATACCCTGCAAGAAATTCTAGCCAACGCTGTTGTCTCAAGTTCAAGTCTTTCTGGGTGAACAAATACTTCAAGGACTGATGATCTATATATAATTCAAATTTCTCACCCAATAGATAGTGCCTCCATATTTTCATAGCAAACACGATGGCTAACAATTCAAGATCATGAGTTGCGTAATTCTTCTCATGCGACTTCAACTTACGGCTAGCATAAGCGACTACTTGGCCTCTTTTCATTAATACCGCACCAAGACCTCCAATAGAAGCATCCGTCCAGACCGTCAAATCCTGATTTCCATTGATAATCATTAATACTGGAGCAGTTGTCAATTTTAATTTCAGCTCTTGGTAAGTTGCCTCACATTCCGGAGTCCAATTAAATCTGGCATGCTTCTTAGTTAGCTTTGTTAATAAACAGGATATCTTCGAAAAATCCTTAACGAAATTCCGATAATAACTAGCCAATCCCAGAAAACTTCGGACTTCTGTGGGGGTAGTAGGCCGTTTCCAATCTTGAATTACTATAATTTTGCTTGGATCTATAGAAATTCTTTTCTTTGATACGACGTGACCAAGGAACTTCACTTCTTCTTGCCAAAAGATACATTTAAAAAATTTGGCTTTGAAGACGTTCTTTCTTAGAATTCCCAACACTTGTTCTAAATGTTTTTCATGCTCACTTTCTGACTTGGAGTAGATTAAAATATCATCGATGAATGCCAGAACAAATTTATTCAAGACTTTTATGAACACTATATTCATTAAATTGACGAAGTATGCTGAAGCGTTACATAAGCCGAACGACATTACTAACCACTCATAAAATATGTCTGGACCTCTGAAAGCTGTCAAAGGAACTTGTTCTTCGGCAATACGCAGTTGATGGACACTTGTAGATAGGTCCATTCTAGAAAATACTTGCGCAACATTCAATTGATCCAACAAATCATCGATGTAGGGCAATGGATATTTATTCTTGAGTGTCTGCTTATTGAGGTCTCGGTAATCAACACACAATCGGAGAGTATCGTCTGACTTAGGAACAAACACTATGGCTGCACCCCAATTAAAGAAACTAGGTCTGATCAGACCTTTCCATAGCAATTGCCGAGTTTGATCGCCTAATTTTCTTTTTTCCTTCAAGATCATTCTTCGAATTGAATGTACTACTGGCCTTGCATTCGGAATTAGCTTGATTTTGAAGTCAATTTCTCTTTGCGGCGGTAAGCTACCGACTTCCTCGAATACATTCGCATAGTGTTTAATGATAGGAATATTTTCTAATAAAGTGGGAGTAACTTATAGCACAGACCAAAATTCTTTTCTATCTAAATCTGAGCCTTGGCATGGCATAATAATATGTCCCAGCTTCGTTTTAACTTTAACGACTCTTTCGGCACATTTAACTTCATCCTCATATTTCATTAACCAATCTAACCCAAGAATAATATCGAACTCCGAAAAATCCATGACGATCAAATCAAAAGGAAACTGGTAGAAAGAATAGGAGATGGGCACTCTACAATATAAACTGAGAACAAGAGATCCTCCTATGGGGTTGTGAACTCTAACCGATTCTTTAAACTTTCTTAGTTTTAACTTTAACTTTTTAATAGTGTTACTTGTAATAAAACTTTATGATGCACCAGAGTCAAACAGTACTGAAACAAGAATATTTTTAATAGTAAGGGTACCTCCCAAAACATTGGGTTTACCTGCTCCCGGAGTAGAAGCTGGTGGGTTCGCCCCGTCATATACATGTGCAACCTGAGAATTCTTCAGCAAAGGACAATTCCTTCTGATATGCCCCGTCTGGTGGCAGTTATAGCACTCACTAGGGTTGCGAGGGTTCTGGCTAGAGCTTGATTGGTTGGTCTTCTGCCACTTCGGAGCAGTGCATACATTGGAGTAACGTTCAGTTTGACCGCAGTTGTAACAACTTCCTCTGGGTGGCCTATCTGTTTGCGGCTTGGCATTTGCTATTGTGTTGCTTGATTCGGGTTGCCTTTCAGAAGCCTTGCGCTTGTTGACCGCTTGATTCTTTGCACGATCTACTTGCATGTTCCTCATATCCAAGCTCTCATAATTGCATGCCATTTCCACCATCTCGTCGAATGTAAGCTTCACGTGGCTCATTGTTGTATTCTGGTCTCTGCGCTGAACTCCATGGATGAACCTCTTATTCTTCGCCTTAATAGTCAGAACGAGCTCTGGTGCATAGCGGGACAGCTGAGTAAACCTGTTGAGGAATTCTTGAATGATGCAATCTCCTTGTTGGAGATTGGCAATCTCGTCATGCAGGCGCTCCATCTCCTGCTCAGGAATGAACTTCTCTTTGAATAACACTTTGAATTCATCCCAAGACATCTCCATCTCTAGCTCATTCAAGGTGATGGCTTCCCACCATAGTTGTGCCTCGTCTTGCAATAACCAAGCACCCATGAAGCTTTTTCTATAATCCTTAAGACCTAAGCCAGCGAAGATCTTATCACATGTTTTTAACCAACCTAAGGCTTTAGTCACAGTGCACGTGCCAGAGAATGTCTTGCCTCCAAGGTTCTTATACTTCTTTGCCACTCGGTCTAAATCAAACTGTTGCAGGGGCGGTAGTGGCTGAATCAAAGGCTCCTCGAAAACAGGAATATTCCCCCATCCTCTGCCTCCTCGACCTCTAGCTGCTCGAGTTGCATCTAAGTCAGTTCTGTACAAGCACGAAAAGAGTCAAGCCCACAAAAATGATAATTTTAAGATATGGTAAAAGCAGAAGAATATATGAAAAGATAACGATGTACTGATCAAATTATTTTTCTATTCTACTTAGCTCATTCTAGGACATTACTAATCCTATCTATAATGAGCTACTCGCCTTAGAAAACTACTGATTCTATTTTGACGAGGTGTTTGATGTGTTTAATTCCAAAACTAAGATTAACCAAAGCTCCAATACTACCTGTGATGATCCCAAGCCCTGGTGTGACGATGGCATGGATAATCATTGGAATATATTTCGTAAGCCCATTCGACTGTTACAGTCAGTTATTCTTCAAATTAAAATATAAAACATTCAAATTTGGATTTGAACGTACATTTTAATTTGCTGGGGCCACATACTGATTTCAAAAATTCTAGAAAAATAAATCTAGCTATGTCGGGATGATAAGGTCCCAAAAAAACCAATTTCGTCCAATTTGGAGACCATTTGAAAAATGGACTTTTTCTGGTAGATCCAATTCAAACTGAAACTACCAAACGCAGTTTCCTTTTCCATGCTCACATATCAATTCCAAAAATTATGGAGTTTGAAACCTAGCAATAATTAGACATTCCGGATCCAACCAAAGTGGTTTCGTCGAAAAAGGAGGTCGTTTGCAAAATCACTATTTTTAAAGGCTAAATTTATATTAAATTTCATAGCAACTGCTCTGAATATTCAACTGGCCATAACTTTTGATTCCCGCTATGAAATTTCGATTTTTCGGATTCATTAGAAAGATATTTTCAAACAGATTTAAATATTTTTGGATTCACTAAAATCCAGTTTATTTTGAATCATGTACATTCAGTCAAAGTTCAAAGTCAATTTTCAAACTATCGCGCCATTTCAGGCTCATTATATAATTAAAATAAATTTATTCATTCTAACTTCGATTTAATAAAATTCTTAGTCATTATCATTTAAAATAAATCATTTTAAATATTCAAAATTCATTAAAATAGCCAAATTAAAATTTTTAAATTGGTTCTGATTTTCCGGGTTATTACAAAACGGTTAACCAAAAATGAAGGCCGTAATATTATATTTCACTACGGTCCGGTTTCGGTTTCAAATGCATTCGGTCCAGTTTCAGTTCGGTCTGATTTTGAAACATACATCTTTGCAAAGTAACAGGTAAAAAAATCCAAGTTATAAATTTTTGAAACAACCAAACAAGTAACCACATACAACACATTGATGCTTTTTAAATATATTTCCAGCATACCATTCCAGTCACAGATGCTTCAGCCTTTCGTTACTTAATTTACATTATAAACTTTTTTTAGCTTACAATACTGACTACATATTACTATTTAATTATATGACTTTAAACATTAAACTACATAATGACTTCTATTTGAATAACCAAAAGTTGCTACAGCATAGAGCTATAATAGTATATCCACCGCACAAAAGATAAGGATTTGCACTAGCGTTGTCAACTACAATTTGTAAAAACTTTCTCTATTCCCCATTCAATCAAACAACTTTCCATTAACTTGCCAATGGTTTTACCCTTATGATTTTCAATGACAAGAAAGTTAAGGAATCTCTTATGTAATGTCCAGCCATCATCAATAAAGTGAGCAGTGAGTACCATATAATTGACATTTTGTATTGATGTACAAGTGTCAGTGTCAAAGAAACTCGTTGTGAGCTATTTAGCAAAGTAGATTTAAGATTATTTTTCTCCATCAAATATAATTCTCAAACCCCCTTGCAATTGTCCTACGGGAAGGTATACTGAACTTGGATTGTGTTACTCTCATAAACTAAATGTATCCTTGTCCCTCAATAAAACCACTACACCAAAACAGGTGATTGCCAACGAGTATAACCGTTGCAAACAATTTCAGCAACGCTTATAAGTGTTGCTACGGGGGCGTGGCAATGTAGTACCAACACTTATAAGCGTTGGTAGATTTTCTCTCCCAACGCTTATAAGCGTTGGTATATTTTCATTCGCAACACTTATAAGCGTTGGTAGCTTTTTGTTTGCAACGCTTATACATGTTGCAATATTTTTGTTTGCAACGCTTATACATGTTGCAAGATTTTCATTCATAATAACAAACATGATTATAATATAGACGATATTTAATATGAATCCAAAATAGATATTATTCTCAATTTAAAAAGTACAATTCAATGAATACCAATAGACAACATTCATAATTATGTAACAACATAGAATTAATATCAGTTAACAATATACAAGTATAATACATAACTAAGTTGCTAAATTCGATACATAATTAAGTCGCAAAATTCAATATATAAATGAAATTCTACAAATATATACCGAATACAAAACATGGTAGTACTTCTCTCGAATTTCTTTTATGTCCAGCCTTCAAAATCTTCGTTCGTGAAATATTTGCTTTTGGATTTGCTATGACCTACAAGAAAGATCAAAGTTGACAACAATAATTAATATAACATTCTATAAACAATTAACAAAAGATAATTTTAATACCAATTATTTGGCTTGGCATTTATTTGTGTTTTTGTTGGGTAAGTTAACTAAATTCTTTGTGACCACATCAAAACTGAGTTTATCTCAGTTAGAAACTGAGTTTACAAACTCGGTTCGAAAACTGAGTTTGAAAACTCAGTATGAAACTGAGATTGAAAACTCAGTTCGGAAACTGAGTTGCAACAAATTCAGTTCGGCGACTAAGTTGCACGACTCAGTCGCAAGACCGAACTGCGTGACTCAGTTGCAAGACTGAATTGCGCAACTCAGTTGCAAGACTGAGTAAGTTTGCAACTCAGTTTGCAAAATTGAGTTGCAAACTCAGTTGCCAACTACGTTGTGGCAACTCAGTTTCAAAACTAAAGTCAGTTGGCAACTGAGTTCTTGCAAAACTCACTAATAGCATACTATTTTGTTTCACAAATTTTTGCCCTTTAGTTGACTTTTGATATTGAGTTTGGGTTGGCAATGAATTCAATGGACGGGCTATGTCCATAACTATAATAAACTCATAAAAAGGTGACATACCACAGTATACAATATCTTCTGTATTTTGAAATGGAGCTGCACATTTTGGTTCAGCTGGATCACGTTTATAAAGCTATCAGCCGCATATACCACAAGATAAACAAAATAATATATAGCAGTTCCATTCTAAAAAGATAACGGATTTACTCATCCCAACTTATATTAATACTTACGGTTGACACAAAAATACGGGTACAAAACTTTAGTACCTTCATGCCCTGAAATGTGTTAATTTATCAGGTTCTAGCAAAACCAGTAGCTGCTTTTATACCTTCACAATCACCAACCCTTCCTGTGTAGTGTGAGCAACCTGGATATGAAAAAAGATATGGTTCTAGTTGTCTTGAATTGAAGTTTAGACGCATAAAAGAGATGGCTGAAATGTATCCATTTACAAATGGAAGCAGCTATATAATGGATTTTAGATCCAACGTGGAAAAACAAATAAATACAATAGTCGGATTAAACAAGATCATAAATTATTTAATAAGTTGATTTTACTAATGCGTGAAATGTATCCATTTACTAATACGTGAAATGTATCCATTTACTAATGCATATCTGTTGATTCTAGAAATATAAATTATTTAACAAGCTGACATTCAAACCCAAACTAATTTTCAGAGCAAGTGCGCATTAATAACACTAACTGCTGAATGGTATGTCAACCAAAAAATTTATACATCACCATAGTCATAAAACAATCAATTTGAAATATAAAATGGTTCTAAGAGGTAATTTTCTAAGACTCAAAATTTTGCTTCTAATATCAAATATCAGCTTGGTCAGAATGTACACATGTGTCTATCGCCTGGTTCAAATAATTATTATGAACTGATATTACTAGCATAAGTTTTGCTAACATAAAACACATACCAGGAGAAGAGGGGAAGGGTACAGCAGATCCACACACAAAAGTCATGAAAGAAGCATATCGATCATGTACTGACAATACATACAAGACTTCAACTCCTGAAATACATCATTTTGCATAGCATTCAATAAATACTAATGTCAGGGACGCGAGAAATGGTGCAGCGACGTCCACATGGACTTGAAACGCTAACCTGTCTTAGACGAAGGAGCTGCAGAATCTTCCGAGACTTCGGATCCATAGCATTAATACTGTTTTCAAGAAAATGTAAATATTTTAAACAGTTTCTATGATAAGATTAAACTGGCTAACTTTAAACAAAAAATAGATTAACTCAAGCATGGCTACACGGTTAAGAGTTAAGCAAAAAATCCAACCAGCCCAACATAAGAGCACTGACAAAAACATGGGAACAAGATAGACAAGAGAATGCAGTATGCAAACATCATAAAAGCAAAGAAATCTTTCATCTATAAGCCAGGTTGTTTCATAAATACTCATTTATAAGACAAGAGAATGCAGTATGCTAACGTTAAACTATGATATTTACAAATGAAATACTCATTTATGATTCATAAATACTGTAAATTTATCAAAGAACTTTCATGGAAAAAAGTAACTGCCATATTCATTCACTGGCGAAGTCATTTAGTAGAAATTAATTGTACAATAAATTATGAAACAGATTTATGAGATTTGAATGAATGTATGATACACTGTTCAGGCAAATCAAGGAGTTCACGCAAGTCTATGATACATTTTCTTAAATGATAAGAAACTAGAGCTCAAATCATACCACATCTCTCATCCAACATTGAATGAATACTATTAATTTATATATTCCAATTTGATGGATCTAATTTATATAAAATTTACAGAGTACAATATTGTCTAACAAACATAACTGTCTGAAAGATATCAACATGCTTGAAATAATCTCATATTTAGAAAATTATAAAGTACCGATATACTCGAACAACTGTGACCAAGAGAAAATGGAAATGTTAAAATATTGACAACACATTCTACTACCAATAACCAAAACTTCATATTATATCCATTTTTATTCATCATTTTTCAACGAAATTGATTTGAGTCTTCTGTTTTTATTACATTGCAACATGACTTTGAGAGAATCCATACAAATAATGATAATCAGTTCAGAGCACGTCAAAAATATATATTATCCTACAATGATAAATCTTGAATGTTAATAAAATCATTAATGTAAACTGTGTGTAGTTTAACTACTTAGAATTTAATGAAACAAACAACACTGGTCTAAACTTGTGGTACCCAAAACAGAAGAGAACATAACATGACTATCTATTCTGTTTATTTACTACATATAATTTTGAACATTTCAACTCAAGCATTTCTAACAAAGCAGTGTTACATTTTAAAATAAGTTACCTGCTGCAAAAAATTTCGTAATGGAAACAAAATATTATAAACTCCTTAAACAAAAAAGATTTTGATTCAAAATATATGTTTATGTTGGATGAAAGTTAAAGTGGTCAAGTCATCCATTGAGTAAAAGAAACAACAGTGTCGATCCTAAACAATATAATGCTTAAAGATGTAAGAGTTCATGAAAAAGACAATGAGCAATGCACAGAACTTCCTATTTTTGGCATTGCCCTTTAACAATACTCACAGTGTAGCAAATCAACATATTCCTTTTTAGCAAAAAGTCATAGAACCTAGATAATCTTCAAATTTAAAGACTGTTGCACTTTTAAAACCTTAGATGACATTATCAGTAATCTTAATGCGCAATTCAGTTCGCGCAAACTTAGTTTGCACGACTCAATTCGTGCAAACTGAGTTTGCGCAACTGAGCCTCATGGCTCAGAAAATTTGAGCCTGTGGCTCAGAAAAACTGAGCCACATGCTCAGAAAAACTGAGCCGTATGGCTCTGCAAAACTGAGCCGTAAGGCTCAGTTCTCAGTATTGCTGAGCCGTAAGGCTCAGTTCAAATGAAAATAATTTTATGTTCTTTACCCGGATCGGTTAAGGTTGGGTTTAATGACTTCTAAATATCACCCTTGAACTGATTATCGCTTGAAATATCATTAGCAATACATTGCCAAATGTTTTGCTTCAATATTTAAAGTAAAAATATCTTATATAATTATATTTTCAATAAATGTCAATCAGACTTCCAAATGATGGAATAAAAAAGTGACAAATATAACATTGAGCAGCCTGTTTTGGTATACTGTGAATGATGATATACACCACACAAGAACCCAAATGCATCATTTGTTTGGTCCAGTTGTGACCGCATCTCGTTTTGTCTTTTTTATTGAGTCTTATAATAAAGCAAACCCTACTATTAGAAGTAACATGTTGTTGTTTTCGATCGCTTTCCACTGTTTATTGCTTCAAAGCGAAAAGTCGACTTATAGAAATTCATCTCACGTAAACACAAACATATTGCAGTTTTAGATCAAGTTTCACCTTGGATCTATGGAACAAAAAGTTTGCTTATCTAGCGCAGTTGTGCAAACAAATTAGAATAATCATGGACCAATCAGATTTTTGATAAAGTTCAATCAGATGATTTTTCAAAAAAATACAATCAAACACCCACTCCATTTACTGCAGATAAAGTCAATTTAATATACTTTCCTAGCAAATTATGTAAATGCCAATTCGAGTTATTAACATTTCTACAAAGATAAGCCAAATATACCTGTCGTTTATCAAATAACGCCGAAAGATTCAAACCCTGAGATAATGTAATCATTTCAAAAGACTTCATTGCAAGAGGACCTTCTGAGTTATCTCTTACATACTTGGTTACATATTGGTCCTGCAAAAATGGCGGAAAACAATAAAAACCTGCATAACTTCAATATGTTTGATGGCAAACGTGCACAATGCATGCATCCAACTACTTTATTACATTATGTGAAAAACTAGTGTACAAGAAAAAAAAAAACTTCTTGATCCATGTATTTATACTAGGCTATAACACGCCTATGAAATGAAATTCTCCAAGCATGAATATATCTTGATAAAATATAGCTTAATAATTGTCTACCATGTCCACGGCAGCATAAATTACATTTTTTACAAATCGAAACACAACATAATTACAACATCCATTTATTACTCAGAATATCGAATCATGTGTATGAAGGAATGTTGTATCAAATAAAAATCATTTGAGCAAAGACATAACTAATGTTGCCAAAGAATTGGTGAAATAAACAAGATTTACAAACCTCGATTTCATTAAAGACAGCATCGATATCATTCAAATCCACCTCATGTTCAGCAAAGTGTCTCGCTGCAATATAATTTACTTTAAACCAAGCATCATTTTGTATTCCTTCAATGCCTATACGCTGCATTAGATGAAATTTACTCGCACAAAATTGATATTCAAACGTACTGAATGTATAAAGTTTTAAGTGGAAGACAGGGAACAATATATTACTGGACAGAAAATATTAATATTGGAACATTGTTATGAATGTCTAGTAAGTCATACAACAGTGAGGTCTTGAAAAACAATATGACATGTTTAACTATATAGGTCTTATACGAAAATTTATATATATAAATAGTAACAACAAAGTTAATTTGTAAATTAACTATAATCATTTAAGCAAAATATGACCTGCATGAACCATTCCTCATGTGAACGAACGCTAAGTTTTTGTTGTTCTATGTTACTCATTATCAAAAAAGGGTTAATGTAAAGTGAAAAGAAAAACAAACGACAGTACCTTAAAAAGCTTAAACCATTCAAATGACAAGGGCAGGTAAAGTGAACCGAAGATGTTAGGGGAATAGGGTTTCAAACGATGAAATCAGGTACCTGAAATCGAAATGAACTGAAGCTGTTAGAGGAATAGGGTTTCAAACAATGTCCAAAAACGATGAAATCAGATTCAAATGATGTTATTCTAACCCGAAATCGATGAAATCAGATACCTGAAATCAAAATTCATACGATGTGCCCTGAAGCCAAATCGATTCTCCCCCAAAATCCGATTCTTTGACGTCAGAACGGATCTGAACACCTTAAGCTTCACGATTCTTTGATGCTGGAACGAATTCGAACGAATTCTGGGATCCTTTTTTTTTTTGGTTGAATCGCTGGATTTGGATTTTCTGATTTAGCGGCCTATCTATGACAAAGCGTTGGGCAAAACAAATGGGAAATGAAAATAGGGTTATGGACGTGAGTTTACCATTTTACCCTCAGAAAGTAGCCTTAACAACACAAATAAGCGTTGCCAATAAAAAAATTATAATTATGTATTTTTGGCAACACTTTTTAAATATAGCAACACATATTGTGGTTATTACCCTGCAGCACAAATAAGTGTTGACAATTGTGAAAAAAAAGGGTTACCAAATGACCATTATGGTGTAGTGAACTAAACGGAAGCTCATCTCGAATTATCATCCTAACACAATAAAGTCTATTAATATCCTTATTACACTCAATACAAATATTCTTTGCACCATTTTCTATTGGATCAAAAGATATAATTTTTTGTCGTTTATTTGCTACATAAATAGGATGTTTCTTACATTGATAAAGCATGTGTGTCCTCATGGAAGATGTCCCGATCTTTGCATTAGACTGGTAGACTTTTGGGCAATAGTTGCATTTCGCCTGAGTAGGAGTAACCTCTTTGTCGTCAGAATTTTTGAAGTGAGTCCAAACTTCTGATTTGTTCTTTCTTTCATTGTCAGACGGAAGTAGAGTTGCAGCGACAGCTTGAACTTCAGTGGTAGCCAGGCCTTCTAATGGTATCTCTGAAGATGGTACATTTGTCGTAGATGCATTTTCGATCAGTGAATCATGTGCTCCTTCCATACTCTACACCAAAAAAATTCATACATAATTAATACCAACTACTAACTATAAAATTGAATTACTATAAGCATTAGATAAATAACTAAATAAGATCCTTACTATAAACATTATATAAAATACAAAACATTAAACATAATATTTAAAGGAATAAAACACCACTAGACTGCATTATTAATTGACTGAATCATCTGGAGCTTGCTGCTACTGATAACTTGAACATAAATTGGTAAAAGAACATCCTTATTCATTTGTAAAAGAACACAAATAACTTGAGCATAAGTTACAACCATTAGCTTGCTGCTACTGATATTTCACTTTAGGATATCATCACAAAATTAATCAACTCAGTTCAGTTAAGTGCCAATGAAAAACAACATCTTGGTGAAACTAAACATTAGCAGCACTTGTACTGCATGTAGTTCATTGTTTGAATGTTGAAGTGACTAACATATCCATCTAAAATTTAAGAGTCTAAGATGATGGAAAGTGAATCGAAAAAACTTAGAAAACAATGGTGTTCAGATCTGGACTATGGGGTATTATTCGACATGCTTAGAATTAAAAAAGTAGAAATTAAATTAAACTCACCTCGTTCATGCTTGAAAAGGAAGCGAAATCCACGCTCCAAAAGGGAGAAGAGGTAGAGATGAATGAAGTTGTGAATTAGAGATGAATAATCAAGAGCGTTACTTGATTGTGCTTTAGGTTACGAAGATAAAAGGGGAAAGCTGTGGCGGCTACAACAAAAATAAATAAAATAAATGAACTACTTTGATTTTTTTGTTAGGTAGGTAAAGCCGTAAACGTAAAGGCCGTAAGTCAGTGGGCTTGAGAGCAAACAAAAATAAATTAATTTAACGTTAGCAATGGGTTTGAACTTTGAGTTGTAGAGCGGACCAGACATTGTTTTTTATTAGTTTTTATATAAAGTAATCCGGTCCGGTTTAATACGGCCAGTTTCATCCCATAAACCGCAACCGGACCGTAATGAAACGGTTCAGGTCAGTTTTGCAAATACGGTTTAGAAAGATAACACAGAGCGGTTTACCGCACCATTTGTTCGGTTCAGGTCGGGCGGTTTCCATTTAACGGTGCATTTTATGCCCACCCCGAATATGAATCAAACACTACAGAAACAATCACAAACACAGAATCAAACACAAATGCAAAGATAAGCAAAAAATAAAGTATAGAAAAGGAAAGAACACACCGGATTTTATATTGATTCGAAATTAATCCTACGTCTAGTCCCGCACAACGCTGGATTGTGCAGAGTTTTATTACTATATCAATATCCAATTACAACCCTCCTTGATTTCACAGCTACAAGGGATACCATCGATTCCACCCACACACTTGATCAAGTATACCTTCCTTGATTTCTTAGCTACAAGACCTGTCCTTGATTTCACGGCTGCAAGGGATACCACTGATTCCTTTACTCAACCCAGACAATTACAAACAGCCTTATAACACTTCAATAGCACATGATTCTGAGAGTAATAAGTAGAGAATGTAGAGAATGTAGAGAGAAGAAGAATAATGAAAATATAATTGAATTCGACAAAGTATAGGTGTAGAAATCATAAAAATAATGAAAAATAATGGTGTAATGAAAGAGAGTGAAGGTGGAGAAGAAGTGATTAAAAATTCGAAATCAACCCCTATTTATAATGTGCGAAAGGTTGCAACATCTCAGAACCATCACAAATAGTGAAAAATCACTTCCTTTCAATTTTGAAAAAATGACGGTTATATGACGATATGTGTGTGTGTGTGTGTATATGTATGTATGTCGACATATATATGTACAAAATTGAAATTTGAATATTTTTCAAGTGTTTTGATATATATATATATATAACTCTACAAATTCTTGAATTAAAATATAGCGTTATAAATAAATATTATAAAGTAGAAAATCATATGAAAGCATAAATATAAACTATATAAACATATTTATAAAATTATAGAGTTTAAAACTATATAAATATAAAGTATGCAAAATATAAATATATAAAACTTATAAAGTATAAATCTATGAAACTTAAGTTTAAAATCAAATAAAAATAGAAAGTAAAATAGAGAAGAAAGAGATTGAAGATAGAATTTGAAATTATTTGGAAATTGAACTTGGAGTGTTATTCAAAGTCTTACATAATCTAGAATCTATAACTATATTTATCTTGAACTCTTTAAATCTTGAATACTCTTGAGTCTTGAAATATCTCTGAATTCTGAATCTCTAACATCTTTAAACTGTATAGTCTTCAGTAATATTTCCTGTATATAAATCATGTATATGTGTGTGTATATATATATTCTAGATAGAGGTGTTAGTATATATTTTATAATCAATTAATATTGAAATAAGTTTATTGTCATCAAAACTCCATTCTCCAACAATCTTCCCTATTTTGATGATGACAACCTTAGTTTATAAAATATCATACCTGTATATACCTGTTGATGATGATCCTTCAAATACACCCCCTGTTTATATGAATCCTATAAACAATGTCTATATTTTATAATTTCTTCCCTTTTGGCATTATGTGACGGCCCGCCCCGCACCAGCCGACATTTCCTCCGAAAGTGCGTTGTACACATGCCCGACTAGCACGGAACGGTCGCCAAAGAAAGGAAAGAAGAGAATGAACTAATCGAAAACCTGTAGAATGTCTCACAACACATGGAACAAAATATAATAATAATATACTTGACATAAAACAGGCGAGACAGTGCATAAGCTGATAACTAAAACCAACATCAACATCATCATCAAAGTAGTGGAAATCCAATTACAGCTTATTACAACTTTCCAAATTACTGTCTCTAAACAAAGAAAGAAAGGTACATTACTAATGCCCAAAGTAGTGACCGCAGCAACACAGGGAGAATATCTATATATATGTATCATACGTGGAAGCCTCATGCTCATCTCCGGTACGGCTACTCGTGCATACCTCCTAACATGTCTCTATTCTGCTTGTGAGAGCACCCAGAGTAATAAGAAGAGACATAAAACTCTGGGTCAGACAAAAAGCCTGGTATGAGCGATAAGCAGCTAAACAGAACAATAACATGTATACTGAACCATACCTGAACCTGGACCTGCAACCAAAGAGTTAGCACTACATACCGTACAATACTCTAAGGTGCCACTGAACAGATGGTGTAAAGATAATGGGGGTGGGGGTGTGCATGTCATAATGATGGCAAACAAATCAACCATAGCAACCATCCTCACATCTCTCACTCAGTGCGTAAAGCATACGATGTCCACCACTGTCAATCACTAGACCCATCGAAGTAGTGACGGAGTTCGAATTGTACAACTATTGCTACTACCAAGCTTACCACATGGAGTCATGACCAAATCTTTACAAATGACCCCGCTTCATTGGTCTATAGCTCTTTAGTCATACCTAGGCCACTGTGGCCCTGAATCCGTTCACGTACTCCTACACATAGTGATCCAAAGCTATAGACATCGACAACCCCTTAGCACACGTTCCGCAGCAAAGCCCAACTCCTGAAGTTAACTCCTTTGTTCCCACCTGGATCCTGAGTATAAACTTCTCACTTGGACTACCTTTGCATCTCGGGTTTTGGTCGTCAACTTCTTCTCCGGATCGGTCTTCATTTCTTCACTTTACTTCAGGTCGTGGTCATCAGCTCCTCGGTTCGGATCGGATTACCCCATACGGGTCGGGTCGTGCTCCTCCAGCTCGTGACTCATCGTCAGGTCCTACTCGTGAAGCAACGCAATTGGCTTGGAGTCCACTATGCGGCTCAGATCGCATACTCCTCCCTAAGCAATCGGTTCGGAAGCGGTCTCCCTTCGAGGCACAAGAAGCTCAAGCCCTCCTCTCTGCTCCGGGTCGGATCGAGGAACCTCTGGCGGATCGGGTCGGAGAACTCCTCGGCTATCAGTTCACGAGCTCCAGACGGTTCGGGTCCGGTTCCATCACCACAAGCGGATCGGGTCGGAGAAGGTGTTGCGATCGGGTAAGACGATCCGATCCGGTCCGGGTATTTTCCTGCACTTTGTCCAGCAAGCTGTTTACGCCATTCGACGGCGTTTTCGACCAATCTAACACTTCTAGACAACCACAAAGCATACTATACAGTCATAGCAACATGTATAATCATCCACAAACAGCGAAACAACAATCATAGCATGTGAAATGGATCAAACATACCCTAAACTCCATATTTTCCCTTAAGCATGTTTAGGAAAAATCTAATGATATGATTAGCAAAACTTAACCAAATTATCCCAAACTTCTAACAGAGGTCTAAAACATCATTTCGAATTTTATAAATATTTTTCCAAAATTTTATCATGTCTAATTTCGTTAATCTTCACTAATTACCCTTAATTAACCGTAATTAGTGCAAAACTATGCAAATCACTCACCTTGGCCACAAATAAAATACCAAATCTAAAATGAATCTCTGTTTAGTGCTGTTCCCAATGCAACACAGCAGCTCTAACTTTGCTTTGGTGCTATTCCTTCTTAATTTGATGTAGTTTAAGCCAAAACTTGATTAAGAAGTGATTAGAGGTGTATTTAGATGTTGGAGGCCATTGTTAGGTTGAAGAGAGGGTTTGTGGCGGCTGGAAAATGAGTTAAAAAACCGAAATCCTAACCCTAGCAGCCCTTAAATACCTCTAATCCCGAAATACCCCGTTGGGCCTAGTTGTTAATCACCCGGTTAAGCCCAATTAAGCTGTTTTTCACTATCTGAAACTTGTTTCAGCCATATCTCCCAAACGGTGAGTCCGTTTGGCTAATTGGACAACTCTACGGAATTGTAAACCATCATCTGGAGCCAATGGAAGTGGTTTCAATCAAAACTCCTTTCCAATCAAAAGTCATGGCCAAAACAGTATCAGCTAGGGGCAAAATGGTCATTTAAAAATCGACAAAAATCATGAACATGGGAAATGACCCCAATAGCCGTCTCCCAAAGTTACATGACCATACGACTTCGTATGTTAAAGAAATAAATACTCTATGATCCTTCGATGCGTAGAACGCGGTCGTTACACTCTCCCCCCTTAAGAAATTTCGCCCCCGAAATTCCTTAACCCAAAACATATAAAGGATCCCGCATGCCTACCAGCCACAAACAATGATCAAACATGCAAAACAAACAAAACAAGCCTATCCTAGCATGCGGAAAGACTAAATCGAAGTTATAATCTTACCAGGCGAAGAGTTCTGGATACGTCTTCCTAATGCTTTCCTCTGTCTCCTAAGTACAGTCATTCTCATCCTCGCCCCACTGAACTTTGACTAGATTCACCGCTTTCCTTCGAAGTTGCTTCGCATCGTTTCCAACAATACGCATAGGCTTGCGGTTCCTAACCGCCTCGGTTCAACTTCGATATCATCCAACTGATCAGGTGAAATAGTCGCATCTGGGTCGTGCACGAACTTCCTTAACTGGGAAACATTAAATACGTTATGAACTCCTGCCATCTTCTCTGGTAATTCAACTTTATATGCCAAATTCCCAATTTGCTCAAGAACTTGGAATGGACCAACAAATCTTGGTGCTAACTTGCCTCTCCTGCCAAATCGTATCACTCTCTTCAACGGAGAGATCTTGACAAACACTAAGTCGCCAACGGAGAACTTTAATTCTCTTCCTCTCTTATCAGCATAACTCTTCTGCCTATCTTGGGCAACCTTTATTTGCTGTCGGATAACTTTAATCTTGTCTGATGTTTCTCTTATTACTTCTGGTCCAAGCACATATTTCTCACCGGTCTCTAACCAACATGGTGGTGAGTTACATGGTCTTCCGTACAAAGCTTCAAATGGAGCCATATCAATACTGGATTGATAACTATTATTATATGCAAACTCTACTAGATGCAAATGGTCATCCCATGATCCACCAAAATCCAATACACAGGCTCTCAAGAGGTCTTCGAATATACGATTCACCCTCTCTGTTTGACCATCGGTTTGAGGATGATATGCGGTACTGAGATGTAATTCTGATCCTAACGCCTCTTCTAAGCTCTTCCAAAATCCACTAGTGAACAACGGATCTCGGTCACTCACAATGCCTTTGGGTATTCCATGAAATCTCACTACTCACTTTATATACAGTTCCGCTAACTTAGCTGCCGTCCTGTTTGACTTGACGGGTATAAACCTTGCACTCTTAGTCAATCGGTCCACAATCACCCAAATGATATCATGGCCCGATCTAGTCCTTGGTAACCTATCAATGAAATCCATTGACACTTGTTCCCATTTCCATTCTGGAATTTCTAATGGTTGTAACAAACCACTAGGCTTCTTTTGCTCAGCTTTAACTAGCTGGCAATTCATGCATTTGGATATAAATTTCCCAACGTCTCTTTTCATCCCTTCCCAGTAGTAGGTCCGCTTCATGTCTCGGTACATCTTGTTACCACCGGGGTGTATAGTCAGTTTTGAGTGATGACATTCTCTAAGCACTTCATCTCTCAATCCATTGACATTGGGTACAACTAGTCTTCCATTCTTCCTAAGCCATCCATCTCGATCAAGCCCATACTTGTTCATCTCTCCGTCGATTCCCATCTCTAACTTTGAGATGATTTCCAATAGGTTAGGATCGTCCCTCTGACTGGAACCAAACCGTTCAATCAAAGTGGGTCTGATCGTCAAACTTGCTAACATTTCTGGATCCAATTCGCGCTTTGGTATGAGATCATACCCAGCGATGTACTCCAGTTGCTTCCACTCAAGAAACATAGCCCCTAGACTGGCATGTCTCCTACTCAATGCATCAGCTACCGCATTTCCCTTTCCGGGTGTGCGATATCGAAATCATAGGAAGCCAAGAACTCTAACCATTTTTGCTGTCGGAGATTTAGATCCTTCTGAGAGAAGAGATACTTTAGCGATTTATGATCAGTAAACAACTCGAATCTTTCTCCCAAGAGATAATGTCTCCACATCTTCAATGCAAACACGATTGCTGCCAACTCCAAATCATTGGTAGGGTATCTTCTCTCGTGCGGTTTCAATTGCCGACTTGCATAAGCTACAACCCTACCGCCTTGCATCAATACAGCACCTAGTCCGGTACCACATGCATCCGTATATACTGTCATCTCTTCATTCAACTTAGGAATGACTAACACTGGTGCACATGACAACTTTTCCTTTAGACTCTTGAATGCATTCTCTCATCTTTCGTCCCAGACGAAGGCTTGATTCTTCTTGGTCAATTGAGTCAACGGTGCTGCTATCTTGGAGAAGTCTTGGATAAACTTACGATAATATCCAGCTAACCCCAAGAAACTTCTTATGTCCGTTGCATTCTTGGGCGTAGACCAATCTTGTACTGTAGCCACCTTCGCAGGATCCACGGCAATACCATTCTCTAAATCAACATGGCCCAAGAATCTCACTTCCCTCCTCCAGAAGTGACACTTAGAAAACTTTGCCTTCAATTGGTGTTTTCTCAACACCTCCATCACTATTCTTAAATGTTCCTTGTGTTCTTCCTCTGTCCTCGAGTAGACCAAAATATCATCCACGAACACAAGGACAAACTTATTCAATTGATCTCTGAATACCCTATTCATAAGATCCACAAAATATGCTGGGGCATTGGTCAGCCCGAATGGCATGACCAACCACTCATAAAATCTAGACGGCGTCCGAAATGCCTTTTTAGCTATACTCTCAACTTCCACTCTAAGCTAATGAATACCTATCGCGAGATCCAACTGAGAGAATACTCTCGCGCCACTCAACTGATCAAACAAATCATCTATCCGCGGTAGAGGATACTTGTTCTTCCTCGTCACTTTATACAACTCGCGGTAGTCTACACACAAACGAAGGGAACCATCGGCCTTGGTAGCAAACACAACTGGTGCTCCCCACTCAGAAACACTCCTTCTGATAAATCCCTTCTTCAAAAGATCGCTAACTTGCACCCCGAGCTCTCGCTGCTCCCTTGGTGCCATACGACGAAGTGGCATCACTATAGGTCTGGCATCCTTCACTAAATCAATACGGAACTCAATCTCTCGGTGTGGTGGAAGCCCGGTCACTTCCTCGAAGACGTCCGGATACTGGCCAACCACGGGCAAACCTGACAACTCACCTTGCGGGATGCCGAGGGAATTTAGAAAACTAGCCATTACCCCATCACTAGGTAGACCACCAAACACTACCCTCTGCCCATCATCCGCTCTAGCTGTCACCAAAAAGCCCTCACAGTCTACCACCACTCTGTATCTTTGGAGCCAATCGACTCCCAAAATAATGTCAAACCCAGTAAAGCCCAAAACAAAGCAATCACAAACAAACATACATCCATGACTCGATAAGACCACATTACGACAAATCATGCTAAGTTTAGTCGAACCACCAATCGGGTTCGTCACTACTAAAGGTCTATCGACAATCTCGGGCTCCAATCCCAACCTATCTACCAGGTCACTAGATATGAAAGAACTGGAAGCTCCGGTATCAAACAATACTCTAACAGGAACATCATAAACAGAAAGCATACATTGAATAACGACATTCTTTCCCTTCTCCGCCGCAGTTGGGGCATTCGACGAAGAAGGAATAGCATTAAGGGCATATGATTTCACCATCTGCTTTTCTTTAGGGGGTTGCGGACACTTGTCCTTGTGATGTCCCACTTAGCCACAGTTGAAGCACTTCCTGTCTGCTGGCTTGGCTCGACAATTACTAGCATAATGGCCCTTCTTACCACAGCTGAAGCACTCAACATCCTTCTTATCCTTTTTCTTCTGGCCATCCTTGGTCTGATTCTGCTTTCTCTTATTCTGAGAACCATTCTTGCCTCCACCGCTTGCTTGCGGCTTTGGCTCCTCTACAGATGCAACCTCAATCTTCGACTTAGGGTAAAGACTCTCTGACCTCAATGCTTTCCCCACAATCGATTCAAACGTCTCATCGATGTGGTTAATAAGCTTTTCCCCCAAGTACTGATCCAAACCTGTTATAAACTTCTCATTCTTCTTCTCGGGAGTGTCAATGAAGGATAATCCATACTTCGATAATGTATCGAATTCTGCAATGTACTCCGAGACTGCCCTACCATTATGCTTGAGCTCCAGGAACTTCCTAAGCAATTCTGACTTCTGGGTACCTGGGATAAATTTCTCACCGAATCGGGCCTTAAACTGATCCCAAGTAATCTGATCCTCGGGAGTAGCTGCCTTTATAGCATTCCACCAATTCATTGCCCGTCCTTGCAGCTGACGGGACGCTAGCTTTCTTTTCATCGCATCCTCGATACCCAAGTCCTCGAAGATACGCTCACAGCTGTCCAACCAATCTTGAACATCCGTCAGCTGTGAGCAATCGGATCGGATCTAGTATGAGCGATAAGCAGCTAAACAATCGGATCGGATCTGCTATGAGTGATAAGCAGCTAAACAGAACAATAACAGGTATACTGAACCATACCTGAACCTGGACCTGCAACCAAAGAGTTAGCACTACATACCGTACAATACTCTAAGGTGCCACTGAACAGATGGTGTAAAGATAACAGGGGTGGGGGTGTGCATGTCATAATGATGGAAAACAAATCAACCATAGCAACCATCCTCACATCTCTCACTCAGTGCGTAAAGCATACGATGTCCACCACTGTCAATCCTTAGACCCATCGAAGTAGTGACGGAGTTCGACTTGTACAACTACTGCTACTACCAAGCTTACCACATGGTGTCATGACCAAATCTTTATAAATTACCCCATTTCATTGGTCTATAGCTCTTTAGTCGTACCTAGGCACTGTGGCCCTGAATCCGTTCACGTACTCCCTACACATAGTGATCCAAAGCTATAGACATCGACAACCCCTTAGCACACGTCCCGCAGCAAAGCCCAACTCCTGAAGTTAACTCCTTGGTTCCCAGCTGGATCCTGAGTATAAACTTCCCACTTGGACTACTTTTTCATCTCGGGTTTTGGTCGTCACCTTCTTCTCCGGATCGGTCTTCATTTCTTCACTTCACTTTACTTCAAGTCGTGGTTATCAGCTCCTTGGTTCGGATCGGAGTACACCATACGGTCGGGTCGTGCTCCTCAAGCTTGTGACTCATCGTCAGGTCCTACTCGTGATGCAACGCCATTGGCTCGGAGTCCACTAAGCGGCTCGGATCGCATACTCCTCCATAAGCAATCGGATCAGTTCGGAAGTGGTCTCCCTTCGAGGCATAAGAAGCTCAAGCCCTCCTCTCTGCTCCGGGTCGGATCGAGGAACCTCTGGCGGATCGGGTCGGAGAACTCCTCGGCTATCAGTTCACGAGCTCCAGACGGTTCGGGTCCGGTTCCATCACCACAAGAGGATTGGGTCGGAGAAGGTGTTGCGATCGGGTAAGACGATCCGATACGGTCCGGGTATTTTCCAGCACTTTGTCCAACAAGCTGTTTACGCCATTCGACGGCGTTTTCGACCAATCTAACACTTCTAGACAGCCACAAAGCATACTATACAGTCATAGCAACATGTATAATCATCCACAAATAGCGAAACAACAATCATAGCATGTGAAATGGATCAAACATACCCTAAACCCCATATTTTCCCTTAAGCATGTTTAGGCAAAATCTAATGATATGATTAGCAAAACTTAACCAAATTATTCCAAACTTCTAACAGAGGTCTAAAACATCATTTCGAATTTTATAAATATTTTTCCAAAATTTTATCATGTCTAATTTCGTTAATCTTCACTAATTACCCTTAATTAACCGTAATTAGTGCCAAAACTATGCAAATCACTCACCTTGGCCACAAATAAAATACCAAATCTGAAATGAATCTCTGTTTGGTGTTGTTCCCAATGCAACACAGCAGCTCTAACCTTTCTTTGGTGCTATTCCTCCTTAATTTGATGTAGTTTAAGCCAAAACTTGATTAAGAAGTGATTAGAGGTGTATTTAGAAGTTGGAGGCCATTGTTAGGTTGAAGAGAGGGTTTGTGGCGGCTGGAAAATGAGTGAAAAACTGAAATCCTAACCCTAGCAGCCCTTAAATACCTCTAATCCCGAAATCCCCCATTGGGCCTAGCTGTTAATCACCCGGTTAAGCCCAATTAAGCTGTTTTTCACTATCTGAAACTTGTTTCAGCCACATCTCCCAAACGGTGAGTCCGTTTGGCTAACGTGACCACTGTACGGAATTGTAAACCATCATCCGGAGCCAATGGAAGTGGTTTCAAGTCAAAACTCCTTTCCAATCAAAAGTTATGGCCAATACAGTATCAGCTAGGGGCAAAACGGTCATCTAAAAGTCGACAAAAAACATGAACATGGGAAATGACCCCAATAGTCGTCTCCCAAAGTTACATGACCATACGTCTTCGCATGTGAAAGAAATAAATACTCTACGATCCTTCGATGCGTAGAATGCGGGTCGTTACACATTATCAATAAGAAATTCTAAAACTACTCCCCTTAAATCTTATCTAAATAATTCCTATACTAAAGTAAAATACTCCCCCTAAATTTATGCTTATATAATATCTTAATTCTGTATATAACTTCCCTTAAATCTACAATTCTTCCTTAATTTATAATTCTCTATAAATTTCTATAACTCCCCTTAAATCTATGAGTACACTAGTCTAATAAAATAAATAGAAGGATAATAAACTAAGCAAACCAATCAATTCAAAATGACAAATCAATCAAAACAAACAATTCAAACAAACAAGTAATTCAAACAAACAAGCAATTTAAACAAACAATTCTAAACAATTAAATCAATTAAAGCATTCTTGAACCTTCAACTAATCCTTAGAAACTCTAAAACTCCCCCTTAATCTAATACAAGACTAAACCAATCCTATACTCTAATTCCCTTAAAACTATAATAAGACTTTAATCTAGACTAAGAATTAACTAAGATATCTTTAAAATAAGTATTTTTTTATAAACGTATCAACCACTAACGAAATTTAACCATGTCAAGTAAGTCAATCAAGTTATTCAAGTCAAACAAACCAAACAAATCAATCAATCCAATCAATTCATCAATTCAACCAAGTCAACCAAGTCAATCAAGTTAATATTTTATGTGTTTAATAATCTTATGCATTCCTAAGACAATAATTCCCCATATAATATACTTGTTATATGTGGAGATAAAGGTTAATATGTAATGTAGTGTGTGCAGTATTTTGGTTATAATGTATGTTATACGCAAAGTAATACAAAATGATATATTAAATGAAATGCAACCTACTAGTATAACCGCATAACGGTGGGAAAACCGACTTTGTAATAGGGATCATAAGTCAACAGTAATTGTAAATTAATGCAATATTTATTTTTGTTAACAACTTTTATACCAGCTTGTATCTATTTTGAAAGCGGCTTGCTTGATTTGTGCAGAAATTTCATTCATTTCCAAAAAAAGGATTATCCATTACGTTTAACATAATCTTTAAAACGACAATATATAATTCTTGTGATGTAATAAACTAAGAAACAAATCTCTATAAAATCCAAATATAAGGTAGTTTTTATCCAATGTCAAATCAATACGTAGAAATATTAAATATCTGCATTAAATGAAGAATTCATTATAATAGGTACATTATACGCTAATGTAATATAAATCACAACAATTAATTCTCTTCTATTGCAAAAGGAAAGAAAAACATGAAATAGGCAATGAGTATTTACTATAAACTGTCAACCTAGTAATTAATATCATCTTCTTATAATGATCTGTAAAGCAAAATAAATAGATTTCTACAAAATATATCGTATACAATAAATAAGCACCAATCATTTGCTATAGTCATGATTTTTAAATTAAATTTACTTTGTAACGATAAATTTTCTTTTCATATTAAATTTGAAGCAAATATTTGGGAGGGAATTGAAATTGTAGTGGAAGGGAAGGCATTATTGCAGTGATTCCTAGTTATAGGTAGGATGTACATGGTAACTACACAGAATGGCAATCTTGTTATACGCAAAATAAGGTAATAAATGAGATTGGAATTTGAATAAGTTTACCAGATATGGACAAATGGATGAATGGGATTAATTTTAAATGAATCAATTACTAATTACAAATTACTATATATATAATATAATTTTACATCAATAGTACGTAATTAGTTTACTAGATAGTTACTCCTGAGTTCCACCTATTTTCTTTGAAGTAATAACAAATTATGTAATCAAAATAATTTTTTCCTATTACGTATAGATATCATATCATTTTTAATAAAAACCGTAAAAACACATTTATCCATAATTAGAAATTCGTTATACCAAATTGAATAAAATTTAACAAAACCAGCTTTACTTCTTACAATAATTTTTTAAATTTTTCAAAAATTTCTCAATTTTAATAGAACTGCTTAAATTTTAGAAGAAAAATATCAATATATTTAAATTACAATGATTATTTTTAATGTTGCCTTGATTGAAATTTCAAGTTTCATGATAAAATAATTCATTAACCTTTGAACAAATATATATAATTCGTATCAAATTTTATTACTTTAAAGTTTATTTTATTTACTAATATTTTCTTATTTTCCAAAAAATATATTTTGTTTTAAAATAAATAATGATTAATAGTCCTTAATAATTAAGATTGAACAATTAATATTCGATTATAATTAAGTAGTAGTTACTAATTAACAACTGATTAATAAGAAATAATTATTGCAATTAAGATTGAATTATTATTATTTTTAATGGTTCATAATTAATATGAAATAACTAGTGTGTATATATATATATATATGGTAAAAAAGATGGCAAAAACTGGATTATATAAAGTGCATTTTAGTTGTTTTCAGTTGATTGTATTCCATTTAAGATTAACTACGATAAAAGAAATAAAAAGCCAAGAATATTAAGCTATACATACATATATATATATATATATATATTAAAAGAAATAATAAATGGTAATAAATTAAAGTTAGTATATACTTGTACGTTAATTAGATTAGAAAAAAATGTTACGAAATAAAGGAAAATGAAACTGACGAAAATTATTTACATTAATTAACATTAACGTTAAAACTGGTCATAAATGCACATAAAGAAAGAAAATACTAGGAACTGATATAGAAGGCTTGTCATGATTAAGGAACTGATATATAAGGTTTGTCGTGATTATTCAATAGACATTGTAATTAATGCATCATTCAAAGGAGGACAAAATGGGTATTGTAAAAAAGCTTCAGACGGATACAAGTTTTCGAAGGCTCAGTAGAATTAAGAAAAACCGACAAAGTCGGTTTGATGATGTAAATGATTTTAATTTGAGATGCACTTTAATGATGTATGATATGAAATAATATGTGTAATGATATTATGGTTATAATATATAAAATGATTTGTTGATGATATGTACTTCTATAAAAGATATTTAAATTAATATCTAACTATTATGCATATAATAAATTATTTGAATCAAACAAGGATAATGTTAGGTTAACTATATTAATGAAAGTGATTGAAATAATAATAAAGATAAGATTTTAATTAAAAAATATTTATGATAAGTAGTAAAATATTCAAAATAATTATGGAATTAAATAATATTAGTTGGGTAAATATAGTAAGAACTGAAGATCTTTTTAGAGAGAATATAAATTATATAATATAGACTATGAACATATATTCATAATAGTATATAAAAACTGATTTTTGATTTAAACTTTAGAAATCCAAACATATTTATTTGTGAAAGGCCAATTTATATGTCAAAATTTTAAAAGAAATTTTATATTTATAACAAAATTATTTTAATGAAAATTGATAATATAAAGTAATATATAAAGCTATAATTTCTTATACCTAAACTATATTTTAAGACATAAAAATCATATATTATTATTATTTTTATATCAAAATATTAGGTTAAATATTCAAGCTTTTTATAAATTTTAATAAGAAATCAAAATAAGTATTAAGTTACAAATAATATTTGTGAAATCATATGAACAATATATATGTTCAAACTATATATGAAAGATAAGTAAAATTATATTTTATAACAATAAAAGATTATTTTAACTCTTATATCATATTAACATATCTATATAATTTTATTAATTTACATACTTAATATATATATATATATAAGCAAGATATAAGAAAAAAGTAGACAGATAAAGTTAATAGCTAGAATTTGAACTGGCATCTTCTAATTGAAAAGTTGGAGGGAAGTTTGAGAGTTTAAACTATTGAAATTCCAAATTTAAATTTCATTATGTCGACATGACCATTTTTTTATGTCGACATACATGTAGAAAATCAAAAGATATATTGGTTTTACTTCTTGGTTTTATATTACCGATTTTTACTTAAGGTATAACTATTTCCTGAAATAATATTAATCCTAACAAACATCCAAAATTTATTTTATTATTTTATTGGTATTTTAAATTTCAAATTTCAAATTTGAGTTTTAAAGTTCTAAATTTCAATTCAAAGCAAAGCAAACAAGCAAGACAATCAAAGCATTCATTCAACCAAAAAAAATTAAAAATTAATTAAAGCGTACCTATTATTGCAATCCTTCTTTTTGTTGTTCTTCCATTGTCATGAATCACACATTCACATGTTCTAGAATTTGATGATGAAATCTGCTTTATTGCTACAGGCTCGTTTTTCTAGTTAGGATAGTATATTCGTTTGCTAAACTTGAACACCATATGAGAAAGATATCAAAGATTTAGTTGTTCAATCAACTTAGCGCCAAAATTAATTTGAATTTTGAGATGAATGGACACTTCATCTACTATATAAAAGCCCAAAAGTCATGTCTCTTCACCATCACTTCTCTTCTTCTTCTTCTCGTTTTTCATTTTCAACCAAACTTTCAAGAGGCATAACTTCTTCGTTACTTAACGAAATTGGACGAAATCAGTGGCAAATCGAAGAGGAATACAAGGAATATGATCTAGTGATAGTTTGGGGATGAATTTGGATGGTATTGGGTGCATCAAGTCGAAACAGTAAGAGATATGTGTGAAATCCCGTAACAGTTTTTCAATTTTGCATAGCCAACTTCAAATAGTCATATCTCACTCAATTTTGATCAAAATTTGACGATCTACCTATCAAATCAACAATGAGAACGAGAACTACAATCTAAAAAAGGATTTGAGACAAAATGGTCAAACTTGTTAATGCAATTTGAAGATAATTGTCGACAGTTTTGGTTTCCTTCTCTCTTTATTCACCAAACTTCATTTGATCATTACTTGATCAATTCTTGATGGATTTCCATGAAACCAGCGGCATTCCGAAGAAAAGTACAGTATTGAATCTACTTGTAGATGAGAATCAAAAATTTCTACTTATCTGGTACCCATTTCTTTGTTGATTTGCATTGTATATTTTCATTTCTTCCTCTTGATGTTTTTTCACCAACCATCATTACTCTTCTTCAATTGTCCTTCAGAAATTGAATTCTCAACTCCCATGTACACCAATTGGGAATTTGAATTCCCAACAGCCACCTTTTCAGAATTTGAATTTTCAATAGCCACCATTTTGGAATTTGAATCACTAACAGCCGTTTTACCCATTTTTCGGAGTTTGAATATCCAATAGCCATATAATACATCTTTTCCTATAAAACAACACAACTTTTCAAATAATCAAATAACTTTTCAAATAATCAAATGACTTTTCAAACTGGCTAATCTACAATTTTAAACAACAATATCATGATGGTTTTGAAACATATCATTTTAAAAAAAAATCAAATTTCAAAAAATCAAATCATAGTAACTTGATTTTTCAATAAAATTGAATGCTAACTCATCTAATACTAATGCAATACATGAATTAAAACTAATGTTGACAATTATTTCAAAATTTGCCATTTAAAAGTTTTCAAAAATCATATTATGAATTTTTTGAAAGACCTTGCTCTGATACCAATTGTTAGGGACTGCGGAATGGATAATTCAGGCAAAACGAACACTAGAGGGGGGTTGAATAGCGTTTTTGAGAATTTAAACAAAATCTAAACTTATATGAACTACTATATGAATTAAACATTATAGAAACAATCACAGACACGGAATCAAAGACAAATGCAAAGATAAACAAAAAATAAAGTGCAAAAAAGGAAAGTACACACCGAATTTTATACTGGTTCGGAATTTCTCCTACGTCCAGTCCCGCACAACGCTGGATTGTGTATAGTTTTTTTTCTATATCAATATCCAATTACAACCCTCCTTGATTTCACGACTGCAAGGGATACCATCGATTCCACCCACACACTTAACCAAGTATACCTTCCTTAATTTCACAGCTATAAGGGATACCACCAAGTATACCTTCCTTAAGTATACCTTCAATTCAACAGAGTATAGGTGTAGAAATCATAAAAATAATGAAAAATAATGGTGTAATGAAAGAGAGTGAAGGTGGAGAAGATGAAGTGATTAAAAATTCAAAATCAACCCCTTTTTATAATGTGTGAAAGGTTACAATGTCTCAGAACCGCCACAAATAGTGAAAAGACGCTTCCTTCCAAATTTGAAAAAATGACAGTTATATGTCGACATGTATATACATGTATGTCAACATATATATATATATATATATGTACAAAATTGAAATTTGAATATTTTTCAAGTGTTTTGATATATATATATATAATTCTGGAAATTCTTGAATTAAAATATAGTGTTATAAATAAAAATTATAAAGTAGAAAATCATATGAAAACATAAATATAAACTATATAAACATATTTATAAAATTATAGAGTTTAAAACTATATAAATATAAAGTATATAAAATATAAATATATAAAACTTATAAAGTATAAATCTATAAAACTTAAATTTAAAATCAAATAATAATAAAAAGTAAAGTAGAGAAGAAAGAGATTGAAGATGGAATTTGAAAACAAATTTTGAAAATTAGAATTTGAAATTACTTTGAATTTTAACTTGGAGTGCTAGTTAAAGTCTTACATAATCTCGACTCTATAACTATATTTATCTTGAACTCTTGAAATCTTGAATACTAATTAGTCTTGAAATATCTCTGAATTCTGGATCTCCAACATCTTCAAACTATACAATCTTCAGTAATATTTCCTCTATATAAATCATGTACATGTGTGTATATATATATATATTCTAGATAGTGGTGTTAGTATATATTTTATAATCAATTAATATTGAAATAAGGTTGTTGTCATCAAAACTCCATTCTCCAACAAGAAACACACCTCTGGATCATTTGTAGGGATTTTAATTGCTATAACTGGTTGGTAGAAATGGTGGTAACCAACTATCAATCAATGATATTAGTCCCCTGAGACACCTCAATATGGTTGCCAATCTCTTAAAGATTAAAAATATTAGGGCATATTTTAAAAGGAATAATAAAAAAGGCAAAGGGCTAGAACTTTATATAAAATTGATTATGGATTCAGTAATTCCTCTACTCTCCTTGTATGGCCATAGTTACACAGTCACAAACCAGTTCCACTTCTGTCTGATCATTCTCCTCAAATTATCATATTGGGAACTAAATTCAAGAAAGACAAGGCTTCGTTTAGATACTTCAACTATTATGATGAGTAAGATGATATCAAATCTGTTGTTGAAAGCAATCGGATGGCTCAGTACCAGGAAATCATATGTCTATTCTGCATAAGATGTTTTGAGGGCTCGGTACTATAACAAATTTGGATGGGGTAACAATCAATCAATGTTATGCAAGGAAAGTTTATCTGATATTCAAGAAAAATTGCTAGCTGATGTCAACAATCCTCAACTTTCTGAACTTGAAACAGAAGCTACCAAGGCATATCAGGAAGCCATTATATCATAGAATACAATGATAAAACAAAAGGAAAGGATCAGATGGAAGATTGAGGGTGATAGAAACACATCCTTCTACCATGCAACTCTAAAGGCCATGCAAACAAAGGACAACATATTTAGATAAAAGATAAAGTGGGATTTCTCATAACTCACCTCCTAATACTGAAAATGCTTTTATTTCATATTTTTTCGGAACTTCTTGGTAATGTTGACAGGTTTATTCCTAATATAGAAAGCATTGATTCTATGATTCTCCCTAGGTTAATTGAGTAGGACAACTCTGTGCTCACCACTAAAATCTTGGAGAATGAAGTAACTGTTGCCTTATCTTCAATTAACAGAGGTGATGCACACTTTTACAAAATTACTTGGCCTATGGTCGGAAGTGATGTGGTAAGAGATGTAAAGCAATTCTTTTTGGAGGCAAAAATACAAGAGTCCTTCAACAACACTAACATTGCTCTCATACCTAAGGCAAAAAATCCTGATAAGGTACAATCTTTTCGACCGATTTCTTGTTGTAATGTTATATATAAAGGGATTTAAAAAATCATGGCAAATAGGCTTAAGAAAATGCACCCGTCTATAATCTCTAGTAATCAATCTGCCTTTTTGGAAAAATAGGAACATTCTTGGTAATCTTCTTCTCTCACATGAACTAATGTTTGGGTATAATAGCTCTCAAATATCTCCACATGCTATTTTAAAACTTGACATTCGAAAAGCACTTGACACTATACAGTGGGATGCAATTGTGCGGATATTAGGCCATATGAATTTCCCTATTCCCTTCATATTATGGATATATGCTTGCATCTCCACTGTCAATTACTCCATTGTTCTCGATGGATCTCATGTAGGTTTTTTAAGGCTAAACAAGGCATTCGACGAGGTGACCTTATGTCAGCATACCTTTTCATAATGGTCATGGAGCTACTTACACAAATGCTAAACAAATTAGTGAGGCAGAAGCTCTTTCATTTACATCCCAAATGTAAAAACACTCAGATTGTGTCACTTCTCTTTGTTGATGACTTAGTGATTTTTTGTAAACCAGACGCACACACTGTAGGTAACATTCTTACGTGTCTTGAGGAATTCTACATGATCACTAGGTTGAAAATAAACTTAGAAAAATCTAAGCTTGTTGCAACTGGTATACTCACTGAACAAACTAATGACATCACACAAACCACTGAATTACAATGCAATAATGCTACTATGTCTTATTTGGGTCTCCCTCTTATTTCTTTAAGAATCACCACTCAACAATGCCTACCACTCTATGATAAAATCATTAATAAGCTTGACTCTTTGGCTAATAGATTTTTAAGCCAAGCTGGTCGTCTTACAATTTTGAAGTCCATTGTTTTTTCAATGCAAGTTTATTATGCTAGAATATTTGTTCTCTCCCTTAAATTGATTAAACTAATAAGAACAATAATGATGATATTTTCCTGGAAAGGCAATACCACTAGCAAATATCTAGCTCCCATTGCATTCACCATCATGGAAAAACCTGTGTGCAAAGGGGGTTTGGTCATCATAGACTTGGTGGCATGAAACAGGCTACATATGCACAACATTTGGATGATTTCTTAAACAATAGAAGCAACCTTTGGGTTAAATGGTCAAGCAAGCACATCATCAAGAACAAAATCTTTTGGAGCATGGACATACCACAACAATGCAGTTGGACATGGAGGAGCTTATTTAAACTTAGGGAAGTATTATTACCAATAATAAAATACAACATGAATGAGAATAACAATATTCTGTTTTGGCAGGACCCATGGGTTAGCTTTATGATATTCTTTGCAAACATCCGGAGCATGCCAAAATAATTCAATCTGGAATCTCTATGGGCACAACACATAGCATCCTGATGTGTAGGACAGGTCTGCGCCTGCCCAATACATCTAATACCAAATCAATGCTTTATGGAAGCATGTCAAAAAAAGATGGGCTAACACTCTGCACACAAATGCTTTATGGTGGATAAAAGTAGATGGAACTTTAAAAATAAAACTGGCTTATGACTACAAAACATAGCATGATGTTTTAATGATATGGAAGTGGAGAAAAAGGGTATGAAAGCAAGATAATAATGCGAAAGAGAACCTCTTTTTCTGGAAGATGTTGAATGGTGCTTTGATGACAAAGGACAAGTTGATACAAAGAGGTATTAGTATAGATGGTATGTGTTATTTTTGTGGTATATAGTGTTGACATTTTCCCACCTTTAAACCAAAGCTTAACCACCTTAGGCTTCTCCTTTGGGCCCCACAACCCCACACCACCCTCCTCAAACCCCCAACAGACCTACGCCAGCCCCAACAACGTGTGGACCCACCTCCCTTAGTTGTGTTCCCTACCACCCTATTTATGCCCTTAACCCCCTTAAAATCACAACTTTCTTCCTTAATTTGCAATTATTTATATATATATATATATATATATATATAAAATAAGTGTTGTGTTTGGGGTGAAAGTTGCAAGCTTTAAGTTCGCGAAGGCTAGGAAATCCTGCCTAAGAAGTGTAACGGTATTTTGATGGCCTTGGTGAGAGCTCTTCACTTATTAGTTAACTATTTTGAGTTAAACTAGTTAATAAGTGAACTGGTGATTGTTTACTTCGTGATTGATTCGGTAATTATAAGTGATGAGGTTTAATGCTTGAAATTGGTTAAGTGTTACGTTAAAACAATGTTATAATGACAATGGTAGTTGTAGTAGAGTTAATCACGCATTAACAAGTTAATATGATTCACATATGACCACTTATTGAAGTCAATAGAAATTGGTGAACGTATATGTAACGACCCGCATTCAACGCATCGAAGAATCGTAGAATATTTATTTCTTCCACATATGAAGTCGTATGGTCATGTAACTTTGGGAGACGACTATTGGGGTCATTTCACATATTCAAGATTTTTGTCGATTTGTAAATCACCGTTTTGCCCCTAGCTGATCTTGTTTTGACCATAACTTTTGATTGGAAAGGAGTTTTGACCTGGAACCACTTCCATTGGATCTGAGTGATGGTTTACCTTTCCGTAGAGTGGTCATATTAGCCAAACAGACTCACCGTTTGGGAGATATGGCTGAAACAAGTTTCAATTGGTGAAAAACAGCTTAATTGGGCTTAACCGGGTAATTAACAGCTAGGCACAAAGGGGAATTTCGGGATTAAGAGTTTAAAAGGGCTGTTAGGGTTTAGAAAATACCTTTTTCTCATTTTTCAGCCGTCACTATTCATTCCTCTCAACCTAGCCATGGCCTCCAACATCTAAAACACCTTCTAATCACCGTTTAATCAAGTATTGGCCTAATCTACATCAAATTGAGGCGGATTAGCATAGAGATCGAGATAGAGCTGCTGTGTTGCCTTGGGAACAACGCCAAAACAGAAGACATTTCAGATTTAGTATTTTATTTGTGGCCAAGGTGAGTGATTTGCAAAGTTTCTCACTAATTACGGTTAACTAGGGGTAATTAGTGTTGATTAGCGAATTTATACCTTAATAAATTTTAGAAAAATATTTATAAAATTTGAAATGATGTTTTAGACTTCTGTTTAAAGTTTGGGTTAATTTGGTTAAGTTTTGCTAATCATATCATTAGATTTGCCTAAACATGCTTAAGGGAAAATATGGGGTTTTGGCTATGTTTGATTCGTTTTAACCTATCAAGTTGTTGTTTTGGTGTTTGTGGTCAGTTCTATATGTTGCTATGACTGTATGGTATGCCTTGTGATTGATTAGAAAAGTTAGAATGGTCAAAAACGCCGTCGTATGGCGTAAAACAGTCGTTGGAAGAACTGCAGGAAATTAGCCAGCAATCGGATCGGATCGCCCTTTTTAAACCCGACCAGGTCATGACACCATCTTCACGAGCCGCCGTGAGTATGCATCCATGAACTGATCTCCTATACTGAGGTGTGCAACTAGCCCTGCATCGCGATCCAGCTTGGAGCACCACGACCCGATCCGATGGAAGGAGCTCGACCCGATTCGATGGAAGGACACACGACCCGACTCGAAATCACGACCTGAACTGGAGCTTGCACGACGACTTGAACTAGAAGCACCCAACCTGACCTGATGGGTGAGCACGACCCGACCCGAACAGGGGTGGTGACCACGGACTGAACGAGGAAAAGAGAACCGATCCGAACCAGTATGGTGACTGCGAACTGAACCAGGAAGGTTGAACGCGATGCATGAGCTATGAACTGAATGAAGACCGATCCGGAGGAGGAGACCAAAACCCGAGATGCAAAGGTAGTCCAAGTGGGAAGTTTGTACTCAGGATCCAGATGGGAACCAATGAGTCGACTTCATGAGTTGGGCTTTTCTGCGGGACGTGTGTTAAGGGGTTGTCAATGCCTATGACTTTGGATCACTATGTATGGGAGGTACGTGGACGGATTCAAGGCCACAGTGGCCTAGGTACGACTAGTGGGCTATAGACCAATGAAGATGGGTCATTTGAAAGGTTTGGTCATGATCCCATGGGATAAGCTTGGTGGTAGCTGTAGTTGTACAAGTCGAACTCCGTCATTACCTCGATGGGTATAGTGATCAAAGTGGTGGATATTGTATGCTTTATGCACTGAGTGAGAGATGTGAGGATGGCTGTTATGATTGATTGTTTGCTATCACTATGACATGCACACCCCCTCCCCCGTTATCTTTACACCACCTGTTTAGTGGTCACCTTAGATTATTGTACGGTATGTAGTGCTAACTCTTTGGTTGCAGGTCCAGTTTCAGGTATGGTTTAGTATACCTGTTATTGTTCTGTTTTACTGCTTATCACTCATACCATACTTTTGTCTGACCCAGAGTTTTATGTCTCTCTTCTTATTACTCTGGGTGCTCTCGCGAGCAGACCAGAGACAGGTTAGGTGGTACGGACGAGTAGCTGTACCGGAGGCGAGCAGGAGGCTTCCACGTATGATACATATATATAGATTGAAACGACCCAAACTTCCTAGTAAAGGAAAGCCTGGATTTCTTTGAGAACAACACACATCAGAACATAAACTGAAGAACATTTTATTGCTGGTTACAAATATTACATCAGAGTACAAGAATATAACAGAGTATGAATGCTTATTACACAATAGAAATACAATAGTATCAGAGATTTAAATTACATTTAAATAGCAGCAGAAAATAATACAAACATACAACCGAAAGGAATAAACGGATACAGAGCTTTCCGAGTACCGCTTCAGCTGTAAACCAGGATCCTGTAAATATATATGCAAAGGCTACTCGACTGCCCGTGTGGAAAATATGGGCACCCGAGTTTGCCAGTGAAACAAACTACAGGTCAGTCATGGGACTGGTATGAGAAATCTTAACTTAACTTATCTAATAATAAGGCTAATCACAGGACAGGACCACGCCGCTAACGCGGAACGGGTTTACTTCATTGGATTGCCAGTGCATAAAATAAAGTAAATCGTTAAACAACGCAATGCTTTTTAGAAAAATGAAACCATTATAAGACCCAAGTCCCATCACACAATGCAACGCAAACCGGAGGATAGGGTTTTACCTTATAATGGTTAAAAGATGCTTGATACGATAAAAACGGATTTGATATTAGTGTGTATTTGTTTTAATAAAAAACATTTCAATCATAATGTATCAATCATAGACGGCATAGGTACCATATATCATGTCGCCATACTAGTTCTACATACAAAACCGCAAGGTCGTATTGGAAATTGGATTTCCATCATGAGTCGAGGCTAGGGGCAAGCTCCTCTCCGATTCGAGACACTCTAGCAAATGCCTCAGGATCCCCCGCAGTGAACCCTTGGAGCGGTAGGGCCGGTCCCCGCCTATCGGCAGTGGATTAGTTATGCCTGAACACACGCTTCCCGGTCCCTTTGGACCTATAGTATGACTACTAACGACCTATAAAAATCCGAGGCGCCTCAAAATCCATCATCCACATAAGTAAAATGCCATCCAGTTTAAGCACTGACACCACTTCTAGCTAGAAAGAAACGTGTGCACCCCCCCCTACGGTCCATATCCCGTTTTTGACTCATACCGGGGTGTGAGGCTCGCGAAGTCACGCTATACACAAAGCTATGCCGTAATAGGCTATGCTTTGATCATCCCACAAGGCCTTTCTTTTCAACAAAAGCCTTGATCATTTGCATCTTGGCGTGCCACATTGACAATTCATGCCATGTGATCAATCACTATTAATATATACCAGGGTGTTAAGTAGAGAATAAATTCCCCACCACCAAACAGACATACATTAATAGAAATCGATTTAATTCACATGGAACGAAATCCAATGTCAGACATGCATCCATTTACAAGCTTATGCTCTGGGTCTGAGCGAAAACCAAATCCGAACAATCAACAATAGTCCGGACGGCTACCACTGAAGCCCCTTCAAGGTAGCTACTCCCATCATGGGTCTCAGTAGCAACACATCCATTCGATGTGAAGATCGTCGGTCTTCAAACATCGTCTTCATCTTCGACTCTTCATCGTCGTAGTGATTATCCGGAATGGGTTAAACCCGGTCTTTCCGAATAACTTGCGTATTTTTATAATCAAGTACTATAAAAACACATCCAACGCCTCATTCCAATTCAGAATATTCTTTTAAATAAAATAATCAAATTATTCTATCAAAGATAAATTCTTTAACTTTATACTTAAATTTTTCTTTAAAGATTTATTAAAACACAATTTGGTTTTAAATATCACACAAATCATTATTCAATGATTATTTGAATTAAAGAAATTAAGCTTATCATTAATTGGGTTAAAGAACTAATGTCATTTAAAACATAGTTCACGGTAAACCCAAAATCATCTTGCATAAAATATGGAATCTTCAAAGAAATTAAATCAATATATAATCGCTATAAATTTCTGTATCTGACCAATAATATAAATGGAATAACGGCAAAGCCTCTTAAATTCCATATGTAGTATCGGTCTTCTTTTACATAAGCTTATCTCGGTTATTATAAATTCGAATTCCATTCAACTCCGATTTAATATATTAAACTGGAAACTTCACTTTTGGAAAATTTCCATTTAAATCTTAATTAAAGATTTATAAATTCCAAATCATATTTTCATTGTCAGTTGGGTTAAAGAACATATGTCACTTAAAAACACAGTTCACAATAAATCCAACTCACATTTCATCTTATTCCAATTACTAAATATAATTGAAAACTTTAATAATCTAAATTAAAAGATTATTCTTTTCATACGGGGTTTAAGAACAGTGTTATTTAAGACACTATTCACGACAAACCCCAAATCCCAATTTATTCAATTTAACTTCAATTAAATATTAACGAATTGGAAGTCTTCATTAAATCTAAATTTAATGATTAATTCTAGTTAATAACTAGTTCATTTCAATAAAAGATATTTTCCTATAATATATTCTTTTTTCTAAAATATTTTCTAAAATATTCTTTTTCTAGAATATTATTTATTGGAATGTGACCCAATCAACAACCATATATTGCATGAAATCAACGATTATGATAAATAATTATCAAGTCATCCAAATAACACCCAAAGTGGATTCTACACTAAATATTGGGACTAGTGTAGATCAAATAACATCCCAACACCCGTGTAGGGTTTCATCCAACAATCAAATAATAAATTATTTGTGCACTTGGGCGAGGTGTGAAAATTATCGTCCCAATCACATAAACAAGTCGGATGACTTGTAAATGGAAGTGTAATATTCAGTATGAATATATTAACATTATATTAACACATCAAGCATTTCACATCATAGACATATATTTAAATTCTTTTTATTGTGAACAAATGACAGTAAAAATCTAGTCTTTTTAATTCAATTCTTTTTATTGTTAACAAAGGACAATAAAATTTTAACTCTTATTTATTTACCAAAATGAATATTTTTGGTCTTATTCATTTTTAAATGACAAAATGAATATTTTACTTCATCCTTTTTTTTTTAATGACAAAAGTGTCCATTACTAATTCCTTCTTTTTAATGTATAAAAATATACATTTTTGACTCCTTCTTCTTAATGTATGAAAATATACATTTTTAACTCATTCTTTTTAATGTATGAAAATAATTATTTTGGTTGAACTATTTTTAATGACCAAAAATATTCATTTTCATTTGATCCTTTTTAATATATATAAATGTTATTCTTATTTCAAAAGTCAGGTTTTGACACAAAAGTGATATTTGTCTCACTAACATGTTTTGACAAAATGTTATTCTTATATAATTCTTATTTAATGGCAAAAATGTGATTTTTGTAAAATCCTCATTAAATGAAAAAATGTATGTTTTTGTCAAACTCTTTTTAATACACTAAAATGTTCATTTTTGTCTAATTCCTTTTAAGGTACAAAAATGTTCATTTTTGGTCTAACTCTTTTCAATGTGTCAAAATGAATGATTTTAATTCATTCTTTTTCAAAGTGACAAAAATGGATGAATTACTTCATTCTCTTCAGAGTGCCAAAATGTATGGTTTTAATTCATTCTTTTTCAAAGTGACAAAAATGATAATTTTGTCTAATTCTTTTAATGTAACTTTTCTAATAAAGAAGACATTTTTATTCTAATTAACTTTTCTGACAAAAGTATTTTTACTTCATTCTTTATAATGAAAAATGTCCTTTTATCCTATATTAACATTTCTAATGAAAAATGTTATTTTATTCTATATTAACATTTCTTATGAAAAATGTTATTTTATTCTATATCAACATTTTTAATGAAAAAAATGTTATTTTATTCTACATTAACATTTTTAATGAAGAAAATGTTATTTTGTTCTATATAATCTAATTAACCAAAATGTTAATTTTGTCTAATCTAATCTAATTAACAAAATATGTTAATCTTGTTCTTTATAATCTAATTAACAAAAAAAATGTTAATTTTGTTCTTTATAATCTAATTAACAAAAAATGTTAATTTTGTTCTTTATAATCTAATTAACAAAAAATGTTAATTTTGTTCTTTTTATTTACAAACAAATTTCAATTCAAAAATTTTATTTTTATTTGCAAAACGTATTTCAAATAAAAAGGTTGTTTTTATTTTCACTAATCGTATTTGACTAAAAATATGTTATCCTTTTCACTAATCATATTTGACTAAAAATATGTTATTCTTTTCACTAATCATATTTGACTAAAAATATGTTATTGTTTTTTTTTCTAATCAAAAATGTAAATTTTGGTTTGCATAACACATTCGAAATAAAATGTTTTTTTTTTAAAGTGACAAAATATCTCTTTTTTTTAATTGCAAAAATTATGATTTGTTTATTAGCTTTTAAAGCAAACAAAATGATGATTTTCTTTATTTACTTCTAATGCAAACAAAATGAGAATTTTGTTTACTTACTTTTCAATGTAAACAAAAATGAGAATTTTGTGTACACAAGTCAAAGGTGACATAATTACAATATAAATGTAATATTAAATTTAGGTTCATTTCAATACCATAAAGATGTAATTTTTATTTTCTAATCCTTTCATTGTAACAAAATGACTATAAAAATATAATCTTTTATGATGTTAATTTATTTTCAACTAACATGCCTCAAACAAAATGAATATTTTGTTCTAATGTACATTCATAACAAAAATTGTTGTCTTATTGTAAATATAACTAATCAAAAATGACAATCTCGTTTTCCCAATAATTCCATTTCGAAAAAACACTAAAAACCATATTCCTATGTTAACATCATTGATCTAACAACATATGAGCATCGCAAATCAATCACAACAACAAACAAACTTCAATCCACAAATCACAGATCTGGATTTTATCACATACATACTTCGATTTCAAATGGAAAGGAAATAATAATTTAATTAATTATTAAAAGATAAATCTCACATTTCTTTATAATTCTGAATTTCCAACATGCTCTAAACCAGTTCCAGTCCGTACCCTCATGTAGAGTTCGTTCATGCGATCCCAACGCACCTGAAATCGTCTGATTTCATCGCTGTTTGAATAAGTTACACAGTTTTAAATTTCTAAACTTTTATACACTAATAATTAATTAAAATAATTAACAAAATACTGATTACTTTGATTAACAAACAAGGCCGTTGCGTTTCCTTTCTTCATACTTTTTCTGAAACGCGAGCCCATTCTTCACGATCAAACTCCTCCAAACCCGCCCCCTACTTCGAGCGCAGAACTCCAGAGATCCACAGTACAATTTCAGATCATGGCTGTTGGTTAGAAGGGTCTTGGTGTGTCAAATTATTTTGCAGAGGTTACTTTTTGAATTTGGTTGATGGATTAGAAGAGAAAAGAGGAGAAAGATCATTGTGTTTCAGCCATTGAAAGATAGAAGGGGCGGCGGCTGTTTTAGGTTGTTTAGAGGATTAGGGTTTGAATAGGCTAAGTATTTATAAATTTATTTAATCCTCCTTTTTATTTTTAATAAATTTAATTACTACTTATCTTTATTTAGAGATGAAACTTCCCATTTCCATTCATTTAATTAATGTAGTCAATTAATGAGGGTAGTTAAAGAAGGAAAACTTCATTTCCTTTCTTTAAATTATTTAATTAACAGGGAGAATATTATCTGCATAGAGAGAGAAACCTTTCATTTATTGGTTTATTATCAATTTGATTTAACAAACATGTGACATATATGCGAGTACAAACAAATGTATGATAATGTAAAAAAAAAATTTGTAAGTGCAACATGTGGTACGGGCAATAAATGATAGGAAGGTATAGACATATAATTTAAATCCGTACATGGTCAATTATATAAATAAAATGAGAAATAAATAAAAGTTAACATATATAATCAATTAGATTCCTCATTAGGATACAACATATAAATGAAATTAACCAACATCATGATACAAGTATATATATATAACCAATATTCAAAGCATGTGTTTAATTCTTTTCCTCTTTTAACTTTTAATGAAAATAAACTATTTCTATTATCAAAACTTGAAAAAAAATAGTGAATTTTATATGAAAACTATATGTATGTATGAGTTAAATTCAATCAAAACCCCCCAATAATACAAATCACATAGTTACAATAATCAATCCTAAAATATTTGTGTGTTGACAAAATTCCCTTTTTTTTTTAAATCCAAATACCTAATTGAAAACATTATTTATATATAAAAACTTTCAAGTCTAATGTTACACTTAGTTATGAAAGATAACAATCTAACATTTTACTAACTGAGTATAAAGTTCAAATTAACCTTTAAGATATAATTTAATCCATTAACATGAACATAGAATTTTAGATTGAAAGTTAGACTCTAAATTAAATTTATAAAACCAATGATCTAAAATTAATCATTGTACTACAACTTATATTGATTTAGTTTTAATTTAACATAATGAAGAAAACGATATGTTACTTGAACAAGAAAGCTATTAGATCCAAACAATTACATTTATATTGAATATTTAGAAACAAATCTATATTTGAACATTTTAAAGCATAACAAAAATTAAATTATTTGATTCATCAAATAAACTAAACAATCAACTATTCAACAAACAACGTCATCTTCATTAGCAGTCATCAATTTGAACCAGGAAATGATGCATACTTACAAATTAGGATAACCATATTACTTTTCAACAATAGTTTAAAGTTAGCTAGCCCAAATGCGTAATTTAATAATTTCCATTATTATCAATCTCAAATTATAAATTGTTGTCTATCACAAATAAAATTTTAAATTGCTCATTAATAACGTCAGAATTTTATTTAGAAGCCTTTTTAAATTCAACAATTTAATTTAAAAAAATAGAATTTTTTTAAAATTCTGGCACATTTTCTAACAAAATTTCCTTAAAATAAATTATTAAATTGGCCCCAAAATTCCGGGTTGTTACAATCTCCCCCACTTAAAATCTATTCGTCCTCGAAAAGGAACGGAGCTAAAAGTTGTTAAATTAACTAACTTAACTAAATTTTTATTTATTGTTTCAATAATTTTATTAGTTAAATTAAAAATCAAACATCACAACCAGCAATCAATTAGGCGATTAACTTTTAAAAATATATATAACTTTTATATATAGCCAAAAATCATATTTTTAGTGCAAATCACAGCAATGTGTACTAACTAAGTTTTGGTTCTCATACCAGTCAATGGAAATATATAGAAATCACACTTTCGAGACTCGAACATAAGTACTGGTAATGGTGCACCGATCATCAGAATTATCTCCGGTCGACTAGAGTGTGATTCTATATCTACCCAGTATATTAAAACTTCGAATATCCGTTAATTACTCGTATATTCGAAATCTTAATATACTTGATTGTCCACATTAAAATATAATAATATTCTCAAATACGTATTTTAAGATAAAATTTTCAAAACTAAATTTGTTTCCATTTTTATTTTAAAGAAAATAATACTCTTCACACCCGTTCTAGGATACTACTGATCCTATCTCTAACGAGTTATTCTTATTGGATATTACTAATCCAATCTTTGATGAATTCTTTCGTTCGGTTCTAATGTGTCTTGTTCTCGAGCTCTGTAAACCAAAGCTCTGATACCAACTGAAACGACCCAACCTTCCCAGTAAAGGAAAGCCTGGATTTCTTTGAGAACAACACACATCAGAACATAAACTGAAGAACATTTTATTGCTGGTTAAAACAATTACATCAGAGTACAAGAATATAACAGAGTATGAATGCTTATTACACAATAGAAATACAATAGTATCATAGATTTAAATTACATTTAAATAGCAGCGGAAAATAATACAAACATACAACCGAAAGGAATACACGGATACAGAGCTTTCCGAATACCGCTTCAGCTGTAAACCTGGATCCTGTAAATATATCTGCAAAGGCTACTCGACTGCCCTTGTGGAAAATATGGGCACCTGAGTTTGCCAGTGAAACAAACTACAGGTCAGTCATGGGACTGGTATGAGAAATCTTAACTTAACTTATCTAATAATAAGGCTAATCACAGGACCACGCCGCTAACGCGGAACGGGTTTACTTCATTGGATTGCCAGTGCATAATATAAAGTAAATCGTTAAACAACGCAATGCTTTTTAGAAAAATGAAACCATTATAAGACCTAAGTCCCATCACACAATGCAACGCAAACCGAAGGATAGGGTTTTACCTTATAATGGTTAAAAGATGCTTGATACGATAAAAACAGATTTGATATTAGTGTGTATATGTTCTAATAAAAAACATTTCAATCGTAATGTATCAATCATAGACGGCATGGGTACCATATATCATGTCGCCATACTAGTTCTACATTCAAAACCGCAAGGTCATATTGGAAATTGGATTTCCATCATGAGTCGAGGCTAGGGCCAAGCTCCTCTCCGATTCGAGACACTCTAGCAAATGCCTCAGGATCCCCCGCAGTGAACCCTTGGAGCGGTAGGGCCGGTCCCCGCCTATCGGCGGTGGATTAGTTATGCCTATACACACGCTTCCCGGTCCCTTTGGACATATAGTATGACCACTAACAGCCTATAAAAATCTGAGGCGCCTCAAAATCCATCATCCACATAAGTAAAATGCCATCCAGTTTAAGCACTGACACCACTTCTAGCTAGAAAGAAACGTGTGCACTCCCTACGGTCCATATCCCGTTTTTGACTCATACCGGGGTGTGAGGCTCGCGAAATCACGCTATACACAAAGCTATTCCATAATAGGCTATGCTTTGATCATCCCATAAGGCCCTGCTTTTTAACAAAAGCCTTGATCATTTGCATCTTGGTGTGCCACATTGACAATTCAAACCATGCGATCAATCACTATTAATATATACCAGGGTGTTAAGTAGAGAATAAATTCCCCACCACCAAACAGACATACATTAATAGAAATCGATTTAATTCACATGGAACGAAATCCAATGTTAGACACGCATCCATTTACAAGCTTATGCTCTGGGTCTGAGCGAAAACCAAATCCGAACAATAAACAATAGTCCGGACGGCTACCACTGAAGCCCCTTCAAGGTAGCTACTCCCATCATGGGTCTCAGTAGCAACACATCCATTCGATGTGAAGATCGTTGGTCTTCAAACACCGTCTTCATCTTCGACTCTTCATCGTCGTAGTGATTATCCGGAATGGGTTAAACCCGGTCTTTCCGAATAACTTGCGTATTTTTATAATCAAGTACTAAAAAAACACATCCAATGCCTCATTCCAATTCAGAATATTCTTTTAAATAAAATATTCAAATTATGCTATCAAAGATAAATTCTTTAACTTTATACTTAAATCTTTCTTTAAAGATTTATTAAAACACAATTTGGTTTTAAATATCACACAAATCATTATTCAATGATTATTTGAATTTAAGAAATTAACCTTATCTTTAATTGGGTTAAAGAACTAATGTCATTTAAAACATAGTTCATGGTAAACCCAAAATCATCTTCCATAAAATATGGAATCTTCACACAAATCAAATCAATATATAATTGCTATAAATTTCTGTATCTGACCAATAATATAAATGGAATAACGACAAAGCTTCTTAAATTCCATATGTAGTATCGGTCTTCTTTTACAGAAGCTTATCTCGGTTATTATAAATTCGAATTCCATTCAACTCCAATTTAATATATTAAACTGGAAACTTCACTTTTGGAAAATTTCCATTTAAATCATAATAAAAGATTTATAAATTCCAAATCATATTTTCATTGTCAGTTGGGTTAAAGAACATATGTCACTTAAAAACACAGTTCACAATAAACCCAACTCACATTTCATCTTATTCCAATTACTAAATATAATTGAAAACTTTAATAATCTAAATTAATAGATTATTCTTTTCATACGGGGTTTAAGAACAGTGTTATTTAAGACACTATTCACAACAAACCCCAAATCCCAGTTTATTCAATTTAACTTCAATTTAATATTAACGAATTGGAAGTCTTCATTAAATCTAAATTTAATGATTAATTCTAGTTAATAACTAGTTCATTTCAATAAAAGATATTTTCCTAAAATATATTCTTTTTTCTAAAATATTCTTTTTCTAGAATATTCTTTATTGGAATGTGACCCAATCAACAACCATATATTGCATGAAATCAACGATTATGATAAATAATTATCAAGTCATCCAAATAACACCCAAAGTGGATTCTACACTAAATATTGGGACTAGTGTAGATCAAATAACATCCCAACACTCGTGTGGGGTTTCATCCAACAATCAAATAATAAATTATTTGTGCACTTGGGCGAGGTGTGAAAATTATCGTCCCAATCACATAAACAAGTCGGATGACTTGTAAATGGAAGTATAATATTCATTATGAATATATTAACATTATATTAACACATCAAGCATTTCACATCATAGACATATATCTAAATTCTTTTTATTGTGAACAAATGACAATAAAAATCTAGTCATTTTAATTCAATTCTTTTTATTGTTAACAAAGGATAATAAAATCTTAACTCTTATTTATTTACCAAAATGTATATTTTTGGTCTCATTCATTTTTAAATGACAAAATGAATATTTTACTTCATCCTTTTTTTTTAAAATGACAAGTGTTCATTACTAATTCATTCTTTTTAATGTATAAAAATATACATTTTTGACTCCTTCTTCTTAATGTATGAAAATATACATTTTTAACTCATTCTTTTTAATGTATGAAAATAATTATTTTGGTTGAACTATTTTTAATGACCAAAAATATTCATTTTCATTTGATCCTTTTTAATATATAAAAATGTTATTATTATTTCAAAAGTCATGTTTTGACACAAAAGTGATATTTATCTCACTAACATGTTTTGACAAAATGTTATTCTTATACAATTCTTATTTAATGTCAAAATTGTGATTTTTGTAAAATCCTCATTAAGTGACAAAAATGTATGTTTTTGTCAAACTCTTTTTAATACACTAAAATGTTCATTTTTGTCTAATTCCTTTTAAGGTACAAAAATGTTCATTTTTGGTCTAACTCTTTTCAATGTGTCAAAATGAATGGTTTTAATTCATTCTTTTTCAAAGTGACAAAAATGGATGAATTACTTCATTCTCTTCAGAGTGCCAAAATGTATGGTTTTAATTCATTCTTTTTCAAAGTGACAAAAATGATAATTTTGTCTAATTCTTTTAATGTAACTTTTCTAATAAAGAAGACATTTTTATTCTAATTAACTTTTCTGACAAAAGTATTTTTACTTCATTCTTTATAATGAAAAATGTCCTTTTATCCTATATTAACATTTCTAATGAAAAATGTTATTTTATTCTATATTAACATTTCTTATGAAAAATGTTATTTTATTCTATATCAACATTTTTAATGAAAAAAATGTTATTTTATTCTACATTAACATTTTTAATGAAGAAAATGTTATTTTGTTCTATATAATCTAATTAACCAAAATGTTAATTTTGTCTAATCTAATCTAATTAACAAAATATGTTAATCTTGTTCTTTATAATCTAATTAACAAAAAAAATGTTAATTTTGTTCTTTATAATCTAATAAACAAAAAATGTTAATTTTGTTCTTTATAATCTAATTAACAAAAAATGTTAATTTTGTTCTTTTTATTTACAAACAAATTTCAATTCAAAATTTTTATTTTTATTTGCAAAACGTATTTCAAATAAAAAGGTTGTTTTTATTTTCACTAATCGTATTTGACTAAAAATATGTTATCCTTTTCACTAATCATATTTGACTAAAAATATGTTATTCTTTTCACTAATCATATTTGACTAAAAATATGTTATTGTTTTTTTTTTCTAACCAATTTCTAATCAAAAATGTAAATTTTGGTTTGCATAACACATTCCAAATAAAATGTTTTTTTTAAGTGACAAAATATCCCTTTTTTTTAATTGCAAAAATGATGATTTGTTTATTAGCTTTTAAAGCAAACAAAATGATGATTTTGTTTATTTACTTCTAATGCAAACAAAATGAGAATTTTGTTTACTTACTTTTCAATGTAAACAAAAATGAGAATTTTGTTTAGACAAGTCAAAGGTGACAAAATTATAATATAAATGTAATATTAAATTTAGGTTCATTTCAATACCATAAAGATGTAATCTTTATTTTCTAATTCTTTCATTGTAACAAAATGACTATAAAAATATAATCTTTTATGATGTTAATTTATTTTCAACTAACATGCCTCAAACAAAATGAATATTTTGTTCTAATGTACATTCATAACAAAAATTGTTGTCTTATTGTATATATAACTAATCAAATATGACAATCTCGTTTTCCTAATAATCCCATTTCGACAAAACACTAAAAACCATATTCCTATGTTAACATCATTGATCTAACAACATATTAGCATTGCAAATCAATCACAACAACAAACAAACAAACTTCAATCCACAAATCACAGATCTGGTTTTTATCACGTACATACTTTGATTTCAAATGGAAAGGAAATAATAATTTAATTAATTATTAAAACAGAAATATCACATTTCTTTATAATTCTGAATTTCCAACATGCTCTAAACCAGTTCCAGTCCGTACCCTCATGTAGAGTTCGTTCATGTGATCCCAACGCACCTGAAATCGTCTGATTTCATCGCTGTTTGAATGAGTTACACAGTTTTAAATTTCTAAACTTTTATACACTAATAATTAATTAAAATAATTAACAAAATACTGATTACTTTGATTAACAAATAAGGCCGCCGCGTTTCCTTTCTTCGTTCTTTTTCTGAAACGAGAGCCCATTCTTCACGATCAAACTCCTCCAAACCCGCCCCCCTACTTCGAGCGCAGAACTCCAGAGATCCACAATATCATTTCGGATCATGGCCGTTGGTTAGAAGGGTCTTGGTGTGTCGAACGATTTTGCAGAGGTTACTTTTTGAATTTGGTTGATGGATTAGAAGAGAAAAGAGGAGAAAGATCATTGTGTTTCAGCCATTGAAAGATAGAAGGGGCGGCGGTTGTTTTAGGTTGTTAAGAGGATTAGGGTTTGAATAGGCTAAGTATTTATAAATTTATTTAATCCTCCTTTTTATTTTTAATAAATTTAATTACTAATTATCTTTATTTAGAGATGAAACTTCCCATTTCCATTCGTTTAATTAATGTAGTCAATTAATGAGGGTAGTTAAAGAAGGAAAACTTCATTTCCTTTCTTTAAATTATTTAATTAATAGGGAGAATATTATCTGCATAGAGAGAGAAACCTTTCATTTATTGGTTTATTATCAATTTGATTTAACAAACATGTGACATATATGCGAGTACAAACAAATGTATGATAATGTAATTTTTTTTTTGTAAGTGCAACATGTGGTATGGGCAATAAATGATAGGAAGGTATAGACATATAATTTAAATCAGTACATGGTCAATTATATAAATAAAATGAGAAATAAATAAAAGTTAACATATATAATTAATTAGATTCCTCATTAGGATACAACATATAAATGAAATTAACCAACATCATGATACAAGTATATATATATATATATATATATATATATATATATAGCCAATATTCAAAGCATGTGTTTAATTCTTTTCCTCTTTTAACTTTTAATGAAAATAAACTATTTCTATTATCAAGACTTGAAAAAAAAATAGCGAATTTTATATGAAAACTATATGTATGTATGAGTTAAATTCAATCAAAACCACCCAATAATACAAATCACATAATTACAACAATTAGTCCTAAAATATTTGTGTGTTGACAAAATTCCCTTTTTTTTTAAAATCCAAATACCTAATTGAAAACATTATTTATATATATAAACTTTCAAGTCTAATGTTACACTTAGTTATGAAAGATAACAATCTAACATTTTACTATCTGAGTATAAAGTTCAAATTAACCTTTAAGTTATAATTTAATCCATTAACATGAACATAGAATTTTAGATCGAAAGTTAGACTCTAAATTAAATTTATAAAACCAATGATCTAAAATGAATCATTGTACTACAACTTATATTGATTTAGTTTTAATTTAACATAATGAAGAAAATGATATGTTACTTGAACAAGAAAGCTATTAGATCCAAACAATTACATTTATATTGAATATTTAGAAACAAATCTATATTTGAACATTTTAAAGCATAACAAAAATTAAATTATTTGATTCATCAAATAAACAAAACAATCAACTATTCAACAAACAATGTCATCTTCATTAGCAATCATCAATTTGAACCAGGCAATGATGCATACTTACAAATTAGGATAACCATATTACTTTTCAATAATAGTTTAAAGTTAGCTAGCCCAAATGCGTAATTTAATAATTTCCATTATTATCAATCTCAAATTATAAATTGTTTTCTATCACAAATAAAATTTTAAATTGTTCATTAATAACGTCATAATTTTATTTAGAAGACTTTTTAAATTCAATAAATTAATTTTAAAAAATAGAATTTTTTTAAAATTCTGGCACATTTTCTAACAAAATTTCCTTAAAATAAATTATTAAATTGGCCCCAAAATTCCGGGTTGTTACATAGATATTCTCCCTATGTTGCTACGGTCACTACTTTTGGGCATTAGTGGTGTACCTTTCTTTCTTTTGTTTAGAGACAGTAATTTGGAAAGTTGTAATAAGTTGTATTTGGATTTCCGCTACTCTGATGATGATGTTGATGTTGGTTTTTAAAAGCTATATATATATTATTAGTATAGTTAAGGATGAAGTCGCACTGCACTGGCACCACCATGGAGATGGTTAATCGTTTTCTCTGTGCAGATTTAACAACGAGCCGATACGCAAGGGTATCAGTAAGGAGCCAATAATGAGAATGTTGATGATATGAGGACGATATTTACTGACCTCATGAGGGAGATGCTTAGAGATGTTCAGAGGGCAGCTCCCAATGCTAATAATGGAGGTGGTCCAGCAGTGCAGGCACCTAGGGCCGATTTCGCCAAGCTGAATAAGGATTATACTAGTCTTGGTGGGAAGCCGTTCCATGGAACGGAGTCGACTACGGATGTTCAGGATTGGTTGGATAGCTACGAGCATATCTTCGAAGACTTGGGTATCGAGGATGCAATGAAGAGAAGGCTAGCATCCCGTCAGCTACAAGGACGAGCAATGAATTGGTGGAATGCTATAAAGGCAGCTACTCCCGAGGATCAGATTACTTGGGATCAGTTTAAGGCTCGCTTTAGCGATAAGTTCATTCCAGCTGCTCAGAAGTCAGTGTTGTTTAAGAAATTCTTGGAACTCAAGCAGAATGGCAGAGCTGTCTCGGAGTACATTGCCGAGTTCGACACTTTATCGAAGTATGGACTATCCCTCATTGACACTGCCGAGAAGAAGGACAAGAAGTTTATAACTGGGTTGGATGGATACTTGGGGGAAAGGCTTATTAACCACATCGATGAGACGTTTGAATCGATTGTGAGGAAAGCTTTAAGATCGGAAAGTCTTTAACCTAAGTCGAAGACTGAGGTCGCATCTGCAGAGGAGCTAAAACCGCAAGCAAGCGGTGGAGGTAAGAGTGGTTCTCAGAATAAGAGGAAGCAGAACCAGAATAAGGATGGCCAGAAGAAGAAAAAAGATGTTGAGTGCTCTAGCTGTGGCAAGAAGGGCCACTATGCTAGTAATTGTCGAGCAAAGCCAACAGACAGGAAGTGCTTCAACTGTGGCCAAGTGGGACATCACAAGGACAAGTGTCCGCAACCCCCTAAAGAAAAGCAGATGGTGAAAGCATATGCCCTTAATGCTATTCCTTCTTTGTCGAATGCCCCAACTGCGGCGGAGAAGGAAAAGAATTTCGTTATTCAAGGTATGCTTTCTGTTTATGATGTTCCTGTTAGAGTTTTGTTTGATACCGGAGCTTCCAATTCTTTCGTATCTAGCGACCTAGTAGATAGGTTGGGATTGGAGCCCGAGATTGTCGATAGACCTTTAGTGGTGACGAACCCGATTGGTGGTTCGACTAACCTTAGCATGATTTGTCGTAATGTGGTCTTATCGAGTCATGGATGCATGTTTGTTTGTGATTGCTTTTTTTTAGGGTTTACTGGGTTTGGCATTTGGGAGCCGATTGGCTGCAAAGATACGGGGTGGTGGTAGACTATAAGGGCTTTTTGGTGACAGCTAGAGCGAATGATGGGCGGAGGGTAGTGTTTGGTGGTCTACCTAGTGATGGGGTAATGGCTAGTTTTCTAAATTCCCTCGACATCCCGCATGATGAGATGTCAGGTTTGTCCGTGCTTGGCCAGTGTCCGGACGTCTTTGAGGAAGTGACCGGGCTTCCACCACACCGAGAGATTGAGTTCCGTATTGATTTGGTGAAAGATGCCATACCTATAGTGATTCCACTTCGTCGTATGGCACCAAGAGAGCAGCAAGAGCTCGGGGTGCAAGTAAGCAATCTTTTGAAGAAGTGATTTATCAGAAGAAGTGTTTTTGAATGGGGAGCACCAGTTGTGTTTGCTACCAAGGCAGATGGTTCCCTTCGATTGTGTGTGGACTACCGCGAGTTGAATAAGGTGACGAGGAAGAATTAGTATCCTCTACCGTGGATAGATGATTTGTTTGATCAGTTGAGTGGCGTGAGAGTGTTCTCCCAGTTGGATCTCGCGACAGGTTTTCATCAGCTTAGAGTGGAAGCTGAAAGTATAGCTAAAACAGCCTTTCGGACGCCGTCTGGATTTTATGAGTGGTTGGTCATGCCATTTGGGCTGACCAATGCACCAGCATATTTTGTGGATCTTATGAATAGGGTATTCAGAGATCAGTTGAATAAGTTTGTTCTTGTGTTCATGGATGAAATTTTGTTCTACTCGAGGACAGAGGAAGAACACAAGGAACATTTAAGAATAGTGATGGAGGTGTTGAGAAAACACCAATTGAAAGCAAAGTTTTCTAAGTGTCACTTCTGGAGGAGGGAAGTGATATTCCTGGGCCATGTCGTTTCAGAGAATGGTATTGCTATGGACCCTACGAAGGTGGCTACGGTACAAGATTGGTCTACGCCCAAGAATGCAACGGACATAAGAAATTTCTTGGGATTAGCTGGATATTATCGTAAGTTTATCCAAGACTTCTTCAAGATAGCAGCACCGTTGACTCAGTTGACCAAGAAGAATCAAGCTTTCGTCTGGGGCGAAAAGTGCGAGAATGCATTCAAGAGTCTAAAGGAAAAGTTGACATGTGCACTAGTGTTAGTCATTCCCAAAGGGAATGAAGAGATGACGGTATATATGGACACATGTGGTACCGAACTAAGTGTTGTGTTGATGCAAGGAGGTAGGGTTGTAGCTTATGCAAGTCGGCAACTGAAACCGCATGAGAAAAGATATCCTACCCATGATTTGGAATTGGCAGTGATCGTGTTTGCATTGAAGATGTGGAGACATTATCTCTTGGGAGAAAGATTCGAGTTGTTTACTGATCATAAATCATTAAAGTATCATTTCTATCAAAAGGATCTAAATCTCCGACAACAAAGATGGTTAGAATTCTTAGCTTCCTATGATTTCGATATCGCATACACACCAGGAAAGGGCAATGCGGTAGCAGATGCATTGAGTAGAAGACATGCCAGTTTAGGGGCTATGTTTCTAGAATGGAAGCAACTGGAGTACATCGCTGGGTATGATTTCAGATCAAAGTGCGAGTTGGATCCAGAAATGTTAGCAAGTTTGATGATCAGACTCACTTTGATTGAGCGGATTGGTTCCAGTCAGAGGGACAATCCTAACCTATTGGAAATCATCTCAAAGTTAGAGATGGGAATCAACGAAGAGATGAGCAAATATGGGCTTGATCGAAATGGATGGCTTAGAAAGAATGGAAGATTAGTTGTACCCAATGTCAATGGATTGAGAGATGAAGTGCTTAGAGAATGTCATTACTCAAAACTGACTATACACCCCGGTGGTAACAAGATGTATCGAGACATGAAGCAGACCTACTACTGGGAAGGGATGAAAAGAGACGTTGGGAAGTTTATATACAAATGTATGAACTGCCAACTAGTCAAAGCCGAGCAAAGGAAGCCTAGTGGCTTGTTGCAACCATTAGAGATTCCAGAATGGAAATGGGAACAAGTCTCAATGGATTTCATTGATGGGTTACCAAGAACTAGGTCGGGCCATTATAGCATTTGGGTGATTGTGGACCGATTGACAAAGAGTGCAAGGTTTATACCCGTCAAGTCAAACAGGACAGCAGCTAAGTTAGCTGAACTATATGTAAAGTAGGTAGTGAGATTTCATGGAATACCCAAAGGCATTGTGAGTGACCCAGATCCGTTGTTCACTAGTGGATTTTGGAAAAGCTTACAAGAGGCGTTAGGATCAGAATTACATCTCAGTACTGTGTATCATCCTCAAACCGACGGATAGACAGAGAGGGTGAATCGAGTATTAGAAGATCTCTTGAGAGCTAGCATATTGGATTTTGGTGGATCATGGGATGACCATTTACATCTAGTAGAGTTCGCATATAATAATAGTTATCAATCCAGTATTGGTATGGCTCCATTTGAAGCTTTGTACGGAAGACCGTGCAACTCACCGTCATGTTGGTTAGAGACCGGCGAGAAATATGTGCTTGGACCAGAAGTAATAAGAGAAACATCAGACAAGATTAAGGTTATCCAACAACGAATGAAGGCTTCCCAGGATAGGCAGAAGAGTTATGCCGATAAGAGGAGAAGAGATTTAAAGTTCTCCATTGGCGACTTGGTGTTTGTCAAGATATCTTCGTTAAAGAGCATGATACGATTTGGCAGGAGAGGTAAGTTAGCACCAAGATTCGTTGGTCCATTCCCACTTCTTGAGAAAATTGGGAATTTGGCATATAAAGTTGAATTACCAGAGAAGATGGCAGGAGTTCATAACGTATTTCATGTTTCCCAGTTAAGGAAATTCGTGCACGACCCAGATGTGACTATTTCACCTGATCAGTTGGAAGATATCGAGGTTGAACCCGAGGCGGTTGGGAACCGCAGGCCTATGCGTATTGTTGGGAATAATACGAAGCAGCTTCGAAGGAAGGAGGTGAAATTAGTCAAAGTTCAGTGGGGTGAGAATGAGAATGACTGTACTTGGGAGACAGAGGAGAGCATTAGGAAAACGTATCCAGAACTCTTCGCCTGGTAAGATTACAATTTCGATTTAGTCTTTCCGCATGCTAGGATAGGTTTGTTTTGTTTGTTTTGTATGTTTGATTGTTGTATATAGCTGATATGCATGCGGGACCCTTTGTATGTTTTGGGTTAAGGAATTTCGGGGACGAAATTTCTTCAAAGGGGGAAGAGTGTAACGACCCGCATTCTACGCATCGAAGGATCGTAGAATATTTATTTCTTTCACATACGAAGTCGTATGGTCATGTAACTTTGGGAGTCGACTATTGGGGTCATTTCCCATATTCATGATTTTTGTCGATTTGTAAATGACCGTTTTGCCCCTAGCTGATTTTTTTTACCATAACTTTTGATTGGAAAGGATTTTTGACCTGTAACCACTTCCATTGGATCTGGATGATGGTTTACCTTCCGTAGAGTGGTCATATTAGCCAAACGGACTCACCGTTTGGGAGATATGGCTGAAACAAGTTTCAGTTGGTGAAAAACAGCTTAATTGGGCTTAACCGGGTAATTAACAGCTAGGCCCAAAGGGGAATTTCGGGATTAGGAGTTTAAAAGGGCTGTTAGGGTTTAGAGAATACCGTTTTCTCATTTTTCAGTCGTCACTATTCATTCCTCTCAACCTAACCATAGCCTCCAACATCTAAAACACCTTCCAATCACTGTTTAATCAAGTATTGGCCTAATCTACATCAAATTGAGGCGGATTAGCATAGAGATCGAGATAGAGATGCTGTGTTGCCTTGGGAACAGCGCCAAAACAGAAGACATTTCAGATTTAGTATTTTATTTGTGGCCAAGGTGAGTGATTTGCAAAGTTTCTCACTAATTACGGTTAGTTGGGGGTAATTAGTGTTGATTAGCGAATTTATACCTTAATAAATTCTGGAAAAATATTTATAAAATTCGAAATGATGTTTTAGACTTCTGTTTAAAGTTTGGGTTAATTTAGTTAAGTTTTTCTAATCATATCATTAGATTTTCGTAAACATGCTTAAGGGAAAATATGGGGTTTCGGCTATGTTTGATTCGTTTTAACATATCAAGTTGTTGTTTTGTTGTTTGTGGTCAGTTCTATATGTTGTTATGACTGTATGGTATACCTTGTGATTGATTAGAAAAGTTAGAATGGTCAAAAACGTCGTCGTATGGCGTAAAGCAGTCGCTGGAAGAACTGCAGGAAATTGGCCAGCAACCGGATCAGATCGCCCTTTTTGAACCCGACCAGGTCATGACACCATCTTCACGAGCTGCCGCGAGTATGCATCCACGAACTGATCTCCTATACTAAGTTGTGCCACGAGCCCTGCATAGCGATCTAGCTTGAAACACCACGACCCGATCCGTTGGAAAGAGCTCGACCCGATGGAAGGAGCTCGACCCGATTTGATGGAAGGACACACGACTCGACCAGAAGTCACGACCTGAGCTAGAGCATGCACGACGACTGGAACTAGAAGCACCCAACCCGACCTGATGGGTGAGCATGAACCGACCCGAACAGGGGTGGTGACCACAGACTGAATGAGGAAAAGAGAACCGATCCGAACCAGTATGGTGATTGCGAACTGAACCAGGAAGCTTGAACGCGAGGCATGAGCTATGAACTGAATGAAGACCGATCCGGAGGAGGAGACCAAAATCCGAGATGCAAAGGTAGTCCAAGTGGGAAGTTTGTACTCAGGATCCAGATGGGTACCAACGAGTCGACTTCATGAGTTGGGCTTTGCTACGGGACGTGTGTTAAGGGGTTGTCGATGTCTATGACTTTGGATCACTATGTATGGGAGGTACGTGGACGGATTCAGGGCCACAATGGCCTAGGTACGACTAGTGGGCTATAGACCAATGAAGTGGGGTCATTTGAAAGGTTTGGTCATGATCCCATGGGATAAGCTTGGTGGTAGCAGTAGTTGTACAAGTCGAACTCCGTCATTACCTCGATGGGTCTAGTTATCAAAGTGGTGGATATCGTATGCTTTATGCACTGAGTGAGAGATGTGAGGATGGTTGTTATGATTGATTGTTTTCTATCGCTATGACATGCACACCCCCTCCCCCGTTATCTTTACACCACCTGTTTAGTGGTCACCTTAGAGTATTGTACGGTATGTAGTGCTAACTCTTTGGTTGCAGGTCCAAGTTCAGGTATGGTTTAGTGTACCTGTTATTGTTCTGTTTTACTGCTTATCACTCATACCAGACTTTTGTTTGACCCAGAGTTTTATGTCTCTTCTTATTACTCTCGGTGCTCTCGCGAGCAGACTAGAGACATGTTAGGTGGTATGCACGAGTAGTTGTATCGGAGACGAGCAGGAGGCTTCCACGTATGATACACATATATAGATATTCTCCCTGTGTTGCTACGGTCACTAATTTTGGGCATTAGTGGTGTACCTTTCTTTCTTTTGTTTAGAGACAGTAATTTGGAAAGTTGTAATAAGTTGTATTTGATTTTCCGCTACTCTGATGATGATGTTGATGTTGGTTTTAGTTATCAGCTTATGCACTATCTCGCCTGTTTTATGTCAAGTATATTATTATTATATTTTGTTCCATGCACTGTGAGATATTCTACAGGTTTTCAATTAGATCATTCTCTTCTTTCCTTTCTTTGGCGATCATTCCGTGCTAGTCGGGCATGTGTACATCGCACTTTCGAAGTAAATGCCGGCTGGTGCAGGGCGGGCCGTCACAGTATAATACGAAATGAATGTGATATTGATTGGTTGATTAATTGTGAATGATCAGGTGAATTTTATGTATGTTTATGTGGATGGCTTTGTTATAAACAACAATGATTTTGGTAATAAGGTTTAATACCTTATTCAAAATGGTTTAATTTGGGATTAAGTGTTAATGACCTCAACACTTAGGTCAATGATGCCAATATGTGATATTGGATGTTAATAGTTGTTAACACTATTATTGGATGCTAATGATGTGTAAAATCCATATAAACGGAATTATATGGTAATTGGTTAGATCTCATTCCAATTCGGAATTAATTTGAATATTTTATTAATAAAATAGTGAAAATAAGTGTGACGTCCCTATAAACTTTCAAAATGTAATGCGCATCCCTCCTAACTTTTCCATGCAAACCCGGTCCCTATTTTTCCAACTTCTGTGTTTTACGTTTTTTTGCCCAAAAAAAATGCGCCACTCAGTAAAATTTTTTTTTCAAAAAATCGGAAATATTCCCAGAAGCGTTTGTAAAAAAAAAGTTGCATACATTTGTGCATATATTCATCCAGTGTTTTCTATTGAAAATATGGACCAATATATGCATACATGTATGTGCATGTGTGCACATAAAGTTGAACTGAGATGCATGTGTTACGAATAGTCGCGTACAGGAATGCAACTATTCTGTATATATGCATACATGTATGCAACAAATTTAAACGGGAGGAAGGCTTCTGAATATGTGCATGAATGTATGCAATTTTCTGTATAAGTGCATGAGTGAATGCAACAATGTCTGAAAACCATGAATGCTTGAAAAAGCAGACCAAATTTGAATATATGCATAAGAAGATGCATATATTGGCGTTTAACTGCATATATGTATGCATGTATACTGCACTTTGATGCAAAACTAAGATATAAGCATGAGTGTATGCAACTATGTACAAAAAGGTGCATCTTTTGATGCATAAACCTGATGTTTCGTTGTTATTTTGGGTTTTGCTGTGGTTTTTTGATTGCACCTGAATTTTTTGGTGTGTACGTGTTTTATTTAATAATGAATTTACGTGATTTTTTATATTTTTTAATGAATTTTCAAAAAATAGGGACCTAATTTATAATAAGTTTAGGACCGGATGTGAGCCTAATTTTGAAACTTAATAGGGACCTATGCCAAATGGATCCAATAAAAATATTCAGTGAAAAATAAATTTTTTAATTTGATGTCCGATTTTGGATGGACACGAAGTTTAAAAAATTACAATGAATATTCATAACTGAAACGAATTAATTTGAATCTATTTTCATATAGTTATAGCATGTTCAAGTTTTTTTCTAAAATGAATAGTAATAAGCAAAAATGAAGTTCGGTTAGGTTATCTAAGATGAGTGTTAAAAGGAATTTCTTTACAAAAGTATCTTATTTATTTTTATCACGAATGTCAGGAAAATTCGAACGTCAGATAACAAGTTTTGAAAAATAATATTATTTTAATGATTTAAATAGTATTAAAATGATTTAATATTGGAATATTTGATTTTAAAGGAAAATAATTGAAATTTAGTTTCCAAAAATAATTATATACGCTTCTTTTAATTAAGAAATTATTTTGGAGATAATTCGACTTAATTTTAATTATAAATCTAATTGGGTCTGAATAGGACTTACCGCACAGTGGTAGTCCGCGAAGTTCGACCATGAACTTTAAATGAACGTACTGGGAGATCCGATCGTCAGATTCTCCGAAAACGAAAAACGTTGGGTTTGAAATGAAAATAGTTTTCAAATGGAATAAGAAGTTTAAAATAGTTATATTTTAAAATGTGTTGAAGTCTATTTTTGGAAAAGGTCACTATAAATGTAGTTTGTGACCGGAATTGGGAACCGTCTGTAAGGCCTTGTAAAAATTAATAAAAATGTGGATATATCATGATAAATCATAATAAATGGTTTGAAAGATATTTTGGTTAAATATATAAAGTTTTAGAAAGTTATAAGGGATATTTTACCAGAATGAGCTGGTAAAAACCTAAAGCAAAGAACCAAAAGGAATATGGGATGATTCCTAAGAGTACAGTCTAGTACCGCCTGTGAGATCTAACGCTGGAAGATTTTCCATAGGCGAGGTGTGGTAGAAACTGAAAGGAAATCAAATATTTGACTAAGAATAGATGAAGTTTTCTGAAGTTAAAGGATCCAGTGTTTTGAAATAACAAATTGGAATGAAAGGGTTTAAAGTTAACCAAAGTTTTCTAATGTATGAATTTAATTGGATTTGAGTGAGAATAACTGTAACACCCCATATTTTCTGAGAATATTAAAATAACAAATTAAAGAATAATTAATTTGAAAAAGAAGAATAGGTGAAATGGGTTGCGCCATTGCGTTTGTCTCAGAATTCTGCTTGAGATAGAGTCCGAGTTTGCATAAATCGGACTCCGTATGAAGAAGCTATCTTTAAATTAAATATTGCAGCAAAACATGAAAAAAAGGAATGAGAAAAGAATAATGTTTAGCATTGTTCTAAGGTTTGTAAGCAAAAGACTTAGTAGCTCATTTGGTTAGAACATGTGACTTGCATACAAGAGGTACAGAGTTCGATCCCCGCCAGCGCCATATTTTTATTTTAGGGGAATGATTAAAAAGTGGCTTAGTGTGAACGAAGTTCAAAAAGTGGTTTAGTGTGAAAATGGTTAATTAGGAAGATAGATAAAGAAAAAATAAAGGACAAATTTTCAAAATAGGCTTGTTTTTAAAACTAATAGCAGATTTAGGCTAGTTTTTAAACTATTTGCAGAAATAGGCTTGTTTTGGCAAAAAGAAACCTACTTCTGCAAATAGTTTCAAAACTAGCCTAAATCTCCTATTAGTTTTAAAAATAAGCATATTTTGAAAATTTGGTATTTTTAAAACTAATAGCATATTTAGGCTAGTTTTGAAACTACTTGTAGAAATATACTTGTTTTAGCCACCTCAGCGCTGAGGTGGCCAAAACAAGCCTATTTTTGCAAATAGTTTCAAAACTAGCCTAAATATGCTATTAGTTTCAAAAACAAGCCTATTTTGAAAATTTATCCAAAAATAAATATATATATATAGAAAAATATATATATATATACATACATACATACATATATATATATATAACGTGTACGCATCATGTGGCGCATTTCTTGTTGGTCAAGGAATGTTTTTTTTACGTGGCCTTCTCTGATTGGCTTTGTGACAAATTCTGAGGTGCTAGGGCTTAGGTGGCTATCTGAATGGTTCTGGCTATTCCTAGGTTAATCCGACGGCTCTTATTAAATTAAACTTCTATAAAAACACTCCTTTACCCATAACCCTAATCACATTAATTCATAACAAGAGCCGCCATGCCGTCAATGGAGAACCTAGAGTAGCCGTCATACATTTTCAACCCTAAATCAAGATAGAAACTTGAATCAAAATCAAATCAAATCTAAATAACGATTAGTCTACATCAAAGGCGAGCAATTCAGTTTCAGAATACAGATCCCAGAAAGACAAGACTATTCTTTTTAATTGTGAGTATGATAGCTTTCACAAATTAATTAATTAATTTAATTATGATAAGATATAATTGGGATTATAAGAATATGATTTTGAATCATGTGATGTAAATTATATGTATGTTTGTGGTGTTGAATCATATGTTAGTCTTATGCAAGTTGAATCATATGTTAGTTCTTATGTGAATCTTATGCAAGTTGAATCATATATCTTATGCAAGTTTGTGATGATTGGATCATATATTCATGTATGAATCTTATGCAAGTTTGGGTTGTTAAAATATATGTGAGACATGTATATGCATATGCTAGTTTATGTAACATGAACCTTTATGTCTAGATCCATATGCAAGTTTACATCTTTATGTTTAGATCCATATGCAAGTTTACATCTTTATGTTTATATCTATATGCAAGTTTACATCTTTATGTTTAGATCTATATGCAAGTTTACATCTTTATGTTTAGATCCATATGTAAGTTCACACCTTTATGTTTGGATCTATAGCAGTACATAAGTTATTCAAGTTTATGCCCATTACCTATGCTAGTTTTGTATCATATGCTAGTTTGAATGAAATTCATATGCAAGTTATTCGCTATGTAATCTTATGTCATGATCCTTAGATCTATTTTATGTTTTATGTGATGTTGTTTTTCTTTTTATAAGTTAGACTATTTGCGAGTCTAACATATGTCATATGAAAATGTACGAATAGCATGGGATTATGGGATAATATTGAATATACATAAATTGTGAATTGGCATAAAATGGCCCTAAAAGGCATATAATTAATTTTAGACATTAATTGGCATAATTGGTATTTATGGACATAATTTTAAGAGACAATTATGGACATAAATAAATTTGGAATTTATTGAAAAATTTGAATAGGGATATTAATCCAATTTGGGGTTAAATAAAGATGTGTAATAATTAACCGCCTAAGACACGAGGTTAGACTCTTTTGTGGTGTAAGACTGCCCGGACCCACCCGGCAAATCCAGCAGCCACAAATGCCAGTCTAATATGAGAGGTCAAAGGCATGAATTAAATGCGTAACAATTGTAAAGACATGAGGTTAGGCTCGTTTGCAATATAAGACTGCCCGGACCTGCCCGGCAAATCCAGCAACCGCAAATGTCAGCCTAATGTGGGAGGTATTTACAAGGTTACAGTTCTAATGAATTAAGTAACACTTAACCAGATAAACATGTCGTGGGACATGGGCGGTTAAGTGGGTGCCTTGGGTGGCATGTGAAATTAAGTGGATGCCTTAGGTGGCATGTGAAATACGATTAGATGCACTTAACCAAGATTGAAACATGTAAGAAGACATGAATAAGAATGGGGTTAAGTGGGGAAACCTTAGTGGGGACCAAGCATAGGTGGAAGCCTTGTGTCAAGCATGGGGGCCCTTTTCAAACCAGTAACCCATTAAAAATCTTTGTGAGCTCGACCCAAGTCGAGGACGGGACACGCTTACGGGATTTGATTGTAAGAGGTAAAAACGGGTTAGCGGTGGCAACGCAAGTCCAATGGGGTCATGTGCGTGCGTGGGCCCGGGCTGGTAGGTAAGACGTTGTTGCATCGTGTAGATATAAGCCGTGCATCTTTGGTGGTATCGGGTTGCCACTTTGGGGAGTGGTACACCCCACTGTGGGACCAGCATGGGTATCTACGAGTTAAGGAGCCAATCGAATGGGGGTAGTGGGTACAACTAGTGGAGATAGGGGCAGACGGCACCTATGAAGGTAGCTAGGGGTACACGAAACTACAATTATCATTATTAAGTTCTGTAAGCCGGATCAACTTTTAGGGTGACTAGTGGTGGTGCAGTATAGTAATTATCCTATAGTGATTAGGAACGAGATTAACGCCAGAATATTCCTCTTATTTGCTTTGTCATGCCCACTTGTTTCATGGTCATATCTTATCTTACCAGTTTATGCCTTATCCTAGTTACTTTAATAACTATGTTGTTAAAGTTATTATACTCGCCAGACTTTATGTCTGACCCCCCTTGTTTTCGCCTCTTTTCTTCCTTTCCTCCACTTCCCCCCCGGTTCTCAGAGTGGGACTAGTAATAGTGGAGCTTGATCTCGGATCTCTTTCTCTCTCTTTTGGAAGTGCTTGGATTGCTGAAAGTAAAGTTAAGCTCATCTCTTTTATGGCTACTTGTGTTGGGGATTATGCTTTTTATTTTATGTACTCTGAAACAATTTATCAAGATGGATATTAAGTGTACTTGGTTTATGAAGTTGTTGTAATCAAACTATTTCTCCGCTGCAATAAAAGTTGTTTTAAAATTTTCAAGTAACATTATTTATATCTGTCTTGTTATATTCTGTTATATACATTAAATATGCTCCATGGAAGTTAATTCATTCCCTTTGTGAGTGACATTAATGGACGTGGGGTGTTGCAATAACCTTCAGATATTTCAATATTGAATTCTGTGGTTATACAAATACCGTTTGAGGAATTTGGAAGATATTGATATTGGAATTCCCTATAAGGTATCGGTTAATTTCAGAATTTGATATTAAATATAAGTCGATATGATTTCTATTTAAAGCCTTGTATCGATATCACATTGTATTTTGGGTTTGTCATGAATGATGTTTTGAATAACATCTATTCTTTAACCCAGTTAAAGACAAGATGTAACAACCTGGAAAATCGGAACAATTTAAAATTTTTATTTTTAGAAATTTTAATAGAAATTGAGTCAGAATTTTAAATTTTGATTTTCAAATTATAACATAGCCCTTAAAATAGTCATTTTGCAAACGATCTCCATTTAAACGAAACCACTTTTGTTGGATCCGTAATGTCAAATTATTGCTAGGTTTAAATTTCCATAATTTTTGGAATTAATATGTGAGCGTGGTAAATTAAAATGCGTTTGTCAATTTTAGTCAAATTGGATTGACCATTAAAAAAGACTATTTTTCAAATGGTCTCCAAATTCGACGAAATTAATTTTGCCAGAACCGTATCGTCAAAACATAGCTAGATTTATTTTTCGGGAATTTTCGGAGTCAGTATGTGGCCCCGATAAATTAAAAATGTATGTTCAAATTTAATATTGATTGTTATATTAATTTATATTTTAATTTTGATAAAAACTAATAAAAACAGTAGAATTGACTTCCGAAAGATATCTCATTATGTCCGGAATGAGGATATTTGGTTAGGAATGACAGTTGTTGGAGTTTGTTTGGAGTTCGAACACAAAATTTCACTTTTTGGAGATAATGGAATTAAATAATAATATAAAATAGGGTATAAATAGCCCATCTTCAGCCCAAACCCTCATTATCAAAACCCTAGCCGCCGATTTCATTTCATGGCTGAAACAAATCAAATTTCTTTCCCTCCTTTCTCTCAATCCATCAAGAAGTAGAAGATGATTTCTGCATGAAAGCTGTAGAGATTCACATGCTCTACAAATCCATACGGTTAAGATCATGTTTTAGGTAGTATTTTTCGTGAATCTCTAGCCTAAAGGGTTGCGGTTTGGCTGCAAATTGATGGTCGTGGGGGAGCTCAAATTCAAATCTATTCATGGTGAAGATGGAGAAGAAGAAGGCCTTCGATGTGGTGTATTTAGATCGGGTCCGGGAGGATGGGTTCGGTTGGTAAACGACAGAGGAAGATGACAATTATCAGGGAACCAATATAATTAAACTTATTGTTTAGTTAATTATTTTTATTTAATAACTTATTTAAATTATCAAATGTTTAAACAACCATAACTCATTCAAACAACAATGAAATTTGGTGATTCGAAGTGCGTTGGAATCAACTTTTCGAGATCTACAACATGGAACCGAACAGAGCCGAAACCTGTGAGATCTCTGATTTAATTTTAATTTAATTGTTAACTTCAATGTCAAATTTATATGTAATTTTCATGTGTGTGATGTATTATATTTGATTTGGTTGTTTGTGGTGGAGATGAACTGATTGGATTAAATTGTGTAGATCTAGGATTTACTTACAATAAAAATCATATTTTTATTGTATTTATGAAAATTAAATATTCTTGTTTTAAACAATAAGATATACATTTCATTGTATTTTGAATCATTAAAATGAAACTTATTTTAAATAAAAAGATTAGACAATAATAAGAATTGTCATTTAGTTAGAACATATTTTATAAATGAATATGTCAAATATGTAGAAAACATATTTTACAAAGAAATATGTCATTTATGTAGAAAACATATTTTATAAATAAACATGTCATGTAAATAATTTCCCTTTTTATCTTGTCATTAAGAACATAGGACATGTTATGCATATAAAGTATTATTTTAATTGTTATTAGAAACATTGAACATGTTATGACAGTAAAAAAAATCTTTCCTTTTATTTGTCATTAACAACTTAGGAAATGTCATGTTGGTATAAATATGTCATGTGGATAGAAAACAAATTTTGTAATAAATAGGTTGATTCGTTAGAATATATTTTTGGCAAATAAATATGTTATTTATTTAGAAATGTTATGTTATTACGAAAATGTCATTTATTTAGAAATGTCATTATTCAGAAAAATGTTATGCTAGAATAAAAATATCATTTTTGATAGAAAATGTCATTACTTAGAAAATGTTATGTTATATAAAAAAAAAATGTCATTTTAGCTGGAAATGTCATGTTAAAATAAATATGACATTTATGTTAGAAAACTTATTGTGCAAATAAATAAGACATTTATGTTAGAAACTTATTGTGCAAATAAATATGACATTTATGTTAGAAAACTTATTGTGCATATAAATGTGACATTTATGTTAGAAAACTTATTATGCAAATAAATATGACATTTATGTTAGAAAACTTATTGTGAAAATAAATATGACATTTATGTTAGAATAATGTTATGTTAAATTAAAAAATGACATTTTGTTAGAAAATGTTATGTTAAATTATAAATATCATTTTGTTAGATAAATGTTATATTAAAATAAAATATCATTTTGTTAGATAAATGATATATTAAAATAAAATATCATTTTGTTAGATTAATGTTATATTAAAATAATATTGTCATTTTGTTAGATAATGTTATATTAAAATAAAATTGTCATCTTATTAGAAATATGATGTTAATATAAAAATGTCACTTTTAGCTAGAAATGTTATGTTACATGACAATGTCATTTATTTAGATATGTTCATGTTACATAACAATGTCATTTATTTAGATATGTTCATGTTACATAAAATGTCATTCTATTAGAATATATTTATGTTACATAAAAAGGTCATTTATTTGAAATAAAAATAAGTTAACGACAAGATTTACATTTTATCGTGTATGTAGAAAAGAATATAAATGTTCATTTGCTTGATATGAAAATATGATAACGATAAAATTTATATTTTATCGTATATGTATAAAGGATTAAAAATGTTCATTTGTTTGAAATGAAAATATTTTAATGATAAAATTTACATTTTTATCGTATATATAGAAAGGATTAAAAACGTTCATTTGTTTGAAATGAAGATATGTTACAGTAAATGTTCACATTTTTATTGTATATAAGAAAAGAGTAAAAATGATCATTATAGAAGATAAAAATATGTTAAGAATAAAAACCACATTTTTATTGTATAAATAAAATATGTAAAAATGATCATTGTTTTGAAATAGAGATATGTTAACAAATAAATATTCACATTTATTTGCCATATTAAAGATTGAACTTTGTGTACAAATAAATATTCACTTTTATTTGTTATGTTAAAGATAGGAATTTGTATACAAATAAAAATCTCCTTTTTATTTGTCATTCGCAACATAGAAAATGTCATGAAAATAAATACTTATTTTTATATGACATTAGAAATGTAGGACATGTTATGCAAGTAAAACCTCCTTTTCTTTGTCATTAGAGAACATAAAAAAGTGTTATGTGAAAAATTATCTTTTATTTTGTCATTAGAATTATATAACATGTTATGTAGACAAAATACTTCTTTATTTTGTCACTAGAATTATATAACATGTCATGTAGACTGTAACACCCCACGTCCATTAATGTCACTCACAAAGGGAATGCATTAACTTCCATGGAGGTTTTAAGTGAATATAGAACAGAAAAATTACAACAAGACAGATAATAAGTAGTACTTGGAAATCTAAAACTTTATTTTATTGCAGCGGAAATTAAACATGTTTGTTACATCATAAAACCATAAATCAGAATCAAGTACAATATCCATCTTGATAAAACAAAATACATAACCCCATTACATTTATAGCCATTAAAGAAGATAACAAGCTGGACTTTACTTCAGCGGTCCAAGCTTTCCAAAAGAGAAATAAAGCAGTCCAATCAAACTCCGCTAGAGCTGGGCCCACCCTGAGGACCTAGTGGGGGGAAAATATAGAAATAGAGGGGGTCAGATATAAAGTCTGGCGAGTATGATAATTCTAACAATACTATTATCAAAATAACTAGACTAAGGCATAAGCTGGAAAACAAGGAAATGTCTATGAACTACTGGGTATGGAAGAGTAGATAAAGATAACGTTAAAGGCACACCTAATTACTAACGAATAATTACTACACTGCACCACACCAGTCACCCTAAAGGTTGATCCCACTTGCTTCACTTAGAATTTATATAAATAGCTTCGTGTACCCCTAGCTGACTACATAGGTGTCGCCTGCCCCTATCTCCGCTAGGTGTAACCCACTACCCACTTTCGATCGGCTCCCTACTCGTAGATACTCGTGCTGGCCCCACAGTGGGGTGTATCACTCCCCTAAAGTGGAAACCCGATACAACTTGAGAATGCACGGCTTATACCTACACGATGCAACAACGTCTTACCTACCAGCCCGGGTCCACACACGCATATGAAACCCGTTGGACTTGCGTTGCCACCGCTACCCCATTTGGCCTCTTATAGTCAAGCCCAGTATACGTGTCCCGTCCTCGACTTGGGTCGAGCCCACAAAGATACGTTTGGGTTACTGGTTGAAATGGGCCCCCACAAGCTATCCACCTAAGCTTGTCCCCACTAGTATATCCCACTTAACCCTCTTAGTCATGTTCATTTACATGTGTGTTTAGTTAAGTCTTACTAATCGTATTTCAAATGCCACTAAAGGCACTCACTAGATTTCTCATGCCACCCAAGGCACCTACTCAACCCCCATGTCCACCTTACATGTTTATCTGGTTAAGTATTTCTTAATTCATTCAGGCAATAACCTCATAAAGACCTCTCACATTAGACTGACATTTATGGCAGCTGGATTTGTCGGGCGGGTCCGGGCAGTCTTACACCATAAAAGAGTCTAACCTCGTGTCTTTACAACTGTTATGCTTTAGTTTGGGCCTAGGACCTCTCACATTGGGCTGACATTTGTGACTACTGGATTTGTCGGGCGGGTCCGAGCAGTTTTACGTCACAAACGAGTCCAACCTCGTGTCCTAAGCATTGATTAACACTTATAATCTTTTACCCCAGTTTTAAATATATCCCTATTCAAATCATTAATTAATTCCAATTTTAATGATGTCCATAATTGACTCAATTATGGCCATCCACTTACGGTATGCAAAATCATATCAATTGCACCCCAATTTCTTAATATTAAATCCTTAATATTACCCCTACCCCACGTTATACGTTCGCTTATTCAACGCAAAATATACGTTAGACTCGAATAGTCTAACTCATAGCACAAAGATAAATTATCACAACATATAGACAAATAAAATAGATCTAATCATGAACGGGGTGAAACTTGCATGTGTGATAGATGTACAACACCTAAACTTGCATAGGCAAAAACTACAACTTGCATAAAACTACATATGTCATGGATCTAAAGATGTCAACTTGTTTGGTAAAATGTCACAATTTACATAATATGATCATAATCCAAATTCATGTCTAAACTTGCATATGTGGTTTATGCAACATAATGATGGTGTAAACTAGCATCTAACACATAGAACTCACACATGTCATAGCACAATTCTAGATCTAAATAGATGTCATGGCATATGTTCATAATCTTTACTAATCAATCTAAACTTGCATACATGATTTGTCATATAGATCAACATAGCCCAAATAATATCAACATTATGATTTGATTAACATGAACTAATTAACATAGATAATAACATCATGACTTTTTAACATGTACGATTTATCACAACTTAGCATAGGAAATTACAACCTATACAATATCATCATAGCATGATTTACAACATATAGGATATCATCATCACATAACATAGGATTTACAACATACATGATAGCATAAGGTTTACAACAACATATATGACAATTCACATCATTTTCTTATGATCCATATCACATCTTAATCTAATTAGTTTACTAATAATCTTGTTAAGATCATCATACTCACAATTAGAGAAGAAAGAGAGTCTTGATTTGCTTTAGAGTTGAGTAGAATTAGAATTTTGATTAGCTTTCTTCCCTCTTAGTAGGCGGCGGCTACACTGAGTTCCATGGCGATGGCATGACGGCGGCTATTCTATTTTTCATGTGAATTAGAGTGAGAGACTACCTAGGTATATATAGAGTTTAGGATTTATTTAGGCCGTCAGATCAACTCAGAACTAACCTGAACCATTTAATTTGCCAACTCAGCCCTAAAGACACATCAGCAGCTCAAGATTGGGCTCTGTCAAACCCTAGCCGACTGGACCAGGTCGACACCCAGGTCGACTCCCCAGTCGACCTGGGGGGGTATCGACTGCCCAGTCGACTCCCCAGTCGACCTGGGGTGCTGGGCGGGAAATTTCCCGCCTAGCCTGTTTGACTTCGAATTTTGAATTTTAAATTTTCTGAAATCTGTTTTGAATTTTCTGAAACTTCCGATGGACATATCTCCTTCATACGAAGTCCAAATCATGCAAACTCGGACTCTATTTCAACCAGAATTCCGAGATGAACACAATGGTGCAACCCGTTTCCCACAATTATCACATCTGAGATTAGTTATTCTTTAATTTGTGAATATTAATATTAACAGAATTACGGGGTGTTACATAGACAAAACTATCTTTTATTTTGTCATTAGAATTATTTAACATGTCATGTAGACAGAATTATCTTTTATTTTGTCATTAGAATTATATAACATGTCAAGTAGACAAAATTATCTTTTTATGTTGTCATTAGAAAATATAGAACATGTTCAACATAGAAAATGTTATAACAATAAAAAAATCTTTCTTTTTATTTGTCATAAGCAGCATAGAAAATATGTTTACAATAAAAATTCCCTTTTTATTGTATATGTAAAATGTGAAATGTGATTGAACCAAATACACTAGGTTGCTGATATTGATTGTAATGGATTGACTGTTTGATTGTGCTCGACTAGTTTATGAGCAAAATATGCTTTTACATTTAGCATTAGGTTGGGTAAAAATATCTATGTGCTAACACCTTGTGAAACACTTCACGATTTGACTATGAGGTGTTTAGCGATGTTGTTTGTTTCAAAATTTAATAAACGATTTTGAAATGAGTTTTCTTAAGTAAAAAGAAATGTTATTCCCGATTTTTGATAGGGAATGTTTTATAAAACAGAAAGAATTTCGAGGGCTATTCCCGATGATTTCGAAATGATTTGTAAGTAGAAATCTATATAGATTTGATTATACTTGTGATTACGTTGTCAAATGATTTTTCCTACTTCGGGATATAAAGTGATTTAGCAAGTATGTGGCTGAAGATGCGGGTGACCCAAAATTGACTAACAGTGTGAGGGCGCGCATGTCTTCCCCAATTGGTGGGATGGTGCATTGTTAGTGTAGCCGTTAGGTGCATATATATATATATATATATATATATATATACATATATATTGGTTCGGTTAGGGTGTGTGCTACCCGGTCCTGAGGGACCATGACCGACATTTGGTTTCATACTTGTTTGTACGTTTTGTTACGTTTTGGAATTCATATTTCCAAATGTTTTGTTTTCAAATCCCGAAGTGAAATCTACTTTGATATAAAAAAAATAGATATGTATTTCAAATGATTTGAAATAAAAGAAATCGGGAAATAAAGTCCAAAGAAATAATTTCTGTAAAGTGAATTGGATTTTGAGATCTAAGTTAGGGATTAAGCCTAAATGGGTAGATTAAGGAATTTCATATTGATTGATGCATTGTAGATCCATATGTTTATTTATGGTTGATGTTTATGCACTGGCAATCCAATGGAGTAAACCCGTTCCGCGTTAGCGGCATGGTCCTGTGATTGACCTTATTATTAAATAGGTTAAGTAAGATTTCCCATACCAGTCCCATGACTGACCTGTAGTTTGTTTCACTTGCAAATTCGGGTGTCCATATTTTCCACATGGGCAGTTGAGTAGCTTATTTTGTAGATATATTGAGAAGGATTCTGGATTGAAGCTTAAAGCTGTGTCCAAAGCATTGATAGTCTTCCGCTGCATTGTATTAAATTCATTGTAAATTATCTTCCACTGCTGTATTATATTTTCGATGTACTCTGATATTCTGTATTTTGATGTTGCATTATTATGATGTAATAAAAGTCTGTTGTTATTTGTTCTGATGTGTTGTATGCCCAAAGTTAGCGTATTCGGGTTTTTGAATGTCTTAGTCGATTTTGCGATCGATTAGGTCCAGGCAAAATCCGAATCGTTACACAAGATTTATTTCCAAGGTTAAGTAATCATTAAATAATGATTTTTGGAGACTAAAACTATGTTAGAGTTTTAATAAATCTTTCAACAAAGATTTGAAATGTAAGAAGGTAATTAAACATACTAAACATGATGGGTGTTAGATATGGAGTACCACCAGTTTTTCTCCATGGGATGAATAGGACGGGAATGGGAAACGATATGATTGATTATTTTTTTGTAAGGCTCGATAATCCCGATATGCATATAAACCATAATTTGAGTTAAGTTAGTGAAAAAAAGATTATATAATCTTTTGAAATGATTTCCAAGGAAAGATTTAAATTAGAAATTTAAGTGATGTAAATCTTTGATAAGATTTATGAGAGTAATTCCCAATGTAAAAGATGATAGAGTAAAAGAATATTTCAAAATGGAATGAGACTTATGATATGTTTATATATCACTTGGTTTTAATGATGAGCGTATTATTTAGAAAGACCAGGTTTCAACCCATTTTGAATAACTATATAACGAGTATAGAAGATACTGAAGATGGTGGTTGAAGATTGGAGATCTTCACATCATTTGGATTATTGCTAATGTCTCAATTGCGCTGTAAACCCAAGACGAGGTTATAAGTGGTGGTCGTTTGGATGTACTTGGAGATCGACCGGATATGCAAGGGCCTCTCTCCCATAGGGGACGAGGAATAAGGTGCCTTGGGTTTCGTTCAGACCCAGAACGAACTTGTAAATGGATTTGTGTCTGACGTTGTATTTCATATCATAACCGATTAGTTGTTATTGATGATATATCTGTGGTGGCAGGGAATTCATTCCCTTAACTTAACACCCTTCTTTGAGACGTATGAGCTCAAATGTTATATTATTAATAGAAACTGATCGTATGTATGAACTGGCAATGTGGCATGCCAAGATGTTGATAGGTCAAAGCTTTGTGGATGATGATCAAAGCATGGCTGATATAGCGTAGTTTTCTGTTGAAACATGACTTCGACAAGGCTCACAACTCGTGAATTGCCAAAAACAGGATGACTAACGTTCTCATCTAGAAAAAGGTAATGCCATGGTATAGAGCCCAGGCAATTTACTTATGTGGATGATGGATTGATGCGCCTCAGATGATGGTCAATCAACAAATAGGATAATGGTCAACAACGACCGAGGAGCATTATGTTCAGGTAAAATTCCAACCAGTCATGTACAGTGCTAGCTGGCTCTACCGATCTAAGGGCCACATGCGCGTGAGTTCTGAACATCTTACTAGAGATGGTTTCGAATCAGATAAGGAAGATCCTTTGCCTTGGTCATTGATGGAAATCCAACTTCTAATACAAACCTTGCGTTTTCAGTTGTAAACCTATATGGCGACATAATAGGATGTGATATTATGTCGTCTAAGATTGATAAACTTATTTTTGAAATTGATTTCCACACTATGCACGAGTGATAGTAAAAGAGAAATTTTGTGTATCAAGCATGTTTGGCTATTATAAGGTAAAACTCTGTCGTCTGGTTTGCGCTTGCATTGTGTGATAGAACTTGATTCTTATAATAGCTTCATTTTTGAGAAAGCATTGCGAGTTTTTATGATTGGTATTCATATGGAGGAAACCTGTTCCGTGATATACGGGCCGCTAGTAGTTAAGGTTTTGCAGATACATCTTGGAGTTTTTTCAAAGCAGGATCCCGGATTATGCCTAGAGCTACACTTTGGGTTATTTCGTAGTCTTCCGCTAAATGTATTTATGTTCTCATGTGTTGTAATTTACCATTCTCTGATATTTTTCCACTGTGAATCAGGTATCTATACTCTGATATTATGTACTCTGATGTAAAAAATTGTTGTAATAACAATGAAATGTTCTTTTGTGGTTTGTTCTAATGTATTGTATCCTATAATGGCTAGAGGATTTCTGCACTTTTGGATCGGACCTGTGTGGCTTACGACCGATTGAAAGGCGGGGATTTTCAGGTTGCCACATTTTGTAATCCTAATCGATAGTCAATCAATACAAGCTTAAACTGGATGTAGGACAAGTTTGGTCGAACAACTATAAAAAGGACACATCTATTTCCATTCCACTTATTGTCTTTCCCACCCCCATTATTTAAACAAAATGTATCATATCTCTCTTTTTCTTTTTCCACCCGGATATATATCAGAATGTCATTTATTTTACAGTTTAAATGTTAATAACTTAACATTTTTTTGGCAAAGCCGAATGATTTTAAGGTGACCGCAAACACCTTTTATTCTAACTAATAATAAAATATAGAAGAGTACAGGTGATTATTAGCAAACAATCAACTATTCGGTTTTTAAGGTGGTCAGTCCACCACATACAAAATTTATAGTATTCCGTCCACTCTACCTAAACAGACTTAAAGCTTTGGAGCTAGCTAAACTGCTAGATTGCATATAGAAAGATAGTACAGGAGCTTGACTAAATATCAAGGATGCTATGCGCTAACAGCGTATTTAGCCCCCATTAGCATCACCTGGAGATACTTCTTGCATGGCCTCAACAAAATGGGCAGGCAGGTCCAAAACAAAGAACAGAGAAAGCTCGGTATAAAGATGTCATCTGTCCCATGCTGAGTCGTAAAGTAATTGCACATTGCTTATTCCATCATCACATTCCTTTGCCATAACAAGTCCTTCACCTTCTACTTGTTACATTATCTTTCGTGCTTCATCTTCTTCTTCTGCAAAAATGTAATATTTTTCTTCGCTCGGCTTGGAGATCATTCATGTATTAGTGTGTTTCATAATCCCTTTTATCTTGCTCTACTCAAAATTTTGACTATCAGTCGGTGCTTTTTTTGTGGGAATATCCTCTGCGACCACATTACTAGTAGGAGGTACCCCAACCGGCTTAGTTTTGGGGACCTAGATCACAGGAGGTGCACGGGGAAGCGGAGTCCTCTCAGACATGATATTATCACTCGAGGCAGTACATTTCTCCGAAGTGTGACCAAAGGTATTGCGCGATTTGAATATCTCTAGTTTCCATTTGTACGTCACAACAATACAATAGTTGTAACACCTCACATCCGTTAGTGTCACTCACAAAGGGAATGCACTAAGTTCTGTGAAGCATTATAGGTAAAAGATGCAGATAAATTACAAGACAGACAAAATTTAAACAGCGGAAAATAGAACTTTGCTTTATTGATCAAATAGTTTATACAACAATTATTTTCCAATATCAGAATATCTGTCTTACAAAATAAAGAAGCATAAAATAACATTTATATTCCCCAACGTGGCTTGAGAGCCAGCCATAGCAATGGAAAAGAGAATCCAAGCAAAACTTCGACTAATCTTCAGCTTGAAAAGAAAACTTGGCTAAGTAGTAATATTCCCTCCCTGCGAACATTGGAGGGGGGAGGGGAGGGGGAACGGAAGACAAGAAAGCGAAAGAAAAACAGAGTCAAACATAAAGTCTGGTAAGTTCAGAAACTTTCAGCATGTGAACAGGTAAAAACAACATGACAAGAATTTAACTAAATACAAGACAATACCATGATGATAGGGCTAACAAGATAACGCAAGATATGCTAAGGCAAGGTAAAAATGAATGTACTGATAAACTGGATCTACCGACAAGATGAATACACTAGTAAACTGAATATGCTTCCATACTTTCTCTGCTTCGTGATTACCCTGTTATTTGGTTTCTATATCTCTGCACCACCTATCTAGTGACCCAACTAGTCATCTTTATAAAATGATAACGTGTTCCCAATCCCTGTAATTGTGGTTGCCTTCAGGCGTACATTTATTATTCATTACCCAGATCTAATCCAGGGTTTTCTATCGAGTGCTTCCTAGACTCAACTAGGGTTTACGCGACTTATCTAATGCTTCTCGGATTTTAGGGTTTACGCGACCTAGGTCCAACTAGGGATTATGCTACCCATCGAACGACGCCCCCACTCTAGGACACAATACCCAGAGCGGTATATGTTCCTAGACTTTTCCCATGTATGTGTCGGGGATCGTTATCGCTGTCTAGATGCACATGTCCTCTATATGTGCGACCCGAGTCTTGTGGCAGGGCAAACCAAGAAACACGGAACTCGGTCAGGAGCTTTCAGATATGTTCCGATGCAGATGCTGAGGTCCGTTTTTCCAGTGCTATGATCCCACCTGCCCCCTCCCTCAACTAATGAAAGGCACACCTTGAAAAAATGAGAACTATACGCAGGCCCTCTATGCCCCCACTAACCTATGGCCATCCACACCCATAACTAGATAGCAAGTATATGGTCTGTTGGAGTTCTCCGCCTTTCCGCTTCACGTATCTCGATTGACTCAAGATGGTAGGTAGATGACGAGTCGCTATCACAGGGCTACTGGTCTCGCCGAATCACGCTGGTCTATCCTAGTCTTTAGGTTGCCTTATATTGCAACCAAGGCATACCCTTGGTTCTTATAATGCAGACCTTAACCTCTGTGAGCCCAGGCGGATCATCTGCAGCCTCACGGAGGGATACCAAGAGTACCCTCATGTCCCCTCGAAGCCGCGTGCTTCGTACCCCAGTTTGTTGGAGCCTTCTTTAATATCAGATGGACGTTCGCTCCTTCTCGTATTCTACTAAGGTTTACTACTTAGTTCCCTTAACTAAGGTTTACTACTTAGTTTCCTGAATCGTCGTTTTCTTAACTAAGGTTTACAACTTAGTCCTCTTAACTAAGGTTTACTACTTAGTCCTTTTTCTCATCCTGTTGGATTGGTTAAGTGTCATTAGTCAATTCAAGTTAACTTAACCCATTCATTTGTCATGTTGAACTGGTTAAGTTTTATCAGTAGTTCATGTTGACTTAACCCTACCACAAATCAAGTTATATTGGTTAAGTATTTCTTATTACTTAACCCCACCACTTCACCTTGTATTGGTTAAGTGTCCCCTTCAACTTAACCCTGCCCCTTCTGTTAAATTAACATGCTAAAGCGGTTAAGTGTTCTCTTAGTTAACTTAACCCTAACATCTGTTTAATTCACATGTTCTAATGGTTAAGTATTGCCCCTTCATGTTTTAACTTAACCTTGTTCATTTGGCACACTACGATGGCTAAGTGTTTTACTTAACTCCACCTTCTAGTCTAGTTAACCTGTTAAATTGGCTAAGTGTATTTTACTTAACCCCACCTTCTAGTCTACTTAACATGTTATAACGGTTAAACCTTTTCTTAACCTCTCCCACTTGTCTAGCTTAACTGTTTCTTAGCTTTAAATTATTCATTTAAAGCACCAACCACTCACATTAGACAGATATTGTTGCGGTCATTGGATGTGTCGGTCGGTTCCGGGAAGATTTACACCGCAACTCAGTCTAACCTCGGGTCCTTTTGGGGCTCAATGCTCTAACCACCCACATTAGATAGGTATTGTTACGGTTGCTGGATTTGCCGGGCGGTTCCGGGCAGTCTTATACCGTAACTCAATCTAACCTCGGGTTAGGCATATTCGTATTTTCTACAATGTACATATATCTCATTTAGGACAAATTCTTCTTGTAAATTATTCCTAATTTACTTATGCCATCATTACTCTTTTATTGTACATTATCAACATTTATTATTATGGCCCACTTTCCATATAAACCATATTTATAAGATTATACCAAATTAAGTGTCACTAACCATGGTTTTGCTAAATATGACAATCACATGTAATTTCAGGTAATTAATCAGGATAGGCTATAACCCACCTTCCCAAACTCGCCTTAATAGTCATGCCCAAAATCACTATGCCATATATTTGGTGTTCCAAATAAGTAGTTAAGCCTAATCTAGACTTAACGTTCTTATTTACATTTTTCGCCCAACCTAGATTAAATATCCAATTTTACAATTCATGTTGAACAAGATTTAATATTCTAGTTTACAATTTATGCCAAAACTAGATTCACATGCCAACTACACGTTTTGCGGCCAATTAACAATTTACCGTTTACGCCCAATTCTATTATGCATGCAAATTACTCACTATTATAGCCAACATATTTATTATGCCAAATATAAATTTTATATTATACCAAACTTCCAAGCTTTCAATCACATTTATGTTAGTTTCATGTTCTACCCCAAATCGTATTCCCATCGTTTGCGTAATCGTGATTCAGTCTAGATTATAGGTCAATCTAGATTCGTAGATAAAAGGGAATAAACAAGAATACCATGAAAAGACATGCATAAGAATGGGCATAAGATGATAATCCCAAATTCACGAACTACAGATCTAATAAATATACTGAATAAATTAACTAAAACATCGCAGGCATAGATCTGATAACATTATGAACATGAAAGGGTTTGAATAACAGTCTATGTTCAAGAACATGGATAGAGCTAACTTAATCGAAAAATACCAAAAATCAAGATTCCAGGATAATTAAGAATAGGTCTGAATAGAGAATCAAGCTTAGATCCAATTTAATAGTCATAATTCTAGGCAATAATTTCATGGTCATGGATCATAGGTGATTAACCACAATTTCCTTGTCATAGTTATAGGCAATGGCCTTATGTTTACAGTCATGGTCATAGGCATAGTCTTATGTCCACAGTCATAGGCATAGGCATAGTCTTATGCTCACAGTCATAGGCATAGGCATAGTCTTATGTTCATAGTCATAGGCTATAATCTCATGTTCATAGTCATAGTCTTAGGCCATTAACAATAGTTTCAACGTCATAGGCATAGGTACAGTCTCATCGGTAATTAATCATAATAGTTTTGAATTAGAACCAAAGGCATAAACAAGCATCGATTCAAATGAAAGGATTAGTCATATTCTTATATTCATTTAATTTCATGCCACAAATAGATCTAAAAGTTCGAATCTAAAAAGTAACTGACTTACAACAATCGATGAACTTGAATTCTGGATTCTGAGTTCTGGAAATGAGGTGCTTTCCTTTGGGTAGATAAACGTTGCTTTGATTATTTTTTTAACTTTAATTTGGCTCGTCTCTAAGCTTTTCTACAAGTGGAGGCTCCTCTCAGTTTTCTCCCGACAGCATAGCGGCTCCGTCTCTAATTTCTTATGTGAATTTAGGTTGGAGTCTTAAGTTGTTTATATAGAATTTCAGATTGATTTGAGCTGTCAGATGATCATAGATGAATCTAGACCATTCACTTTGAGAGGAGCCAACCAAAATGCGATAAGTCAGCCCTAGTGACACAGCCAAGCCTCAGAAATCGACCAGAACCCGACCAGGCCAGCCAGGGCCAAACCAGGTCGACCTCCAGGTCGACCTCAGGTCGACCTGGTGCCTGGGCGGGAATTTTCCCGCCCAGCCCAGTTTGGGTCTGATTTTCGAAATTTGAACTTCGTTTTGAACCGTTTGAATTTTAATTTGAATTTTGAAACTTCCGGAGGTCATAACTTCTTCATACGGAGTCCGATTCACGCAAACTCGGACTCTATCTCAGGTAGAATTCCGAGACGAGCGGAATGGCGTAACCCATTTCCCTTAATTCTTTCATTAAGAATTAATTATACTTAAATTTGTTAATTTACAGTTAACAGAAATTTCGGGGTGTTACATTCTCCCCTCCTTAAAGGATTTCGTCCCCGAAATCTTCAAGTCTAGGAGAATGTAAGTCCTAACATCCAATCGTCCATCTACTCAACCATCAAACACAGGCGTCCATTGTCCTTAAAAGACTTCTAATGCTTCATGATCATATGCATAGTGTGTGTACATGCCCTTATCTAATGCAAAATCAGGCGGTCTACTGATTCAGTTGACCTCCTTAATGCAAATAATAAAAGTGCCATGAATCCATTATGTATGCAAATAAATTTCCTATTCATAATTCTACATGAGTGCGCAACCATTCATATAAATGTGACATCCATATGACGACATATCAAGTTTCAACCACATACAAATATGAATACATATATGCATATGCAGTATGAAGTGACTGAGTCGTTCTAGCGCCTATGGTGTGTATATGCATCCGTGAGAAACCATTTGCAACCATCAATCATAACATGTTTCAAATACATGTTTACATCCATTAGCTTCTACCTAAGGATCGATGATACGCCCTAGAGGATATACCTTAAAAGCTAGAAAGTATGCATAAAATTCCTAGAAAAAGAGGTCAAGGATGTATCCTTAAGAAAAGGGTATGATGCGTGTATCTAGTCTTCAGTCTTCTAAGTCGCATCTTCTTGAACTTCACTATTTTGTACCTTATCTAATTAATCTTCATGATTGCGAAGCTTCTTGACCTCCATTTCCAAAACCGTCGTTGATCGGATACTAGCTTTTCATTGTCAACTAGATACATGCGGAAGTCTATCCTGCGGTTTAGGGGAAAACTCCTAACTTAATCAAAAACATCTGCGTACTCATGGACTACCCTAACGGATCGCAAATCGTCGATAAATGCATTAACCGATTCTAGTTTGCTAAGCCTAACTGATTCTTTACACGGAATCTCGAGGGTATTTCCAAGGCAAGTCAAAAGTCTAACTACCCTCCTTTCAGAATTTCTAGCCAACCAACCCATGCCTAGAATCAACCCATAGCCAAAAAAACATAAGCATTACACTTAAACCCAACATTTAATATAGTTATTCTCAAATCCTTACAAACCAAACGTAAACGGGCTGAACCACCAATTGGATTTGAGAAACTAATGGGATCTTCTACTATACAAGTACTAAGGTGTAGACACTCAACTATGGAAGTAGATATGAACAAATGTGAAGCGCTAAGATCAAAAGAGTACGAACTGGTTGATCAAAACGAAAAGCTAAACTTTTCCAACAGAGACTTTTACTATCTCTTTCTCAGGTATTCTGATGGTGAAAGCATGCATTCTCCCTTCTGAAAATCCTGCCCCTTGTCCCTGCCCTTGTCCTTAATTATATGCCCTATTATACCATGGAAAAGGTACTTCCCCTCGACTTAGGTTTTATAATTCCTTCTTTCTTCGTGAGCCGAGTTTATATCCATGAATTTCTCATCCTTGCGTTGAGCTCCCTAACCAAACTCCCTCATCCTCATCTTGTATAATCATATTGACAAGTTCCTCAAAAGCTGCCTCCATCGCACGGAAAACCCTCTAAAGCTTGAAAGAAAATTAGCTGCGGGTGAAACTACTATGGCTATAGATGGAAGTCGGGCACTTCTTTGCCCTTCGATAGGTATCGTAGTCTTATCAAGCCTACGGAACCGTGCCGCGATGAGGTTATTTCCCAGAAAGCCAGGAGCCCCTAAGACTCAGGAAAGAAGAAAACAAGGATTCAAACAAAGGATCAAAAGATAGTGCGTATGGCTTTAGGGAATATGCCTTTAAAACAAAACTTTTCTTTTGAAAATACTTCTTTTAAAACTGTTTTGAAAATAATTTTTCAAATCTTTTATCTAATCCGGTAACCTTCAGCTCTGATACCATGTGTAACACCTCACATCCGTTAGTGTCACTCACAAAGGGAATGCACTAAGTTTTGTGAAGCATTATATGTAAAAGATGCAGATAAATTACAAGACAGACAAAATTTAAACAGCGGAAAATAGATCTTTGCTTTATTGATCAAATAGTTTATACAACAATTATTTTCCAATATCAGAATATCTGTCTTACAAAATAAAGAAGCATAAAATAACATTTATATTCCCCAACGTGGCTTGAGAGCCAGCCACAGCAAAAGAAAAGAGAATCCAAGCAAAACTTCGACTAATCTTCAGTTTGAAAAGAAAACTGGGCTAAGTAGTAATATTCCCTCCCTGCGAACCTTGGGGGGGAACGGAAGACAAGAAAGCGAAAGAAAAACAGAGTCAGACATAAAGTCTGGTAAGTTCAGTAACTTTCAGCATGTGAACAGGTAAAAGCAACATGACATGAATTTAACTTAATACAAGACAATACCATGATGATAGGGCTTACAAGATAACGCAAGATATGCTAAGGCAAGATAAAACTGAATGTATTGATAAACTGGATCTACCGACAAGCTGAATACACTAGTAAACTGAATATGCTTCCATACTTTCTCTGCTTCATGATTACCCTGTTATTTGGTTTCTATATCTCTGCATCACCTATCTAGTGACCCAAGTAGTAATCTTTATAAAATGATAACGTGTTCCCCATCCCTATAAGTGTGGTTGCCTTCAGGCGTACATTTACTATTTATTACCTAGATCTAATCTAGGGTTTTTCTATCGAGTGCTTCCTTGACTCAACTAGGGTTTACACGACATATCTAATGCTTCTCGGATTTTAGGGTTTACACGACCTAGGTCCAACTAGGGATTATGCGACCTATCGAACGACGCCCCCACTCTAGGACACAATACCCAGAGCGGTATATGTTCCTAGACTTTCCCCACGTATGTGTCGTGGATCGTTATCGTTGTCTAAATGCACATGTCCTCTATTTGTGCGACCCGAATTTTGTGGCAGGGAAAACAAAGAAACATGGAACTCGGTCGAGAGCTTTCAGATATCTGCTGATGCTGATGCTAAGTTTTGTTTTTCCAGTGGCTATGGTCCCACCTGACCCCTCCCTCAACTAATGAAAGGCACACCTTGAAAAAATGAGAAATATATGCAGGCCCTTTATGCCCCCACTAACCTATGTCCATCCGCACCCATAACTAGATAGCAAGTATATGGTCTGTTGGAGTTCTCCGCCTTTCCACTTCACGTATCTCGATTGACTCAAGATGGTAGGTAGACGACGAGTCGCTATCACAGGGCTACTGGTCTCGCCGAATCACGCTGGTCCATCCTAGTCTTTAGGTTGCCTTATATTACAACCAAGGCATACCCTTGGTTCTTCTAACGCATACCTTAACCTCTGTGAGCCCAGGCGGATCATCTGTAGCCTCACAGAGGGATACCAAGAGTACCCTCACGTCCCGTCGAAGCCGCGTGCTTCGTACCCTAGTTTGTTGGAGCCTTCATTAAGATCAAATGGACGTTCGCTCCTTCTCGTATTCTGCTAAGGTTTACTACTTAGTTCCCTTAACTAAGGTTTACTACTTTGTTTCCTGAATCGTCGTTTTCTTAACTAAGGTTTACAACTTAGTCCTCTTAACTAAGGTTTGCTACATAGTCCTTTTTCTCGTCCTATTGGATTGGTTAAATGTCTCAATTCAAGTTAACTTAACCCATTCATTTGTCATGTTAAACTGGTTAAGTATTATCAGTAGTTCATGTTGACTTAACCCTAACACAAATCAAGTTATATTGGTTAAGTATTTCTTATTACTTAACCCCACCTCTTCACCTTGTATTGGTTAAGTGTCCCCTTTAACTTAACCCTGCCCCTTCTGTTTAATTAACATGCTAAAGCGGTTAAGTGTTCTCTTAGTTAACTTAACCCTAACATCTATTTAATTCACATGTTCTAATGGTTAAGTATTGTCCCTTCATGTTTTAACTTAACCTTGTTCATTTGGCACACTACGATGGCTAAGTGTTTTACTTAACTCCACCTTCTAGTCTAGTTAACCTGTTAAATTGGCTAAGTTTATTTTACTTAACCCCACCTTCTAGTCTAGTTAACATTATATAATGGTTAAACCTTTTCTTAACCTCACCCACTTGTCTAGCTTAATTGTTTCTTAGTTTTAAATTATTCATTTAAAGCACCAACCATTCACATTAGACAGATATTGTTGCGGTCAATGGATGTGCCGGTCGGTTCCGGGCAGATTTACACCGCAACTCAGTCTAACCTCGGGTCCTTTTTGGGCTCAATGCTCTAACCACCCACATTAGATAGGTATTGTTACAGTTGCTGGATTTGCCGGGCGGTTCCGGGCAGTCTTATACCGTAACTCAATCTAACCTCGGGTTAGGCATATTCGTATTTTCTACAATGTACATATTTCTCATTTAGGACAAATTCTTCTTGTAAATTATTCCTAATTTACTTATGCCATCATTACTCTTTTATTGTACATTATCAACATTTATTATTATGGCCCACTTTCCCTCTAAACCATGTTTATAAGATTATACCAAATAAAGTGTCACTAACCATGGTTATGCTAAACATGACAATCACATGTAATTTAAGGTTATTAATCAGGATAGGCTATAACCCACCTTCCCAAACTCGCCTTAATAGTCATGCCCAAAATCACTATGCCATATATTTGGCGTTCCAAATAAGTAATTAATCCTAATCTAGACTTAATGTTCTTATTTACATTTTTGGCCCAACCTAGATTAAATATCCAATTTTACTATTCATGTTAGAACTAGATATAATATTCTAGTTTACAATTTATGCCAAAACTAGATTCACATGCCAACTACACGTTTTACGGCCAATTAACAATTTACCGTTTACGCCCAATTCTATTATGCATGCAAATTACTCACTATAATAGCCAACATATTTATTATGCCAAATATAAATTTTATATTATACCAAACTTCCCAGCTTTCAATCACATTTATGTTAGTTTCATGTTCTGCCCCAAATCGTATTCCCATTGTTTGTGTAATCGTGATTCAGTCTAGATTATAGGTCAATCTAGATTCATAGAAAAAAGGGAATAAATAAGAATACCATGAAAAGACAGGCATAAGAATGGGCATAAGATGATAATCCCAAATTCACGAACTATAGATCTAATAAATATACTGAATAAATTGACTAAAACATCGCAGGCATAGATCTGATAACATTATGAACATGAAAGGGTTTGAATAATAGTCTATGTTCAAGAACATGGATACATCTAACTTAATAGAAAAATCCTAGAAATCCAGATTCAAGGATAATTAAGAATAGGTCTGAATAGAGAATCAAGCTTAGATCCAATTTAATAGTCATAATTCTAGGCAATAATTTCATGGTCTTGGATCATAGGTGATTAACCATAATTTCCTTATCATAGTTATAGGCAATGGTCTTATGTTTACAGTCATGGTCATAGGCATAGTCTTATGTCCACAGTCATAGGCATAGGCATAGTCTTGTGCTCACAGTCATAGGCATAGGCATAGTCTTATGTTCATAGTCATAGGCTATAATCTCATGTTCATAGTCATAGTCTTAGGCCATTAACAATAGTTTCAACGTCATAGGCATAGGCACAGTCTCATCGCTAATTAATCACAATAGTTCTGAATTAGATCCAAAGGCGTAAACAAGCATCTATTCAAATGAAAGGATCAGGCATATTCTTATATTCGTTTAATTTCATGCCACAAATAGATCTAAACGTTCAAATCTAAAAAGTAACTGACTTACAACAATCGACGAACTTGAATTCTGGATTCTGAGTTCTGGAATTGAGGTGCTTTCCTTTGGGTAGATAAACCTTGCTTTGATTATTGTTTTAACTTTAATTTGGCTCGTCTCTAAGCTTTTCTACTAGTGGAGGCTCCTCTCATTTTTCTCCCGACAGCATGGCGGCTCCGTCTCTAATTTCTTATGTGAATTTATGTTGGAGTCTTAAGTTGTTTATATAGAATTTCAGATTGATTTGAGCCGTCAGTTGATCATAGATGAATCTAGACCATTCACTTCGAGAGGAGCCAACCAAAATGCGACAAGTCAGCCCTAGTGACACAGCCAAGCCTCAGAAATCGACCAGAACCCGACCAGGCCAGCCAGGGCTAAACCAGGTCGATTGGGCAGGTCGACCCCCAGGTCGACCTGGTCACCCAGGTCGACCCCCAGGTCTACCCCAAGGTCGACCTGGTGCCTGGGCGGGAATTTTCCCGCCCAGCCCAGTTTGGGTCTGATTTTCGAATTTTGAACTTCGTTTTGAACCATTTGAATTTTTATTTGAATTCTAAAACTTCCGGAGGTCATAACTCCTTCATACGGAGTCCGATTCACGCAAACTCGGACTCTATCTCAGGCAGAATTCCGAGATAAGCAAATGGCGTAACCCGTTTCCCTTAATTCTTTCATTAAGAATTAATTATACTTAAATTTGTTAATTTACAGTTAATAGAAAATTCGGGGTGTTACATTCTCCCCTCCTTAAAGGATTTCGTCCCCGAAATCTTCAAGTCTAGGAGAACGTAAGTCCTAACATCCAATCGTCCATCTACTCAACCATCAAACACAGGCGTCCATTGTCCTTAAAAGACTTCTAATGCTTCATGATCATATGCATAGTGTGTGCACATGCCCTTATCTAATGCAAGATCAAGCGGTCTATTGATTCAGTTGACCTCCTTAATGCAAATCATGTAAGTGCCATGAATCCATTATGTATGCAAAAAAAAAATTCCTATTCATAATTCTACATGAGTGCGCAACCATTCATATAAATGCGACATCCATATGATGACATATCAAGTTTCAACCACATACAAAAATGAATACATATATGCATATGCAGTATGAAGTGACTGAGTCATTCTAGCGCCTATGGTGTGTATATGCATCCACGAGCAACCATTTGCAACCATCAATCATAACATGTTTCAAATACATGTTTACATCCATTGGCTTCTACCTAAGGATCGATGATACGCCCTAGAGGATATACATTAAAAGCTAGAAAGTATGCATAAAATTCCTAGTAAAAGAGATCAAGGATGTATCCTTAAGAAAAGGGTATGATGCGCGTATCTAGTCTTCAGTCTTCTAAGTCGCATCTTCTTGAACTTCACTATTATGTACCTTATCTAATTAATCTTCACGATTGCGAAGCTTCCTGACCTCCATTTCCAAAACTGGCGTTGATCGGATACTGGCTTTTCATTGTCAACTGGACATATGCGGAAGTCTATCCTGCGTTTTAGGGGAAAACTCCTAACTTAATCAAAAACATCTACGTACTCATGGACTACCCTAACGGATTGCAAATCGTCGATAAATGTATTAAGAGATTCTAGCTTGCTAAGCCTAACTGATTCTTTACACGGAATCTCGAGGGTATTTCCAAGGCAAGTCAAAAGTCTAACTACCCTCCTTTCAGAATTGCTAGCCAACCAACCCATGCCTAGAATCAACCCATAGCCCAAAAACATAAGCATTACGCTTAAACCCAACACTTAATATAGTTATTCTCAAATCCTTACAAACCAAAGGTAAACGGGCCGAACCACCAATTGGATTTGAGACACTAATGGGATCTTCTACTATACAAGTACTAAGGTGCAGAGACTCAACTATGGAAGTAGATATGAACAAATGTGAAGCGCTAAGATCAAAAGAGTACCAACTGGTTGATCGGAACGAAAAGATAAACTTTTCCAACAGAGACTTTTACTATCTCTTTCTCAGGTATTCTGATGGTGAAAGCATGCATTCTCCCTTCTGAAAATCTTGTCCCTCATCCTTGCCCTTGTCCTTAATTATATGCCCTATTATACCATGGAAAAGGTACTTCCTCTCGACTTAGGTTTTATAATTCCTTCTTTCTTCGTGAGCCGAGTTTATATCCATGAATTTCTCATCCTTGCGTTGAGCTCCCTAGCCAAACTCCCTCATCCTCATCTTGTATAATCATATTGACAAGTTTCTCAAAAGCTGCCTCCATCGCACGGAAAACCCACCAAAGATTGAAAGAAAATTAGCTGAAGGCGAAACTACTATGGCTGTAGATGGAAGTCGGGCACTTCTTTGCCCTTCGATAGGTATCGTAGTCTTATCAAGCCTACGCAACCGTACCGCGATGAGGTTACTTCCCAGAAAGCCAGGAGCCTCTAAGACTCAGGAAAGAAGAAAACAAGGATTCAAACAAAGGATCAAAAGATAGTGCGTATGGCTTTGGGCGATATGCCTTTAAAACAAAACTTTTCTTCTGAAAATGCTTCTTTTAAAACCGTTTTGAAAATAAATTTTCAAATCTTTTATCTGATTCGATAACCTTCAGCTCTGATACCACGTGTAACACCTCACATCCGTTAGTGTCACTCACAAAGGGAATGCACTAAGTTCTGTGAAGCATATAGGTAAAAGATGCAGATAAATTACAAGACAGACAAAATTTAAACAGCGGAAAATAGAACTTTGCTTTATTGATCAAATAGTTTATACAACAATTATTTTCCAATATTAGAATATCTGTCTTACAAAATAAAGAAGCATAAAATAACATTTATATTCCCAAACGTGGCTTGAGAGCCAGCCATAGCAATGGAAAAGAGAATCCAAGCAAAACTTCGACTAATCTTCAGCTTGAAAAGAAAACTGGACTAAGTAGTAATATTCCCTCCCTACGAACCTGGGGGGGGGACAGAAGACAAGAAAGCGAAAGAAAAACAGAGTCAGACATAAAGTCTGGTAAGTTCGGTAACTTTCAGCATGTGAACAGGTAAAAACAACATGACATGAATTTAACTGAATACAAGACAATACCATAATGATAGGGCTAACAAGATAACGCAAGATATGCTAAGGCAAGATAAAACTGAATGTACTGATAAACTGGATCTACCGACAAGCTGAATACACTAGTAAACTGAATATGCTTCCATACTTTCTCTGCTTCGTGATTACCTTGTTATTTGGTTTCTATATCTCTGCACCACCTATCTAGTGATCCAACTAGTAATCTTTATAAAATTATAACGTGTTCCCAATCCCTATGATTGTGGTTGCCTTCAGGCGTACATTTACTATTTATTACCTAGATCTAATCTAGGGTTTCTCTATCGAGTGCTTCCTAGACTCAACTAGGGTTTACGCGACTTATCTAATGCTTCTCGGACTTTAGGGTTTACGTGACCTAGGTCCAACTAGGGATTATGCTACCTATCAAACGACGCCCCCACTCTAGGACACAATACCCAGAGCAGTATATGTTCCTAGACTTTCCCCACATTTGGTCGTGGATCGTTATCGCTGTCTAGATGCACATGTCCTCTATACTTGCGACCCGAGTCTCGTGGCAGGGCAAACCAAGAAACACATAACTCGGTCGGGAGCTTTCTGATATCTGCCGATGCAGATGCTAAGGTCTGTTTTTCCAGTGGCTATGGTCACACTTGACCCCTCCCTCAACTAATGAAAGGCACACCTTGAAAAAATGAGAACTATACGCAGGCCCTCTATAGCCCACTAACCTATGGCCATCCGCACCCATAACTAGATAGCAAGTATATGGTCTGTTGGAGTTCTCCGCCTTTCCACTTCACGTATCTCGATTGACTCAAGATGGTAGGTAGACGACGAGTCGCTATCACAGGGCTACTGGTCTCGCTGAATCACGCTGTTTCATCCTAGTCTTTAGGTTGCCTTATATTACAACCAAGGCATACCCTTGGTTCTTCTAACGCATACCTTAAACTCTGTGAGCCTAGGCGGATCATCTGCAGCCTCACAGAGGGATACCAAGAGTACCCTCACGTCCCCTCGAAGTCGCGAGCTTCGTACCCCAGTTTGTTGGAGCCTTCTTTAAGATCAGATGGACGTTCGCCCCTTCTCGTATTCTACTAAGGTTTACTACTTAATTCCCTTAACTAAGGTTTACTACTTAGTTTCCTGAATCGTCGTTTTCTTAACTAAGGTTTACAACTTAGTCCTCTTAACTAAGGTTTACTACTTAGTCCTTTTTCTCGTCCTGTTGGATTGGTTAAGTTTCATTAGTCAATTTAAGTTAACTTAACCCATTCATTTGTCATGTTAAACTGGTTAAGTGTTATCAGTAGTTCATGTTGACTTAACCCTATCACAAATCAAGTTATATTGGTTAAGTATTTCTTAATACTTAACCCCACCCCTTCACCATGTATTAGTTAAGTGTCCCCTTTAACTTAACCCTGCCCCTTCTGTTTAATTAACATGCTAAAGCGGTTAAGTGTTCTCTTAGTTAACTTAACCCTAACATCTGTTTAATTCACATGTTCTAATGGTTAAGTATTGTTCCTTCAGGTTTTAACTTAACCTTGTTCATTTGGCACACTACGATGGCTAAGTGTTTTACTTAACTCCACCTTCTAGTCTAGTTAACCTGTTAAATTGACTAAGTGTATTTTACTTAACCCCACCTTCTAGTCTAGTTAACATGTTATAACAGTTAAACCTTTTCTTAACCTCACCCACTTGTCTAGCTTAACTATTTCTTAGCTTTAAATTATTCATTTAATGCACAGATATTTTTGCGGTCACTGGATGTGCCGGTCGGTTCCAGGCAGATTTACACCATAACTCAGTCTAACCTCGGGTTCTTTTTGGGCTCAATGCTCTAACCACCCACATTAGATAGGTATTGTTACGGTTGCTGGATTTGCTGGGCAGTTCCGGGCGGTCTTATACCGTAACTCAATCTAACCTCGGGTTAGGCATATTCGTATTTTCTACAATGTACATATTTCTCATTTAGGACAAATTCTTCTTATAAATTATTCCTAATTTACTTATTCCATCATTACTCTTTTATTGTACATTATCAACATTTATTATTATGGTCCACTTTCCCTCCAAACTAGATTATACCAAATAAAGTGTCACTAACCATGGTTATGCTATACATGACAATCACATGTAATTTCATGTTATTAATCAGGATAGGATATAACCCACCTTCCCAAACTCGCCTTAATAGTCATGCCCAAAATCACTATGCCATATATTTGGCGTTCCAAATAAGTAGTTAAGCCTAATCTAGAATTAATGTTCTTATTTACATTTTTGACCCAACCTAGATTAAATATCTAATTTTACAATTCATGTTAGAACTAGATTTAATATTCTTGTTTAAAATTTATGCCAAAACTAGATTCATATGCCAACTACACGTTTTGTGGCCAATTAACAATTTACCGTTTACGCCCAATTCTATTATGCATGCAAATTACTCACTTTTATAGCCAACATATTTATTATGCCAAATATAAATTTTATATTATACCAAACTTCCAAACTTTCAATCACATTTATGTTAGTTTCATGTTCTACCCCAAATCGTATTCCCATCATTTGCGTAATCGTGATCCAGTCTAGATTATAGGTCAATCTAGATTTGTAGATAAAAGGGAATAAACAAGAATACCATGAAAAGATAGGTATAAGAATGGGCATAAGATGATAATCCCAAATTCACGAACTACATATCTAATAAATGTAATGAATAAATTGACTAAAACATCGCAGACATAGATCTGATAACATTATGAACATGAAAGGGTTTGAATAACAGTCTATGTTCAAGAACATGGATAGATCTAACTTAATCGAAAAATCCCAAAAATCAAGATTCAAGGATAATTAAGAATAGGTCTAAATAGAGAATCAAGCTTAGATCCAATTTAATAGTCATAATTGTAGGCAATAATTTCATGGTCATGGATCATAGGTGATTAACCACAATTTCCTTGTCATAGTTATAGGCAATGGTCTTATGTTTACAGTCATGGTCATAGGCATAGTCTTATGTCCACAGTCATAGGCATAGGCATAGGCATAGTCTTATGCTTGCAGTCATAGGCATCGGCATAGTCTTATGTTCATAGTCATAGGCTATAATCTCATGTTCATAGTCATAGTCTTAGGCCATTAACAATAGTTTCAACGTCATAGGCATAGGCACAGTCTCATCGGTAATTAATCACAATAGTTCTGAATTAGATCCAAAGGCATAAACAAGCATCGATTCAAATGAAAGGATTAGGCATATTATTATATTCATTTAATTTCATGCCACAAATAGATCTAAACGTTCAAATTTAAAAGGTAACTGACTTACAACAATCGATGAACTTGAATTCTGGATTCTGAGTTCTGGAATTGAGGTGCTTTCCTTTGGGTAGATAAACGATGCTTTGATTATTGTTTTAACTTTAATTTGGCTCGTCTCTTAGCTTTTCTAAAAGTGGAGGCTCCTCTCAGTTTTCTTCCGACAGCATGGCAGCTCCGTCTCTAATTTCTTATGTGAATTTAGGTTGGAGTCTTAAGTTGTTTATATAGAATTTCAGATTGATTTGAGCCGTCAGATGATCATAGATGAATCTAGACCATTCACTTCGAGAGGAGCCAACCAAAATGCGACAAGTCAGCCCTAGTGACACAGCCAAGCCTCAGAAATCGACCAGATCCCGACCAGGCCAGCCAGGGCCAAACCAGGTCGACCCCCAGGTCGACCCTATGGTCGACCTGGTCACCCAGGTCGACCTCCAGGTCGACCTGGTGCCTGGGCGGGAATTTTCCCGCCCAGCCCAGTTTGAGTCTGATTTTCGAAATTTGAACTTTGTTTTGAACCGTTTGAATTTTAATTTGAATTCTGAAACTTCCGTAGGTCATAACTCCTTCATACGGAGTCTGATTCACGCAAACTCGGACTCTATCTCAGGCAGAATTCCGAGGCGAGCGCAATGGCGTAACCCATTTCCGTTAATTCTTTCATTTAGAATTAATTATACATAAATTTGTTAATTTACAGTTAACAGAAAATTCGGGGTGTTACAATAGTAATGACCTTCAGTGCATACCTTCAACTTCATGGGAAGAGGCATGTCTGGAGTTATTTCAATTAACGCTCTCGCAAACACAAGATTCCTTCAAGCTACCGTGTTAGAGTCAAAATACTTGAGCTTGCCAATATGGCTCACAAGCCAATTGAGCCCAAAAGAGGTTACAGGGCAAGTGGAACGTTGTTAAATTGGGTCCACACCGGAATAGTGAGGACCTGATCTCTCGCTCTATCCACTGAAGCATTCCAAGAAGTGATAATAAAAGGTTTTCCTCCAATAATTGTTGGAGCTACCTCCAAGACTCTATGCTTTTATTTCGTAGATGAAAACTTTAAATAAAATATACCATTGACCAGGGTAATCCATAGATGTCCTCTAAGCCGACAAGCACCACGACACGCGGTATGCATATCGAAATTCAGGAGTTTAGAGTCTAAGAAGAACCTAACAACGTGATCTTTCCAAAATGTCTTTGCTTCATTTAGTATTTCTAGAGGAGGGGCTGGACCAGATTCAACATAAGGTATAGAGAAGTGTACTGGTACACATACACCAACATTGTTAGATAGGGTGTCAAATAGTGAGGTCCAGGGAGCCAAAATCGGCTTGGCAATAGGTCGAACACCTTGCGTGCAGACCGGTGACCCACTATCACAATGTACAGGCAAGACAATCGACATTAGTCCAACTGCAATAGGTACCATGGGGGCATTTAGCACTAATATCACTATTCAAATTCACATTCGTCTCATTTCCCATTACAGTATTATCAACTTCAACATGTTCACCCATAACCATTTTACGGAGAGTGTTACCTTGACAAGGCGACCAGGTAGGTTTCGAAGCCGAGATCATTGGTGATATTGATGAAGAATCAATCACGATCGGAGTTCCTACTGTCAGTTGAGGAGCGTTGGGGATGTTTCGTATAAGCGCTGCCATCGCTACAATAGGAACAATGTCGCTATAATCAGGCTTATATGTTGGAGAGGAATGAAAAGATTTCGATGAGTCAGATTCAGATGAATCCAGTTCGAGTTCGATCATAGAGTTGGAGATTTGTTTGAAAAGCCAGCCATATCTAGTGCTAGATTTAGGAGAGAGAGACCCAGATTGGAATCTCGCTTTATGCTTCTTGTTCTTGACCATCGACGGGGCAAAGGTGGGCGGAGGAAAAGAGAGAAGACGAGGAGAGAGGTTAGACGGTATCGAGGGGATGTCAGTCTAGATCTATCACCATTAAAATATAACTTTATTTTCTTGTACCTTGTAAATAACTTAACATTAATAATAAAATGAAATAATGAAATAATAAATCAACGAAGTAGTAATTCATAATTATTATTTTTATCAATCGTGCAAGATAAAAATGTTATATTTTAATTTAATTCAAAAAACAATTGAATTATAAATACTTTTTAAAAGAAAAAAATTTAAAATAAAACATTATCATTTTCTAAAAAAGATTATTGTCTTCTACTGATCATTTGTAATTTATTTCTCATAATATTTTACCATGAATAAAGTGCATAAAACATTCGCTAATAATATGTAGCAAATTTACTCCTTTATTTTGCATTAAAAGATAAGAACGACGACTGTTCTAGGACACCTTCCTCCTCATCCGTTCTCTTCCATTCTCTATCATCCTCAGCTGAACAGTCAATTTAATTTTCTTTCGAATTCTGGGTTCTCCGGTTGTAATTACTCTCGATCATATGTTTCAGTCGTGAATAATTAAAATCTCGCTGTTACAACTTACAACTGTTGTTATTTAGATCATAAGGAATTTATTGTTTGTGATTAAAGGATTTCCACATTCCTTCAAGATCATATCGTTCGCTTCTTAAAAGCCATGTATATTTCTCATCAATTTGAAGTTTTTTGAGCTTAAGAATATATTCTTGGACTGTATGTCATTTGAAAAAGAAAAGGATCTGTATTTGTTAGATAGAATTCTATGGCACATTGATGTTCATCATTCGATTGCTCTATTGGGCAACTTGAAATTCTTGAAGGCAAATAATCAGATATTTCGGCCTTTACCTAAGCCTTTGACCATCAAAGAATATAGTTTCTACTTTGGCATTCCTCAGATTGTGATCTGTTTTTCTGGGTAGCTATTCCATTGAAAAAGATAAAAAGTTAAAGCATCGAATATCAGAAGCATGCCTTTTATCTTATAATAAACTGAGCTTCTATCCACTTGGGCTTGGCAGCCCATCTAGCTACTGAAGTATCATAAATATAGTCATATTAGCGTTTGTACAATTATTCAGTTCGTAATAATGAACAGAAACATCTTTCTCTCAGTTTTACATTTCCTCTATCATTTCTATCAGAAAATTTACATGGTATCAGAGTTGTTGTCTAACGATACGCAATCGCCACGCCATCACCAGCATCAGAGGAAGATCATTATTTGCTCAAAGCTGTGATTAATGGTAGATCCTCAGATTTCCATCGTCATCCGAACTGTCTTTCATCGTTATCATCTTTTCTATGCATTTTCCATCTCCGTTTTCAAAGAATGATCATTTAGCCTCGCCATTAGCCATCATTTGTTGTGCATTTGGTTGAGGCTGCGATCTCAGTTTAATTTTCTGATCATCTTCCGCTTCTTTTCATTTTCTTTATTCATGAATCCCGGTTTCTTGAATTAGTTATCTATTATTGGTTCTCAAATCAAAGTGAAGCATGGATGAAGGGAATAATACTTCCGTAACATCTCAAAATTCAAATGCTTCATCATATCTTGCACAAAATCCCATAGAGAATCTGTCAAAAATTATTATTAGCCCACAGAATCAACTGATTCCTATTCAACTTAATGAAACCAACTATTTGTTATTGAAATTTCATATCGAGACAGCAATCGAAGGATATGGTTTAGAAGGGCACATTGATGGGTCAAAGATCATACCTGAACAGTTCATCATAGACGTAGAAGGCAATAATGTACCAAATAGAGAATATACTGTCTACAAACGTAAAGACAGATTACTAAGTTCATGAATATTATCATCAATTAATGCTAGCATCGTTCCACAACTAATAGGTTGTAAAACAACATATGAAACTTGGTCTACTGTCAAGAAAGTGTTCAGCCAACAATCCTCAGCTAAAGCTATGTATTATAAAAGACAGTTACACAATCTAAAGAAAGATAGTATGCTGATGAGAGATTATCTAATAGAAGTAAAGAACTTATGCGACTTACTTGAGTCAGTAGGGCACACTATGTCCGATTATGATCGTGCGTTGTATATTTTAAATGGTCTCGATGATGATTACGAAGCAGTTGTTGTTATCATCACCTCTATGGATCCTAACCCAGTTATTTCATATGTTCATTCTACTCTTCTTGCTCAAGATGGAAGAATTGAGCTAAAGAAAGTCAATGTTCCAGATTTATATGTAAATTTCACTTCATCCAGCAAAGGGAAAACCCAAGAAAGAGGTACTAACTACCAAAAGGGAAATCAGTTCAATAAACCTCAAAGAGACAGAGGGGGAGGAAGGTGGAAGAACAACAATAATAGACCATGATGTCAGATATGTGAGAAATTTGGACATACAACAAATAAATGTTACTTTTGATTCGACTCAAATTATAACCCAAGTCAAAGCAATCAGAGAAACAATAATTTCAATGATAATGCTACAAACCTGCAACCAGATGCAAGAAACCAAACTGATAGTTCTAAGAACTGTGAGGCAACAAAAGTTGAAGACATTTGTGATGGTGCTTGGTTTCCATATTCTGGTGCAACGAATCATGTAACTAATAATCTCTGCAATTTAAATCTTGGCAGCAAACAATACAAAGGTAAGCAACGCATTCAAATAGGTAATGGTCAATTCACATTTATCATACATACTAGAAATGCTTCTATTCAAGGTAACAGAAAGTTATTTCTAAAAAATATGTTAAGAGTTCCACAAATCAAGAAAAACTTGATAAGTGTTTCCCAACTTGCGTATGATAATAATGTGCATCTTGAATTTTATCCAAAATGTTGTCTTGTGAGAGACATTCTAACAAAAATATATTGTTGTAGGATAAATCTGACAAGGGGCTATACAAGTTTACCGTTTATGAATCTAAAGAAAATATTACTTCAAAGCACTGCTTTGATGTGACTAAAATTTGTGACAATGATAAAACCTTAAATATTTTTTATAGTGAAAATTAGGCTCACATCCCTAAAACATTTCAAAATATAGCAAATGTCCCCCCAAGGTTTGTTTACAAATCCGTCCCTATTTTAAGCTGTCGCTCCCTTTTTTCCTCCTTTCCGCCTTCTGGACTCTCCCATTCCGCCTTTTACCCTTTTTGAACAAAAAAATGCGCTACTTTATAAAAAAATAAAAAAATTCAAAAAATCGGAAATATTCCCAGAAGCATTCGAAAAAAAATGAAAAAAGTTGCATACTTGTGTGTAACTATTGCCAATAGTAGAACACATACATGCATATATTCATATAGTGTTTTATGTTGAAAATCTAGACAAATATATGCATACATGTATGCAACTATTACAAATAGTCGCATACATGTATGCATATAAAGTTGAACTGAGATGCATGTGTTACGAATAGTTGCATACATATATGCAACTATTTCGTAAATATGCATGAGTGTGTGCAACGAACTCAAAAGGAAGGAAGACTTTTGAATATGTGCATGGATGCATGTATTCTGTATAAAAGAATAAATGCTTGCAACAATGTCTGAAAACGGCGAATGGTCGAAAAAACAAGCTAGACTTGAATATATTCATAAAAGGATGCGTACAGTATTGTTTAACTGCGTACATGCATGCATTTATATTGCAGTTGGACGCAACGCTGAAATATAAGCATGAATGTATGCAACTATTTACAAATAAGTGCATCTTTTGATGTAAAAACCTGTTGTTTAGCTGTTTTGTGTTATTTTGGGTTTTGTCGTGGTTTTTGATTGTTTTAACGCAAGAATTTTTGGGCGTGTATGTGTTTTATTTAATAATGAATTTTCGTGATTTTTTTTATTTTTTTAATGAATTTTCAAAAAATAGGGACCTAAATTTACAATAAGTTTAGCACAGGATGTGAGCCTAATTTTGAAACTTAATAGGGACCTATGGCAAACAGACCCATTTTTATATTTGGCATGCCAAACTAGGGCATCCAAGTGTAGATATTATCCAAAAAAATCTTGATAGCAGCAATATTCATATTGATAAATTTGTTAAATCTCATGTCTGCACTTTCTACCAGCTTGGTAAAAGTCATAAATTATCCTTTAGAAATTTTGAAACTAGATATCAGTCAGCATTAGACTTAGTTGTTGCTGATCTATAGGCCCAGCACCCATTGATTCTGATTATGGGTTCAAAAACTGTGTCTTTCATTGATGCTTATTCTAGGTTTGTATGGATATATTTTCTAAAGAATAAATCTGAAACTCAAAGTGCTATATTGAAATTTATTCATTGTGCTGAAAAACAAATTCTCTGTAAACTTCAAATTATTTAAACTAATGGTGGAACTAAATTTAAACCACTTAAGGAATTTTTTCAAAACAAGTGAATTGTTCATAGAATTACCTGTCCACACACATCAGAACATAAAGGTATGATAGAAAGAAAACACATACATATTGTGGAGACAAGGCTAATACTGCTTGCACAGGCATTAATGTCATTGAAATTTTGCACTGATGTAACAATCCGTATATTTCACGATAATATATTTAAATATAACATCGTCAATCGGGTATATGTCCAAAAAGTCACTTATTTCATATAGATGAATTAGGACTGGAGACCACTTCCATAGGGTTCATAATGTCATTTGTGCGATTAAAAACTGTAAACATCGATATGTTTGGAGTTAGTGAAAACTGGAACTTTTGAGTTGGGCTTAGTTTGATTAAATTAGCCACTCACCCGATGAAGGCTGTCTACGTAGCCTCTCTACTTTCCTCAACTCATTCATTACTTCTCATTTTATTTCCTAAACAAATTACTAAGCCCTAAGGAAGAGGGAAATCAAAATTCCTAAGCTCAATCTCTTAGGAAATCATGTGGTTGCTTTGCTAATTTGAAGAGAGCTTGGGTAAGATCGTATCTATCTTCTCCTACTTGTTCCCACTTCTATTTTTGAGAATCTCCTAAATCTAATTCTTAGGAAACGTTGGGTGTTTTGTGTAGGTTGGAGATTCTAGAGTAAAATTGGAAGAAATAGAGTTCAAGCTTAGTTGTGCACCTCCTTGTTGCTTTCAACAATCAAAGGCGAGTTCTTGAGAACTCACATCTATGCAATCAAGCTTAAATGCTTAGCAAGTGCACCCTTGGCACTTCTATGTTGTGTGTGCATTTGGCTAGCCTTAGAAGCTTCATTTTCGCAAAGGAAATGTTATAAGTCATCACCATTAGTCCGAGCTCGTTCGAAGGCGATTGGGCATTCATAGCCTAGACAAACAATTGCCCAGGCTTCAGCTCTAACGCCTGACCGGATCCGCCACACATCTGTCCTGACTCCCAGGAAAAATAAAAAATAGTCAGGCTCAACTCTGACATATGAGATGAGTCTTCAGACGTCTGACCTGAGTTTTCGCTATTGACCCATGGAAACAACGGTCAATAGTTTTGGTTCATTCAGGCTCTTTCCCAGCTGAGTTTTGACCCGTTAGGCCTTTCTTTGTGATTTTTCAGCATCTCTGATTCAATAATTTCAGCAGCTCGATTTCATAAAATTTTCAGTTCATTCATGATAAATGAATTTATAGTCGATATTTCAGGGATTTGATTTACATTATTAAAATGTGAATTTTGAGATTGATTGTTACTACAATCGCTATTTTATGAGATTTTCCATTTCAAACTATAAAAGGGTTACCAAATCTTTTACTAAAATGGTTTCTTATCCTACTTCATTATACGAAGTTATTTTATAAATTGTGTTCCTGTAATGTCTCGTATTTTTATACGGTATAATAATTAATTTATTAATTATTTAAATAATGGTTTAGAGAATTAAATGGTTGTTTAATTAAATAATATTGAATATTTAATTAATTTAAATAATAGAATAATATATTTGTTATTCCGAAATAGTTGGAAATAATGAATTGACAACATAATGTGAACTGGACAATTCAAAAGAAATTTAATTCAGTTTAGAATTTGAATTAGAATAACGAATATATTATATAAACGACAGTTGAACGTATAATTATAATATAATTAAAATCGAGCTCAAAATGGCGCTACAATTCGCCATTTGGCGATTTGAAATTAAACTGGATATACAGGGTCCGTTTTAAATTGGATTTCTGCGAAACAAGAAACGTTAGGAGCTGGTAAAGTATATTTTTCTGATGGAAGAGAAAAATCGGGATTTCATTGTGTATATTTTGATTTATGTCCAAATCAAATTTTCGAAAAGTCGTTATGGAATTCCTTTATAATTTATATCGATTTATTTATATTTTAAATGGATTTTAAATATAAAACGAATACCGATATAACTAGAAATTTGGAAATATCGAGTTATAAATCCCAGTGGAGTTTTATGATATTCTATTGTGAATATATACGATAATATTTATTTTTAAATATTAAATTTAATTATTTTTAAATATATTTATATGTTTAAATGGAGTATTTAGAGCTTTAAAAATAGCCAGTTTTGCAAAAGACCTCTGTTTTCGACGAAACTAATTTTATTGGATCCGCAATGTTAGATTATTGTTAGATGTCAAGTTTCGTGATTTTTAGAGTCAGTATGTGGACGTACGGGATTTTAATGTGAAAAACAAACGATAATTTGACTTTAAAAATACCCTGTTTGAGCATACGAAGTCGGAATTCGACGAAACCAGTTTCGTTGGGTCTGTAATGTCGAACTCTAGTTGTGTATCCATTTTCATTGGAATTGGATATCGTATGTGACTGTACGAGTTTTAAACATCTAATACACAAAATGGTTGTTTATAATTGAATATAAAAATGGTAAATATCTAACGCAAAATATCCTAACTTATTACTAGGTCAAAACAAGGCCACGTTTTCTCTTTTTCAACCACACCCTCCATGTTAAAAATGCCAGGAACAAATTCCCTTCCTCAAAGTAGAAAATCGCAAGCTAAAGGAAAAATTGAAGTAAAATCAAGACAAAATCCTAAAATCAATATATACGTATTTTTGGATTCTCTATGTGATGCTCTTCAACATAGTATCCTTTTTGTTGAGATCGAAATCTGTTTGCCGTCATGGGTTCTAGAGCAGTGAAGCTAGGGTTCTCGAATTCAGGAGATTGAAGCATTTATTCTCGAGATGGAGGTTGTATTGATGTGTGCGAAGGAGTTTAGCATGTGTTGTGACGTTTTTGAGGGTTTCGGTGTTGATTTTGTTCGATACCTGCTGGGTATCGTGTAAAGACCCGCAAATTCCCGCCCTTTGGATCCTGCATAAACCACACAGGTCTGACCCAAAAAGTGAAAATCTACGAATACTTTAACTTTGGGAATACAACATATTACAACAGATAACAGAAGACTTTTATAACACTATAATAAATGTTACATCAGAGTACATAATATCAGAGTACATTGGAATATAATTACAGCGGAAGATAAATACAAAAAATGTAATATACTGCAACGGAAGAACACAGCGGAAGACTCTCTATCTCTGGACACATCTTTAAGCTTCAACCCAGAATCCTGCTTAATATATCTGCAAAAATAGCTACTCGACTGCCCGTGTGGAAAATATGGGCACCCGAGTTTGCCAGTGGACAAACTACAGGTCAGTCATGGGACTGGTGTGAGAATTCTACTTAACCTATATAATAAGGCTAATCACAGGACAACGCCACTTTCGCGGAACGGGTTTTCTCCTATAGATTGCCAGTGCATAAAGTAAAGTAAGTCGTAGAATAACGCAATGTCTTTTTTGAAAAATGAAACCATTATAAGACCCAAGTCCCATCACACAATGCAACGCAAACCAGAGGATAGGGTTTTACCTTATGATGATCAAAAGATGCTTGATACGTTAAACACGGTACTATATAATAATAGTATGCAACCAATTTGAAGTACATCAAAGTAAATGTATTAATCCTAGACGGCATGAGTGCCTCATCCCACTATGTCGCCATATATAGGTATACAATCAAAACCGCGTGATGTCGTATTGGAAATTTGGGTTTCCATCTGAGTTAAGGCTAGGGAGGAGATCCTTCCCGATTCGAGACACTCTAGCAATGCCCCAGGATTGGTACTCTGTCCAACCCTTGGATCCTGCAGGGCCGGTCCACACTTACTTTTGTGGATTAGAAATGCCTGAACACACGTTCCCCGGTCCTTTTGGACCTATACTACGGCCAGTGGCGACCGCATAACCCCGAGGCCTCGAAAATCCAACAACCACAATGAATAAATGCCAGCGCTGGTAGGTCCCTGGCATCACTCTAGCTAGAAAGAAACGTGTGCACTCCCTGCGTTCCCTTCTCCCGTTTTAGACTCTACCGGGCTGTGAGGCTCGCGAAGTCACGATATACACAAAGCTATGCCTAAATAGACTGTGCTTTGATCATCAACCACAAGGCTATGCTTTGCAACAATAAGCCTTGATCAAGTGCAACTTGGCATACCACATCAACAACTCATATCATGCGATCGGTAATTATTTAACATACAAAAGGGTGTTAAGAAAGAGAATAAATCCTCCGCCACCATGCATTTATATATTAAATAAAAAACCAATTTAATTACATGAAATAAATTTCAATGTCAGGCATGCTATCCATTTACAAGTCCGTTCTGGGTCTGAACGAAACAACGTATCCGTCGATTTCCAGTACGTCTGGAAGATCATCACTTTTTACCTTGCCTTGGGGGATCCGTCCCAATTCAAGATATCAGTCACCATCAACCAAACGATGTGAAGCTCTCCGGTCTTCAGTCACCGTCTTCATCTTCGACTCTTGATCGTCGTGATGATTATTCAGAATGGGTTAGACCCGGTCTTTCTGAATAACTCGCATATTTGTAATTTAAAATCAACCATACGCCACATTCCAACTCTGAATATTCTTTTAAATAAAAATTATTATTTATATTAAAAGATTCTCATTAACTTTATCAAAGATAAAATCAATAAATTACATTTTTAATCCTTCTAAAAAGATCTATTAATATTCCAATTTTGATTTTTATATCAAAAGTCATTATTACAAGATTATTATTTTCAATAAACCAATCTTGTCTTAAATTGGGTTAAAGAACTAGTGTCATTTAAAACACAGTTCACGATAAACCCAAAACCAATTTTCAAAATATGGAATTTCTACAGAAACCAAATCAACAAATAATCGTTATAAATTTCTGTACCGGACTAACATTATAAATGGAATAACGGCAAAGCCTCTTAAATTCCATATATAATATCGGTCTTCTTTTACAGAAGCCCATCTCGATTATTATCAATCGAATTTCCACTTAATTCTAATTTAATATATTAAATTGGAAAAATCTGATTTTAGAAAATCTTCTTTTAAATCTATAAAATAGATTTATAAATTTCAAATAATAATTTCAATGTAGATTGGATTAAAGGATAAATGTTATTTAAAACATCGTCCACTACAAATCCAATCTACATATCAATCACCAAACATAATTGTTAAGATCTAATGATCTTAAATAAAAGATTTATCCTAAAAATATTTAAAATAATCAATAAAATATTATTTATGTAAAATATTCTTTATAATACAAAATCTTTTATTTTACAAAAATCCTTTTATTATATAAAAATTCTTTATTTAAAAAGAAATTCTGCATTGGAATGCGACTCAACCATGTACCATATAATTTGGGTCATATGGGTTTCATACATTTCATGTATAGGGTAATAACAGGAAATAATCCTCAATCCATCCATTAACAATCAGAGTGACAATGTCAACTGTATGAGCATTAAAATAAAACAATAACGCTCATCGCAGCCTGTCGATCAATCGATAGACATATAATTAAACATTGGGATTTGTGTTGGTCAAGTATCGTCCCAATACCCGTGTGGGGTTTTCAGCCAACAACAGTTCATATAAATGAGTAAATACATAATTGGTTAACAGGTTTAGCCAATTTCAATTTCACTAAACATGTCACTTATAGCGAGTAAAATGTATTTTACTCGTATGACTTCCCTATATACTTCTAAAGTCACATAAACAGTAGTTTATTTATATAGCTTTATTGCGGATGACAAATGGAATATATATTCCATTATATTTGTATGAAGTTTCTTAACAATACTTTTCAGTGTATATTTTGACCAACAATACAATTGCATAATAGAATATAAATTCTAATGCAAGTTTTGCAAATAAAATTGGATTTTATATTTGTGTATAAATTCTACTGTATATTATGCAAATAAAAGTGATTCTTATATTTGCACATAAATTCTGTTTTCTACAAAGATGAGTAAAAGTGATATACTCATTTTGTTAACAATTCTATTTCAACAAATACAGTGTAGATAAAAGTGTATTTCTAATCTTGTACCTTTATTTGTACATAAAACACAAATAAAAGTGTATCTCATGTATTTGCCTTTTTATTTGACAAAACAATGTTAATAAAATGTTCTTTTATATCTTGTACTTTTATTTAACAAAACAACGGTAAATAAAATGTCTTTTTAACTCTTTTACTTTTATTTAACAAAACAATGACAAATAAAAGTATAATTTTCTTTCTACGCTTTATTTGCATCTAAAAATGCAAATAAGATATATAACTCTCTTTTGACTTTTATTTAACAATAGAAAATGTAAATAAAATGGTTCACACAATTTTGTTCTTTTTCTTTACAATAGAAAATGTAAATAAAAGGATTCACATTATTTTGTTCTTTTTCATTTATAATAGAAAAGGTAAATATGTGTATTTCTAAATTTCATTTTTCTTATTTACATAAGAAAATGTAAATAATTGTAATTTCAAATTCCATTCTTTTACTTACATAAGAAAATGTAAATAATATATATTTCTAAATTTATTCTTTTTATTTACATAAGAGAATGTAAATAATTGCATTGTATATGCGATGTGAATTTCACGTCTTTTAACTACATGAGAATGCAGTTTTCCATATCATGCGAATTCTCAAATTTCTAGTTACATATAAAAGTGTAATTCTTAATTTACGATGCAAATCCTCATTTCTAATTACATAAAATGTAACTTTTTAATTCACGATGCAAATTCTCTTATCTAATTACATAAAAATGTAATTTAATTTATTCGTGAATCTTACTTCTTTATTACATTATAAAAATGTAGTTTTACATTATAAATTCATGTCCCAATTACATAAAGAAATGTAATTTTCATAATACAATACAAATTCACATTTTAATTTCATTGAAAATATAATTTTTATTATACCGTTATAACTCATATATAAATTACATAGAAAAATGTCATTTTTATTTTTATCGTTCTACTTCACATCTAAATTACATAGAAAATGTAATCTTTATTATGCGATGGAAATTCATATTTTTATTACATAGAAAAATGTAATTCCTAGCATACGACATAAATTCATATTTAAATTACATCTAAAAATGTAGTTTTTATCCTACAATGCAAATTCACATTTTAATTACATGTAAAAATGTAATTTTCATTCTACCGTTATTTTTCATCTCTAAATTACATTGAAAAATGTAATTTTAATCATGCAATGTAAATTTACATTTTTATATCATAGAAAAATGCAATTTTTGTCATGCGGTGCAAATTCATACGTAAATTACATATAAAAATGTAACTTTTGTTATGCAAAGAAAATATGTCCTTTTTTCTATTTTACATTGTAAAAATATGACCTTTTCTATTTTACAATGAAAATAATAACTTCTTTATTCATTCTTTCATTACATATAAATGTAATCTTTTCTATTTATTACAATGAATAAAATTTCAATAAAAATGTAATCTTATCTTATGAACTTTTCATTGCGACAAAATGAAAATAAAAATATAATCTTTTTATTTTCATCTTTACAGTGAAATCTACATCACATTAAAAATATCATCTTTAATGCAACATCTTTCTATTGAAAACAATGAACACATAAAAATATAATCTTTTACGTTGCTTCTTTGTATTGAAATCACTATTACCTTACAAATGAAATTCTTTATGTTACTTCTTTAATCAAAAACAATATTTCATTAAAAATGAGATTTTTAATGTTACAGCCTTTATTGAAATCAAAGTGACAAATAGTATGTCATTTTATTGAAATCACTATTATTGAAAACAATAGACAATAAAAATCAAATCTTTAATTTCAATCCTAATATGACAAAAAAAAATGTAATCTTTTAATTTCATCCTTTTTTAATGAAACAATTTCATATTGAAAATATATGCTTTTTAATTTACTCTTCTTAATGTAACAAATTTACATTAAGAATATATTCTTCTTAATTCATTCCTTTTAATTTAAACAAATAGAAAATGTATTTATTCATTGTTCAAATTCTATTGTAAATGAACAAATAAAAATAATATTTTATTTGTCGTTCTAATTCTATTGTTAAATCAATAAATAAAAATAATATTTAATTTATACAAAATAAATTTCAACATCTAGATCTGAATAAATACGATTAAATCTGACATAACTATGTTTTAGATCTAATTTTAGATCTAATTCTCTAACTGAAAATAAATTTAATAATATCTGCAATTTCAATGCGAATCTAACACATCGTACACAACAAATCATATCACAAGCACAATCAATAATTCACACAACATAGAATATTTCAGAATTGAATAAATATAATAATACAATTATTTTAACGCGAGAAAACAATTTATAATTAATTAAATAATCAAAATTAGAATTCTCACCTAGATTTTTTTAGCCAAAATTTTACTGTCTCCGTTTCAGCTGCGGTCTGCGCCATCGCGAAGCTCTTAATTTTGTGATTCCAACGCAATTTACGGATCGTCAAACGGACCTCGTATGAAAGAGTTATGAATTTTTAAAGTTTGGATAATTGAAATATTAAATAATAAAATAATATTAAAAATACCCTCTCTGTAAATCGGCTGCTCCTCTTCTTCTACACGTTTGGCCGAACTAAACCCATCCCTTCATCCTCTAACCCCCCGTCGCACGCCACCTGGACCACCCCGGAGCCGATCAGACCTCACCACTCGAACCACCATCACCGACTCCACCTGCGGCTGAAGCATCGACGAACTCGGCGGCCCCACCACCCCGAAATCCGACCTCGAATGCGCGGCCTTCCCCTCCAGAATTCACGAAAAATACTCCACTAAACCTGATCATCACCGTATGGATTGGAAGATCTCTCTGAGAGCTTCGATTTGGTATCAAGTTTGTCGATTTTCGTTGAGCGGATCAAAAGATATTAGCATTTGAAGTTCGGTGTTTCCTGGCCTTCGAAAATAAGGGTGGCGGCTGCCATGAATAGGATTAGGGTTTCGGCCAGAAATTTTAATAATATTTTAATGTTTAATTCCGAATTTCGTGAAATAAAGTGGATTTTTGAACTTTCTCAGATTTGGGCCTACTTACTGTCGATCTTAACGTTTTGAGGCCTTCTGAATGCGATGGGCTATGTCCCAAGGTCCAATTCTGATGTTTGTAACGTTTTATTTTCGGTTTTAATTTAAAAATATAATATTAAATTAATTATTTAATTTCTACCGTACATTTAAATACGCCGGGGCCACATACGACCTCTAAAAATTCTAAAAAAAAATATTTTTAGCTTTCTTATGACGAGACGGTTCTAACGAGACCAATTTCATCGAATTCTGAGACTATTTGAAAAATGGCCTTTTTCAAGTCATTTAAAATTTACTGTAAATTGACAAAACAGAAATCTTTTTGCCACGGCCACAAATTAATTCTAAAAATTATGAAAAATTAAACTTAACAATATTTTGACATTCCGGATCCAACAAAAGTGGTTTCGTCGAAAACAGAGGTCGTTTGAAAAATGACTATTTTTAAGGCCAATATATTTAATATTAAAAATACAATTTTTAAACAAATAAATCCCGAAACTCAAAATATATAAGTGTTTACTGTTTTTCAATGCAGAAACATCATTTTGAACTCAATGGAAGTGGTTTCGAGTTCAAATTCCTTCGTATGCAAAAAGTAGCATTTTGACCTTTATAAATTTCATAGCGACCTTTCTAAATTTTGAATTGGCCATAACTTTTGATTTCCGCTATGAAATTTCAATTTTTCGGATTCGTTGGAAAGATATTTTTAAATAGATTCTAATATTTTTGGTTTCACTAAAATCCGTTAAATTTTGCATCATGTACGGTCAGTCAAAGTTCAAGTTTGACTTTTCAAACTACCGCGCTATTTCTAACTCTTTTTATAATTAAAATTAAATTATTCATTCTATCTTCGATTTAAATCAAATTTGTGATCATTATTATTTAAAATAGATTATTTAAATATCAAACTTATTAAAATCACTTAAAATAAATTTTAAATTGGCCCCAAAATTCCGGGTTGTTACATATCGCGAGATGCAGGAGTTCGAACGCAATGGAGATGGTGGCCTCGAGTTGGACTTTGTGTTGTGGGGATGGAAGAGCCGGTGACGAGAAGAGGATGGGCATTCTCGGTGTTGAAATTTAATGAGGGAATGGAGGTTAAAGGATCGAATAATGGCCTGTGTTTTCGCTGGAGCAAATCGTTATTGGGGAAGAAGGTTTTAGAGCGTTTCTGGTTTTGGCAAATAGAAGTAGGCCGACGTGGATCAAAGAGAATGGTAAAGGCCCAAATGATAATAATAATGTTTAAATTTAAGTTAATTTAAATAGTACATAAAGTTGTAACATTAATATCTATGGCATACGGTATCAGATTATGATGAAATCTGGCACGTTGGAATCATATCAGAAATCACTATGAATACAGACTGGCTTGGAATGATTCAGAGATCATTGGAATTGATGACAAAGGAAAACGCCTGAAGCGAACTATCAACAACCGTAAATCCTTATTTAACGATTACGGACAATGTGAGTAAAACTCACTAACTCTGTTCAGTTTATATTTTTATAAACTATACTTTATTTTTGATAAACAATGATTGATTGTTGTGTATTGATTGTTAAAGTGGACTGTTAAATAATTGATTGAAAACACAGTTATGGTTATATATATACACATGTGTGTATATATATATATACCGTTATGAAATATAAATTCTGTTGATCAGAATATTTCATATTGAAATGAAAGTGATGTTATCTATATTGTTTAACATCTATGGATGCAGGGAAATAGGTTGGAGGAATCCGACTGGATTCCTCAATAATTATTTTACCGTTTTTCATATATTGTGATATATGATGTGATATATAATCTGTTATTGATTATGTGTGTTTGGATGACATGGATCACTGTTATTTGGTATTTAAAATATCATAAGAAATCCTCAAATGAAAACGGAAAATTTCAATAAGTTTATTAAAATAAAATATTATATAAAATCGATGGATTTTATATAAAAGAAATATTTGTTAGAAAACAAATAGAATTAAAAAGGGAATATTTGTTAGAAAAAAAATAGAATTAAAAAAGGAATATTTGTTAGAAATAAATAGAAAAATAAAGGCATATTTATTTAGAAATAAATAGAAATATAAAGGATTATTTATTTGGAAAATAAATAGAATTGGAAAAGGGATATTTATTTAGAAAATAAATAGAAGTACTTAAAAAGGAAATATTTCGGTATTTAATAGAGGTATAAAAGTGGATATTTGGAAAATAAATATCAATTAGAGTAAATCGAATTTAGTTATTCAAAAAGGGTTAATCGAATTTAGTTATTCGAAAGGTGTAAATCGAATTTAGTTATTCGAAGGAGTTTGTCGAATCTAGTTATTCGAAGAAAGTTAATCAAATATAAGTTAATCGAATACGGTATTCGAAAGTTAGCTAATCTAATATGGTATTCGAAAAGAGTTAATCGAGTCGAGTTAGTCGAGTCGAGTTAGTCGAGCCGAGTTAGTCGAGTCGAGTTAATCGAATATGGTCAGTCGAACTAAGTTAGTCGAGTTAGTCGAAAATGGTCAGTCGAAGCAAGTTAGTCGAGTTAATCGAATATGGTCAGTCGAAGAAAGTTAGTCGAGTTAGTCGAATATGGTCAGTCGAACCAAGTTAGTCGAGTTAATCGAATATGGTTAGTCAAACCAAGTTAGTCGAATATGATCAGTCGAACCAAGTTAGTCGAGTTAGACGAATATGGTTAGTCGAATAGAGCTAATCGATTAGAGTTAAACAAATAGAATTAATCGATTAGAGTTAATCAAATAGAGTTAATCGATTAGAGTTAAAACAGACATAGTTATTTAGGATGAGTCGCCATTTAGCACGACTGCTAGTGTAATTCGCAGGGCTGTAGATAGCCTACGGCGGTCGGATGTTTCCATAGAGAATCAGGCGTAACCATTGTGATCGCTGCGATCTAGAGCCAGGCGAATGGAGTTAAAATCGAATATTAGCTATTCGAAATAAAGTTAAAACATACATAGTTTATTCGAACAGAATTAAAAGAGTTAATCGAATATAGTTTATTCAAATAGAATGAAGGAGTTAATCAAAAGAAGTTAATCGAAATGAGTTAATCGAATATTAGTTATTCGAAAGGGGTTATCGAATATTAGTTATTCGAAGAGAGTTAATTGTCGAATTCGATTATATCGAATTCGGGAAAGTACTTATACTTTCCGATGTTTAAATCAAGATTTATTTATTTATAAATTAGGTGTTTATTTTTTTATTCAAATTAAAGAATAAAAGTTATATTTTAAGTTAGATATTTCGAAAGTAGGGATTATAACGTTATCGTTATAACCAATGTTTATATAAAAGAAGTGGATTCGTAAATAGAATTCGTGAGGTTCGCAAGGAAGTTGTTAAAGGTTTAAAAAGATAAACTTTGCCTATTCTGAAGTTAAAACGTTGTTCAGTTAAGGTCTGAGAGGTAATTATCCCCCAACTTGATTGACTTCCTTCTTAACTAAGGAATGGTTAAAGTTTGATAGTAAAGGTAGGTTAAGTGAATTTAGTTAATGAGCGTAATGGTTTGTGTTGGCATAGCGATGTTTATTTAAACATCAGTTTAAATCAAATGAAGGAGTTTTGAAAATGTTTTCCAAATAAGAATCAGAAATGTTTTCTGATAATAGAAAATAAGAAATGGGAGTAAATATGGAAACGTTTTCCAGTGATTAATAACGTATATTTTCTAAGTTTAGAAAATAAGGATTTACGAATATATGAACACGGGAAATAAGGAAATGAATAAATTAATGATAAATTAATTTAAAGGGTTGAATGTTGGTTGATCGATAAAATTTCCATTTGGAAATAATATCGTTGTTTGCACACGAGTTTTCTTTTGATAGTTAAATCACAGACTATCAAAGTTTTGACCATTTTTCCATCGTCAATACGGAGAGACCGGTTGGGTTATTATCCGAGAACCACTCCGTAAGGGCGTTAGTGTTTCGAATCAAATAGATCGAAGACAAATTGAAGACGGAGTTATGCAAGGGCTATCCTGTTTACAGAATAGTGCCTTAGGTTTGTCCAGTCCCAGGACAACCTGTATGGAAGAATGTTTGACAGAGTATATCTGGTGGATCACGTGAGTTGATCGTTTCAAACGTATTTACGTTGGTGGCGGAGGAATTCGTTTCTCTTAGCTTATACCCGTGGTATTTTTGGGGAAATCAATTTGTGGTTTGACGGGTATAATGATGTGGCATTCAAAGTAAATGAATGAGTAAACTATTGAAAGATACGTTATGACCTCCAGCCTCATCAACAGGGAAATGAAAGAAATCGAGCAGGCAGCATGTCTAAGTGGGTCACACCCAAGTAGGGTATATTGTCACCATCTAGAGAATATTCATATTTGTTACTTCTTTCAATTTTGTATCTCCCGGGAATGGTTATGTTGGTTTACCAACTGTAAGGTGACAATATATTCGATACACTCAAGCGAAATAAGTGGTCGGTCATGTGTGGCTGAGTTGCAAGATGTTCTTGTTGAACTCCAGTGTATCGCTTCTAGGGTACACCGAGCGAAAGGTGGATCCATACCTTGTCATAGTTGGAATCCATTCCCCAAATAAGAGCCCGCGGTTTTTATTGTATATTATATATGTAGAACGTTAGATGCAAGCGTTTCTGCTAGATTGCTATTTATTTGATTTAGAAATTATTATAATATTAGAAGAGTATTGATTATAAAGAAATGTTTTGGATTGTCGTAAGGTAAAAACCGTCCGTGTTTATGTGTGGATCGGTCTTACGATTATCATTTCTTTAGAAAGTATTTTAAAAGTTAAACAAATGGTTGGAGTTTACTCACACCAGTCACATGACTGACCTAGAGTTTATTTAGTTTTGTTTTCCCTAAACTCTTGGGTGCCCAATTTTGTACGGGCAGTCAAGTAGTCGGGATTTACAGATAATTGAAGAGCTGGAGCAGGAGGCTTCAGGATTATATAGCTATTGTTATTTCTGCTATGTTGTAAATGTTATACTCTAATAATGGTAATCTATACATATACGGTTTTATTTTGAAGTTATGTTATGAAATATATTTACTCGTTCCGCCGTGAGATTCGTGTTTACTCTGATGTTGTATGTTCTTCTTCTTCTTCTATTCTAAGTTTCTGTCTTATCTATTCTCACCTCAAATTTCTTTCATTAACTACCGGTATTTTCGATGTTTGGATAGTCGACATAGTGTTGTATGCCGATATCCAGGATCGCAAAATCCCGGGGTCGTTACACTTCCAATCTACTAGTATATATTTATATAAAAAAATTACTCGCTTGTATGAAAAATTCAATTAAATGCCTTAGTATAAACAAGGACTATGAACCCTTGTGTTTTTTTCGATGGTTAATTCTTGAACTCGTTCGATTGAAAACTATGGTAATGATCATTTCATATTTCTAGTGGAATACATAACTTGTTCGTCGATATTCGAGTAAAGAAAGTGGTTATGGGATATATAGCTTGACTCTTATATTTACTAGCTTGAAGTAGTTTACACTGTACTTGATCAGTTGTGATCATTTTGATCTTTGGATCATCCTGAGGAACTTCGATTCATTTGATTATATCAATGATCTTCGGGTCATCCTGAGGAACTTTGGTTCATTTTAATATATCAATGATCTTCTGATCATCCTTAGGAAATTCGATTCATTTATTGTAATTTTGTATTCCAAAAGGAATTGTGTATTCCCTGATCTTCAGATCATCTTGATTTGTGTTATCAATCTTGTGTTGATTTGATTTGTGTTAACATTTCTTGTGACTAACTATATAATACAGAATGTGATATTCTATTTTCGCAACGAGATTTCTTTGGGATATTTCGTGAACATATTTTGGGGCTTCACATTTTCATGTGAACGTTATTGTGTATTACATATGTGTCATTAACTGCTTATATCTCTATTTCTATCTCATTTTACCGTGATAAGTACATCTTAACTGATCCATTTATTGTTTATTTTATTATAAATAATAATCGGGTCAGATCGAGTGTTGCAGGTGCTTCTACATAACATCTTGCAGAGACCATCTCTTGACTTTTGGCGACTACAATATTATTTTAGTAATTTTGGTTATATATATATGTGTGTGTGTGTGTGTGTGTGTGACGTTTATGTATACATATTAATTTGGCTAGAACATGTACCTATTCTTTTGTTATATAGTGGATCGAGTATGACCGCTAACTTTGCATTTACACTTGTGTTTTATATTGATATCTATTTCCTCCTTAGTGATGTGAATATCCATGTCTGACTCTGTTTTTATTGTTACGTATTTTATATTGATTTTGAGTTATATATAGGCACTGTGTAGTAGATTTGAACTTAAATTAAATGTCTCGGATTTTCTCATGAGATTTAAAAAGTAAGACCACATTATTCGACATGTTAACACTCGTTCATTTATTATACGGATGATTTTGAGAAAAAAAAATTAAACTCTCCACATTTATATAAAATCATAACGGATGGCAGAAGAATGATAAGTAATGAAGATGGTCGTGAAATAATTGCCAGTTCAAAGATATTATAATAAATATTCAACCATCATGAAAATCAAAATAAAATCTCCTCTTGTTGTGAAATACACTGCAGTCACAATTCATCACAATTTCAAAATCTGATAATAATTTTGATGAATTATAAATACAGTTTGATTCGGATATTGATTTCAATTTCTGAATGAATAATCAATAAATAATTTTAAAGTTGAAAATCAATTACAAGAGGAATTTAAAAAGATTTATACAAGGGGAAAAATGTGTATGGTGTCTATACAAAGTGAAAATTCAAAAACAGATGGGTGAAAAAGCTGATACCAATTGTAGTCTCCTTTATCGAGGAAATTAATTACACCCTGATGGATTATCATGGACATCTCATACCAAAGAAATTTAAACACAAAATGACAGACAAATTTAGCACATATATTTGTATATAAAAAAAATGTGTGGATCTATACAATGTGAAAATTTGAATCTCAGTACAGATGGGTGAAACAAATATAAGCACTTCTGATACCACTTGTTTTCTCGCTCTCGAGGATTTTAATCACATCCCGGTGGCTAACAATGGTATCTCAGTCAACAGAAAAGACTTAATTACAAAGCAAGCAACTCAAGCACACAAATTTCATTTATCAGAGCACGATAAACCTTTGATACCAAATCAAGCAGTCCTAAAAAAAATATTTACAAATCAATTTCTTATAATCAGAGCAGCATGATTCCAAAATAAACAATTTTAAAAAACAGTATCAGAGCAGCACAGAGAGATCAGTATCACAACAGACTTGTCAAGATGTTGGTCACATAAGGTGGTTCATGATCCAAGATTTGCAAATATACTCTATTTTAAATCATTTGAAGAAATGTGAAAATATTAGGATTTGATGAATCAATCACACCAAGTTATATTTCAGATTCAAGATATGTGTGAGATCCAATAAATTAATAATTTCAAATAGTTTTAAACAGACATATATTCAAATCAAATAATCATGAAATAACAATGATTTTCAAAGACCATTTTCAAAAAGAACATTTTCAAGAATTTCTCAAAACTATTTCTGACAAGCCCAAAAGAAATTTTAGGTCATTTACATCAAATTTGAAAATATTCATGATCGGGATTATTTATTTGAAATCACATGAATCAATGTAAAGTTTTGGGATATAATGAATCAGTCACACAAGATTGACAATTTTACAAAAAAAATAAGAGGTGTGTGATATTCAAAATCTCTAGAATTTCAGATGATTTCAAACAAACATATTTCAATATAATGGTCATGAATAAAGATGAATTCCAAGATGTATCACTGATACAAGCCAATCTGAAAATCAATGAAATTATCACAACTGATAAATAACAGAGTGCTGTAATGAGTATAATATTTTGAGCTTTTCTAAAATGAACTAGAATAAACTCAGAACAACAAAGGTGTGTGACATTTCATTAAATATTCAGATCTTCAAAAATTTAGAATTCAAATTAACAATGTTCAAGATATGACATGAATTCTTCAGCACTGTTATGAACTCAAGAATAAAATAAACTTCTAAACAATTGCAGATAATTACAAGATTAAATTCAGAATCCGGAAATGATTATAAACAAGAGAGTTCTATTCAAATAAAATGAATTTCCAGAAAGTCATGAGAACTGCAATTGGAAGTTTAAGAAGCACAAAATAAACAAAGAGATATGGTAGTGACTAATCAAAGAAAAACAAACAGAAGGAAAATAAAATAGAAAGGGGTAGAAGAAGGAGAAATAAACAAAGAAAAAATATATTTACAAGGATAAAGTTAGAAATCATACCTGATTCACAGAAGACGTTGTGGATCTCTAACTCATCAGTCTTGGCTAAGGAACAGTGGATGATTCAATAATATGAAGCAGTTTGAATCACTTTTCTCTTTTCAGCACAGTTGTTCCTCATCCACTTCAGGTACCTAATAGTTGATAGGATCGAGTGGTCTAACAAAATTTGTAAAACCACTCACAGTTTCGTTCACGTGTTTTGGTACCCAGACTTGTTTATATAACAAACCATCCGAATTTACCTTTGTGCCTTTAGGAACCCAAATCGTTTTGAATTTAACAAAACCCGTTTTATTTCCATTTGAGATCCAAGGATATTTAAATGATTTGTTACAAAACAAAACGTCATCTCGATTGTGATTTACAAATCCTTTGAAGTTTTCAGAGTTAGAACTTTCAAAACAAACATTTCTAAAGTGATTTGAGGGATTTTTAAAATCACAAGAATTTTGATTTCTAAAAACATCATTTTTCCCGAATCCAAGACCAGATTTATTTCCACTATAAACTTGGTTTTGTAACAGCATATTCAACGATTTTTCCCCATTAGAAAATTTATCCAAAGTTGATTCTAATCGTTGAATTTTGGATTTTAGTTTGCTATTTTCTTTTAGTAAATTTGAGCAATTATTTACAGCAATCTTCTGTTCAACATCAGACTGTTTCAAAACCAAATTCTCATTTTCAAGCAATTTAATTTTGGCTTGGGATTCAGAAATTTCAAGTTCAAATCGTTTTTGTTTTTCAGATACAAAATTCTTGGATTTTTCAATCTCATTTTCAAGTTCTTTCAAAACCAAACCACTTTTCACCAAATTTTCATTTTCAGCAATTTCAAATTTGGAATATATATCTGTTTTAAAATTTTCAAATTCCTTTTGCAGAAGGTTATTTAAATTTGATAACTCAGTCTTGTTCTCATTTAAGATCAAAATTTCATCTTCAAACTTTTGAATATTTGTCTTGAGATGAACAAGATTAGTTTTCAATTTCAAACAATTTTTGCAAACTGAATTTGAAGAAACATATTCAAGTTGTGATTCCAAATCATCAATTTTGCTGGTCAACTCAAAATTCTTAGTTTTTAGAGATTTATTTTTCAATTGGAGTTTATCAATAGATTTCGTTAAATCAAGACACATGTAAACCAGATCTTCATATGAGAAGTTTTCTGTTTCAGCATTTGTTGATTCTCCATCATCTGATTCATCTGAATTTTCATTTGTAAATCCTGTTAAGCAGAACTCTGAATCTGAGTAGGCACTTTGGGATTTTGAGCAACTGTTGTCAAATTGTCCATACTTCGTATTGAGAGCTATCCAGATTTCCTGCGCAGTTAAACAATGAGAAATCAGACTGTATTGATTATCATCAAGATGAGAATATAGAATATGTGTAGTACGAGAATTAAAACCTTTATCTATCATATCGTACCCATTGATAACAACATCCCAACATTTAATATCAACAAATTTTAAATAAAATTCCATTTCGGATTTCCAGATTAAAAAATCTGTTCCATTGAAAATAGTTGGAGATGAACTGGACTGACTCTCTATCGACTGACAACTAGGAATCACCATTACTCTAGAGTTAAACAAAAATACCTGCTCTGATACCACTTGTTGGATCTAGAATAACCCTAGAGGGGGGGTGAATAGGGTTTTTCACAGTTTTTAACTGAATTAAAAATTTAACGAGATATATATAATAAACAGATTACAGAATATAACAAAAACAGAAATGCAGAAAGTAAATCACACACAAATATACCCAGCTTCGGCAAAACTCTGCCTACTGCTGCATTTCTAAGGTTTCTACTAGGTGATAGAACAGATCCCGCATACAAGACCATGTACACTTGCAATCCCTGCTCCTATTCTAACCCTACGCTCAAAATCCTAGACTGATTCAAACCCCTGAATCAGATTTTCCCCGGATTACAAAACCGTAACCTGCATTCCTAGATTTTACAGATTCTAGTACTGTCAGTTAAACCCTAACTGAAACTCCCCTAGAGTTTTACAGACTCTAAAACTGTTTTGGTTCGATTTACAAAACGAAATTAAAATACAACACAAATAAAAACAAAGGAAATCCTTTTGAAATTGAATGGGGGAGTTTAAATGTAAGGGGTCATCCCTTTTTTTTTAATAAACAAAGCCAAAGCCCCTTTTGTCATTTGGCCGGCCCATTCTCATTTTCATTTCACCCGATCTCTTTATTCTGTGGAAAAAAAAATGGCGGCTAGGGTTTTGCAATTCTCCCCAAATCAATCGGTTTCTGAGCGAGATGATGATTGTTATTGCTTCAATTCTCTTGCGCCTTGTTTCTTCAATCTATTGCTCTCTGATTTGAGGGTTGTTCTCTGGTCTGATCGAAACTATGAGTAATTTTGATTTTAAGTATCTGCTTGAAATTGCTTGCTCTAATTTTTTTGTGGGTTTTTCGATCTATTAATAGCCGATGATGATGAGGGTGTTTAAATAGGGATAAACTAACCCTACATAAACTCTGATTTCACCAAAGAATGGCTCGATCTGATTAGGGTTTCCCCTTTTGTCTGTCTTCGATTTGAATTGTTGCTTCCCGACTTTGAAATATACTCTGATTGCTGAAACGTCTCTGTAAAAAATTGGAAACAAAATAAATGATTTCCATTGTTGATTAATTCGGTTTTAAAAAATAATTTTGAAAAGAAAAAAAAACTTCCCTTTTTGAAATTCTTGATTGAAACGGATTTAAAACTGCCTTGTATGAATTGCGTGTTTCCTCTGTGATTTGTGAGATGTGTTTCCTGAAATTGATTCACTGAATTTACATGATATATTGAATTTGATTGTGGCCCCTTGCATAAATTCTGCTCTGTCTTATCTTTTAAAAAAAATCTCGAATGAAAGAATATTTCCCTAAAAGAAAACCTTGAATGAGTACAAAACTGGAAAGATTTAATTCGATTTTCTGGGAGTGAAGATTTGTTAATTTCCTTTAAACATGCCCAAGAAGAGATTCACTGTCATTTTTGGAAGCTTTATCAGTCCCTATCCATTCAGGAAAGTCTTTAGATATTTGTCCAAAATATTGATTTGTTTGCCTTGAAAAGTTGCTTGATATCATAATGAATTTGCTCGGCTCTGGAAAGGAAAGTTAAACCTGGAAATTCATTCTTGCACTTGAATGTAAAACTGTGTATATGCTCGTACTTCCGGCAATATACACCAGTATTTGAGCATATGTTTACTGCCACAAGTATTTCACTGATTTCTGAAAATCTGGAATTTATTGATCACTTTCCTAAATTGATTTACTGAAATTTCACCACCATTGTCTTGACTTTAGCTGCTTCACTGTGTCATTAAAAAAACTGTTGTGCTCGAGCATGTATACTTCAGCTCTTTTTCTTGTCATTGTGCATGATCCAATGAGCTGACCCATGCTGCATTGACCACTTTGCTATCTCGACTATTTGGGTTGTTTGCTGCTATGAACTTGCTGTTGTGTTCACTGTACTTTAAGGCTGTTGCACCAATGAGTTTTGCTGTTTCATTGCCATTTGAATTTAGGTGACTTAGAATGTGATCTGCCATGTATGAATTTGTGTCCTGGCTTTCATACATGAACATGCAGTCGTATAGCCTTGTATATGATCATCCCACCACTTGAGTACACCATGCTGTCTTGGCCTTGTAACTGCTCCTTTGAAATTCTTGAATTTAAGCTGAGATTGTTTGCTTTGCTGGACCATCTGCATAACTGCTGTGTACATGATTCTTGCCTGTGTACATTTATGTGTATTCATGCTTGATGCTATGATTTGCACCATTAGTTGTCATGCTGCTCCACCATCACAGCAATGATTAAGAACTTGATCACCATGAACTTAGGTTGTACATTCATGTTGCTTTAATGAACATGTTGACTCGAACACTTGAACTCGACCTAGTTGCTTGCTGTACCATAGTACACATAGTACCAGGATTCACAATGTTCATCATAGTCACTGCTGCTCCACTGTTTTGACTGTGCAAAGTTGCTCATGTTTTTCACTATCCATTCAACTGTCTTGAGCTTGCTTAACCTTGTTTCACTGTTTGTAGATGCTATAATAAATTTTGCACTTCTATTTCTCTTTTGATTTTTTTTTCTTTTTTTTTTTTGACCTGTCTTGTATAAAAAAATCAGCAGACTGGCTGTACTGTGTTGGGGCTGGTCAGAATCAGCTGAGTTTGATGCTGGTTCTGATCAGCAAACCAGTATGGTTATGTCGAGGTTGATACAAATCAGATCGAGTCAGAAAAATGATGAGAAACACACCAGAAAACTAAGGCAAATAAAATTTTCAAAAATAAAAATTATATCGGCTAAAAAATTAGAAATTATTATTTTTGTATCAGATACTCTGTGTGTGTGTTTCTGAATGACAGGTACACAGGTGATGACTGGACTGACTGGAAGGTAAAGACTGAAGATTGAAGAAAAAGAACAAAGATTGTCAGTGTATTTGTACAAGTGTCAAACAAGAGATGATAGAAAAGAAATGTATATTGAAATGTATAAGTAAAGGCGAGTCTGTGAAAAATGTATAACTGAGATGTAGATATAGTGAGGAACACTGTATATTGTATTTGATATGAAATGCAGAGATGTACAAATAGTGGAGTTATAAAAAATTGTACTGTTTGAATATTGAAATAAAATATTATATTTAAATAAAATACTGTGTGAATATTTGGAATTTTGTACACCTGTAAAGACCCGGAAATTCCCGCTCTTTGAGTCGACCATAAACCACACAGGTCTGACCCAAAGGTTGGAAATCTTCGAATACTTTAACTTTGGGAATACAATACATCAGAACAATAACAGCAGACTTTTATTACATTATAATAATGTTACATCAGAGTACAGAATATCAGAGTACATTGAAATAAAATTACAGTGGAAGATAAACTACAAAAAGATTTAATACATTAAATAAAATACAGTAAACAGCGGAAGACTACTAAGCTCTGGACACAGCTCTAGACTTCGATCCAGGATCCTGCTAAAAGAATAGATATCTGCAAAAAGCTACTCGACTGCCCGTGTGGAAAAGAGGGCACCCGAGTTTGCAAAGTGAAACAAACTACGAGTCAGTCATGGGACTGGTGTGAGAATTCTAAACTAATTTAATTAATAAGACAAATCCAAGGACCACGCCACTTTCGCGGAACGGGTTTACTCCTATGGATTGCCAGTGCATAAACCTAAGTAAATCGAGAAATAACGCAATGTCTTTTTGGAAAATGAAACCATTATAAGACCCAAGTCCCATCACACAATGCAACGCACACCAGAGGATAGGGTTTTACCTTATAATGGTCAAAAGATGCTAAATACGTAAAACGGATTACTACTAGTGTGTATATGTTTTAAATAAAAACATTTCAATCATAAGTATCAATCCTAGACGGCATGGTTACCATATAGCATGTCGCCAATACTAGTTCTAAAATCAAAACCGCAAGGTCGTATTGGAAATTGGATTTCCATCATGAGTCGAGGCTAGGGGCAAGCTCCTCTCCGATTCGAGACACTCTAGCAAATGCCTCAGGATCCCCCGCAGTGAACCCTTGGATCTTCAAGGCCGGTCTCCGCCTATGGGCAGTGGATTAGTTATGTCTGAACACACGCTTCCCGGTCCCTTTGGACCTATAGTATGACCACCAACGGCCTATAAAAATAACGAGGCGCCTCAAAATCCATCATCCACATAAGTAAAATGTCAGGGCTGGTAGGTCGCTGACACCACTCTAGCTAGAAAGAAACGTGTGCACTCCCTGCAGTCCATATCCCGTTTTTGACTCATACCGGGGTGTGAGGCTCGCGAAGTCACGCTATACACAAAGCTACGCCTAAACAGGCCGTGCTTTGATCATCAACCACAAGGCCTGCTTTTCAACAAAAGCCTTGATCAATGCATCTTAGCATGTCACATTGTCAGTCCATACTATACCATTGATTTCTACCAATATATAACCCCTAAGCTCGTACGTCTCAGAGAAGGGTGTTAACCACCAAACAGATGTATATTGACAGAGATCAACGAATGTAGTATAAAGGGCTACAACGTCAGACATACATTCCATTTATAAACTTATGCCCTGGGTCTGGACGAAAGTCAAATCCGTACAAATCAACACTACGTCCGGATAACTACCATCTTAGCCCCGTCTTGGGAGCAAATCAATCAAGGACCTCAACACTAGTTACCCATTCGATGTGAAGATCGTCGGTCTTCAATCGCCGTCTTCAACTCTTAGATTTAGAACGTCGTGTAATCATTTGAAATGAGATTGAACTCGGTCTTTTCAAATGATTCTCGCATATATATATAATTTGAAAACATTTCATATCGCTATTGATATTTGATAACGACCTATCGCTATTTTTATTTATATAAAAATAGCCTAAATTAATTTAACGATGCTTCGGGTAAATGGGCGACCCTGGCGTTGTCTTCAACCAAATTTGATTTACACATATCTTGAAATCTAACCGTTGGATTTTGGCGAAATTTATGTCATTGGAAAGATCTTCCCAAAGCGGTCCAAACGGCTCCAGTTTTGGGAAAATCCGACGGTCGGATCTCTCTGTATAACCGTTTAAAGTTACGATTGCCGATACGCGAACTGCCGCGCGTGTTCCGTTTAATTTATAATTTATATTTATATATATAAATATAAATCGTTTGACTATTCCAATTTCAAAAGTCTATTCTTTTTATCGCATTAAAATGACGATAAAAATATCATTTTTAATAACTCTGTTTTGTCTACACTAAATGTAAATAAATTATACTTTTTTCTATATTTTGTTTTATTTACCTAAATGTAAATAAATTATGTTCTTTCTATGTTTTAATTTATTTACCTTAAATGTAAATAAATTACATTCTTTTCTTACCCTATTTATTACCTAAATGTAAATAAATATATTCTTATCTTTTTCTTACTTATTTACCTAAATGTAAATAAATGTTTTACTTTTACTTTTGTTATATTTATTTACACTAATTGTAAATAAATGTATCTAATTCCTTATTCATATTTATTTACACTATTTGTAAATAAATGGTTTCAATTTCCTTTGCAAATCCTATTTACATAGCAAATGTAAATAATTGTATTTCTTTAATTCTTTTCTAATATTCCTTTTTAACATAAAAAGAATATCTTACGTTAATTCTTTTCTAACCTTTCTTATTTAACCAAATGTATATTTTATCTTTTATCTTAACAAAATATATTTTATCTTTACTACTTTTTCTTTTAAATAAAATATTTATTTTGCTTTCATTCTTTATATTAAACAAAATGTAAATTTTGTTTAACATGGCCTAATTGACAATTATGTTAATTTTATTCATTAATCAAGTTTACCACAAAATGTTATTCTTATCGTATTTAACATTTCTAAACAAGATGTCCTTTTTAATCATATTAACATTAAATAGACAAAATGTCTTTTTTATTCATATTAACATTAAATAGACAAAATGTCCCTTTTTATTCATATTAACATTTTATTTTCTTTTACATAAGAAAATTGGTTTCTTTTACTTTTACATAAAAAGTGTTTTCTTTTCTTTTACATAAGAAAATTGTTTTCTTTTACTTTTACATAAAAAGTAATGTTCATTTTTCTTATTTTCTTCACATTAGAAAATAATGTTCATTTTCTTATTTTCTTTACATTAGAAAATGATGTTCATTTTTCTTATTTCATTTTTCCTTTCTTTTTAACTTTTATTTCCTTTTTCAAAGAAAATGTACTTTTTATCCCTTTATTTTCTTTTACAAAGAAAATGTACTTTTTATCCTTTTATTTTCTTTTATAAAGAAAATATATTTTCCTTTAAATTAGAAATATGTTTTCTTTTTCTTTAACATAGAAAAATGTTTGCCTTTTCTTTAACATAGAAAACGTTTGCTTTTTCTTTACATCAGAAAAATAGGTTTCTTTTCCTCTTTTCTTTACATAAGAAAAATATGTTTCGTTTTCTCTTTCAACATAATATGATTAGTTCATAATTTCTAATGCAACATAATATGATATAAATATTAATTCTCTTCTTATTTAACAAAATAAGATATAAAAGTTGATTCTTTTCTTATTTAACAAAGTATGACAAAAATGTTAATCTTTTCTATTTAACAAAATATGACAAAAATTGTTAATCTTGTATAATTCATACCTTGAAAACAAATGTGTTGATTCTGGTATAATTCATACATTAAAAACAAAAGTGTTGATCTTGTTCCTTTTTGATCCAATTAACAAAGATGTTAATGTTTTTCTTTATAATCCAATAAACAAAGTGTTAGTTTTTGTTTCAATTCTATTCAATAACAAAAATGTGAACTTTGTTTCATTTTTATTCAATAACAAAATATGAGCCTTTTGTTACATTTTTATTCAATAACAAAATATGCAATTTTGTTTCATATATGTTCAATAACAAAAAATATGAGATTTTGTTTCATTCATATTCGATAACAAAATATGAGCTTTATTAACCATTCTTAAGTAACAAAATATGAGTTTTGCATAATCTTTATAACATTAACAAAATATGAAAGTTTTGTTAATCTTTTCTTTTTAACAAAATATGAAGGTTTTGTTAATTTTTTCTTTTTAACAAAATATGAATTTTGTTCTTTATAACCTCACTAACAAAATATGTTGATTCTGTCCTATATAACTTTATTAACAAAATATGTTGATTTTGTCCTTTTATAACTTCATTAACAAAATATGTTGATTTTGAATTTGACAAAGCGACAAATTTATATGTCAATTCTAAATTTGACAAAAGTGACACTTTTATATGAAATGTCTAAATTTGACAAAAGTGATGTTTTATTCTAAATCAACATTTCCCAACAAAACGGTGTTTTCATTCTAATGTTACGTTACTAACAAAAATGAGATCTTGTTGTAAGTAAACATTGCAAATAAAATGATATTTTCATTCTAAATAGACATCGCTAAGATTTCATATGACCAAAAATGATATTTTTCTATGTTAACATTCCATATGACTAAAAATGATATCTTCCTATTCTAATTTAATGAAACAAAGTGACGATAAAAATATGGTCTTTAATTGTGACAAAATAGCAATGAAAATATGTCCCTTTATTTCAACTCTTTTTATTCTATTTAACCATGTTTAACAAAATTTACATGTTTATTCTAAATAAACATTTTTCACAAAATGACAATTTTATGTTAACATCACATTTCAAATAAAATGACAACTTTTAATCTCGTTTAACGAACATGATATGCTATTTTGTAAATTTTCATTAAATGAAATAGCAATATTTATTTTTGTTGAATCCAATTCAAAAATAACATTTCTAACTCATTGTTTTAATTCACAAAAATGACATTTCAAAATTTTACAACAAACATGATACACACAATTTCAACAAACACAATCAAACATACATCATAATCACAGAACAATCAACAGGGGAAATAAATATATACATACAATCATGAATCTCATACTGAACGAATATATAAATTAAACATTAAAATAAATAAATTTTAAATTTTAAAAGAAAATAGAAATCTCACCTTCCATTTTGTCTGAATTTTCCACGTGCTTGGTTTCAGATCTGGTCAACTTCATATTGTAGATCTCGGAAATACGAGTCCAGCGTTTTTCGTTTCATCCGATTTCGTCGCTGTATAAGGAAGTTATCATCGTTTACACTTTGAATTACATTAATGAATAATTTAAATTTTAATTAATTAATTAGTTGAACCCTTAACCTTGTCTTCTACATCTGAAACAACGGCCGCCAAGTTTGTCTTTGGTTCAGAACCTAGGGTTCGTTCCTGCTCGCGACGGAAGACTCTGGAGGGTGATCGGTGGTTACCGCGAGGAGGGGCTAGGTGCGGCGTGGGTTCGCCAGCGGTGATGCTGGACTCGGCGGCGTCAGGTGGTCGTGGCAGGGCTCAACGGGCGGCGGTTTTGTGCTCTGAAACCTCCCAGGATACGACGCAATACTTGATCAAAGCCGTACCAATTCGAAGCTCAGAGAAACCTCTTTCATTTCGAGTTGATCTCTTGTTTTAATTCGTGAAGAGTTCAGAGAATTTGATGTATGAAGTTCAAAGAATATCGGCCATTGTTCAGACTATACGGCGGCTGGGGAAGAAGGGGTTAGGGCTTCGTATTGGCAAGCGTATTTATACGCGTATTTCCCCCTTTTATTTAATTTATTTAATTTTATTAAATTCGTATATCGTCCGGAACTCCAAATTAAATTCAACAAAAAATGTTCCTAGGAAAATACCCCCATTCCGGACGCAATGGAACAGGCCTCGTAACCCAGTTCGGCTGTTACGATATGTTTTTCTTTAAATTTAATAAAAAATCATTTAATTATTAAATTCAAACGTATATTTTAAATTACCAGGGCCACATACGGGCTCTAAAAATTCCAGAAAAATTATTTCTAGTTATGTTTTGACGATACGGTTCTAACGAGACTAATTTCGTTGAATTCTGAGACTGTTTGAAAAATGGCTATTTGAAGTCGATTAAATTTAACTGAAACTGACAAAACACAATTTCTTTTCCCACGCTCACATATTAACTCGGAAAATTCTAAAAATTGAAACCTAGCAATAATTGGACATTCCGGTTCCAACAAAAGTGGTTTCGTCGAAAACAGAGGTCGTTTGAAAATTGACTATTTTCAGTGGCTTTAATATTATTTAAAATTGAAAATTTTAAATTCTGGCACATTTTCCAACAAAATTCTTTAAAATAAAAATTTTAAATTGGCCCCAAAATACCGGGTTGTTACAATCTCCCCCACTTAAAAACTTTTCGTCCTCGAAAAGGAACTAGGCTAAAAGTTGTTTAATTAACTAACTAAATTTTAATTTCTCTTATTAATTTCATTTGTTGACTAACTTATCAAATATACATACTCTTTTATATATTTAAAAATCATATTTTCAGAAATAGATTATATAATCAAAAATACGCTAATTATAAACTTGTTACTCTTAACTCATTCTAGGGCATTGCTAACCCCATCTCTAACGAGTTTTCTCATTCTAGGACACTGCTGGTCCTATCTCTAATGAGTATTCTTATTGGATTTTACTAATCCAATCTCTGATGAGTCTTTTGTTCAGTTCTAACGAGTTGTACCCCAAAGATTTGAGCTAACCAGAGATTTGATACCACCTGTAAAGACCCGGAAATTCCCGCTCTTTGAATCGACCATAAACCACATAGGTCTGACCCAAAGGTTGGAAATCTTCGAATACTTTAACTTTGGGAATACAATACATCAGAACAATAACAGCAGACTTTTATTACATTATAATAATGTTACATCAGAGTACAGAATATCAGAGTACATTGAAATAAAATTACAGCGGAAGATAAACTACAAAAAGATTTAATACATTAAATAAAATACAGTAAACAGCGGAAGACTACTAAGCTCTGGACACAGCTCTAGACTTCGATCCAGGATCCTGCTAAAAGAATAGATATCTGCAAAAAGCTACTCGACTGCCCGTGTGGAAAAGAGGGCACCCGAGTTTGCAAAGTGAAACAAACTACGAGTCAGTCATGGGACTGGTGTGAGAATTCTAAACTAATTTAATTAATAAGACAAATCCAAGGACCACGCCACTTTCGCGGAACGGGTTTACTCCTATGGATTGCCAGTGCATAAACCTAAGTAAATCGAGAAATAACGCAATGTCTTTTTGGAAAATGAAACCATTATAAGACCCAAGTCCCATCACACAATGCAACGCACACCAGAGGATAGGGTTTTACCTTATAATGGTCAAAAGATGCTAAATACGTAAAACGGATTACTACTAGTGTGTATATGTTTTAAATAAAAACATTTCAATCATAAGTATCAATCCTAGACGGCATGGTTACCATATAGCATGTCGCCAATACTAGTTCTAAAATCAAAACCGCAAGGTCGTATTGGAAATTGGATTTCCATCATGAGTCGAGGCTAGGGGCAAGCTCCTCTCCGATTCGAGACACTCTAGCAAATGCCTCAGGATCCCCCGCAGTGAACCCTTGGATCTTCAGGGCCGGTCCCCGCCTATGGGCAGTGGATTAGTTATGCCTGAACACACGCTTCCCGGTCCCTTTGGACCTATAGTATGACCACCAACGGCCTATAAAAATAACGAGGCGCCTCAAAATCCATCATCCACATAAGTAAAATGTCAGGGCTGGTAGGTCGCTGACACCACTCTAGCTAGAAAGAAACGTGTGCACTCCCTGCAGTCCATATCCCGTTTTTGACTCATACCGGGGTGTGAGGCTCGCGAAGTCACGCTATACACAAAGCTACGCCTAAACAGGTCGTGCTTTGATCATCAACCACAAGGCCTGCTTTTCAACAAAAGCCTTGATCAATGCATCTTAGCATGTCACATTGTCAGTCCATACTATACCATTGATTTCTACCAATATATAACCCCTAAGCTCGTACGTCTCAGAGAAGGGTGTTAACCACCAAACAGATGTATATTGACAGAGATCAACGAATGTAGTATAAAGGGCTACAACGTCAGACATACATTCCATTTATAAACTTATGCCCTGGGTCTGGACGAAAGTCAAATCCGTACAAATCAACACTACGTCCGGATAACTACCATCTTAGCCCCGTCTTGGGAGCAAATCAATCAAGGACCTCAACACTAGTTACCCATTCGATGTGAAGATCGTCGGTCTTCAATCGCCGTCTTCAACTCTTAGATTTAGAACGTCGTGTAATCATTTGAAATGAGATTGAACTCGGTCTTTTCAAATGATTCTCGCATATATATATAATTTGAAAACATTTCATATCGCTATTGATATTTGATAACGACCTATCGCTATTTTTATTTATATAAAAATAGCCTAAATTAATTTAACGATGCTTCGGGTAAATGGGCGACCCTGGCGTTGTCTTCAACCAAATTTGATTTACACATATCTTGAAATCTAACCGTTGGATTTTGGCGAAATTTATGTCATTGGAAAGATCTTCCCAAAGCGGTCCAAACGGTTCCAGTTTTGGGAAAATCCGACGGTCGGATCTCTCTGTATAACCGTTTAAAGTTACGATTGCCGATACGCGAACTGCCGCGCGTGTTCCGTTTAATTTATAATTTATATTTATATATATAAATATAAATCGTTTGACTATTCCAATTTCAAAAGTCTATTCTTTTTATCGCATTAAAATGACGATAAAAATATCATTTTTAATAACTCTGTTTTGTCTACACTAAATGTAAATAAATTATACTTTTTTCTATATTTTGTTTTATTTACCTAAATGTAAATAAATTATGTTCTTTCTATGTTTTAATTTATTTACCTTAAATGTAAATAAATTACATTCTTTTCTTACCCTATTTATTACCTAAATGTAAATAAATATATTCTTATCTTTTTCTTACTTATTTACCTAAATGTAAATAAATGTTTTACTTTTACTTTTGTTATATTTATTTACACTAATTGTAAATAAATGTATCTAATTCCTTATTCATATTTATTTACACTATTTGTAAATAAATGGTTTCAATTTCCTTTGCAAATCCTATTTACATAGCAAATGTAAATAATTGTATTTCTTTAATTCTTTTCTAATATTCCTTTTTAACATAAAAAGAATATCTTACGTTAATTCTTTTCTAACCTTTCTTATTTAACCAAATGTATATTTTATCTTTTATCTTAACAAAATATATTTTATCTTTACTACTTTTTCTTTTAAATAAAATATTTATTTTGCTTTCATTCTTTATATTAAACAAAATGTAAATTTTGTTTAACATGGCCTAATTGACAATTATGTTAATTTTATTCATTAATCAAGTTTACCACAAAATGTTATTCTTATCGTATTTAACATTTCTAAACAAGATGTCCTTTTTAATCATATTAACATTAAATAGACAAAATGTCTTTTTTATTCATATTAACATTAAATAGACAAAATGTCCCTTTTTATTCATATTAACATTTTATTTTCTTTTACATAAGAAAATTGGTTTCTTTTATTTTTACATAAAAAGTGTTTTCTTTTCTTTTACATAAGAAAATTGTTTTCTTTTACTTTTACATAAAAAGTAATGTTCATTTTTCTTATTTCCTTCACATTAGAAAATAATGTTCATTTTCTTATTTTCTTTACATTAGAAAATGATGTTCATTTTTCTTATTTCATTTTTCCTTTCTTTTTAACTTTTATTTCCTTTTTCAAAGAAAATGTAATTTTTATCCCTTTATTTTCTTTTACAAAGAAAATGTACTTTTTATCCTTTTATTTTCTTTTATAAAGAAAATATATTTTCCTTTAAATTAGAAATATGTTTTCTTTTTCTTTAACATAGAAAAATGTTTGCCTTTTCTTTAACATAGAAAACGTTTGCTTTTTCTTTACATCAGAAAAATAGGTTTCTTTTCCTCTTTTCTTTACATAAGAAAAATATGTTTCGTTTTCTCTTTCAACATAATATGATTAGTTCATAATTTCTAATGCAACATAATATGATATAAATATTAATTCTCTTCTTATTTAACAAAATAAGATATAAAAGTTGATTCTTTTCTTATTTAACAAAGTATGACAAAAATGTTAATCTTTTCTATTTAACAAAATATGACAAAAATTGTTAATCTTGTATAATTCATACCTTGAAAACAAATGTGTTGATTCTTGTATAATTCATACATTAAAAACAAAAGTGTTGATCTTGTTCCTTTATGATCCAATTAACAAAGATGTTAATGTTTTTCTTTATAATCCAATAAACAAAGTGTTAGTTTTTGTTTCAATTCTATTCAATAACAAAAATGTGAACTTTGTTTCATTTTTATTCAATAACAAAATATGAGCCTTTTGTTACATTTTTATTCAATAACAAAATATGCAATTTTGTTTCATATATGTTCAATAACAAAAAATATGAGATTTTGTTTCATTCATATTCGATAACAAAATATGAGCTTTATTAACCATTCTTAAGTAACAAAATATGAGTTTTGCATAATCTTTATAACATTAACAAAATATGAAAGTTTTGTTAATCTTTTCTTTTTAACAAAATATGAAGGTTTTGTTAATTTTTTCTTTTTAACAAAATATGAATTTTGTTCTTTATAACCTCACTAACAAAATATGTTGATTCTGTCCTATATAACTTTATTAACAAAATATGTTGATTTTGTCCTTTTATAACTTCATTAACAAAATATGTTGATTTTGAATTTGACAAAGCGACAAATTTATATGTCAATTCTAAATTTGACAAAAGTGACACTTTTATATGAAATGTCTAAATTTGACAAAAGTGATGTTTTATTCTAAATCAACATTTCCCAACAAAACGGTGTTTTCATTCTAATGTTACGTTACTAACAAAAATGAGATCTTGTTGTAAGTAAACATATCAAATAAAATGATATTTTCATTCTAAATAGACATCGCTAAGATTTCATATGACCAAAAATGATATTTTTCTATGTTAACATTCCATATGACTAAAAATGATATCTTCCTATTCTAATTTAATGAAACAAAGTGACGATAAAAATATGGTCTTTAATTGTGACAAAATAGCAATGAAAATATGTCCCTTTATTTCAACTCTTTTTATTCTATTTAACCATGTTTAACAAAATTTACATGTTTATTCTAAATAAACATTTTTCACAAAATGACAATTTTATGTTAACATCACATTTCAAATAAAATGACAACTTTTAATCTCGTTTAACGAACATGATATGCTATTTTGTAAATTTTCATTAAATGAAATAGCAATATTTATTTTTGTTGAATCCAATTCAAAAATAACATTTCTAACTCATTGTTTTAATTCACAAAAATGACATTTCAAAATTTTACAACAAACATGATACACACAATTTCAACAAACACAATCAAACATACATCATAATCACAGAACAATCAACAGGGGAAATAAATATATACATACAATCATGAATCTCATACTGAACGAATATATAAATTAAACATTAAAATAAATAAATTTTAAATTTTAAAAGAAAATAGAAATCTCACCTTCCATTTTGTCTGAATTTTCCACGTGCTTGGTTTCAGATCTGGTCAACTTCATATTGTAGATCTCGGAAATACGAGTCCAGCGTTTTTCGTTTCATCCGATTTCGTCGCTGTATAAGGAAGTTATCATCGTTTACACTTTGAATTACATTAATGAATAATTTAAATTTTAATTAATTAATTAGTTGAACCCTTAACCTTGTCTTCTACATCTGAAACAACGGCCGCCAAGTTTGTCTTTGGTTCAGAACCTAGGGTTCGTTCCTGCTCGCGACGGAAGGCTCTGGAGGGTGATCGGTGGTTACCGCGAGGAGGGGCTAGGTGCGGCGTGGGTTCGCCAGCGGTGATGCTGGACTCGGCGGCGTCAGGTGGTCGTGGCAGGGCTCAACGGGCGGCGGTTTTGTGCTCTGAAACCTCCCAGGATACGACGCAATACTTGATCAAAGCCGTACCAATTCGAAGCTCAGAGAAACCTCTTTCATTTCGAGTTGATCTCTTGTTTTAATTCGTGAAGAGTTTAGAGAATTTGATGTATGAAGTTCAAAGATTATCGGCCATTGTTCAGACTATACGGCGGCTGGGGAAGAAGGGGTTAGGGCTTCGTATTGGCAAGCGTATTTATACGCGTATTTCCCCCTTTTATTTAATTTATTTAATTTTATTAAATTCGTATATCGTCCGGAACTCCAAATTAAATTCAACAAAAAATGTTCCTAGGAAAATACCCCCATTCCGGACGCAATGGAACAGGCCTCGTAACCCAGTTCGGCTGTTACGATATGTTTTTCTTTAAATTTAATAAAAAATCATTTAATTATTAAATTCAAACGTATATTTTAAATTACCAGGGCCACATACGGGCTCTAAAAATTCCAGAAAAATTATTTCTAGTTATGTTTTGACGATACGGTTCTAACGAGACTAATTTCGTTGAATTCTGAGACTGTTTGAAAAATGGCTATTTGAAGTCGATTAAATTTAACTGAAACTGACAAAACACAATTTCTTTTCCCACGCTCACATATTAACTCGGAAAATTCTAAAAATTGAAACCTAGCAATAATTGGACATTCCGGTTCCAACAAAAGTGGTTTCGTCGAAAACAGAGGTCGTTTGAAAATTGACTATTTTCAGTGGCTTTAATATTATTTAAAATTGAAAATTTTAAATTCTGGCACATTTTCCAACAAAATTCTTTAAAATAAAAAATTTAAATTGGCCCCAAAATTCCGGGTTGTTACAACAGTCGTATTTTATTTAAACAGAAATATTATATTCTTGTCTGAGGTGTGATATATGAAACAGTACAGTATAACACATTTATAATTATATATATATATATATTTGGTTGTTATCATCAAACAAAAATCATATAATTGTGTATACAACACCGTTATATACAACAATCTCCCCCTTTTGATGATGACAAACAAATATTAAGATTTTGAATATAATAAATGTGTTTTACAGTGAACAACAGAAACTCCCTCTATTTGAATGCTCCCCCTACAACAGAAACTCCCCCTATAAAACTCCCTCTATTTGAATGCTCCCCCTACAACAGAAACTCCCCCTATAACTGTGCATGAGTGAACTGTATGATATGAAACATTATGAAATTTTCAAAATTAATAATATTTATAGAATATTCACTCATAAATCAAAATCTCAACCCATTCTCCCCCTTTTGTTATCATCAAAAGGGTACAGATTTTAAAATACAGATGAAAATTGACTAAAAATATAATTTCAGCTTAAGAGAAAGAATGATCATCACAAATCTCAATCAGTCAAACAAAAATCATAATATTCTGAGAACAGGTGGCATATTTCACATTGTAGATAATGATGGATTTACGATGAGATTTATATAATGGAGAGAGTTTAAAAAAAATATTTCAATTATTTCCAAGGATTCTTATCAAATTAAAGCACAAGAACAGTGATGAATTCCGACTATAGTTAATAATTCAATTTAAGTGACAAAATCAAATCATCTCAAATCCCAGTAGCTATCAATCAACAAAACATAATACTTCATAAGGTATTAACACATTTCACAGATTAGAGAGATGGATTGATAGGCTGGTTTTTACACACCAAGGAGAATTTCAATTTTATTTCAGTTTTTAGCACAATTTTTTATTTATTTATTTAAGAGCACACTGACCACGCATAACCAGAGCTTGGATTTTTAAATGAGGTCAGTCGCAGCTTAAATTATAAGTTGTCTCTTAACCATGCATGACCAGAGCTTGGATTTTTAAATGAGGTTAGAGACACACTTATATATTTATTATATATATATCATTTCAGCTTTTAAAAAGAAAAAAAACTCCTTGGTATAAAACCAATATATGGATGATAGAAAATGTGGTAGGTACAGAAATGGACTGTGAAATAAATTTCTAAATTAATTATATTATGAAATATGACCAACTGTACAGGGATTATTGAAAAATTTTCTATTATCACTAATTCTGAATAATAATATAACCACAATTCCATCACAAATATTTTCACTGTTTATTTAAAATGATTTTGAGAAAAAAAAATTAAACTCTCCACATTTATATAAAATCATAACGGATGGCAGAAGAATGATAAGTAATGAAGATGATCGTGAAATAATTGCCAGTTCAAAGATATTATAATAAATATTCAACCATCATGAAAATCAAAATAAAATCTCCTCTTGTTGTGAAATACACTGCAGTCACAATTCATCACAATTTCAAAATCTGATAATAATTTTGATGAATTATAAATACAGTTTGATTCGGATATTGATTTCAATTTCTGAATGAATAATCAATAAATAATTTTAAAGTTGAAAATCAATTACAAGAGGAATTTAAAAAGATTTATACAAGGGGAAAAATGTGTATGGTGTCTATACAAAGTGAAAATTCAAAAACAGATGGGTGAAAAAGCTGATACCAATTGTAGTCTCCTTTATCGAGGAAATTAATTACACCCTGATGGATTATCATGGACATCTCATACCAAAGAAATTTAAACACAAAATGACAGACAAATTTAGCACATATATTTGTATATAAAAAAAATGTGTGGATCTATACAATGTGAAAATTTGAATCTCAGTACAGATGGGTGAAACAAATATAAGCACTTCTGATACCACTTGTTTTCTCGCTCTCGAGGATTTTAATCACATCCCGGTGGCTAACAATGGTATCTCAGTCAACAGAAAAGACTTAATTACAAAGCAAGCAACTCAAGCACACAAATTTCATTTATCAGAGCACGATAAACCTTTGATACCAAATCAAGCAGTCCTAAAAAATATATTTACAAATCAATTTCTTATAATCAGAGCAGCATGATTCCAAAATAAACAATTTTAAAAAACAGTATCAGAGCAGCACAGAGAGATCAGTATCACAACAGACTTGTCAAGATGTTGGTCACATAAGGTGGTTCATGATCCAAGATTTGCAAATATACTCTATTTTAAATCATTTTAAGAAATGTGAAAATATTAGGATTTGATGAATCAATCACACCAAGTTATATTTCAGATTCAAATATGTGTGAGATCCAATAAATTAATAATTTCAAATAGTTTTAAACAGACATATATTCAAATCAAATAATCATGAAATAACAATGATTTTCAAAGACCATTTTCAAAAAGAACATTTTCAAGAATTTCTCAAAACTATTTCTGACAAGCCCAAAAGAAATTTCAGGTCATTTACATCAAATTTGAAAATATTCATGATCGGGATTATTTATTTGAAATCACATGAATCAATGTAAAGTTTTGGGATATAATGAATCAGTCACACAAGATTGACAATTTTACAAAAAAAATAAGAGGTGTGTGATATTCAAAATCTCTAGAATTTCAGATGATTTCAAACAAACATATTTCAATATAATGGTCATGAATAAAGATGAATTCCAAGATGTATCACTGATACAAGCCAATCTGAAAATCAATGAAATTATCACAACTGATAAATAACAGAGTGCTGTAATGAGTATAATATTTTGAGCTTTTCTAAAATGAACTAGAATAAACTCAGAACAACAAAGGTGTGTGACATTTCATTAAATATTCAGATCTTCAAAAATTTAGAATTCAAATTAACAATGTTCAAGATATGACATGAATTCTTCAGCACTGTTATGAACTCAAGAATAAAATAAACTTCTAAACAATTGCAGATAATTACAAGATTAAATTCAGAATCCGGAAATGATTATAAACAAGAGAGTTCTATTCAAATAAAATGAATTTCCAGAAAGTCATGAGAACTGCAATTGGAAGTTTAAGAAGCACAAAATAAACAAAGAGATATGGTAGTGACTAATCAAAGAAAAACAAACAGAAGGAAAATAAAATAGAAAGGGGTAGAAGAAGGAGAAATAAACAAAGAAAAAATATATTTACAAGGATGAAGTTAGAAATCATACCTGATTCACAGAAGACGTTGTGGATCTCTAACTCATCAGTCTTGGCTAAGGAACAGTGGATGATTCAATAATATGAAGCAGTTTGAATCACTTTTCTCTTTTCAGCACAGTTGTTCCTCATCCACTTCAGGTACCTAATAGTTGATAGGATCGAGTGGTCTAACAAAATTTGTAAAACCACTCACAGTTTCGTTCACGTGTTTTAGTACCCAGACTTGTTTATATAACAAACCATCCGAATTTACCTTTGTGCCTTTAGGAACCCAAATCGTTTTGAATTTAACAAAACCCGTTTTATTTCCATTTGAGATCCAAGGATATTTAAATGATTTGTTACAAAACAAAACGTCATCTCGATTGTGATTTACAAATCCTTTGAAGTTTTCAGAGTTAGAACTTTCAAAACAAACATTTCTAAAGTGATTTGAGGGATTTTTAAAATCACAAGAATTTTGATTTCTAAAAACATCATTTTTCCCGAATCCAAGACCAGATTTATTTCCACTATAAACTTGGTTTTGTAACAGCATATTCAACGATTTTTCCCCATTAGAAAATTTATCCAAAGTTGATTCTAATCGTTGAATTTTGGATTTTAGTTTGCTATTTTCTTTTAGTAAATTTGAGCAATTATTTACAGCAATCTTCTGTTCAACATCAGACTGTTTCAAAACCAAATTCTCATTTTCAAGCAATTTAATTTTGGCTTGGGATTCGGAAATTTCAAGTTCAAATCGTTTTTGTTTTTCAGATACAAAATTCTTGGATTTTTCAATCTCATTTTCAAGTTCTTTCAAAACCAAACCACTTTTCACCAAATTTTCATTTTCAGCAATTTCAAATTTGGAATATATATCTGTTTTAAAATTTTCAAATTCCTTTTGCAGAAGGTTATTTAAATTTGATAACTCAGTCTTGTTCTCATTTAAGATCAAAATTTCATCTTCAAACTTTTGAATATTTGTCTTGAGATGAACAAGATTAGTTTTCAATTTCAAACAATTTTTGCAAACTGAATTTGAAGAAACATATTCAAGTTGTGATTCCAAATCATCAATTTTGCTGGTCAACTCAAAATTCTTAGTTTTTAGAGATTTATTTTACAATTGGAGTTTATCAACAGATTTCGTTAAATCAAGACACATGTAAACCAGATCTTCATATGAGAAGTTTTCAGTTTCAGCATTTGTTGATTCTCCATCATCTGATTCATCTGAATTTTCATTTGTAAATCCTGTTAAGCAGAACTCTGAATCTGAGTAGGCACTTTGGGATTTTGAGCAACTGTTGTCAAATTGTCCATACTTCGTATTGAGAGCTATCCAGATTTCCTGCGCAGTTAAACAATGAGAAATCAGACTGTATTGATTATCATCAAGATGAGAATATAGAATATGTGTAGTACGAGAATTAAAACCTTTATCTATCATATCGTACCCATTGATAACAACATCCCAACATTTAATATCAACAGATTTTAAATAAAATTCCATTTCGGATTTCCAGATTAAAAAATCTGTTCCATTGAAAATAGTTGGAGATGAACTGGACTGACTCTCTATCGACTGACAACTAGGAATCACCATTACTCTAGAGTTAAACAAAAATACCTGCTCTGATACCACTTGTTGGATCTAGAATAACCCTAGAGGGGGGTGAATAGGGGTTTTCACAGTTTTTAACTGAATTAAAAATTTAACGAGATATATATAATAAACAGATTACAGAATATAACAAAAACAGAAATGCAGAAAGTAAATCACACACAAATATACCCAGCTTCGGCAAAACTCTGCCTACTGCTGCATTTCTAAGGTTTCTACTAGGTGATAGAACAGATCCCGCATACAAGACCATGTACACTTGCAATCCCTGCTCCTATTCTAACCCTACGCTCAAAATCCTAGACTGATTCAAACCCCTGAATCAGATTTTCCCCGGATTACAAACCCGTAACCTGTATTCCTAGATTTTACAGATTCTAGTACTGTCAGTTAAACCCTAACTGAAACTCCCCTAGAGTTTTACAGACTCTAAAACTGTTTTGGTTCGATTTACAAAACGAAATTAAAATACAACACAAATAAAAACAAAGGAAATCCTTTTGAAATTGAATGGGGGAGTTTAAATGTAAGGGGTCATCCCTTTTTTTTTAATAAACAAAGCCAAAGCCCCTTTTGTCATTTGGCCGGCCCATTCTCATTTTCATTTCACCCGATCTCTTTATTCTGTGGAAAAAAAAAATGGCGGCTAGGGTTTTGCAATTCTCCCCAAATCAATCGGTTTCTGAGCGAGATGATGATTGTTATTGCTTCAATTCTCTTGCGCCTTGTTTCTTCAATCTATTGCTCTCTGATTTGAGGGTTGTTCTCTGGTCTGATCGAAACTATGAGTAATTTTGATTTTAAGTATCTGCTTGAAATTGCTTGCTCTAATTTTTTTGTGGGTTTTTCGATCTATTAATAGCCGATGATGATGAGGGTGTTTAAATAGGGATAAACTAACCCTACATAAACTCTGATTTCACCAAAGAATGGCTCGATCTGATTAGGGTTTCCCCTTTTGTCTGTCTTCGATTTGAATTGTTGCTTCCCGACTTTGAAATATACTCTGATTGCTGAAACGTCTCTGTAAAAAATTGGAAACAAAATAAATGATTTCCATTGTTGATTAATTCGGTTTTAAAAAATAATTTTGAAAAGAAAAAAAAACTTCCCTTTTTGAAATTCTTGATTGAAACGGATTTAAAACTGCCTTGTATGAATTGCGTGTTTCCTCTGTGATTTGTGAGATGTGTTTCCTGAAATTGATTCACTGAATTTACATGATATATTGAATTTGATTGTGGCCCCTTGCATAAATTCTGCTCTGTCTTATCTTTTAAAAAAAATCTCGAATGAAAGAATATTTCCCTAAAAGAAAACCTTGAATGAGTACAAAACTGGAAAGATTTAATTCGATTTTCTGGGAGTGAAGATTTGTTAATTTCCTTTAAACATGCCCAAGAAGAGATTCACTGTCATTTTTGGAAGCTTTATCAGTCCCTATCCATTCAGGAAAGTCTTTAGATATTTGTCCAAAATATTGATTTGTTTGCCTTGAAAAGTTGCTTGATATCATAATGAATTTGCTCGGCTCTGGAAAGTAAAGTTAAACCTGGAAATTCATTCTTGCACTTGAATGTAAAACTGTGTATATGCTCGTACTTCCGGCAATATACACCAGTATTTGAGCATATGTTTACTGCCACAAGTATTTCACTGATTTCTGAAAATCTGGAATTTATTGATCACTTTCCTAAATTGATTTACTGAAATTTCACCACCATTGTCTTGACTTTAGCTGCTTCACTGTGTCATTAAAAAAACTGTTGTGCTCGAGCATGTATACTTCAGCTCTTTTTCTTGTCATTGTGCATGATCCAATGAGCTGACCCATGCTGCATTGACCACTTTGCTATCTCGACTATTTGGGTTGTTTGCTGCTATGAACTTGCTGTTGTGTTCACTGTACTTTAAGGCTGTTGCACCAATGAGTTTTGCTGTTTCATTGCCATTTGAATTTAGGTGACTTAGAATGTGATCTGCCATGTATGAATTTGTGTCCTGGCTTTCATACATGAACATGCAGTCGTATAGCCTTGTATATGATCATCCCACCACTTGAGTACACCATGCTGTCTTGGCCTTGTAACTGCTCCTTTGAAATTCTTGAATTTAAGCTGAGATTGTTTGCTTTGCTGGACCATCTGCATAACTGCTGTGTACATGATTCTTGCCTGTGTACATTTATGTGTATTCATGCTTGATGCTATGATTTGCACCATTAGTTGTCATGCTGCTCCACCATCACAGCAATGATTAAGAACTTGATCACCATGAACTTAGGTTGTACATTCATGTTGCTTTAATGAACATGTTGACTTGAACACTTGAACTCGACCTAGTTGCTTGCTGTACCATAGTACACATAGTACCAGGATTCACAATGTTCATCATAGTCACTGCTGCTCCACTGTTTTGACTGTGCAAAGTTGCTCATGTTTTTCACTATCCATTCAACTGTCTTGAGCTTGCTTAACCTTGTTTCACTGTTTGTAGATGTTGTAATAAATTTTTCACTTCTATTTCTCTTTTGATTTTTTTTTCTTTTTTTTTGACCTGTCTTGTATAAAAAAAATCAGCAGACTGGATGTACTGTGTTGGGGCTGGTCAGAATCAGCTGAGTTTGATGCTGGTTCTGATCAGCAAACCAGTATGGTTATGTCGAGGTTGATACAAATCAGATCGAGTCAGAAAAATGATGAGAAACACACCAGAAAACTAAGGCAAATAAAATTTTCAAAAATAAAAATTATATCGACTAAAAAATTAGAAATTATTATTTTTGTATCAGATACTCTGTGTGTGTGTTTCTGAATGACAGGTACACAGGTGATGACTGGACTGACTGGAAGGTAAAGACTGAAGATTGAAGAAAAAGAACAAAGATTGTCAGTGTATTTGTACAAGTGTCAAACAAGAGATGATAGAAAAGAAATGTATATTGAAATGTATAAGTAAAGGCGAGTCTGTGAAAAATGTATAACTGAGATGTAGATATAGTGAGGAACACTGTATATTGTATTTGATATGAAATGCAGAGATGTACAAATAGTGGAGTTATAAAAAATTGTACTGTTTGAATATTGAAATAAAATATTATATTTAAATAAAATACTGTGTGAATATTTGGAATTTTGTACAGTCGTATTTTATTTAAACAGAAATATTATATTCTTGTCTGAGGTGTGATATATGAAACAGTACAGTATAACACATTTATAATTATATATATATATTTGGTTGTTATCATCAAACAAAAATCATATAATTGTGTATACAACACCGTTATATACAACATTCCCGCTCGAACACCACTCAACCCAGTGCCATTCCAGATGGGGGAGTGTATATGACAACTTAGCAACTTCTTGATCTTAGGACAAATGCCTAAGCAGCATGAACCACGTCTGCGCCAACGCATCCCAAATCTAGATTTTCTTCCAACGATTACACTAAGCTTGGTGGAAAGGCTTTCAAGGGTTCTGAAAGTGTTATTGAAGTCCAGTCTTGGTGTGCAACTGCATCTTTTCTTGAATGGATCTAGTGGACTTGCATCGAGTTTAGGTAGAAGCTAGTATGCTCTAAGATAGAGCGCTAGATTGGTACGAGCACATGTTCTCCGAAATTCTAGAGAAAAAACTAACTTGGAAGAAACTCCAATAAAGATTCGAGGCAAAGTTTGTATCTGAGGGCGAGAAAATAAATTAGCCTGACGCTTTGAAGACCTTGTGCAAGGTACATCCTATGCGGTAGAGTATGTCGCATCTTTTGATTCCCTCTCTAAGTATCGGCTTAAATATATTAATGCCAAGAAGAAGAGTCATATATTTTTGTACGGGCTTAATAAAAATATTAAGAAACACTTACATCTTAAGTTAGCTGAATCTTTTGAAGTACTCGTGGATGTCGCGCTTAGCCTTGAGGAAGCCGATAAGGAGAGCGATGTTGAGATCGAGGACTCTAAGAAGAAATTCAACAAGAAAAGGAATTCTGGTGATAGTCCAAATCTTATTCAAACAAGCACCGAAAGCAAGAGGCCTCTGAATCTGCAACTTCTAACTCTATTCGTGGGAATTGTTACAACTGCGGATCAAAGGACCATTACGCTAGTAAGTGTCCTGTGCCCCGCACTTATCACATTTGCAAGACTCTTGGTCACTAAGCATCTTAATGCCCTGCACTTTAAAGGGATAGCTAGGTGTTGTGTAAGACCCTCGCAACACTTGTTCCGATCTAGTTAATTGTCATTCTATCCATGATGGAAATACTTAGTTTTATAGATATCCTATGCTTGTTCGTGAATGCTTTGCTTGGTTCGTTTTTGATGACCTTGCTAAAGATTGCAAATCCACTTGATGGTTCCACAATACTTAGTTTAGTGTAAGATCTTGGCCTAGATAAACTTCGAGTCCCGGCCCTTTTCGTGAGTAAGAACTTAGAGTTGTTTCTATTTTGAGTTGAAATTGTCTTTGGGACTTATTTATGAAGACTATTAAATCATTTTATAAAATGGTTCAATAAAGTAATTTTTGGCCCAGTAATATGCTAATCCGTTTGTGATTAGTTTAGTGAGTCTAAAGCGGATAAATTATTTCTGTTAAGCATCATGAAATGGTTGTGTTATTTTTCCATTGGAGTATATTAGGAATTCTGATCGAGACGTGGGATGCCATGGTATCGATATGGATTTCTAAACACTTCGACATGACAAATTCAAACACAACGGTTTACTGTTTTGTGATTGATAGTGGATTTTGCAATTCGTTCTAAATACTGCAGTTAAGTCAGTGGTTATGGGACATTTGGCTAAACTCGCCTATTTACTTGCTTAATGTAAATTACACTTTCCCTATTGATCATTGATGATCACTTTGTGGTTTTGATCATTTATGGAGTTTTTCTCTCTTATGACCATTTGTGGAGCTTCAACCAACTTTGTGCGATTGTGATTCGTGGTCTTTTTTATCGTCATGATGAGCTGTGTGCTCACCAATAAGCTATGTGCTCACTATTAGAGCTGTGTGCTTCCCAATTTTTCATGATCTCCGGGCTTTCGTGATGTCGAAATCTTATGTGATTCCCAATTTTTCATCTCTTGTATACTAAATTAGATTTATTATTTCAATAAGTCAACTTTGTAAAAAAATCCTTTGTGAATTATCCTTGAGACTAGCTTCTGTGGGTTTTCTATTCAATAGACTAGTAGTGCTAAAGTCGTTTCACTATTAGACTTAGCAATCGGTTTTTACCAACTCTTGATAAACTTCCTTTAGCTCCATTTCATGCTTTATTGTTCATTTGGGGCTAACAAATATTTCGGTTTATTTTGTTAACCTTAATGAACCAAATCTACAAGGTCATATCCCGATCAATTTGACCTCATCTTTGGTGGTGATATCCCTGTGGATTTGAAAAATAAGGTTCTCAAATTTAATGTAATTCTTTCAACTTTTACCATTATCATGTTCTCATGACTTAGAAGTTGTTTTTGAAATATTAGAAGACGTGCTAGTATTTTAAATTCGGGGATGTGTAACCCGGACTTTATTTCATGATTTTGTTTTCGCAACGGGATCGCTTATCGTTATGAATGGGATATATGACCATCATGTACATCCTTTTATTTAAAAAAAAATTTGTGAGCTAGAATGTTTTTGATAAATTTTTAAGGGATAAATTTTCTAGCTAAAACGTGATAGGGAATGTTCAACAATTTTGGATAGTCGATATTTCCCAGTTGAGTTTGCAATATTTAATTAGTTTATGTTGAAAGCATAAGAGAATAGGTTTATAAATTATAAACTTATTGAACTTTAAACGAATTAATCAAATTTAGTTAAAACGAGCTTGTCGCATAGCAATAGTTCGTGATTTTGGAAAGTGAACTACAATTAAGTATAAATCATCCAATATAAGTTGGAATTCTTTGAAATAAGAATCATCTGGATCTATTGGATTATAGTATTCTAATGAGACAGAAAATAAAAATTAAATTTAAACTTATAGATTTTGAGATATGTTTAAATCAAATTATCAAAAAAATCGCGGGGTGATAATTCGCGATTTAAAATTAAAATAATTGTTGAAATTGATGCTTAGAATATTTAGAATTTAAGTAAGGGAAATTTTAATTTGTTGAAGCCACTTATGAGAAGAATAAATTAGTTTCTTGTATATGTTCATGTGTTTTATGTTTAACATTATACGTATATAGACTTAAATTATATAGTTATTTATAACTCAAAGTTAAAATCTATGACTTTATTCGTAAGTTATATTAGTATAAGAATGATATACTAAATATAAAGATAAAAATGAATTTCTTGAGTTAATATATTTTTATATAGATTTTGTGACGCTTGGTTGTAACTACTTGAGTTTTTCCTCAAGTAATTGTGGGACGCAATTTCTATAAGGAGGAAAGTCTGTAACAACCCGCATATTTCATCATAATATATTTAAATATAACATCGTTAGTCGAGTGTGTGTCTGAAAAGTCACTTTTTGCATACGGATGAATTAGGATCCGAGACCACTTCCATTGTGTTCAAAGTGTCGTTTGCATGATTAAAAACTTTAAACATCGATATGTTTGGAGTTAGTGAAAATGGGGACTTTTGAGTTGGGCTTGGTTTGATCAAAGTAATTACTAACCCAATAGCCTACATAGCTTCTCTACCTTCTTCCTCTCAATCACTACTTCTAATTTTATTTCCTAAACAAATTCATAAGCCTTAAGGAAGAGGAAAATCAAAATTGCTAAGCTCAATCTCTTAGAAAATCGTGTGATTTCTTTGCTAATTTGAAGAGAGTTTGGGTAAGATCATCTCCATCTTCTCCAACTTATCCCCTCTTCTATTTTTGAGAATTTCTTAAACCTAATTCTTAGGAAATATTAGGTGTTTGTGAATATGCTTTTGATGGAGGGGTAAGTATATAAATATTTTAAAGAAATACTCTAAAAGCGATTTATTAAATAACGGTTTATCTAAATGAAGCTTACTGGTTGATATAGGTGAATATTTTTTTTCGGATTTTATGTTATTTATTTGATAGTTAAATAACCGAATACCGAATCGTGACCAAATGTTATTCCAGAAATATCTACAAGAAATACAACATTATATGATATGGTCATCCCTAACAATGCTATACCATGTACGTAAATCTTGTTTCATCTTCTGGGACAAATGATAAGGAAACCCATCCACAAAAAAGTTTGGAGGTAATCCTTGATTTTATCTATTATCTAATTATTTCCGAAAGAATAAAGGGTTGAGTTTAATGAAAACATCGTTCTTGGTTTTCAAAGGGATCAGGATCGGATCTGTTATCACTACAAGAAAATTGATTTTTTTTTTGCAAAAATCCACGGCGTTTCTTCGGAAAGGTGTTCGCAATATAAATACGGCAAAAGAAAAATCACTTCCCCACTTAAGAAAAAATAATCCGTGTGGTCCAAAATAAATGTAACCACCTATTTTCTATTCCTCTCCCCTCATACTTAGAAAATTCTAACCCTAATTTACTTTCCCCAATTTGCTTTTTGCTAAAGATTTTTTTTCCTTTTAATCGTGCAAAAATTTCAGCGGCAGCTAGCAAAAAACTTCTCCAGTCGTACCGCTTTTTATCTGATTTCAGGTAAATTATGATTAGTCGTCGTCTCATAGAAATTTATTCATCCTAAACCCAAATACATTAATGGACGATGAAGTTCAAATACTGGAAATCCAAATTCAGTGTCTGGGATGGAATTTGTTTCCACTGATTGGAATCGACTCGATTCCTATTATGGGATCTACTTTCGTTCCAGTTCTGGAATCAAAGATGATTCCTGGATAGATTTCATTTTTTAGTTCATTTTTTGAAATGACTACCGTTGTTTTTTTTCTAAAATAAGTTTTTCCCCATTTCTTTTTCTAGAACAAATCTCTAGTTTTGCACTGCTTAAAAACGGAGACAGGAGGATGAAACTCCAACGCCTCATCGTTCTTCTATCTCAAAAAGTAGGGAGGAGGAGAGAAGCATGACTGGAATTGAGGCTTCTTTTCCCTCTTATTTTTTATGGTTGCTATGGTAGAAAAAAAAGTCCACTTATGTTGGGCTTACCATGTTAGCTGCTATCGTATACTAAGATTATGATGAAAGTTATTATGGTTTGTGTGTGTGTGTGTATATATATATATATATATATATATATATATGTATATGTGTGTGTGTATACATATATGTATTTATTTTGATAGAACAAAAGTTGCTTGAATTCATATCAAAAGACATATTTGTATACATGTCATAAGTTATAAGATATAAAACTATTGATATATATCGTGTGCCTAATAAGAAATCAGAAGGATATGCTTCATTTTTTTATTGCTATTCAGTAACATAGAAAACACCTTTATTTTTCTACATCGATTAACTTTATTTTTTTAAATTGCAGGATCACCATACTACTTTTCACCATGCGGCTAAGTCTGAAAGACAATGAACTTCCTCTGCATCCACCCATGAAATTTTCTTCTACATACTGAAGACATGAGCTAGAATTTATCCTTAATATGGTAAACTGAGTGCTCTATGGACGAAAAAACATAAATATTGCATGTTTTGATATTTGTGCCCACGTTAGCTATTAGGAATTAATTTTATTATAACACATAAAATTACTGTTATAGCTTCATGTCAGCAGCGCACCATTTGCTAAACATGTAATGAAGTTATCATTTTCAAAACTATTATAGCTTCATGTCAGTAATACACCAGTTACCAGTACTAGCTTGAACATTTCTGTATCTTTTTTAAGTATGGTTAGTTAATGAAAATGGGATTTGGTCTAAAATGGGGCACTAAACATTTTTGTATTTTACATCACAATGTTGATATTTCATACCCTTTACATTTAGTTAATTTCCAATAGGCAATACCATATTCACACAAGCTGTATTTAATGCTTACTTTATTTCTATATATACGACGTATGGTTTGTATATAATAATAAATTGATTTTCTATGTATGCTTCAATTGGTCTCTGGTGCTATATTATCAAATTAGTAATGTTCACACTTTTAATTATATAATATTGGTTTCCAATGGGATGCTATATTGAGATAATATTTTTAATAAAATGAATATTCTAGGTAGAATGCCTTGGTTCCAAATGGATGAAAAAAGAAACCGTGGATAGTGTTCCTTGGATAAGATTCAAAGTGTCTTTGATTTTAAAATATCCATTTAGCCATTAATTATCATGATGAAAGTGAATGATATCATCGGTTGATTTTTTTGCATATAGTTTCATGTTTCAGTTGAGTATATAGAGGTGCTTGAAAATTTTTGGTTTGATAGTAATCGAGGAAGATGCAATGAAAGCAATAATAAAAACAAGAATTAGTGCATTTTATTTCATCTACAGGGGTGCATCCATGTTTTTAGTGATTTACACACATATATTAGGGTCACTTTTGTAGAATACACCCATAAATTTTAGAATGCATAGTAGTACCTTCCCAAAAAAAAGCTTTAGATAACACCACTATTTTTAATTTCTGCTAAAAAATGTAAGTTCTTTAATTCTTTCCGAGCTCGGATAAACTTATGCATATACACACACATAGATGTGGATGGTGTACTACTTAGGAATAGACCTGTCAACAAATACTTCAGACATGGTTAGTTTTATATTTATATCCACATCCAAAATTATTTTTGGATGCGGATGTCTTCATATCCACGTTTGTTTTTTCGAATATAGGATATTTATCCTTTTATGGATATGGATACTAACCTATTATGGAAATTTTAATGGATGCTTCATATTCTATATAACTATCTTTGTAGTTTTTGCTTTTGAATCCATACGAATAATGAATATTTCAATCCACACCAATTATGTGCTAGGTATACTTCTAATTGTTTGATCTGAAAATTTAAACGAATGAAGTAGTTTTCTTTCTTATTTTTACTTTAAGCTATTGAACCTTGATCCCAATATTAGATATTTGTTTTGTTTATTTTGTTTTAATAAATATGGAAACATATGAATATTTCAAATCTTATGAGACATGGTGCATAACATAGATTATATTAGCTTTGTTTCATGTATGCATGTATAACACTAACTCTTTTCGTCTATTGCAGCAGATCAAAAAGCGAAGGCTTCATTATTCTTTTCTTATCATCAACATTGTAAAATATATTTATATCTACACTATTTATACGTCTAATTGTCCATGTTTATCAAAAAACTAAGTAGAAGTATATCTAGCTTGCTTTATAGGATTTAAAGTATCCACCTATTAAGATCATAGTTTTCATTATTTACTTAAACAGGTAAAATGAATTAGCATTATTACAAGTAATATTTTACATCAACTTTAATGTGATAAAGTCATGTTACCGATGTTTTATAATGAATTTTTGACTATCAGTATGCTTCTGGATATCTATAGAGATTGTATTGTTTAGACATATATGTTTTTTTGTATTTGTAGAAAGTTATTTAAAAACATTTTAAATGACCACCACATGTCTGAGTTAGTTTGATTTTCTATTATATGTATAAATTTTTTCTACATTTTCTTTTTCCATTATATTTATATTTATAGAGAAGCGTTTGTGTCTCAATAGGCGAAGCTACTGTCGTCTTACATGTTTGTATATAGGGACCTACTCATATTAAGTTTTTATTTCTGACATTAAATGCTACAATAAATGTCTTATAGTTTTCACTTCTTATTTTCCACTTTCTATAGCTGATATTAACACAAGAAAGCTTGACACTTCTCCTTCCGAATTCCCTACGGTGAGAATATGTGAATATGCTATACAAGGAGGAATAGTTAACCATGCCCAGGTATATCAGATCTAATTTTTGAGAACAATATGATATTGCACACAGAAACATCAGAAGAAGAAAATTGTAGAGTTCATTTTGAGTTTTCGTGCTTGAAAATGTTGATTAAAATGATTTCGGTATTTTGAGATGTATGTTGTTTGCATGATGGTTTATTATTTATATGCCAGTTTCAAATCCATCAATGGCTGATAAGTATATTAGTTCAACTGAATGTGATCATCTACTTTTCTGATTGTAGCAACTGCTGGAAGAGACAAAGGAAATGCCCGGTTTACAATCTTATGATGAAGTACTTTCTTCCGTATATTCTCCTTGAAACACACAAATATGGTTACAGTTCTTAAATATATTTATTTTGCAGTTTATTTATCCAGATACACTACTGCGACATTGGAAATCCACAAGGTTTTGGTCATAAACCAATATCATTTTATCGTAAGGAATGTATATTATATGAGAGTCACAACTTCTCTTTGAAAGCATGGTTGGAACTATTTATTTTTTCCCTTTTATAGGTTCTTGACTGTGCGAATGTCCAAATTTATTTGACAAGGAGAAAACTCCTTTATTCAGGTGCTCTGTCTCTCATTTGACCGGTTATTTGCCCCTTTTTGTTTTTACATGAAATCCTCCATTTCATTATGAGTACAGTAAAAATATTTGCCTCATATAGTAGAAGTTCTGATGATGTTGTGAGTTACCTTAGATGTAGAGAGTAGTTTGGAAAATGGCAGAATTTAGAATCTCATCATCCCTCCAAACATGCCGGTAATTTTAGTTTCTGTATTGCATATTTTTGCCACATTCAATCATTGAAAGCCTGAAAAAAATTGGTGACACAATCAAGTTATTTACTTAACAAAATTTTCAGTGATTTCAATTAGAGTACAGAAACAATGATTCTCCAAGCACTATATTTCTTCTCATGGTATGACTTAGTAATAAGTTCATTCCATTAGTAAATGCTTGCGTTTCAGTTCAACTATAGGTAGACATAATTTTCACAGGCCTTGCATACCACTCGTTCATGCTAATTAATTTTCCACTGCTAAAATAGTGCACTTATGTTGCTAATTCATAAGAACCCCAATCATCATCTTCCGGTTCTTCATGATTATTGATCTCATTATGGTTATTACGCTCTCTTTTGGATATTGTAGACCAAATTTTGTCTTCGCGTCAACTGACATTTTTTTTTCAATTATTTTGATTGTGCTCCTTGTATCATTGCAAATAAACTGTTTTCAATCATTTTATCGCTGGAGGAAAAATTACCACAATCGTCTTCTGCAGGAGATGTCACCCCAATATTACTATTACTTTTTTTTTGAAAGATGATTGGCAAATTTATGGGCATGATTTAAACGGGAGTAGTCGCATTATTCTTGTCAAAATAATGGAGTATAAAAACTAACAGAGTTTGATATTATTCTGAAAAATGTTGGTGAATAGAGTTTTGATGACAACAACCTTATTTCAATTATCATTATTAATTGATTATAATATATATACTAACATTTATATTTAGAATATATATATATACATATATATATATGCAGGGTTTGTATACAGGACTTAAATACTGAAGACTGTACAGTTTTAGAGTTCCAAGAGATTCGGGATTCAGAAGAGATTCAAGACACGTGAGTTATCAAGTTATCAAGATTTCAAGAGTTCTAGAAAAATATAGTAATTGAGTCTAGTTTATATGTAAGACTCTAAATAACACTCCAGATTCAAATTCTGATTTTCAAATTTTAAAATTCAAATTCTGTTTTCAAAATTCAAATCCTGATTTCAAATTATTTTAAAACTGTTACCTTACTTATGATTTTAAACATATATGTTTATAAAGTTTTAATATATATATAAGTTTATATGTAGTTATATAGTTTTATTGTTTTTAAAACTTATAACTTTATAAATATGTTTATATAATATATTATTATGTTTCCATATGATTTTACCTTTTAGAATATTCATTTAAATTATTAAGATTTGATTCAAGAATTTCCAGAATAATATATATGTTTAAATACTTGAAAAATAGTTTTAAAAATAAAAATATGATACGTATTGACTATATCGACATACAACTGTCATAATTTCAATTTTCAAAGGAAGTGTCTTTTCACTATTTGCAACGTTTCTGAAACGTTGCAACCATTCAGACACTACAAATATGGGCTGATTTCGAATTTTTTAATTATTCTTCTTCTCCATCTTCAACCCTTTACATATCATCATTTTCTTGATTTCTATACTTATACTTTGTCGATTTCTACTCAAATTATATCAAACTTCTTCTCTTTTCAATCTCTATCAAATTCTCTCTGAATTGGAGTGCTATTGAAGTATTATAGGGCTGTTGCAATCATTTGGGAATTGTGTGGGAAAGGGTGTGTTCCTTGTAGCCCTAAAATCAAAGAAAGGGAGCGGTGTTAACCATGTTGCCGTGAAATCAAGGGTGTTTGGAGCGGTGTTAACCTTGTAGCCGTGAAATCAAGGGGTTGTACTTGGATATTGATAATAATAAAACCCTGCGCAATTTAGCGTTGCGTGGGACTGGACGTATGAGTAATCCGAACCAGTATAAATCTGGTGTGATCTTTCCTTTTTTGCTTTTGATATTTACTTATTTATGTGTCTGTGTTTGATTCTGTGTTTGTGATTATCTCTGGTGTGATAATCATTGTTTGATTTATATAGTAGATCAATTAAGTTTAAGATTTTCATAAATTCCTTATAAACACTATTCATATAGTAGATCAATCATTATGTGATAACCATTCTGTTTTTGCCTTTAGATCTTCATTCTGCATTCCCTAACAATTAGTATCAGAGCATAGGTTTTCAGAAAGTTCATAATCTCTTATTTTTGAAAATATTAAATGGCAACCAACACTAATAATAGTTCTTTTGTAGAGGGTCAGTCCACAGTTAGACCACTATTATTTAATGGTAGTAATTATTCATATTGGTTATGTAGAATAAAATATATTTACAATCAGTAGGATTAGACACATGGAATAGTACACAGACTGAATATGTTGAACCCACTACTAAGTTTGCATAATGGACTAATGAACAAAAGGCTGCTGCATAAAGTAATTCTAAAGCCATGAATATGTTGTTCTGTTCATTAGATAGAAATGAATTTAATAGATTATCATTTTGTAAATCTGCTTATGAAATATGGAGAGCATTGCAAATTAAAGATGAAGGAACCAATAAAGTTAAACAGACAAAAATCTCAATGCTAATTAATCAGTTTGAGTTATATAAAATGAACGAGAATGAATCTATCTCCGATATGTTTGCCGATTCCAGGAGATCGGGCATTCATTAATAGCATTGGGAAAAACTTACTCAGAAGAAGACCAAGTCAGAAAAATACTTAATTTCTTGACTCCAGAATTGGATCAAAAAACATTGGCGACTGAAGAAGCCAATAATGTCAGTGAAATGAAGGTTAAGTATTTAATTGGAAATTTGATGTCATTTGAATTCCAATTACAGAAAGGAAAAGAAAATAAGCCCACATAAAAGAAATCTATATGATTCAAAGCAACAATAAATGGTTCTGATTCAAGCAGTGAAGACGATGAAGAAATTGCTTTGATGACAAGGAATTTCATAAAATTTCTGAGATATAAAAGGAGAAATAATTATCAGAGAAATAATCAAGGGAGTTCGGGAAGGAATGATGATAGATGTTATAACTGCAACAAACCAAGTCATATAAAGCGAATGTGTCCATATCCAGATAAATCAAATCAACAAACAGACAATAGTAATTCGCCAAAGAAGAGAAAGATAGTATATGCAGCAACTTTAGATGATCCAGATTCTGTAAGAACCCGTAACTTCCCCGTAAAGGAAAGCGTCGGATAGTTCGAGAACAAACCACAACAGAACACATACAGAAGAACATTTCATTGTATATTACAACAATGCACCAGATTACAAGAATATACAGAGTATAAATGAATATTACACAGAAATATCAGAGGTTTAAATTACATTTAAATACATAGCAGCGGAAAATAATACAATACACAACTAGAAGAGATATACGGATACAAAGCTTTCAGGATATCATTCCAGCTGTAAACCAGGATCCTGCGAATATAAATCTGCAAAACCAAAACTACTAGCTGCCCGTGTCGAAAATAAGGGCACCCAGAGTTTAGGTTAAAACAATAAACTCCAGGTCAGTCATGTGACTGGTGTGAGAACTAAAATAGTTATTAATCTTTGTTTTTTTTAAGTTCGGTAAATCAAGGGACCCTGTGACGGCAAGGAATTTCGCTCGGTCCGAACCAGTCGCTAAACCGACCCAGCCCGTTCGAAACGCCCTATCGTTTGAGAACAGGACACAACAGAATGCATATAAAAGAACATTTCATTGACTATTACAACAATGCATCAGATTACTAGAATATACAGAGTATAAATGAATATTACACAGAAATATCAGAGATTTAAATTACATTTAAACACATCGCAGCGGAAAATAATACAATACACAACTAGAAGGGATATACGGATACAAAGCTTTCCGGATATCGTTCCAGCTGTAAACCAGGATCCTGTGAATATAAATCTGCAAAACCAAAACTACTAGCTGCCCGTGTCAAAATAAGGGCACCCAGAGTTTAGGTTAAAACAATAAACTCCAGGTCAGTCATGTGACTGGTGTGAGAACTAAAACAGTTATTAATCTTTGTTTTTAAAGTCAGGTAAATCAAGGGACCACGCCGCATAACACGGAACGGGTTTCCTCCCAAGAATACCAGTGCATAAAACAAACAGCGCAATGCTAAATAAAGAAAAATGAAGCTGTTATAAGACCCAGGTCCTATCACACAATGCAACGCAAACCGGGGGATAGGGTTTTCCCTTATAACAGCCAAAGAATGCTTGATACGCTTAAAACAAATCATTTGATACTATAATAAGTGCATAGTGTATAAAACAACTTCAAATCATAAGTATCAATCATAGGCGGCATGAGTACCATATATCATGTCGCCATACTAGTTTTACAAATAAAACCGCAAATGTCACGTATTTGGAAATTGGATTTCCATCTATGAACCGAGGCAAAAGATAGTCCTCAACCGATTCGAGACAATCTAGCCCATGTCTCAGGATCAGAGCTCGAGTGACCCTTGGAGCGACAGGGCCGGTCCACCGATGTGGATTAAAATGCCTGAACACTACGTTTCCCCGCCCTTTGGGGCGTAAATGAGCCAACTAAATGACTCCATCGGTTCGAGAACGACCGATCAATCCGAGGCGCTTCGCAACAGCAACAACCACATAAGTCAAACTCGTCAGGGCGTGTAAAACCACTAACGCCACTTTTTATCTAGAAGGAAACGCATGCCCTCCCTGAGGTCCGTCTCCCGTTTTTGGTTCATACCGGGTGTGAAACTCGCGAAGTAAACGTTACACAAAGCTACGCCACAAAGGCCGTGCTTTGATCATCACCACAAGACTTTGCTTTTCAACAGAAGCCTCGATCAATTGCCACTTAGGCATGCCACACAGGCAATTCACTCCATGCGTTTGATATCCATCAATATATAACCCCTGAGCTCGTACGTCTCAGAGAAGGGCGTTAAGCAAGAGAATAAATTCTCCGCCGCCAAACAGATATATATTTAATAGAAATCAAACACACAGACTAAAATCCAATGTCAGACACACAGTCCATTTACAAGTCCGTTCTGGGTCTGAACGAAACCGGAGGCACCTAGTACCCCGCATATCCATCGATCTCCAAGTACGTCTGGACGATCACTAACTGTTTCCATCTTCTTGGGTGTACAGCCCAATCAAGATCATCAGTAAGCACCCAAACGACGTGAAGACCTCCGGTCTTCGGCCATCGTCTTCATCTTCGACTTATCGTCGTATCAGTTATTCAGAATGGGATAAACCCGGTCTTTCCGAATAACTCGCGTATATTTTAAATAAGTGTTACACAAACACAACATACGCCTCATTCCAATTCATCAGTCACTAACCGTAAATTAATCAAGAGAATAATTCCCCAAATATTAACCCCGAAGGCCGAAACCAACATCAGATCAATATCCAGAAAACCATTCTGCTTGGCTAACCGACAGTTAGTTTCTAAATTTCACATTCATAGGGAAAGGTTCCCATTAATTTTATCCAAGATAAATTTCTTGAATTTATTCTTCTTTTGAATTTCGATTCAACTAGTCGGAATTAGCGAACCTTACCGAAGTAATCATTGGTTTTAATTTCCCAATCCCAACCTATTTATCCCATGAAGTAAAACTGGTAATACTTCATATCTAACACCACAGTGTTATCGGTAAATTCAATTACCATTTCACGTTCAAATCTAATTAAAGATTTAACTATCGCCTGGAGCAAAACTGGTGATACTCCCTTTCGATTATTTCAATCTAATTAAAGATTCATTAAAACTCCACTTAGTTTTAATCTTTGACTGGGTTAAAGAATCAGTGTCATTTAAAAACACGGTTCACGATAAACCCAAAATCACATTCATTAATTATCGGGTTAAAGAACGAGTGTTATTTAAAACACTGTCCACGATAAACCCAAAAATCAATATCGATTCAATTCCAATTAAATGTTATTTAATTAGTACACTTCATTAAATCTAAATAAAAAGATTTAATCTTTTCTCAACTGGGTTCAAGAACAGTGTTAGTGAAGACACCATTCACGACAAACCCAAATCACATTTGATATTCAATATAAGGCTCTGAATAGAAAATATATCGGCTTATATTCAATATCAAATTCTACGATTAACAAATGTTATATTTGAAATAACGATATAAATATCTTTCAAATTTCCATAACAACACCTGTATAATCCCGAAATTCGACATCGAAATGTTCCGAAGACAATTTCGATTCAAATCCATTCCAATGCAATTATTGGAAATTCTGGTTATTTTCAAAACCATTTCAATATTCAATTTATTTATTTAAAAATAAATAGAATTATAATTCTAGTTCAAAACTAGTTCATTTCGATAAAAATCTATTTTTCTCTTTTCAAATATGGAGTTTTTCATCCCAATTCTCTCTAAATCATTTCTTATGATTTTACACAAATTATTACTATTTTTAATAATTTTATCAAGGCCCGTACAGTCGATTTCCAACAATGGCCATCGAACTGCACTTACAACGACCTTTTTCAAATTTGATTTGGACGTAACTCCAAATCCAACCGTTAGATTTTGAATTTCTAATATTCGTTAGAAAGCTCTTTTCGATACGAACCCAACGGTTCCGGTTTTAGGAGAATCCGACGGTCGGATCTCCCGTAATGTTCGTTTGAAATAAATGGTCGAAATTCGCGAACTGCCGCGGCGCGGCGCGTTCTATTCAGGCCATTATATTATATATATAATATATATAATATATATTTCGTCGATTTCTATTTAAAACGAATTATATAAATAGTTTTAAATTCGTTTCAAAAGCAATTTCAACTTCCTTTTCAATTCACATCAAAATGGAATTCTTCTTTATAAATTCGTTTTAAAATTCATTTCTATTCAATTCAAATTTTAATTCAATTTGAATTCATTTCAATTCGTTTTCAATTCAATTTGAATTTGTTTTCAATTCATTTCGACATCGTCTTCAATTCAATTCATTTCGAAATCGTTTTCAATTCAATTCATTTCGAAATCGTTTTCAATTCAATTCATTTCGGAATCGTTTTCAATTCATTTCATTTCGAAATCGTTTTCAATTCAATTCATTTCAAAATCGTTTTCAATTCAATTCATTTTGAAATCGTTTTCAATTCAATTCATTTCGAAATCGTTTTCAATTCATTTCATTTCGAAATAGTTTTCAATTCAATTCATTTCAAAATCGTTTTCAATTCAATTCATTTCGAAATCGTTTTCAATTCAATTCATTTCGAAATCGTTTTCAATTCAATTCATTTCGAAATCGTTTTCAATTCAATTCATTTCGAAATCGTTTTCAATTCAATTCATTTCGAAATCGTTTTCAATTCAATTCATTTCGAAATCGTTTTCAATTCAATTCATTTCGAAATCGTTTTCAATTCAATTCATTTCAAAATCGTTTTCAATTCAATTCATTTCGAAATCGTTTTCAATTCAATTCATTTCGAAATCGTTTTAAAATCGATATAAATATCGATCCACGTCAAAATGGCGTCAATCTAATCAACACGGCTTCATAAATTTCTATTTTTCAAATATTCTATTTCAAATATTTCTTTTTCAAAATAGTTGTTATTATCAAAATATTTCGTTCAACACATGACCAATCTCAATGGATGAGTACTGTCAACACATGAACTTTTATTTTATAATATAAAGATGTAGACTTTATTATTTAAAATATTTCGTTCAACACATGACCAATCTCAATGAATGAAACTGTCAACACATGAACTTTTATTTTATATCGTTCTTTATTTTTCAAATTGGAATGAGGCCCAATCAATTACCACATAAAGTTAATTATATGGATTTTCATACAACACATGTATAATAGCATTGAAAAATAATCAACCATCAACCAAAGTGCATTACACTGTATAAGCATCAAATATAGATATCTAACGCTTATAACAGCCTGTCAATCGATCGATCGACATATTTAATCAATCAGGATGAGTGAACTTCATATTTCATCCCAACACCCGTGTGGGGTTTCAAACAATCAAACACAGATTTTAGTTGTGCAGTTGGGCGATGTGTAAAATTTATCGACCCAATCAATGTCCTTCAAATAGGTGTACATAAACAAACCGTCTGGTTTGTAAATGAATATTTATTTATTCACATTCACGTTAAAAATTATATTTTTAACGATAAAACATTTTATTTCAACATATGAATTTCTATTCAGTTCATTCTTTAAATAAAATGATATTTTTATTTTTCTAACTTATTTTAGAAAATTTCGGCGGCATAACGGCACGATACTAGAAACGGGACGAGGCCTAGCCTTATCCCCGGACTAGTGAAGGCCCACGCCATTCACACATCAAGCAAAATCACCAAACAACCAAATTCAAATCAAATCATATAACTAATCTATGTAACCAAACAAACAAGTCCATGGTCTGTGGACGATTGTGTCGGGTGCTACTAAGCACCGTCTGCATCCTAGTATATATATATAACTAGAAATGAAATTGAAGAGTGAGAAATTCTCACTGATAGCTATCCTAGCTCCACGGCACTTCATTGATAGAAATCTTCATCGCTATCGCAACTTCGTCATCTTCGTTGCTCGTAGCCACTACATATATAAAAATCACACATTTTTATATTTTGATGTCTTTAAAATAAAAATCACATTTTTATTTATTTACTTTAATTCAAAAATCATATTTTTCTAATCGCTTCCTATATTTAAAAATCGAATTTTTATTCCGTTATTCAATATATAAAAATCGAATTTTTATTTCGAAGTTCAACATATTAAAATCATATTTTTCTTTCGAAGTTCAACATATAAAAATCATATTTTTCTTTCGAAGTTCAACATATAAAAATCATATTTTTCTTTCGAAGTTCAACATATAAAAATCATATTTTTCTTTCGAAGTTCAACATATAAAAATCATATTTTTCTTTCGAAGTTCAACATATAAAAATCATATTTTTCTTTCGAAGTTCAACATATAAAAATCATATTTCTACTATGCTATTCAATATATAAAAATCCCGCCTTTTACTATTTTTAAAATCTAATCTTTTCTATTTCAAAAATATTGTCTTTTCACCTTTAAAAATATCGCCTTTTCATTTTTAAAACTATCGTCTTTTCATTTTTAAAAATATCGTCTTTTTATATCCTACCATATAAAGATCACATTTTTATCATCTATATAATATGAAAATTATATTTTCTACCTTTACCTACGATAAAAATTATATTTTGAACTCTCTACAATATAAAAGATTGTATTTTTATCCTCCTACAATATGAAAGATTGTATTTTTATTACTCTAACTATAGAAAAACTATATTTTTATTATTCTAAAGATATATATTTCAGCTTTGAATTTTTTTATAATGGAATCTATTTTTAAAACTGAAATAAAATCGAAATATATGTAAAAACTGAAAATAAAGACTCACCGTTTCTATCGAACGAGGGGGCAGTTTCATCGTGCGAATCGAGGAGGCGGCAGGGGGGGTTGCTTGCTGGGGGTCGCAGTGCATCGTCTGACGGTGGCGTTGCAGGTGGGTTCTGGGCTAAATCGAACGGGGTATGGAGGGGTTCCGCCCGTAGCTGAGGAGGAGAGAGGCAAGGCAGAGGGGGGAAATGATCGGAGGAGGGGCGCGAGGCATCGGTGGGGGTTTCAGGGTTGGGGTTTTTCGTGCGATGCGCTAGGGAGGAGGTGGGGAAACGGAAGTGGAGAGGGTGGAGAGGGAAGCGGCGCGGGGACGGCTAGAGGGCGGTAGCAACTCCGGCGGCGGAGGGGAGAGCTCCTCCGTCGATCGCCTATAGGGTTTTTTTTTTTTAATCTGTATCGATTGAATTTAATCGGGGGGGGGGGGGCAAGGGAAGATAAGGGTTATATATTTTTTTTTTATTTAATTATTATTTTTTTCAAAGAAGTTGATTTTTACATACGGACTCGAAACGAGGCCCACCGCCTGTCGTCCATAGCGTTCTACCCCCATTCCGAACACAATGGGATATGTATTGCAAGCTGATTCGATAGTTACAATCAGTTTCCGTTGAATTTACATTTAAATCATTATATTGAATTTTAAACGTACATTTCAAATTACCGGGGTCACATACTAACTCTAAATATTCCCGAAAAATATTTTCTAGCTTCGTATTGACGATACGGTCCTAACAAAACTAGTTTCGACGAATTCTGAGACCGTTTGAAAAATGGCCATTTTCCAGTCGATTAAAATCAACTGAAACTGGTCAAACACGTTTTCCTTTGCCACGCTCACATATTGATTCGAAAAATTATGAAAATTGGAATCTAGCCATAACTTGACATCACGGACCCAACAAAAGTGGTTTCGTCGAAATCCGAGGTCATTTGCAAAATGTCCATTTTTAAGGGCCTGAATTCCATAGCGACTATTCAGAATTTTCAACTGGACATATCTTTTGATTCCCGCTATGAAATCCTGATTTTTCGGATTCGATAGAAAGATATCATCAATTAGATCCTATCATTTTGGTTTCACTAAAATCCGGATTGTTTTGCACCCGGTACATTCAATTGAAGTTTGAAATCGAATTATCGAACTACCGCGCCATTTTCAATTCTATTTATAATTATATATAAATATTTATATTCTAACGACGGCGTATATAATATATACGTTCTAATTCTATATTCAAAATAAATTTTCGTCGATATTATTTAAAATACTTCATTTTAAATAATTAAAATTCGCTAATATTGCCAAAATAAAATTTTCAAACTGGCTCGCATTTTACGGGTTGTTACAATCTCCCCCACTTAAAACTTTTCGTCCCCGAAAAGGAAAAAAGTCGAAAGTGGTTTGATTAATCAACTCTACGCTCGATCTGGCTTTCATTCTCCAACTTTTCAGTTTCTGAGAATTTTCAAATTTTCAAAAATTTGACTAACACCCTAAATTTTCGAAAAATTTCGCTATAACCTCCCCTGCACCGGGAGCATCGGGGAATTTCAAATAGCTTCCCCGGTCCTTCAGATCTCAAAAAGAAAAAGAAAAAGCCAAGCGGCTAGCCAATAGGCTCATAAAATCATCATCACCCAAACAAAACAGGAAATTATGTAGTAAACATGTACCTATTTGTCGGGCAAACAAATTTTATTCTCTGCTCTAGCCTCCTTGCTATGACCTATTCAACGAAAGTACATGTATATGCAAGCAAATGCGACCAATTTTCAATACAATTCAATATTTGTTTCAATTAGGCATAACTGTTCAAAATTAGCAAACAAATAAACAAACAACACAAACATCAATCAATTAGTGAATTAGAGTTTCAAATTGATAATTTTGATACATATACAAAAATCATGTTTTTGATGCCAATTCACAACAATAAGTTCTAACTATATATATAAGTTTTGGTTCTCACACCAGTCTAATGGAAATATATAGAAATCTCACTTTCGTCACTCGAATATAAACACTGATGATGAGGCCTCATCATCTGAATCATCTCCGGGCGACTAGAGTGTGATGCTATATCTATCCAATATATTAAGACTTTGAATACACGCGGATCAGACGTATACGCAAAATCTATATATATTGGATTGTCCATATTCAAAGTAAATAAATAATCAAATACGTTTAAAACGATTTAAATTTTCAAAACAAAATTGTTTTCACTTTTATTTTTTTAAAAAAATACTCTTCACACTCGTTCTAGGATACTACTGATCCTATCTCTAACGAGTCATTCCCGTTGGATATTACTAATCCAATATCTGATGAATTCTTTCGTAAGGTTCTAATGTGTCTTGTTCTCTAGCTTTGTAAACCAAAGCTCTGATACCAACTGTGACGGCAAGGAATTTCGCTCGGTCCGAACCAGTCGCTAAACCGACCCAGACCGTTCGAAACGCCCTATCGTTTGAGAACAGGACACAACAGAACGCATATAAAAGAACATTTCATTGACTATTACAACAATGCATCAGATTACTAGAATATACAGAGTATAAATGAATATTACACAGAAATATCAGAGATTTAAATTACATTTAAACACATCGCAGCGGAAAATAATACAATACACAACTAGAAGGGATATACGGATACAAAGCTTTCCGGATATCGTTCCAGCTGTAAACCAGGATCCTATGAATATAAATCTGCAAAACCAAAACTACTAGCTGCCCGTGTCAAAATAAGGGCACCCAGAGTTTAGGTTAAAACAATAAACTCCAGGTCAGTCATGTGACTGGTGTGAGAACTAAAACAGTTATTAATCTTTGTTTTTAAAGTCAGGTAAATCAAGGGACCACGCCGCATAACACGGAACGGGTTTCCTCCCAAGAGTACCAGTGCATAAAACAAACAGCGCAATGCTAAATAAAGAAAAATGAAGCTGTTATAAGACCCAGGTCCTATCACACAATGCAACGCAAGCCGGGGATAGGGTTTTCCCTTATAACAGCCAAAGAATGCTTGATACGCTTAAAACAAATCATTTGATACTATAATAAGTGCATAGTGTATAAAACAACTTCAAATCATAAGTATCAATCATAGGCGGCATGGGTACCATATATCATGTCGCCATACTAGTTTTACAAATAAAACCGCAAATGTCACGTATTTGGAAATTGGATTTCCATCTATGAACCGAGGCAAAAGATAGTCCTCAACCGATTCGAGACAATCTAGCCCATGTCTCAGGATCAGAGCTCGAGTGACCCTTGGAGCGACAGGGCCGGTCCACCGATGTGGATTAAAATGCCTGAACACTACGTTTCCCCGCCCTTTGGGGCGTAAATGAGCCAACTAAATGACTCCATCGGTTCGAGAACGACCGATCAATCCGAGGCGCCTCGCAACAGCAACAACCACATAAGTCAAACTCGTCAGGGCGTGTAAAACCACTGACGCCACTTTTTATCTAGAAGGAAACGCATGCCCTCCCTGAGGTCCGTCTCCCGTTTTTGGTTCATACCGGGTGTGAAACTCGCGAAGTAAACGTTACACAAAGCTACGCCACAAAGGCCGTGCTTTGATCATCACCACAAGACTTTGCTTTTCAACAGAAGCCTCGATCAATTGCCACTTAGGCATGCCACACAGGCAATTCACTCCATGCGTTTGATATCCATCAATATATAAACCCTGAGCTCGTACGTCTCAGAGAAGGGCGTTAAGCAAGAGAATAAATTCTCCGCCGCCAAACAGATATATATTTAATAGAAATCAAACACACAGACTAAAATCCAATGTCAGACACACAGTCCATTTACAAGTCCGTTCTGGGTCTGAACGAAACCGGAGGCACCTAGTACCCCGCATATCCATCGATCTCCAAGTACGTCTGGACGATCACTAACTGTTTCCATCTTCTTGGGTGTACAGCCCAATCAAGATCATCAGTAAGCACCCAAACGACGTGAAGACCTCCGGTCTTCGGCCATCGTCTTCATCTTCGACTTATCGTCGTATCAGTTATTCAGAATGGGATAAACCCGGTCTTTCCGAATAACTCGCGTATATTTTAAATAAGTGTTACACAAACACAACATACGCCTCATTCCAATTCATCAGTCACTAACCGTAAATTAATCAAGAGAATAATTCCCCAAATATTAACCCCGAAGGCCGAAACCAACATCAGATCAATATCCAGAAAACCATTCTGCTTGGCTAACCGACAGTTAGTTTCTAAATTTCACATTCATAGGGAAAGGTTCCCATTAATTTTATCCAAGATAAATTTCTTGAATTTATTCTTCTTTTGAATTTCGATTCAACTAGTCGGAATTAGCGAACCTTACCGAAGTAATCATTGGTTTTAATTTCCCAATCCCAACCTATTTATCCCATGAAGTAAAACTGGTAATACTTCATATCTAACACCACAGTGTTATCGGTAAATTCAATTACCATTTCACGTTCAAATCTAATTAAAGATTTAACTATCGCCTGGAGCAAAACTGGTGATACTCCCTTTCGATTATTTCAATCTAATTAAAGATTCATTAAAACTCCACTTAGTTTTAATCTTTGACTGGGTTAAAGAATCAGTGTCATTTAAAAACACGGTTCACGATAAACCCAAAATCACATTCATTAATTATCGGGTTAAAGAACGAGTGTTATTTAAAACACTGTCCACGATAAACCCAAAAATCAATATCGATTCAATTCCAATTAAATGTTATTTAATTAGTACACTTCATTAAATCTAAATAAAAAGATTTAATCTTTTCTCAACTGGGTTCAAGAACAGTGTTAGTGAAGACACCATTCACGACAAACCCAAATCACATTTGATATTCAATATAAGGCTCTGAATAGAAAATATATTGGCTTATATTCAATATCAAATTCTACGATTAACAAATGTTATATTTGAAATAACGATATAAATATCTTTCAAATTTCCATAACAACACCTGTATAATCCCGAAATTCGACATCGAAATGTTCCGAAGACAATTTCGATTCAAATCCATTCCAATGCAATTATTGGAAATTCTGGTTATTTTCAAAACCATTTCAATATTCAATTTATTTATTTAAAAATAAATAGAATTGTAATTCTAGTTCAAAACTAGTTCATTTCGATAAAAATCTATTTTTCTCTTTTCAAATATGGAGTTTTTCATCCCAATTCTCTCTAAATCATTTCTTATGATTTTACACAAATTATTACTATTTTTAATAATTTTATCAAGGCCCGTACAGTCGATTTCCAACAATGGCCATCGAACTGCACTTACAGCGACCTTTTTCAAATTTGATTTGGACGTAACTCCAAATCCAACCGTTAGATTTTGAATTTCTAATATTCGTTAGAAAGCTCTTTTCGATACGAACCCAACGGTTCCGGTTTTAGGAGAATCCGACGGTCGGATCTCCCGTAATGTTCGTTTGAAATAAATGGTCGAAATTCGCGAACTGCCGCGGCGCGGCGCGTTCTATTCAGGCCATTATATAATATATATAATATATATTTCGTCGATTTCTATTTAAAACGAATTATATAAATAGTTTTAAATTCGTTTCAAAAGCAATTTCAACTTCCTTTTCAATTCACATCAAAATGGAATTCTTCTTTATAAATTCGTTTTAAAATTCATTTCTATTCAATTCAAATTTTAATTCAATTTGAATTCATTTCAATTCGTTTTCAATTCAATTTGAATTCGTTTTCAATTCATTTCGACATCGTCTTCAATTCAATTCATTTCGAAATCGTTTTCAATTCAATTCATTTCGAAATCGTTTTCAATTCAATTCATTTCGGAATCGTTTTCAATTCATTTCATTTCGAAATCGTTTTCAATTCAATTCATTTCAAAATCGTTTTCAATTCAATTCATTTCGAAATCGTTTTCAATTCAATTCATTTCGAAATCGTTTTCAATTCATTTCATTTCGAAATCGTTTTCAATTCAATTCATTTCAAAATTTATTTTCAATTCAATTCATTTCGAAATCGTTTTCAATTCAATTCATTTCGAAATCGTTTTCAATTCAATTCATTTCGAAATCGTTTTCAATTCAATTCATTTCGAAATCGTTTTCAATTCAATTCATTTCGAAATCGTTTTCAATTCAATTCATTTCGAAATCGTTTTCAATTCAATTCATTTCGAAATCGTTTTCAATTCAATTCATTTCGAAATCGTTTTCAATTCAATTCATTTCGAAATCGTTTTAAAATCGATATAAATATCGATCCACGTCAAAATGGCGTCAATCTAATCAACACGGCTTCATAAATTTCTATTTTTCAAATATTCTATTTCAAATATTTCTTTTTCAAAATAGTTGTTATTATCAAAATATTTCGTTCAACACATGACCAATCTCAATGGATGAGTACTGTCAACACATGAACTTTTATTTTATAATATAAAGATGTAGACTTTATTATTTAAAATATTTCGTTCAACACATGACCAATCTCAATGAATGAAACTGTCAACACATGAACTTTTATTTTATATCGTTCTTTATTTTTCAAATTGGAATGAGGCCCAATCAATTACCACATAAAGTTAATTATATGGATTTTCATACAACACATGTATAATAGCATTGAAAAATAATCAACCATCAACCAAAGTGCATTACACTGTATAAGCATCAAATATAGATATCTAACGCTTATAACAGCCTGTCAATCGATCGGTCGACATATTTAATCAATCAGGATGAGTGAACTTCATATTTCATCCCAACACCCGTGTGGGGTTTCAAACAATCAAACACAGATTTTAGTTGTGCAGTTGGGCGATGTGTAAAATTTATCGACCCAATCAATGTCCTTCAAATAGGTGTACATAAACAAACCGTCTGGTTTGTAAATGAATATTTATTTATTCACATTCACGTTAAAAATTATATTTTTATCGACAAAACATTTTATTTCAACATATGAATTTCTATTCAGTTCATTCTTTAAATAAAATGATATTTTTATTTTTCTAACTTATTTTAGAAAATTTCGGCGGCATAACGGCACGATACTAGAAACGGGACGAGGCCTAGCCTTATCCCCGGACTAGTGAAGGCCCACGCCATTCACACATCAATCAAAATCACCAAACAACCAAATTCAAATCAAATCATATAACTAATCTATGCAACCAAACAAACAAGTCCATGGTCTGTGGACGATTGTGTCGAGTGCTACTAAGCACCGTCTGCATCCTAGTATATATATATATAACTAGAAATGAAATTGAAGAGTGAGAAATTCTCACTGATAGCTATCCTAGCTCCACGGCACTTCATTGATAGAAATCTTCATCGCTATCGCAACTTCGTCATCTTCGTTGCTCGTAGCCACTACATATATAAAAATCACACATTTTTATATTTTGATGTCTTTAAAATAAAAATCACATTTTTATTTATTTACTTTAATTCAAAAATCATATTTTTCTAATCGCTTCCTATATTTAAAAATCGAATTTTTATTCCGTTATTCAATATATAAAAATCGAATTTTTATTTCGAAGTTCAACATATAAAAATCATATTTTTCTTTTGAAGTTCAACATATAAAAATCATATTTTTCTTTCGAAGTTCAACATATAAAAATCATATTTTTCTTTCGAAGTTCAACATATAAAAATCATATTTCTACTATGCTATTCAATATATAAAAATCCCGCCTTTTACTATTTTTAAAATCTAATCTTTTCTATTTCAAAAATATTGTCTTTTCACCTTTAAAAATATCGCCTTTTCATTTTTAAAACTATCGTCTTTTCATTTTTAAAAATATCGTCTTTTTATATCCTACCATATAAAGATCACATTTTTATCATCTATATAATATGAAAATTATATTTTCTACCTTTACCTACGATAAAAATTATATTTTGAACTCTCTACAATATAAAAGATTGTATTTTTATCCTCCTACAATATGAAAGATTGTATTTTTATTACTCTAACTATAGAAAAACTATATTTTTATTATTCTAAAGATATATATTTCAGCTTTGAATTTTTTTATAATGGAATCTATTTTTAAAACTGAAATAAAATCGAAATATATGTAAAAACTGAAAATAAAGACTCACCGTTTCTATCGAACGAGGGGCAGTTTCATTGTGCGAATCGAGGAGGCGGCAGGGGGGGTTGCTTGCTGGGGGTCGCAGTGCATCGTCCGACGGTGGCGCTGCAGGTGGGTTCTGGGCTAAATCGAACGGAGTATGGAGGGGTTGCGCCCGTAGCTGAGGAGGAGAGAGGCAAGGCGGAGGGGGGAAATGATCGGAGGAGGGGCGCGAGGCAACGGTGGGGGTTTCAGGGTTGGGGTTTTTCGCGCGATGCGCTAGGGAGGAGGTGGGGAAACGGAAGTGGAGAGGGTGGAGAGGGAAGCGACGCGGGGACGGCTAGAGGGCGGTAGCAACTCCGGCGGCGGAGGGGAGAGCTCCTCCGTCGATCGCCTATAGGGTTTTTTTTTTTTTTAATCTGTATCGATTGAATTTAATCGGGGGGGGGCCAAGGGAAGATAAGGGTTATATATATTTTTTTTTATTTAATTATTATTTTTTTCAAAGAAGTTGATTTTTACATACGGACTCGAAACGAGGCCCACCGCCTGTCGTCCATAGCGTTCTACCCCCATTCCGAACACAATGGGATATGTATTGCAAGCTGATTCGATAGTTACAATCAGTTTCCGTTGAATTTACATTTAAATCATTATATTGAATTTTAAACGTACATTTCAAATTACCGGGGTCACATACTAACTCTAAATATTCCCGAAAATATTTTCTAGCTTCGTATTGACGATACGGTCCTAACAAAACTAGTTTCGACGAATTCTGAGACCGTTTGAAAAATGGCCATTTTCCAGTCGATTAAAATCAACTGAAACTGGTCAAACACGTTTTCCTTTGCCACGCTCACATATTGATTCGAAAAATTATGAAAATTGGAATTTAGCCATAACTTGACATCACGGACCCAACAAAAGTGGTTTCGTCGAAATCCGAGGTCATTTGCAAAATGTCCATTTTTAAGGGCCTGAATTCCATAGCGACTATTCAGAATTTTCAACTGGACATATCTTTTGATTCCCGCTATGAAATCCTGATTTTTCGGATTCGATAGAAAGATATCATCAATTAGATCCTATCATTTTGGTTTCACTAAAATCCGGATTGTTTTGCACCCGGTACATTCAATTGAAGTTTGAAATCGAATTATCGAACTACCGCGCCATTTTCAATTCTATTTATAATTATATATAAATATTTATATTCTAACGACGGCGTATATAATATATACGTTCTAATTCTATATTCAAAATAAATTTTCGTCGATATTATTTAAAATACTTCATTTTAAATAATTAAAATTCGCTAATATTGCCAAAATAAAAATTTCAAACTGGCTCGCATTTTACGGGTTGTTACAGACCACGCCGTATAACACGGAACGGGTTTCCTCCCAAGAATACCAGTGCATAAAACAAACAGCGCAATGCTAAATAAAGAAAAATGAAGCTATTATAAGACCCAGTTCCCATCACACAATGCAACGCAAGCCGGAGGATAGGGTTTTTACCTTATAATAGCCAAGAATGCTTGATACGTTGAAAACTAATCATTTGATACTATTATAAGTGCATAGTGTATAAAACAACTTCAAATCATAAGTATCAATCATAGGCGGCATGAGCGCCCCATCCCACTATGTCGCCATACTAGGCTCTACAAATAAAACCGCAAATGTTACGTATTTGGAAATTGGATTTCCGTCTATGAACCGAGGCAAAAGATAGTCCTCAACCGATTCGAGACGCTCTAGCCCGCCCCTCAGGCAAGTACTCTGTCAAGCCTTTGGATCGTCAGGGCCGGTCCACCGATGTGGATTAAACTTAAACCCTGAACATGCGTTCCCCCGTCCTATGGGGCGTAAATGAGCCAACGAATGACTCCATCGGACCCGGATCGTCCGATCAAACCGAGGCGCCTCGCAACAGCAACAACCACATAAGTCAAACTCGTCAGGGCGTGTAAAACCACTGATGCCACTTCTAACTAGAAAGAAACGCATGCCCTTCCTGAGGTCCGTCTCCCGTTTTTGGTTCATACCGGGTGTGAAAAACGCGAAGTAAACGTTACACAAGGCTACGCCACAAAGGCCGTGCTTCGATCATCAACCACAAGACTTTGCTTTTCAACAGAAGCCTCGATCAATTGCCACTTAGGCATGCCACACAGGAAATTCACTCCATGCGTTTGATATCCATCAATATATAACCCGTGAGCTCGTACATCTCAGAGAAGGGCGTTAAGCAAGAGAATAAATTCTCCGCCGCCAAACAGATATATATTTAATAGAGATCAATCACACAGACTAAAATCCAATGTCAGACACACAGTCCATTTACAAGTCCGTTCTGGGTCTGAACGAAACCGGAGGCACCTAGTACCCCGCACATCCATTGATCTCCAAATACGTCTGGACGATCACCAACTGTTTCCATCTTCTTGGGTGTACAGCCCAATCAAGATCATCAGTAATCACCCAAACGACGTGAAGACCTTCGGTCTTCGACCATCGTCTTCATCTTCGACTTATCGTCGTATCAGTTATTCAGAATGGGATAAACCCGGTCTTTCCAAATAACTCGCGTATATTTTAAATAAGTGTTACACAAACACAACATACGCCTCATTCCAATTCATCAGTCACTAACAGTAAATTAATCAAGAGAATAATTCCCCAAATATTAACCCCGAAGGCCGAAACCAACATCAGATCAATATCCAGAAAACCATTCTGCTTGGCTAACCGACAATTAGTTTCTAAATTTCACATTCATAGGGAAAGGTTCCCATTAATTTTATCCAAGATAAATCGTTAAAATTTATTCTCAAATCTTCTTCTGAATTTCGATTCAACTAGTCGGGATTAACGAAACTTACCGAAGTAATCATTTGTTTTAATTTCCCAATCCCAACCTATTAATCCCATGAAGTAAAACTGGTCCTACTTCATATCTAACACCACGGTGTTATTGGTAAATTCAATTACCATTTCACGTTCAAATCTAATTAAAGATTTAACTATCGTCTGGAGCAAAACAGGTGATACTCCATTCTCTATCTTTTCAATCTAATTAAAGATTCATTAAAACTCCACTTAGTTTTAATCTTTAACTGGGTTAAAGAATCAGTGTCATTTAAAAACACAGTTCACGATAAACCCAAAATCACATTCATTAATTATCGGGTTAAAGAACGAGTGTTGTTTAAAACACTGTTCACGATAAACCCAAAAATCAATATCAATATCAATTCAATCCCAATTAAATATTATTTAATTGGTACACTTCATTAAATCTAAATAAAAAGATTTAATCTTTTCTCAACTGGGTTCAAGAACAGTGTTAGTGAAGACACCATTCACGACAAACCCAAATCACATTTGATATTCAATATAAGGCTCTGAATAGAAAATATATCGGCTTATATTCAATATCAAATTCTACGATTAACAAATGTCGTATTGGAAATAACGATATAAATATATATCTTTCAAATTTCCATAACAACATCTGTATAATCACGAATTACAACATTGAAATATTCCGAAGACAATTTCGATTCAAATCCACTCCAATGCAATCATTGGAAATTCTGGTTATTTTTAAAACCCCTTTCAAATTCAATTTATTTATTTAAAAATAAATAGAATTATATTTCTAGTTCAAAACTAGTTCATTTCGATAAAAATCTATTTTTATCTTTTCAAATATGGAGTTTTTCATCCCAAATCTTCACAAATCATTTCTTATGATTTTACACAAATTACTACTATTTTTAATAATTTTATCAAGGCCCGTACAGTCAATTTCTATCAATGGCCATCGAACTGCACTTACAGCGACCTTTTTCGAATTTGATTTGGACATAATTCCAAATCCAACCGTTAGATTTCAAATTTCTAATATTCGTTAGAAATCTCTTTTCGATACGAACCCAACGGTTCCGGTTTTAGGAGAATCCGACGGTCGGATCTCTCGTAATGTCCGTTTGAAATAAATGGTCGAAATTCACGAACTGCCGCGGCGCGGCGCGTTCTATTCCGGCCATTATATTATATATATAATATATATTTCGTCGATTTCTATTTAAAACGAATTATATAAATAGTTTTGAATTCGTTTCAAAAACATTTTCAACTTCCATTTCAATTCAAATCAAAATTGAATTCTTCTTTATAAATTCGTTTTAAAATTCATTTCTATTCAATTCAAATTTCAATTCAATTTGAATTCATTTAAATTCGATTTCAATTCAATTTGAATTCGTTTTCAATTCAATTTGAATTTCTGATCGTTATATATTCAATTCATTTCGAAATCGTTTTCAATTCATTTCATTTCGAAATAGTTTTCAATCCATTTCATTTCGAAATCGTTTTCAATTCAATTCATTTCGAAATCGTTTTCAATTCAATTCATTTCGAAATCGTTTTCAATTCATTTCATTTCGAAATCGTTTTCAATTCAATTCATTTCGAAATCGTTTTCAATTCATTTCATTTCGAAATCGTTTTCAATTCAATTCATTTCGAAATCGTTTTCAATTCAATTCATTTCGAAATCGTTTTCGATTCAATTCATTTCGAAATCGTTTTCGATTCATTTCATTTCGAAATCGTTTTCAATTCAATTCATTTCGAAATCGTTTTCAATTCAATTCATTTCGAAATCGTTTTCAATTCAATTCATTTCGAAATCGTTTTCGATTCAATTTCATTTTAAAATGAATAAAATCGATATAAATATCGTTCACGTCAAAATGGCGTCAATCTAATCAACACGGCTTCATAAATTTCTATTTTCAAATATTCTATTTCAAATATTTCTTTTTCAAAATAGTTGTTATTATCAAAATATTTCGTTCAACACATGACCAATCTCAATGGATGAGTACTGTCAACACATGAACCTTTATTTTATATTATTCTTTATTTTTTTTCAAATTGGAATGAGGCCCAATCAATCACCATATAATGTTAATTATATGGATTTTCATACTACACACGTATATAATAGCATTGAAAAATAATCAACCATCAACCAAAGTGCACTACACTGTATAAGCATCAAATATAGATATCTAACGCTTATAACAGCCTGTCAATCAATCGATCGACATATTCAATCAATCAGGATGAGTGAACTTCAAATTTCATCCCAACACCCGTGTGGGGTTTCAAACAATCAAACACAGATTTTATTTGTGCAGTTGGACGATGTGTAAAATTTATCGACCCAATTAATGTCCTTCAAATAGGTGTACATAAACAAACCGTCCGGTTTGTAAATGAATATTTATTTATTCACATTCACTATATTCATATTCACGTTAAAAGTTATATTTTTAACGATAAAACATTTTATTTTAACATATGAATTTCTATTCAGTTCATTCTTCGATAAAATGATATTTTTATTTTTCTAACTTATTTTAGAAAATTTCGGCGGCATAACGGCACGATACTAGAAACGGGACAAGGCCTAGCCTTATCCCCGATCTAGTGAAGGCCCACGCCATTCACACATCAATCATATCAATTCATTTCACCAAACAATTCAATTTCAATCAAATAATCTAACTAATTTGCAACCAAACAAACAAGTCCATGGTCTGTGGACGATTGTGTCGGGTGCTACTAAGCACCGTCTGCATCCTAGTATATATATATATATAACTAGAAAAAGAATTTGAAAGGTGAGAAGTTCTCACAGATAGCTATCCAAACATCTTGACTCCTCTTTGATATAAATCTCCTTCGTTCTCGCCTTTTTGTTACCTTCGTTGCCCGCTTTCACTACCTATGTAAAAATCGAATTTTTACTATGCTATTCAATATATAAAAATCATATTTTTATTTCGAAGTTCAATATATAAAAATCATATTTTTATTTCGAAGTTCAATATATAAAAATCATATTTTTATTTCGAAGTTCAATATATATAAATCATATTTTTACTATCGCTTCCTACATTTAAAAATCGAATTTTTATTCCGTTATTCCATATATAAAAATCGAATTTTTACTACTATGTTATATAGATAAAAATTATATTATTATCACGCTATTTTCCATATAAAGATTTCGCCTTTTCTAAAATAAAGATTTCGCCTTTATAAAAACATAGACTTCGCCTTTTCAAATTTAAAGATTTCATCTTTATAAAAATCTCATTTTTATTTTCCTACACATATAAAGATTATATTTTTAATATTCCTATGATGTAAAAATTATATTTTTATTACTTTAAAAAAAATCATATCTTACTTCCTAAAATTCCGTCTATTCTATTTAAAGTTCAAATCATTTTCTATTTTAAAGTTCGAATCTTTTTCTATTTTAATAGTTCAAAATAAAATCAGTTTTAAACCTCTTTTAAAAATCAGTTTTTAAATCCCTTTTTTTTTAAATTAGTTTTTAAATCCCTTTTTTTTAAATCAGTTTTTAAATCCTTTTTTTTTTAAATCAGTTTTAAAGTAAAATAAAAAAAACAGTTTTAAAGTAAAATAAAATAACAGTTTTAAAGTAAAATAAAAAAATATAAAAAAAATCGGTTTTACTTACAGAGGGGGGGCTGATGCGAGGTCGGCGCCGCTGGGGGGGCTCCGATGGTAAACTGCGGCGAGGGGGTGCGGAAATCGACGCGAAGGAGGGAGGACGGAGGGGAAGGAGGTGCGGTTCTTCAATTGGGAGAGGAGGGAGGTTCGACGGTGGGGGGGGGGGCAACGCGGTGGCGCGATGGGGAGGCGGCTCAACTGTGGGTTGAACGGAGGAGGGCGGCGGCGGGTTTTGTTTCGACATATTTTTTTTTAATCCGATCTGAAATAATGATTTGGGGGGGGGGGGCAGAGCGGGTTAAAGGGAGAGGTTTTTTTTTATTTATTTAATTAATTTTCAAAAAGCTGACTTTTACATACGACCTCGAAACGAGGCCCACCGCCTGTTGTCCATAGCATTTTACCCCCATTCCGAACACAATGGGATATGTATCGCAAGCTAATTTGATCGTTTCGATTTGTTTTCGTCAAATTTACATTTAAATCATTATATTGAATTTTAAACGTACATTTCAAATTACCGGGGTCACATACTAACTAGAAAAATTCCAGGAAAATATTTTCTAGCTTCGTATTGACGATACGGTCCTAACAAAACTAGTTTCGTCGAATTCTGAGACCGTTTGAAAAATGGCCAATTTCCAGTCGATTAAAATCAACTGAAACTGGTCAAACGCGTTTTCCTTTGCCACGCTCACATATTGATTCGAAAAATTACAAAATTCGAAACCTAGCAATAATTTGACATCACGGATCCAACAAAAGTGGTTTCGTCGAAATCCGAGGACATTTGCAAAATGTCCATTTTTTAAGGGCCTGAATTCCATAGCGACTATTCAGAATTTTCAACTGGACATATCTTTTGATTCCCGCTATGAAATTTTGATTTTTCGGATTCGTTGGAAAGATATTATCAAATAGATCCTAATGTTTTTGGTTTCACTAAAATCCGGATTGTTTTGCACCTGGTACATTCAATTGAAGTTTGAAATCGAATTATCGAACTACCGCGCCATTTTCAATTCTATTTATAATTATATATAAATATTTATATTCTAACGATGACGCGTATAAATATATACGTTCGAATTATATTCAAAATAAATTTCTTGTCGATATTATTTAAAATAATTCATTTTAAATATTCAAAATTCGCTAAAATTGCCAAAATAAAAATTTTAAACTGGCCCAGATTTTCGGGTTGTTACAGATTCATCATCAAGTGATGAAGAGCCAAAAACCGGAAATTCAAATACGTTCTTTCACAACGATTCAGAATTCAGAAAATGTCGAAGAAATGCATTTAAAAACCGGGTACACCTTAATTAATTTTGAATTTTTTAATTTTTTGGTTGATTTGGAATAATGGGTGTTTTGTTTAATTTCCTTGTTTGAAATTTAAATTCTAAAATTCGAACTTGAACTTTAAAATTCAAATTTAAAAATTCACTAGTACAAAAGAAACTTGTTGCTTTGTCTCATTTGCTTCAGTTCTGCTTACAACCGAAGCAAATGGTATCTCTTACTTCAGTTGTATTAAAAACAGAAACAAATGTGCTGAAGCAAATGATACCATGCCTGTTTCTTTGTCCCATTTTCTTCAGTTGTGCTCACAACTGAAGCAAATAATGTCATTTGTTTCGGCTTTGTTAACAACCGAAGTGTAATGACCCAGTTTTTTTTACATCGATCGCAAACACAAACATTAATTGATCATGAGTATGTATTAACAAATATAATTTAAAAATCAAGACTTCAAAATATTTCAAACATGTCAAAGGTTTAGATTTTGCATTTTTTTTCTTATGTATGTATGATAGCATATATTTGATAGCATTTGTTTAAATTCATTTTTTACACATATAAAGAATAACACTTATACATAGCAAAACTTTAAAATGTCATTTTTTTACAAACACTTTGTTCATTTTTTTTCCAAAAGAGTTTAAACCCTTACTTTTGGCAAATTCTTTACTTTAAACTTAAAACTCTCTTGGATAAAAACATGGTTAAACACTCTTTATGTTCTCAAAATAAAATGCAAGGAAATTCTTTGCATTTATATATGCATCAAATTAAGAGAAAGAATTGTCAATTCAAATCATGATCTCATTCATGAGTCATCTACACTATGGATTTGCTACCAACTAGGATCATAAGGAAAATATTGTGCACATGGCAAATCAATTTAGATTAAAGTATATTCAGTTTTTAAATTTATTTCTTTTCTCACATGATTTTCTGAAAATACCATTTTTCTTTTGCATCTTTCAAAACATGGTTGTATTTGTCAAAAAAAAACATGTGCATAAAATCTTGCAAATATACCATAATCTTGCCTACACTAGATCAATGCTACACCATAGAATTTCTAAGGAGTTTTCTATGTATATTTCATCACATGCCATCGATTTTATTGTACTAAAACTTTCAGATTTTCTTTCACCTTGGAAGGCAAGTAAATGATTTAAATAATTTTGTGTTAAATCATATTGTCATGTGGGGAAAATATGGCTTTGAAAACTCAACAAAATTCTGAGCATTTATGATACAAGGATGATCATCAAATTTGTTAAAACCAAGGAAAAAGATTTGTGAAAGCATGGTTAAGGACATGAGCATTAAATGTGATGATTCATAGTAAACCAATGGGGGAAGAATATGCCTTGTGCAGGAAATTTTCAAGGCTGATATGGTCCATGTGAATTTAGGTAGTAATGTTTGGTTTTGAGGGAGAAATGGATTTTTAATATTGTCAATCATTTGTCAAACTGAAAACTGCTTTCTGTTTTCAAATCAGCATTTAATACACCAGTTTTTTTATTCATTTCCTACCACTATATAAAGACCTGACCATGCATACATCTCCCTCACACAACACAAAACCATTCAGGAGAATTCAGTAAGATAGGTAAGGGTTTTAAGCATTTAAGATGAGTAAAACTGCTTTTAAATTTTCTGTTTGAAATTCCTGCATATTTCTGTTTTGAACTGTCTGTCTATGGTATGTTCCTTGTTGAGTACAACTTTGTTTGAATAACATTCTATGCTTAATAACTAGGGATTGGTATTGGTACTGAATTCAGTGGTGGTTTTAGTTGAATTATTTTGTTTGCTCATGATTTATGTCCAATTTCAACTATATATATATATATATATATAAACATAACTGTTATTGATTTTAAATCACCAAAGAGGCTCCAATGTTTGATGGTTTGAAGGGAGTATGGCCACTGGTTTGTACTAGGATAGCATAGGTTCAAATGTATACACTCGGGGTAGTTCTTAACCAAAGCAAAAGCATCTTAGCTTAAGAAAAGAAAACACAGCATCAGGAAAGTATAACACAGCAGCTCTTTGTAATCACATAATCAAAGTGGATTTTCAAACCTTTGGAAAACTTGTTTTGATTATATAAATGAAATGGAGGAACAAAACGAGGATTTTTAGAAAGGAAATCAAGATTTTTAGAGGTAGGGATTGCGGGAAATAAAGGGATGGCCAAAAGTTCAACTTTGGTGAACTTCCGGTGAATCACTCGACTGGAAGTGATGGCGTTCGGCCAGAAGGGGTAGGAGAGGATATAGATCATGGGAAAAATATCAATTTAATTTTTAAAAAAGTAGATTTTGCAAACAAAGGGGAAATAGGATTTAAAAGGGTCTTTAGGTTCGGTTTCTTGACGCCGGAATAGCTCAGCGACGGCGACACTAGGGAAGTGCGGTCCAGGGGGAGAAGGAGCGTCAGGATGGTGTGGTGACGTGGCAGGAAGTGGGCAGTGGCCAGAGGTCAAGGGAAGGCATGGTGAAGTTTTTCTTGGATGACGTATTTTCTGGAAGGAAGTGAAGCCACAGCCAAAACACTGTAGTCGTTAGGGGGAGGTGATCGGAAGGTGGCAACGTGATTAGGGTGTGAAGGTTGACCTGTGTGGATGAGTAGTGGTGGATAGGGTCTCAAGTGGTTGTGCATGTGCACGGCCATGGAAGAAGGAGGAAGAAGAAGAAGGAGAAGTGGTGTTGGGGTGATCGGGCAAGGAAAATACATGGAATGTGATGTGGTACTTTAAGCACCTTATACTTTGGATATATATATAAATGTGGTACTTTAGCTAATTTGGTATTTTGGCCAAATAGATGTGGTACTTTGCAAACCATGAGAGCCGACCATTTTTTCATAAGCGCACACCGTGTTCTCAGTCTGGTACTTTGACCAGATGTGGTACTTTGCCATTTTCATTTTCAAACAAGGATTTTTAAATATATTTTAATTTTAAACTAGTTTATAAATAAATAATAGATTAAATAAAAAGGGAAAATAAATAATAAAATGAATATAGAATTTTTTAGCAAGTGAAGGAAGAAGTGAATCAGGATCAGTTTTTGTCAGAAGTTAAAATTTTTAATACAGAAGCTGTAATTTTAGTAAAATTATAAATTTAGTTTAAATTTAAATTAATTTTCTAATGGAAAATTTAAACTTTAAACAAATAAGGTAAAAGAGAAACCATATGTAACACATACGCTAAATTGGTCAGTTTTAAGCTGTAAATCTCAATTACCGGATACAAGCAACCAGTCATGTACAGTTCTGTACTTTATGAAATAAGAACTGTAAATCCTATTTTAATCATGTTTAGATTAATAATTTAAAAAGGGGAATATTCGCTAATCATTTCAAAGAGACCGAAATAAATATTTCACTTTGATTTGATTATATGCCGCGCGTCAGAGATTTTTAAATTAAAGACGGCGATGTACCAGGACTATTCTTGAAATGTGCCTTCGGTTTGTCCAAACCCAGGACAACTTGTATGGACGAATGTCTGACAAAGTAATTCTAACTGATCACGAATGTTGATCTCTTCAAACGTTTTTATATGGTGGCAGACGAATTCATTTCTCTTGCCGTCACTACTACAAAAGTGGGCATATTCGACACTAATTTGTGTGCGTTGCATGAAAAGTGTGGCGAAAGCTATGCATTTTTGATCTTCTGCAACAACATTCATTTGTTGTTGCATTAGATGTGAACGCAGTGTTGTGGTTGGAATTCTTGTGCTTTGACGTGCAACACCAGTTCAAAGTGTTGCATTACATAAATACATGCCAGGTCAGCGATCCGCGTTATTAGTTTAAACAAATAAATAACCGTAGATGTTGATTAATCCAACAGTTCAAATCAATCCCAATTTCGTATCTAAAACAATACCCCATCATCCAATCAGGGACAGCCACCTTGCTGTATTCTTCCGTGAAATTTTAGCGCGAATTTTTCCCCAAATTTTATTTCCCCGCTCCAAACTTTATAACAAATTTTCCTTTTTCAAATAAAAATTTATTGTTATTCCCAGAAGCTTTAATCACCATTTGCGTTGCTTTAATCACAAAATGTCCTTCGTCTACCAAGTTCCACAACCAAAATCAGATCTGAGAAGTTCCAAATCCAGATCTGAGTATCGCTGATTTGGTAAGAAATTTATGAATCCATTTTGGGTTGAATTTGAGGGGTTCAAAGATCTTGATCTGGTTTTACTACATGAAAGCTAAATAACCGATCCTCCCTGCTATCCCGAAATCGAGTTTGAGTTTCCTACTCTGCATAAGTCAGTTCGGATTTGTGCCAGGGGTAAGATTTGCTTAAAATTTATTGCTTTTACTGGCAAAATTGGTTAAGTTGGAGTTTATTATTCAATAAACATTAAATCTAGTAAGATATTCCTATTTTAATTGGGAGTTTAAGTTGATTATAGCATTAGTATGATTCCAGTTGATTCCGTTATGCTGGCTATTTGTAGAATAAAATTGGTAGACAAGAAAGGATCAATACTTATGGCTATTTGTAGAATAAAATTGTTGATAAAGGATTCCACATAGACAGTTCAATATTTGTAGATTCCCATATTTACCAGAATAAAAGGATTCATCTTACAAGCGTAATTGGTAATATTAGAAAATGGTCTAATGTTGATATCTCAGATGCATACCCAATTACGCTTGTAAGATGAATCCTTTTATGTTCGCTACCATTTTCTAATATTACCAACATTAGCAGAAGTATACAATATACATTACTTGTGGTTTGATTATACAAACCAGTATTCACGATACAATGTCAAGGTGGGCGGGCAAAGTTTACGGATTCATTTTTTTAAAATGTACATTGCAATCCTTTAAAATTGATTTGTTCTCACAGCTATTTCAGAAATGCGTAGAGGTTAACAGACTATGTATATGTATTATATTGCGAAATCATAAGACCGAGACTGGCATTTAACTTTACAGATGAAAGTCCCATTGATTACTGTTGTAATTACCTTTAGGAACATCCAAGGAAATTATAAAAATTTATAGGACATGAGATGATTACTGTTGTGATTACTGTTAGCGCTGGGAGATGGATGCGGATTTGTTGAGGCGATGAGATGAGCTGATGTTCTGATATTGTTCGTCAGATGATGCTTGTTATTACAGTTTAGGTTTATGATAGAAGCATGTAGCTCTTAAGTTCTTGTTGTATTCAGCCGAAAATGTGTTACTGATGTATTAGTTGTATCCGATTTGATGTTATTTGTTTATAATACACTCTTATGTACAAAATTGGTACTGCAAATTTTTTAATTAAAACGTTGTATTTTCTTTCTTCTTATGTAGCATTTGCCTTTTTTACTATTGCATTTAATATGTTTTTCTGATGTTGCATTTCAAGATAATGGTGTTGCATTATATTATGCAGTGGTGTTGCATTGAAAAAAAATATTAATGCATGTGGGCCCCACAGCTGATGTGGCGCGTGACACGTGGACAATTGATGCGTCGTCTGACACGTATGCAGCTGACGTGGAAAGATGATGTGGCGTGTGACACGTGGGCAGCTTACGTGGAAAGCTGACGTGGTCTCCTTATCGTGACCTAGCAGCTAGTGTTTAAGGCAACGCTGTGTTTTGTTGCATTATGTGCAAATAGTGTTGCATTACAGCTATAATGCAACACTTTCTTTCTGTGGCCGTAGGTAGGCAAAAGTGTTGCCTTAGATGGCTAATGCAACGGCCGCGGATGCCACGCCCCCTTGGTGTTGCCTATTTGAAAAAATGGCCTACGGCAACGCTTTTTTGATCTACGGCCACAGAAAAATAGTGTCGAATATGCCCACTTTTGTAGTAGTGCGTATACCTATAATATATTTTTTGGGAAGTCAATTAGTGATTGGGAAGTTTTGACGATGTGTTATTCAAAGAAATTAAAGAAATGATGGTCAAAGGTAAGTCCAGCCTCAAGCCTCACACCTAGGAAATGACAAAAATCAGGGAGGTAGCATGGCTATGTGGGTCGCTCCCATTAGGGTGTAGCATCACCTATCTAGAGAAATTCCTTTTGTTTCTTATTCTATCGATTCTGCCCATTCGGGAATGGTTGCCGTACACAACCATTGGTGATATACTCTCGATACACTCAAGAGAAATGAGTGGTTGGTCATGTGTGGGCCAGGTTGCAAGGCGTTCTTGTTGAACCCAAGTGTATTCGCCTCTAGAGATACACCATCGGAAGGTGGTCCCATACCTTGTCATAGTTGGAAATCAAATTTCCATAAGCGTCAAGCAGTTTTATTTGTATACTATATAGGAGAATGTGAGATGTAAGCAATCTTCTAGATTCTAAATTATTTGTTAAACACCTAGACACTATAATAATATCTGATTTAAAATATACAAATTGATTTATTCTCACAAGGTAAAAACCAGTCCGTATTCATGGCATGGTGTTATGAGATATTTAATTTCTTTAATCTGTTTTGTACTGTTTACTCATACCAGTCCCCTGACTAACCCAGAGTTTATTTTTCTGCGTTTTCCTTAAACTCTTGGGTATTCATAACACTTATTATGAATAGACAAGTGAATCAGGTTAAGAAAACTTGGAAAGATGGAATGGAACTTTCTGTATATTGGTCTACTTATCTTATCTACTGTATAATTATAAGTATGCAAATTAGTCGTCAATGATATATATAATTAAAATTGTACTATGAAGTGGTTGTATCACTAGATCTATGAAGCTTTGATGTAATATGTACTGCTGTGTAATATTATGAAGTATCATATTTTGAAGAAGAAAAATCCGTTGTGAGATTCTGTTGTTTTCTGTGATTTTATCTTCTTTCTATTCTTATTCTTATAAATGACACGACTTCTGATGTGTTCGAAAATTGGGTCGTTACAGTTGGTATTAGAGCTTAGGTTACAGATTACCTAGGCTTTGGGTGAGTGTAAGAGAGCTTATTTTTATATAAAAATTAAAATAGATTTAGGTCAACTTGGATGATATACCTAAGTTAGTAATATCCAATCAAGTCTTGATTATCGACCTGTCGTATTCAGGTAATTAAGTATGAGTACCCGTGCACGAAGAGGTCGAGCTAGTGGAACTACCACTACCAATGGGCGTAATACTGCCTCTTAAGATCGAGTAGAAACTATGGAGGAAGTTACGCCAGTCCAACAGGACAAAAGCTTTGCAACTATCTGTAAGGAGTATACCACTCTGGGAGGGAAGGTATTCAAAGGGACTGAGTCTTTTAGTGAGGTTCAAGCATGGCTGAGGTCGTGTGAGAGGATTTTCAAAGGATTGAAATTGAATGATGAGTAGAAACATCTCTTAGCCTCGTGGCAACTCCAAGAAGCTGTTGCAATCTGGTGGGACGCTCAAACTGCAAATGTTCCCGAGGAAGATTTTACTTAGGATAAATTCAAAGAAGCATTTGAAGCGCAATTTCTGCCTGCTGCTGGCAAAACGAGGATGTATCGGGATTTCATCGATCTCAAACAAGGGAACATGGAAATATCCGAATATGAGAACAAATTCAATGCACTTTCCTATTTTGGGCCAGAACTGATCAACACCCCACTCAAGAAGAATGAAATGTTCATAGAAGAATTAAAGGATAGCCTGAAAGTTCAAATGATTGGACATCTCAAGATTCCATTTGTTGATCTAGTTGATATGGTAGTTTGTTATGAGGCACTGGAGGGAAAGAAACCAGTTGCAAAAGCAGCACAGACAGGAGGACCTAGTGGTGAGAATCAAAATAAAAGGAAATTCAATCCAAACTGGAACAATAACAAAGGAGTATCCAAGATGGGAGAAAAAGCCAAGGAACGATTCATGTGACGGCCCGTCCCGCATCAACCGACATTTACTCCAAAAGTGCGTTGTACACGTGTCTGGTTAGCACGGAACGGTCGTCAGAAGAAAGGAAAAGAAAGAAGAGAATGGGCTAATTAGGAACCTGTAGAATATCTCACAGCGCATAGAACAAAATATAATAATAAAATACTTGACATAAAACAGGAGAGACAGTGCATAAGCTGAAAACCAAAACTAAGCATCATAGCAGCGGAAATCCAAAATACAGCTTATTACAACTTTTCAAATTGTCTCAAAGCAAAAGTAAGATAAAGGAGGTACACTACTAATGCCCAAGTAGCGACCACTAGCGACACAGGGAGAATATCTATATATCATACGTGGAAGCCTCCTGCTCATCTCCAAATCAGCTACTCACGCACCACCAGCTAACCTGTCTCTAGTCTGCTCGTGTGAGCACCCAGAGTAATAAGAGGAGACATAAAACTCTGGGTCAGACATAAAGCCTGGTATGAGCGATAAGCATCTAAACAGAATAATAACAGTAACAGGTATAATCCAATCATAACTAAACCTGGACCTGCAACCGAAGAGTTAGTACTACATACTGTACAACACTCTAAGGTGCCCTTTCAAATGGTGTAAAGATAACGGGGGTGGGGGTGTGCATGTCATAGTGATGTCAAACAATCAAGCATAGCAATCATCCTCACATCCCTCACTCAGTGCGTAAAGCATACGATATCCACTACTTTGGTCACCTAATACTTTGGGCCATGACGGAATCCAATCCCGTGTAACTATCACTACAAGCCCACTATCCATCTCTCAGTGGTGAACCAAAGTTATGAATACCGACAACCCCTTTGCACACGTCCCGCAGCAAAACCCAACCATGAAGTGAACTCATTGGTTCCCAACTGGATCCTGAGCTCTAACTTCCATTTGGACTACCTTTGCATCTCGGGTTATGGGTCATCACCGGATTGGTCTTCTCCTTCTTCCTTGGTTCGGTTCGGATTGCTTCATCACCTCGGATCGGATCGAGTTCCTCAAGTCCCTCCATGATGCTCCGGATCGGGTCGGGTCGTGCTCCATGCTCCAACTCGTGGTATCCACCTGGTGGCAGTTCGGATCATCAACACCTCAACGGGTCGGGTCGGGGTCTCCAAGTCCATCTCCATCCATGGGTTTGGGTCGGAGCTGCTGGCGGAGTCGTGGACCATCTTCGGATCGTTCTCCATGCTCCACGGTCCGGATCGTGCAAGCGGATCGGGTGCTCCAGTACGTGGCGCGGTTCGGGTTCGAGCTCCTTCCACCATCAGGTCATTGTCTCTATAGCCGATCCGATCCGGTTCATATAATGGTGGCCTTCCTTTTTGCCACTCTCTCTTGTGTCAAACTTCGGTTCGGTTCGACGATACTTTGCTCAGTCCGCTCCGGTCCGAGCCCATCCATCCGATCCGGTCCGAAAGCCTGCACTGTTTTCCAGCAACTTTTCCAGTGAACATTTTACGCCATTCGACGACGTTTTCGACCATTCCAACTATTCTAATCAATCAAAAAGCATACCGTATAGTCATAGTAACATGTTTAATCAACCACAAACGCCAAAACAACAATATGATATGTTAAAATGGATCAAACATAGCCAAAACCCCATATTTTCCCTTAAGCATGTTTAGGTGAAACTTATGATATAATTAGCAAAACTTAACCAAATTATCCCAAATTCACATCAGAGGTCTAAAACAATATTTCAGAATTTATGAACATTTTTCCAGATTTTTAACATGCATAAATTCGGTAATTATCACTAATCACCCCTTAATCCCCCAAATTCCGGGATTTGCAAAATTAGTCGAAATTAACCCAAATTCATATCAGAGGCATAAAACGATGTTTTAGAATTTTACGAATTTTTCTAGATTTTTCTGAGCCATAATTTCTCTAATCTTCGCTAATTACCATAATTAGCCGTAATTAGTGAAAAACAATGCAAATCACTCACCTTAGCCACAAAAAACTTTAGATCTGAAATAATCTCTGATTTGGATCCAATTCCTCCAGTAGCTCTCTCTCTCTGATTTGGTGCTACCCTCCCTTGATTTGATGTAGTTTTGCTTAATCTTCGATTAGAAAGTGATTAGAGACGATTTGGGATGAAATTAGAAGGTGGAGGCCATGGCTAGAGCTCAAAGGAGGTTTGTGGCGGCTGGAAGATGAATGAAAAATCGTTTTCTAAACCCTAGCAGCCCTCAAATACCACTAAACCCGAAATCCCCCATTGGGCCTAGCTGTTAATCACCCGGTTTAGCCCAATTAAGCTGTTTTTCACCTTCTAAACCTTGTTTCAGCCATATCCCCCAAACGGTAAGTCCGTTTGGCTAATGTAACCACTCTACGGAAAGAGAAACCATCATTCGAAGCCAATGGAAGTGGTTTCAGGTCAAAATTACTTTCTATTCAAAAGTTATGGCCAAAACAGTACCAACTAGGGGCAAAACGGTCATTTAAAAATCGACAAAAATCATGAACATGGGAAATGACCCCAATAATCGTCTCCCAAAGTTACATCACCATACAACTTCGTATGGGAAAAAAATAAATATTCCACGATCCTATGATGCGTAGAATGCGGGTCGTTACACTCTCCCCCCCTTAAGAAATTTCGCCCCCGAAATTCCCTAACCAAAACACACAAAGGGTTCCGCATGCCTATCAACCATAAAACAACAATCAACATGCAAAACAGGTCTATCCTAGCATGTGGTTTACTAACAAGGGAAGAAACTATCACTACCAAAACCTTAGTAGGCAAAGAGTTCTGGATACTTCTTCCTTATATCTTCCTCTGTTTCCCAAGTACAGTCTTTTTCATTCTCACCCCACTGGACTTTGACCAGTTTCACCGCCTTTCTTCGAAGCTGCTTCATATCGTTCCCAACGATACGCATAGACTTGCGGTTCCTAACCGCCTCGAGTTCAACTTCGATGTTATCGAACTGATCAGGTGAAATAGCCACACTAGGATCGTGCACGAATTTCCTTAACTGGGAAACATGAAATACGTTGTGAACTCCCGCCATCTTGTCAGGTAGCTCTACTTCATACGCTAAATTCCCAACTTGCTCGAGGACTGGGAATGGGCCAACAAATCTTGGTGCTAACTTACCTCTCCAACCAATCCGAATCACATTCTCAATGGAGAGATCCTGACGAACACCAAGTCGTTAACGAAGAATTCCAAATCCCTTCGTCTCTTATCGAGATAAGCCTTCTGCCTATCTTTATCCCTTCCCAGTAGTAGATCTGCTCTATGTCTCAGTACATCTTATTACCACTGGGATGTATAGTCAATTTCGAGTGATGATATGCTCTAAGCACTTCACCTCTCAGTCCATCTACGTTGGGTACAACTAGTCCCTTATTCTTTCGAAGCCACCCTTCTTGATCAAATCCTTACCTGATCATTCTCTTTCCATCGATACCCATCTCTACCCTAGAGATGGTTTCCAATAGGGTAGGATCGTCCTTCTAACTGGAACCAATCCACTCAATCAAAATCGATCTAATCGTCAAGCTTACTAGTGTTTCTGAATCCAATTCACTCTTGGGCCCGAAATCATATCCTGTGATATACTTTAGTTGCTTCCATCCTAGAAACAAAACCGCTAAACTGACATGTCTCCTACTCAATGCAACTATTACCGTACCCAAATCCTTTACTATGATCACTCTGCCCCCATGGAGTCATGGCGACTCCACTGCACTGATCCATAGTCACTAGTCCTTTGCTATGTCCACTCTGCCCCATGAAGTCATAACAACTCCACTGCACTGGCTCATAGCCTTACTAATCCTTTACTATGTCCACTTTGCCCCTCGAGTCATAATGACTCTACTGAACTGGCTCATAGTCCTACTACAATCACTTTGTTCCCCATCGCTGGAACCCTATAGGTGATAGTCTACTCAAGGGAAGAAAAATAGGAACAACATAGCAACCATAACATCCATCAAACAAGTCCTACCTATCACCTGCTAAATTCATAAACACGTCGACACCTACATGATTGGTCTAACCAATCCCAATATGTCGATTCTAGTATGTCTGGTCTAACCAACATCAATAACTAATGGAAGCCCAACCTCCATACATACACCGATGCCTACTTGACTGGTCCAACCAATCCCAGGCCAATGGAAGCCCCGCCTCCCTTCGGACTACCGTACGTCCAACGTACGTTTATCCTCCAAGGATAATTAAACTAATGGAAGCCCAGCCTCCAATCGGACTACCGTACGTCCAACGTACGTTTATCCTCCAAGGATAAATAGATCACGTCCAACGGATCCAAGGTAACGGGCGTCCCCAGATACCCCTGCTTTTAGTCCTCCTAAAATACTTGAGTCCAACCCAAGTCTATCCATTATCTTGCTGCCCTCCCGAGTCCAACTTGAGCTGAATCCAATTCCTTGCAGCCTTCTCGAGTCCAACTCGAGTCACTCTATAACTCAGACCCAGTCTTGAGTGCCGACAAACTCTAGTCCAACGTGAGTCGTCTCCCTATTCGTTGGATCTCCAAGATCAACGAACACCTATTTTCTTTTACGAGTTCAAGTCCAACTTGAATCGCTCTAATCTTCGTTGTATCTTCCATGATCAACTAACACATCCTATTTCTTCAAAGTCCTACTATCCAATAGAGAACATCAACATAGGGTCCTAAACAATCCATTACTTTGCATCTTTCCCGAGTCTCACTCGAGCAATCTCATAACCCTATCAAGTCTAACTCTGGGCAGTCTATACCATTGAACAGTCTCATCATGTTCCGTCTGCCCATCACTCCTCGAGTAAACCAAGGTATCATCCAATGAAAATCGCAACGTCTACTTATCCCTCACACAAACCATCCTAGTCAAACTCGACATTCCCCAAGCACAAGCCCCAAAGGCCTAAACCAATATCAGACAAGCACCCAAGGAACATCTCCTCCGAGTTCGGACAATCCCATGAGGTGATACTAGCAAAACAATCTAGCACTGGAGTACTCATTTGCCTCCCAGAGACAACTAGAACTTATTACAACGATAACCTCTTAGCTTCCTTAACTCCAGTTACTATCACCATCACTAGGTAGGTACCTAATACCACCCTATTCCTTTGGAGTAGATCGACTCCCCAAAATAATGCTAAACCCAGTAAAGCCCAAAACAAAGCAATCACAAGGAAACATACATCCATGACTCGATAAGACCAAGCACAACAAATCATACTAAGATCAGTCGAACCACCTATCAGGTTCGTCACAATTAGAGGTTTATCGACTATCTCGGGTTTGTCAAACAATACCCGATCAGAAACATCTTAAATAGAAAGCATACCTTTTATAACGACACTCTTTCCCTTCTGCGCCGCACTTGGAGCATTCGACGAAGAAGGAACAGCGTTGATAGCATACGCTTTCACAATCTGCTTCTCCCTAGGAGGTTGTGGGCAATCATCCTTGTGATGTCCCGCCTGGCCGCAGTTAAAGCACTTCCTTTCCCCAGGCTTTTCTCGACAATCTCTGGCATAGTGGCCCTTCTTGCCACAACTAAAGCATTCACCATCTTTCTTATTTTTCTTATTCTGACCATCCTTGGTCGGGTTCTGCTTCCTCTTGCTCTGAGAATTCTTCTTGCCTTCACCGCCTGCTTGCGGCTTTGGCTCCTCTGCAGATGCTGTAGCAACCTCAGTCCTCGACTTAGGGAAAAGGCTCTCTAACCTTAATGCCTTTCCTACAATAGACTCGAACGTCTCATCGATATGGTTTATAAGTCTTTCCCCCAAGTACCCATCCAAGCCGGTTATGAACTTCTCGTTCTTCTTTTCGACTGTATCAATAAGGGACCATCCATATTTCGATAAAGTGTCGAATTCAGCGATATACTTCGAGACTGCTCTACCGTTCTGCTTAAGCTCCAAGAACTTCCTGAACAGTTCTGATTTATGAGCAGCTGGAATAAACTTATCACAAAAGCGAGTCTTAAACTGATTCCAAGTAACTTGATCTTCTGGAGTAGCTGTTCTAATGGCATTCCACCAATTCATCGCTCGCCCTTGCAGCTGACGAGACGCTAGCCTTCTCTTCATCGCATCCTCAAGACCCAAGTCGTCGAAGATACGATCACAGCTATCCAACCAATCCTGAACATCTGTGGCCGACTCCGTTCCGTGGAACGGCTTCCCACCAAGGTTAGTGTAATCCTTGCACAACTTGGCGAAATCGACCCTAGGCGCCTGCACTACTGGACCACCACCATTTCCGGGGTTGGGAACTGCCCCTTGAACATCCCTAAGCATCCCCCTCATGAAGTTAGTGAACATTGTCCTCATGTCAGAAGCATTCCCATGGTCGGTCCCTCTACCAACACCCCTGGTGTCTCTACTTATCGTCAATCTAAAAAAGAGAAATGATTAACGACCCCATAGTGGTGCTAGTGCAGTACGACTTCATTCTTATACTACTAACAGTATATACATATATAGCTTTTGAAAACCAAAGTAATCACAAATACGCGCTCTCATATACGTACTATCTCTCCCTAGTGTCTTTCCCTAGGTTAACTACGCAACCTAGAGCTCTGATACCAAATGTGACGGCCCGTCCCGCATCAACCGACATTTACTCCAAAAGTGTGTTGTACACGTGTATGGTTAGCACGGAACGGTCATCAGAAGAAAAGAAAAGAAAGAAGAGAATGGGCTAATCAGGAACCTGTAGAATGTCTCACAGCGCATAGAACAAAATATAATAATAACATACTTGACATAAAACAGGAGAGACAATGCATAAGCTGAAAACCAAAACTAAGCATCATAGCAGTGGAAATCCAAAATACAGCTTATTACAACTTTTCAAACTGTCTCAAAGCAAAAGTAAGATAAAGGAGGTACACTACTAATGCCCAAGTAGCGACCACTAGCGACACAGGGAGAATATCTATATATCATACGTGGAAGCCTCCTGCTCGTCTCCAGATCAGCTACTCACGCACCACCATCTAACCTATCTCTAGTCTGCTCGTGTGAGCACCCAGAGTAATAAGAGGAGACATAAAACTCTGGGTCAAACATAAAGCCTGGTATGAGCGATAAGCATCTAAACAGAATAATAACAGTTACAGGTATAATCCAATCATACCTGAACCTGGACCTGCAACCAAAGAGTTAGCAATACATACTGTACAACACTCTAAGGTGCCCTTTCAAATGGTGTAATGATAACGGGGGTGGGGGTGTGCATGTCATAGTGATGTCAAACAATCAAGCATAGCAATCATCCTCACATCCCTCACTCAGTGCGTAAAGCATACAATATCCACTACTTTGGTCACCTAATACTTTGGGCCATGACGGAATCCAATCCCGTGTAACTATCACTACAAGCCCACTATCCATCTCTCAGTGGTGAACCAAAGTTATGAATACCGACAACCCCTTTGCACACGTCTCGCAGCAAAGCCCAACCATGAAGTGAACTTATTGGTTCCCAACTGGATCTTGAGCTCTAACTTCCATTTGGACTACCTTTGCATCTCGGGTTATGGGTCATCACCGGATTGGTCTTCTCCTTCTTCCTTGGTTTGGTTCGGATTGCTTCATCACCTCGGATCGGATCGAGTTCCTCAAGTCCCTCCATGATGCTCCGGATCGGGTCGGGTCGTGCTCCATGCTCCAACTCGTGGTATCCACCTGGTGGCAGTTCGGATCATCAACACCTCAACGGGTCGGGTCGGGGTCTCCAAGTCCATCTCCATCCATGGGTTTGGGTCGGAGCTGCTGGCGGAGTCGTGGACCATCTTCGGATCGTGCTCCATGCTCCACGGTCCGGATCGTGCAAGCGGATCGGGTGCTCCAGTACGTGGCGCGGTTCGGGTTCGAGCTCCTTCCACCATCAAGTCATGGTCTCTATAGCCGATCCGATCCGGTTCTTATAATGGTGGCCTTCCTTTTTGCCACTCTCTCTTGTGTCAAGCTTCGGTTCGGTTCGGCGATACTTTGCTCAGTCCGCTCCGGTCCGAGCCCATCCATCCGATCCGGTCCGAAAGCCTGCACTGTTTTCCAGCAACTTTTCCAGTGAACATTTTACGCCATTCGACGACGTTTTCGACCATTCCAACTATTCTAATCAATCACAAAGCATACCGTACAGTCATAGTAACATGTATAATCAACCACAGACACCAAAACAACAATATGATATGTTAAAATGGATCAAACATAGCCAAAACCCCATATTTTCCCTTAAGCATGTTTAGGTGAAACTTATGATATGATTAGCAAAACTTAACCAAATTATCCCAAATTCACATCAGAGGTCTAAAACAATATTTCAGAATTTATGAACATTTTTCCAGATTTTTAACATGCATAAATTCGCTAATTATCACTAATCACCCCTTAATCCCCCAAATTCCGGGATTTGCAAAATTAGTCGAAATTAACCCAAATTCATATCAGAGGCATAAAATGATGTTTTAGAATTTTAGGAATTTTTATAGATTTTTCTGAGCCATAATTTCGCTAATCTTCCCTAATTACCATAATTAGCCGTAATTAGTGAAAAACAATGCAAATCACTCACCTTAGCCACAAAAAACTTTAGATCTGAAATAATCTCTGATTTGGATCTAATCCCTATGTGTTCCAGCAGCTCTCTCTCTGATTTGGTGCTACCCTCCCTTGATTTGATGTAGTTTTGCTTAATCTTCGATTAGAAAGTGATTAGAGACGATTTGGGATGAAATTAGAAGGTGGAGGCCATGGCTAGAGCTCAAAGGAGGTTTGTGGCGGCTGGAAGATGAATGAAAAATCGTTTTCTAAACCCTAGCAGCCCTCAAATACCTCTAAACCCGAAATCCCCCATTGAGCCTAGCTGTTAATCACCCGGTTTAGCCCAATTAAGCTGTTTTTCACCTTCTAAACCTTGTTTCAGCCATATCTCCCAAACGGTAAGTCCGTTTGGCTAATGTAACCACTCTACGGAAAGAGAAACCATCATTCGAAGCCAATGGAAGTGGTTTCAGGTCAAAATTTCTTTCTAGTCAAAAGTTATGGCCAAAACAGTACCAACTAGGGGCAAAACGGTCATTTAAAAATCGACAAAAATCATGAACATGGGAAACGACCCCAATAATCGTCTCCCAAAGTTACATGACCATACAACTTCGTATGGGAAATAAATAAATATTCCACGATCCTATGATGCGTAGAATGCGGGTCGTTACAATTCAAGGACACCAAATGCCACAACTGCCTGCAGGAGGGACATATTGCCAATTTCTGCACAAAACCAGCAGCGAAAAAGCACAGCAAACTCAGCAGCAACAACAACCATCTCAGCAACAGCAGCAGAAAAACAGCAAGGCCCTGGAAATGCAATGGTCATAAAGTCCCTGTGTTTCAACTGCCATTAGCCTGGGCACTTGGTTAAAGACTGTCCACTCATGAAGAGGGCACAACAACCAAAGGTATATGCTATCAAAAGTGAACCATCAACTTCCCAGGATGTGAAAGGCAAGGGAGTTCTTGAAGGTACTTTTGATTTAAATGGAATTGATGTTCATGTTTTATTTGACACCAGCGCCTCGAATAGTTTCATTTCTTCTGGAATGGTAGGAAAATTCCAATTTATCCCAAAGATTTCCCCGAATCCAATTTGCGTATCTAATCCTATTGGCGGGAAAACTGGATTAAAAATGTATTGCGATAATGTGGCACTCTCATACCTTCCGCATTCCTTTCTTTTCGATTTCTAAGTTTTGGATTTCAAAGGATTTAATTTTATACTTGGGATAAACTGGTTGAGTAAATTCCAAGCTAAGATTAAATGCGACAAAGAAATCATAACTTTGATAACCAATATTGGGAGCAAAGCTAGGATACCGTGTGGAAAACCCGGTATTCACATGTGTAGTTTCTTGTATGCTTTGGAGGCACCGCAACAGAAATTGGAGACGTTAGAAGTAGTCAGAGATTTCTCTGACGTATTTGAAGAAGTTAAGAGTTTACCCACACATCGCGAGATAGAGTTCCGCATCGATCTAATTCCAGGAGCCAGACCGATAGTTCAACCAAAAAGACGAATGGCGCCAAAGGAAGTCATGGAACTCGAAAAGCAAACTCAATATTTGTCCGCCAAAGGATTGATCAGGCCAAGTTTTTCAAGCTGGGGTTCAGCAGTAGATTTTGTGGTTAAGTCTAATGGATAACTAAGATTACGCGTTGACTATAGAGAGTTAAATAAAGTTACCATCAAGAATAAGTATCCTTTGCCGCGAATTGACGATCTCTTTGATCAGTTGAATGGAGCTACGGTGTTTTCTCAAATGGATCTTGCAACAGGATTCCATCAGTTAAAGATTGTCGAAGATAGTATTCCTTTGACTGCTTTCAGAGGCCCGGATTTCTTTTATGAATGGTTAGTTATGCCATTCGGACTAACTAACACACCTGCGTATTTTGTTGATTTGATGAACCGTGTCTTTAGAAAGATTCTGAACAAATTCGTCCTGGTTTTTATTGATGATATCCTAATCTTTTCAAAGACAGAAGAAGAGCACTGATATCATCTTAAAGTGGTATTGGAGACTCTAAGTACGAATGTATTGAAGGCAAAGTTTTCTAAATGTCATTTCAGGCAATCTGAAGTTAGATTCTTGGGGCACATTATAAATGGAGATGGTATTTCTGTGGACCCAATCAAAGTTGAAGCGGTGCAACAATGGAAGCAGCCCAGAACACCGATGGAGGTCCGTAGTTTCGTGGGATTAGCAGGATATTACAGGAGGTTTATCTAAGATTGTTCTAAGATATCTTCTCATCTGACTAAGCTGACTAAGAAGGGTGAGAAATTTATATGGACTCCAAAGTGTGAAGAATCATTCAAGGAGTTAAAGAAGAAATTGACAGAAGCACCAGTTCTTGGTGTTCCAAACTGAAAAAGTAGATTTGAGGTTTATACTGATGCTTGTGGAGTGGGACTCGGTGCAGTACTAATGCAGAATGGATGTGTGGTTGCGTATGCTAGTAGACAATTGAAGATCCATGAGAAGAATTACACTACACACGATCTAGAGTTATTGGCGGTTGTTTTTGCATTAAAAATGTGGAGACACTACCTGTTAGGAGGGAAGTTCGAGCTTTTCACAGATCACAAACCACTCAAATATCTGTTTTCTCAAAAAGATCTCAACCAGAGGCAACAGAGGTGGTTGGAGTTTCTCGCGTCATACGATCTGGATATTATCTATACTCCAGGAAAAGCAAATGTCGTAGCAGACGCTCTAAACAGAAATGCGATCTTATCTCTTCTAGAAGCTACTTCAGCACTTTATGGAAGAATAATGGCAAATCAATGGAGAGATGAAAATATGGAGAAATTAATTCAAGGAGTTATAAGAGGCGGGGAGTCAGATTTTGAAGTGGATGGCCAAGGTATTCTCAGAATTAATGGAAGACTGTGTGTTCCTGATGTTGACGGGTTAAGGAAAAAAGTTTTGGCAGGATGTCATAAATCAAAGTTGAGTACTCATCCAGGAGTACACAAAATGTGTAGAGATATGAGGCGAGTATTTTGGTGGCCTGGGATGAAGAGAGATATTCTGGCTTATATAAATCAGTGTCTATGCTGCCAGCAAATAAAGGGTGATAACCAGAAAGCAGCAGGATTACTGAAACCTTTGGAGATTCCTAACTGGAAGTGGGAGATGATATCAATGGATTTCATTGACGGTTTACCCAAGACCAAGAAAGGATATGAAGGAATTTGAGTGATAGTGGATCGACCGACGAAAAGTGCGCATTTTATTCCAGTGAAACCAACTCGGACTGCAGCTTCGTTAGCCGAGATTTTCATAAAGGAGATTGTATGATTACATGGAGTTCCGGTAAATATTATAAGTGATAGAGATCCCATTTTCACCAGTAAATTCTGGGAAGCAGTCCAAACAACTTTGGGGACTAAGCTGAATTTAAGTACCACTTATCATCCTCAAACAGATGGCCAGACAGAAAGGGTAAACATGATATTAGAAGACCTGTTGAGAGCGTGTATTCTTGACTTTGGAGGATCGTGGGAGGATCACCTATATCTAGTTGAATTCTCCTACAACAACAGCTACCAAGTAAGTATAGGCATGGCACCATATGAAGCTCTCTATGGTAGACCGTGCAGATCACCAACTTGTTGGGTAGAGTCAGGAAATAAACTTGTTCTAGGGCCAGATATGATTCGAGAAGCAACTGAGAAGGTGGAGTTAGTTAAAAAACGAATGGAGGAGGCCCAGGATCGACAGAAAAGTTATGCAGACAAAAGACGAAGGGATCTTAATTTTTCTGTTGGAGATTTTGTGTTTGTGAAAATTTCACCAATCAAAGGGACAACCAGATTTGGTAAGACAGGAAAGTTAGCTCCATGATATGTGGGACCTTTCTGTGTTCTTGAGAAGGTTGGATCTCTTGATTATAGGGTGGAATTACCAGAAAGGATGGCAGGGATTCACAATGTTTTTCATGTGTCTCATCTTTGCAAATGTGTTCACGACCCGTCTTTAATCTTGGAACCATCGGTTCAGGAGGATCTTGAAATTGAACTGAACTTGACTGTGGTAAGATATCCAGTCTATGTGCTGGATAAAGAAGAAAAGTGACTTCGGAATAAGGTTGTGAAACTGCTCAAGATATAGTGGAGTGAGAATCCATATGACTGTACTTGGGAAACGGAGAAACACATCAGGGAGTTCTATCCGGATTTTGTTTCAAACTAGGTGTTAGTTATCCTATGTTTGATTTGGATGTATCTTATGTATGATGGTATTTTATGGCTTGTTATGGATGTTATCTTATGTCTGGAAATGGAATTTTGGTTTTCATCTCTGTGGATTGTGGAGGGTTTTGAGGACTCAGTATTCGTAGGACTTATGAACTCTTTCAGTTTACTATCACTTGTACTGAAATCTGTTCTTTGTTTCTTTTCCAGATGGCACCGATCTTCAAGAGAACCGCAAGGAATAGACTGACCCCATTACAGAGATTGAGATTGTACACTAGCATCAGTATTCATGAGCTTGGAGGTACTCAGGATGATGAGGGGACGAGACGATATGTAGACTCAGAGGAGTCAGGTATCTACCACGGGGAGTCTTCCATTGAGGAGGACGGTATGGACTTTCTTCAGGAGCCCGATTATGAGGGAGATGATGACCGGGAGGAGTACTATGTAGGCGAGGGAGGAGATGATGGAGATGGTGATGACAGCAGCAGTGGAGACGACGGAGACAGGGATGACAATGATGATATGGATGATGAGGGGGAGACCGAGGAGGAGCCTGAGGAGGATCCAGAGGAGGAGCCTGAGGAGGAGCTCGAGGAGGATCCAGAGGGAGAGCCTGAGGAGGACATTCCACTTTCTCATCCACAGTATGAGCCATGGGTTATGACCCCACCAGTACCTATGGATGGGCAGTTAGCTGTCCTATGGGAGCAGCTAGCACAGGAGATGGCACAGTATCTGGCTAATGGAGGGGATATGGGGCCACTCATGGATTATTCCTATCCCGATATGATGCTTTACCCACCCTCTCCCATTGAGATCATAGAGCTTTCAGATGATGATGTCCCTGAGGAGAGCGATGAGGTAGTTGAGGTGATTGATATATCAGACAGTGAAGATGTGATTATCGTTCCAGATGACGAGGAGATGATCATCATTTCAGATGATGAGGATGTCATTGAGATTAGTAGTAGCTCTGAGTAAGATAGAGGGACTGGGATGGTATTGTACATATAGTAGTACTAGTAGTATGGCAGATATGTATATTATAGTAGTACTCGTATTTTGCTGTAGTCTATAACTCGATACTAGTCGAGTATGGTACTTGTATTTTGCTGTAGTCAATTGGACGTAATATTATATGATATATATATATATATATATTATCTTTTGCTTATCTTATGTTTACAAATTTCGAGGACGAAATTTTTATAAGGGGGTTAGATTGTAATGACCCGATTTTTTTACATCGATCGCAAACACAAACATTAATTGATCATGAGTATGTATTTACAAATACAATTTAAAAATCAAGACTTCAAAATATTTCAAACATGTCAAAGGTTTAGATTTTGCATTTTTTCTTATGAATGTATGATAGCATATATTTGATAGCATTTGTTTATATTCATTTTCTACACATATAAAGAATAACACTTATACACAGCAAAATTTTAAAATGCCATTCTTTTTGCAAACACTTTGTTCATTTTTTTTCAAAAGAGTTTAAAACCTTATTTTTGGCAAATTCTTTACTTTAAACTTAAAACTCTCTTGGATAAAAACATGGTTAAACACTCTTTATGTTCTCAAAACAAAATGCAAGGAAATTCTTTGCATTTATATATGCATCAAATTAAGAGCAAGAATTGTCAATTCAAATCATGATCTCATTCATGAGTCATCTACACTACGGATTTGCTAGCAACTAGGATCATAAGGAAAATATTGTGCACATGGCAAATCAATTTAGATTAAAGTATTTTCAGTTTTTAAATCTATTTCTTTTCTCACATGATTTTATGAAAATACCAATTTTCTTTTGCATCTTTCAAAACATGGTTGTATTTGTCAAAAAAAAGCATGTGCATAAAAGATTTATGAAATCTTGCATATATACCATAATCTTGCCTACACTAGATCAATGCTACACCATAGAATTTATAAGGATTTTTCTATGTATATTTCATAACATGCCATCGATTTTATTGTACTAAAACTTTCATATTTTCTTTCACCTTGGAAGGCAAGTAAATGTTTTAAATAATTTTGTGTTAAATCATATTGTCATGTGGGGAAAATATGGCTTTGAAAACTCAAAAAAATTCTGAGCATTTATGGTACAAGGATGATCACCAAATTTATTAAAACCAAGGAAAAAGATTTGTGAAAACATGGTTAAGGACATGAGCATTAAATGTGATGGTTCATAGTAAACCAATGGGGGAAGAATATGCCTTGCACAAGAAATTTTCAGGGCTGATATGATCCATGTGAATTTAGGTAGTAGTGTTTGATTTTGAGAGAGAAATGGATTTTTAATATTGTCAATCATTTGTCAAACTGAAAACCGTTTTCTGTTTTCAAATCAGCATTTAATACACCAATTTTCTTATTCATTTCCTACCACTATATAAAGACCTGACCATGCACACATCTCCGTCATACAACACAAAACTATTCAGGATAATTCAATAAGAAAGCTAAGGGTTTTAAGCATTTAAGGTGAGTAAAACTGCTTTTAGATTTTCTGTTTGAAATTCCTGTATATTTCTGTTTTGAACTGTCTGTCTATGGTATGTTTCTTGTTGAGTACAACTTGGTTTGAATACCATTCTATGCTTAATAACTAGGGATTGGTATTGGCATTGAATTCAATGGTGGTTTTAGTTGAATTATTTGTTTGCTCAAGATTTATGTCATGTTTCAACTATATAAAAAAAACAGAATTGTTGTTGATTTTAAATCACCAAAGGGGCTCCAATGTTTGATGGTTTGAAGGGAGTATGGCCACTGGTTTGTACTAGGATAGCATAGGTTCAAATGTATACACCCAGGGTAGTTCTTAACCAATGCAAAAGCATCTTAGCTTAAGAAAAGAAAACACAGCATCAGGAAAGTATAACACAACAGCTCTCTGTAATCACATAATCAAAGTGGATTTTCAAACCTCCGGAAAACTTGTTTTAATTATATAAATGAAATGGAGGAACAAAATGAGGATTTTTAGAAAGGAAATCAAGATTTTTAGAGTAGGGATTGCGAGAAATAAAGGGATGGCCAAAAGTTCAACTTTGGTGAACTTCCGGCGAATCACTCGACTGGAAGTGATGGCGTTCCGCCAAAAGGCGTAGGAGAGGATATAGATCATGGGAAAAATATCAATTTTATTTTTAAATAAGTATATTTTGCAAACAAAGAGGAAATAGGGTTTAAAAGGGTCTTTGGGTTCAGTTTCTTGACGCCGGAACTGCTCAGTGATGGCGACACTAGGGAAGTGTGGTCCAGGGGAGAAGGAGCGTCAGGATGGTATGGTGACGTGGCAGGAAGTGGGCAGCGGCCAGAGGTCGAGGGAAGGCGTGGTGAAGTTTTTCTTGGATGACGTATTTTCTGGCAGGAAGTGATGCCACTGCCAAAACACTATAGCCGTAAGGGGGAAGTGATCGGAAGGTGGCAACGTGATCTGGGGGTGAAGGTTGACCTATGTGGATGATTAGTAGTGGTGGATAGGGTCTCACATGGTTGTGCATGTGCACGACCATTAAAGAAGGAGGAAGAAGAAGAAGGAGAAGTGGTGTTGGGGTGATCGGGCAAGGAAAATACATGGAATGTGATGTCGTACTTTAAGCACCTGGTACTTTGGATATATATAAATGTGATACTTTAGCTAATGTGGTATTTTGGCCAAATAGATGTGGTACTTTGCAAACCATGAGAGCCGGCCAATTTTTCATGAGCGCACATCGTGTTTTCAGTCTGGTATTTTGACCAGAAGTGGTACTTTGCCATTTTCATTTTCAAACAAGGATATTTAAATATATTTTAAATTTAAACTAGTTTTTAAATAAATAATAGATTAAATAAAAAGGGAAAATAAATAATAAAATAAAAAATATAATTTTTTAGTAAGTGAAGGAAGAAGTGAATCAGGATCAGTTTTTGTCAGAAGTTAAAAATTTAAATACAGAAGTTGTAATTTTAGTAAAATTATAAATTTCGTTTAAATTTAAATTTATTTTCTAATGGAAAATTTAAATTTTAAACAAATAAGGTAAAAGAGAAACCGTATGTAACACATACGCTAAATTGGTCAGTTTTAAGCTGTAAATCTCAATTACCGGATACAAGCAACCAGTCATGTACAGTTCTGTACTTTATGAAATAAGAACTGTAAATCCTATTTTAATCATGTTTAGATTAATAATTTAAAAAGGGAAATATTAGCTAATCATTTCAAAGAGACCAAAATAAATATTTCACTTTGATTTGATTATACGTCGTGCGTCAAAGATTTTTAAATTAAAGACAGCAATGTACAAGGACTATTCTTGAATAGTGCCTTCGGTTTGTCCAAACCCAGAATAACTTGTATGGACGAATGTCTGACAAAGTAATTCTAACTAATCACGAACATTGATCTCTTCAAAAGTATTTATATGGTGGCAGAGGAATTCGTTTCTCTTACCGTATACCTACAATATATTTTTGGGGAAGTCAATTAGTGATTGGGAAGTTTTGATGATGTGGCATTCAAAGAAATTAAAGAAATGATGGTCAAAGGTAAGTCTAGCCTCAAGCCTCACACCCAGGAAATAACAAAAATCGGGCAGGCAACATAGCTATGTGGGTCGCTCCCATTAGGGTGTAGCATTACCTATCTAGAGAAATTCCTTTTGTTTCTTACTCTATCGATTCTGCCCATTCGGGAATGGTTGTTGTACACAACCATTGGTGATATACACTCGATACACTCAAGAGAAATGAGTGGTCGGTCATGTGTGGGCCGGGTTGCAAGACGTTCTTGTTGAACCAAGGTGTATTCGCCTCTAGAGATACACCATCGAAAGGCGGTCCCATACCTTGTCATAGTTGGAAATCAAATTTCCATAAGCGCCAAGCGGTTTTATTTGTATACTATATAGGAGAATGTGAGATGTAAACATTCTTCTAGATTCTAAATTATTTGTGAAACACCTAGACACTACAATAATATCTAATTTAAAATATACAAATTGATTTATTCTCATAAGGTAAAACCCCGTATGTATTCACGGCATGGTCTTATAGGATATTTTATTTCTTTAATCTATTTTAAACTGTTTACTCATACCAGTCCCCTGACTGACCCAGAGTTTATTTTTCTGTGTTTCCCTTAAACTCTTAGGTATTCATAACACTTGTTATGAATAGACAAGTGAATCAGGTTAAGAAAACTTGGAAAGCTGGAATGGAACTTTCTGTATACTGGTCTACTTATCATATCTACTGTATAATTATAAGTCTGCAAGTTTATCGTCAATGATATGTATAATTAAAATTATACTATGAAGTGGCTGTATCACTAGATCTATGAAGTTCTGATGTAATATGTACTGCTGTGTAATATTATGAAGTATCATCTTTTGAAAAAAATTCCACTGTGAGATTCTGATGTTTTCTGTGATTTTATCTTCATTCTATTCTTATTCTTATAAATGACACGACTTCTGATGTGTTCGAAAATTGGGTTGTTACACGAAGCAAGTGCACTAAAGTAAATATTGTTACTTGCTTCAGTTGTCTTTATGATTAGAGCAAATAATATTATTTGCATCAGTTCCTTGGAAATTGAAGCAAATGCAACGAAGTAGATAGTGTTACTTGCATTGGTTCTTTCAAAACTGAAGCAAATGCATCGAAGCAACAATAAGTTATATTATTCTAAGGAAATGAACTTATTAATAATCATAAACAATAACTTAAAATGAAATTATCCATAATTAAGTATGGTTAAAATTGATAATAAATCATTCATAATTTATAACTATTATAAATAATCAATAATTATTATTTATATTTGACAAATTATTAGTTAATTACTAATAGATAGTAAATTATAGTTAATATTTATTAATTACGTTTAATAATTAATAAATAAATTAATAATTAATATTAAATAACTAGTAATCAGCAATCAACAATCAGTAATCAGTATTTTATAATTAAATTTTAATATTTAAGTATATTTAATAAATAAGATTTAATATTTAGTAACTACTATTATATGATTAATTGTTAATAATTATATAACAATAACGACTAACATGTGATAACTAAAAATTATTAATATAATTTAATGCTTATGAAGTAATATTTAATATTTAATAATTAGATTTAAATAATAATAATTAATAATGACTATTAAACAAATAACTAATAAATAACTTATTGCTAAGACAACAATTAAATAATTTATTATTGTTAACTATTATTTTTTTGTTGATATTTGTTTATTACAGTTATAAATTAATAATTGATAATACATTAATACTAATTTAGATACGATAACTACTAGTTAATAATTAATATTACTATTAATAAGTAATAATATACATAATAATTAAAATTTAGAAATTATTATTCATTTACAATTAAGAAATTAATATTAAATTACATTTTATTTATTTGTTGTATTTTAATATTTAAGATTTAATATTAATATTTAATTTACTATTTGATATATGTGTAACAACCGATAATTAAAAATTACTGCTCATAATAGATTATTAGTAATATACACATAATGATTACTACTTAATTGCTAATATTTAATGATAATGAAGAAGCGGTAATATTAATTCTTAATATTATATAATTACTTTTGGTGTATTATGAAACATAGCCACTAATTGATTGTTGCATGCGTATATTATATCAAAGTCTAGTAAGAAACACACTGCAACACTATTGGTTCAAACCAATCGAACGGACTACTGTGAACTGCAGCTATATATCCAAGCCGTTGATTTTGTTGGAGTACAACGTGTTACATTAGCAATCAGCACCTTCCTTTCAGCTCGTTTACCATATTCTCCCACAAATCTTCTATTTCTCCCAAACTATAAAACTTCCCCCAAATCAAAAAACAAATCCCTAATTTTAATTCAAATCCTACATTCAAAGTAATAGAGACTGACGACAAGATGATTAAAGGGGCCAAAGGTAGAAATCCTAGATATAGCTCATCTTTGTTCCCTGCAAAATCCCGCTTTCCACTTCGTATATGTCAAGTTCAGCACCAGCAATTTGTTGCAAAACCCTGAATTCCATTTCCATCAGCACTCACTGGTTTTCCATGACGAATGCCATACCCAAATCGGATATCCTAACATCATCGCACCTAAATTGGGTTCACCAACAAGCACCTGTTTCCATCACGAATGCCACATCTACATCGTGCACCAGTTTTCCATTACGAGTGTCGAATCCATATTGGCTTGTTATCCAATCCATAGTTGTTTTCCATCATCGCGCACCAGTTTTTTCAAAGCTAGAAGAATTAGCAAAAGTATAGGTTTTGTTATCCAATCCATATGTCATCTCTCTGTATTTTGTGTTAAGATATTGTTAATGGTCTGGAGCAAGCATAACTCAAAAACAAAAGGTTCGACCTTTTCACTACTTATTTCAATTTCATTCTCTGGTTATTCGTTTTAATAACTGTTTTGTTCAACTAATCTCTGCTTCGGTATCTATTTACCGAAGTTTCTGCTTTTATTGTCTCTGACAAAATACTGAACGCTAATTTTCAAGTTGCAATACTTTATATTTGGATAAAAAGTATAATGTTTGATTGAAAGTTAAATCCTTTGTTCATTTTCAGTTTCCACTATATGTATTTTATGTTATTTGATTTATAAAAGTCATTATCTCGTTTGTTTGAAGTTGACTTGTAGTTATATTTTGTATGTTTTATTGCTTTGCTTCATAGAAATGTTACTTATTTCCCATCATCAATCCTTTACATTATTTTTTCTTCAAGTAAAGAATGCTAATTTGTTTCAGCAATTAACTTTCCATTTGGGATGAATATTTTGATATGATTGGGATATCTAGAGAGACTGACCTACTTTATGCCTGTAGAAGTTATTTTGCTTATTGATATATTGTTTAACTTGAAACTACAATATTTAGGACTTTCTTCTCTGATATTATAATAGCTTAAAAAATTTAAACGGCATCAAATGGTTATCTAAATGGCAGAAAGTTTTACTAGCGTAATCAGGATCAGTTATGGCATTCTGGATTTGTTGCTATATGTTTTAAAGATTGAATGCCTGAGTTTCTATTCCTTTGGATATTTATTGTGATAAGAGTTTAGATGGAATTAGCCTGTTCATTATGTTTTGAGTGCTCCTGTCCGTTGAACTATGTTAGTCTTCTGCTGCATCGTTTTCTGTCTTAGGCTTCTAGTGGCTTTGGTGAACAATGTTCATTTGTTCATGCAGTTCAGGCATCATCTCATGCAAATGATTTTGTCATGTACAGTTGACCTATGTGGCACTTGATTTTATTTATGGGTTGCAAATTTGTATTACTTGCTTTTTCAGCTAGCACTTAAATTGTGCTTAAATTTGTATCACTTGATTTTTGTCATGTACAATCCCTTTTTCTTGCACTTAAATTGTGCTTTATTTGAATCTTGAGATCGGATTTCATATGCACAAACTTTCGTAATTTACATCTATATCCTATATTGGCTCTGTTATGATGATTACGTTTCGTACATTTTTAACTAACAATTAAGACTAGATTGTATGCATATACAGGGAAAGATGACACGTGCAAAACAAATTGCTCGCAAGTTCACTGGGGTCAAGACCCCTCGCAAGCAATTAGAAACCAAGGTTTGTAGCACTACTTTCACTTTGTTCATTTGATTTAGTTCCATTGTAACGGTACGTAGCAATTAGAAATACAAAACAATATTTTGTTGACTGATGCATATAAATAAACAAATGTAGGTTGCCAGGAAGTCATTGCCAACAACAGGAAGGGTGAAGAGGCCACTCCGCTTCAAGCTAAGAACAGTCGCTCGTGAAATTCGAAAGTATCAAATTACATTGATTGATAATACAATATAATTGTATTGATAATTGGATTTAGTTATGTTAGTCTTTTGTTATGCACATTGACTTTAGTTTTATGATTAGAGTATGTTTTTTTTTGGGTTGTACACATGAACTATGTTGATTGATAATACAATTATATTTTTTGTTTCATCAGATTGGAGGTATTAATGCATCTGTGGAATTTTAAATTCGATTTAATATTGCTTTAGGTTCAAAATTTTGAAATAGTGGATTTTTTTTTACTTCACTTAATTTGCATCAGGTGTAATAGCATAGGAAACTGATGCAAAACATTAAAGGTCATAATAAATGTCATTTTTGCATCTGTTCATTAGCATCAGTTGTCTTAAAAATCTATTGCAATAAACCAAGACTTCGAAAGCAAATGCTGACATTTGCATCTGCTCTATAGCATCAGTTGTATTAAACAACTGATGCAAATGATCGTCATTTGCATCAGTTCTTTAACTGATGCTGCAGAAATTTGTCTGTTGCACATCTTCACTTGTATTAGTTTAACAACTGATGCAATAGGGGTTTAACAACTAATGCAAATGATATGTTTTGTAGTAGTGATTGAATTTTGAAATTCAAAATAATAATAATAAATAGTAAATACTATAATAATAAAATAAATTTTAGATGTTTGTTAGGATTAATAATAATTCAGGAAATAATTAATCTGAAATATAAAACAGTAAATAAAACAAAGTCAAATCAACATGTCTTTTGAAAATCAATAGGTATGTTGACATACAGAAATAGACATGTCGACATATAGGCTAGTAAATGAAATTCAAATTTTGAATTTCAATAGTTTAAACTTTCAAACTTCCCTCCAACTTTTCACTAACTCCAAAGTTCTGAAAATGTGTCATTAATTTCAGAAAAATTGTGTCCATTCAATCTCTATTTATTTATCTATTCAAACTTATTCTCTTTACCTCTCAATCAAATTTCAAACAACTTTCTTCGTATCTATATTCTTTATAAACAACTCTTTAATGATTTCCTCAAGCACACCTCAAACAATGAGGTTAACCAAAACCACCAAAGGTTAACTCTACAATGGTAAATAAGCCATCAATATCTATGTTGACTACTTAGCAAATGCAAAAGTCAATACGGGAGCTTTAGCCATCTTTGAAGATTTTCCATCTTACGATCTTCCTTCTCTTTTCAATCAAAATGAAGTTCTAAGCTTGGTTGACGCTCGGGATAACGGTGAAGTATGTTACCCGAAACTCGTTAAAATGTTCTACGCAAATTTGAATCGTGGTTTTTATGAAGGAGATGAAAATCAAGTATGGAGTAGCATAAAAGGCACTCAAATCGTTTTGGATTGTGAATTTTTTGGTACTATCTTAAATTATAAATGTACGGGCTTGGATTTTTCGGAATTCGAAATTGATGAAATGGATTTGGAAACCTTTCATCACATATTTGAAAGTGATGATCATTTGGAATTCAAAATCGTTTTTTCCGCCCAAAAGCAAGAATTGTCAACCTCCTCCTTCAACATACCATCACTCCTCATTCCGAAAATTTCAACAACCCTACCCTCAAAGTTCAAAACGCTCTCTTTGCTATTTTTGGAGTTTACGATATTAATTGGGCCAATATGATTTTAAAAGAATTTAAACCCAAAGAAATGTCCACAAGAGAAAGCACTCTTTATTATGGAGTTTATCTTACTCCAATTTTTAAGTATTTTGGAGTGGATCTCAAAGGAGAAGAATTTGTGTCAAGAAAGGTGTTTTTGTAATAACCCGAAAATCTGGGCCAGTTTAAAATTTTTATTTTGGCAATTTTAGCGAATTTCGAACATTTAAAATGGATTATTTTAAATAATATCGACGTGAAATTTATTTTGAATGGAATTCGACGTATATATTATACGTCGTCGTTAGAATATAAATATTTATATATAATTATAAATAGAATTGAAAATGGCGCGGTAGTTCGATAATTCGATTTCAAACTTCAATTGAATGTACCGGGTGCAAAACAATCCGGATTTTAGTGAAACCAAAAATAATGTAATCTAATTGTGGATATCTTTCCAACGAATCCGACAAATCAAAATTTCGTAGCGGGAATCAAAAGATATGTCCAGTTGAAAATTCTGAATAGTCGCTATGGAATTCAGGCCTTAAAAAAATGGACATTTTGCAAATGACCTCGGATTTCAACGAAACCACTTTTGTTGGATCCGCAGTGTCAAATTATTGCTAGGTTTCAAATTTCATAATTTTCTGAATCAATATGTGAGCGTGGCAAGGGAAAACGTGTTTTGACCATTTCAGTTGATTTTAATCGACTGGAAATTGGCCATTTTTCTAACGGTCTCAGAATTCGACGAAACTAGTTTTGTTAGGACCGTATCGTCAATACGAAGCTAGAAAATATTTTTCTGCAATTTATAGAGTTAGTATGTGACCCCGGTAATTTGAAATGTACGTTTAAAATTCAATATAGTGATTTAAATGTAAATTCAACGGAAACTGATTGTAACAGCCGAACCGGCCTACGATACATATCCCATTGTGTTCGGAATGGGGGTGAAACGCTATGGACGACAGGTGGTGGACCTCGTTTAGATGACGTATGTAAAAGTCAACTTTTAAAAATAATAAAATAATAAAAAAAGAAAAAAAAAAGAAAAACCCTCTCCCCCTTTTACCGTTCTGCCCCCCCCCCCCCGTCCAAATTCATTTCAAAAGAAAAAAAAATCCGATCGAAGCCCTAGGCGGAGCACCGCCGTCGCACCCCAGCGGAGCCTCGCCGCCGCCCTGACCTCGCGAGCCCTCCCCTCTCGCGTCTCCTCCTCTCCACTCTCCTCTCCCGCCAGCGAACCCTCCCCAAATCCCCCAAAACCCACTTCGACCACCCGACGCCCCTTTCCCCGCACCACCACCATCGCCTCCCTCCTCCACCGATCAACTGCGCCACCCTCCGACCCCTCTTCTCCACCATCCGCTGTAAGTCCCCTCCCTTTTTTTTTATTATTTTTGTTTATATATAACTGTTTTTTTATATACATATATTAAAATCGATTTTTTTTTTTTTGGGATTATAAGAAAAAAAAACTAATTTTATATAGTAATTAAAACTGATGATGAAATGAAGATTTGATTTTGAAATAAATGAAAATTATAATTTTTATGTAAGTAGGATATTATAAAAAAATATGATTTTTATATTTTTAAAGTATTAAAAATATAATCTTTACTATATAGAAATATTAAAAATATGATTTTTATATTTTTAAAGTATTAAAAATATAATCTTTACTATATAGAAATATTAAAAATATGATTTTTATATTTTTAAAGTATTAAAAATATAATCTTTATAGGATAGAGAATATAAAAATAACATCTTTGTATTTGTGGCGAAATAAAAATCTGATTTTTATTTTATATACGTTGAAATAAAGTGGTGATTTTTATAAAGGCGAAAACTTTATTTTTATAAAGGCGAAAACTTTATTTTTATAAAGGCGAAAACTTTATTTTTGAAAGGGCGAAATCTTTATATGTAGAATAAGGTGATAAAAATATAATCTTTTTTATCTATATAGTAGCGGTGTGAAAATAGAAATTTTATCCATATAGCGTGAAAGTAAAAATTCGATTTTTATATATTGAATAGCATAGTAAAAATTCGATTTTTAAATATATGAAGTGATTATGAAAATATGAATTTTAAATTGAAAGTGAATAAATAAAAATGTGGTTTTTTATTTTAAAGACATCAAAATATAAAAATGTGTGATTTTTATATATGTAGTGACTACGGGCAACGAAGAGGATAAAAAGGCGAGAATGAAGAAGATTTTTATCAATGAAGAGTCGTGGTATTGGATAGCTATCGGTGAGAACTTCTCACTCTTCAACTTCTATTTCTAGTTATATATATATATACTAGGATGCAGACGGTGCTTAGTAGCACCCGACACAATCGTCCACAGACCATGGACTTGTTTGTTTGGTTGCATAAAGTAGTTAGATGATTTGGGTTGAATTGAATTATTTGGTGAATTGAATGGATTTGATTGATGTGTGAATGGCGTGGGCCTTCACTAGACCGGGGATAAGGCTAGGCCTTGTCCTGTTTCTAGTATCGTGCCGTTATGCCGCCGAAATTTTCTAAAATATGTTAGAAAAATAAAAATATCATTTTATTGTGTAAATGAACTGAATAGGAATTCATGTGTTAAAATAAAATATATTATCGTTAAAAATATAATTTTTAACGTGAAAGTGAATAAATAAATATTTATAAACAAATCGGCCGATTTGTTTATATACACTGATTTGACTGATATTGATTGGGTCGATAAATTTTACACATCGCCCAACTGCACAACTAAAATCTGTGTTTGATTGTTTGAAACCCCACACGGGTGTTGGGATGAAATTTGAAGTTCACTCATCCTGATTGATTAGATATGTCGATCGATTGATTGACAGGCTGTTATAAGCGTTAGATATCTATATTTGATGCTTATACAGTGTAGTGCACTTTGGTTGATGGTTGATTATTTTTCAATGCTATTATATACATGTGTTGTATGGAAATTCATATAATTGACATTATATGGTGATTGATTGGGCCTCATTCCAATCGGGAAAATAATGAATATTATAAAAGAAAATTCATGTGTTGAATATAAAAATAGTCATGTGTTGACGATGATTATGGGTTGAAACTATTCATGTGTTGAGTGAAATATTTTAAATAATAAAAATTACATCTTTATCATATTTAAAATTAGAACTACTTCCCAGTAGAAGTCTAATTGAAAATCAAACGATAGATACCATAGTTTTATAAAATATTTTACATAACAAAAATAGTGATGTGTCGACAGTACTCATGTGTTGAGACTAGTCGTGTGTTGAAAGAAATATAGATTCATGTGTTGAATGAAATAAATATTCATTTGTTGAATAGAATAACGAATTTATTGAAAAATATAAAGCCGTGTTGATTAGAGATGCGTTATTTTGACGCGAACGATATTTATATCGATTTTATTCGTTGTAGAATGAATGTTGAAAAGTGATTTCAAAATTTAATATTTTGAAAGGAAATTCAAATTGAATTAAAAATTGAAATTGAAATTTTATTGAATCAATTTGAAATGAATTCGAATCGAATAGAAAATGAATTCGATTCGAATTGAATAGAAAGTGAATTTGAATTCGAGTAAAATAGAAATGAATTCAAATTGAATTAGATTGAAATTGAAATTTAAAACAAACTGAAATTGAATTGAAATCAATTTGAAACGAATTCGAATTAGATCAAATAGAAGGTAAATTCGAATTGAATTGAATTGAAACGAATTTGAATTTAAATTGAAACGAATTTGAATTTGAATTGAATTGAAATGAACTCGAATTGAATTGAAATCAAATCGATTTGAAATTGAAGATGGAGTTGAAATTGTTTTGAAACGAATGTAGAACTATTTATAAAATACGTTTTAAAAGGAAATCGACGAAATATATATAATATATATATTATATATAAAATGGCCTGAATAGAACGCGCCGCGCCGCGGCAGTTCGTGAATTTCGACCATTTATTTCAAACGGACATTGCGGGAGATCCGACCGTCGGATTCTCCTAAAACCGGAACCGTTGGGTTCGTATCGAAAAGAGCTTTCCATTGAATATTAGAAATTTGAAATCTAATGGTTGGATTTGGAATTATGTCCAAATCAATTTCAGAAAAGGTCGCTGTAAGTGCAGTTCGATGGCCGTTGATGGAAATCGACTGTACGGGCCTTGATAAAATTATTAAAAATATCTATAATTTGTGTAAAATTATAATATGTGAATTGGAAAGAATTGGGCTGGAAAATTCCACATTTGAATAGGTAAAAATAGATTTTTATCGAAATGAACTAGTTTTGAACTAGAATTAAAATCAATTTATTTTTGAAATAAATAAATTGAATTTGAAAGTGATTTTGAAAATAATCGATAATTTCCAATACGTGGATTAGACTGGAGCTGAATCGAAATTATCTTCGGGATATTTCGATGTTGGATTTCGTGACTATACAGATATTGTTATGGGAATTTGAAAGATATTTTATATCGTTATTTCCAATACGATATTTGTTGGTTTTAGAATTTGGTATTGAATATAAGTCGATATATTTTCTATTCAGAGCCTTGTATTTAATATCAAATGTGATTTGGGGTTTATCGTGAATCGTGTTTTAGATGACATTGGTTCTTTAACCCAGTTAAAGACAGGATATTGATTTTTGAAAAGATTAAAGCTAAGTGGAGTTTTAATGAATCTTTAATTAGATTAAAATGTGAATTGATAATTTAAATTATCAAATCTGAAAGGTGATCGAGAATGGAGTACCACCAGTTTTGCTCCAAAGCGATAGTTAAATCTTTAATTAGATTTGAACGTGAAATGGTAATTAATTTTACCGATAACACCGTGGTGTTAGATATGGAGTATCACCAGTTTTGCTCCATGGGATATATAGGTTGGGATTGGGAAATAAAATAAATAATTACTTCGGTGTGGTTCGTTATTCCCGACTAGTTTGAAATGATATCCCAAGGAGGATTAAAGTATAAATTTAGAAGAATTTATCTTGGATAAAATTAATGGGAACATTTCCCTAAGAATGTGATTTTGTGAATAAAAGAATATTCTGAATTGGAATGAGGCGTTTGTTGTGTTTGTGTAACATTCGTTTATTATATACGTGGGTTATTCAGAAAGGCCGGGTTCATACCCATTCTGAATAACCGATTCGACGAGATGTCGAAGATGAAGACGGTGGTTGAAGACCGGAAGTCTTCACATCGTTTGGGTGATTACTGATGATCTTGATTGGGCTGTACACCCAGGATGAGGGAATCAGTTGGTGATCGTCCAGACGTACCTGGAGATGGATGGATATGCGAGGAAAGTGCCTCCGGTTTCGTTCAGACCCAGAACGAACTTGTAAATGGATTGTGTGTCTGACATTGGATTTTATTCTGTGTTGATTGATCTTTATTAAATATACATCTGTTTGGCGGCGGAGAATTTATTCTCTTGCTTAACGCCCTTCTCTGAGACGTACGAGCTCAGAGGTTGTATATCGATGGACATCAGTCGCATGGAATGAATTGCCTGTGTGGCACGCGTAAGTGGCAATTGATCAAGGCTTCTGTTGAAAAGCAAAGTCTTGTGGTTGATGATCAAAGCACGGCCTGTGTGGCATAGCTTTGTGTATAACGTGAATTCGCGAGCCTCACACCTCGGTATGAGTCAAAAACGGGAGACGGACCGCTGGGAGAGCACGACGTTTCTTTCTAGCTAGGGTGGTGTCAGTGACCTACCAGCCCTGACATTTATATACTTTTCACCTGTGTGGTTGTTGGATACGAGGCGCCTCGGATATAGGTCTGTAAGGACCGGGAAACGTGTGTTCAGGAATTGCCAATCCTCAAAAGTAAGAGAGGACCGGCTCAGCCGATTCCAAGGATCAAAGTGGGGTCCTGAGGCATTTGCTAGAGTGTCTCGAACGCGGAGAGGAGCTTGCCCCTTGCCTCGACTCATGACGGAAATCCAATTTCCAATACGTGTATTGCGGTTTTAATTGTAGAACTAGTATGGCGACATGATATATGGTACCCATGCCGTCTATGATTGATATTTATGATTGAAATTGTTTTGACACTATATACACCTATGATAGTATCAAATGATTTGTTATTAAACGTATCAAGCATTATTTGGCTATTATAAGGGAAAACCCTATCCTCCGGCTTGCGTTGCATTGTGTGATGGGACCTGGGTCTTATAATAGCTTCATTTTTCCAAAGAGCATTGCGTTGTTTTGTTATATGCACTGGTATTCTTGGGAGGAAACCCGTTCCGTGTTATACGGCGTGGTCCCTTGAATTACTATCTTGAAAGTAAAGTTTTAAATAACTGTTTTAGTTCTCACACCAGTCCCATGACTGACCTGGAGTTTATTGTTTTAACCTAAACTCTGGGTGCCCCTATTTTCCGCACGGGCAGCTAGTAGTTTTGGTTTTGCAGATTTATATTCACAGGGTCCTGATTAACAGCTGGAACGATGCTCGGAAAGCTCTGTATCCGTGTATCACTTTCAGTTGTGCTTTTGTATTATTTTCCGCTGCGATGTATTTAAATGTAATTTAAATCTCTGATATTTGTTGAATGTAATTTATTCATTTATACTCTGTATATTCTTGTATCTGATGGAATTGTTGTAATAACAATGAAATGTTCTTCCGTCTGCGTTCTATTTTGTCTTGTCCTCAATTCTATCCGTGCTTTCCTTAACGGGGAAGTTCGGGTCGTCTCAGTTTGACTTGAAAAATATACATCTTATGCAAATTCCAATCACCTTTAATCCTTATGAAACATTCAAAAATAACAAGATCGAATGCAATAACAACAAGAGTAAAATCCTATGGATATCGAAGAAGAAGGAGAAGAAACCTCTTTGGAAAGTATAGAGTGTCCATCTAACACTAGAACTGTAACATACCAACTTTCCCATACCCTTTGAGTTGACAATCATAACCCACGTCCAACCCAAATTGCACAGAAATCCAGATAGTTATTAGAAAGAAATTAGAGGGTGACATAAGAAAGAAGGAATTATTAGAACAGAAGAAGAAGAAGAATCAACACAACATAGAGTCTCACATCGCAGCGGAACAAAATATAATATAGAAATAAATCTTTATTTGAGAGCTTGAAATAAAACTTACAATTATCAGAGTACATCACACATCTGGATAGTTATAATAATCTGTCCTCATATACAATCATACAGCAGAATATATAATATCATACGTCTGGACTCTTCCATCTTGTTTCTTCATAACAACTGATAACCTGAACCTATACAACCCAGTCTAAGCCGAGCATTACAAACACAGGGTCAGTCTGTTGAACCAGAGTGAGAAAAACACACAAAGTTTTAAGGCATTACACTACTTGATTTTAACGTCAAAATCTTTTCAAAAGAAAAGGATAATCCTAAGACCAAATCCACACATAAATACGGACGGTTTTTACCTTACGATAACCCAAAACATTTTTGAAAATAATTTTATTCTGATAGTGTCTAAATACAAATAAATATCAATCTTGCGGAACGCTTGCATCTCACGCTCCACATATATAATATACAATCAAAACTGTGGACGCTTATTGGAGAACGGATTTCCTGGCAAGGTATGGGACCACCTTCCCGATAATGTACCTCCGGAGATGAATACATTGGGGTTCAACAAGAACATCTTGCAACCCAGGCTAAACATGATCGGCCCCTCACAATACTTTGAGAGTACCGAATATACCATTACCACGGTTGGGGGCCAACCAACCGAACCGATAGCATACATACATAAATAAAAAGGGACAACCAAAGGCATTTGATTCCTCCAGATCAGGAAATGATATACCCTTTTGATGGGTGCGACCCACATGGCCATGCGACCTACCCGATTTTATGCCATTCCCGGTTGATGAGGCTAGATGTCATAATCTTCTTAGAACATCTTGTCGCCATTCACTTTGAATGCCACATTGTCATATCCTCCAGATAATCACTAATTGACGTCAACAAAAATACCCTAGTTGGGAGTTAACCAACTATAGTACATTTGAAGAAATCAATGTGCGTGACTCCGTTAGAATTACTTTGTCAGACATTCGTCCATACAAGTCATCCAGGAACAGGATGAACCGAAGGCACTCTCCTAATGCATCCAATATAGGAATCACCCCATGGATCAGCAGCGAGTAGTCCTCGCAATCCGTAGATTTCAATCACAACAGAATCATTGTTAACTCTAAGGATCAGCCAGAGATATATAACAATAGTTCTTCCGCTTATGAAGATCCACATTTTATTTCATTTCATATCACATCACACAATCAACTACACATCAAAATCAAACACACAAGCATACAAGCCGTCCATGGTCTGTGGACGACGGGTGTCGGGTGCTACTAAACACCGTCTGCATCCTAGTATATATATTAACTAGAAAAATTAAATTAAAAGGTGAGAAGTTCTCACAGATATTGCTAATCCAACGCCACGACTCTTCTTTTATAGAAATCTTCGTCGTTGTCGCCTTTTGTCACTTTCGTTGCCCGTAGCCACTACATATATAAAAATCACATTTTTACTTCGCTATTCAATATATAAAAATCGAATTTTTACTTCGCTATAAAAATTACTTTTTCAGTTCAACGTATATATAATAAAAATCAGATTTTTATTTCGCTACATATATAAAGATCAAATTTTTATCACCATACCTATATAAAAATCATATTTTTAATATGCCACTAGTATAAAAATTATATTTTTAACCTTTCTATATTATAAAAATTATATTTTTATTAGAGTGAAAATCTAATCTTTATCGATTTTAAAAATCTAGACTTTCTATAACTAAAAATCTCGTCTTCTCTATTTATAAAAATCAGCTCTTCTCATCATTAAAAATCGAATCTTTATTATAAAAATCAAATCTTCTTTATGCTAGCTTTATAATAAAGATCGTATTCCTACCATCATATGCATCAAATCTTTTAAATGTAAATAAACTAATATTTTCTCTAAAGAAAAATCATATCTTTCATAACACCGTTTGTATAGGCAAAATTATATTTTTTAATAACTTAAAAACCCTATTTTTAATAACTAAAAAAAGTAAAACAAAAAAAAAACAAGTAAAAACTCACTGGTGGCCGGAAATCTGATCGGAAAAAGGGGTAACGGCGGCTCCTGGTTGAGTGACGCGATTCTTTTTTTTCTTCTTCTTCTGATTTAAATTGAACGGGGGGGGGGGGGGGGGGGGGTCCTGAGGAAATAAAGGAGAGGAGGAGAGAGATTTTTTTTATTATTTAATTTATAAAAAGTTGACTTTTTCATACGACCTCTAAACGAGGCCCACCGCCTGTCGTCCATAGCTAATTACCCCCATTCCGAACACAATGGGATATGTATCGTAAGCTGATTCGACTGTTTCGATCAGTTTCCGTTAAAATCAACATATAACTATATATTGAATTTGAACGCGCATTTCAATTTACCGGGGTCACATACTAACTCTATAAATCCCAGAAAATATTTTCTAGCTTCGTATTGACGATACGGTCCTAACAAAACTAGTTTCGTCGAATTCTGAGACCGTTGGAAAAATGGTCATTTTCCAGTCGATTAAAATCAACTAAAACTGGTCAAACGCGTTTTCCTTTGCCACGCTCACATATTGATTCGAAAAATTATGAAATTTGGAATCTAGCAATAATTTGACATCGCGGATCCAACAAAAGTGGTTTCGTCGAAATCCGAGGTCGTTTGCAAAATTTCCATTTTTAAGGGCCTGAATTCCATAGCGACTATTCATAATTTTCATCTGGACATATCTTTTGATCCCTGCTATGAAATTTCAATTTTTCGGATTCGTTGGAAAGATAGTCACAATTAGATCCTATTATTTTTGGTTTCACTAAAATCCGGTTTATTTTGCACCCGGTACATTCATTTGAAGTTTGAAATCGAATTATCGAACTACCGCGCCATTTTCAATTCTTTTTATAATTATAAATAATTATTTATTTTCTAACGTCGATCTATATAACTATATATGATTGAATTTTATTCAAAATAAATTTCTCGTCGATTTTATTTAAAATAATTCATTTAAAATCATCAAAATTCGCTTAAATTGCCAAAATAAAAATTTTAAACTGGCCCAGATTTCTGGGTTATTACACATGGTCTTCAATTTCTCCAGCTTGATTAACATCTTCCACTTATTAGTATTTATTGGTCGGAATGGTTTTCGAATATGAATTCAATTCCAGTCTTTTCGTACCAACAATCGTATGGGCAAGATTTGATAGTCGATTATTTAACTATCAAATAAACAAAAATGAAATGGATCTACTGATTGAGTACACAGCTTCACTTGGCCTTTAAAGATAATATATTGGTTGTAATACCAAAAATAATATATTAGTTTAATATATTAATATTCTGAAATTCTTTATCTTAATACTTCGGAAAATATCTTAAATCATATTCATTTTTCCATCAACTATCATTTCAACATATTGCTAGAAACATCGTTAATTATTTAACATTTGGAAATCGATACAAATTTTTCATTCTTAAAACAACTGTCACGAGATCTCCTTTTCGTTTCATTATTTGAACGCCATAATTGTCACTTATCCTTTTAGAATCACTCATTCTAAATCTCATCTCTTTATTTTGAAAATATCTTTATATTTTCACAAAGTCTCCTTTATTATTTCTTTACCATAGAAATATCATTTCATATTCTCAAGCCCTTATTAAATACCTTTAATTCAGAATTCTATTATATGTATATTCCCAACTTCTTCAAATAATGTTACATAATTATTTCACAAAATAATTCACTTTTAATATTTCCATCATTACAACTAATATCATCCTCCGATAGTCCTGAAGTCGTTCAAGTTGGGGTATTTTAATTACCTCTCAGACCTTGATCAACAACATACTTATCTTAAGATATATACGAGTTGTAATTTTAAAACCCATATTCATTCTAATACTGACCAATACTAATTCACTATTTTATTAACAATACAGTTTTATACAACCTTCTTACTTTTGAAATTTCCCTTATAAATATACTCTAATTACTAAATTCATTGATTTAGTAAATGATAAATAAAACATCAATCTTTAAACTTCAACTTCTTTAAACTATTTATTTTTATTATCTAGGTTCTTATTACAAATTGCATTTCCAGAACTTTCACCAAATTCAATTGCAAGAATACTTTTTCCTTAAACCTTTTAATTATTTCCTTTGGGAAAAATCTTGTTTCAAATTCCATCCATTTCACTTAATGCCATATTTTGGTAACGTTAAATTAACGCTTTAATTTCACATCTCTCTTTATAAACTCGTTTATACAACTCTGGTTTAACAAAAAACCCTTTTTCACCTCGATTCCTTTCTAAAAACCTTATTAAGTTAAACGACTATTCGTTAAATTATTCCATTAGATTAATCAGCATAAACTAATATAATTTAATAATCAATTTTCGTTAAGTTGGCTTAGTCAACTTTAAAACATGATTCGCTCGTCGATCAACTCTACCTCTTCTTTTCATTTAAATTAATTAATAATATAATTAATTTAAATTATCCATTTACTTCGATTATTATTAAATAGATAATAATCGATTAATATAATCCCATTTTAATTAATAACTAATCCCAATTATTAATCGTTACATTTATCCTTGCTCCCCATCTTATCCATCTTATTAATATAAGAATTAGTTTTATAAATCATTTAACAATTTAGCTAAGACATATGCTTCGCACACGGTATATTTTTGGTACAAAAATGGTGTTTGTGGTTAAAACAATCAACATATGTGTGTGCTTCGCACACGGTGTAATTTTGATACAAAAATGGTATGTGGTTAAAACGATCAATATATATGTGTGCGTCGCACACAGTATATTTTTGATACAAAAATGGTATTTGTGGTTAAAACAATCAATATATGCGTGTGCTTCGCACATGGTTATTTTTTTTCTTTCTATAAACTTAATTTTAAATAAAATATTTAAAATTCTATATTCAGTTATAAAATAAATTTTATAACTTCATTTCTAACGATTCACCTAATGGTAAATCAATCTTTATAAAATGATTATAATTTTAGGCTATCTACTGTCAATTTCTCAACCAATATTTCTTATTGGTTAATATCAAGGGTTCAACAGTAATCAATAATCAATCCATCATCCAATCAGGTTATTAAACAGTACATGTGATATAACATGAAAATAAACAATAAATTTGAGGAATCCGATTGGATTCCCCTAACCAGTTCTTCTCTGTATTCAATACGACAATCTATAATAAACAAGAATAATTTATTCAACTGGTAACAATCAACTATAACCGTTCAAGCATCCAATTCAATTTAAACGTTTATATTATTATAAACGTAACCAACAAGGTAAGTTATCTCTATTGGAATTAATCATTAAAATAATGATTTCATTTTATTTAAGTTAAACAATCATTTAATTTAAACAATATAAATAAATAATCAACAAACAACCAATCAACCATCAATCAGTCAATAAATAACAAATATAGCACACAAACAATAAAACCCGACTTATAAAAATATAAGTGGGAAACTAAGTGAGTTAAACTCACCTTGGATTAATTCGTTGATTAAAACAGTTAATTTCAATAAAATTGTTTAATTTTATCAAAAATCCTGGTAGCTTCCATTTTTGACTAGACCAGCTCCGTTATGTCATACTCGTCGATGTAATCCAGATGTTCCTTATTTTGTTCGATCTGATAATGAAATGATTAACATGATTTTAAAATAATATAATTTACCCTAAATATTATTTTAATTTATCTAATCTAACTACCTTTGTTAACTCAACACTGCTTCATATGTATCAACCGTGTGTATATATTAATACTGTATTTAAAAATCTATATAATAACACGTTCTATATATATTAACAATATAGAAGTTTTCCTTCTTTTTCCGATCACATGACGTGTTTGTATTAACTAAATTAAATAACTAATTTAAATTAATTATTAATTAAACTCTATGTTAACCGTACTTACGTTTAAATGTGACACTGCAAATTCTTCCTTATGACCATGTTGTTCCCATTTCCTTTCAACACGTTCTGCTGTTTCACGCTACCACTCTTCATCCCTTCTTTGCGGTTTCATGTTTACAGTTTTCCGCACTCATGCCTTCTCATGCACACAAATATCATCATCTTCCCATCCAAGCTCAACCGCCGGCAACCCATATTTTCTCCTCACCGCGCCTTGTTATAAAACCGATCCACATCACCTCTTCTATGATCGAATTAAATCCTCCAAGAAAGAAAGAAAAAGGAACCTTGATCCCCTTATCCAGAAACCATGAAGCCATCGTCCGCTTATCACTGGCAACCCACACGACAAATTTGCACAACAAGAACACGCCTTTATATTGTTTTCTTCTTGGTACAGTTTCAATCCTTACCATCATTTTGAACTCAACTTCTATTGTTCCAACTTGTAACATTGCCTTCTCTCTTCACATAGTATATTGTCTCCTCCAAAAATACACGCAACCTTGCCGTACCCATCAGTATCCACCTTCATCCGAACTGCGCTATCCCCTTGCAATCAGATCTGACCAAACTCCATTGCTTCCAGGCTCCAAAAATGCTCTAAGACGTCGTCAGCGACTGGCCGACTTCGCTGATGTAAACCCTTTTATTCCAAATCCAAAAGAACACGTGCTACTTGGAGGCTGGACTGCACCGCCAACCGCTGCTAAGTCGGCTCCACCCTGGCTCCGCCTTCACGAGCAACACTCCGCCTTCCATTCACTTCACGTTGTTCACACCACCTTTTGCTACTTCTTTCCATTTAAATTCTTAAGTTTTGAAACCCAGGCCTCAACTTCATTTGCTCTATTCATCGAAGTGCCATCTCCATGTCAGGCCACCCTTCCCATCAGTCAACGCCCCCGTGTAATGTCTCCAAATACGAACGGCACCAGGTCTGCACATCACCGCGCAAACCAGCCTTCCCTTCCATTGAATCCCGACCAACTTCGTACTGCATACTGCCGATAATCACAACCGCGCCACCACACTTCCATGCCCCAACCGCCGTATGTTCCTCCGCCACACACGAACTGACGTGCTGCCTCCCAGGTACGACAAAGCAAGAAATGCTGGAGTCTTGCTTTCATTTGTGGGAAGGGAAGCTTTAGTTCTAAATTTCAAAGCTCACATTCAATTTTCTCTCACTGGTTTTCATGTACTGGAATTTTGAGAAGGGCAAACATATATTTATTTATTAGGAAAGGGAATGAATTGCTTCAACTATCTCTGTTTATATGTGAGAGAAACTTGGGGTTTAAGGAATTTTTGGATAGGACAGTTCATCACGTACAACATAGAGTAGCAGCAGGAGTAGAAAATATTTACATAGGCTTGTGACTGTTCTAATTCGATAATAACTTGTATGTGCATTAGTACATATAACTATACTATGGTGATTATAGAGTAGGTTTATTGCATGGATTTTAAACCAATAGGCAGTTCATAGCTGTGTTGAATAGCTGAGGAGAAAAGAACACGCGTACTGATTTGCATGTGCGAAAAAAAAATATGTGTTGTACCATTTGTACTAGCGCATGTTTTTATAAAATATTTTATGGAAGCTTAATGTTAAAGGAATAGGGTAGCTGGAAAGAACATAGGGCAGCTGTGTGAATGGAGGGTACTTCAATCTTCAAGCTTAAAGAAGAAGGCATGTACTTTGGTACATGGAGTAGATGGCTTGGTTATATTTCGAGCTGAGGTGTATTTTCATTTAAATTAATATAATTAATATATAATCAATTCCTTTAGTCTTAATAGTAGTGCAACTTTGCTATATAGAGGCAACAAATCCCAAAGCACGAACACAAAGCCAAAAACATTGGTCTTGTATGGTGGAACATCGTGTGCCAAACTGTTAAGTGTGTTTGCTTTTATAATGTCAAATTTACAATGGATATGGTTTAGTAAGTAACAGATTTCTGGGTCACTAGCATGTTTTGACCTTTGATTTTGAAACTCATAAGCAGCTTTGTACAATTTACCTTAATGAGCATAAATTCCTAAGAAACATAAATAATTTATATAATTTTTTTCTTCGTTTGATCAGACGCTATACTTTTATATAATAACGTTATTGTTTATTAACGATTCTCATAGTGACTATTTTAAATTTTGAATTGGACATAACTTACAGCATATACGATAAAATTTTGAATTTTCTCTTTCATTAGAAAATTATGAACAATTAGATTCCAACATTTCTTGTTTCACAGAATTCCAACTTAAAACATAATATGTATAATTAATTGAAGTTCAAAACTCAATATTACGAACTTCCGCGCCATTACAAGCTCGTTTTAATATAATTATAGATATAAACGTTCAGTCGTCGTTTAATAAATGAGTTTGATATTAAATCCATTAATAATTCAAATATAATATTTAAAATATATCTAAATATTCGAATTCAAATAGTTGAAAAATCCGGGTTGTTACAAGAACCATATCCAAAGAAATGCTTGTCCAAAATCAAGCCAAGTTAGCCAAGAACCAAAAGAAAATCAAAAAGACTCTCACCCATATGTCTAAGTTCATTGGCAAAATAGGAAGAAAACTTTGAATATCAGCTTCCTACTCATCATCCGCTAAAATCTAACTTATCTAGTATATGTTATCTTTCGTATTTGCTTGTATTTGCTTTCGAATCTCGTATTTAGTGTCCTGTATTAGTTTAATTAATTTTCTCTCATGTAGTAATGGATGGTCTATATGTTGACGCCAAAAAGTGGTCATCAACGGCCAAAAGTCAGATATGAGTATGATATATGAAGAAATATAAAAAAAGCGAGAAAAAGCAAGACAACAGCGTTTTTATAGTGGTTCGGCATTAACGAGCCTACGTCCACTTTATAATCTCATAATAATATCATAAAGTCGGAGATACAATAAATGAGATCGTCATGATCTCCATTACATAGTCTTTTTTGATGAATATAGCAAGTATTTTTGAGGTGAAAGTGGTTGGCAGCCACGATTGAGTTGTGGAGGGCATGCATGATTTAACGACCCGTTAGGTATTCGATGTCCGAATACTGACAATAATACATAAACCTTGTATTAATTGCTAGAACTCAAGTATCGAACTCTCACCAGATAGTTATTAGAAAGAATTTAGAGGGTGAGATAAGAAAGAAAGAAATATTTGAATAGAAGAAGAAGAAGATCCAACACAATACAGAGTCTCACATCGCAGCGGAACAAAATATAATATGGAAATCTTTATTGAGAGCTTGAAAATATACTTACAATCATCAGTGTACATCAAACATCTGGACAGTTATAATAACCTATCCTCATAAACAATATACAACGGAAAATACTGATAATATCATACGTCTGAACTTTTTCAACACGTCTTTAGACTTCATAGCATTCTATAACCTGAACCTGCAGACCCGGGCTAACCCGAGCATTACAAACACCGGGTCAGTCTGGTGAACCAGAGTGAGAAAACCCCTTAAGTTTAAAAATATCACTCAACTTGATTTTAATTCAAATTCCTTTCTGAAAGAAAAGGATAATCGTAAGACCAATCCACACATAAATACAGACGATTTTTACCTTATGATAACCCAAAACAACTTTTGAAAATCAATACTTCTCTGATATTATAATAGTGTCTAAATACAAATAAATAGAATCTAGCAGAACGCTTGCATCTCATGCTCCACATATATAGTATACAAAAAAAACCGTGGGCGCTTATTGGAGAATGGGTTCCGACCATGACAAGATATGGAACCACCTGCCGATAGTGTATCTCTAGAGGCGAATACACTAGGTTCAACAAGAACGTATTGCAACCCGGCCCACACATGACCGACCACTCATTTCGCTTGAGTGTATCACTGTATATCACCAACGGTTGGGAGCTACCCACCGTTTCCCGAAAAGGGACAGCATTGAAATAGATTAAAGAAGTAAAAGGAATTTCTCTAGATAGGTGATTATACATCCTAATGGGAGCGACGCACATAGCCATGTTGCCTGCCCGATTTTTGTCATTTCCCGGTTGTGAGTCTTGAGGTTTGAATTTCTTTTAGAACATCTAGCCACCATTCACTTTGAATGCCACATTGTCAAATCCATCAGATATCACTAATTGACGTACACAAAAAACTCTAGTTCGGAGCTAACCAACTATGATACGTTTGAAGAAATCAATGTTCGTGGTCCTTTGGAAATACTTTGTCAAACACTCGTCCATACAAGTCATCCAGGAATAGGATGAACCGAAGGCACCCTCCTACCACATCCTAGGAATCAATGTATGGATCAGTAGCGAGTAGTCCTTGCAATCCATAGATTTCAACCACGACCAAATTACTATCAAAATATCTTTGTTTGCAACATCAGAGAAATTTATCAAATAACCCTTCCGCTTATGAAGATCCACGGTCTTCAACTGCTCCATCTTCAATCAGCATCTTCTACGTATTTGCTGGTTCAGAATGGTTTTTGAATATCAACTTGATCCCGGTCTTTCCGTACCAACAACGCATTGGCATGATTTTGAAAGTCAATTATTTAACTATTAAAATAAACAATCATGAAAAAACAATAACTCCATTGGTTTATTCACGGCGTTACTTGGCCATTAAAATAATATTTCAATTGTAATACGAAAGAAAATGTATTAGTTCTAACCTATAATTATTCTCAAATTATTTAATTTAATTTTAAGTACTTACAAATATATTAGAATCATATCCAAATTTCCAATTAACTATCATTTCAGAATATTTACTATAACATTTTGTACTGTCCATAATTGGGAAATCGATTCAATCTATTATTCGTAAAACAATCGTTGCGAAATTCCCCTTTTGTTTCGCTATATAAACAAATTAATCGTCACTTTACCGTTTAGAATAAACCCATTTTAAATTCCATCTCATTACTTTTTGAAAATCATTATATATTCACAAATTTCCTTTTTATTCTTTCTTTACTATGGAACTATCATTTCATATTCTCAAGCCATTTTTTATTTCCTTTTACTTAGAAATCCAAAATATAGATTCCAAATTCTTTAAATTATTATTCCCCAATATAAATCACTTCTAACATTCCCACCCTTACAACTCATATCATCCTTCGTTAATCCTGAAGTTGTTTAAGTTGGGGTATTTTAATTACCTCTCAGACCTTGATCAACCACATTCTTATCGTAAGATAAATATGACTTGTAATTCCAAAAATCCGTATCCATTTTTATACCACTTCACTTATTGTATTAAAATACGGTAATATAAACCTTCTTTCTTTTGAAATCTCCTTTCTATATATATGGTTGTTACTAAATTCATTGATTAAGTAAATGGTTAATACACATTACCCTTTTAACTTTAACTCCTTTAAGACTATTCATCCCATTTTCTGGATTTTTCATTTCAAATTCTATTGTTAACTATTATCCCAAATTCAATTATAGAAATCCTTTTTCTAACTCTTTGAATCATTTCCTTAGGAAAATCTTTACATCAATATCATCCAATAATTTTATTGCCATTATTGGATAATTTTAACTTACCATTTAACGCTTTAACTCCACATCTCCTTATTCACCCTCGTTTACACATATCTGCTTGTTATCAAACTTTTCCCCTCTCCGTTTTCTTTTACTTAAAACATTAAGTAATATTTACTTTAAGCTTACCATATTCACTTACACTCACTTTATAACTTCATTTACCAAATTCGGTTTAAATATAAACCCATTCAGAAACTCCCCTTTTAAATTCAATTATATTTCATTTCTCCCTTCAGTTTCGAACTTCTTTAAAATTTACATCATTATTTACTGGAATTAAATTTCCTTAAGTCAAACAATTATTCGCTAATTTATTTCATTAGATTAATCAGCCTAATCTAATTCACTTTAAATAATCAATCACTGATCAAAACAGTTGGCTTGGTAAATCTTAAAACATGATTGAACCATTCATCAACCCTAACTCATCTTTTCATTTTAAATTGATAAATAACATTATTGATTCAAATAATCTCATTTACTTCGATTATTATTAAATAAACAATTATCTATTTCTAAATAAATTTATTTTAATTGTTCTTAAAAACAATAAATCCCGATTATCACTCGTCGCTAATTCCCGCCCACTTTCTTATCAATATAAACCAGTTTTATAAAATTATTCAGTAATTACAATGAAGCACGTGCTTTGCACACGATAGCTTTTGATACAAAAATAGCGATTCGTGGTTAAACAAATAATATATATACATATGGTTGGTTTATTTCCTTTTTATAAACTTCATTTAAAAATATATTTAAAAATCTATATTCAGTTAAAAATAAATTTCATAACTCCGTTTCTATCGATTCACCTGACGGTACATCGAACTTTATAGAACAGTTTGTATTTTGGCCATCCGCTATGAATTGCTTAACCAATATCACTATTGGTTAATAACCAAAAAATATTGAATTTGGTTTTTATAATCAATAACCAATTCATAATCTAATCATATGGGTTCGACTGATCATATGTAAATGAACAATAAATTTGAGGAATCTGGTTGGATTCCTCCAACCTGTCCTTTCCTACATCCAATGGATTATCTCAAAATACAATAGATCATGATATGATAAATTAATTTAACTAACCTCGATCAATCAATAATGACCATTCAATCATCAATTTAAATGCAATTTGTTTATTTTATTATAAACGTACCCAACAGGGTGAATTATCAGTTTGGAAATCATCGTCAAAATAACGATGTTATTCCATTCAAATTAAACAACCGTTTAATTTAAAAGATTGATAAAAATATTTAATACACATCCAAAACAATCATCGAACAACCAATAATCAGCAGCCGTAGCAGAAAAATGATAAACCCGGCTTATAATCATTATAAGTGGGAACTGAGTGATGTTAACTCACCTTGATCTACGTTGTATACACAGCTCATTCCAGATGAATTCCTACTCGTTTGATTCAATTTCGTTTCTTACCGTCTGGTTCAAATACGGTTCCAGACTGTTTAGAGTTGGTTAATTCTGATAAAATATAAATACGTTGTTAATATTTAAAATTTTATTTTATTTTAATAACTAATTAAATTAAATTAATTAACGAACAAATTACCGGGTTTTAGATATTACGGCTCTACTCTTTCCTTCACCGCTCCGTATGTCCTTCCTTTGTTCTAAATCATGACTGCAAATCCTTGAACCTATCCAATATGTTCTAAATTCTGACGTGGTTTAAAATATTTTATAATCTTTAACAATTTAAATTACAAATTGATTAACTTTTAATTAATTGAATAATTTGAACTAATTATAACCTTAGCAGGCCATTTTTCATCTTAAAGCCCATTTTGTACGTCAAAACCGGTCCACCTCCTAAACCCTTGGACTTAAAGAACAGAGTCGCCTTCTATTTTAATCCTACTGCTCCATTTTATTTTTCCCGTCCAAATCAAGAAAACGTTACTGCCATGAATAAATTCCAAGCGCCGCTTCCTCCTTCTCCGTTGATCGGAGATTCAGCAAGTACCCCCAAATCGAGCGCCCTCGTCATCTCCTCCCTCGGCTTCAATGTCACCGCTCCAGGCCCTACCGTCAGCTTGCAGATCATCTACAAAGTCAATGACTTCCAAGCAAGATCTGGTGCTCAGTGCCACTTCGAATTCCAACAATTAAGGTCAGCGTTTAGATCTCTTCATCCCTTATATTTTAGTTGGGTAATAATTTTTGAATCATTGTACATATCGAGAGATTTAAGAGGTTGGATGGTTTACTGCCATTTTTTTGTGCATGACCAAATTTGGGTTTATTGGGTCACGAATTGAGGAATTTCGAAGTGAATCATTTTGGCTTAGGGAAGTATTGGTATGCAATGGGTATATATAGGGGTTCAGAGATTTGAGGATTAGAACGAAGTCTGTTCGATAGGCTTAGGCCGCTATTCCATGTCTCTTCATGTTGCTGTTGCATTTGTCTGCTGATGTGAGAAGAGGGCAAGTTGATGTACAAGGTGATGGTTGGGCTTGTGTTGTCTTCTCAAATAGCCATGTTCCCTAGTTACATAGCTGTGATGCTTTTAGCTAGTCAAGGCATGTTGGTGGTCTTGTTAAATCTGCTAGGATAGGGAAATTAAATATAGCATGTGCAATGGAGACTTTAAAAGAAAGGAATAGGAATAATTTTCCATAGTTTTAGCATGCATAAAGAAGTAAGAGTAACATGGATAGGTCTGCGTGCATGTTTATAGTAACAGAGAGGGGGTACGGTTTTAATTTCTTCACATGGAAGCTTTCAGTTTCATGTTGCTTTAATTCATTTGTCTGGGAGAATGGAGACAACTTATATACATCTATAAAGAGAAGAGAGATGTCCCTTTCATGCAGAACGTGGTTGGCTAGATCGAAAATACACAACATAGCAGCTGCAAATAGAAACAATATAGAGTGTAGGAGATTCATGTGAGCGCAGATATCTTCTTTATTTATTTGATACAATGCTTTGTAATGTCCGCGTCAGTATGTAAATTTGTTAATTGGTTTGGAAAAGGTCTTTGTACATGAACAAATTTGCAATAAAATGGTTGTTATTTCACTGAGTTATTGTTGCCAAGTACTGTATTCACATGGATGGACGTGGAAAACTATTTTTATCTTACTGTATTTTTCTTTTTCTATATATGCTGGTTATCTTAATTGTTGAATGGATTTGGTTCGAAACTTCCTCTTGATTTCCATTTTCTCTATTTACTTATATTACCTGATTTGTTTTGACTGATTTTGTTTTTCTTTTCTTTCTCAGTTGTCTATATATACTGTTTTTATTTGTTTTTCGTCAAGAACATGTATATGTTTTCGTTGTGTTTTGCCTTTGCATAACAATCATATATATATATATATATTGTTTCTTTGTATTAATACTTCCAGTTCCATATGTATATTCATTTCCAGCTTTTATGTGTACATACATATTTGTTTGTTTCACTTAGCTATTCTTTTATTGGTCCATGAAGAGATTTCGGTTTACTGTTTAGAGCATGCAGCAATTGATATTTAAAATGAATTGGCTTTACCCTTTTTCAGTTGTACAAACAATTATGTACATGAATGTGTTGTTTTTCTTTGCATTCGTTTGGACAATATATATGTATATGTTGTGTACAAGCTCTAAGTTGGATTATTATTTTAAACTCATATAATCTTAACATATCATAAATTAAATTCAAAAATAATTAAATTGTTATCGACAATTATGCATGTACTTCAAATTTAGCCAATATCAAATTATAACTTCAACATCAAAAAGTCGAGTTAACCGCTATTTAAATTATATAGAAAATGTTATTAAACTTATTAAACAAACGTTATTGTTATAAACAATTTCCATAGCGACTATTTTAAAATTTGAATTGGCCATATCTTACCATATATAAGCTGAAATTTTGATTTTTCTCTGTCATTAGAGAACTATAATCAATTCGATCATAATGTTTCTTGTTTCATAGAATTTCGGCTCAAAATGGATTCTGTATATTCAGTTAAAGTTCGAAACTCAATATTACGAACTACCGCGCCATTTCGAGCTCGTTTATAATTATTTATAAACTATAACGTTTAAACTTGATTTTAAATATTAAAAATCCATAATTAGTCCACTTAAAATATTTAAAACAAAAATTTAATATTCAAATTAAAATGGCCAAAAATCTAGGTCGTTACATTCTTCTCCCCTTAAAAGAATTTCGTCCTCGAAATTGCTAAGGTAAGAAAAACGTCACAATCCATTATATTTTCTAAATCCAATTCATTTTAAATCAAAAACCAATTCGATATTGTAAATAAAAATTTCCAAAATATCGAAAACTTTCTAATACTTTAAATTCTTGAAACAAAAATTGGCAGAGCCTCCCCCGTATGGAGTGACTTCTGCGATATCGTAGGAACAAAAATATATATATTCATCGACTCTCATGGTCGGAAAACAAAATTCAGAACCCAAAAAATATATTTTCGCATCGGCATACCTTATGCGAGCGCTTTTGAGTATATTTGCTCAACTTATTGTGATCTACTTAACCAATATCAATCCTCACTGCCTCTTGGCACCTGTACTCAACTCAATTCAACATGTAAGTGACCATTACATGAAATTTTTAAATAATAGTTCATTGGTCAAGCAGTATAATTCCACCAACTCCCAAGGCATTATTCAGTAAGGTATATGCGAATCAGGTTTAAATCACACAACTTTAAATTATAAGCAGTTCCCTTCAAATTAAATTATACTGGAATTTGGTTTTCAATCCATTCAAATTTTCATTGAGCTGAGTTTATTCCAACCAATCTTATATCCAAATAACAATCAACACTCAACCAATTCAACCAACCCTTTAATTTATATTAAATCCAACTAATACCCAATATTAATATTTAATTCACCAATTAAAGTCTTATTTCATATCTAATTACTTAATTGATTTCATTTTATAATTCCAATCTTGATTTTAATTCAAACACCATTACTCTAATTTATTTGGTTTTAACTTATCTTAAGTTAAATTCTAATTTCCAATTTCATACTAAAATTCTCTTTCTTAATTATATATGTGAAATTTTGGTTATATTAACCATTCAAACCCAAATCTCCATTTGAATTCCCCTCAAATAAATCAATCAAACCACAATATCTCAATAATAATATCTTGGGCAAAATTATTTCATTTACCCTATTAACAAAACAATATTATGTACATTCCCAGTTCAATGCTTCTCAACACTTGAACCGATCAATAACACAATACAAAACATTTTGATATAAAATCTACAAATACGCTCTCATATATAAACACTCAACTCGATATAGGGTATTAGTAACCCCATCTCTACCGAGTCATGCCATAAAGCCAAGGTTATTACTAAACCAATAGCTCTGGTACCACTGTAACGACCCGGTAGGTATTCGATGCTCGAATCCTAACAATAATACATAAACCCTGTATTAATCGCCAGAACTCAAGTATCGAACTCTCACCGGATAGTTATTAGAAAGAATTTAGAGGGTGAGATAAGAAAGAAATATTTGAATAGAAGAAGAAGAAGATCCAACACAATAAAGATTCTCACATCGCAGCGGAACAAAATATAATATGGAAATAAATCTTTGTTGAGAGCTTGAAAATATACTTACAATCATCAGAGTACATCAAACATCTGGACAGTTATAATAACCTGTCCTCATATACAACATACAACGGAAAATATTGCATAATATCATACGTCTTAACTTTTCCAACACGTCTTTGGACTTCATAGTATTCTATAACCTGAACCTGCAGACCCGGGCTAACCCGAGCATTACAAACACCGGGTCAGTCTGGTGAACCAGAGTGAGAAAACCCCTTAAGTTTAAAAATATCACTCAACTTGATTTTGAGTTCAAATTCCTTTCTGAACGAAATGGATAATCGTAAGGCTAATCCACACATAAATATGGACGGTTTCTACCTTACGATAACCCAAAACAGCTGTAATAACCCGGAAATCCGAGCCAATTTAAAATTTTTATTTTGGAGATTTTAGTGAATTTTGAATATTTAAAATGAACTATTTTAAATAATAACGACGAGAAATTTATTTTGAATAGAATTCGAACATATATATTTATTTGAATTGTCGTTAGAATATAAATAATTTATTTTTAATTATAAAAGGAATTGAAAATGGCGCGTTAGTTTGAAAATTCGATTTCAAAGTTTAAATGAATGTATAGGATTCAAAATAAACCGGATTTTAGTGAAACCAAAAATATTAGAATATAATTGAAAATATCTTTCCAACGAATCCGAAAAAATGAAATTTCATAGCGAGGATAAAAAGTTATGCCCAGTTGAAAATTCAGAATAGTCGCTATGGAAATTTTGGCCCTTATAATGGAAATTTTGCAAATGACCTCAGTTTTCGACAAAACCACTTTTGTTGGATCCGTGATGTCAAGTTATTTCTAGGTTTCAAAATTCGTAATTTTTGAATTCAATATGTGAGCGCGGCAAAAGAAAACGTGTTTTGTCAGTTTCAGTCAATTTCGATTGACCAGAAAATGGCCATTTTTCAAACGATCTTAGAATTTGACGAAATTAATTTTGTTAGGATCGTATCGTCAATACGAAGCTAGAAAATATTTTTCAGGAATTTTTAGAGTCCGTATGTGGCCACGGTAAATTGAAATGTGCGTTCAAATTTAATATATAGAATTATATTTTGATTTTGACGAAAACTGATCGAAACGATCGAATCAGCTTACGATACATATCCCATTGTGTTCGGAATGAGGGTAATTAGTTGTGGACGACAGGTGGTGGGTCTCGTTTGGAGTTCGAATTTAAAATTTACCTTTTTGAAAATAAATTAAATTAAATTTATAATACCCCCTCCTTTTCCCTTTACTTTTGTCAACGCCCCCCCCTTCATGTAGACAGAAATCGATTAATAAGAAAAAAAGGGGGGAGAACGGATCCACCGCCGCCTGGCCACGCCGCGCCCGCCGCTGGCGCGAGACGTCCCCCCTCCCTCTTTCCTCCTCCATCGCGATGGAATCCCCTCAGGCCTCGCGAGCTTCGTTGACGCGATGACCACCGAACCTCCCGCCGCCACCCCCCGACGCGCAGACGCCACCCTCCGATGCGTAGACGCCACCCTCCCCTGCCTTAAGACCGCCGGCATCCACCTCCGAATAAAGACAATGAGCGTTTACTTTTTTTATTCCAGTTTTTATATAAAGTAGTTTAATCAATTTCATGAATAGAAATATGATTTCTGAAAATAAACAACATGGGTTTATTTTTAGATTTTAATATAAATTCACCTTGGATTTATTTTCAATTGTTTTTATGCCATAAAAATCTGATCTTCTATGCCAAAAAGATGAGATTTTTTTTATATGAACAAAGATGGGATTTTTATAATAAAAAGGCGGGATTTTTATAATGTAAAGGCGGGATTTTTATAATATAAAGGCGGAATTTTTATAATCTAAAGGCGAGATTTTTATAATGTAAGGGCGAGATTTTTAATAGCGCAAAGATTAGATTTTTAAAAGTAGAAAGATTTGATTTTTTTAACAATATAAAGTTATGGTTTTTATTGAAATAAAAATATGATGTTTATTTATATAGTAGTGTCATAAAAATATGACATTTCTAATGTTGTTGCGAAATAAAAATTCGATCTTTATATATGAAGTAGAGATAATAAAAATATGATTTTTATATCAGTTGTTTGAATGGCGATGTAAAAATATAATTTTTATTATATATAAAGCGCTATAAAAATATAATTTTTCTAAAGTGGTAGCGAAGAAAAATATTTTTTTTATATAGAAGGAATCGTCGTAAAAATATATGATTTTTTTTATATGAAGGGCCATTATAAAAATATGATTTTTAAAAATAAACATCTTATTAAAAATGTGATTTTTTAATATGAACAGCGGGGAAAGGAGTGCGATGGAACGGCCTGACTGAACCGTTCAGAAATGAAATGGCGGAGTGGAACCCAAAGGTGAGAACTTCTCACTTTTAATTTGTTTTCTAGTTGAAATATATACTAGGATGCAGATGGAGCTTAGTAGCACCCGACCACCCATCGTCCACAGACCATAGATGACTTGTTTGTTTGATTGATGTGTTGTGAAAAATGATTGTGTGTAGTGGAATGAAATAAATTATTTTATGGTTAAAAATACAATTTTTAACGTGTATATAAAATAAATAGTAATAAAAAAATCAGACGATTTGTTTATGTACACCCATTTGACTGATATTGATTGGGACGATAAATTTTACACATCGCCAAACTGCGCAAATAAAAATCTGTGTTTGTTGATTTGAAACCCCACACGGGTATTGGGAAGATATTTGACGTACACTAATCCCGATTGTTTAGTTGTATGTCAATCTATGGGTTGACAGACTGTGTAAGCGTTAATTATTTATATTTAATGCTTATGCAGTTGTGTAGTGCACTTTGGATGATGGTTGATTATTTATCATTGCTATTATATACATGTGTTGTATAGAACAAATATAAATAACATTATATGGTAATTGAGTGGGTCTCATTCCAACTTAGAAAATAAATTATATTCATGTGTTGAACAAAATATATATTCATGTGTTGAATAAAATAAAATTCATGTGTTGAATAAAATATATATTCATGTGTTGAATAAAAGAAAATTCATGTGTTGAAGAAAATATTCATTTGTTGAATAGAATAACGAAGTTATTGAAGTATATAAAGCCGTGTTGGTTAGATTGACGCTATTTTGACGTGAACGATATCTATATCGATTTTATTCATTTTTATAATGAATATCGAAAAGGAATTGATTTCAAAATATAATATTTTGAAAATACTATCATTTATATATCGATGATATGGAATATTCAAATTTGATTTGAAATTGAATATGAAGTTGAAATCGTTTTGAAAACGAATTTAAAACAATTTATAAAATATGTTTTGAAAGGAAATCGATGAAATATATATATATATTATATATATATATATATATATTATATATATAATGGACTGAATAGAACGCGCCGTGCTGCGGTAGTTCGCGGATTTCGACCATTGACTTCGAATGGACGTTACAGGAGATCCGACCGTCGGATTCTCCTAAAACCGGAACCGTTGGGTTCGTATCGAAAAGAGCTTTCTAACGAACATTATAGATTTGAAATCTAATGGTTGGATTTGGAATTATGTCCAAATCAAATTTGGAAAAGCTCGTTGTAAGTGCAGTTCGATGGCCGTTGATGGAAATCGACCGTACGAGCCTTGATAAAATTATTAAAAATAGTAATAATTTGTGTAAAATTATAAGAAATGATTTGTGACGAATTGGGATGAAATATTCCAAATTTGAAAAGATAAAAATAGATTTTTATTGAAATGGACTAGTTTTGAACTAGAATTATAATCCCATTTATTTTTAAAATAAATAAAGTGGATTTGAAATGGTTTTGAAAATAACCAGAATTTCCAATATATAAAGTGGAAATGGATTTGAATTGAAATTGTCTTTGGAATATTTCGATGATGGATTTCGTGATTATACAGATATTGTTATGGAAATTTGAAAAATATATTTATATCGGTATTTCCAATACGATATTTGTTGGTCGTAGAATTTGATATTGAATATAAGCCGATATATTTACTATTCAGAGCCTTGTATTTAACATCAAATGGGATTTGGGTTTGTCATGAATGGTGTCTTCATTAACACTGTTCTTAAACCCAGTTAAGAAAAAGATTAAATCTTTTTATTTAGATTTAATGAAGTGTACCAATTAAATGGTATTTAATTGGAATTGAATTTGAATTGATTTTTGGGTTTATCATGAACAGTGTTTTAAATAACACTTGTTCTTTAACCCGATAATTAATGGAATGTGATTTTGGGTTGTCGTGAACGGTGTCTTCAATAATACTGTTCTTCAACCCAACGGAGTTAAGAAAATCTGAAACTAACTAAAGATAGGTTAAGTTGAATGGTTTCTTGGGTATTGATCTGATGTTGGTTTCGGCCTTCGGGGTTACTACTTAGGGAATTGTTCACTTGCTAATTTACGGTTAAAGGCTAATGGAATAGAATGTGATTTTGGGTTTATCGTGAACCGTGTTTTAACTGACATTGGTTCTTTAACCCAATTAAAGACAGGATATGATTTCCCAAGTTAAACAATCATTTATATTGATTTTTGGGAAGATTAAAACCAAGTGGAGTTTTAATGAATCTTTAATTAGATTGAAATGATCGAGAATGGAGTATAACCAGTTTTGCTCCAGGCGATAGTTAAATCTTTAATTAGATTTGAACGTGAAATGGTAATTGAATTTACCGATAACACCATGGTATTAGATATGAAGTTTTACCAGTTTTACTTCATGGGATGAATAGGTTGGGATTGGGAAATTAAAACAAATGATTACTTCGGTAAGGTTCGTTAATCCCGACTAGTTTGGATAAACCATAATTTGGTTTGAACTGATATTCAAAAGAAGATTAAAGAATAAATTTAAAGAATTTATATTTGATAAAATTAATGGGAACCTTTCCCAAAGTATAAGAATATTTAAATAAAAGAATATTCTGAATTGGAATGAGGCATATGTTGTATTTTTGTAACAATTGTTTATTATATACGCGAGTTATTCGGAAAGGCCGGGTTTATCCCATTCTGAATAACTAAATCGATGATGTGTCGAAGATGAAGACGGTGGTCGAAGACCGGAGGTCTTCACATCGTTTGGATAATTACTGATGATCTTGATTGGGTTGTACACCGAAGAGGAGGGAATCGGTTGGTGATCGTCCAGACGTACTTGGAGATCGATGGATATCCGAGGTACAAGGTGCCTCCGGTTTCGTTCAGACCCAGAACGAACTTGTATGGACTGTGTGTCTGACATTGAATTTTGCTCTATGTTGATTGATCTCTATTAAATATACATCTGCCTGGTGAAGGGGAATTCATTCCCTTACTTCACCCTTCTTTGAGACGTACGAGATCAGAGGTTGTATATCAATAGACATCCGTCGCATGGTGTGAATTGCCTGTGTAGCATGCCTAGGTGGCAAATGATCAAGGCTTTTGTTGAAAAGCAAAGTCTTGTGGTGGATGATCAAAGCACCGCCTATGTGGAATAGATTTGTGTAGCGTTAATTCGCGAGCCTCACACCCCGGTGTGAACCAGAAACGGGAGAGGACAGCAGGGAGGGCATGCGTTTCCTTCGACTTAGGGTGGTGTTAGTGACCTACCAGCCCTGCCATTTATATTATTTTCACCTGTGTTGTTGTTGGATTGCGAGGCGCCTCGGATATATCGGTGACTATGTGGAGCCGATGGAGTCATTTGGCTCATTTACGCCCCAAGGGGCGGGGAATCGCATGTTCAGGGTTTAAGTTTAATCCACATCGGTGGACTGACCCTGCATGTTGCCTAGGTATAGTTGCGGCTGAGTCCTGAGACATGGGCTAGATTGTCTCGAAACGGTAGGATTGCGCCTAGCCTTGGTTAACAGATGGAAATCCAATTTTCCAATACGAGACATTTCAGTTTTAGTTGTAATCCCATATATGGCGACATAGTGGTATGGGGCACTTATGCCATCTATGATTGATACTTATGATTTGAAGTTGTTTTATACACTATGCACTTATAATAGTATCAAATGATTTGTTTTAAACATACCAAGCATGTTTGGCTATTATAAGTGAAAACCCAATCCCTCGGCTTGCGTTGCATTGTGTAATAGGACCTGGGTCTTATAATAGCTTCATTTTTCCAAAAAAGCGTTGCGCTGTTTTGTTATATGCACTGGTATTCTTGGGAGGAAACCCGTTCCGTGTTATACGGCGTGGTCCCTTGATATATCTGATTTAAAGTAAAGTTTTAAATAACTGTTTTAGTTCTCACACCAGTCACATGACTGACCGGGAGTTTATTATTTTAACCTAAACTTTGGGTGCCCCTATTTTCCACACGGGTAGCTAGTAGTTTTGGTTTTGCAGATTTATATTCACATGATCCTAATTTACAACTGAGGCGATATTCGAAAAGCTCTGTATCCGTGTATTACTTCTAGTTGTGTATTGTATTATTTTCCGCTGCTATGTAATGTATTGTAATCTCTGATATTTTATGATGTGTAATATTGATTCATACTCTGTATATTCTTGTATTTCGATGAATTGTTGTAATAAGCAATGTAGTGTTCTTCTGTTTGTGTCCTGATGTGGATTGTTCTCAAAACAATCAGCGGTTTTGAACGGTCTTGATCGGTTTAGCGATCGATTAGGTCCGGCGAAATCCTTATCGTTACATTTGGTATCAGAGCTTTGGTTTACAGAGCTCGGAGAACAAGACACGTTAGAACCAAACGAAAGAATTCACGAGAGATTGGATTAGTAATATCCAATGAGAATGAGTCGTTAGAGATGGGATCAGTAGTATCCTAGAACGACGAGTGTGAAGAGTATATTTTTAAAATGAAAACGAATTTTTTTTTTGAAAATTTAAACTTTATTCAACGTATTTGAATATTTATTTGTATTGAATTTGGGCAATCCAATATATAAAGATTTTGCATATACGACTGATCCACGAAAGTTTTAATATATTGGGTAGATATAGAATCACACTCTAGTCGCCCGGAGATGAAACTATTGATGACTGTACAACATCAGTCGTTTGGGTTCGATTTTCGAAGGTGTGATATTTATATATTTCCAATTGACTGGTGTGAGAACCAAAATTAGATACGGTCTATTGTTGTGATTTGGCATCAAAAATGCGATTTTTGGTTATATATCAAAATTATGAATTTGAAAAGATAATCAACAAATTGATTGCTGATTGTGGATTGCGTTATGTGATTATTCAATTAAACCATTATGTGAATGAACGGTAAATTTGGCCAAATTAGGTCAAATATTGAACTGTATTGAAAATTTATCGTATTTGCACACATGTACATGCATATTTGTTGAACAGGTCATAGCAAGGAGGATAGAGAAGAGGAATAAAATTGTTTGCCCGACAAATAGGTACATGTTTATTGTATTTCTTAGGTTTTTGATGATTTTATGAGCCGCTTGGCTGTTTCTTTTTCTTTTTGGATTGGTAAGGGCCATGGGAGGCTATTTGAAATATCCCGAAGCTCCCGGTGCAGGGGAGGTTATGGCGAAATTTTTCGAAAATTTAGGGTGTTAGCCAAATTTTTGAAAAATTTGAAAAGTTCTTAGAAACTTAAAAGTTGAAGAACTTAAGCCGTAATGAAAATAATGAAACTTAAGTTGGTTAGTTAAAAAACTTTCAGCTTCGTTCCTTTTCGGGGACAAAAAGTTTTAAGTGGGGGAGATTGTAATAACCCGGAAATCCGAGCCAATTTAAAAATTTTATTTTTGGCGATTTTAGTGAATTTTGAATATTTAAAATAAATTATTTTAAATAATAACGACGAGAAATTTATTTTGAATAGAATTCGAACATATATATTTATTTGAATTGTCATTAGAATATAAATAATTTATTTTTAATTATAAAAGGAATTGAAAATGGCGCGGTAGTTTGAAAATTCGATTTCAAAGTTCAAATGAATGTACAGGATTCAAAATAAACCGGATTTTAGTGAAACCAAAAATAATAGAATCTAATTGAAAATATCTTTCCAACGAATCCGAAAAATTGAAATTTCATAGCGGGGATAAAAAGTTATGCCCAGTTGAAAATTTAGAATAGTCACTATGGAAATTTTGCCCTTAAAAATGGAAATTTTGCAAACGACCTTGGTTTTCGATGAAACCACTTTTGTTGGATCCGTGATGTCAAGTAATTGCTAGGTTTCAAAATTCATAATTTTTGAAATCAATATGTGAGCGTGGCAAAAGAAAACGTGTTTTGTCAGTTTCAATCAATTTCGATCGACCAGAAAATGGCCATTTTTCAAACGGTCTCAGAATTTGACGAAATTAGTTTTGATTGGATCGTATCATCAATACGAAGCTAGAAAATATTTTTCGAGAATTTTTAGAGTCCGTATGTGGCCCCGGTAAATTGAAATGTGCGTTCAAATTCAATATATAGATTTATATTTTGATTTTGACGGAAACTGATCGAATCAGCTTACGATACATACCCCATTGTTTTCGGAATGGGGGTAATTAGTTATGGACGACAGGTGGTGGGTCTCGTTTTGAGTTCGAATTTAAAAGTTACCTTTTTGAAAATAAATTAAATTAATTTTATAATACCCCCTCCTTTTCCATTTACTTTGGTCAACGCCCCCCCTCTTTCATTTAGACAGAAATAGATTAATAAGAGAAAAAAAGGGGGAGAATGGATCCACCGCCGCTTGGCCACGCCGCGCCGCTGGCGCGAGGCGTCCCCCTTCCCTCTTTCCTCCTCCATCGCGATGGAATCCCCTCAGGCCTCGCGAGCTTCGTTGACACGAGATGACCACCGAACCTCCCGCCGCCACCCTCCGACGCGCAGACGCCACCCTCCGACGCGTAGACACCACCCTCCCCTGCCTTAAGACCGCCGGCATCCACCTCCGAATAAAGACAGTGAGCGTTTACTTTTTTTTATTATTCCAGTTTTTATATAAAGTAGTTTAATCAATTTCATGAATAGAAATATGATTTCTGAAAATAAACAACATGGGTTTATTTTCATATTTTAATATAAATACACCTTGGATTTATTTTCGATTTTTTTATGCCATAAAAATTTGATCTTCTATGCCAAAAAGATGAGATTTTTCTTATATGAACAAAGATGGGATTTTTATAATAAAAAGGCGGAATTTTTATATTGTAAAGGCGGGATTTTTATAATGTAAAGGCGAGATTTTTATAATGTAAAGGCGAGATTTTTATAATGTAAATGCGAGATTTTTAATAGCGCAAAGATGAGATTTTTAATAGCGCAAAGATTAGATTTTTAAAAGTAGAAAGATTTGATTTTTTTTTAAAATATAAAGTTATGGTTTTTATTGAAATAAAAATATGATGTTAATTTATATAGTAGCATCATAAAAATATGTTTTTTCTAATGTTGATGGAAAATAAAAATTCGATCTTTGTATATGAAGTAGAGATAATAAAAATATGATTTTTATATCAGTTGTTTGAATGGCGATGTAAAAATATAATTTTTATTATATATAAAGCGCTATAAAAATATAATTTTTCTAAAGTGGTAGCGAAGAACAATATAATTTTTATATAGAAGGAATCATCATAAAAATATATGATTCTTTTTATATGAAGGGCCATTATAAAAATGTTATTTTAAAAAATAGACATCATATAAAAAATGTGTTTTTTTAATATGAATAGCGGGGAAAGGAGTGCGATGGAACGGCCTGACTGAACCGTTCAGAAATGAAATGGCGGAGTGGAACCCAAAGGTGAGAACTTCTCACATTAAATTTGTTTTCTAGTTGAAATATGTACTAGGATGCAGATGGTGCTTAGTAGCACCTGACACTCGTCGTCCACAGACCATGGATGACTTGTTTGTTTGATTTATGTGTTGTGAAAAATGATTGTGTGTAGTGGAATGAAATAAATTATTTTATGGTTAAAAATATAATTTTTAATGTGTATATAAAATAAATAGTAATAAACAAATCGGACGATTTGTTTATGTACACCCATTTGACTGATATTGATTGGGACGATAAATTTTACACAACGCCCAACTACGCAAATAAAAATCTGTGTTTGTTGATTTGAAACCCCACACGGGTATTGGGATGATATTTGACGTACACTAATCCCGATTGTTTAGTTGTATGTCAATCGATGGGTTGACAGACTGTGTAAGCGTTAATTATTTATATTTAATGCTTATGCAGTTGTGTGGTGCACTTTGGATGATGGTTGATTATTTATCATTGCTATTATATACATGTGTTGTATAGAACCCATATAAATAACATTATATGGTAATTGAATGGGTCTCATTCCAATTTAGAAAATAAATTATATTCATGTGTTGAACAAAATATATATTCATGTGTTGAATAAAAGAAAATTCATGTGTTGAATAAAATATATATTCATGTGTGGAATAAAGTATATATTCTTGTGTTGAATAAAAGAAAATTCATGTGCTGAATAAAATATATATTCATGTGTTGAATAAAAGAAAATTCATGTGTTGAATAAAATATATATTCATGTGTTGAATAAAAGAAAATTCATGTGTTGAAGAAAATATTCATTTGTTGAATAGAATAACGAAATTATTGAAATATATAAAGCCGTGTTGGTTAGATTGATGCTATTTTGACGCGAATGATATCTATATCGATTTTATTCATTTTTATAATGAATATCGAAAAGGAATTGATTTCAAAATATAATATTTTGAAAATACTATCATTTATATATCGATGATATGGAATATTCAAAATTGATTTGAAATTGAATATGAAGTTGAAATCGTTTTGAAAACGAATTTAAAACGATTTATAAAATACGTTTTGAAAGGAAATCGTCGAAATATTATATATATATATATATAATGGCCTGAATAGAACGCGCCGTGTTGCGGCAGTTCGCGAATTTCGACCATTGACTTCGAATGGACGTTACAGGAGATCCGACTGTCGGATTCTCCTAAAACTGGAACCGTTGGGTTCGTATCGAAAAGAGCTTTCTAATGAATATTAGAGATTTGAAATCTAACAGTTGGATTTGGAATTATGTCCAAATCAAATATGGAAAAGGTCGCTGTAAGTGCAGTTCGATGGCCGTTGATGGAAATCGACTGTACGAGCCTTGATAAATTATTAAAAATACTAATAATTTGTTTAAAATCATAAGAAATGGTTTGTGAAGAATTGGGATGAAAAATTCCAAATTTGAAAAGATAAAAATAGATTTTTATCGAAATGGACTATTTTTGAACTAGAATTATAATCCCATTTATTTTTAAAATAAATAAAGTGGATTTGAAATGGTTTTGAAAATAACCAGAATTTCCACTATATAAAGTGGAAATGGATTTGAATCGAAATTGTCTTTGTAATATTTCAATGTTGGATTTCGTGATTATACAGATATTGTTATGGAAATTTGAAAGATATATTTATATTATTATTTCCAATACGATATTTGTTGGTCGTAGAATTTGATATTGAATATAAGCCGATATATTTTCTATTCAGAGCCTTGTATTTAATATCAAATGGGATTTGGGTTTGTCGTGAACGGTGTCTTCATTAACACTGTTCTTAAACCCAATTGAGAAAAAGATTAAATCTTTTTATTTAGATTTAATGAAGTGTACCAATTAAATGGTATTTAATTGGAATTGAATTTGAATTGATTTTTGGGTTTATCGTGAACGGTGTTTTAAATAACACTTGTTCTTTAACCCGATAATTAATTGAATTTGTTCTTGGGTTGCTGTGAACGGTATCTTCAATAATACTGTTCTTAAACCCATTGAAGTTAAGAAATTCAGAAACTAACTGAAGATTAGTTAAGTTGAATGGTTTCTTGGGTATTGATCAGATGTTGGTTTCGGCCTTCGGGGTAATTACTTAGGGAATTGTTCACTTGCTAATTTACGGTTAAAGGCTGATGGAATAGAATGTGATTTTGGGTTTATCGTGAACCGTGTTTTAAATGACATTGGTTCTTTAACCCAGTTAAAGACAGGATATGATTTCCCAAGTTAAACAATCATTAATATTGATTTTTGGGAAGATTAAAACCAAGTAACGTTTTAATGAATCTTTAATTAGATTGAAATGATCGAGAATGGAGTATCACGAGTTTTGCTCCAGGCGATAGTTAAATCTTTAATTAGATTTGAACGTGAAATGGTAATTGAATTTAGCGATAACACCGTGGTGTTAGATATGAAGTATTACTAGTTTTACTTTATGGGATGAATAGGTCGGGATTGGGAAATTAAAACAGATGATTACTTCGGTAAGGTTCGTTAATCCCGACTAGTTTGGATAAACCATAATTTGGTTTGAATTGATATTCAAAAGAAGATTAAAGAATAAATTTAAAGAATTTATCTTTGATAAAATTAATGGGAACCTTTCCCAAAGTATAAGAATATTTGAATAAAAGAATATTCTGAATTGGAATGAGGCGTATGTTGTGTTTGTGTAACACTTGTTTATTATATACACGAGCTATTCGGAAAGGCCGGGTTTATCCCATTCTGAATAACTGAATCGATGATGTGTCGAAGATGAAGACGGTGGTCGAAGGCCGGAGGACTTCACATCTTTTGGATAATTACTGATGATCTTGATTAGGTTGTACACCCAAGAGGAGGGAATCAGTTCGTGATCGTCCAGACGTACTTGGAGATCGATGGATATGCGAGGTACAAGGTGCCTCCGGTTTCGTTCAGACCCAGAACGAACTTGTATGGACTGTGTGTCTGACATTGGATTTTGCTCTGTGTTGATTGATCTCTATTAAATATACATCTTCCCGGTGAAGTGAAATTCATTCCCTTACTTCACCCTTCTCTGAGACGTACGGGATCAGAGGTTGTATATCGATAGACATCAGTCGCATGGTGTGAATTGCCCGTGTGGCATGCCTAAGTGGCAAATGATCAAGGCTTTTGTTGAAAAGCAAAGTCTTGTGGTGGATGATCAAAGCACCGCCTGTGTGGCATAGCTTTGTGTAGTGTTAATTCGCGAGCCTCACACCCCGGTGTGAACCAGAAACGGGAGAGGACAGCAGGGAGGGCATGCGTTTCCTTCTAGCTAGGGTGGTGTCAGTGACCTACCAGCCCTAGCATTTATATTATTTTCACCTGTGTGGTTGTTGGATTGCGAGGCGCCTCGGATATATCGGTGACTATATGGAGCCGATGAAGTTATTTGGCTCATTTATGCCCCAAAGGGCGGGGAAACGCATGTTCAGGGTTTAAGTTTAATCCACATCGGTGGACTGGCCCTGCATGTTGCCTAGGTACAGTTGCGGCTGAGTCCTGAGACATGGGCTAGATTGTCTCGAATCGGTAGGATTGCGCCTAGCCTTGGTTCACAGATGGAAATCCAATTTTCCAATACGAGAAATTTCGGTTTTAGTTGTAATCCTATATATGGCGACATAGTGGTATGGGGCACTTATGCCGTCTATGATTGATACTTATGATTTGAAGTTGTTTTATACACTATGCACTTATAATAGTATCAAATGATTTGTTTTAAACGTACCAAGCATGTTTGGCTATTATAAGGGAAAACCCTATCCCCTGGCTTGCGTTGCATTGGGTGATAGGACCTGGGTCTTATAATAGCTTCATTTTTTCAAAAAAGCATTGCGCTATTTTTTTATATGCACTGGTATTCTTAGGAGAAAACCCGTTCCGTGTTATACAGCGTGGTCCCTTGATATATCTGATTTAAAGTAAAGTTTTAAATAACTGTTTTAGTTCTCACACCAGTCACATGACTGATCTGGAGTTTATTATTTTAACCTAAACTCTGGGTGCCCCTATTTTCCGCATGGGCAGCTAGTAGTTTTGGTTTTGCAGATTTATATTCACAGGATCCTGATTTACAGCTGAGGCGATATTTGGAAACTCTGTATCCGTGTATTACTTCTAGTTGTGTATTGTATTATTTTCCGCTGCTATGTAATGTATTGTAATCTCTAATATTTTATGATGTGTAATATTGATTCATACTCTGTATATTCTTGTATTCTGATGAATTGTTGTAATAAGCAATGTAATGTTCTTCTGTTTGTGTCCTGATGTGGCTTGTTCTCAAAACAATCAGGGGTTTCGAACGGCCTTGGTCGGTTTAGCGATCGATTAGGTCCGGGCGAAATCCTTATCGTTACAACAGCTTTTGAAAATCAATACTTCTCTGATATTATAATAGTGTCTAAATACAAATAAATAGAATCTAGCATAACGCTTGCATCTCACGCTCCACATATATAGTATACAAACAAAACCGCGGGCGCTTATTGGAGAATGGATTCCGACTATGACAAGGTATGGAAATACCTGCCGATAGTGTATCTCTAGAGGCGAATACACTGGGTTCAACAAGAACGTCTTGCAACCCGGCCCACACATGACTGACCGCTCACTTCGCTTGAGTGTATCGAATGTATATCACCAACGGTTGGGAGCTACCCACCGTTTCCCGAAAAGGGACAGCATTGAAATAGATTAAAGAAGCAAAAGGAATTTCTCTAGATAGGTGATTATACACCCTAATGGGAGCGACCCACATAGCCATGCTGCCTGCCCGATTTTTGCCATTTCCCGAATGTGAGGCTTGAGGTTTGAATTTCTTTTAGAACATCTAGACACCATTCACTTTGAATGCCACATCGTCAGATCCATCAGATATCACTAATTGACGTACACAAAAATACTATAGTTGGGAGCTAACCAACTATGATACATTTAAAGAAATCAATGTACGTGGTCCTTTGGAAATACTTTGTCAGACACTCGTCCATACAAGTCATCCAGGAACAGGATGAACCGAAGGCACCCTCCTACCACATCCTAGGAATCACCCTATGGATCAGTAGTGAGTAGTCCTTGCAATCCATAAATTTCAACCATGACCGAATTACTATCAAAATATCTCTGGTTGCAACATCTGAGAAATTTATAAAATAACCCTTCCGCTTATAAAGATCCACGGTCTTCAAATGCTCCATCTTCAATCAGCATCTTCTACGTATTAGCTGGTTTGGAATGGTTTTCGAATATCAACTCGATCCCGGTCTTTCCGTACCAACAGCGCATTGGCATGATTTTGATAGTCGGGTATTTAACTATTAAAATAAACAATCATGAAAAAAAATAACTCCATTGGTTTATTCACGACGTTACTTGGCCATTAAAATAATATTTCAATTGTAATACGAAAGAAAATGTATTAGTTCTAACCTATAATTATTCTCAAATTATTTAATTTAATTTTAAGTACTTACAAATATATTAGAATCATATCCAAATTTCCAATTAACTATCGTTTCAGAAAATTTACTATAACATTTTGTACTGTCCATAATTGGGAAATCGATTCAATCTATTATTCGTAAAACAGTCGTTACGAAATACCCCTTTTGTTTCACTATATAAACAAATTAATCGTCACTTTACATTTTAGAACAAACCCGTTTTAAATTCCATCTCATTACTTTTTGAAAATCATTATATATTCACAAATTTCCTTTTTATTCTTTCTTTACTATGGAACTATCATTTCATATTCTCAAGCCATTTTTATTTCCTTTTACTTAGAAATCCAAAATATAGATTCCAAATTCTTTAAATTATTATTCCCCGATATAAATCACGTCTAACATTTCCACCCTTACAACTCATATCATCCTTCGATAATCCTGAAGTTGTTTAAGTTGGGGTATTTTAATTACCTCTCAGACCTTGATCAACCACATTCTTATCGTAAGATAAATAAGACTTGTAATTCCAAAAATCCGTATCCATTTTTATACCACTTCACTTATTGTATTAAAATACGGTAATATAAACCTTCTTGCTTTTGAAATCTCTTTTCTATATATATGGTTGTTACTAAATTCATTGATTAAGTAAATGGTTAATACACATTACCCTTTAAACTTTAACTCCTTTAAGACTATTCATCCCATTTTCTGGATTTTTCATTTCAAATTCTATTATTAACTATTATCCCAAATTCAATTATAGAAATCCTTTTTCTAACTCTTTGAATCATTTCCTTAGGAAAATCTTTACATCAATATCATCCAATAATTTTAATGCCATTATTGGATAACTTTAACTTACCATTTAACGCTTTAACTCCACATCTCCTTATTCACCCTCGTTTACACATATCTGCTTGATATCAAACTTTTCCCCTCTCCGTTTTCTTTTACTTAAAACATTAAGTAATATTTACTTTAAGCTTACCATATTCACTTACACTCACTTTATAACTTCATTTACCAAATTCGGTTTAAATATAAACCCATTCAGAAACTCCCCTTTTAAATTCAATTATATTTCATTTCTCCCTTCAGTTTCGAACTTCTTTATAATTTACATCATTATTTACTGGAATTAAATTTCCTTTAGATTAATCAACCTAATCTAATTCAATTTAAATAATCAATCACTGATCAAAACAGCTGGCTTGGTAAATCTTAAAACATGATTGAACCATTCATCAACCCTAACTCGTCTTTTCATTTCAAATTGATAAATAACATTATTGATTCAAATAATCTCATTTACTTCGATTATTATTAAATAAACAATAATCTATTTCTAAATAAATTTATTTTAATTGTTCTTAAAAATAATAAATCCCGATTGTCACTCGTCGCTAATTCCCGTCCACTTTCTTATCAATATAAATCAGTTTTATAAAATTACTCAGTAATTACAATGAAGCACGTGCTTCGCACACGATAGCTTTTGATACAAAAATAGCGATTCGTGGTTAAACAAATAATATATATACATATGGTTAGTTTACTTCCATTTATTAAACTTCATTTAAAAATATATTTAAAAATCTATATTTCGTTAAAAATAAATTTCATAACTCCATTTCTATCGATTCACCTGACGGTACATCGAACTTTATAGAATAGTTTGTATTTTGGCCATCCGCTATGAATTGCTTAACCAATATCACTATTGGTTAATAACCAACAAATATTGAATTTAGTTTTTATAATCAATAACCAATCCAATAATCTAATCATATGGGTTCAACTGATCATATGAAAATGAACAATAAATTTGAGGAATCTGGTTGGATTCCTCCAACCTGTCCTTTCCTACATCCAATGGATTTTCTCAAAATACAACAGATCATGATATAATAAATTAATTTAACTAACCTCGATCAATCAATAACGGCCATTCAATCATCAATTTAAATTCAATTTGTTTATTTTATTATAAACGTACCCAATAGGGTGAATTATCAGTTTGGAAATCATCGTCAAAATAACGATGTTATTCCATTTAAATTAAACAACCGTTTAATTTAAAAGTTTGATAAAAATATTTAATACACATCCAAAACAATCATCGAACAACCAATAATCAGCAGCCATAGCAGACAAATGATAAACCCGGCTTGTAATCATTATAAGTGGGAACTGAATGAGGTTAACTCACCTTGATCTACGTTGTATACACAGCTCATTCCAGATGAATTCCTACTCGTCTGATTCAATTTCGTTTCATACCGTCTGGTTCAAATACGGTTCCAGTCTGTTTAGAATTGGTCAATTCTGATAAAATATAAATACATTGTTAATATTTAAAATTTTATTTTATTTTAATAACTAATTAAATTAAATTAATTAACGAACAAATTACCGGGTTTTATATATTACGGCTTTACTCTTTTTTTCACCGCTCCATATGTCCTTCCTTTGTTCCAAATCATAACTGCAAATCCCCGAACCTGGCTAATATGTTCTAAACTCTGATATGGTTTAAAATATTTTATAATCTTTAACAATTTAAATTACAAATTAAATAACTTTTAATTAACTAAATAATTTGAACTAATTATAACCTTAGCAGGCCGTTTTTCATCTTAAAGCCCATTTTGTACGTCAAAACCGGTCCACTTCCTAAACCCTTGGACTTAAATAACAGAGTCGCCTTCTATTTTAATCCTACTGCTTCATTTTATTTTTCTCGTCCAAATCAAGAAAACGCTGCTGCCATGAATAAATTCCAAGCACCGCTTCCTCCTTCTCCGTTTATGGAGATTCAGCAAGTACCCCCAAATCGAGCGCCCTCGTCATCTCCTCCCTCAGCTTCAATGTCACCGCTCCAGGCCCTACCATCAGCTCGCATATCATCTACAAAGTCAACGACTTCCAAGCGAGATCTGGTGTTCAGTGCCACTTCGAATTCCAAGAATTAAGGTCAGCGTTTAGATCTCTTCATCCCTTATATTTATGTTGTGTAATAATTTGTGAATCTTTGTACGTATCGAAAGATTTAAGAGGTTGGATGGTTTACTGCCATTTTTTTTTGGTGCGTGACCAAATTTGGGTTTATTGGGTCACGAATTGAGGAATTTCGAAGTGAATCATTTTTGACTTAGGGAAGTATTGGTATGCAGTGGGTATATATAGGGGTTCGGGGATTTGAGGATGAGAACGAAGTCTGTTCGATAGGCTTAGGCAGCTATTCCTTGTCTCTTCATGTTGCTGTTGCATTTATCTGCTGATGTGAGAAGAGGGAAGTCAATGTACAGGTCGATGGTTGGGCTTGTGTTGTCTTCTCAAATAGCCATGTTGCCTTGTTACATAGCTGTGATGCTTTCAGCTAGTCCTGGCATGTTGGTGGTCTTGTTAAATCAGCTAGGACAGGGAAATTAAATATAGCATGTGCAATGGAGACTTTAAAAGAAAGGAATAGGTATGATTTTCCAGAGTTTAGGCATGCATAAAGAAGTAAGAGTAACATGGATAGGTCTGCGTGCATATTTATAGTAACAGAGAGGGGGTACGGTTTTAATTTCTACACATTGAAGCTTTCAGTTTCATGTTGCTTTAATTCATTTGTCTGGGAGAATGGAAACAACTTATATACATATATGAAGAGAAGAGAGATGTCCCTTTCATGCAGAACGTGGTTGGCTAGTTCGAAAATACACAACATAGCAGCTGCAAATAGAAACAATATAGGGTGTAGGAGATTCATGTGAGCGTAGATATCTTCTTTATTTATTTGATACAATGCTTTGTAATGTCCACGTCAGTATGTAAATTTGTTAATTGGTTTGGAAAAAGTCTTTGTACATGAACAAATTTGCAATAAAATGGTTTGTTATTTCACTGAGTTTTTGTTGCCAAGTACTTCACATGGATGGACGTGAAAAACAGTTTTTATCTTACTGTATTTTTCTTTTTTATATATGATGCTTATCTTAATTGTTGAATGGATTTGGTTCGAAACTTCCTCTTGATTTCCATGTTCTCTATTTACTTATATTACCTTATTTGTTTTGACTGATTTTGTTTTTCATTCCTTTCTTAGTTGTCTATATATATTATTTTTATTTGTTTTTCTCCAAGAGCATGTATATGTTTTCATTGTGTTTTGCCTTTGCATAACAATAATATATATTGTTTCTTTGTGTTAATACTTCCAGTTCCATATGTATATACGTTTCCAGCTTTTATGTGTACATACATATATTTGTTTGTTTCATTTAGCTATTCTTTTATTGGTCTGCGAAGAGATTTCGGTTTACTGTTTAGAGCATGCAGCAATTGCTATTTAAAATGAATTATCTTTACCCATTTTCAGTTACACAAACAATTATGTACATGAATGTGTTATTTTTCTTTGCATTCGTTTGGACAATATATATGTGTATGTTGTGTACAAGCTCTAAGTTGGATTATTATTTTAAACTCATATAATCTTAACATATCATAAATTAAATTCAAAAATAATTAAATTGTTATCGACAATTATGCATGTACTTCAGATTTAGCCAATATCAAATTATAACTTCAACATCAAAAAGTCGAGTTAACCGCTATTTAAATTATATAGAAAATGTTATTAAACTTATTAAATAAACGTTATCGTTTATAAACGATTTCCGTAGCGACTATTTTAAAATTTGAATTGGCCATATCTTACAGTATATAAGCTGAAATTTTGATTTTTCACTGTCATTAGAGAACTATAATCAATTTGATCCTAACGTTTCTTGTTTCACAAAATTTCAGCTCAAAACGGATTCTATATATTCAGTTAAAGTTCGAAACTCAATATTACGAACTACCGCGCCATTTCGAGCTCGTTTATAATTATATATAAATTATAACATTTAAAATTTATTTTAATTATTAAAAATCCGTAATTATTCCACTTAAAATATTTAAAACAAAAAATTAATATTCAAATTAAAATGGCCAAAAATCTGGGTCGTTACACATGAGCTATAAAGTCAGGCTCAGATCTCAGCCAAAAGTCCTCTTCTTTGTTATGTAGCATGGTGTATTTATAGGCGGTAGGCTTCAACAATTCGAGTTGCCATGTGTCGGTTGATCCATGTGAATAGCAGATGATGGAGCTGAGCCTTGATTACGTGAAGAGGTCCCCTCCAATATGTGGCAGCATAAGTATAGCTTGATCCAAGTTTATAGTCTTTAGAATAGGTAGTTAGACCAAATAAGTAGGCTATTAAAAAGATCTCATAACTAAGTCATTGTTGTAGTGTAAGCTGGTCACAAGACCATCTAGCCTAGGTATTTCGAGCTGAAATATTTCGATGCGAGAGCCCTTGAGCCAAGGAGCTTCGAGCCATGAATGTACGGGTTTGTCCAAGCCCATGCTCGAGCCCTAAGCGATCCCATGATATGTCCATGGGTTGACGGCCTTGCCAAAAGGCGGGTCAACAATTCCCCCCCCCCCCCCAAAGTACATCATGTGGTAAACAGGATGTACTTTGAATAAGCCGAACTGCATCTCTTTGGAATTTCATTCATCTTCGGGAAAGCAATGTCAAATTGTCATGTCTTTCGGAGCAGTCCTGAAGCTTGAATTCTTTTTTCTTTTCTCTATGGAAACAACATGTCATGTATCACACCGCCATTTGTGGTACTTATCGAGCCAAAGTTCGAAGCTGGAGTAGTTGAAATGAACAGGTAATCACTTACGCAACATCGAGTCAAGAGGTCGAATGTTATCATCATAAGTCAAGCCGGGCCGCTGGCTTCTAGACATGGTCGTTCATAAATAGCCTTCGCCAAATGGTGTCACCTCCTTATGGAAGTCGAGAGCATGGTCAAGTGTAAGCTCAAGTCAGACCATTAGTCACACACAGGTCAGTGCATGGTTCGGTTATCCAAATCATGAGATAGTGTAGAAAATCAAAGATGGCATGTGAACTTGACATCGCATACGGCTTTTTACTTCCCGAGTCATTGGAATAGTAGGCTAGGAATCCATGATCGCGCTGTATCTTACCGATAGAAAGCCAGAAAACTATGATCACTCCAGATCATATTAACAGAAGACTAGAAATCCATGATCACGTCAAACCATATTTAATGAAATCCACGATCGCTCCGGATCATTTCTATGGTCCAATGATCACATACGAGTCAGTACGAGATGTTGTTGAAATCGTGTGAGCCGACATCTAATATGATTTTCAAAATCATAAGGCATTAGAAAGGTGAGTCTCGCTCTCCATTTAAAGTACTTGCGATTTGAGTCTTCCAAGTCATGTTTAGCTCATAAGCTGACTCGCTTGAATGAGTAACATAAGTCGTGTCATAGTCTGAAGGTATAGTATATATCATTTGAATCACGTGCCAAGTCAAGAACGTATTCAAAGTCAGTCTGTAATTTCATGCTCATGCACCTAGCATCGTTGGGAGACAAGCGAGGTTTGTGCTCATGCCCCCAGCGTCGGTGGGGGTTTAGTTAAGTCAATCGGACGTCCAGTCCTTTAGTCTTTATACTCTCCATCGTTGTTTCGGGTTAGAGTTGCAGGTTTAGCGGTCTTAACCAACCCAAGTCGTTTTACTCTCTCTCGAGTCAGCGAGATTTAAAGTTGAAGATGTGAACAGTCGAATCTCATTTGTCTAGGCATTGTTCCTTCACTTTAGTCAGAAATTGGGGATCGCCTCATCGAGCGTCGGTGAACTTAGTTGATCTTATCATTCGAGCCAGTTAGGTCGAGCCCCTTGTTCATGTTTCAGCATAGTCCAAGATGGTTATCATACTCTTGTTGAGTTTGTTCTTCATACTCGGTTCCATTGTGGTCATCATTTTTTGTTGTAGTTTGGGATCCTATGAAACTTTAAGAAGTTGAAAATGTGCATAGAGTAGTCAAGTAGTAGATTCATGCTTTTCATGGCTCACACTCTTTGTCCCTAGTCATTGGGGGCTTGACTGAGTATCGGACTTCAAATCCATGTCTTCTCAATATTCATACTTCCCCATCATGTCGTGAGTTAGAGTTGGATGCAAAATGATTTGTTGGTATTCAACACATACTGGTTTTTGCTCTCCCATCCAAGCTCTAAGGATCGAAGTTGGGCTGCAAGAGGTCAGATTGTAGTCACTTTGAATGCTCTCATTCTTCCCCTTCCAATTTGGAAGTAGGTTGGGATCAGTCAATGGATGGTCACTCTGCACCCCTTTAGTGGTCCACATGCGGCCTGTCAAGATCAAAGCGTAAGTTATGTACACGCAAATAAGTTATGCTGGTTGTAAGTACATTTAATAGTTATGCCCCCAGTCCGGGGGTAATGGAAAAAGACAGGTGGCCAGACCACACGCATTTCAAATTTAGACATGCATGTATAAAAAGGTATGGTTGTCAAAGCTTAAGTGATTGTGTCATCCAAGCGCTCGAGCTATTGCATTTTCTATTCATTGTACTTGCAATGTCAAACTCGTCGTTGCACTTGAGTTATAGTCAGTCACATATGGGTATGTGTATCGATTTCAGATATCACTCTTAAGGCCCTTCTTTAGTCGTTGCCTTAAGTTGTGTGATAAGTCTATCATTAGGCATCAACGTCAGCACTTCGAACGTGGCCCTTTGTTGTTGTACGCGAGTATGCCCTCGCGTCCTTGTTTTGTATCTGTACAAAAACCTGCAATTCGAATAGAATATTTCGTCTAATTTGCAAGTTACTAAGTCAACCTTTATGTCACAAGCAAGTCTGGCTTGAAATGAAAATGTGTTAAGTGCTAAGCTATCCAGCATAGAACTATTAAATGTCAAAGTGTCAGGTGTCGTAGTTTGGAGGTATAGTGTCTGTAGCCAACATTTAACTTTGAAACACGGGTCGCGTCCGAAGCATGTTTGAAGTAAATTAAGAAGTCTATGCCCGTGTGTAAAGACCCGAAAATCCCCGACCTTTGAATCGACCATAAACCACATAAGTCTAATCCAAAACTTGGAAATCCACGAATACTTTAACTTTGGGCATACAACACATTAGAACAAATAATAGTAGACTTTTATAAACATCATAATAATGTTACATCAGAGTACAGAATATCAGAGTACAGCGAATATAATAATACAGCCGAAGATTAATTACAATAATTTTTATACAATGCAGCGAAATAAATAAACTAATACAGCGGAAGGTTACCAATGCTCTGGACACAGCTTTAAGCTTCGATCCAGAATCCTTCTTAAGAAATGAACTTCTGCAAAAGAAGCTACTCGACTGCCCGTGTGGAAAAGAGGGCACCCGAGTTTGCAAGTGGAACAAACTACAGGTTAGTCATGGGACTAGTATGAGAAATCTTACTTAAACTATTTAATAATAATAAGGCTAATCACAGGACCACGCCGCTAATGTGGAACGGGTTTACTCCATTGGATTGCCGGTGCATAATTAAAGTAAATCGTTAAAAACGCAATGCTTTTTATAAAAATGAAACCATTATAAGACTCAAGTCCCATCACACAATGCAACGCAAACCGGAGGATAGAGTTTTACCTTATAATGGTAAAAATTGCTTGATACGATAAAACGAATTTGATATTATTATTAGTGTGTATATGTTTTAAAAAAAATTCAATCATAATATCAATCATAGACAGCATAGCTACCATATACTATGTCGTCGTACTAGTAATACAACCAAAACCGCATGAGACGTATTGGAATTTGGATTTCCATCATGAACCAAGGCAAAATATAGTCCTTACCGAATTCGAGACACTCTAGCCCGTGCCTCAGTCTCAGCCGCAACTGCACTTTGGATCTTCAGGGCCGGTCCACAAATATGTTAGTGGATTAATAATGCCTGAACAATACGTTTCCCCGCCCTATGGGGCGTAACTAGAGCCACTAGGGACTAAATAACCGAGGCGCCTCATTTTATCATCCACATAAGTAAAAATGTCAGGGTTGGTAAGTCGCTGACACCACTACCAGCTAGAAAGAAACGTATGTCCTCCATGCGGTCCTTACTCCTGTTTCTGGTTCATACCAGGGTGTGAGGCTCGCGAAGTAACGCTATACACAAAGTTGTGCCTAGATAGGTTGTGCTTTGATCATCAACCACAAGGCTTTGCTTTTCAACAATAAGCCTTGATTATTTGCATCTTGGCATGCCACATTGTCAATCCATACCATACCATTGATTTCTACCAATATATAACCTCTAAGCTCGTACGTCTTAGAGAAGGGTGTTAAACACCAAACAGATATATATATATATATATTTAGCAGAGATCAACGAATATAGTATAAAGGAATACAACGTCAGACATACAACCCATTTAGAAGTCCGTTCTGGGTCTGAACCAAACCGGAGGCACCTCATGCCTCGCATATCCGAACAATCAACAATACGTCTGGACAACTACCACTGGAACTCTCTCAAGGCAGCAACTCCAATCAAAGGCATCAGTAGTCCTCATCCATTCGATGTGAAGATCGCCGGTCTTCAACCACCGTCTTCATCTTCGACTTTTAATCGTCGTAGTAATTATTCAGAATGGGTTACACTCGGTCTTTCCGAATAACTCGTGTATTTTATAATAAAAATCAAGTGCTATAAAACACATCATACGCTACATTCCAACTCAGAATATTCTTTTGATAAGATATTCACATTATTAGGGAAAAGGTTCCCATTAATTTTATCAAAGATAAATTCTTTAATTTATTCTTTAATCCCCCTTTTAAAGATTCATTACAACCCCAATTTGGTTTTAATATCCAAAATCATTACTCTATGATTATTCAGATTTAAGAAATAAATCTTATCTTTAACTGGGTTAAAGAACAAACGTCATTTAAAAACATTGTTCACGATAAACCCCAAAATCATCTTCCATTAAATATGGAATTTTCACAGAAATCAAATCAATATATAATCGATATAAATTTCTGTATCAGACCAATAATATAAATGGAATAACGGCAAAGCCTTTTAAATTCCATATATAGTAACGGTCTTATTTTACAGAATCTCATCTTGATTATTGTTAAATCGAATTCCATTCAATTCCAATTTAGTATATTAAATTGGAAAACTTTACTTTGGAAAATTTCCACTTAAATATTAAATAAAGATTTATAAATTCCAAATTATATTTTCACTGTTAATTGAGTTAAAGAACAAATGTCGTTAAAAACACAGTTCACAATAAACTCAATTCACACTTCCCTTTATTCCAATTTTAAAAAAAATTGAAAACTCTAATAATCTTAATTAAAAGATTTATTGTTTTCTTATGGGGTTTAAGAACAGTGTTATTAAAGACACCATTCACGACAAATCCCAAAATCCACTTATCTTATTTAATTCCAATTAAATATCAATTAATTGGAAAACTTAATTAAATCTTATTTTGAAGATTTATTCTAGTTAATAACTAGTTAAATTCGATAAAAATATTTCTCTATCTTTTCAAATATGGAATTTTTCATTCAAAATCTTTCCAAATCATTTATTATGATTTTACATGATTTTTCCATATTTTAAATAATTTTATTATCGCTCGTACAGTCGGTTTCTAATAACGGCCACCGAACTGCATCCATAACGACCTTTTCCAAATTTGATTTGGACATAATTCCAAATCCAACCGTTAGATTTCAAAATTCTTATATTCATTGGAAAGCTCTTTTCGATACGAACCCAACGGTTCCGGTTTTAAAAGAATCCGACGGTCGGATCTTCTGTTACGCCAATTTGAAGTTAATGGTCGAAATTTGCGAACGGTCACTGCGCGGCGCGTCCTATTCAGGTCATTGTATAGATATATAATATATATTATATATTTCGTCGATTTCTATTATAAATCATTTTTATAGAAAATCTATAAATTCATTTAAAAATGATTTTAACTACATTTTCATTTTTAAAGCAAAACTGAATATTTTATATTTTATCATATTAAAATATTCATAATTTACAAAATATGAGATTTATAAATCACTTCTTTTTATATTCATTTTTGAATGAAATAAATCGATCGATGAACCCGTTCAGGTTAAAAAATGGCGTTTCTACTTAGTTCGGCTTCACATGTCTACATTTTTATTCTTCATTGAATATTGTTGCAAAATATTCGTTATTTAAAATTATTCTTTATTTACAAGGTTCTTTAATTTAAACTATTCTTTATGTAAAGATTTTCTTTATTTTAAAATAACCTTTAGATTAAAAGATGTTCTGAATCGGAATGCGACTCAATCAATTACCATACATTTTCAGTTGTATGGATTTCATACATCGCATGTATATATATAACAATAATGATACATAATCTCTAAGTAATCCATTCACAATCAGAGTGAAATTTATAATTGTGTGAGCATTAAAATAAATAAACAAATAACGCTCAATACAAACTGTAAATCCATCGATTGACATACAGTTAAATATTGGGACTAGTGTATGTCATCCCAACACCCGTGTGGGATTTTCAAACATCAACAATGTACATAGATAAATCATTGGTTAATAGAATTAACCAGTTCTACTTCAGTTTGAATTATTTTCTATTTAACCAATTTTCACTGTTTTAGTGACACTATAAAAGAATAATTTATTTGCATACATTTTCTATGTATTCTAATGACAAATAAAATAATAATTTATTTGTACATATTTTTTAACTTTAACATGACAAATAAAAATGAGTATTTATTTGTACCCAAATTTCAATGTTTTCTAATGACAAACAAAAAGAATTGTTTGCATAACTAGTTCAATGTTTCTAATGACAGAAAAATAAAGAATACCTTATTTGCCTAACATTTCTATATTTTTAAGGACAAATAAAAAGGGGATTTATTTGTGTACTTGATCTAATGACAAATAAAAGAGAATTTTATTCGTGTACATTTTCTGATTCAACTTGACGAATAAAAGAGGGTGATTTTATTTGTTTACAATTTCTAATCCAATTTTAACAAATAAAAATGATAATTTTATTTGTTTACACTTTCTATTTAACAAAATGACCATTTTATGTTGTCAATTCTAATTTTAACCAAAATGACATTTTTATGGGTCAACTCTAATTTTTACCAAAATGACAATTTTATATGTCACTTCTAATTTTAACAAGAGTGACAATTTATGTGTCCATTCTAAATTTGACAAAAGTGACAAATTTATGTGTAAAATCTAAATTTGACAAAAGTGACAAATTTAGTCTAATATAACATTTCTAACCAAATGACATATTTTATTCCCCATAAACATTTTTAACAAAAACGGTGTTTTTATTCTAACTTCACATTTGCTAACAAAACGATGTTTTTTTATTCTGATTGATCAATTTTGACAAAAGCGATGTTTTTATTCTGCTAAACTATATTGGCAAAAATGAATATTTTTGTTAAACTAATTTATATTGACAAAAATGAATATTTCTGTTAAACTAAACTATATTGACAAAATGAGTACTTTTGTTTTCAACCCTTTTAATTAACAAAAATATTTATTTTATTTAATCATTTTTAATGAACAAAAATGTTTCACTCTTTCTAATGGAAACTAAATTACATTGAAAATGTATTTTTTTTCATGTTCACTGTTATTTTTATTTCCATTGACATGTTTGACAAAATGTTATTTTAATAATCATGTTTGGCAAAAAAAGTTATTTTTATCTCAATAATCATGTTTTGTTTAAATAGCATGATTTTAACATAGTGTGGTGCTAAGGGCACCCCAATATGTTCTTCCTAATACCGCAATTAAAAAAATAAAACTCATTAAATTTTGTATGCTTCCTAATACCACATTAGCTCTCCATTCTAATCTCTCACTCAATCATTATTTGTCGAACTAATCACGTACTAAACTAATCTAAATACCCTAATCTCTCGTAATCAATGTCTTCTTCGCATCTCTTGCGGGAAAATTCAAATTTGTATGGTAATCTCTCATTTGTTTGGTGATCTGAAAACCCTAATATCTCACTTCCTCTTCTAGTTTGCTTAATTCAAACCTTATTCACGGCTTTGGTATATTGTGGCGTCGAATTCGTTGATCGGTTATAGATCTAGGGTTTAGCTCGTTGATCGGTTTTACAAATGGGGATGAACAAATATCGAGCGAATTAGAAATAGGGTAAAACAGTGTGGTAGCCCCTATTTTATAAGTGTGGTATTAAGAAAAGTGTAATATTATTCTTGTGGTATTTTTTAGTGGCGGTATTAGGAAGAACATATTGGGGTGCCCTTAGCACCACACTTAACATAAATGACCATTCTATTTACATAATATGATTTTAAAACTAAATGACAATTTTATTTCACAAAGTATGTTTTTTAACATAAATGACAAATTCATTTATAAAATCTGTTTCCTACATAAGTGACATAGTTATTTATAAATAACATGATCTAACAAAGTGACATTTTATTTTAATATGACATTTTCTAACATTGACGATATTCTAATGTTAATATAACATGATCTAACGAGAACGATTTTTAATTCCAGAACGAAACCTAACAACATGAGCATCGAAATCAATCACAAACAACAAATAAATTTCAATCTACAAATCACAGATCTGATTTCATTACATACCTTCATCGATTTTAAATAGTACGAAAATAATTAAATTTTAATCAATTATTGAAATAGAAATCTCACCATGGTTTTTTAATTCTGTACAGTTCGGACTCGAACGTTTCCCAAATTCTGATTTGCTCCATTTCAGTTCTGGACTATTTTATAGCGAAGCCCTTGTCAATACGAGTTCAACGAACTTTGTTTCGTTTAATTCCGTCCTGTTTTGAAGAAGTTATAGACGTTTTAAACCTTAATTACTTTGATAATATAATTAAGAATTAATTAAATTTAATTTCCCTTAAACCTTATCTTCCATCGATTAATATACTGGAACAACCGAACCCATCAGTCGATTGCTTCCTCCCCGTCATTCACCGTCCATACGCCGCCGGAGTCTGATCGAACCACCTCACCTCAAAGCCGCCAACACCACCTCCCATGTCCTGCGTCATGGATCAACTCGCACTCGTTTAGTGCCAGAAATCGAGCCCCAAAGTCTGCCGCTTCCTCCTCCAACTCTGGCCACCACCGGCGACTGTACATGATCACCACCGTCCATGTCAAAGAGCTCGACTAGCTCTTCAATTTGGCTTATCCACTTCGTCGAACGGATGCATGGATTGGAGAACGAGTTGGTTTAGTTCAGACGATTTCAGCCATTGGAATAAAGATACGGCGGATGTGTATAATAGAATTAGGGTTTTGGTATATACGGTGTATTTATACAGTGTATTTTCCCTGTTTTATTTGATTCATTTATTCCAAAAATTCATGTTTAACAATACGAACTCCAAATCAAACCCAACGAGTGTCGCCCCAAGCCAAATACCCCTGTTTCGGACACAATGGAATTTTTTTCGAAATCTAATTCGGCTGTTACGATATATTTTTCTTTAAATTAAAATATAAAACATTTAATTATTTAATTTAAACGTACATTTTAAATTACCGAGGCCACATACGAACTCTAAAAATTACAAAAAAATTATTTCTAGCTTTGTTTTGACGATACGGTCCTAACAAAACTAATTTCATCAAATTCCGAGACCGTTTGAAAAATGACCATTTTCTAGTCGATTAAATATGGCTGAAACTAACAAAACACATTTTCTTTTGCCACGCTCACATATTAATTCTAAAAATTATAAAAATTGAAACCTAGCAATAATTTGACATTCTGGTTCCAACAAAAGTGGTTTCGTCGAAAAGGGAGGTCATTTGAAAAATGGCTAATATTAAAATATATATAAATTCTACATCGACTATTCTGAAAATTAAACCGGGCATAACTTTTGATTCCCGCTATGAAATTTCGATTTTTCGGATTCGTTGGAAAGATATTTTTAAATAGATTTGCATATTTTTGGTTTCACTAAAATCCGATTTATTTTGCATCCTGTATAGTCAGTCAAAGTTCAAATTCAAATTTTCAAACTACCGCACTATTTCTAACTTCTTTTATAATTAAAATAAATATATTCATTTTAACCTCGATTTAAATAAATTTTAGTCGTTATTACTTAAAATAAATTATTTTAACTAATTAAAATCCACTAAAATTTCTAAAATAAAAATTTTAAATTGGTTAAGAATTTCCAGGTTGTTACAATCTCCCCCACTTAAAATCTTTTCGTCCTCGAAAAGGAACGAAGCTAAAAGTCGTTAAATTAACCAATTCAATTATCATTTTATTATTGGTTTCAATAATTTTTTTATTATTTGTTTAACTTTTCAAATATGTATAACTTTTATATATCAGAATCATATTTTCTAATATTGGATTATATATATAATCACAAATACGTTAATTATAGACCTTTTTACTCTGAACTCATTCTAGGGCATTACTAACCCTGTCTCTAATGAGGATACTACTGATCCTATCTCTAATGAGTATTCTTATTGGATATTACTAATTCAATCTCTGATGAGTCTTTTGTTCAGTTCTAAAGAGTTGCACCCCAAAGATTTGAGCTAACCAGAGCTCTAATACCAACTGTAAAGACCCGAAAATCCCCGACCTTTGAATCAACCATAAACCACATTGGTCTAATCCAAAAGTTGGAAATCCACGAATACTTTAACTTTGGGCATACAACACATTAGAACAAATAACAGCAGACTTTTATAAACATCATAATAATGTTACATCAGAGTATAGAATATCAGAGTACAGCGAATATAATAATACAGCGGAAGATTAAATTACAATAATTTTTATACAATGCAGCGGAATAAATAAACTAATATAGCGGAAGGCTACCAATGCTCTGGACACAGCTTTAAGCTTCGACCTAGAATCCTGCTTAAGAAATGAATATCCGCAAAAGAAGCTACTCGACTGCTCGTGTGGAAAAGAAGGCACCCGAGTTTGCAAGTGGAACAAACTACAGGTCAGTCATGGGAGTGGTATGAGAAATCTTACTTAAACTATATAATAATAATAAGGCTAATCACAGGACCACGCCGCTAACGCGGAACGGGTTTACTCCATTGGATTTCCGGTGCATAATTAAAGTAAATCGTTAAACAACGCAATGCTTTTTATATAAATGAAACCATTATAAGACTCAAGTCCTATCACACAATGCAATGCAAACCGGAGGATAGAGTTTTACCTTATAATGGTCAAAAATGCTTGATACGATAAAACGAATTTGATATTATTATTAGTGTGTATATGTTTTAAAAACATTTCAATCATAATATCAATCATAGACGGCATAGCTACCACATACTATGTTGTCGTACTAGTAATACAATCAAAACCGCATGGCTCGTATTGGAATTTGGATTTCCATCATGAACCAAGGCAAAAGATAGTCCTTGCCGAATTCGAGACACTCAAGCCTGTGCCTCAGGCTCAGCCGCAACTGCACTTTGGATCTTCAGGGCCGGTCCACAAATATGTTAGTGGATTAATAATGCCTGAACAATACGTTTCCCCGCCCTATGGGACGTAAATAGAGCCACTAGGGACTCAATAACTGAGGCGCCTCATTCCATCATCCACATAAGTAAAAATGTCAGGGCTGGTAAGTCGCTGACACCACAACAAGCTAGAAAGAAACGTATGTCCTCCCTGCAGTCCCTACTCCCGTTTCTGGTTCATACCGGGGTGTAAGGCTCACGAACTAACGCTATACACAAAGCTGTGCCTAGATAGGCTGTGCTTTGATCATCAACCACAAGGCTCTGCTTTTCAACAATAAGCCTTGATCATTTGCATCTTGGCATGCCACATTGTCAATCCATACCATACCATTGATTTCTGCCAATATATAACCTCTAAGCTCGTACGTCTTAAGGAAGGGTGTTAAACACCAAACAGGTATATATTTACCAGAGATCAACGAATACAGTATAAAGGAATACAACGTCAGACATACAATCCATTTACAAGTACGTTCTGGGTCTGAACGAAACCGGAGGCACCTTATACCTCGCATATCCGAACAATCAACAATACGTCCGGACAACTACCACTGGAACCCTCTCAAGGCAGCAACTCCAATCAAAGGCATCAGTAGTCCTCATCCATTCGATGTGAAGATCGCAGGTCTTCAACCACCATCTTCATCTTTGACTTTTAATCGTCGTAGTAATTATTCAGAATGGGTTAAACCTAGTCTTTCCGAATAACTCGCGTATTTTATAATAAAAATCAAGTGCTATAAAACACATCATACGCTACATTCCAACTCAGAATATTCTTTTAATAAGTTATTCAAATTATTAGGGAAAAGGTTCCCATTAATTTTATCAAAGATAAATTCTTTAATTTATTCTTTAATCCCCCTTTTAAAGATTCTTTGAAACCCCAATTTGGTTTTAATATCCAAAATCATTACTCTATGATTATTCAGATTTAAGAAATAAATCTTATCTTTAACTGGGTTAAAGAACAAATGTCATTTAAAAACATTGTTCACGATAAACCCCAAAATCATCTTCCATTAAATATAGAATTTTCACAGAAATCAAATCAATATATAATCGATATAAATTTCTGTATCAGACCAATAATATAAATGGAATAACGGCAAAGCCTTTTAAATTCCATATATAGTAACGGTCTTCTTTTACAGAATCTCATCTCGATTATTGTTAAATCGAATTCCATTCAATTCCAATTTAATATATTAAATTGGAAAACTTTACTTTGGAAATTTTCCACTTAAATCTTAAATAAAGATTTATAAATTCCAAATTATATTCTCACTGTTAATTGAGTTAAAGAACAAATGTCGTTAAAAACACAGTTCACAATAAACTTAACTCACACTTCTCTTTATTCCAATTATTAAATATAATTGAAAACTCTAATAATCTTAATTAAAATATTTATTCTTTTCTTATGGGGTTTAAAAACAGTACTATTTAAGACACCATTCGCAACAAACCCCAAAATCCAACTTATCTTATTTAATTCTAATTAAATATCAATTAATTGGAAAACTTCATTAAATCTTATTTTGAAGATTTATTCTAGTTAATAACTAGTTAAATTCAATAAAAATATATCTTTGTCTTTTCAAATATGGAATTTTTCATCCAAACTCTTTTCAAATCATTTATTATGATTTTACATAATTTTTCCATATTTTTAATAATTTATTATCGCTCGTACAGTCGGTTTCCAATAATGGCCACCGAACTGCATCAATAGCGACCTTTTCCAAATTTGATTCGGACATAATTCCAAATCCAACCATTAGATTTAAAAATTCTTATATTCATTGGAAAGCTCTTTTCGATACGAACCCAAAGGTTCCGGTTTCAGAAGAATCCGACGGTCGGATCTTCCGTTACGCCAATTTGAAGTTAATTGTCGAATTCGCGAACGGTCGCTGCGCGATGCGTCCTATTCAGGCCATTATATAGATATATAATATATATTATATATTTCGTCGATTTCTATTATAAATCATTTTTATAGAAGATCTATAAATTCATTTAAAAATGATTTTAACTGCATTTTCATTTTTACAGAAAAACTGAATATTCTATATTTTATCATATTAAAATATTCATATTTACAAAATATGAGATTTATAAATCACTTTTTTTTATATTCATTTTAGAATGAAAAAAATCGATTGATGAACCGGTTCGGGTTAAAAAAATGGCGTTTCTACTTAGTTCGGCTTGACATGTCAACATTTTTATTCTTCATTGAATATTATTGTAAAATATTCATTATTCAAAATTATTCTTTATTTACAAGATTCTTTAATTTAAACTATTCTTTATGCAAATATGTTCTTTATTTTAAAATAACCTTTAGATTAAAAGATGTTCTGAATCGGAATGCGACTCAATCAATTACCATACAATTTCAGTTGTATGGATTTCATACATCGCATGTATATATATATAACAATAATGATACATAATCTCTAAGAATTCCATTCACAACCAGAGTGAAATTTATAATTGTGTGAGCATTAAAATAAATAAATAACGCTCAACACAAACTGTAAATCCATCGATTAACATACAGTTAAATATTGGGACTAGTGTATGTCATCCCAACACCCGAGTGGGGTTTTCAAACATCAACAATTTACATAAATAAATCATTGGTTAATAGAATTAACCAGTTCTAATTCAGTTTGAATTATTTTATATTTAACCAATTTTCACTGTTTAAATGACACTATAAAAGAATAATTTATTTGCATACATTTTCTATGTATTCTAATGACAAATAAAATAATAATTTATTTGTACATATTTTCTAACTTTAACATGACAAATAAAAATGAGTATTTATTTGAACCCAAATTTCAATGTTTTCTAATGACAAACAAAAAGAATTGTTTGCATAACTAGTTCAATGTTTCTAATGACAAAAAAAAAACCTTATTTGCCTAACATTTCTATATTTTTAAGGACAAATAAAAAGGGGATTTATTTGTGTACATGTTCTAATGACAAATAAAAGAGAATTTTATTCGTGTACTTTTTCTAATTCAACTTGACGAATAAATATGATGATTTTATTTGTTTACAATTTCTAATCCAATCTTAACAAATAAAAATGATAATTTTATTTGTTTAAACTTTCTATTTAACAAAATGACCATTTTATGTTGTCAATTCTAATTTTAACCAAAATGACATTTTTATGGGTCAACTCTAATTTTTACCAAAATGACAATTTTATATGTCACTTCTAATTTTAACAAGAGTGACAATTTATGTGTCCATTCTAAATTTGACTAAAGTGACAAATTTATGTGTAAAATCTAAATTTGACAAAAGTGACAAATTTAGTCTAACATAACATTTCTAACCAACTAACATATTTTATTCTCCATAAACATTTCTAACAAAAAACGGTGTTTTTATTCTAACTTCGCATTTGCTAACATAATGTTGTTTTTTATTCTAACTGATCAATTTTGACAAAAGCGATGTTTTTATTCTAATAAACTATATTGGCAAAAATGAATATTTTTGTTAAACTAATTTATATTGACAAAAATGAATATTTCTGTTAAACTAAACTATATTGACAAAATGAGTACTTTTGTTTTCAACCCTTTTAATTAACAAAAATATTTATTTTTGTTTAATCATTTTTAATGAACAAAAATGTTTCACTCTTTCTAATGGAAACTAAATTACATTGAAAATGTATTTTTTTTCATGTTCACTGTTATTTTTATTTCCATTGACATGTTTGACCAAAATGTTATTTTAATACTAATGTTTGGCAAAAAAAGTTATTTTTATCTCAATAATTATGTTTTGTTTAAATAACATGATTTTAACATAAATGACCATTCTATTTACATAATATAATTTTAAAACTAAATGACAATTTTATTTAACAAAGTATGTTTTCTAACATAAATGACAAATTCATTTATAAAATATGTTTCCTGCATAAGTGACATAGTTATTTATAAATAACATGATCTAACAAAGTGACAATTTATTTTAATATAACATTTTCTAACATAGACGTTATTTTGATGTTAATATAACATGATCTAACGAGAACGATTTTTAATTCTAGATTGGAACCGAACAATATGATCATCGAAATCAATCACAAAAAACAAACAAAATTCAATCTACAAATCACAGATCTGATTTCATTACATACCTTCATCGATTTTAAATAGTAAGAAAATAATTAAATTTTAATCAATTATTGAAATAGATATCTCACCATGGTTTTTTAATTCTGTACAGTTTGGACTCGAACTTTTCCCAAATTCTGATTTGCTCCATTTTAGTTCTGGACTGTTTTATAGCGAAGCCCTTGTCAATACGAGTTCAACGAACTTTGTTTCGTTTAATTCCGTCCTGTTTTGAAGAAGTTATAGACGTTTTAAACCTCAATTACTTTGATAATATAATTAGGAATTAATTAAATTTCCCTTAAACCGTATCTTCCATCGATTAATATACTGGAACAACCGAACCCATCAGTCGATTGCTTCCTCCCCGTCATTCACCGTCCATACGCCGCCGGAATCTGATCGAACCACCTCACCTCAAAGCCGTCAACACCACCTCCCATCGCCAGTGTCAGGGACCAGCTCGCACTCGTTTAGCGTCGGAATCGAGCCCCAAAGTCCTCCGCTTCCTCCTCCAATTCTGGCCACCACCGGCGACTGTACATGATCACCACCGTCCATGTCAAAGAGCTCGACTAGCTCTTCAATTTGGCTTATCCACTTCGTCGAACGGATGCATGGATTTGGAGAACGAGTTGGATTTAGTTCAGACAATTTCAGCCATTGGAATAAAGATACGGTGGCTGTGTATAATAGAATTAGGGTTTTGGTATAGACAATGTATTTTCCCTGTTTTATTTAATTCATTTATTCCAAAAATTCATGTTTAACAATACGAACTCCAAATCAAACCCAACGAATGTCGCCCTTGGCCAAATACCCCCGTTTCAGACACAATGGAATATGTTTCGAGATCCAATTTGGCTGTTACGATATATTTTTCTTTAAATTAAAATATAAAACATTCAATTATTCAATTTAAACGTACATTTTAAATTACCGAGGCCACATACGAACTCTAAAAATTACAAAAAATATATTTCTAGCATTGTTTTGACGATACGGTCCTAACAAAACTAATTTCGTCGAATGCCGAGACCGTTTGAAAAATGGTCATTTTCTAGTCGATTAAATTTGGCTGAAACTAACAACACACATTTTCTTTTGCCACGCTCACATATTAATTCTAAAAATTATGAAAATTGAAACCTAGCAATAATTTGACATTCCGGTTCCAATAAAAGTGGTTTCATCGAAAACGGAGGTCGTCTGAAAAATGGCTAATATTAAAATATATATAATTCTACAACGACTGTTCTGAAAATTAAACAGGGCATAACTTTTGATTCCCGCTATGAAATTTTGATTTTTTGGATTCGTTGAAAAGATATTTTTAAATAGATTTAAATATTTTTGGTTTCACTAAAATCCGATTTATTTTGCATCCTATATGGTCAGTCAAAGTTCAAATTCAAATTTTCAGACTACTGCACTATTTCTAACTCCTTTTATAATTAAAATAAATATATTCGCTTTAACCTCGATTTAAATAAATTTTTAGTCGTTATTATTTAAAATAAATTATTTTAACTATTTAAAATCCATTAAAATTTCTAAAGTAAAAATTTTAAATTGGTTCAGAATTTCCGTGTTGTTACACTGTGCCCTCAGCGCTGGTGGGAACCGGGTTAAGTCGTTCGGACGTCCAGTCCGTAAGTCTTTTATAATCCTGTCCTCGGTCGGAGGGCTATGGAGATTGCATGCACGTCGCAACATTGTCCTTTATACTCTCTCCCAAGTCTTGAGAGTTAGAGTTATGGGTTTAGTGGTCTTAAGTCGTGGTGCACCATTCACACTAACCCAACAGATTTATACTCTCTCTCAAGTCGTGAAAGTTAGAGTTATGGGCGTCGTGGTTCGTCCTTTATACACTCCCAAAGTCAGTTTGGGTTAGAGTTGTGGATCGAGTGGTCTTAAATCTTGGCGCGCCCATCACACTCGTCCTAGATTTATACTCCTATCCAAGCTATGAGGATTAGAGTTAGTCGAGCATACAGTTGGATCATATTTGCCTTGGCATTATCTCTTTGCTCCCACGTCAAGGGAAAAAGTCGCCGTCAGGGGTGGTCAGTTCACGCCCTTATTGAGTTTATACTTCTCCCATTGAAGTCATGGGAAAGAGTTAGAGACGTCGTTGGAGAGCGGTCGAGTCATACACATCCTCGTTTTAACATTTCTCTTTTGTCGTCATGTCGAAAGCAAAAGTTGTTATGTTGTTCGTGGGATCGTTCCCCTGTCATTGTTGCACTCTTTCCGTCGGATTAAGAAATGGAATCGTTGATCTACTGAGTGGTTATGTCATACCCGAATACATCTCTATGTCTTTCCTGGCGACTCGAAGGCTAGATGCTGAGGATGCCTCATTAGTATTCCCATGCATAGATAGCTCACGACGAACTTATGTGCATATATTCTCTTCTCCCCTACTTCAATGGCAAAAAGTCAGTAAATGAATGGGCGAACTTCATTTACGTCAGATTGTTGGCATCAGGCCAAGAGTAAGCAAGTGAATAGTCGAATCATGTTCGCCCAAGCTTTATGTTCTTCCAATCAAACTAAGGAAGGAGTGGTTGGTACCAAACCTCGGGTACCTGCATCATTTATATAAGAATTTGCATGAGTTAGTCATATTAATAACTCATAAAACATGTCAAGGAAAAATGCATGATTAGAAATTAAGTATGTTAATGGGCGATGCTGCCTCCTCTATTTGGATCCACGTAATCCGACAGCATCAAGCATAGGATATGGCCATATGGATTGTCGAACCGCGTCCGTTCTGAGTCGGATTCGGACCGTGAAATGCAAAAGTCGATGCACAAATTGTCTTGAGTCATGCCACAGCCGAGTAGTGGGTGGTCATGTCAGATCCATCTTGAGTTGTGTAACTTTCGTCGAACGGATGACATGGTTCTGTAAACGAGCGCTTCAGTCAGGCTCGTTATGGCAACGCTCTGTAGTTCTGCATGCATGTATTGGAAGTATGATCAATACCAGACTCTGGATACCTATATCATTCACACATAAATTCATAAGAGTTATTAGTCGCATAAGTAACTCATAAAGAATGTAAAGATAAAAGATATGGGTAAAAATTAATCCTGTTAAGGGAATGAGTATTATTCAGAATGAGAATGGTATCGCATATCCTTTGCCAGCCTATTTTGACTTATCCCATCTCTAACAGGTGATGACCATTAAAGCTTAAATTGATGAAGGAAGTCTTTTCAAATCCTTATGGGGCGGCAATGCCAAGAACGATCAGACTTGATCGGGATATTGGGATAATAAAGGTAATCAGGCGGCCTTTGTGGGTGAATGATGAGGGTGTGTTTCCTTTGAATCACCTTCTTGCCCCTACGTCGGGGGAAAGGAATAAAGGTCAGGTAGTTAGATCAGAACTGCTAATGGTGGTATCTCATCTTGTGGGTGTTAAGGCTTTGATCGGCAGAAGAACAATGGATCCATGCTTATAGAAGCTTTGTCTTTTCCATGTCAGGAAGTGGGATATGGAGGCTAATAATGTAGACCTGCCTCGTCCATCCGTGGTTATGTCTTTAATTCCACATTGGGGAACGCGAGCCGATAAATAGATAATCAATTAACATCCTGGCTTAAGTGTTTCAAGCTTTTAACTCGTCGATCTTCGGGCAAGACTGAAGTAGTTGATCACGATTAAATAACCTTAGTAAATGAGGGTGATGGCTCTTGGAAGAATCCTGGTGATTTCCATCTTGCTGTTGATATTCTCAGACCATCCGTCGAATCTTGGATGATAAGTCTTTATGATTATTGTTGGCCAAAATATATGCTGAGCCGAAGGCGAGCCGTGCTCTGAGCCAAAGGCGAGCCGTCAAGCGGGTCCGGGCGTAGCGCCGGTGGGGGTCCAGGGCCCCATAGTCCCGATGTTTTCGATTTTGGAAGATGGAGTCTTTTCTAAAACGATCAGAAAAATGCATTTTTCCTGAAAATGACCCTTCGATGTGCAGGGCTTCATTAATGGCTAGTAATCCGAGTTGGTATATTTGGAAGAGTTGGTCGACCTGGAGAGTTTCATAAGAGTCGATCGATCTGGGCTTGAACGCCATTATGACGATGGGTGTTTGAACCAATCTCACTCCGACCTACTCCGGGCCAAGCTACATACTACGAGCTTTCCAAAGTGAAATTCCTACTAGCTGGTCCTCTGGTCGGGTCAATGTCGACCCAGGAAGGGTCAAGCCGACTGGGGTCGAACCCAAAACTAGAAAAAATCGGTTTTTTTTATGCAGATGTTGCTGCTTCTGCTTTCCAAATCATGTACATAAGTATTGGAAACCATAGCTATTGACGATGACTGAAACTAGGATTTCGTCTTGGACTTGGTGATCCAAAAGTTGAGCAAAACCCTTAAGACGTTGAGAATTCATTTCTCAGTGAAAGCACCAAACTGTTGACACCAAAAAGTGGTCATATACGGCCAAAAGTCAGATTTGAGTATGATATATGAAGAAATATCAGAAAAAGCTGGAAAAAGCAAGACAACAGCGTTTTTATAGTGGTTCGGCATTAACGAGCCTACGTCCACTTTATAATCTCATAATAATATCATAAAGTTGGTGATACAATAAATGAGATCATCATGATCCCCATTACATAGTCTTGTTTGATGAACATAGCAAGTATTTTTGAGGTGAAAGTGGTTAGCAGCCACGATTGAGTTGTGGAGGGATGCATGAGCTATAAAGTCAGGCTCAGGTCTCAGCTAAAAGTTCTCTTCTTTGTTATGTAGCATGGTGTATTTATAGGCGGTAGGCTTCAGCAGTTCGAGTTTCCATGTGTCGGTTGATCCATGTGAATAGCAGATGATGGAGCTGAGTCTTGATTACGTGGAGAGGTCCCCTCAAATATGTGGCAGCATAAGTATAGATTGATTCAAGTTTATAGGCTTTAGAATAGGTAGTTGGACCAAGTAAGTAGGCTATTAAATAGATCTCATGACCAAGTCATTGTTGTAGTGTAAGCTGATTACAAGACCATCTAGCCTAGGTATTTCGAGCTGAAATATTTCGATGCAAGAGCCCTTGAGCCAAGGAGCTTCGAGCCATGAATGTCCGGGCTTGTCCAAGCCCATGCTCGAGCCCTGAGCGATCCCATGATAGGTCCATGGGTTGACGGCCTTGCCATAAGGGGGGTCAACACTATATTTCTTTCAAAATAATCTTTAATTAACTGTTAAAACAGATTAGAATTAAATAAATTAAAATTATATAATAAGAATTAACTAAAAATTTAAATAGCCCAAAAAATTACTGGTGTACGTCGACATACATTTTTAAGCATGTCGACATATAACTGCTAGTTTTTCAAATTTGTTCAAAATTTGAAATTTAAATAACTAATTAACGTCTATTCAATTCCAATGAATTTGAGACCCTATAAATACCTCTTTCTTCCAGAAAAATTTATTCTAACCTTACTCCTTCTTCTCTAATCATTTCTTTTCTATTATATCAAATTATGGCAAATCCTATTTATAATTTGAGTGAGAATCTTGAAGAAACATTGAATTCATTCAAGAATATCCTATTTATAATACTACATAATCAACGTCGTCTCGAATTGAGTCAAATAAAGATGGTTAAACATCAAGAGAAGCACTTTGATGCCATCCGTTGGCTAATATCCTCTTTTTTCAGAGACGAAGACAACAATCACTCTAAAGCAACACCCACATAAGAAGATGAAGATTGGAAAATCATCAAGAAGGATCTGATCTTTGGAGGAGACGGATGGGTGGAAGTTCCAAGAGATATTTGAATTGTTTGGTATGATTTGTTTGATTGGTTTGTTTAATTGAACTTGTTTGTAAATATTGCTTGGTTTGGATTGCTTGTGTAACGTCCCGTATTTCTGGTGGTCATATATATTTTAATACATTAAATGTAGAATTGGAATTATAAATGGGTTTATAATATATATTTCGTTTATACAACGAAGTTGAATGTATAATTTGAACTCGTAAATATCGCGGTATTTCGTAATTTATGATTTGAAATTCATGTATATCAGTACAAATATAAAACGCTCAACGACAATTGACGATGAAATTAAATAATTATACTAAAATAGAACGTTCAAATCAATATGTGGCTTACCTTATGATGAGGCCCGTACTTCGCACATAGGAAATTGTTCGATATATTATAGGCCTTAAAAATGTAGAATCTTATTCCATATACATAAATATGGTTGTCACTCTAATCTATCGTCATCAAGATACATTTTCGCGGCATCTACCTATCCCGCATACAGACTAATATATATATATATATATATATATATATAAAAGATATAGTTTATAATCTATTTCTTCATTGCAAGTAAGAACAAACCTACCCCAAATGCAAACTACTTAAATAATGCAGACCTGACACACGTATTGAATTATTTCAACCCTAACGAAAAGAGGTACAGGGCAACAACCCTATTCTAGCCTTGCAAGAATGGTTCATTAAATACACAAACTTCACTTCTAAGTCAGTAACCGTATCACCTATGACAAGAAAACTCATCTACCTGCGTGAAATAAAATAGAAGCACAGCTACCATTCTTTCCTATCCCATTCTACGCTCTACGTATTCGCACATGCCTTCTGAAGCCTCCTGAAGAGGCACACACCCCCACAAACTATTTTACAAAACATACCACTATCAGACTATACAACAGCTACCTAGCGATGGTAACAACTCATCACAGACCAATTCAAGAACACAAGCTATTACCTACCAATACAGCTAGCTACAAACAATGCCTTGCTTACCAAACATCTCTTCCATGATGCCCAAACCATCATCATCTATAAATACACATACCGTGTTTCCCCATCTTCGCGACTCATCACTGCAATTCTCTCTCAACCCAAGTTCTTTCAGTTATATAAAACCAAGCCTCTCTTTTAAACAAAATAATAATAATAATAATAATCGTATAGTTTGCTGAAGATCCGCTGTAAACACGGAGGCTAAGGAGATCTACAGGGTGGCAAGGTGGGGATCGAGTTCGACGTAGGGTTGGTTCGAGGAAGAGTGGGTAGCGACATATGGAGCTGTGAAGTGGTGTTGGGCGGAAGGTCAATGCATGGGTTTGTCTGAATATCTAGGGGTGTTGTTGCGCATGCGGGGTGTTGTGGTGCATGCGGTTCAGCGAAGAATGTTGGAGGAGGGAACAGAACGTGGAGAGTGAAGAGTACAGGGTGCAAATATATGGTGGAGGCAGAAGGTGTACCGAATGGCGGTAATGCTTGAAGGGGGTAAAACGAGAAGGAGAAGGCTAGAAAAGGAAGTGAAGTGCGAATGCATGGAGTGGGGTTTCTTTAAACAGCAGTAGGGTGGAAGATGGATGAACAGTGCACGTGTCTAAACGCGGATTAGTCTTGCATCCTAATCAAGATTAGCATTTACGTAAGTATATTTTAAATCATTAATAATATTTCTATCAAATAAATACGTACTAGCCTGAGTAAAAATTTGAATAAGCCTAAACATGATTAACATAAGTTAAAACCTTTTAGTTAGATTATTACTTAGGTTTTAACCAGAATGGATAGTATATGTACATTGTATAATATGCGTGGCCTAAGTTTGCTTTATATAACCTACCTAGTTTTAAAATGGTTAATATATATCCTGCTGTGCCGAACTGTTTTAAATAGCCTATCCGAAAGTTCTTTTTTCTAATATGCCAAATCTCGTTTTAACGTATGTATGTGAAGTTGAGATTAATAATATACATACTTTATATACTAACGTGAACGTATGGTTTATTTTTAATGAGCTAAATGACAACGTATGATATGCCAATTCAAGTATGTTGCCTAACGTATTATTAACGTTAACTTAGGATCTAAGCTTATAATATATGTAAGGAATATATATAATTGAGTACCTGATGAAATAGTGTAATGTAAGATGTAACATGCCAAATAAGTGCTTAACCGGCTTACTAATCAAGGATATAGTTGAATATATATATATACTTACTAAGTATTAATATTAATAATTATAGATGTGTCTGGGTAAGTCCTGAAGGTACCCAAACCCGAGAATCATGCCTAATTATATTTAACTATTGCCTAATCCTAGTTTAACTAGGCTAATCACATTTTAAAAACAAGTGAAAGAGTATATTAATTTATTTAAACCGTGGCCTATAAAGTAGGCAAATTTGCCTCACTACACTTAAATTGGCCTAAGCCAATTATATTATATATATGTATAACTAAAGTAGGAAGTAAACAGTATATGTATCAATTTAATTATAACATAGGGACCTGGACATATTTGCCTAATATACATTTTCACGTTTTTCTTCCCAAAGCTGAAATCAGAAGTATAAGACTGTGTACATATGTATGAACAAAAGAAATGATACTCGGACAGGTTGATCTTTACTTTATATTACAACTACATGTATATATATATATGAACATGGCACATATACGTCAATGACGTATTTTCTAAGAAAGCAGCGTGTCTGAACATTTACCCTCCCTTCACTTTGCTATTTAATTCTTCTACATTGTCATCTAAATGGTCCAAAGCCTTTTTTTTTCATTAAATCCCGGAGCCCATGTTAATGGTCATGTCCTTCAGTTCTCCCAACATATTGCTCAGATCTGAAAGTGCATCGTCCTGTTTTTCCTTTTCTAGATGAGCTTTGTCTAATACAATCACAGGTTCTGAGCATTGCCGAGGATTTGGGCGACTTAATCAGACTAGAAGACAAGCCTAACCTTACTTCGTTATATTTAAATATACATTCTACCTAATCAGGTTTTTAATGTGGCTTGGAAACAACTAAATTGTGTCTAAACGCGTATAACCGTGCTTAATGGGTTTTTATTCATAACGTAAGTAAAGATTAAATAATGAAATATTATTTATATTTTAATAATATTTAAATAGTTGAATAACATTTAGCTTTATAACGTTATCAAACTGTAACAGAATAGAACAAAACCAGTGACGTCGGAACCATATCGGAAAGCGCAATATTATGCAGCTGGTTTGGACAGAATGGGACACAGCTAATTAAACTAAATGCTTGTTTAATTTAATCATTTTTGATGACAGATGGAAACCCAAGGTGAGTTCAACTCATTCAGTTTTTATCCCAGTTATGTTTTATATAAGTTGGGTTTAAATATTTGTGTGCTATGATTGTTAATTAGTTGATGGATGTTTGGATTGCTGTTATTGTTTGATGGTTGAATAATACATCTGTTTATCGAAATAAATGATATTGTTGAAATAACGTATTTGGATGTAGGGAAAACAGGTTGGAGGGATCGAACTGGATTCCTCAAATTTATTATTTATTTTCATATTGCAACTATATGAACTGTTAACTGATATGTTTTGACATGATTACTGATTGTTGAAGTTAATTTCAACATTTGTTTTGTTATAACCAATCAGCCGTATTGGTTGAGTAATTAGTAGCAGTTGGCCCAAAAATATATCGTTTTATTGATATATTGATTTACCGTCAGGAGAATCGATGGTAATGGAGTTGAAGTTAGATTTTGAAAATATAATTTTGGATAGAAGTTATAAAAGGAAAAAATATTATTTATTTACTTAAGCCTATTAAATTATTAAATGATTTTGATAAACCAAATTCTTATATTAATAAGAATTATAAGCAGATTGAGTAGAAATTGACCTAATGGTTAAAAGTTGGATTTATTGTTTCTTAGAGACAATTAAATGGAATTATTTAAATTAATTATACTATTAATTAATTTAAAAGAATTATTAAATGGAATTGGAGAACGAGATAACTATGTTTTTGAATTGATTAAATTAGTTTGTTGTTAATTTATCTAATAAAATAGATTAACGAATATTTGTTTTTACTTTAATAAGATTTTAAATAATAGTTTGTTGATTAATTCAGTTGAATAAGAAGTTAACTATTTCTACGATAGTTAATGATGATGAAAATATAATTATCATTAATAATGATGTAATTGATCAATTCGTAATGACATTCATTAAGGTAAGTGGATATTGAAATATAATTGGATTTTTGAAAAGAGTTTACGAACGGTTTTATACAAAAACCGAGTTTTACAACTAAGTTAGAAATGAGACTTTAAGCCGAGATGATAAATAAGTGTTTGAATTAAGAAGAGGGAAGCGAATTAAAAAGGGGTGCATATTAAGCCAGAATCTATAAATGATGTTTATAAAAGGGGGAGCATTAGGCTAAAATGTTAAGTTTAAATTAACGTTACCTAGTAATGGAATTGAAACAAGATTTTCAAAGTGGAAAATGGTTGAATTAATCAGAATTGGGATAATATGGGATTGATCATGCGTTCAGATAAGAACTAGAACCTAACTGGGGATTGGTAGAGTTGAATGATTTTCTGATCATCAATCTGATGTTGATTTCAATCATCGGGGTTGATACTTAGGGAATTATTCGCTTACCAATTTACGGTTAGGGACTAACGATTTTTAGAGCGAAGATATGCATGAAAAATGTTGTAACAAATGTTTTGAAATAATGGTAGATGGAAAATCAAAGATAAGTTATAAGATGTTTTTCCCAAATATTGAAATGAAATGGTTTTGAGAATATTACTAAGAAGTAAATCCCGTGTTTTAAATTATAAAGATTTAGAAGTTGAATTATTCATTTGATAAATTATGTATTAAAGGGCCAAATGTTGTTGAATACTGAATAAATGAATTCATTTTATTTTCATGACTGAACGGTTGTTTATTTGATAGTTAAATAACCGACTATCAAATCTAGCCAATACGATTGTCGGTACGGAAAGACTGGGATTGAATTTATATTCGAAAACCATTCTGAACCAGCGAATACGAAATTGTCGAAGATACTAATTGAAGATGGAGCAATTGAAGACCGTGGATCTTCATGAGCGAAAGGATTATTTGTCAAACTTCTCTGGTTTAGTGGCCAGAGATATTTCGACAGTGATTCAGTCGTGATTGGAATCTTTCGAGTTGCAAGGACTAGTCACTACTGATCCATAGGGTAATTCAAGGATGCAGTAGGAGTGTGCCTTCGGTTTGTCCAGTCCCAGGACAACTTGTATGGACGGATGTCTGACATAGTATTTCCAAAAGGGATTACGTACGTTGATTTCCTCAAACGTATTTCTGTGGCGGCGGAGAAGACACCTTCTCTTAATTTAACAACCCGATTATTTTATGGAAATCAATTAGTGATTTCTGGCGGATCTGACAATGGGGCATTCAAAGTGAATGGTGGACAGGTGGTCCAAAAGATACGTTATGACCTTAAGCTTCACAACCGGGAAATGACAAAAATCGGGCAGGCAGCATGGCTATGCGGGTCGCACCCATTAGGGTGTATAATCACTTATCTAGAGAAATTCCTTTTGCTTCTTTAATCTATCGATGCTATCCCTTTCGGGAAACAGTTGTTGATCCCAACCGTTGGTGATATACATTCGATACACTTAAGTGAAATGAGTGGTCAGTCATGTGCGGGCCGGGTTGCAAGACGTTCTTGTTGAACCCAATGTATTCACCTCTAGAGATACACTATCAGCAGATGGTTTCATACCTTGTCATAGTCGGAATCCAATATCCAATAAGCGCCCGCGGTTTTGATTGTTTACTATATATGTGGAGCGTGAGATGCAAGCGTTTCGCTAGATTGTTATTTATTTGTATTTAGTCAATATTATAATATCAGAATAAGATATGATTTCAAAACTGTTTGGGTTATAGTAAGGTAAAAACCGTCCGTGTTTATGTATGGATTTGGTCTTACTATTATCCTTTTCTTTCGAAAGGATTTTGAACTTTAAAAATCAAGTTGGATGATCCCCTTAAACTTTGCGAGTTGTTCTCACTCTGGTTCACCAGACTGACCGGTATTTGTAATGGTCGGGTTAGACTGGGTTGTACAGGTACAGGTTATTGGATGCTGCGAAGTCCAGAGATGAGCTGGATGGGTTCAGACGTATGATATTATATTATTCTGCTGCGTGTTGTATATGAGGACAGATTATTATAACTGTCCAGATATGTTGGTTATAAGCTGTACTCTGATGTTTGTAAGTATTTCCAAGCTCTCAATAAAGATTGTTTCTATATTATATTTTGTTCCGCTGCGATGTGAGACTCTGATTTTGTTGTGTTAGTTCTTCTTCTTCTATTCTAATATTTCTGTCTTTCTTATCTCATCCTCTACCTTCTTTCTAATAACTTTCTGGAAGTTCAGTACTTGAGTTTGGACAAGGGATGTAATTATGTCGAAAATTCGAGCATCGAATTTTCCAGGTTATTACAGTGGTATCAGAGCTATTGGTTTAGTAATAACCTTGGGTCTGTGGAGTGACTCGATAGTGATGGGGTTAGTAATACCCTAAATTGAGTTGAGTGCATATATGGGAGCGCGTATTTGTAAATTTTATATAAAAATGTTTTGTATTGTGTTATTTCATAGGTTCAATATTGAACTAGCAACCGACACGATATTGTTTTGTAAAGATGGTCAAATGAAGTAATTTTAGCCAAAGTATATTTTAGTATTACTTTTATCAAGTTACTGGGATATAGGTGTGTTTGATGAATTAGGTAGAATTCAAATTAGAATGTGAATTGAAATGGTTTAATACAACCAAAGGATATCACATATGAAGTTTGTAAATGAGAATTTCGATATGAGTTTGAATGAATTAAAAATTAGCTTAAAAATAAGGAGAATAAATGGATGGTTTTTGAAAACAAAATCAGGATTTGAATTGAAAATAAAAATGGATGAATTAGAAAATTAATTAGTTAATTAAATATGGAAATTTAACTTAACATGGTTAAGTTGAATTAAGATGGATAGTGAAATTTAATTGAATTAAAAGATTGAATGGTTTAATATAACCAAGGAAATTTCACATATGGAATTGAAAGAGAAATTAGATGGTTTTTGAAATAAAATCAGAACTTGAGTTATGGAATGGAATGGAATTGAACTAGTTAGAAAATAAATTACAACTTAACTTGGTTAAGTGAAGATAGGTTTAGAACTTGAAATTTAATAAAATGAAATTTGGCATTGAATTAATAATGGAATAGGAATCAATTGGATGGTTATCAATTGATAATTAAAACATGTTAAACCCAAGTGAATATAAATACTGAACATGAATTTAGTTGATTGAGTTATATTGATTTTCGATTGGTTGTTAGATTTGTTGAATAAAAATTCATTGATAATTTAATAAAGTCGAATGGATTGGTTTCCGATTTATAATTGGATTTTCGAAATGATAATAAGATTTGTAACACTTCTTCTACCTTAGTAATTTCGGGGACGAAATTCTTTTAAGGGGGAAGGAATGTAACGTCCCGTATTTCTGGTGGTCATATATATTTTATTATATTAAATGTAGAATTGGAATTATAAATGGGTTTATAATATATATTTCGTTTATACAATGAAGTTGAACGTATAATTTGAACTCGTAAACATCGCGGTATTTCGTAATTTACGATTTGAAATTCATGTATATCAGTACAAATATAAAACGCTCAACGACAATTGACGATGAAATTAAATAATCATACGAAAATAGAACGTTCAAATCAATACGTGGCTTACCTTATGATGAGGCCCGTGCTTCGCACGTAGGAAATTGTTCGATATATTATAGGCCTTAAAAATTTAGAAGCTTATTCCATCTATATAAATATGGTTGTCACTCTAATCTATCATCATAAAGATACATTTTCGCGGCATCTACCTATCCCGCGTACAGACTAATATATATATATATATAAAAGATACAGTTTATAACCTATTTCTTCATTGCAAGTAAGAACCAACCTACCCCAAATGCAAACTACTTAAATAATGCAGACCTAACACACATATTGAATTATTTCAACCCTAACGAAAAGAGGTACAGGGCAACAACTCTATTCTACCCTTGCAAGAATGGTTCGTTGATAAGAAAATACACAAACTTCACTTCTAAGTCAGCAACCGTATCACCTATGATAAGAAAACTCATCCACCTGCGTGAAATAGAAGCACATCTACCATTCTTTCCTATCCCATTCTATGCTCTGCGTATTCGCACATGCCTTCTGAAGCCTTCTGAAGAGGCACACACACCCCCACAAACTATTTTACAAAACATACCGCTATCAGACTACAACAGCTACCTAGCGATGGTAACAACTCATCACAGACCAATTCAAGAACACAAGCTATTACCTACCAATATAGCTAGCTACGAACAATGCCTTGCTTACCAAACATCTCTTCCGTGATGCCCAAACCATCATCATCTATAAATACACATACCGTGTTTCCCCATCTTTGTGACCCGTCACTGCAATTCTCTCTCAACCCAAGTTCCTTCAGTTATATAAAACCAAGCCTCTCTTTTAAACAAAATAATAATAATAATAATAATAATAATAATCGTATAGTTTGCTGAAGCTCCACTGTAAACACGGAGGCCAAGGAGATCTACAGGGTGGCAAGGTGGGGATCGAGTTCGACGTGGGGTTGGTTCGAGGAAGAGTGGGTAGCAACGTCCGGAGCTGTGAAGTGGTGTTGGGCGGAAGGTCAATGCATGGGTTTGTCTGAATATCTAGGGGTGTTGTTGCGCATGCGGGGTGTTGTGATGCATGCGGTTCGGCGAAGAATGTTGGAGGAGGGAACAGAACGTGGAGAGTGAAGGGTACAGGGTGCAAATATATGGTGGAGGCAGAAGGTTTACTGAATGGCGGTAATGCTTGAAGGGGGTAAAACGTGAAGGAGAAGGCTAGAAAAGGAAGTGAAGTGCGGACGCATGGAGTGGGGTTTCCTTAAACAGCAGCAGGGTGGAAAATGGATGAACAGTGCACGTGTCTAAACGCAGATTAGTCTCGCATCCTAATCAAGATTAGCATTTACATAAGTATATTTTAAATCATTAATAATATTTCTTTCAAATAAATACGTACTAGCCTGAGTAAAAATTCGAATAAGCCTAAACATGATTAATGTAAGTTGAGACCTTTTAGTTAGATTATTACTTAGGTTTTAACCAGAATGGATAGTATATGTACATTAATGTGCGTGGCCTAAGTTTGCTTTATATAACCTACCTAGTTTTAAACCGGTTATAATATATCATGTTGTGCCAAACTATTTTAAATAGCCTATCCGAAAGTTCTTTTTTCCAGTATGCCAAATCTCGTTTTAACGTATGTATGTGAAGTTGAGGTTAATAATATACATACTTTATATACTAACATGAACGGATGGTTTACTTTTAATGAGCTAAATGATAACGTATGATATGCCAATTCAAGTATGTTGCCTAACATATTATTAACGTTAACTTAGGATCTAAGCTTATAATATATATAAGGAATATATATAATTGCGTACCTAATGAAATAGTGTATTGTAAGATGTAACATGCCAAATAAGTGCTTAACCGGCTTACTAATCAAGGATATAGCTGAATATATATATACTAAGTATTAATATTAATATTAATAATTATAGACGTGTCTGGGTAAGTCTTAAAGGTACCCGAACCCGAGAATCATGCCTAATTATATTTAACTATTGCCTAATCCTAATTTAACTAGGCTAATCACATTTTAAAAAGAAATGAAAGAGTAAATTAATTTATTTAGACTGTGGCCTACCAAGTTGGCAAATATGCCTCACTACACTTAAATTGGCCTAAGCCAATTATATTATATATATGTATAACTAAAGTAGGAAGTAAACAGTATATGTATCAATTTAATTATAACATGGGGACCTGGACATATTTGCCTAATAAACATTTTCACGTTTTTCTTCCCAAAGCTGAAAGCAGAAATATAAGACTATGTACATATGTATGAACAATACAAATGATACGCGGACAGGTTGATCTTTACTTTATATTACAACTACATGTATATATATGAGCATGGCACATATACATCAATGACGTATTCTCTAAGGAAGCAGCGTGTCTGAACATTTACCCTCCCTTCACTTTGCTATTTAATTCTTCTACATTATCATCTAAATGGTCCAAAGCCTTGTTTTTCCATTAAATCCCGGAGCCCATGTTAATGGTCGTGTCCTTCAGTTCTCCCAACATATTGCTCAGATCTGAAAGTGCATCGTCCTGTTTTTCCTTTTCTAGCTGAGCTTTGTCTAATACAATCACAGGCTCTGAACATTGCCGAGGATTTGGTCGACTTAATGGGACTAAAAGACAAGCCTAACCTTACTTCGTTATATTTAAATATACATTCTACCTAATCAGGTTTTTAATGTGGCTTGGAAACAACTAAATTGTGTTTAAACGTGTATAACCGTGCTTAATGGGATTTATTCATAACGTAAGTAAAGATTAAATAATGAAATATTATTTATATTTTAATAATATTTAAATAGTTGAATAATGTTTAGCTTTATAACGTTATCAAACTGTAACAGAATAGAACAAAACCAGTGACGTCGGAACCATATCGGCAAGCGCAATATTATGCAGCTGGTTTGGACAGAATGGGGCACAGCTAATTAAACTAAACGCTTGTTTAATTTAATCGGTTCTGACGACAGATGGAAACCCAAGGTGAGTTCAACTCATTCAGTTTTTATCCCACTTATATTTTATATAAGTTGGGTTTAAATATTTGTGTGCTATGACTGTTAATTGGTTGATGGATGTTTGGATTGCTGTTATTGTTTGATGGTTGAATAATACATCTGTTTATCGAAATAAATGATATTGTTGAAATAACATATTTGGATGCAGGGAAAACAGGTTGGAGGGATCCAACTGGATTCCTCAAATTTATTATTTATTTTCATATTGCAACTATATAAACGGTTAACTGATATGTTTTGACATGATTACTGATTGTCGAAGTTAATTTCAACATTTGTTTTGTTTTAACCAATCGGCCGTATTGGTTGAGTAATTGGTAGCAGTTGGCCCAAAAATATATCGTTTTATTAATATATTGATTTACCGTCAGGAGAATCGATGGTAATGGAGTTGAAGTTAGGTTTTGAAAATATTATTTTGGATAGAATTTATAAAAGGAAAAAATATTATTTATTTACTTAAGCCTATTAAATTATTAAATGATTTTGATAAACCAAATTCTTATATTAATAAGAATTATAAGCAGATTGAGTAGAAATTGACCTAATGGTTAAAAGTTGGATTTATTGTTTCTTAGAGACAATTAAATGGAATTATTTAAATTAATTATACTATTAATTAATTTAAAAGAATTATTAAATGGAATTGGAGAACGAAATAACTATGTTTTTGAATTGATTAAATTAGTTTGTTGTTAATTTATCTAATGAAATAGATTAACGAATATTTGTTTTTACTTTAATAAGATTTTAAATAAAAGTTTATTGTTTAATTCAGTTGAATAAGAAGTTAACTATTTCTACGATAGTTAATGATGATGAAAATATAATTATCATTAATAATGATGTAAGTGATAAATTCGTAATGAGATTCATTAAGGTAAGTGGATATTGAAATATAATTGGATTTTTGAAAAGAGTTTACGAACGGTTTTATACAAAAACCGAGTCTTACAATTAAGTTAGAAATGAGACTTTAAGCCGAGATGATAAATAAGTGTTTGAATTAAGAAGAGGGAAGCGAATTAAAAAGGGGTGCATATTAAACCAGAATCTATAAATGATGTTTATAAAAGGGGGAGCATGAGGCTAAAATGTTAAGTTTAAATTAACGTTACATAGAAATGGAACTGAAACGAGATTTTCAAAGTGGAAAATGGTTGAATTAATCAGAATTGGGACAATATGGGATTGATCACGCGTTAAGATAAGAACTAGAACCTTACTGGGGATTGGTTGAGTTGAATGATTTTCTGATCATCAGTCTGATGTTGATTTTGATCTTCGGGGTTGATACTTAGGGAATTATTCGCTTACCAATTTACGGGTAGGGACTAACGATTTTTAGAGCGAAGATATGCATGAAAAATGTTGTAACAAATGTTTTGAAATAATGGTAGATGGAAAATCAAAGATAAGTTATAAGATTTTTTTCCAAATATTGAAATGAAATGGTTTTGAGAATATTACTAAGAAGTGAATCCCATGTTTTAAATTATAAAGATTTAGAAGTTGAATTAATCAATTGATAAATTATGTATTAAAGGGCCAAATGTTACTGAATACTGAATCAATGAGTTCATTTTATTTTCATGACTGAATGGTTGTTTATTTGATAGTTAAATAATCGACTATCAAATCTGGCCAATACGATTGTTAGAACGGAAAGACCGGGATCGAATTTATATTCGAAAACCATTCCGAACCAGCGAATACGAAATCGTCGAAGATACTGAATGAAGATGGAGCAATTGAAGACCGTGGATCTTCATGAGCGAAAGGATTATTTGTCAAACTTCTCTGGTTTAGCGGCCAGAGATATTTCAACAGTGATTCTATTGTGATTGGAATCTTTCGGGTTGCAAGGACTACTCGCTACTGATCCATAGGGTAATTCAAGGACGCAGTAGGAGTGTGCCTTCGGTTTGTCCAGTCCCAGGACAACTTGTATGGATGGATGTCTGACATAGTATTTCCAAAAGGGATTACGTACGTTGATTTCCTCAAACGTATTTCTGTGGCGGCGGAGAAGACACCTTCTCTTAATTTAACAACCCGATTATTTTTGTGGAAATCAATTAGTGATTTCTGGAGAATCTGACGATGTGGCATTCAAAGTGAATGGTGGACAGGTGTTTCAAAAGATATGTTATGACCTCAAGCTTCACAACCGGGAAATGACAAAAATCGGGCAGGCAGCATGGCTATGTGGGTCACACCCATTAGGGTGTATAATCACCTATCTAGAGAAATTCCTTTTGCTTCTTTAATCTATCGATGTTGTCCATTTCGGGAAATGGTTGCTGATCCCAACCATTGGTGATATACATTTGATACACTCAAGCGAAATGAGTGGTCGGTCATGTGTGGGTCGAGTTGCAAGACGTTCATGTTGAACCCAGTGTATTCGCCTCTAGAGATACACTATCAGCAGGTGGTTCCATACCTTGTCATAGTCGGAATCCAATATCCAATAAGTGCCCACAGTTTTGATTGTATACTATATATGTAGAGCGTGAGATGCAAGCGTTTATGTGTGTGGATTTGGTCTTACTATTATCCTTTTCTTTCTAAAGGATTTTGAACTTTAAAAACCAAGTTGGATGATCCCCTTAAACTTTGCGAGTTGTTCTCACTCTGGTTCACCAGACTGGCCCGGTATTTGTAATGCTTAGGTTAGGTCGGGTTGTACAGGTCCAGGTTATTGGATGCTGCGAAGTCCAGAGATGAGCTGGATGGGTTCAGACGTATGATATTATATTATTCCGCTGCATGTTGTATATGAGGGCAGATTATTATAACTGTCCAGATATGTTGGTTGTAAGCTGTACTCTGATGTTTGTAAGTATTTCCAAGCTCTCAATAAAGATTGTTTCTATATTATATTTTGTTTTGTTGTGATGTGAGACCCTGATTTTGTTGTGTTAGTTCTTCTTCTTCTATTCTAATATTTCTTTCTTTCTTATCTCACCCTCTACCTTCTTTCTAATAACTTTCTGGATGTTCGGTACTCGAGTTTGGACACGGGATGTAATTGTGTCGAAAATTCTAGCATCGAATATTCCGGGTCGTTACAGCTTGGGTTTAAAACTTGTATATATGGATGGGAATATTTGTAAATATTGACTATAATACTTGGATTGTTAGATTTGTTTATACTTCTTTAGGATATTATATAGGCATGAATTTAGGGGGAGTCATGTATATAGAGTTAAGTAGTATAACCTTAGAATATATAGATAGGTATAGGATATAGTTATTTGTGGTACAAATTTAGGGGGGGGGGGGTTATATTTAGAGGTTCTTTTTGTTGATGACAAAGGGGAGGAAATTGTAAAATAAGGATTAGTTAGGCTTAGTTTAAGGGGGAGTATGTAGGATTCATGGTGAAATGGGGAGAAATCACAGGATCATGTCAAAAAGTATCAACATGTATGAACAGGTATGAATATTTTATAAATCAAGGTTGTCATTATCAAAAAGGGGGAGATTGTTGGAGCGGAGTTTTGACGACAACAACCATATCTCAATTATCATTATTAATTGATTATAAAATATATACCAACATATCTGTCTAGAATATATATATATATATATATATATACACACACACTACAAAAAACAAAATATTACAACTTTAATTTTACAACGGTGGTAAAAGACCATTGTAATAAATGTTTTTTACAACTTTTTTCCAGGAAAGTTGTAACAAACTTATTTTTAACAACTGTGTTATTTTGACAGTTGTAATAAAAGCCTATCTCAACTTTTATTTTTTGACTGTTGTAATATATGACTATATTTTAATATAATTAACAACTAATAATTAATATTTAATACATTCAAATTGATTGTTTATAATTAATAACTAATAATTACTATTAATAATCAATTAGGAAGTAATAATTAATAATCAATCCGTAATATTTAATAGTTAGTAATTAAGAAGAATAATTAAAAAAATATAGTTAATATTACATAATTATTATTATTTATTAATATTTGCTAATTATTAATGATAATAATTTCTAATAAAAATGAATACATAATAATATATACTTAATATTGATACTTAAGAGTCATAATTAATCAAAACATTAATACTTTTGAAGTGATATTTAGTGTTTAATAATTAATTTTAAATGATTAATATTTAAAATTAATAATTAATTAATAATCAATAACTAATAAAATATTTAATAATTTAGAATTAACAAGAGATATTAACAATTAAGAAGTAACATTTTGTATTTAGTATTTCATAATTATAGTTAGCAATTCTGTGAGAACCCAAAATTTAGTGACTCAAAAATAATATTGATTGTAATTAAATATATATTTGGGGTGAATGAACAAATGAATATATAAATAGATCATTTCTGTGTATATAATGAATATATACAAATTTGTACATGGTTAAAATTGTTGACAAAATATACATGTCTATTTCTTATTTTGTATAACAATGAAATGGATCTAAATGTTGTAAAATGGGTTAATTGTTGTATGGAGCTAATAAAGGAAAACCCTAGGTAGCAAAGTTGGAACTAGCAAGATCACAGCCCTAATAACTTAACCTAGAAAACAATCGGCCGACCCTCAATTCATTTCTCTCATTCATTACAAAACAAAAATAAAAAATAAAAAAAATGGCCGAAGCCCTAGCCGATAAAAATTGGGGGGAAATCAATCAATCCACCGTCTCGCATCAAATAGATTCGATTCGTGAGAGAAATGGATTCTAAAGGGAAGCGGCGGTAGGTCTAGGGATATCAAAGCCTAAATCAAGGAACCACAGAGAGAAATCGAAGTCTGGAAGCACGAAACCGAAATTAATGTGAGTGTATTTCACTTTTCGTTGGCATTAAGACCTTTGGGGGCAGCCGCATTACTTTTATCTCTTTCAGTAGTGTTGCAAGGTGTATTATTATGTTGCAAACCAATATGAAGAATGAGTATGTAGTTTCATCAATACTGGACACGTTATTTTGTGGTTAAAGCATACTTGTTAAGTGTTTTTATATAATCAACATGACTGTTAATGTTTGTTCTTGGAGTTAGATGCCACCTTTTGTTGTATCTATATATTTCAGGCTGAAACAGTACCATACCATATAATAAATATATGGTTATTGCATTCGTTTGATACAGCTCTCTATCTTTGAATTTAAGTGTTGTGTTGCATATGTTGAGACTTGTTCTGTTATGCAATAGGCACTAGCAATGCATTGTGAATTCTGGGTCATACAGGCGTGACAAACTAGTCTGTAAGTGACCATATGTTCAATGTATTTAATCAAAAGAAAAACCTGAATGTAATTATGTATATCATTTGACTCAATTGTGAGCTGACTTCAAGAATTATTTATATATTTTTATATGTACAGTCTTCTTTCTATTAAAGTCTGAACTGAATGAGTTTTGGGAAAAGATAAAAATAATTATCTTTTTGTTATATAAGCAGTTAAACTGTCTACTTGCTTATATGTAAATATGGTTTCTGAACTTTCTAACTAAATCGATTTTAAGGGTTATATCAGGAACCTGTATGAAACTGTAACGTTATATTAGGATCCTGAATCGATTTCATCTTTTAATCAATTTGATGTCTAGTTACTACTGCCGAAATTTAACTCTTTTTTCTTTGTTATGCAAATATATAGCCTGGTTGCTAAGATTGGCATCGTCGTTGATCTGAAATTGAATACAGTTTGTTGCTCGTGGATCTGATGTCGTCATTCCAGTTTTATTCATCGTAATTTGTATGCAGATCAACTAGAAGACGATGGTGAGTACGAAGACGGCGAATGTGAAGATGCAGTTGTATTTAAGGAAGAGTAGGTAAGGACTTTATTTTATTAGATGATAAACAAACTTCATTTTCTTTATTCAATAGTTGAATGACATTATGTTGTTTCTACTTGATACGTTGTTGCATGCCTCATGCATTTCTCTTTATTATATGGGCATCTATTTATTGAGATATCTTATTTGAATACCATCATTATCTTAACTTCATAAATAATGGTGACAAATAGAACTAAGAAGGAGAGGGAGAAAGTTGAATTTAGAAATCATGTCACTCAGGCATATTTCTCACAAGTATTTTGTGTGTGTGGTTTTTTTAGTGGTAACTTGGTTCAATTCTCACAAGTGCAGTTGGAAAGGATTGAACTTTCTGATAGACTAACTGTTACTTTATTAAAAAGGGAAAACAGACATTTGTGATTGATATTTAGATGGAGTAACATCACTTAACTTTAGTGGAATGCATCTTAAAATAGCATGCAATTATTGGATTAAGAAGCATAGTTTTAGAAGCACGTCTTTTCTCTATGAAAAATTTACTGCATAACGAAGCAGTATAATCCAGAAATTGTATGTGGAGCTGATGAAATTATATCCTAACAATGGAGTTTGAAATATCCATTTTGGAAGCGAGAGAGCAAAGTTCTTTAATTTCTACGCCACTTAAACGTCAACCAAGTGCACCTGCAAATTATTTAGCCTGCCTCCAATTTTAGCCCTTGGAATTGGCACCATGTTTACTTTGATACATATCAAACAGGTACATTCATTTACTTGCGTATGTACTGCTGGATGTAATTTGACACATATCAAATAGGTACATTCATTACTTAGTTGCTTAGACAAACCTTTTGACAAGTTACATTTAATATGTGTCCTAAGTTAAAGAACTTGGTTAAATTTGTCTATTTGGTTTCTTTTTGATAAATAAGAATTGTATTAAAAATCATTCTGTCTGATTTTTACGGTAACTTATTTTTCATGGAATGTTATTTGTATGTATAATTCAACTTTATAGGTTTCATAAGTTTCATAGGCAAATGAGCTTTGTAGATTTTAGAGTCAATTCCTGATGTGAATTGAAGATATGAGGATAACATTAGGTGGAGGTCAATTGCATTTTCAGAGGCAAATGAGCTTTGTAGATTTCATAGGCAAATGAGCTTTGTAATTGGGTTAAAGAATTTCAGAGGCAAATGAGGAAGACATTTGTAATTTTATACATTTTTATGTGGTATATGATTTATAATTTGTATTCTGGATATAAAGTTGTGATTTTTATCAATGAATGGATTATGATGCTTTTAAACTTACATCTATTTCTTATGTTATTTATCTATTTGTTGTTGCACATATAATGTGTATATATATATATATATATATTCTTATGCATATAATTTGTGGATATATTACAATTGTAAATTAAAATTTGTAATAAAATATATCACAACGGTTATAAATAGTTGTAAAAATTACAACAACAACGCTGCATAAATGTTGTAATAAAGTTTATTACAACAGTGGAAAAAAGTTGTAAAATATACATATTACAACGGTGTTGCAACGGTGCAAAAAAGTTGTAAAAGATTTCGGTCTATTACAACGGTGCAAAAAAGTTGTAAAAGATTTTAGTCTATTACAACTTCTTAATACACGACGGTTATCCCACCGTTGTAAAATGTATATTACAACGGTGTTCCACCATTGTAATATGGTCATTTTGTTGTAGTGATATATACATATATATGCAGATTTTTAGAGTTCCAAGACTGAAGACTGTACAATTTTAGAGTTCAATATGTATACATATGTATACATGACTTAAATATTGAAGACTGTACAGTTTTAGAGTTCCAAGAGATTCAGGATTCAGAAGAGATTCAAGGCTCATTAGTTATCAAGATATCAAGAGTTCAAGAAAAATATAGTAACTGAGTCTAGTTTATACGTAAGACTCTAAATAGCACTCAAGGTTCAAATTCTAATTTTTAAATTTCAAATTCTGATTTTCAAATTTCAAATCCTAATTTTTCAAGTTTCAAATCCTGATTTCAAATTGTTTTCAAACTATTATCTTACTTATGATTTCAAACATATATGTTCATAAAGTTTTAATATAAAAATATATAAGTTTATATATAATTATATGTTATACAGTTTTATAGTTTTAAAACATATAACTTTATAAATATGTTTATATAATATATTATTATGTTTCCATATGATTTTACACTTTAACATATTCATTTAAACTATTTAGTTTTGATTCAAGAATTTCCAGAATAATATATATGTTTAAACATTTTAAAAATAGTTTTAAAAATAAAAATATGATACATATGTCGACATACATTTATGGCTATGTCGACATACAACTGTCATAATTTCAATTTTCAAAGGAAGTGCATTTTCACTATTTGTAATGTTTCTGAAACGTTGCGACCATTGAGACACTGTAAATAGGGGTTGATTTCGATTTTTTTAATCATTCTTCTTCTCCATCTTCATCCCGTTACATACCACAATTAATATACATCAAATTCTTGATTTCTACACTTATACTTTGCCGATTTCTACTCAAATTATATCAAACTTCTTCTCTTTTCAATCTCTATCAAATACTCTCTGAATTGAAGTGCTATTGAAGAGTTATAGTGTTGTTGTAATCATTTGTGAATTGTTTGGGAAAGGGTCTGTTCTTTGTAGCCCTAAAATCAAGGAAATGGAGCGGTGTTAACCTTATAGCCGTGATATTAAGGGTGTTTGGAGCGGTGTTAACCTTGTAGCCGTGAAATCAAAGGTTGTACTTGGATATTGATAACAATAAAACTCTGCGCAATCTAACATTGTGTGGGACTGGACGTACGAGTAATCCAAACCAGTATAAAATCCGGTGTGTTCTTCCCTTTTATGCATTTTATATTTATGTTAGACCAAAAAATGCCACTAACACCCAATTGAATAGGATTTGTGAAGAATAATAAGAAATCATGTACGAAAAAGCAAGAGAAATCAATAAACACACAAGATTTATAGTGGCTCGGCGTTAATGAGCCTACATCCACTTTATAGTTCCTCATTTCATTCCGGAATTACAATTACACTGAATATTTACACTCAAATACAATGAATCATTCTCTCCGAATTCATTATTTTCATTGGAGAATAAGGTGGTTATTTATCGAGGAATTCGGTCATGCTGCCATGAATAAATGAAGTGCCAAAAAGTCCCCCAAAATGATGCGTTGTATGTGTATTTATAGGTAGAAATTCGGTTAGGGTTGAGTGGCCACGTGGCAGCTTCATAGTAAATATCGAAAGTAGTGGAGAACATGGTGAAATGGTCTTTAACTACCCAGAATTCGGTTAGGGTGAGTGACCCGATCCGGATGGCCCGATCCGGATGACCTGATCCGGATGACCCAATCCAAACGACCCGATCCGGTTTACCCGATCCGGTTTGGTCGGTTAGAAATATTCGCTTTAACTTGATCTAAAATGGTGGAATCCAACCCAAGGCTTATGTGCGCAGAAATACGAGTTTTCCCATCCTTTGTTACTTCGTCCATGCAGATGTCGATCTCTGCCAGTTCATACTCAAGCCCTGAGTGGCCTTCATGATAGAGTTCTTGGGATTTGGATAGTCTGGTCACAAAGCAGGCTAACATTTTGCCCCCCAAAGTACATCTTATTGCAAATGAGATGTGCTTTGAATAAGTCGAGCTGAATCTTTTTGGAATGTCATCCACCCTTGAGGAGGCTTTATCAAATTGTTGTGTCCTATTGAGTATTGAGTAGTTCCATCGTATGGATCTTTTCCTGTATAAATGGCTTGTCATACACCACACTGCTTCCATTGATGTTCATCAGGCCAAATTCCATGGCTAGAGTGGTCAAGATGATCAAGTAATCGTTTAGACCTCGTCGAATCAAGAGGTTGAATTCCTTCATCATAGGTCATGCAATATCATTGGCTCCCGTGTGAGATTGTACATGCACAAGTTAATGCCAAATGACACTGTCTTCCTAAACAAGTCAAGTTCATTACTAAGCTAGTATTTCTTTTATGTATAAGTCAATGTATAAAATGGCCATCCAATTCATAGGGTGGTGTCAGAATCTTCGTGTTTTGAGCTAGCATTTGGACCGTTGGGACAGAGCGCATCAGAGTTGGCATATGAATCTATCATTTTTTCTCGGATTTGGACTATCTCGATATCAGGATATTAATCTAGTACTCCATGATTGCATCTAATCGTAACAATAGGATATCTGAAAGCCATGATCACTCCGGATCGTTTTATAATCCCGTGATCACATACGAGTCAATACGAGATGTTGTTGAAAACATGCAAGCCAATAGCTGGTAGGATTATCACAATCGTAAGGCAGTAGAGGAGTTCATCATACTCTCCATTTGATGCAGTTGCGGATCAAGTCTTTGGATTTATGCTTGATTCGTTAGTTGGCTCACTTGGATGGTCGAGATGAATCACGTCATATTCTAAAGATATAATGTATACGTTCTGAATCATGCGTTGAGTCAGGGTCATGTTCAAAGTCAATCTGCTGGTTGAAGGTCATGCTCCCAGCATCAGTGGAGGACGAGTGAAGTCAGTGCTTATGCCCCCATCATTGGTGGGGGTTATGCAAAATCAATCGGACATCCATTCTTTTAGCCTTTATACTTTTTTCTGCCGCATCGGGTTAGAGATGCAGGTTCAACAATCTTAGTCACCCTATGTTGTTTTGTGCACTTTCCTAAGTCATCAAGGTTTGGATTTATATATGTGAATGGTCGAATTACATTCGCGTCGAGGTTATCCCATCTGTTTAGTCAGAAAGCAGTGATCGCCTTATTGAGTATCAACAAACTTAGATACTCTCCTCGCATCAGCCACAGAGTTGAATAAGCTCGTCAATCTTGCAAGCTAGCGAATGTCGTTAGTGAGTTAAGCTTGACAATCAAGATCGCGGGCCCGATTAATGACATTGGTCTTTTCCGGAATTGTAAATTCATGTCAGTCATTCCTGGGGCATTTCTTTTTTCCTTTATCATTTCAAGAGTCAGATGGTGCTCCATTTTGTCGTGAAGACATCATCCATTTCAACATTAGCACCCTCTTGTTGCATGAATCTGTCTGTCTCAGGATAGGATTTTCCAACGTTTCTAAGAAACTCTCATGGTAGAGAGATACCGAGGTTTGTTTCAGAGGTGAATCTACCAAGTCCTCTTGGTGGGTCTCGTTGCAGAGAGATTTTGAAGTTTGAAATATCCAGAATACTGGATACTGCTGCGATCAACACCATATATGTTCAGGTCGATTTACCGATGCCACTGCGGCATTGAATCTTTCAAGGAATGCATGCAGGGTCTCGCCGGAGCTCTGTTGAAGCATCAATTGGCAATCTGGCCCTCGTCTTCGAGAAGTTGTCACCAACTGTCCAATTTAGCGCGGGTGCCCTGGTATGAAGTCTTGAAGTGGGTGGAAGCCAGTCTCTGGCTTCTTGGTTGCGCATATGTAATAGCCGTCAATCAGGCTTCTGTCTTTTAATTATGGATGGTGATCTGCTACTCGGACGTATGCAGGTTGTCCTTAAGGAGCCATTCTTCTGGTTATAGTCTGGGATCTTGCGGAACTCCGATAATAGTAAATGTACCTAAAGTTGGCAGATAGTCAAATTATGTTGCTCGAAGCTCGTATCCCGCACTGCCCATCCACGGGGATTTTACTAAACGATAATCAACAAATCCACGTATTGTCTGAATTCATACTCCCTCATCAAGCTGTGAGTTAGAGTTTGATAAAAAATGATTTGTTCGTGTCCATCTCATGTTAGTCTTCGGTCTCCCATCCAAGCTCTGAGGTTCGGAGTCGGGTGGCGATAAAATCAGATTATAGCTGTCTCAAATGCTCTTATTTTCCCCCTACATGGGAAGCCTCATGTTGAGGTTCAGATGGATTTTAAACATTCATCTGAATTGGAGAAGAGGTTGGTCGGGCTCCGTTTAAGTTTTCAGTGACTCTTGCATATCCATCGTTTTCATCCAAAATGTTACGGTCAGAAGTTCCATGCTACAAATGCCTGGGAGGAGGTTGGTTGCATCTTGTTTCATTAAAGACAACTATGCCAACTTGTCCTAGGGCCTCATATGATCTGGACCACGGAGCAGGGAGTGTTTGAGCCAAGTTCATTGTCGCTTGAATTTCCACGGTGCTCGCTCCAGCGAGTAAGTCGTAGTTACTCAGCCTTCCATCTATCCAAGTAAAGAAGTTATCCATCATTTTCTGTCGTTTCCGGAGAAGTTCATCTCGCTGAGCCATCTGAGTTCTCAAATCAGCACGGGTACAATCCATTTCATATCTAGCTTGACATGCTGAGGGATCATCGTAAGAACAAATCTGCTGACTTCGTTTGTTCCTAGCGCCTTCTGCGCCAATATCCTCAGCACGAAAGAAATTTATATCTTCCTTCTTCTTAGCCTTTGAGTCGGAGTATCAAGCAGTTCGCTTCCTTGCAAGCTAGAAGTCAAAATAATGGCGTTCCTCCCTTATCCAGGGTCTTTCAATCAGGATGTTGGTTAGGACTAGTAAATGGACGTTCAGTCTGCATCCATTCCATGGTCCTCGAGTGGCCTGCTAAGATCGAGGTACAAATTAGACACGTGCATATAAATTATGCTGTTTGTAAATATTTTCAACAGTATGCCCCCAGTCTAGGGGTAATGGCGAAGGATCGGCAGTTGTATCACATCCCTTTTAAATTTATACATGGATGCATGGAAGAGAGACATTGCTTTCAAAGATCAAGTGATTGAGTTATCCAAGTGCTCGAGTCGACACGTTTTCCATTCAGTCTATTTGCGAGGTGGCACTCGTCATTGCACTTCTGCTATGGTCGGTCACACATGGGCATGTATGTTGATTTGATACATCACTCTTAGGCCTCCTTTCGATTGTTACCATAAGTCGTGTGACACATTATTGAACAATTCACTCTCAAGGCCTCCTTTCGATTGTCGCCTTGAGTCGCATGAGAAGTTTAGCATTGGGCATCAGCGTCAGCTTTCTGGGTGTTTCCCTTTGTTTATTTTCCACTAGTCTGTTGCGGTTGTCGCGAGTGCAGCCCTCACATTCTTGTCTCGTTATTTGGTACAAGCCTGCACTTTGTAAACAAAGTGAATCTATAAGTAATATGTAATAAAGCACATCACAATCAAGTAAGGGTTCTAATTCAGAATCCATGCAATCAAATAATATCTAGCAAATCATATAGAATTTATCTAAAGGGGGTGATATGTGTGTGTGCCTACAATCAATCATGAATAAAGTGCCTGGTTTGGACTTGTTCGGGATTGATTAGGATCGACATTATGTTGCCCCCCATATTTGAAAATGAAGGGTTCGAGCTCAGCTTTCGTTCTTTCCCTCGATCCTCAGCGGGGTAGGAGCCCTTCCGTGGCATTTAATCGCAGTGTCTTTATACTCTCCTGTCGTATGCCCAGGATAGAGTTCGAACTCAGCCTTCAGTCTTCCCCCTAATCCTTCAGTAGGGTAGGAGTTCATTTGTAGCGCAAAGTTTCTGGCGCCTTTGTACTCTCCCGTCGAGTACCCAGGGTAGAGTGGAATCAAGGCGGTCTTTTAATTGTGGTGCACCTTCACGCCTTGAGGACGCAATCTTCACGTCCTTCATACTCTCTCGAATCATGAGAGTTAGAGTTGTGGACGTCGTCATTCCGTCCTTTATACTCTCTCTTGAATCATAAGAGTTAGAGTTGTCAAGGCAAACGGTCGTGTCATTCGCCCTGGCGCTCCTTCTTCACTCTGTTTCAAAGAGTAGGAGTCCGCCGTCTCGAGTGTTGTTCTTAAACTCAGCTTTAGTCCTTACTCCATGCTTCATTTTGGCAGATGGAGCTTTTGGAAAGCGGTTGGATCACACTCGCTGAGGCGTTACCTCATAATCCCTGATTTATTGGAAAAGGTGGTCGTTTGCAATAATCAAGTCTGTCTCGTCCTGTCGACTCGTGGGATGGAGTTTGGTCGGACATCGTGATATCATTTCTTATACTCTCTCTCTCAAGTCATTAGAGGTAGAGTCACAGATCGAGTGGTCTTTAATCATGGCACGCCCATCACACTCGTCCTAGGTTTATACTTCTATCCAAGCTCTGAGGATTAGAGTTAATCGAGCAAAAAGTCAAAAGACGTTTGCCAATGCTTTGCATTCCTCCGATCAATCTATGGGAGGAGTGATTGGCACCGAACTTCATGTAACTCCTTTATTTGGATTCATATAATCTGGTGACGTTAAGCAAAGGATCGAGCCATGTAGACGGTCGAACAACATCCATTTGGGATCATATTCCTACTTTGTAATGCGAAAGTCAATGCATAATTATGTTGATGTCTGTCACGTTTAAGCCAAGGAGTGGATGGTCATCTCGGATCCACCTTAAGCTATACAATTTTTCTCAGGCGGGGGACATGGCTTTGTAAGTGAGAAGCTCAGTCAGGCTCGTTATGGTATTGCTCCATGGCTCGATATGCGTGTGTTAGAAGTCTAATCGGTATCAAATCATGGGTACACGTCTTTTGTTGGTCCATTTTTCTTCGTCCTGTCCCTAGTAGGAGATGACTGCCCAAGTCCTTAGCTGATGAAGGGTATCTTTTCAAATTATCATGGGTCTCTTTTGAATCGCCTTCTTGCCCCCATGCCAAGGGTGAGGATTGAGTGTCAAGGGAGTCACGTCTGTACTTCTAAAAGTAGCACATCATCATATTGGTGCTAGGACGGTAGTTGGCAAGAGGACAATAGATCTATGGTAAAAAATGGGTCCATGCTTAAAGGGTCTTAGCCCCTTCCATGTCAGGAAGTTGGTTCGGAAGCCATAAGGATAAATATGCCTCATCCGTCTGCAGACATGATTTCGATCCCGTGCCGAAGATAAAAGCTTATACACAAACAATCAACCAGCATCCAGTTTTAAGTGTTCCAAACCCTCAACTTGCCACTCTTCCAAAAAGACTAAGGCAATTGGTCATGCAGGCTTATGATGTATCAGTATTGAATTAGATGGTGTAATCACGAGCAATCCACGCTTGAGTCTCCTATTGCCCCCGACATTTGGAGCATGAGTTACTTAGCATATAATCGATCAATGGGGTGGAATTGTGAAGCTTTATTTTCTAACTCCAAGATGTCTTTCGTCAGAAGCTTCATTCGTTTACATCTCCCATATAGTGGGAAGTTGATGAGTGCTTTTGTCCAATCATTCAGGTTGGTGTATTTAGCAATATGACTCGTTGTTGTCAATCTTAGGACAACCTTCCAAGGGAAATAAGCAATGTCGCCTTGCTGGATGCAGTCCGTGCCGCGGGAAATTCTTTATGGGGGTTGTCCATGAATCTCTTTCAGGTTCGGTCTCTAACATTGGATCAACTTCCATCTGATCAATGGTCGGAGTTTGTAATGTCTTGATTGGGATTATCTTCATCTCTTCTGGATTGTCGAAACTTTCTAACTTGGCCAGGTAATCCGCTTTCTAATTTTCTGTGTGCGGAATATGAGACATGTTGTAATGTTCCCATCCATCCAACAGCTCTTCTACGTGTTCTATGTAAGCTGCAAGTCGTAGTCCCTTCATTTGGAACGTCCTTCGAATCAATACAACTCCAATGCTGGACTGTCAATTATTCTTTGCACCGTCTGTATACAACATCCGTGTGCTTGGTTTTCATCTTTCATTTTAAGGGGCCATCTTCTTCATCTATTACGCCTCTTCGGGAATGGTAAACTTAATGATGAAGTCGGTTAATACTTCCCCCATATGGACTTCTATAGGATGGAATTGTGATCAAACTGTTTCGGTTTGATGTTTCGTTCGAGCAATCATCCAGATGCCTCAGGTCGTTGTAGGACCTGTCATATTGGCCAATCAGTGTGTATCACAATTAGATGAACTTGGAAATAGTGGTGGAGTTTCCTCGAAGCAATCATCAAACTGTAAGCAAGCTTTTCAATCTTTGGGCAGTTGCTTCGTTATATGTCGTCCTCCTACATCCTGAATCTTCATCTTATCTGAGATCCGTGTCTTCGGGCAGATCATCGGGTAACTCTTTGTGTGATGTTTCCTTTGCTTGCTAAGCTAATGCCTCCTTTACACTCCATCTCATCAGGAGGGGAAGCGTATTTGGATTCCAACTCTGATGTGTAGCATATTCCATCTCGTTCCCAATCCAGTTTCGGTTGGGAATTTTAGAAATAGACATTAGGCTACAATTTAAGTTCTGAATTCTGTTGGAGCTGGTCGGTCTAGACCTTGATCAGATAAGCTTGAATACGATAACATAATTTGCAAGGCTTTAGTAATATTCTTGCGTTATGTCACAACGGAAATAAGAAATAGACAGATGATGGTTGATTCATATTTTCTTTATCTCGAGCTCTGATCACTTGACCAAGGTCGTATGGTGGCTGATGAGCAGTCAAGTTGTTATAATCTGGGAAAGGATCCATAGGTCTTATCACAGCGTGTGGTGGTTCAACTAGTACCTAACTCTGGGCACCAAAGTATGCTAACCTAACCCTTATTCGTTGGAAATCAGTCTTCGTCGATGCGGTTGATAGCAAACAGCCATTGCAAAGGTTAGCTGAGTTTTTCGGGAGGTGAACTACAGGACATAATTCATTCATCACATCTTACAACTGAAGTGTAGCTTTGGGATGTTGGGATCCTTAGCTGCTTTCTGGTATCCCATTATTGACAATCATGGTCACTAAGATCGTATGAATCATCTTTGAAGTAGTGCTCGGACTGTTCTATATAACCGTCATTCGGTGCTCCGCCGATTGGACAGGTTTAAGTCACATAAATGAGGTGATCACTACTCATTAGGGAATAACATCGGTTGCATTGTTGAAATCTATACACTATCGGAGTTCCAGAAGAGGAGGCTACTATTAGACAATCATTATCTTGTATACTGTCATTGATAGCAAGCTGAATCTGATTGACAGCTCCTCACATTGAATAACATCGGCGAATAGAGGTCATAGCTTTTGGAGGAATCCCAGTCATTGCCATTTAGTTGTCATATTCTTTGACTATCCGTCTAATCTTCATTGACAAGCTTTGATGACTACTATTGTCCAAAATATACGTCGAGCCGAAGGCGAGCCGTGCTCCGAGCCGAAGGCGAGGCCGTCAGCGGGTCCGAGTGCAGCGCCGGTGGGGGTCTGGAGCCCTACAGTCCCGGCAGCGATTGACCTAGCCGGTTAGGTCAAAAATGTGGGCACCGCACGATTTTTTCGATTTTGGAAGGTGGAGCCTTTTATGAAATGATCAGAAAAATGCATTTTTTCCCAAAAACAACTGTTTTGGGTCGGATCGGATCATGCCTTCAAGTGGCGGGTCGGAGATGTCTTCACGTTGGGTCGGAACGGACCAGTTCCTCCGATCCGGATCGGAGCATCGTCAGCTGATCGGTTCGGGTGCCCCTCCTACGGTTCGGTTCGGGTTCACTCTTCCAGGTCGGATCGTGATGTCGCCCTCGGGTCGGTGGTATACTCATCTGCCTTATTTGAACCGGTTACTTCGGTCCCAGTTACTTCGATCCGAGCCGGTTACATCGATCCGAGCCGATGGTATGTTTATCTACTGTGTCCACACCAATTTCCATCCGATCTGACCTTTTGCTCGATCCGATCCGCAAGGCCTGTGCAGCTTTTTTCAAATCTACTTTGGTATATCCAACTTTGACTTCCAATCAAAACGCTGTTGGTTCATCACATCTCCAACTCCTTCGGCCCATCTAAGCAGCAAGCGACTCTTTCAGAATTGAATACGGATCTCCACTCAATGAACTATGACATCCATTAGTAGATGCGGAGATCTATGGTTGAGAATCAGACCACTCTCAGTGAAAGAACCAAAATGTTAGACCAAAAAATGGCACTAACACCCAATTAAATAGGATTTGTGAAGAATAATAAGAAATCATGTACGAAAAAGCAAGAGAAATCAATCAACACACAAGATTTATAGTGGTTCGGCGTTAATGAGCCTACATCCACTTTATAGTTCCTCATTTCATTCCGGAATTACAATTACACTGAATATTTACACTCAAATACAATGAATCATTCTCTCCGAATTCATTATTTTACATTGGAGAATAAGGTGGTTATTTATGGAGGAATTCGGTCATGCTGCCATGAATAAATGAAGTGCCAAAAAGTCCCCCAAAATGATGCGTTGTATGTGTATTTATAGGTAGAAATTCGGTTAGGGTTGAGTGGCCACGTGGCAGCTTCAGAGTAAATCTCGAAATAGTGGAGAACATGGTGAAATGGTCTTTAACTTCCCAGAATTTGGTTAGGGTGAGTGACCCGATCCGGATGGCCCGATCTGGATGGCCCGATCCGGATGACCCGATCCGGACGACCCGATCCGGTTTGGTCGGTTAGAAATATTCGCTTTAGCTTGATCCAAAATGGTGGAATCCAACCCAAGGCTTATGTGCGCAGAAATACGAGTTTTCCCATCCTTTGTTACTTCGTCCATTCAGATGCCGATCTCTTCCAGTTCATACTCAAGCCCTGAGTGGCCTTCCTGATAGAGTTCTTGGGCTTTGGATAGTCTGGTCACAAAGCAGGCTAATAATTTACTTATTTATGTTTCTGTGTTTGATTCTGTGTTTGTGATCATCTCTTGTGTGATAATCATTGTGTGATTCATATAGTAAATCAATTAAGTTTAGGATTTTCATAAATTCCTTATAAATACTATTCACCCCCTCTAGTGTTTGTTTTTCCTTAAGATCCGCATTCCACATTCCCTAACAAAAAAGACCAAATTGATTGTGCAACGATTACCATGCAAAACAGAATGTGGAAGTAGAAAAGTTTAGTAACTAACTGAAAGAAATCCTTAAAAATCAAGTAGGTAAACGTGCTCAGGAGAAGCTTTCTCATTTTTCATACGGATTTCCTCTTCCTCTTCAGGAGCGAAAGTAACGTTGAAACATTCACGAACTTGCTCAATGGTCATATCCTTTAATATGTCTGCTGCAGTAAGGCATAGGGTAGTCGTCAAGCTTTGAATGTTCAGAGAATGTGATGCCATGATAATGTCGAAAAGCAAGGATTTATCAACTTTAGCCAACTCAAGAAGCTCATTTTCCTGATTCTTCAGATTTCCATCTCCAAAGCTACCCTCCTTTTCATATTCAACATGTTTTTCGGCATACTCGGTGATTTTCGTCATGACTAATCCGGTGACATCAGGTAGCATTACTACGCCGTCGGGAATACCATCCTTGATCATGTTCCCGATCTTGACACCTTCGCTACATCTTCTTCAACCTCGAAATCGATCCCATCAGAGGTTCTTAAAATAATTATCTTCTTTGCTTCGGCCATGGAAATTAAGTTTTTGAAATTTGATTTAATATAAACCCCTACCTATTACTATTACTTTTGTATAATAAGAACAAATTGGTGCTAAGATTTCTTCTATAATAAGAACAAATTGATGCTAAGATCCCTTTGTGTATAAATAGCATTTCAACTAATGATAACCATATAGTTAAGATGGATGCAAGTCACTGTTTCCTAATTAAAGCCTTATGATATTCTTAATGACTTTTATATTTCACTTGACACTTTTCAACATGTATTTCCTACAAATCTTAGATGCTCTGGATGCAATATAAACAAGTATGTTGCATGCATGAAATTTTAACTTGAACTTGTGTGATATAATTAATGAACCAATATTACCGGATTTGTTGCCACCAAATATCAGTTTCTTGAGTTCCCAAAGTAGCTCATTTTTTATGAATTTCCCTAGTAATTTTTCCAGTATAAAACCACTCATTCCTAATCATAATCATAATAATAATAATAATAATAATAATAACAACAACAACAACAACATAATCATGTCGGAGCAAGAATACTATAGACAGAGCTATCACTCTTTTTGGTTATTGAAAGAAATCGATGAAAATAAGGACTTCTTCGTGCGGACAGGCTGTACTTATGGTAAGAGATTATTTGAATTATCATCATTATTACTTTATCGTGGTTTTAGTTTACATATGAATTGATAATATGGGCTTAAATCACCATGTGTCTGCTGAAAGTTTATGAGATATTTAGATTTTAGTGTGCTTGAGTTGTTTTGTTATGAGGCATTCAGGGAGTTTTGTTGACCAGACTGTAGCATTGAATTAAATGAGCCGGCCTGAAGAACTGGATCAGTTATTACAGTGAATTACTGGTATATACCAACTCTTCATCAAGGCAAAACAATTCTGTTATTCAAGTAATAAATAATTTGTGTATGTTCAAAATTACTGGCTTAGGTGTGTGTTTTTTGGTTTCAATCAATTTTGGTTCAAGTATTTTCATTTGTTATTAGTAGAGTCGAGTTGGTCAATTTTTTTATATGTACTACTTTTTTTAATTAATCATTAACGGATTTGATAATCATCAGATGTCCGAATTTTTTTTCGGATGGGGATATGACACTACTATTCACATTAGATAATAACTGAAGTTGTTTAACACACTATTGGTGCTCGACATTATTAGTAAGGACGGGGTGAAAGGAATTGCCCACATAACAGGTGGTGGTTTTACTGATAATATTCCAAGAGTGTTTCTGGATGGCCTTGGTGCCAAAATCTTTCAAATTCTTGGGAATTCCCAACAGTGTTCAAGTGGCTTCAACAGGTACATGTTTACATGATGTAAATCTGTTCTTTAGGTAGCCAACCAGTCTAATGGTATTTTCAGTTCCATCTTTCTAATTTTATCGACCTCCCCGTATATCCTTGTAGAAACTGGACAATAGACAGTTCTCATTTACGCATGTTCACGGTATAACACCTAGATTTATTTCATTATACATTTTTAGCATTATTCGGGTGACAAGAAATATTAGGTAGTTTTAACTTCACTGCTGCTAAATATGTTAATAACATAGTTTCCTTTGTTAATGTTCTCCTACACAGTAAAACACCTTTACCCAGGATGACGAGTGGTGAAGTTCTTTGCAGTTGAGCCATATAATATGCAAACAATTTTTTCCATTAACTTTAAAGCATGCCATGCTAGGTAGAACTTGATTTTAAATATCACTAGCTATTAGTTTTTAAAAAAATAAATCTCATCACACATTATGTGCTTCACTTTGTGTGTGTGTGTGTGTGTGTGTATGTGTGTGTGTGTGAAGTGTGTGCGTGTGTGGATTCATGTATGTCCAGACTAAAATTACCATATGCCATTGAAATTTACAGGCAGAAGGAACTGAAGATGTAGAGATGAGGCGAACTTTTAATAAGGGTATTGGAATGGTTCTAGTTGTAGATAGTGAAGCATCTAAAAGAATACTTGCAATATGGAGCTTGGCCAGAGTGGTGTAAAGAGTCTCTTGGCTGTACCTATAAGGTGGTGAGGAACATTTCTTAACTTTTCTAAGGTTCTTTTCTCATACATAACAACAAAACTTATTTGTGTTGGCCATCTACTTCTGTGTTTTTCTAGGTGGATGTTAAGATTAAGTGAACGAATGGGATAAAATGTCGATCTCGTGCTTCACATATGCATGTATCTTGTTTATAAAAAAAACAATGTTGACACTAATGTATGTTGACCTTGACACTTATGTATGTTGTGGATGTTTGAATGTGTATGTATCTTGTGGATCTTTGAATGTGTATGTATTTTATGGTTGTTTAATATGTTATGTTCAAAAGTGTATGTGTTTGCATATTATGTTGTTATATAATTGGAGGAAAAATTATGGATAGATCTAGAATATTATGATACAAATTGGGAACAAACGATAGTGGAAAATAATGCTACGGAATATTATTATTTTGTAGCATTTAAAAACCGCTAAAAACCAGTGATTAAAGTAATCAAGATCCTTTGTTGTGGCTTGTACTAAACGCTACAAAAAAAATAGTGGATGCCATTAAAACCAGTAACGTAGTGAAGAAACCCTTTTCGGTGGCGTTATATAGACGCTGCAAAAAATAACATTCGTACCGTTTAGAAAAAGCTATTACAAATAAATATTTAGTGGCGTTTAAAAAAGTGCAACTAATACTCAACGATTTTTAGTTGTAAGTTTTCTCGTAACGATTATCAAAACGCCACCAGAAATGCTCGGTAGCTTTTTTGGGCGCTACAAAAAATCACTTTTTTGTAGTGTATCCAAAACCAATTCGAACCATCTTAAACTTTCGAACTAGAAAGGTCATCATTAAACGCTATAATTGAAGATGAAACTTTTGAAGTGCATGGACCATTCGCCGTTAATTCAAACAGTTACTCCAAAAGGGATGAATTAGGGACAGTGCGTCGATTCTTTCAAACGTAGAACATCTTGTATAGAAGAGTGTTGTTAACACATTTCCACTGAAAAGCAATAAGCATTCTAAGTTAAATATGTCTAAGAAAGGTAATCGTAGCATTAAGCCTCACAACCCAAAAATGGATAAATCAGGAATAAGATTCAGGATTATGTGAATAGTCCTCATTAATGTATTGTCATTACCTATCTAATTTCAGAATTTACCCTTTTGTGTATGCTCCGGTGTAGTTGTTGATCCCAAATGTGGGGATGAAATGTTCGATGCTATCAAGATAGTGGTAGGATAGTCTTGATTCGCAGCGAGTCCATGCGACGCTCTTAGGTTCATTTTTCTATAGATATGTACCACTCCAAATCAGTCCTATACTTGGTCATTGTATGAAATTCAAACTCCAATAATTAAGCGCCATATAGATTTAGTTGTGCTCAATTAAGCTGTAACGTGAGATGCAAGCATTTCGGTGATATTCATAAATATTTGTATTTTGGACATTATTATAATATATATAAACGGATTTTATAGAACGTGTTTTGATTATCGTAAGGTAAAAACTTGTGTTTATGTATTGCATGATTTATAAAAGTTTTTAAGTTACAATAAATTAATTTCTTTTGACTTGGGTTTTCTCACGTAATTTTTTAGACTAATATGTGCTTTACTTTACTGTAATGCTTGTGTCAAACCGAATGTGACTGCCAATTTTGCTTTAGATTTATTAGAGCTTAGGATGCGAGTTGGAGGTCTAAGATGTACTTTTGTATTTTAAATTTATATTTTGGTATTGTTCTTGTTGTAGATATCAGCATTTGTAAGATCATGTTATTATAACTGTCAAAAGCTAATGGAAGGCTAGTATTGTACTATGGTTCATGCATGTATATACAGGTTTGGCTCTGGGCATCGGTGAACTGGGCGGTGGCTTAGGGCCTCGAGTCCGGGAGGAGGAGGAGGAAGGAGGAAGGAAGGAGAAGGAAAGCCTTAACCTTTGGGTTTTTCTAATTAAAAAGGCTACTGATATTATTTAATTCTTCTTTTGCATGTAAAGCAGCATTGGCTTACACAATGGCGGAGCCACGTTGTGCCTGGGAGGGCACGTGCCCCTCCCAGGATTAAGGTTCCGTCAATTTAATACAGTAACCTGCAAATGAGTTACGTGCTGCAATTTACTGCCTACAAATGAAAGCCTGTCAATCTTAAATTCATTGGCATATTCTAACCTTTTGCTTTTCTCCATATATTTGGCATATTATAACCTTTTGCTTTTCTCCATGTATTTGTTCAGTTTTAATGCTTCCTGATACATCGTTTTTTTTTTCCATGTATTTGTTCAGTTTTAATGCTCCCTGATAAAAATTTTTTTTCTTTTTTTGTGTTTTTCTTTTTGGGCTTTTTGTTGCATACATATCTAAGAACCTTGAAAATTTCAACTTTTACAAATTAACATCAACATTTATTTATTGAGGAGTGGCATTAGTATTAGTGTTTTAGTGTCCAAATCTTTGAAACAATAATTAAAAAAAATAGCATTGTTGTCTTTAAATCAAAAAATAAAATAAAATCAAATCAATTGTGCCCTCGTCAACAGAAAATCCTCGCTCCGCCACTGGGCTTACTGGTAATGTGCTCAACTCTTTGCTTTACGACATGAGATTGAGTCATGCTATGTTTATTGCACATGTTACTCTCCATTTTCTGCATAACTTTTGCATTTGCCTTCTATTTCTACATAAAATTTTGGGTTTTCAAATTTTTTTGGGCCTTGAGCCCCGATTTGCTTTGGACCGATCTTGTGTATATAATAAAATTCTTTGTTTTTGCCAACACTTGTGTTATTTTAAAAAAAAAAATAGTTGCAATGTAAAATTTTGTTGTACCTCTTTCTTTCATTCACCCCTAGTCATCTATCGAACGGCTAAGTGATTGACACATAAACGACTAAGCTATTGAAATTTAAAAAATTCATCTTCTTCGTGATCGCAGCAAGCATATTGACGCTCGTTAGCGTCTCTTCGTTAGGTCCTGTCAATAATGAAATTCTTTCATTAGAGTATTGCCCAAGTCTAGATAATTTTTGCAGCGATCTTCACCAAGTCTCTCGGTTATCTACTTTTCTTAAGCAGCTTCTCGGAATCTGCAATTCACCGCATTTAACTTAGAAGATTAATTATAAGCGTTTTTCTTTAATATGACGGATTCAGACGAAGGAATAGTGTAAAAATTTGTGCGTTGTCTTTTGTCCATATCTTGCACTGAATAAGGCTAAGCTAGAACTAGTATTATGCATTTATGCTATACTTAACAGCAGTGCTTATTTCTTGCTTTGTGTAGCCAGTATGGACAGTTTTTTATAAATGCATTGTAGTGATTTGAAACAAAGCAACATTAAGGGTGCGTTCTTAACGAACGTGAGCGTGACATTTGAGCGTGGTACTGTAGCGAAGGGGAAATGTGTTTTTAGCTACGAACGGGGTATTTGAGCGTGGTATTTGAATTGTTAATTTGTTTGTTTTGAGTTAATTAAATACTAATTTCGGTTGAACAAAATGACTACATTTCATTACACAAAAGAAAATACAAACATAAATACGACAGAAATACAATAACACGATGACATGAACTTCCTACTTGTTGCTATTTATCAGATAAGTTTGGTATTCTTGGTCGTGGCGTTTGTCTGTAAACCCTCTAATCAACCAGTTTTTCGCTATCTCATCCGGAAGAGCAGTGAACATATCATTTATTTTGGGGTCCAACACAAATAATAGTGCGTCTGCAACATCAAACTCACCCGTTGCTCCAAGACGTTGCAAACGAGCTACCGTATTTGCATAAGTTGTAGAACTTCCCGTTGATTCCACGCTAGTACCCGTATTAGGACTATCAGAGTGCATCCGAGATTTTTTCATCTGTCTCTCGTGCATTAGGTCAATGAGCATAGTCATCTTATCGTCACTTTCACCACGTTTTCTTCTTGAATTTTGACGTGCAGTTGGTTGAATGGGCGGATTCATTGGAATTTGGGTTGACGGAGGGATTCTTGGAGCTTCACAATTTGGTGTATTCATTGAAGTTTGTTGCAGTGGAGGATTTGATGGCGAATTCAAGTTTGGAATATGATTATTTTGTGTGTCTTCCAATGGTTCCAAAAACCCGTCGAAATTCCATGTCCTGTCAAACGTGCTTTGTGTTGATGGCGGCGTGCCAGTCTGCGACGGTTGTACACTAGCAGTAGGAGTGTACGACGATTGACCAATTGCATTCGTCCCACGAAATAATTGATGCATCAGCTCTAAGTTTTCTATTGGTCGTTTCTTATATTTCAAGACACTCGTTCCAAATTCCTAAATGTAAAAAATAAATTGTAAGAAACTGTCTACAAAGGAATGGTAACAAAATAAATTTACAGACCTTAACACGATCTTCCCACCATTCATCCCTTACAGAGACCGTTCCTTTGTATGCATTCCAACCCGCGCCAGTCTTGTTCATCAGTGCATCCCATTTCATCCAATCCCGTCGAAGACTGTCATATTTGTTTCGGATCTTGGTTTCGTCAATCGGTACGATGTCTGGAATGGTTTCTATTGCATCGTTGAACTTTTCTGCAATTGCTTTATGTACACCTTTTTTGTTGATGCCACAAGCACCATATGCATCAACCGGACATTGCAGCATAATCTGAGTTGCAGTAAACGACCAGTGATGTGCAACCTTTCGATTGGTCATACTAAAAAATGGAAAATTTAATAATGTGGAAGAAAATTTTAGAAGAGGAATGGAGGAGTGTAGTGTGGATGAAGAGGAAGGTGTAGGTGAGAGGGTTTTATAGGTGTGTGGGAGGAACGTTGAAAATCAAGTCGTTGGCGTCCGACGCGTCGGACGCGAACGGCTTGTTTTTCAACGTTCAGCAATCGTTCCATTTGAACGTGGAAAATGATATTCGCGTCCGACGCGTCGGACGCGAACAAAAACTTCAGCGTGCCATTTATTTGCTACGAACGCACCCTAACTGTATGGTTTCTGGATTAAGGATTATTTTTCTATTATTATTCCGAGACGCCAGCTGAGTAGGGCTGGCAATGATACCTGAAAAATCCGATATCCGTCCACATCCGTATTCGAAAAACGGATAAATATCTGATATTCGAAAAAAAGGATGCGGATACGGATACATAGATATCCGCATCCGAAAATTATTCGTTCGACTTTTTTTAATATTATGCTCAAAATTATATGTATTTTAGTATAATGAATTAGATTTACTTATTGCTTTACTAAGTCGAAGGTTTATATTATATGCACTAAATGCATATTATCTACTCAAATCTATTTAATTTCATCATATATGCTTATTTTTATTGCTTTAGTGATCAAAGGAATTGAAAATCATTTATGTTAACCTATAAATTTTAATTTATATTTCTTGATTTGTCGATCGTTGGCGGATAGGATAATTATCCGATATTCGCCCGTATCCGCGGATACGGATATCCGAAAATAATTTCGGATTTGGATACGGATGTAAAAAAGTATCCGTTGGCAGCTCTACAGCTGAGGGGTTGGTAACTGGTAAGGTTACGCGATGCCTTGCCAAAGTACACGGGCTCGAATCCTGTCATGGGCCTGTTTTCCGCCTTCCCACGTTTCTGGGTTAAGCAATTGTGTACATCCTGTAATTGCGATTGTACTAAACGCCTATGCTGTGCTTTGTATTCGTTGAGGCTTCCTGCTGCCTTCCCTCAGGCCTGTGTTCGAACGCCACCTCGTCACCTTGAAACATTTATTACCAATAACTATGCTTGTAATATGATAATCAAAGTATGCAGGTGAACCATTCTATTTTAATAGTTTTAGAGTGCTTAATTTTCCATGTAATTAGCCACATATGTATTTTTTCTTTAGGTTAGTGATTAGCATTATTTGGTTAAATCAAATAAACTAACCAAACCAATTTATTTTGGTCGGTTTGGTTTGGTTTTGAAATTAGATCTGTTTGTAATCGATTCAAAAAAAATATTTTGTTTGGTTATCGGTTTAACCAAATTAACCATACTTTTATTGCATTTTCAAAATTATCAATATTATAATAAGTATTTTAGGTTAAATTGGTTATACAAGTAAAATTTAATCATCACATATGTGTCAAATTACTTTTAGAAAGCATAAGAATCATAAATAATGATACTCTAATCATATATTTACGATTCATTTCAAATTATAGTTAGTTTTACAAACATAAGATCTAAAATGTTTTTAGTTCGGTTGAATCGGATAACCAACCGAACTTAATTTGGTTGGTTTGGTTTGATTTTCATTTTTACGAGTTATAGTTTGGTTTGACCATTTTCATTATCGGATAAATCAGACCAACCAAACATTAACCCCTACTTTATGTGAAGAGCCACATTTCCAAATATATCTAGACATATTTTATTTCATGCGTGAAAACTTACGAAATTTCATACAAAGTTTGCACTGTGTATGTTGTATTATTATTATCCCCGCACCATATTTTAGTCACTTTTACTATCAATGTTATGTTGTATAATTCTAGTTTATTACAAATTAAGTCAAAGTTCGGCAATGTTTTCCCAGCTAAAGTATGACCAAGCTAAAATCCCATAGAAAAATTTAATTATTCCATGATTTCGATCTATATATTTCCAATATCAAAGTTACAAATTTCATTAAGTCATTATTTCTTGGACGTACCATATTGTTAATTTTTAATTTATAAGCACCATATGTTGGGTAAACATTAATGCTTTATTCTTGGAAAATGAAAAAAGAGTCAAAAGTGTCGGTTTGTGATTAGTTATGTCCGTTCGTCAAGAGTCATGTCTGTTTGTTAAGTGTCATGTCCGTTCGTCAAGAGTCGTGTCTATTCGTGAAAAGTCGTGTCTATTCGTGAAAAGTCGTGTCTATTGGAGTTGTAAGGTCATGTAGAGCACTATATAAACATGGGTGGTCAATTTGTGTGTTGTAAGAGAAAGAGAAAAAAAAAAGTGTAAGAGTGAAAGTGAGTGGGGGAAGAAAAAGAAGGAAGCACCCAAGTAAGAGTGTTGCAAGTGAAGTAAAATTAAGCAAATTATGAAAAAGTGTTCTTCCTCAAACAAAAAATAAAATTTCCTCCTCTTCTCGTTTCTACAACTTGGTATCAGAGCTAGGTTGAAACTATGATATTTTTATTCTTCTCATCGTTCGTTCTCACAAAAGAAAACTTCGAAAAGTGGAGTAGTAGAAAGAAAGAAGAGTTAATCTCCAAAGGGTTGTGGGAGATTGTGAGTGTGGCTATAAGTGGCCAAAAGACGTTAAAAACATGACAGAGAAAGATAGTAAAGCATTTGTAAGCTTGAGACGGAAAGATCATCAAGCTCGTGTTTTGATGAGTGAGAACGTTGATGGAGAAGCATGGAATCATATTAATGGAGAGAAAACCGCGAAAGACTCGTGGAATCTGCTGAAAGATGTGTATGCAAAGGATTACAAAAGAGAAGATGAAGAGGTAGTTGATGAAGATGATGTAGAAGAGATCGAAAGATTCAAAGCTGAGTTGATGGGAAAGAAAACTGCTAAAGACAAAGAACCTGAAGTAAAAGAGAAGGTTGAAAAAGTAGAGGACGAGGTGGTTAAAGAAAAAGTGAAAGAAAAAGTAGAGGACGAGGTGGTTAAAGAAAGTTTACCTAAATGACATGGGCATGGATACCAATAACAACACGAAGAAGACTAATGAGAATGGAGAAGCATGGAATCATATTAATGGAGAAAAAACTTTAAATAAAATATTGGAAATGATAAAAAATGATGAGTAATGTGTCTTTAGAGTCAATTGTCATGTTATTTCGTAAAGTGTTGTGTCTATTTAATAAGTATTGGTAAATGGTCAAGTCAAAAAAAAAAAATGTTAGGTAAACTTTAAATGTGGCATTGGGAAATGATAGAAAAATAAAGGGATAAGTGGCAGTTTATATAGTGGTGGTCATTTAGTTGTATGTGGTGTGAAGAGAAAAAAAAAAGAGAAAGTGAAAGCAAGTGAGAAAGAAATTAAAGATAATAAAATTTTAATATTGTTTTCTCCTCTTCTTCAATCCAACAAATTGGTATTAGAGCTAGGTTGAAACTACGGTATTTTTATTCTTCTCATCGTTCGTTCTCACAAAAGAAAACTTCGAAAAGTGGAGTAATAGAAAGAAAGAAGGGTTAATCTCCAAAGGGTTATGGGAGATTGTTGAGTGTGGCTATGAGTGGCCAAAAGACGTTAAAAACATGACAGAGAAAGAGAGTAAAGCATTTGTAAACTTGAGACGGAAATATCATCAAGCTCGTGTTTTGATGAGTGAGAACGTTGATGGAGAAGCATGGAATCATATTAATGGAGAGAAAACCGCGAAAGACTCGTGGAATTTGCTGAAAGAGGTGTATGCAAAGGATTACAAAAGAGAAGATGAAGAGGAAGTTGATGAAGATGATGTAGAAGAGATCGAAAGATTCAAAGCTGAGTTGATGGGAAAGAAAACTGCTAAAGACAAAGAAGCTGCAGTAAAAGAGAAGGTTGAAAAAGTAGAGGACGAGGTGGTTAAAGAAAAAGTGGAAGAAAATTTTGAAGATGACGAAAAAGAGGACGAGGTAAAGGAGGAAAACAGTAGCGATGCTGAAGTTGAAATGTTGGAAGCGGAAAAGGAAAAAGGAAAAAGAAGAAAGAGACTGTAGTGCTGCAAAAATTGTTGAGAATGATAAAGTCTTCGTTTTGCAGGATAAAAGGGGTAGTGTGAGAAGTCCAAAGAAACCCGATGATTATATCGACTCTTGTTCGGAAGAAGTAAATACTGGACTAGGAAGACAAGAAGAGATAAAACAAGAGAGTGGAAAAGAAAGTAGTAGGTGGTTTCCGGCCATGAGTAGACTTTTTAGAAACAACGGTTACAGTGCTGGATTTGCACCTGAGGTGGAAAGGAAAGTCCCGGTCCGTGAGGATTGGTGGGACATGAAAATGAGGGAACCTTTGCTATATCCGGATGAACCACCAGTCAAAGAAGATGAAGTTGTGACATTCATATTAGGTGCCTTAAGGAGGATACCGTTTAGTGACCTGTCCAAATATGTCATAGATCTGAGGGACGTTGGCACGCATAATTGGAAACTAAAAACAAACAAATGGTGGAAATGGTTTGTAGTTAGTGTGTTCCAACAGTACAGAGTAATGGGCTCAAACATAAAGAAAAAGAAACGTGAAGAGCTAACTGGTGACGTATACAAACCGCCCTGAAAGACTAAAGCATTTAAAGTTTACGGGGGAGTTTTGTTGGGTAAAAATTAATGCTTTATTCTTGGAAAATGAAAAAAGAGTCAAAAGTGTCGGTTTGTGATTAGTTATGTCCGTTCGTCAAGAGTCGTGTCTGTTTGTTAAGTGTCATGTACGTTCGTCAAGAGTCGTGTCTATTCGTGAAAAGTCATGTTTATTTATGAACGGTTACGTCTATTGGAGTTGTAAGGTCATGTAGACCACTATATAAATATGAGTGGTCATTTTGTGTGTTGTAAGAGAAAGAGAGAAAAAAAAAAAAAAAAAAACCTGTAAGAGTGAACGTGAGTGGGGAAAGAAAAAGAAGGAAGCACCCAAGTAAGATTGTTGCAAGTGAAGTAAAAGTAAGCAAATTATGAAAAAAGTGTTCTTCCTCAAACAAAATATAAAATTTCCTCCTCTTCTTGTTTCTACACCATAATCCTTTAAATAATTTCAAATGAGATATTATCTTAATGGAAATATGTTGTATATTACAAGTACCTTACAGCTTACACCACTGACTTGAGTATTATTTCTTTGCAAATTAAATTCTCATTACTATCTGTAAATTTCTATACATAAGCTTTCTAATAAAGAAGTCTTTTTTAAATCATGTAAAATATATATAATACCCAACTTTCTCTCGTCTTAAGATTTGCATACTATTTCCAACTAACTAAACATTCGAACAGTTATTATGATTATCACCACTTCATATGAAAGATATCTTCTGATCTCACCTATTTTTATATATTACCCGTTCTAAAAAGCGATAAAAATATACTCAGCAAATTCGTAACGCTGACAAAACAAGAATTAGCACTGACTACCGTCCCCTCATTGATAAAAATCTACTATTAAATTTAGTTAATCTTTTGTTAATTTTATAAATTATAATAAACTAGTCACCATGTTTGAGTTTAGATGGTCTTAAGATTTGCATAACTATTTCCAACTAACTAAACATTTGAACAGTTTTAGCAAAAACATCCGCCGTCAAATTGAACCAAAGAGGCGATGAAAAGCTCGCAGAGTTGATGAGGAGTTGTGAGAAGTAGACACCGAGCAGAGGAAGCAAATGAAGTTTTGTACAAAAAATTCGGTCAACAATTTGGAAATCCCGCCTTGTCATCATAAACGTGTATATGCTTTTACAGACTCGATGTATTTATTTATATGTTGATTATTGCATGGGGCATGTTGTATGCTTCCATATGAGAAGTTGTGTATGTACATCAGTACATGATACGATATGGACGTAATATTGTATATGAATATGAATGTGTCATTTTTGTGGTGTTGTTTTATCCTTCTTTTTTATGTTTTTTGTTATTTTATCTGGTTTTAAATACATTTTGATATTACATTTTGTTAGCTTGATGTTATATTTGCTGTGCTATACCTTAGGTCTTTGTTTTAAAATTCCATTTTTCATGAGACTAATTGTTCTGTTGTCCCTCCATGTCTCTCAAATCAAATCTTTCCATTTTTGTTCTTTTGCATTTAAGTTCCATAACAATTGAAAGATTTAACCGTAAAAAGCAGAAATTAGGAGGCTGCGATTGGGTGAGACACGGAAGGACAGAGGAAATAGGTACGGAAGAGATTTTTCATAAACATAAACCAGCTTGCGTAAATAAGAAGGAATTAGATGCATGACCCGTTATGCAGACAAAGTCGGCCTTTAGAGAAGGACCACCTTACCCAAATCCAAAAAAATCCAATCCCATCAATAAATTTACCCACGTCCATATTCATTGCATAATTCTTCCGGTTCCAGTTTTCAAAAACATTCCATCTTTTTGCGCATATAACATATATCGGCCTCTCAAACACCGACAGAACCAGAGTGGTCCTAAAAAATGTGGTCCGGGCTCGAACCCGTTGCAAGTAAACTCCAAAATCTCCTGAACCGGGCCCTATATATACTCTCATTTTCGGACGCTTTACCCATCGTTTTAGGAACGTTTTCAGCACGAGATCCAGCAAAAAATCACAGTTATTCGCACACGTAAAAACGTGTAAAAGTTTGTGGCTACTGTTATGGAAGGGCAAAGGGATATGATAGTTGAAAGGAATGCAAGTAAAGGATGCCCTACAATGAAATGCATTGTGCCCTACAACGAAATGCATGGAACTTCGTGCAAGTGGAGAGAGCATTAATGAACAAGTGTGAAAGGAGGAGGAGGAGGGGGGGCCCTAGGCATAAGGTTTGTTCGATGGTTGGACTTGGATTGATTGAGAGTAGGCTTGTAATGCAAGTGTTGTTGGTGTCGGTGAAGCAAAATATGGGTTCGTTATGGAGGGGTTATATATACATATATCTGTTTAGTGCGGTCCAATTGGGCAACATTATGCTTTTGGGGTCCATCTTTTATGCTTTGTATGTGTGTACACAAAAAAACATCAAGACTATCAACCTAACAAGGTAGAGAATCAAGCTAACATGGTAGAGGATTTAAGTCCGATTAAGTACGGTTATCCACGGATTCATTAGGTACTGTTCGGATGTCCAATTCGGACCATTGCTCCAACGGTCATATTCTGGACCGTTCGGGCACCATCGCCTCCCCTCTACAAATATACCGCTTTCCCCTTTATTTCTTCATCTAATTCATTCTTAATTTTTTTTTTGATCAATTCTAGTTTATTTTCAGATAATTTTCTCCATCGATATATTTTAAATGTTCGTTAATATAAAAAATATATTTTTTGTACTTTTTAATCTTTTTTCAAGTTAAATGGCACACTCCTCTCAATCGTTACAGTTGAATCTTCGTCCACGAACATCGATACATGGATTGTGGAAAGAACGTTGACTTTCATAGAAATCTACCCTAATCATTTCGATCTCAAAGACACGGGGAGATTTTTGACCTCGATTCAGAGGGAATTTAATGAGCGGTTCGATGGTGATCTGATGCAGACCCAGATGAAGAACAAATGAGACAATCTAAAGAGGGTCTAGATATCTTGGAACGAACCGCTTCAAATATCATGCGGTGTATGGGATGTTGTTCAAGACCGTCTCGATGACTCAAACGAATGATGACGCGGTTCTGCCCGCATGTATTAGAGATTCAGGAGAAATCCACCTTTAAAGTTTCGAGAGCGAGAGCAGGACGAGCTTTTTGGGGGCTTCGTAAGGAAAGGCACCTGCAGGTATGAGATTACCGCACCACCACAACCCTTTACTTCGACCGATATAAGCATGTATCTTGATAATCTGAGTGAAGGGATCCCACCACCAGTTCAGTCTAGACACGGACAGACATAGTGTGGTACGTCTAGCAGACATACTACCGAAAACCCGTTTGTTCAAACATAGTGTTTCACAATCGCGGTGGATCGTTGCTTTTCTCTTCTGTCTGCCGTTACTAACATTGAGAAATGTGAGATTATTGAAATTTTTCGCATTGATCCATCAGTCTCGGATGTGTTAGAGATACTATCTGACCAAGACTTGCTTGGTTATATAAGTTATCAACTGAGAAATTTCCATCATCATTAGTAGTATGTTGTATTTCTGCATGTTATCAGTTTCTGTAATATTATTATGTGGTAGACTGTTCTATTTGGTTTACTGCATTATTTTGCTTTAATGACACTGTTTTGATTTAAACATATATTGATTAAATTAAAAAAGAAAAAGAAAATGGTCCGCTTAAACCTGCACACACATTCTCCGCTTAACTAAGTGGTCCGCTTAAATGGTCCGCTGAAATTCCCCGCTAAAATACCTCGCTTTCGCTATACCCAAAAGCACTTTTAGTTTGATAGGTTGGAAGTTGACAAATGATACACCCCAACTCAATTTCGCAATGACTCGTTCTACACTTTAAAGGTGCTACACTGCTTGAAATAAGATAAAACTTTGTGTATATTCAATGTACACTACAAATCGCATCCACGGAATCTTAGGTAATTTTAAAAATAAATATTGTTCAGGATGACAGATCCATATAAATTATTCTGATAAGGAATCACAAGTGTATAACCATGATCATGATAGATAATCGACCATACCAATAAAATTTGTTTTGTTTCTATATTATTTGATACACATGTATGTACGTACGTATTTAACTTACATTTTTTTTTACTCACTAATTCAATACTCCATTATTTCTATATAATATTTTGAACTTTTAAAACTATAATCATGCGATTACAATAGAAGATAGCCATTTGCTTCTGATACTGGTTTTTATGAATTTTAGCCATGAGTTAGTCATTGTTTTACATTATTTTAAATGCATGTTTGAGTCTTTTTGGTAGGATCTTGACGTTTTCAAAGTCGATCTGGATGATTTATGGTCATTCAGCTGAAGTTTTCAACACTCTCATTGCATTTTTACTACGCACACTTTTAAAAGAAGAAGCAACATTGTTAAACAAAGCTCTTATGGTGTCAGTATCATGATTGGATATATGTCCACCCTTCTGGAGCATATTTATGTTCATAGAAGCATCACTATAAAAAGTATCTTATATTGTTACATGTTATCAATTTCGTATGTCTATTTTCTTTAGGATATTTTGGCATGTTGAACTAATCACAATCCAATTTATGCTTAACTTTAATATAGTGCGAGCTATATCAAATAATTTTGTGAAGGTTTGGTGATGGTTTCATATCAGAACAACTAATCTTGATAACAATAATTTGAAAGTTATAGCAGAAGAAGGAGTTCGCTCGAAAATACAAAATGCAAACCATTCTACTACAAAGGTGGTCTCCTAAAAATGTTTTAACATGTAACATACTGTTGACCCGCCTTTTGACAAGGTCGCCACATAATTGGTTCCTCATTGGCCGATCATTTAAGACTCCAGTGTAAACGAACTAAAATCCTGGGTGGTTTAAGACAAGTTAGGTTGGCTCAATGTAGCCTCGGATTGGCAAGTTCAAACATCCCGGTTCGGCATGCCTCGAGTTCGGCCAAGATATATGTTACACCTCGTAAAAATATACATAAGTTAAATTTAATTTAAAATAGACAATAATTATCAATAATAATAATTTAATGGGTTGGAAATAGGATTTTTGACAATTAAGAATTGGGCCACGAAAGTATTGCAGCTGCGCTCGTGGCGAGATTCTGATCCGTTTTTATATTATATTTGCTGAAAATGGAATCGTATGCAAAAGTTTTTAGTTAATTATGTTGTACGTATATATTAATGTACAAAGTTTGAATTTCAAATAAATATATATACAAGCTGGGAGTATATTAAATGGGATAAGCATGAAAAGAATATTCCTTTTGATTTCAAACTTGCGAGTATATATTTATACACAGTAGGGGCCAAGAATAACATAACTAAGGCAAGAAATAAACTAAATTAATTAACGAACGATCAAAAAAGTTACGTTCAGAAGGTAATTCCTCGTGGGCTCTACCCTAGAAGGGGGGTCGACCACCACTCTAGGAGGGATGTCGACCGCCCTTCTATGCAGGGTGCCGACTTCCCTCATGTAGGGGAGTCCAATAAGGGTTGTTTTATGTAGGGACTTATTTATAATTTATATCAAATGGACTACTTAGATTTAATCAAACTATTACAACAGTCCATATACACGATGTCAACTATAAATAACCAGCAAACCCTCATTCCAAACCCTACAACCATTTCTCTCAACGCCTCCATGATGCCTTTCTTCCATCTCTAATTCCAGAAAAGATAAAGGAGTTTAGGTTTTCTTATATTTCTCTAATCTTTCTCTATCATATTCTAACATAGATTTAAGATTATTCCAAAATTAAGATTCATATGTATATATAAAATTCTAATGTATGATTCTTATATATATATATGCGGATTTAAAAGAATTCGAGCACATTCGTTCTTGAAGGCCAAATCCAAATCTTGTTCTATTCAACTATGATTTTGCTCATCCTAATAGCACTGTGTGTGGAATCCATCTGAGTTTCTATTTTCCTATAGTTTGTTAGTTTGAAACTTGGATTATTATGCCTAGGATGGTTCGGGTTCATACAAAAGGAACACAACATTATAATCCCTCAAACCATCCATTTTGTTTATGTTCTTACGATGAAATTGTGAATCTATGTTTGTGGTTTTGTGATTGTGGAATTAATAAAAGAGAAGCTTGCTTGTGTTGTATAATTTTCTACATTTTCTCAAACGTCTTATTTGGTTGTTACGAAATTTCATATGTATGGTTTTGTAAAAAGTGTTAAGATTTGGATGGAATTGTAAATCCAATAGGTTTTAATCTCTATTTAAAAAAATAGGATAATTGAACATATTACTTACAAGATATTCAAATATTAAGGTTTTGTATGTAAATATACATAAAAAGTCAATCCGTTACAAAATAGGAATTATATATATACTGGGTATATGCATTATGTTTGTCTTTTATTAATTGAGTAATCAAGTAAAAACTAGGTTGCATGTTTTATATTGTTGTTGCTATTTTTTTCATTTTGATTGTTACATGTCAATATGTACATTTATGCCTTGATTGAAGTAAATATGGGAAATAATGACTTGTACACCTCTGATTTGAAATAGGGATTGACATTTTCAAAACGTGGCTAGGACATTAATTGTGTTCGCTTAATTTATGTATATCCATGGCATGATAACGTAATAATTACATGTATTTAGTGCATAATAAATGCAGTTAAATTAGGAATTTGAATTTAAATATCCCACTAGGAATATGTACGTTTGTGCCTGTGTTAATGGCCTTAGATATATTAATAACATATAAACACGAGGTTAACCGTCACTTGTAATAGAAGTCTGCCCTGAACTGACCAGCATATCCAACATCTACAAGTAAGCCCGGTTAATGTGAGAGGTCTAAGTGCCATGGACTATTATATTTAGTACACTATGATACGAGGTTAGGCCGAACTTTTAGTATAGCCCGGAATCGCCCGACCAATCCAGCATCTACAAGTCGACGGTCTAATGTGAGATGTCTATTGTATATATATATGTATATGTATGTATATATATATTATGTGTGAATTAGGTCTGCCTAAGGGAAAAGGTTTTAAGTGGTTACCTTCCTCTTGTTAGGTATTAACTGGCTAGGACTAGGTTCGTGCCTAGGGTTAACTCCTTGGTGCAGGACCCAAGTCATAGGACTCGCTCTTCAAGGATTTAATGGTTGTTAATTTCCCATTTTCTCCTATAAAGGTATTAAATGGTCTTATTAGACGATAACAGGAGTAGGGTAGATTTCCATGTAATGTCCGCTTCTTATCTAGTGGATAGTGAGGGCTAACCTAGGGGTTATATATATATATATATATATATATATATATATGGCCAAAAAGGAACCACCATCTAAGGAAAGCATTAAGCGGCTAGAGTTCACCCGTAGGGATAACTAGATAGTAGCAAGAGGATCCACCGGGAGGGTTCTCTTAAAATGAGTTCCTGACCCTTGTCCGGTCTTAAGTGGTTGTTACTATTTCTCACCCTACAAAGAGAGTATATACATTATGACGTTGGCGTTAGAGATGAGGTCTTAAGTGGTTAGGGGTCTGCCATAGGGTATTAAGATTGTAGGATGTCCACCCTTAATAAAGAAATAAATGTCCTTAAGTGACTAAGAATAACCATCCTCGTGGGGGTATTAAGTGACTGTAAGGATGTCCACCCTTAGATGATTTTATGGGTATTAAGTGACCGTAAGTATGTTCGTCATTAGATCTACACATGGGCCTTAAGTGACTGTTAGGATGTTCGCCTAATATGTTTGCTTGTGCACATGTTTGTTTACATAAACATAACATGAAAAGTTCATATTGCCAAATTTTAGGGAATAGTCATTCCTAAACTCATGTGTACTTCATTCACCAGAACTTTATGTTTTGACCTCCCTCCTCTTAACATTAACAAGATAGTAGGTGAGACTGTTGACTAAGGATGAGGAAAGATTGCTTAAAGGAGGAGCCTTTCGAAGACCTAGATATAGTGGAAGTGGATTTATTATTATTGTTGTTGTGGGATAATGAATAATTGATGTAACTTGTACCTTGAGACATGTTGCATTTCTGGATTTGTCGTTTTTAATAATTGGTACATCTATTTTATGCTATTATATTTTATCCCTTCCGCTGTATGAGAATCTGATTATCGTTTATACTGCTCTATGATACCCGTTTAGTATATCCTTATAGGAACCAACGACTTGTTTAGAGTGGCTTTTAGATCCGATGGGCCTTTTTTAGACTGGAATTCAGGCCTGTTCCGGGCGGTTTGTTAAAGAGATTTGGAGATCGGTCCCAATAACATTGTTTAGATGTAGTTTCTTCCAAACCTCTAGTTTCACTGTTGAATAGATAAATCATGTGATTTTGATTAAAAAGATGTAACGGTGAATTATGCAATTTTTAATGTAAAAGACATGTAACTATTTGTATTTAATATTGTTGGGGTTTTTGCCTAGTTATTGTAAGTATGATGTTTTTTTGAACAAAAAGACATTATTTTGAACGCACAAGAGATGTGACAAAAAAGTTGAAAAAGGGAAAGTTGTGCAAATTAACGTATAAATATAATTATACATATTTATGCTTAGTTTGCATCAACTATCCCAAAATAAAAATAAAAATATATTTCGTGTTGTTTCAAATATGTCCATTCCACTAATCATGCATGATTTACAATAACTGTAGCTAATAAACTTTGTAAGATTTGAAACCTTTTGGCAAGATTGAATGCAAAAAGAAATGTTTGGTAATTAATGAAACCAAAATATTAAATTTAGCAATAAAGAATAATAAAGAAAGATAAGTACGTTGACCGCGCAAAAATATGAAAATAAATATATACACATTATATGTCTGTATAAGTAAAGAGACAAAATATACATTGTATTGAATGTTTGAATGTTTGAATGATATTCAATTATGGAATTATATATGAAAATGTAATCCATATTGAATTAAATATTTGTGGTGACCATTGTAGCAATTAATATAATTGATTGCTATAAATAGGGCCATGAATCAATAAATAGCAATTGTAACCAATGCTGATTCGGGAATGTGAATATAGTAAGATAGTGGTTACAATTCCTAAGATGTATTAGGATAAATGTTGTAAACACCAATTAAGGAATTTAATTAAACTCACATTTAGACACGAGGTTAGGTTCAACTTGTGGTAGAAGTCTTCCCGGAACCAAGCGGCATATCCGGCATCCACAAGTGGTCAGCTTAATATGAGTGGTCTAGTGCGTAAATATAATTGTACTAAGACACGAGGTTAAGTTCAACTTATGGTAGAAGTCTACCTGGAACCGCCCGACAAATCCAGCATCCATAAGTTGTCAGCTTAATGTAAGAGGTCTGGTGCATATATATATATATACATATATGTATGTATATGTATGTATGTATGCATAAATAAATAATAAATAAAATTAGCAATGTTTTTTGGGGTATAAAAAATAGATATATTCAGGACTGATAGGATAAGGACATCCATTGTGAATTAATGTCTTGGGAAAATTATGGTCGTTAGGCTCATAATTGGCGTTAATTATAATCAATGGTAATAAAATGAAATTAAATATTTATTGTTGCCTTAGGAAAATATGACCATTATATTTATAAAAGGAAATAAACATATGAACAGAGGATGAAATAAAAAGGGGATAAATGGGTATTGATGGTTGTTTAAATTACTAAGTCCAATTAGGGAAAATAATCAAATAAATATCCTAGGGTAAGGAGGATATAACTTTCCTTATACATATTAGTTAAGTATAACTAATAATTAAAAGTTAGAATTGGAAATAGTAGGTTAATGATGTGAAACATTATTAACCATAGGAAACTGTGACGATAATTAATCATGTATGCATAATATTTCCGTACAGTGAAACTAAACGGGAATGACTCAGTAACATTGCCCACTTCATTCTCATAAGAAGATGTATTAAAGGCTAATGGGGCACGATCTTAATAATATTCACGTATAGTCCGCTTCCTTGGGTCTTAAGTGGCTTTGGTCAAGGAGTCCACCTGGGACTAGGTCTTTCAGTTTAGGGGTCTTAAATGGCATGTATGTGGGCCTACCCAAACCTAAAAACTAAAAATGTCGGATATGGCTACCTATCCTACGGGAAGTAGTAAGAAACTAAGGAGATTATGCAATAAGGTCACCTATACGGTATAGCGAGCGATAAAATACCATCTCTCACCTTACACGGGGTAAGGGTATATGCGTGAATGACAAAAGCCTTATCTAGTAGGGCCCGTGTCTAGTGCCCTCTAGTTTATGTTGAATATATTATCGGGAAAAAATAAGCGACCAATAGGTCCGCCTAGGGTCTTAAGCGATCAAGGAGAATCCGCCCTATCTATCATTGATAGTAAGACATTAAATAATAAAGGATAGTGAATGAGGATATATATATATAAACAAACTCCATAATTAGGGGTCTACCCCCTTGATTAAATAACCAGCCATGTTATGGTATAAAGGCTTCACAAATATGTGTGTAAATGTTCTATCTCAGTATTATACTTTAGGAAAATACTTTGGGAAGAGTAGTAGAGTCGTGCGTAAACATTTACAAGGTTAGGCTTGAATCACTAACCTTGGTAGGCATACATCTTGGGTTGAACCAAACGGGATACATCAGTGTTGTACATTTCCTGTTCACCAGAATCTTATTATTCTGACCCCGTCCTCATTACAACCACCTAGGTTTTCTAGAGAAGCTCAAGTTCCCACAGGTGTTTTAGTTTGGCTTTTGGTTCTCATTATCTCTCATGCTCGGTATTAGCAAAGTGGATTACTTTAAAATGATAGTTGCTTGAGTTAATACTAGTTTATCCTATTTTGTTTCCGCTGTGAGTTACCTTATCGTTCTCTGATTATGCTCATGCTCATTTATTTGCATGTACCAGATTTACATGCCTCATGCTTTGACTTTTTTGAGTTTCTATTTTTTTGTCGAAATTTGGGGACATGAAAGTGTGGGGTGTTACAGTTAGCGGATACCCCAAAGAATAAAGCCCTTTGGTTCATTAAAGGATTGAAGTCCCCATTCAAGGAGATGCTTTTGGCCAAAATTACATTTAAGGTTACATTTGAAAGCCTAGTTGAGTCTGCTATCTTTTATTCAATTGTGAATATTAAGGAGGTTAATACTGAAAAAGGAGAAGGAGCTTATAGTAATGGAAAGAACAAGAGAAAGAATTTATGGCTTAAGGAGAAGAAGGGAGGAAAATTCAAGAGAGAGGCTAAGACCTATTCTATATGCCAAAGGAAAGGGCATTAAGCGAAGGACTGCAGGGTGAACTTAACAAAGGCAAAGTTCAAAAGAAAATGCTTTAACTATCACAAGGATGGACACTTAGCGAGAAACTGCCCTAAGTCGAAGATTGTGAAAAGTGGTCAAAACTATGCCTTAGAAGTTGCGCCAATTCGTAGTGATCCCCATAGAGATCAAGGCCAGCCGACATTGGAAGGTACAATTTCTATCTTAGGGATTTCATTGTATACCTATTTGATTTTGGATCCACACACTTATTTATTGCTAGGAAGATTGTTGATTCTTTGAAACTTCCCTTATCCTTTGCTAGCCATACGATAGAGGTGTCTAACAATATCAAAGGACTATGCAACTTTTTGTTGTTTGTAAAGACCTAGTATTGGACATCGGTGATGTCATTTTCTTTTGTGATGCGTATGTGCTTGAATTCGATGGGTATAGTCTTATTTGAGCAAGGATTGGCTATCATTTTATGGGATCATCCTTAATTGTGATAGGAGAGTGTTTGTTTGAGAAGCCGTAGAGGCCGCAACATAGAGATTCCTTGCAAGACATGGAATAGAGATTCAACTTTATTTTCCTTATCTTCTAAATTAGAAGGGCCATCTTTTGTACCTATAGTGTGTGAGTTCCCCGAAGTTTTTGAGGAGGTCATAGGACTCCCCCATCCTATCAAGAGATAACATTTAGAATAGATTTTGAAAAGGGTGCAAGGCTTGTAGCATTGCCTTTGAGGCACATGGCTCCTAAGGAAGTGAGATAGCTTGATAAACAAATCTCAGAATTGTTGCAGAAAGGGTTTTTTCGTAGGAGTACCTCTGAATGAGGCGCACCAGTAAATATTGCCACATAGTCCGATGGATCTTTAAGATTATGTGTGGACTATAGGGAGCTTAACAAGTTGACTAAGAAGAACATATATCCCTTACCAAGAACCGACGACTTGTTTGACCATTGGGAGGAGCCCAAATATTCCTAGTTAGACCTAGCTACTGGATCCCACCAATTAAGGGTTTTGGAAGAAAGTAAGCGAAAATCGCGTTTAAGACGCCTAATGGACTGTTCGAATGGGAGGTTATGACTTTTAGTTTAACGAATGTCCCAACTTTCTTTGTAGACCCTATGAGTACGATATTTCGAGGCATACTCAATAAGATTGTGGTAGTATTTAAGGACGATATCGTTATCTTTTCCAAGGGCCATATGGAGCATGAGGATCACTTACGAAGGGTCCTAAGAATTCAGAGGCAGAATCAACTTAAAGCAAAATTCTCAAAATGCCACTTTTGGAAGAAAGAAGTTAAGTTTCCAGGGAATATTGTTTCAGTGAAAGGATTAGCAGTGCACCCCGCAAAGGTTGAGGCAGTCCATGAGTGGAAGATACCTCACAATGCGACCGAGGCAAGAAGTTTTGTTAAGTTAGCAAGTTAATATTAGAAATTTATTAAGGAATTCGCGAAGATTGCAACTCCTCTAACCCAATTGACGAAGAAGGATCATAAGTTTGTGTGGACGAGAGATGTGGAATTTCCTTTGAGTGACTGAAGGGGTCTCTCACTAGTGCAACTATTTTGATTATCTCGGACGGAGCAAAGTTGTTCACTGTTTTTACAGATGCATGCAGGACCAATTTAGGAGTGGTACTCATGCAAGAGGGTAGAGCTGTTTCTTGCACAAAAAGATAACTTAAGGACCATGAGAAAAGATACCCTGTACATGATTTGGAGCTAGACGTAATGGTTTTTCCTCTTAAGATGTGGAGGCAATATCTTCTTGCAAACAAGTGAGAGAAGGTCATTGATTACAAGTCTCTTAGGTATTTGTTTTCATAGAAAGATCTAAACCTTCGACAATAGAGATGGATGGAATATCTTGCATCTTTTGATTTCGCCATTCATTATACCCTAGGGAAGGGTAACGTCATGGCCGATGCTTTGAGTCGGAAGCACACAGTCCTTAATACAATCATTAAACAATTAGAGTTTCTTTCTAGTTTTGATTTGCAACCACCTTATGAGGCAGCTCAAGGACTTCTTGGAGCAATGGAGATAAGGTCGGTTTTATTGGAAAGGATCAAGGGTGAGAAAGACCATAATGATGGGTTGAGGGCGTTAAAGAAAAAAGTTTCTAGGGAAGAATCTTTCCCTCATTCTAGTAGATATTCTATTGATAGTAGTGGTATCTTGAGGAGAGATGACCGGATTTGTGTCCTTAGGTGTAATGACCCGGGATTTTGACGACTTTGGTTATCCGATATACAACACATATCGAACATCCAAGGATCGAAAATACCGGTCATTAATGAAAGAAATTAGAGGGTGAGGAAAGATAAGGTAGAAACGTAGAATAGAAGAAGAAGAAGAACACGACATCAGAGTAACACGAACCTCACAGCGGAACGAATAACATATAATATATATAACATAACTTGAAATATACATCTGTATTTGAATATACATCATTATCAAAGTACAACACTTACAACATAGCAGAAATAACTATAGCTATATGATCATGAAGCCTCCTGCTCCATCTCTTCAAGTATCTTTAAATTCCTGACTACTTGACTGCCCATACAAAATTGGGCACCCAAGAGTTTAGGGAAAACAAAACAAAATAAACTCCGGGTCAGTCATGGGACTGGTATGAGTAAACAGTTTAAAACAGTTTGAACAAGTCAACGACATCTCATAAGACCACGCCGTATAACGGAACGGGTTTTTCCCTTATGAGAATCCAAATTATATTTATATCAAAACCTTTTGATATTATAATAATGTCTATCAACCACAATATATTAATCATCTAGCAGAAACGCTTTCATCTCACGTTCTACATATATAGTATACAATCAAAACCGCAAGCACGTATTGGGTAAATGGATTTCCAACTATGACAAGGTATGGAACCACCTTTCGCTAGTGTTCCTCTAGAGAGGAATACACTGGATTCAACAAGAACATCTTGCAACCCGACCACTCATTTCGCTTGAGTGTATCGAATGTATATCACCAACGGTTGGGATCAGCAACCGTTTCCCGAATGGGACAGCATCAACAATAGATTTTTAGAAGTAAATGAAACTCTAGATCAGGTGATTATACACCCTACTTCAGTGCGACCGACTTAGCCATGCTGCCTGCCCGATTTCTGTCATTTACCGGATGTGAGGCTAGAAGCTACGCTTTATCATCACATCAGATTCACTTCGAATGTCACATCGTCAAATCCATCAAATCACCGATAGACGTCTACAACCATACATTACGTGTCAGCTAAAAGAAGTTTCCTTCTCCGCTTCCACTCTTGGTACGGTTGAAGAAATCAATGTACATGACCTTTCTGGAAATACTCTGTCAGACATTCTTCCATACAAGTCACCCAGGAACAGGATGAACCGAAGGCACCATTCTGTAAACAGGGTAGCCCTTGCATAACTCCGTCTTCAATTTTCTTTGGCATATATGATCCGCAACGCTTTTGCCAATACAGAGTGGTTCTTTGGATAATAATCCAACCGGTCTCTCCATATTAACAACGTTAAAATGGTCAAAACTTTGATAGTCTGCGATTTAACCATCAAAGAAAAACAGGTGTGCAAACAACGATATTATTTCCAGATGGAAATTCTATCAATCAATCATCAATCATATATATATATATATATTCATATTTCCTTATTTCAATATTTGATTACGTTTCTGATTCTATTTGGAAAACATTTCCAAATCTTCTTTACTTGGATTTAAACAGATGTTAAATCAACATCGCGACGACAACTCGAACCACTATACTTATTTACTAAATTCACCTAACCACATTCACTCTCGAACCTTACCCATTTCTAAATTAAAATGAAGTCAATCAAGTTGGGGTATAACTACCTCTCAGACCTTAACTGAACAACATTTCAATTATCGAAATAGGGCAAGTTCATCTTTTAACCCTTTAACACTTCCTTACGTGACTCTCGTTCGAATACATCTCTATTCGATAACTCCTCCCTTCGAATAAGGTATATTCGATAACTCTATTCAATTTACTCTATTCGATTAACCCTTATCAATTTACCCTATTGGACTAACGCTATTTGATTAACTCTATTGGACTAACGCTATTGATTAACTCGTCTCACTTAACTCCTTTCGAATAAACTATATTCGATAACTCCTTTAACTCTATTCGAATAAACTATATTCGATTTAACTCCTTTTACTTTCTATTCGAATAAACTATATTCGATTAACTCCTTTTACTTTCTATTCGAATAAACTATATTCGATTAACTCATTTGCTTTAACTCTAATCGATTAACTCCATCGAATAACTAAATTCGATAACTCCTTCGAATAACCAAATTCGATAATTCCTTTCGAATAAACTATATTCGATTACTCACTTCGATTAAACTAATCGATAACTCTTTTCGATTAAACTATAAATCGATAACTCTTTTCCTTTAACTCTATTCGAATAAACTAATATTCGATAACTCTATTCAATTTACTCGACTCGACTAACCCCTTTTGAATAACTAATTCGATTTACTACTTTCGAATACCATATTCGATTTAACTCCCTTCGAATAACTAATTCAATTTAACTCCTTTCGAATACCATATTCGATTTAACTCCTTTATTCGCTTTATAAAAGATTTCCCTTTTAACAATGTTCATTCATTTTTAAAGATTTACTTTTAGTAACGGTTCTCCACTTTAAAATGATTTCCTTCTTATAACAGTTTCCTTTTTATAACGTTTCCCTTTTTCGAAATATCTCCTATTTATAAATATTCCAATTTATAAATATTTCTTATTTATAAATATTCCATTTATAAATATTTTATTTTCAAATATCACTTTGACAAATTCCTCCTTATCAACATTTCGGTATGTTATGGTATTCAACATATCAAATCACGATGATCAGTATCGTTCAAACACATATAATCGACAACAGATTATATATCACATCATATATCACAATATATGAAAACAGTAAAATAAATGTTGAGGAATCCAGTTGGATTCCTCCAACCTATTTCCCTGCATCACAGATGTTAAACAATATAAATAACATCACTTTCAGTTCCATATGATATATTCTGTTAAACAGAATCAATATAGAAATTCAACTAACTGACTAGCAGTTCAATCAAACAGTCAACACACAGTCAACACACAGTCAATCAGCCAATATTTAACAGTTCTAAAAATACAACATGAAATTATAAACTGTTCAGAGTTAGTGAGATTTACTCACATTGGACGATCATCGTTAATAACGATAACCATCTCTCGATTTGATTCAGACAGACAATTTATTTTACGATAAATTGTAATGAGCTCTGATGGACTTCCAGTCAGTCTCATTGTATTGCTCCCACCCATATGATCCCGACGGATCTTATTTCGTCAAATTCTGATAAGGAACGAGCAATATATGATCATTCAAGTAAATACACTATTCAAATTTTAAATTAAACTAAACCTTTATTTAAAAATGGGCCTTCCTCTTACGTTTTAACCTTTGGCCCATCACCCTTACTTGGCCCATCCACCGTTGAAGACCCACCGATCATTCTTCTTCCTCAAATACAGAGAACGCAACTCCAGTATGATTCCAAGACATTGCCGCATCTTTGAAAGATCACCGCCACTTTGATACTTCGTATAAATCAAAACTGAAATCACCGTTGGTTCCTCCACCTCGAGCTCTCCAATCTCATACCACAAAGAAGCAGCTTGCACCACTGTTCGAGGCCGCGACGTTCTGTGCTGCTCCGATATCAACTATCACCGGAGGCCACCAGACTTCGCATACCAGTTCGGTTTCCTCCCATGAACCCAAAACCAATTTCCGTTTCGCGAATTGATCCCTAAATCACCAAAAATCCTGAACCCTAGGCTGCTGCTGTACCACGTCGAATCCTAGATCAACAATTGAGTTGCTCAGAATGCTATGAGCTTGTAGCCCAAGCCAACACGAATCCAAACATGTTTATCCCGGGATTTCTAAGTTTTGTTTTGATTTTCTATTGAGTTTTGAAGTTGCGTTTTGTTTTACTGTGAAGAGAAATAGTGACGGCGCATTGGTTGACTAGCGTATGAAGAAGTTTAGGGTTTAGGGAGGATAGATGGTATATTTATAGGCAAAATAAATATCTAGATATTTTCGTTTAGATATTTTAGGATATTTTATTTTATTCGTATCTGTCTTCTAAAAATCCGTACGATCACATACGATACCTAAAAATCACGAAACTGGACATGCAGCTATAGTTCGACATTACGGTCCCAACGAAACTGGTTTCGTCGAATTCCGACTTCATTTGCAAAAGTGGCTATTTTTAAAGCTCTGGATGACCCATTTAAATATATAAATATATTTAAATATAATTAAATTAAATATAACTAAATTTATATTATCGTATATATTCACAATGGAATACCATACAGCTCTAGAATATTCCTATATGAATTTCTAACTCGATATTCACTTCTGGGTCAACCCGATATTCGATTTATATTGAAATTCCTTTTTAAAATATAAATAATTCCTTTATAAATTATAAAGGAATTCCACAGCGACTTTTCTAAAATTTGATTTGGACGTACATCAAAATCTATACGATGAAATCCCGATTTTTCTCTTCCACTAGAAAGATATACTCCACCAGCTCCACACGTTTCTTATTTCACAGAAATTCGACTTAAAACGAATCCTGTATATTCAGTTGAAGTTCGAATCGCCAATTTACGAACTGCAGCGCCATTTCAAGCTCGGTTTTAATTATAATATAATTATACGTTCAAACTGTCGTTATTTAAATATATTCGTTATTCAAATCAAATTCTAAACTGAATTAAATATCACAGACGATCCAGTTCACACCATATCGCCATTTCAGCCAATTCTGATTATTTCAGAATTAAATATATTATTTAATATATTATTTTAATTAAATATTCACCATTATTTAATTCCACGACCATTTAATTCATTATATCACTATTTAAATAATTAAATAAATTAATTATAATACCCTCTACGAATGCGGGTCATTTCAATCTTCCCCACTTAAAATAATTTCGTCCTCGAAATTGCTAAGGTAGAGAACGACCCTATCGACTGGTTAGAACTTATTTGTTCACTCCTTAACTTCAGTTTCACTAAACCAATTTAATTTAATTTAATTATTAATCAATTCTTATCAACGAAAATTTTCAAAAATCCTAAAAAAATTTCTAACGCCTTAACTTTTCGAAAAATTTCGCCAGCACTTCCTTTGTACTTGTAAATAGGTCAAACCACCACTCGCCTCTCTGGGCCATCTCCATCCCAAAAGAAAATCAAACAGCCAAGCGGCTTGCAAATTCGGCTCATAAATCTTATATCCAATAGAAATATAAACTTGTACCTTTTGTCGGCATATCAGTATATCCTTCCCACCTGTTATCAATTCAGCAGATACAAGGGTCATCCCAATCAAATTTCAATCTGCTTTTATCCACAACACAACCATTCGCTTATATCCGAGCCAAATATCATTTCAACTCGAGTTTCTTCTCGACTCCCAACTCTTAACTTGATTATCACATTACACTTCAAATTTGAATCTCACAATCCAATTTGTCTTGATATCATTCTAATTCAACCTCAGTTACCACTTTACTGGCTTTACTTTAATTCAATTTTGCTTTCACAAATTTCTGTTAAATTTGTTTTTAATTCGAACAGTCTTTCCGTGGGAGTTTTCAAACGGTTTACTCTTTTCAAAAATCAAATTTTCCTTTTTAACATGTCACTGAGCCCTCAATTAATATTCCATTAGTTAAATCACTTCTCTATTTCTTTATCAATATTTGTTAACCAAATATTTTCAATAACCATATTGGCCTTTTATGTTATTTGGAAAACATTTCCGAATATCGCCTTCCTTTATTTTCTAAACTTTAGAAAATATATGCTATTTATAATTGGAAAATATTCCAATTACTTATCTCTTTTCCGATCTCGTTTATTTCTATACTTAGGAAATATTCTTTATTATATTTCCAAGCTTACACTTATTTGGGTTAAAACGGATGTTGTGTAAAACATCGTTACGACAATCCAAATACTATATTCAACTAACTCTTATTCATCATTGATCTTCGAGCATGAAATCTTACTATTTATTTGTTAATAATGACATCAATCAAGTTGGGGTATAACTACCTCTCAGACCTTGACTGAATAACATTTACAACGTCAAAACAGATATGACTACTTACTCGAATAATCAATACCATACAACTACTTATTCACTTTTAAACACGTATACGCTTCCTCTTTCTATTTTTACTAGATTTTATTCTTAGTCTTCCTTTTTGATTTTACTATTCTATTTCTAAATTCGTTTCCTTATCGACTTCCATATATATATCAATACGTTGATTTCTAACTATCAACTTCTTAAAAATATTCTAACTCCTTAAATTCCCAGAAAAATTCGCCATAACCTCCTTTGTACCAGGAGCATCGGGATATTTCAAATAGCCTCCCATGGCCCTCACCAATCCAAAAAAGAAAAAGAAAAAGCCAAGCGGCTAGCCGATACGGCGCATAAAATCTCATATATGAATTAAATACATACCTTTTCGTCGAGCATTCTATTTATATACCTTCATACCTTATCCATACCTATCTCATGTATATTCATACCTGCCCAATCTATTTTAACTATACCCGATCGTTTTAACTTAATTCGTTAATTAATTTGTTAATTAACTCTTTAGTCTATTTCACTTTTATATTTGAACATGACACGTTCAAATACATTTTAACTGGCTTATTAACTAATTTGAATCCAAATTTCAAATTTAAGTTCTATATTCGATTTCGAATATCCATTTACAAATCCAATTCACCTTTCAAAGTTCAACTTCAAATTCAAAACTCGATTAACTAATTCCTCTTCGATTTAGTTAATCCTATCCAAATTCTATATATTCAAATTCTATAGTTTAAATTCCATTTGAATTCTATATTCAAATTCCATATATTCAAATCCTATATTTGAATTCCATTTGAATTCCTATATTCAAATTCCATTTGAATTCTCTTTATTCAAATTCTATATTCAATTCTATATTATAAATCCTATTTTGAAATTCAACACAACTTATCTTTCCCAAAACAAATTCAAAACAGTATTTCTGGTAGTAATTCGTCACTTACAACTCGAAAATGAATACTGATGATGCAGCTGTCATCATCAGAATCTTTTTTCCAGCGATCGAAGTGAGTTCAATACAATAAAACCATTTTTAAACATTTCCACTTTGAAATTCATTTCAAAATATAATTCACACTGCTTGTAAAACAATTTAAAATCTCCCATGATCTTAAATTTTCCTTATTTCTAATCCAAATCCATTTACAAACACTTATCCAATTTCCCAGAGTTTTAATTCAATTTCTGGTTTTAAAATTTCAGATTTAACTCATCTGATTTCACGTATTTCACTTATATGAATTCTGATTGGTTATTTACATAACCATTTAATTTATAATCTTACTCGATTATATTAACAACCAATATATCCACTATATTATAATTTTGATATATATATATATCTTCTCTATATCAAGATATACCTTGGGTAAACTTATTTTAATTTACCCTCTTTTCAAAACATACCATGACGGTTCATCGTATTCGAGTGTTTATAAACTCCTACCGATACAGTGGATCAAACTGATCGACCAGAACTCATAAACGACTCAACCAACAAATCTACCCAATATAAAACAATTTTTTTTATATCAAATAACAAATACGTTCACTTGTATATATACACTCAAACTCAATCTAGGGTATTACTAACCCTATCACTACCGAGTCACGCCACAGAGCCAAGATAATTACTTAACCTCGCTCTGATACCAACTGTAATGACCCGGGATTTTGACGACTTTGGTTATCCGATATACAACACATATCAAACATCCAAGGATCGAAAATACCATTCATTAATGAAAGAAATCAGAGGGTGAGGAAAGATAAGGTAGAAACTTAGAATAGAAGAAGAACACGACATCAGAGTAACACGAACCTCACAGTGGAACGAATAACATATAATATATATAACAAAACCTGAAATATACATCTGTATTTGAATATACATCATTATCAAAGTACAACACTAACAACACAACGGAAATAACTATAGCTATATGATCCTGAAGCCTCCTGCTCCATCTCTTCAAGTATCTGTAAATTCCTGACTACTTGACTGCCCGTACAAAATTGGGCACCCAAGAGTTTAGGGAAAACAAAACAAAATAAACTCCGGGTCAGTCATGGGACTGGTATGAGTAAACAGTTTAAAACAGTTTGAACAAGTCAACGATATCTCATAAGACCACGCCATATAACGGAACGGGTTTTTCTCTTATGAGAATCCAAATTATCTTTATATCAAAACCTTTTGATATTATAATAATGTCTATCAACCACAATATATTAATCATCTAGCAGAAACGCTTTCATCTCACGTTCTACATATATAGTATACAATCAAAACCGCAAGCACGTATTGGGTAAATGGATTTCCAACTATGACAAGGTATGGAACCACCTTTCGCTAGTGTACCTCTAGAAAGGAATACACTGGATTCAACAAGAACATCTTGCAACCCAGCCACACATGACTGACCACTCATTTCGCTTGAGTGTATCGAATGTATATCACCAACGGTTGGGATCAGCAACCGTTTCCCGAATGGGACAGTATCAACAATAGATTTTTAGAATTAAATGAAACTCTAGATCAGGTGATTATACGCCCTACTTCGGTGCGACCGACTTAACCATGCTGCCTGCCCAATTTCTGTCATTTACCGGATGTGAGGCTAGAAGCTACGCTTTATCATCACATCAGATTCACTTCGAATGTCACATCGTCAAATCCATCAAATCACCGATTGACGTCTACAACCATACATTACGTGTCAGCTAAAAGAAGTTTCCTTCTCCGCTTCCACTCTTGGTACGGTTGAAAAAATCAATGTACATGACCTTTCTGGAAATACTCTGTCAGACATTCTTCCATACAAGTCACCCAGGAACAGGATGAACCGAAGGCACTATTCTGTAAACAGGATATCCCTTGCATAACTCCTTCTTCAATTTTCTTTGGCATATATGATCCGCAACGCTTATGCCAATACAGAGTGGTTCTTTGGATAATAATCCAACCGGTCTCTCCATATTAAAACGTTAAAATGGTCAAAACTTTGATATTCTGTGATTTAACCATCAAAGAAAAACAGGTGTGCAAACAACGATATTATTTCCAAATGGAAATTCTATCAATCAATCATATATATATATATATATACATATATATATATATACATATATATATATATATATTCATATTTCCTTATTTCAATATTTGATTACGTTTCTGATTCTATTTGGAAAACATTTCCAAATCTTCTTTACTTGGATTTAAACAGATGTTAAATCAACATCGCGACGACAACTCGAACCACTATACTTATTTACTAAATTCACCTAACCACTTTCACTCTCGAACCTTACCCATTTCTAAATTAAAACGAAGTCAATCAAGTTGGGGTATAACTACCTCTCAAACCTTAACTGAACAACATTTCAAATCTCGAAATAGGGCAAGTTCATCTTTTAACCCTTTAACACTTCCTTACGTGACTCTCGTTCGAATACATCTCTATTCGATAACTCCTCCCTTTGAATAAGGTATATTCGATAACTCTATTCAATTTACTCTATTCGATTAACCCTTATAAATTTACCCTATTGGACTAACGCTATTTGATTAACTCTATTGGACTAACACTATTGATTAACTCGTCCCACTTAACTCCTTTCGAATAAACTATATTTGATATCTCCTTTAACTCTATTCGAATAAACTATATTCGATTAACTCCTTTTACTTTCTATTCGAATAAACTATATTCGATTAACTCCTTTTACTTTCTATTCGAATAAACTATATTCGATTAACTCATTTGCTTTAACTCTAATCGATTAACTCCATCGAATAACTAAATTCGATAACTCCTTCGAATAACCAAATTCGATAATTCCTTTCGAATAAACTATATTCGATTACTCATTTCGATTAAACTAATCGATAACTCTTTTCGATTAAACTATAAATCGATAACTCTTTTCCTTTAACTCTATTCGAATAAACTAATATTCGATAACTCTATTCAATTTACTCGACTCGACTAACCCCTTTTGAATAACTAATTCGATTTACTACTTTCGAATACCATATTCGATTTAACTCCCTTCGAATAACTAATTCAATTTAACTCCTTTCGAATACCATATTCGATTTAACTCCTTTATTCGCTTTATAAAAGATTTCCCTTTTAACAATGTTTATTCATTTTTAAAGATTTACTTTTAGTAACGGTTCTCCACTTTAAAATGATTTCCTTCTTATAACAGTTTCCTTTTTATAACTTTTCCCTTTTTCTAAATATCTCCTATTTATAAATATTCCAATTTATAAATATTTCTTATTTATAAATATTCCATTTATAAATATTTTATTTTCAAATATCACTTTGACAAATTCCTCCTTATCAACATTTCGGTATGTTTTGGTATTTAACATATCAAATCACGATGATCAGTATCGTTCAAACACATATAATCGACAACAGATTATATATCACATCATATATCACAATATATGAAAACAGTAAAATAAATGTTGAGGAATCCAGTTGGATTCCTCCAACCTGTTTCCCTGCATCACAGATGTTAAACAATATAAATAACATCACTTTCAGTTCCATATGATATATTCTGTTAAACAGAATCAATATAGAAATTCAACTAACTGACTAGCAGTTCAATCAAACAGTCAACACACAGTCAATCAGCCAATATTTAACAGTTCTAAAAATACAACATGAAATTATAAACAGTTCAGAGTTAGAGAGATTTACTCACATTGGACGATCATCATTAATAACGATAACCATCTCTCGATTTGATTCAGACGAACAATTTATTTTACGATAAATTGTAATGAGCTCCGATGGACTTCCAGTCAGTCTCATTGTGTTGCTCCCGTCCATACGATCCCGACGGATCTTATTTCGTCAAATTCTGATATGGAACGAGCAAGATATGATCATTCAAGTAAATACACTATTCAAATTTTAAATTAAACTAAACCTTTATTTAAAAATGGGCCTTCCTCTTACGTTTTAACCTTTGGCCCATCACCCTTACTTGGCCCATCCACCGTTGAAGACCCACCGATCATTCTTCTTCCCCAAATACAGAGAACGCAACTCCAGTATGATTCCAAGACATTGCCGCATCTTTGAAAGATCACTGCCACTTTGATACTTCGTATAAATCAAAACTGAAATCACCGTTGGTTCCTCCACCTCGAGCTCTCCAATCTCATACCACAAAGAAGCAGCCTGCACCACTGTTCGAGGCCGCGACGTTCTGTGGTGCTCCGACATCAACTATCACCGGAGGCCACCAGACTTCGCCTACCAGTTCGGTTTCCTCCCATGAACCCAAAACCAATCTCTGTTTCGCGAATTGATCCCTAAATCACCAAAAATCCTGAACCCTAGGCTGCTGCTGTACCACGTCGAATCCTAGATCAATAATCGAGTTGCTCAGAATGCTATGAGCTTGTAGCCCAAGCCAACACGAATCCAAACATGTTTATCCCGGGATTTCTAAGTTTTGTTTTGATTTTCTATTGAGTTTTGAAGTTGCGTTTTGTTTTACTGTGAAGAGAAATAGTGACGGCGCATTGGTTGACTAGCGTATGAAGAAGTTTAGGGTTTAGGGAGGATAGATGGTATATTTATAGGCAAAATAAATATCTAGATATTTTCGTTTAGATATTTTAGGATATTTTATTTTATTCGTATCTGTCTTCTAAAAATCCGTACGATCACATACGATACCTAAAAATCACGAAACTGGACATGCAGCTACAGTTCGACATTACGGTCCCAACGAAACTGGTTTCGTCGAATTCCGACTTCGTTTGCAAAAGTGGCTATTTTTAAAGCTCTGGATGACCCATTTAAATATATAAATATAATTAAATTAAATATAACTAAATTTATATTATCGTATATATTCACAGTGGAATACCATACAGCTCTAGAATATTCCTATATGAATTTCTAACTCAATATTCACTCCTGGGTCAACCCGATATTCGATTTATATTGAAATTCCTTTTTAAAATATAAATAATTCCTTTATAAATTATAAAGGAATTCCACAGCGACTTTTCTAAAATTTGATTTGGACGTACATCAAAATCTATACGATGAAATCCCGATTTTTCTCTTCCACTAGAAAGATATACTCCACCAGCTCCACACGTTTCTTGTTTCACAGAAATCCGGCTTAAAACGAATCCTGTATATTCAGTTGAAGTTCGAATCGCCAATTTACGAACTGCAGCGCCATTTCGAGCTCGATTTTAATTATAATATAATTATACGTTCAAACTGTCGTTATTCAAATCAAATTCTAAACTGAATTAAATATCACAGATGATCCAGTTCACACCATATCGCCATTTCAGCCAATTCTGATTATTTCAGAATTAAATATATTATTTAATTTATTATTTTAATTAAATATTCACCATTATTTAATTCCACGACCATTTAATTCACTATATCACTATTTAAATAATTAAACAAATTAATTATAATACCCTCTACGAATGCGGGTCATTACATTAGGAGTATGGATCTCAGGAAGGAGATTCTGGAAGAATGCCATAGGTCAAGGATGACCATTCACCCCAGAGGTGACAAAATGTTTAGGGATATAAAAAGGAGCTTTTACTAAGAAGGTACGAAAAGAGACGTGGTAGAGTTTGTTTCAAAATGTTTTGACTTACCAAAAAGTGAAGGTGGAACAAGGGAAACCTAGAGGACTTTTGTTACCCTTGGAGATTCCTACTTGGAAGTGGTAACACATTTCTATAGACTTTATTGATGGGCTTCCTAGGGGTAATAAAAGGAATGAAGCCATTTGGATAATGGTGTACAGGTTAACTAAGAGTGCCCGTTTTATTCCTATAAAAAAGAATAGGACCACTACTTTGTTAATGTTTATCCATAATTGGTGTATCAAATATTCATAAAATGTACACGACGGTCGCTGTAGAGTTTAGACTTACATGAGCGATCTAAGACATTCAGGTCGTTCAGATAAAGTAGAAGGTAATCTCACATAACCAAAGCTGAGCATATCAATGAAGAACACATAACATCGAAATGGATGGGTCCCGCACCAGTCATACATCTAGGCTCGACTATGCCAACGGGCAAGGTGGCCCCAACAAGCTTAGGAGATTCATACTTAAAATATTGACCGCCCGCTCTGATATCCAAGGGTCGTTTGCGCGTATAGCGAATGAGCGCAGCTTAGAGAACCTGTCGTCTATGTCCAAAGAAGCTGGTCGCTCATATCAGGAAGCGCGAAGATGCTGAGAGTGTTCGCACATATGATAGCTTTACAAGTTTCAGTCGATCGCCCATCTATCATCAGATACAGATGCTCCAACCAGGTAGTTGCAAAAGGCTTAACAAGATCCGGTCGATCACTCTTATACTAACCAGGAAGCTTTGACAAGTCGCGCCTATGCACTCATTGCATGTCCATCTGTTCAATATGCCAAGGCTGAGGCAGTCACTTGTTCCTATGCATCTACTCGCTCCTACAAAGTCGCTCATCCAAGACAGCGGGAAACAAACTGTCATAAGTTGGCTACAACTAAGCAGTGGCATATTGGTGATTAATAAGCTAGGCGACCTGTAGCCTACAAAGAGGAAATCCAATTCATTTCTTAGGGTGAAGCTGACCTATAAATAGGCCATGGCTTCCATCATAGAGGGGGAACTTCGGGCCACCACGAAGTGCTGCTAAATTCCGTCCTCGGCCATTTCAACCATGATCATGATCTCCATTCCAAGATCTTTCATCCACTTGGCGAAGGTGTCCATTCAAATCCTATAAATGAAAAGGATTGAAGGCATTCTCTTCCTCCGTGGCTCATCCGTCCTTTTCCTCTATAGATTCTGCCATTCTTTCATCGAATCCCGTGAATCTAAGAAAAGTTTGTACGTGAAAGCGAGAATATATTGAGAGAACGAGGAGTTGTATAAAAAACGAGAGTTGATGTATCTTGTAAATGACATCATGATAATGCAAACCACCTTCACAGTGAATGTAGGCCTAGCTCAAGGCTGAACCACTCTAAAATCTCGTCTTCATTTTGTTTCCTTCGCATTTTTACTTTCAATTGTCATTGAGTATAGCTCCATTTATATTCTAACCTTGTTGGTGAAGTACGATTTCTGTACCATCGGTGTTTGAACCAAGTTTTGGTGTAAACATATTGGCGTCCACCATGGGGCCGTATTTGTATCTTTTCTTATTGAAGTCCAATGAGATATCCTAAGAGAAACTTTGCTTGAATCCCAAGCATGGCAGAGGAAACTATCGACAAAATCGATGACCTCATCAACAGTGTTAATATTGTCGCGTCGCCCACCATCCGATTTGAGGTTAGAGAACCATCATAAATTGAGGAAGCCGCAACCAAGAGTGAACTAGAAGAAGCGATGGCGGGACTGACAAGTCAGATAACCATTGCAAACGATGCAATGATGAAAAAACTTGAGTCAATGCTTGCTATTCAAGCCGCTACCACAAAAGCCACACTAAGTGCCGCTTGTTTTCTACCCGCCCGAACAAGTCAGGAATACGGTGCAGAATCCTCTGCTTTAGGCGTGAAACAACAAAATTCTGTTCAGAAAGACACACATCGTGTTAATTTGGATCATGGAACAGCTAAAGCACCCATGCGCGACCACCCCAGTGACACAACTTCTCAATGGGTAAATGATCCTACAAAACGGACGTTCCTCTCAAAAGAAAACCCATATTCCCTGTCTCCATATTGTAATTACACACTTAAGCAAGAATTTGGCAAGGAAGGAAGCGCTTATTCCATAGGCCGGGGCAAAGAGCAGGCATATATTTTAGAAATGGCATGCGAAATTGTGAAGGATAGCTTGAGAAAAGAAGATAATCAAGAGGAGTGGGAATTTTCTCCTACTAAGACCCCACTCACCGAAACAATCAAAATGGCTATATAGCCATAGGAATTTAAACCTCCAATGTTGCAACCCTACAAAGGGACAAGCGACCCCAATGTGTTCCTTTGTAGATACAATCAACATATGAACAGGGCACGCGCTACCGATGAGATCAAATGCCTGTATTTTTCGACTTATCTAGAAGGAATGGCCTACCTCTGGGTCACAAAGCTACCGTCGAAGTCTGTGGATGACTTTTCTACCTTGGCTAAATTGTTCAGTAAGTAATTCAAGTCCCAAGCAGCTAGAATGCGGGATGTCATGGAGCTAAGTGAAATACAAAAAAGACCAGGAGAATCCGTCAAAGATTTTCTCACCCGCTTTAACATGGCAGTGGATGAAGTTGAAAACTATGAGCCCCGACTAGTGTTGATGGCTTTGAAGGGGGCCATATATAAAAAGACCAGGTTAGGATGGTGGGTTAAGTAGAAAAAACCAAGCACACTCGAGCAACTACTCAATAAAGTCGAAGAATGTATGAATGCTAAAGAGAATCTAGTACGTGCACAGCAAAAAAGGGAAGATGGTGCACGAAGTGATTTTAATAGTCAGAAGAGAAACAACGAAGGAAAAGATAACCGGGCTAAGAAGAAGCTTTGCTTCTTCAAGAATTCTGAACTCACTCCCCTCAATGACACTATAGGGAATATTTCATAGCAATTAAGGATACAGAGAAATATCCGATCCCGAAACAAATGCAAGTCGATATCAGGAAGGTTTTGTCAATTTCAGAACCAGTCAGGGCACGATACAAATGATTGCAGACATTTAAAATCGTTAATCGAGGGGCTGATCAGGAGGAATAGTTTACAGCAATACATATGAGCTCATGAACACTGCTTCAACCTTGTGCATGCAAGGGGAAACAAGTAATGGGTGGATCGCTCATGCCAATCCAAAGCCAATACTTACCTAAGGACCAAAAGTCAGCCTATTAGTGTCAGCGACCCCGAATGAACAACCTCTATCGCTTCACCTTGTTTTATTATTTATGTCTTGCCTTATTACTTAAGAACCAGTAGTCACCCTATTCTACTTTGTTACTTGCTACATTCATGAAAGTGATCGATAGTGATTTACTTGCAATATGCCTTATAAAATAAAACTCATAAACTTACCCGACGAATATACATGTAAACTCATACTAAAAATCGGTTTCTTAAAATGTAGGCATAATCGAAGTGGTCGCCCGTTGACAACTAAAACCATACCGGAAGGTTTCCAAAAGCGTGTTTCAAGCGAAACAACTTGGTAGCCAAAAATATCATGCAAATCAAGTCAGATAAATAAGCACTTCGCTTTGAAAGAATAAATTGTTCTGGGAAGGCATAGCAAACAAACTCCAAGTTAGAAGGCTACACTTTTCACTATGCTCCCAAGTCAGAAGGCCACACTTTTCACTATGGAACGCGCCAAACTCTTAGCAAGCATCCGTAGGAGGGGTCAGCATCAAGCTTTGAGGAAAATTACAAAGAAAAGTATCAAATTTGTCCCACGGATGAAAATTGTTAGTCCCAAAAGAGGCACCTTATTAGGTGTAGGATACGAAGTCTTTAAATCGAACAATAACTCGATAAGAAGAATTAGTGTCCACCTCCCGGGATGAAGCATAAAGTTGGAAAGACCAGTATAAACAGAAATCCTAGCCGAAAGGGGCTAACAGAAATCCTAGCCAAAAGGGGCTAACAGAAATCCTAGCTGAAAGGGGATAACACAAATCCTAGCCGAAAGGGGGTAACAGAAATCCTAGCCGAAAGGGGGTATTCATTCTAGGTCTTTTTTGAATTTAAAATAACCAGATCAAGCAGGACCTATAATGGATCGAAAACTTGAAAGCCAAGTCCTCCTGTGGGGGCACGTATTCAAGACCAGTCTCTAAAAGGATTGGGTCACCGAGTCAGTGAGGTGTGGGGTTGAATACATTTTAATAAAAACAACAACAAACACACACACACACACACACACATATATATATATAAGAAGGCATGTTTAATCGAGCGAAAAACGCAAAATTAAATATGGGGAGCATAAACCTCTCCAAGGGGCACATTTTCAAGTCCGAACTCCGAAGGATTTGAATTAACATGCTACTAAAACACGGGTAAATGCATGAACATCTAAGATTACAATGAAGCTGTAATGATAATCTTACACATCATAAGTCGGGCGCAGTCGTACGATTAACAAAGTGCTCAACCATACAAATGAACAGCGATAAAGGTGCAACGCGCGATGCACCAACGAGAAGATATTTAAACCATATATGTATATGTAAAGAAAAACTACGGTAACACGAACCAAAGCCTAAATTAGTCATATAGTCACCAACAAAGCATATGATAATCAACATGGCTAGCAACCGTATAAACAAGCCAGTCTAAACATGGCACATTAATACAAACAGCGGAAATATTTAAAGATAAAGCTGGCCAGTTATAATTTTCAGGTGGAAAAAGCAGTGGCCCTCTCCTGGGATTCAAGGGCCTTGATAAGCTCAAACTTGTCTTTCTCCAAAGCATGGATTCGGTCAATGTTCTCTCTGTTCAACCTCTGAAGATCGCCAGCAAGAGTGTGCCAAGCACCCAATCGCTTTACAATGCAATCCTTGACTTCTACAATAAGGCCTCGAATCAAAACTGGACGCGCCTCCAACTGGTTAAATTCAGCCGGCATGCAGTCTTTCATAGCATCCATCTTGCCAGCGACAATCCACTTGTCATACGGGTCTATATCTAAGTCAGAGTATATACCTTCTAAACACCAACCTTTGAATCGTTCAGCAAGTATTGGATGACGTGGATTAGGAACATAAAGAGGCCTATCAACGATTGTTTGAAGATCGACAGAGTTTGAAATGATGGACGGACAATCCAATGGTGGTTGGGTAGAATCAGCTTGAATATCCGGGACGAGAGGTTCATCCAGTGAACGACATCTCCGAGGATCACTTTTGCCCAAGTTTCTTTGACTATTCGGCCTGTTTCTCCTGCCAACCTTCTTCACTATTTTCTTCCTTGGTCTTTTTAACATAAAGAATTTCATCCTTAAGCCTTAAGAAAAGATCAAAAGATATTTCATTATATGTCGGGCATCAAAAGGCTGTTTCAATTTAAAGTTTGGATGATTGTCAAAGCAGCCCAACTAAGTTTAAGCGCGAGCTGAAGCTCCACTTGGTCTAAGCCAACAATGTCTGAGGCATTCCAACAAATGGCTTATAGGCAAAATCAAAGTCAAAGTTTGTTTTTAAAAAAAAAGGGAAGTTTCATGTCATTCAGGTTCACATTGAAGCGACATCTTCATCAAACAGATCTAATTATTACCAAAATCCCAATCCATATTCAAACTGATCGAACCTCACTTAGAAACTCCTCAACTCAAAACTATTTGTGAAATTGGCAACTACTCAAGCAAAACAAGACAGAGTAAAAAGTGAAAACTCACCTAAGACAATCATGGTATTTTGGATCAAAAGAAAATTTGTCTTAATCAACCGAAAGTTACTGGAAGAATTAAACAGAATAGTGAGCTAAGAGAACTAAATTTTTTTAACGAAAACTAGGACAAAATTAAAGAGTGTGGATTACCATGAAAAGTTTTCCAGAACAGTGCTGCCATCAAAATATTTCTTTGGGAAAGAGATGGAATGGGGAAGGCATATAAAGAAAGCTAGTCCGAGTTGTCCTTGCCATGTCAGGACGAACCAGCTAAACGAGTATAATAACCCCCGAAAACTAACTCTCCCGAACCATCATGCTGTGCCTGACAGTGTGGGCGACTTGATCTTGGTCAATCCAGAACAATCTAGAGCCATGTAACCACCTGGAAAACGAAGATTTAATTCACCAAACTGCTACAGTCTTTCTTTTCTTCTTTCGAAGTCCGTAATCTTCCGTGAAACTAGGAAATCACGAACTTAGAGGGGCAACTGTTTATCCCTAATTGGTGTATCAAATCTTCATAAAACGTACCGTACGATCGCTGCAGAGTTTAGACTTACATGAGCGATCTAAGACATTCAGGTCGTTCAGATAAAGTAGAAGGTAATCTCACATAACCAAAGCTGAGCATATCAATGAAGAACACATAACATCGAAATTGATGGGTCCCTCACCAGTCATATAGCTAGGCTCGATATGACAAAGGGCATGGTAGCCTCAGCAAGCTTAGGAGATTTATACTTAAAATATGAACCGCCCACTCTAATATCCGAGGGTCGTTTGCGCGTATAGCGAACGAGCGCAGTTTATAAAACCGACCGTCTATATCGAAAGAAGTCGGTCGCTCATATCAGGAAACGCAAAGATGCTAAGAGTGTTTGCACATATGATAGCTTTACAAGTTTCACTCGATCGCCCGTCTACCATCAGTTAGATGCTCCAACCAGGCAGTTGCAAAAGGCTTAACAAGATCCGGTCGATCACTCTTATACTAACCGGGAAGCTTTGACAAGTCGCTCCTGTGCACTAATTGCCTGTCCATCTGTTCAATATGCCAAGGCTGAGGCAATCACTTGTTCTTATGCATCTACTCGCTCCTACGAAGTCGCTCATCCAAGACAGCTAGGAATAACTGTCATCAGTTAGCTACAGCTAAGCAGTGGCATATTGGTGATTCATAAGCTAGGCGACCTGTACCCTACAAAAAGGAAATCCAATTCACTTCTTCGGGTGAAGCTGGCCTATAAATGGGCCATGGCTTCCATCATAGGGGGAACTTCGGGCCACCACGAAGTGCTGCTAAATTCCGTCCTCAGCTATTTCAACCATGATCATGATCTCCATTCCAAGATCTTTCATCCATTTGGCCATGGCGTCCATTCAAATCCTATAAATGAAAAGGATTGAAGGCATTCTCTTCCTCCGTGGCTCATCCATCCTTTTCCTCCATAGATTCCTCCATTCTTTCATCGAATCCCGCGAATCTAAGCAAGTTTTGTACGTGAAAACGAGAATATATTGAGAGAACGAGGAGTTGTATAAAAAACGAGAGTTGATGTATCTTGTAAATTACGTCATGATAACGCAAACCACCTTCATAGTGGATGTATTCCTAGCTCAAGGCTGAACAACTCTAAAATCTCGTTTTTATTTTGTTTCCTTCGCATTTTTACTTTCAATTGTAATTGAGTACAGCTCCATTTATATTCTAACCTTGTTGGTGAAGTACAGTTTCTGTACCGTCGGTGCTTGAACCAAGTTTTGGTGTAAACAGTTAGACCAATTGTATGCTCAAGATATTGTTTGGCAACATGGGTGTAACGACCCAAAATTTTGGGGCCAATTTAAAAATTTTAATTTAGAAATTTTAATGGATTTTAAATGTTTAAAATAATTTATTTTAAATAATAACGACTAAAAATTTATTTTAAAAAGAATAAATTCAATTTAATTATAAAAGGAGTTTAAAACAGCGCTGCAGTTTGAAAATTTAAATTTGAACTTTGACTGAATGTACAGGATTCATTTTAAATCAGAATTGAGCGAAACCAGAAATATTTAAATCTGTTTAATCATATCTTTCTAACGAATCTGAAAAACTGAAATTTCACTTTAAAAATAATTAGTTTTGCCCAGTTCAAAATTTAGAAAAGTCGCTGTAGAATTTATATATATTTTAATATAATATATTGGCCTTAAAAATAGTCATTTTTCAAACGACCTCGGTTTTCGTCGAAACAACTTTTGTTTGAACCGGAATGGCAAACTATTGCTAGGTTTCAATTTTCATAATTTTTCGAATTAATGTGTGAGCGTGGCAGAAGAAAATGTGTTTTGTCAGTTTCAGTCAAATTTAATCGAATTGAAAATGGCCATTTTTCAGACGGTCTCGGAATTCGACGAAATTAGTTCTGTTAGGACCATATCGACAAAAGAAAGCCAGAAACTATTTCTGGAATTTTTAGAGGTCGTATGTAGCCCCGGTAATTTAAAATATACGTTTGAATTTAATAATTAAATGATTTATAATTTAATTTAAAGAAAAACATATCGTAATTGCCGAAATGGGTTATGAAACATATTCCATTGTGTCCGGGACGGGGATTATTAGCCAGGGGCGGCATTCGTTGGGCCTGAATTGGAGTCAGTATGAGTAACGGGCTTTTAGTGAATTAATAGATTAAATAATATTATAAATATATGGATTAATTTATTCAAACCCTAAAACCTAAAACCTGGAGCCGCCGCCAGGAGCTTTTCCAATAGCCAGTATACACCGAATTAAACCCATTAAGATGTACCAATCCAATCGAATTCAAGCAGGAAATCAAAGTGAAAATTAAAGAGGATTTCGAGCTCCACAATTTCATACGGGGTGATCGTCGAACCGAGAAGAAACTGTGAAGTTCCAACACCCCAAAAGCCCAGCGTTTCGAACGCCGCCGGTCCCTCCTACCCCCATCGCGCCTGAAGCCGTGGGTACCCCCTGGTGCGCCACCTGTCCCTCCTCGACGTGGTGGTGCTAATTGATCTGAAGCTCAGTGTATTGATCGACAACTTAAGCCCTAGAATCGAACATTAACCTAAAAGTCACGGTCGATTCCTGATAATAGAAGAAAGGGTATATTCCCTTTTGATTCTTTTAATCATTTATTTAAAAAAAATTATTTGTACAAATTAATTCGTATCTAATACATACGATCTCGAAATTGAATGATTTCAGGTCCGTTACGATCGTGAGTCCAGGATCTACGCGTCTGAGCTGAGTAGAGCTGATTCTGAGCAGATCAAATTTTGGCTAAATTTCGAATCTGATTTAATCAGAATTAAACCGATGTGAGAATTCTTTTATATATATATATAATTAATAATTAAGTTATTTTGCACTGTTTTAAATCCATGAAATTACGACAATGAATTAGATTTGCGATGTTTGGAATTTTAATGTGTGGAATGATGATTGTTGTGTTGAATGATGGTTGTGTTGTTTAAACCAACATCTCTTGTTAATTCAAAATTTACATTTGTCATGTTAGAACAAGATTTACATTTTAGTTAAAATCTATCATATTTGTTTGTAGTATAAAAAAAAAATGAGGCAAATCTATCATATTTGTTTGTAGTATAAAAATGAGGCAAATCTATCATATTGGTTTATAGTATAAAATGAGGCAAATTTATCATATTTGTTTACAGTATAAGAATTAGGCAAATTTGTCATATTTGTTTACATTATAAGAATGAAGATAGAAATGAACATTTTTGTGTCATTAAAAGATTAAATTAGGAATAAACATTTTTGTGCATAAGAAAAGAGATTAAAACAAAAATATACATTTTTGTCTACATTAAAAGGATTTGTCAAAACATGATTATAAAAGGAAAATTAACATTTTTGTTTACTGTAAAAGGATGAAAATAGAATAACATATTTTTATCAAAATATGATTAGTGAGTAGAATAACATATTTTTATCAAAATATAATTAGTGAGTAGAATAACATATTTTTATCAAAATATGATTAGTGAATAAAAGGACATATTTTTGTCACTTTGAAATAAAGGAAACAAAATGGACATTTTTGTATATTAAGAATGAATTAGAAAAATGATCATATTTTTACAAGCAGAATAGGTTGACATTAAAAAGCTACTTTTAATGTAAAATAGAATATTAGAGAAATGTTCATATTTTGACAAAGCAAAATATGTTAACATTAAATTCTTATATTCAAAGAAAAGAATAGAAAAATACATTTTTATATGAATTCAAAGAAAAGAGTAAAAAGCACATTTTTATGTGTATTCAAAGAAAGAAATAGGAAAGTACATTTTTATGTGTATTCAAAGAAAAGAATAACAGATTACAATTTTTGTGCGTAATCAAAGAATGAAATAAAAAGATTACATTTTTAATGTAATCAAAGAATGAAAAGAAAAGATTACATTTTCATGTAGTAAAAGAAATAACAGATTTCATTTCTATGTGATATGAAACATATTCATTTTGTCCTTTAGAATGAATTTCACCAAATATTCATTTTTGGTCAAATATGATTAGTGAAAAGAATAACATATTTTTGTCAAAGAATGATTAGTGAAAATAAAAACAACCTTTTTATTTGAAATATGTTTTGCAAATAAAAATAACATTTTTGAATTGAAATTTGTTTGTAAATAATAAAGAACATTTTTCATTAAAAATGTTAATATAGATAAAAAGAACAAAATTAACATCTTTGTTAATTAGATTATAAAGAACAGAATTAACATTTTGTTAAGTAGATTATAAAGAAGCAAATTAACATGTTTTGTTAATTAGATTTTTGTTAAACAAAATTGACATGTTTTGTTAAGTAGATTTTGTTAAGCAAATTAACATGTTTTATTAATTAGTTTATGTTAAGCAAAATTAACATGTTTTGTTTATTAGATTACATTAAGAAAAATTAACATTTTTGTCAAAACATGATTATTGAGATAAAATAACCTTTCTGTGTTAAACATGTTAGTGAAATAGAGAATGAACCTTTTTACCCATTGAAAAGGCTTAGTCAAAAATAGACATTTTTGACACTTTGAAAAGAATGAAGTAAATTCATTCATTTTGTCTCACTTTAAAAGAATTAGACAAAATTACAATTTTTGTCACTTTAAAAGAATTAGGATAAAAGAGACATTTTTGTCATTTTAAAAAAGAATGAAGTAAAATATTCATTTTGCCATTTAAAAATGAATGAGACCAAAATATACTTTTTGGTCAATAAATAAGGGTTAAGATTTTATCGTCATTTGTCAACAATAAAAAGAATGGGAATAAAGGACTAGATTTTTATCGTCGTTTGTTCACAATAAAAAGAATAGAGATAAAGATAAGATTTTTATTGTCATTTGTTAACGACGAAAAGAATAAAAACAAAAGTTAAGATTTTGTTTTCATGGGTTAACAATAAGAAGATTAGAAATAAAAGTTAATATTTTTTTTATTTGTCAATTAGTTACAATAAAAAGATCATATGTTAAAAATATGATATTAGCTATGGCTTGAAACATATGTCTGTGATGTTGAAGTGTTTGGTGTGTTAAATATATTGTTAGTATATTCAAACTGAACAGTACACTTCCATTTACAAGTCATCCGACTTGTTTATGTGATTGGGTTGATAATTTTTACACATCGCCCAAGTGCATAAATAATTTATTATTTGATTGCTGGATGAAACCCCACACGGGTGTTGGGATGATATTTGATCTACACTAGTCCCAATATTTAGTGTAGAATCCACTTTGGTTGATTAATTGGATGTTTGATAATTATTTATCATGCTTGTTGATTTCATGCAATATATGGTTGTTGAGTGAGTCACATTCAAATAAAGAATATTTTAGAAAATATCTTAAAAAAAGTATATATATATCTTAGAAAAAGAATATATTTTAGAAAAATATATTTATTTGATATGGACTAGTTATTAACTAGAATAAATCATTAAATTTAGATTTAATGTAGTTTTCCAATTTGTCAATAAATTTAATTGAAATTAAATTAAATAAATTGGAATTTGGGTTTGTCGTGAATAGTGTCTTAAATAACACTGTTCTTAAACCCCGTATGAAGAGAATAATCTTTTAAATTTAGATCATTAAAGTTTTCAATTATATTTAGTGATTGAAATAAGATGAAATGTGAGTTGGGTTTATTGTGAACTATGTTTTTAAGCGACATTTGTTCTTTAACTCAACTGACAGTGAAAATATGATTTGGAATTTATAAATCTTTTATTGAGATTTAAATGGGAATTTTCCAAAAGTAAAATTTTCCCATTAAATATATTAAATTGGAGTTGAATGGAATTCGAATTAATAATAACCGAGATAAGCTTCTGTAAAAGAAAACCGATACTACATATGGAATTTAAGAGGCTTTGCCGTTATTCCATTTATATTATTGGTCGGATACAAAAATTTATAACGATCATATATTGATTTGATTTCTGTGAAGATTCCATATTTAATGGAAGTCGATTTTGGGTTTATCGTGAACGGTGTTTTGAAATGACACTAGTTCTTTAACCCAGTTAAAGATAAGATTAATTTCTTAAATTTAATTAATCATTGAATAATGAGTTTTGATATTTAAAACCAAATTGGGTTTTTAATAAATCTTTAAAAGAAAGATTTAAGAATAAAGTTAAAGAATTTATCTTTGATAGAATAATGTGAATATTTTATTTAAAAGAATATTCTGCATTAGAATGAGGCGTTGGATGTGTTTTTATAGTACTTGATTTTTAATTATAAAATACGTGAGTTATTCGGAAAGACCGGGTTTAACCCATTCCGAATAATTACTATGACGATTAAGAGTCAAAGATGAAGACGGTGGTTGAAGACCGACGATCTTCACATCGAATGGATGTGTTGCTACTGAGTCCCTTGATGGGAGTAGCTACCTTGAAGGGGCTTCAGTGGTGGCCGTCCGGACTATTGTTGATTGTTCGGATTTGGTTTTAGCTCAGACCCAGAGCATTGGCTGGTAAATGGATACGTGTCTGACATTGGATTTCGTTCCATGTGAATTAAATCGATTTCTGTTAATGTATGTCTGTTTGGTGGTGGAGGATTTATTCTCTACTTAACACCCTGGTATATATTAATAGTGATTGATCGCATGGCGTGAATTGTCAATGTGGCACGCCAAGATGCAATTGATCAAGGCTTTTGTTGAAAAGCAGGGCCTTTTGGGATGATCAAAGTATAGCCTATTACGGCATAGCTTTGTGTATATCGTGACTTCTCGAGCCTCACACCATGGTATGAGTCAAAAACGGGATATGGACCGTAGGGAGTGCACACGTTTCTTTCTAGCTAGTGGTAGTGTCAGTGCTTAAACTGGCTAGCATTTTACTTATGTGGATGATGGATTTTGAGGCGCCTCGGATTTTTATAGGCCGTTAGTGGTCATACTATAGGTTCAAAGGAACCGGGAAACGTGTGTTCAGGCATAACTAATCCACTGCCGATAGGCGGGGACCGGCCCTACCGCTCCAAGGGTTGCCCATAGGTGTGATCCTGAGGCATTTGCTAGAGTGTCTCGAATCGGAGAGGAGCTTGCCCCTAGCCTCGACTCATGATGGAAATCCAATTTCCAATACGACCTTACGGTTTTAATTGTAGAACTAGTATGGCGACATAGTAGGATAAATACTATGCCGTCTATGATTAATACATTATGATTGAAATTGTTTTTGAAATATATATATACCCATAGATATACACACTAATACTAAATCCGTTTAATCGTATCAAGCATCTTTTGACTATTATAAGGTAAAACCCTATCCTCCGGTTTGCGTTGCATTGTGTGATGGGACTTGGGTCTTATAATGGTTTCATTTTTCTAAAAAGAATTGCGTTGTTTAATGATTTACTTTATTTTATGCACTGGCAATCCAATGGAGTAAACCCGTTCCGCGTTAGCGGCGTGGTCCTGTGATTAGCCATATTAATTAGATAAGTTAAGTTAGATTTCTCATACCAGTCCCATGACTGACCTGTTGTTTGTTTCACTGGCAAACTCGGGTGCCCTTATTTTCCATACGGGCAGTCGAGTAGCTTTTTGCAGATATATTTACAGGATCCTGGCTTACAGCTGAAGCGGTATTCGGAAAGCTCTGTATCCGTGTATTCCTTTCAGTTGTATATTTGTAATATTTTTCCGCTGCTATTTAAATGTAATTTAAAACTATGATATTATTGTATTTCTATTTCTGTAATAAGTATTCATACTCTGTTATATTCTTGTACTCTGATGTAATTGTTGTCATCAGCGATAAAATATTCTTTAGTTTATGTTCTGATGTGTGTTGTTCTCAAAGCAATCCAGGCTTTCCTTGACTGGGAAGTTCGGGTCTTTTCAATGGAATTCCAACTAGTATAGTCAGTGATAGAGATCCATTATTTACTAGTGCTTTTTGGAAGAGTCTTCAGGAAGCTTTAGGAATGACCCTAAGTTTAAGTACAGCCTATCATCCACAAACAGATGGCCAGATAGAGGGAGTCAATAGAATTTTGGAGGATCTACTCGGAGCATGCATAGTTGATTTTGGAGGAGCTTGGGAGCAGCACTTACATTTTGTTGAGTTTTGTACAATAACAGTTACCAAACGACGATTAGTACAACCCTTTATGAAGCTATGTTTGGGAAGCCATGCAAATCGCCAACTTGTTGGTGGGAAACTACCGACAAGGTTTTACTCGGACCAAACTTAATCTATGTGTCCACGAAGATTATGCCTAAGACCGGTAAAAGTCATACACGGATAGAAGGAGGAGAGAATTGGAATTTGATGTTGGATAGTTGGTATTTGTTAAGGCTTCACCTCTTAAGAAGTCAGTTTTTTTGGGAAGACGGGAAGGTAGCTCCCATATTTATTGGTCCTTTTCGAATTTTGGATAGGATTGGGATGATGGCTTACTGTATGGAGCATCTCGAGCATTTATCAGTGGTCCATTATGTTTTCCATGTTTCTCATCTTCGCAAATGCCTTCATGATTCAGCCGATAGACTCGATCTTAATGATATTGGGGACATAGGAAGCCTCGAGTTGGAGTCAAAGGTGCCCACTGCCACCGCAAAGATCGTGGAGCATAGAATCAAAAGACTCCACAATATATATTCGCATAGTCTGAGTTCAGTAGTGAGATATCCCTGCGAAAAGCACCTGGGAAACTAAGAAGATTAGATTTACTCATCCAGAGCTTTTCTCAGGTAATTAAAGTGTTCGAATTTCTCATTTTTGATTGCATTATGGTTGCTAGATTTGATGGTAGGAGATGGCTACAACACACAATTCACTCATATAGAATTATATGCATATCAGGATTTTTTGCATACATATTGCATCACCTATTACACATACACGCTAGGACCAAGCTCACTATTACCAAGTATGCAGTTCATAATCACTATGAGTTATGGATGTATATAGACATTTATTAAATAACACGGGTGTATAACATGGTCGCTTAGAGCGAGTTGTGTTCTTTACCCCTTTAAAATATTTCAAGATGAAATCTCTAATAAGGAGGAAAGAGAATGCAACACCCGTAAAAACATACATAAGTAAATTTAATTTAGAATAAACAATAGTAATTGATAATAATTTAATGGGATTAAAATAGAATTTTGGACAATTAAGAATTAAGAATTATGCCACGAAAGTATTTTATTGCATTCGTGGCGAGATTCTGATTCGTTTTCATAATTTATTTGCTGAAAACGGAATTCGTATGCAAAAGTTGTTAATTAATTAAACTGTACGTATATATTAACGTACAAAGTTGGAATTTCAAATAAATATATATACAAGATGGGAATATATTAAATGGTATATGCATGAAAATAATATTCCTTTTGATTTCAAAGTTGAGTATATATTTACACAGTAGGGGATAAGAATAATATAATTAAGGTATGAAATGAACTGAATTAATTAATGAACAGTAAAAAGTAACATTCAGGAGGTAATTCATCCTAGGCTCGACCCCAGAAGGGGAGTCGACTTCCCCTCTAGGAGGGGTATTGTAACACCCCATAAAAATAAACCTAAAATAGATTAATAATAATAAATAATAAAAATTTACAATAAAGTGATAATATATTAATGGTTGAAAAATGAAATTTTGCAACATTAGGAATTTGGCCACGAAAATATCATAGTTGTATTCGTGATGAAATTCTGATCAAATTTCATATATAATATGTCAGAATTCAGGCATGTATGAAAGAATTACACTTAAAAGAAGTTGTATGTTAAATATATATAAAACAATGTTTGAAATTTAAATTATAGTATAAATGTACAGAATAATATATGACCAATAAATGAGTGATTGGAATATTCCACCCAATTTAAATTTGTGTGTATATATAAGTATACAAGAGAGGACAATAAAAACGTTTGAAAGGAAAGAAATAAATGATATTTAATAAACTTATATAAAATTTTCTTCTCAGCCCTCATATACGTTCACTAGGAAAATCTATGACCAGGAGGTCGACCGACTCACTAGAGGGGTGTCGATAGCTCTTCTAGGGGAGCGGTTGACCGCCTAGTGCGGCCAACGCCCAGTGAGGCCTGGTTTGGGTTAGGTTTTAGTGTTAGTTAATTAATTTAAACAACCTAAATTTAATTTTAATAATCCTACAGCTGTTAATCACACACACACACACACACTAAATAACACCCTTAACCTTAGACCTAAACCTAGTCTTCTTCTCCTTTCCTGCCTCCACTCTGGCATTGATTCAAGAGAAATTTTATTGTACTTTTTGTTCTTCCTCTCTTAAATTTATTTTATGTTCTAATCACTTTTTCTTATAGGATTTGAATAGGATCTAAATCTGGAATTATAAGATATATATATATATAAAAGAATTCTAACTGTTTAATTCTTATATATATATATATATAAGGGATTCTTGTTCGCATTAGTGTTCGATCTTGAAGATTTTCATATCTGAACATCGTCAAATCACTGTGAGTGGAAATAGTAGTTGGTTGGGAATATTCTACATTTGCAGATTTTTATATGGATTAGGATGCCTAGGGAGATTTGGATTAGCGATAACACCAAATTGTAAAACCCCCAGATCTCCTATTTTATATGTTTCGCAAGAATTATCAATAAATGTTTGGGTTTGTGAATTTGTTTGGGTTATGGATAAAGAACATTTTGGGTGATTTACTTTTGTTTGATTTAATTCATCTCTTTTTATTTAAAAGTGTTTGTGATGTAAAAAGGTTCGAATTTGATTTAGTTTTATTATTTGAATAGGTTTGGATTTCCATTCTAAATGAATAATTGAACGTATTTAGATTTGAAACAAATCAAATGTCAATGTTTTTATGTACAACATGGAAAAAGGGTAAATTAGATTAAATAGAAGTCTATGTACACTTGTATATATTTATGTATATGTGTATATATGTTGTGAAATTTACACCTTGTTCTTGATTCATTACCTGAATTGTTCCAACAAACCTAGGATGCAAGTTTTGAAAGTTATGATGTTATTTTTCCCATTTCTACTATCATTAATTATGCCTTCATGCCATGTATTTAGCGGTTTGATTTGGAAATTAACATGTATGCCATTAGTATAGATCTAATCGACAATTTACACCAATAAAATGCTTCTTTGTCCATTAGAAAATCAGCGTTTAGTATACGAATTAAATATTCTATTTATATAGAGTAATTAACGTAATTCAACATAATAATGACGAAATAAATACGTTAGAATTTGAAATGTCCCCAAATAAATTGTTGTTTTTGCGTGTGTGTGTATAAAATGACTTATCTACATACTAGATAATGAGACACAGACACAAGGTTAATCGTCATTTGAGGTAGAAGTCTTCCCAAAACCAACCGCCAAATCCATCAACCACAAGTGAGTATGGGTAATGTGAGAGGTCTGGGTGCCATGAGCCATTTAATTTATTACACTATGAAATGAGGTTAAGCCCACTTGTGGTAGAAGTCTGCCTGGAACCGCTCGACATATCCAACATCTACAGGTAGACAGTTTAATGTGAGAGGTCTAGTTTATGTATATATATACACCTATTATGTGTGTAAATAAGTAGGCTTACTATGCCTTGAGAAGGTCATAAAAGGCTGACTTTCTTCTTATCTAGTTTGGTTCTTAACTGGTTAGGACTAGGACCATTTTGAAGGTTTATTCCTCGGACGTGGACCAAAATCATGGGACCCTCCCGTATTAGATTCGAAGTAGGTCTATGGGTCCTCCTTCTCTAAATGTAGTTTAGTCATGGCCAAAACGGAGTAGGGTAGTTTAACCAAATGTCCACTTCCTCTAAAAGCAGTGTGAGGGCCAACCTAGGGACAGATTTAGTATACGTAGGACACAACGTGCTACTTAATTCACCAACTGTCTAAGGGAAGTCTTAAGTGGCATAGGTGTTCTACTGTAATATCAGTGAAGTAGTAACATAAGGCATCCGCCAAAGGGGTCTTAGATGGCTATATACAGGCCTACCCAAAACCGATACTACGCGACAAGATACTACTTTTCATATTACTTGTTAGAATATGTACTTAAGAACGTTGGCGTATTAGTATGGGGTCTTAAGTGGCTAGGATCTGCCTTCGGGTCATAAGAGATCATAAGAATTCACCCTTAATAAACATGTTAGAATGGGCCTTAAGTGACCGTGAATGCCCACCTCGTTGGGTCTTCACCCTAAATGCATCAATAGAGATCCTGAGTGATTCATTCAATTATCCACCTTATTGATTAGAATATTTCATGTATGTGTGTGCTTATGTGTTTCGTAGACATACCTTGACATATTAATAACCTGCTAAATCTAAGGTATGGTCTTTAAGCAAATATTATTTTCAGTCATACATGACTTTATGTTCTGACCACTCTTCTCAACATATCTAACAGTTTAATAGGTGGGGTAGCGACACGGTGGCTGAAACGATGATGGAACTTGACGAAGACAATGATAAGATGTTATGATATTATTAGCTATTATTGCTATTTTTCTTATAGAAATTCTAGATTATGAACAATGATGATGTACCGTTTTGATTGATTGTATTAGACAATTTGTATCTGAATCTGTGGCTTATAATTAATGGTACATCTTATTTTGGTATTACACTTTTTCATTCCACTATGTGAGATTCCATAACATTATGTTATATGTTATTCTGTGCAAATGTAATTCCTTATAGGAACCAAGATCCGTTTAGAGTGGCACTAAGTTTCGATGGACCTTTTCTAGGTTGAAATTTAGGCCTACTCCGGGCGAGTTTGTTACAAGTGTCGACCACCCTCCTGTAAGGGAGCCCAATGATGGTTGTTTTATGTAGGGACTTATTTATAATTTATATCAAATGGACTGCTTAGATTTGATCAAACTAATCTAACAGTCCATATACAGGACGTCAACTATAAATAGACCCTCAAACTCTCATTCCAAATCATACAACCATTTCTCTCAGCACCTTCATGATGTCTTTCTTCCGTCTCTAATTCCAGAAAAGATAAAGGGGTTTAGGTTATCTTCTATTTCTATAATCTATTCTATCTTCTCTATCTTATTCTAACATAGAATTAAGATTATTTTGGAATTTGGATTTATATGTATATATAAGATTATAATGTATGATTCTTTTATATATATATATATGTACACATATTTAGATTTGAAAGGATTGGAGCACGTTTGTTCTTGAAGGCTGAATCCAAATCTTGTTCTATTCAATTTTGATTTTGCTCTTCCTAATAGCACTATGAGTGGAATCCATCTGAGTTGCTATTTTCCTATAATTTGTTAGATTGAAACTTGGGTTATTGTGTCTAGGAAGGTTTGGGTTCATACTAAAAGAACACAACATTATAATCCCTTAAACCATCCAATTTTTTCATGTTCTTACTATGAAATTGTCAATCTAAGTACGTTTATGGTTTTGTGATTATGGAATTAATAAAAGAGAAGCTTGATTGTGTTGTATAATTATTTACATTTTTTCATATTCATCTTATTTTGTTTTTACGAAATTTTATATGTATGGTTTTATAAAAAATGTTAAGATTTGTATGGAATTGTAAATCCAATAGGTTTAAATCTCTATTACTTTAGAAATAGGGTATTTGAACGTATTATTTACAACATATTCAATTATTAAGGTTATTATGTAAATATACATAAAAAGTGAATCTGTTACCAAATAGGAATTATATATATATATATATACTGGGTATATGCACTATGTTTGTCTTTTATTAATTAAGTAGTCAAGTCAAAACTTGGTTGCTAGTTTTATATTGTTGTTGCTATTTTTCCCATTTTGATTGTTAAATTTCAATATGTACATTTATGCCTTGATTGAAGTAAATATGGGAAATAATTACTTGTACGCCTCAAATTTGAAATAGGGATTGACATTTTCAAAACATGGCTAGGACATTAATTATGTTCGCTTAATTTACGTTTTTATATATATATATATAGCTTGAAAACGTAATAATTATACCTATTTAGTGCGTAATAAATTAGAAATTTGAATTTAAAGGTCCCCATATGAATATGTATGTTTGTGCGTGCGTGTTAATGACCTTAAATATATTAATGACATATAGACACGATGTTAATCATTACTTGTAGTAGAAGTCTGCTTGGAAACGACCACATATCCAACATCTACAAGTAAACCCAGCTAATGTGGGAGGTCCAAGTGCCATGGGCCATTAAATTAAATACATTATGACATGAGGTTAGGCCCAACTTGTAGTAGAAGTCGGTCCGGAACCACCCGACAAATCTAGCAGCTACAAGTGGAAGGTCTAATGTAAGATGTCTAGTGTGTGTGTGTGTATCGTGTGTGTGAAGTAGGCCTGCATTGGGGAAAAGGTATTAAGTTGCTGACCTTCCTCTTGTTGGATATTAAGTGGGTATGACTAGTTTCACCCCTTGGTTCAAGACCCAGGTCATTGGGCCCGCCCTCCAAGGATTTAATGGTTGTTGGGTCCACCTTTTCTCCTATAAAGGAATTAAGTGGTCTTATTAGACGATAACAGGAGTAGTGCAGTTCTCCATGCAACGTCGGCTTCTTATCTAGGGGTTAGTGAGGGTTGACCTAAGGACGATAATATATATATATATATATATATATGGCCAAAAAGGAACCACCGTCTAAGGGAAGTATTAAGTGGCTAGGACTTCACCCGTAGGGACGGCTAGATAGTAACAAGAGGGTCTGCCTAAAGTGTTCTCTTAAAATGAGTTCCTGACCCTTGTCCGGTCTTAAGTGGCTGTCAGTACTTCTCGCCCTACAAAGAGAGTATGTACATTATGACGTTGACATTAGAGACGAGGTCTTAAGTGGTTGTGGGTCCTCCATAGGGTATTAAGTGAAAGTAGGGATGTCCACCCTTAATAAAGAAATAAATGGCATTAAGTTACTTAGAATAACCCGCCATGTGGGGGTATTAAGTGATTGTTAGGATGTCCGCCTTTAAATGATTTTGTGGGTATTAAGTGACCGTAAGTGTGTTCGTCCTTAGATCTACATATAAGCCTTAAGTGACTGTTAGGATGTTCGCCTTATATGTTTGCTTATGCGTATGTTTGTTTACATAAACATAACATGAAAAGTTCATATTGCCAAATTTTAGGGAATAGTCATTCCTAAACTCATGTGTATTTCATTCACCAGAACTTTATGTTTTGACCTCCCTACTCTTAACATTAACAAGTTAGTAGTGAGACTATTGACTAAGGACGAGGAAAGATTGCTTGAAGGAGGAGCCTCTCGAAGACCTAAATATATTGGCAGTGGCTTTATTATGATTATTGTTGTGGGATAATGAATAATTGATGTAACTTGTACCTTGAGGCATGTTGCATTTTTGGATTTGTGGTTTTGGCACGTCTATTTTATGCAATTATATTTTATCCCTTCCGCTGTGTGAGAATCAGATTATCGTTTATACTGCTCTGTGATACCCGTTTAGTATATTCTTATAGGAGCCAATGTTCCATATAGAGTGGCTCTAAGTTTCAATGGGTCTTTTCTGGGCCGGAATTCTGGCCCATTCTAGGCGAGTTGTTATAGCATATAAGTCGAACTTCACCATTTCACGCAACTCCAAATAGGCATACATACACAAATCCGGGTCGGCATCTTTTTATGATCAATAAGGGCACTTCATCTTGGTTCAGCGCATTTTCGGTTCAAACACTTTTTAGCTTGGCGTCTGGGGATTAGTCTAGTGAAGTCGCTACATGGCCTCCTTCATCTGGTTCAGCATGACCTTAGATCGGCAAGACGTATGTCGAACCAGTACAAAAAATGTGGGTGATATATCCAACTTCTCCTAGTCACTCCGTTACTACTCTCACGTCCACTCACCTAGCCGATCCAGATACGAACTACACCAATAAATGCCACCTTGGAGGACACTGGAAGGAAATCTTCTTTATTTTTTTGCATTGTTATTTCAGTATATTCAGCTATACTGGGGATTGTATCAATTTCACATATTGTAATATTCAAATTAGTAAAAAAAAACTAGTGAGAGTCATCAAGTGGATATAGGCATATTCAGGATGAACCACTCTAAATTGCATGTTGTCTCATTTTCATTTATTTTTTCATTTACATTTATTTTCTTCAATTTTTATTCTCTATTTTCATACTTAGGGATATCATTACTAGTGTCCGCATTTTTGGTGCTTTCCTGAAAAATTTGAATTCTCAATAGTAAGATCTTTATATCCACTAGCGGATTCCCAAGTTCATCAAGAAGATTTCATTTCGTTCATTTTACGTCATTATGGAGTCTAAAAGTGCCATTTTCGCTTCTAGACCAGCGAACAACCAATCTCACAATGATGCGAACTAGCAACCCACCAATATTGAGAATGTAGTTGCAACCACTACAACTACGACCCCCAATGCTTCCTCCCCAACTTCTGCATCTGTGTCACGCGACGACCTCATGGAGATCATGAGAAATTTGAATGAGACCACTAGCGCTCTAAGATACTAAATGCTTGCATACATCATTCTGAGGCAGGATATGAACAAGATGGCAGAGCAATAGAACGGTTTAAGGAGTCAAAGAGGTCATACTCCACTGACTACCGGTCTGGTGAGTCGATGTCATCTAAAAGAAGTGAAGGAATGCTATAGAAATAAGTCAGAGCTAAAAATGATCCAGAAGCGACTCAGCCAATCCGGTTCGGCAAGCTCCCAGATCGGCATGCCGAATCGGGACTAAATGCATCTATTTATCTAGTTCAGCTCAGGCATGTCGAACCGGATAACGCCGAACCGAGGATGACTTTTTCCCGATGACCTAACACTATTGATTCATCACATAATCGCAATACTCTAGGACTATCTCGAGCTCCGACACCCCCACGCATCCTGTTATTGACCGAAACAACATGGGTTAGGGAAGTGTTTCCCAGATGGTGGCATAGTTGACGTACATGTAAGGGAGACGAGGTGGCCAGATACAATGATTATCCATAGTATGGACCTTTCATTAGCACTTCAGACTTGACTTACATGGTTAAGAAGATTATGCATGATAGCCAAGGTTAAGACAATGAGGATTGGGGAATTGGTCGTAGTTATACCCCTTTCACGGATGATATCCTAAAGCCGAGTTCGCTTGCAGGTTCTACCTGGTACATACATCGTACTATTCAGGGAAGACTAATCCTTGACAGCATTTAATGTGATACAAATGGTATATGGAATCGGCTCAAGCCTTTAATTCCGTAAAGTGAAAAGTCTTTTAGATCTACTCGGATAGCATAGCTCTCGTATGGCTCACGAGACTACCGCCAAGATCAGTACTTCATTCGACAATCCAAGAAGAAAATTCATGGGTTAGTTCCGTCTGCTTACTACCAAACTGAAACATGTTATGACACTCTCCCGTGTAAATCAAGCTCACAGGGAACTACTCAAAGATTGTCTCAACCACTTTAATATTGTCGTCACTGAAGTAAGTAACCTTAACAAAGAAACTATTTTGACGGAATTGGTTGATGGCATTGACACCAATGCAGAGTTTAGAAAATGGCTGATTGGAGATCCTCCATCTACTTTGGATCATTCCTATAAGAAGGCTTCTTGAGCATTGAAGAAGTAGAGAGAACCCAAAAAAAGAGAATCGACAATCCTGTAAATGAGGGGATACAGAGAAATGTGGTGGTTAAACAGTATGGAGACAATTTTGGAAAAGCTCAGATAAACGTTTAAAACATGAACAAAGAAAATGATAATGAACATAAAGGCAGCAATGGAGGTGACCATGATAAGAAAAGGGGTGCTAGGAAGCGACCCAAATTCCCAATATTCAACAAGTATATGTGATTGAAGATTTGATCGAAAATTTGTATTTAGATACTTATAACACGGTGTAGTACCGAAAGCCTACATCAAAAGAGTTCACGGAGAAAGAGAAGCAGACTGGAAAATTTTGTTCGTTTCATGAAATATAAGACCACATGGCAAAGGAATTTTGTCATCTTCGGGACTTCATGGAGAAATTGATTTATGATGGAAAATTGGACAAGTATAGAGTTTCCCCAGGGGACAAGGGACTTCAGACCCTAATCGATTAGGTCAGATGGCTCCTCAAGTTGCCACCCAATAAAAACAAAAGGGTATTGTGATGAACACCATAGTCGAAGGACCGCATCCAGTTAGTATTAGTTTACGAAAAGGAATGCAATTTTATAGACAAAAAAATTCCAGTGAAACGACGGAGGATGATAGCAGATGACGTCGTCTTCCGAAATAAAGATGCAGATGGGTAGATGCCCCAACTATTGACTCCATGGTGATTTCAGCCTTGATTATCACTGCTCCAGTACGAAAAATCCTTATTGACTATGGGAGTTATATATATTATTCAAAAAAGCCTATGACAAGATGATGCTGGAGGCTAAGGATTTGAATCCATGCAATGCCATAATACATGGTTTCAATGGATCTGCAAATGAATCGGCAGGTATGGTTGAATTATTGGTGAATCTTGATGAGGGATACTATACGAGAGTGCAGATCCTGTTGTTTGTTGCGTCGGACCCTCCATATACTCCTTTTTGGTCCGCTTGTCCCTTGCTGGCTTTAGAGCATGCAATGCTTCTTAGTGCCAGTACTTAATGTTCTCGACTAAGAGTGGAGCCAGGATTGTACGGAAAGACCAGGTAGCTTGGCGGGTGTACCACATGGCTGAGTGGAAAAATAACCATAGCAAAGAGAAGTAAAATGGTGTGGATGCTTCCTTTGCATCAAAGGTATTGATATATAGCAATCACGAGACAAATCCTGGCCCGAACAATATAGCCGTCAATTCAAATACATTGATCCTAGAGAAGACAAAGAGCCAATATACCAAAGGGAAGCACCCAAAAGGCTACGATGGCAATCCCGACTGATAACAATGACCCTTCCAAGGTCTAGAAATTGGATCCCACCTTGGACCCCTTCGGACAAGGGAATTGACTAATTTTCTTTATGTAAATGTTAATGTGTTTGCTTAGACCCATGCTGATATGTATGGGATATCGCAAACCTTCATAAGCCATTCACTGAATATTGACCCGAAATATGTCCTGGTGAATCATAAGAGGCGTATGCTCAGTCCTGATAGTCAACGGCATTGACGGAAGAAATTAAAAAGCACAGGAGCAATAGATTCATCCAAGATTTGTTATACATTGACTAGTAATCAGTTCCATTATTATAAAGAAGTCTAATGGAAAGTGGAAGATATGTATTGATTTCTCTGACCTAAATAAGGTATGTCCAAGAAACAACTTACCACTTCCTAGGATCTACCAGCTTGTAGACTCGACAGCTGAACACGAGCTTCTCTCCTTTATGGATGCATGCTCCGGATACAACCATATACTGATGCATGTGCCTGACTAGAAAAATACTAATTTAATTACAGACCTTGACCTGTATTGTTACATTGTCATGCCATTAGGCTTGAAGAATGCCGGAGCAATGTACCAGTGATTGTTCAACCTTAGATATAATGATCAAATTGGAAGGTTGACAGAAGTTTACTTAAATGACATTCTAGTAAAATCATGATGATCAGCCAACCACGTCGATGAATTGGCAAAGATTTTCAGTGTTCTCTGCCTTTACGGGGTTGAAAATCAACTCTTTAAAATGATCTTTTGGCGTAACATCAGGGAAATTCTTTCGTTTCATAGTCAATTCTCAAGGGATTAAAGTCAACCTCGAGCAGGCAGAAGCCATTCGGAATATTCAGGTGTTCTAGAAGATTAGAGCTATGCAGAGTCTGAATGGGAAGGTTGCCGCTCTGAGCCGATTAATATCCAGAGCGACTAACAACTACATTCCTTTCTTTGACCTGTTAAAGAGTGGTAAGCATAAATTCTCTTGGACTCCATACTACATCGAAGCGTTTCAGATTTTTTTGAATCATCTGGAGAGGCCTCGTATACTATCAAAGCCAATTGATCAGTGTATCTCACGGTACCTCGACATTCCATCAGTGTTGCACTTGTACGGGAAGACAATCAGATCCAAAAGCATGTGTACTACATGAGCAAAAGAATAATAGGGGTTGAGAACAACAACCCAAATATTGAAGCGTTGGTTTATAGCCTCTTAACAGCACCAGGGATGATGCGCCATTAATTTCAGGCTCATCCCATCAAAGTATACATCACCCTGCCGCTATGACAAGTCCTTTAATGACCTGATGCTTCTGGGAGACAACTAAATGGAATATTGAACTTAGCCAGTTTGATATTGCCTATACTCTATAAAGATCATCCTGGGAAAAGCGTTGGTGAATTTCATCGTAGAGATCATAGCTCCAGACGATAATGCTAAATACATTGAACCGCCAACTGTCAGATGGAAGCTATTCATAGATGGAGCCTGTAACGATCGATGTTCTTGTGCCGGAATTGTCTTGGTGACTCCTAAGGAACGATCGATCTATTATGCCGTAAAGCTGGACTTTCGTGTAACCAACAATGAAGCTTAGTATGAAGCCCTGATTTCTAGGCTTAAACACGCAAAGAAGATGGAGGTGAAGTTTGTTCAAATTTTCCATGACCCCAGACTGTCATGTGCTAGGTCAGAAAGAAGTTCGAAGCCAAGTAGGCATGGCTTGCCCTTATCTTAATTGGGTTCAGGAGCTAATGGGCGAGTTTAAGTATTACTGCATCTCACATATTCCTCATGATCAGAACGAAAAAGACGACTTATTAGCAAAGCTAGTAGTTCAGAGAATCTGGAGAAAATGGGGTTGGTCCCGATTGAGACATTAATCACCCCAAGCAATAATTAAATGCAAGTCGACTGGGTGTTGATTATTGATCCCAAAAGGCAATCCTGGATGACTCATATAAAGAACTTCTTGTTGTACATAACCTAACCAGAGCGATAAAGAAAAAACCGTGCCCTCTTACGTCAAGCCATAAGATATGCCATTCAGAAAGATGTATTGTACAGAAAAGGGTTCTTCATCTTTTTACTCCGGTGTGTAGTCCACGATGACGCCAATGGTACTGTGAGAAGTGCACGAAGTTGAGTGTGGCGACCACACTGAGGGGCAAACTTTGGCAAAGAAGATACTCCAATATGACTATTTCTAGCATACCGTCAACCGAAATGTGGCTAATTACTCATGACGCTGCAACAATTGACACATGTTTTCTAAGGTTCTAAGAGCTCCGCCCACCCAGCTAACCCAAATGGTTAGTCTATGGCCTTTTGTGATGTGAAGAATAACCATCATCGGTAGCCTTCCAATTTCTAAAGGCCAAGCAAAATACGTGAATATGGCAGTAGACTATTTCACTAAGTAGGCCGATCCTGAGTCATTGACCATGATCTTGACAAAGAGGGTAATCAACTTCGTCATAAAAAACATTATATGACAATTTGGACTTCCCGAGACTATCATAACTGATAATGGAACTCAATTCAATAGCTCAAAATTCAAAGACTTCTATCGGCGAAATCGCATCGAGAAATGTTATACATTAGTCGTCCACATGAAGTCGAATGAACAGGTCAAAGTATTGAACAAATTCATAAATTCTATCTTGAAGAAGTGATTGGAGTAGGCTAGAGGGAAGTTAGTCGATACTTATTATTAGCCTTTTGGTCGTATCAAAGGACCATATGTCAGCGACTGTCCCTACTCCGTTCGTGTTAACTTATGGCTTTAAAGCAATCATACCCGTCGAGCTCGAAGTTCCCTCTCATCGAACTGCCTATGATGATCCTTTAACTAATAAGGAGCTCCTTCTGGAGTCGCTTGACATTGTTGATGAGAAGAGAGAGGAGGCCAACTTGCGAGCTGCTGCGCACAAACATTGGGTTGTACGATACTATAACACGAAGGTTCGACCTGGAACCTTTGAACTTGATGGCCTCGTACTGAAGCACGTCTTTCCTAGCCCCATCCACATGGGTCCAAACTGGGAAGGACCTTATGTCATTTAACAAAAACTTGAAAGCAGAGCTTTCAAATTAACGGTCGTTGATGGTGACCAACTCCCAAGGGCATGGAACGCTGAGCATCTACAAAATTATTTCACTTAAGCTTTTATTTTCGATTGTTTTTGTGAAAATCGCTTTGCTTTCAAATTATGTAATAAGGCGTGATACCGACTTCCATTGCATCATAAATAAAAGCTATTTCCATGCACTACGACTATTTTTAAATATGTTGCTATGTGCTGCAATTTGACCATCTTACGCACTCGAACAAAAGGCGTGACAAGTCACCTAACAACGTTTGATTGCTCATGATTCAATGAGCGTACTCGATTCCACGACTAATCAGAAAAGAGTTAACTAAATCCGTGCGTAATTAAAATACTCCATTGGCGATCCTCAACTTAAGACTAGAGTGGAGTAACGACGCTAAAGAGAATGTGATACGACGATTCACGTAATTAACTATAATTCTCAGTAACTTGAGAAACAGTATCGAACATTAGGTTTGTGTGAATGGAAAGCCGAAACTTAAGAATGTTTAACCTATAACTCTAATCTGATTAGCGACAGGAGAGTATAAAGGTAAATGACTCGATGTCCGATTCCTCAAACTTAACCTTACCAAGACTAGAGGCATAATTGGAGACATGGAAATTAACTTCAGACATGCCATCGATGTTGCGTGTGACTCGAAGTTAATGGGAGGAATATAAATCACCTTAAGACTAACAATAACTCTAAGAGAAACTGCTTACGAGTTAAGTGTAGCCTAGTAAACTCGCAAGTACATTGAATGGAAAGAGAAAATACTTAATAATTTACAGTGATAAAAGATATTTTTCTTCATAATTGCAGGTTTGTATATGCAATGAGACAAAAGGTGAGGGCCGCACAGACTTTGACCAACAGAACTTAACAAAGGTCATAACTATAGGTGATGCTTATTTGTCCTTGGTCTTATTGTCAATTTTCTGCTTGTTTCATTTTTCCAAGTCAGATTTCTTCATATATTTGCACTTGGAAGGTTTATCGCTCTCATACCCCTCACCTCCTTTCCCGGGGTTGACCTTATCGAATTTCTTCTTGGTTATCGATTCTTTTTCAGCTGTGTGACTTTACTTCCTCAGCAACCACATCCTATTTGGATTTCTATGGATTTGGGCTGCTAGATAGAAAGAGAAATCACTTGTAAGGAATCTAAAGTGACAACCCCCAACTCTGCTTGTATAGCAAAAATCTTACCTTGATGCAGTGCCTGTAGTTCCTCTATACTCATTCTGCTGGTTTTCTTAGACTCTCCTATGTAAATTACATCTCCCTCACCCTTATGATGGGACCCTTTTCCACTAAGCCTTTCAAAGCATCAATCGTCCCCTCTTCCTTCTCTTAGTCCTCGACAAGGGGCACCTTGGGCTCATCAGAAGTCTTTAACTGTGTCTTATAAGGCATCTTGACCTGGTGGATACCTGTACCAGGAAGAGCGATAACAAATTGTCCCTTTGGAACTATGGATATCTCGACTGCTATCTGTTGGAGATGCAGATTAAGGACCTTAAGGAAAATTAAACACTAGATAGGGATGAATAGTGTTTTGTGGAATTTTTAATTTCTTTAAATCTTTTCGGATTAAACAAAACAGTATGCGGATCATAGATTTCAACGAACACAGAATCAATCAAAGAATCCAGAAAATAAAAGTAAAAGCAGTAAAAGGAAAGTATACACCGGGTTTTTATGCTGGTTCTGGTCTCCCCTACATCCAGTCCCACACAACGTTGTGTTGATGCGGATTTTTATTCAACAATATCCAATTACAATCCTTGATTTCAGGGCTACAAGGGAACACCCCAACTGATTCCAAGTACAGTGAGACTTAGTTGATTTACGAGCCACAACTTTACACCCAATCGATTTCCAGGACACAATCACACCCAGTCACTTTAAACAGGATAAGACCACACCCTTCTCATATAAGTTTTTGTAGTATTGACTCGATATACTTTGATCTTGCGATCTTTGATTGCAAAGCGCCTACAACTCTTAAGTAACACTTGAATTCAAAGAGAGCTTGATTTAGAATTGAAAGAGAAGAAGAATGATATGATTTCTATTGAAATCGACAGAGTATAAGTGTAGAAAGTTAAGAATTTAAGAATAATAATGGTAGAATGTTTACAGAGGAAGAAGAAGATAAAAAGTTATTAAATAATCTGAATTCTTAAAGGTATTTATAGCAACCACAACCTTTCAGAAAAGGTTCGAATTCAAAAGATACTTCTGTTCAAAATTCAAAAAATTGCATAATGACTAGTATGTCGACATACAAAAATGATGATGTCGACATGTGCTAGTGTAATTTAAAATAAATAAATTTTATAATAAAGTAAATAATGTTTAAATAAATTATGGTGAATCTAGAGTTAAAACAAGCTATATTTCTTTATATTAGAATACAGTATTTCAAGTAGAAATATATTTTAAAAACATATATTAAAATGATTAAGAAATGAGTAAAATCTAAATATAAAAGTTTAAATATAAAACTATGCATATATTAAAATGTAATAAAAACAGGGAAATTGAAAACATAAGTAACTATAAAATTAGTAATAAATTTGTAAGTAAAACTTATTTAAATTAAAAGTTAAAATATATTAAAATAAACGTCAGGAGTTAAAATATAAAAAGTATACATTTATAAAAAATGAAGTAATTTTGAAACCATTTGAAAAATAGATTTAAAAATAAGTAAATATTTTTGAAACCATTTTGAAAAGAAGTTTGAAATAGAATTAAATTTGAAATCAGAATTAAGTTTAAAATCAGAATTCAGTGCTAACTAGAGTTTTAACAAAACATCTAGACATAATTACTCTATATTTCTTGAAATCTTGAAATCTTGGTACTCATAAGTCTTGAAACTTGAACTCTTCTACTTTGAAATCTTGATTCTTTGAACTGTAATAATCGATATCTGCATAGATTTCCTGTATATACACACACACATTAGTATTTTATAACAATAATAATTGAAACAAAGTTGAAACAAGTTTGTTTTCATCAAAACCATCATCATCAACATCTTAGTCCCTAACACCTCCTCCATAGCTCACCGATATGTGATAAGAACTTTCTCAAACTATGTATAAGTTAGAGATGCACCTTTCGCGGAATCGCTGCCAATGAACATGGAAGTGTCAGGAACTTAAGTTATAAGAGTTAGTGGAATGTAAGGCTTTGGGAACGAGAAGTCGGGATTATATTCTTCTATTGTTTTAGAACTCTGACCAACAGCAGAAAATCCAGAGCTCCCCTCAATCATAGTCTTGACTTTAGCCTTAATCCTAGCGGAATCTTCCTCCACCTTCAACAATCTCTTCCCTTCCCTCAGAATTACGGGCTCATTTTACCTAAAAAAGCTCTATATGCTCCTTTCCAGTAGGAGACCCATCCTCTAAGGCATGCCTTTTCTCTTCAAAAATTTCGCTCCAGCCGTCAGCTAAAGTCTGGCGATAGTACACAACCCAAGATAAGTCATGATATCCGAGGACTTGAGCGTAAAACCCCAAAATGAAAAGGTCGAATTCCTTCTCTTTTCTACCCTCATCTAGCCTATCAATCAGCTCCTTCAAATTTATTCCATATTGAATTTTTGAGTTTGAGGCCGATTCAACGGTTATTTGTGCAATTTTCTTCACCTTGTTTTCCCATGCGTCGACCTTAACCAGCTTGGACCTTAACTCTTCATTTTCCTTTTCAAGAGTTCTCTTTTTGCCTTCAGGATATTGGTCTCAAGCTTCAAATCTAAGCTTTTATGACTCATGGCCTTCAAATCATCCTCAATGGATTTTGTTCTTAGACTGGCCACATCAAGCCCTTTATGAAAATGGTCTTTTAAACCATTACATTGTTTCTTATAGGTTTTAGGGGCCTTCTTAGCATTCTTCAACTTCTTCTAGTTTTTATTGAGATCTTTGTCCATGTAGGCCAAAGAAAGCTTATCACAATCTCAATCTTGTTTCATATTGGCGTTGTCGAGCTCCAACAATCAGTTAATTTCCTCAGTACTTAGAGGTCTTTTTGAATTGCCCACATATGTCTTTGATTTCCTTCTTGAGCCACTCTTCGATATTCTCGGGAATGGGATAAAGAAAAGGTAAAAAGTGCATTCTACTAAAGTAATATTGCAGTAACTGAGCCTTAAGCTCTTTTTTCCATTCTTAAACCAATAGTTCTAGCACGATAAGCTCTCCAACCATGGTAGTTTTGGACTTACGTTTGGTAGAAACCACTTTTGACTTTTCCTTCACTTTATTTTTAGGCTTTAAATGTTTCTTCAGATGTGGTTCACCAGAGGAAACTTTTATGGGGATCTAGGCCTTGGAAACTGACGTCCCGCTTTAATGTCCATCTTCTGGCTTTTAGGCTTGTCAACGTCCTGGCGGACTGTTAAATGAGAGAGGGAGTGGTGTTTATAGTACTGGTGGCGCCTGTTTCTCTCCCTTTCCTTCTATCGTGGTCCTATCTGTGTTCCCGGTCGCGATCAAAAGAACATTTCGATGGGATCTCACTTTTGATTGACTTTGACCCAGTCGCACATATTCATATGTCCTTGAAATTGTATCTGCAAACCAAAACAAGCTCATCTTAGAACCAATAGAACATACAGTGCACAAGTACCGTGACATGCATTGCTCGTGTTGTGTGCGCTATAGTGACCACACCTAATGGACCCATAGCCAGTGTCATGCACGTTGTTGTGATTTCTCCGACATCAGCGGAGATGGTTTTCCCCTCAGGCATAGGAAAGAATATCTAAGAATTCAGATCTCTAAATATATACTACTCGGATGGTTGTGGTATATCACTAAACTCTTGATAGGGTCATCAATACTAGAAGATCTGGTGTCTTGAGTAGGAAACTTAGGAGTGGGAGTATGATCTGATGTAGATCTTCCAGCCACGTCTTTTTTAATGATAGGAGGAGAGTTTTCCTTGCCTTTTTCTTTCACGGATATGATTAGTTGACTTGTGCTAACACCCTTTCCTTTAGTGGCACTCCTAACGCGGACTTCGCTGTGGGGGTTCGTCGACAACAGGCCCCGCAATTGGGGGAACAATCAATGGGTCGTTGTGTCTCTACACCTAAATGGGGCACTACCTAAACCTATGCTTCTATTGGTGCTCAACAAATTGAACCGATCCAGCAGTCCATCATTTATGCAACTATACACTCGTTTATGGTCCTTAGGGACTGCTCGTAGTGTGGCCAACTTTGACTTAAACACTTTATCGGCAAGCCTATCCATCGTCTCTGCCAAACGAAAACAAGAAGTTTTAGATGAAGTCAATTTTAAATTAGAAGCAAAAGACTTTTGAAGACACTTACTACCTTCAAGCCACCACCTGGCGAATCCCACTTGATATGGAACGTCAAACGAATCAAATTTTGCGCCACTCGTCTTACTCCACCTCATTATGACTCAGATGTTCATCATCACTTCAAAGTAAGTGAATGGTGTAGCGTCTTCGTAGTATTTGAAATTCAAGAAAACGGACATCATCTGTAATACTCCACACTTTTCTGAGCCCAAATTACGACAAAAATAGTAACTTGAACACATCCAAGCATGGAGCGTGTATATCTTGTACCTGCAATAAATGAGCATGAGAATAATCATCGTACAATAAGAAAATTCATAATGGAAACAAAATAGGATAAACTAGTATTAACTTAAGTAACTACAATTTTCAAAGCAAGTCACTTTGCCAATACCAAGCATGAGGGAGAATGAGAACCGAAAGCCAAACTAAAACACCTATGAGAACTCGAACTTCTCTATAAATTCTAGGTGACTTACTAAGAGCGCCCATTTTATTCCCGTGAAGAGTAAGAGGACTGCTCCATGGTTAGCTTCTGTATACGTCCGAGAGATAGTTCGTTTGCATGGTGTTCCTTCTAGCATAGTAAGCGACCGCGATCCTATCTTCACTAGCGAATTTTGGAGGAGCTTACAAGAAGCGGTAGGGACTCAGTTATGTTTGAGCACCGCATATCATCCTCAGACGGACGGCCAAACCGAGAGGGTGAATCGTATTCTAGAGGACCTTTTGAGGCTATGTATCCTACGCTTTGGAGGTACATGGGAAGAGCATCTTCCATTGGTGGAGTTCGCATATAATAATAGCTTTCAGTCTAGCGTTGGCATGGCACCTTTCGAAGCTCTGTATGGACGACCTTGTCATTCACCTACACGTTGGTGGGAATCTACGGATAAGATCTTACTTGGGCCCGATATGATTAGAGAGACTTCAGAGAAGATTGATTTGATTCGAAGAAGGATGAAAGCAGCGCAAGATAGGCAGAAATCTTATGTGGATAAGAGGAGGACAGATCTTGAGTTTGAGGTTGGGGACATGGTCTTTATCAAAGTGTCTCCATACGGAATGTTGTTCGCTTTGGGTCCGTTGGGAAATTAGCACCAAGGTTCGTAGGGCCGTTTCCTATAAAGGAGAAGATTGGTCAGATGGCGTATAGAGGGGAGTTGCCTGAGAGACTTAGTGGTGTACACGACGTATTCCATGTATCACATTTGAGGAAGTGCTTACACGAGACCGCGGAGGTAGTGGAGCCGAGCTTGCTTAGAGAGGTGGAAATAGAGCATGATGCGACGATTCGACGAGCTCCTACATGCATTCTTGGGTCGGAGATCAAGAAGTTGAGAAATCGAGAGGTCAGACTAGTCAAAGTACAATGGGGAGACGATGAGAATAACGCTACTTGGGAGACGGAAGAGAAGATGCGTTCATTGTACCCTTTTCTTTTCGAGGGTATGTCTTTTAATTTCTCCTTTATCGCTTAGCTTGTGCTTATCTTATCTTTAGTATGTCCTCTCGCTAGTATCTTTGACCTTTAGTTAGGGAAATCCTATGGTTGAAACATGTGTTTGAGACATGTTATGTATGATGGATGCAAAGTGGATGCAAGTGTTCGCTAGTGGTTGCTCGTGGATGCATATACACACACTATTAGGCACCAGATCGGCTCAATCACTTCATATTGCATATTGCATATATATGGATGTATTTAGTAAAATGGATGTATAATGGTTGTATTATCATATAGTTGCTGCATTCGGGTGGATGGTTGTGCACGCATATAGAATTAATATGTATCATTAGGAATCTTTTGCATACATATTGGACGCATGGCACTATCATGAATTGCACTAAGGAGGTCGACTGAATCAGTAGACCGCCTAATTTTGCATTAGATATGGACATATACACACAATGTGCATATAAACATTAAAGCATTCGAAGTCTTTTAAGGACAATGGATGCTGGTGTTTGATGGTTGAGTAGATGGACGATTAGATGGTAGGATATACATTCTTCTTGGCTTGGAGATTTCGGGGACGAAATCCTTTAAGGAGGGGAGAATGTAACACCTCGTAATTTTATAACATTAAAATTCACAAATTAAAGTATACTTAATTTTTAGAAAAGAATTAAGTGAAATGGGTTGCGCAGAGAAATATATATATATTGATATATATATTAAAAATTAAATAAATAAATATGCGAAAAAAGTTCAAAACAGCGTATTGGGATGGGGAATAACCGAACCGGCCCATTTTTGAGGTCGACCCGAGCTCTGCTGGGTCGACTAGGGGTTAATCCAGGGTGTTTGGCTGTCAACCCGTGGGCCGATTCACTCAAATGCAGATTTTGCATTTGATTGGTTCTCATGGTTCAGGGTTAATCTAATGGTCCTAAATAACTTCCTACACCTATAAATACATCCTAATGCTAACCCTAAACCTAATTAAAATTGGAACCAAAGCCGTTATGCCGTCGCCATGGAACTCAGTGTAGCCGCCGCCAACTAAAGAGGAAGATAGCTAATCAATTCAACCTAATTCAAGCTTAGAGCTTCAACAACGAATCAACTAACGTCGCTACAACAATTCTGCATCAAGTTTGATCAATTGTTCATAATTCTTTAACCACGAAAGGCGAGTTCGATTTCTCTAATCAAGATAATTATTAAATTAAGTAAGATTAGATATAATTGTGGATTATATGGATATGATGTGAATTATTGACCGCATGATATGATTATGTTGTTAAATTATGATGTTATCATACATGTTGTAAATTCTATGATTTTATGTTGTCATCTATGTTGTAAAGTTATGATCTATGTTGTAATTCTACGATTGGCTTACGTGTAATCAAATCATCATGTTGTTTAAATGCTAGTTTGGTTATGTTGATTCATATGATAGATCATATGTATGTATGCAAGATTAGATGTTGATTTAGACATAAATCACATGCAAGTTGGTAAATATTATGACATCTATTTTAGATCAAAAGTTAGGCTATGATATGCATAAGTTACATGCCAAATCTGTACATGCTAGTTTGTATATTTAGAGGTAAATTTACACCATTGTTATGTTGCATAAATCACATATGCAAGTTTATATAAAAATATGAGTTTGGAATATGAATCATGTTATGCAAGTTTTTGGTTATTGCCTATGTAAGTTTTGTGATGAAAATCTTGTTCATAACATGTAGGTTCTTTCTTTTAGGCCTATGTTTAGATCGATGATTTTATGCAGGTTATGTGGTAAATTCTCATATGCAAGTTAGGCCAATTTTGTATGTGAATATGTGGTGTTTTTTCCTTTTCCATGTGTTAGACTATTTCTTAGTCTATCATATATTCTATGCGAATGGACGCCGCGGGGGTTATGGGAAAAAATATTGATTATGTTAATAAATGTGAATTGGCATGTAATGGCCTTAAAAGAGGCATATATGTAAATTGAAATATTAATTGGTAAAGTGATATATGGACATAATTAATGTGAATTATGGTCATAAAGATAATTGGAATTTTATTAACATATTTGATTAGGAATAATTAATCCAAATATGGGATGAAAATATTATGTTAATAAATGTGAATTGGAATGTAAATGAGTCATATATGTAAATTAATTTGAATTTGAATAGGGATATTAAATAGTGAGATAAAAGGCCTTTAATGGCATATAATAAATTTGTGACAAAATTGGTATAATTTTGCATACCATAAATGGATGGACATAATTGAGTCAATTATGGACATCGTTAAATTTGGAATTAATTGATAATTTGAATAGGGAAAATAATTCAAATTGAGGTAAAGGATTATAAGTGATAATCAATGCTTAGGACACGAGGTTGGACTCATTTGTGACGTAAAACTGCCCGGACCCGCCCGGCAAATCCAGTAGTCACAAATGGTAGCTCAATGTGAGAGGTCCTAGGCCCAAATTAAAAGCGTAACAGTTGTAAAGACACGAGGTTAGGCTCTTTTATGGTGTAAGACTGCCCGGACCCTCCCGGCAAATCCAGCTGCCATAAATGTCAGTCTAATGTGAGATGTCTTTATAAGGTTACGACCTTAATGAATTAAGAAATACTTAACCAGATAAGCATGTAGTGGGACATGAGGGGGTTAAGTGGGTGCCTTGGGTGGCATGAGGAATCTAGTGGGTGACATGTGGGTGACATGTGGATGTCATGAGAAATACGATTAGAAAAATGGAGTAATTTGAATATAAACAATTATGACATGTAATTCAAATTATTGGATAAAATAGGTATTGACACCTATGAAGGGAAAGGTTTTAATTAATTGATTGATTAATTAAAAATGGACATGGTAAATGAAATGGACTACTTAACCAAATATGATCCCTAGGGATTGTAAGAACTTAAGTTTAAGTTGGGGGTTAAGTAAACTGGGTTATACGGAATGAGTGGGTTAAGTAAATCTTGGGTAGGTGGGTAATATTAGTACATATAGGCCCACAAACTTAACCGTAAATTAAATATGTCTGAACCAGTGAGAGGGTTAAGTAAATCTTCGGTAGGTGGGTAATATTTGTGTATATAGGCCCACAGACTTAACCAATACAACCTGTTAATTAAACAAAAGGGTGAGACTAGGTTAAATTAGAAAACACTTAACCAAATTTATACATGTAAGTGGACATGGGGTTAAGTGGGATGTATTAGAGGGGACCAAGCCTAGGTGGGAAGCTTGGTGGGGGGCCCTTTTCAGTCCAGTAGCCCATTAAGTATCTTTGTGAGCTCGACCCAAGTCGAGGACGGGACACGCCTACTGGGCCTGATTGTTAGAGGCCAAAATGGGTTAGCGGTGGCAACGCAAGTCCAACGGGGTCATGTGCGTGCGTGGGCCCGGGCTGTTAGGTAAGACGTTGTTGCATCGTGTAGGTATATGCCGTGCATCCTTAAGTTGTATTGGGTTGCCACTTTAGGGGAGTGATACACCCCACTGTGGGACCAACACGGGTATCTACGAGTTAGGGAGCCGATCGAATGGGGCAGGGTAGTGGGTACATCTAGTGGAGATAGGAGCAGACGGCACCTATGTAGTCAGCTAGGGGTACACGAAGCTACCATTATTAATTTATCATTAAAGGGGTACACCTAGTGGAGATAGGAGCAGGCGGCACCTATGACGTCAGCTAGGAGTACATGGAATTACCATTGAAGGGGTACATCTAGTGGGGATAGTGGGTACATCTAGTAGTACACAAAGCTATCATCATTCTATTTAGTCAAGAGGGATCAAGTTTCTAGAGTGACTAGTATGGGTGTAGTTAGTGTTAGTACAGTACAGTACGGTACAGTACGGTAGAGTATAGTAATTACCCTATATTGATTAGGAAGCGCCTTTAACGTTATCTTTGCTCATCCTATTATTTTTGGTTGCTTGGTCTTGCTATTAATTCACAGTCATTTCCTTATTTACCAAGCTTATGTCTTATCCTAGTTACTTTGATACTTATATTGTTAGAGTTATCGGACTTGCCAGACTTTATGTCTGACCCCCTTTGTTTCCACCTCTTTTCTTCCTTCCCCCCCCCAGGTTCTTAGGGTGGGAAGCTTGATTTGGATCTCTTTGGGAGCACTTGGATTGCTGAAGTAAAGCTCAACCTATCTCTTTTATGGCTATTTATGGGATTATGCTTTTTATATTATGTACTCTGATTTTGTCAAGATGGATATTATGTACTTGACTTTAGTCTTTGGGTTTTGGTGATGTAACCAAACATATTTACCTTCCGTTGCAATAAATAAAGTTTTAAATTTTCAAGTACTATTTCATATCTGTCTTGTTGTGATTTTCTGTTCTATATTCACTTAAAACGCTCCATAGAAGTTAATGCATTCCCTTTGTGAGTGACATTAATGGACATGGGGTGTTACAATAATGGTAATATTTTCCTAAGGCAAACATTTCTCTTTAATTTCCTTTTATTACCACTGATTATAATTAATGCCATTTACGAGCCTAACGGCCATAATTTTACTAAGGCAATAATTCACAATGGATGTCCTTATCTTATCAGTCCCGAATATACCTATTTGTTGTACCCCAACAGGCATTGCTAATTTTATTTATTTCTTCTCTTTTTTTTTGAAAATTGGTACACATTTATTAACTAATAAAATTTAGTACATAGATACAGTTAGCATACTAACCGGTATACATAAAGAAGAAACATGCGAAAAACAAATATAATAAAATACTAAAATGAAATAAGCTAGACCCATTATGAGGCCAATATCTCTAGTCTAATAAGCGCGTCCCTCTGCGCTCCTCTTGCACCACTTCATTGCGCAATTAGTGCGAGAACTCACTTGATTCATTAAGCAACACTATCAAATATCCGCACAAATTGTATGCCTTTGCAAGGTAGATCGACTTCTTGGCTAGAACCACGATGCTAAAGGCGCTCAACTCTCCAGTGCTTCATGGTTACGCAGAATTCCTGAAACAATTGCATAAAATTTATCTTATAGTAACAATCTGGTACTGAATTTTACAATGGCATTTAGTTGTAGTTTTTTTTAGAACTGCTACTAAATTTGTCATAGGTTGTTTGTAGTTCTTGTATGCGAAATAACCGCCCACTTCTTGTAACTACCCAATTCTTGCATAAACTAGCACCACATTCTTTAATCTCGAAACCAAATAACTGTCAATGGATAGGGAGTAACTGTCCATGTGAGAACTCCATCTTCCAAAATTTCATTAACGATTGCATGTGGAGTAAATTGCCTTGAAAAATCTGTCGCCGTAGAAGCAGGAATCCCATTTTTGGGTTTCAAATCCTAAATGCATAATCTTGTTACTGAGTGAACAAACTTTTGAGCATTGTTTCAATTAAATACAGCACTTACGATCGTATCAATTTGATTTATAACTACACAGACCCTGAGATCCAGCATATTGAAACCAATCACCCACCATGAATGCCTGAGCATAGCGGTATTCTGGGTTTCTTCGTTAAACTCCATTCAGGACAAGGTAGTCAATCAACCCAATCGTACAAACTTAACCGTGTCATCATGATCGAACTGAAATCAACAATCGTATGTGAAATCTGGATAATAACACCATAATCTAACTTTCCAAATCGGATAACCAAATAACTAAACAGACATCGTAATTTAACCCAAGATAAACTATTGTTACCGACAGCGAACCCAGATCTTGGAGAAGTAGAATCCAATAAAGTACTGGAATCAAATGAACCCCCTACATGTGTAAAAACGCAGGGTTTCAAATTAATAATCCCCTTTACCTCCAAGCCGTCCAAGTCTATCAACTATCCACACTGTAGTATAATCGAAATAGGAAAACTTGTTTTTCAAACGATGAAGGAACGGTTATGAGGAACTGGAAGTGAGATCAATTCACTTACGCTGTAACACCCCGTAATTTTATAACATTAAAATTCACAAATTAAAGTATACTTAATTTTTAGAAAAGAATTAAGTGAAATGGGTGGCGTAGAGAAATATATATATTGATATATATATATATATATTAAAAATTAAATAAATATGCGAAAAAGTTCAAAACAACGAATTGGGAGGGGGAATAACCGAACCGGCCCATTTTTGAGGTCGACCCGAGTCTCGCTGGGTCGACTAGGGGTTAATCCAGGGTGTTTGGCTGTCAACCCGTGGGTCGATTCACTCAAATGCAGATTTTGCATTTGATTGGTTCTCATGGTTCAGGGTTAATCTAATGGTCCTAAATAACTTCCTACACCTATAAATACATCCTAATGCTAACCCTAAACCTAATTAAAATAGAATAGTTACAGTCGCCATGGAAATCAATGGAGTCGCCGCCAACTAAGAAAGAAGAAAAGCAAATTCAATTCTAATTCTCTCAACCCTAAAGCAAAGCAAAACTCTCTCTTTTCTTCTCTAAATTGTGAGTATGATGATCTTAACAAGATTATTATCATTTTAATTAGGTTGAGTTATGAATGGATTATGAGTAGATGATGTGAATTATCATATATGTTGTTGTAAACCCCTTTGCTATCATGTATATTGTAAATCCAATGTTATGTGATGATGATATCTTATATGTTGTAAATCATGCTATGATGATGTTATGTATGTTGAAAGTTTCTATGCTAAGTTGTGATGAATCATACATGTTAAAAAGGCCATGATGTTACCATCTATGCTAGTTAGTTCATATTAATTAAATCATCATGTTTGGGTTATGTTGATCTATATGACAAGTCACATATGCAAGTTAGATTGATTAGAAAAGTTATGAACATATACCAAGACATCTATTATGACATCTAGAATTATGCTATGACATATGTGATATCCTATGCTAGTTCACACCATCATTATGTTGCCTAAAAACCCCATATGCAAGTTTATGTATAGATTTGGGCTATGATCATATCATATAAATTGAGACATTTAACAAGTTGACACCTTTTGATCCTTAACATGTGTAGTTTATGCAAGTTTCACCCCTATTATGATTAGATTTATTTTAATTGTCTATATGTTGTGATAATTTATCTTTGTGCTAGGTGTTAGACTATACAAGTCTAGCCTATATTATGCGTTGAATAAGCGAACGTATAAACGTGGGGTAGGGGTAATATTAAGGATTTAATATTAAAAAGTTGGGGTGCAATTGATATGATTTTGCATGCCATAAGTGGATGGTCATAATTGAGTCAATTATGGACATCATTAAAAGTTGACTTAATTAATAATTTGAATAGGGAATTATTAAAACTAAGGTAAAAGATTTTAAGTGTTAATCAATGCTTAGGACACGAGGTTGGACTCACTTGTGACGTAAACCTGCCCGGACCCGCCCGGCAAATCCAGTGGTCACAAATGTCAGCCCAATGTGAGAGGTCCTAGGCCTGAACTAAAGCATAACGGTTGTAAAGACACGAGGTTAGACTCTTTTATGGTGTAAGACTGCCCGGACCCGCCCGGCAAATCCAGCTGCCATAAATGCCAGTCTAATGTGAGAGGTCTTTATGAGGTTATGGCCTGAATGAATTAAGAAATACTTAACCAGATAAACATGTAAGGTGGGACATGGGGGTTAAGTAGGTGCCTTGGGTGGCATGAGGAATCTAGGGGGTGCCCTTAGTGGCATGTGAAATACGATTAGTAAGACTTAACCAAACACACATGTAAATGAACATAACTAAGAGGGTTAAGTGGGATATACTAGTGAAAAGCTTAGGTGGGTAGCTTGTGGGGGGCCATTTCGACCAGTATCCCAAACGTATCTTTGTGGGCTCGACCCAAGTCGAGGACGGGACACGCATGCTGGGTTCGACTGTAAGAGGCCAAAACGGGGAGCGGTGGCAACGCAAGTCCAACGGGTTTCGTATGCGTGTGTGGACCCGGGCTGGTAGGTAAGACGTTGTTGCATCGTGTAGGCATAAGCCGTGCATTCTCAAGTTGTATCGGGTTGCCACTTTATGGGAGTGATACACCCCACTGTGGGGCCAGCACGGGTATCTACGAGTAGGGAGCCGATCGAAAGTGGGTAGTGGGGTACACCTAGTGAAGATAGGGGCAGACGGCACCTATGTAGTCAGCTAGGGGTACGTAAGGCTATTTATATTGTTTCTGTGTGAAGCAAGTGGGATCAACCTTTAGGGTGACTGGTGCGGTGCAGTGAAGTAATGTGCAGTGTAGTAATGTGCGGTGCAGTATAGTAATTATTCGTTAGTAATTAGGTGTGCCTTTACCGTTATCTTTAACGTTATCTTAAACGCTATCTTTATCTTCCTAAGAGTTCATAGACATTTACTTGTCTTCCAGCTTATGCCTTAGTCTAGTTATTTTGATAATAGTATTGTTAGAATTATCATACTCGCCAGACTTTATGTCTGACCCCCTCTATTTCTATCCTTTTTCCCCCTCCAGGTCCTCAGGTTGGGCCCAGCTCTAGTGAAGTTTGATTGAATTGCTTCATCTCTCTTTGGAAAGCTTGGACCGTTGAAGTAAAGTCCAGCTTGTTATCTTTTTAATGGCTATTTATGTAATGGGATTATGTATTTTGTTTTTATGAAGATGGATATTGTACTTGGTTATGATCTATGGTTTTATGATGTAACAAACATGTTTAATTTCCGCTGCAATAAAATGAAGTTTTAGATTTCCAAGTACTATTTATTATCTGTCTTGTTGTAATTTTTCTGTTCTATATTCACTTATAACCTCCATGGAAGTTAATGCATTCCCTTTGTGAGTGACATTAATGGACGTGGGGTGTTACATACGCTGAAGCATGTCAGAACCCAATTCCCCTGGTGGCTTGCCCCTCTATGGTTCGAGCATAATACTTTTCCACATCTATTCAGCGGGATGAATCGCTGAAGTTTCCAGTGGTGTTTTGGGATCTGGACGATGTGAGATAATTTTTTCCGATCTGGTTGAGAAATTCAAAGCGATTAAACGGGATGTTGGTGCGGAAATTTCATCGCTACTTTGAATGAAGTTATGGTCGTATTTTGCGAGATCTAAAAGATAATATCGCCTTGCTCTTCTATCCCCATAGGAAAGCATCAACATCGTTTTTGATTGAGGGTTTCCAGTGAAGTGTCATTGAATTTTTTTTTGGCTTGAAACCGCTGGCACGGTTTCATTTACAGATGGATCGCCCTTCCTCTCTCCATTCTCCAATAGAGAGAGGAAGGAAGCGGTTAATTTTATTTATTTCTTATTTATTTTCTGATATATATATATATATATATGCACTAGACCTCTCACATTAAGCTGATAACTTGTCGATGTTGATTTGCAGGGTGGTTCCGGGCATACTTCTACCTCAAGTTGAACTTAACCTTGTGTCTTAGTACAATTATATTTACGCACTAGACCACTCACATTAAGATGTCCACTTATAGATGCTGGATTTTCCAGTTGGTTCCGGGCAAACTTCTACCATAAATTGAGCCTAACCTCATGTCTAAATACGAATTTAATTAAATTCCTTAATTGGGGTTTACAACATTTAATAGATCTTAGGAATAGTAACCATTATCTTACTATATTCACATTCCCCAATCAGCATAGGTTATAATTATTATTTATTGATTTGCGGTCCATTTATAGTAATAAATTATATTAATTGCTACAATGGTCACCAGAAATATATTAATTCAATATGGATTCCCATTTAATATAATTCCATAATTGAACATCATTTAGACATTAAATACAATGTATATTTTACCGTTTTATGCTGTTTTGGATGAATAATATGTATATATTTATACTTTATATTTTCGTGCGGTTAACGTAGTAATCTTTTACTTTTATTTTTAGTTTCATATTTAATGATTTGGTTCAATCAACAACCAAAAATTCTTTTTTGCATTCAGTCTTGCCAAAAGGTTCCAGATCTTGCAAAAAGACTGTTAGCTACGATTATTGTAAACTGTGTCTGATTAGTAAAATAGACATATTTCAAATTCACAAGAAATATATATATATATATATATATATATATTTAGAATAGTTGATGCAAACTGCGCACAAATATGTATATTTATACGTATGTTTGCACCACTTTTTCCTTTTGTTTTTGGAATTTTTTTGTCATATCTCTTGTGAATTCAAAATAATATATTTTTGTTCAAAAAGATGAAATGGCATATTTACAATAACAAAGCCAAAACCCAACAAAATTGAATACAAACAGGCATATTTCTTTTAAAATTATAACCACACAATTTTACTATTTTATCCAAATTCGCATAATTTATTATTCAACACTGAAAATAGAGATCTGGAACATAGCTACATCTAAATGGTGTTTAACGGGACTAATTTCCAGATCTACAGTGTATTGCAACATCCACAACATATTTTACAACATAATTATAGGAATTATGTATAAACAAATTTAAGAATCCTATAATTAACATTATGCCTAACCACAGTTCATAATATGCAAGTTCTAACAATATTTACAATCAAATCAAATGGGTGTCAATCAATTTACAACAATTTTAATGAACAGATCTAATAGGAAAAGGCATGAAATTTCAAATCTAATTCAAACGAAATAATTTGGCTATTATAACTGTATTCGTAAATTTCCACTCACCTTAAATCATCCAATCCAAAGTTTGAACCTTTTAGTCCTACAATTCCCAAATTCTTATAAATCTACAGATTATCTGAAAAGGAAATAAATTCAGATCTGTAGAGAAGTAAGAAAATAGGAAGAAAGGAGAGAATCTTATTTGAAGCGTCAATTTGCATTCTTTTCCATTGGATCTGATACTCCTCCTAATTCCATATGAATTAGATATGATCTGTTGTGTATGAATATATTTTTATTTTAGAAATTAGGTTAGAAGAGATAGGAGAATGGTAGAGCTCCGCTACTGCTACAGATTTGTGTGGAAAAGAATGAAGCCTCACCTCTTTATTTATAGGAGCGGAATTGGCCTTGGACCATTAGATTCATTTTAATTAACATCCGTCCATTCGTTAAAAATATAAAATAACCTAACCTTATAAAACCTAGCCGTCACTGGGCATTCTAACGCCCAGTGGGTCGACCGCTAGGGTCATTAAATGACTAGTAAGGCTAGTTTTAAATAAGGTATATAATATCTATATATTTTGATTTATTTATTTTCCACCCATTTTTGTATTTCGTCTATAACTTTTTCATGCATACTCCGTTCGCAAAACTTCAACCATGAAAGTTGACCAGAATTCCAAGACGAACGCATTGGTTAAAGTTTCATGGTCAAATTCCATCGTTTGCAGAAATTCCTATTTTTAAATTCTAATAATTAATTCTTATTGCCAAAATTCCAGGTTGTTACATTCTTCCCTCCTTAAAAGGAATTTCGTCCTAAAATTCTGACACCTATAGTCTTATTCTACCTAATTTGTGTACATCCACTTTGCAACCATGTGTATATGCGCATGGTGTACATAATGCAATCCAACCATAAAATATGCATGCAAGGTGATTCTAAATCGGATCCTCCTATATGATTGCATTAAAAATTTGAAATACTCTTGAAAGCATAAAGAAAAATATCCTAAATATACTGGTAGTTCTATATGAATGCAAATTTTAAAAACTCTTTATCATCCATTACCTTCGCACAATTATGAATAAAAGTGTGAAGCAACCAATTTTGCATCCAACACGTCACGCAGTCTAATCGTCTCCTATTTAATTTCTCCTAAATCAGAAAAAGGAAATCGAAGCAAAGAATTTTAACATTTGTAGACCGTAAAAGAGGCTTAAAACAAGCTCTAAAACGTAAAACGATTTAATTAATAACCCGCACGCATTATCGACAAGGTACGGAAACAACGTTTCCAAGGTAAAACAGCCTTTTCCTTGTTATTGTTAACATTTTTATCGTATCATCGGTCCTACTGCACCACTACAACGCGCACATAAATCGTCCAAAAATCTTCCTTATGCTATTCATGTGACCAAAAAATCGAAATTCTTTATAAAAATAAATTTCTGCTTGAAAACTTCTTATGTTTATTTTGAAAATTTCCTTTCAAACCGTTTCATTCTCCGATAAAATAAGAAAACGATAAAAGTTTTTTTTTCAAACATTAGTTTTCCAAAAATGTATTTTGCGAAAACTTAAAATGATTCAAGTCACAGTTTGGCATAAAAGGAAGTCAGTCACGCAAAAACCGAAATCACTCAAAAGACAAAAAATAAATTTTAGCTTTAATAAGCAACGGTGATTCATTTATTTACATACTCATGACGTAGAACCGGTCCTTTACTTAAATTTACCCAGCACAGAATTCTATTCTTTCCAGCTCTAGGGCAACTGCTAGTTTGATAAGAAAAATGAGATTTCATTCAAAAGGATATGCGTGAATGACATAAACATTCCAAACATAGAAATCTCATTAACCTAAGTCGTGCGATTTAAACAACACTAATAGTTACAAGCATGAATCACCACAAAACCAAGAACCCGATGCCGGAAAGAGAAAACAACAAAGACGACGACAAAGCAACAACACCGAAACTCCCAAAACAATGGCTTTAAACAACGAGATGACTTGCTCCGCGACTGGAGCTCAAACCATATTTATGATCTTTGATTAATCGAATCATGGTAGCAAAATGCTCAACCTCGTGTTACAAACACTGTCGGAGTTGTTGGAGGCTCCCACATCACCATCTCTTCTAAGAGAGAATTTGTGATGAGAAAAGAAACCTACCATAAAACAGTTTCTCATGAAAATCCACCAAATATTGTCTAAGGATAAAAATGAATATGCGAAATTACAAAAATAACTCCGTGAGACAACATACAAGAACAATAAGTTGAATCAAACATGATGCGGTACTAAATGATGGTTATGCCATCGATCAAGCAAGAGATTAATTTCCGCGTCATATGAAAAATCTAGTCATAACTTCCCATTTATAGAACGACGTGTCAAATGGGTCACACATCATCATGGGAAGTTTTGACGTAGATTCCCGAACCGAAATACTGACATTAAGAAAAAGAGATTTGCTACAAAAATCTCCAAAGCCAGTCAACAAAAGACCATACAAGTCCGCGTAAAACATGGATGCCTCTAAAACTCTCATCGAGATTCTCATTAGAAAAACCATCCAAAGAGAGCTTAATCTTCATCTCTAAAACAATAATTGCCTTCATAAAATTCTATTCCAAAAAGACGTAACAAAGGCGAATGCAGCACAAACAACAAATCCTATTCTAAGATCTCGAAGCAATAGATCGGTGCAAGTCCAACTGCCATGACAAATTTTCTTAGCCCTAAAATGGTGAGACCTTTTTGCTCATTTTGATCTAACCAATTGATGCCTCCCTAAGGACGAGACTTAAATGGTACTATAAAGATCAGTTAATGCAAGTATGTATTATGGAGTAAGAAATGGTTGGAGAAAAGAAATTTGATCTTGGAGTACTCGTGAGCAAGATCTAATGCGCAAACAAGCGCTAAAATGGCGGAGGTGAGGCGACGACAAAGAAAGAGAAGAAGAATATGAATATGGTTCGGCTAGATGAAGAAGGAAGCACGAAATAAGGAAGTCAAGGGGTAATTTGGATGCAACTTTTACGGTTGAGTCCTAGGTCAAAGTTGTAACAAAACTCATTAACTAGTTGACCATTCTTGCTTAACGCTAGACGATCAACTATTAGATGGGCTTTTGACAAAGACTGAACCTTGACCTTATTAGGCCAGATTAAAATGTTAATCATCCCACATCATCTTTTAAGATTTGATGCGATCCGAGAAATATTTATCCTCATCCTGACCATATTAAAGACCGTAGTCAAACTCTGAACCAACTCCAAGGATTCATAGTCTCAACAACGATGCCGCGACCACACGACGAATTCCAAAAATAATTTAGGTAGAAATCCGTAATATAAACTAAAACAAATTTCCCCTTACCTAGCTGATAACAAACAGATGATTCATGATATCAAATACCCAAAAAATCTGGACGAAGGATTTTCCTTAGCATTTTCGAAGAAAATTTTAAATTTTTTCCAAAAATGAAATTAATTTAAACTAATAGTTTCATACTTATAAATCCAATTTTTTATTATTATTTTATATTCCATTTATTTTACAAACTGAAAAACCTTTTTGCGTTCAAAAATGTAGGAGCTTTAAAATCTTAAGGACTAATTGTGATGATTTCAATAAATTATCCAATATATATATATGGAGAGGGATACTAAAAATCACAAGGAAAAGATATTTATTATTCTTAAATTTAGTGGCATATTCCTTGTCATTTCTAATTCCATCTTTCCTACCAATTAGATTATATTTATTAGAATTACATGATAGCCCTAATAATTTTAAAACACGAATAGATTAAAATTCAATAACCATGTCTTTATAAAACTAGGTCTTTATAAAACCATTTCCAAAACCGTATTTCTTAAATTTCAAAGTCCCATTTTATTTTCTCTAAATAGTTTTAAAAATAAAATTTCCTCGAATACAAGGACAAGAACTCAATTAAATGTTTCAACAAAGGTATATTTGGAAAATCAACGAAGTAACAAATGGATATACCTCGTGATTACACTTTCCGAAATGGATATGACATACTAATGTGAACTTTTCCCATTTTGGATCGAGTAATGGTTTTAAGCGGAACTACTAAACAAAACCAGAAACCATAAATGTGACTATCTAGGTTGTAGCTAGATTTTATATATATATTTATTCCAGTCTCTAAGCTCGAATTTGCAGAATCCACCATATATCGTCATCATTCTCTTCACGATGAGATTGTCAACGTATTATGGGGTAAGACAGAATTGGCTAGAAACCCGAACTCAAAATATTTCAACTCCTAACCGCTTAAAGCCCATTTTTTTATAATTAGGCCCACGAATAATTCATCATTGAAACAAATTAAAGTCAAGTGAGAAAGACGAAGAAAAACAGAAAAGAGAATCGAATTACATTCTCTCATGAGTCCTAATTTAATCTGCTTATCGTTTAACCTAAGCTCTGATACAAAATGTAACACCCCACACTTTTCTAAGCCCAAATTTCAACAAAATCGAAACTTGAACACATCCAAGCATGAAGCGTGTATTTATGGTACCTGCAATAAATGAGCACTAGCATAATCAGAGTACGATAAGAAAAATCATAGCGGAAACAAAATAGGATAAACTAGCATTAATTCAAGTAACTACCTTTTTTAAAGTAAGTCACTTTGCCAATACCAAGCATGAGAGAGAACGAGAACCGAAAGAAAAACTAAAACACATGTGAGAACTAGGCCTTCTCTAGAAAACCTGAGTGGTTGTAACGAGGGGGGTTCAAAAAAAAATCTAGTGAACAGGAAATGTACAACACACACTACACCATAATAGCAAATTTGACATACTAAAATTCGGAGATTTGATACGGCTTTAAGCCGTATTAAATTTGATACGGCTCATAGCCGTATTAAATTTGATACGGCTCTTAGCCGTATCAAATTTAATTTGCTACAGCTTAACCGATCCGCGTCATCCCAATCTCGCAAATCTGACCGTAGATCTTAAAGCTTCGGATTGCTTCCTTTTGGTAAGTCTTTGATCCGTATCAAATCGCCCTCATGTCTTTTTGCCCGTGGAATTTTTGTTTCTCACCAACCCAAAAAAATTAGCCGCTTCTTTTCCAATTATCTCAATTCTTTCTCCTTTCCCATTTCCCCCTTTTGGATGAAAACCCTAGAAGTAAAATCCACACTCCAATTGCGTAAAGGGAAATCGCAGCTCCTACTTTCATCACCTCGCATCACAGCTCCTCTCTAAGAAGACTAGGCCTCCGCTCCAATTGGCCTTCAATTTCAATTGCGTAAACCAAATCCAGTTAGTTTGAAGTCACGAAGTTCTATGCCTTCGGTTCCTGTTGGAAATTTGGATCGGTTTCTTGCAGCCACTACCGTTGTCATCCCTGGGCATCGAAAGGTGAAAATTAATTTGCAACTACTGTATTATGTCAGCGCTTTTATTTAATTAGATGGCTTTGGACAAAAAGTTAACCAAGGGATTTTGATGACAACTTGTTTTGAATCTTCAAAAGTGCAGTTTTAGAAGTAGTTCTCTGTAGTTTTGATTTTTTAATAGTAGCTTCAAAGTAAATGGATTTGGACTTAAATTTACTTTTAAGTTAAATTTACTTCAGGCTACCGCCCTTCACCGTAAATGGATTACCTTTGTTATTGAATGGAGAAGAAGAAGTAGTTCAGTATCATGTGCCCTTTTTATCTGGGATTCAATTGTTTGTTGATACTTCAAGGCAGTCTTCGAGATTGAGGTATGGTTTCCATGTTATTATTTTTGCATTTTAAAGAAGAATGCAAGCATTGGAAAGTTGGGGTTTTATACATTTTATGGCACTGAAGATGAGGTTAGATATTATGTATCTTGAGTATTGGTTGTTATGTTTTGTGATTGCCTATAGCGTTCTTTCAAAAAAAAAAGTTAGGTTGTTTCACAATCTGTTTCTGTATCCATAGAATATCACTGTTCTTTATGTATTTTAAGTTTTCAGAAATTTGAACGTAGAATATAAATATTTATTCTTTTTTTAGGTAAACAGAATATAATACTAGGTGGATGACATGGTGAGGTTGAACAAAACTGTTAAACATTTATTTGGATACGTTGGTAATATTTTTGAATTGAGTTTATGTATGATATTTTTGTTTACTTTTGTTCAGATCAACTCCGAAATATGATCATTTGGATTATAAATCTATAAGATTAATTTCATTTTTCAAGTTAACAATTGTCATTAAGCTCCACATGTTGGTGTAATTTGGCTAACATAGATATCTTCCCCGCTGGTACTGAGTCTGATCATCATCCCTGTTACCTTGACATGGAAAACATGTTCCATAATTGTTTTATAAATTCAATTTTTTTCCTAGAATTTAAACAAATATTTAGATGGCTTTTGGGCACAATCTTTTAAACGTTTAACTATAAGCTTGCGATGAGGTTAGTCCACAAGTCTGTACATCCCAGTGTTAGATTATATTAATAGCTCGTGCTTGTTATTTGTTGGTTTTACAATCTATTTCAGTAATTTTGATCCTGTATTTAAAAAATGAAAACTATATATAACAATCTCTTGTTAAGCTTTCTTATTATAACATTGTTCAGTGACCTGATCTGTTCATCTGCAGTTAGTAAATTGACAACAAAATTGGAAAAATTCCATTGGTTTCATTAAATAAAAGATAAGGATTTTTCTTTTATTAAAAAAGGGTTTTGCAGCTGTAATATGAGTTTGGACAAACTGGTTGACATTAGAATTGGATATCATAAATTTTGTTGTTTGAGATGTCAAATGTGGATAAATTAAATGGTAAAATCAAATTTGATATGTACATGTTATTAGAAAGTTTGAAACTATGTAAAATAGACATTTTTGCTGGAAAATTACTTGTATCTGCAGTGAATAAGCTGTTTGATGAATGTATATTGACTATTATATTCAGGCAGCTTTATGTATTAACATTCTTTTATGAGTGTATGCAGTGGCAGCTTTATGTAATAAATAGCAGTGAAAGGTTCCTACATTTCTTCGCTACTTTCCAATGATAAGTATTTTTGTTTCGTGAACCTGACTAAGCTTTGGAAATTGTAGGATTAAATTTCCAATCTTTGTCAGTTTTACTTTGGCCAAATACAGAATAATATTTCCTTCTCTTTTTTCCGGGATCACTTTGCATATATAATGATTAATACAAAATACAAGTGAATCATATGGATTATCTGGAAAAGGTAAAATGGCCAAAAAAACTGACATGAGGCCACATTACTAATGACAGTTAAACGAGGATAAGATATGATGGTTATTCTAAAGCTTACTGTTTACAACATTTTCATGTTGATTGTTAATATTTTCTTTTAATAATAATGTACTGATGTGTATATATGTTTTCCCCCAGTTTTCTTAACATTAACATGACTGCAAACTAATACTATCAGAAATTTGTTTGGTTCATTTACTGATTTTAGTTATCAGAAGAGCTCGTCATGAATTCAAGATCTCTTGCTTAGAGGTAAGTTTGATGCTGTTTGTTGTGTTACTAAATAGAACCTTTCTATGCACCCTTTTCTGTCTGCCAATAATATTTTGTTTTATTCTTCTTCCCTTGCTGATAGTATGTTATGAGATAATGAGAAGAGAGCATCTCAAAATTTTCATTCCTTACGTTACAAGAAATAAAGGCTTTATTTCCAACCGAGTCCAACCCATTTTATGCTAGTTTTGGCAATAGAGACACTGATGAATTCGGCTATTTAAAGGTGGGGATTCCTAAAGGAAAGATCTTCATCATTAATCCTAATGCAAGATTCATGAATTTCAGGGCTTTTTTTTATAAAAATATATTACTGTTATTTACATAAACAAATATGATCATGATATTTAAGGTGAGGTGGTTGTGAATCGTAGAGTACACGATTCAAGACCGTATACATCGCTTCTTGCACTTGTTGATATCGGACAAAGCTTACGTACAATGATGATGAACTTGTCCGGATGATAACTACAAGAAGCAAGGCACAACTGTTTGCTACCGTCAAGTCCGAAACTGAGTTCGCCAACTCAGTCCGAAACCGAGTTCGCGAACTCATTCCGGGACTGAGTTCGCGAACTCAGCTCCGGAACTACATCTATTTTGTAACATGAATGCCATGATTTAATTATTGCTTATTAAGAAAGAAAGAAAAACAATTTTGGTTGGATTAAAATTGGTTGTTTGGATAAATCAAACAAAGTGGACAGTAATAATCACCAATAAGTAAATATGATAATGGTTAGGTATCTTAGGAAGGGTAGTTACAGAGTTATGTTCAATTAGCTTAAGATTTTACTCGTTCTTTGCTGTTGATTTTGGTGCAAAAGTTTGTAGTTACTGAGAGGTTATGTATGCTATTTGACTTTAACTTTAATGCAAACTTTTTTCCAGGTTACAAAGTTGGAGGAGCTGTTGATTAACCACTATGTTGAGCTCAAATGATCAGTTAGCAATGACTGTAGTGGAGATCTATTGATGCAAATTTCAGTTGATGGGTTCAAAGTTGAATTGTCTTTGGTCGCTTTCGTCGTATTCATTATCACACCGTCGTCCCTACCCTTTCTGCTGCCAACTGGATTCTAACCAACACAACTACGCTTGAATTGAGGCGAAGGTAATTCCAATGTCCATGGTTGAATCCATATGTCCATAATTAGCTTCCTACGATTTATGGCCTTTCGATTATGGTATTTTCCCAATTCTATGTTAGTAATATGGTTATGTTGTTCATATAGTTTGAGCGCAAACGTATGACTCCCTGATTACTGTAATCATTCCCAATTCTATGTTAGTAACATGACATGTGTCCCTAGTAAATAGGACATAACTACGCTCCATCTACCATATATAAACCTACCCATACTTCATTTTGCTCATCACAAAAAATCCAAGCTTTCCCTTTCACTTTCATGGCTTCCACCCTCATTCTCTAAGAACTACTCATGTAACACCCGTAATTTTAAAGGACAATATAACGATAAACTAAAGAATACTTAATTAAATATTGGGAATTAAGTAAAATGGACCATACCATTGCATTCATCTCGGAGTTCTTCTTAAGATAGACTCCGAATTTGCGTAAAACGGACAACGTATGAGAAAGATATGAAGGTTAGAAGTTTATATACATATAAGAGTCTTATGTATAAATAAATTCAAACCTAAATTTAAAATAATTCGAAAATACGTAAGATGGGAACAGGGATGGGCGCAGCGGGAAATCGACCAGTCAAGGGTCGACCCATGCCAGGTCTGGGTCGACCCAAGGCCAAGTGGGTCGACCCAGAGAGGAGTAGGTCGACCCATCTGGGATATGGTCGAATTCGTTCTACTATATCGGGACTTGTTTTGTGGTTTGTTTCATTGGAGGTCGGTTATATAAAGGACAACATTTCTATTATTTTCTAACCTAAAAACAATGGAGACAATGAGATGCTGCTCCAGCTTGGATTGAATCAGCCTATCTTCTTCAACATCAGCCTATATGTACGTATATCAGAAAGATTTCTTGTGCTTAGATCCAATCACTGTGAGTTCATGTTACTTTTAGATATAAAATTTAACAAGTAACCCTGACATGTTTATAAATCTAGATCTGAACCTATGCCTGTGAGAATCTGATTCATACCTAAATTATTCTGCTATTACATGTATTCTTCTGTACACCTGATCTGCTGTTCAGTTCTCATATGCCTATTTCTGCTACCATATGCCCATCTCTGTTATTATATGCTTATTTTTGTTTTTATATGCCTATTCTGTTCTTCCCACTCATTCTCTTTTTATTTTTATATCCTAGGCTACCTTCAAGGCTAGGCCAATATAGTTGGAATATGCATATGAATGGAATTGGGATAAATTAGGGAAATGATTGGGAATGATAACTTGAGGGCATAACCTATACTGTGAAATATGACTAAAATTTTGGGGGAATATGTTATACTGTGAATTATGACTAGAATTTAGGGTATATGAATCTGTAGGCTTAATATAAGATTAAGTGAAACATGTTTATGGAGATGTAAAGAACCTATGAAACCTGTTTAAATCTGTTAGGGTTATGTAAACCTGTTTAATCTGTTGGGGTTAACTAAGTCTGTTTAATCAATCGAGCTTATGTAAACCTTTTAATCTATTGGGGTTACATAAATATGTTTACCTAAACTTAACCTATTAATCTGTAGGGGTTAGCCGATCCTGTTAAATTGTATGCTTAACCTATTAAGAATCCTAGTTAATTGGGGGACACAAGTTTAGGGGTTTGACTTGTGTCATATGTTGTGTGGGACCCATATCAGTTAGTATCTCATTTTGGTATTAAACAGGGGCCCCGTACTAGGTAGCGACTAGGGCACACATACTGAACTGATTATAAGAGGTTCATCTGAAAGGGGTGTGTACGAGTGCATTCCAACGGAGTCATGTGCGTGCATGGGTCCGGCCTGAGGGGGAAAAATAAGTCGTTGTAGCACCAGTAAATAGGTCTGTATCCTTCTGTAGGTTGGCACTTTAGAAAATAATACACCATACCGTGGAGCCGACATAAGGTATTTACAAGTTAGGGAGACGATCGCTTGGAGATAGTAATTAGGGTACATCTAGTCCTGTCTGTTTCTTTTGGGGTGCCTGTTATTTCTATTTGGGGGTAAAACCCGTTATGAAATTAGAGTACACCTAAAAACTTTCAATATGTTTCTATTGGGATCATTCTGTTTCTGTTAAGTAATTAGGGGATACTTAATCCCGTGACATATCTGTTATACTAGTATTGGTGCAGAGAAAAGTATTTGAGAAGCATAATCCGCGCTGTTTATTCTATTATTTCTGTTCAGTATGTTTATACCGGTTATATCCTACTGTTATGTCTCCTCCGGTTTATATGGCTGTCATGATACTTTTACTTCTTTATATGCTAAAAGTCACTGGACTCGCCAGACTTTATGTCTGACCCATTTTATTTCCTTTTTCTCTCTCCCTTTCCCCCCAAATTCTCAGGGTGGGAACACTTAGGCTTGATTAACATTCTCTCTTTTGCTTTTGCTTGGATTTGGATCTACTTTGATGTACCGCTTTGACTACTTGTCTACTTGTTTATGGCTACTTATGGGGATAATTATTTTTCGTTTTTGTACTCTGATGGTTTTTAGCGCAAAGACAGATGTTTTTATTTGGTGCATTTTTTTCCAGTATTTATGTCTGATGTTGTAACTGGATTTTAAGACCATGATGTTTTCTATTGGAAAATGAAGATTTAAATTTCCGCTACCATTTTATATATCTATCTTATGAGATTATGTTTCTGTTTTCCTATAACGCTTTACTGAACTTAATGCATTATGATAAAGAATGACAATTACGGACGTGGGGTGCCATATTTGGTATCAGGGCTAAAGGTTACAAGACCGGATAAAAGGTTTTGAAAATTGTTTTCAAAAGGTTTCAAAAAGAAAGTATTTTCAACGAAAAGTCTATGGAAAACATATTCCCCAAATCCATAGAAAATATCTTTAGATTCTCTGTTTGAATCCCTTTTCCTATTCTTTTCAGCATGTCTGGGGAACCGAATATTCCCGAGGGCGTTCAGATACCGTCTTGGTTCCATAGGTATCTTGAGGTTACGGCGCTTGCCGGTTCCTCCTCCTCTGCGAGCGGATAATTTCTTTAAGATATGCAAGTACTTCTGATGTGCACGTAAAAATGCATATTTATATTCACATATTTATTCTTGTTTAGTGCTAATAAATGTTATATGTGGATATTTTATCATGTTTAAACCATAATTCAATTGATTTCAAAATATCAAACATTCATCTTCATACAAAGGAAAAATGGCCATTTTTGTGCTGAAGTTATTTTGAGAATTTTTACTTGGACATTTTTCATTGTTTTTGTAGACATTTGGTGCGTTTGGAAGAGAGCTTCATAAAGATTTATATGCATACAAAAGGAATGAAGAGGAAATAATTCTCATACATAATCATGGAGGACCCCACTTACTACACTTAAAAGCTAATGGACAAATTAGTGGATGATAAAGCTTCAGGCAAATTTGATGATGGAGTAATTAAAGCATGATGATTAATTGGTGGCCACATTTCCTAAAAGGCATTCTTGGTAGCACACTAATGTTGAATTAAGGTCTTTCACATGTATAAATAACCCATGTATGTTGATGTAAAAATCATCTTGGAATTTATATAGTTTAGAGTGGAGGCTGAAACCAAAACCTCAATTTTTTTCTTCCATGGCTTCTTAGCCATTTCTCTTATGTAATCTCAGTTTTATGCAAGTAGTTTAGATCTATTCTATTGCTGTTAATTAGTTCTTTCTTTTTTTGTTCATATTTATGTTGAAACTTACATATGTTGATTCGATAACACATATGAGTAGCTAATCCCTTTGATTTGGGGGTAATGAAGCTCTCTAACTTTATGTAAGTCCAACATTTGTATGATTTGTGACCTCTTATTTATGCTTCATGTTAGTGGATGTTGATGTAATTTTATACAATTGATTTTGGTAGTCTATGTTTTGTTGACAACAAAATAGGCTATGCTTGGTCAATGTAAACACAAATTACATTAATATTTGCTAAGTGATTATTGATTTTGAAATGAAAGTAAGAATAATTTGATGGTTTATAGTTCTATTAATTGTTCATAAGCCAAACTTAAAATAGTTTTTCTCTTTAGTTTCATTTTCATGAGAATCATAAGTGGTTTAAATGTTGTATTTTTGTCAGTTAATGGAGAATGTAGATCGTACGTTTGTTAATTTGCATAAATATGAGAGGGGATTTACCTCTAAATTGATTTCATTTTATATTTAGCTCTCAACTTAGTTCTAGTGTTAATTAGTTTTTGTTAGTTAAATCACTCCGAATTCTGGTTTAATTTGATTGAATAAGTTTGAAATTACTTCTTTCCCTACGGATCTACTCATATTCGCCACGTACTAATAATTGTATGTCGTGCGCTTGCGGTTTATAAAACTTCACGACGGTGTTCTAATTCATAGAATATTCGTCATTAAACAATTACTTTTTTTATTTTCTTTCTATTTTTTTTCCATTCCTTTACATTCCTTCCTTCTATATACAATTTATTTCCAAAAGAAAAAAATTAAAAAAAAATCTTGCCAAATTTCCTTTCATTTCCATACAATTTCTTTCCGTTTTTATCCATTCATTTCTTTCCATAATTCCACAAACTCTTCCTTCTTTTACAAGTTTTTTAAAAAAAAACTTTCCCATTTTTCTCTTTTATTCCTTTCCTCTCTCTGATTTATATTCCAATTTCTCTCTACAAATTTTCTTCCATTTTAAATTTTTTACAAATATTAAAAAATACACACAAATTATGGCTTTTCTTTTTTTTCTTCCTTTCCTCCTCTGTGGTATATTTCGTGATTGCCTTCTATTCATTGCAACCCCCTCCTTCAAATACACAGTCCCACTTATACGTACCACCAATTTCTGACATTCTTCCAAAACAATACCTCTCCACAAACCTCCTCTTTTCACAACAAAGCTTTCTATAAACATAATCATCCAGACAAGCCTCTTTCCCTTAATCATACCCTCTTCCTTCCACTTGAAACAAACTCACAAGCCATCCACGTGAAATACATCCCCTTCCAAATCACTTGCCACCCGCAACCATTAACCACCACACTACAAACCTTAACTCACTTCGACCATCATATATCTGACTTGCATTCACCCCTTAAAAATCTTCTTCTAAACCATCTATACAATTCAACCAAATCCCCTTCTACAACCATCTAAACCCCTCGTTCATCTCACTACCCCCATTCCAACCATAAGTCCTTCACGCAAACAGCAAATTACATCAAACCCACGATTCATAGTCCCACCACCACGTCCGCAATACCATCTTCACCCACAAATTACGAACATCCATAACAATCAGAACAACCCCTCATTTCTTCAATATCCCCTTCATTCATAAAGTTCTGACCTCCTCACCACTGCAGTTTAACAACCAAATCACCACTGCCCTTTATATAAACTGACATCAACCTCACAACAACTCATCAAACATCCCCCCAAATCTTCTACCTCGGACCGAACACTATCACAAAAGCCCTACCAACAATCTCCTTCATCTCCCCACTCAACCAATTCGCCTCCGCCAAACCCTACATCCAATCGTAACCCAGAATTCTAAAACCACACCCACAATCAAAATTACCCTTCAATTCGTTCATGTAAAACCACTACGCACTGACTACCACAACTCAAAATCGCCATCTGTAGACATCGATTGAACCACCCCTACTTCCGAATAGCAAAATCACTTCACTTTCCCAATTACAAATTGATTGAGAACCCCTTTAAAACCCGATCGCCTCTTTTAATAGTTCCAAACCCAAAGTCAGCAACCGCCTTCCATCCTTTACCCAGAATCAAAACGTTTCCGAATTCAATTTTCAAGGCCTTCTGAATTTTCCAATAAAAGTCGATTTTTGTTTCAAGGATTTCGTGAATTTTTGTTTTTATTGTCGGTGATCAGTTTTTAGATTGAGCAGAGAAAGAGTATTGGGGTTAACAAGCTTTAATTGTACAAACTGGGCTGGACTTCGAATTTATTGGCTAACTCGTGCATGTTCTTGAATTGGGCTTGAATGTGGTTTCTATATATTTTTTAGTTGGGCTTGAGTGGTTTATGTTATTTTTTTGTATTTCAATTTTCTGCTTTTGTTGGCACTTGCTTCTCTCTTTAAACCAAAAAAAGAAAAGAAAAAAAGCGAGATAAACATTGCTTGTCTTTCACTTGTTTATATATCGTTTTCGATCTTTCCTTGTATAAAAATCTCTTCAGGTTGCATAAAATTGCGGAAAAATTGCTTGCTTACTTTGCTTTATTCATGCTTGCTTGCCTAAAAAACAATTGCCGCTAAAAAAAATTTTGCTAATAAAAACTGTGCGCTCAGGGATTTTAAAGGTCAAGTATTTTGTGGAATTATTGGAGCAGTTGCACACCAAAAGGGTGTGAACGTGCTAGCGCTACTCAGTTGCACTGGACGGACTGTCGATCTAGGTGAAATTTTTCTAAACTCTACAGGGACCGCTAATGCTTGAAAACATATATAAAAATTGCTTGTAAAGATTTTGTGCAGGTGCCGCGGCTTGCTTGTAAAAAAAATTATTTCTGCAATTTCTTGTTCTGTGGCTGTTCTGTGACTGTTCGTTTTGTGATTGATTAAAATATTCCAGAAAATTGCATTCACCTTAATTTTGTTTTTATTTTCTAAGGACTTCATTATATTTTGACAAATTGGTTTATTTCTAACGGATTATTTCTTGGTGTCTAGACTACGGTAGATTAATAACCGCTTAAAAATATTATGGTGATTCGTAAATATTATATTGGTTGTTCCTCTGAAAGTACTTAAACCTTCGGTAGCATTGCTAGGGTGATTCTTGGTGCACCGATAACTCTTGTCCGTTAACTGGCTGAGAAATCTTTTGTTGAAATAAATCTAATCGTCATTATATAATTCTAGAAAAATTGTAAATAAGTAATTTGCATTAGGTTCATCCATATTTTAAAAAAAACAAAACAAAAAAGGCAATTTTCTTTTGTGAGTATTTCTTTTTCTCTCTTAAAAAAAAGGTTTTTCAAAACAATTTTCGTTTTGTAAAAAAATTCGCTTTTATTCTCTTCTCAAAATTGTTCTTTCTCGTCTTCCCTTACTCTCCTCGCTTGTGCATGCGTAGTTGGACCCGTGATCCTTCTATTGATCGTTTAGTTCGAATAAACATTCCTTTAACAATGGCCGAAGAAAATCCCCCTCGAACTCTTATGGATAGTTACTTCCCCGATCAAGTTTCTTTTCCTTCTTGCATCATATTGCCCGCCCCAACGGGTAATCACTTTGAAATTCATTCGAATCACATAAATGCTCTCCAAAATTCGGCAATCTTAAACGTGATGATCCTTATATTTTCTTAACCAAATTTGAACAAGTTTGTGCAACCATGAAATTTCAAAAACTAAGTGACGACGGAATCAAACTTAGGTTAATTCCATTTGCACTTACCGATTATGCCGGAAAATAGTTGTATAGCTTGTCTTCAAATACGATTGGAACTTGGAATGAATTTGTGAATGTTTTTCTAAAGAAATTCTAACCCTTGGAAAAAACATCCAAAATTCGAAACGAGATCGTTAATTTTCATCAATTTGGGGGAGAATCTTTTGCAAAATATTTCAAAAGATTTAAAGAGCTTTTAGTTAAATGTCCACACCACAATTTCGAAAAATGGACTCTTTGTCAAATTTTATACGATGGACTTGAAAATAACTCTTGAACCATGCTCGAATCGATGTGCCAAGGAAACTTTCCAGCCCAAAATCATGATGCCGCTTGGCAATTTCTCGAAAATTTAGCCGAAAATTCAGCTCATTGGGAAAGATCTAACGAGAAATCAATTTATTCCTGATCAAATGCTCATTTAATAGGATCCTCAACGGCTTTAGAATCGAAAATAGACGCAATTTTAACCAAATTTGATAATGTCCTTTCATCAACTCAAATAAATCAAGCTCAAGCATCTCAGCCTTCATGTTACAAATGAAACAATCCTAACCACATTGCCGATCAATGCCCACATTCGTTAGAACAAATCAACGCATTTAACAAAGTTAGAAATGACCCATTCTCCCCAACATACAATCCGGGTTGGAGAAATCATCCTAAATTCTCTTGGGCCCAAGAAAAATGCAAATTCGAATTTAGTTCGACCCTCTTTTCAACTATTTTTGAATAATCCTTCAAATCCTCCCTTTGAACCAACTAAATTCCAAAATCTTGCTCCACCTTCTCAAAATCAAGTGCAACAATCTTTTGTTTCCCCAAGACGATAAACGATTGACATCATTTGAGAAAACTCTCAAAGAATTGACTAAAGAAACTACTCAAAATCTCCAATCAAATAGCAATCTGCAAAATTTATTGACTTTGCACATGCAAAACACGAGTCAGTTTATTGCTAAACTTGAAATGCAAATGAGTCAGTTGGCCACTTCTGTAAGTGAATGGAAAGAGGCACTTTCCCAAGTCAACCCATTCCGAACCCTAGGAGTCAAAATCCTAATCCAACCCAAGCTCATGTCATCCAGGATAACAATCAAACCCAGTTGAATGCTATCACAACTTTACGATCCAGTAAGAAAATCGATAATCAAGTTGAAAATCCAAATAACTTATCTAGTGTTCTTCTTGACTCTTCTAAAACCACAAATGATCTTGATCCAAATTATGAGTCTAGTTCTGCTCCAACTCAAGTAGACTGACCTACTGAGTTTCGCATTCCATTTCCTCATCGTCTTCAACCAAAGAAATATTCCGACCAAATGGAAAAGATGTTGGAAATTTTCAAACAAGTGAAATTTAACATCCCTCTTCTTGACATCATTCAACAAGTCCCTACCTACGCTAAATTTCTCAAAGACTTGTGTACCCAAAAATGACACACTCATGTACCCAAGAAAGTCTTCTTAACCGCTGGACTTAGCGAGTCTTGACCCAATCAATCCCTGTAAAATACAAAGATCCTGGATGCCCTACAATCTCATGCACGATAGGAGATAAAACAATTAACAAATGCCTAGTTTATTTGGGTGCAAGTCTCAATTTGATTCCATACTCTGTTTACCAATAACTTGGTTTGGGTGAACTTAAACCAATGAAAATAACTCTTCAATTTGTTGATCGTTCAGTTAAAAAACCTGTTGGAGAAATTGAGGATGTACTCATCAAAGTTGGTCAATTCATCTTCCTTGTCGATTTCATTGTTTTGGAAAAGCAGCCTGTCAATAATCCAATGAGTCAAATTCCATTGATTTTAGGTCGACCCTTTTTGGCTACTTCAAATGCTTTAATAAATTGTCGCAATGGTTCAATGAAAATCTCCTTTGGAAACATGGCTTTAGATCTTAATATTTTCAATCTTGAAAGTCGTTCGAATGAACCATGTGCCCAAACCGTGGAAGTTAATGCCATTCACGAGAACTCCGTTAACAAATACATTGACCTTAATGATGAGCGTGAGGCTGAGTACGAAAAATTGTTCCAAGATGCTCCTAATGAAGTTGAATACATGCTTCCATTTGAATCGCTTTCAGTTGAGTCCAAATCTCAGCTAAGTTCTCTGATTGAGAAATCACCAAAGTTGGATCTTAAACCTCTTCCCGATCACCTAAAGTATGTATACTTAAGTGATAACAAAACTTTTTCTAACATAATTTCTTCAAATTTAACTCATGATCAAGAAATTTCTCTTCTCTCGACTCTTTCTAAAAACAAAGACGCAATCGGTTGGTCCATTTCTGACATCAAGGGAATTATCCATGCAATCGTTCAACATCGTCTTCACTTAACCGATGAAGGCAAACTCAGTCGTGAAGCGCAACTTAAGCTTAAACCTAAGATGAAAGAGGTAGTTCGCGAAGAAATTCTTAAACTTCTCGATAATGGTATCATTTACCCCATTTCTGATAGCTTATGGGTTAGCCCCATTCATGTTGTTCCTAAAAAGTCAGGACTCACCATTGTGGCAAATGACAAAAACGAACTTCTTCCAACTCGTACTCAAACGGGTTGGCGTGTTTGCATCGATTATCGAAAATTGAATGGTACAATGCGTAAAGACCACTTTCCTCTTCCCTTCATCGATCAAATGCTCGAATTTTTAACTGGTCACAAATTCTACAGCTTTCTTGATGGTTATTCCATCTATAACCAAATTCCAATCGCTCCCGAAGATCAAGATAAAACGAATTTCACATGTCCATTCGGTACCTTTGCTTACCGACGTATGCCTTTCGGTCTTTGCAATGCTCCTGCAACTTACCAACGATGTATGGTTGGAATTTTTTCTGATATGATCGAACGCTTTCTTGAAGTCTTTATAGATGATTTTTCGATCTTTGGCAATTCTTTTTCCTCTTGTTTACATCATCTTGAACTTGTTTTAAATTGATGTAAAGAAAAACACTTAACGTTGGATTGGGAAAAATGCCACTTTATGGTCAAACAAGGCATTGTCCTCGGACATGTAATTTCTAATAATGGCATTGAGGTAGATAAAGCGAAAGTTGACGTTATTTCAAATCTACCCATTCCAAAATGCGTTAAGTACATTCGTTCATTTCTTGGGCATGTAGGTTTTTATCGACGCTTTGTGAAAGATTTTAGCAAAATCACTCGTCCTTTGACTACTCTTTTAGGAAAGGACATCCCATTCGAATTTAACTCTGAATGTGTTGCATTTTTTGAACGTCTTAAAAATGAACTCATTTCAGCCCCGATAATCTGTTCGCCCAATTGGGAACTTCCTTTTGAAATCATGTGTGACGTTCCTAACTTCACAGTTGGTGCTGTCTTAGGACATCGCATCAACAAAATTCTTCATATCATTTACTACGCAAATGTGACCTTAAACGACGCTCAACTGAATTATACGACCACCGAAAAAGAACTTTTGGCTGTCGTTTTTCCACTCGAGAAGTTTCGATCTTACTTGATTGGTTCCCATGTCACGGTCTACACAGACCATTCTACTCTTCGGCACCTTTTTGCTAAAAAGGATGCTAAGTCACACTTAATTCGATGGATCCTTTTGCTTCAAGAATTAGATCTTACAATCAAAGACAAAAAAGGATCTGATAACGTCATAGCCGATCGCTTATCTCGTCTTCCTAATGCGCCATCTTTGTTACAAATCAATGAAAATTTTCCTGACGAACAACTTCTTTTTGTTTCAATCGCTCCTTGGTTCGCCGACATAGTGAACTATCTAGTCACTAAGGAAACCCCCTCATTTTGGTCCAAACAATATAAATACAAATTTCTTTCCCAAGTGAAATACTTCTATTGGGATGACCCATAATTGTTTAAGTATTGTTCCGACCAAATCATTCGTCGATGCGTTCCTGATAGCGAAATTAGGAATGTTCTCTCATTTTGCCATGATCATGCGTGCGGTGGACATTTTGGTCCTAGGAAAACCGCTGAAAAGGTACTTCAGTGTGGTTTTTATTGGCCTACTCTCTTTAAAGACTCGTTCGAATTATGTAAAACTTGCAATCGTTTTCAAATGCTTGGAAAGATTTCTCGAAGAAATATAATGCCTTTGAACCCCATCCTTACGATTGAGTTCTTTGATGTATGGGGTATTGACTTTATGGGACCTTTCCCAAACTTCTTTGGAAACTTGTATATTCTTCTCGTTGTCGACTACGTTTCGAAATGGGTCGAAGCCGTTCAATGTAAAACAAATGATCATAAAATTGTTGTGAAATTCCTAAAAGAAAACATCTTTTCGAGGTTCGACACACCTCGCACAATAATAAGCGACAATGGAACGCATTTATTTAATTGATCTTTTGAATCCTTAGTGACGAAATACTCAATAACCCACAAGTTATCCACTCCTTATCATCCGTAAACTTGTGGTCAAGTCGAAGTGTCGAATCGTCAAATAAAACAGATTCTGGAGAAAACTATAAATAAAAATCGAAAAGATTGGTCAAAAAAATTAACCAACACACTTTAGGCTTGCCGTACTGCTTTTAAAACTAATATTGGAATGTCCCCTTTCTGATTGGTTTACGGTAAAGCATGTCATTTACCAGTTGAACTTGAACATAAAGCGCTTTGGGCAATAAAGAACTTAAACTTCGACCTTGAACAAGTTGGCGAAAACTGAAACTTGCAACTCAACAAATTAGAAGAAATTAGGAATGACGCATATGAAAACGCGAAAATTTACCAGGAAAAAACCAAAGCTTTTCATGATAAGTCAATCCTAAGAAAAACATTTTTGCCAGACCAAAAGGTTCTATTATATGACTCACGACTTCATTTATTCCCCAGGTAGTTAAAATCGAGATGGACCAGACCATATGTTGTTCGAACTGTTTTTTCACAAGGTGCTAGCGAAATAGAAAACCCGAGGTATGGATCCATATTCAAAGTCAATGGTTAACATCTAAAACCATTCTTGGAATTGCCCATTGACCAAGAGGAGGAGCTCATGATTCTTCATGAGCCATGCTACGTGAACTAAGAAAGTTAAGTTTAACCCTCCTTTGTAAATAGGTAAATATTTCTCTTTCGTTCATTCATTGTGTCATGCATTGAATGTGGGGACACAGTCTAAATCAAGTGTGGGGGGAGGTTCATATTTCTTTTGGTTTTGCATAGAATTTTCCTTTCTTTTTGTCATTAAAAAAAATGAAGAATTTCACATTTCTATTTATTTTTAAATAAGACATGATCGAGTTTGCATACAATTATGGTCGTTTGATTAAAATGTTTGGAGATTTACTTCTCTTAGCGGATAATAAAAGGAAAGTTTGAATTATGAGCAAATTTGGTGTCACTGGTATATTGGCAAATTCGTAGGTGATGAGTATGAAATGTTTTCTGAATTGTAATCCAATTAAATGAATGGTTGATTTAGACTACTTACGATAACATTTTAGATCTTTTAAGTGAAGTTGTGCTAAGATATCCTCGCTAAACTCTCTCTCTTATGTAAAAAAAAAGAAGAAAAAGGAAAAAAAGAATGTATATATATAATAATAATCCAAGGGTATCCAACATTGCTAGTACATCTCGCGTTGGTGTGCAAACCTGCCAAGCTCTTTCCGACACCTTGTTGACAAAGTCAGCGTCGGTATATCTTGGTCTCATTTCATGAGATTGGACACCTTAGGATTATTGACCCTCACATAAGTCATAATGCAGTGTAGGGCTTGTATACCTAGGAATTTGTAAATAATAATAATGTAAATATTTTGTAATGTAGAGAGAGTTAGCACTTAAAGTCCAAGCACACTCTTCACTTATTCGACCTAACTTGTTAACAAAAAGGAAGTTGAGATGTCATCATACGACTATTGATATCGATTGCATAATTCATTTCATATTTGCACTATGTTTCTACCAAAACAACTGGCCAAGATGGAGGAGTTTGTGACGATAACATGACTTTTGTTTGAAGTTTTGATTAGTAACGGACTCAAATTTCATAGTGACGACCAGAATTTGTGTTCACTCATTCATGTAATATTTAAAAGTAAATTATCCATTTGTAAATATTCCTTTAAAAACTTGCATTCATATTGTAAGTACTTTTGAAATTTGCATTTTGTACATACTTTTTGCTTTTGGATTTTGCGGGTAGTATCCGCTGAAAACCCTCACGAGACAACACTCGGCCTACTGGGGACACCCAGAGGTTTAATGGCTTGTTGCATACGCTCAATGCAATCGTGCTCCCTACGAAAACGGATTTGGCTTAGGTTTTCAGTTTATTCGAGGATGAATAAAAAGATAAGTGTGGGGTTATTCGATGTGAACGTAAAAATGCACATTTATATTCATATATTTATTCTTGTTTAGTGCTAATAAATGTCATATGTGGGTATTTTATCATGTTTAAACCATAATTCAATTGATTTTAAAATATCATACATTCATCGTTATACAAAGAAAAATTGTCATTTTTGTGCTTAAGTTATTTTGAGAATTTTTACTTGGACATTTTTCATTTTTTTGTAGACATTTGGTGCGTTTGGAAGAGAGCTTCATAAAGATTTATATGCATACAAAAGTAATGAAGAGGAAATAATTCTCATGCATAATCATAGAGGACCCCACTTACTACACTTAAAAGCTAATGGACAAATTAGTGGATGATAAAGCTTGAGGCAAATTTGATGATGGAGTAATTAAAGCGTGGTGATTAATTGGTGGCCACATTTCCTAAAGGGAATTCTTGGTAGCACGCTAATGTTGAATTAGGTTTTTTCACATGTATAAATAACCCCTATATGTTGATGTAAAAATCATCTTAGTTTTTTTTTAGTTTAAAGTGCAGGCTGAAACCAAAACCTCTATTTTTTTCTTTCATGGCTTCTTAGCCATTTTTCTTATGTAATCTCAGTTTTATGCAAGTAGATTATATCTATTCTATTGTTGTTAATTAGTTCTTTCTTTTCTTTATTTCATATTTATGTTGAAACTTACATGTGTTGATTCGATAACACATATGAGTAGCTAATCCCTTTGATTTGGGGGTAATGAAGCTCTTTAACTTTATGTAAGTCCAACATTTGTATGATTCGTGATCTCTAATTTGTGCTTCATGTCAGTGAATGTTGATGTAAGTTTATACAATTGATTTTGATAGTCCATGTTTATTGACAACAAAAAAGGCCATGCTTAGTCAATGTAAATACAAATTACATCAATATTTGCTAAGTGATTATTGACTTTGGAATGAAAGTAAGAATAAAATTTGATGGTTTATAGTTCTATTAATTGTTCATAAGCCATACTTAAAATAGTTTTTCTCTTTAGTTTCATTTTCATGGGAATCATAAGTGGTTTAAATGTTGTATTTTTGTCACTTAATGGAGATCATAGACCGTACGTTTGTTAATTTGCATAAATATGAGAGGGGATTTACCTCTAAATTGCTTTCATTTTATATTTAGCTCTCAACTTAGTTCTAGTGTTAATTAGTTTTTGTTATTTAAATTAGTCCGAATTTTGGTTTAATTTGATTGAACAAGATTGAAATTACTTCTTTCCCTGTAGATCGACTCGTATTCGCCACGTACTAACAATTGTATGTCGTGCGCTTGCGGTTTATTACACTTCATGACGGTTTTCTAATTCATAGAATATTCATCGTTGAACAACTTCTCTGCTACGAGAGGAAAGCCATTACGGGGAATTGAGAACTTTGTGGAAGCAAGAAATTGGCTAAAAGAGACAGAGAATTTGTTTGGGCTTTTTGAGGTTGATTGACCGTAGAAAGATATAGTTAGCTTCATGCAAGCTTAAAGACGAGGCTTCGTTCGGTGGGAAGTGATGCCAGCAGGGGGTCAAGCTGATACTTGGGATGATTTCCGACAGAGATTCGAGATGAAATTTCTTTCTAAGGCAGAAGAGAGTATGCAGATTGAGAGGTTTTTGGCACTTAAGCAAGGATGTCTATTAAAGAGTATGTCGATAAGTTCAATATGTTGGCTAGATTTGGTCTGGAGCTGGTGAATACCCCGCACTAGATAGCTTTAAGGTTTGTAGGAGGACTAAATCAGTCTCTTCAGGCATTGGCATTATCTCACATTCCGATGGGGGCTACTTTGAAGAGACTAGTTGATATGGAATTGATGCACGAAGATGGTAAGGATGAGAAAAAGGAGGCTAAGACTGATGAGACACAAAACAAGAAAGTATGGTCCAAGAAAGAACCGCAAAAGAAGGGTGGAAAGAACGAAAAGGTTCAAGGAAAAAAGAAGTGTCATAGTAGTGGGAACGTGCATCATTTGGTTAAAGATTGCAGAAAAAGGAAGAATGCTTGCTTCCACTGTGGTGAGGTCAGACATTATACTAGGGAGTGCCCGAATAAGCAAGGACAGGGCCAAAGGGCAGGATCTTATGGAGGGAAGGTGCATGCTCTTGAAGTCGGTGTATCGGACAGAGGTAGGAAAGTTTCTTTTGAAGGTTTGATTTCTCTTTCCAATCGTCCTGTTAGGACTTTTTTTGGTTCTGGCGCTTCTCACTCTTTTATATCTTACTCTGTGGTTGAGTCTTTGCACCTTAGTACTAGTATTGTTTTTGATCCCGTTATTGTCTCCAACCCCATCGGGGGCACGACTCATCTGTCTATGATATGTCGAGGTTTGAGGATACCTGTGTTGGGCATCGAGTTTGAGTGTGACGCATATGTGTTTGGTTCTATGGGCTATGGTCGGATTCTAGAGATGGATTTGCTAGCCACGTATGGTGCCATTTTGGACTATGAGAGGAGAGTCGTTAGACTTTTGACTTGCCGAGGGAGGACTCTCGAGATTTCCTATGACCCAAAGGGGTCCGTTGTAACACCCCGTAATTCTGTTAATATTAATATTCACAAATTAAAGAATAACTAATCTCAAATGTGAGAATTGTGGGAAACGGGTTGCGTCATTGTGTTTGTCTCGGAATTCTGGTTGAAATAGAGTCCGAGTTTGCGTGAATTGGACTTCGTATGAAGAAGTTATGGCCATCGAAAGTTTCAGAAAATTCAAAATAGATTTCAGAAAAGTTAAAATTCAAAATTCGAAGTCAAACAGGCTAGGCGGGAAATTTCCCGCCCAGCACCCCAGGTCAACTGGGGAGTCGACTGGGCAGTCGACACCCCCCTAGGTCGACTGGGCAGTCGACCTGGGTGTCGGCCTGATCCAGTCGGCTAGGGTTTGACTGAGCCCAATCTTGAGTTGCTGATGTGTCTTTATGGCTGAGTTGGCAAATTAAACGGTTCAGGTTAGTTATGAGTTGATCTGACGGTCTAAATAAACCCTAAACTCTATAAATACCTAGGTAGTCTCTCACTCTAATTCACATGAAAAATAGAATAGCCACCGTCATACCGCCGCCATGGAACTCAGTGTAGCCGCCGCCAACTAAGAAGGAAGAAAGCTAATCAAAACCCTAATTCTACTCAACTCTAAAGCAAATCAAGACTCTCTTTCTTCTCTAATTGTGAGTATGATGATTTTAACAAGATTATTGCAAACTAATTAGATTAAGATATGATATGGATCATAAGAAAATGATGTGAACTGTCATATATGTTGTTGTAAACCTTATGCTATCATGTATGCTGTAAATCCTATGGTATGTGATGATGATATCCTATATGTTGTAAATCATGCTATGATGATATTGTATAGGTTGTAATTTTCTATTCTAAGTTGTGATAAATCATACATGTTATAAAGTCATGATGTTATTATCTATGCTAATTAGTTCATGTTAATCAAATCATAATGTTGATATTATTTGGGCTATGTTGATCTATATGATAAATCATGTATGCAAGTTTAGATTGATTAGTAAAGATTATGAACATATGCCATGACATCTATTTAGATCTAGAATTATGACATCTAGAATTATGCTATGACATATGTGAATTCTATGTATTAGATGCTAGTTCATATCATCATTATGTTGCCTAAACCACATATGCAAGTCCATACATGAATTTGGATTATGATCATATTATGTGAATTGTGACATTTTACCAAACAAGTTGACACCTTTAGATCCATGACATGTGTAGTTTTATGCAAGTTCCACCCCTATCATGATTAGGTCTATTTTATTTTTCTATATGTTGTGATAATTTATCTTTGTGCTATGAGTTAGACTATTCGAGCCTAACGTATACTTTGCGTTGAATAGGCGAACGTATAACGTGGGGTAGGGGTAATATTAAGGATTTAATATTAAGAAGTTGGGGTGCAATTGATATGATTTTGCATACCATAAGTGGATGGCCATAATTGAGTCAATTATGGACATCATTAAAATTGGAAGTAATTAATGATTTGAATAGGGATATATTTAAAACTGGGGTAAAAGATTATAAGTGATAATCAATGCTTAGGACACGAGGTTGGACTCGTTTGTGACGTAAAACTTCCCGGACCCGCCCGGCAAATCCAGTAGTCACAAATGTCAGCCCAATCTGACAGGTCCTATGCCCAAATTAAAGCATAACAGTTGTAAAGACACGAGGTTAGACTCTTTTATGGTGTAAGACTGCCCGGACCCGCCCGGCAAATCTAGTTGCCATAAATGCCAGTCTAATGTGAGAGGTCTTTCTGAGGTTATGGCCTGAATGAATTAAGAAATACTTAACCAAATAAACATGTAAGGTGGGACATGGGGGTTAAGTAGGTGCCTTCGGTGGCATGAGGAATCTAGTGGTTGCCTTTAGTGGCATTTGAAATACGATTAGTAAGACTTAACCAAACACACATGTAAATGAACATGACTAAGAGGGTTAAGTGGGATGTACTAGTGGACAAGCTTAGGTGGGTAGCTTGTGCGGGGGCCATTTCAACCAGTATCCCAAACGTATCTTTGTGGGCTCGACCCAAGTCGAGGACGGGACACGCATACTAGGCTTGACTATAAGAGGCCAAACGGGGTAGCGGTGGCAACGCAAGTCCAACGGGTTTCATATGCGTGTGTGGACCTGGGCTGGTAGGTAAGACGTTGTTGCATCGTGTAGGTATAAGCCGTGCATTCTCAAGTTGTATCGGGTTGCCACTTTAGGGGAGTAATACACCCCACTGTGGGGCTAGCACGGGTATCTACGAGTAGGGAGCCGATCGAAAGTGGGTAGTGGGGTACACCTAGTGGAGATAGGGGCAGGCGGCACCTATGTAGTCAGCTAGGGGTACACGAAGCTATTTATATAATTTCTAAGTGAAGCAAGTGGGATCGACCTTTAGGGTGACTGGTGCGGTGCAGTGTAGTAATTATTCGTTAGTAATTAGGTGTGCCTTTAACGTTATCTTTATCTTCTCTTCGATACCCAATAGTTCATAGACATTTCCTTGTTTTCCAGCTTATGCCTTAGTCTAGTTATTTTGATAATAATATTGTTAGAATTATCATACTCGCTAGACTTTATGTCTGACCCCCTCTATTTCCATCCTTTTTCCCCCTCCAGGTCCTCAGGGTGGACCCAGCTCTAGCGGAGTCTGATTGAATTGCTTATTCTCTCTTTTGGAAAGCTTGGACCGCTGAAGTAAAGTCCAGCTTGTTATCTTCTTTAATGGCTATTTATGTAATGGGATTATGTATTTTGTTTTATCAAGATGGATATTGTACTTGACTCTGATTTATGGTTTTATGATGTAACAAACATGTTTAATTTCCGTTGCAATGAAATAAAGTTTTAGATTTCCAAGTACTACTTATTATCTGTCTTGTTGTAATTTTTCTGTTCTATATTCACTTAAAACCTCCATGGAAGTTAATGCATTCCCTTTGTGAGTGACATTAATGGACGTGGGGTGTTACACGTGGTATCAGAGCTTAAGGTTACCAGAACAGATAAATTTTTTAGAAAAACTATTTTTCTAAAGTATTTTTGGAAGAAGTATTTTCAAAAACATATCTTAATGAGTGATTTTAAGAGGAAAGTTTTTAAGAAAAACATAATCCCAAATAGCCATATATCTTTATCTTTCGAATTCTCCATTTTGAATCTTTCCTTTTTCGTTTCAGCATGGCTGAAGATCTTAACCTTCCGGATGGTGTAACGATACCAGGATGGTATAGGAGGTTATTAGAGGCTAGGGCCGCTGCAGGTCCAGCCAATGTTCCTCCACCACCAGTTGTACCCGCTCCTCCTCCTCCCCCTCGCGTAGATACTTTTGCAAAGACGTGCAAGGAATTTAAGGCTATGGGTGGAAAACCTTTTCAAGGGTCAGAAACGTTTGTGGAAGCTAGAGATTGGCTTAAGGAGGTGGAAGAATTGTTAGAAATCTTTGAAGTAGAAGAAGGGAGGAAAGTCAAATTAGCAGCTTGGTTAATGAAGGGAGAGGCCTCGTTTTGGTGGGAAGTCACTAATGGGGAGCGTCCTGTTGATTCTTGGGTGGATTTCAGGCGTAGGTTGGAGGCAAAGTTTCTCTCAAGGACAGAAGAGAATCTATATATGGAAAGGTTCTTGACATTAAAGCAAGGAAGCTCATCAGTGAAAGAATATGTTAACAAATTTAATCAGTTAGCAAGGTTTGGCTTGGACTTAGTGAACACGCCGGAGAAGAAGGCTCTGAGGTTCGTTAATGGCTTGAATGAGCCGTTGCAAGGGTTGGCTATGACCTACATCCCTATGGGGGCCACCTTTGAGAAGCTAGTAGACATGGCACTCATGCACGAGGAGAAAGGCGCTAATGCTAATAAGGCACCCGAGAAGAAAGGGGATCAGAAGAAACCACAACAGCAAAACAAGAAGGGTGGTAAAGACAATAATGGCAAGGGAAAGAAGAAATGCCTTAACTGTGGGACACCAGGCCATCTCAGCAAGGATTGCAGAAAGAAAAAGAAGACTGGCTGTTTTCACTGTGGTGAAGCGGGACATCTAGTGAAGGACTGCCCTAAGACGGGGCAGAGGGCAGGGTCTACCTCGGGAGGACAGGTGCAGGCTCTTATGGCACGAGGGCAGGCAAGGGGACAAGTTCAGGCTCTCGCGGTCCCACCGCTGCAAGAACGAGGTAGAACTATTTCTGTTGGAAGCTTAGTTTTTCGGTTTGATCATCCTGTCCGTACCTTATTCGATTCGGGCGCATCACATTCGTTTATCTCTACATCATTAGTTGAATCACTGCACTTAAACACCAGTTTAGTAGAGGATCCCTTAGTTGTTTCGAATCCAATTGGGGGCTCAACTTATTTGTCCATGATGTGTTTGGATTTGAAAATTTCTATACTTAGCATTGAGTTTTGATGTGATGCTTATGTTTTGGGCTTCACGGGCTATGGGCTAATTTTAGGAATGGATTGGTTATCCAGAAATGGGGCCGTTCTTTATTGTGAAAGGAGAGTAGTTAGGCTCGTGACTCGTCTTGGAAACACTCTTGAAATCTTTTGTAATCCCATAAATTCCGTTATGCTAAGTTATCTAGAGTCCCTTGACGCATCGGTGGAAAATCTACGATCTGTTAGAGTGGTCCGAGAATACTCGGATGTGTTTGAGGAGGTGAAGGGCTTGCCTCCGAAGCGGGAGATAGATTTTCGAATATATCTTGTGGATAATGAAAAACCAGTATATTTGCCAGTACGCCACATGGCTCCACGTGAAAGGAGGGAACTCAATAAGCAAGTGAAGGAGTTGCTTGAGACGGGGTTCATAAGACGTTGTATATCGGAGTGGGGTGCTCCAGTAGTATTTGCCACGAAGGCGGATGGGTCCCTTAGACTTTGTGTGGACTATAGAGAACTTAATAAGCTTACTAAGAAGAACATACACCCACTGCCGAGGATTGACGATCTCTTCGATCAGTTAGTTGGTGCCTCAGTGTTTTCGCAGTTGGACTTAGCCACTGGTTTCCATCAGTTGAGAGTGGCTGAGGATAGCATAGACAAGACTGCCTTTAGGACTCCGGACGGTTTCTATGAATGGCTAGTGATGCCCTTCGGTTTGACAAACGCCCCCGCATACTTTGTTGATTTGATGAGTTGGGTGTTTAGGGAGTACCTTAATAAATTCGTGGTGGTCTTTGTAGACGACATCTTGATCTTTTCTAAGAATGAAGAAGAGCATGCCCTACATCTTAGGGAAGTGTTGGAGACTCTATGAGCGCATAACCTTAAAGCTAAATTTACTAAGTGTCACTTCTGGAGAGAGGAAGTGCGATTCTTAGGGCACGTGATTTCCAAAGAAGGGATAGCTGTAGATCCCGCGAAGGTGGTGGCCATCCAAGATTGGAAAGTCCCTAAAAATGCTACCGAAGTAAGGAGTTTCTTGGGGTTGGCTGGCTACTATAGGAAGTTTATCAAAGACTTCGCAAAGATATCAACTCCATTGACACGCCTGACGAAGAAGAACCTAGTCTTCGCGTAGGACGTAGATTGTGATGATGCGTTCCAACGTTTGAAGAGAGCTTTGACTTCAGCTCCAGTCTTAGTATTGCTATATGAGAGTAAGCCATTTACCATTTATACTGACGCTTGTGGGACAGGACTAGGCGCAGTGCTAATGGAAGAGGGAAGGGTAATAGCCTATGGTGGAAGGCAGTTGAGAGTGCATGAGAAGAATTACCCCACGCATGACCTAGAGTTGGCCGCAATTGTTTTTGCGCTTAAGTCTTGGCGCCATTATCTTCTTGGCGAGAAATTCGAATTATTCACTGACCTCAAATCCTTAAAATACTTATTCTCTCAGAAGGACTTGAATTTAAGACAACAAAGGTGGATGGAATTCTTAGCGTCCTTAGATTTCGAAATAGCATATACCCCTGGCAAGGGTAACGTGGTGGCAGACGCCTTAAGTAGGAAAAGGTTGTCCTTGAGTCCGTTGTTTGTTGAGCGGCGAAACTTGGAATTCATCTCTATGTTTGATTTTAGACCTTCCGTTGACTTTGTACCCGGTTTTCTAGCATCCTTGGAAGTCAGACCTACGCTTTTGGGATGGATTGGCGAGGCACAGCGAGACGACCCACAGTTGGTTGAGTTAGTAGAAAAGCTCAAAGGAGGGGAGTCATCGAGCCATCTCCGTAGGTATACCCTAGATGATAAGGGTTGGTTACGTAGGGATAATAGACTTTGTGTACCTCGAGACGAGGACTTGAGGAAGGCTATTCTTGACGAAGCACATCATTCGAAGATGACCATTCATCCCGACGGGGACAAGATGTACAAAGACATGAAGCGAGTTTTCTTTTGGGCCGGTATGAAGAGGGATGTGGCCGAGTATGTCGCTAGATGCTTGGTGTTCCAACAAGTAAAAGCAGAGCAAAAGAAACCCGGTGGGTTGCTTCACCCATTGGAGGTTCCACTATGGAAATGGGAAAGTGTCTCGATGGACTTTGTGGATGGATTACCAAGACCAAGGAAGGGTAATACGGGGATTTTGGTTATAATAGATAGACTTACTAAAAGCGCCCATTTCATTCCCGTGAAGAGTAAGAGGACTGCTCCATGGTTAGCTTCTGTATACGTTCGAGAGATAGTTCGTTTGCATGGTGTTCCTTCTAGCATAATAAGCGACCGCGATCCTATCTTCACTAGCAAATTTTGGAAGAGCTTGCAAGAGGCGGTAGGGACTCAGTTATGTTTGAGCACCGCGTATCATCCTCAGACGGACGGCCAAACCGAGAGGGTGAATCGCATTCTAGAGGATCTTTTGAGGCTATGTATCCTAGACTTTGGGGGTACATGGGAAGAGCATCTTCCGTTGGTAGAGTTCGCATATAATAACAGTTTTCAGTCTAGCATTGGCATGGCACCTTTCGAAGCTCTTTATGGACGACCTTGTCGTTCACCTACATGTTGGTGGGAATCTACGGATAAGATCTTAATTGGGCCCGATATGATTAGAGAGACTTCGGAAAAGATCGACTTGATTCGAAGAAGGATAAAGACAGCGCAAGATAGGCAGAAATCTTATGCAGACAAAAGGAGGACAGATCTTGAGTTTGACGTTGGGGACATGGTCTTTATCAAAGTGTCTCCATTACGGAACGTTGTTCGCTTTGGGTCCTTTGGGAAATTAGCACCAAGATTCATAGGGCCGTTTCCTATTAAGGAGAAGATTGGACAGATGGCGTATAGAGTGGAGTTGCCTGAGAGACTTAGTGGTGTACACGACGTATTCCACGTGTCACATTTGAGGAAGTGCTTGCACGAGACCGCGGAGGTGGTAGAGCCGAGCTTGCTTAGAGAGGTGGAGATAGAGCGTGATGCGACGATTCGACGAGCTCCTATATGCATTCTTGGGTCGGAGATCAAAAAGTTGAGGAATCGAGAGGTCAGACTGGTTAAAGTGCAATGGGGAGATGATGAGAGCAACGCAACTTGGGAGACAGAAGAGAAGATGCGTTCGTTGTACCCTTTTCTTTTTGAGGGTATGTCTTTTAATTTCTCCTTTATCGCTTAGCTTGTACTTATCTTATCTTTAGTATGTCCTCTCGCTAGTATCTTTGACCTTTAGTTAGGATAATCCTATGGTTGAAACATGTGTTTGAGACATGTTATGTATGATGGATGCAAAGTGGACGCAAGTGTTTGCTAGTGGTTGCTCGTGGACGCATATACACACACTATTAGGCACTAGATCGGCTCAGTCACTTCATATTGCATATTGCATATAAATGGATGTATTTAGTAAAATGGATGTATGATGATTGTATTATCATATGGATGCTGCATTCTAATGATGATTGTGCACGCATATAGAGATAATATGTAGCATTAAGGAATTTTTGCATACATAATGGACGCATGGCACTATCATGATTTGCATTAAGGAGGTCGACGGAATCAGTGGACCGCCTGATTTTGCATTAGATAGGGACATATACACACACTGTGCATTTAAACATGAAAGCATTAGAAGTCTATAAGGACAAAGGATGCCTGTGTTTGATGGTTGAGTAGATGGACGATTGGATGTTAGGATATACATTCTTCTTGACTTGAAGATTTCGGGGTCGAAATCCTTTGAGGAGGGGAGAATGTAACACCCCGTAATTCTGTTAATATTAATATTCACAAATTAAAGAATAACTAATCTCAGACGTGAGAATTGTGGGAAACGGGTTGGGCCATTGTGTTCGTCTCGGAATTCTGGTTGAAATAGAGTCCGAGTTTGCGTGAATTGGACTTCGTATGAAGAAGTTATGGCCATCGGAAGTTTCAGAAAATTCAAAAGAGATTTCAGAAAATTTAAAATTCAAAATTCGAAGTCAAACAGGCTAGGCGGGAAATTTCCCACCCAGCACCCCAGGTCGACTGGGGAGTCGACACCACTCCAGGTCGACTGGGGAGTCGACCTGGGTGTCGACCTGGTCCAGTCGGCAAGGGTTTGACTGAGCCCAATCTTGAGCCGCTGATGTGTCTTTAGGGCTGAGTTGGCAAATTAAACGGTTCAGGTTAGTTCTGAGTTGATCTGGCGGTCTAAATAAACCCTAAACTCTATAAATACCTAGGTAGTCTCTCACTCTAATTTACATGAAAAATAGAATAGCAACCGTCATACCGCCGCCATGGAACTCAGTGTAGCCGCCGCCAACTAAGAAGGAAGAAAGCTAATCAAAACCCTAATTCTACTCAACTCTAAAGCAAATCAAGACTCTCTTTCTTCTCTAATTGTGAGTATGATGATTTTAACAAGATTATTGCAAACTAATTAGATTAAGATATGATATGGATCATAAGAAAATGATGTGAATTGTCATATATGTTGTTGTAAACCTTATGCTATCATGTATGTTGTAAATCCTATGTTATGTGATGATGATATCCTATATGTTGTAAATCATGCTATGATGATATTGTATAGGTTGTAATTTTCTATGCTAAGTTGTGATAAATCATACATGTTATAAAGTCATGATGTTATTATCTATGCTAATTAGTTCATGTTAATCAAATCATAATGTTGATATTATTTGGGCTATGTTGATCTATATGATAAATCATGTATGCAAGCTTAGATTGATTAGTAAAGATTATGAACATATGCCATGACATCTATTTAGATCTAGAATTATGACATCTAGAATTATGCTATGACATATGTGAATTCTATGTATTAGATGCTAGTTCATATCATCATTATGTTGCCTAAACCACATATGCAAGTCCATACATGAATTTGGATTATGATCATATTATGTGAATTGTGACATTTTACCAAACAAGTTGACACCTTTAGATCCATGACATGTGTAGTTTTATGCAAGTTCCACCCCTATCATGATTAGGTCTATTTTATTTTTCTATATGTTGTGACAATTTATCTTTGTGCTTTGAGTTAGACTATTCGAGCCTAACGTATACTTTGCGTTGAATAGGCGAACGTATAACGTGGGGTAGGGGTAATATTAAGGATTTAATATTAAGAAGTTGGGGTGCAATTGATATGATTTTGCATACCATAAGTGGATGGCCATAATTGAGTCAATTATGGACATCATTAAAATTGGAAGTAATTAATGATTTGAATAGGGATATATTTAAAACTGGGGTAAAATATTATAAGTGATAATCAATGCTTAGGACACGAGGTTGGACTCGTTTGTGACGTAAAACTGCCCGGACCCTCCCGGCAAATCCAGCAGTCACAAATGTCAGCCCAATGTGAGAGGTTCTAGGCCCAAATTAAAGCATAATGGTTGTAAAGACACGAGGTTAGACTCTTTTATGGTGTAAGACTGCCCGGACCCGCCCGACAAATCCAGCTGCCATAAACGCCAGTCTAATGTGAGAGGTCTTTATGAGGTAATGGCCTGAATGAATTAAGAAATACTTAACTAGATAAACATGTAAGGTGGGACATGGGGGTTAAGTAAGTGCCTTGGGTGGCATGAGGAATCTAATGGTTGCCTTTAGTGGCATTAGAAATACGATTAGTAAGACTTAACCAAACACACATGTAAATGAACATGACTAAGAGGGTTAAGTGGGATGTACTAGTGGACAAGCTTAGGTGGGTAGCTTGTGGGGGGCCCATTTCAACCAGTATCCCAAACGTATCTTTGTGGGCTCGACCTAAGTCGAGGACGGGACACGCATACTGGGCTTGACTATAAGAGGCCAAACGGGGTAGCGGTGGCAACGCAAGTCCAACGGGTTTCTTATGCGTGTGTGGACCTGGGCTGGTAGGTAAGACGTTGTTGCATCGTGTAGGTATAAGTCGTACATTCTCAAGTTGTATCGGGTTGCCACTTTAGGGGAGTGATACACCCCACTGTGGGGCCAGCACAGGTATCTACGAGTAGGGAGCCGATCGAAAGTGGGTAGTGGGGTACACCTAGTGGAGATAGGGGCAGGCGGCACCTATGTAGTCAGCTAGGGGTACACGAAGCTATTTATATAATTTCTAAGTGAAGCAAGTGGGATCGACCTTTAGGGTGACTGGTGCGGTGCAGTGTAGTAATTATTCGTTAGTAATTAGGTGTTCCTTTAACGTTATCTTTATCTGCTCTTCCATACCCAATAGTTCATAGACATTTCCTTGTTTTCCAGCTTATGCCTTAGTCTAGTTATTTTGATAATAGTATTGTTAGAATTATCATACTCGCTAGACTTTATGTCTGACCCCCTCTATTTCCATCCTTTTTCCCCCTCCAGGTCCTCAGGGTGGACCCAGCTCTAGCGGAGTCTGATTGAATTTCTTATTCTCTCTTTTGGAAAGCTTGGACCGCTGAAGTAAAGTCCAGCTTGTTATCTTCTTTAATGGCTATTTATGTAATGGGATTATGTATTTTGTTTTATCAAGATGGATATTGTACTTGACTCTGATTTATGGTTTTATGATGTAACAAACATGTTTAATTTCCGTTGCAATGAAATAAAGTTTTAGATTTCCAAGTACTACTTATTATCTGTCTTGTTGTAATTTTTCTGTTCTATATTCACTTAAAACCTCCATGGAAGTTAATGCATTCCCTTTGTGAGTGACATTAATGGACGTGGGGTGTTACACGTTCTTTGTTAGAGTCGTTAGACTTTTGACTTGCCGAGGGAGGACTCTCGAGATTTCCTATGACCCAAAGGGGTCCGTGGTGCTTAGTTTCAAAGAATCACTTGATGCTTCTATCCATGATTTGTGATCTGTACCTTTAGTTTATGAGTATCCGGACGTTTTTGATGAGGTTAGGGGATTACCTCTATGGCACGAGATTGATTTCCGAATATACTTAGCGGATAATGCGAAGCCAGTCGCATTGCCTGTGCACCACATGGCTCCTAGGGAAAGGCGGGAGCTTAGCTAGCAAGTAGGGGGTATACTTGAGAAGGGGTTTATTAGGCGAAGCATATCAGAATGGGGTGCTCCAGTCGTCTTTGCAACCAAGGAGGATGGCTCACTTTGCTTATATGTGGATTACAGGGAGTTGAATAAGCTCACTAAGAAGAATAGGCACCACTTCCGAGGATTGATGATTTGTTTGACCAACTTGTTGGCGCATCTGTTTTCTCCCAGTTAGACTTGGCCACGGGGTTTCATCAGTTGAGGGTGGCCAAGGACAATATAGACAAGACCTCTTTCAGAACTCCAGACGGTTTCTTTAAGTGGTTAGTCATGCCTTTTGGGTTGACAAATTCACCAGCGTATTTTGTGGATCTGATGAGTAGGGTGTTTCGGGAATATCTGAATAAGTTCATTGTGGCCTTTGTGGATGACTTTCTGATCTTCTCGAAGAGCGAGGCAGAGCATGCCCTACATTTAGGGGAGGTTTGGGGACTCTTCGAGCACATCAGGTTAAGGTGAAATTCTCCAAATGTCATTTAGGAGAGAGGAAGTAAGGTTTCTAGGGCATGTGGTCTCCAAGGATGGGATAGCGATGGATCCTGCAAAAGTAGTTGCAGTTCAAGATTGGAAGATTCCAAAGAATGCAATGGAGGTAAGGAGTTTTCTTGGTTTTGCGGGATATTATAGGAAGTTTATCAAGGACTACGTAAAGATATCATCCCCACTCACCAGACTAACCAAGAAGAAACTGACCTTTTCATGGAGCATTGATTGTGAGGATGCTTTCCAGCGACTGAAGAGGGCTCTGACAACAACCCTAGTTTTGACTTTGTCGGATGGGAGAAGTTGTTCACAGTGTATACTGATGCATGTGGTACAGGGCTTAGTGTCGTCTTAATGTAAGAGGGATGGGTAGTATGTTATGGTGGTAGATAGGTGAGTGTTCATGAGAAGAACTACACAACACATGATTTGGAGTTGGCTGCTATAGTATTCACGCTTAAAACTTAGCAACATTATTTGCATGGAGAGAGTTTCGAGTTATACACGGACCATAAGTCGCTCAAGTAACTGTCCTCATATAGGGATCTCAATTTGAGACCACAAAGATGGACGGAGTTCCTAGCGTCCTATGTTTTTGAGATTGCTTATACCCCTAGAAGGGGTAATTTGGTGGCGGACGCATTGAGTAGGCAGAGGATGACTTTGAGTTCTCTATTAGTATAGAGGCGGAGTTCGGAGTACATATCGATGTTCGATTTTAAGGCCATCTACGGATCTTACATGTGGCTTGTTGCATCCTTAGAGGTGCGACCTACTCTTATGGATCAGATAGGATCTTCGTAGTGAGAAGACCCACAAATAGGAGACATCTTGGATAGACTCGGTAGAGGCGAGACTTCTAATCACCTTAGTAGATATTCCACGAATGACAGAGGGTGGCTACGAAGGGATAAAAGGCTTTGTGTTCCCCGAGTTGGAAATTTGTTGAAGACAGTCCTTAAGGAAGCCCATTATTCTAGGATGACTATCCATCAGGGCGGCGATAGGATGTATAAAGATATGAAGAGGGTTTTCTTTTGGACTGGGATGAAGAAAGATGTAATGGAGATTGTCTCTCGATATTTAGTTTGTCAGTAAGTTAAACCTGAACAGAAAAAGCCTGGCGGTTTGCTTCATCCTTTGGAGGTACCACAGTGGAAGTGGGATAGCGTTTCTATGGATTTCATCGATGGTTTGCCTAGATCAAGGAAAGGCAACACCAGTGTTTAGGTTATAGTGGACAGACTTACTAAGAGCGCTCATTTCATTCCTGTTAAGAGTAAGAGAACGACAACATGGTTGGCATCAGTTTATCATCGTAAGATAGTCCGTCTATATGGAGTACCTTCTAGCATAGTGAGTGATCATGACTGCATCTTCAGTAGTGAGCTCTGGAAGAGCCTGCAAGAGGTATTAGGTACACTGTTATGTATGAGCACCGCATATCACCCTCAGACCGATGGGCAGTCTGAGAGGGTGAATAGAGTTCTTTAGCATCTTTTGAGGGTGTGTATCCTGGACTTCGGAGGGACTTGGGAGGAGCATCTCCCGTTGGTTGAGTTCGCCTACAACAACAGTTATCAGGCTAATATAGGCATGGCACCCTTCGAGGCATTATAGAGGCGACATTGTTGATCACCGACTTGTTGGTGGGAGTCTACAAATAGGCTTCTACTTGGACCTGAGATGATTAGAGAGACTTCAGAAATGATTGATCTTATCCGTAGATGCATGAAGAAAGCTCAGGACAGGCAAGAGTCCTACGCAGATAGGAGAAGGACTGATACTGAGTTTGAAGTGGGATACATGGTTTTCATCAAAGTATCGCTTTTGAGGAATGTAGTTCGCTTTAGATCTGTAGGAAAATTGGCACCAAGGTTCGTAGGGCCATTTCCCATAGTGGAAAGGATAGGCCAAATTGCCTATAGTGTGAGACTATAAGAGGGATTGGTGGGTGTTCATGATGTTTTCCACGTTTTTCATTTGCGGAAATGTTTGCACAATACAGCAGAGATAGTTGAGCCGAGTATGATTGAGGAAGTAGAGCTAGAAAGGGAGGTGACAGTTAGACGAATTCCAACCTGTATACTTGGATCAGAAGTGAAGAAGCTATGCAACAGAAAGGTCAAATTGATGAAAGTACAATGGGGCGAAGACAACGTGGATGCAACTTGGGAGACTGAAGACAAGATTCGCGCTTCGTACCATTTTCTTTTCAAGGGTATGTTCATGACTTCTTATTTCCAATTTTTTATTCGTATTTGCTTCTGTCATTTGACTATATCCTATCGATCGAATCTTCGACCTTTAGGTAGGAAACCAAAGGATTTAAACATGTGTTTGAGACATGTTATGTTTGATGGATGCAAATGTTTGCTAGTGATTGCTCGTGGATGCATATACGCACACTAGGCACTAGATCGGCTCGAAGCACTCTCATACTGCATATGAAGTGCATGCTTTATTCTTTCTATTATGGATGGAAGTGGATGTATCATCATATGGATGTTGCACTTGGATGGATGATTGTGCACATATATAGCGTTTACGTGATACACTAGTACTGTTTGCATACATGTTGGATTTATGGCACTAACATACATCGCATTAATGAGGTCAACTAAATCAGTAGACCACCTGATTTTTCGCATTAGTATAGGACATATACACACACACCTTTGCATATGTTCATATAAGCATTAGAAATCTCTTAAGTACCATGAATACCTATGATTGATGGATGAGTAGATGGTTGATGATGTTAGGATAAACATTCTTCTTAACTTGGAGATTTCGAGGACGAAATCCTTTAAATAGGGGAAAATGTAACACCGTGTAATTTTAAAGGAAAATATAACGATAAAATAAAGAATACTTAATTAAATATTGGGAATTAAGTAAAACAAACCACACCATTGCGTTCATCTCGGAATTCTGATTAAGTTAGACGTCGAGATTTGCGAGAAACAGACATCATATGAGAAAGATACGAAGGTTATAAGTTTTTATACATATAAGAGTCTTATGTATAAATAAATTCAAACCAGAATTCAAAATAATTTGAAAATACTTAAGCGGGAAAAAGGGGCGGTCGCAGCGGGAAATCGACCCGTTAAGGGTCGACCCATGCCAAATCTGGGTCGACCCATATGGGATCTGGCCGAATTCATTTTGTTGTTTCAGGACTTGTTTTGTGGCTGGGTTTGTTGGAGGTCAGCTATATAAAGGACATCATTTCTATTGTTTTCTACGCCTAAAAACAATATAGACAATGAGATGCTGCCCCAGCTTGGATTGAATCAACCAATCTTCTTCAACATCAGCATATATACGTATATCAGAAAGATTTCTTGTGCTTAGATCCAATCTCTGTGAGTTCATGTTACTTCTAGATATAAAAAATTTAACAAGTAAGCCTGACATGTTTATAAATCTGGATCTGAACCTATGCCTATGAGAATCTGATTCATACCTAAACAATTCTGCTATTACATGTATTCTTCTATACACCTTATTTGTTGTTCAGTTCTCATATGCATATTTCTGATATGTTATTTCTGCTATCATATGCCCGTCTCTGTTATTATATGCTTATTTTTGTTTTTATATGCCTATCTGTTCTTCTCTCCCTCTCTCTCATTCCCTTTTTATTTTTATAGCCTAGGCTACCTTCGAGCTGAGGCCAATATCTGAAATATGCGTATGAACGAATTGGGATAAATTGGGGAAATGATAACTTGGTGGTATAACCTATAATGTGAAATATGACTAAAATTTTGGGGGAATATGTTATACTGTGAATAATGACTGGAATTTGGGGCATATGAATCTGTAGGCTTAATTTAAGATTAAGTGAAACATGTTAATGGAACTATAAAGAACCTATGAAACCTGTTTAAATCTGTTAGGGTTATGTAAACCTGTTTAATCTATTGAGGTTAAGTATGTCTATTTAATCTATTGGGGTTATGTAACCTGTTTAATCTGTTGGGTTTAAAAAATCTGTTAACCTATGAAACTTAACCTATTAATTTGCAGGTGTTAGGCGAACTTGTTAATCTGTATGCTTAACCTGTTAAAAATCCTAGTTAACCAGAGGACACAAGTTTAGGGGTTTGACCTGTGTCATCTGTTGTGTGGGACCCATATCAGTCAGTATCCCATTCTAGTATTAAACGATGGCCCCACACTAGGTAGGGGCCAGGGCACGCATACTGAACTGATTATAAGAGGTTCATCTAAAAGGGGGGTGTACGGGCGCGTTCCAACGGTGTCATGTGCGTGCATGGGTCCGGTCTGAGGGGGGAATAAGCCGTTGTAGCACTAGTAAATAGGTATGTGTCCTTCTATAGGTTGCCGCTTTAGGAATTAATACACCCTACTATAGGGCCGACACAGGGTATTTACAAGTTAGGGAGCCGATCGCTTGGGGATAGTAATTAGGGTATATCTAGTCCTGTCTGTTTCTATTTGGGTGCCTGTTATTTCTGTTTTGGGTAAAACCCGTTATGAAACAAGAGCACACCTAAAAACTATCAATATGTTTCTTTAGGGATCATTCTGTTTCCGTTGAGTAATTAGGGGATACTTAATCCCGTCACACATCTGATATACTAGTATTGTGTAGAGAAAAGTATCTGAGAAGCATAATCCGCTCTGTTTATTCTGTTATTTCTTTTAAGTCTGTTTATACGGGTTATATCATACTTTTATCTCTCATCCAGTTTATATGCCTGCCATGGTACTTTTACTTCTTTATTTGCTAAAAGTCACTGGACTCACCAGACTTTATGTCTGACCCGTTTTGTTTCCTTTTCTCTCTCTTCCCCCCCAAAGTTCTTAGGGTGGGAACGATCAGGCTTAATTAGGATTCTCTCTTCTGTTTCTGCTTGGATCTGGATCTGCTTTGATGTATCGCTTTGACTACTTGTCTACTTGTTTATGGCTATTTATGGGGATTATGTTTTTACATTTCTGTACTATTATGGTTTTTAGCGCAAGACAAATGTTTTTATTTGATATTTTTTTTCTAGTATTTCTGTTTCTGTTTACCTATAACGCTTTACTGAACTTAATGCATTATGATAAAGAGTGACATTAATGGACGTGGGGTGCCACAACTTACCACCAACCACCTCCCACTCTCAGCCCCACCTACACTCGTCGCCTACCCTCCTCCGCAGCCCACGACAGCCCCCACCTAACCACCTACCCTCCTATACAGCCCACGGCAGCCCCCACCCAGCCAAATCGGTCTAACATCTAGCCTGCCCTCAGCCATAACCAACCCATACTCCCTCTAAGCACACGCATCCTCCACCACACAAGCCTACATGCCTCCTACCCTCCCCCGCAACCCACGGCTACCCATACCTACACCCGCCTTCCACATCCCTATGCCACATCACCATATATAAAAAGGGTTAGAAAAGGAAAAGAACGATATTTGGAGAGGTTTAAGCTAAAGCGATTCGAATTCGTGACAGATTTCTACTATAAAAATTTAATTGAGTCGAAATGAAGGTGAAAACAACTTTGGCCATGTTTTTAATGTTTACTATAATTATAGTTTGATTATAAAGATTGGTTGAATGGCTGTGAATTTAATTTCATGCAAGTTATAAGTGTTAATTATTGTAACACTTATTGTAAATATTATGAAACTATTGAATGATTTCCATGAACGAAATTATGGTTGTTATTGATGTTAATATTCACCTTTCATATATCCAATTTTATGGAATTATACGAGTAATGATTAAGTCTCATTCCAATTTGATAATATAAATGAATATTATATTCATTTAAGTGAAAATTAGGCGTAAAAATAAAAGTTGGAATTTTATATCCAAAACCAGATAGAAATGAAATTAAAGTATTTATGAAAAACTATTGTAAATATGGAAATCGATTTGAATGAGAATTTGAGATAAAAGGGCCTGTTTAATTTCAATGTGAATAGTAAAATAAATTTGAAATAATGTTTTTAAAATTGAATTTGAGTTGGTTATGTTAATAAGGTTTTCAACTCAAATTGAAATTTCCAATGAGTTTGTATTATGTTTAATTTGAGATTTGGAAAGTCTGGAATATAAAAAGTAAATATTTGAAAACTATTAATATTATAACAGTATAATATTCAATTAAAATAAATAATTGAATTAAAAGTTGAAATATTGGAAATATTTATTTGTAATATAGTTATATATCTTTTAAATGAATTATAAAACATATTTGAAGCAAACCAGATTAATTTTGATATTAAATTTAAATATGGTTAGAATATAGCTTGTCACGCTGCGGTAGTTCGGGAATTTCGACCATTAACTTCAAATGAATGTACAAGATGCGAATTAAATCGGACTTTTCTAAAATGAAAAACATTTGTTTTAATGGTATTAGTTTTCAAATGGGAAAGTAAAAATAATATTTCTAGGTACAGATTTTGATTTATGTTCAAATCAAATGTGAATAAAAATCGTGGTGTTGCAGTTCGGTGACCAAATTTAGAAATCATTGGACATGGTCGTTTTTAAATTATTAAAAACAAGGAAAATTATGATAAATCATAATAAATGATTTAAAAAGGATTTGGATTGAAATATATGAATTTCAAAGTTAGATTTTTTTTTAACTCAAGTAAGCTGTTTTAAGCCTTTTTTATTGAACTTATTCGCAAAACATTTTCCAAATAATCATGAAATTTGAACAAAATGTTGAAACTCCTATCCAAATCAATTAGGAATATTTATAAAAGAATTTAATATGTATTTTAATAATAATTTGGAATTTTGAAATACTTAACCAAATTTAAAAAGAAAATATACTCAACTAAATTGAGTATGCAGAAATAACTAGTACATTTGTCCTACCTCTAAGATTTGGAATGATAAACGAGGTTTATAAATAAGGAAAGGGATGCAGCAACGAGTGCGCTAAAATTACCTGGCCAACGTTTATTTATTTGGGCGAGGGTTGGAATAAATCTAAACGGAAGTCCAGGTACTCTAGAATGATATTTTGAAGATTTAACTTTAACAAGATAAATATTTTTCAATTATAATGGAAACAACCTTCATATACTTGGTATTAAAATCCGCAGAAAAAACTCGTTCTATTCGAGGAATTTAAAATGTGATTTTACCGTTATTCCACCCATAGTGTTTGTTGAATATGGATATCAATATCAAGGGTAAGTCAATGTAATATAAATTGGTTTAGGTCTGTTGTGAATGATCTTTCAAAGAACATCATCTTTAACTCGTTAAAGATTTACACTATATCATTTTGAGTCATGTAAAGTTATGTTTTGAAATGCGGAATGTTTTTTCAAGAATTGAAAAAAATCTCTTAATTAAGTTTTAATGAAATGGCGTTAAAATGGTTTCCCTAAGTAAAGTTGAAAGGAAATCTTTAATAAGATTTTAATAATCCTTATTTAAAAGATATGATTTGGAACAGGAAATTATTTGTTGAAGAATAAATAAATCTTTTGATTAAGATTTAATAAACATTGTGAAATACTTCCCTAAGTCAAATATGAGGTGAGGTTAACAATTAATCTTGGTTAAAGATTTAATGAATCTTTGCTAAAGATTAAATAGAGCGATTTTATGAATGAATTCCTAAATTAAGGGGTAAATGATTAAGGATTTTATTAAGTCAATGAAAGATTTTGATTAACCAATTTAAGATGGAAAAGACTTAGCAATCATGTATATCCATATTGTTTTAAACAACGATGATTGCTCGAAAAGACCGAGATGAAATTTGATTGATCCGTATCCAAAAACCATTTCGAATAATGATATGGCGTAATAGAGCAAATGAAGATATTGAAGACATTGGTAGAAGAATAAGGGTCTTCATATATAAAGGACTGCATGTTGATATTCTCTTCACTGGGTTGCTCTAGTATTGATATTACCCTATTAAGCAATAAGTCCGGATGTGTTTGAAGAATTTATGTATTTCAAGGGCTTTCACAGCTAATAATGGTTAAGGACTAAAGCACCTTCGGTTTCATTCAGACCCAGAACGAACTTTCATGGTGTAACACCCCACACCCGCTAAGGTCACTCACTAAGGGAATGCCTTAACTTCGGTGGAGCATTTTAAGTGAATATAGAACAGAAAAATTACACAAGACAGATATAAATACTTGAAATTCTAAAACATCATTTCATTGCAGCAGAAGGTAAACATGTTTAGTTACAACACCATAAAGAGTAAAGTACTAAATATCCATCCTGATAAAAACATAAGTACATAATCCCACTACATAAACAATAGCCATAAAGGAAAAGATAAGCTGGGCTTTACATCACGGTCCAAGCTCCAGAAGATAGATAAAGAAGTCTGATCAAAGCCCACTAGTGCTAGGCCCAACCTGAGGACCTGAGGGGGAAAAAGATAAAAACAACGGGGTCAGACATAAGTCTGAGTGAGCCCTATAACTTTAACAACACAATCATTGAAGTAATTAGGGTATGATATAAACTTGGTACGGGATGACTGGGGATAAATGACTACACTAAGTAGCCAACTAGACATAGGATGAACTAAGATAACGGTAAAGACGCATCTACCCACCCAAGGATAATTACTAACTGCACCACACCAGTCATTCCTACTTTAAGGTTGATCCCACCAAAGGACTTAGAAAATTTACCCAGTAGTTTCGTGTACCCCTAGCTGACTACATAGGTGCCGTCTGCCCCTATCTCCACTAGGTGTACCCACTACTCCCAAGCGATCGGCTCCCTACCGTAGATACCTGTGCTGGCCCCACAATGGGGGTGTAGCACTCCCCAAAGTGGCAACCCGATACAACAAATGGTGCACGGCTTATATCTACACGATGCAACAACGTCTTACCTACCAGCCCGGGTCCACACACGCATATGAAACCCGTTGGACTAGCGTTGCCACTGCTACCCCCGTTTTGGCCTCTTATAATCAAGCCCAGTACGCTTGTCCCGTCCTCGACATGGGTCGAGCCCAATAAGATACATATGGGTTACTGGTTGAAATGGGCCCCCACAAGCTACCACCTAAGCTTGTCAATTTATCTAGTGCATCCCACTTAACCCTTTAATCATGTTTAATTACATGTTTCCACTTGGTTAAGTCATCTAATCGTATTTTCTATTGCCACCCAAGGCAACCCACTAGATTTCCTCATGCCACCCAAGGCACTTACTTGATTTCCACATGCCATCCAAGGCACCCACTTAACCCCTCATGCCCACTACATGCTTATCTGGTTAAGTGTTTCTTAATTGATTAAAAACGTAACCGTTGTAAAGACCTCTCACATTAGACTATCTTTTATGGCAGCTGGATTTGCCGGTTGGGTCCGGGCAGCCTTACGCCATAACCGAGTCTAACCTCGTGTCTATACACTTGTCACGTATTTGGTTTGTGCCTAAGACCTCTCACATTGGGCCAATCATTTGTAGCCGCTGGATTTGCCGGTCGGTTCCGGGCAGTCTTACGCTACAAAAGGGTCCAACCTCGTGTCTTAGTCGATTAATTACACCTAATTAATCACCCTCGAATTAATTTTCCCTAATTAATTCCAATTTTAACGATGTACATAATTGACTCAATTATGTCCATCCACTTTGTGGTATGCATAATCATACCAACTTCACACAATTTCATTAGCATGTTTATTAACCCCATCGTTCCCCACGTAATTCGCTAACATGACATAAAAGGGAAGATTCATCACAAATACAATGGGTTCAACTTGCATAACACATTAGCATCAACATGGGTTTAAAGGTGTCAACATGCATATAGCATCAAACCCAACTAGCATAAATAATCAACCCAAACTTGCATGAATCACATATGTCATAAAGAGGTTAACTTGCATAAGTTTCTTATGTCATACAAAGGGGTAAACTTGCATATGTATGTATGACATGTAAAGGGGTTAACTTGCATATGTATGCATATCATATTAAGGTGTAAACTTGCACATGTCACTTGCATATAATCAAACACCATACTTGCATAACATGTCATATGTGAACTTGCATATAATCATACACCAAACTTGCATAATCATGGTGTCATGGTGGATCAATGTTTATCATAGCAACTAGCATCATGAACACTTGCATAACTTGCATAACATCATGATCATATAGCATATAGCTTGCATAACTTGCATAACATCATGAACATGTAACATGTGACTTGCATAACTTGCATAACATCATGAACATGTAACATATGGCTTGCATAACTTGCATAACATCTCAAACATGTAGCATATTACTTGCATAACTTGCATAACATCACAAACACATAGCATATAACTTGCATGACATGCATAACATCATTAACACATAGCACATAACTTGCATAACATGCATAACATCATTAACACATAGCATACAACTTGCATAACTTGCATTGATCCACATTCATAGCCATAACCTCATTATATCCTATCATAATCATTTCAATAATTGGTCATTAAGGCTATAGAAAACTCACAACTTGTTGATTAGCACTCCTAAGAAGAAGATTAAGTTGCTAGAGTTGATTAGAGATTGATTTGAGATGCTATCTTCTTCTACAAATTGATGGAGGCTCCTTCAAGTTGCATTTTGACGGCATGACGGCATTGTATCTATTTTTAGTATGAATTAGGGTAGTCTTAGGGTGTATTTATAGAGTAGTTAGGTGTTTTAGGCCATTAGATTAACCCTAAATTAGATTAGAGCCGTCAGATCACGTCCTAGCCACTAAAACACAGCCCAAAAGACAAGCTGGTGCACCCAGGTTACCTGGGCTCGACCAGGGAGGTCGACCCTAGGGTCGACTCCCCAGTCGACCTGGGGGGGGGGGGGGGGGAGGTCGACTCCCCAGTCGACCCCCAGGTCGACCCCCTGGGTCTGGCGGGATTTTTCCCGCCACTTCTGAAAATTGAAATTTTCGTTTTTAAATCTGAATTTAAATTTCTGAAAACTTCTTTGGGCCTTATCTGGGTCATACGGACTCCGATTTTCGAAAACTCGGACTCTATTTCGCGTATTTTCCCGAGACGAACGCAATGGCATAGCCCGTTTACCCTGATTCAGATTTTTAAATTTAATTCTGCCCTGTTTATATTATAGCTAGTTATTCAACATACGGGGTGTTACACATGGTGTTCGTCTAACATTGCATTTTACGCCATAGTAATTGATCTTTACTAAACGTATCGTCGTTTGTTGCAGAAAAGACACTTCTTCTTTTAGCTTAACACCCTTATTTGAGACACCAATGAGCTCAAAAGTGAAATGTTTGTAGACTTTAGTTATGTGTTACGAAATGGCAATATGGCATGCTAAGTGAAAGGAGCTACAGATGGTCGAAGCATGGCATTATATAAAGCATAGCTTTGTGTAACGTGACTTCAAGCCTCACATCTCGTAAATGACCAAAACAGAATGAATGAGCAAGGCTATGTTGTTTGCTACCATTATGGAATGATCATTTCCTTCTAGATTAAAAGATATATTATGGTATAGAGCCCAGTTGTGTTTACTTATGTGGATGATGGAATTTGGGAGCCCGGTTAAAGGTCAATTACGACCGGGGATTTGGGAATGACATATTCGATCAGTTGTTATTTAGCTAAGGGATAACCTAGTCTTGTGTTAGCAGAGAATCATCGGTGTATTCTTGAGACATCGCTCTAGAGGTGTACGCATCATGGATAAGGAAGATCCTTTGCCATGGTGATTGTTAGTAATCCAATGCTCTAATATGAGCCTACAATTTTGTTTGTTTGGGTATTAGCCATCAGCATAATATAACGGTACATATGCTGACTATGTTTACTAACTTTAAATGGATAGATTTTAAAAGAATGTCATTAGAAGTCATATCCATGAATTTACTTATTAACAATATTTGGTTATCATAAGGAAAAAATTCGCTCAAAGTATGCATTCATTGTATATCTTATGGTGAACCTTATGATAGCTTCATTTTTCAAAAATCATAAACAACTTTCTTCACAAACATCTCCAAATCCATCTGATTATTGAATCACAAGATTTTGATCAATGACAAGATGTTTCGCAAACAAAAAAATGCTTTAGAAGTATGTTAGTTCTTTATAATAAGTAGAGTCTAGTCTTAGTTTATAATGTTACAATCACTCCTTAAAGCTTCTATTTTTAATTATCTCAAATTTTCTATGTATATAGATGTGAATCTGGAAAATACATTTTCAATTCAACTGGTTTAACCAAGTCAATTGACTGAATATATATGCACACAAAAGTTGTGTGCATATTCCAGATTCGGTCGACTAAATATACATATTCAGTCAACTGAATCTGAACGTATATAAAACTTTTATTTGTTTCCAGATTCAGTCGACTGACTATGGATAATCAGTCAACTGAGCTGAGTTCCTACTATTATATTCTGAAGGGACATGACTTTCTCCGAAGAGTTATCTTCAATCTAAAAGGTTGCAACTCTCTGATTTAGGCAATAACCCTTCACCAGTAGTTGTAACTCTTTATTCACTATATATACAAGCAAGAACAATATCTCAAATCACTTTACTTGATCTCATTCTTTTCTATTACATTGAATTCAAGTTCTCGTTTACTTTAAGTGCTAATTCCTTGTATTCTTGATCTATTTAAATTTTGTGATCCTATTTCAAACATCATTTGAATTCCAAAGAGAATATAATCCTATTCTATATCCACTTACACTTATTTCTTAATCAATTACTCGAGGAGAAGATTATAGGAAATTGTACTACACTTGTGACAAATCTGTGTTACACTAGAGCACAAAAAAGTCATCTATAATCTTGTAACAAAGTCCTGCAAAGGCAGTTGAAAATCCTGAAGGAAATTCAGGCGGTGAAGTCCTGTTAGCAAGTCCAGGCTGAAAATCACAACTGGTAGTGTCTAGGTGGAATGAAGTCCTATAATGGCGGTAAAGACCTGTTCCTCCGGGTGAAGTGAGGGTTTATAGTGAAAGGCCTAAGGGTATCTTAAGGACTGGACGTAGGACGGTGCTCCGAACCAGTATAAAAATTCCTAATGTCTTTATTTTTACTTAAAAATTTTATACTGCTTATCTATGATATCATTTCTATATATTTATCTCATTAAATATTTACTTGCATGTTATAAGTTAATAAATCATCTAATAGAACTTCCGTATTTAGTATAAAACAGATACTTCCATATCAGTCGATCCTACTAAGTCTTTTCATTTGGTATCAGAGCAAGGTCATCATACAACTGTAAAACCGCTATTTGATATCTAGTTAATATGGAAAATAACACTGTACTAGCGCTAACACTAGTTTCATAGAAGGTCAATCGACTGCACGACCTCCACTATTTAATGGTTTAAACTATAGTTACTGGGCTACACGAATGAGAATCTATATACAAGCAAATGGGTTGATTCATAGAATATAACTTAGAAAAAATATACACCTCCTACTAATAATTATTTTCAATGGTCAAGTGCAGAAAAAGAAGATGCTAATGCAAATGCTAAAGCTATGAATATGTTGCATTATCCCTTAGATAAAAATGAGTTTAATCGTATTTTCATGTGTAATACTACATATGAGATATGGTGAACACTCAGAGTAACCCATAAAGGAACCAACAAGGTTAAACAAAGCAAGATATCCTTGCTTAAGAGTTAGTTTCAAACTTTCAAAATGAATGAAAATTTATCCAAAAATGATATGTGTTCTAGATTTCAAGATATTTATCATTCATTTCTAGGGTTAGGAGAAAAGTATTCTGATTTTGATATAGTTTCAAAAATCCTAAACTCTTTAACGTAAGAATGGGAAAGGAAAGTCTTAGCTATCGAACAAGCTAATAATCTCTCACCATGAAACCAGAAGAGTTAATAAGAAACATATTATCAAATGAAGTGAATTTGCAATCAAAGAAAATTCATGCGCAGGATAAAAATAATCTTGCATTCCATATTGAAAAAAAGAAGATTTAGCCTTCATTGCTAAAACGTTTGACAAATTCTTCAAATATAGAAAAGAAAATAGGGTATCTTCAAAAGAAAATCCAATAACAACAATTCATCAAAACCACCAGTCTCAGTTTTAGAATGCTACAACTACGGAAAGAAAGGGCATATGAAGAAATATTGTCCAGAGAAAAAGAAAGAACATCAAACCAAAAAGGATAAATCCAGTAGGAAAGCTTTCTCTATAACATGGGATAATTTTGATTTATCATCATCAGACAATGACAGTGATAGTGATAATGAATAAGAAAACGTATGCTTCATGGCTAAAGAAAATGAGCTATGTGATTTTTTTCTATGAAAATATGGTAGAAATATATTCAGAATTGTTAGAATCTAGAAATAATTACAAAATAAAATATAAATAAGCAAATGAGGATCGGAAAAAGGAAGAATTGGAAGAAGATATGTTGAAAGATGAAAAAGAGATATTAGAAGAAGAAATTGGAAAACTTGAAGAATCTCTTTCTGATGCAAATTCTCAACTTTCTTTATTGAATCAAGAAATTGAAACTCAAAAAGAAAAGAATAATGAACTTATTTCTGAGAATCATGATATGAAAACTAGAATTAAAAAAGTTGAATTAGATAATTTTATTCTTAAAATCAGGTTAGATGATATCACTAAAAATATTTCTAATTTTAATAATGGTAGAGAGAATTTATCTAGAATTATAGAAAATTTTCAGCCTACATATAGTAAAAAGGGACTAGGTTATAAACTAAAGGTTGATATTCAACCTAGGAAGAAGTTAAATAAAAAAATTAAACCTAATAATTCATCAATACCTTTCATAAAGGTAAAAGTTTCTAAAACTGTAAATATATGGGTTTCGAAAACAAATAATTCTTTGATTAGGAGTACATATATAAAAACGTTAGTATAAACATTTTACAAAAATTAGGATTACATTTATAAAAGTGTCACTGAACCCTCTTGGGTTTGGTTTCCTAAGATATAACTCTTAGCACCCTAACGGAGGAAGTGGGTACCAAATAAATTACATATTATTTGCAGGTCCCACTCAAGGAAAGAGGGGAATGAATACTCGATAGTGGTTGTTCAAAACATATGACTAGAGACAACGTGACGGCCCGCCACGTACCAGCCGACATTTCCAATGAAAGTGCGCTGTACCGATGTCCAACTAGCACGGGACGGTCGCCAAAGAAAGGAAAGAAGGGAATTTGAACTAACAAGGAACCTGTAGAATGTCTAACAGTGCATGGAATAAAATATAATACTAACATACTTGACATAAAACAGGCGAGACAGTGCATAAGCTGAGAACTAAACCATAATCATCATAGCAGCGGAAATTCAAAATACAGCTTATGTTCCACATCATCATTATTACAAATTTTCAAACTGTCTCTAAGCAAAATAAGAAAGGTACACAACTAATGCCCAAAGTAGTGACCAACAGCGACACAGGGAGAATATCTATATATATCATACGTGGTAGCAACCTGCTCGTCTCCGGTACAGCTACTCGTGCATACCACCTAACATGTCTCTAGTCTGCCCGTTTAGGAGCACCCAGAGTAATAAGAAGAGACATAAAACTCTGGGTCAGACAAAAGTCTGGTATGAGCGATAAGCAGCAAAAACAAAACAATAACAGGTATACTAAACCATACCTGAACCTGGACCTGCAACCAAAGAGTTAGCACGATAGGATGTACAATACTCTAAGGCGACACTAACATATGGTGTAAAGATAACGGGGGTGTGGTGTGCATGTCATAATGATGGCAAACAATCAAGCATAGCAACCATCCTCACATCTCTCACTCAGTGCGTAAAGCATGCGATATCCACCACTTTGATCACCCAAATCCTTGCCATGATCACTCTGCCCATGGAGTCATGGCGACTCCACTGCACTGATCCATATCCATTAGTCCTTGCTATGTCCACTAAGCCCCATGACGTCATGACGACTCCACTGCACTGGCTCATAGCCATGCTATGATCACTCTGCCCCATGGAGTAGTAACTACCCCACTGCACTGATCCATAGCCTAACATCCATCTTGGTGGTGAATCAAAGTTATGGACGTCAATAACCCCTTAGCACACATCCCGCAGCGAAGTCCAATCATGAAGTTAACTCGTTGGTTCCCAACTGGATCCTGAGTACAAACTTCCCATTTTGACTACCTTTGCATCTCGGGTTTTGGTTTTCTCCTCGTCCTCGGTTTGGTTCGGTCGTGATGCACATCTAGTACGAGTCGTGACACCCCATTTGATTCGGGTCGTGATCAACCACCCGGTTCGGGTCGTGAACACCTCCCTGGTCGGATCGTCCTTCCTTAGGTTCGAGCTGAGCTTCGGTTCGTGGGACCCCGTTCGTGACCCCTTTCGGGTCCGGTCGAGTTACTCCATCTATTTGGGATCGACTCGTGGATTTCCCCCTCCTAGCGATTCGTGATAGCTTCATCTAGGCGGTTCGGATCGGGGCACTATGGTTCCGATCGATTCGGGACACACACTCCACAAGTGTGTTTGAGGAAGATGCTTTGTGGTGTAAGCTTCGGTTCGGATATGTGAGGCGGCTCGTGGGTGGGCTACGCGACCCGACTCGATCTTCCTTCACTGATCCGATCCTGATTCCTGCACCTCTCCAGCAAGCTATTTTACGCCATACGACGGCGTTTTTGACCATTCTAACTTTTCTAATCAATCACAAAGCATTCCAAACAGTCATAGCAACATGTATAATCAACCACAAACACCAAAACAACAATTTCAATAAGTTAAAGATGGATCAAACCTACCTAAAACTCATATTTTCCCCTTAATCATGTTTAAGCACAACTTACGGTAGGATTAACAAAACTTAACCAAACTAACCCAAATCTCTAATAGAGGCATAAAATGATGTTTTAGAATTTTACAAATTTTTCCAGATTTTTCTGAGCCATAATTTCGCTAATTAACATTAATTACCCCTAGTCAACCGTAATTAGTGAGAAACTATGCAAATCACTCACCTTAGCCATAAATTAACTTTAGATCTGAAACTATCTCTGATTTGGGTTGAATCTCTATGCAACACAGCAGCTCCAACTCTGATTTGGTGTTATTTCTCCTTGATTTGACGTAGATTAGGCTAAAACTTGATTAGAGAGAGATTTGGGATGAAATTAGAAGGTGGAGGCCATGGCTAGGGTTAGAGAAATGTTTTAGGCGGCTGAAAAATGAAATAAAATTCGTTTTCCTGCTGTTCTCAGCTTCCCCATAACCCTATTCCCGAAATGGGTTATTGGCCCTCCTGCTAATCACCCTAATTTGGTCCGGTTAAGTTGTTTTTCACCTTCTAAACCTTGTTTCAGCCATATCTCCCAAACGATGAGTCCGTTTGGCTAATGTGACCAACCTATGGAAAGGTAAACCATCATCCGGATCTAATGGGAGTGGTTTTAGGTCAAAACTCCTTACCAATCAAAAGTTATGGCCGAAACAAGATCATCTAGGGGCAAAACGGTCATTTAAAAATCGGCAAAAATCATGAACGTAGGAAATGACCCCAATAGTCGTCTCCCAAAGTTACATGGCTATACGACTTCGCATGAGAAAGAAATAAATATTCTACGATCCCCTGACGTGTAGAATGCGGGTCGTTACATTCTCCCCCCTTAAGAAATTTCGCCCCCGAAATTCCTTAACTAAGAAACAAGTAAAGGATCCCGCATGCCTACCAACCATTCACAACAATAAAGCATACAAAACAACACAACAAACCTATCCTAGCATGCAGTTTACTAACAAGGGAACACCATATCGATATATAAAACCTTACCAGGCAAAGAGTTTTGGAAACTTCTTCCTTATGTCCTCTTCTGTTTCCCAAGTACAGTCTTTCTCATCATCACCCCACTGAACTTTGACTAGTTTCACCACCTTCCTTCGAAGCTGCTTCGTATCGTTCCCAACAATACGCATCGATCGGCGGTTCCCAACCGTCTCGGGTTCAACTACGATATCATCCAACTGATCTGGTGAAATAGCCACACTAGGATCGTGCACAAACTTCCTTAACTGGGAAACGTGAAATACGTTGCGAACTCCCGCCATCTTGTCTGGTAACTCAACTTTATATGCCAAATTCCCAACTTGCTCCAGAACTGGGAATGGACCAACAAATCTTGGTGCTAACTTGCCTCTCTTACCAAATCGAATCACGCTCTTTAACAGAGAAACCTTGACAAACACCAAGTCACCAACGGAGAATTTCAAATCTCTTCTCCTCTTATCAGCATAACTCTTCTGCCTATCCTGGGAAGCCTTCATTCGTTGTCGGATAACCTTGATCTTATCTGAGGTTTCTCTTATCACATATGGCCCAAGCACAAATTTCTCACCAGTTTCTAACCAACATGACAGTGAATTGCACGGTCTTCTGTACAAAGCTTCATATGGAGCCATACCAATATTGGACTGATAACTATTATTATATGCAAACTCTACTAGATGCAAATGGTCATCCCATGATCCACCAAAATCCAATATGCAAGCTCTCAGGGATCTTCTAATATACGATTCACCCTCTCTGTTTGACCATCAGTTTGAGGGTGATAATAGGTACTGTGATATAATTATGACCCTAGAGCCTCTTGTAAACTCTTCCAAAACCCACAAGTAAACAACGGGTCTCGGTCGCTTACAATGCTTTTAGGTACTCCATGAAATCTCACTACCCACTTCATATATAGTTCCGCTAACTTAGCTTTCGTTCTATTCGACTTGACGGGTATAAACCTTGCACTCTTAGTCAATCGGTCCACAATCACCCAAATGCTATCATGGACCGATCTAGTCCTTGGTATCCCATCAATGAAATCTATTGAGACTTGTTCCCATTTCCATTCTGGAATTTCTAATGGTTGCAACAAACCACTAGGTTTCTTTTGCTCGGCTTTAACTAGCTGGCAGTTCATGCATTTGGATATAAACTTCCCAACGTCTCTTTTAATCCCATCCCAGTAGTAGGTCTGCTTCATGTCTCGATACATTTTATTACCACCGGGGTGTGTACTCAGTTTTGAGTGATGACATTCTCTAAGCACTTCATCTCTCAATCCATTGACATTGGGTACAACCAGTCTACCATTCTTTCTAAGCCATCCATCTCGATCAATCCCATACTTGTCCATCTCTTCGTCGATTCCCATCTCTAACTTGGAGATGATTTCCAATAGGTTAGGATCGTCCCTCTGACTGGAACCAATCCGCTCAATCAAAGTGGGTCTGATCGTCAAACTTGCTAATACTTCTGGATCCAATTCGCACTTTGGTCTGAAATCATACCCATTGATGTACTCCAGTTGCTTCCATTCCAGAAACATAGCCCCTAAACTGGCATGTCTTCTACTTAATGCATCAGCTACTGCATTGCCCTTTCCTGGTGTATATGCGATATCAAAATCGTAGGAAGCCAAGAATTCTAACCATCTTTGCTGTCGGAGATTTAGATCCTTCTGAGAGAAAAGATACTTTAACGATTTATGATATGTAAACAACTCAAATCTTTCTCCCAAGAGATAATGTCTCCACATCTTCAATGCGAACACGATCGCTGCCAATTCCAAATCATGGGTAGGATACCTTTTCTCATGCAGTTTCAGTTGCCGACTAGCATAAGCTACAACCTTACCTTCTTGCATCAATACAACATCTAGTCCGGTACCATAGGCATCTGTCTATACTGTCGTCTCTTCATTCCCTTTAGGAATGACTAACACTGGTGCACATGTCAACTTTTCCTTTAGACTCTTAAATGCAACTCGCACTTTTCGTCCCAAACAAAAGCTTGATTTTTCTTGGTCAACTGGGTCAACGGTGTCGGACTTACGATAATATCCAGCCAGCCCCAAGAAACTTCTTACGTCTGTTGCATTCTTGGGCGTAGACCAATCTTGTACCGTAGCCACCTTTGCAAGGTCCACGGCGATACCATTCTCTGAAACAACATGGCCCAAGAATCTCACTTCCCTCCTCCAGAAGTGACACTTAGAGAATTTTGCTTTCAGTTGGTGTTTTCCCAACACCTCCATCACTATCCTCAATTGTTCCTTCTGTTCTTCCTCTGTCCTCGAATAAACTAAGATATCATCCACGAACCAAGAACAAACTTATTCAATTGATCCCTAAATACCATATTCATAAGATCCACCAAATATGCTGGTGCATTGGTCAACCCAAATGGCATGACCAACCACTCATAGAATCCAGACGGCGTCCGAAAGGCCGTTTTAGCTATACTCTCAGCTTCCACCCTAAGTTGATGAAAACCTGTCGCGAGATCCAACTGGGAGAACACTCTCGCGCCACTCAACTGATCAAACAAATCATCTATCCACGGTAGAGGATACTTATTCTTCCTCGTCACCTTATTCAACTCACGGTAGTCCACACACAATCGAAGGGAACCATCTGCCTTGGTAGCAAACACAACTGGTGCTCCCCACTTAGAAACAATTCTTCTGATAAATCCCTTCTTCAACAGATCGCTTACTTGCACCCCGAGCTCTCGCTGCTCCCTTGGTGTCATACGACGAAGTGGCATCACTATAGGTCTGGCATCTTTCACTAAATCAACACGGAACTCAATCTCTCAGTGTGGTGTAAGTCCGGTCACTTCCTCGAAGATATCCGGATACTGGCCAGCCACGGGCATATCTGACAACTCACCATGTGGGATGTCGAGGGAATTTAGAAAACTAGCCATTACCCCATCACTAGGTAGACCACCAAACACTACCCTCCGCCCATCGTCCGCTCTAATTGTCAACAAAAAGCCCCCACAGTCTACCACTACCCCGTACCTTTGGAGCCAATCGACTCCCAAAATAATGCCAAACCCAGTAAAGCCCAAAATAAAGCAATCACAAACAAACATGCATCCATGACTCGATAAGACCACACTACGACAAATCATGCTAAGGCTAGTCGAACCACCAATCGGGTTCATCACCGCTAAAGTTCTATCGACTATCCCGGGTTCCAATCCCAACCTATCTACCAGGTCACTAGATATGAAGGAACGGGAAGCTTCGGTATCAAACAATACTCGAACAGGAACATCATAAACAGAAAGCATACCTTGAATGATGACATTCTTTCCTTTCTCCGCCGCGGTTGGGGCATTCGACGAAGAAGGAACAGCATTAAGAGCATATGTTTTCACAATCTGCTTCTCTTTAGGAGGTTGCGGACATTTATCCTTGTGATGTCCCACTTGTCCGCAATTGAAGCACTTCCTGTCCGCAGGCTTTGCTCAACATTCTTTAGCATAATGGCCCTTTTTGCCATAGCTAAAGCACTCAACATCTTTCTTATTCTTTTTCTTCTGGCCATCCTTGGTCTGATTCTGCTTTCTCTTATTTTGAGAACCATTCTTGCCTCCACTGCTTGTTTGCGGTTTTGGTTCCTCTGCAGGTGCAACGTCAATCTTCGATTTAAGGTATAGACTCTCTGATCTCAAAGCTTTCCGCATAGTCGATTCAAATGTCTCATCGATGTGGTTAATAAGCCTTTCCCCTAAGTACTGATCTAAGCCTGTTATGAACTTCTCATTCATCTTCTCGGGAGTGTTAATAAGAGATAATCCATACTTCGACAAAGTATCGAACTCAGCACTGTACTCCGAGACTGCCCTACCATTTTGCTTAAGCTCCAGAAATTTCCTAAACAATTATGATTTCTGAGCAGCTGGGATAAACTTATCACTGAATCGGGCCTTAAACTGATCCCATGTAACTTGATCCTCCGGGGTAGCTACCTTAATAGCATTCCACCAATTCATCGCATGTCCCTGCAGCTGACGGGATGCCAGCTCTCTCTTCGTGGTATCTTCGATACCCAAGTCTTTGAAGATACGCTCATAGCTATCCAACCAATCCTGAACTTCTGTAGCAGATTCCATTCCGTGGAACGGCTTCCCACCAAGACTAGTGTAATCTTTGCAAAGCTTGGCGAGATCGGCTCTAGGCGCATGCACAGCTGCACCACCACCATTTGCAACATTGGGAACTGCTCCTTGCACATTTCTAAGCATCTCTCTCATGAAGCTGGTGAACATCGTCCTCATATCAGGAGCATTCCCATTATTAGCTCCTCTACCAGTACCCCTAGTATATCGGCTCATCATTCAACTGTAAGGAGAAAACAATTAACCATCTCTTCAGTGGTGCCAGTGCAATGCGACTTCATCGTTAAATATACTCATAGTATGTATATATATAACTTTTGCAAACCAAAATATCACAAATACGCGCTTCATATATGTACTATCTCTCTCTGGTGTCTTCCCTAGGTTAACTACGCAACCTAGAGCTCTGACACCAAATGTGACGGCCCGCCGCGTACCAGTCGACATTTCCAATGAAAGTGCGTTGTACCGATGTCCAACCAGCACAGGTAGGTCGCCAAAGAAAGGAAAGAAGGGAATTTGAACTAACAAGGAACCTGTAGAATGTCTCACAGCGCATGGAATAAAATATAATAATAACATACTTGACATAAAATAGGCGAGACGGTGCATAAGCTGAAAACTAAACCATAATCATCATAGCAGCCAAAATTCAAAATACAGCTTATGTTCCACATCATCATTATTACAAATTTTCAAACTGTCTCTAAGCAAAATAAGAAAGGTACACTACTAATGCCCAATGTAGTGACCAACAGCGACACAGGGAGAATATCTATATATATCATACGTGGGAACCTCCTGCTCGTCTCCGGTACAGCTACTCGTGCATACCACCTAACCTGTCTCTAGTCTGCCCGTTTAAGAGCACCCAGAGTAATAAGAAGAGACACAAAACTCTGGGTCAGACAAAAGTCTGGTATGAGCGATAAGCAGCAAAAACAGAACAATAACAGGTATACTAAACCATACCTAAACCTGCAACCAAAGAGTTAACACAACAGGATGTACAATACTCTAAGGCGACACTAACATATGGTGTAAAGATAACGGGGGTGGGGGTGTGCAGGTCATAATGATGGCAAACAATCAAGCATAGCAACCATCCTCACATCTCTCACTCAGTGCGTAAAGCATGCAATATCCACCACTTTGATTACCTAAATCCTTGCTATGATCACTCTGCCCATGGAGTCATGGCGACTCCATTGCAATGATCCATAGCCATTAGTCCTTGCTATGTCCACTCTGCCCCATGAAGTCATGACGACTCCACTGCGCTGGCTCATAGCCATGCTACGATCACTCTGCCCCAAGGAGTAGTATCTACCCCACTGCACTGATCCGTAGCCTTACATTCATCTTAGTGGTGAATCAAAGTTATGGACGTCGATAACCCCTTAGCACACGTCCCGCAGCGAAGTCCAATCATGAAGTTAACTCATTGGTTCCCAACTGGATCCTAAGAACAAACTTCCCATTTGGACTACCTTTGCATCTCGGGTTTTGGTTTTCTCCTCGTCCTCGGTTTGGTTCGGTCGTGATGCACATCTGGTACGAGTCGTGACACACCATTTGGTTCGGGTCGTGATCAACCACCCGCTTCGGGTCGTGACACACCTCCTTGGTCGGATTGTCCTTCCTTAGGTTCGAGCTGAGCTTCTGTTCTTGGGACCCCGTTCATGACCCCCTTTCGGATCCGGTCGAATTCCTCCATCTATTTGGGATCGGCTCGTGGATTTCCCCTCCTAGCGATTCGTGACAGCTTCATCCAGGCGATTCGGATCGAAGCACTGTGGTTACGAGCGGTTCGGGACACACACTCCACAAGTGTGTTTGAGGAAGATGCTTTGTGGTGTAAGCTTCGGTTCGGATATGTGAGGCGGCTAGTGGGTGGGCTACGCGACCCGACCCGATCTTCCTTCACCGACCCGATCCGGATTCCTGCACCTCTCCAGCAAGCTATTTTACGCCATACGACGACGTTTCGACCATTCTAACTTTTCTAATCAATCACAAAGCATTCCAAACAGTCATAGCAACATGTATAATCAACCACAAACACAAAAACAACAATTTCTATAAGTTAAAGATGGATCAAACCTACCCAAAACCCATATTTTCCCCTTAATCATGTTTAAGCACAACTAACAGTAGGATTAATAAAACTTAACCAAACTAACCCAAATTTCTAACAGAGGCATAAAATGATGTTTTAGAATTTTACAAATTTTTCTAGATTTTACTGAGCCATAATTTCGCTAATTAACACTAATTACCCCTAATCAACCGTAATTAGTGAGAAACTATGCAAATCACTCACCTTAGCCACAAATTAACTTTAGATCTGAAACTATCTCTGATTTGGGTTGAATCTCTATGCAACACAACAGCTCCAACTCTGATTTGGTGCTATTTCTCCTTGATTTGACGTAGATGAAGCTAAAACTTGATTAGAGAGCGATTTAGTATGAAATTAGAAGGTGGAGGCCATGGCTAGGGTTAGAGAAATGTTTTAGACGGCTGAAAAATGAAATAAAATTCGTTTTCCTTCTGTTCTCAGCCTCCCTATAACTCTAATCCCGAAATGGGTTATGGGCCCTCTTGCTAATCACCCTAATTAGGTCTGATTAAGCTGTTTTTCACCTTCTAAACCTTGTTTCAGCCATATCTCCCAAACAGTGAATCCATTTGGCTAATGTGACCACTCTACGGAAAGGTAAACCATCGTCCGGATCTATTGGAAGTGGTTTTAGATCAAAACTCCTTACCAATCAAAAGTTATGGCCGAAACAAAGGGGAAAACGGTCATTTAAAAATCGGCAAAAATCATGAACATGGGAAATGACCCCAATAGTCATCTCCCAAAGTTACATGGCTATACGACTTCGCATTAGAAAGAAATATATATTCTACGATCCCCTGATGCGTAGAATGTTGGTCGTTACAGACAAAGAGATGTTGACTAATATTATTGACTCAAAAGGAGGTGTCGCGTTTGGAGATAATTCCAAAGGCTATATCATTGGCAAAGGCGATGTGAGCAATTACGGTACATCTAATTTACCTCTTATGATTGATGTTTTGTTAGTTAAAAATCTGAAATGTAATCTACTTAGTATTAGTCTATTATGTGATAAAGGTTTTAAAATATCATTTTCAGATAATAAGTGTAGTATTTCTGATCGAAATCACAATTTAATTTTTGAAGGAAATAAGGATAAAAATATTTATATTCTAAATATGAAAATAAATAATAATCCATTTATGTACTTATTAGCCAAAGAAAATGATCCTTGGTTATGGCACAAAATATTTTTGTTAGATAAACTTTGATACAAAGAGTAAAATTTCGAAAAATGATTTAGTCAAAGGCTTGCCCAAAATGAAATTTAAACTACATAATCTATATGACGCTTATCATTAGAAAATTTGATAAAAATCCTCTTTTAAATCTCAAATGGTTATTTCAACACTATAACCATTAGAATTACTACATATGGATTTGTTCAGACTAACCCAAATTCGGTCCATAAATCATAATAGATATGTGTTTGTAATTGTTGATGGCTTTTCAAGATTTACCTGGATGATTTATATGAAAAATAAAAGTGACACTTTTGAACATTTTAAAACTTTTGTTCAACAAATTCAAATTTTAAAAGGTTTTAAAGTAAAAAATATAAGTAGTGACCGCGGAGGAGAATTCGAAAATGAAATATTTAAATCAATATTGTATAAAAAAGGTATTTTTCATAAATTTTCATTTCCTATAACTCCACAACAAAATGGAGTTGTAGAACGGAAAAATAGAACTTTACAGGAATATGCCAGGACATTATTAAATGGGACTATAATACATTTCAAATTCCACACAGAAAGTGAATCACATTATTGAAATCAACGCAAGGAGTGAAGTACAACTGCCAAGGCAGACAAATTGCATGACATAAAAGCTGACACCAAACAGGAGGGCAGCCTAAACATATTTCACATGGCCGAAAAATAAAACAACATATCCCAAGCTATACTAGCCTGAACCTACTATCATAGACTAAATCACTTCCTAGCAAGGCTACACATACCAAATAGGTATGGATAGCACAGTGTACTCAAGGATACATCACATCAAATAAGGGACTTCATTGTAAAGCAAAGCTACACCAAATTGCTTACCCACTCAACATCACCAAACATCGGCAAAATGACGAAGACCGGACTTTGTATCGACTCACAAAAAATGTTCCGACATCAAAGCATAAGCTTTGACATGAACGCACACTGTGTCGCCACCAAGAAAAATCGCTTGATGTACAAAACAACCCCTCCAGCATCCAAAACAAAGAGCAACATGAACACACATCCATACAAATCACCAACCGCAAACCAGAAACAACAGACGTAACCGCAACAAAAATAAACCACAAACACAAGTCGTCAGCCACACCACCAACTCACATGATCATATTCCAAAACAAACTTTGACAACAACCCAACCATCGAACAACCAAAAAACCCGGACATTAGCATATAGAAAGAAAAAAACTCACCACCTCATCGAAGCTAACTTCAATCCACACCGGCAACTTATGCTATGGTGAGCTTTATGGTGATATGTGCAGTTATACAACCAATGACCAGCTCGTAGGGGAAAATGAGGGTCGTGAGAGATCAAAGAAGAGGGTCAAAAGCCAGTCAAGGGAGAGACAAGGAGGCGCACGACATAACGCAGCAAATCTAGGGTAGGGAAGCCATAAAACGGTAGGTGTTGGCAAGTAATTAAAACTGTGGCATGGTGAATTTAGAAAATGTGATTTTGGTTTAGATCTGGAAGTGGATCGATCACTAAGACCTCACATGATGAAAGCTTGGCAGGCTTGGAGAGTAGGGAGACGATAAAAGATGGAGAGATCTGAAGGTGGCAAGATCAAAGTGATTAGAGGGGACAAGGAGAATGAAGCATAGAATAAGGGGACTAAGTTTTTGTTAACGAGGTTTCGAACCATAAAAATAATTTAATTAATTGAATACAAATGATATGATAACCGCTTTAACATAATTTCTTTTATACGTCAATTCATTAGCTTTGAACAAATTCTTCCATTCTCTTATTAATTTATATCCTATTTCTTGAAAATAAATCCCTCTGTCAAAATTGACTTATTAGCTTTAAATCAATTTCAAATTCAACCTTAAATTAAAATCTTCTCTTATGTTAACTGAATTAACTTGAACCTTGTAAGTCAATAAATGAATTAACTAAAACAACTTCTTATCTTGAATATATTTAGTAAAAAAATGATTCATTTAAACCTAAACCTTTTTATTAAATAACTGGATTAACTTTATAAATCACATTAAAGATAATAATTAACAAGTCTAATCATCCTTATCAATACAATGAAAATCAAATATTTTAAAATAATTCATCAACTTAATATATCAATAGTTAAGAACATAAGTGACCTAGAAAGATCATTTAAAAAATTTAATCAACTTAGTTACATTTCAAATAGGATAATAATAATCTTAAAAAATTATTAAGTAAATAATAATTAACTATTAAATAACATTTAAATAATTATATATCCTTAAAATGAATAAATCTTTATTTATTTAACATTTAAATAAATAATTAAATAGTAGTTAATATTTAAATGATAATTTATAGGTTCAAATAATCTTTATTTAATAATTAGTTAATAACTTAAAACAATTATTAATAATTCAATTAATATTCAAAACCCTTTTTAAAATAAATACTTAATATTAAATCTAAATCAATGACTTAAATGACAATTGACCCATTAACAAGTCATTAAACATTAATTATAATAATTATAATTAACTTCTTGATTAAAAATTTACACATAAATTATACTTAAAACGTCATTACTAAATAATGAGTAAATCTGAATATATTAAACAATTTTTTAAGTTTAAAACCATCATTAATGAATAATAATTAAGTTTGAAACATAATTAATAAGATTAATCTTAATAATTGAAACAATTTAAACATTTAATTAATACTTAATTAATTCTTCTAATCTTCGATTCGAACATTTTAAATATTCTTAGATGGAATATTTAACTATTCAACCAATTCCGTTTAGGAATTTAAATACTTTAGAAGCAATTTCAAAGTTTTAGGCTTAGCGATCGCAATGGTACTTAAATATGAACATACATTTCCATATCCAAATGGGTCAACATGTTAATGCCACACACAATATTGCTAAGAAACAAAGGTTCTCGCATACAACAATCAGCAATCCATAATTAAATAACTGTTTAGTCTATATCAATTAGTCTTGATAACAAATAATTACACAATTTAAACTATCACTTAACAAGCTCATAATAGGATTTTATTTTTCTCAATGGATGTCTATAATAATCTAAATTATTCAAGTTAACAAGACCATATTTATTTGGCTAAATAAAATACACAAATTCAAGTGTAAACTTTAAACGATTTATTATTTAAAATAACGCTATTTAAAAACCTATCCATTTAAAAATGTCTTAAATTCTTACTTATCCAAACTTGTAAATAAATTACACTATAGTTTTAATGAACCGTATTTTTGGTTAATTTAAATATGAATTTAAGTATATTTAAAAGGATTTTCAATTGGAAAAGTCTATCTGAATTTCAAATTTTGTTAAATATTGAATCTAGACTTGAAAAACTATGGAAAATGAATTCTAACTTTGTTATATATTTTACTAAAGTTAAAATAAGGTTAGTGAACTTTTAAAATTGATTTAAAAGTAAATGTATTAAAATTCGATAATTAAATATTATTTTAATAGCCTGAAAATAGGCCATTTTGCAGATGATCTCGGATTCCACCAAACCAGTTTCATCGGATCCAGAACGTTAAGTTATGGTAAAGATTCATATTTTGTATCATTCGGAGTTAGTATTTGCCCGTGTGCAATTTAAACACGTGTCGAAAAATTGATTGAAAATCTATAACAGCCTAGAACTACACCATTTTTCAAATGGTCTCAGAATTCGATGAGACTAGTTTCATTGAATCTGTATCAGTGAAATATAGTAGGATTTCAAATTTCGTATCAATCGGACTTACAGTTTGATCATACGAGTAGAAAACGTGAAAATGTCGTTTAATTAAATTCAAGATTAAATTAAATCAAATCAACCTACTACACAACTTTCTAAACTCTATTCCCCTTTGACACCTCATCCTCTCTCCCTTCCACATGTTACCCCCATCATTTTATCATCCCTTTAAGCAATTAGCATAGTATAAGTCATCATTTTTTTAATTTGTTTTCATTTTCTTTTCTCTCTTCCTTTCTTCTTCTTGCTCCACCCAAATTCCACCATCTTTCCCCCAACCTCCGCATGCCAACCACCCAACATCCCCCTTGTGACCCAAAATTTTGGAATCAAAATAAATTTATTTTTGATTAATTTTACAAGGATTTATAGCCAATTTTAAAAATTCGATGATTTAACAATATTTCAATAGCTTACAGAAGAACATTTTTCTAATGATCTCATAATTCAACAAAACCAAATTTATTAGATCTGAAACATCGAAAAATGGTAAGGCTCCAAATTTCATAATTTTTTGAGTTAATTTGTGAGCGTGTGAAAATTAACGCATACTGGGTCAATTAGTCAACATTAAGTGAAAACACAATTGAAAAATAAAACGGAGGATCAAACAAACTCGGAATTTGATGTGACCTATTACATTGGATCCGGAATTACGTTTTATGTTAGGGTTCAAATTTTCGTGTAAAATGGAATTGTTGTTTGATCACACGAGCAGAAGAACCGACGTTGAACTAAAACACTTCGGTGTTCGTCAAAAGAAGTTAAGCCTAAATAGGCAAAACGAGGTGTCGACATCTAAAGGCATCAAAGTGTTTTTGTTTACGCTCTCCCTCCACGTGACACGTCAACGATCTGTGAGATTGCAATTTTATTTTAAAGCCCCTCCTTCTTTTCTCCATCTCTTTCTTCCCATCCATCTTTCCTTTGTCTCCTTCCTCCTTCCCTTGAGCTTTAATGGATGCTACCCCCGTTTCTTCCTCCTCCACTTGAACTGCATCTCCCCTACCTACTCTTGGACTTGCGCCAGCTCCCCATCCCCTCTCCTTCTTGGCCAAAATCCCCTTCCCCCCTAAACCTTCCAAAAATCCCATTTTAAAACTATTTTGCAATAAACCCCTTAAAGAATTAAACTTTACACCTCCTACCTCTTCCCTACCCCCATGCCTTGGTCCCCACCTGCTTCCACAGCCCCATACCAATGCCTTCATCCCAAAAACGTGCACCCTACTTCCTTGTCGAACTCCCCCAAGCCCCGTATCCCCTTCCATTTGCTCCGTGTACCCAGATCTGCACCCATTTGTCCGTCTGTAGAATTTAGGAACCTTGTAGCCACTAAACAAAGTCACTTAGGCCTCGAGAAAAATTTGTTGCACCAGAGAGAAGTTAGAGTCGTGTCCGAGAGTCCGGAATCCTTCCGTAAAGATTTGGCGAAGTGGAAACCGAAGGTGAGAAAATGAAACTCACATAGAAGGGGGTAGATAAAATTAATTATTTAATAGTTTATTGATTGGGTTTGATAATGATTAATAATTGCTCATATAAGTTTAATGTGATGTTGAATGTTGAGTAATGTGATACAAATATCATTTTTATCTGATATATGTAATACTACATGGGTACACGACACTTATATTACAAATAGTTCCGATTGGAATATTGGTTGAACCTTAAATGGTTTTGGTGGAGTAATTTATTAATTACTGTTTGTTGATTGTGTCGAAAACCCCACGCGGGTATTGGGATTATAATTATCCTACATGTCTCACATGTGTGTAGATAAGTTCACATAGATTGTGATGTGGTATTAGGATGATAATTTTACACACCTTCCAAGTGTGTAGATAATAATCACTTGTTTGTGAATGTGATGAAAACCTCACGCAGGTATTGGGATGATAATGAACACTAATCCTAAGTGTTGATTTGTATGTCAATCTGTTGATTGACAGGACTGTGTGAGCATTATTTAGTTAAGGCTTATATGGGGAAGTGCACTTTGTGTGTGGATTGAATATTGTTTAATGATTGATTGAGTGTTATATAATACACTGCTTGGAAATGGAAAATAAAAGTGGTTATCGGTTCATTGGTTAAATCTCCATCAGTTAAAATGGATTTTTAATGAATATTTTAATAATATAATAATAGATTGAAAATGAAATTTTGAATTTGATGTCCAATTTTGGATGGACGCGAAGATTATAAAAAATAGATGAATATTTGTAACCATAGAAAGTTGTTTTGAATTAATTTTCATCTAATTATGGCATATTCAAGTTTTAATTTCGAAATTAATATTAACCGAGAAAAAGTGAACTTCGGCTAGGATATGTAGAATGTTTTGACACAACTTCCTTTATAAAACTTTCTTGGTTATTTTTATAACGAATTTTTGGAAAGTTTGAAATAAAAATATTTATGTTTAAAAAATAATATTATTTTAATCATTATAATATTATAATATTGAAATAAATGATTTTGGGGTTGAGAAATTAAAATATGGCTTTGGAAAATTATTATATATGTTTGATATAATAAATAAAATGTTTTCGACGTGATTTGACGTATTTAATTTATATGTCAAATATTGGTCAGAATAGAACGTGTCGCGCAGCGATAGTTCGCAAATTTCGACTTGAAGCTTTAAATGAGTGTACCGGAAGATCCGACCGTCGGATTTTCCAGAAATTGAAACTGTTAGGTTCATATTGAAAAGATCTTTCAAATGATAAAAAGAGTTTCGAAATCTAATCGTTAGGACTTGATATAAATCCAAATCAAACTGAAATAAAAACAGCGCCAGGACCTGTAATGACCTGTAATCAGGATTTTTGAAGATGGACTATTTTGATATTAATAAAAGTAGGGAAAATTATGTTGACGATTTGAAATATTTATGAACCAAATATAGTTGGTTTTTGATATTTATTACTGTCGATTAATTGTTTGGATTGTGCTCGACCAGTTTATGAGCAAGTATGCTTTTATATATAGCATTGGGTTGGGTTAGAAATATTTGTATGCTAACACCTTGTGATTTATTTCGTGATTTGACTATGAGGTGTTTTAACAATGGTTCATTTCAATTTAATTAATGGCTTTTGAAATGAGATTTTCTTAAGTGAAAGGAAATGTTTTTCCCGATTTTGGGCAGGTAATATTTTATAAAATAGAAAGGATTTCAAGGACTAAACTCGAGGTTTTCAAAATGATTTGGAAATGGATTGTGTGTTTGACATCGTATTTCATAACATAACCGATTAGTTGTTGTTGATGGTATATTTGTTTGGTGGCGGAGAATTTATTCTCTTAGCTTAACACCCTTCTTTGAGACGTATGAGCTCAAATGTTATATTATTAACAAAAACTGATCATATGTGTGAATAGATGATGTGAAGTACTATGGTTTGATAGTACTTGTGATTCATATAGTTTCAAAATTGTTTTTCCCCACTTCGAGATATAAATGGTCAACGGTCAGTGTAGTCCTTCCCGTCAGTGTAGTCCCCTTTGCCTTGTTGATGGAAGAAACCTCCCGATATTTGGTTGCATACGTTTTGTTAAGCTTGTATTATGATATTTTGGAATTTAAATTTCCGAGTGATTTGGCTTGAGATCCTGAAGTGAATGCTAATTTTATATGAAATCCAGATATGTATTTCAAACGATTTGAAATAAGAATTGGGAAAAAAGTTCAAAGAAAATAACTTCTGTAAAGTTAATTAGATTTTGAAAATCAAAGTTTCGGGATTAAGACTAAATGGGTAGTTTAAGGAATTGCATATTTCTTGACGCATCGTAGGCTCCATAAGTCTATTTTTGGTAGTTGTTTATGCATTGGCATTGTGTGGAGTAAACCCATTCTGTGTTATACGGTGTGGCCCCATGATATGCCTTAATTTTGAATAGGTTAAGTTAACTGTAGGGCTTCTATTACCATTTTCGTGACCGACTCGTAGTTTGGTTTTCCCTTGCAAACTTGGGTGCCCATTATTTCCATATGGACAACCGGGTAGTTTGTTTTGCAGATATTTCTCTTGAACAGGATTCTAGATTGAAGCTAAAGCTGTGTCCAAAGAAATTAATAGTCTTCAGTTGTGTTAGTTTCTGTTTTCTGCTGCGTGTTGTGTTTATTGTAATTTATTTTTCTATTGTGTATCTATTATCCGTACTATAATATATTCTTGTACTCTGATGTAAATTATCGTAATAACAATGGAAAGTTCTTTTATTTTTGTCTGATGCTTTGTATGCCCAAAGTTAACGGTTCGAGAATTTCTGCTATCTCGGATCAGACTAGTGCGACTTACCATCGATTCAAAAGGCAGGGATTTTTGGTTCGTCACAAATGGTATCAGAGCTTTTGTTAATTCAAAAGATTTGGGGTACAACTCGTCAGAACAGAATGAAAGAACTCATCAGAGATAGGATTTGTGACATCCTATAAGAATAACTCATTAGAGATAGAATAAGTAGTATCCTAGGATGAGTGACTCACTAGAGATCAGGTTAGTAATGCCTTAGTATTTGTCGAGAGTATTACGTATACGAGAGAGCATATTCATAACAAGAAATAGATTTTCAAAATCAATTTTGAAAGGTTATATTTTAAATAATGAACTTCCTTATGTCTTCCTTCCTTTTCGAGGACGAAATTTTTTTAAGTAGGGGATAGCGTAATGATCCAAAATTTTGGGACCAAATTAAAATTTATTTTTAATTAATTTTACAAGGATTAATGGCCAATTTTGAAAATTCGATGATTTAGTACTATTTCAATAAATTATAAAGGAAAAATTTTCTAACGATCTTAGAGTTCAACGAAACGAATTTCATTAGATCTAAAATGTCGAAAAATGATAAGGATCCAAATTTCATAATTTTTCGAGTTAATATGTGAGCGTGCGAAAATTAAACGCATACTGGGTCAATCGGTCAAAATTAAGCGAAAACACAATTGAAAAATAAAACGGAGGATCAAACGAACTCGAAATTTGACGAGACCAGTTTCGTTTGATCCAGAATTAGGTTTTATTTTATGATTCAAATTTTCGTGTAAAACGGAATTGCCGTTTGATCACACGAGCAGAAGAGCCGAAGCTGAACTAAAACACTTTAGCGTTCATCAAAAGAAGTTAAGCCTAAATAGGATAAACGAGGTTTCGATATCTAAAGTCCTCAAAGTGTTTTTGTTTATCCTCTCCCTCCACATGACACATTAGCGATCCGTGAGATTGCAATTTTATTTTAAAGCCCCTCCTTTTCTTATTCTCATTCTTTCCTTCCATTTTCCCCTTATCTCCTTCCAGCTCCTTCCATTTTCCCCTTATCTCCTTCCAGCTCCTTCCTTTGAGCTTTAATGGCTGCTACCCACTTTTCTTCCTCCTCCACCTAAGCATGCACCTCCCTTAACTCCTTATGGACTCGCCCTAGCTTCCTTTCCCCTCCCCTCCTTGGCCGAACTCCCCTCTCCCCTAAGCCTTCCGAAAATCCCATTTTAGGCTATTTTGCAATAAATCCCTTATAGACTTCAACTTCACACCGCCTACCTCCTGCCTACCCCAACGCATTGAACCCCACCTACTTCCACATCCCTACACCAGCGCCTCCAAGCCAAAAACGTGGACCCCACTTCCTTTCTGGACTCCTCCGGGCCGCGTTTCCCTTCCCATTTGCTATGTATACCCAGATCTACACCCGTTTTTCCATCTGTAGAGTTTAGGAACCATGTAGCCACTAAACAAAGTCGCGTAGGCCTTGGTAAAAATTCAAGTGCACTAAAGAGGTGTTATAGTCATTTGTGAGACTACAGAATCCTTCCGTAAAGATTTGGCAGAGCGGAAACCGAAGGTGAGAAACCGAAACTCACGTAGAAAGGGGTAGATAAATTAACCATTTAATAGTTAATTGATTGGGTTTGGTAATGATTAATAACTGCTCATATAAGTTTAATGTGATATTAAATGTTGAGTAATGCAATAAAAATATCATTTTAATCTTATATATGTGATATTACTTGGGTATACGACACTTATATTGCAAATAGTGTCGATTGGAATATTGATTGAACCTTAAATGGTTTTGGTTGAGTAATTTATTAACTGTAGTTGTTGATTGTGTTAAGAACCCCACACGGGTACTGGGATGATAATTATCCTACACGTCTCCCAAGTATGTAGATAAGTTCACATGGATTGTTATGTAAACCCCACAAGGGTATTGGGATGATAATTTTACACATCTTCTAAGTGTATAGATAATAATAACTTGTTTGTTAATGTGATGAAAGCCCCACACGGGTATTGGTATGATAATGAGTACTAATCCCAAGTGTTGATTTGCATGTTAGTCTGTTAATTGACAAGACTGTGTAAGCATTATTCAGTTAAGGCTTATATAGCGAAGTGCACATTGTGTGTGAATTGGATGTTGTTTGATATTGATTAAGTGTTATATAATACACTGTATGGAAATGAAAAATAAAAGTGGTTATTGGTTCATTGGTTAAATCTCTATAAGTTAAAATGGATTTTTAATAATATAATAATAAGCTGAAAATCAAAGTTTGAATTTGATGTCCAATTTTGGATGTACGCGAAGATTATAAAATGTTTAAGAATATTCGTAACTATAGCAAGTTTTTTTTGAATTTATTTTCATCTAATTATGGCCTATTCAAGTTTTAATTTCAAAATGAATAATAACCGAGAAAAAAGAACTTTGGTTAGGATATGTAGGGAATGTTTTGACACAACTTCCTTTACCAAACGTTCATGTTTATTTTTATAATGAATGTCAGGAAAATTTGGAATAAAAATATTGAAGTTTGAAAAATAATATTATTTTAATCATTATAATATTAAAATAAATGATTTTGGGGTTGAAAATTTAAAATATGGATTTGGAAAATTATTATATATATTTCATATAATAAATAAAATGTTTTCGAAGCAATTCAACATATTTTATATTGTACATCGAATATTGGTCAGAATAAAACGTGTCGCGTAGCGGTAGTTCGTGAATTTCGACATGTAGCTTTAAATGAGTGTACCGAGAGATCCGACCGTCGGATTTTCCCAAAATTGGAATCGTTGGGTTCGCATTGAAGAGATCTTTCAGATGATAAAAAGAGTTTTAAAATCTAACCATTAGATCTTGAGATAAATCCAAATCAAACTGAAATAAAACAATGCCAGCACCCATAATGACCTGTAATCATGATTTTTGAAAATGGACTATTTTTATATTAATAAAAATAGGGGAAATTATGTTAAATCATAATAAATGATTTGAAAGAGTTATGGACCACATTTACTTGGTTTTTGATACTTATTTTTGTCAATTGATTGTTTGGAATATGCTCGACCAGTTAATGAGCAAGTATGTTTTTATATTCAGCATTGGGTTGGGCAGAAATATTTGTATGCTAGCACCTTGTGATTTATTTCATGATTCGACTATGAGGTGTTTTAGCGATGTTGTTTGAATGGTTTTTGAAATGAGATTTTCTTATGTGAACGGAAATGTTTTTTCGGATTTTGGACAGGTAATGTTTTATAAAAATGTTTAATTAAACAGAAAGGATTTCGAGGACTAAACCCGGTGTTTTCGAAATGATTTGGAAATGGATTGTGTGTTTGACATTGTATTTCATAACATAACTGATTAGGTACTGTTGATGACATATCTATTTGGTGGCAGGGAATTTATTCTTAGCTTAACACCCTTCTTTGAGATGTATGAGCTCAAAGGTTATATTATTAACAAAAACTGATCATATGTGTGAATCGATAATGTGAAGGAATATGATTTGAAAGTACTTGCGATTATTATTATTTCGAAATGGTTTTTCCCCACTTCTGGATATAAAATGGTTAAGTATATAGCTAAAGATTCGGGTAACCCAGAGAACTAACAGTATGGGTGTGACCCTGGTACCTTAAATAGTCAGTGGTCGGTGTAGTCCTACCCCGTTAGTGGGAGGCGCGCGCGCGCACACACACACACACACACACACACATATATATATATATATATATATATATATATATATATATATATCGAGCGAATGAAGGTGCGTTCCCTTTGCCTAGTTGATGGGAGAAACCTCCCGATATTAGGTTGCATACGTTTTGTTAAGCATGTAATATGATATTTTGGAATTTAAATTTCCAAGTGATTTGGTTTGAGATCCTAAAGTGAAAGATAATTTAATATTAAAGCTAGAGATGTATTTCAAAAGATTTGAAATATGAATTGGGAATAAAGTCCAAAAAATAACTTCTATAAAGTTAATTAGATTTTGAAGATCTAAGTTTGGGGATTAAGACTAAATGGGTAGTTTGAGGAATTGCATATTGCTTGATGCATAGTAGGCTTCATAAGTATATTTTTGGTAGTTGTTTTTGCACTGACATTCACGTGGAGTAAACCCGTTCTGTGTTATATGGTGTGTTCCTATGATATGCCATACTTTTGAATAGGTTAACTGTAGGGTTTCTCATATTAATCTCATGACTGACTCATAGTTTGTTTTTCCCTTCCAAACTCGGGTGCCCATTATTTCCACATGGACAGCCGGGTAGTTTGTTTTGCAGATACTTTCCTTGAGCAGGATTCTGGATTTAAGCTAAAGCTATGTCCAGAGCAATTAATAGTCTTTAGCTTTGTTAGTTACTGTTTTTCGCTGTGTATTGTATTTATTGTAATTTATTTTTTGCTGTGTATCTATTATCTGAAATCTAATATATTATTTTACCCTGATGTTCATTGTTGTAATAACCATGAAAAGTTCTTTTGTTTCTGTCAGATGCGTTGTATGCCCAAAGTTAACGATTCGAGAGTTTCTACCATTACATATCTGACCTATGCGGCTTATGGTCACTTCGAAAGGCAAGGATTTTTGGGTCGTTACAAATAGTATCAGAGCTTTGGTTAATCCAAAAGCTTTGGGGTACAACTCGTTAGAACAGAATGAAACAACTCACCAGAGATAGGATTAGTAACTTCTAAGAAGAATAACTCATTAGAGTTAGGATCAATAGTATCCGAGGATGAGTGACTCATTAGAGATGGGATCAGTAATTCCTTAGAATGAGTTAAGAGTATTACGTATACGAGATATTGTATTCGTAATAAGAAATAGATTTTCGAAATCATTTTTAAAAGGTTATATTTTAATTAATAAATTTGCTTACGTCTTCCTTCCTTTTCGAGGACGAAAAGATTTTAGGTGGGGGAGATTGTAAGGACCCTAAATTTTGGAACCAATTTAAAATTTATTTTTAATTAATTTTACAAGGATTTATGGCCAATTTTAAAAATTCGATGATTTAACACTATTTCAATAGCTTACAAAGGAACATTTTTCTAACGATCTCAGAATTCGACAAAATGAATTTTATTAGATCCGGAACATCGAAAAATGATAAGTTTCCAAATTTCATAATTTTTCAAGTTAATATGAAATCATGCGGAAATTAAACGCATATCGGGTCAATTGGTCAAAATTAAGCGATCAAAAGACAACGCCACTGCTTTCTTCTCGTGATCATGGCAACCGTTTCTTCAAATTTAGTCCTTTCTTCTCGTAATATTCGATCTCTTCTATATTTCGTAACTATTCTTATGGAAATTCGAGATCTTATGTGAACACAGCGAGGAAAGCAATTGAGAGACCAACCCGAGGGTTTCTTGGAAATCGATTAATAGATGGTAGAAAGAAAATCAAAGATCGTTGTTTTAGATGTGGCGATTTCTATCATTTAGCGAGAGATTGTAAGAACAAGATTCAATGATTTCGCTGTAACAATCTTGAACATCGAAGAGCAACATGTCTAGAAATGTATAGAGGAAAATTTATATTCGATTGGGTTCATATTAACTGCTCTCAGTTTTGTCGCAAAATGATTTCTCTTGTGAATTTCGTTAGGGAGGCTGACTCAAAATTAACAGAAGACCGTGGTTATTTGTTATTGTTAATGGGATGGCATATGGAGGGAGTTATGGATGGTATTTTGTAGAAAAAGGAGGATTCTTGGGAGGCAAGATCCGATGTTTTTCCTCCTCTTCCCTTTCTAATGAACAGAAAAGAACATGCAATGGGTTTTTCCATTGCATTCCTGAAATTGAAGAGCTCTGTATTTTGTTCGACTTCTTGTTTAAAAATGAGAGGATTGAAAATACCGGAGGATTTGTTATATCATTTTGATGTAGTAAACACTGCTATAAACTGTAAGCCAGTTATGGTTCATCATAACTCAGATGCATATAAGTGCAGTTTGATTAATGTGGGATTGATGCAACAGGATTCAAAGTGTTTCAAAAATGTTTTAGCAGGGCTGGAAGCTAAAGTCTGTTTGTTATATAGTGATTATGATTCTTTAACACCACTTGTGTGTTTATCAGAAGCTAGTCTAACTATTGCAAGGCTGCCTGATGATTGTAGTTCCGACGTGATGCTTCTGGATCCATTTTTGCAGAGTTGCATGGTTAGTTTGTTAGCTGATGAGAGCCCCTGGTTAAGGAGGAGTGGTTGTGTGGTGGATTTTATGACAGGGGATGATATTATTGACATGCATTATAAAGATGTTGAAATTCTCAATTCGTTGTTTACAAGAATCTAGTGTTTTGAGGACAATATGGTTACTGGTGTTGTGGATAGTATTTAGTTTTCAGAGATAGATGATGATGATAAGGTGGATGGTGATGGAGGGTATGCTTCGGGGCGACTGGGTTGTAGCAGATAATATACTTTTGTACAACAGATTTGGGTTATTGAGTAATTTGGGAGATAAGGAAGCTATTGATGGGAGGGAGGTTATTGACATGTGGGTAGAGGATGGTTTGGATAGTATTGGCTGTTTTTGTAATAAGGATGATTCTAGAAAGGGGGGAGTTCTTTTAAAACAAAGAGTGGGCATGGTAGGAGGTAGAATATATAGCCCGAGGAGGATAAGAGGTTGCATGTGTTTCTGCTGAGAAGAATCATTTGGTTTCCTTGATTAATGAAGGGAGTCTTATGATTAATTGTGATTTTGGGATGTCTCTTATATCTCTTAAGTCTGGATCTAGCATGGATGTTATCTTTAAGGTGGTGAGATGACCCGAACTTCCCTGTGAAGGAAAGCACGGATTGAGTTGAGAACAACACACATCGTAACACAAACAGAAGAACATTTCATTGTTTATTACAACAATTCCATCAGAATACAAGAATATACAGAGTATGAATAATTATAATACAACAGAAAAATATCAGAGATTACAATACATTTCATAGCAGCGGAAAATAATACAATACACAACTGAAAGAGATAAACAGATACAGAGCTTTCCGGATATCGTTCCAGTTGTAAAGCAGGATCCTGTGAATATAAATCTGCAAAACCAAAACTACTAGCTGCCCATGTGGAAAATAGAGGCACCCAGAGTTTATGTTAAAACAATAAACTCTAGGTCAGTCATGTTACTGGTGTGAGAACTAAAACAGTTATTAATCTTTATTTTAAAGTCCGGTAAATCAAGGGACCACGCCGTATAACACGGAACGGGTTTCCTCCCAAGAATACCAGTGCATAAAACAACAGCGCAAGGCTAAATAAAGAACAATGAAGCTATTATAAGACCCAGGTCCCATCACACAATGCAACGCAAGCCGGAGGATAGGGTTTTTACCTTATAATAGCCAAAGAATGCTTGATACGCTAAATTTCATGTTTTATTATTACTATAAGTGTATAGTGTCAAAACAATTTCAATCATAAGTATCAATCATAGACGGCATAAGTGCCCCATACCACTATGTCGCCATATATAGGTTTACAATCAAAACTGCAAAGTCACGTATTGGAAATTGGATTTCCGTCTGTGAACCGAGGCAAGGGATCGTCCTCCACTGAATTCGAGAGCCTCTAGCCCACCCCTCAGGCAAGTACTCAGTCAAGCCTTTGGATCGTCAGGGCCGGTCCACCGATGTGGATTAAAATGCCTGAACACTGCGTTTCCCCGCCCTTTGGGGCGTAAATGAGTCCAATGACTCCATCGGCTCCACACAGTCACCGATATATCTGAGGCGCCTCGCAATCCAACAAACACATAAGTCAAACTCGTCAGGGCGTGTAAAACCACTAACGCCACTTCTAGCTAGAAAGAAACGCATGTCCTCCCTGAGGTCCTTCTCCCGTTTCTGGTTCACAACCGGGGTGTGAGGCTCGCGAATCAACGCTACACAAAGCTATGCCACACAGGCCGTGCTTTGATCATCAATCACAAAACTTTTCTTTTCAACAGAAGCCTTGATTATTTGCCGCTTAGGCATGCCACATAGGCAATTCACTCCATGCGATTGATATCCATCAATATATAACCCCTGAGCTCGTACATCTCAGAGAAGGGCGTTAAGCAAGAGAATAAATTCTCCGCCGCCAAACAGATATATATTTAAAAGAAATCAATCAAACAGAATAAAATCCAATGTCAGACACACAGTCCATTTACAAGTTCGTTCTGGGTCTGAACGAAACCGAAGGCACCTTGTACCTCGCATATCCATCGATCTCCAAGTACGTCTGGACGATCACCAACCAATTCCCTCCTCTTGGATGTACAACCCAATCAAGATCATCAGTAATCACCCAAACGATGTGAAGACCTCCGGTCTTCGACCACCGTCTTCATCCTCGACAAATCGTCGAATCAGTTATTCAGAATGGGATAAACCCGGTCTTTCTAAATAACTCGCGTATATAATAAACAAGTGTTACACAAACACAACATATGCCTCATTCCATTTCAGAATATTCTTTTATTCAAATATTCTTATACTTTGGGAAAGGTTCCCATTAATTTTATCAAAGATAAATTCTTTAAATTTATTCTTTAATCTTCTTTTGAATATCAATTCAAATTAGTCGGGATTAGCGAACCACACCGAAGTAATCATTTCTTTTAATTTCATAATCCCAACCTATTCATCCCATGAAGTAGAACTGGTAATACTTCATATCTAACACCATAGAGTTATCGCTAAATTAAATTACCATTTCACGTTCAAATCTAATTAAAGATTTAACAATCGCCTGAAGCAAAACTGGTGATACTCCATTCTCGATCATTTCAATCTAATTAAAGATTCATTAAAACTCCACTTGGTTTTAATCTTCCCAAAAATCAATATTAATGATTGTTTAACTTGGGAAATCATATCCTGTCTTTAACTGGGTTAAAGAACCAACGTCATTTAAAACACGGTTCACTATAAACCCAAAATCACATTCCATTTACAATGGAATCTTCATGGAAAACAAATTGATATATATATATATATAATCGATATAAACTTCCGTATCCAACTAATAATATAAATTGAATAACGACAAAGCCTTCTAAATTCCCGATATATTAGTTGTCTTCCCCCACAAAAATTCACTTCGATTATTACAAAATCGAATTCCATTCCATTCCAATTCATTTTATTAAATTGGAAAACTTTACTTTGGAAAATCTCCTTTAAATCTTAACAAAAGATTTATAAATTTCAAATCACATTTCACTGTAAATCTGGTTAAAGAACGAATGTCGTTAAAACACAGTTCACGATAAACCTAATTCACATTCCATTAATTATCGGGTTAAAGAACAAGTGTTATTTAAAACACCGTTCACGATAAACCCAAAAATCAATTTCAATTCAAATCCAATTAAATATTATTTAATTGGTATACTTCATTAAATCTGAATAAAAAGATTTAATCTTTTTCTCAACTGGGTTTAAGAACAGTGTTAATGAAGACACCAGTCAGACACCATTCACGACAAATCCAAATCACATTTGATATTAAATACAAGGCTCTGAATAGAAAATGTATCGGCTTATATTCAATATCAAATTCTACGACCAACAAATATCGTATTGGAAATAACGAAATAAATATATCTTTCAAATTCCCATAACAATATCTGCATAATCACGAAATTCAACATCGAAATATTCCAAAGACAATTTCGATTCAAATCCATTTCCACTTTATATATTGGAAATTCTGGTTATTTTCAAAATCATTTCAAATCCACTTTATTTATTTTGAAAATAAATGGGATTATAATTCTAGTTCAAAACTAGTTCATTTCGATAAAAATCTATTTTTATCTTTTCAAATTTGGAATCTTTCATCTCAATTTTTCACAAATCATCTCTTATGATTTTACACAAATTATTACTATTTTTAATAATTTTATCAAGGCCCGTACAGTCGAATTCCATCAACGGCCATCGAACTGCACTTACAACGACCTTTTCCAAATTTGATTTGTACATAATTTCAAATCCAACTGTTAGATTTCAAATCTCTAAAATTCATTAGAAAGCTCTTTTCGATACGAACCCAACGGTTCCGGTTTTAGGAGAATCTGACGGTCGGATCTCCCGTAATATCAATTCGAAGTCAATGGTCGAAATTCGCGAACTGTCGCAGCGCGGCGCGTTCTATTCAGGCCATTATATATATATTATATATATTTCGTCGATTTCCTTTTAAAACGTATTTTACAAATCGTTTTAAATTCGTTTTCAAAACGATTTCAACTTCATATTCAATTTCAAATCAGAATTGAATGTTCCATATCATCGATATATAAATGATAGTATTTTCAAAATATTATATTTTGAAATCAATTCCTTTTCGATATTCATCATAAAAATGAATAAAATCGATATAGATATCGTTTACGTCAAAATGGTGCATATCTAATCAACACGGCTTTATATATTTCAATAACTTCGTTATTCTATTCAACAAATGAATATTTTCTTCAACACATGAATATATATTTTTATTCAACACATGAATATTTATTCTATTTAACACATGAATTTATATTTTTATTCAACACATGAATATTTATTTTTATTCAACACATGAATATTCTTTTATTTTCCAAATTTGAAATGAGGCCCAATCAATTACCATATAATGTTAGTTATATGGATTCCATACAACACATGTATATAATAGCAACGATAAATAATCGACCATCATCCAGAGTGCACCACACAAATGCGTAAGCATTAAATATAAATAATTAACGCTTACACAGTCTGTCAACCCATCGATTGACATACAACTAAACAATCGGGATTAGTGTATGTCAAATATCATCTCAATACCCGTGTGGGGTTTCAAATCAACAAACACATATTTTTATTTGTGCAGTTGGGCGATGTGTAAAATTTATCGTCCCAATCAATATCAGTCAAATGGGTGTACATAAACAAATCGTCCGATTTGTTTATAATTATTTATTTTATATACACGTTAAAAATTATATTTTTAACTATATATATATATAATATTTATTTCAACACATGAGTATATTTCCATTCATTCCATATCACAATCAATTTTCACAACACACAAAATCAAACAGCTCGTCCATGCTCTGTGGACGACGGGTGTCTGGTGCTACTAAGCACCGTCTGCATCCTAGTATATATTTCAAACTAGAAATTAAAATAAAAGTGAGGAGTTCTCACCTTGAGGTTCCACTCCGTCATTCTTTCTGAACTGTTTGGATTTGTTCGAAATTCCAACGCATCCTTTTCACGTTGTTCATATATAAATAAAAGTCACATTTTTAATTCCCTCTTATATATATAAATCGAATTTCTATTTCAAATCTATACATGTAAAACAAATCGAATTTTTATCGCTACTTCATATATATAAAAATCGAATTTTTATCCAAAAATCGTTTCTATGAAAATCATATCTTTACTTCACTCTACACACTATAAAAATCACATTTTTGCTCATATCCCGTTCATATAAATATCATCTCTTTTCTATGATAAAAATCATTTCTTTCCTATGTATAAAAATCAATTCTTTTACATCATAAAAATATAATCTTTATTTAGCCAAAAATCTAATCTTTGCATAAATAAAAATCGTTCCTTTTCATAAACAAAAATCGAATCTTTTTGATAACTCTTCATGTATAAAAATCCCAAGACATATATATAAGAAAACTGATTTAAAAACAATGTATTTACTAAAAAAACTGAAAATAAACTACTGTTAATTTATATAAATAGAAATTATTAAAAACTTACATTATTTTATCGAAGGAGGGGGTAGGGTTTGCGACGCCTGACAGCCGAAGGAGGAGCTTGGGTAACAGGCGGCTGTGGAGGACCCCAACTTCTGGAGGCGACGAATCTACAGGCAGATTGGGGGCTGAAGTCGAGGTGACTGACACGATGGGGTCTCGCGGGTTCTGATTCGCGACTGGGGGAAGGCCAGGGGGCGGAGGAGATCGTGGGGGTGCCGGAGGCCTGGCGGCGGTCGGATTTGGCTATGGAGCTCGGGGTGGGCGTGGTTTCAATCGGAGATGAAGGGGGAAGAAAGAGAGGGAGGCGCGCGAGAGAGTGGGTGTTGGAGACGGCGACGGCGCCGTTGGAGGAAGTGTGGCGGTGGTGGAGGGCGGGCAAGATCTGAGCGTCCTCCTTTTTTTTCTTTAGTTTTTTTTTAAAATGGACGGGGAGGGGGTGAATGTAAATAGAGGGAGAGAGGATATTAATATATATATACATACATATTATTTTTAATTTCAAAATGTAACTTTTTATTTCGACCTCCAAATGAGACCCATTGACTGTCATCCATAACTAATTATCCCCATTCCGAACACAATGGGATATCTATCGTAAGCCAGTTTGGCTGTTTCGATCGGTTTCCATCAAAATCAAAATATAAATCTATATATTGAATTTGAACGCACATTTCAATTTACCGGGACCACATACGGACTCTAAAAATTCCGGAAAAATTATTTCTAGCTTCGTATTGACGATATGGTCCTAACAAACCTAATTTCATCAAATTCTGAGACCATTTGAAAAATGGCAATTTTCCAGTCGATCGAAATTGACTGAAACTGTCAAAACACGTTTAACTTTGCCACGCTCACATATTGATTCCGAAAATTATGAATTTTGGAATCTAGCTATAATTTGACATCCCGGATCCAACAAAAGTGGTTTCGTCGAAAACAGAGGTCGTTTGCAAAATTTCCATTTTTAAGGGCTTTATATATATTAAAATATATATAAATTCCACAACGACTTTTCTGAATTTTAAACTGGACATATCTTACACTCTATAAAGTGAAATCTCAGTTTCTTACATCCGTTAGAAAGATATGATTAAACAGACTCAAATATTTCTTGTTTCGTTCAATTCTGAGTTATATTGAATTCTGTATATTCATTTGAAATTAGAAATCGAATTTTCGAACTGCCGCGCCATTTCAGGCTCGTTATATAATTAAAATAAATTTATTCGTTCTACTTCGTCAAAAATAAATTTTTGGTCGTTATTATTTAAAATAAATCATTTTAAATATTCAAAATTCATTAAAATCGCCAAAATAAAAATTTTAAATTGTCTCATGATTTCCGGGTTGTTACAGGTGGGTGGAGAGGTTTTTGCGTAGTTTTTCGTTAATATTGCAAGGGGCAGTTTTATGGGGCTAGGTTCTATTTGTATCAGAGTGTTTGATTCGGGTTGCTTGGTTATGTTGGGGGAGTCAGTTAGGATTGGCATTTCTTTTTCAGCACGGCCTAGTTCTCGTTTGTCTTTGTCGTCTAGCGTTTTGAATTCGAAAGATGTAGACCTATTTGGTAGGGGAGGGGTTGATTAGATTACTCCAGTAGATGATAGTGCAATTCCGATTGTTAGTCGTGATGTGATTTCTTCATCGTCGAGAAGGGGTTGGCGTAAGAGAGTGGCTCCCATTAGTGGACTTGTTCGTCACAGTGCTACGATTAGATCTGGCGCCTTATCACTATATGGTAGGTTCCCTAATTCGAGTGCTTTTGGTAGCACATCGGCTTTGGGCTCAGGTATGATTCCTGTTTATGGCAGTTGTTCTTCTCCTTTTGCTCTAGGTAGTCTTTCCACTGAGCAGTTATGTCAGCTAGTTGAGGATACAACTTTTATTTTTACTGATATTGAGTTAGATATAGACTTTATTAGGAGTGGAGAATTAGAGAGGGTTAATTCATTGAGATGATGAGACTAGTCAGTTGGAATGTTAGGGGAATTAATGACCCTAAAAAATGTGATAAGTTTAGATCTTTTTTTAAGGATTATCACATTGATATTGTTTTATTGCAAGAGATTCAAATAGATAATCCTGATTTAAGATTTTATTTGAGGTTAGCGGGTCCTCATTTGAGAAATTGGGCATGTCTACCATCTATTGGTAGCTCAGGGGGTTTAATGATTGGGTGGAGGGAAAATCAATTTAGGCTCCTTCAGGAAATGCCTAAGGTCCATTCCCTCCATATTTTATTATCCTCTCTGATAGATAATTCTGTTTTGGGTAATTCTAATGTTTATGGGACACATACAAAAATAGAGAGGAGAACTTTGTGGAGTGAGTGCTCTGAAGTTGGAAATCTTGTCCTAAATCAATGGATTGTGGGGGGAGATTTCAATGTCACTAGGATTTGGGGGAGAGATCACCTCGTGAAGGTGATTTCTCTGATATGGAGGAATTTAATGATTTCATCTTAGAAAATAATTCGGTTGAAATTCCTCTTAATAATAGATCTTTTACTTGGTCTAATGTGAGAGATTCTCCATCTTTTGCACTATTAGACAGATTTTTTCATTAGTAATTAGGTTTAAGATAGGTTTCCGATTTGTAGAGAGGTTTGCATTTTTTATTTTTAGATCATTGTCCCTTCATTCTTTCTTGTGATTTGAATATATCCATTAGTAATAGTTTCAAATTTGAGAAGATGTGGTTGTTAGATTCTAGTTTTATTAATTTAGTTTCTGTTAAGTGGAACTCCTTGTTTTATTTTAATAATTTGTATTGTGGTAATTCTGCTAAGATTTTTGTTGCGAAGTTAGGTAAGTTAAGATTTTTTTTCTCAAACGTTGGAATAAATATATTTTTGATAGTGTTAGAATTAGGAAAGACAAGATTATGTGTAAGATGTTAGATTTGGATAAGATTAGTGAGACCATGATTCTTAATTCCAATGAGAGTAATAAACTTTGCAACCTTAGGCATGATCTTAAGTTAATTTTGGAAAAAGAAGAGATCATGTGGAATCAAAGGGCCCGAGTACAATGGATTAAGGAAGGGGATAATAACACGAAATTCTTCCATAGTGTGGCTAATAAGAGGAGACATAATAATTTGATTCGTTCTATTCTCGTTAATGATGTGGAATTGTCCATTCAGAGTGACTTAAACGAGGCTTTTACTATGTATTATAAGTAGATTTTTTGTTCTAAGATTAAGACAAGGATCAATGTGAGGTGGAATGACATTTATCCTTCTGACCCTAAGATAGATTTAGTAGATCTTGATAAGCCTTTCTCAGAGCAGGAGATTTGGAAGGCTATTAACGATATGCCTAGTGACAAAGCTCCAGGTCCAGATGGTTTTTCTATTCTTTTTCACAAGCAATTTTGGGATGTCTTGAAATTTGATATTATCAACTTATTTAATGATTTTTATAATGGTAATTTGTGTTTACGGAGTTTTAACTTTGCTTATCCTAATTCATAAGAAATTAGGCGCAAATTGCTTAAAGGATTTTAGGCCTACTTCCTTAATCAATTGTTCGGTTAAAATTATTACCAAAGTTCTAGAGAATAGGCTTAGTATCACGTTGAACGATCTAATTGATTGTTCCCAAACTGCCTTTATTAAAGGAAGGAACATAGTTGATGGAGTGGCTGCTATTCATGAGTATATTAATGTTTGTTGTAAAAATGATTTTTCATGTGCCATTTTGAAAATAGATTTTGATAAAGATTTTGATTCAATTGACTAGGATTTTATTTGCGAGTTAAGTTTAGCTAGGGGTTTTAGTGTTAGATGGATCAATTGGATCTTGCTATTACTCAGATCTGGTTGCTCTAGTATTGTAGTCAACGGGGTTATTGGTAAGAAAATTCAATCTAAAAGAGGTCTGAGACAAGGTGATCCCCTGTCACCTCTTCTTTTTAATCTCACTGTTGATGTTTTCAATAAAATTATTAAGAGAGCTGTGAGATTAGGTGTCTTTGGTGTTAATGGTAACGAGAATTTTAATAATGAATTATCTATTCTTCAATTTGCAGATGATACATTATTATTTTCCTCTCACTTACCTAAGCATATTATTGCTTTGAAGTTTATTCTTTATTGTTTTGAGATGTTATCTGGTCTCAGAATCAATTTTGATAAGAGTTCTGTTATGGTTCTTAATGACTTTGACATCGTTAAGAATCAAGTTGCTGAAACCTTAAACTGTTCTGCTATGAAATTTCCTTTTTATTATTCGGGATTTAAAATTAGGCCTTCGAAGCTCAAGCATGAAGATTGGTTAGTAATTATAGATAAGATTAATAATTTATTATCTAGTTGGAATAGAAGATTTCTGTCAAGAGCTGGTAGATTAGTTCTTGTTAACTATGTGTTGTCCGCTATTCCTACTTATTGGATGGTCGTTCATCGATTTCCTCAATGGGTGATTGAGAAAATTGACAAAATTAGGCGCAATTTTCTCTGGAGTGGAGATAACATTTGTAGAGGTTATAAATGTTTAGTTAACTGGGATGTTTGCTGTAGATCCAAGAAGGATGGGGGCTGGGGATCATTAATCTATATAATTTTAACTCTTCCTTGTTAGCGAAATGGTTATGGAGATTTAGGAACCCAGAAGTGACGACCACTTGGAAGCAAATTGTTTTCAAATTTTATTACTCAGGAGGCGAATTCATAGTTGGTTCTAGTTTTAGTTGGATTTATAGATTATCTTATTTTTGGAATTCTGTTTTGAAATGTTCTGATTTTTTTAACTTGGTTGTAAGATGACTGTTCATTCGGTAATATTACTTTTTTTTGCATGATGCTTGGATCTCTCGGATACCCCTTAAAATAGAATTTAGAGAGCTTTTTGAGAATTTCTGCTTTGAGAATGCTTTGATTATTGATGTTTATAGAGGCAACTTAGATCCCCCATGGGAATTTACCTTTGATAATATTTTAGAACGGTCACTGTTAAGGCAATTTGCCTTACTGAGAGCGAAATTGGCTATGTATCATTTGGATGATAATGGTGATAATATTTGTTGGGGTCTGGATAAGAGTCTTTTGTACACTTCTAATTTTATGTATAAATTTCTTAAATTTTCAGGTGTTTCTATGTTTTTATTTAAGTTTCTTTGGAAGTCTAATTCTCCGCCTAAAGCCAGAATACTTATGTGGCTGGTTATTCACAAAAAACTTAATACGGCTGAACTTTTAAAGAAGAAAAATATTATTTTTGAACAAAGTGTAGTTTTTGTGGTATTTTGGATGAGAATGTTGACCATTTATTTTTCTCTTGCTCTATTACTAATTATATTTTAAATATGGTTTTAAGGATTTTTGCTTTTAGTTTCTTTAATTCTTTTAGTAATTGTGATTATTATTGGAATTGTTATAGATTTGTTTTAATTTCAGACAAAGATATGTGTTGGATTCTTTAGTAACTATTATTAGTTGGTTCATTTGGTCGGATAGAAATCAGAGAATGTTTCATTCTATTTCTGAGTCTGTTGATAAATTAATCATTAGGTTTGTTACCTACTATCTAGATTGGATGTCTAATTCTCGCTTTAAGTTAAATAGAGATTCTCGTTTTGAGAGATATTTGATTATGGTTAGATTTAATTTGAGTTTATATATTAGAATTAATAGGTATTTTAGTTGCAATAGAATTTGCATATGTTATTGATTTATGCTTTTTAGTGTTTCTTGATTGTCTCTTTTTTCCTATTTTTATTTCTTTTTCACATATATGTATGGTTATATTTATATATATATATATATAATTATATATATACTCATATACATATATATATATGTGATGGTTGCCTATGGTTTGGCTAGTTTCTTTCAGGTCACAGGGAATGGATTATAACTGAGGAGCTAGCCTATTTAGGCTTAACCAACCTGGTTGGTTCTCGATATATGCTTTGAAGTTGTCTAGAGTGCAGATTTGGCGAGCTTTTGTGTTGTTCTGTTCTCATGTATTTGTTGTATTTAGTTTAAAGTGACTAGTTTATTGTATAGGAGTAGATATACTTCACTATCGGGTGGTGGCCTTGCCGGAATTCGATATTGATGTATAATAGGCGGCGGTTTATCCGGAGCTTATCTATCTACTATCATATACATACATATAGTCATATCTTGCGTTGCTTATTTGGTTTCTTTTTTGATCTGTTGACTGTATTTGTAGACTTTATTGTTATTTATTTCTATATATGTGCTCTCTTCCTTTTAGAAGATCATACATTTTTGCTTTCAAAAAAAATTGGTTAAAATAAAGCAAAAACATGATTGAAAAATAAAACAAGGGTCAAACTAACTCGAAATTTGATAAGACCTGTTCCGTTGAATCTGGAATTATGTTTTATATTAGGGTTCAAATTTTCATGTAAAACGGAGTTGCCATTTGATCACATGAGCAAAAGAACCAAAGCTGAACTAAAACACTTCGGCGATCGTCAAAAGAAGTTAAGCCTAAATAGGCAAAACGAGGTGTCAACATCTAAAGGCCTCAAAGTGTTTTTGTTTACCCTCTCCCTCCATGTGACACGTCATCGATACGTAAGATTGAAATTTTATTTTAAAGCCCCTTCTTCCTTTCTTCTTCTCTTTCTTTCCTTCCATTTTTCCTTTATCTCCTTCCAACTCCTTCCTTTGAGCTTTAATGGCTGCCACCCCCTTTTCTTCCTCCTCCACCTAAACGCACGCCTCCCCTACCTCCTCATGGACTTGCGTCAACTCCCCATCCCCTCTGCTCCCTGGCCGAACTCCCCTCTCCTCTAAACCATCCAAAAATACCATTTTTAAGCTATTTTGCAATAAACCCCTTGAAGACTTCAACTTTACACCTCCTCCCTACCCCATGCCTTTGACCCCACCTGCTTCCACATCCCCACACCAACTCCGCCAGCCCAAAAACGTGGACCTTACTTCCTTGTTGAACTCCCCCGCCCCCCATATCCCCTTCCATTTGCTACATATACCCAGATCTTCACCCATTTGTCCATCTGTAGAGTTTACGAACCCAGTAGCCACTAAACAAAGTCATGTAGGACTTGGTAAAAATTGGAATGCATCGGAGAAGTGTAAGAGTCATGTGCGACACTACGGAATCCTTCCGTAAAGATTTGGCGGAGTGGAAACTGAAGGTGAGAAACCGAAACTCATGTAGAAACAGGTGGATAAAATTAACTGTTTAATAGTTAATTGACTAGGTTTAATAATGATTAATAATTTCTCATATAAATATAATGTGATGTTAAATGTTAAGTAATGCGATAAAAATATCATTTTTATTTGATATATGTGATATTACTTGGGTATATTGCACTTATATTACAAACAGTGTCGATTGCAATATTGATTGAACCTTAAATGGTTTTGGTTGAGTAATTTATTAATTACTATTTGTTGATTGTGTTGAAAATCTCACACGGGTATTAGGATGATAATTAGCCTACACTTCTCCCAAGTGTGTCGATAAGTTCACATGGATTGTGATGTAAACCCCACACGAGTATTGGAATGATAATTTTACACATCTCCCAATTGTGTATATAATAATCACTTGTTTGTGAATGTGATGAAAACCCCGCACAGGTATTGGGATGATAATGAGCACTAATCCCAAGTGTTGATTTTGTATGTCAGTCTGTTGATTGATAGGACCGTGTAAGCGTTATTAAGTTAAGGCTTATATGGGGAAGTGCACTTTGTGTGTGAATTGAATGTTGTTTGATGATTGATTGAGTGTTATATAATACACTGTTTGGAAATGAAAAATAAAAGTGGTTATTGGTTCAATGGTTAAGTCTTCATCAGTTAAAATGGAATTTTAGTAATATAATAATAGGCTGAAAATCAAAGTTTGAATTTGATGTTTGATTTTGGATGTACGCGAATATCATAAAATATATATGAATATTTATAACTGTAGCAAGTTGTTTTGAATTAATTTTAATCTAATTACGGCATATTCAAGTTTTAATTTCGAAATGAATAGGAACCGAGAAAGGTGAACTTCAGTTAGGATATGTAGGGAATGTTTTAACACAACTTCCTTTACAAAACTTTATTATTATTTTTATAACTAATGTCAAGAAAGTTTGAAACAAAAATATTGAAGTTTGGAAAATAATATTTTTTTAATCATTATAACAATATTGAAATAAATGATTTTGGGGTTGAAAAATTAAAATATGGCTTTGGAAAATTATTTTATATATTTGATAAAATAAATAAAACGTTTTGAAATCGATTCAATGTATTTTATATTATACGTTGAATATTGGTCAGAATAGAACGTATCGCGCAACGAAAGTTCGCAAATTTCGACCTATAGCTTTAATTGAGTGTACCGGGAGATCTGACCGTTTGATTTTCTCGAAATTGGAACCGTTGGGTTTTTATTGAAAAGATCTTTCAAATGATAAAAAAGAGTTTTTAAATCTATCATTGAGATCTTGGGATAAATCCAAATCAAACTGGAATAAAAACAGCATCAAGACCTATAATCAGGATTTTTGAAAATGGACTATTTTTATATTAACAAAAATAAGGAAAAATTATGTTAAATTATAATAACTGAATTGAAAGACTTATGAACCAAATATACTTGGTTTGATAGATTTATTGTTGTCGGTTGATTGTTTAGAATGTGTCCGACAATTTTATGAGCAAGTATGCTTTCATATTTAGCATTGGGTTGGGTAGAAATATTTGTATGCTTCACCGTGTGATTTCTTTCATGATTTGACTATGATGTGTTTTATCGATGTTTTTTTGGTTAATTTCAATTTAATGAATGTTTTTCAAATGAGATTTTCTTAAGTGAAAGGAAATGTTTTTCCTGGTTTTGGACACGGAATGTTTTATAAAACAGAAGGATTTTGAGGACTAATGTTTTCGAAATGATTTGGAAATGGATTATGTGTTTGACATTGTATTTCATAACATAACCGATTAGTTGTTGTTGATGATATATATGTTTGGTGGCGGAGGATTTATTCTTTTAGCTAAACACCCTTGTTTGAGACGTATGAGCTCAAAGGTTATATTACTAACAAAAACCGATCATATGTGTAAATCGACACCATAAATTGCTATGGTTTGAAAGTACCTGTGATTATTATTATTTCGAAATGGTTTTTCCCCACTTCGGGGTATAAAATGGTTTAGTATGTGTCTAAAGATTTGGGTAACCCAGAGAACTAAAAGTATGGGTGTGACCCCGGTACCTTAAATGGTCAGTGGTCGGTGTAGTCCTGCCACGTTAGTGGGAGGTATGCGCATATATATATCGAGCGAATGAAGATGCGTGTTCTTTTCTTTGTTGATTGGAGAAACCTTCTGATATTTGGTTGCATACGTTTGTAATGAATATATTATGATATTTTGGAATTTAAATTTCCAAGTGATTTGGTTTGAGATCCCGATGTGAAAGCTAATTTCATATGAAAGCTAGATATGTATTTCGAATGATTTGAAATAAGAATCGGGAATAAAGTCCAAAGAAATAACTATTGTAAAGTTAATTAGATTTTGAAAATCTAAGTTTGGGGATTATGCCTAAATGGGTAGTTTGAGGAATTGCATATTGCTTGATGCATCGTCGGCTCCATAAGTCTATTTTTGGTAGTTGTTTGTGCATTGGCATTCGTGTGGAGTAAAACCGTTCCATGTTATACGGCGTGGTCCCATGATATGCCTTACTTTGAATAGGTTAAGTTAACTGTAGGGTTTCTCATATCATACCCCTGACTAACTCATAGTTTCTTTTTCCCTTGCAAACTCAGGTGCCCATTATTTCTGCACGGGCAGCCGAGTAGTTTGTTTTGCAGATACTTCTCTTAAGCAAGATTCTGGATTGAAGCTAAACCTTTGTCGAGAGCAATTAATAGTCTTCTGCTGTGTTAATTTTTATATTCCGCTGCGTATTATACTTATTGTAATTCATTTTTCCACTATGTATCTATTATCCTTACTCTGATATATTCTTGTACTCTAATGTAAATTGATGTAAAAACAATGAAAATTTCTTTTGTTTCTGTCTGATGCATTGTATGCCCAAAGTTAATAATTCAAGAATTTGGCCATTTTGGATTAGACCTATGTTGCTTTCGGTAGATTCGAAAGGTGGGGATTTTCAGGTCGTTACACCCCTCCATTCCGTAACAGCACATTCACAGCCCCCTACGCCATACATGGCCCCCCTAGCCATAGCTCCCTCCTTTTCCCTTTAAAAATCTAAAAACACCACCTTTAAACCCTTTTACACCACTAAACCACCTCCACCTCCTCTCATCCATCACCTCCCCGGGCCCCACACCAGCACGTGCGTACACCCAGCCATGGACTCCATCTCCTCTAACGTCCCTTAAACTAATAAAAATCCCACCTTTCTTCCTTTAAATGCAAGTTAATATATATATATAAGTATATGTGGTGTCCGTGAAGTGTTTGAAGTGGAAAAGGTGACAAATTAACCGCTAAGTGGAAGTTTGACGTTGTAGCAAAGCTACTGATTCGTATACTTAAAATTTGGTGGAGTGGAAAAGCTATGGTGAGCAAACTTTGCTCACGTTTGGATTAATTTTTGTAGTTAGTGTAGTTAATTATGCTATGCTTAGAAATTGCTATGTTGAGTAATTTTGGGTTTAATGATGTTAATGGAAGTTAGAAAGTTAATTACTTGGTAGTTTAGTAATTAAAATGAATACCTGAATAGTTATAAAGTTAAACCGTGAATAAATGATCGGTTAGTTTGGTTGATAACGTGATTGCTATGTTATCGATAAATAGTAACATTAATTAATTTTGATGTGATATTGATTGACAACTTGATGTGATGTGTGTTGACATTAATTGGACATAATTGGATTTGCTAATAATAGAAAATAAATTATTAACAATGGTTAATAATTTAGTTAAAGTGATTTGATATATATAGTAATTAAGGGTTAATGACCTTAAAGCTTATATTACTGATGTCATTATATGATAATTAGAAGTTAATGATTGTTAATGAACATTAATAGATGTTAATGTTTGTTAAACCCATATAAGTTGGATTATATGAATTGATTGAGTTTTATGCCAAATCGGAATTTAGTTGAATATTTTATTAATTAAATAATAAGTGAAAAATAAAAATTTGAATTTTTATTCCAAAATAATTTGGAAAAATAGTTTAAGTAATTACAAATAATTTTTGTAAAGATGGAAAATTTATTTGAACAAGTTTTCAAGTAATTAAGGCATGTTCGAAATTCGAATTTGAAAACGAATAGTAAGTTTAAGAAGTGAAGTTCGGTTTGGATACCTAGAAAATGTTTTAACTAGATTTTATTATCCAAATTACAAACTGACTTGTTTATTTTTGTAATGAGTTTCAGGAAAAATTTGAGTTTCAAAAGATGAAGTTTGAAAAATAATATTATTTTGATGATTTAAATAATATTATAATATTTAAATCTAAAGTTAAATATTGGAAATATAGTTTCCAATATTCATCATATATGTTTTATATAATTAATAAATAAATTTGAAAGCAAATAGATTAGGATTTAAATATAAGTCAAAGTTGGTCTGAATAGGACTAGTCAAGCAGCGACAATTCGCGAATTTCGACCGTTGACTTCAAATTAACCTACCGGTAGATCCGACCGTCGGTTTTTTCCAAAATGAAAAATGTTTGGTTCGAATTGAAAGAGCTTTCAAATGCAAAGAAAAGTTTTTAATATAACGTTAATATTTTGTAATAAGTTCAAATCAAATTCGAATAAAAACAGAGAGCCAGTTAAGTATACGACCTGAAATTGGATTTTATTGAAATGAGCTATTTCTAAATTATTAAAAATAGAAATAAATTAGTCTAATCATAATAAATGGTTTCAAATGGATTTGGATTGAATAAATCAAATTTTAAAAATGATATAAAGCTATTTTGCGAAAATGAGCTGTTTTAGCAACGCTATTTGGGACGATTTTGGAACGAGTTGAAATAAAAAGGTTTTGATATAACCAATGAAATTCAAAGATTTTGCAAACATATCTAAAGGATTAAAATGAGTATTTTAAAGACATTTGGGATTTGAAAGAGTACGGAACAAAGTTAAGTTTTCCAATTAACAAATTAAATTGGAATTGAATGGAAATCGATTTGGTTATAAGCGAGGTGAGTCCTTGTGGATGAAGACCTTTACTATTTAAGGAATTAAAAGGATTTACCGTTATTCTACTTACAGTATTAGTCCGATATAGGAATTTATATCGATTATGAGCTGATATGATTTCCGTGAAGATTTCATTGAAAATGAAAGTATGATTTTAGGTTTAATATGTACGATGCTTTAAATAACAGTTGTTCTTTAATCCATTTAAAGGAAAAGATGATTTTCCAAAGTTAAGTGGAAGAGTAATATCATTTAACTTGAATATAAAGATTTAATGAAAGATTTTCCCTTAACAAATGATAATTGGAACAAAGTTTAAGGATCGCTTAAAGAAGATAAGCATGTTTTCGCATAAAGATAAGATCAAATCTTAAATAAGATTTTGCGATAGAGAAAGAAGTTGAAACTTTATTATTTTATCGTTAAGTTATGTGATCTTCTAGATGTTTGATCTAAAGTTGGTTTATGCCTTCGGGATCATACACCTGATAGATTATTCAATCAAAAACTAATTCGGGTTAATGAATGGTTTTTCCCTAACGATAAGATTAAGAAATCGTAAGTATGATTTTGGGCTAGAGATATGATCAAGGAAAGATAAAGTAATTTACCCTAATCAATGATCAGTGAATAGGTTAGGTCTGGGTAAATATGTTGTAACGACCCGTATTTTGCGTATCGGAGGATGATAAAGTATTTTTATTTAATTCCCTAAGGGTTGGATCATTCTCATATTTTGATATGTTGTTTATGGGGATGTGAGACATGCTCATAATTTTTATTCATTTTACTCATGACCATTTTTCCCCTGATAGTTTTGTACATGGCATAACTGTAACACCCCACATCCGTTAAGGTCACTCACAAAGGGAATGCCTTAACTTCAATGGAGCATTATGGGTACTGGAACAGAAATATTACAAGACAGACATATATAAAACAACGGAAAGTAAAGTAGAAGTATGTCAAATCCTTTATTAAATATATGTTGTTTACAATAAAAGCCCATCAACTTCCAATACCCAATTACATAGCTAAAATATCTGTCTAGCTCAAAAACAAAGAAGCATAAAAATAAACTGTAGTATTCCCCAATAAAGCAAAGCAAGACATAGCCAAGAGAAATCCAAGCCGTACATGAAAGAGCCTTGGAGCTTGGTAAGATCCAAACTAAGCTGTATTTCCACCCTGCAAATCTGGGGGGGGGGAACGGAAGAAAAAGAGGCGAAACAAACCGGGTCAGTCATAAAGACTGAGTAAGTCCTAGTGACTTTCAACATAAAAACAGGTAAAGATAATATAGCATGAATAAACTGAAAGTAAACATAAGCATGATGACGAGGTAAGCTACAGGCACGATGAATCAAGTATAACATCCCATACTTCCCATCAAGAGTAGCATCACAAGGTTCCTACCAAGTATCACCGCAAGGTCTCTATCAAGTATAACATCGCAAGATTTCTAAGCTTCACCATTACAGTATTTTCCTTGATTTCCTCTGTTCTCTACACCAACTAACTAGCGTTCCAATTAGTTTACTTAGTTGTAATTACAAGATAAGTGATCCCCCATAACCCACATGATAGTTTTATAGGTACATATCCCACGATGAGGGTCCCACCTCATATTGACAGTTTCATGTCCCCACCGTACCTATCTTAATTGATCGGCTCTTACTTACAATGTTTCACATGTGTTATATACTAAGGTTATCCCAACCCCGTAGTTGTGGTAGCCTTCAGGACTACATCTAATATGAAGATTTCACCTCAACCAACCCAATTGCCATGAATGTGTTAGATGTATCCTTACTACCCTAATCGATCGGCTCTTACTCGACCTAGTTCTTGTTTGTGTCATGCGGTCCCCTATTCGTAGATACCTGTGTTGGTCCCACCCTAGGGTGTATCAATCCCTAGGATGGCAACCCCGACATGATTCTTGATGCACAGCTTTATATCTACTGATGCCCAATGGCTAAATTTTCCACTCCGGAATACATGCACGCCCGTAATCCATCGGAGCTTGCACTGCTGCATCACCCGCCGTCGTTTTGACCGCTTATAATCAGCCCAGTAATCGTGCCCCACCCTGCCTAGCTCAGGGTACCGTTGATACCTAATGTGGGTTAATGCTGAAACGGGTCTCGCTACTAGGGTTTTCCTAGGGTCTATTCGTATACCCCACAGGTTGGTTAAGTGTTATCCATTCAAGTTAACTTAACCCCACCCCCTATCATGTTACCTTGGTTAAGTGTTCACTTTTGTGTTACTTAACCTTACCGCATGTCTTGTTATATCGGTAAAGTGTTGCCTTCGCGTGTTTACTTAACCCTACCGCACACACACCATGTCATATTGGTTAAGCATCGCCAACCCATTTAACTTAACCCTCCCAATGTACACATACACCAAGTTTCATGCCTTTTTACATGTATGCCAATTTTTATGCCAATTTACACATATACCAAGTTTCATGTCGTTTTACATATGTCAAGATTCATGATTTACATGTTTACAAAGCTATGCTTAATTTACATAGATCAAGTTTTATACCCAAAATTACATGTATACCACGTTTACACCAATTTACCCATAACAAGTTCTAGCCAAATTACATATATCAAGATCCATATCAAATTACATATGCCAATCCCCATTCTTGCAATTACCATTTGAATGACAATACCCAAATATCCAATTTCATGTTAATGGTAGTAATACCCAAATATCCAATTTTCATATTATGCCTTCAATTCTACCAAACACATATTTTCCACTAGGCAATATTCCAATATTTCCCCCGTATACCATCGCACGTATATCGTAGTTTAGGCCTAGGTCCGAAATTGACCTAGGTTCATCAAAAGAAAATAAATAGGGGAAGGTGGAAGTTGCAATAAAAACAAGATCAGAGAGAAAACGGCATAAAAACATCATCTCAGGCATAAAGAATAGATCTTGATAATAATATCAACATGAACCAAGAAAATTGATTCATAATAAGCTGAATAGACCATAAACTTGTCATGAGAATAAAGATAGAAAGGTTCCCAAAATCAAGATCCAAGAAGAAACAAGAATAGACTTGAATCAAAAGTCCAATTTCACTTCATCACATGTCCATATTAAATTTAATTATTTTAATCTGAAAATAACTAGAACTTACAGATCGTGGACAAGGAATTAAGAACTGAATTTGTTGTAAAAATGTTGTGGCGTTGTTGATTTGTTGTCTTGAATCATTATAGAAGCCTTGTTCTTTGAATTGATTTGAGTTTGAATGCTTGTACTTTGATTTGGAGACGGCGGCCATGGTTCAAGAGATATTTTAGCAGCATAATGGTGTAAGAATGATTTGTTATGAATTAGGTTAGGTCTTAGGATATATTTATAGGCGTAGGAACTATTTAGGGCCCTTAGATCAACCGTAGAATCAATCCGGACCATCAAAACAAGTCTTAGGCTTCAAAAATGGGTTCTGGGTCAAAACAGGCCGACCAGGTCGACCTGTAAGGGGGGAGGTCGACCACTTGGTCGACCTGGGGGGTAGGTCGACCACACGGTCGACGTGACCCCCAGGTCGACCTGCCTAGTCCTGTGTTGCCTGAAATTTGTTGAATCTTCTACAGGCCATAACTTCTTCATCCGGACTCCGATTTTCGAAAACTCGGACTTTATTTCATGCAGAATTCCAAGACGAACGCAATGGCGCAACCTATTTCCCCTAATTCTCATTTTAAAAATTAATTATACCTTGATTTCTTGTTTCAATGTGTCATTAAAATTCGGGTTGTTACAATAACTTTTGACTGAAATCGAATCAGGTGTTGAGATTGATTTCACTAAAGATGAAATGATTTTTCCAATTCCATAGAGTGGTCATATTAAAGATTTGGTTCAGCGGTTTGGGAGGAATCATTGTTTTAGTGCTACACATTTTTTGGACAGACTAATTAGTCATTAGTGGGTTGATTAGTGAGGCCCATTAAGGCTAGGGGTGTTGGCTATAAATATGAGGGTACAGGCAAGGAGAATTGTTTAATTTATTCATTTCTCTATTTGGTTGGAGTTTGCGATTTTCCCTACTCCCTCAAATACCTCTCTTCTTCATTTTAATTCATAGATCTACATAAAAAGATTTAAGATCAACATCGAAGAAAGTTTGATCACATCAAAGTGATTGATTCAGAGGTCGTTCTTTGCTGCTCTTCACTGTCCTGATTAGATATTCATATTTTCAAGCTATTTTATGGATTTGGTGAGTGATAAGCATCTCTCACATGGATTTAATCGAGTATATGGGTTGCTTGATCTTACTTTCATCATTTACAAGTTGTTTTCGTCTAGATCTAATGGAAGTAAGTATAAATTTAATTCAGATCACCATAGGATCTAATCTAGCAAGATAATAACGGTAAATTCGTATGTTAATTCATTTGTTTATGCAAGTTTAGACTATTCATTGATTCATTTATCATTTAATCATGATTTGGTGAATTTCTTATGATTGAATGATGAATAATCATTGTGTTAATGCTTGTTGATGGTTGCTATTGATTATCGGATGAATTGGTTGATTTCGATTAAGTTGTGTGTATAGATGTTGTTGATTGGTGATGGATCGGGTTCGGTTTGTCAAGAGTTGATGGATCAGCCAAGTAGATGATGGATCGCTGGCTTGTGCTCCAAGAAATGAGATGGATCAGCAATGCTATGAGATGGATCAAAAATGCGATGGGATGGATCGGCAATGCTATTGGACGCATAAGCAGCGTTATGAGATGGATCGACAGCGCAATAAGATGGATTGCTCGCACAAAAATGGTGGATCGGAAGTATGGATCGGGTTTCTATGCAAAAGTGGATCAGTCATGGCAAACCTAATGGATCGATGGCTAGTGTGGATGGATCACGTAAACTATATGGATCTGGTGGATCTTATGGATCGACAACGAAAACTATGGATCGTTGTGCAGAATGGATCATGACCGATCCATTGATGGATCATGACCGATCCAATGATGGATCACGCAACACATGAAGGGGAATGGTAGCATTTTGAAACGCTATGGAAAGGAAGGAAACACTGTGGATATGAATATGGATCGATGAATGATCCATAAAGGAGGAAGTGAATGATCCATCGTATATTGACCAAAGGATGTTATTTTTGGATCGACATGGGATGTAGCTTCGATGTGAATTCAAGGTGGATTATTCGAAGTGTTGTGATGTGTTCGTTGATCGATGAATTGCAACGAATGTGGAGACGACTCAAGGATGTTTGAGTTCGTGGATAATGTTCGTTCGATAAGGCTCTTGAGCCTATGTATAGTCACTGATGATGACGACTGGAGATATTGAAGGCCGAGGGAATATCGTTGTTGTAGGTTCTAGCGGACTCAAAAAAGGCGTATAATAGGGACGTCTAAAAGACTAAATGAATAGTCGAATACCGTGGGTATCGATGAAAGGCCTAGATATGTATCGATGAAAGGCGTTTGGCGTTTTGCGAGAACCGGGATTTACCATTTTCCCTTGATAGATAGCATGTCATGGCCATTCATACGATTAACGATGATTTCAGGGCAAGGCAGGCGCTGATAGCCAGAGTCATGGATGTTATTGTCTGTATCATCTTGTGTGGATTATTTGACGCCAAGAGGGATATTTCGGGGCATGTACTTGGGAGGTGTCGAATTTGATTAGGATAGTCTATGCTTGGCTAGTGGTAGTTATGAATGTTAATGTTTGTTTCTCTGTTGATTGTTGTAAAGGTTATCATTGTCGGACGTGGAGGAGACAGGTTGGGGTTCTTCTTTATTGTTGAGTTGGTAGAATGGATGATTAATCTGCCCATTACTCATATACTTTATTGACGATGTTAGATAGTTGTTTATCGTTCATTAAGACTATTTTCTGACTCAAGGTTTCATGTCTCCCTCTTATTACTTTGAGCTATTCATCGATGTGTTGGATGGACAGACTGAGTAGCAGATAACGGGTAGTAGATCTTGATGAGGACGAAGTAGCTGAGCGACGATGAGCACGAGGCTAGCATATTATTTCCTACTATGTGCTATTTATTGTTTCCGCTGTTATGATTTTTGATACTCTGAGTGACTTTGTAGTGAGGCTGATTGTACAGATTATATTGATGTATGGATAATTCATGGTGATATGAAAGTTTAAGATTCTGCTTAATTTCGCTTCACTATTATTACCTTTTGTCTATGTTTTATTATATTTTCTCCTTGCGCTGTGAGATTATACGACAGGTTCCACGTGTGTTATTTTACCCTGATGATCGTCCATAGCTGCATAGCACATCTTTCAGTACATTATTTCTCTTGTTAAGTGCAGGGGTTATGGGCGGTCGTCACATTTGGTATCAGAGCTTTGGTTAAGCGATTTTATCCAAAGTTCATGGACGTAAAGACGTATGAGAGATGTATTTGTACTTTTCTAATGGATGATTACTATATTATAGTGAATGGTATAGTAGCACTTGAACTCATTTGTAGTTATTCTCATATATGAACTAATCATTATATATTTCAGATTTAGAATGAGTCGTCAAACGTCGAGACATACCATTAGGGATGAGACTGTTCCTAGAAGGGGAGATGGAAGTATACCAGATTACCCAGCTATGTTCAAGGCCTTGGTGGAAGCGATCATGAGGAGGGTACTAGCTTCAGAGACATCCGCGGTAGATGTTGGGGTTCAGGTGCAAGTACCTAGGGTTATGGACTTCGCGAAGCTATGTAAATATTTCCCTACTTTAGGAGGGAGGCCGTTCAAAGGGACAGATCTGGCTGTAGAGATTCAAGGGTGGCTTGTACTTGCATTCATATTTTTGGAGACTTGGGCGTTGATGATGCAACTAAGAGGAAACTTGCATCAAGACAGCTACAGGGCAGAGCTATGGACTGGTGGAACTTTTTCAACCTAGAGACTTCAGATGATGAGATCACGTGGGATCAGTTCTAAGTCTAGTTTGAGATGAAGTTCATTTCTACCGTTCGGAAGCCTATTATGTTCAAGAGGTTTGTTGAGCTAAAGAAAAATGGTCGACAAGTGTTGGAGTATGCTTCTGGCTATGAAGCTTTGTCCAAATATGCTCGTTCGTATGTTTAGACTCCTTACCAGAATAGCAAGAAGTTTGTGATGGGCTTGGAAAAATACCTTGGCAATCAGCTGCTCGATCATTTGGATGACACTTATGAGAATATTATCGAGAAAGCTTTGAAGATGAGAGATTTTTTCCCAAGATAGAGACTGTTGTTGCAGCTAAAGAAGAACTGACACCATAGTAGGGGGTAATAACAAAAGGAGGAAACAGAAACAACAGAATGGAAAAGATGGCAAGAAAAAGCAGAAAAGCGAGGTGATATGCTACAACTTCCAATAGAAGGGCCATTATTCCAAGCTTGTAAGAATTCGAAAGATGAGAATAAATGTTATAACTGTGGAAAACCTGGACATAACAAGAAGGATTGTCCAGAACTTGCTAAGGGTAAGCAGATAGTGAAGTCATATGCTTTGGAAGTTGTTCCATCTTCTTTAAGGGCTCCTACGACCGAGGAGAAAGGGAAGAGTATTGTTGTTCAATGTAGGCTTTCTGTTGGAAGTGTTTTAGTTCGAGTGTTGTTTGATATTGGAGCATCGCATTCTTTCATTTGCAACGAGCTTGTGTGTCGCTTGTTTATGGAACCCAAGATCTGTGATAGACATTGATTTTGACTAACCCAGTTGGGGGTTCGTCGAGTTTGTGTATAATCCATCATGGTCTATTGTTGTCGAGTCATGGTTGCTCTTTTGTGTATGATTGCTTTGTTTTGAACTTCGATGGGTTTGGGATAATTTTGGGTATGGACTGGCTCAAGAGGTATGCGACTAAAGTGGATTGCGAGATGCTCGAGGTGACAGTCTGGAATGTGGAAAGGCGAATGATTGTGATTCGATGTAAGCCAAAAGACGGGGTCTTCGTAAGCTATTTATATTATCTTGTGATTTCAGGGAAAGACTCGTCATCTGTGTCGATCGCTAGTGAGTTCGAAGATGTCTTTGACGAGGTCAAAGGTTTGTCGTTGCATCGTGAGATTGAGTTCAGGATCGATTGGGTCAAAGGTGCTAGACCTATCGTTATGCCTCTTAGACGGATGGCTCCTAAGGAACAGCGAGAGTTAGAGGTGCAAGTACATGATCATTTGGGAAAAAGATTCATTTGGACAAGTGTGTTCGAATGGGGTGCACCAGTTGTGTTTGCAACCAAGGCTGATGGATCCTTAAGATTGTATGTTGATTATAGTGAGCTAAACAAGGTGACCAAGAAGAACAAATATCCATTGCCGAGGATAGATGACTTATTTGATCAGCTTCACGAAGCCAAGGTGTTTTCTTAGATTGATTTGGCTATGGGATTTCACCAGTTGAGAGTGGCAAAGGATAGTGTGCCAAAGACAGCTTCTGGGACACCATCTGATTTCTTTGAATGGCTGTTAATGCCATTTGTATTGACAACGTGCCAGCATATTTCATGGATCTTATGAATAGGGTTTTCAGGGATCAGTTGAACAAGTTTATGCTTGTGTTCGTGGATGATATCCTGGTTTATTCTTGGAATGAGGAAGAGCATAAGATACACTTGTGAGTTGTTTTGGAAATCTTGCGAAAGCATCAACTGAGGGCTAAGTTTTCGAAATGTCACTTATGAAAGAGAGAAGTGAGGTTCTTAGGCCATGTTGTTTCTGGAAATGGAATAGCGGTGGATCATGCTAAGGTAGCAACAATCCATGACTGGGATTGACCTAAGAATGCGAAGGACTTTAGGAGTTTCCTTGGATTGGCGGGATATTATCGTAAGTTCATCAAGGATTTCTCTAAGATAGTTGCACCATTAACATGATTGACGAGGAAGAATCAAGTGTTCACATGGGATGCGAAGTGTGATCAAGCTTTTGGAATCCTGAAAGAGAGACTGAGGAGCTCTCATGTTTTAACGATTCCAAGTGGGAACGTGGAAATGTTGGTATACACCGATGCATGCGGTACTAGATTTGGAGCAATGCTGATGAAAAGGATAGAGTTATTGCCTACGTGAGTCGATAGGTGAAGTCGCACGAAAGAAATTATCCAACTCATGATTCGGAGTTGGCAGCGATCGTGTTTGCTCTGAAAATGTGGAGACGTTACCTGTTGGGAGTTCGATTCGAGCTGTTTACAGATCACAAGTCATTGAAGTATCTGTTCTCCCAAAAGGATTTGAATCTTTGGCAGCAACAGTGGTTAGAGTTTTCGGTATCATATGATTTTGGTATCGCCTATACTCTTTGTAACACCCCAGATTATTGAATAGTCAAATTAACTAAATTAAAGAATAATTAATCTCATACGTGAGAATTAAGGGAAACGGGTTGCGCCATTGTGTTCGTCTCGGAATTATGGTTGAGATAGAGTCCGAGTTTGCGTGAATTGGACTTCGTATGAAGAAGTTATGGTGATCGGAAGTTTCAGAAAATTCAAAACAGATTTCAAATTTCAAAAATTCAGAGTCAAACAGGCTAGGGGGTCGACCTACCCTGACCAGGTCGACCATAGTGTCGACCTGGGGGTCGACCTGCCCCCACCCCCCCCCCCCCCCCGGCAGATTTGATTTATGACCTGTAGATGACTGTGTGCTGAATCATTAGGGTTTCTGATATGCTCTGATTGGCTGGGATTAATTCTGGGTTGATCGGACGGCTTAAACTAATCCTAAACTCTATAAAAACACCTATAGACCCAAACCCTAAAATCAAAATAAAATTGGATTCATGACCTCCATGCCGTCACCTAGCAACTCAGCATAGCCGCCACCTATTAGAGAGGGAGAAAGTAAATCAAATTCAATCCTTTTCAACTCTAACAACGAATCTTCATCAAAGGAGCGCTAATTCAACTCCAGAAATCAGAATTCAGAACTCAAGACTGCTTTTAAGTTGAGAGTTCGATAGTCTTAACAAAATAATTAATAAATGAATTGGATTGAGTTATAATGTGGATAATTCGGATGTGATATGAATTGTTTATTGCATGTTGTAATTATGTGGTAGGATTGTGTTGTAATTTCTATGATGCTATCATCTACGATGTAAAGTTATGATGCTATCACCCATGTTATAATCCAATGATTGGCTTAGGTCTAGTTGAATTATCATGTTTCTTATGCTAGTTCGTTATATTGATTCATATGATAAATCATATGTAGGAAAGTTTAGATGTTGATTCAAACATGAACCATAAACAAGTTTGGGTAGAATTATATGTGACCTTACATGGCTATGGCACCTAGTAATTTATGTGAGAATTTAATTGAAAGTTAGGCTATGACATATGCTAAATTCTACATGATACTTTACATGTCTACACCATTGTTGCGATGTATGAATCACATATGTAAGTTTATGAGTTGGATATGAATCATGTTATGCAAGTTTAGGATTATTACCTATGCAAATATAGAACTATGACATATGTTATTTATGCAAGTTTGTGGCCATTATTTCATCAAGTTCACACCTTAGATTTGGATCCATGACATATGATGTTTATGCAAGTTTGTGGCCATTATCTCATCAAGTTCACACCTTTAGATTTGGATCCATGACATATGTTATTTATGCAAGTTGTAATTTTGGCCTATGCAAGTTTTAGATGTAGAACATCATTCACATATGCAAGTTCACCCCTATGTTAGATTTGTGATGTTTTCTTTTATTTTATGAGTTAGACTATTCGAGTCTAACGTATATTTTTACGTTAAACGAACAAACGTACTACGTGGGGAAAAAGGGGATAATATTAAAAATATTTAATTGGCATAAATGCCTTAAAAGGCATAAAATATAATTATGGTGAAAAATTGGTATGATTTTACATACCATAAATGGATGGACATAATTGAGTCAATTGTGGACATCATTAATTGATTGATAATTTGAATAAGGAAAGTAATTCAAATTCGGGGAATGATTAATTAGGAGTAATTAATCGTCTAAGACATGAGGTTAGGCTCTTTTGTGGTGTAAGACTGCCCGGACCCGCCCGGAAAATCCAGTTGCCACAAATGCCAGTCTAATGTGAGAGGTCTTAGGCACAAACTAAATACGTAACAGTTGTAAAGACACGAGGTTAGGCTCTTTTGTGGTGTAAGACTGCCCAGACCCGCCCGGCAAATCCAGCTGCCACAAATGCCAGCCTAATGTGAGAGGTCTTTATGAGGTTACGGTCTTAATGAATTAAGAAACACTTAACCAGATAAGCATGTAGTGGGACATGAGGGGGTTAAGTGGGTGCCTTGGGTGGCATGTGGAATCTAGTGGGTGCCTTGGGTGGCATTTGGAAATACGATTAGAAACACTTAACCAAAAATTGAAACATGTAATTGAAACATGAATAAGAAGTGGGTTAAGTGGGATGTACTAGCGGGGACCAAGCTTAGGTGGATAGCTTGTGTCAAAGTAATGGGGGCCCGTTTCAACCAGTAACCCCTACGTATCTTTGTGGGCTCGACCCAAGTCGAGGACAGGACACGCATACTGGGCTTGACTGTAAGAGGCCAAACCGGGTTAGCGGTGGCAACGCAAGTCCAACGGGTTCATATGCGTGTGTAGACCCGGGCTGGTAGGTAAGACGTTGTTGCATCGTGTAGGTATAAGCCGTGCATTCTTAGTGGTATCGGGTTGCCACTTTGGGGAGTGATACACCCCATTGTGGGGCCAGCACGGGTATCTACGAGTTAGGGAGCCGATCGTTTGGGAGTAGTGGGTACACCTAGCAGTGATAGGGGCAGACGGCACCTATGAAGGTAGCTAGGGGTGCACGAAACTACCAATATCATTATTAAGTCTGTAGGCGGGATCAACCTTAAGGTGACTAGTGGTGGTGCAGTATACTAGTGGCGGTGCAATATAGCAATTATCCTATAGTGTTTGTGTAGTTTAGTAAATTTATCTTAGTGGGTTAGGTGCACTTTAACGATATCGTTATTCATCTTGTTTCCTTGTTTACTCTGTCATACTCAATGGTTCATGATCATTTCCTTATTTTCCAACTTATGCCTTAGCCTAGTTACTTTGTTAATTATATTGTTAGAATTATCGCACTCGCCAGATTTTATGTCTGACCCCCTTTTTTCCATCTATTTCCTTCTCTCCCCCCCCCCCCCCTAGGTGCTCGGGTTGGAACTAGCACTAGTGGAGCTTAATTTTGGACTGCTTTTAGAAGATTTCTTTGACCGCTGAAGTAAAGTTCAGCTTCTCTTTATTTATGGCTACTTTAATATTGGGGATTATGTCTTTCAGTCTATGTACGTTGTTTTATCAAGATGGATATGATGTACTTGACTTTGGTTTATAGTTTTGATGATGTAACCAAACATATTTACCTTCTGCTGCAATAAATGAAGTTTTAAATTTTCAAGTACTGCTTTATATCTGTCTTGTTGTGATTTTCTGTTCTATATTCACTTAAAATGCTCCATGGAAGTTAATGCATTCCCTTTGTGAGTGACATTAATGGACGTGGGGTGTTACACGTGGTATCAGAGCTGAAGGTTACCGGAGCAGATATGAATTTTTGAAAAACTATTTTTCAAAGCAATTTTTATAAAGAAGTACTTTTAAAAGTATGTTTTAAGGAAAGTATTTTCAAGAGGGAAGTATATTTTAGAACGCATAACCCCAAGAGCCATATATCTTTCCTTCAGTCCTTTTTGTATTGAATCTTTCCTTTTTCGTTTCAGCATGTCTGAAGCATCTGAGATACCAGAGGGCGTTCATGTGCCCGGTTGGTTTCGTCAATATCTTGAGGCTAGGGCCGCCGCCGCAGGTCCAGCAAATCCTCCTCCTTCGCAAAGATATGTTAGGACTTTAGAGCAATGGGTGGAAAACCTTTTCACGGGATGGAGACATTTGTTGAAGATCGTAACTGGCTAAAGGAGGTGGAAGAATTGTTTAGAATCTTTGAAGTGGATGATGGAAGGAAAGTCCAGCTAGCTGCGTGGCTAATGAAGGATAAGGCCTCGTTTTGGTGGGAGGTCACTAATGGGGGACGTCCAGTCGATACATGGCCAGATTTTAGGCAAAGGTTTGAGGCGAAGTTTCTCTCAAGGGCTGAAGAGAATCTATACATGGAAAGATTTTTGTCACTGAAGCAAGGGAACCTATCGGTGAAAGAGTACGTTAACAAATTCAACCAATTGGCAAGGTTTGGCTTAGACTTGGTGAACACTCCAGAAAAGAAGGCTCTAAGATTTGTTAAGGGCTTAAACGAGCCGCTTCACGGGTTAGCTATGACCCACATTCCCATGGGGGCTACCTTTGAGAGGTTAGTTGACATGGCACTCATGCATAAAGAAGAGAAGGGCGCCAATGCTAATAAGGCACCCGAGAAGAAAGGGGATCCAAAGAAGCCGCAACAGCAACAACAGAACAAGAAAGGTGGCGAAGGCAACATTGCTAAGGGGAAGAAGAAATGCTTTAACTGTGGGACACCCGGCCATCTAAGCAAAGATTGTAGGAAGAAAAAGAAGACTGGCTGTTTCCACTATGGCGAAGCAGGACATCTTATTAAGGACTGCCCAAAGAAAGGGCAGAGGGCAGGGTCTACCTCGGAAGAACAGGTGCAAGCTCTTATGGCACCCGGGCAGGCAAGGGGACAAGTTCAGGCTCTCGTTGTTCCACCGCTGCAAGAACGAGGTAGAGCAATTTCCGTTGAAAGTTTAGTTTTTCTGTTTGACCATCCTGTCCGTACTTTATTCGATTCTGGCGCATCGCATTCGTTTATTTCTACATCATTAGTTGAAACACTGCACCTAGATACTAGTCTAGTTACTGATCCCTTAGTAGTCTCAAATCCTATTGGTGGTTCGGCTCATCTTTCTATGATTTGTCGGGATTTAAGAGTGTTTATCTTGGGCGTTGAGTTTGAGTGCAACGTTTTTGTTCTTGGCTTCATGGGCTACGGTTTAATTCTAGGTATGGATTGGCTAACTAGATATGGGGCCATCCTAGATTGTGAAAGAAGGGTAGTTAGATTGTTTACTCGTTCTTGAAAGAACCTTGATATTTCTTGTGACCCTAGAGGTCCAGTAATGCTTAGTTACCTAGAATCCCTTGACGCATCCGATGATGATTTACATTCTGTTCCCATAGTCCGTGAATATGCTGATATCTTTGATGAGGTGAGGGGTTTACCCCCAAAGCGTGAAATCGACTTTCGAATATATCTAGTAGATAATGCAAAGCCGGTTGCATTGCCAGTGCGCCACATGGCTCCAAGATAGAGAAGGGAACTCAGTAAGAAAGTGAAAGAATTGCTTGAGAAGGGGTTCATCAGACATAGTATATCGGAGTGGGGTGCTCCAGTCGTGTTTGCCACGAAGGCGGATGGGTCCCCTAGACTTTGTGTGGACTATAGAGAACTCAATAAGCTTACTAAGAAGAATAGACACCCACTACCGAGGATTGACGATCTCTTCGATCAGTTAGTTGGCGCCTCAGTGTTTTCGCAGTTGGACTTAGCCACTGGTTTCCATCAGTTGAGAGTGGCTGAGGATAGCATAGACAAGACTGCCTTTAGGACTCCAGACGGTTTCTTCGAGTGGCTGGTGATGCCCTTCGGTTTGACAAACGCCCCCGCCTACTTTGTTGATTTGATGAGTAGGGTGTTTAGGGAGTACCTTAATAAATTCGTGGTAGTCTTTGTAGATGACATATTGATCTTTTCTAAAAGAGAAGAAGAGCATGCCCTACATCTTAGGGAAGTGTTGGAGACTCTTCGAGCGCATAGCCTTAAAGCTAAATTTTCTAAATGTCACTTTTGGAGAAAGGAAGTGCGATTCTTAGGGCACGTGGTTTCCAAAGAAGGGATAACCGTGGATCCCGCGAAGGTAGTGGCCATCCAAGATTGGAAGGTTCCTAAAAATGCTACCGAGGTGAGGAGTTTCTTAGGGTTGGCTGGCTACTATAGGAAGTTCATCAAAGACTTTGCAAAAATATCATCTCCATTAACACGTTTGACGAAGAAAAACTCAGTTTTCACGTGGGACGTAGATTGTGATGATGTGTTTCCAACGTTTAAAGAGATCTTTGACCACAGCCCCAGTCTTAGTGTTGCCAGATGGGAGTAAGCCATTTACCGTTTATACCGACGCTTGTGGGACAGGACTAGGCGCTGTCTTAATGCAAGAGGGAAGGGTAATAGCCTATGGTGGAAGGCAGTTGAGAGTGCATGAAAGAAATTACCCTACACATGACCTAGAGTTGGCCGCTATTGTTTTCGTGCTTAAGTCTTGGCGTCATTATCTTCTTGGCGAAAAATTCGAATTATTCACTGACCACAAATCGCTAAAATACTTATTCTCTCAGAAGGACTTGAACTTAAGGTAGCAAAGGTGGATGGAGTTCTTAGCATCCTACGACTTCGAGATAGCATATACCCCTGGCAAGGGTAACGTGGTGGCAGATGCCTTAAGTAGAAAAAGATTATCCTTGAGTCCATTGTTTGTTGAGCGGCAAAGTTTAGAGTTCATCTCTACGTTTGACTTTAAACCTTCCAATGACTTTGTACCTGGTTTGCTAGCATCCTTAGAGGTCAGACCTACGCTTTTGGGATGGATTGGCGAGGCACAGCGAGACGACCCACAGTTGGTTGAGTTAGTAGAAAAGCTCAAAGGAGGTGAGTCATCGAGCCATCTCCGTAGGTATACCCTAGATGATAAGGGTTGGTTGCGTAGGGACGGTAGACTTTGTGTACCACGGGACGAGAATTTGAAGAAGGCCATTCTTGATGATGCCCATCGTTCGAAGATGACCATTCATCCCGGCGGGGACAAGATGTACATGGACATGAGACGAGTTTACTTTTGGGCCGGCATGAAGAAGGATGTGGCCGAGTATGTCGCTAGATGCTTGGTGTGCCAACAAGTAGAAGCAGAGCAAAAGAAGCCTGGTGTATTGCTACACCCATTGGAGGTCCCACAATGTAAGTGGGAAAGCGTCTCGATGGATTTTGTTGACGGATTACCAAGATCGAGGAAGGGTAATATAGGGATTTGGGTCGTGGTAGACAGACTTACTAAGAGCGCCCATTTCATTCCCGTGAAGAGTAAGAGGACTGCTCCATGGTTAACCTCCGTATACATTCGAGAAATAGTTCGTTTGCATGGTGTTCCTTCTAGCATAGTGAGCGACCGCGATCCCATCTTCACTAGCGAGTTTTGGAAGAGCTTGCAAGAGGCGGTAGGGACTCAGTTATGTTTGAGCACCGCATATCATCCTCAGACGGACGGCCAGACCGAGAGGGTGAATCGTATTCTAGAGGACCTATTGAGATTATGTGTCTTAGATTTCGTAGGTACATGAGAGGAACATCTTCCGTTGGTAGAGTTCGCATATAATAATAGCTTTCAGTCTAGCATTGGCATGGCACCGTTCGAAGCTCTTTATGGACGGCCGTGTCGTTCGCCTACATGTTGGTGGGAATCTACGGATAAGATCTTGCTTGGACCCGATATGATTAGAGAGACTTCGGAGAAGATCGATTTGATTCGAAGGAGGATGAAGACGGGGCAAGATAGACTGAAATCTAATGCGGATAAGAGGAGGTCAGATCTTGAGTTTGATGTTGGGGACATGGTCTTTGTCAAGGTGTCTCCATTATGGAACGTTGTTCGCTTTGGGTCCATTGGGAAGTTAGCACCAAGATTCGTAGGGCCGTTTCCTATTAGAGAAAGGATTGGGAAGATGGCGTATAGAGTGGAGTTGCCCGAGAGACTTAGTGGTGTACACGACGTATTCCATGTATCACATTTAAGGATGTGCTTGCACGAGACCGCGGAAGTGGTAGAGCCGAGTTTGCTTAGAGAGGTAGAGATCGAGTGTGATGCGATGATTCGACGAGCTCCTATGCGCATTCTTGGGTCGGAATTAAGAAGTTGAGGAATCAAGAGGTCAAACTAGTCAAAGTGCAATGGGGAGATGATGAGAGCAACGCTACTTGGGAGACGGAAGCGAAGATGCATTCATTATACCCTTTTCTTTTCGAGGGTACGTCTTTTAATTTCTCCTTTATCGCTTATCTCGTACTTATCTTATCTTTAGTATGTCCTCTCGTTAGTATCTTTGACCTTTAGATAGGATAGTCCTATGGTTGAAACATGTGTTTGAGACATGTTATGTATGATGGATGCAAGTGGATGCAAGTGTTTGCTAGTGGTTGCTCGTGGATGCATATACACACACTTTAGGCACTAGACCGGCTCAGTCACTTCATACTGCATATTGCATATAAATGTGTGTACCTATTTAACAAATGGATGTATAATGGTTGTACCATCATATGGATGTTGCATTTTGGTGAATGGTTGTGCACACATGTAGAAATGATATGTATCGATAGGGTTCTTCGCATACATAATGGATGCATGGCACTATCATGGTTTGCATTAAGGAGGTCAACTGAATCAGTAGACCGCCTGATTTTGCATTAGATAAGGAACATATACACACACTTCTTGCATATGTTCATACAGCATTAGGAATCTATAAGGACAATGGATGCCCGTGTTTGATGGTTGAGTAGATGGTTGTTTGGATGTTAGGATATGCATTCTCCTTAACTTAGAGATTTCGGGGGCGAAATCCTTTAAGGAGGGGAGAATGTAACACCTCGGATTTTTGAATAGTCAAATTAACTAAATTAAAGAATAATTAATCTCAGATGTGAGAATTAAGGGAAACGGGTTGGGCCATTGTGTTCGTCTCGGAATTCTGGTTGAGATAGAGTCCGAGTTTGCGTGAATTGGACTTCGTATGAAGAAGTTATGGCGATCGGAAGTTTCAGAAAATTCAAAACAGATTTCAAATTTCAAAAATTCAAAGTCAAACAGGCTAGGCGAGAAAATTCCCGCCAGGGCCAGGTCGACCATAGGGTCTACCTGGGGGTCGACCTACCCTGACCAAGTCGACCATAGTGTCGACCTGCCCCCCCCCCCCCGGGCAGATTTGATTTACGACCTGTAGATGACTGTGTGCTGACTCATTAGGGTTTCTGATATGCTCTGATTGGCTGGGATTAATTCTGGGTTGATCGGATGGCTTAAACTAATCCTAAACTCTATAAAAACACCTATAGACCCAAACCCTAAAATCAAAACAAAATTGGATTCATGACCTCCATGCCGTCACGTAGCAACTCAGCATAGCCGCCACCAATTAGAGAGGGAGAAAGCAAATAAAATTCAATCCTTTTCAACTCTAACAACGAATCTTCATCAAAGGAGCACTAATTCAACTCCAGAAATCAAAATTCAGAACTCAAGACTGCTTTCGAGTTGTGAGTTCGATAGTCTTAAAAAAATAATTAATAAATGAATTGGATTGAGTTATAATGCGGATAATTCGGATGTGATATGAATTGTTGATTGCATGTTGTAATTATGTGGTAGGATTGTGTTGTAATTTCTATGATACTATGTTATGATGCTATCATCTACGATGTAAAGTTATGATGCTATCACCCATGTTATAATCCTATGATTGGCTTAGGTCTAGTTGAATTATCATGTTTCTTATGCTAGTTTGTTATATTGATTCATATGATAAATCATATGTAGGAAAGTTTAGATGTTGATTCAAACATGAACCATATACAAGTTTGGGTAGAATTATATGTGACCTTACATGGCTATGGCACCTAGTTTATGTGAGAATTTAATTGAAAGTTAGGCTATGACATATGCTAAATTCTACATGATACTTTACATGTCTACACCATTGTTGCGATGTATGAATCACATATGTAAGTTTATGAGTTGGATATGAATCATGTTATGCAAGTTTAGGATTATTACCTATGCAAATATAGAACTATGACATATGTTATTTATGCAAGTTTGTGGCCATTATTTCATCAAGTTCACACCTTAGATTTGTATCCATGACATATGATGTTTATGCAAGTTTGTGGCCATTATCTCATCAAGTTCACACCTTTAGATTTGGATCCATGACATATGTTATTTATGCAAGTTGTAATTTTGGCCTATGCAAGTTTTAGATGTAGAACATCATTCACATATGCAAGTTCACCCCTATGTTAGATTTGTGATGTTTTCTTTTATTTTATTAGTTAGACTATTCGAGTCTAATGTATATTTTTATGTTAAACGAACAAATGTACTACGTGGGGAAAAAGGGGATAATATTAAAAATATTTTATTGGCATAAATGCCTTAAAAGGCATAAAATATAATTGTGGTGAAAAATTGGTATGATTTTACATACCATAAATGGATAGACATAATTGAGTCAATTATGGACATCATTAATTGATTGATAATTTGAATAGGGAAAGTAATTCAAATTAGGGGAATGATTAATTAGGAGTAATTAATCGTCTAAGACACGAGGTTAGGCTCTTTTGTGGTGTAAGACTGCCCGGACCGACCCCGCAAATCCAGCTGCCACAAATACCAGTCTAATGTGAGAGGTCTTAGGCACAAACTAAATACGTAACAGTTGTAAAGACACGAGGTTAAGCTCTTTTGTGGTGTAAGACTGCCCGGACCCGCCCGGCAAATCCAGCTGCCACAAATGCCAGCCTAATGTGAGAGGTCTTTATGAGGTTACGGTCTTAATGAATTAAGAAACACTTAACCAGATAAGCATGTAGTGGGACATGAGGGGTTAAGTGGGTGCCTTGGGTGGCATGTGGAATCTAGTGGGTGCCTTGGGTGGCATTTGGAAATACGATTAGAAACACTTAACCAAAAATTGAAACATGTAATTGAAACATGAATAAGAAGTGGGTTAAGTGGGATGTACTAGAGGGGACCAAGCTTAGGTGGATAGCTTGTGTCAAAGTAATGGGGGTCCGTTTCAACTAGTAACCCCTACGTATCTTTTTGGGCTCGACCCAAGTCGAGGACGGGACACGCATACTGGGCTTGACTGTAAGAGGCCAAACCGGGTTAGCGGTGGCAACGCAAGTCCAACGGGTTTATATGCGTGTGTGGACCCGGGCTGGTAGGTAAGACGTTGTTGCATCGTGTAGGTATAAGCCGTGCATTCTTAGTGGTATCGGGTTGCCACTTTGGGGAGTGATACACCCCACTGTGGGGCCTGCACAGGTATCTACGAGTTAGGGAGCCGATCGTTTGGGGGTAGTGGGTACACCTAGCGGAGATAGGGGCAGACGACACCTATGAAGGTAGCTAGGGGTGCACGAAACTACCAATATCATTATTAAGTCTGTAGGCGGGATCAACCTTAAGGTGACTAGTGGTGGTGCAGTATACTAGTGGCGGTGCAGTATAGCAATTATCTTATAGTGTTGGTGTATTTCAGTAAATTTAACTTAGTGGGTTAGGTGCGCTTTAACGATATCGTTGTTCATCTTGTTTCCTTGTTTACTCTGTCATACTCAACGGTTCATGATCATTTCCTTATTTTCCAACTTATGCCTTAGCCTAGTTACTTTGTTAATTATATTGTTAGAATTATCGCACTCGCCAGACTTTATGTCTGACCCCCTTTTTCCATCTCTTTCCATCTCCCCCCCCCCAGGTGCTCAGGTTGGAACTAGCACCAGTGGAGCTTAATTTTGGACTGCTTTTAGAAGATTCCCTTTGTGAGTGACATTAATGGACGTGGGGTGTTACACTCTTGGTAAAGGTAACACAGTGACAGATGCGTTAAGCGGAGACACGCAAGTTTAGGAGCGATGTTTTTGGAGTGGAAGCACCTCGAGTATTTGGCAAGATTTGATTTCAGGCCTATGTGTGAGTTAGAGCTTGAAATGTTGGCAAGCTTATCGATAAGACCTACTCTCATCGAAAGGATTGGTGAAAGCCAAAAGCATGACGGAAAGCTTGTCGAAATTATCCACAAGTTGGAACCAGAGGATATGGTATTCGAGGTCGATCCAGAAAGTTGTCTTCGAAAGCAAGGACAACTGGTTGTTCCTGATATTGATGGATTGAGAGATGAGGTTATGAGGTAATGTCATCACTCAAAGTTGACGATTTATCCTGGTGGAAACAAAATGTATCAGGACATGAAGCGAGCTTACTACTGAGAAGGGATGAAGAGAGATATTGGAAAGTTGATTTCCAAATACATGAACTGTCAGTTGGTAAAAGCTGAACAAAAGAAGCTAAGTGAATTACTTTAGCCATTGGAAGTTCCTATATGAAAATGGGAGCAAGTATCGATGGACTACCAAGAACTGGGGCAGGAAATGAAGGCATTTGGGTCATAATGGATCGTTTGACCAAGAGTGCAAGGTTTATTCCTGTCAGATCGACTAGGACGAAATCGAAGTTGGCTGAGCTATATATAAAATGGATAGTTCGATTGCATGGTATCCCGAAGAGCATAGTGAGTGATCGAGATCCATTATTCACGAGTGGATTTTAGGAGAGTTTGCAAGAGACTTTAGGAACCGAGTTATGTTTGAGTACGGCTTATCATCCCCAGACCGATGGTCAAACCGAGAGAGTTAAACATGTTTTGGAAGATCCCCCTAGAGCTTGTGTGTTGGACTTTGAAGGATTGTGGGAAGACCATCTACATATGGTTGAGTTTGTATATTACAACAGCTACCAGTCGAGCATTCAGATGGCACCGCACGAGGCGTTGTATGGTAGACCATCTAATTCTTCGGTATGTTGGTTAGAGACTGGAGATAAGTTGATACTTAGGCTAGAAATGATAAGAGAGACCTCGGATTGTATCGAGATCGTTCGGCAATGAATGAAGGCAGCCGAAGATCATCATAAGAGTTATGCCGAAAAGCATCGAACAGATTTGGAGTTCGACATTGGCGACATGGTTTTCATGAAGATTACGCCGTTAAGGAATGTTGTTCGGTTCATAAGCAAAGGAAAGTTAGCTCCAAAGTTCGTTGGACCATTTCTGATAGTCGAGTGAATTGGAAAGCTCACATATAGGTTGGATTTACCTGAGAAGATTTTGGGCATGCACAATGTTTTCCATGTGTCGTTTCTATGGAAGTGTGTGTACGAATCGAATGAGGTTGTACCTCCAGATCAGTACGAAGACCTAGAAGTCAAGTCCGTAGTTTCGAGACCTCGTAAGTCGCTACGCGTTGTGGGAATGACACGAAACAACTTAGGAGGAAGATGGTTAAGCTAGTCAAGGTGTAATGGTGACGTAGCGGATTAATAGGATTTTCGAATTAATATTTGAAAATTAGAGAAATTCTTGATTTCACAATACACTGATGAACCTGTGGGGGTTCGATGCTGCATAAACAAGATAATTCCCACTTCTATTGATCAGAATCAATGCCGGAAATGTATAGGAACTGTAGTATCAAGGAACTCCAGATTGACAGTAAACACAATTTTTGTTGATCTAGAAGATGCCAGAAACGTGATCACCAACTCTCTGTTGATCACACTTGACGTAGGAAATATGATTTTCCAAATCGTTGATCCACAAAGGATTTCGTAGTTGGGAAAGAGAAATAAGATCCAACAATGGCGGACCCCAATATTTAATTTCAAAATTCAACAACCTCCTTTACAACTCACACACCCGCCTATAATAGGCGTTTGACACACATAAGCCGACACTGGCAACAGTAAAGAAAGGAAAATGGGACTAACAACCGGCACTACAAGCAAACAACAATAATACAAAATAAATAACAACAACGCCGAAAGCAGAAATAGCCGAAAGCCAAAGTGACCGGAACCCTAGATGCCGAGACACACTTTCCGGAAGTATATTCATGCTCTTTGTGTTGACATTGACCGAAGAGCTTTCTCGGCAAACCAGCAGCAGAATTCCACTTGGAAACTTTATTGAAAACCGAAAGACACTATTAATGGAAATGAAGTAGAAACAACACTTTTGGAAGGTGGAAGCACTTTAACAGGCGGAAACCTAAAGCTGAAAGGTTTTATTATAAACTGATAGTAGAAAGAAGCCGAGACCCCTGCTGGTTAGAAGAAGCCGAGACCTCTACCGGCTAAAATAATATCCTCATTCTTGATAGAAGTCGAAAGGCCTGTCGTTCCGATACCCATAATGTAGTTGTGGGTCTCGGAATGACTATTTTCCGAACCGTCACATTCCTGCGCTACATTATCCTTCCTGAGTTTGAAAAAATTCGTCCTCGAATTAGAAGTAACTTCTTCAATCAAATATTCTTCATAATATTGAATCAAGTGCTTAATGTTGAAAATATAAGAATTATGAACATGATTGTGTAATTTCAAGTGGTACGCATTTGAATTGATCTTTTCAATAATTTCCAAAGGTCCAATCTTTCTAGAAGCCAACTTATTGTATGTTCCAATAGGAAATCTATCTTTGTTAACACTTCCCAAACAAAGTCTCCCTTCTGAAATTCAATATGTCGTCATTTCAAATCAGCAATTTGCTTTATTTTTGACTTTTTTCAACTAATCATTTATGGACCACACGATGGAGTTTCTGTAGCTTCTTGACAAAGTCAATGAGTTTTCTGTGCATTCTACCTTGACGAGTAAATGGAATTAGATCCAACGGTCCCTTAGGTACCTCTGAGTACACAATTTTGAATGGACTGAATCCAGTGTTGTGATTGACGACATGATTATGCACAAATTCAGCCTGACACAATTTAGAATCCCACTATTCAAATTGTCTTGAACAAAACTTCTTAGTAGGTTTCCTAAAGATTTGTTCACCACTTCGGTCTGTCCATCCATTTACGGATGATAGGCGCTATTGAACTTCAAATTTGTTCCCACCATTTTCTACAATCTTAGCCAGAAATGACTTAAAAACCGAGTGTCGCGATCTGAAACAATTGATTCTAGTAGTCCATGCAGTCGGTGTACTTTCAAAAGTATAGTTAAGCTACCTCTACTGCGTCTGTCGTTTTCTTGCAAGCAACAAAATGAACCATCTTGGAAAAAAGATCAATGACTACATGGATAGAATCATTACCTCTCTGTGTTCTTGGCAAACCTAAAATAATGTCTGAACAGGTAATGGCATAGAAAATCCAGCATTAGTTGCAGTTCCCTTTGACACTTGACAAATGTGACATCTTTGTACGAAGTTTTCAACTTCTTTTAGAATGGATGGCCAAAAGTAGGTATCCATAAGAAATCGTAAGGTACGATCCCTACCAACATGACCATCATTGTGTAATTCTTGGATAATCTTTACACATAAACTACAATCGGGAATGCATAATTGATTTCCTTTGAAAAGAAACCCATCCTTCATTGTAAAGTTTGCCACTTCACTGTTCTTCAGTTTTTCAAGAACCTTTGAAAAATAAGGATTTGTAGTCAACAATTCTGCAATCGAGTCAAACCCCAATACTTCAACTCTCATTGTGGTCAAAAGATTGCTTCCTCGACTTAAAACATCTGCTACTTTATTCGTAACCCCAGACTTATGCTTTTACAACAAATGTGAATGGTTGTAAGTAAGCAATCCATGATACATGTCTAGTGGCTACTTTATCTTACCCTTGGAGATGTTTCAATGCTTCATGATCCATGTACAAAACGAATTCTTTGTGAAAAAGATAATGTCTCCAACGCTTAATAGCTTGGACTAGAGCATTGAATTCAACATCACATGTTTTGTATCTTATCTTTACCCCTGACAATTTATCACTGAAGTAAGCAATATGTCTTCCATTTTGGCTTAACACTCCTCCAATTCCAACTTTTGAAGCATTAGTATGAAGTTCGAAAGGTAGATGGAAATCTGGAAGCACTAAAACAGACGCTGATGTCAACAGACGTTTAATACGCACAAAAGCACTTTCAGCTTCTTCCATCCAAACAAATTGTTTGCCTTTCATACAATCCGTCATTGGTGCCATGATGCTACTGAAGGGTGGAATGAATCGTTTGTAAAAAGATGCCAAACCATGAAAACTACGCACTTCCGTAATTGTCTTTGGTCGTGACCAATCTCTGATTGCCATGACTTTACTCTGATAAACCTTTAAACCTTCTTTGGAAACAACATATCCCAAAAATAGTATGCTTGAAGTCATGAAGGTACATTTCTTTGTCGCTGCATAAAATTGTTCTTGATGTAAGATGATCAAAACGGCACGTAGATGTTCCTCCAGGCTTACACTGTGGATAAGTATGTCGTCGAAGTAAACAACCACAAACTTGGCGATATACGGTCTGAAATTTTGATTTTCACTCTCATGAAGGTTCTTGGTAAATTTGATAATCCGAAAGGCATGACGAGCCATTCATATAACCCTTCACGAGTTTTTAAAGCAGTCTTCCATTCATCACCTGGTCGAATTTTGATTTGATGATATCCACTCTATAAGTCAATCTTCGAGAAGAAAACTGATCCACTAATCCAATCTAGTAAATCATACAGTCGTGGAATATGGAAATGATATCTCTGGGTATCTTGTTAAGAACTCAACTGTCTGTAAACATTCTCCATGAACCATCCTTTTTTGGAACTAATAATGCAAGCACAACACAAGTACTAAGGCTTTCTCGTACATGGCCTTGACTTAGCAGTTCTTCCACTTGTCGTCGCAACTCTTCATGCTCTCTTGGACTCATTAGGTCATGCAGTCTATATGGTAAAATAGCACCAGGTTCCAAATCAATATGATGTTGGATGTCTCTGAGCGGCGGTAATCCTTCAGGCAGCTCTTTCGGAAACACATCGTCAAATTCATATAGCAGCTTTAGCGGCTCTGGAATTTAATCATTCTCTTTGGAATCAAACCCCACTAACCGATATATTCCACCTTCCTCTTCCACATCATCGACAAAGTCTTTTAATGGAAGAAGACTAACAGTCGCTGTCTTTTGATCATGCTTTGCTTTGATTTGAACTCGCCTTTTCAGTACTAGCGTGATCTTGGTGCCTTCGAACAAGAAACTATAGCTTTTAGTTTGCCCATCATGTTGCACAACCATGTCATATTGCAATGGTCTCCTCAACAAGAGATGGCAAACATCCATATTCACAACATCACACCAAATTTTATCTTTATATTCTAAACCAATTGAAAAAGGAATAAAAACTCGTTTAGAAACTTTTACCTCTCCTCCTTTCTTCAACCATGTGAGCTTATAAGGTCGAGGATGTTTTTCCGTCTTGATTCCAAGCTTTTATACAATCTCTTCTGAAATTATATTGTCACAGCTTCCTGCGTCAATCACGAATTGACACACTTTCCCAAAATAGTGCATGTAGACTGGAAAATGTTGCTTCGTAACCATTCGGGTTCATCGTTTGACTCAGGAGTTAAACAAGTTCTTTTAACCACTAGGTTATGACCTTTGTCGCCAGCCACAACTTCTTCTGGTTCTTCATCAAATCGTGGCAGAGATGAAAAATCTACCACAGCTTCTTCATTGCATTCTCCAATTTCATCCATGACCATAGTTCTTTTCTTTGGCTTTATACATTCAGAATTTCTATGGCCAAATTCTTGACAATTGAAACACTTCATGTTACTACCTTTTTTTGCCTTGGTAGGATTTGGATTGGTATGTTTACTTGTGGAAACACTACTACCAACATTGTTACTCTATCAATTAGAAGTCGAGTAGACATCACTACGTCCACCCTGTTTCTCCCATGCTAGTGCTCTCCGACGCATCTCAGCAACAAATTTCAAATCAAACATGTTAACCATATCTTGGGTTTGAATTCGAAGTCCTCCAATGTATCTTGCGGCTAATTGCTCTTAAATTTCGGATATATCATTTCGGGAATTCAATTGATAAAAATTCGTCCATGTAATCATTAACAGAACGTGTGCCTTATCGCAAATTCTGCAATCATTGATACATTAGCGACTGATGGTTACATGGTAAAATTGTAGCCCTCGTCAACTTCATCTTGTCCTGCGTAACCACCTTTGACTTTCCCATTCTTGCTCAAGTAAATTTAGTTTGTTGCCACCATGCTGTAGCTCTTCCTTTCAATCTTGTAGAAACCAATCGTACTCGATGTTCCTGTGGAACTCCCTTGTATTCAAGTATTTCTTCAATGTTAGAAACCCAATCAAGAAATTCCTCAGCTTGCATACCACCTTTGAATTCCGATATTTTAGTTCTTATTCCAGATTCCCATCGTCTATCAATTATTTGAGTTTGGAGTTGCGATCTCATATCTTCACGATGTTGAGATTGAAAACTTCCACGGTCTTTTCCTTACCGAACATATTTTCCAATGCAGGTGGAGTTCTTCGTCTTGGATTTCGATTCATGTCCAAAATCATCCTTTCCCACCGTCCAATACCATCATCAATCCTCGCATTAAGACGCTCTTCCATTTGATTTGCGTCTTCTTGACCATAAAAATCTTCAACATTGCGATGTCTATTCCCTCTTCTTGGCGGCATTTTCAATTAGCTATGATAATAAACGTTCCAGTCTAAACTTTACCAATTAAACACCAGCACAACCGTAAGTGCTTCCGGATCGAAAGCCTTCCACAAATTGTTGAAGCAAACATAATCAGAAATAGAAATAAATGGTCCAATTCTCAAACTCTCAAGATGATGAACCAACTACTATAGCCTTCGATACGACACTTCGAATCATATTTACAACCTGATCTTACGAATCTCTTTGGATCTGATACCAAAACTGACGCAGTGGATTAATAGCATAATTCGATGAAGTAGAAACAAGATAATTCCCACTTCCGTTGATCGGAATCGATGCCGGAAAGGTATTAGGAACTGTAGTCTCGAGTAACTCGAGATAACAGTAAACACAATTTCCATTGATCTTGAAGATGCCGGAAACGTGAACACTAACTCTCCATCGATCGCACATGATGCAGAAAATATGATCTTCCAAATCGTTGATCCACAAAGGATTATGTAGTTGGGAAGGAGAAACAAGTACCAGCAATGGCGGATGCTAATATTTAATTTCAAAATTCAACAACCTCCTTTACAACTCACACACCCGCCTATTTATAGGCTTTTGGCACACATAAGCCGACACCGACAACAATAAAGAAAGAAAACCGAGACTAACAACCGGCACTAAAAGTAAACAACAATCATACAAAATAAAGAACAACAACATCGAAAGCAGAAATAACTGAAAGCCATAGCGACCGAAACCCTGGATTCGGGGTCACTCTTTCCAGAAGTATATTCATACTCTTTGTGTTGAAATTGACCCAAAAGCTTTATCGACAAGCCGGCAGCAGTATTCCAACTGGAAGCTTTATTAAAAAACGAAAGACTTTATTAATGGAAACAAAGTAGAAACAACACTTGCGAAAGACGGAAACACTTTAACTGGCGGAAACCATAAGTCGAAAGGTTTTATTATAACAGATAGTAGAAAAAAGCCGAGACCCCTGCCGGTTAGAAGAAGCCAAGACCCCTGCCGGCTTAAGTAATATCCCCATTCTTGACAGAAGTTGAGAGGCTTGTCGTTCTGATACCCATAATGCAGTTGTGGGTCTCGAAATGACTGTTTTCCAAACCATCACATTCCTACGTTGCATCAATTGAAGTGAGGATGATGATGAATGTACAAGGGAAACGGAAGAGAGTATGAAGACGATCCATCCAGAACTCTTCGTTGGTATGACCCATTAATGTTGTGTCACCTTATACCATTATAACTTGTGCTATTGTTTGAGTTACGCTTGCTAGGATAAGGCTATGGATGCTAGATTGGATAGTAGATTGGCTGCTTGTAGATGGAAGAATGCGAAATGGTTTTTGTTGCTTTTGTTTGCTTGGGATTTTGGGGGAGAAATTCTTAAACGGGCGGAGAATGTAACGAACAACATTTTACGTATCGAAGGATCATAAAATATTTTTATTTAATTCTCTAAGGGTAGGATCATCCTCATGTTTTGATATGTTGTTTATGATGATGTGAGACATGTCCACATTTTTTATTAATTTTACGCGTTACCGTTTTGCCTTGTCAGTTTTGTACAGGGAATAACTTTTGACTGGAATCGAATCAGGTGCTGAGATTGATTTCATTAGAAAGGAAATGATGTTTCCAATTCTGTAGAGTGGTCACATTAAAGATTTGGTATTGCGGTTTGGGAGAAATCGTTATTTTAGTGCTACTTATTTTCGGGATAAACTAACTAGTCATTAGTGGGCTAATTAGTGATGCCCATTAAGGCTAGAGGCTATTGGCTTAAGTAGGAGGGTAGTGGCAAGGAGAATTGTTTAGTTTCTTCATTTCTCTATTTGGTTGGAGTCTGTGATTCTCCCTACTCCATCAAATACCTCTCCTCTTCATTTTAATTTATAGATCTGCATAAGAAGATTAAAGATCAACATCGAAGAAAGGTAGATTGCATCAAAGTAATTGATTCAGAGGTTGTTCTTCACTGTCCGGATTAGAGATTCATTGTTTTCAAGCTATTTTATGGATTTATGAGTGATAAACATCTCTCACACGGATTCAATCGAGTATATGGGTTGCTTTATTTTCATCATTTACAAGTTTTTTTCACCTAGATGTAATGGAGGTAAGTATATATTTAATTCGGATCACCATAGGATCTATCTAGCAAGATAATAATGGTAAATTCATATTTAATTCATGTGTTTATGCAAGTTTACATCTGTTCATTGATTCGTTTATCGTTAAATCATGATTTGGTGAATTTCTTATGATTGAATGATGAATAATCGTTGTGTTAATGCTTGTTGATGGTTGCTATTGATAATTCAATGAATTGATTGGTTTTGATTAAGTTACATGTATAGATGTTGTTGATTGGTGATGGATCGGGTTTGGTTTGTCAAGAGTTGATGGATCGGCCAAGTAGATGATGGACCGCTGGCTTGTGCTTCAAGAAATGAGATAGATCGACAGCGCTATGGGATGGATCAGCAGCGCTATGAGATGCATTGCTCGCAAAAAAATGGTGGATCGGAAGTATGGATCGGGTTCATGTGTAGAAATGGATCGGTCATGGGAAACCTGATGGATCGGTGGCCTGTGTGTATGGATCGCGCAAACTGTATGGATCGGGCGGGTCTTATGGATCGGCAAGGAAAACTATGGATTTTTATGCATAATGGATTGTGACCAATCCATTGTTGGATTGTGACCAATCAAATGATGGATGACGCAACACATGAATGGGAATGGTTCTTCTGAAACGTAATGGAAAGGAAGGAAACTCTATGGATAAGATCGATGAATGATCCATATAGGAGGTAGTGAATGATTCATTGTATATCAACCAAAGGATGTTATTTTTGGCTCAACATGGGACGTAGCTTCAACGTGAATTCAAGGTGGAATATTCGAAGTGTTGAGATTTGTTCGTTGATCGATGAAATGCAATGAATGTAGAGACGACTTAAGGATGTTTGAGTTCGTGGGTAATGGTCATTCGAGAAGGTGCTTAAGCCTATGAATACTCATCGATTATGACGAGTAGAGATATTGAAGGCCGAGGGATTATCGTTGTTGTATTCTAGCAGACTCAAAGCAGGGGTATAATAGGGACACCTAAAAGACTAGATGATTAGTCGAATACCCTGGGTATCGATGAAAGGCCTAGTACGTATCGATGAAAGCCATATAGAGTCTTTCTAGAACTGGGGCTTACCATTATCCCTTGATATATGGCATGGCATGGCCAGTCATACGATTAATGATGGTTTCAAGGCAAGGTAGGCAGTGATAGCTAGAGTCATGGATGTTATTGTTTGTATCATCTTATGTGGATTATACGATGTCGAGAGAGATATTTCTTGGGTACTTGTTTGATGTTGGTTTAAAATTCCAGGGATTGTGCTTGGGAGGTGTCGAACTCTATTAGGATGTTCTAAGCTTGATTATTGGTCGCTACGAATGTCACTATTTGTTTCTCTATTGATTGTTGTGAAGGCTATCACTGTGGGATGTGGAGTAGACGGGTTGGGGTTCTTCTCTATTATTGACATGGTCGTTTGGATGATTAATCTGCCTATTTCTCATATACTTTATTGATGACGTTAGATAGTTGTTTATCGCTCATTAAGACTATTGTCCGACTCAAGGTTTTATGTCCCCCTTTTATTACTTTAGGTTGTTCATCCATGTGTTGGATGGGCAGACTGAGTAGAAGATAACAGGTAGTAGATCTTGATGAGGACGAAGCAGCTAAGCGATGACGAGAAGGAGGCTGATGTATTATTTCCTACTATCTACTATTTGTTGTTTCTGTTGTTATGATTTCTGATACTCTGAGTGACTTTGTTGTGAGGCTGATTATACATATTCTATTGATGTATGGATAATTCATGGTGATATGAAAGTTAAGATTCGTTTTAATTTCACTTCACTATAATTACCTGTTGTATATGTTCTGTTATATTTTCTCCTTGCGCTGTGAGATTATACGACAGGTCCCGCTTGTGTTATTTTACCCTGATGATCGTCCATAGCTGCCTGGCAGATCTTTCTACGCATTATTCCTCTTGTTAAGTGCCGAGGATATGGGCAGTCGTCACATATTTTTTCCTGTAAATATGTCCAAAGGTTTTGCAGACATATCTAAAGGATTAAAATGGAGATTTTAAGATATTTTGGAGATTTTAAGAATAAAAAAGTTAAGTTTTCCAATTAACGAATTAAATTGGAATTGAATGGGAATCGATTTGGTGATAATTGAAATGAGTCTTTGTGGATGAAGACCTATACTATTTGGGGAATTTAAAAGGCTTTTCCATTATTTCGCTTATAGTATTAGTCCGATACAAGAATTTATATTGATTATGTGCTAATACGTTTTTCAAGAAGATTTCATTTTGAGTGAAAGTTTGATTTTGGGTTTATCACGAATGATGTTTTAAATAACATTTGTTCTTTGACCCATCTAAAAGAGAAGATGGTTTCCCAAGTTAAGTTGAAATGAAATATTTATTTAATTTGACAATAAAGATTTAATGAAAGAGTTTCCTCTAGCAAACGATAATGGGAGCTACGTTTAAGGATCGCTTAAAATAAGATAAGCGTGTTTTCGCGTAAATGTAAGATCGAATCTTAAATAAGATTTTGGGATAAAGGAAGAAGCTGGAACGTGATTGTTTTATTGTTGAGTTGGGTGATCTTCTAGGCGTTTGATCTGATGTTGGTTTAGGCCTTCGGGGTCATACACTTGATAGATTATTCTCTTAGCATTGTGCAATCAAGAACTAATTTGGGTTAATGAATGGTTTTTACCTAATGATAAGATTTAGAAATCATAAGTATGAATTTGGGCTAGAGATATGATCAAGGAAGGATAAAGTAATTTACCCTAATCAATGATCAGTGAATGGGTTGGGTTTGGGTAAATATGTTTTCCCGTAAGGATAAAAGAATTCTTTATCATATTTGGATTGAAAGAGTGGAATTAATGAAGGCAACTAAACTTACCAAAATATGAGGGCAATTAGATATGTAGTGTTGCCAATTTTTCTCCATGAGATAAATAAAATGGGAATGGGATAATGATTTGAGAAATCACCTTTTTGAGAGGTTCGATAATCCCAATAAAGCGTAGAAACCTTGGTTTAAGTTAAATCTATGAAATCAGATTTTATAATCTTTTGAAATTATTTCCAAGGAAAGATTTAAACAAGAGTTTAAAGTATGTAAATATTTGTTAAGATTTGTAACGACCCAGATTTTTCGGGTATTTAAGTTCGAATATTTAATTTAATTTATTATGTTAAATATTTTATTTGGAATATTTATGGTTTTTATATATTTAATTCGTTTATAAAACGAAGTTTGAACGTTATAATTTATATGTATATAATATAAATCGAGCTCGAAATGGCGCGGTAGTTCGTAATATTGAATTTTGAACTTCAATTGAATATTCAGGATCCGATATAAGTCGGATTTCTATGAAATAAGAAACGTTGGAATCTTGTTGATTATAATTTTCTATTAAAAGAGAAAAATCGGGATTTCAGTTTATAGTTTGTTAGTTATGTCCAATTCAAATTTTAAAATAGTCGCTACGGAATTATTTATAAATAATAACGATTAATTTAATAATTAAATTCGATCAAAAAGAGATTTTTGACAATAACTCGAGATAACGATCGAATTGAGCCACGAAACGAATTCCGTTGAATTTGTATTGACGTTTAGAGTCAGGATAGATATATTGTTTGTTATTTTTGGAGACTGGGTATTTTTGGTATCCAAAATAGCGTTGTTTTAAGCGTAAAATTGAATAACGAATATGTAAACGATATCCGTTTTCAATGAAACCTTTCCCATCGTGTCTCGAATGTCATTTTATGGTGAGGGACGCATCTGGTGGCACCACCTGATAGAAGCTCGATGGCCAGGTTCGATGCAGAAATGGTGAGGGACGCAGCAACTTTGGAGTAAGGTCTGAAGCGAGAAGAAGGAAGCGCGGATCTGATTTACGTGTTGGGTGGCAGAAGTTTTTTCGAACCCTAGAAATCACATTTGGGTTCAGTATGTAAACACGTTGAGCCTTCGATGGTCAACGTTGGGAAGAGTGGTCGTGGGAGTCTGGTTTTGCGCGAGGTGAATAGGATTGTGGGGCTTCCTTTTCTCGAAGCAGTAAGGAGCAGTTATGTGGAGAAACCGCGATGATGAAGATAGCAAGTACAACGTGTTTACTAAAGAAATTTGGGTTCGGAGCCTTACATACAAACCGGATGGAAGAAATAGTGTATCGAGCACGTGAAGAACGGTTGTGCAAATTACTAAATGGTGCTGGAGTATAAAAAAGTGCAGACTAGAATGTTTAAACCAATGTAAACAAGGACATGAGCTGCATGGACGTGAACAGAAGGAACTAACGAGGTGGGTATGGGTTGAGATGAAGGGAAGAGGGCGTTCGAATGTATAACAAGTCAAAGAACTAATAATTGCAGGTGGGGAAGAGTACTTAAATATGACTAATTATATATTAAATATTCCCAACACTAATTATATATTAAAGTTACCTAAATCATTTTCAGGTTTAAAACCTATTTATATGTGCCTAACAGACGGTTTAATATAGCTGAGGTTGATATAGTTGAACATAGGAACTAGATGTTAAAAGAAAGAAATTCTGTAGCTTAATCATATTATACGTTTAAACATGATAGGTTTGGTTATATGGGGTACGAACAATACGGTTAAACATAATCATATTATTAAATATGCTTATACCTAAAAATTCGTGGCTGAATTATTTCAAATAAATGGCCTATTTATGTAAAACATTATTAATGTTATTTAAGATTAAATTAGGGTTTAATAAATTTTAATTTAAACCAAATAACTTATAATAATGACAACGTGCTCATATTTCCAGAATTGGACAAACCAGGCACAACGAAATCGCGTTGACGAACACTAAGCCATGGAACTGTTCTGGACGAAAATGGAGACAGTTGGAAATTTCAGTTAAATTAAACAACTATTTAATTTAACTGTAACGGAACCACTTTGACGTTAAATATAAGCAAGGTGAGTTAAACTCACTCAGTTCTTCCCACTTATATTTTATATAAGTTGGGTTTTTATTTGTATGTGATATGGTTGATATTAAATTTGCTGTTATTGGCTTATTATTGAACTGAATGATTATATTGAGGTAACGTATTTGATGCAGGGAAAACAGGTTGGAGGGATCCAACTGGAATCCTCACCAGTAGTTGTTAAAATTTATTATATAATAATAAATGTTGAATAATATGAAATGGTGATGCAGGGATTGACAGGTTGGAGAAATCCAATAGGATTTCTCTATAATATTGATAATGTTTATCCATATGATTTGTTGTGTTCATTTGGATGTGAAATGGGTTTATATTTCACGGTTTGGTACTTTAGCAGATATTTACCTCTTTAGTATCGTCGATAAAGAAATGATTTGTGAAACTGATATTAAAGCGATTTCAAAAGTTTTTTCAAGATGTGTTCATATACAATTTTGAAATGTGACTTAGTAAAGCGAATGTTAATGATTTATACAGCGAATGGTTAATGACTTATACAATGAATGGTTAATGGTTTATACAGCGAATAGTTAATGATTATAAAGCGAAGGTTAATGGTTTATACATCAAATAGTTAATGATTATAAAGTTAATGTTAATGGTTTATAAAGCGAATGTTAATGTTTTATAAAGCGAATGTTAATGGTTTATACAGCGAATAGTTAATGATTATAAAGCGAATGTTAATGGTTTATAAAGCGAATGTTAATGGTTTATAAAGCGAATGTTAATGGTTTATACAACGAATGTTAATGGTTTATACTGCGAATGTTAATGATTTATAAAGAGAATGGTACTGGTTTATACAGTGAATGGTAATGATTTATAAAGAGAATGGTAATGGTTTATACAGCGAATGGTAATGGTTTATAAAGCGAATGGTAACGGTTTATAAAGAAAATAGTTAATGGTTTATAAAGGGGATAGTTAATGGTTTATAAAGTGATTAGAAATGGATTTATAAACGAGTAGTTATGGAATTATAAAATGAATGGTAAAGGGATTCGTAAATGAATAGAGATGGTTTTGTAAATGAATGATAAAGGAATTTGTAAAATAAAGGGTTAATGATTTTGTAAAGGAAAGATGAAGGGTTTTGAAATGGAATCTGTAATATTATTTGCAGAAGCTAAGTTGAAATATTTAATTAATTTTGTTTAATGATATTTGAATAATATTGAGAATGATTTGTGAGATTATAATAATATAATCGCTTTAAGAATGTTAAAGGGAATATGATAGGGTTTTACGAAATTTGGAACTTGTTGTACGCTGGTTGAGTTGAGTAAGTTTCGAGATATCAATCTGATGTTGGTTTAGGCCTTCAGGATTGATACTGAGAGATTTATTCACTTACCAATTTACAATGAGACTCTAATGAGTAGAAATAAAATGATAATGGAATTTTCTTATTTCTAATAAGAAAGGGAAATGTTTTCCGAATCAAGTTTGAATATTTAATTATGGACGGGTTAATTAAAGAGGCTAAATGATGTTGGGTATTGAATCAGTGAATTCATTTTATTTTTATGCATGAATTGTAATGACCCGTATTCTACACATCATAGGATTGTAGAATATTTATTTCTTTCCCGTATGATGTCGTATGGTCGTGTAACTTTGGGAAACATCCATTAGAGTCATTTCCCATGTTCATGATTTTTGTTGATTTTTAAATGACCATTTTGCCCCTAGTTGGTACTGTTTTGGCCATAACTTTTGATTGGAAAGGGATTTTGATTTGAAACCACTTCCATTGGATTCGTTTGATGGTTTACCTTTCCGTAGAGTGGTCATAATAGCCAAACGGACTTACCGTTTGGGAGATATGGCTGAAATAAGGTTTGGAGGGTGAAAAACTGCTTAACCGGGCCAAATCGGGTGATTAGTGAGTAGGCCCATAACCCATTTCGGGATTAGGGTTATGGGGAGGCTGAAATGAGATAGAGGATCATTCCATTTCAGTTTTCTAGCCTCCACTTATCACCAAGGATCCCTAAAAATGGCCTCTAACCTCTAAATCACCTCCAAATTATCTTTTGGTCAAGGATTTGGCTTAGCAACCCCTAATCAAGGAAGATCTTCACCAAATCAACATAGGAGTTGTTGTTGGCATTGAGATTCACATCAAATCAGAGAATCATTTCAGATCTTAGTTTATTTTGTGGCTAAGGTGAGTGATTTGCATAGTTTTACACTAATTATGGCTAATTAGGGGTGATTAGTGCTAATTAGCGAATTTAAGCATGATAAAATTCGGGAAAATGTTCATAAATTCCTAAATGATGTTTTAGACCTCTGATATGAATTTGGGTTAATTTGGTTAAGTTTTGCTAATCCTATCATTAGTTTCACCTAAACATGCTTAAGGGGAAATATGGGATTTTGGGTATGTTTGATCCATTTTAACCTATGATATTGATGTGAATGATGTTTGTGGTTGATTATGCATGTTGCTATGACTGTATGAAATGCTTTGTGATTAATTCCAATAGTTAGAATGGTCGAAAACGTCGTTGAATGGCGTAAACACTTGCTGGAATAGTTTCAGAAAACAGTGCAGGGTTCGGCTCGGATCGGATATGTTGAACTGAGCAAAGAATCTGATCGGATCGGAACCCAACACCTGGGAAAAGTGGTAAAAAGGAAGGCCACGCTAGCTGAACTGGGATCGGATCGGATAGAGGAAAACGGATCGGATCGAGGAGGACGGGTCGGATCGGAAGCACGAAGACGAATCAGAGCAGGAGCACGGAAGCGGATCGGATAGGAGCATATGAAGGGAGCATGAAGACGGATCGAAAACGCGAACCAAGAAGGGACACCCGACCCGACCCGAAGGGAAGCACCCGACCCGACCCGAAGAGAAGCATCTGACTCGAACACAGAGGAGTACCCGACCCGAACCGCACCAGAAGGAGACCCGACCCGAACGGATGAAGGACACCGACCCGAACCGATAACTTGAGGAGGAACCCGACCCGACCCAGTATTGACCAATAAACCGAGATGCAAAGGTAGTCCAATAGGGGAAGTTAGAGCTCAGGATCCCGGAACCAGTTGGGAACCAAGGAGTTCACTTCATGGTTGGACTTTGCTGCGGGACGTGTGCTAAGGAGTTGCCGACGTTCATAACTTCGATTCACCACCAAGAATGAGTGATGGCTACTTATCAGTGCAGTAGGGTCATTATGACCTGAGGGGCAAGGTGATGGTAGCAAGACTACGTTATTAGTGCAGTAGGGTCATTATGACCCGAGGGGCAAGGTGATGCGTAGTAAGACTATGAGCCAGTGCAGTGGGGTTCTTGTGACTCCATGGGGCAGAGTGGACATAGTAAGGATTAGTAAGGCTATGAGCCAGTGCAGTGGGGTTCTTGTGACTCCATGGGGCAAAGTGGACATAGCGAAGGATTTATGGCTACGTTATCAGTGTAGTGAAGCCATTTATGACTTCATGGGGCAAAGTGATCGTAGCAAGGTATGTTGGGAGATCGAAGTGGTGAATATCGTATGCTTTACGCACTGAGTGAGAGATGTGAGGATGGATGCTATGTTTGATTGTTTGCCATCCCTATGACATGCACACCTCCCCCACCTCCGTATCTTTACACTGTTTGATATGGTACCTTAGAGTATTGTACAGTATGTAGTGCTAACTCTTTGGTTGCAGGTCCAGGTTCAGGTATGTTTTAGTCTACCTGTTATTGTTCACTTTAGATGCTTATCGCTCATACCAGGCTTTATGTCTGACCCAGAGTTTTATGTCTCCTCTTATTACTCTGGGTGCTCACACGAGCAGACTAGAGACAGGTTAACTGGTGATGCGCGAGTAGCTGATTCGGAGGCGGGCAGGAGGCTTCCACGTATGATATATATATATATACACATTCTCCCTGTGTCGTTGGTGGTCGCTACTTGGGCATTAGTAGTGTACCTTCTTTATCTTACTTTTGCTTTGAGACAGTTTGAAAGTTGTAATAAGCTGTATTTTGGATTTCCGCTGCTATGATGTTTAGTTCTGATTTTCAGCTTATGCACTGTCTCTCCTGTTTTATGTCAAGTGTGTTATTATTATATTTTGTTCTATGCGCTGTGAGACATTCTACAGGTTCTTTGTATGTTCATTTCCTTCTTCCCTTTCCTTCTGACGACCCGTTCCGTGCTAACTGGACATGTGTACAGCGCACTTTTGGAGTAAATGTCGGTTGGTGCGGGGCGGGCCGTCACATGAATGGTTGTTTATTTGATAGTTAAATAACCAACTATCAAACCTGACCAATACGATTGTTGGTACGGAAAGACCGGGGTCGAATTTATATTCGAAAACCCATTCTGAACCAGCGAATATGTAGAAGATGCTGACTGAAGATGGAGAAATTGAAGACCGTGGATCTTCAAGAGCGAAAGGACTACTTGTTGAATTTATCTGGTTAGCTCCTAGAGATATTTCGGCTATGTTTCTATCATGATTGGAATCTTCGTGTAAGAACCCGTAACTTCCCCGTGAAGGAAAGAGCGGATACTTTGAGAACAACACACAAATGAAAACAGACGGAAGAACATTTCATTGCTATTACAACAATTCCATCGGATACAAGAATATACAGAGTATAAATGAATAAATTACATTCGATAAATATCAGAGATTACAATAAATTACATAACAGCGAAAAATAATACAAAGCACAACTGAAGGTGATATACGGATACAGAGCTTTCCGGATATCATTCCAGCTGTAAACCAGGATCCTGTGAATATAAATCTGCAAAACCAAAACTACTAGCTGCCCGTGTCGAAAATAAGGGCACCCAGAGTTTAGGTTAAAACAATAAACTCCAGGTCAGTCATGTGACTGGTGTGAGAACTAAAACAGTTATTTAAAACTTTACTTTAAAAGAGAGTAATTCAAGGGACCACGCCGTATAACACGGAACGGGTTTCCTCCCAAGAATACCAGTGTATAGAATAAACAGCGCAATTCTTTTTCGAAAAATGAAGCTATTATAAGACCCAGGTCCCATCACACAATGCAATGCAACGCAAGCCGGAGGATAGGGTTTTCCCTTATAATAGCCAAACATGCTTGGTACGTTTGAAACAAATCACTTGATACTATAATAAGTGTATAGTGTCAAAACAAATTCAATCATAAATATAAATCATAGACGGCATGGGTACCATATATCATGTCGCCATACTAGTTCTACAATTAAAACCGCAATACACGTATTGGAAATTGGATTTCCGTCATGAGTCGAGGCAAGGGGCAAGATCCTCTCCGCGCTCGAGACACTCTAGCAAATGCCTCAGGACTACGCACTCTGGGCAATCCTGGATCGGTTGGGCCGGTCCTCACTTACGTTAGAGGATTATTTATTCCTGAACACACGTTTCCCGGTCCTTACAGACCTATAATCGAGGCGCCTCATTCCAACAACCACAAAGGTGAAAATTATATAAATGTCAGGGCTGGTAAGTCACTGACACCACCAAAGCTAGAAAGAAACGTCGTGTTCTCCCAACGGTCCGTATCCCGTTTTTAACTCATACCGAGGTGTGAGGCTCGCGAATTCACGTTATACACAAAGCTGCCACGTAGGCGTGCTTTGATCATCAACCACAAGACTTTGCTTTTCAACAGAAGCCTTGATCCATGCAACTTAGCGTGCCACACAGGCAATTCATGCCATGCGATTGATATCTATCGATATATAACCTCTAAGCTCGTACGTCTCAGAGAAGGGCGTTAAGCAAGAGAATAAATTCTCCGCCGCCAAACAGATGTATATTTAACAGAAATCAAACAACACAGAATAAAATCCAATGTCAGACACACAATCCATTTACAAGTTCGTTCTGGGTCTGAACGAAACCGGAGGCACTTTCCTCGCATATCCATCGATCTCCAAGTACGTCTGGACGACCACCAACTATTTCCATCCTCTTGGGTGTACAGCCCAATCAGGATCGTCAGTAATTATCCAAACGATGTGAAGACTTCTGGTCTTCGCCCACCGTCTTCATCTTCGACATATCGTCGAATCGGTTATTCAGAATGGGTATAAACCCGGCCTTTCCGAACAACCCGCGTATATTAAAAACAAATGTTACACAAACACAACATACGCCTCATTTCAATTCAGAATATTCTTTTATTCATAAAATCACATTTTTAGGGAAAGGTTCCCATTAATTTTATCTAAGATAAATTCTTTAAAATTTATCCTTTAATCTTCATTTGGATGTCCTATCAAACCAAATTATGGTTTTCCTAACTAGTCGAGATTAGCGAACCACATCGAAGTAATTATTTATTTTATTTCCCAATCCCAACCTATTCATCCCATGAAGCAAAACTGGTAATACTCCATATCTAACACCATGGTGTTATCGGTAAAATTAATTACCATCTCACGTTCAAATCTAATTAAAGATTTAACTATCGCTTTGGAGCAAAACTGGTGATACTCCATTCTCGCTCAATTTCTAAATTTGATAATTTAGATTATCTATTCACATTTCAATCTAATTGCAGATTCATTAAAAACTCCTTTTACTGGGTTAAAGAACTAGTGTCATTTAAAACACAGTTCACGATAAACCCAAATTACATTTTATTTCAACCCATTTCAAATCCAATTTATTTACTTAAAAATAAATGGGTTTTAATTTTAGTTCAAAACTAGTTCATTTCGATAAAAATCTATTTTTATCTTTTCAAATGTGGAGATTTTCATCCCAATTTTCCTCAAATCATTTCTTATGATTTTACACAAATTATTGATATTTTTAATAATTTTATCAAGGCCCGTACAGTCGATTTCCAACAACGGCCATCGAACTGCACCTATAGCGACCTTTTTCGAATTTGATTTGGACGTATCTCCAAATCCAACCGTTAGATTTCAAATTTCTAATATTCGTTAGAAAGCTCTTTTCGATACGAGCCCAACGGTTCAGGTTTTAGGAGAATCCGACGGTCGGATCTCCCGTAATGTCCGTTTGAAATAAATGGTCGAAATTCACGAACTGCCGCGGCGCGGCGCGTTCTATTCAAGCCATTATATTATATATATAATATATATAATAAATATTTCGTCGATTTCTATTTAAAACGGATTATATGAATAGTTTTGAATTCGTTTCAAAAAAAATTTCAACTTCTATTTCAATTCAAATCGATTCATTTCAAATTGGTTTTCTATTCAGTTCAATTCAAATTGGTTTTCTATTCGAATCAAATTCAATTCGTTTTCTATTTAAATCAAATTCGTTATATATTCTATTTGAATCAAATCCGTTATATATTCAATTCGAATTCAATTCGTTATATATTCAATTCATTTCGAAATCGTTTTATATTCAATTCATTTCGAAATCGTTTTATATTCAATTCATTTCAAATTGGTCTTCTATTCGATTCAATTCAAATTGGTTTTCTATTCGATTCAATTCAAACTGGTTTTCTATTCGATTCAATTCAAATTGGTTTTCTATTCGATTCAATTCAAATTGGTTTTCTATTCACTTCAAATCAAATTCGTTTTCTGTAATAACCCGGAAAATTTGGGCCAGTTTAAAATTTTTATTTTGGCAATTTTAGCAAATTTTGAATATTTAAAACGAATTATTTTAAATAAAATCGACGGAAATTTATTTTGAATATAATTCGAACGTATATATTATACGTCGTCGTTTGAATATAAATATTTATATATAATTATAAATAGAATTGAAAATGGCGCGGTAGTTCGATAATTCGATTTCAAACTTCAATTGAATGTACCGGGTGCAAAACAAACCGGATTTTAGTGAAACCAAAAACATTAGAATCTAATTGAGAATATCTTTCCAACGAATCAGAAAAATCAAGATTTCATAGCGGGAATCAAAAGATATGTCCAGTTGAAAATTCTGAATAGTCGCTATGGAATTCAGGCCCAAAAAAAATAGACATTTTGCAAATGACCTCGGATTTCGACGAAACCACTTTTGTTGGATCCGCAGTGTCAAATTATTGTTAGATTCCAATTTTCATAATTTTTCGAATCAATATGTGAGCGTGGCAAAGGAAAACGTGTTTGACCAGTTTTAGTTGATTTTAATCGACTGGAAAATGGCCATTTTTCTAACGGTCTCAGAATTCGACGAAACTAGTTTTATTAGGACCGTATCGTCAATACGAAGCTAGAAATATTTTTCTGGAATTTTTAGGGCTAGTATGTGACCCCGGTAATTTGAAATGTACGTTTAAAATTCAATATAGTGATTTAAATGTAAATTAAACGGAAACTGATTCAAACGATTAAATCAACTTACGATACATGTCTCATTGTGTTCGGAATGGGGGTAATACGCTATGGACGACAGGTGGTGGACCTCGTTTCGAGGTCGTATGTAAAAGTCAACTTTTTGCAAAATAAATAATTAGTAAATTAAATATATATATATATATATATCTCCCCTTAAACCCGCTCTGGCCCCCCTCTCTCATTTTTCAATCCGATCAGGAAAAAAAAGAAAGGGAAGAGGAAGACGGGGGGGAACTCGTAGCCCCCCCCCCCCCGAAGATCGTCGTCGACGCCTCAAGGGAGGGCGCCACCTCCGAAGCCCTGCCCCCCCCCTCGCCGCAGCAGCGAAAGCCCCCCCCCCTTGCTCGCGATTGCCGTTCGAAGACAAGCCCCCCCCCCCTCAGGCGGTGCCGCCGCGATGCACCCCTCCCCCTGGCGCCACCGTGAGCCGTGAAGCCCACCTCCACCTCCCCTTAGCCTGCGAACGCCAAACCCCCCCACCCCCCCCCCCCCCCCCCCCCACCCCCCAGTCGACGAAACTGTAAGTTTACTTTATTTTTATTTCTTTATTTTATTTATATTGTTTTGTCCGATTTTAATTTAGAAAAAAATATATAATAATAAAAATAAAATCAGTTTATATATATAGGAGGATGAAAACTTGATTTTCATGCATAAAGTTAAGATCTTTATAAACAAAGAAATGATTTTTAATAAATAGAAAAGATACAGTTTTTAATTTAGAAAACATACGATTTTTATTCAGGAAAGATTATATTTTTAGATGGGTAAAAATACGATTTTTAACAAATAAAAATGAGATTATTATAAAGATGAAATCTTTAAATTTGAAAAGGCGAAATCTTTATTTTAGAAAAGGCGAAATCTTTATATGGAAAATAGCGTGATAAAAATATAATTTTTATCTATATAACATAGTAGGAAAAAATGCGATTTTTATATATTGAACTTCGAAGTAAAAATTCGATTTTTATATATTGAATAGCAAAGTAAAAATACAATTTTTATATATTGAATAGCGAAGTAAAAATATGATTTTTATATATGTAGTGGCTACGGGCAACGAAGATGACGAAGATGCGATAGCGATGAAGATTTCTATCAATGAAGTGCCGTGGAGCTAGGATAGCTATTTGTGAGAATTTCTCGCCTTTCAATTTCTTTTTCTAGTTATATATATACTAGGATGCAGACGGTGTTTAGTAGCACCCGACACCCGTCATCCACAGACCATGGATGGCTTGTTTGTTTAATTGTTTGGTTGTGTAGTTGGTTAGATTATTTGGTTTGAATTGAATTGTTTGGTGGAATGAAATGGATTTGATTGATGTGTGAATGGCGTGGGCCTTCACTAGACCAGGGATAAGGCTAGGCCTTGTTCCGTTTCTAGTATCGTGTCGTTATGCCGCCGAAATTTTCTAAAATATGTTAGAAAAATAAAAATATCATTTTTATTGTGTAATTGAAATGAATAGAAGTTCATGTGTTGAAATAGAATATTTTATCGTTAAAAATATAATTTTTAACGTGGGAGTGAATAAAATAAAATATTCATTTACAAACCGGACGGTTTGTTTATGTACACATATTTGAAGGACATTGATTGGGACGATAAATTTTACACATCGCCCAACTGCACAAATAAAATCTGTGTTTGATTGTTTGAAACCCCACACGGGTGTTGGGATGAAATTTGAAGTTCACTCATCCTAATTGATTAAATATGTCGATCGATTGATTGACAGGCTGTTATAAGCGTTAGATATCTATATTTGATGCTTATACAGTGTAGTGCACTTTGGTTGGTGGTTGATTATTTTTCAATGCTATTATATACATGTGTTGTATGGAATCCATATAATTAACGTTATATGGTGATTGATTGGGCCTCATTCCAATCGGGACAACAATGAATATTTTAAAGGAAAGGAAAATTCATGTGCTGAATATAAAAATAGTCATGTGTTGACGATGTTCATGTGTTGAGTGAAATATTTTATACAATAAAATTACATCTTTATCATATTTAAAATTAGAACTACTTCCCAGTAGAAGTCTAATTAAAAATCAAACGATAGATACCATAGTTTTATAAAATATTTTACATAACAAAAATAGTGATGTGTTGACAGTACTCATGTGTTGAGATTAGTCGTGTGTTGAAAGAAATATAGATTCATGTGTTGAATGGGATAAATATTCATTTGTTGAATAGAATAACGAATTTATTGAAATATATAAAGCCGTGTTGATTAGAGTTGCGCTATTTTGACGTGAACGATATTTATATCGATTTTATTCGTTTTATAAGGAATATTGAAAAGTGATTTCAAAATTTAATATTTTGAAAGGAAATTCAAATTGAATTAGATTAAAATTCAAATTGAAATTTTATTGAATCAATTTGAAATGAATTCGAATTGAATTGAAATCAAATCGATTTAAAATTAAATATAGAGTTGAAATGGTTTTGAAAACGAATTTAAAACGATTTATAAAATACGTTTTAAAAGGAAATCGACGAAATATATATTATATATATAATATAATGGCCTGAATAGAACGCGCCGCGCCGCGGCAGTTCATGAATTTCGACCATTTATTTCAAACGGACATTACGGGAGATCCGACCGTCGGATTCTCCAAAAAACCGGAACCGTTGGGTTCATATCGAAAAGAGCTTTCCAATGAATATTAGAAATTTGAAATCTAACGGTTGGATTTGGAATTATGTCCAAATCAAATTTGAAAAAGGTCGCTGTAAGTGCAGTTCGATAACCGTTGATGGAAATCGACTGTACGGGCCTTGATAAAATTATTAAAAATATCTATAATTTGTGTAAAATCATAAGAAATGATTTGGGAAGAATTGAGCTGGTGAATTCCATATTTGAAAAGATAAAAATAGATTTTTATCGAAATGAACTAGTTTTGAACTGGAATTAAAATCAATTTATTTTTAAAATAAATAAATTGAATTTGAAAGTGATTTTAAAAATAATCAATATTCCCAATACGTGAATTGGGCTGGAGTTGAATCGAAATTATCTTCGGAATATTTCGATGATTGGATTTCGTGACTATACAGATATTGTTATGGGAATTTGAAAGATATATTTTATATCGTTATTTCCAATACGATATTTGTTGGTTTCAGAATTTGATATTGAATATAAGCCGGTATATTTTCTATTCAGAGCCTTGTATTTAATATCAAATGTGATTTGGGTTTGTCGTGAATCGTGTTTTAGAAGACATTGGTTCTTTAACCCAGTTAAAGGCAGAATATTGATTTTTGAGAAGACTAAAACTAAGTGGAGTTTTAATGAATCTTTAATTAGATTAAAATGTGAATTGATAACTTAAATTATCAAATCTAAAAAGTGATCGAGAATGGAGTATCACCAGTTTTGCTCCAAAGCGATAGTTAAATCTTTAATTAGATTTGAACGTGAAATGGTAATTAATTTTACCGATAACACCGTGGTGTTAGGAATGGAGTATCACCAGTTTTGCTCCATGGGATATATAGGTTGGGATTGGGAAATAAAATAAATAATTACTTCGGTGTGGTTCGCTAATCCCGACTAGTTTGAAACGATATCCAAAGGAAGATTAAAGAATAAATTTAGAAGAATTTATCTTGGATAAAATTAAAGGGAACCTTTCCCTAAGAATGTGATTTTGTGAATGAAAGAATATTATGAATTGGAATGAGGCGTTCGTTGTGTTTGTGTAACATTTGTTTATTATATACGTGGGTTATTCAGAAAGGCCGGGTTATACCCATTCTGAATAACCGATTCGACGAGATGTCGAAGATGAAGACGGTGGTTGAAGACCGGAAGTCTTCACATCGTTTGGGTGATTACTGATGATCTTGATTGGGCTGTACACCCAGGATGAGGGAATCAGTTGGTGATCGTCCAGATGTACTTGGAGATGGATGGATATGCGAGGAAAGTGCCTCCGGTTTCGTTCAGACCCAGAACGAACTTGTAAATGGATTGTGTGTCTGACATTGGATTTTATTCTGTGTTGATTGATCTCTATTAAATATACATCTGTTTGGCGGCGGAGAATTTATTCTCTTGCTTAACGCCCTTCTCTGAGACGTACGAGCTCAGAGGTTGTATATCGATGGACATCAGTCGCATGGAGTGAATTGCCAATGTGGCACGCGTAAGTGGCAATTGATCAAGGCTTCTGTTGAAAAGCAAAGTCTTGTGGTAGATGATCAAAGCACGGCCTGTGTGGCGTAGCTTTGTGTATAACGTGAATTCGCGAGCCTCACACCTCGGTATGAGTCAAAAACGGGATACGGACCCAAGGAGTGCACGACGTTTCTTTCTAGCTAGGGTGGTGTCAGTGACCTACCAGCCCTGACATTTATATACTTTTCACCAGTGTGGTTGTTGGATACGAGGCGCCTCGGATATAGGTCTGTAAGGACCGGGAAACGTGTGTTCAGGAATTGCCAATCCTCAAAAGTAAGAGAGGACCGGCCTTGGAGGATCCAGGGATTGCTGTGTGCGGTCCCAAGGCATTTGCTAGAGTGTCTCGAACGCGGAGAGGAGCTTGCCCCTTGCCTCGGCTCATGAAGGAATCCAATTTCCAATACGTGATATTGCGGATTTAATTGTAGAACTAGTATGGCGACATGATAGATGGTACCCATGCCGCCTATGATTGATATTTATGATTTGAATTGTTTTGACACTATACACTTATTATAGTATCAAATGTTTTGTTTTAAACGTACCAAGCATGTTTGGCTATTATAAGGGAAAACCCTATCCTCTGGCTTGCGTTGCATTGTGTGATGGGACCTGGGTCTTATAATAGCTTCATTTTTCGAAAAAGCATTGCGTTATTTATTCTATGCACTGGTATTCTTGGGAGGAAACCCGTTCCGTGTTATACGGCGTGGTCCCTTGAATTACTCTCTTTTAAAGTAAAGTTTTAAATAACTGTTTTAGTTCTCACACCAGTCACATGACTGACCTGGAGTTTATTGTTTTAACCTAAACTCTGGGTGCCCCTATTTTCCACACGGGCAGCTAGTAGTTTTGGTTTTGCAGATTTATATTCACAGGGTCCTGATTAACAGCTGGAACGATGCTCGGAAAGCTCTGTATCCGTGTATCACTTCTAGTTGTGTTTTGTATATTTTTCCGCTGCTATGTAACTTATTGTAATCTCTGATATTTGTCGAATGTAATTTATTCATTTATACTCTGTATATTCTTGTATCTGATGGAATTGTTGTAATAGCAATGAAATGTTCTTCTGTTTGCGTTCTATTTTGTCTTGTCCTCAATTCTATCCGTGCTTTCCTTCACGGGGAAGTTCGGGTCGTCTCAGTTTGGTATCAGAGCTTTGGTTTACAGAGCTCGAGAACAAGACACATTAGAACCATACGAAAGAATTCATCAGATATTGGATTAGCAATATCCAATTAGAATGACTCGTTAGAGATAGGATCAGTAGTATCCTAGAACGAGTGTGAGGAGTATATTTTTCAAATGAAAACAATTTTGTATTGAAATTTAAATCGTTTTATACGTATTTGAATATTTATTTATTTTGAATATGGACAATCCAGTATATAAAGGTTTTGCATATACGCATCATGAACGTATATTCGAAGTTTTAATATATTGGATAGATATGGAATCACATTCTAGTCGCCCGGAGATGGTACTGATGATTGTCATGACATCATTAGTAATTAGTTTCGTGTTTCGAAGGTGTGATTTTCTATATATTTCCATTAGACTGGTGTGAGAACCAAAACTAATATAACTAGAACACATTGTTGTGAATTGGCATCAAAAACATGATTTTTGTATATGTATCAAAATTATGAATTTGAAACGTTAATCCACTAATTGTTTGATGTTTGTGTTGTTTGTTTATTTGTTTGCTAATTTTTAACCATTTAGCCTAATTGAATCAAATATTGAATTGTATTGAAAATTGGTCGCATTTGCTTGCATATACATATACTTACATTGAACAGGTCATAGCAAGGAGGCTAGAGCCGAAGAATAAAATTTGTTTGCCCGACAAATAGGTACATGTTTACTACATAATTTACTGTTTTGTTTGGGTGATGATGATTTTATGAGCCTATTGGCTAGCCGCTTGGCTTTTTCTTTTTCTTTTTGAGATTAGAAGGACCGGGGAAGCTATTTGAAATTCCCCGATGCTCCCGGTGCAGGGGAGGTTATGGCGAAATTTTTCGAAAATTTAGGGTGTTAGCCAGATTTTTGAAAATTTGAAAATTCTCAGAAACTGAAAAGTTGGAGAATGCAAGCCAGATCGAACATAGAGTTGATTAATCAAACCACTTTCGACTTTGTTCCTTTTCGGGGACGAAAAGTTTTAAGTGGGGGAGATTGTAATAACCCGGAAAATCTGGGCCAGTTTAAAATTTTTATTTTGGCAATTTTAGCAAATTTTGAATATTTAAAACGAATTATTTTAAATAAAATCGACGGAAATTTATTTTGAATATAATTCGAACGTATATATTATACGTCGTCGTTTGAATATAAATATTTATATATAATTATAAATAGAATTGAAAATGGCGCGGTAGTTCGATAATTCGATTTCAAACTTCAATTGAATGTACCGAGTGCAAAACAAACCGGATTTTAGTGAAACCAAAAACATTAGAATCTAATTGAGAATATCTTTCCAACGAATCAGAAAAATCAAGATTTCATAGCGGGAATCAAAAGATATGTCCAGTTGAAAATTCTGAATAGTCGCTATGGAATTCAGGCCCTAAAAAAATAGACATTTTGCAAATGACCTCGGATTTCGACGAAACCACTTTTGTTGGATCCACAGTGTCAAATTATTGTTAGATTCCAAATTTCATAATTTTTCGAATCAATATGTGAGCGTGGCAAAGGAAAACGTGTTTGACCAGTTTTAGTTGATTTTAATCGACTGGAAAATGGCCATTTTTCTAACGGTCTCAGAATTCGACGAAACTAGTTTTATTAGGACCGTATCGTCAATACAAAGCTAGAAATATTTTTCTGGAATTTTTAGGGTTAGTATGTGACCCCGGTAATTTGAAATGTACGTTTAAAATTCAATATAGTGATTTAAATGTAAATTAAACGGAAACTGATTCAAACGATTAAATCAACTTACGATACATGTCCCATTGTGTTCGGAATGGGGGTAATACGCTATGGACGACAGGCGGTGGACCTCGTTTCGAGGTCGTATGTAAAAGTCAACTTTTTGCAAAATAAATAATTAATAAATTAAAAAAAAATATATATATATATCTCCCCTTAAACCCGCTCTGGCCCCCCTCTCTCATTTTTCAATCCGATCAGGAAAAAAAAAGAAAGGGAAGAGGAAGACGGGGGGGAACTCGTAGCCCCCCCCCCCGAAGATCGCCGTCGACGCCTCAAGGGAGGGCGCCACCTCCGAAGCCCTGCCCCCCCCCCCCTCGCTCGCGATTGCCGTTCGAAGACAAGCCCCCCCCCCCCCCTCAGGCGGCGCCGCCGCGATGCACCCCTCCCCCTGGCACCACCGTGAGCCGCGAAGCCCACCTCCACCTCCCCTTAGCCTGCGAACGCCAACCCCCCCCCCCCTAGTCGACGAAACTGTAAGTTTACTTTATTTTTATTTCTTTATTTTATTAATATTGTTTTGTCCGATTTTAATTTAGAAAAAAATATATAATAATAAAAATAAAATCAGTTTATATATATAGGAGGATGAAAACTTGATTTTCTTGCATAAAGTTAAGATCTTTATAAACAAAGAAATGATTTTTAATAAATAGAAAAGATACAGTTTTTAATTTAGAAAACATACGATTTTTATTCAGGAAAGATTATATTTTTAGATGGGTAAAAATACGATTTTTAACAAATAAAAATGAGATTATTATAAAGATGAAATCTTTAAATTTGAAAAGGCGAAATCTTTATTTTAGAAAAGGCGAAATCTTTATATGGAAAATAGCGTGATAAAAATATAATTTTTATCTATATAACATAGTAGGAAAAAATGCGATTTTTATATATTGAACTTCGAAGTAAAAATTCGATTTTTATATATTGAATAGCAAAGTAAAAATTCGATTTTTATATATTGAATAGCGAAGTAAAAATATGATTTTTATATATGTAGTGGCTACGGGCAACGAAGATGACGAAGATGCGATAGCGATGAAGATTTCTATCAATGAAGTGCCATGGAGCTAGGATAGCTATTTGTGAGAATTTCTCGCCTTTCAATTTCTTTTTCTAGTTATATATATACTAGGATGCAGACGGTGTTTAGTAGCACCCGACACCCGTCATCCACAGACCATGGATGGCTTGTTTGTTTAATTGTTTGGTTGTGTAGTTGGTTAGATTATTTGGTTTGAATTGAATTGTTTGGTGGAATGAAATGGATTTGATTGATGTGTGAATGGCGTGGGCCTTCACTAGACCAGGGATAAGGCTAGGCCTTGTTCCGTTTCTAGTATCGTGCCGTTATGCCGCCGAAATTTTCTAAAATATGTTAGAAAAATAAAAATATCATTTTTATTGTGTAATTGAAATGAATAGAAGTTCATGTGTTGAAATAGAATATTTTATCGTTAAAAATATAATTTTTAACGTGGGAGTGAATAAAATAAAATATTCATTTACAAACCGGACGATTTGTTTATGTACACATATTTGAAGGACATTGATTGGGACGATAAATTTTACACATCGCCCAACTGCACAAATAAAATCTGTGTTTGATTGTTTGAAACCCCACACGGGTGTTGGGATGAAATTTGAAGTTCACTCATCCTAATTGATTAAATATGTCGATCGATTGATTGACAGGCTGTTATAAGCGTTAGATATCTATATTTGATGCTTATACAGTGTAGTGCACTTTGGTTGGTGGTTGATTATTTTTCAATGCTATTATATACATGTGTTGTATGGAATCCATATAATTAACGTTATATGGTGATTGATTGGGCCTCATTCCAATCGGGACAACAATGAATATTTTAAAGGAAAGGAAAATTCATGTGCTGAATATAAAAATAGTCATGTGTTGACGATGTTCATGTGTTGAGTGAAATATTTTATACAATAAAATTACATCTTTATCATATTTAAAATTAGAACTACTTCCCAGTAGAAGTCTAATTAAAAATCAAACGATAGATACCATAGTTTTATAAAATATTTTACATAACAAAAATAGTGATGTGTTGACAGTACTCATGTGTTGAGATTAGTCGTGTGTTGAAAGAAATATAGATTCATGTGTTGAATGGGATAAATATTCATTTGTTGAATAGAATAACGAATTTATTGAAATATATAAAGCCGTGTTGATTAGAGTTGCGCTATTTTGACGTGAACGATATTTATATCGATTTTATTCGTTTTATAAGGAATATTGAAAAGTGATTTCAAAATTTAATATTTTGAAAGGAAATTCAAATTGAATTAGATTAAAATTCAAATTGAAATTTTATTGAATCAATTTGAAATGAATTCGAATTGAATTGAAATCAAATCGATTTAAAATTAAATATAGAGTTGAAATGGTTTTGAAAACGAATTTAAAACGATTTATAAAATAGGTTTTAAAAGGAAATCGACGAAATATATATTATATATATAATATAATGGCCTGAATAGAACGCGCCGCGCCGCGGCAGTTCATGAGTTTCGACCATTTATTTCAAACGGACATTACGGGAGATCCGACCGTCGGATTCTCCTAAAAACCGGAACCGTTGGGTTCATATCGAAAAGAGCTTTCCAATGAATATTAGAAATTTGAAATCAAACGGTTGGATTTGGAATTATGTCCAAATCAAATTTGAAAAAGGTCGCTGTAAGTGCAGTTCGATAACCGTTGATGGAAATCGACTGTACGGGCCTTGATAAAATTATTAAAAATATCTATAATTTGTGTAAAATCATAAGAAATGATTTGGGAAGAATTGAGCTGGTGAATTCCATATTTGAAAAGATAAAAAAAGATTTTTATCGAAATGAACTAGTTTTGAACTGGAATTAAAATCAATTTATTTTTAAAATAAATAAATTGAATTTGAAAGTGATTTTAAAAATAATCAATATTCCCAATACGTGAATTGGGCTGGAGTTGAATCGAAATTATCTTCGGAATATTTCGATGATTGGATTTCGTGACTATACAGATATTGTTATGGGAATTTGAAAGATATATTTTATATCGTTATTTCCAATACGATATTTGTTGGTTTCAGAATTTGATATTGAATATAAGCCGGTATATTTTCTATTCAGAGCCTTGTATTTAATATCAAATGTGATTTGGGTTTGTCGTGAATCGTGTTTTAGAAGACATTGGTTCTTTAACCCAGTTAAAGGCAGAATATTGATATTTGAGAAGATTAAAACTAAGTGGAGTTTTAATGAATCTTTAATTAGATTAAAATGTGAATTGATAACTTAAATTATCAAATCTGAAAAGTGATCGAGAATGGAGTATCACCAGTTTTGCTCCAAAGCGATAGTTAAATCTTTAATTAGATTTGAACGTGAAATGGTAATTAATTTTACCGATAACACCGTGGTGTTAGGAATGGAGTATCACCAGTTTTGCTCCATGGGATATATAGGTTGGGATTGGGAAATAAAATAAATAATTACTTCGGTGTGGTTCGCTAATCCCGACTAGTTTGAAACGATATCCAAAGGAAGATTAAAGAATAAATTTAGAAGAATTTATCTTGGATAAAATTAAAGGGAACCTTTCCCTAAGAATGTGATTTTGTGAATGAAAGAATATTATGAATTGGAATGAGGCGTTCGTTGTGTTTGTGTAACATTTGTTTATTATATACGTGGGTTATTCAGAAAGGCCGGGTTATACCCATTCTGAATAACCGATTCGACGAGATGTCGAAGATGAAGACGGTGGTTGAAGACCGGAAGTCTTCACATCGTTTGGGTGATTACTGATGATCTTGATTGGGCTGTACACCCAGGATGAGGGAATCAGTTGGTGATCGTCCAGATGTACTTGGAGATGGATGGATATGCGAGGAAAGTGCCTCCGGTTTCGTTCAGACCCAGAACGAACTTGTAAATGGATTGTGTGTCTGACATTGGATTTTATTCTGTGTTGATTGATCTCTATTAAATATACATCTGTTTGGCGGCGGAGAATTTATTTTCTTGCTTAACGCCCTTCTCTGAGACGTACGAGCTCAGAGGTTGTATATCGATGGACATCAGTCGCATGGAGTGAATTGCCAATGTGGCACACGTAAGTGGCAATTGATCAAGGCTTCTGTTGAAAAGCAAAGTCTTGTGGTAGATGATCAAAGCACGGCCTGTGTGGCGTAGCTTTGTGTATAACGTGAATTCGCGAGCCTCACACCTCGTTATGAGTCAAAAACGGGATACGGACCCAAGGAGTGCACGACGTTTCTTTCTAGCTAGGGTGGTGTCAGTGACCTACCAGCCCTGACATTTATATACTTTTTCACCTGTGTGGTTGTTGGATACGAGGCGCCTCGGATATAGGTCTGTAAGGACCGGGAAACGTGTGTTCAGGAATTGCCAATCCTCAAAAGTAAGAGAGGACCGGCCTTGGAGGATCCAGGGATTGCTGTGTGCGGTCCCGAGGCATTTGCTAGAGTGTCTCAAACGCGGAGAGGAGCTTGCCCCTTGCCTCGGCTCATGACGGAATCCAATTTCCAATACGTGATATTGCGGATTTAATTGTAGAACTAGTATGGCGACATGATAGATGGTACCCATGCCGCCTATGATTGATATTTATGATTTGAATTGTTTTGACACTATACACTTATTATAGTATCAAATGTTTTGTTTTAAACGTACCAAGCATGTTTGGCTATTATAAGGGAAAACCCTATCCTCTGGCTTGCGTTGCATTGTGTGATGGGACCTGGGTCTTATAATAGCTTCATTTTTCGAAAAAGCATTGCGTTATTTATTCTATGCACTGGTATTCTTGGGAGGAAACCCGTTCCGTGTTATACGGCGTGGTCCCTTGAATTACTCTCTTTTAAAGTAAAGTTTTAAATAACTGTTTTAGTTCTCACACCAGTCACATGACTGACCTGGAGTTTATTGTTTTAACCTAAACTCTGGGTGCCCCTATTTTCCACACGGGCAGCTAGTAGTTTTGGTTTTGCAGATTTATATTCACAGGGTCCTGATTAACAGCTGGAACGATGCTCGGAAAGCTCTGTATCCGTGTATCACTTCTAGTTGTGTTTTGTATATTTTTCCGCTGCTATGTAACTTATTGTAATCTCTGATATTTGTCGAATGTAATTTATTCATTTATACTCTGTATATTCTTGTATCTGATGGAATTGTTGTAATAGCAATGAAATGTTCTTCTGTTTGCGTTCTATTTTGTCTTGTCCTCAATTCTATCCGTGCTTTCCTTCACGGGGAAGTTCGGGTCGTCTCATTTTCTATTCGATTCAATTCAAATTGGTTTTCTATTCACTTCAAATCAAATTCGTTTTCTAATCAATTCAATTCAAGTTTCATTTCAAAATATTCGATTTCGAAATCACTTTTCAATATTCATTTTTAAAATGAATAAAATCGATATAAATATCGTTCACGTCAAAATGGCGTCAATCTAATCAACACGGCTTCATATAATTCTATTTTCAAATATTCTATTTCAAATATTTCTTTTTTCAAATATTTCCTATTCAAATATTTCTATTTCAAATATTTCTATTTTAAATATTTCTATTTTAAAATATTTCGTTCAACACATGACTAATCTCAACGGATGAGTACTGTCAACACATGAACCTTTATTTTATATTGATAAAGAAGTAAATTTTATTATTGAAATATTTCGTTCAACACATGACTAATCTCAACGGATGAGTACAGTCAACACATGAACCTTCATTTTATATTGATAAAGAAGTAAATTTTATTATTGAAATATTTCATTCAACACATGACTAATCTCAACGGATGAGTACAGTCAACACATGAACCTTCATTTTATATTGATAAAGATGTAAATTTTATTATTAAAATATTTCGTTCAACACATGACTAATCTCAACAGATGAGTACAGTCAACACATGAACCTTCATTTTATATTGATAAAGATGTAAATTTTATTATTAAAATATTTCGTTCAACACATGACTAATCTCAACGGATGAGTACAGTCAACACATGAACCTTTATTTTGTATTATTCTTTATCTTCTAAATTGGAATGAGGCCCAATCAATCACCATATAATGTTAATTATATGAATTTTCATACATCACACGTATATAATAGCATTGAAAAATGATCAACCATCAACCAAAGTGCACTACACTGTATAAGCATCAAATATAGATATCTAACGCTTATAACAGCCTGTCAATCAATCGATCGACATATTCAATCAATCAGGATGAGTGAAGTTCAAATTTCATCCCAACACCCGTGTGGGGTTTCAAATAACCAAACACAGATTTTATTTGTGCAGTTGGGCGATGTGTAAAATTTATCATCCCAATCAATGTCAGTCAAATCAGTGTACATAAACAAACCGTCCGGTTTGTAAATGAATATTTATTTATTCACATTCACTATATTCATATTCACGTTAAAAATTATATTTTTAACAATAAAACATTTTATTTTAACATATGAATTTCTATTCAGTTCATTCTTTAAATAAAATGATATTTTTATTTTTCTAACATATTTTAGGAAATTTCGGCGGCATAACGGCACGATACTAGAAACGGGACAAGGCCTAGCCTTATCCCCGGTCTAGTGAAGGCCCACGCCATTCACACATCAATCAAATCCATTCAATTCACCAAACCATTCAATTCAAACCAATTACACAACCAAACAAACAAGTCCATGGTCTGTGGACGATTGTGTCGGGTGCTACTAAGCACCGTCTGCATCCTAGTATATATTATAATATAACTAGAAAAAGAAATTGAAGAGTGAGAAATTCTCACCAATAGCTATCCCAACTTCACGACACTACTTTCGCAGAAACCTTTTTTGTTCTCGCCTCTTGTCACTTTCGTTGCCCGTATTCTCTACATATGTAAAAATCGAATTTTTACTTCGTTATTCAATATATAAAAATCGAATTTTTATTTTGCTATTCAATATATAAAAATCGAATTTTTACTTTGCTATTCAATATATAAAAATCGAATTTTTACTTTGCTATTCAATATATTAAAATCGAATTTTTACTTTGCTATTCAATATATAAAAATCGAATTTTTACTTTGCTATTCAATATATAAAAATCAAATTTTTTTACTATGCTATATGGATAAAAATTCTATTTTTACATTGCTACTTTATAGATAAAAAATATATTTTTACCTCGCTATTCTCTATATAAAGATTTCGCCTTTTCAAACATATCATTATAAAAATCACATTTTTATTTTTCTACACATATAAAGATGATATTTCTAATATTCCTATCATGTAAAAATTATATTTTTAATTCACTACATAAACAAAAATCATATTTTTACATTGTCTATATAGTAAAGACTATATTTTTAATACTTTAAAAATATAAAAATCATATTTTACTTGAATAAAAATCTTATCTTTTCAATTTTAAAAATCAAATCTTTATATATACTTTATTTTCAGATATTATAAATGCTAATTTATATATAAATAAAAGAAATAAACACTAAAAACTTACTTCATCGATAAGAAGGGGGGGAACTTCGCAGCACTGGTGGCGCAAGGAGGGGGGCCGCTCAGGTGGTCGGGCTGTGGGGGTTGGCGCGGTGCTGGGTACTTCGGAGGAGGGAGGCGGTCTGTCGCTCGCCGGCGCTGAGATCTCCTACGATCTCGATTTGGGTGCGAGGGGCGGAGGGTGGAACGTCGTCGAGGTGGAGGGTGATTTGGCGAAGGGAGGAACGAAGGTGGAGGCGGTGGAACGATGGTGATGGAGGGCGCGATGGTGATGGACGACGTCGGGTTTTCTAGGTCACGGGGGCTTTTTTTTAATTTCGAACTTTGACTGAGAATAGTGGAAGAGAGAGAGGGAGATAAGGTTTTATATAATAAATATATTAATTTATTATTTTTGATTTCAAAAAGTTAGTTTAAATTTCGAACTCAAAATCAAACCCACCGACTGTCGTTCCTAGCTAATTACCCCCATTCCGAACACAATGGAACTTGTTTCGTAACCCAATTCAGTTGTTACGACCAGTTTCCGTTGAATTTAAAATATAAATCTTTATATATTCAATTTAAACGCACATTTCAAATTACCGGGGTCACATACTGTCTCTAAAAATTCCAGAAAAATTATTTCTAGATTCTTATCGATGATACGGTCCTAACAAAACTAGTTTCGTCAAATTCTGAGACCGTTGGAAAAATGGCCAATTTCCAGTCGATTAAAATCAACTGAAACTGGTCAAACGCGTTTTCCTTTGCCACGCTCACATATTGATTCGAAAAATTATGAAATTTAAAACCTAGCAATAACTTGACATCACGGATCCAACAAAAGTGGTTTCGTCGAAATCCGAGGTCGTTTGCAAAATTTCCATTTTTAAGGGCCTGAATTCCATAGCGACTATTCAGAATTTTCAACTGGACATATCTTTTGATTCCCGCTATGAAATCTTGATTTTTCGGATTCGTTGGAAAGATATTATCAATTAGATCCTAATGTTTTTGGTTTCACTAAAATCCGGATTGTTTTGCACCCGGTACATTCAATTGAAGTTTGAAATCGAATTATCGAACTACCGCGCCATTTTCAATTCTATTTATAATTATATATAAATATTTATATTCTAACGACGACGCGTATAATATATACGTTCGATTTATATTCAAAATAAATTTCTCGTCGATATTATTTAAAATAATCTATTTTAAATATATAAAATTCGCTAAAATTGCCAAAATAAAAATTTTAAACTGGTTCGGAATTTCTGGGTTATTACACTTCGGATTGCAAGGACTACTCGCTATTGATCCGGTGGATGCAGTAGGAGGGTGCCTTCGGTCCATCCTGTTCTTGGATGACTTGTATGGATGGTGTCTCGCCAAATATTTCCAAAGGAATCGCGTACATTGATTTCTTCAAATGTACTATAGTTGAGGGCGGAGGAAGGGCTTTCTCTAGCCTGATAACTAGAGTATTTCTGTGGACGTCAATTAGTGATTTTCTGGTGGATCTGACGATGAGACATTCAAAGTGAATGATAGCTAGATGTTCTGAAAGAAGATTCAAACCTCAAGCCTCATCAACTGGGAAATGGTAAAAATCGGGTAGGTCGCATGGCTATGTGGTCGCACCCATCAAAAGGGTGTATTTTCACCATCTAGAGAATATTCATATCGTTACTTCTTTTCATTTCTGTATCTCCAGGGAACTACGGTGGTCGCGACAAAAAGCCGTAAGGTGACAATACATTCGGTACTCTTAAGCGAAATGAGGGGTCGGTCATGTTTAGCCTAGGTTGCAAGACGTTCTTGTTGAACCCGGTGTATTCATCTCTAGAGATATATTGTCGGAAGGTGGTCCCATACCTTTCCATGGAAATTCATTCTCCAATAAGAGCCCGCGGTTTTGATTGTAGACTATATACGTAGAGCGTGAGATGTAAACGTTCTGCTAGATTGATATAAATTTGTATTTAGACACTATTATAATATCAGAAAAAGATATGATTTCCAAAAATGCTTTGGGTTATCGTAAGGTAAAAACCATCCGTATTTATGTATGGATTTGGTCTTATGATTTTCCTTTTCTTTTGAAAGGATTTTGACATTAAAATCAAGTTGGATAGTGTGTTTTTCTCACTCTGGTTCACCAGACTGATCCGGCGTTTTGTAAATACTCGGGTTAGACCTGGTTGTACAGGTTCAGTTTATCGAACGCAGTGAAGGTACGAGCTGGAAGAGTCTAGACGTATGATATTACATAGATATTGTTCCGCTGTGCGTTGTATATGAGGACAGGTTATATTAACTGTCTAGATGTGTTGATGTACTCTAATGATTGTAAGTATTTTTAAAGCTCTCAATAAAGATTTATTTCTATATTATATTTTGTTCCGCAGCGATGTGAGACTTTGTGTTGTGTTGGTTCTTCTTCTTCTTCTATTCTAATATTTTTTTCTTTCTCATCTCACCCTCTAAATTCTTTCTAATAACTATCTGGTGTTTTCGATACTTGAGTTTGGCAAGTAATACGGCTTATGTATTATTGTCGGAATTCAGGAGTTGAATTCCTACCGGGTCGTTACAAGATTTAAATGGGTATACTCAAATATAAAGAATGATTGAACAAAAGAATATTCCAAACTAGAATGAGACTCATGATATCTTATATATCTATACTGATTTTAAAGATGCTCTAGTTATTCAGAAAGATCGGGTTTCAACCCATTGTGAATAACTATATGATGTGATAAGAGCAATTGAAAATGGAAATGATTGTGATTTAAGACCGGAGACCTTCACATCGGAAGGATTGCTCGTTGATGCTTTGGGTGGCCACCCAATTATGGGGTTATATTGCGATGGTGATCTGACTGTACTTGAAGCGATTCGGATTGCAAGGACTTTCCCATCAAGGTAGGATCATGGAATAAAGTGCCTTTGGTTTCGTTCACAACCCAGAATGAACTTGTAAATGGATGTGTGTCTGACGTTGTATTTTATGGCATAATGACTTGATTTCTATTTATGATATATCAGATAGGTAGCGAAGGATCTATCCTCTTAGCTTAAAACCCTCTATGGGACTTATGTATTCAGAGGGTTAGATACAAATAGATACTGACTATATGTTGTGAATTGACAATGTGGCATGCTAAGTGATGAGCAATTGATAATCAAAGCTTCTTGTTGAAAAGTAGAGCTTTGTGTGGAAGTGTGACTTTAGGACCCCACAATCGGTAATAAGCCAAAACAGGATGAAGTACCGCATAGTAAAGGACTAACGTTTCCTTCTAGTTGAGAAAGTGATGACGTGGTATGGAACCCAGACAATTTACTTAGTGAATTATGGATAAGGGTACCTTAGATAATGGTCGGTAATGAACGTGGGACGTTATGTTCAGGTGAAACCCGAACAACACCTGGTATAGGTAGGTCGACTTTGCCGATACAAAAGAAGCATTTGTTGATCCTGGTACATCCCGCTAGAGGTGTGCCCGAATCGCGGTAAGGATGATCCTTTGACCTGGTCATTGATGGAACCCAATCTCCAATACGAAGCCTTACGGTTTTAGTTGTAACCTATGTACGTAGATGTAATATATGGGTTCCTATATCTACTAGGATTGATACATTTAGTTTGAAAGACTTTCAAAGATAGACTTTAATGATAATATCAAATTGTTCTTGCGTATCAAGCATATTTGGTTATCGTATGGTAAAAATTGCTCCTAATGGTGTGTGTTTGCATTGTGTGATAGGAGGCGAGTCTTATGGTATCTTCATTTTCCAAAAAGCGTGCATTAAGTTTTGAAACGCCTTTGATGATTGTTTGACATATGAGTGACTTACTATCTAAGTTCTCAAGCTGGTTGATCCAAGCCTGACTCGAGTGTTTCGGCAATCGGGTCAGATCCGAGTGTATTTCAGGTTTAGACAGGATTTTAGGAGTGCCCAGACGATTCCACAGGAGCTAGCGATCTTCGTCAGAAGGTAGGGCATATTCTGCTATTTATACTTGGATGTCGTAGTTGTCTTATATGAGGATAGTGTTTATAATTATCGACATTATGTTCACTTTGATTATTTAAATGTTTTCCGCTATAATGTTATATTGAACATTATATTTGTTCTATTCCGCTATGAGATTTTGTTCTTCTCTTTTGTTCCACTCTGCTGTGTTTGCTCTAATAAAATCCTTATGGATTGAGATTACGAGAATTGATTTCGCGCTACATGAACACCGTGGATATATTAAGTAACGACTATTGAGGATCAAAAATTTAGTTTGTCGCAGACTTTTTGTGGATGCTTACTTTTTGGACTGGACTTGTGTGGCTCATAGTCAGTTCAAAATGTAAGGGTCTATGGGTCATCAAAATAGTGTTGTGTTCATTATTACGAACTCAATGCAAAAATCCTTTACTGAATCAGATTCAAAATGAATGAGATATGTAATTGCTAACTAAAAACACACTAAATATATGTGTAAAAGCATTTCAGTAGTCTAACCCTTAAGCTCAACAGGTTAGCCCACCTAACCAACCCACTCAAACCGCTATTGCCTCTATTCCTCCCTCTTCTCATATTTCAAACACGATGTACACTAAATAGTGCTTCACCATGCACATACATGGATGCTTGTTCCATTAGTCATCCAACAGAGATCACCAACACGTGTCTCCATGCGCGAGCATGCTTCCTCACACCACCGCTTCATCTCCGAAGGTACTGACCAAAATCTAACCCTCCTTCCTATAGCTCGCTACCTATATTTCGTGTGACACATTTCCTCTTTGATCCCCTCCAAAATCAACCCACTGTTGTTGGTCGATACTGCAAACCCTAATAAAAAAATCTTTTCCTCCTAATTATTACTGAATTTCCATTATATGCTAAACCTAGCACCCACTTTCAACTTCCATACTTACTGACTAGAGCCGAGCATCCCCAAAACTAATTCAAACACCAATGAAAACCTCACTAAAGCGACTACTATACCATGGCAAAAGAAGAACACTTAATTATATGATTTTAAATCAAGTATTTATTTTGATTTGGAATTTGAAGTTACTTGAGTTACTATGAATTTGCTTTTGCCTTACTATACTATTTAAAAAATTCCTAAAACTAATTAAATAACTTTTAACTCTCAAGGTACCCACTAAGAAGAAAATGAAGCAACTAACTGAATCTTGTTTTAGCAATTTTCATCAAGCATATGACTTGCAGCTGCATTTTGAAGGCTACTGCCTTTTTGATTTACAGTGGCGGGAAACTTGCACTTTGTTTAGAATTTATTCTTCATATATTACACACTGCCATTAAGAAGTTTCAAATATGAGAAGAAAAAATCAAAATTAAGTTAGGAAATAAGAAGAAGTGAATGAGTTAGAAAAGGATTGCTTTTACTAAAATGTTAAACTTATGTTGTAAGTTAAAGTGAAATAAACAAATTCATAGAATGAAAAGACCATAATACCCTATGATCATTTCAAATATTTTTCTTTAAGTCAAGATAGTACATGTCATGTACTACCAAGTATAATCATTTAATGGGATAGTAAGTTTTCAAAAGCTTTTGTACTTAAGGGGATTATTATGTTACTTATGTTTCATTTCTTCAATTAAACTAGAATAGTAAATAAAATTCAAAATGTGCTTTAACTTTTAAAATAAGTAACATCAAATCATAATTATATAATATAAAATTTGAAATTTGAAAACATAATTAATATATTACATATTTAAATCTTATTATTATTATATCAAATAACATCATTTCCATAAAATATAACTTTATAACCTTAAAATCTTATTACATTATCATACATATGTATACATCTATATACATATAGGTATATTTATTTAGTAAAAATAAATAAAACTAAATTCTGTATTATAAAATTAAAAATGGTTGTTTAATCATAAAAATCACTATTTAAAAGGATAAACATATATTTCTTATTATAACTTGAGTAGTTAATGAATTTTAAACGATTAAGTCTTAAATTGAATATTTAAATACATTTAATACTCACAAATTGGATTGATTAAATTCCGGGTTGTTACATTCTTCCACCATAAAATGAATTTCGTCCTCGAAATTTCATCCCCATCCTATCCTAGAAACAGTACCCAAATTAAATAACCAATTTTACTTATCAATTTAATAAGCCTATACGATGAAAACAGATCATTCGTACGCAATATCTAATTGGATTAATATTCAAATACTTAACTTTGCTTTCTAACTAGTATCATTCACTTAACGTCTCAAATGCAGAATTTGATCAGGATCCTTGATTAGGAACCTCTATTCTTCTTGCATAGCCAAATATTATGATAGAGATTTCAGTCGCATACAAGTGTTCATCGTAAAAAATCGAGTGATTAATCTTGATTCGGATAAGTGTAAAACATCTCGAACTCATATACTCGACCTTAAATCAAATCCGAACTGTGAACAAATCATCTAAATACAACTTGTGTACTTATCTCTATTGGTTATTACTATTTTTAATATCTACAAATTTAATCTTATTATTTAAACTTAATTCTTTTTAACTCACCAGCATTTTTTTCAATTCCCATATTTAACTTAGAAATCTCAACTGTCCCAAATCATCGAAATTTCTATTTTATTTTAACCAATGGACTATCAATAAAATCACCAATCAAGATGCAGAAATAACATATCCTAATTCATAGCATATATGAGTCTATATAATAATTCTTAACCAATATTTAAGAATTTATACTCCCGGATTTATCTCAACATAATTTGAAATAATACACCATATGTATACTATAACCAAGTATATTAAGCCATAATATATTTTTCAAAACAATTTTTGAAACAAAGTTCTCTATTGATAGCAATTTCCACTTATAAACTCGAAAATGAACACCGATGATGCTAGTCAGTCATCACCGGAATACTTTCCAACGACCAAAGTAGTTAAGTGCTTCTCATTTCAACAATTTTCTTTCCATGATATATAAATCATTTCATAGTAACTATATTATATTTTTCTCAAATCTTTGAATGTTTTTCAAATCACCGAGATTTAATTTCTCAAGCTCTCAGTTTAAATCTTTTCCTAATTATAAAGACTATTTATAATTTACTCTATTCTTTATAAATTTATATTCCAACCTAGCATTGATATCTAATGCCTTATAGTCAAATTATGAAACTAAATTCACAAGGAGTTCATTCCAATGTTTTAACAAAATATATAATCTGCCCAACCTATGTAGAAAAAGGAGATTTTTTTTGTAAACTAGCCGAGCAAAGTAGATCAACCAACTATTGGTAATAATTGAATATTAGCATCCCTATCACACAAAAATTCCTAATCTATAAAATAATTTTAAAAATATTTCTTTTTACAAAAAGTTAGTTTTTGGTAAAATTATTTCATTTACAATCTTTAAAACAATACTATGTATGTTTGCTTTCTCCAAGTGTTTGTACACCCCGATTGATGATGTATGTTGGATGCATCAACCATAATTCATATACCAATCAACAGATAAACAAACACAATACAAAACATTTTTAAAACGGTAACAAGTATGTTCTTTCGTATATATACGCTCAAACTCGTAACTAGGCATCCCATTACCTTTTCTCTTACCGAGTTTACCCCCACAGAGCCAAGGTTCTTGCTTAACCTTCAGCTTTGAAACCACATTGTAATGATTCGATTTTTCGACCCTCAGAGTCAACACTAATATATCCACAGTATTTACGTGTCGAGCTTCTAGCTACCAGAAAACCAAATCATTAGAGGATAAAGAAAAGGAAGATGGAATAGAATCTCACAGTCATATCAGTAACATATAATATGTGACGACCCCAAACCCCGTACTGACGGCGGCAAGGGTAATCTTTGGAATATAACACATAAGCAGATAATAGCAGAACAGAAATAAATAAATACACTAGATAATGAACAAATAATCACTGGATAAACAATAATCATCAGAGTTACACAGTATATAGGATCATACTTAGTACAAATACAGTTCAGCTATACATAAATGTCTACAGCGGAAAACAAACATAATATGTACAATAGGAGCTGAATAGCATAAAAAGAGACAAATGATAGAATCCATCTTCAGCTCCAGCTATCCAGAAAGAGCCAGCTAAAAACCTAAATACAAGGCTGCCCGTGTAGAAAAAGGGGCACCCAAGTTTGCAAGTGAAACAAACTACGAGTCAGTCATGGGACTGGTATGAGAAATCTACTTAACACCTTTATAATATGGCTAATCACAAGACCACGCCACTTTCGCGGAACGGGTTTACTCCATTGGATTGCCAGTGCTTTACAACAAATAAATCTTTTAAACATCGCAATGCTTTTTATAAAAATGAAGCCATTATAAGACTCAGTTCCCATCACATAATGCAACGCAAACCGGAGGATAGAGTTTTCACCTTATAATGGCCAAAATATGCTTGATACGAATAAAAGAAAAGCATTTGGTATTATTACTAGTGTTTACATATTTCAAAAACAATTTCAAATCATAAGTATCAATCATAGACGGCATTAATGCCCCATACCACTATGTCGCCATATATAGGTATACAATCAAAACCGCACAGTGTCGTATTTGGAAATTGGATTTCCGTCATGAACCAAGGCAAAAGATAGTCCTTACCGACTTCGAGACGCTCTAGCCCGCCCCTCAGGACCCAGACTCAGGTGGGCCCTTGGATCGTCAGGGCCGGTCCACCAATGTGGATTAAAATTCCTGAACACTGCGTTTCCCCGCCCTTTGGGGCGTAAGTGAGCCAACGATTGACTCCATCGGTCCCGGATCGACCGATATAACCGAGGCGCCTCGCAACAGCAACAACCACATAGGTGAAAATAATATAAATGTCAGCCAGTTCAAGCACCGACACCACCTCTAGCTAGAAGGAAACGCATGCCCTCCCTGATGTCCTCTCCCATTTCTGGTTCATACCGGGGTGTGAGGTTCGCGAATTCACGTTATACACAAAGCTATGCCATACAGGCGGTGCTTTGATCATCAACCACAAGGCTTTTCTTTTCAACAGAAGCCCTGATCATTGCATCTTAGCATGCCACACAGGCAATTCACACCATGCAACTGATGGCTATCAATCATACAGAATGAATTCCAATGTCAGACACACAGTCCATTTACAAGTCCGTTCTGGGTCTGAACGAAACCGGAGGCACTATATACCTCGCATACCCATCGATCTCCACGCACGTCTGGACGATCACCACTCATTATCCATATTTCGGGATGCCTCCCAATCAGGACATCAGTTATCATCCAACCGAGGTGAAGATTTCTGGTCTTCGACCACCGTCTTCATCCTCGATTTCTTATCGTCGATTCAGTTATTCAGAATGGGATAAACCCGGTCTTTCTGAGCAACTCGCGTATATAATAAACAAGTGCTACACAAACACACATACGCCTTATTCTAATTCATTAGTCACTAACCACAAATCAGTAAGAGAACGATTTCCCAAATATTAACCCCGAAGGCCGAAACCAACATCAAATCAAGACCCAGGAAACCATTCGACTTAGCTAACCTTCAGTTAATTTCTAAATTTCACATTCCATATCGTTTATAATATTTTTTAACGATTTATCGCTATTTTTATTTATTTAAAAATAGCCAATTTATTCAAACGACGCTTCAGGCCATAACGCGGTCGTTGCGCTGTTTTTCTTCAGATTTGATTTACACATATCAGAAAATCTAGCTGTTAGATCTTCACAAAATTTATATCATTAGAAAGATCTTTTCAAAACAAATCCAATGGTTCCAGTTTTGGGAAAATCCGACAGTCTGATCTCCCGGTACAATCATTTGAAGTTTCGATTTCAAAATACGAACTGCAGCGTCGTTATTCGATTTAATTTAATTATATTTATATATATATATAATCGTTTCTGGCGCTGTTTTTCTTCAGATTTGAATTAAATATTCCAGACAATCCAACCGTTGGACCTTCACAAAATTGGTGTCGTTGGAAAGATATTTCCAAAACGAACCCAACGGTTTCGGTTTCGGGAAAATCCGATGGTCGGATCTCCCGCACTAATCGTTTGAAATCACGGTTTCAAAACATAAACTGCAGCTTCGTCATTCGATTTATTTTAATTATATTTATATATATATATAATCTATTCTTCGATTTCAAAACCATTTTCTTTTCATACCTTTGATAAAAATGATATTTTTATCCAACCGACATTTATTTCAACACTTCGCTATTTTTGACAATTCATGTATATGATAAAAATGTGATTTTTATTGTAAAACAATTTATTTCAAAACACGACTATTTTATATAGTTCATATAGATGATAAAAATATGATTTTTATTATAAAACAATTTATTTCAAACACGAATACCATTCAACGCATGAATTTCTATTCAACGAATGAATTTCTATTCAACACATGAACGGTTTCTATAGTTCGTATATAAAAGATAAAAATGTGATTTTTATTGTTAAAACAATTTATTTCAAAACACGACTATTTTATATAGTTCATATAGATGATAAAAATATGATTTTTATTATAAAACAATTTATTTCAAACACGAATACCATTCAACACATGAATTTCTATTCAACGAATGAGTCTCTATTCAACACATGAATGTTTTCTATAGTTTATATATATACAATAAAAATGTGATCTTTTTATTGCGAAACAATTTATTTCAAAACCCGACTGTTTTATATAGTTCATATAGATGATAAAAATATGATTTTTATTATAAAACAATTTATTTCAAAACACGAATACCATTCAACACATGAATTTCTATTCAACACACGAATATAGTTTCAACACATGAAAATAATTCTAACACATGAATATTTTTCAAAATTTCGGCAGCATAACGGCAGGGTAGTTAAAACCGGGGCCGTTCCTAGTACGGCTCCTCGCTCTACCTTAAAGCCTCGCAGCTTTTGACAATGGGGATTTCATGCATCTAGTTCGCGCGCAGGAGACATGTATATTTTTCTTACTTTTCCACAAACTAATCCTATGGGGTTTCAACCAAATAATTCTCAACCACAAACGGGTATTTTTCAACCACAATCAATCAATTTCAACCACAAACAATTCAAATCAACCATTCGCTATCAACCAATTTTCACACCAATCACAACCAATAAATATCGTCCATGGTTTGTGGACGAGGGGCGTATATATATATATATATATATATATATATATATATATGTATATATATATGTATAAGTATTTCACTTCTATTTCAACACATATATAATTTTTACAACGCATATATAACTTATATATCGAACGTACAACTTATACAACGCTTATACATGAGGTGTACAACGCTTATATAACTCATACATCGACTATATAATTTATACATCGTCGTTTTCCATATCGTTTATAAATTAGAAATCTCACGTTGGGTTCCACTCCACCAAAAATAGCAGAAGGCTCAGAAAAGAATGCGGTCTCTTCTATAATGTAGAAGGCGTCCACACGAGTCCACTGTCTCTTGTTTCACTGAATTTCGTCAAGAAACGAAAAAGATATGATTTTTATAGTGAAATCAAAAACCGTAGCGCTTTAAACTGCTATAATATAGTTTAAAATTAAATCAGTCGTACCTCAGTTGAAAGGTTCGAAACTAGGTTTCGATTTTACTCGAAATCTGTGAAGCTTGAAGAGGATCGGGCTATGCAGTGTCGAAGGGGGAGGAGAGGCGCTCAGGCGCCGGGGGAAGTGGGCCACTCGATGGTGCCAGCTGTCGGCGGCGGCGGCTGAAAGCCCTGAACTTCCCGAGCTCGATTCGAGCTCTACAAGTTACGAAAAAATCCAAACTTCATATGGATGTGAAGCTCATGAGACGATCTACAAAACCCTCAACTGGGGCATAGGTTTTTATTGAGTGGATTTGAAGAAAAAGAGGAGAGAAGGTTTGAATGCAATCCACCGTCGCCTGGAGTAAAAGTCGGGGAGAGAGAATATGTCTGGACCAATAGGATTTTTTATTAATTTATATATTTTTAAATTTCTAAAATACCCTCTTTTACACACGAACCCCAATCCAAACCCAACGACTGTCGTCCCCAGCTAAATACCCCCATTCTGAACCCAATGGGATATGTTTCGTAGGCCCATTCGACTGTTTCAGTCAGTTTTCCTTCAATTTAAAATATATAACATTCAATATTTATTTTGAACGTACATTTCAATTTGCCGGGGCCACATATGATTCTAAAAATTCCCAAAAAATAAATCTAGCTATGTTTTGACGATACGATCCCAACAAAACTAGTTTCGTCGAATTCTGAGACCGTTTGAAAAATAGCCCTTTTCTGGTCGATCTAATTTAATAGAAATCGACCAAACACATTCTCCTTTGCCACGCTCACATACTAGCTTCAAAAATTATGAAATTTGAAACCTAGCAATAATTTAACATCCCAGATCCAACAAAAGTATTTTCGTCGAATTCTGAGGTCGTTTGCAAAATGGCCATTTTCTGGTCAATCCAATATAATAGAAATCGACCAAACACATTTTCCTTTGCCACGCTCACATACTAGCTTCAAAAATTATGAAATTTGAAACCTAGCAATAATTTGACATCCCGGATCCAACAAAAGTGGTTTCGTCTAATTCTGAGGTTGTTTGCAAAATAGCCATATTCTGGTCGATCCAATTTAATAGAAATCGACCAAACACATTTTCCTTTGCCACACTCACATACTAGCTTCAAAAGTTATGAAATTTGAAACCTAGCAATAGTTTAACATCCCGGATCCAAAAAAATTGGTTTTGTCGAATTCCAAGGTTGTTTGCAAAATGGCCATTTTCACGGGCTATATAAACTCTATAGCGACCTTTCTAAAAATTCATTTGGCCATAACTTTTGCTTCCCGCAATGAAACTTCGATTTTTCAGATTCGTTAGAAAGATATTCACTAACAGATTTAAATATATTTGGTTTCACTAAAATCCGTTTTGTTTTGCACCCGGTACAGTCAATCAAAGTTTGAATTCAAATTTTGAAACTACCGCGCCATTTCAGGCCTTGTTTATAATTAGAATTAATTATATTTATTTTCAAACGTTGATTCAAACTAACTTTTCGTCGTTATTATTTAAAATATCTATTTTAAATATTTAAAATCCACTGAAATAGCCATTTTTAAAATTTTAAATTGGTTTAGATTTTCCGGGTTGTTACAATCTCTCCCACTTAAAACTTTTCATCCCCGAAAAGGAACAAAGTCGAAAGTGGTTTGATTAACCAACTCTACTTTCAATCTGGCTTCCATTCTCCAACTTTTCCGTTTCTGAGAATTTTCAAATTTTTCAAAAATTTGGCTAACACCCGGAATTTTCGAAAAACTTCGCCATAACCTCCTTTATACGGGGAGGGGTTTGGAAATTTATTGGGCCGTATTAGGTACCCAATAAATCCTAATAAGCATACACATATTTATAGTGATATATTCTGGTGTTTACAGGGGAGCGTGTATAGATAATAACTCCAGAGAATAAATTCTCGTCACCCTGTCTAAGCTTGAGGGAGTGTGTATTTTTAATTACTCCAGAGAATAAATTCTCGTCACCTCGTCCCGTGTGGGAAATAAATAATCCATGTGCCGTATCTAATAACTAGAGAGACGTGATTATTGTCAACTCCAGACCCGTGTGGGGTTTTTTATTATTCTGGCAATTTACCGTTACATTTTATATGGTCCATATCAGTCATCAGTTCAACCTGTAATATATAGTCACCGCCACACAAGCCTCTCGCTTGTATGGTAAATCTTCCACCTCGTCACACAAGCTCCAACTGCTTATGTGGTATATGATGAAGTATGCCTATCTTCAAGAAGTATGCCATGTAGCGTAGTTCAAAATTAATTGTTACTATCCTATGGCGACATTTATTATTACACACAGAACAACCAGCACTCCGCATCCAATGGAATTCACAGGAGTTGATATAATAATAAAATTGCGCATCCAACTCATTAAGGTTTACATATTTGTCGGGCACGCAAATAAATTCTTTACTCAACAGCTAATCCATTTACCTGTTCAAACATATATAATACACATGTATATAGTTCTATCTATTCTCTAATCAGTTCAATTGTGTGATTTAATCGAATAAATTTTACTATTCATTCTCGTATTAATTAAATTAACTATCGTTCTAATAATTTAATTAATCAAATCCACTATCACACCACACAAACAACAATCAATTTTATTTTTAACTTTTCAAAAATGTACTAATTAATTCATACACTCTTTTAAAATCGTTCAGACTATAGAATTAAAAGTTCACATCCATGAAAGGAAAATAACAACAAAGTAGAGAACAACTGGAAATTTCTAAATATGGTAAATGTACCTTGCACCGGAGTCAATCAGAGATATCCACTCAACACTTTGGATAGGCTTTCTGAATGCTCTCCTCAGTTTCCCAAGTACAATCTCGCGGATCTCCATTGCACTTTGACTAAGTGAACCTTCTTGTTCCTCAGTTCCTTGGTTTCTTTGCCGATAATCTTTAGCAGCTCTCTTCTCACAGCCAATTCTGGAGTAATTTCAATATCCTGTTGCGCTGCTTCTTCCACGATCAAGTCTGGATCATGAACGTGCTTTCGAAGTTGAGATATGTGAAATACATCATGCACTCCAGGCAAACAATCAGGCAATTGAACCTTATAAGCGAGAGTTCCTATCCGTTCAAGAATAGGAAACGGACCAATGAATTTGGGCGCCAACTTCCCAGTTTTACCGAACCGGATAACTCCTCTCATCGGCGATACTTTCAAATATACATAGTCGCCAACCGCAAATGATATATCTCTTCTCCTCTTATCGGCATAGCTCTTCTGTCGGCTTTGAGCGACGAGTAATCGTTTCTTAACGAAATCGACTTTTTCGGCAGCCTCACGGATCATATCAGGTCCCAATACAAGTCTATTACCAGGTTCGACCCAACAAGCAGGAGATCGGCACGGTCTACCATACAATGCTTCGAATGGTGACATCGTCAGACTCGCTTGGTAGTTGTTGTTATATGAGAACTCCGCCAAATGTAAATGGTCTTCCCATGATCCACCGAAATCAAGAACACAAGCCCGTAATAAATCTTCTAGTATACGATTCACCCTCTCAGTCTGACCATCTGTCTGAGGATGATAAGCGGTGCTCAAGTTCAGCTTCGTTCCCAGTTCTACTTGAAATGCCTCCCAGAATTTGCTAGTAAATATTGGATCTCTATCACTAACTATACTGATCGGCACTCCGTGTAGCTTAACAATTTCCTTGAAATATATCTGCGCCAGACTCTGAGAAGTTCTGTTTGATCTGACAGGTATGAAATGGGTGGTCTTCGTGAAGCGATCTACGATCACCCAAATACTGTCATTTCCTTTCCTGGTTCTGGACAAACCATCTATGAAGTCCATGGAAATATGTTCCCACTTCCAACCTGGAACGTCCAGCGGTTGCAACAATCCAGCAAGTTTCTGTTGGTCGCTTTTGACTAGTTGGCAAGTAGGGCACCTTCTGACATATATAGAGATGTCTCTTTTCAACGATTTCCACCAGAATGTTCGCTTGATATCGTTATACATTTTACTCACACCCGGATGGATACTGAGCTTAGATTTGTGGCATTCATCGAGCATATCTCTTCTGAGTTCAGGAATTTCTGGAACACAAATTCGTCCTTGTAACCTCATAATCCCTTCACTATCGAGCTGGAAATCTGAAGCATTGCCTTCACGAATCCGCTGGCTCATTCCTTTAATAAATTTGTCGTCTTTTTGGAGAGCAGATATCTTGTCAATCAAAGAAGTCGCAATGATAAAACTGGCGATCATAACATTCTTTCTACTTAACGCATCGGCCACGACATTGGCTTTCCCTGGAGTGTATAGAATCTCAAAATCGTATGCTGCAAGGAACTCTAGCCAACGTTGCTGCCTCAGATTCAAGTCTTTCTGGGTGAACAGATACTTTAGCGACTGATGATCTGTAAACCGTTCGAATTTCTCACCCAGAAGATAGTGTCTCTAGATTTTCAAAGCAAATACTATGGCCAACAACTCAAGATCATGAGTGACATAGTTCTTTTCATGTGGCTTTAGCTGACGGCTAGCATAAGCAACAACCTGACCTCTTTGCATTAATACCGCACCAAGGCCTTCTCTAGAGGCATCTGTCCAGACTTTCAAGTCCTGATTGCCGTCGATTATCATTAACACTGGAGCCGTTGTTAATCTTAACTTTAGCTCCTCAAAATCCTCCTCACATTCTGGAGTCCACTTGAATTTTGAGTGCTTCTTTGTAAGCTTTGTCAAGTGACTAGATATATTCGAAAAATCTTTAACGAACTTCCGGTAATAACTAGCCAATCCAAGAAAACTTCGGACTTCTGTGGGAGTGCTAGGCTGTTTCCAATTTTGAATAGCTATGATTTTACTTGGATCCACAACAATTCCCTCTTTTGATACGACGTGGCCAAGAAATTTAACTTCATCTTGCCAGAATATACATTTGGACAGTTTGGATTTCAATACATTCCTTCTCAGAATTTCTAGAACTTGATCCAAATGTTTTTCATGTTCGGCCTTTGACTTAGAGAAGATTAGAATATCGTCAATAAAAACCAGAACAAACTTGTTCGAAACCCCTCTGAACACTCTATTCATCAAATCGACGAAGTAGGCTGGAGCGTTACATAAGCCGAACGACATTACTAACCACTCGTAGAATAAGTCTGGACCTCTGAATGCTGTCATAGGAACACACTCTTCGGCAATACGAAGCTGATGGAAGCCTGTAGCTAGGTCCATCCTTGAAAATACTTGTGCTCCATTCAGACGATCCAATAAATCATCGATTTGCGGCAATGGATGTTTATTCTTTATTGTCTTCTTATTCAAGTCGCGATAATCCACACATAGTCGCAGAGTACCGTCAGACTTTGGGACAAACACCACTGCTGCTCCCCAATTAGAGAAACTAGGCCTGATCAGACCCTTCCATACAAGCTGTCGAGTTTGATTGTCTAGTTCTTCTTTCTCCTTTAGAGTCATTCTCCGAATAGCGTGCACTACTGGCCTTGCATTCGGGATTAAAGCAATTTTGAAATCAATTTCTCTCTGCGGAGGTAAGCTGACAACTTCTTCGAACACATCCGCACAATTCTTGACGATAGGAATATCTTTTATAAGGTCAGGAATATTCTCTGTGACTACAGGGATATTTTCTATCTGAGCAGGAGAAACATCTAGAGCTGACCAAAAGTCTTTTCTATTTGAATTCGGGCCTTCACATGGTATGGTTATATAATTCCCTGATTTTATCTTTGCCCTAACAACTCTCTCGGCGCATCTAACCTCTGCCTCATATTTAGTTAGCCAATCCAATCCCAAAATAAGATCAAATTCAGTAAAATTCATGATGATAGAGATGGTAGGGAACTTATAACAGGAAAAAGAGACAGGTACCGCACAAACCCAACTGAGATCGAGGGAACCCCCAACCGGAATATGACACTCATTGGTTCTTTGAGCTTCTTCAAATTCAGTTTCGGTTTCTTAACCGCATTCTTTGCAATAAAGCTTCGCGACGCGCCTTTATCAAACAGTACTTTAACTGGAACGTTTTTGACATTAAGCGTGCCTTCTAAAATATCACGCCTTCCCTGACTAGCCGAGGGCTCAGAAGTTTCTGCCACTTCACTTATATGTATTGCTTCAGATTTCTTTGATAGCTGACAATTTTTTGAAATATGACCAGTCTGATGACACTTATGGCATCCTCTATTTTCTTGAAGCTTCTTCTTGGATTTGAACCCCTTCTTTCTTCGTTTGTTCCTAGATTTGCAACTTATCGCCAAATGTCCTGGTCTATTTGCAGCTTGAGCATACAGCTGTCGTTACTGGTTCTTTCTCAGATTTAGCCCTTTTCCTCTTGGCACTGGGCTTCTTACTGACCTCAGGATTATCAGTTTCAGACTTCCCTTTATTACTAGTACTGACTTCCGCTTCGTAACGCAGCATACCTTTCTTGTCGAGATCCTCATATTGGTAAGCCATGTATATCATTTCAGAAAAAGGAAGCTTCACATTCCTCATTACACTATTCTGATATCTTCTTTGCAGGCCATGAATAAACCTCAGATTCTTCCTCTTCGGATCTTGAATCAGATGCGGGGCAAAATGAGAAAGTTCATTGAATTTCTTATGATATTCGGGGATGGTCATATCACCTTGTATCAGATAAGAAAATTCATCACATAACTGCTCTGTTGCTTCAGGAGGAGTAAATCTTTCCAGGAAAATCACTTTGAATCTATCCCAGGTGATATCACCTTCTGGATTATCCTTAATAATTGAATCCCACCAGAACAAAGCTTCGTCTTTGAGTGCCCAAGATGCCAGTAATCTCTTCTGGTCATCTCTCAGCTTTAAACCATCAAAGATTTTCTCAGCAGAACGAATCCAAGCTTGGGTTTTCATAATAGATTCTTCGCCCGAGAACGGTATTCCACCCATATTTCGATACTTAATTAATAGAGCCTCAATATCTGGTTCTGCATTCCTTCTTTTTCTGACACTCATTTTCTAGTACTTCTGCAAATAGCAGATCAAGTGTCAGGTCAACAGAAAAGATATTTTAAACATAGAGACATATACTTCAAATGTAAATGTGTCTATTGGGGTGTATTTCATTCTGCTTTACTCATATCAGGATATTACAGATCCTATTTGTAATGAGTTATTCGTCCTAGAACACTACTGGTTCTATTTCTGACGAGTTCGTTAATATGTTATATTCCAGCACTAAGCTTAACCAAAGCTCTGATACCACGCTATGACGTTACCACAAAATCCGGTAGGCTTTGCAACCATCCCTTCATCCTCCAGCACAGCAGGTAAAACCCACCGTGGCTCACAATGGTCCCCCAACCACTTGTTTTACGACGACCCTCTCGAGCCTCCCGGCCACTGCCTAACCAACCCTCAATAAGGACATGTAGCGGTAAGAGTCTCCCGTTCGCCACCAAACCGCGAAGCGAGAACCCACTATCATGCGTACCCAGCCTACTCAGGACCAGCAACAAGGACTGGTATGAGAAATCTACTTAACACCTTTATAATATGGCTAATCACAGGACCACGCCACTTTCGCGGAACGGGTTTACTCCATTGGATTGCCAGTGCTTTACAACAAATAAATCTTTTAAACATCGCAATGCTTTTTATAAAAATGAAGCCATTATAAGACTCAGTTCCCATCACACAATGCAACGCAAACCAGAGGATAGAGTTTTTACCTTATAATGGCCAAAATATGCTTGATACGAATAAAACAAAAGCATTTGGTATTATTACTAGTGTTTATATATTTCAAAAACAATTTCAAATCATAAGTATCAATCATAGACGGCATTAATGCCCCATACCACTATGTCGCCATATATAGGTATACAATCAAAACCGCACGATGTCGTATTTGGAAATTGGATTTCCGTCATGAACCAAGGCAAAAGATAGTCCTTACCGACTTCGAGACGCTCTAGCCCGCCCCTCAGGACCCAGACTCAAGTGGGCCCTTGGATTGTCAGGGCCGGTCCACCGATGTGGATTAAAATTCATGAACACTGCGTTTCCCCGCACTTTGGGCCGTAAGTGAGCCAACGAATGACTCCATCGGTCCCAGATCGACCGATATAACCGAGGCGCCTCGCAACAACCACATAGGTGAAAATAATATAAATGTCAGCCAGTTCAAGCACCGACACCACCTCTAGCTAGAAGGAAACGCATGTCCTCCCTGATGTCCTCTCCCGTTTCTGGTTTATACCGGGGTGTGAGGTTCGCGAATTCACGTTATACACAAAGCTACGCCACACAGGCGGTGCTTTGATCATCAACCACAAGGTTATGCTTTTCAACAGAAGCCCTGATCATTGCATCTTAGCATGCCACACAGGCAATTCACACCATGCAACTGATGACTATCAATCACACAGAATGAATTCCAATGTCAGACACACAGTCCATTTACAAGTCCGTTCTGGGTTTGAACGAAACCGGAGGCACTATATACCTCGCATACCCATCGATCTCCACGCACGTCTGGACGATCACCACTCATTATCCATATTTCGGGATGCCTCCCAATCAGGACATCAGTTATCATCCAACCGAGGTGAAGATTTCTGGTCTTCGACCACCGTCTTCATCTTCGATTTCTTATCGTTGATTCAGTTATTCAAAATGGGATAAACCCGGTCTTTCTGAGCAACTCGCGTATATAATAAACAAGTGCTACATAAACACACATACGCCTTATTCTAATTCATTAGTCACTAACCATAAATCAGTAAGAGAACGATTTCCCAAATATTAACCCCGAAGGCCGAAACCAACATCAGATCAAAACCCAGGAAACCATTCGACTTTGCTAACCTTCGGTTAATTTCTAAATTTCACATTCCATATCGTTTATAATATTTTATAACGATTTATCGCTATTTTTATTTATTTAAAAATAGCCAATTTATTCAAACGACGCTTCAGGCCATAACGCGGCCGTGGCGCTGTTTTTCTTCAGATTTGATTTACACATATATGAAAATCTAGTCGTTGGATCTTCACAAAATTTATATCATTAGAAAGATCTTTTCAAAACGAATCCAACGGTTCCAGTTTTGGGAAAATCCGACGGTCGGATCTCCCAGTACAATCGTTTGAAGTTTCGATTTTAAAATACGAACTGCAGCGTCGTTATTCGATTTAATTTAATTATATTTATATATATATATATATATATAATCGATTATGGCGCTGTTTTTCTTCAGATTTGAATTAAACATTCCAGACAATCCAACCGTTGGACCTTCACAAAATTGGAGTCGTTGGAAAGATATTTCCAAAACGAACCCAACGGTTTCGGTTTCGGGAAAATCCGATGGTCGGATCTCCCGCACTAATCGTTTGAAATCACGGTTTCAAAACACGAACTGCAGCTTCGTTATTCGATTTATTTTAATTACATATATATATAATCTATTCTTCGATTTCAAAACCATTTTCTTTTCATACCTTTGATAAAAATGATATTTTTATCCAACCGACATTTATTTCAACACTTCGCTATCTTTGACAATTCATGTATATGATAAAAATGTGATTTTTATTGTAAAACAATTTATTTCAAAACACGACTATTTTATATAGTTCATATAGATGATAAAAATATGATTTTTATTATAAAACAATTTATTTCAAACACGAATACCATTCAACACATGAATTTATATTCAACGAATGAATTTCTATTCAACACATGAACGGTTTCTATAGTTCGTATATAAAAGATAAAAATGTGATTTTTATTGTTAAAACAATTTATTTCAAAACACGACTATTTTATATAGTTCATATAGATGATAAAAATATGATTTTTATTATAAAACAATTTATTTCAAACACGAATACCATTCAACACATGAATTTCTATTCAACGAATGAATCTCTATTCAACACATGAATGTTTTCTATAGTTTATATATATATATAATAAAAATGTGATCTTTTTATTGCAAAACAATTTATTTCAAAACCCGGCTGTTTTATATAGTTCATATAGATGATAAAAATATGATTTTTATTATAAAACAATTTATTTCAAAACACGAATACCATTCAACACATGAATTTCTATTCAACACACGAATATAGTTTCAACACATGAAAATAATTCTAATACATGGATATTATTCAAAATTTCGGCAGCATAACGACAGGGTATTTAAAACCGGGGCCGTCCCTAGTACGGCTCCTCGCTCTACCTTAAAGCCTCGCAGCTTTTGACAATGGGGATTTCATGCATCTAGTTCGCGCGCAGGCGGCATGTATATTTTTCTTTCTTTTCCACAAACTAATCCTATGGGGTTTCAACCAAATAATTCTCAACCACAAACGGGTATTTTTCAACCACAATCAATCAATTTCAATCGCAAACAATTCAAATCAACCATTCGCTATCAACCAATTTTCACACCAATCACAACCAATAAATATCGTCCATGGTTTATGGACGTGGGGCGTATATATATATATATATAAGTATTTCACTTCTATTTCAACACATATATAATTTTTACAACGCATATATAACTTATATATCTAACGTACAACTTATACAACGCTTATACATGAGGTGTACAACGCTTATATAACTCATACATCGACTATATAATTTATACATCATCGTTTTCCATATCGTTTGTAAATTAGAAATCTCACATTGGGTTCCACTCCTCCAAAAATAGCAGAAGGCTCAGAAAAATATGCGATCTCTTCTAGAATGTAGAAGACGTCCACACGAGTCCACTGTCTCTTGTTTCACTGAATTTCGTCAAGAAACGAAAAAGATATGATTTTTACAGTGAAATCAAAAACCGTAGCGCTTTAAACTGCTATAATATAGTTTAAAATTAAATCAGTCGTACCTCAGTTGAAAGGTTCGAAACTAGGTTTCGATTTTACTTGAAATCCGTAAAACTTGAAGAGGATCGGGCTACGCAGTGTCGAAGGGGGAGGAGAGGCGCTCAGGCGCCGGGGGAAGTGGGCCCGCTCGGTGGTGCAGCTGTCGGCGGCGGCGGCTGAAAGCCCCGAACTTCCCGAGCTCGATTCGAGCTCTACAGGTCACGAAAAAAAATCCAAACTTCATATGGATGTGAAGCTCATGAGACGATCTACAAAAACCTCAACTAGGGCATGGGTTTTTATTGAGTGGATTTGAGGAAAAAGAGGAGAGAAGGTTTGAATGCAATCCGCCGTCGCCTGGAGCAAAAGTTGAGGAGAGAGAATATGCCTGGACCAATAGGATTTTTTTATTAATTTATATATTTTTAAATTTCTAAAATACCCTCTTTCACACACGAACCCTGTAAAGACCCGGAAATTCCCGCTCTTTGAATCGACCATAAACCACACAGGTCTGACCCAAAGGTTGGAAATTTTCGAATACTTTAACTTTGGGAATACAAAACATTAGAACAAAAACAGCAGACTTTTATTACATTACAATAATATAACATCAGAGTACAGAATATCAGAGTACCAATAAAGTAAACTACAGCGGAAGATAAATTACAACAGATTTAATACAATAAACAGCGGAAGACTTTTAAGCTCTGGACACAGCTTTAGGCTTCGATCCAGGATCCTGCTAAAGAGAGACATATCTGCAAAAAGCTACTCGACTGCCCGTGTGGAAAAGAGGGCACCCGAGTTTGCAAAAGGTGGAAACAAACAACGGGTCAGTCGTGGGACTGGTGTGAGAATTCTAAACTAATTTAACTAATAAGACAAATCCAAGGACCACGCCGCTAATGCGGAACGGGTTTACTCCAATGGATTGCCGGTGCATAAACTAAAGTAAATCGAGAAATAACGCAATGTCTTTTTGGAAAAATGAAACCATTATAAGACCCAGGTCCCATCACACAATGCAACGCACACCAGAGGATAGGGTTTTACCTTATAATGGTCAAAAGATGCTTGATACGTATAAAACGGATTTGATATTATTATTAGTGTATATATGTTTTAATAAAAAGATTTGAATCATAAGTATCAATCCTAGACGGCATGGTTACCATATAGCATGTCGCCAATACTAGTTCTACAATCAAAACCGCAAGGGCGTATTGGAAATTTGGATTCCATCATGAGTCGAGGCTAGGGGCAAGATCCTCTCCGATTCGAGACACTCTAGCAAATGCCTCAGGATTCCCCGCAGTGAACCCTTGGAAGCGGTAGGGCCGGTCCCCGCCTATGGGCAGTGGATTAGTTATGCCTGAACACACGTTTCCCGGTCCCTTTGGACCTATAGTATGACCACCAACGGCCTATAAAAATAACGAGGCGCCTCAAAATCCATCATCCACATAAGTAAAATGTCAGGGCTGGCAGGTCGCTGACACCACTCTAGCTATAAAGAAACGTGTGCACTCCCTACGGTCCATATCCCGTTTTTGACTCATACCGGGGTGTGAGGCTCGCGAAGTCACGCTATACACAAAGCTATGCCTAAATAGACTATGCTTTGATCATCAACCACAAGGCCCTGCTTTTCAACAAAAGCCTTGATCAATGCATCTTAGTATGCCACATTGTCAGTCCATACTATACCATTGATTTCTGCCAATATATAACCTCTAAGCTCATATGTCTCAGAGAAGGGTGTTAACCACCAAACAGATGTATATTGACAGAGATCAACAAATGTAGTATAAAGGGCTACAACGTCGGACATACATTCCCTTGATAAACTTATGCCCTGGGTCTGGACGAAAGTCAAATCCGTACAAATCAACACTACGTCCGGATAACTACCATCTTAGCCCCGTCTTGGGAGCAAATCAATCCAGGACCTCAACACTAGTTACCCATTCGATGTGAAGATCGTCAGTCTTCAATCGCCGTCTTCAACTCTTAGATTTAGAACGTCGTGTAATCATTTGAAATGAGATTGAACTCGGTCTTTTCAAATGATTCTCGCATATATATATAATTTGAAAACATTTCATATCGTTATTGATATTTGATAACGATCTATCGCTATTTTTATTTATATAAAAATAGCCTAAATTAATTTAATGACTCTTCGGGTCGATGGGCGACCCTGGCGCTGTTTTCAACCAAATTTGACTTATGAATATCTAACCGTTGAATTTTGATGAAATTTTTATCATTGAAAAGATTTTCCCAAAGCGGTCCTAACGGTTCCTGTTTTGGGAAAATCCGACGGTCGGATCTTTCGGTATAACCGTTTAAAGTTACGATTTCAAAACGTGAACTACCGCGCGTGTTTCGCTTAGTTTTAATTTATATAATATATATATAAATATGTATAGACCATGTAGCGCTTTCCACTATTATAATTTATTAGTTTAAATCATTTCATTTTTTTTTTTTTTTTCTGCCAATTCTAATGCGACAAAAACAATGTTTTCAACAAAGTATATTTTATATTGTATAAAAATAATCTTCTCCTTTATATTTACAAATAAAACATAAATGTCTTTTATTTCTTTTTCCTTTACATTGAAAATATAACTCTTCTTTTTATTTTCCATAGAAAATAATGTTTCCTATTTATTTCCTTAACATAGAAAATAATGTAACTTTTTCTATTTCTATATGTAAATAAATATTCTTATCTTTTCCTTATTTATTTACCTAATGTAAATAAAGGGTTTACTTTTACTATATTTATTTACATTAATTGTAAATAAATGTATCTAATTTCTTATTCATATTTATTTACACTATTTGTAAATAAATAATTTCAATTTCCTTTGTAAATCCTATTTACATAGTAAATATAAATAATTGTATTTCTTTAACTCTTTTCTAATATTCCTTTTTAACATAAAAAGAATATCTTATGTTAATTCTTTTCTAACCTTTCCTTTTTATTATATACATAAGAAAATGTAAATAATTACTATTTACAGATTGGTTCTTTTTATTTACATAAGAAAATGTAAATAAATCCTATTCATATAATTATTCTTTTAATTCTTTTTATTTACATAAGAAAATGTAAATAAATACTTATGCACATAATAATAATTTATTTTTTTTAATACATAAAATATAATTTTCTCCCTTATAATCTTAATTACATAAAAATGTAATTTAGTTCTTATAATCTTAATTACATATAAATGTAATTTCTTTTCAGTGTAAAACATATTCTTTAATTGCATATAAAAATGTAATTTATTTAATCTCTTATTTATCTAATGTAAATATATGTGTATTCCTATTTCTATGTTTTATTTATTTATACTTAATATTTATAGTAATTTACATATGCTTAAACCTCCCACATTGGATAGGTATTGTTGTGACTACTGGACAGCCGGGCGGGTCCGGGCAGGTTTACATCACAACTCAATCCAACCTCGTGTTTAAGCATCATATTTCTTATTTATTTACCTAAGTGTAAATAAATGTTTTTCCTTTATTTTACTTTACAAAAAAAAAATAACTTTTTATTCTATTCTTTACAATAGGAAAATATAACTTTTTAGTTTATTTCCTATACATTGAAATAAATATAAATGTCCTTTTATTTCTTATACATTGAAATAAATATTTCCTATAGCTTATGTGAATATCCTTCATAGTATCAGCATTTCTAAATATATTTATATGTCAATCTTTGATTCATTCCTACTATACAAACATGACGGTGTAATTTATGTCATTACAACTAAAATTAGCTCAACGATGTTTTTGTGTCATCACAAATAAATTAACACACGATGGTTTTGTGTCATTACAACAAAAATTTAACATAACAATGTATTGGTGTTATTACAACTAAAATTTAACACAACAATGTTTGGTGTCATTTCAACTAATTTAACATAAACAACATAATATCTGATTTGGTGTACTTTTGATGAATCACAATCAAGGTCTCATCTTTCTTTTTTATTTGTTAATGAAAATAAAGATTTAAAAACTTGCATTTTATTTTATGAGTAAAATAAAGATTAAACTTGCCCTTTTATTATATTCACAAAATAAATGTAACACTTTGTTCTTTAATTTGTAAACAGAATAAACACCAAAATTTTCTCTTTTATATTTCTGTTAACAAAATGAGCACTAAACTTGTTCCTTTACTTTGCAAATAAAATGAGCGCAAAATTTGTTCTTTTACTATGTTAACAAAAATTAACGTAAAGATTGTTTCTTTTCTTTGTTAACAAAATCAACATGAAAATTTATCCTGTTCCTATGTTTACACAATGGCATAAAAGTTTATCCTTTATATATTAACAAAACAATGTTAACTTTGTCCCTTTTTTTTTATTAACAAATTTTGACAAAATATTGCTCTTTTGTTTTATGTAAACAAAAACTTGCCTTTTATTTTACAATCAAATTTCATGTTAAAATTATCTTTTATTTGGTTGTAAACAAGATAAACAAAGCAAGAATAAATATTCTAATTTTTATTTAAGAAAATACGATGAGAATAAAAATCAAGGTAAAAATTTTGTCATTTATTTTGTAAACAAATTTGTATAAAAACTTTGTCTTCTCATTATGTAAACAAATCTTTGTCTTTTTGTTTTTCTTAACAAAACCTATGTTAAAACCTATGTTGACAAAATAATATTAGAAATTGTCCTTTTATTTTATGTAAACAAAACAATGTTAAAAATTGTCCTTTTAACTGTTAATCAAAATTAATGTTAAAATGGTCTTTTATTTGATTAACCAAAATTTATGAAAACTTTGTCCTTTTATCTTGTTAACAAATTGTGTTAAAAATTATGTCTTTTGTTTTAACAACAAAATTGAGTAAAAATGCCTTTTTGTCTTTAACAAACAAATTATGTGAAAATGTTCTTTTGTTCCAACAAACAAATTAAGTAGAAAGTGTCCTCTTGTTTTAACAAACAAATATGGACCCAAAATAATCCTTTTTATTTTGTTTACAAAAATTTGTCTCTTCTTATGTACACAAAATGACATGAAAATAATTCTTTTTATTAAAAAAAAAAAATTTGTCTTTTATTTCAATCAAAAATAAATGTTAATTTTTGTCCCTTTCCATTCTTTTACAAGTGAACAAAAGGTTAATTTTTCTTTTCATTCTTTTACAAGTGAACAAAAATGAAATTTCTTTCCTAATGATCATTTTGATTCAAAAATGTGATTTCTTTCATAATGTACATTTTTATACTAAAAATGAAATTTCTTTCCTATCGTACATCTTTATGCAAAAAGGTTAATTTTTCTAATATAACATTTTTACATCAAAATGGCATTCTTAAATCTCATGACATTTCTAATTATAATGACATTCTAATATGAAAACATTTTTAATGTAACATTTTGACATTCTTAAGCTATCATAATATTTGTAAATAAAAATGTCATTTTTAGACCTTTCTTAACAAAATTTGTCATTTTAACCTAATGACACACAAAGAAAATGTCATTTTCTCTAGTGTCACATTTTATAATCAAAATGTTAATATATATACATATTTTTACATAACAATTCTAACAAAAGTGTTAACTTTATATAATATGAAAAAAAGGTAATTCTAACATGTCATTTGAAACTAAAGTGACGATTCAATTCCAACATGTCAAGCATCACTAAAAATGCCTTTTCAATTCTAACATGAAATTATCTCACAAATTGACATTTTTGTTCTAACATAATTGGTATTTTTACTTAACCAATTCAAAGATTTTATTTTAAATCCTACAAGAATTTGATTCAACAACTCATCATCAATACAGTCAGTCAATCAATTTATATGGTGCATCAATATACAATCACAATCACGATCCATTTAAATAAATGAATAAAGAAATAAGTAAATATATTTATAAAACTGAGAAATCTCACAGTCGTGCGTGATTTTAGTCAAAATTTCCAACAGTCCAGAATCAGCTCCAGTCAGTTTAGATGCGTAGATCTCAGTCACACGATCACATAGCTTCTGAAATCGTTAAATTTCGTTGACGTATGTGTTAGTTATAGTCTAAACAAGATTAATGATATTTATATTAATTAATAAATTAATTAATTGGAAAATACCCTCTCTTCTTCCTTTACAATTATCGGCCGTGGGTTTTTCTTTTTTGTTCAATTCTTTGATTCGAACTTGCATCCAATCCAAAGCACCAGAGCTCGATCGGGAAGTTGCGCGTCGGAGCTCTACCCGAGGCGCACCTGCGGTGAAGAGGGGGGCCCACTCGGTGGAGGCTGGTGGGTGCTACGGCGGCCGAGGCGGCTCGACCTTGGTGGCTTGGTCCTCCAGCTATGGGCGTTGGTTCGGGTCAAAACCCATATGGATGTGAAGAGGAAGAAAGGGGCTTCGGAGTGGTGTGTAGTTTGGGGTCTGAAAGTTGGTGATGGAGGAGAACTTGGAGGAAGAAAGACGGAGCGTTGGTAGCCATTGCTTTCATGAATACGGCGGCCGTATACTCCATTTAGGGTTTGCGTATAGCGTATTGTACTGTGTATATATACTGTATTTTATAGTGTATTTTAAGTTCTTTTAATTCGAAAATTATTTTAATGCCACGAACTCCAAATTAAATTCAACGAAAAATGTTCCTAGGCAAATACCACCGCTCCGGACGCAATAGAACAGGTCTCGTAACCCAATTCCATTGTTACGACATGTTTTTCTTTAATTTAATATTTAAAACCCTTAATTATTTAATTCTGACGTACAATTAAATTTACCGGGCCCACATACTGCCTCTAAAAATTACAGAAAATATATTTGGCTATGTTTTGACGATACGGTTCTAACGAGACTAATTTCGTCGAATTCTGAGACTGTTTGAAAAATGGCTATTTTTAAGCTGATTAAATTTGACCGAAACTGACAAAACATAATTTCTTTTGCCACGCTCACATATTAGCTCTGAAAATTCTAAAAATTGAAACCTAGCAATAATTTGACATTCCGGTTCCAACAAAAGTGGTTTCGTCGAAAACAGAGGTCGTTTGAAAATTGACTATTTTCAGTGGCTTTAATATTATTTAAAATTGAAAATTTTAAATTCTGGCACATTTTCTAACAAAATTCTTTAAAATAAAATTTTAAATTGGCCCTGATTTTCCGGGTTGTTACAGTCGCCCCCACTTAAAATCTTTTCGTCCTCGAAAAGGCACTAAGATAAAAGTTGTTTAATTTACTAACTAAATTTTAATTTCCTTTTATTAATTTTATTTGTTAGCTAACTTATCAAATATATATACTCTTATATATATAAAAATCATATTTCCAAAAATAGATTATATAATCAAAAATACGCTAATTATAAACTTGTCACTCTGAACTCATTGTAGGGCATTACTAACCCCATCTCTAATGAGTTTTCTCATTCTAGGATACTGCTGATCCTATCTTTAATGAGTATTCTTATTGGACATTACTAATCCAATCTCTGATGAGTCTTTTGTTTAGTTCTAACGAGTTGTACCCCAAAGATTTGAGCTAACCAGAGCTCTGATACCAACTGTAAAGACCCGGAAATTCCCGCTCTTTGAATCGACCATAAACCACACAGGTCTGACCCAAAGGTTGGAAATTTTCGAATACTTTAACTTTGGGAATACAAAACATTAGAACAAAAACAGCAGACTTTTATTACATTACAATAATATAACATCAGAGTACAGAATATCAGAGTACCAATAAAGTAAACTACAGCGGAAGATAAATTACAACAGATTTAATACAATAAACAGCGGAAGACTTTTAAGCTCTGGACACAGCTTTAGGCTTCGATCCAGGATCCTGCTAAAGAGAGACATATCTGCAAAAAGCTACTCGACTGCCCGTGTGGAAAAGAGGGCACCCGAGTTTGCAAAAGGTGGAAACAAACAACGGGTCAGTCGTGGGACTGGTGTGAGAATTCTAAACTAATTTAACTAATAAGACAAATCCAAGGACCACGCCGCTAATGCGGAACGGGTTTACTCCAATGGATTGCCGGTGCATAAACTAAAGTAAATCGAGAAATAACGCAATGTCTTTTTGGAAAAATGAAACCATTATAAGACCCAGGTCCCATCACACAATGCAACGCACACCAGAGGATAGGGTTTTACCTTATAATGGTCAAAAGATGCTTGATACGTATAAAACGGATTTGATATTATTATTAGTGTATATATGTTTTAATAAAAAGATTTGAATCATAAGTATCAATCCTAGACGGCATGGTTACCATATAGCATGTCGCCAATACTAGTTCTACAATCAAAACCGCAAGGGCGTATTGGAAATTTGGATTCCATCATGAGTCGAGGCTAGGGGCAAGATCCTCTCCGATTCGAGACACTCTAGCAAATGCCTCAGGATTCCCCGCAGTGAACCCTTGGAAGCGGTAGGGCCGGTCCCCGCCTATGGGCAGTGGATTAGTTATGCCTGAACACACGTTTCCCGGTCCCTTTGGACCTATAGTATGACCACCAACGGCCTATAAAAATAACGAGGCGCCTCAAAATCCATCATCCACATAAGTAAAATGTCAGGGCTGGCAGGTCGCTGACACCACTCTAGCTATAAAGAAACGTGTGCACTCCCTACGGTCCATATCCCGTTTTTGACTCATACCGGGGTGTGAGGCTCGCGAAGTCACGCTATACACAAAGCTATGCCTAAATAGACTATGCTTTGATCATCAACCACAAGGCCCTGCTTTTCAACAAAAGCCTTGATCAATGCATCTTAGTATGCCACATTGTCAGTCCATACTATACCATTGATTTCTGCCAATATATAACCTCTAAGCTCATATGTCTCAGAGAAGGGTGTTAACCACCAAACAGATGTATATTGACAGAGATCAACAAATGTAGTATAAAGGGCTACAACGTCGGACATACATTCCCTTGATAAACTTATGCCCTGGGTCTGGACGAAAGTCAAATCCGTACAAATCAACACTACGTCCGGATAACTACCATCTTAGCCCCGTCTTGGGAGCAAATCAATCCAGGACCTCAACACTAGTTACCCATTCGATGTGAAGATCGTCAGTCTTCAATCGCCGTCTTCAACTCTTAGATTTAGAACGTCGTGTAATCATTTGAAATGAGATTGAACTCGGTCTTTTCAAATGATTCTCGCATATATATATAATTTGAAAACATTTCATATCGTTATTGATATTTGATAACGATCTATCGCTATTTTTATTTATATAAAAATAGCCTAAATTAATTTAATGACTCTTCGGGTCGATGGGCGACCCTGGCGCTGTTTTCAACCAAATTTGACTTATGAATATCTAACCGTTGAATTTTGATGAAATTTTTATCATTGAAAAGATTTTCCCAAAGCGGTCCTAACGGTTCCTGTTTTGGGAAAATCCGACAGTCGGATCTTTCGGTATAACCGTTTAAAGTTACGATTTCAAAACGTGAACTACCGCGCGTGTTTCGCTTAGTTTTAATTTATATAATATATATATAAATATGTATAGACCATGTAGCGCTTTCCACTATTATAATTTATTACTTTAAATCATTTCATTTTTTTTTTTTTCCGCCAATTCTAATGCGACAAAAACAATGTTTTCAACAAAGTATATTTTATATTGTATAAAAATAATCTTCTCCTTTATATTTACAAATAAAACATAAATGTCTTTTATTTCTTTTTCCTTTACATTGAAAATATAACTCTTCTTTTTATTTTCCATAGAAAATAATGTTTCCTATTTATTTCCTTAACATAGAAAATAATGTAACTTTTTCTATTTCTATATGTAAATAAATATTCTTATCTTTTCCTTATTTATTTACCTAATGTAAATAAAGGGTTTACTTTTACTATATTTATTTACATTAATTGTAAATAAATGTATCTAATTTCTTATTCATATTTATTTACACTATTTGTAAATAAATAATTTCAATTTCCTTTGTAAATCCTATTTACATAGTAAATATAAATAATTGTATTTCTTTAACTCTTTTCTAATATTCCTTTTTAACATAAAAAGAATATCTTATGTTAATTCTTTTCTAACCTTTCCTTTTTATTATATACATAAGAAAATGTAAATAATTACTATTTACAGATTGGTTCTTTTTATTTACATAAGAAAATGTAAATAAATCCTATTCATATAATTATTCTTTTAATTCTTTTTATTTACATAAGAAAATGTAAATAAATACTTATGCACATAATAATAATTTATTTATTTTAATACATAAAATATAATTTTCTCCCTTATAATCTTAATTACATAAAAATGTAATTTAGTTCTTATAATCTTAATTACATATAAATGTAATTTCTTTTCAGTGTAAAACATATTCTTTAATTGCATATAAAAATGTAATTTATTTAATCTCTTATTTATCTAATGTAAATATATGTGTATTCCTATTTCTATGTTTTATTTATTTATACTTAATATTTATAGTAATTTACATATGCTTAAACCTCCCACATTGGATAGGTATTGTTGTGACTACTGGACAGCCGGGCGGGTCCGGGCAGGTTTACATCACAACTCAATCCAACCTCGTGTTTAAGCATCATATTTCTTATTTATTTACCTAAGTGTAAATAAATGTTTTTCCTTTATTTTACTTTACAAAAAAAAAATAACTTTTTATTCTATTCTTTACAATAGGAAAATATAACTTTTTAGTTTATTTCCTATACATTGAAATAAATATAAATGTCCTTTTATTTCTTATACATTGAAATAAATATTTCCTATAGCTTATGTGAATATCCTTCATAGTATCAGCATTTCTAAATATATTTATATGTCAATCTTTGATTCATTCCTACTATACAAACATGACGGTGTAATTTATGTCATTACAACTAAAATTAGCTCAACGATGTTTTTGTGTCATCACAAATAAATTAACACACGATGGTTTTGTGTCATTACAACAAAAATTTAACATAACAATGTATTGGTGTTATTACAACTAAAATTTAACACAACAATGTTTGGTGTCATTTCAACTAATTTAACATAAACAACATAATATCTGATTTGGTGTACTTTTGATGAATCACAATCAAGGTCTCATCTTTCTTTTTTATTTGTTAATGAAAATAAAGATTTAAAAACTTGCATTTTATTTTATGAGTAAAATAAAGATTAAACTTGCCCTTTTATTATATTCACAAAATAAATGTAACACTTTGTTCTTTAATTTGTAAACAGAATAAACACCAAAATTTTCTCTTTTATATTTCTGTTAACAAAATGAGCACTAAACTTGTTCCTTTACTTTGCAAATAAAATGAGCGCAAAATTTGTTCTTTTACTATGTTAACAAAAATTAACGTAAAGATTGTTTCTTTTCTTTGTTAACAAAATCAACATGAAAATTTATCCTGTTCCTATGTTTACACAATGGCATAAAAGTTTATCCTTTATATATTAACAAAACAATGTTAACTTTGTCCCTTTTTTTTTATTAACAAATTTTGACAAAATATTGCTCTTTTGTTTTATGTAAACAAAAACTTGCCTTTTATTTTACAATCAAATTTCATGTTAAAATTATCTTTTATTTGGTTGTAAACAAGATAAACAAAGCAAGAATAAATATTCTAATTTTTATTTAAGAAAATACGATGAGAATAAAAATCAAGGTAAAAATTTTGTCATTTATTTTGTAAACAAATTTGTATAAAAACTTTGTCTTCTCATTATGTAAACAAATCTTTGTCTTTTTGTTTTTCTTAACAAAACCTATGTTAAAACCTATGTTGACAAAATAATATTAGAAATTGTCCTTTTATTTTATGTAAACAAAACAATGTTAAAAATTGTCCTTTTAACTGTTAATCAAAATTAATGTTAAAATGGTCTTTTATTTGATTAACCAAAATTTATGAAAACTTTGTCCTTTTATCTTGTTAACAAATTGTGTTAAAAATTATGTCTTTTGTTTTAACAACAAAATTGAGTAAAAATGCCTTTTTGTCTTTAACAAACAAATTATGTGAAAATGTTCTTTTGTTCCAACAAACAAATTAAGTAGAAAGTGTCCTCTTGTTTTAACAAACAAATATGGACCCAAAATAATCCTTTTTATTTTGTTTACAAAAATTTGTCTCTTCTTATGTACACAAAATGACATGAAAATAATTCTTTTTATTAAAAAAAAAAAATTTGTCTTTTATTTCAATCAAAAATAAATGTTAATTTTTGTCCCTTTCCATTCTTTTACAAGTGAACAAAAGGTTAATTTTTCTTTTCATTCTTTTACAAGTGAACAAAAATGAAATTTCTTTCCTAATGATCATTTTGATTCAAAAATGTGATTTCTTTCATAATGTACATTTTTATACTAAAAATGAAATTTCTTTCCTATCGTACATCTTTATGCAAAAAGGTTAATTTTTCTAATATAACATTTTTACATCAAAATGGCATTCTTAAATCTCATGACATTTCTAATTATAATGACATTCTAATATGAAAACATTTTTAATGTAACATTTTGACATTCTTAAGCTATCATAATATTTGTAAATAAAAATGTCATTTTTAGACCTTTCTTAACAAAATTTGTCATTTTAACCTAATGACACACAAAGAAAATGTCATTTTCTCTAGTGTCACATTTTATAATCAAAATGTTAATATATATACATATTTTTACATAACAATTCTAACAAAAGTGTTAACTTTATATAATATGAAAAAAAGGTAATTCTAACATGTCATTTGAAACTAAAGTGACGATTCAATTCCAACATGTCAAGCATCACTAAAAATGCCTTTTCAATTCTAACATGAAATTATCTCACAAATTGACATTTTTGTTCTAACATAATTGGTATTTTTACTTAACCAATTCAAAGATTTTATTTTAAATCCTACAAGAATTTGATTCAACAACTCATCATCAATACAGTCAGTCAATCAATTTATATGGTGCATCAATATACAATCACAATCACGATCCATTTAAATAAATGAATAAAGAAATAAGTAAATATATTTATAAAACTGAGAAATCTCACAGTCGTGCGTGATTTTAGTCAAAATTTCCAACAGTCCAGAATCAGCTCCAGTCAGTTTAGATGCGTAGATCTCAGTCACACGATCACATAGCTTCTGAAATCGTTAAATTTCGTTGACGTATGTGTTAGTTATAGTCTAAACAAGATTAATGATATTTATATTAATTAATTAATTAATTAATTGGAAAATACCCTCTCTTCTTCCTTTACAATTATCGGCCGTGGGTTTTTCTTTTTTGTTCAATTCTTTGATTCGAACTTGCATCCAATCCAAAGCACCAGAGCTCGATCGGGAAGTTGCGCGTCGGAGCTCTACCCGAGGCGCACCTGCGGTGAAGAGGGGGGCCCACTCGGTGGAGGCTGGTGGGTGCTACGGCGGCCGAGGCGGCTCGACCTTGGTGGCTTGGTCCTCCAGCTATGGGCGTTGGTTCGGGTCAAAACCCATATGGATGTGAAGAGGAAGAAAGGGGCTTCGGAGTGGTGTGTAGTTTGGGGTCTGAAAGTTGGTGATGGAGGAGAACTTGGAGGAAGAAAGACGGAGCGTTGGTAGCCATTGCTTTCATGTATACGGCGGCCGTATACTCCATTTAGGGTTTGCGTATAGCGTATTGTACTGTGTATATATACTGTATTTTATAGTGTATTTTAAGTTCTTTTAATTCGAAAATTATTTTAATGCCACGAACTCCAAATTAAATTCAACGAAAAATGTTCCTAGGCAAATACCACCGCTCCGGACGCAATAGAACAGGTCTCGTAACCCAATTCCATTGTTACGACATGTTTTTCTTTAATTTAATATTTAAAACCCTTAATTATTTAATTCTGACGTACAATTAAATTTACCGGGCCCACATACTGCCTCTAAAAATTACAGAAAAATATATTTGGCTATGTTTTGACGATACGGTTCTAACGAGACTAATTTCGTCGAATTCTGAGACTGTTTGAAAAATGGCTATTTTTAAGCTGATTAAATTTGACCGAAACTGACAAAACATAATTTCTTTTGCCACGCTCACATATTAGCTCTGAAAATTCTAAAAATTGAAACCTAGCAATAATTTGACATTCCGGTTCCAACAAAAGTGGTTTCGTCGAAAACAGAGGTCGTTTGAAAATTGACTATTTTCAGTGGCTTTAATATTATTTAAAATTGAAAATTTTAAATTCTGGCACATTTTCTAACAAAATTCTTTAAAATAAAATTTTAAATTGGCCCTGATTTTCCGGGTTGTTACAAACCCCAATCCAAACCCAACGATTGTCGTCCCTAGCTAAATAACCCATTCCGAACCCAATGGGATATGTTTTGTAGGCCCATTCGACTGTTTCAGCCAGTTTTCCTTCAATTTAAAATATATAACATTCAATATTTATTTTGAACATACATTTCAATTTGCCGGGGCCACATACTGATTCTAAAAATTCCCGAAAAATAAATCTAGGTATGTTTTGACGTTGCGGTCCCAATAAAACTAGTTTCATCGAATTCTGAGACCGTTTGAAAAATGGCCCTTTCTGGTTGATCCAATTTAGTAGAAATCGACCAAACATATTTTCCTTTGCCACGCTCACATACTAGCTTCAAAAATTATGAAATTTGAAACCTAGTAATAATTTGACATCCCGGATCCAACAAAAGTGGTTTCATCGAATTCTGAGGTCGTTTGCAAAATGGCAATTTTCTGGTCGATCCAATTTAATAGAAATCGACCAAACACATTTTCCTTTGCCACACTCACATACTAGCTTCAAAAATTATTAAATTTTAAACCTAGCAATAATTTGACATCCCGAATCCAAAAAAAGTGGTTTCGTCGAATTCTGAGGTCGTTTGCAAAATGGCCATTTTCTGGTCGATCCAATTTAATAGAAATCGACCAAACACATTTTCCTTTGCCACGCTCACATACTAGCTTCAAAAATTATGAAATTTGAAACCTAGCAATAGTTTAACATCCCGGATCCAAAAAAAGTGGTTTCGTCGAATTCCGAGGTCGTTTGCAAAATGGCCATTTTCACGGGCTATATAAACTCTATAGCGACCTTTCTGAAAATTCATTTGGCCATAACTTTTGCTTCCCGCTATGAAACTTCGATTTTTTAGATTAGTTAGAAAGATATTCACTAACAGATTTAAATATTTTTGGTTTCACTAAAATCCGTTTTGTTTTGCACCCGGTATAGTCAGTCAAAGTTTGAATTCAAATTTTGAAACTACCGCGCCATTTCAGGCCTTGTTTATAATTAGAATTAATTATATTTATTTTCAAACGTCGATTCAAACTCACTTTTCATCGTTATTATTTAAAATATCTATTTTAAATATTTAAAATCCACTAAAATAGCCATTTTAAAAATTTTAAATTAGTTCAGATTTTCCGGGTTGTTACGTAATATATAACATGTCTTTAGAAATTGAATGATCTTTTATTTAATACACATAAACAATATCTGAGTAAACAACTAATACTAACCTGAATAGTCATAACAACATGTCCTGATAAACTCAGATAACAACATGAATATTAGCACAAAGGAAAATAATAATATAGGGAGATACACTTTGGCTCTAGCCCCTCTCCTAAGCTCCAAGCACCCAACTAACTTACCAAAAATATTCGGTCTGACGCGAGCATTATCGTGAAATAACACCCAGGTTAAGAAGAAAAACAACATGAAGAAACTCAAGTAATAAGAAACTTTATTTTATCTTCCAAAACCTTTTTGAAATATGTAGTATCTTGTAAGATCACATCGCACAAAAATGCGAAAAGGTATTTAACCAAAACAATTTATGCAAAATCTCATGATATTATAGTAGTGTTTAAATACAAATACTTAGCAAATAATCGAAATGCTTACATCTCACATTTTAGCATAGTTGGTTTACATCTAAAACTGCGAAGGCATGTATTGGAATTTGGAACCCATACAATGACAAGGTAAGGGATAACCTTCCAATCAATATGCCTCTAGGCAATTGTACTGGAGGGTCCTACGGCACTCCGCTGACACAGAACCAGCCTATCACTCAATTTGCAGTACCAAACATTTCACCATCGCGGTTGTGATCAACAACCGCACTGAAGCATACATAATCCGAAAGGGTCGTACGATCAAAATTTGGTGATGACAATACCCTACTTGGGTGCATTCAACTTTGCCCTACTGCATCTTTCTTATTTAAGCCATTCCCCATTGATGAGGCTTGAGGTTACGTTTTTACATTTGTTCAACAGATTTCACTTTGAACGTACATTGCCCCCAATGGTAATGTTCTAATAACATTCATCCGTACAAGTTATCCAGTAACAAGACAAGTCGAAGGCACTACTCTCAAAACGTACAACTTGGAATCACCCTCAAGATTTGTAGCGACTAGACCTTGCACTCTAACTCTATCTTGATATCTTCATCTTAAGTAAGTGCCATATTCGTCGCTCAGCTGAATCAAAGTGGTTTCGGATAAGTTGATCTGATCTTGATCTCGTCTAAACAACTTTCGATAATTTCTGATAAACCCAACCCCGGTTCTTTAGAAAATGAACAGTCAAGGATAATAGAGAAGTTCACCTCGTAAGCGTTAGTGGATGGATTTCCTTATTACTTGTCCTAGGAGATCAAAACAAGGTTTATATGCACAATGAGTCATTAACAGAGATGAGTGAGACGTATAATTCATGTGTTTGCCCTAGATATTTCCAAAGTAGATTTGGCCCAAATTTGATAGTCGGTTATTTTAACTATCAAATAGCACACAACACAATCAATGGTTTGTTTCTTATGGTGGTCATTAAGCCTCATTTAACTAAGTTTCTATTAATTAAAATTTCAACTCTCTTATCCCAAAATGTTAAAAAAAATTAATCCTCTGATTTAAGTATGTAACATCCCATAATTCTAAGAACATTAAAATGATAAATTAAAGAATACTTAATTAAATATTTGGAATTAAGCAAAATGGACTATGCCATTGCGTTCGTCTCGGAATTCTGCTTAAGATAAACTTCGAGTTTGTATAAAACGTACATCGTGTGAAGAAGATATTAAGGTCTGAAGTTTATATACATATAAGACATTTATATATAAATAAAACTATTCTAGAGACCAAAAATCAGAGGCGGGAAAAATAGGGGAAATCGGCCCTTTCCCTAAGGGTGTCGACCCATGAGTCGACCCCATAATAGGAGTGTCGACCCCTCCCTCCCCCCCTCCCCCCCGCCCCGAGATCTAGGCAGATTCCTGCTCTGCACCTAGACATAGTTTTGAGAGAGATTCGTTGACCTTAAGCTATAACTAGGACCTCATTATCATTTCTTTTATTCACCATAAACAATGGAGACAACGAGGTGCTGCCCCAACTTAGTTTGATCTAGCCTATTCTTCTTCAGCTGCAAGTTATACGTATTCATAGATCTATGCTACAACATCTATAATCAATTCTCTGTTCCTTAGATTCAATCACTGTGAGTCTATGTTATTTTTAGATATAAACACCTAAATGTAATCTTGACATGTTTATAAGTTTGGACCTAAGCCTATGCCTGTTAGTAACTGAATCATAACAGATCTGCCATTACCTGTACACCTGATCTATTGTTTGGTGCCTATAGGCCTATTCATGATATCCTTATTCTATTAGTTTGCCTAATCATGTAACCTTATGCCTATTATGTTAGTTTTCCTAATAATGTCATCATATGCCAGTTTTATTCATTATGCCTATTCTTGTTCTCTTCTCTCCCTCTTTCCCTTTTTGTTTTTATAGCCAGGCTACTTTCGAGCCTAGGCCTATCGCTGAAATACGTGAACACACGAATTTGGGAACGATTAGGAATGATTAACTTGGAGCGTAATTCATATTATAAACATGATTGTGAATTTTTTGGCATAATTTGTACCTTGAGCCAAAACTTGAGATTTGGCGGCATAATCTATATCTTGATCTAAACCTTAATCTGGGGCATAACTTGTATCGTAGATCAGATAGGGATTTGGGGCATAATAAACATGATAACTGGTTAATTATGAAAATGCCTAGATTTACAGTAATTATAAACTGTAACCGCGCTTATACACGATGTTAGATTACACTTGCCGTAGAAGCCTGCCCGGAGCCACCTGGCATATCCATCGTCCACAAGTGGTGAATCTAATGTGAGGGGTCCAAGTGCATAAAGTACACGTAATGCTGCTAAGACATGAGGTTAAGTCCGACTTGTGGAAGAACTCTGCTCGGACCCAACTGGCATATCCAGCATCCACAAGTGATAGACTTAATGTGGGAGGTCTAGCGCATTATAACCATAAATGAATGAATGGTGATAAACTTGTAATACTTAACATGTTTGAATCCATAAGGATTACGTGAAATTGTCAACTTGAGTAGGGATTAAGTAAGCTTGCTTGAATCAGTGGGAGGGTTAAGTTAATCTTGTTAAATATGTGGGGATGGGTTATACATATAAACCCGACAAACTTAACCTGTTAGGGTTATGCAATCTTGCTAAACTGGTAGGCATAACCTGTTGAAATCCTAGTAGTGGGGATGCAAGCCTAGGGGAAGCTTGTATCATCTGGAGTGTGGGACCCGTATTAGTCAGTCTTCTATATTGGTATCAAACGGAGAACCCTGAACTAGGTCGGCGTCAGGGCACGCTAACTGAGTTGGTTGTAAGAGGTCCATCTAAGGGACGGTGTGGGCGGCGCATTCCGATGGGGTCATGTGTGTGCCTGGGTCAGGTCCAGGGAGGTTAAGACGCCGTGACACCTGTAGATATGGTTAGTGCACATCTTGTAAACAAAGGGTTGTGTAACACCCCGGATTTTTAAATAATCAAATTAACTAAATTAAAGAATAATTAATCTCAGACGTGAGAATTAAGGGAAACGGGTTGCGCCATTGTGTTCGTCTCGGAATTCTGGTTGAGATAAAGTCCGAGTTTGCGTGAATTGGACTTCTTATGAAGAAGTTATGGCGATTGGAAGTTTCAGAAAATTCAAAATAGATTTTCAGAAAATTCAAATTTCGGAGTCAGACAGGCTAGGCGGGAAAATTCCCGCCAGGGCCAGGTCGACCATAGGGTCGACCTGGGAGTCACCCTGCCTTAACCAGGTCGACCAAAGGGTCGACCTGCCTTAACCAGGTCGACCATAGGGTCGACCTAGGGGTCGAGCTGCCCCCCTGGGCAGATTTGATTGATGACCTGTTTGTGACTATATGCTGACTCATTAGGGTTTCTGATCTGCTCTGATTGGCTGGGATTAATTCTGGGTTGATCGGACGGCTTAAACAAATCCTAAACTCTATAAAACACTTATAGACTCAAACCCTAAAATCAAAACAAAATTGGATTCATGGCCTCCATGCCGTCACCTTGCAACTCAGAATAGCCGCCGCCCATTAGAGAGGAAGAAAGCAAATCAAATTCAATCCTTTTCAACTCTAGCAGCGAATCTTCATCAAAGGAGCGCTAATTCAACTCCAGAAATCAGAATTCAGAACTCAAGACTGCTTTTGAGTTGTGAGTTCGATAGTTTTAACAAAATAATTAATAAATGAATTGGATTGAGTTATAATGCGGATAATTTGGATGTGATATGAATTGTTGATTTCATGTTGTAATTATGTTGTAGAATTATGTTGTAATTTCTATGATATTATGTTATGATGCTATCATCTACGATGCAAAGTTATGATGCTATCACCCATGTTATAATCCTATGATTGGCTTATGTCTAGTTGAATCATCATGTTTCTTATGCTAGTTTGTTATATTGATTCATATGATAAATCATATGTAGGAAAGTTTAGATGTTGATTCAAACATGAACCATATACAAGTTGGGTAGAATTATATGTGACCTTGCATAGCTATGGCACTTAGTTTATGTGAGAATTTAATCGAAAGATAGGCTATGACATATGCTAAATTCTACATGATACTTTACATGTTAGATACTAGTCTACACCATTGTTGTGATGTATAAATCACCTATGTAAGTTTATGAGTTGGATATGAATCATGTTATGCAAGTTTAGGATTATTACCTATGCAAATATAGATCTATGACATATGTTATTTATGCAAGTTTGTGGCCATTATTTCATCAAGTTCACACCTTTAGATTTGGATCCATGACATATGTTATTTATGCAAGTTGTAATTTTGGCCTATGCAAGTTTTAGATGTAGAACATCATTCACATATGCAAGTTCACCCCTATGTTAGATTTATGTTTTAAATATGTGTATAAATTGTGATGTTTTCTTTTATTTTATAAGTTAGACTATTCGAGTCTAATGTATATTTTTACGTTAAACGAACAAACGTACTACGTGGGGAAAAAGGGGATAATATTAAAAATATTTAAAAGGCATAAAATATAATTGTGGTGAAAATTGGTATGATTTTACATACCATAAATGAATGGACATAATTGAGTCAATTATGGACATCGTTAAATTTGGAATTGATTGATAATTTGAATAGGGAAAGTAATTCAAATTTGGGGAATGATTAACTAGGAGTAATTAATCGTCTAAGACACGAGGTTAGGCTCTTTTGTGGTGTAAGACTGCCCGAACCCGCCCGGCAAATCCAGCTGCCACAAATGTCAGTTTAATGTGAGAGGTCTTAGGCACAAACTAAATACGTAACAGTTGTAAAGACACGAGGTTAGGCTCTTTTGTGGTGTAAGACTGCCCGGACCCGCCCGGCAAATCCAGCTGCCACAAATGTCAGTCTAATGTGAGAGGTCTTTACGAGGTTACGGTCTTAATGAATTAAGAAACACTTAACCAGATAAGCATGTAGTGGGACATGAGGGGGTTAAGTGGGTGCCATGTGGAATCTAGTGGGTGCCTTGGGTGGCATTTGGAAATACGATTAGAAACACTTAACCAAAATTGAAACATGTAATTGAAACATGAATAAGAAGTGGGTTAAGTGGGACGTACTAGAGGGGACCAAGCTTAGGTGGATAGCTTGTGTCAAGTAATGGGGGCCCGTTTCAACCAGTAACCCATACGTATCTTTGTAGGCTCGACCCAAGTCGAGGACGGGACACGCATACTGGGCTTGACTGTAAGAGGCCAAACCGGGTTAGCGGTGGCAACGCAAGTCCAACGGGTTCATATGCCTGTGTGGACCCGGGCTGGTAGGTAAGACGTTGTTGCATCGTGTAGGTATAAGCCGTGCATTCTTGGTGGTATCGGGTTGCCACATTGGGGAGTGATACACCCCACTGTGGGGCCAGCACGGGTATCTATGAGTTAGGGAGCCGATCGCTTGGGGGTAGTGGGCACACCTAGTGGAGATAGGGGCAGACGACACCTATGAAGGCAGCTAGGGGTGCACGAAACTACCAATATTATTATTAAGTCTGTAGGCGGGATCATCCTTAGGGTGACTAGTGGTGATGCAATATACTAGTGGTGGTGCAGTATAGCAATTATCCTATAGTGTTGGTGTAGTTTAGTAAATTTATCTTAGTGGGTTAGGTGCGCTTTAACGATATCGTTGTTCATCTTGTTTCCTTGTTTACTCTGTCATACTCAATGGTTCATGATCATTTCCTTATTTTCCAACTTATGCCTTAGCCTAGTTACTTTGTTAATTATATTGTTAGAATTATCGCACTCGCCAGACTTTATGTCTGACCCCCCTTTTTCCATCTCTTTCCTCCCCCCCCCCCCCCCCCCAGGTGCTCAGGTTGGAACTAGCACCAGTGGAGCTTGATTTTGGACTGCTTTTAGAAGATTGCTTGGATCGCTGAAGTAAAGTTCAGCTTCTCTTTATTTATGGCTATTTTAATGTTGGGGATTATGTCTTTCAGTTTATGTACTTTGTTTTATCAAGATGGATATGATGTACTTGACTTTGGTTTATGGTTTTGATGATGTAATCAAACATATGTGTTTTCCACTGCAATGAAATAAAGTTTTAAATTTCCAAGTACTGCTGTATATCTGTCTTGTTGTGATTTTCTGTTCTATATTCACTTAAAATGCTCCATGGAAATTAATGCATTCCCTTTGTGAGTGACATTAATGGACGTGGGGTGTTACAGGTTGCCATTTTAGGAAGTGATACATCCTACTGTGAGGCCAGCACAGGGTATCTACGAGTTAGGAAGCCGATCGATTGGGGGTAGTAATCAGGGTACATCTAGTCTTGCTTGCGTAGGAGCCTGTTATTGTCGTTGGGGGTTAAAACCTATCAGTTATATTAGGCTAGCTATTGTTGTATGGGGTAAAACCTCTCTCTAAAAGTACGCCTAAGTCTACCATCTTGTACTTGTTGGGATCATCTTATTCTTGTTATACTAGTATTGGTGCAGAGAAAAGTATTATAGAAGCGCAATACATGTTTTGTTCTATTTATCCTGTTTACCTTGTTATACCTGCCTTATGACATTGTTATCTCTCTCCAACTTATATGCCTATCATAATGCTTTTACTTATTTATATGCTAGAAGTAACTGGGCTCGCTAGACTTTATGTCAGACCCATTTTTTCCTCTTCTTTCTCTTCCGTTCCTTCCTCCCCCCAAGGTTCTTAGGGTGGGAATACTCAAGCTTGATCAAGATTTTTCATTTCTACTTGGAGCTACTTAGATGTATTGCTCGATTTCGCATTTGCTCTACTATGGCTATATTTTGGGGATTATGCTCTTTTTATATCATTGTACTCTGATGATGATTTTTGTACAAGGCGGAAGTTTTATGTTTTCAGTATTCCAGACTTATTGTGTAATCGGGTTTGAAACACGAAGCTAATCTATTTAATAAAGTTTTAAATTCCGCTCTTATTTTATATATGTCTTGTAATGTTTTTGTTTCTGTTTACCTATAATGCTTCACGAAACTTAATGCATTCTGATAAAGAGTGACATTAATGGACGTAGGGAGTCACAAAGTACGTACTTTAATACCCTTTAATATGGTTTCTCATTTCCAGCTCATCATCAATGGGCTACAAGAACTCAAATCACTACATATCGCTTATAAGACCTTTGTCTTTTAATGGAACAAACTTTTTAATCATTAAAGATTTATATTTCAAAAACCAAATCTCGATCTTAACTAATACTATTCTTATGATAAAAAAGAAGCCGTTCAAGTTGGGTTATTTAATTACCTCTCAAACCTTGACTCGACCCCACCATCATCTTTGGAGTAATATAAGTTTTTTATCTCAATTCTAAATGTTCAACTTAAGTTGACCAAATTCCATATGAATTTTACTGTAAAATCAAGTTCGAAAAACTCATCTATCTTTTAAGTTCACTTTCCAGTTTATAACACATTTTACTCAATTTCTTATATTAAGAAATTCCTTAATTGTAATAACCCGGAAATCTGAGCCAATTTAAATTTTTTAAATTGGCAATTTTAGTGAATTTTGAATATTTAAAATGAATTATTTTAAATAATGACGACGAGAAATTTATTTTTAATAGAATTAGAAGTATATATTTATATAGATCATCGTTAGAATATAAATATTTTATTTTAATTATAAAAGGAATTGAAAATGGCGCGGTAGTTTGAAAATTCGATTTCAAAGTTCAAATGAATGTACAGGATTCAAAATAAACCGGATTTTAGTGAAACCAAAAATATTTGAATCTATTTGAGAATATCTTTCCAACGAATCTGAAAAATTGAAATTTCATAGTGGGAATCAAAAGTTATGCCCAGATGAAATTTCAGAATAGTCGCTATGGAATTCTGGCCCTTAAAAATGGAAATTTTGCAAACGACCTCGGTTTTCGACGAAACCACTTTTGTTGGATCTGCGATGTCAAGTTATTGTTAGATTCCAAAATTCGTAATTTTTCGAATCAATATGTGAGCATGGCAAAGGAAAACGCGTTTGACCGGTTTTAGTTGATTTTAATCGACTGGAAAATGGCCATTTTTCAAACAGTCTCAGAATTTGATGAAATCACGTTTGTTAGGACCGTATTGTCAATACGAAGCTAGAAAATATTTTTTGGGAATTTTTAGAGTCCGTATGTGGCCCCGGTAAATTGAAATGCGCGTTCAAATTCAATATATAGAGTTATATGTTGATTTTGACGAAAACTGATCGAAACGATTGAATCAGCTTACGATACATATCCCATTGTGTTCGGAATGGGGGTAATTCGCTAGGAACGACAGGCGGTGGGTCTCGTTTGGAGGTTGAAATAAAAAGTTGCTTTTTAAAATTAAAATAATTAAATATATATATATATATATTCATATACTCTCTCCTCCCCCTTTTATTCTCCCTCAGTTCATAAAACGAAAAAGAAAAAAGAAAAAAAAACCTAATCGACTACAGCGCGGCACCCCCTCTACCACCACCGCCGCACGACGCGCCACCCCCTCCCCCCTCCATCGTCGCGTCGCCGCCTCCTCCTTCCCTCTCGATTTTCTCTCGCATCCATCTCCTTGTCTCCAATTTCCGAATCCGCAGCGCCTGGTGCCAGAGCTCGCCCCTCCGTCGTCGCATAGACCAACTGCCACCTCCGCGCCACGAAACCCCCCTCCTCCGACAACGTCTAGCGCCCCAACTCAGCAATGGTGAACCCCTCCTTAGTAAAACCAAAAATCAGTGAGTAGTAGCTCTTCTTTATTTATTTTACTTCCCTTGTTTAATGTAATTGGTATTAGCAAAATAAAAAAAATCAGTTTTTAAAGTAAAGAATAGATTTTTATAAATAAAAATGAAATCTTTATATTTTTGTTAGGAAAAATGAATCTTTATATGTGTAGCAAAAAGAAAAGATTGGATTTTTATTTCAATAGAGTTAAGATTTTTATATGATAGGTAGAATAAAAATATGATTTTTATACTAGATAGATAATAAAAATTCGATCTTTATTATATAGGAAGAATAAAAATATGATTTTTATTCATGTAAAGTAATAAAAATATAATTTTTATTATATTGCTAGCAAGATAAAAATTTAATTTTTATCATGGAAGTAGCGTTGTAAAGGAGTGATTTTTTCATATGTAGCAGTGATATAAACATACGATCTTTATATATAAAAATATAATTTTTATATAGAGAATAGCGTGATAAAAATATAATCTTTATTATATGAACACCATTGTAAAAATAGAATTTTTATCCATATAGAGTGATTATAAAAATGTGATTTTTATATATACATAGCAACAATATAAAAATGTGATTTTTATATATGTAGTGGCTACGGACAATGAAATTGACAAAAGGCGAGCACGACGAAGATTTCTACATATGAAGAGTCGCGGTGTATTGGATTAGCTAGTCGGTGAGAACTCCTCGCCTTTAATTTATTTTCTAGTTGAAATATATACTAGGATGTAGACGGTGCTTAGCAGCACCCGACACCCGTCGTCCACAGACCATGGATGACTTGTTTGTTTGATTGCTGTGTTGTGAAATTTGATTGTGTGATGTGGAATGAAATAAAATATTTTATAGTGGAAAATATTTTATAGTTAAAAATATGATTTTTAACGTGTATATAAAATAAATAGTAATAAACAAATCGGAGATTTGTTTATATACACTGATTTGACTGATATTGATTGGGACGATAAATTTTACACATCGCCCAACTGCACAAGTAAAAATCTGTGTTTGTTGATTTGAAACCCCACATGGGTGTTGGGATTATATTGACGTACACTAATCCCAATGGTTTAGTGGTATGTCGATCGTTTGATTGACAGACTGTATGAGCGTTGATTAGTTAGATTTAATGCTTATGCAGTTGTGTGGTGCACTTTGGATGATGGTTGATTATTTATCGTTGTTATTATATACATGTGTCGTATGGAATCCATGTAATTAACATTATATGGTAATTGATTGGGCCTCATTCCAATTTATAAAATAAATTCATGTGTTGAATTGGAAATAAATTCATGTGTTGAATTGAAAATAAATTCATGTGTTGAATAGAAAATAAATTCATGTGTTGAATAGAATAAACATTCATGTATTGAACAAAAGCCGTGTTGATTAGATTGACGCCATTTTGACGTGAACGATATTTATATCGATTTTATTCATTTTTATAATGAATATAGAGAAGAAAGTGATTTCAAAATTTAACGTTTTGAAAATATTATCATTTGTACATCGATGATGTGGAATATTCAATTTTGACTAGAAATTGAATATGAAGTTGAAATCGTTTCGAAAACGAATTTAAAACGATTTATAAAATACGTTTTAAAAGGAAATCGACGAAATATAATATATATATATATATTATATATAATGGCCTGAATAGAACGCACCGCGACGCGGCAGTTCGCGAATTTCGACCATTGACTTCGAATGGATATCACGGGAGATCCGACCGTCGGATTCTCCTAAACCCGGAACCGTTGGGTTCGTATCGAAAAGAGCTTTCTAATGAATATTATAGATTTGAAATCTAACTGGTGGATTTGGAATTATGTCCAAATCAAATTTGGAAAAGGTCGCTGTAAGTGCAGTTCGATGGCCGTTGATGGAAATCGACTGTACGGGTCTTGATAAAATTATTGAAAATGTCAATAATTAGTGTAAAATCATAAGAAATGATTTGTGAAGAATTGGGATGAAAAATTCCATATTTGAAAAGATAAAAATAGATTTTTATCGAAATGAGCTAGTTTTGAACTAGAATTATAATTCTATTTATTTTTAAAATAAATAAAGTGGATTTGAAATGGGTTTAAAGGTAACCAGAATTTCCAATAATTGAATTGGAATGGATTTGAATCGAAATTGTCTTTGGAATATTTCGATGTTGGATTTCGTGATTATACAGATAGTGTTATGGAAATTTGAAAGATATATTTATATCGTTATTTCCAATACGATATTTGTTGGTCGTAGAATTTGATATTGAATATAAGCCGATATATTTTCTATTCAGAGCCTTGTATTTAATATCAACTGTGATTTGGGTTTGTCGTGAATGGTGTCTTCATTAACCCTGTTCTTAAACCCAGTTGAGAAAAAGATTAAATCTTTCTATTTAGATTTAATGAAGTGTACCAATTAAATGGTATTTAATTGGAATTGAATTTGAATTGATTTTTGGGTTTATAGTGAACGGTGTTTTAAATAACACTTGTTCTTTAACCCGACAATTAATGGAATATGATTTTGGGTTTATAGTGAACCGTGTTTTAAATGACATTGGTTCTTTAACCCAGTTAAAGACAGGATGTGATTTCCCAAGTAAAATAATCATTGATAGTGACTATTGGGAAGATTAAAACTAAGTGGAGTTTTAATGAATCTTTAATTAGATTGAAATGATCGAAAATGGAGTATCACTAGTTTTGCTCCGGACGATAGTGGTTTTACACGCCCTGACGAGTTTGACTTATGTGGTTGTTGCTGTTGCGAGGCGCCTCAGATATATCAGTGACTGTGTGGAGCCGATGGAGTCATTTGACTCATTTACGTCCCAAAGGGCGGGGAAACGCAGTGTTCAGGAATTTTAATCCACATCGGTGGACCGGCCCTGTCGCTCCAAGGGTCACTCGAGCTCTATTCCTGAGACATGGGCTAGATTGTCTTGAATCGGTGAGGACTATCTTTTGCCTCGGTTCACAGACGGAAATCCAATTTCCAAATACATGACTTTGCGGTTTTATTTGTAGAGCCTAGTATGGCGACATAGTGGTATGGGGCACTTATACCGTCTATGATTGATACTTATGATTTGAAATTGTTTTGACACTATACACTTATAGTAATAATAAAACATGAAATTTAGCGTATCAAGCATTCTTTGGCTATTATAAGGTAAAAACCTTATCCTCCGGCTTGCGTTGCATTGTGTGATGGGACCTGGGTCTTATAATAGCTTCATTTTTCTTTATTTAGCATTGCGCTATTGTTTTATGCACTGGTATTCTTGGGAGGAAACCCGTTACGTGTTATACGACGTGGTCCCTTGATTTACCTAACTTTAAAATAAAGATTAATAACTGTTTTAGTTCTCACACCAGTCACATGACTGACCTGGAGTTTATTGTTTTAACCTAAACTCTGGGTGCCCTTATTTTCGACACGGGCAGCTAGTAGTTTTGGTTTTGCAGATTTATATTCACAGGAACCTGGTTTACAGCTGAAATGATATCCGGAAAGCTCTGTATCCGTATATCTCTTTCAGTTGTGTATTGTATTATTTTTCCGCTGCAGTAATGTATTGTATTCTCTGATATTTATCGAATGTATTTTATTCATTCATACTCTGTATATTCTTGTATTCTGATGAAATTTTTGTAATTAACAATGAAATGTTCTTCTGTTTGCGTTCCAATTTGTCGTGTGCTCAAAACAATCAGGGGTTTCGAACAGTCTTGGTCGGTCTAGCGACTGATTCAGATCGAGCGAAATCACCTTTTCGTTACATTAATCACCACCGACTCGATAGCGTTAAGTCCATTCTTCCATTCTCTTACGAATTTATATTATATTTATTGATTTATTTTACTCAGATAAATCCCTTAGTCAAAATCGAATTGTTAGCTTTAAATCAATTTCAAATCCAATCTTAAATCTAAATCTTATCTTATGTTAACTGACTTAATTTGAATCTTGCAAGTCAATAATGAATTAACTAAAACAACTTCTTATCTTGAAAAGAATGATTCATTTAAACCTAAACCTCATTATTAAATAACCGAATTAACTTTTTAAATCACATTAAAAATAATAACTAACAAGTCTAATGATCTTTATCAATATAATTAATTAGTTAAAACCATTATTTTAAAATAATTAAGCAACATAATATATCATTAGTTAATAACTTAAGTCACTCAGAAAGAACATTTATAAAACTGAAATCAACTTAATTACCTTTAGAATATGATAATAATAATCTTAAGCAATTATTAGCTTAATGATAACTAACTATTAAATAACATTTAAATAATTATTTATCCTTAAAATAAATAAATAAATATTTATTTAACCTTTAAATATATAATTGAATAGTAGTTAATTTCTAAATAAATAATTTAAAGAACCAAATAGTCTTTATTTATTAATTAATTAATGATTTTGAAACCTTATTAATAATTAAATAAATATTCAAAACTTTTTTAAGATAAATAATTAATACTATATCTAAATCAAATGATTTAAATCAAAATTAACCCTGTAATTAGTCATTAAACAACAATTAATTATAATAATTATAATTAACTTCTTAATTAAAATTTTAAGTATAAATTATACTTAAAACATCATTACTAAATATTTAGTAAATCTAGATATCATTAAACAATTTCATAAGTTTTAAACCGTCATTAATGAATAATAATTAAGTTTGAAAATTAATTAATAAGATTAATCTTAATAATTAAATCAACTTAAACCATTTAGTTAATACTTAATTAATTCTTCTAATCTTTGGTTGAAACATTTTAAAAATTCCTAATGGAATATTTACTTATTCAACAGACTCCGTTTAGAAATTCAAACAATTAAAAGCAATTTCAAATTTTACTGCCTAGCGATTGCAATGGTGCTTAAAATAGTCAACACACATTTCCATTTCCAAATGGATCCACATGTGTTAATGTCTCATAAAATATTAGCAAGAAACAAAGGATCTGGCACACAACAATCAATAGCAAAATAACTTTTTAGTCCATATTAGTTAATACTGATAACAACTAATCACATAATTTAAAATGTTAGCAAGCACATAATGCGGTTTTATTCTACTTAATAGATGTTCATAATAATCTACAATATTCAAGTTAACTTGACGGTATTTTATTTGGTCAAATAAAAAAAATTCAAGTGAAAATTTTAAACGACGTTGTTATTTGAAATAATGCTAAAAAATGATATTTTATTAGGTAAAATAAAAAAAATCAAGTGAAAATTTTAAATGACATTGTTATTTGAAATAATGCTACTTAAAAACTTGTCCATTTTAAAATGCCATAAATTTCAACTTATCCAAACTTTTAATCAAATTACACTACAGTATTGTGTTCATTATTATGAACTCAACCCAAAAATCCGTTCATATCTAGGATTCAAAATAAACAAGATATGTATTCGCAAACTTAGAACACATTATAATATATGTGTAAAAGCATTTGAGTTGTCTCACCCTCAAGCTAAACAGGCCATCCCACCTAACTATCCAACCCGACCCTCTATTGCTTCTTCTCCATCCCTCCCTCTTCTTCTCATATTTCGAAATCCCTGTACAATAAATCGTGCTTCACCGTACACATACAGGGTTTCTCATTCCATTAATCATACATTAGATATCACCAACATGCATCTCTATGTGCGAGCATTCTTCCTCACACCACTGCTTCACATCCAGAGGCACTGACCCAAATCCGACCCTCCTCCCGTATGTCACCACCCATATTTTGTGTGATACATTTATTCTTGAATCCACTCCAAAATCAACCCACAGCTGCTGCTCCATGCTGCGAACCTTAGTTAAATCTATTTTACTCCTAAATCCTCTTGAATTCCCATTAAAATATAAACCTAGCACCCGCTTTCAACTTCCATACTTACCGATTAGAGCCTAGCATCCCAAAACTAATTCAAACACTTCCGGAAAACACATCAGGGCGACTGTTATCCCATGGATAATGCAAAACACTTAAATCTATGAATTTAAATCCAACACTTATTTTGATTTGGAATTTCGAAGTTACTATAAATTTGATTTTGCCTCATTGTGCCATTTCAAAAAGCCCAAAACTAATTCGATCACTTTAAACTCTGAACATACACACCAAAAACAAGATAAAGCAATTAACTTAATCTTGTTTTAGAAATTTTCCTTAAATACATGACTTGCAAATGCATTTTGAAGTAAACTTCCTTTTTTAGTTTATAGTGGAGGGAAACTTGCACTTTTTTTAGAATTCATTCTTTATGTACATATGTACCGCCATTAAGAAGTCTCAAAGGGGAGAAGAAAAAAATCAAAACTTATTTAGGAAATAAGAAGAAAAGAATAGGTCGGAAAAGGTTTACTTCTATAAGAATGTAAAACATATGTCATAAGTTAAAATGAAATAAACAAATTTATAAAATCAAGAGACCGTAATACCCTATGATCATTTCAAATCTTATTCTTTAACCCAATACAATAATTTTAGGTACTAATAAGTACATTATCACTTAATTGGATAGTAAGTTTCAAAATTATTTTGTACTTAAGGTAATTATTATGTTTCTTATATTTCATTTCTTTAACTAAACCAAATTACTAGAATAAAATTCAAAACGTACTTTAACTTATAAAATAAGTAACATCAAATAGTCATTATATAATATATAATATATAATATAAAAATTCAAAACATAATTAATATATAACATATTTAAATTTTATTATTAATATATCAAATAACATTATTTTATTTCTATAAAATATAAATTTATAACCTCAAAATCTTGTTACATTATCACATATATAGCTCTTGGGGTGGGGAATCTCAGCTTGGTAGTAGTGTTGAATTCCGAACAAAATCTGATAAACACGGAATAATGTACATAATACAGTACATCAATGTATAATACGAGTGCAAGCATTGTCCTTAATCGAAGTTGTTCATAATTGTGTTCCTAACTCTTCTTATGTCCTTTGGAGAAGATATAAGGGGGAATACGTTCAGGAATGTTTTTTTAAAGAATTCCGTAGTATACCTCTCATATTATTATAATATCATTTTTTTAGCAAAGCCGTCTGGTTTTTAAGGTGACCGTAAACACCTTTTATTATAACCTAAAATACAGTATAGTTCAGGTGATTGTGGTTAACAATCAACTAATTTGATTTTTAAGGTGGACTATCCATCGCATACGGCATTTAAAGTGGACTGTCCATTATTATATACTAGATTACAGATCGAGAGCTAGCTGAGAACTAGACTACCATGATTACCTATACGTTCCACGTAGGGAGACATATATTACATATTCAAGTACATATAATAAAGAATTACATCAGAAGTGCCTTACAAGTGGTACAACTTGCAAAGAATCACATAGCACAGTAAATAATCACATAGCCCACATCTCGTTATAGAAGAAGAGCACAGGGCTGAAGAATTCAGAGGCATAGAGCTCAACATAGCACAGTAGACATGATATAAAGTGGGTGACGAGAGCAAGCTCGTCCACCCTCCTATTGAAGCAGTATCCTCCATAATTTACTAGTGATTAACAAAACTTGTTTGAAAATCAATAAAATATCATATTTGATTTCATAAAAAGGAGAAGCCTAATGCTTATGCACTAGCCAAGTGAGCTATAGAAAAAACCATATCTAGCATTCGAGCAAAATCTTCCATTCGCCAGTAGAGGTGCAATATGTACAAGGATCTATGACCAGTGAACAAGCAAAAAACGCTCTGCACTGAAGAAAAACGACTATCCAAACAACACAAACGACTCATCATTCCCTCCGATACAAACTGATAACAATCTAGTTGTCAAAAAACATTAAGCAGGCAAGTTGAAACCAAACATCATGAAGGCATGCAAATACACCACAAATTTAGACTTGCATACTAACAGCCAACACAATGACCCAGAAGCTCAAACTAAATGATATGATTTACACCAAGCAATGTATAAGACTGAATCGCGAGGAACAGAGGTAGCACACTATAGCATCGTTCGTTCGTTGTGTAGACAGTAATCAACAAGAACAAACCAAAGCATAATCATAAAGCACTCCACACATGGCCACCACACACTGATGAATGACTATGAAAACCAGAAACCACAAAACAAGCAAGTCGAAATCCCATAAACACATAGACCAAACTAAATTCTACAGATACAAACAAGCATCAAACATAACCACAGACGACCCTATGGCTCAAACTACATGGGAGTGGCACACCAAACAATGTAAATGCATAGACTCGTGAGGAAACCAGAGATAGTACACTACAACCAATGTTCGAGATGGAAACACTATCCAACAGTTTACATCCACAACAGAGAGCCACAGAGAAGCAAAGTGGGCCACCGTGCACTATAAGTGGTTGATAATAGAAGGAAGGAGAGAACTTTGATTCAAATATGTTGAGGAAGGATGAAAGGTGTCGATACAGGGCGTTGAGGGTTCAGATCAAAGACGATGTGAAGAGAAGCTTCTAAATAGACCACGCAGGAGAAAACAGTCTTGGGGTGGGCTGATTTGAGAATATCTGATAGAGAGAGGAGGAGAGTAGAAGAGAGACGCTGGTAGTTGAGAGAGTGGGAGAAATTGGAGGGAGGTCTGTCGCCACTAACTGTCAATCAGAAGCTCTTGGACCCTTTTATTAAACATTATTATTATAATATCATACCCTTGTGAATAATCCAATCTTATTTTCTAATTCGAGTTAATGGATGGAACTGACAACAAGTGTCCTTCCGAAGTTGAGTCGTCTAGTGACTCGCGTGCCGAGGGTGTTTATATGTCAACAGTTCAAATATTAGGGTTTTTTAGGAGCACAAAACAACCCGCGCCTCCTTGCTCTTCTCCTCCATGCAAATTCATATCTTCACGCAAGTGCAGTGACTTTACACATCTTAGAGGAAAATCGTTCAAAGGCTATAAGTCTGTTCTTGATAACATGCATGGCTCTGCACTTGTAAGCATATCTTTACGTGGATGGATATTTCAAACCATCTCACCGCTTCCTTGTAGCATCAAGCATGCTTCAAGATCATGCCTTAGATTGCTATGAGCTGTTAGCAGCAGATGATGACGAGTCCACCTTAGAGGGGAAGCAATTCAAGGAGAGATTTGTACTTAAATTTATGCCTAAATCTGAGAAGGAAATCTTAGCTCATCACTTCCTTGATTTTAAGTAATGGAAGTTGACTGTTTCCGAGTATGTCACTTTATTTGAAGCCTTATCCAAATATAGCCTAGAGAATATTTCTACTTTATACAAGAAAATCTTAAGTTCATGAATGGTCTCAAAAAGTATCTTAACTAATCTCTCATTTTGCAACTCAAGTTGACTTTCGAGGAGTCGGTGAATGCGGCCCTTCATCTTGAAGCGGTTGAGAATGAGAAAGATAGTGATATTGAGTTCGAGGTTTGGAGAAACCCGAATAAGAAACGCTTTCCATTTCATAAGTCCAAGACTTTCCATCAAAGTAAGAAGAAGAAGCCAAGCATGTCGAGTTGAGTAACACACCAACGGTCTAGGGCATTGGAGTGTTATAGTTGTGGATCTCGTGATCACTTTGGTAGGGAGTGTCCTATGCTCCGTATTTGTCGCTATTGTAAGCAATAAGGGGATATGACATTTTCATGTCTAAAGAAGAAGAGGAATTATGGTTCAGGAAAACTTAGTGTGACAAGATCATCTGGCAGTCCTTCTCAGACTCATGGTAATCCTCATATCCTCAAGGGCTCATTGTTATTTCATGATCAGTCGATTAAGGCTTTATTCGATGCAAGTGTGTCGCATTCATTTGTATCGAAAGAACTCGTTGATGCTTTATCAATGAATGTTGTATGTTTGGTGACTTCATTACAGATTGCGAATCCTCGGGGGATCCAAACTCTTTATTTATTATGTGAGGATGTTGAAATATTCATGTGTGGATTTTCTATTCATGTGAATCGGCACATGATTCGTTCTTTTGGGTTCGACCTGGTTCTTCATATAGACCGACTCATGCTATACGAGGCCGGGATTCTTTGTGTTGGGAGGGTTTTATACCTTCGACATCCCGACTCACCTAATCATCTATCCATTATTTTTTGGGACATCCATCATGACACCGAAGAATCTCTATTATCTCATGGGTCTAGAGACCATGATGATGTTGATGTGTCTCGTATCCTTGTAGTGTGCGACTTTCCTGATATATTTGAGCTAGTTTCGTGTTTGCCACCTAAATGGGCTATTGAGTTCTGCATCAATTTTGTACATAGCCAGTGAGCCAACCTCCGACTAGGATGTCCACAAAAGAAAATGAGGAACTCAAGAACCAACTTCTCAAGCTTGAGGAAAAGCATTTCTTTCAGCCCAGCTCTTCATCATAGGGTGTCACAGTGGTATTTTTGAAGAAGTCTGATGGGACTCTTAGGCTATAAACGTCGATTACCGCAAGCTTAACGAGTTAACCATCAAAAATTGGATATCCATTGCCTAGGATCGACGATATGTTCGACCAATTGAGTGGGGAGAAGTTTTTTCTCTTCTTGAACTTCCCACGAGATTTCATCAGCTTCGAGTTATGGAGGATAACATTCCTTTTACAACTTTCCGTACTTGATATGGTTCCGTGAGTGGCTTGTCATGCCATTCGGTTTGACAAATGCTCCTGCATACTTTGTTGACCTTATGAATCGAATATTCCGGGAATATCTCGATATATTTGTGCTTATATTCATTGATGATATTCTTATGTATTTTAAATCCGAAGCAGAGCATACTAATCATTTAAGGGTTGTTTTGAGTACCCTTTGGAAACATCAACTCAAAGCAAATTTTCTAAGTATCATTTTTGGGAAAAGCAAGTCAAGTTTTTAGGCCGTATTGTATCATCTGATGGCATCTCGTCGGTCCTTCTAAGATCAAGGCTATTCATCATTGGAAGAGGCCGGAGAATGTCTCATAGATTCGTAGTTTTTTTGGATTGGCGAACTATTAAAGTCGATTCATCCGGGACTTCTTTCACATTATGCTTCCTCTTACTAGTCTTACTCGTAAAGGCGTTCGCTTTGTTTGGAATGATCAATGTTAATCTTCTTTTCAACAACTTTAGGAGCTTCTCACACGTGCACCTGTCTTATTGGTTCCTAAAGGGAACTAAGATCTTATTGTTTATACTGAAGTGAGCCATAGTGGTCTTGGCGTTGTGCTTATGCAACGTTATAGGGTAGTTGCTTATGCTTCAAGGTGGTTATGCCCAAACGAAGTCCGATATGCTACTCATGATCTTAAGCTTACCGCCATCATCTTCTCGTCTATGATTTGGCCACCATTATTTGTTGGATGAGCACTTTACCCTCTATACTGATCATAAATCACTTAAGTGCTTATTTACTCAGAAGGAGCTCAACATGCGTTATCACTGTTGCTTGAATTCCTTGCATTTTATGACCTCAATATTCAGTATACCCCGGGAAAGAGGAATCGAATTTCCAATGCTTTGAGTCATAAGAAAGTGGCTATTGTTTCCATGATGATTGCAGAGTGGAAAGATTTAGAGACTCCATCTATGTGTGATATTCGAGACCATGCTTCTACTTCAGACTCTCCTACCTTATTGAGTAGCATGAATGCTCGACCTACTCTTTTAGATTGGATTGCCGAGGCTCGGCGTCAAGGTTTTGATATTTCATCTCTTATTCAGAAATGTAAGTCTGAATCCACGATGATATAAAAATGAGAGATTTCCATAATGCCCTGTTATCCACAATCGAATCCACAACCTTATAGATGCTGCAGTCATCTGTAGTGTTGGCTTCTGGTGTTAGAAAACTGGATGTTAATAAACCACAACATCAGAAAACACGGAAGTATGAAAAACATCACAAAATGTTCATTAATATATACGTTCATTCATACACCCTTTACGTAATCAAGTTCTAAGAATATATAAATTATTACATGATCCAGAGCAATATATGACAATGCCCCATCTATTGATCAAAGTTTGAATACATGTGCGATAACAATTTTGCTAATACATACAACAAAACTAAACAAACAGTAGCGGTCCTAAATAGCTATAGCCTTCTTCTCGCCTCCGGAATTTGAATCAATGACGCACCTGAAAACCTTAACCCTGAGCCTACTCAAATAAGCACCCGAGAGTTAAAGGGGAAAACACAAATTTCAGGCCAGTCAACAGACTGGTGTGAATAATAATCCTTTATACCCAATACGAAGATATCCAGTGGGACCACACCACATTGCGAAATGGGTTCTCCCCTCACTAGTATCTATTTGCCTCTGGAAACATCCCCAGAACACCTGCACTTCAGTAGTTAGTACGAAACCGAGATAACATGAGTGACTTTATAAATGTGCAATGTGTAACTCAAAATGGAATCCTACCCTATTATTCCTGGTTTCCCATCCTAACGGTTACTAATGATTTCCCATTGTTTTATTCTTTTCATTAGGTTTCCCTTCCATGTTGCGCAAGGTAAGCCCCTGCTAGCAACGAACCGAAACACCTCCCATAATGCATGAACCAATGTGTCTTTTCCTTTGGTATCTGCACCACGCAGCTTAAGGTAATTCCTGGCTAGACAACGAAACCATCCATTTCCATTCAATTGACTTTTATACTGTGCGAAGCAACGTGGCCATTCTCTTATTACAATTTCCATACTGCACGAAGCAGTGAAATTCCTCCTTCCGATCCCAACCTATGCTTCGTAAGGTAACCCCTACTACAGTTAGACCGAAGGGTTATCCTTTTATTTAATTTGTACCCCCCTAATTCCTTTCCCCCATTGGTTCCCCCAATGTTAAGTGGTTACTCAGTTTATTTCACACATAGGTTCCCCCAACGTTCACATAAATGCAAATTTTAAGTCCATGACTTCCCACCAATAACATATGCAACGTTCAATGGTGTTTTACAAAATAAATAAAAATTTATCACCAAAAGGAACTCCTTTCCGACTCAATAAGACAACAATCTTTCACTCCAAAGGCAAACCCCTCCGGTACCATTCATCATTCATCTCCGAAAGGATACAATTTCTGGCTTCATTAGCAATCAATCAACCAATTACTCAAAGGTCAAGCCCCTTCATCTTCATTTAATTCCCCCAAAAGGAACCCCTTTTGGATTCATGCATTCGAGCATCAACCAAGTCCTTACGTCAAACCTTAACGGTAGGTTATAGAGGCAAAAACCTTTAACTGCTTTACACACTCCTGAAACAAAATTTCTTTCGTTTATATTATTGACGCCAATAACTAATTTAGGAAAAGCCTTAAATCCTTTATCAAAAGATTTCCTTTCGTATCGTTATCCATGCCCAAGGAAATATATATTAGGAAAACAAGTTTATAAAAGCATGTCATTATAAGTAATGGCTTTGTGGCTTTGGACTCGCTCTTGGTACCCCAAAAGGTATAATCCCTTATCCAAAACAGTTTTTGTTTTTTATTAAAAAAAAAAACCTTTTCTGTCCCTGCCGAAAGAGTGGTGGTGAAGCCTCTTGTTGATCGTTTTGACTTTCAAAATACGTAAGTATCAATACCGTAGATCCTTCGGAGGGTAAGGGACGGATATTTGAATAATTTCTATTCATGGATGATATTCCAAGTATCCAATGCAACTGAAAGATGGCATCCGAGAGTATCAGAATATTTCCGTCGAAATGACAGTAAATACAGAATTATTGATTTATTTCCACAAAAAAGTACTACTTTATACTTACTCCACCATATTTTTTAAATTCTCGTTGTCTTACAAATTAAAATACCGATCGTATACAGCCTTTTTACAGTACTTTGTACCTGCAGTGTATTAAATATTTGTGCATTTATCTAAATCATTTTAATCAACCTGCAAGCACTACACCAGAAAAGACCTTTCGTAGCATTGCAAAAACGATGATAAAACTTATAGCAGCGTTTCGATAAACGCAACGACGTGACTTGCAACTAAAAGTCTGATTTTAGTTGCATTATAGTAAACATAACCAAAAATGAACATATTGTAGTGTTTCAGAAACCCTGCAAAGATTTTTTTGGCAGCGTCTTAAAATGCAACCAAAGTGGTACTTGCACCTTTTTTATTTTTCATAGCGTTTTTTATGCTGCTATTATATTTTCGCAGCATTTAATCTTTTCTACTATATATTTTTTGTTGCGCTTTATTTTAGCTACAATATTTGTGTAAATTGCATTTTCTCCTATAGCACTTTTGAGACGCTACTAGAACTTATTAATTCATGTACAACACATTCTAATTGCAGCTATTTACTTTTAATGACTTGTATCATTTCCAACAATCACCTATATATAGTAGCAAAATTAAAATAAACAATCAATCATATAACTATCATTTTTAAACCAGCATCGCCATATTCAAATAATTGAAAAAACACATTAATAACATAATCAAATATAATATCCATAATCATTATAATTATAGTATTCCGACAAATTAAGTGAATCTACATACCACAACCATTTACAAACAAGCCCACACAACTTGTATGAACAAAATATTATAATACATAATAGTTAAAATCTTGTTCATGGCTTAATTACCATCAGTTCTTCGATGTGACTGTTCTTCACTTCAGAAATACTAATCACCTATACACAAATATAACGGTCAACAGTTAGAATTACATACAAATATAACAGGTGAAAACATCAACAAAACTACAACAGAAGAAACCACTATGTAAAATTAAAGAAACCTTATGCATAGACTTATAAATGAAGAAACATGTACATAAGTATAGCTATTTACAAACAAATGGCCGAGTAAATTACACACGTTAAAACATAATTTAAAGGACAGATTGTGCTCATGTTCCACCAAATTTATTTTAGTAAACAACGCATTAAATTGTATAAAATCAATTATTGTACTATATATTGCAGAATATTCCATGATAACATCTGAAACACATCTTAATGGTCCCTTATGTCATGTTGTGTTATGCAAAATACTTGCACAAATTGCTCCAATACCCAATTTATTATGCAAAATATTGATTTAATTTGCACAAACTTCAAAACTGCACGGTGGAATACAAAAGGCACAAAAGCAATACAAAAGAAAGAGGATCTAGCTTGTCGATTAATTATCAACCGCCAACTAATTGAAAAATAATCACCAAATAAAACAAAATAGAAAAAGAGAGGAAGACACAAAGATTTAACGTGGTTCAACTATGTCTGCATCCATGGAACCAACAATTATTCTTTATTTCAGTAAAGAAAGAGAGTACAAAAGAGAGCAAGAGAGATTACAAAATTATAGGTAGCAAATTGAAGAGACTACCCTATAATGACAAATTAAATCATCAATTTCTTTGAAAACTTGTTGCACTCAAAACCCCTAATTAAATGACTGTAGAAATTAGGGTATACTGAAAAAAAGGATAATGGTAGATGCTATCTCACATTCATGCTCCATAAATATGAAGATATAAATAGGCTTCAGGATGAAAGGTTGTTTAGAGATTAAGAAACTAATTTCCCGATTGTTTTGAAACCTTTCCAAATGTCTGCGATTTGATTGCAATGTAAATAGAAAGTGAAGATCTTGGTTTCCATACATTTCCTTCCTTGCATGATTTTCCAAGCCAATCATTTATTTCTTCATATTACAAAATCAATGAATATACATCTTTCCCTATTTATAAATACAATGACTGATTAATTGATTATGTAACCAATTTATTACCTATCAAAATATCCTCTTAAATATTTCCACATATAACATAATTGATTGATTGAATCAATTAACTAATTTCTTTCCCTCTTAAACAAATATTTGAATCACGTAAATTCAACACTCCACCTTGATTCAAATATAACAATCTCTCTTTATCATCAAATCTTAACAAGTTGTTGGGTCTACACCATCAAGCTTAAAATGAAGTAGTTTGGGCAGCATTGCCAAACAGAGCTACAAAATCTTTTCCAAGCGTAAGAAAGATAACATGCACATCGACAAACATAATACATATGAGAGAATATAAAAAATTTGAACATATCTGATGTAGGAGATAAACATGTAGAAATTATGCTTCGAGAGACCAGTGGAGATTCAACAACACGCTTCACCTACTCCGTTCCAAATTGAGTGAGGACATACTCAATATTATCTACTCCAATCTCGTTCATAAGAATTTTGCTAGAATTTTCTTTGTCAATCCCAACAGACTCACCAGCAAGCTCTGTAACATTAAAAGCATAAGATGAAGAGTCATCATTACAAATATGCTTAACAATAAGGCCAATTGAACTAAAAGGCAACTGAGCTCCACCTAGAGTCTGAACCTCTGAAATCTTCTCATCAACCATGGTGCCATCGAAAATACCGCTTTCTCTCCAAATATGGAAACAATTTGATGACTCCAAATGCGTTTGGAAATTTTGTATCCTCATAACTTCATCACTTGATAGAGGCTACACCTTCAATAAAGACCTCTCATCAAATATCGCATGCTTGCTAGTCGAAGTTCTCTTAGTTATTTGGAACCACAACCTATACTTATTCATTCCTTCCTTCTCTATAACCTAACAAAATGTGCTTGCTTCCTCTATCTTCAACTTATCATGTCTCTCGTCTTCTAAATAAGCTGAACAACCAAACAATTTAACGAATGAATAATCAATAGGCTCTCTTTTCCATATTTCTTCTAGGATCTTCATATCTATGGCAATAGAGGGTGTATGATTAATGAGAAATACTACCATAGATATCACTTCTACTAAAAATCCCCTTTTAGATCGGCAATCAGTCTCAAGCTCATAGCTCTTCCCATAATATCTAACACATGCTCTCCGCCACTCCAAAAGAATGATCATTAAATAAATCTCTAAATACATGCTCGGATGAACAATAGTTAGTGAATCCTTGTGACACAAATTCACTACTATTGCCAATGCTAAAACCTCTCAGCTGCTTTCTCGACTTCTTTTCAACTAGGGTCTTCCACTTTTGAAATTGGGCAAATATTTCAGATATAGTTTTTATGAAATATACCCAGACCTTCCATGAAAAATCATCAAAAAATAAGATACAGAAACTGGCTTCACCAAAAGATGCAACTGGAGTGGGTCCCCTCACATAAGAATGAACATACTCTAGAAACTCCGTATCTCTAAGTCTTCCAACATAAAATGTGACATGATTCTTCTTTCCAAAATTACAATCTCCACAAGAGCAAGACTTTAATAAAGAATCACCAACAATTAACCTATGTTTCTTTAATAGTTCAAGACTCTCCTCATCAACATGACCTAAACGTAGGTGCCATAACTAAGTAGAATCTAGAATGCTAGAATCAGCAGAAACTACCGTATCTTCCAAGATTGTCACTCCATGAAGCATATAAATATCATCAACTCACACCCCTTTCATCACTACCAAAGAACCCTTCTCCACTCTTAAATTCTCTCCATCTATTATTAACCTCATACCAAGTCTACTCAAAACGCTAACTGACAACAAACTCTTATGCATCATCAGAACATGTCTAGCATCCATGATAGTTCTAATAAGACCATCATGCATCTTAAACCTCACACTTCCAACACCCACAACATGACAAGATGTGCCATTGTCCAAATGAACTGCTCCGCCATCAATCTTCTCGTAACTGACAAAACAGCTCATGTCTGGCATTATATGACAAGAGGCTCCATCCAAGTGATTATTCAACCATTTCCATCCATTGAAAATTAAAATGCACACACATCCATTGCAGTATGAAAGTGCTCTTGTTTAGCCAATCCCTAGTCTAGTGCCTAATGTGTATATGCATCCACTAGCAAACACTTACATCCACTTGCAAACATCAAACATAACATGTCTCAAACACATGTTTTCAACCATAGGTTTCTACCTAAGAACAAATTCAAACGATAGGAAAAAAATATTCCAATTCAAAAGCTTGGAAAGGAATTAAGAACGTACCCTCAAAGGCATGAATCTTGTCTTCGGGTTCCCATGTCACATCATCACGATCTTCTCCCCATTGTACCTTCATTAGCTTGATCTCCTTATTGCGAAGCTTCTTAACTTTTGATCCAAGTATATGGGTAGGAACTTTTCTGACTGATGCCTCCTTTTCAACTTCAACATCCTCAAACGTACTTGGCTTTACTACCTCTGAGGAATCATGTAGACACTTCCTAAAGTGGGAAACTTGGAACATCGTGAACTCCTACCTGTCTCTTTGGCAGTCTAACTCTGCAGGCCATCTGACCTATCCTCTCAACTATGGGGAATGGCCCTATAAACCTGTAACACCCCGTAATTCTGTAACATTAAGTTTCACAAATTAAAGTATAATTAATTCTAAATGAAAGAATTAAGGAAAACAGGTTATGCCAATGCGTTCGTCTCAAAATTCTGCTTGGAAACGAGTCCGAGTTTTCGAAAATCGGAGTCCGTATGAGTAAGTTATGACCTTTCAAAGTTTCAGAATTTAATTAAAAACTAAACAGCTCAAAAACAAGGCCAAATTCGAATTTCAAACGCACAGGCAGGCTGGGCGGGAAAATTCTCGCCCAGGCCAGGAGGTCGACTATGTAGTCGACCCCCCCTCCCCCAACCAGGTCGACACTATAGTCGACCTGGGTACCCAGGTCGACTATGTAGTCGACCTAGGGGTCGACCTGCTTGGTCGACCTGACCTACTTGGTCTGGTCCTGGCTCGGTTTCTGGGGCTTGGCTGTGTCACTAGGGCTGATTTGTCACTTTCTGATTGGCTCCTCTTGGTGTGTATGGTCCGGATTCACTCTATGATCATTTGACGGCTCAAATCAATCTGAAATTCTATAAATACAACCCAACACGCAACCTAAATTCACACAAATAAAATAGAGCTAGAGCCATCATGCTGCTGGAAGGAAGCCAAGAATAGCCTCCGCTTGAAGAAAGTTTAAAGACGAACAAATATAATTCAAAACTAAAAATCAAAGCAACGTTTATCTACCCAAAGGAAAGCATCTCAATTCCAGAACTCAGAATCCAGAATTCAAGTTCATCATTTGTTGTAAGTCAGTTACTTTTTAGATTTAAACGTCTAGATCTGTTTGTGGCATGTAATTAAATGGATATAAGAATATGCCTAATCCTTTCGTTTGAATCAGTGCTTGTATACGCCTTTGTAACTAATTAAGAACTATTGTGGTGAGACTGTGCCTATGCCTATGACATTGAAACTATTGTTAATAGCCTAAGACTATGACTGTGAGCATAAGACTATACATATGCCTATGAATGTGAACATAAGACTATGCCTATGCCTATGACTGTGAACATAAGACTATTGCCTATGACTATGGCAAGGACCATTGTGGCTAATCACCTATGATTCATGACTATTAAATTATTGCCTAGAATTATGACTATTAAATTGGATCTAAGCTTGATTCTCTATTCAAACCTATTCTTAATTATCCTTGAATCTTGATTTTTGGGATTTTTCTATTAAGTTAGATTTATCCATGTTCTTGAACATAGACTATTATTCAAACCCTTTCATGTTCATAATGTTATCAGATCTATGCCTGCGATGTTTTAGTCAATTTATTCAGTATATTTATTAGATCTGTAATTCGTGAATTTGGGATTATCATCTTATGCCCATTCTTATGCCGGTCTTTTCATGGTATTCTTGTTTATTCCCTTTTATCTACGAATCTAGATTGACCTATAATCTAGACTGAATCACGATTACGCAAACGATGGGACTACGATTTGGGGCAGAACATGAAACTAACATGAATGTGAGCTTGGAAGTTTGGTATAACACGAAATTTATATTTGGCACAATAAATATGTTGGCATGATCTGAATTGGCTATAATAGTGACTAATTTGCATGCATAATAGAATTGGGCGTAAACGGTAAATTGTTAATTGGCCGCAAAACATGTAGTTGGCATGTGAATCTAGTTTTGGCATAAATTGTAAACTAGAATATTAAATCTAGTTCTAACATGAATTGTAAAATTGGATATTTAATCTAGGTTGAGCCAAAAATGTAAATAAGAACATTAAGTCTAGATTAGGCTTAACTACTTATTTGGAACGCCAAATATATGGCATAGTGATTTTGGGCATGACTATTAAGGCGAGTTTGGGAAGGTGGGTTATAGCCTATCCTAATTTATAACCAGAAATTACATGTAATTGTCATGTTTAGCGTAACCATCGTTAGCGACACTCAATTTGGTATAATCTTATAAACATGGTTTAGAGGGAAAGTGGGCCATAATAATAAATATTGATAAGGTACAATAAAAGAGTAATTATGGCGTAAGTAAATTAGTAATAATTTACAAGAAGAATTAGTCCTAAATGAGAAATATGTACATTGTAGAAAATACGAATATGCCTAACCCGAGGTTAGATTGAGTTACGGTATAAGACTGCCCGGAACCACCCGGCAAATCCAGCAACCGTAACAATACCTATCTAATGTGGGTGGTTAAAGCATTGAGCCCAAAAAAGACCCGAGGTTAGACCGAGTTGCGGTGTAAATCTTCCCGGAACCGACCGACACATCCAGTGACCGCAACAATATCTGTCTAATGTGAGTGGTTGGTGCTTTAAATGAATAATTTAAAGCTAAGAAACAGTTAAGATAGACAAGTGGGTGAGGTTAAGAAAAGGTTTAACCATTATAACATGTTAACTAAACTAGAAGGTGGGGTTAAGTAAAATACACTTAGCCAATTTAACATGTTAACTAAACTAGAAGGTGGGGTTAAGTAAAATACACTTAGCCAATTTAACATGTTAACTAGACTAGAAGGTGGGGTTAAGTAAAATACACTTAGCCAATTTAATATGTTAACTAGACTAGAAGGTGAAGTTAAGTAAACTTAGAACACTTAGCCATCGTAGTGTGCCAAATGAACAAGGTTAAGTTAAAACATGAAGGGACAATACTTAACCATTAGAACATGTGAATTAAAATGATGTTAGGGTTAAGTTAACTAAGAGAATACTTAACCGCTTTAGCATGTTAGTTAAACAGAAGGGGCAGGGTTAAGATAAAGGGAACACTTAACCAATACAAGGTGAAGGGGTGGGGTTAAGTAATAAGAAATACTTAACCAATATAACTTGATTTGTGGTAGGGTTAAGTCAACATGAACTACTGATAACACTTGACCAGTTTATCATGACAAATGAATGGGTTAAGATAACTTGAATTGAATAATGACACTTAAGCAATCCAACTGGACGAGAAAGAGAACTAAGTAGTAAACCTTAGTTAAGAGGACTAAGTTGTAAACCTTAGTTAAGAAAACGACGATTCAGGAAACTAAGTAGTAAACCTTAGTAGAATACGAGAAGGAGCGAACGTCCATCTGATCTTAAAGAAGGCTCTAAAGAACTGGGGTACGAAGCACGCGGCTTCGAGGGGACGTGAGGGTACTCTTGGTATCCCTCTGTGAGGCTGCAGATGAACCGCCTGGGCTCACAGAGGTTAAGGTCTGCGTTAGAAGAACCAAGGGTATGCCTTGGTTGCAATATAAGGCAACCTAAAGACTAGGATGGACCAGCGTGATTCGGCGAGACTAGTAGCCCTGTGATAGCAACTCGTCGTCTACCTACCATCTAGAGTCAATCGAGATACGTGAAGCGGAAAGGCGGAGAACTCCAACAGACTATATACTTGCTATCTAGTTATGGTTGCGGATGGCCATAGGTTAGTGGGGCATAGGGGGGCCTGCGTATAGTTCTCATTTTTCAAGGTGTGCCTTTCATTAGTTGAGAGAGGGGTCAGGTGGGACCATAGCCACTGGAAAAACAGACCTTAGCATCTGCATCGGCAGATATCTGAAAGCTCCCGACCGAGTTCTGTGTTTCTTGATTCGCTCTGCCACGAGACTCGAGTCGCACATATAGAGGACATGTGCATCTAGACAGCGATAACGATCCACGACACATACGTGGGGAAAGTCAAGGAACATATACCGCTCTGGGTATTGTGTCCTAGAGTAGGGGCATCGTTCGATAGGTAGCATAATCCCTAGTTGGACTAGGTCGCGTAAACCCTAAAATCTGAGAAGCATTAGATAAGTCGCGTAAACCCTAGTTGAATCTAGGAAGCACTCAATAGAAAAACCCTAGATTAGATCTAGGTAATGAATAATAAATGTACGCCTGAAGGCAACCACAATTACAGGGTTTGGGAGCACGTTATCATTACTAGTTGGGTCACTAGTTAGGTGGTGCAGAGATATAGAAACCAGAATAACAGGGTAATCGCGAAGCAGGGAAAGTAAGGAAGCATACTCAGTTTACTAGTGTATTCAGCTTGTCGGTAGATCCAGTTTCTCAGTGCATTCAGTTTTATCTTGCCTTAGCATATCTTGCGTTATCTTGTTAGCCTATCATCATGGTATTTTCTTGTATTCAGTTAAATTCATGTCATGTTGTTTTTACCTGTTCACATGCTGAAAGTTACTGAACTTACCAAACTTTATGTCTGACTCTGTTTTTCTTTCGCTTTCTTGTCTTCCGTCCCCACCCCCAGGTTCCCAGGGAGGGAATATTACTACTTAGCCCAGTTTTCTTTTCAAGCTGAAGATTAGTCGAAGTTTTGCTTGGATTCTCTTTTCCATTACTATGGCTGGCTCAAGCTACATTGTGGAATATAAATGCTATTTTATGCTTCTTTATTTTGTAAGACAGATATTCTGGTATTGGAAAATAATTGTTGTACAAACTATTTGATCAATAAAAGTTCTAATTTCCACTGTTTAAATTTTTTCTGTCTTGTAATTTATCTGCATCTTTTACCTATAATGCTTCACAGAACTTAGTGCATTCCCTTTGTGAGTGACACTAACGGATGTGGGGTGTTACACGTGGAATTAGAGCTGAAGGTTACCGGATCAGATAAATTATTTTCAACGGTTTTAAAAGAAGCATTTTCAAAAGAAAAGTTTTGTTTTAAAGGAATATTCCCCAAAAGCCATACGCACTATCTTCTGATCCTCTGTTTGAATTCTTATCCCCTCCTTTCTTGAGTCTTCGGGGCTCCTGGCTTTCTGGGAAGTAACCTCATCGCGGTACGGTTTCGTAGGCTTGATAAGACTACGATACCTATCGAAGGGAAAAGTAGTGCCCGACTCCCATCTATAGCCATAGTAGTTTCACCTGCAGCTAGTCTTCTTTCAAGCTTCGAAGGGTTTTTCATACGATGGAGGAAGCTTTTGAGAAACTTGTCAATATGATTACACAGGGATGGTAAAGATGAGGATGAGGAAGTTTGGCTAGGGAGCTCAACGCAAGGTTGAGAAATTCATGGATATAAACTCGACTCACGAAGAAAGAAGGAATTATAAAACCTAAGATGAGAGGAAGTATCTTTTCCATGATGTAATAGGGCAAGGACGAGGGACATGATTTTCAGAAGAGAGAATGCATGCTTTCACCATCAGAATACCTGAGAAAGAGATAGTAAAGGTCTCTGTTGTAAAAGTTTAGCTTTTCGTTTTGATCAACCAGTTGGTACTCTTTTGATCTTAGTGCTTCGCATTGTTCATATCTACTTCCATAGCTGAGTCTCTGCACCTTAGTACTTGTATAGTAGAAGGTCCCATTAGTGTCTCAAATCCAATTGGTGGTTCGGCCCGTTTACCTTTGGTTTGTAAGGATTTGAGAATAACTATATTAAGTGTTGGGTTTAAGCGTAATGCTTATGTTTTTGGGCTATGGGTTGATTCTAGGCATGGGTTGGTTGGCTAGTAATTCTGAAAGGAGGGTAGTTAGACTTTTGACTTACCTTGGAAATACCCTTGAGATTCCGTGTAAAAAATCAGTTGGGCTTAGCTAGCTAGAATCGCTTAATGCATTTATCGACGATTTGCAGTCCGTTAGGGTAGTCCATGAGTACGCAGATGTTTTTTATTAAGTTAGGAGTTTACCCCTAAACCACGAGATAGACTTCCGCATGTATCCAGTTGACAATGAAAAGCCAGCTATCCGATCAACGACAGTTTTGGAAATGGAGGTCAAGAAGCTTCGCAATCGTGAACATTAATTAGATAAGGTACATAATAGTGAAGCCCAAGAAGATGCGACTTAGAAGACTGAAGACTAGATACACGCATCATACCCTTTTCTTAAGGGTACATCCTTGATCTCTTTTTCTAGGAATTTTATGCATACTTTCTAGCTTTTAAGGTATATCCTCTAGGGCGTATCATCGATCCTTAGGTAGAAGCCAATGGATGTAAACATGTATTTGAAACATGTTATGATTGATGGTTGCAAATGGTTGCTCGTGGATGCATATACACACCATAGGCGCTAGAACGACTCAGTCACTTTCACATTGCATTCGCATATATGTATTTGCTTAACGGATTTAACTTGATATGTTATCATATGGATGTTGCATATGGATGAATGGCTATGCACACATGCAGTATTTACATAACGAGGGATGTTTGCATACATGATTGGACGCATGGCACTGACATAATTCGCATTAAGGAGGTCAACTGAATCAGTAGACCACCTGATTTTGCATTGGATAAAGACATAAACACACCATGCATATGGACATGAAAGCATTAGAAATCTTTTTAAGGACAATGAATGCCTGTGATTGAATGGTTGAGTAGATGGGTGATTGGATGATAGGACACATTCCTCCAAACTTGAAGATTTCGGGGATGAAATCCTTTTAAGAGGGGGAGAATGTAACACCCCGTAATTCTGTAACATTAAGTTTCACAAATTAAAGTATAATTAATTCTAAATGAAAGAATTAAGGGAAATGGGTTATGCCATTGCGTTCGTCTCAAAATTCTTCTTGGAAACGAGTCTGAGTTTTCGAAAATCGGAGTCCGTATGAGTAAGTTATGACCTTTCAAAGTTTCAGAATTTAATTAAAAACTAAACAGCTCAAAAACAAGGCCAAATTCGAATTTCAAACGCACAGGCAGGCTGGGCGGGAAAATTCTCGCCCAGGCCAGGAGGTCGACTATGTAGTCAACCCCCTCCCCCCAACCAGGTCGACACTATAGTCGACCTGGGTGTCGACCTGGGTACCCAGGTCGACTATGTAGTCGACCAGGGGGTCGACCTGCTTGGTCGACCTGACCTGCTTGGTCTGGTCCTGGCTCGGTTTCTGGGGCTTGGCTGTGTCACTAGGGCTGATTTGTCACTTTCTAATTGGCTCCTCTTGGTGTGTATAGTCTGGATTCACTCTATGATCATCTGACGGCTCAAATCAATCTGAAATTCTATAAATACAACCCAACACTCAACCTAAATTCACACAAATAAAATAGAGCTAGAGCCTTCATGCTGTTGGAAGGAAGCCAAGAATAGCCTCCGCTTGAAGAAAGATTAAAGACGAACAAATCTAATTCAAAACTAAAAATCAAAGCAACGTTTATCTACCTAAAGGAAAGCATCTCAATTCCAGAACTCAGAATCCAGAATTCAAGTTCATCGTTTGTTGTAAGTCAGTTACTTTTTAGATTTGAACGTCTAGATCTATTTGTGGCATGTAATTAAATGGATATAAGAATATTCCTAATCCTTTCGTTTGAATCGGTGCTTGTATACGCCTTTGGAACTAATTAAGAACTATTGTGATGAGACTGTGCCTATGCCTATGACATTGAAACTATTGTTAATGGCCTAAGACTATGACTGTGAGCATAAGACTATACCTATGCCTATGACTGTGAACATAAGACTATGCCTATGCCTATGACTGTGAACATAAGACTATTGCCTATGACTATGGCAAGGACCATTGTGGCTAATCACCTATGATTCATGACTATGAAATTATTGCCTAGAATTATGACTATTAAATTGGATCTAAGATTGATTCTCTATTCAAACCTATGCTTAATTATCCTTGAATCTTGATTTTTAGGATTTTTCTATTAAGTTAGATCTATCCATGTTCTTGAACATGGACGTTATTCAAACCCTTTCATGTTCATAATGTTATCAGATCTATGCCTGCGATGTTTTAGTCAATTTATTCAGTATATTTATTAGATCTGTAATTCGTGAATTTGGGATTATCATCTTATGCCCATTCTTATGCCTGTCTTTTCATGGTATTCTTGTTTATTCCCTTTTATCTACGAATCTAGATTGACCTATAATCTAGACTGAATCACGATTACGCAAATGATGAGAATACAATTTGGGGCAGAACATGAAACTAACATGAATGTGAGCTTGGAAGTTTTGTATAACACGAAATTTATATTTGGCACAATAAATATGTTGGCACAATCTGAATTGGCTATAATAGTGACTAATTTGCATGCATAATAGAATTGGGTGTAAACGGTAAATTGTTAATTGGCCGCAAAACATGTAGTTGGCATGTGAATCTAGTTTTATCATAAATTATAAACTAGAATATTAAATCTAGTTCTAACATGAATTGTAAAATTGGATATTTAATCTAGGTTGAGCCAAAAATGTAAATAAGAACATTAAGTCTAGATTAGGCTTAACTACTTACTTGGAACGCCAAATATATGGCATAGTGATTTTAGGCATGACTATTAAGGCGAGTTTGGGAAGGTGGGTTATAGCCTATCCTGATTTATAACCTGAAATTACATGTAATTGTCATGTTTATCGTAACCATGGTTAGTGACACTCAATTTGGTATAATCTTATAAACATGGTTTAGAGGGAAAGTGGGCCATAATAATAAATGTTGATAAGGTACAATAAAAGAGTAATTATGGCATAAGTAAATTAGGAATAATTTACAAGAAGAATTAGTCCTAAATGAGAAATATGTACATTGTAGAAAATACGAATATGCCTAACCCGAGGTTAGATTGAGTTACGGTATAAGACTGCCCGGAACCGCCCGGTAAATCCAGCAACCATAACAATACCTATCTAATGTGGGTGGTTAGATCATTGAGCCCAAAAAAGACCCGAGGTTAGACTTAGTTGCGGTGTAAATCTGCCCGGAACCGACCGGCACATCCAGTGACCGCAACAATATCTGTCTAATGTGAGTGGTTGGTGCTTCAAATGAATAATTTAAAGCTAAGAAACAGTTAAGCTAGACAAGTGGGTGAGGTTAAGAAAAGGTTTAACCTTTATAACATGTTAACTAAACTAGAAGGTGGGGTTAAGTAAAATACACTTAGCCAATTTAACATGTTAACTAAACTAGAAGGTGGGGTTAAGTAAAATACACTTAGCCAATTTAACATGTTAACTAGACTAGAAGGTGGGGTTAAGTAAAATACACTTAGCCAATTAAACATGTTAACTAGACTTGAAGGTGAAGTTAAGTAAACTTAGAACACTTAGCCATCGTAGTGTGCCAAATGAACAAGGTTAAGTTAAAACATGAAGGGACAATACTTAACCATTAGAACATGTGAATTAAACCGATGTTAGGGTCAAGTTAACTAAGAGAATACTTAACCGCTTTAGCATGTTAGTTAAACAGAAGGGACAGGGTTAAGTTAAAGGGAACACTTAACCAATACAAGGTGAAGGGGTGGGGTTAAGTAATAAGAAATACTTAACCAATATAACTTGATTTGTGGTAGGGTTAAGTCAACATGAACTACTGATAATACTTGACCAGTTTATCATGACAAATGAATGGGTTAAGATAACTTGAATTGAATAATGACACTTAACCAATCCAACTGGACGAGAAAGAGAACTAAGTAGTAAGCCTTAGTTAAGAGGACTAAGTTGTAAACCTTAGTTAAGAAAACGACGATTCAGGAAACTAAGTAGTAAACCTTAGTAGAATACGAGAAGGAGCGAGCGTCCATCTGATCTTGAAGAAGGCTCCAACGAACTGGGGTACGAAGCACGTGGCTTCGAGGGGACGTGAGGGTACTCTTGGTATCCCTCTGTGAGGCTGCAGAAGATCCGCCTGGGCTCACAGAGGTTAAGGTCTGCATTAGAAGAACCAAGGGTATGCCTTGGTTGCAATATAAGGCAACCTAAAGACTAGGATGGACCAGCGTGATTCGGCGAGACCAGTAGCCCTGTGATAGCAACTCGTCGTCTACCTACCATCTTGAGTCAATCGAGATACATGAAGCGGAAAGGAGGAGAACTCCAACAGACCATATACTTGCTATCTAGTTATGGTTGCGGATGGCCATAGGTTAGTGGGGCATTGGGGGGCATGCGTATAGTTCTCATTTTTCAAGGTGTGCCTTTCATTAGTTGAGGGAGGTGTCAGGTGGGACCATAGCCACTGGAAAAACAGACCTTAGCATCTACATCGGCAGATATCTGAAAGCTCCCGACCGAGTTCCGTGTTTCTTGATTCGCCCTGCCACGAGACTCGGGTCGCACATATAGAGGACATATGCATCTAGACAGCGATAACGATCCACGACACATACATGGGGAAAGTCTAGGAACATATACCGCTCTGGGTATCGTGTCCTAGAGTAGGGGCGTCGTTCGATAGGTAGCATAATCCCTAGTTGGACCTAGGTCGCGTAAACCCTAAAATCCGAGAAGCATTAGATAAGTCCCGTAAACCCTAGTTGAATCTAGGAAGCACTCGATAGAAAAACCCTAGATTAGATCTAGGTAATGAATAATAAATGTACGCCTGAAGGCAACCACAATTACAGGGTTTGGGAGCACGTTATCATTACTAGTTGGGTCTCTAGTTAGGTGGTGCAGAGATATAGAAACCAGAATAACAGGGTAATCGCGAAGCAGGGAAAGTAAGGAAGCATACTCAGTTTACTAGTGTATTCAGCTTGTCGGTAGATCTAGTTTATCAGTACATTTAGTTTTATCTTGCCTTAGCATATCTTGCATTATCTTGTTAGCCCTATCATCGTGGTATTTTCTTGTATTCAGTTAAATTCATGTCATGTTGTTTTTACCTGTTCACATGCTGAAAGTTACTGAACTTACCAGACTTTATGTCTGACTCTGTTTTTCTTTCGCTTTCTTGTCTTCCGTTTCCCCACCCCCCCTAGGTTCGCAGGGAGGGAATATTACTACTTAGCCCAGTTTTCTTTTCAAGCTGAAGATTAGTCGAAGTTTTGCTTGGATTCTCTTTTCCGTTACTATGGCTGGCTCAAGCTACATTGGGGAATATAAATGCTATTTTATGCTTCTTTATTTTGTAAGACAGATATTCTGGTATTGGAAAATAATTGTTGTACAAACTATTTGATCAATAAAAGTTATAATTTCCTCTGTTTAAATTTTGTCTGTCTTGTAATTTATCTGCATCTTTTACCTATAATGCTTCACAGAACTTAGTGCATTCCCTTTGTGAGTGACACTAACAGATGTGGGGTGTTACAAAACCTCCATGCCAACTTCCCAACCGGGCCAAAGCAAACAACGTTCCTCAAAGGTGACACTTTGATAAAGACCATATCCCCTACCTTGAACTCTTAGTCGGTCCTCCTCCGATCAGCATATGACTTTTGTCTATCCTGAGCTGCTTTCATCTGTCTACAAATAAGGTCTAACTTCTCAGAAGTTTCTCTTACATCTCAGGCCCAAGTAGAAGTCTATCCATAGTCTCCCACCAATATGTAGGTGATCTGCAGGGTCGTCCTTAAAGTGCCTCATAGGAAGCCATACCGATACTTGTCTGATAATTTTTATTATAAGCGAACTCAACTAATAGGAGATTCTCCTCCCAAGTCCCTTCGAAGTCTAGGATACATAATCTCGTTAAATCCTCGAGAACCCTATTGACCCTCTCAATCTGTCCATCGGTCTAAGGGTGATATGGTCCTAAGTCGTAACTGCATCCCTAGTGCCTCCTGCAAGCTCCTCCCAAAACTCATTTGTAAAGATAGGGTCACGGTCACTAACAATATTGGAGGGTATCCTATGAAGTCAGATAATCTCTCTAAGGTATACCGATGTGAACCAAGCTGCCATCCTCTTACAATGATTAGATAAAGTGAGGCTCTTAGTCAATCGGTCAACTATAACCCATATACTGGTGTTGCCCTTCCTCGATCTAGGTAAACCACCAATAAAATCCATAGAGACGCTCTGGAATATCTAGAGGCTGAAGCAATCTGCCAGGTTTTCTTTGTTCAACCTTTACTTGTTTGCAAGTCAAATATCAAGCCACATACTCTGCCACGTCCTTCTTCATAGCTGTCCAATGAAAAACTCTCTTCATGTCTCGGTACATCTTGTCACCGACCGGATGGGTAGTCATCCGATATTGATGAGACTCCTTAAGAACTGATCTCAACAAGTGTCCAACTCTAGGAACAAATAATCTTCCATCTCGACATAGCCACCCTCTCTTGTCCATAGAATATCTAGTTAGGTGACTAGAGGTATCTCCTCTGCCGAGTCTATCCAAGATACCCACTAACTGCTCATCCTCGTGCTAAGTGGATCCAATGCGCTCCAAAAGAGTAGGTTGCACCTCCAAAGATGCCAACAAACCGGGTGTCAAATCCGTAGATGGTTTGAAATCAAATGTCGATATAAATTACAAGCTCTGTCGTTCTACAATAGAGGACTCAAGGTCTTCTTCTGCCTACTCAATATGTCCGCAACTACAGTCCCCTTGCATGAGGTATAAGCTATCTCAAAATCATAGAACGCAATGTACTTCATCCGATCTTTCTACGAGAACAAATACTTGAGCAACTTGTGATCTGTGTAAAGCTCGAACCTCTCACCAAGTAAGTAGTGTCGCCAAGACTTGAGTGCGAACACTATTGTTGCCAACTCCAAATCATGGGTAGGGTAGTTCTTCTCATGAACCCACAACTGCCTACTCCCATAGCAGACTACCCTACCTTCTTGCATCAACACAACACCTAAACCTGTGCCATAAGCATCTGTTTAGGCAGTAAACATCTTGGAACCATCAGAAAGAGTCAGAACCGGAGCTGATGTCAGGGCCTTCTTTAACCTCTGGAATACATCCTCGTAATCAATACTCCAAGCGAAAATCAGATTTTTCTTCGTCAGACATGTGAGCGGAGATGAGATCCATGCAAAGTCCTTAATGAACTTTCTGTAGTAACCCGCCAACCCGAAGAAACTCCTAACCTCTATCGCATTCTTAGGGGATTTCCAATATTGAACTGCAACAACTTTAGCGAGGTCCATCGTTATTCCATCCTTGGAGACAACATGCCCTAGGAACCTTACTTCGTTTCGCCAGAAATGACACTTAAAAAATTTAGCCTTAAGTTGATGCGATCTGACAATGCGGAGAACCTCTCCCAAGTATACGACATGCTCTTCCTCAATCCTCGAGAAAACCAAAATATCATCCACAAAAACCACTACAAACTTGTTCAGGTACTCCCTAAAGACCTGACTCATCAAATCCATAAAGTACGCGGGTGCATTGGTCGGCCCATAAAACATGACCAACCACTCAAAGAATCTGTTTGGAGTCCCGAAAGCAGTCTTGTCTATACTGTCATCTGCTACCCTCAACTGATGAAAACTGGTGGCTAGATCCAACTGTAAGAAAACTGAAGTGACCCCTAACTAGTCAAACAAGTCATCTATCCTCAGGAGTGGGTGCCTATTCTTCTTGGTGACCTTATTCAACTTCCTATAGTCCACGCATAGACGGAGAGAGCTGCCTGCCTTGGTTGGAAAGACGATTGGAGCCTCTCACTCAAAAATGCTCCGTCTAATGAATCCTTTCTCAAATAACTCACCCACTTGTTTGCTAAGCTATCTCCTTTCTCTAGGAGCCATGTGGTGCACTGGTAAAGCAATAGGCTTCACTTATTCACCGGGTATATCCAGAAATCTATCTCTTGTCTGGGAGGTAATCCTCTCACCTCATCGAACACGTCCGGAAAATCTCAGACTATGGGTACTGATCTAAGATCATCAGCAGAAGCATCAAGGGAATTTAGGAAACCGAGCATAACTGATCCCCGTGGGTCACAAGAAATCTCGAGGGTTCTACCGTGGCACATCAGAAGCCTAATAACTCTCCTATCACAATCTAGAATGGCACCATACATGGTTAGCCAACCCATTTCTAGAATAATCCTGTAACCCATAAAACCAAGAACATATGTGTCGCACTCAAACTCGACGCCCATACCAGAAATTCTCAGACCTCTACATATCATAGACAAGTAAGTCGTACCTCCTATAGGGTTTGAGACTATAACAGGATCAAAAACTATACAAGTATCTAGGTGCAGACTATCTACCGCAAAATTTGATATGAATGAATGAGAAACACCGGAATCAAACAAAGTCCTAATAGGAGAGTCAAAAAGAGAAATCAAACGTTCTATGGTGGCTTTCCTTCCTCGATCCGAACCGCCGGCCTGAGCAGTCTCTAGTGCATGAACTTGTCCTCCAAATGATTATGCCTTCTGACCTTGCTTGTTAGGACACTCCCTGCTGTAATGTCCAGCTTGTCCGCAACTGAAACAAGCATTCTTAGTCTTCCTACAGTCTCTAACAAAGTGTCCCATATTTCCACAGCCATGACATTTAACCGCTGTCTTGATTTGTGCCTTATTAGGTTTTGCTCCCTTTTTTGCTTCCCATTTCTTGGGCTACCACTTCCTCTTCTCAGTCATGGGCTTAGCCTCTTCATTCTTAACTTCTTGCTTGTCCTCTTTCCTGTCCTTATGCATCAAAGCCATATCCACTAGCCTCTTAAAAGTAGCTCCCATGGGGATATGTGTCAACGCTAGTCCTTGGAGAGGTTGATTCAACCCTTTAGCAAATCTTAAAGTCTTTTAATGAGGATAGTTTACTAAATCCAAGCCAAACATTGCCAATTGATTAAAGCTATTGACATATTCCTTCACCGTCATACTTCCTTGCTTCAGATTTAAGAATTTCTCCATTTTGCATCCCTTCCTTAGCTTGTGATAAGAACTTCATCTCAATTATATTCTTAAACTCATCCCAAGTGGCCACCATCTGCCCTGCCTGAGTCGCCTCCCACCAATATGATGCTTCGTCTTTCAGTTGTCAGGCGACTCACTAAATCTTCCTCTTACCGTGTAGTTACAACAAATCAAACACATTCTCCGTCTCTTTAAGCCATTGCTAGACTTTACATAACTCTCCGTACCATGAAACGGCTTGCCTCCCATCGCATAGAAATACTTACAAAGCTTAGAGAAGTTGACTACGGGATTGGGTGGAACTACCACGGCTACAGTTGAGGGTGGAACATTTCCATGCACTTCGGTAGATTCCGTAGCCTCTACGTATCTACAGAACCATGTCGGAATGGGAATGCCCTCAGGGAAATTAGGATCCCCAGACATGTTGAAAAGAGAAGAAACAAGGATTCAAAAAGAGGTCGAAGGAATATTGTAAATGACTTGAGAGGATATATGTTTTTCAAAAATTGGTTTTACTTGAAATTATTTACCTTGAAAATACTTTTTCAAAAACTTTTTCTTTGATCTTGTAACCTTAGGCTCTGATACCAAATGTGACACCCCACATCCCTTAATGTCACCCATATAAGGATGCATTAAGTTATGTGAAGAGCAATAGGTATGAAGTACAACATAGAGGCTAAAACTGACAAGACAGAATATAAAATTGCAGCAGAAAACTGTCCAAACTTTTATTGTTAAACTAAGTACAACGTTACAGTTTTCGAATACCATAATGTCACAGTCATAAAACATCTATCTCGTGGAAACATAAATCATCGAAGTACAAAACCATAAAAATCATATTCCTCATGAGTTATAACAATAATCATTGAACAAAAATCGAAAAATACATCGAGTAAGAAATAGTCCAAGTCCAAGCTGAATCAAAGGATAACGGTTGCTGTTGCAATCCACCACCCTGAGAACCTAGGGGAAAGAAAGAGAGAAGGAAAAATAAAATAGGTCAGACATACATTCTGGCGAGTCATTACACCAGAAAATGCCTTTAGCAGCACTGTAAAAACGCTACAGTAACTTGTAGTAGCGTTCCGATAAATGCTGTTGTACGACATGCAACTAAAATTCTGGAAGTTTTTGTTGCGTTTTAGCCAACGCAACCGAAATTGAAAATATTGTAGTGTTTCTTAAACCCTACAAAAAGTTTTTCGGCTGTTCCTTAAAAATGCTACTAAAGTGATACTTGCATTATTTTTCAATTTTTTTGTAGCAGTTTTTCAGTACTAGTATATGTTTTTTGTTGCGTTTTTTCAGTCCTACTATATGTTTTTTGTTGCATTTCATTTCAGTTACAATATCTTTTGTAAATTACATTTGTAGCACTTTTTCAACGCTACTAAACTTACTAATGTACACCACATTTTAATATTGTAGTTATTTACTGTTAATGGCTTGTAACATTTCCATCAATCACTTATAGAAATATTAAAACAGATAATTATATGAGCATCATTTTCAAACTAAAATCTATAATCGCAATATTTAAATACTTAAAAAACACATTACTCCCAATATTGAATATAACACCCATAATCATCTCAATAGCAGTATTTCGACAAAATAAGTGAATCCGCATACCACAATTGCTTACAAACAAGTCTACATGACTAATACAAACAAAATAATAGTTAAAGTCTTCTTAGTAGCTCACCAGTTCTTTGATGTGGGTGTTCTTCACTTTGGAAATCTAATTACCTGTACATAAGCATGTTATGATGGTTATTAATATAATAATATGAAAAAGAGAAAGCCATAGTTCTCTAGGAGGCAATGAAGTTGTCATAACAATTAAAATGACAAACACTAACAGCAAGACACGGGATAAGTTTGTATTATCCAATAAATAACAATATCATGCTAAGAAGAAATCTAATTTGGAAGCTAATGCTATAACATCTGACAATGAAGATACATATGATAGTACCATGACCTTTATGTTGGAGTCTAAGCTTTGTATTCTTAATGCACACAAACCATCAAAGTACCAAGCAACTAAACATAAAATTACAAATGAATGCTACTTGTAATATCATCAAATAACTATCTTTCACGATGCTTTCGCCAAATTAATCACAATGCTATTATTATACAGCACTCTATTACTTCAGCACAAAAATGAATGTTTCTACGATGGTGTCGATCTCAATATTGGCGAAGTTCAAGTTTGGAAGGGACATAAAAGAGAGAATGTCACTCAGATAAGGGAATAAGCTGTTTTTTCTAGCAACGTAATTCAGACAAGGGACGAAGACTTTGATTCAGGAGAGATGATAGAACGAAGAAAAGAAAGGGAGAAGTAGAAGTATATAGAGGAAACTATAGTTCTGCACAACTATTCCTCTCCTTAGATTTTGAAGAACCCGGAACGGTACCGATTTGGGACATAACTCAAAAACTCATATTAATACCAATCCAGAATTTTTTCTGGGGATAAGTTTGTGCTATATAATGAATGCTACTCAGTAGATAACTAAATAAACTGTAGCTAATTCAAATTCATCTTTTTCAGTAAGGTTAACGTATAATTAGAATATAAATAGAAGGTGATATAAAAGTTGGCCTGGCAATCCTAAATCCTAATATCCAAGTAATCTTCAATATTTTGTCTTTTGACATTTTACTTCATCAACTTTTGATCTAAAGTTATCATAATTTAAGGAAAGCAGTAGTTGAAGGTGGGCAGACAACACTAGTGCCAATATTTCACTAGTCCAAGTAATCACGGCAACCAAGCGGCACAGTTCCTCTGGTTTCTATAGATCAAACCGAAGCATCTATATTTCACTATCCTGCACCATATATAAACAGCAACCATACCCAATTCTCCATGGTTCTAAACACCAATATCCCACCATATATAACGGGCCTACCCATTTAAACATCGGCCCAAATGTTTACGGCATAAACCCATGACCTGCAAGTCTTTCTTCTCGAGGAAAACTAACCCATACCGCCCAGTTTCAAGCGCCTCCCCACGTTCGAAAATGCATGCTCCAGTCGATTGTTTCTTCCAGAATTATTCATGCGCACCGTACTCCCTTGATATTTCTCCAATACATTTAAACTCCCAACCTCTAGTAAAATACCCGCAACGCATGCTCCCATTTTTCATTGCCAATTCCGAACCTTCCTAGTCCACATTCTACATGAATATGAGAATTAAAGCCAGCTGTTAACTCCTCATTGATTCCTCTCCCGCTATTCATTTCATTCACGAACCACACTTCCGCTCTAGTTATCCTCCCATGGCCGAACCAAACAAAGACCGAAACTCTCTCACCTTACCAATGAATATTCAAATAAAAACCATTACTCTCCTCCTTTTCATAAACTTACCAACCCCATCACAATTAGCAGTGTAAGCTGGTCAGACCAGACTATACGGAGGTGTTTCCAAGCTCTGTTTTATAACAGATTCGGACGGACACGGACCGAACACCATACAACCTCGGACTGAGTCGGACAACGGACTGTCCTATCCGATATAACCTTGGATAATAGAAAAACATCGAACATTTTGGATCGGACCGAACACCGGTGTGTCCAAGCTCTGTCTTATAAGAGTATCGTACGGACACGGACCGGACACCAGATAGCCTCGGACCGAGCCGGATAACGTACCGTCATGTCCAATATACAGTCGTAAACATCATTTCATCATGTTCGAACTCCCCTTGCTGGCTGTGTCTTTCCACGCTGCAATGACTAGGCATTGCTTTTAATCACGAAATCACCCCTGTAAATTTACGTGCCCTTTGTTACCCCATGCACCTCAGTGTATATGCACACACCTAGTCACGCAGCATACACGGACCACCCATATTCCTACCCACTGCCTTCACGTTATACTCGCCGCCATCATTGCAACACACAGCTCACCACAAAATCCCATTAGCCCTGTACTGCCGCGTGAATGATCCACACCATGCACACCTCCAGTTACAAACTCGCCCCCCTGCCGAAGCCCAAAACACAAATCAAATGCATGCACCCCTACACGTCTGTTCTCTATAATTGATGATATGGTTCCTCAAAATATTCATCTGCTTTGCTTAGCTCATCTGCACTAGTGTTGTCTGTCACACCTCCAACTAGTGCTTTGCCTTTTCCTTATGGTGTGAACTGACCGTTTACTAATGTAATTTCATATAACGACATTTGGTTTAGATTTTTTATTAATTCAGTTAAACACAAGAGTGAGAATATGTTCAAAGGAGAAAAATGAAAAATCTATAATAATTGACTGGGTTGACAGTATTGACTTACTTGAACTTGATTCCCCAATGACATATGCGGCTAGCCAAGCTACGGTCGTACCAGATGCATCTTCCATGTATGTACACTCCGATGTAGGTCTCCATAACAATGCATAATTGATTCTCACAAATTTTATCCAGACTTTTACGACATCTTTTCCCAATGGAACAAAGTGAACCATCGCTGTTGGACTGGTTGACATGATGGTTCCTTCAGCTACTGTTCGTCCCATCTCACCAACATCAATCAACTTGCATTTACTATTTGCTACTAGATTTGCAGTCGCCTATTGGGTAAGCAAAAGTGCACGAATTATCGTATTTTTGTGTAATTATATTATATGAGAAATCATGTCTGCCAAAGAAACTATAATTGGTACTGAAATCAAGTGTGGTCGTGATTATATGATACTTCTAGGCGAACAATACCATCATGTATGTGCCATCAAATATGGTCATGATAATATATACAGATTATATTACAAAAAACCAAGATCGTATTATAATTCAATTTTCCCCCTTCTTGTACTTCATGTCCTGACGTTCATACTCAATTCACATTGTTAAAAATTAACATGTTGCAACAAAATTTAATTTCTCATTATAAATTAATTTTTCATTTTTATATGCATGTGCATTGCACATGCCAGGTAAGTGATGTATGTGTATATTGAAGCCGACTGGAACACTAATCAATGGCAAAATAAATTACAGTCAAAATATGTGAGTCCCAATTTTCTATCCCAATAGCCACTTCATGCGTCTCTAAGTGTGTGTAGATATGTGTGTGTGCACTCGCTAAGAAGGAAGGAACCAGTCCAGTCCAATATTATTCACACTCTTAACTGGCTAGATGTGCCATTAATAACAAAGCAGCGATGAAATATGGAAGAAATAAGCGTCCTCGCTAAGAAGGAAGGAACTATGACCAGTCCAGTCCAATCTTATTCACGTTCTTAACTGGGTAGATGTTCCATTAATAAAAAAGCAATGATGAAATATCGGTTGTAGGAAGTGGAAACAAAATTACCTGAGGAGTAGTCATAACACTTGTTGAAGCATGTAAGGAGTGCTCACAACATTTGTTTTTTCAGCTACAACTTTTGATTTCGGCCATGCTATTTTCCTACCAACGTCGTCTTTAATGCATGACATATCAGTTATAGGTCGCCATAAGAAAGCATCTCCTTTGTTGGAATAGTCTACCCAAACCACAAAGGCTAATGGACCAAGGGGAATACCATTTACCATCATTTGTGAATCAGTAGAACACAGTCTTCCTTCGGCAACTAACACTTCGCCCTCATTCAATCATAAAGCTTGCATTTTTTGTTTGTGCTACTAGTTTTACTCTAAAAACAACAACAAATTTAATGGAAAAAGATATGTATACAATTACAAATAGTTATCGTAAATTATGAAATTTACCGTAATGCCTTCCTCCAAGTTTTGTCGTGCCACAACATAATTAGCAGGACATACTACCGACTTATTCTTAGCTTCCGTTAATAGTGACAAACTTGGTGTAGGCCTCCATAAATAAGCAACTTCTTTCTTTACATGCTCTATAACAACTTTCATAGCATGTGGTCCATTAATCACAACCTCATCAGGATCAGCGGACACTACTCTTCCTTCAACATCAATTTTGTTGGTTCCATCCCAATTCATCAACTCACACATGTTATAATTGCCCTGCAATTATTCAGCCAAAAATTATATTAATTATTGGTTTGGGAACTAAATTACGATTGATGTTATATTAATAATATAAGTTTTTTTTACCATTTCAACTGTGCTTGCCATTTTTGAACATCCTTTACCATGTCAAATAAAAGAAATATTGATTATTGGATTAAAAGTAAACTAAAACTGATGTTATATCAACAATAGAAGTGATTTCAACCATTTCTGGTGTGCTCCCTCCTTTTGAACATTCCTTACCCTGTCAAAGCAAAAAATAGAAGTATTAATAGTTAATGGTTTAAATTTTGAAATTTAAAGAAATTCATGAAAATCTATGATGCAATAAGTGAACCTTCTGATGTAGATTTTCCTGCTTGTTCATTAGCATGTGGATCATACTCTCCATTTATGAAATTCTTTTATGACAGTGAGTTATTTTCTTATCTCTACATTGTGACAATGTTAGCTTGGTTTGGGTGTAGCCCCTTCCTAGAGCTCTTAAGTGCCTTAGTTTATCGTGCCCCAATACTTGTACAATTGCATCTTCTCTAATATTATTTGCCGAGTCTGATTGTCTTGAATTATTAATTGTTTTAATCTCCTCCTACATAAATTAAAAAACATAAAGGCTATATATAATGGTAGAATTAAAGCAATGTTTAGTTGCTGAAAAAACAAACATTCTTACGATAATAGTCGCAATTCCGTGTTTACTGGCTCGCCATTCTTTTTAGTGCGCAATATGACCCAATCATCAACTCTAGATACAGGCAATGAATCCTGACTTTTCTTTTTCTACATTTAGGCATTTAATAAATCAATTGATAATTAATTAAATAATTGGGTAAATAATGGTACAATTAATTAACTAACTAAGTCGTCGATGAATCTAGCCATTCCTCTATGGCCAGTCATATGAGGCAATTGCTTTTGCCTAATGGCAATATATTTCTCACTTCGTGCCTGAAAGAAGGTAAGGGATAATTTAATACCTACTCAATACATTTAAATTATGCAAACAGAATATGCAATTAAAGATGTGCATTTAGAGCAAAACATTAGATTCATGAATATTCAGAATCTGTCCATATGAAACTGTCCAACAGTAAATTTGTTGTTCCTTGGTTCCCTAAAATCTCTGGTGGATTTTCAGAATCTTCCTTTGATGCAAAAGCTAGAATATGCAACATTCAGGCTTGTAATAGACTAACAATGGATCAACATGTGATCAATTCTACAACATGGTTATAAGCTCCAAACTGGATGAAATATGGTCAAACTGATATTGTGAAATTAGCAGCTTATATGAATCTCTTTCATTATGTTTTACTCATTCATCAAATGTGCATATGCATGCAACTTTTAATATGTCGTGCAACATTGCAATAGTTTATATTATTAAAAGCCAATAAAATATTTAAACTTCTAAAGAGATAATATAAATATTCTATGTTAACAATGGTCAAACTGATATTGAGTAGATAATGAAGATAATCTGGATAATAAATAATGGGCTGTATTTTATCTAGATAATCTGGATAATGAAGATAACCTGGATATAAATATCAATAAATATTGAGTAGATAATGAAGATAATCTGGATAATGAAAATAATGAAGATAATCTAGATAATAAATAACAAGTTTGGAGTTTAAGGTAAAATGCTTCCTCATGTTAGATTTGAATTATCAGTATCATGTGGAGTGAGTGTTGATCATGCATGTGCCCTCATTTACAAATTTTGAACTTGCCTCATTTTTTGTATGTGTTTCGAAAAGTAAAGTTGAATTTCTTTCCATACGCTTACTTGAATTTTGCAATTCCTCCAAGTGCAAACTAGTATAAAACAAGGCATGCTAAGTTATATTTATTAGCACAAACACATCTAAATAATTGAAAATTAATGTGACGTATACGTACCTTAAAAATGGTTCAACCACTGCCATATTCATTAAGACGACTAAATGAGCAATTTCTTCCTCATAGGAGGATAGTATAACTATCTTAGACGCTGAAATTGGACGTCCCTCAAGTATTACACTATTTTCTATTCTTCATTTCGAGCTGCGGTCTCCTCAGCGTGTCGTGATTTTTTTTAAAATTCACCAAAACACCTCATGCATTCATCTGCGAGATAAGATTCTACAATACATCCTTCGGGCAATGAGCGCTTCTCTACTAAGATGAATTGACAAATGTACCAATATGTTGAAAATTGATGGCGGAAAATATTTTTCAAGCTCACACAAAATTTCAATAATTTCAACGTTGATTTGCTGCAACTTCTCTATGTCAAGGACACGCTGACATAATTTATTGAAAAATGAACATAAGCGAATTACTGCTTTTCTTGCCTTCTTTGGCAATAGCCCTCTTATTGCTACCGGCAACAAGTGTTGCATTAAAACATGGTAATCATATGATTTCAAACCACTAATCTTACAATCCTCCAACGATATACGATTTTTCAAATTTGAACAGTAGCCATCGGATCCTTTGAAATCGTACAGTCTTTCGCAAAATATATTTTTCTCGGATTTTGATAATGTATAAGGTGCTGGTGGAAGATATGACTTCTTCCCATGAGGTTGTGCATGAAGCTTGTGCCGGATTCCCTATTCTTCTAAATCCTTTCTAGAATTAAATCCATTTTTTGATTTGTTATCATGCAACATTGTGCCTAAAATGCTTTCACCAATGTTTTTCTCCACGTGCATTACATCTAAATTATGATGTAACGGCAATTCCTATAAAAAAATGTAACACATAATTTTATGTATATTTAATTGTTAAAACATTTTTAAAAAAACACTCACCTCCTAATATGGAAAGTCAAAAAAAATTGATCTCATTTTCCATCTTGATAGCTTCAACTGTGTAGGATAGTTATCTTTATCGCCTTCGTCGTTCATATCATGTGTACTCATCCTCTTCCTTTTTTCCAGCCGAATAGGCTTCATCTTAATGGCATTCTCTTATTGTTTTTCCTCTTCCTTTTTTTCTTCTCTTTCTCTTTCCCAAAATTATATGTAAAATCTTTTAACAATACACAAATATTTCGTCCAGTTAAAATTCTAGGAGCATTACCTAACTCCACTGTGTTATCAAACCAAGCCTTCTGTTTCCACTACGAATCTGACATAGGTAGATATCTTCACCCATATAGACATTCTTTCGACTATAATTCAACCAACGGTGATGAGTATTAACACCGCACAACGGACAAGCTTTTTCTCCCTTCACACAACATCCAGCAAGGTTTCCATAAGCTGGAAAATCATTAATTGTCCATAGCAAAAATGCTTTCATTTTAAATAATGTTTTACTAAATGCATCATAAGCATCAGCTCCATTGCTCCACAAATAATGCAAGTCTTCAATCAAAGGTGCCAAATATACATCGATATCGTTTCCGGGCTGCTTTGGACCACAAATAAGCAGTGTTAACAAAATATTATCCTTCTTCATACACAACAGAGGTGAGAGATTATATATCACAAGCATTACTGACCAACAACTATATTTGGAACTCAATATAGAAAATGGATCGAATCCATCTGTAATAAGACCGAGTCTAAGATTGCGTGGATTGGCTGAACAATATTTCCGTCGTTCATCCACCATATTCCATGTCATTGAATCCACCAGATGACGCATTTATCTGTCATTGCTTCTATTATTGAAATGTCATCTTAAATCTTCGGCCATCTTTTGAGATTTAAACATTCTTATAAATTTTGGAATTATTGGAAAATATCTTAACACTTTAATTGGAATACCTTTTATAACCTCCTTGGTATCTTGATTTATCTTCCATCTCGAAGAACCACATTTTGGAGAAGTTTCTAAATCTTTGTGTTTTTTTCTAAAAAGAATATAGTCATTCTCACAAACATGTATTTTTTTTCAAAACTCATGTCAAATGCTTTAAGAATTTTCTTTACTTCATATAAAGTTTTGGGAAGTACATTATCCTTGGGCAAAAACAATTGTTGCATGTTTAACAGCTTGTCAAACCCACTATTGGACAAACCAGTCTCACATTTAAGATTGTATAAGACGATGATGGCAGATAACTTTGTATGGTCTGTGCATCCAGGATATAATGGAGTTTTTGCATCTTTCAAACTATTAAGAAGTTCATCCTCCCTTCTTTGAGAGTCATCATCATCCTTATCATCAACAAAAAAAAAATCAAATTTCAAAAAATCTTCATCTTCATAGTGAATCATCTTGAACAAGTCATATGTGTCAAACGAATTGGTTTTTTAATCTATATTTTTTAGCTCACCATGGCAATACCATCTACTAGTCTTATATTTAGAATCCATTCCTTTTATAATTAAATGCTCAACGATGATGTGGTCATCTTGCCGGTTAAGATTTCGACAATCTGTACATGGACATAAAAGTTTCTCCACATTTGTTATATTTTTTTTTGCTACATGCACGAAATTCAAAGCTCCTTGTCGATACTCTATACAAGTCCTAAAACAAATATTAAAAATAAATTTTAATACTAAAGAATATGTGTTACTTCTCAAAATACAAATTTAGGTTAAGCATTAAATAGTCACCTGTTTAAATACATCCAATCCTTTTCCATTGGCAATACACGCATTCAAATAAGTTTTCAAACTTTGATGTAGAATTTGATTTCCTGCTATAATCAGACAACAAAATACACGAGGTATGATATATTATATCTTTTCTTAAGCTACAAAATATAGATAACCAATCATCTTTTCCTTACATACATGAGATATGATATATTGTCAGAGTGTCCAAATGTAATTAAGGGCTAAATATTCTCATTCTTTTTAGGTTTCGGAGTTTTATATACTAGCACATCTTTTTTCTTGGTCTCATTAATGTACCTTTTCCAACTTTTTTTTATTTGTTCGAATAATGTGTGATCCTCCCAAAATTAAGACAGTGAAGTTTCAAGGTATCACTTAAACACCTTGAAGTCTATGCATACATTTGAATTCTTTCATTCCTAATTAGAGTATTAATCACTTTAATAATCTCTTTTTTTTTAGATTTCATTCTGCTTCCCTTCCATGATCAACCTGTTAACAAAGGACTTCACTAACTGATGCTCTTTGGTGTTATGTCGATTCTGCCAATGATAGTGGAAATATCTCCCCGCTGTTCATTTCAGGTCCTCGTCCTCTTCTATAAGGATACAAAATACAGTCTTGCAGCATAGTATGTATATATTTGGGTATATGAGCAAAGTTAGAGGATAAACTTATGTTATAAGTGAATCCTTCTTAAATTCCTTAGTTGGGTCAAACTAGTTTTTATCATTATCCCAATCAGGTTTCTTCCTTGCTGTCCCCTTATTGTTTGTGTATCTTCTAGAAATGATGAATTATTTTACAAAATTCAGTTTTTTACAGTAATTTCTTGGATATCATCCAAAATTGTCTTACTGCCAATAATTACTCATGGTAAAAATTCCTTTTTGAAAAAGGCAGCATGTCATTAAGTCAACACCTTTTTTCCTTAGGTATCATACGTAACTATGAGAATTTCTAGGATACCTTATCCTCTATTACAACTGCATCCTTCACGCTTTCGTCGGAGTCATATTTCACCAGCGTAAATGATTGGAACTAAATATAGAGACGTTACAAAATGCTTTCTTTATATCAAATAACATATTTATAAATTGATATGGATAAAGATCTATTACAATCCGTCAAAATGTTTGTCATGGGTTTCATTTGAGATATTAACTTTAGATTTATTCTTTATATCCATCTTACTCTCTTAATTATTTATCAATTATGAACAACATGAAAATATGTTCTTTACTATGTCGAAACAACTACTTCTGTGTCTCTCGCAACAATTGCTTCCTATCTATTCCCAGACAAGTATAGACTACACAGTTAAAAAGGTTAATCGTATGCTGCTCCTATTTTTGTATGATGTGCTACAAACGGTGGTGGCCTGATTTCTCAAACACTGTATCATCAAGGTCAACTTTTTGATTATTTTGAACTGGATGCAAGTTTTGTATTGCTTATCATAATGTTATTTTCAGCTGACTTTATCATGTTTGGTCATAATTTTGACACCTTCAGATTAGATTGCACTATCATGGCCAAGTTAATGAATAGTGATATTGAAACTTAATAAATCAAAGGTCATATATTTCATTTTACTCAATTATGATTGATAACTAAAGCAGACCATTTTAGTATATTTTACTAGGTTTTTCTATAAAATTAATGATTTTGACTGATATACTAATGGTAACGATAAACAATCCTAGTTTTTCAGTAAAATGTGTATGGTAATGTTATTTGTGAAATCGTAACAGTTAAAATTAACATGATAGTCTCAGATTTGACTAACATATTTAAGGGTAAATTGTTTTTGTTACTGCTAAATTCATTGAAGGCCGCTGGTGGAAACAGTACCACTACCGTTTACAACCAAATCAAGTGCCTAAAGGATGCCTACTATTCTACGATTGACGGTTTATTTCCACATTACTCGAATCATGCTCATCAAAGAACTATTGAAAATTGTATTTGTGCAGACCATTGTCCATTTGATCCAGGACTACCTACTATTTTGACAGCTTCCCTTCCTTTTACACGCAAAAAATAAAATAGCACCTATAATTTATTGAATAAATGGTCATTCTTTAACGATCAAATCAACCCAGATAGCATTGGTACAAATTCAGAGTGGCTAACAAGAGAAGTTTCCGCCTTCGAATGAGATTATTCTGAAACCAAGTATAACTCCAAAAAGAAAATATATCCCAAGAAAACTACGAAAGTTGGTTTGGTGCAAATGGTTGTAGACTATTGTACGCTGAAGGAACCATTTAATATATACAGCATCATATTCGCATATGATTGTAAATTCCATTATTCCCACCTCATAATTATTATATACTAGTATTCAGAAGGTTTTAAAGCAGTTGTCTAGGAGAAAATCATTTTACTATGTTTTTCTATAAAATTAATGACTTTTCCTTTAGTTTCATCACTAAACATGAAGATCTCGATTTTGAATAGCTCAGCCTGAACTAAACTTAAAGATATGATGCTCAAAAAAACAATTTTGGAAAATAAAGTTTGTAATTTTTACTATAATTTATATGCATTTATAATTGAGTGAAAATGATAATTCTGCCGCAGTATGATTGCTTATTTGGATTTTATATGATAAGAAGTATTTTCTTTTTGATAATGTATTAAATTTTCTCCAATTCAACATGTAAGCACAATCGACTTATATAGGTTTTAAGAGTGCGAACAATTTGTGTCTTAACATTCGATTAAACTGTAACTATTATCAGATAATCCCAAATTAGAAATTTTCAACCAGCCAATATGAGGAACGACAACATAATACTTTGTATCAACCTATGTGACAACCTAAGTACACATATTACCTAATCTTTCTTTAGCTTTAGTAATTGATTTGGTTCAAAATAGTTGCAAATCATGCTCTAGATTTGAAAACAAAATCTCAATTAAAGTCTAGATCTAAAAACAATAATTTGTTAATATGAAACACAATCTCAATCAAATTCTAGATCTGAAAAAAATATTTGTAAATATGAAATAATTTTTAATAAATCTTACCTCAATCTGAACGAAGATCTCAGTTGATTTCTAGATCTAAAATGACCAAAATTAGCAAGCGCAGATGCCAGGTCTTTAAGGGGTTGAAGGGCGAACGATTGGAGAGTGAACGACTGGAAAGCGAGATGAAATCGATCTCGAAACCACGACTGAAGGGCGAGATGAAATCGTATTCGAAGCGGATGCAAATTTTGAGGGGGAAAATTTTCAGGTGGAGGAAATTTTTGGCGTAAAGGAGAAAAGTAAATGTGACAAGGTAGGTTTGTTCGTAAGTGTTAATTTGACTTGCATTAATGAGTAAAAGTAAAAGGAAAAAATGGATTAAAATAGTATTGGTTGCTTTCACACTATAAACGCTGCTAATAAATGTAACCAAATATTTTTTTTGTAGTGAGTTCTAGTGATTTTTAGCATGAGATAAAGAAGTATCAAGATAGATCAATAATACTGGATATGAAAATACAGTAAAACATAAAAGTACGAAGTAAACGAGATAAGGTAAGATCGGATAAGCTTCTTATTCATATCCCAGAACAGAATTTATGCACCAACTATCAGAATATCAGGATTAGGTTTTACCCTAATAACTGCCCAGTGAATGGCTCCCTAACAAACGTGAATAACCTGTGCTAGCCATGGCAGTTGGAGATATCAGTCCCGAACCCAACAACTTTAAAAGACACAGCCCTATCCATCGGTGCTACAATGTCTTATCTTCCCCCATCGGACCCATGCACGCTCATGACTCCGCGGGAACGCGCCCATACCCACCTCCAAAATTTGAACCTCTTACAATCATCCATCAGTAAAGTGTTCCTTAGTCTCTACCTAGTGCGGGACTCATTTGATAATAGGAGGGTACTGATTGATATGGATTCCAAACAAATAGCAAATTGACACAACCCACCCCTAGGCTTGGCCCCCAAACTATGATTTTAAGAGTCCCCCCAAATATATTAACAGTATACATGGACCTCTTAGCTTATTAATCAGACAGTTTTAACTTAATAGTTTATAGTAACATGTTTTACTTAATTTACATCTGATTCACATATCTTCCATAACATGTTCTACTTAATATAATATTAAGTTTAACCTATTCAGATTAACATGTTTACATATTCTTCCTTTGTAATTATCTCAATTATACAGTTAATGGTTCTCATATTCCAATATGCCCAAATCTCCCTTTTTTTTATTGACATTACATACTATTCCAAATTATCCAAAATTTTATGCAATTCAAACGGAAATGGCCTAGGCTCTCGTTAGCCTAGGCTTAACGTAAAATAAAAGAAAAAGGAGAAATATAACCAAACTTAGATATAAACAAACTTATAAAATAGGCATAATAAGACTGTAAATAAAACAACAACAAAAAAGGGGATAAGGAAGAAAGATGTACATATAAACAGATAATAACTAAAAAATGAATAGGTAATTGATAATAATTAAAAGAATAGTAACATATAAGAATAAACTTATAAACAATGATACTTTTCAGATCAAATATATTTACTATTCAAATCCTTTTTAAATTGCAAGTCTAAAAATAATGTGAAACTCACAGTGATTTGTACTAGATCCAAAAAAGACCTTTAAAATAGTTGTAGAAGAAGAATTATCCTTTCAATCTATATCTTGACAGCACCCTAACCCTTTTCTTATTTTATTTCATAACATAGCTTTATGGAGGAAGAAGATAAAGAAATGTCTGTGTAGGAAAATAGTGAGGGTTGCCAGTCTATATATAGGTGTGTTAGGATAATATAAACTATAGGATCTTAGATTTTAAAATCAAACCGTAAAATACACATCACCGTTGAGTCAGTAAAGGAACTTAACAAGAAAAATTGTCCAGGTTCAGGCTCTTAGCCAGGCCAAAGGTGGGTCGACCCACCTCTTATCTAGGTCGACACAGGGGTCGACCCATGTAAGGTCGGGTCGCCCTGTTACCATTGCATTTTTTGAGTTTATTTATTTAAATTATTTAATTTTCAGATCATAACTTGTTCATACTTAGTTTGATTTAGGAAAATCAAAAGTCTATCTAACTTAGAATTTCGTAACGACGGTAAAGTCCAATTTGTCCAGTTCTGAATATTTTATTTATTAATATTTTTTGTATAATCATTGTGTATTAAAATATGGGGTGTAACATCCTCTGTACCTGGTAAATTTCTAGGTCGGGTTCATCATGCAGGTGGACCCAACTGCCATGGGCGGTCGACTGCCACGGCCGACCAACCCAAGAGGTGGTCAACCTGTGTCTATCTATCTATTTATTTTTTTAGTTATGAACATGATCTTGAAAACTTATAAATGACCATAACTTCTGACAACTAAATTCTCCCATAACTTTTTCGTATTAGTTTGGGGTTTAACAAGTTATATATGAAAACTGTCCATAAAATTGCAACGACCTCATTGGTGCAACTCTCATAGCCAATTTAGTAAATTTTCATAAGTTGTGACGATAAGGACAAAGGAAAAAACAAGTTGGAAATAAGCCTTGTTGACTCAGTCGACATGGCAAGATAATGAAGGCGATAAGCCTCCAAACTTCTTTTATAACAATTTAGGAAACATACCTTGTGGACACAATGATAATGTACAAAGGCGATAACCTCTATAAGGATAAAACAATAGATGTGGTCAGCCTCTTGATTTTTACAAGGAAAACAATTTTATCGCCTAGTACGAAGGCGATAAGGCTAAATGGAGAGGTATGTCAAAAAATACAAGTATATGTTCAAGCAATAAGGACCCTTTCCATAAGCGATATGGACAATGCGACACGTCCCAGAGCCATCCTATATCAGCTAATATGGTATTCCATGTATCTTAACCTCTCACTACTATCGATACAACTATCCCTATCTACATAGTCGGTATGGCCTTATCAATTAGGTAGGTAGACCTGGCCGAACATGTGATTTTCATGAAAACTGCTTAATTACTAAGATTAGTAGAACTTTATAAATATCCTATCTCACTTAGCGAAACATTATAGGTTATTGAAAAGTAAAATATGAGCAAGCACTTAGACTTTTCAGTTTTGAAAGTTGAAAACGTTAGAGATACATTAATTAATGCAGTAATCGCCTAAATTTATTAAATATAGGAAAATCATAGTAAAAATCCCAAAAATTCACAAGTGACTTAAGGTAAACCCTTTTATCTTGTGCAGAAATTTCAGATCAAAATAATTATTTAATTATTCTTAAGAATTATCTTGTAATTAACTCTTAATCCAATATAGGAAATTTATAATAAATTCCCAAATTCTCGAAAAATTATGAAACTTGAAGGGTATCTCTAAAATCATGTCATAGAAAACTTATGAAAATTCCATAGCAATCAAATATGACAAACTACATGATTTTATCAAAAACCTAACTAAATCTTATGCAACAGGCATATATAATCAAAATAAACCATTGTTTTGTCCAAATAATGTTAGAGCATCAAAATGTAAATGAAACAATCATATATATGCAAAAACAAATTTGGTTAAGACTTGTAATCGAAAATAACAAGGGTTAAGATTATTATTCACCTTAGATTTAGATGGACGAGTTGAGACTTATTGTGGGTTTTAATCCTAAGCCCGATTTTCCTTATTTTTCTATGCTTTTCTTCTTCCTCTATATGTTAATGTCTAGAATCTGTACTCTTAGTTTAGGTTTCGAGAAAATGAAAATGAAGGGATATAGGAATAGAATATTATGTCAATACATGTGGCTATGTGTATCCCACTTTGCCTCTCACATAAACTTTCATCTTATACCTAATTAATGTGATTAGTAACCAAGGCCTAACCATTATTTATCACAAATCTCATCTCAATATCCCATTATATTATTCTTATTTAATTTACCACACTCCAGTAATGTTTACTAAAACTAGGGGAAATACATTAGAAGAATGATGTCCTAATCAAGGAAACAAATTGGAGTTCGCATTAGAGATGAATAATAAACAGTGTACTATTCTCGAAATGAAATACTATGATCGAGCAAGTGATCGAATATGATATTGCATAGGAATGACATATGTATATTGCACAAGCCTAAATATAATGATATGCTTTTGACATTAAAAGCAAGTAACCTGATTTGTTATGACTTGTTGTTCATGTTTTGACTTGCTTAGATTAATTTCTTTTGTTGATTGAGTTGTAGTACTTAACTCTTGAGATAGGAGATATAGTCAATAAGATTGGCAAACTCATAGGGTGTAGTCGACTCCTTTTTTAAAAGTTACCTTTGATTTTATGCACGTAAAGAGTGATGCACCCAATCTTAACTAGACCAGCCATGTTTTTCCTATAGTACTCTGGCTGAAAGGGTAAAATGATTCAAAGGATAACTCTGATCCTTGTACAAGGAGATGATTATCGATGTAGTGAGAGCATTAACGTGGAAATCCTAAAAATTAGAGAACATGCCTTAATTCTTTGGTATATATAAGTATTTTTGTGATGTACTCACAAGCATCATAATTATCTGATTATTGATATCTTTTCTTGGATATTGTTATAATACCACTAGATTTGTGACATGAAGCATTTTAGTTGTTGTAAAGTAAAAACCCATCCATTTTTCTATGCGACATTGTCTTATGATTAGGGCTATCAATTTCCTGCACGACTCGAAACCCGACCCGAAACCCATACGGAAATTAGCAGGTTAACCTGACCCGTTTAGTTGGCGGGTCAATTTTGGGTCAACCTGAATTCGAACCAATATAAACGGGTAGGTTTCAGATTGACCCGCTAACCCTACTTTGACCCATTTATAACCCGTTTATATTTATATGGATTGACTCGACCCGTTTACAACTCGTTTGACCCGTGAACTCGAATCTGACCTGTTTATGACCCATTTATAACCCGTTTATGACTCGTGAACCCGAATTTGACCAGTTTATGAGCCATTTTTACCTTATATGGGTTGACTCGACTCGTTTATGATCTAATCTGCCTTGACTGGTTTACGACCTGACCCGGCCAAATTAAACGGGTTACATGGGTTAGGTTGGGTTAACCCGTTTATAAATGGGTCAGGTTCAATTGAGCTATTTCTGACCCGTTTAATAAACAGGTTGACCCGACCCGTTTAAAATCAACCCAAACCCGACTTGACCCGACCTGAACCTGACCCATTGACATCCCTACTTATGATACCTTTTATTTGAAATGTTTTTATAACACTAAAATCCATTTAAAGTGTATTTTCTCACGTTGGTTTACCATACTGATCCAGGGTTTACTTGACTGATCCGATGGTTATTTTATTATAATGCTTGGATTAGATCGACTACATTATCGATGTAATATCAGATAATTTGGATCTTCATGAGATGAATTGGATGCTTATGACGTATTTCCGTACTTCCATTATTTTCACTGCAATTTTTATTTCGTATTTCTCAGCAGTTGTAACAATAGGCTGTTATAACTGCCCATGTTGATTTGTAGGTTTGTTACTCTAATTTTTTTTATATGCAATTTTTTTTGTAAAGATCATATTTATATACAGTCTATTCTTTCCACTATGAGATTTTGTTTTATCTTTTCGTACTTTTTCCCTAACAATTTATCTATTCGGCATTTGAATGTTCAACATATTAATATCGAGAATGTATTAGTGTCAAATTTTAAAAATCGAATGAGCCATTACAAATAAGAGGTGTAAACTGCAAATGGTCAAATTTGTACTTTACACCCATGTTCTAATTTTGTTTAGAACTCTTTAATACTACAAGAGAAATAAAAAAATAAAGTGTTATAAGTTATAAATTGACTAAATTTTTGTTGCATATCTAATTCTACTATCTCGTTGCAAAACAATTGAAATTCCAACTTATTTACTTGGGGAATTCTAGGATTTTTAATTAGTGCTTTGTTTTCATAACCAAACTTTCTTGATGCATGTATTTGACCCGAACAAATAGCACATGATAACTAAAATGAGAAATTCTAGAATTTGTACTCACATGAAACTGTCTGCTTCTTAATTTGTTTTGACTTATACTACTCTTGTATTCATTTTCAGATTTCTTTTTTTGAAATATACATAAGTAGATGGTATATAGATAAAATTAAATTTAGAGTCAGGAACTACAGAAGAGTAGAATTAGAAACCAAACAATTGAAGATTTAAACCTCTTACATGAAAATCCTATCTGATTCTGAAATATAAAGAAGAGGGAAATACGGAAAAGCTTCGCTGTTGTCCTTAAACTTTCATGAAAAAGTGGGGTTTTGAGGTATTTATAGAGGTAAAGTAGGAACGAGAACCATCAGATTGAAATAATTAAATTCGAGCAGTTTATATCACCTAGAAATTCCTGATTTTCTACCCGCCGTTGACCCCTAATATGTACCGGTTAGCCGTTGGTGCCAAACGATCTTCTGATCCGCTTTTGTGACCGTATGTTTTTTTTTTAAATGAACTATTCAGTTAATTCTTACATTAAACCATTGTTCTAAACCTTTTCTTAAGCGTTAAGCCTTAGCCACTTTAAAATCCCAAATTCAAATATTTATATTTTAAATTAAGAAACTTCATGTATTTGAAACTTCTTTGTTTGTACTCTAGTTTCAACATTTTTTATATGGAAATTAATCAGAATGTCGTCATGAACGCAATGATACAGCTTTCATGACTAAAATGTGATACAAAAATTCCATTTTTAACATTATTTTTATTATCTAAAATGTTATTAAAGTTTATGCGACGTTACAACAAGTCAAAAGAAAACTATCGGAAAGAACATAACAATCGTCATACTAGGCAGCTATATTATGAATATTCCAGAAGTGTTGCAGGTATCATCAAATAGAAATGACATCATATTTGTACCTATTATCTCAATCAACGGTCAATATATAAAAATCGAAGAAACAATGTTGATTTCAAAAAACGAAAAATATGCTCTTGACTTTATCTGATATGAGAGAACGATCAAAAAATCCAAGGAGGCAGAATTTGAAGGAAAAACGCAAATTCTGAACTTATAAAGCTGCAACATTGAACATCTATTAACAGCCATTTGAAATTCAAATGCAATTAACGTTAGACATCCGTCCCTAGCCGGACGTCTATTAGATAATTAATACGCGTTTGACTATTGAGGCAGGTTGCTGAATATTCAATTATTTTGATTTGTTATAGTTGTTCTTAGAACGCCTTAAATTCGAACAGGAATAAACCCGGATATTCAAGGGTAAATGAGTGGTTTTCTTTTGCAAACTTTGTGCTTGGTTAACTTTGTACAAACCTATCCATCACCGGAATCTAATTGCTTTCGACTTTTAGTAGACCACTAGTACTTCTTCGAATAGTTCACACTGTATACAAAGTTAGTTATTGTAGACATAATAATTTCATATTTTCATGTTGTATGAAGTGTAACACAATACACCATATATTCAGCCGTAGTAAATCATTTCAAAAACATATAATCCGCTGTAATAAGTCGAAAATTAATGAGCACACAAACAGTCTCTTTCCTATTTTTAAATTAATTCACACATCTCTAGTATCAACAACAGCATCCGCAGCCTCGAAATGTCCAAACCAAACCCAATATTTATTTCCCAACAACAATTATCGATAACCCCCTCTTCCTTTATAAATCCCCGCTTCCCTCCCTGCACCTAAAAATCTCTCCTCTCTCAAATCATATAGCCTGCAAACATTAAAAAAATGGAGTCTCCACAAACTTTCTTCTGCTCTGCTGCGCTCTGAACTTTGTCTGAGCAGCAGGAAACTTATTTTCCCCCTAGATTCTTGGGTTTTAAAGTGAATATTATCCATTCAGAAGCCCTTTAGAGCGAAATGATGAACAGTGTACGAACGCCTTTCACAGCGTCGCAATGGCAAGAGCTGGAGCAGCAAGCTTTGATTTTTAAGCATTTAATGGCGGGAGTTCCGGTTCCTCACGAGCTTTTGATTCCGATTCGTAGGAGTTTCGAAGCTGCCATGGCTTCTAGATTTTATCATCATTCCGCATGTATTTTTTTTTTCCCCTCAGTTTTATTGCTATACCTTTTTTCTTTCAGTTAGTGTGCATATTTGGGGCTTTTGCTTTCTGGTGCATTTTTATTTCATATCAAATGAATAGTTTTAATGTTCGATACCTAGTCTAGTTGATTTTAGTTTTTTTCAAGTAAAAATATATGTTATCGTTCTGCTTTGAGATGAGTATTTTAATGGGGTTTTCACTGTTTACTATGGTATTGTTGCCTATTGATTATTTATTATTATTTGTACTAGAAAATGTCAGTTCAAGTTCAAAGGTGTGTTTTTCTTGTTCAATGGGATAATTATTTTATTTCATTATTATAACTTTATTGTGCTTCTGGGTATTATGTTGCATACTGTTTTATATAGATTTGTTTTAAATAACTGACCTACTTTTTTTTGGTCTTTGAAACTATGCACAGGTTTCTATAGATTTTTAAACTGATATATTTCAGTTATTATACAATAGAAACACATCAAAAGCAGAGATTTTTGACACCCTGTAATGGTAGTGGGATAGAACTTCCATATTAACAGGGTTATCCTAAATGTTCTAAATCTTATATCCACCTATATCAAATCCAAATTTAGGTAAATATGGTAAAATCTAACTTTAGGAGGTTAAATCCGTATCTCATTAACACTTGGGCTACGTAAAAAAAACCGTTTAATACGACTTTTATACATAATGGTCACCGAACATAAATAGAGCTGTATGAAGATGCAGCCATGGTAAAGTTTTCCTTTTTCTGATGTAAGTGTAATAATCTTATTGTGATTCAAAACAATTTGCACACTAAGTGTAATTTTATTTTGTGTTGGTGTAAAAACAGTGAGTTACTGCTCCTTGTATGGCAAAAAACTAGATCCAGAACCGGGAAGATGCCGTAGGACAGATGGCAAGAAATGGCGTTGCTCGAAAGATGCGTATGCAGACTCGAAATATTGCGAGCGTCACATGAACAGAGGCCGCAATCGTTCAAGAAAGCCTGTGGAATCAGCCCAGAACTCTATTTCTCTGTCTCATAATTCATCATCATCAGCCTCCTCTTCATCTTCCTCTACACTTAGTGCACTTACGTCAGCTAATTCGGGAAGTTTCCGAAACTTTCCACTTGTTTCTGCAGGGGTTGGCTCATCTCAGCTTTGTTTGGATAGTGGTGGCTACGGGATGGGTAATAGAGACCCCAGGTAAAATCACTTGGCATTTTTAGTTATGATATTTAAATATATTTCAGGCACATAAGTTTTCTAAATATGTGTTATAGTTACCTTCTTCAACTGGAATCGGTTTTGTACCAATTACGGATTAAGGGCCTGCTTGGGAATAATTTTATTTTATTTAAATATTGAAAAAAATTCATTAAGTTGCATTTTAGCATTGGGCTAATTGACTTGCAATTAGTAGGAATGGTTGGGCGTTTATGCTGAATATAATGGGTAAATTTTATTTCTTGAATTGTAAAATGAATTAGGACTCTATTTTCTACTTATTCCTTGTAAATTTATTTGCAATAAGGTGAAAGTCAAAAAAATTAAGTTGCTACCGAACACATACCTGCGAATAATCGATGTTGTACTGTTCTAATCTACAGAAGGATTATCATCTATTTGTAATACCAAAGCGCATTCATTTTTTTCTTTTTATACTAATGGTACGACGACGGAAAACAAACAAACAAAGAATGCGAATTTAAAAAATGATTGAATTCAAGGACGGCTACATTATCTGGTGGTCAATGTTAGTTTTGCATGATCTAACAAAGTGGTTTTCGGGTAAAGTAGCCTCGTCTCCTAAGTACCGTTAGCTATTTGATTAATAGTACTTGTAATGGCCATTGCTTTTAGCGGTAATGTTTCTAACTTGACTTGTTTCCAGAAGTCTTAGGGTTCTATCCTCAAGGTTTACGTTAAGAATCCATATATGGGCAAGGATCGGTTACGCCTCAATTTGACTACATCTCTGCTCTCCTTAGTTTTCATTGCATGCTAAGAATAATATTTTCTCTCTTTTTCCACAAACTAGCTTTATTTAATTCTGAATGTGGTGGAAATCAATGAGGTTAGAGGTGGAGCTTAGTTGAGGCGCGTGCACTCCTATGCATTGCATATGTGTTGCTTCATTTTGATATAAATTATGAAAAGATCGTTTGATAACTGCTTTGTTCATTCGGTGGTTTGCAAATTAACTATTGAATGGTCTCACTAGGCAAGGTTTTGTTAAATGATCTTTTAATGTATAGAGTACAGTATGGTCGAATGAAAATGGTTATTTTAAATATAGAACTTAATTGATATTAATACTTTTAAATCTGGCATTAAGAAGAAAAAATTATTAGGCCCTCTTAGCCAACACTGTTGCTAAGCTAAAGAAATGCATTCCATAACTAGCTGTTTTCCCCTGTATTTCATACATTAATGTTTTGCAACAGAACATGAAAAAAGTCATTTCAGTGACATTAATTGGTTGCTACATTTATTTGGTTGTTAAGTGGGCTATAGATTTGCCACAAGGGCCCCTCATCAAATCCAGGCAGTTTTGGTAAAATAGTATTGTCATCAATTTGGTGCCTATGTAAATTTCATTGTTCTTTTATACAAAAGAAAAAACGGTAAATTTAAAATGAGCATTTACTCAAATCGATAGATTCTATAAGCATTCGTCTTTGTTATCGAATGCAGACAAAGCTAATTGTCACATTGAAGTTACATGAATCGCTACTTAATTGAAAATGGTACTAAAATGTAAGGAAACACAGATGCAGACTGATGAAATATTAGTTATCCTTTTTGATGTTAGACACCATTTTATATATACTTCAAAGCAGTTCTGCTGCTCTGATCACTGCATCATTTTTTCATGTAAAAAATTAGTTTGCATGTACAACATAGCCTTCTGAAAATGCTCCCATAAACTAGTGCACTGACGAAGCTGAAAATTGTAGTATCGAATCATTGTAGTTGTATATATTTCAGAAATGTGTTCATTATTTAATACACATGCTCTGAGCTTGCCTCAAATCTTCTTCTTCTTTGTGCCTGCTCTTGCAGGTCAGCAGTAATATATGTTTGATTATTGAAGTTCAGATACTATCACAACAGGAAAGATAACTGTTTTATATAATACTGTATCGGTTGACTGGTAATTTGTTGTTATCATCACACTAATAAGATCATCACACGACTTTTTTTTATGGCATTTGAAGTTTAGTATACTATATTGTGGCATGTGGTTTCAGTTCTTTTTATGCGGCGAGCTTTTTGTTTTGTAGAGTAACATGCATTGCGCGTGTTTACATGTCCTTAGCATTAAATTATTTAGGGGATATTTTTCTTTTCCCTAACCTGTTACCATCTCCATATCTAGTAATAGTGCAGTTTTTGATCATTTGAATCTTTGTTTACTTATGGTTCATTTAACCAACTTACAAGTGCCTTAGCTTTAATTTCTGGACCAGTTGGCATTAAGCCTAACATATAATCAAATTAACTCTGATCCCTTAACCTTAAAATTAAAAACGTAATTTAGGTACTCTTATGGAATCAAACCTGAAACAAATGAACGTAGTTTCATCTCAGAAGGTTCTGGAAGTGCAAGAGGCTTCATGGACCCGTCTTTCGAAAGCACATGGCGTTTAATGCCATCTCAAGTTAAGTCATATCCGATGTCTAAAGAAAGTGGGTCTCTTCTGCAGAGCAACTACTCTCAGTATCAACCGATGCAAGATCTTGGTCAGGTAACTATTAGTTCGCTTCCCAAACCACAGCAGCTTTCATTTTTGGGGACAGACTTTGCTTCTTCAGACACTGGAAAGAATGAATGTCATTCTCTTCGACCTTTCTTTGATGAGTGGCCTAAAACACGAGATGCTTGGTCTGATCTGGAAGATGACAGGCTGAATCCAACTTCATTTTCCACCACTCAACTTTCAATGTCGATTCCTATGGCTTCTTCTGATTTTTCAACCACTAGTTCGCACTCCCCTAATGGTAAATACTGCATTTACATTGCTTTCAATCTTTCATTATGGTTATATATATGCTGAATTTAGCCAAGTGTTTTTTTCCTCCCGATTAGCAAAATTCATCATATGTTAAAAAATCAGTAATATACTTATGAGCAATTTACAAAATTTAGTTGTAAAGGATGAACTAAAAGTTTAAGACACCATTATGTTTAACATTTTTAGTTGTGTGCTTTTGTCCAAAAAAAGCTTGTACGTGGCACTTATCTTTAGAAACTTGTTTAAAAAATGACGCTAACATATAAAGTAGAATAAAAAAAATTAAAACATATTAACATGTCTTTCCCTGTTTTGAGAGATAATACATAAAAGGGAAAGCAATCCATTACCTAGGCATCTCTCCTTCCTCTCTCGTTGTCGTGATGGTTTAGAATTTTAAACTTCTCTTTCATTGTCGTTGTATTTTTAAATGTTCAAAGCACAAAAATAAAATGAAATCATACAGGTCTAAGTATTTACAATGTATTAACATATTAACTAGCTTAAAGCAGAAGGATTTTGTTAAACTCTTGAAAGTTAAGCTGATGTCAAACTCTTGAAAGTTTCGTTACTTATGAGCTAATATTTATATTATAAGCTATCGCAAACATCTTTATAATTGGTATAGATAGAAAAACAATGTCCTCTTCTTATTCCTGTTAAACCATTTTCATTTTTGCTTTTGTTTTCCAGATGATTGAAGGGACTGGCTTTTATCTGAGGTTCATTGGACTAGCTACGTGCATGTAGAACCTCTGCTTCTGCTTTTTTAAGTAAATTTTAAAACTGGCTTATTATGTTAATTATGGTTTTTGTAAGACAATGAAAACAGTTGCATGTACACTGCATGTATATGCAAAGCCTGAAATCTATCTAAAAAGAAAAGAAAAAAATCTTGTTGTTGAATATCTATGTTTGTTGAATAGTACAACAGCTAAGAAGGAGCTGGATATCACCATGAAAATGATAGTGTCCTACCATGTTGCTTTGTTTCTTACACAAGAAATTATTGAATGGTGTCTTTATTCTCTGAAATATATAGATGAGGAGTGTGAAACCCAAAGTGGCTATATATTGACTACATGTTATTTATCCGGGTCCCATTAATGTGTACGTACATATTGCATATGATATGCTTTAATGCTGTCATGGTCTGTAGATGCAATTTTTTTTTAATTTTTTTTTAATTTTTTTCCCTGAAATGAGACCTAGATTTGGTGTGTACTGTTTGGGGACACAATATTAGTTGTTGGAAAGTGACGAAAGGTAGAGCATTGCTTGCAAGTAGAGCTATGTGCTCCCACTTTAATTTAAAAGCATGAATGTTTCCCTTATGGGGAGCTTATTTGTTTGTTGTACCGGATTTTACAAGGACAAATTTTGTTGCTGTTTGGGAGGGGTCATTTTAGAAAACAAACATAGTTCTAGCTAGCTTTATGTGCACTTCATTCTTTATCGACATGTTTGTACTATACACTCAAATTTTAGTATGTTTAGATATTGTATATACGATTTATACGTCCACCGTCGTAACAATGATATGTGAGATTATTCCGTTCAACGTAACGTAGTAATGCTATCTTAGAGCATCTGAAATACGCAAATTACATTTTGTGCGCTTCAAACTTTTACATTCGTATTTTCTCAACAAAATACCTGGTGAGGCGCCTGTAGAAACATGGTTCATATTTTGATAAAAAATATATAAGTCATTGTAATTTTGGTTGTTGTTTCAGTAGGAAAGTAATAAAAATATTGGAAAAACCAATTGTCAGTGGGGAAGGGGAGTGGTATGACCCAGTAGTACAATTCTTAGTCTCGCTTAAAATGACATTAGAAAAGAACTAAAATAAAAGGGAAGCAACCGCTATGCTACAACCTACATCCTGAGTATTGGCATAGAAACAGTACAGTTCGATAATCATAGTATCGAACCATTTACTATTGTTGAAGTGTTGCCTCTGCCTAATCGATTCCTCGTTCTGTCTACCTAGCCCTAGGAACAAGGTCAGTGCGAAGAAGAAAAACAAATGTGCCGAATGTGTACGGCCACGCCTAGTGAACATTTTTTACTTGCGTTAAGCACATCATTTTTACTTACGTCTGGCTTAAATCTTCTGTAAAAAACCTAATTTGTACAATTTGATTTCCCTTTCCATTTCTTTAATAAAAATGTGGACGGAGGGGAATCAGATTTCTATACTTGGTTCCGCTATTGAGTAGTTTCAAATAAATCAAGCATTCCAATAGGCAATAGTTCAGTCATATTGTGCTTTATATTTTGAATTTAAAGCAACCAATATTGAAGTGTTAATTTTCTTTTACCGAGCTACATGAATGCTGCGACTTGTAATGGGCTTCCATCAATTAAGTCCTACGTTTAGAACATCTCCAGGATGGTTGTAAGTAAGACTGTTATAGTAACGGTAAATTTACCATTACCATACCATTACTAGTTGACCAGTAACCATTTTTGATTGAAATCAGTATACAAGTTAAAACGGTATGATAATGGTTAATTTACTATTTTTAACGATAAATTATCGGTAATATTTCTTCAATACTAGCAATAACGGTAATTTTACCTGTTAAATTAATATATATATATATATATATATATATATATATATATATATATATATATATTCGTTTGACATGCTTTATTACATGCATTTAGAGTCAAGTTATAAACTTTTGATGGACAAATAGTAATTTAACATTATCAGTGTAATGGTTACCAGATTATCGGTATACCCGTCTTTGGTATACCAATCGATCAGTAACGGTAAACAATTATGGTTATGAGTAAAAACGATACAGTAAGGGTATCTGTCAAATGGTAACGGTAACCATTACCATAACAGTGAAGTTAGCGGACCAGAAGAGGCAACATTATTTCCATTTGTTTTTGTTCTTATTTGATTAAAAAATACAGTATGAATGTTATTTATATCTGCAAAACATAAACATCCAAAGCTTCTCGATGATGGGAATCAAATTTTCTATCTCGAAAAGCTTCTTAGTCATCCAGTATTCAAGCGTGGCAATCTCAAAGTAATTCTTCACCTATTTTAAGTTTAAGTACCTTGAGTTTTGATTGTTAATTGTGATTCATGATAATTTTCTGTTAATATATGTGTAAAAATGACAAATTAGCTATTAATATGATAAATATTAACTAGTTTATTTAGATTATTTGATTTTTAATTAGGTATTGTTATTTAGTTAGGAAAAGAATCAATAAAATCTAATCTAAGAGCAACTCCAATGCATGTGTCTTTTTAATGTAAAGTGCATTTCACATAAATTATTTAACATTTTCATGTTGTTTTTAGTTTTCAATGCTAATGTTAATGTCTTGTATAATATGATGTGACAATCTTATTATTAGACATTGTGAAATAAAATGTCTAGTTCTGGACATCGTATTTCACAATGTTAAAGGCTATCCACCACTTATTTTTTGACACATATGCAAATTTTAACATTTAAGCACATTTGCATTGGAGCAACTAAATTATTTTTATTGTAATATGCAAATAAATTCATTTCACATTGTCTAGTTCTTGGTGCCACGTAGATTTCACATTGTGAAGGATTGAAGATGCCCTAATTGCTCATGTTAACTTAAATTTGATTGTATGATGAAGTTCGTGTTGACATACTATGAATTTAAATGCTTTTAGGGTTGACCCAAAAAGAAAAAAGAAAAAAAAAGAGTGGTTGCCGATTAATATTATTTATCACTGGCGATGCGGAAGTATAAATTAAATAATAGTTAATGGCATTTGATTACATAAAAAGAAAGAGAGCATAGAAGTGCACTTTCCTCAAGCAAAGGCATGGTAGAACCGAAAAGGAGAGAAGTAAAAAGGTTGTTATCGTTCAAAATGATTCAAGTGGTTAAAGTGACGATGGAAGTATTAGTGGTTCCAGTTAAACAACTCAACCAAAAATAGCCCAAGCGAGCATCTAGAGGTGAACAATATTCGGTTAGAACCGAAATAACTAATCAAGTCTGTTTATTTCAATCAGTTGGATTTTTGAATTAAATCCGTTTGAATTCGTTTTGTAAAATAAACTTTTCTTGTTATCAATTCAACCGAACTTTTGTTTTATTATTTGTTTTATGGTATTATAATGCTTTAAATAATTGGTTTAATGATAAAAATACAAAGACGTTATTAAAAATAAGTCAAAATTTTACTACAAATATAAAATTTACTAAATATTTTTTTTGAATATAATTTTACATTTTAAGTTGAGTGAATTAATCATTTAAATATTAATATATTCTTCGAGTTTGGTTAAATCCGTCGTCGATCGAATTAACCAAAATTATTTCGATTTAATTCTATTTGACTATGAAAATTTTCAATTTTAATTTTTTAATTCGAAACCAATCGATCCGTATGATCATGCTCAAAAAAGTAGTGGTAGCGGTGGCCATTTAACATGTGATGATTCAGGCCCATCTCGGTCGAAAGAAATTGAGACATAAGTATAAGTCGAGGTGCCGCATACAACATTCGCCACTCGTGACACAAGTAGCACCGCTTTACAGTCGATTTATCTATGCCTCTAAAAAGCTTTACCAAGTAATTAATATAAGGTTCCGTAAGATAATGGTTATTGGTAATTGAAATTTTTGATGGCTTACATGTTTTCAGTAAACTCATGAACACTACCTATATTACACCATGGGGCTGTAATTCAGATTGCACGTCCTGGTATTTAAACTTTTCTCATGTCAAAGCAACATGTGGGCCCCGTAGGATGAATACCCGAAAATTTAAAATTCGTCCGTATCCGCATTTGATATCCGGAAGAGCTGATGTGAACGTGGATATAATCATATCCGTCTCTGAAAATTATCCGTCCGCTTCTTTTCAAGATTATAGGTTAAGTTATGAATATTTTCGTATAATTAAATATACTAATTTATTATTTTATTAAATTTGAAGTATGCATTATACACACTAAATATATATTAATTCTTGAATATTTAATATCATCATATTTATTATTTTTAACATTTTAATAATCAACTTGATTGCAATAAACTTTATGTCAATCAAAATTTTCATTTTATTTATGTTGCATGATATACCGGTTGTTGGCAAATCGGATAATTATTCAATATTCGTCTATGTATGCATGGATGTGAATGTCTAATTTCGAATGTAAATATGACATTATCAGACGTTTGAATGCATCGATTTGATAGTCTTAGACAGTACGGAAAGTGACCTAAGTGGATAGTGGGGAGGACAAATTGGCATAAACATTTATTTTGTTTTATTTTCCCTTGGAAATTTGTATATGAATAAGCAATTGTTATTGTGTATTGTGCAGACATTAGCAGCTATGAGGGTTGTTACCATGCCGAAAGAAAAGACACGATGCTTCGAAATGTAAAAAATTACAACACTTTATGCGCTTCGAGATGGAGTAGCTGTTTTCGTGGGTTCATCACTAGTCAAACACAAAAATTATAAGTCCGAAAGTCCATAAAGATAACTGTTAGGCTTGTGTTACCCTATCATTTTGACCCAGCTATCAGAATCGATCTGGACTGGCATAGGTTCCGACTAAGCGCTACAATCGACGATTAGCTTGAGAATCAAAAATCAGCTTAACTCGAATCAATCACCTCCGTTCATCGTCTGATCTCTCAGAAAAGACTGATTGACTCTCTAGATCACGCTGATCTATCATTTCAGAAAATACGTGATCGACACGGTACAACCATCCAAAAATCATGGATCGACATAGCCTGATCACCAGAAATTCACAAAACTATATTTGTCTGATCCTCACACCTCGGTATGAATCCCTCAGAGGGGTCGGTGTGAATCAACATACTTCAGATCGATATGACTTTCACATATTGGGTCGATTGGAATCTGACACTTTAACTTTGCGCAACTCCCGAATGCTCAAACAACTGGATTAGTTGACTCAAACAAGAGGGATCGACCAACTTGAATCAACTTTCACTACTCCAACAAACTAAGAAGGATAACTCAAGGACTTCAAGTCAAATGCAATCAAACCTCACCAAACAGTCTAGATCAATCGGAGGGACCCACGCACCAGATCGTGGACCCTATCTCGCAAAGGCGAGGGATCGATATTGATCTCTATAGAGATCTGTACTGATCCAGTCACATAATGACTTGAGCCTTGGGCCCTGCATGACTCCTTTAACGGCTCTCCGACTTCTCAACTCGAGCTGCAACTATAAATAGCCCCATCCCAAACGAAAATGAGATTTTTTGACACTCTTATTACTTTGTACTATCTTATTTCAGAGTAATACCGATCCGAACATTGTACTTTGTAATTTTCAGTAATTGAGTGATCAAATCTTCTAAGTGGACGTAAGCTGATTTACGCCGAACCACCATAAATCTTTGTCTCACTTTTCTATGGCGTTTCTATTATTATATTCCTAATTTTTTATTTATTAAGTTTAATTATTGTTGAACTCGTCCGATGGTGTATCATTTTTTGATGTCAACATTCTGGCGCTTTCGCTGAGAACATGAAAAAACTTAATGTTTCCCATCTCCATACCTTTCTAACTGCTTATTCAGGAAAAAACCGATCATTGGGAATTTCTTAATAGATATGAATGGGATATGTTTTCAGCTTGCGCCACTGATGCGGTGAAGTGCAAGTGCTTCCCGTTTCCTTGAAGGCGTGGCCTTGTCATCGTTCTCTCGACTTATGTCGAGAACTATATCCTCTTTCGACTAGCTTGCCCGAGAGCTGATTAAGCAGTTCAGGATGCAAACTACCATGGCTAAGAACATCCTGATCATCTCCAACATATTCCCAGGAGTTGGAAAATCACTAAAAATATGTTATCTAGCAACAATGGTTGGGAAGTTTTTGCGCATGGACGAGAACACGGAAAAGTTAGAGCAACTTGAATATGCTAAATGCATGGTCGAGGTGAATCCCGACTAGGTGCTACCAGATGAGTTTAATGTCTTACTACTAGATGAAACAGAACATGTAGTGAGAGTGGAATATCTCTGGAAACTAGCGATATGTTCAAAATGTAAAGTTTCTGGACACGTCGTTGATATCTGTAGTTTGTCGCCTTCGAAGCAGGATAAGGATGCCCTTAAAAGTGCAACTGGTGTCACTACTGAGGAGCCTATAAAATTGCGGAGATTTAAATTGAGGATACAAGATAGGAGACGGGAAAAATTCAACATTTTCAAGAGGAAGCAAGCATGGAAAAAGGTGCACACATTGCACCAGGAAGAAAATCGTGAAAATTCAGTGGTGAAAGATAATGTTGAAGCAACCTTTATAGAAGGCCTTGAAGATACTGAAGTGGATTTGTTCAATTTTACTCTCCTACCCATAGACTTGCATGATGCTAGTATAGGTCCTATCACTGTTTTATCTGGCATTCCTATAGCGAAGAGTATTTCTGATAAAAGACAAAATAGTGAGAAAGGAGATGATAGGCAGAATGGCATTAATGATGAGCGGATTGGTAAGGGACTAGAGGATGGAGAGATAAACCAGCTAGATGAGGAAACTGGGGATGAGTTGGTACAGCTAAATAGTGTTAATGTCCAAGAAAAAACTTATATGAGGCAAATGGTTGATGGAAATGTAGGTAACAAAGCGGCAGAGAATTTTAGCGGCCTGAATGCATGCGAAAGAGTGGACTCAGGTGTTGTTGTAAAAAATCATGTCAAAGCAGTGGGAGATAATAGTAGCAACAAAATAGGAGAGCCCGTCCAAGTAATTGAAATTGCACGGGTAAATGAAATGTTGAATGCAGCTTTTCCATCGAACAGAGAATCCAAAGAACTTCCAGCAATACAAGTTCGACAATTGGAAGTGTTGGACGATCAATGTAAAGAAAAGACACTGAGATGGAGGCACTGATTAAAATAATCACTGGTAACATGCAGAAAATAGGAGAAAAGCTACAGGCTGAGCTGAATAAAAGAGAAGTAAACACTAAGCAATTTTACGCAACAAAGAGGACAATGAAGGACTTTGAAGACTTCAAACTGAGGAATTCTCTTGACCAAATGGACAAAGCCAGACTAGATGGTGTTGCTGATCTAGTGAAGTAAATGGTGGTTTCAGTCAACAACAGAGTGAAAACAACTCCAACAACCAAAAGTAAAAACCCATATGCACATCTAACTGCTCCTCCTTCTTACAAGGAGCAGCCACCGGACATCGTTACTGACCCTGTGCCTACAAGTTCAAATGAAAAAGCAGGTTCAAAAACACCGATTGCTCGGAGTAGGAAGAAAGAGATGCTGCAGAATCTCTAAGAAAATGGTTAACTGCCACTATACGCAGTGTAACTACTAGGCAAAAGTAATGTCATACTTACTGCTAATGTCAAAGTGATAGTGTCAATTGTTAGTCATATTGTAACCGATGTCATTGTCTTCCCTGCGTGGAAGCCTTTAGCTAATATATCTACTGTATATCACCTGTATCTCATGTACCATTTTTTTTCTTTAATAAAAGAGTGTTACGGAACACTATAAAAACCGGTCAGCCTTGCCAAAAAAAAAATCATTGAAAATCGTCCTAGAGAGATTCAACAACGCCTTTTTGGAAGTTGATGATCTGCAACTAAATGTCGTTCTTTTACAGCTAGCAAAAGGGCGTTCATTTGGATTCTGAGTTCGGACTTTGGCTTGATCGAATGCCACTTAAAATTTTGAAGGTATTCTACAAAAAGGCCAATCAATATCTACAACAGAAAGAAGTGCGTAGGATCGAGCAATTCACGGTCATCTCCACAATCCACAACGGGATATTGTGGAAGGCAATGTCGTCATTAAGCCAACCGGAGAAAACTTCGAAAAGGATAATGGGAATTCCCCAAATAAACCTGCTCAAGGAGGAAACAATGTAGTAGTGAAAAAAAAATAAAGATTCCAAGAATCAACCAAGATTCTAGTCGTACGACAACTATACTTCACTCAACAATTCCCTTGAAAATATCTACTTGGAAGCTTGCAGTACTCTCCAATAAAAAAGGTCAAATCTTAAAGAATTGATGGAAAAGTAATATGGAAAATACTGCAGATACCACGAGATGTATGGTCATGACTTAAACGACTTTCATCACCTAAGGGATGTTGTTGAGAAGCTAATCCATCAAAGAAAACTTGAGCAGTATAAATAGGGTCCTTCAAATGAAATTCTAGAGCCTTCCAACGCTCCCTAAGAATGACAACTAACGAGGGCCTTAGTCATTGACTAGACCCTCAGGGTTCAACTTTTTGCTTAGCAAACTTGCAAAAGGAATAAGCGGCTCAGATCACTACACCATTTATTTCATTCTATTTTAGTTTTGATTTAGAAATAAACTTTGTTGCTTGATTTATCTCAATAAATAATTTGATTGTATGCCTTATTTCAGCTTTGCGTAGTATGTTAGTTGCGATACAGCTGATTTTCATACACGAGCACAACATGATGAATGCAACGCCTCAGTGCTTTGCATTGGTTCTTTCCTTCAAGTCCATCATTGGGCTACAAACATATAGGTGTGATCCAATCGCCCATAAACTAACTCGGGTCTTGAACGAACGACAAGGGCGAATATAAACAATTTATGGCACTCATGACTTGAGTTCCCATCACCGACCCTTAGTCTTTGGGCTTGGGGGAAACCATTCCAAGCAAAACGGATGTGATGCCGACCGTTCGCTTGGCCAATTCTAATCCTCAAAGTTTGGATTTGAGCATAAATAGGCAAATAAACGACGCCCTCAACTCTAACCTGGACGAAATAATGGGAGAAAATAAAGGATGAACCAAGGGTGTCCATAACTCAAACCTGGATCAATGACATGTGAGTATAAAGGGTTTATCATGACACTCAACTCCAAAATCCTCCCGACGACCATAAGAAAGTCCCGAGAATGGATGACCCGACTCCAAATTCCATACGACTCGAGCTCAACGACTGAAAGGAGATCTCAAGAACGGAAACAACAACTTCTAATTTCACATGACTCAAGTTCACGACCAAAAGAAGATCTCGAGAGTGAAGTTTTAAAATAATCGATCTAAACCTAAGTGTAACGACGATTTACGACACACTAATATAACTTCTGGAAAGTGTACAAGAACTCAAACTCTTAGACAAGTTTATAAGAAATAAAAGGAAAACAGAACTTTTATTTACAAAATCATTATAACAACATCACGATATGTATACAAGTATTATCATGCGAGTCAAAGACAAGGGCCATAATCGTGTTATATCGGACCAAAAAACTAAAAAAATAAATTCAAGTACCATAAGCAAGTCACCGGGAAGAACCGTCTCTCTACTTCCCTCCAGATTTTTTAGATGTTGGCTTACTCTCTGTATCCTTTCTCTTCGACTCACTCCCACTTCCACCAACTCCTTTTTTCCATTGGATGGAGTTGACCAGAGGCGAGGTTTAATCACAAAACCTGAGGCCGGGTCTTCTTTTGATGCCTTCTCATCCTCATCTGAAATCTTCGTTACTTCTTCCTCGACACCCCGGGGAGGGATCATCTTCACACGCGAAGGAGTAAGCTCAATTATAACTGTTGAAGCTTGCAACTTCTCAGCTTCCTCCTTAGTTTATTCTCAACTTCAATCTTCTCTTGTTTAGCGTCGAGTTGGACTTATTGTTGTTCAGTTAACTCTCGCAAGCTCGGGCCACTTGGCTCACCACCAACACTTGTGATCACCATCCCCTCGTCCTTCTTCATTCCCTAGTCAGTAAGTAACTCGCCCATCCTTGCGAACATTTTTCTCCAGGTCAGTTTCCCTTGGCTTCAAGTTTTTGAAGAACTCGATTCCCTAAAATCCAAGTTCATGAGCTCTTTGTACGTTTCCACACTGAAGGCTTCCCTATCAGTTGTTGCTGGTGCGAAAGCAACAAGAATTTCCATCCCAAGTGTACCTATGGCACAAAGATGGAGCAAAGTCCGTCTTCTTTTATTCTCCAATAACTCAACAGAAAGCCGAGCGGCTTCCTCAAATACCTTAATCATCTTCTCAAATACCGGAGAAAGAGTAGACATACCTCTTGATTCATGTTCCATACACTCCATTAAAGTGGTACCTTCTTCAGTCGATGACATAAATGCCCCGGTACCTATTCCAGGATTCTCGAGGTCGTACCCGGATTGGTGACAACTGAGTGGCATGGGCCACCGATTGCATCTGGGAAGCAATTACGGCGGCTGAATAGGCAACGATGACACTCTTGGTCATGAGTGCCTTCCTTTTCCCAAAGCCGCCTCTTCTGCCGCCTCTACCTTGGCATCCTCCTCCAATTGGCGCCTCCCCTCCTTAAGAATCTAACGCTCATCTTCTCTCGAGGGTTGAGTCCTCTATGCTGCCTCACCGCCTCTTCGACATATAGAGCAACAACTTCATCATTTAGAAATCTCTCTCGTGTTAAAGAAAATATTTGTGCATAATCATATACCCCAGAGATGTCGCGATGATAGATAACTTGAGCGTATAATCCCAAAACAGCCGATTCGAGTTTCTTTTGAGTTTCAAACTCAGCTTCTCGAGCTTTGGCCCTAAGCTTCTGAAATGGATCTCGAACCCTCTAGTGACATCATCTGCATGCTCCAGTACTTCTTTATTAGATGTCTCCGCTCCTGCCTTAGCCTTTCTTGCCTCTTCCGCTTATGCTTTGTTGGCCTCCAACTGTCTCTCAACTCCTCATTCTCCTTTTTCAATCACTCTATTTCCTCAAGCTCTTTTTTCAACCTAATGTTTTCTATTGTAAGCTCATTGTTATTCTTTTTTATGGCCGAAAATCGAGTAGAATGGGAGGCTAACACTTCTTTATACTCCTTTCTTGCCACCGCAACCATTTCCTATATCTTTTTGTTGGATGAATTCATCTATTGTTTAAACTTACTGATCTCACCCTCTCTCGCTTTAATCCTCTCCTTGTCCGAGGTGCCTTCGAGTTTTATACCAGCTATTTCTACATTTTTCTTCTCAATAAGAGTGGACAACTTCAAAGCATAATCGATTGTAGTCCTATATTGGTTATAAATGTCGAAGATCCAATCAAATGTTTTTTCGTCAATCATTCCCTAGATTGTACCTTTGGCAAAAGGACAAGCTCATCAAAATATAACCTAGGAAATGTTTTCTTTAGATATTCTTTCTATTCTTGGGGAGTCATTTCATCGAACTTAGCCACCTTTTCAACTTCCATTCCTATTCTCTTCTCTCCCCAGTCTGATTTTCTCGACATCGCAGATCCCCTATTAGTCTTATGTCTGCTCGAGTCTCTGGGTAGAGGTGGCAGGGAAAATGTATTTGGGGGAGGAGGGGGAAGCAAGGGTGCCACAGACTACCTCGTTCTTCTAGATTCAGGTCTCTTTTCTATTTCCACTGGCTTTGTGGCAACAGACATAGATTTTGACTACGGAGTATAAGTATCTTTCCAATAATAGCTGCTAGCATAATCATGTGTGAGTTTATGGCACGACTGATGCCCTTTTACGCAGCTAAAAAAGATTCCTTTCACATCGCTTCATTGAGGGCGTGATCTTCCTTCACCCCTATCTCTATCTCCTCCTCTGCCTCCTTCTTTATCCTTATCTCGATCGCTTTATCAAACCATTTTGCCTACACAAAACAAAACTTGAGTTAGAGATAATTAATCAACACATGAGTAAGAGTTGTGACATGCAATGCTTTTGAGTGTGTCCTAGTGTTCACCTCCACAAACACGTTTGTAGTTTACTTGAGGTATTTGTCTCCCCAGAACATGACAATGCCAGCTCGACGACAGACTCTCGACATTATCATCACTTAATCCGAAAAAATACGTCTCAAGTGGGATCTTGTCTAGATCTTTAAACTGTCCCTTTACGTCCATTGATGTGGTGGTCTTATTTGTAGCTATGAGAGATATCCACTTAGCAACTTCTCCTACTTTTGTTTCCGTCGACGAAGAAGGAATCAGAGTGAATGGAAGGTCCTCTCCCGCAGGCTCTTCCTCATCACCAACATCATTGCCTTCTTCCTCCTTCTAACCTCTAGCTTCTTCCTCATCAACCGCAGACAAATCCGAATGTTCGACAGGTGGCACCTCTCCTTCACCAGCCCCTACATCATCATCATCTCTACAGTCGATGAAACAACCTTCAAGTAGCAAGTCTAAATGTGAAGGAGGTAATCAAAAATAAAAGACCGTCCATTGCAGAACCCTGCTTCCATATCCCTTAAGATCAACATCCCGTCTAAGTACACTTGTCCAAGTGGCAATGGTGGAATACTTGTAAAAATCATATTTCAAGTTAGTATAGAGCTTTTGACTTGATTAACTTGAAATACCACAAATAGAAGTTGACTAACTTACATCGTCTGTGGCAACCCGAAATTTCATTGTTAATTTAAATTTTATTTTTAGTATAATTTTATAAGAAAATACGTCGAAATTTAAAAATTCGATTTTTAAAACAATATATAGCCCTTAAAAATTAATATTTTGCTAGAAACCTCCACTTTTGACAAGACCAATTTTATTGGATTCAGAATAATAAATTATTGCTAGATTTCAAATTTTGCGCCAAACGAAGTTAGTATGTGATCGTGCACGATAAAACCATTTGATGTAATACTAACGAGTAGTTTATAAAGGAATGGTTGTCGAGACGACCTCAAAATTCAACGAAACATTTTTTATTGAATTCATAGCATCGAATAATGGTGAAATCCCGAGTTCCATAATTTTTTGAGCTAGCGTGTGGGCGTGCAAGAGTAAAACGTACGCTAAAATCGCATTTCTAAAACAAGTTGAAACTTGATCGAAAAACAAAGCAGAAAGTCAAATGACCTCGCAATTCGACAAAACCTGATCCGTTGGATCCGGAGTTACCTTTTTATCATAATCCAAAATTTCATAGCAAACAGAGTTAATTTGTGATCGAGCAATCAAAAGAGATGAAGGCTAACTAGCACACTTTTATAAACGTGAAGTTATTGAATTCAAATTAAAACAAAGGCCATCCCACGGGCCAAGGTGATTTTGTTTGGACTCACGAGATCGCGCCACGTCAGCGATTCGCATGAGGGGAGGGATTTTGCAAATTAGCCCCTCCTTTTCTTTATTTTCCCTTCTCCTTCTCTTTCTCTCCTCCTTCTCTTCCTCCTACCTCCACTTTAATGGCACCTCCAATCCCCCAAACCCCTTGCGTCTCCCATCCTTCCACCTGAGCGGCCACCCACTACCCTGTCGTTGCCGCCTAGCCCCGGAGCCGCCTTCCCCTAGCCACAACCGAACCCCACAAACCCTTCCTGTGCTAAAAACTTCACCTTTTCACTCCCGACACCTCCTAGCCTCTCTTCAAGCTCCTTTTACACTCTCTAAACACCCAAAAACTCCTCCTCTTTGCTGCGACAAGTCCGGACAGCGGAGCCCGTGCCTCCAACGCCTCCATCGTGTCCATTTTTCCCTCCGTTAAGCTAAATACTCCCGAATCTACCAATATCCGCGAGTTAGTGAGTGTTGGCGCATAGTTTGAGCTCCATAGGCTCTTGAAAAGCCGCGTGGAAGCCAAAAGAGGTTGCATTCCTCCGCATAAAAGATTTGGTGGGGTGGAAATCTCGGTGAGAAATTTTAAACTCACTTATAAAAGGGTTAGAACAGAAATAAATCCTTTGCAAGTTAATTCTAAAATTAAGTGACGGGTATTGGTTAGTAAATAAAATTTATTATGGTGTTAAATGATGTTTATAAGGTTAAAAACACCATTTTTAACTATTGTGTGCGGAGCAATTTGGATATGTGATATATACGCGTAAGACTGTATCGACGACAAGAAACTGTAGCTTGAGAATGGTTTAGTAAAATTAACTACGAAGTCAAACGATGAATACAGATTAATAATAAAATTTATTATGATGTTAGTTAAAGATGGGTAATATAAAAAATATCATTTTTAAGTAATACACAAGTGATTATTCGCGTTTGCGCAAAACTTGAATTCGTGTAATAAAATTGTGAATTTCATTTGACTACTAGTTATGGATTAAAATTATTTGATCATGTTTATCATTAATCACACCCGTTTACTTTTATGTTGAACATTTATTAGTTAGACAAAAATGTCATTTTTATCAAGTGTAGGTGATATCCCCATCAAGTTTATCATTTAAATTATTCACCAAGTTTATTTAGAATTAACTGCGCCTTCAATGACATTGGTTGTGCAATTTTATTTATTATTATTGATTGTCTGTGAATTGGATGTGTGTGATGGTTTCTTGGATGTAATTAAACATACGCCATTAGATAGTAAATAGATATGGACCACACTTCATAGCATAGCATACCCATATAAGCATGTAGCTGCTTGATGCTTATATGTTGTGAACCATATAGCACGAAATTGTAAAAGGTATACGATGAGAACTGAATAACCGAAGATCAGGTAATTGACATGTGACTATCCGATGTGGACTGGACAATAAAATCATAAAGCATGAAATTTTGGATGCTTATATGAAAATAAACATATAACTGAAATCGTAGGATTTAATAACAAACCCCACATGGGTCTGGAGATAACAGAAACATACATGTCACTCTTGCATGCAAGTCACAACGGTTGTTAACATGATTTAAATCCCACTCACGGATGTTGGGATGATATATTTTAACACATCTCCTAACTTACATTGATTGGATATATATATATATATAGATTTATGTGAGCCTCTAAAGCCAGTTGTGATTTTTCCGAGCACTCCGTACAAAGGAGGTTATGTCGAATTTTTCCGAAAATAAAAGGTGTTAGCCAAATATTTGATGAATATAATGATTTAGAAGTCATTCATCGTATAATATTTATAGACGTCGAATACAAATTCAGATTGACGTGCGGTTGGATCCATTGAGATCGTATCAAAATTCCGGACAACATAGAGTTGTCGCAGACTGATTCGGAGACTGTTAAATTTTCGGCTAAATTTTGGATTCCAATCTCGTTTGAAATCAGAGGTGAGTGATTAAACCCACTCACACCTAACTAAAATATTTTATTATTAGTTAAATTAAATTTATGTCTTGATATGATTATATTGTTTGCTGTGTGATTGTTTAAATTGCTTATTTATGTTAAACCTGCATAGACTGTATAATTTAATTTAACTGTTATATAAATTGTACAGTTATAAATTAATTTCTTGTTTAAAAACCTCATACTCGTTGACTAGTAAACTGATATTACATTGAACTTTTTAGATGTATTGATTTTGATGGATGTCTTGAATTTATATATTTAATGTATTGATATGAAATTCATCTTGTAATCGACATTGTTTATATATGCTTATTGATTTTTGTTGATTAATCCCAACCATTACCCTAGATGTTACGGGAATCAAATAAACCCGAGATTAATCATTGAAATGAATTAAGAACGTAGGTTGATACGATAAATACCTATGACCCTGCTTTGGATTGAAATGATATATATCCTTTCCCAAAATACTGAAATTAAATTTTAAGTAATACTTGGCCATAGGTTAGAAAATTATATATGGACACCGGTTGGTTAAATAAAATTTATTTTTACCATGGCTCTAGAAATATTGTTTTAAAGACATTATAGATGTTGTTTTATGAATCTATTTCCTTTGAACTTGAAGGATGGATTTTGAAATATAAAAGCTACAGTAAATTTTTGATGTTGTAAATTTAAGTTAAAATGAATCAAATATAAATTGAATTTATCGAATTAGAATTCATTATCCATCTTTGAAATTTACTTTAAATTAATTTGATTTAAAGTTATATTTAGATTGTGAACTCGAGATTTTATAAATTGAAATAATTCAAGTGAGAATTATAAATTAAATTCCAAATATTTGAATTGAATTGTTAAATCGATTTTTTTGAATCGAACTGTTGAATCCAGTTGAAATATAAATGGGAAGTTGAGTCCTTTTGAATTGAGATATCGAAATTTAGTCGAATTGATTTGAAACTGGAATATTATTTCCAATTTGTTAAATTTTGTTTGTTTTGAAGAAACAATTCTAATTCTAACTATAGTATTTTAAACCATCTTATAAAATATTTTAATAACAATTATATTTTAAATACAAACCATTTTAAATTTTGCTTGTTTTGAAGAAACAATTCTAATTCTATTTTAAATACAAACTATTTGAATCATATATCTAAACTATTTTAAATATACTTTTAACTATTTCAATATTCAAATTATTTTAAAGTTGGAATTGTTTCAAGATTTTAAGTTTGGTTTTAAATGGAGATTTTTTTATATGAAATATTATATTTTGACAATTGAAATGAGTTAGAGAAAACATGATATTTTGATATGAAGTATGATCCTCTTTGAAATGCAAAAGAACTGATTGGTGTGAAAAATGTAAACGTTTGGTTGTTAAAGAGACCGGGATCAGATATTGTCATACTCTCTGCCAATACCGAAAACCACTTTAACAAGTGTGTACGTGGTGGAGAATCGAGAATGAAGTAGGTTGGTTTGGCGAACACTACTGGAATGAAGTAAGAGAACGATGATGGATGTCCTTGACTTTCGGGTTATAATTAAAATAACTAAAACAGGGCTATACCGGACCAAGTGGGGTTAGCTACCTCCATCGGCAACACTTCTTCCTTTATTACTATAGTCCCTCGATTGATTTGATTTTAAAGATGCGCATCCTTGATTTGGGAGTGTTGTCCGAGGTGGGCGGTAGCCGCGGCTATGCGTTACCATCAGTCCGGGCATGAAACTAGTATATTCCTACTCTGGGGATTCCTCGTGTGCCTTGTCATATTATCCTGATCGAGCCCCTTAAGATTTTGATTTAACGTTGTCGTATAGTGGCGCATCCCTATCCACCACCGTTACTAGTGTTTTATATGCAATGTTTACGATAACGTATAAATGGTGTAAGACTAAAAATGTAATCCCGCTTACGCTATTTTAATATTTTATATTTAACCATAGACACTATTATAATAGCATATTGTATTTTATAGTATCTAGTTTGAGGGATCCTTAGGAGATGGAAATTCCTGTAACATCTCTTAAGTTATTGCATTCATATTGGTACATGAATTTGATTTAACTGATATGATAATATTTTAGTTCTGATCCAAATGTTTTTGTCTTTTTATTTGTGCTTGGGTCAGCCTGAGTTTTCAGTTATTGAAGATGAAGATGGAGTTTAACAGACGTATTTATTATTATTATTCCGCTGCAAATATTGGTATATTTATGGTAGTTAACTCTGATAATCGTTGTAAATGCATAATCAAATGTATGTTTTAACAGCTTCATGAACTGTTATTTATTTATTATATTTTGTCCTTCCGCTGTGAGATTCTGTGATTGTTTTTCTTCTTTCTTCCTTTTCTTATTTTAATCCCAATAACTATCTGCATTTTTATTTGTTTAAGTTGACATTTGAGGATCATTGTCGATTTAAACAGTCAAAAATATGGGTCGTGACAATTGGTATCAGAGCATTGGTTTAGCAAAAACCTTGGCTCTATTTGGGGTTAACTCATTAGAGATAGGGTAGTAATACCCTAGGATGAGTTTGAGTGTATATGAGAGAGCGTACTTGTAATTTTGATATAAAATGATTTTGCATTGTGTTGGTTTGTTATGTTGAGTATTTATGAATTCTGGTCGGTATTTGGGACGCAAATGCACCGATAGGGATTTCTAAACGCTTGAATATGACTCATTGACATAATTTTGTTTTTGAATTATATTATATATAAAAAGAATTATTTGAAATATATGAATTTTGATTTTTTTAGATTATCGTCATTTATTATTCGATTAATCAATAATTTAAAACTATTGGTTATTGAATGGTTTAAGATATTTTTGAAATATTGAAAATAAATTGATAATGAAATAAAATGAACTTAAATATGGAATTGAGTTAAATTTGGGTGCTTTTGAAGTATTGTTTTGCAAATGGTTTAAAATAATATAACTATATTTTGAAAGTTGTCTCATATAGAAATGGCTTTCAAACGAATTTTAGAGATAAGTGTGTATTCCCTTCTTGTCTTTGGGAAATGACTTCGGTGATGAGTGCACGCATCATCGACGTTTGTTTTCTGGAGTCTGAGTGGGGAGTCCACTTAGAACTTTTATACCTTATTTTGCAAAAATTGAATTTCATTTTAATCTTTTGTAGAATTGTTGTATATAAAAGGTATAATATGTATTTTTTTGAAAGTTGATTTGAAAATAAACCCAAAGTTGTATTCTTAATTCTAGAATAATTAATGAAATGAATATAACTTGTAATTTTAAAAACTTTTGGAAAAAAAGTGAACGTAAGAGAAATGAAATCAAAATAGAAACTCTTAGAAATATGAAATGTTGAATTTAAAAATAAATTGAAACTATTGAACTTGTATAATAATCATCCTTTCTCTATAACGTAATATAACGTACCAACTTATAAGAAGTCAAATCTATTCTATTACTTTGAACACGGAGACTAGACTTGTTGAAGTAATGAGCCTCCTACCGAGAAAGAATTTGTAACTTGCTGCCCTCTTGACTCCGAGTGATCTACTAAAAATTAGAAAATATTCTATTGGAATGGAAGAAATTAGTAAAAAGATCTCTAGATGCTCATACAAATTTACATATGATTTGGAAGAAGAAGATGAAGAAGAATCGACAGGATATCCCATTACTTAGAAAAAAAGTGAGCCACCGGTTCAGGTAGGCATGGTGGGAAGGTACTTTTGCCTCTCCGCTCATCTTCGAGAAACGAAACACTTTAGGTTGTGACATTTATCCTTTTTATAACTGACGCGTTTCAACCTCCAATCTTCCGCTCAATTTCTTCTACCCACCATTCAGTCGATCCTCTTTTCCTATCTGCCCACCGATTTCTTCCACAATCAACTTACCTCCTTACGCTAATCCAACATGCCGTTTCCCTTACCATCACCCTTTTCCCGGCGACCTGCTGCTTCCGCAATCCCTTTGTCCCAATTCAATCTTCATCCCTATACTCCTTTCCCTATCTTAATTTGTTATCAACGATAAATTGGAACAAAAAATCGGCAACCATTCTTATGCAATTCTCCGCACCCCGATTCTATCCATCTACCCTGCTGGGAAACTGCCGATCTTATCACCACCGTTAGGGCACCGTACCAGATTAACCCTCTTCGTCTTCATTTTCGCTTCGCTTTACATACTGTAGGGCGGGTTTACCGGTTTCAGGTGATATTTCTGTTCTCCTCATTTTCCCCGACTTACGATTTCATAACTATTGCATTTTTTTACAATTTACCTACTTTTACCATCTGCCTTCTTTTTATACCGCTTCGTAAAATGATAATTTTCCACCTACTAATTGGATGTGAATTTGGTTTCATATTCCCTCAACCTGCATTTTGGTAACCGTAATTTGGTTTTATGTGGTTTACTCGTACTTGTTGTTCAATCCAATGACATTCACTACTTCGCAAACGCATGCTGAAATTTGTAGCAAACAAGAAAAGGTAGTAAGTTTCACATACTTTGTACAACATTAAATCGTATCACGATGACCGTAATATTACTGGTTGTCCATACACATTGCCAGCGACGTACTTATTTCCTGTTTGACATACCTCGCTGCGTTTATGTTATGAAGTCCACATATCCAACCATGGTAATAAAATTAGGACATGTTACACCTGCACACTTTGACTCATATGGCTATTTCGCGCCAACTACTTTTGCACCTGATCTTAATTTCTACCCATTCTTTGATCTGTGATTTGTTAACGTTATTTTATCTGCCGTTGTTACATTGCAGCTGTTGGTGAGCACAGTCATAGTCATAAGTTTACAATTTAAATTTAATTTCCCTAGCAAACGAGTACACGAGTTTTGTCATACGAACTTGCTATTGGTATAAACTATGCCATGACGCATGTAATGTTGGCGCATCTCTGCCTGCATACCCATCTTACTTTTCTTCTGGTGAATGCAGGTCTGCCAGTACCAGCTTCCAATACAGTATTTTACCAAGCGGAATAAGAGGATTGCAACGTTCGCTTTGCACTTCACCTTCGTCTGCTGTAATAACTGAGATTATATTATTTGACTCATCTGTCAACGTCACATATATTGATCTGCATTTACATAAACATTTGTAATATCATTAATTCACTGATATAGACTGTGTACACTTTTGTTTACTTCAGTTGTTTGAAATTTTGTGACCGCGCTGTTTTGTGAACATGTACGATTTATTTCTGACCATACTACTTACTGTCCCAAGCACATATATGGTCAATACCTCATCTTTTTGGCGAAATATGATTTCTTTGAGAGGGTAATATTTAGATTATTCCTTTTACATTTGATCCAAAAATAGGAATTCTAAATTAGCTATCAAATTCAGTTATTTTTGGGACTTCTAACTTTTGTTATACAATTTTGGAATCGAAGACAGTATTTCGAATTGTTTCAGTTATACGGAAGCAGAATAATAGGAAGTTGGAATATCATAAATAGTTATGCTAGGACTTAAAAGGGTAGATGTATTCTTTTCCTTTGATCTTTTATATGACAGAAAACATTATCAAATGATATGAGGAATAACCATGAAAATGATTGGATTATAACAGTAAGGGTCACTGCTCGTATGGATCGTAGTAAAATTTCACATCAACAGTTAGATAAGTTCTTCAACAAAATGCATGGATTTTGTTTTTTTTTCAACAATTTACCTTGGTCACGAACATTTCTAGAACTAAATTTTGGTAATATGTACAAAATTTAAGCCACTTTACTAATGTTTTTAGTCAAACCAGTAAAGGTTCAAAAAATAAAACTTGCCAAAATATGATTTATTTCTATGACATGCGCAATTTACTGATTTGCGGTGCAAGTCTTTTTATCTTCTTCTTTAGTTTAACGGTATATGGTAGAAAAATAAACCACTTTTGTGATTTCAGGATTAATTAAAGCGTAGATTTACAGAAGTAGATCTAAACTTAAGCGCGAATAGAAATTCTCTCTAGCCCTAAAAGATATGTCGTATATTGATGTATGCTGGAATGTATGATAAATTCCCTGTAAAATGTAGGTGGATGTATATTAGATTATTATGTGTAGGAATATAATATGGTACACAACACAGTTTCTTTTTTGAAGCTTAGTTGGACATAATTGGGTAGTCGTTAATGTTTGGATACATAAAATTCATAAAAAAGGGATCAACGTGTAATTTACCTTGATCTTTCTTTCAAACCTTAACATTACTTCAATGGTGGAAGTGTTTTGGTGTAATATGACACACTATTTTTTTTAACGCAAATGAAGCATAAGTTTTTCATTGAGAATCAAAGCACATATTGGGACATTTTCTACCGTTCAATATTTCATACTATGTCTAATTTAGAAAATTCAACGTGTCAATATGCGTACATTATATTATGTACACTACTAGAGGAACAGTGTATTCCGACGGAGGTTTTCCAACGGCCGCCAACGGCGTGTTAGAATTCTTTTAAGCCGTTGGAAACCGATGAAATAAAGACCGTTGGTGGCCGTTGGAAACCGTTGGAAAGTTTCCTGCATATGTTCCACATAGCCCGACCTGCTTCCTCATTTCAGTTTTATCTTCCCCAAATCCGAATTTCCATCCCTTATCACCCCTTCACCACCTCCAATTTCAATTCCTCCACCCAATCAGCCACCGCCAGCGCCTCCGACGTCCACCACGAGCTCCTCCAGCCCTCCTACTCCTTTATTGCTTTTTAATTTGGGTAAAATTCCTAAACCTAATTTTATAGGATTATCACTTATTTGTGTTTATATTGTCTTTGATTTGATTTCTAGTTGTTTGAATACGTGTATTACATCATATTATTGTCGAATTGCTAATGTTATCACTCTAATTGTCAATTTCTTTAGAATGAATGGTGTAAATATATGTCATATGTACATATACTTATGAAAACATAGGTCATATGTGTATAGTATGTTTGTAAATGAGCTTGTGTAGTAAGTTTGTACCAAATCAATATATGTAATATGTGTATAATATATAAACATATTGAATTTTGTCAAATATGCCATGAAATTTATATATGTTATGAATTTTGATATGTTACGAATTTATGTATGTTATGAATTTTGATATGTTATGAATTTTGTCACATATGTCAAATATGCCATGAAATTTATATATGTAGCATGTTTGTAAATGAGCTTGTGTAGTAAGCTTGTGTAGTAAGTCTACTTTAGTCAAATATGCCATGAAATTTATGAATGAGCATGTATAATTTTTTTAAATAACTTTGAATTTTTAATATAGTATGTCATGAAAATTATACCAAGTCAAATATGTTATGACAATTATTTTGATATAGTATGCTGATGACATTCATATATGTTGCAGTTATATTAATTATGTCGTTTGAACCTGCTTCTGGCTCTGGCTCTGGCTCTGGCTCGGGCTCTGGCTCGGGATCTGCCACTAGACGACGTAGCATCACCCCTCATGCTGAGGGTAGTGGCGGACCGCTAGCTCGTCCGGTTATTTATTTGGAGCCTAAGGCTGACATGGCGTAAGTATAAAAATTAGCAGAATAATAATTTAAAGTTTTTTTACATACTATAATTAACTATATAAAATTCTAATTTATATTTAATGCAGGGGATTTGAGTTAGAGCCGTCCCAGACTGTTTTAGATATCTCTAAGGAAGCGTATATGGCCAGAATGAGCGATTTCTGGCCTAAGTGGAGCAAGATCCCAGCATACGTCAAAGAGACTATCTGGCAGGATTTCCTGGTACATTTATAAATTTTTACAATAATTATTTGCCAATGTGAATGCACAGTTGCCAAAAAATAAACTTTTACATTGTCCATGCTGTATAAGCCAGACTAATTATTTAAGACTAATTATACAGGGAGCAGTAGATGTGCATGAGACTGACATGAAGCTAGTTCAGCGACACTGGAACTCGAAGGTCGCCAAGAATTATAGAGAGAAGATGAATGAGCTTAAGAAACATGGAAAGCAACCAAAGTGGATGGGCGATGAAGTGTTTGAGAAGATGGTTGCGTGGTGGGATACGCCTGAGTTCAAGGTAAATTTATAATGAATCTAATTTATTTATTTTGCCGATTTTAAGTAATTTTTCAATGTACATTTTCAGGCCGAGTCAGCAAGGAACTCCGCAAACAGGAACAAGAATCCTGTAACTCATCGCGGGGGATCTAAGTCTTTCCAGCATCACCGCGAGGACTTGGTAAATTTATTAATTATTACATTTATAAGTGATTTACATTGTGAAATTAATTATTCAAATTACCAATTACAGGAACGATTTTATCAACGTCCCGTGTCATACATGGATGTCTTTACTCACACCCATGCAACCAGGAAGGTGGACGAGGCAGGCAACGTCATATATGAGTGGGATGAGGAGGACAAGGCGACACAGTCATACGTATGTGTATTTTAAATATTATAGGCAAATGAAATTGTTTACTTTATTGTAAAATAAAATCATAGCTTTATTATTTGTCAAATGAAATTGTTTTTTTTATTACAGGCAAAATTCAAAGAGGCTCGGGCTCATGTTCTTGCTGAGTCGGGCCGTGATGAGTTGACGCAGGAGGAGGAAGACCGCTTATTCAATGCTGTTATGGAAAAAACACAACGGAGCAGGCGCTACGGATTCGGCAACCTGACGGTAATATTCCATGTTACACTCTTGCATGAGAATTTTCGGTGCACTCTTGGGCAACACATAGAGAAATCACGTGTACTTAGCTTATGAATGCCCACTGTTAGATTTTGAATTTGCTGTGAATCCTTGAAATTCATTACACTTCTTTGAAAACGTTGAATCTTGTATTTTCTTAAGTGTTTTTTTTTTATTTAGTAAAAAAAAAGAAAAAAAAGAAGTGTCCTTTAAAATTGATTGACCATGATACTCATATGAAACTGATTGACCATGATACTCATGAACTTGATACTTACTGTTGGGATTTCGTTCACCTCTGCAATTTCATGAACTTGATACTTACTGTTGGGATTTCTTGCCACCTTAAATATTCATTGATTGCCCATGATACTCATATGAAACTGGGAGTAGTTGTGCTTTAAAATTGCATTGGTTGTTGGGCCCGTTGCCGTTATCTGAGCACACACTATGAACCTTCATTGAACTTGTTATTCGTGGTTATGGAATGCTGGGGCAATGCACACGTGTACTTGTACACGTGTGTATATGCAGGCTTCCATGACCGTTGTTCTTGAGATAAAACTGATAAGCATAGATAGTATATTTGATGCTAGGATAAATTATTATATTCATTTTTATATGTTCACTAATATGATTTTGTTATGAATTCATTTTTGTATGTTATAAAAATCGCTTGTATAAAAAATTACTTCTATTTGCAGGTTCGATAAGAAAAGAAGGCACAGGACAAGGAAGAAATTAAGGAGTTGCGAGCGTTGATTGATCAGTTGCAAGACCAGAATCGCGTGCAGGGTATGCAGATTGAGCAGCTGAATCAAAAGGTTGCAGAGTACGTGCATAATCATGGTGATGTTCCTTCATCGTCTGGTGATCATAGCGGCGATGGATCTTGAGGTATGTGTTTCGATGCTAGGTTGGGGATGTTTTTTGTTTTGATGTATAACGAGACAAGTTGGTATGTGTTTTGACGGTTTGTACATATTGGTACGGTTTGGTGACTTGCTGTTATGGTTGGTTGTTTTGACGGTTTGAATGGTTGTATATGTTGATACGTTTTGGTGACGGTTTGAATGATTTTTTGGATGCTTAATTAGTTTTTGTTGCATATATATATGTATATGCGTTATATTTTGATTGTTTATTGTGTTAGTGGTATATATGTGATGCAAAGTTGTGGAATTGTTTGAAAATAGTTTGGAAATTGAACTGGAATGAAATGGATTGAGGTGAGGAGGCTGGAAGGAAGCTGGCTTGCTGTAATACACAAAACTACCCAGTTTTTCCAACGGCTATCAACGGTTTCCAACGGCAATATGGAAGTACAAACTAACGGTTTCCAACGGTCAATTATGTTGGAACCCGTTGGAACAGCCGTTGGAATTAATCCGTCGCTTCCGATGGAAGCCGTTGGAAGTCGTGAATGCTATTCCAACGGCTGTTCCAACGGCTACCAACGGCCGCCAACGGCGAATAGCCGTTGGAATAGACATATGTTCTTGTAGTGGTAGTAGTTAAATTGTTTATATTAGCATGGTTACATATTTCAAAAATTGTTGTATAATTATTTTTAATACCGGTTTTATTTTCAAAGATATACCAATTTTGAAGATAAACTCGAGTTAGAAAAATTAATCCAGGTTGGTTATAGGTTTTAGGTCATGCCCAAATCAACTTACAATTGAACCTAAAAAATTTCTTTTTGTATATAATTTTATTAATTTTAGTTGATTAACTCTTTTATAATTTTACTTGACATCATCCACTTACAAACTTGCTATTTCTGGCCTAATATTGTATCACAGTTCATAAATTATACTAGCCCAAATATTCTAACATATACTTCCTAGAAATCTACGTACTTCTAATTTTCTTTGATACATCGCATTTTCAAGTTCTGACCAGGTTACTTTCCTATTGAAAGTATAAAATGATTACACAAACATGGTTTTGCAGTATTTTGGGGTTGCTTACAAGTCTTAATATGTAACGAATTGCAATCTTTTTTTCTTAACATGCTCATGACTGGCTTTGCAGTTAGAAAACAAACAATGGCGTTATTTTCTTATTTCTATTTAATATAAATGAGATTCATTTGGGGTGTTGAGCACTTATTCGGACATACAATGTTTTTAAGGAATACTGTTAGTTAGTAATCTGTTACTTATATAGGAAAGGAGAATCCACATCTTTCTCTATTTGACATGTATCATTACTGTGACAAGAATTCTACAACATATTGTTATAGCTATGCTTTTCGTCCTACCAAGGTTATCAAAACTCATCCTTTTAGGTGAAATGATTTTATTTTTTGTTTTGGAGCATTATTTTTAAAAGATACCCAGTGAAGGATGTATCAATTTATTTATTTATTATTATTTAATTATAATGTGCAGTTGAAGTGCTTTATATGGATACATGGAGCTATACATTAACTTTTCAGTTTTCACGACATGGAGTCTCATGAAATGACCAATATCTATAGTGGATAGAAGTTCGAGCCATGTTATAACACAAACTGTTGCACGGATACTGGGAGACAGTCCCTTTCTATCAAGAATGCCAATGCCTCAAGCGTTTGGAACGAATGACTCCACAATCTCTCAGCATGGCAGCCTATTGTCTATGTTGTAGGTGATTGCTTACGCAACGCATCTGTTATTATTTGTGCACAATACGATTTTCAATTTCAAGGAAGCAGTTCTGTTTAACTTATCAACAATTGTTTTGCTTCACGATATTCTAATATAGTATATCTCTTCTCCAATGCTTTCATTTTTTGCAATATTATGACAATATGACACTCCTGGAATTATATACTTCGCATGTTTCCCTACCTGGAATAAGAGCTTTCGAAAATATCAAGATAACCCCTACTGGTAGGAAATAAAAGGTTACTAAAAATAGTAGCTGATCAACATAATTTTTTAATCGAAATGATAAATTCCTAGGACATGTACCTGAAACGATTTGAAGTAACGTTACTTATTATAGAAACTTTTTATTGTTTTACAAATTATGACAGAAAAATAGTATGGATATCGATGTGTAGAAATTTGAATCCTTATCCGCAGGCCAGACACATATCAGTAATAAAATATACGTTTTACCTAATGTAAATTTGAGATTTGAATCAACCCGACCCCTAAATAAAAGTTTTCTGCCCCTTGCAATGTTTGCATCATTCGCATTCCCATTGATGTTTTAATAATGCACCATTTTGAACCATGTCTATCACTAATTAACCCACGGTGGTAGCTACTACTTACATTCAACACAAACATCAACCAATATTGGTGAACAGAATCTTCTTCTCTTTTATCATGGTGGTGGCATATTTGATGTAACTTTGCTGACAATTAAGGATGGTATATTCAAAGTAAAGGCCGCAGCAGGTATCACTTCCCTTGGCAGTGAGGACTTCGACAACTGAATGGCCAACAATTTCGTGTAGGATTTAAAAGAAAAAATAAGGAGGACATCACAGGTAATGTTTGTGTGCTTATGTAATTGAGAAGAGTTTGCAATAGAGAAAAATAAACTCTTTCCTCTACTGCTAAGACCACAATTGAGATTGACTTTTGATTTTTACTCAACCGTCACTGGGGCTTGGTTCGAAGAGCTAAACATGGATCTATTCAGGAAGTGCATTGACCCAGTCAAGAAACGTTTAAGGGATGCCAAGATAGACAAAAGCAGCATCCGCAAGCTGTGTTTATTGGTGGTTTCCACTCTAATCCTTGAAGTGCAGAAGTTGCTGCAAGAATTCTTTTGATGGAAAAGAGTTATGATAGAACATGAACCCCAATGAAATAGTTGCTTATGTAGCAACTGTGCAAGCAGCTATTCTGAGTAGAGAGGGTGTATAAAAGGTGCACGATTTGCTGCTTCCTGATGTGACTCTACTGTCCCTAGGACTTGAGATATCTGCTGTTTCATCACTATTCTGAGCAGTACTGTTCCAACCAAGAAGGAATATGTCTTCTTTACTTTGATATATAACCATGCCAGATTTTTGATCCCAGTGCATAAAGAAGAAAGAACCAGAATGGGCTGCAATAACTTGCTTGGAAAATTTGAGATTTCAGGCATCCCACTTGCACCATATGGCGTACCATAGATCACCATCTGCTTCGATGTCGATGCCAATGGCAACTTAAATGTTTCAGTTGAAAAAAAATCATGACTCAAAAGAACAAGGACACGAGTGTTATCAAGGTAGTCTGAATAAGGATGAGATGGAAAAATGTTTTAGGAGGCAGAGGAGTACAGCCTTGAAGATGGGGAGGATAAGAGGATTGAGGCCAAGAACACTTTGGAAAACTATGCATATGACAAGAGCAACACCATTACGTATGAGAAGATTGCATCAAAGTTGGATGCAAGGGGCATGAAGAAGATAGAGGATTCTACCGAGCGAAGCGATACTGTTGTTGAATGGTAATCAACCGCTGGGGCGGACAAGTCTAAAGATAGAATGAAGGAACTAGAGAGTTTGTCCAACCCCATAATTGCTAAGATGTATCCGGGTGGTGGTTAAGGCTGTCAATGGGTCGGGTTCGGGTCGGGTCAAGTCGTGTTCGGTTTGAGTTCGGGTCGGGTTAGCTCAACCCGTTTATTAAACGGGTCGGTTTCAGGTTGACCCATCTATAATTGTACGTGTTTCGGGTTTGATTCATGTAACCCGTTAAGAAAAATATTTGTATAAAAAGATGTGAATGAACATGAAAACATGAAAGAAGGGTATTGTCGTCATTCATTTGTTGCAAACTAAGATGAGAATAAAAATGTAAAAAGTTGTTAATGTGAGAATAAACATGAAAACGTGAAAAATTGTTAAGCGTCAATGTGTATGAATAATTGAATAATGACAACATCTTCATTTTCAAGCTAAAATGAGAATTTTACAATAATATAGAGCCCATAAACGGGTTAGTCGGGTCAAATTCGGATTTCGCGGGTCAACCCTAAACCCACTCATTTATAAAAGGGTCAAAGTCGGGTTGACCCTGAAATGATCCGTTATTAAACGGATCGGGTCAACCCGCTAATTTCCCGTGCGGGTTTCAGATCAGGTTTCGGGTTGTGTTGGAAATTGACAACCCTAGTGGTGATGCTAATACGGTAAATGATTAAATCCCTACTCCTGCTGCTGGCTCTGGTGTTGGTCCTAAAATCAAAGAGATCAAACAAGTTCCTACTGATGCTTTAGTTATCCATGCAATACATGTTGCTCCTTCCATAGATGTTTATTAAATGCTGTTTTGGAGCTTTTGGTCTGGTCAGGCTGGCATTTATGCCCTTGGCTCTATTCTTGGTTTGAAATATTGCAAAAGTCATAAAAAGAGTCCGTTATTTCTAAAACATATACTTTGAAAATTGAACACACAATAATGATTTGAGTTTAGCTTTTACTCTTTTAGATTATAATGTTGAAAAAAAATTGAAGTTAACGGTTGTCAACGGTGTTACAAGGATGCAATGCAAATATCTTTATAACCCAAACGAACAAGTTTGTCATTTTAAACTTACTGTTCGATACTTACTCAATAGTATGCTATATATTTGAATGATTTGTCTACATGCTCATGTGTACTGCTATATCAAAATGACTTATTTGTTTCCATATTGAAGAATCTCAAGCTGACATGTTTATGTTTTTTGTTCTCTTTTTTCTTCTGTTTTTTAAAATGCATGCGCAAATACTTGGTCGTAACTCGTAAGCACGGAATATGATCATTTAACGTATGATTTCTGTTAAAGCTCTCTCTAACTTATCTTTTTATTTTTTAAGTGAAACTTTTTAAATCAAATGGCATCGATGCATTTTCGTCTTGAAGGGCCATAAAATAGAGCCGCATCTTTTGCATGAAAATAATCGCCTTGGTTTTCCATCGATTGATTTATTAATAATTTTCTTCACATACATCGATAAAAATTTCGACGAACAATGTTATATTATTTACCTAAGGATATGGTTATTATGTTTAAAACAAACAATGTTGTACTATTTACTAATCAAAGTTACTAATTAAATTGTAATCGTTGTTTATTGAAGTTAATTCCTTTTAACCTTATTAGGTTTACTAATAACTATGCCATGATGTCGGTTTATTTTTCCATATTAATTGTTGTAAGATTGATGAAAATTTTCACTATATTTATTTGTTGATAAATTTACATTTTTATTCTCTTTTCTACACAGTTAACTTTTTTTGTTTATTAACGCTTTGACTAATTTTTGCGAATATGCTAAAATATACCATTCCACCCTTTTATTTCTTATTCATTGTCAGATTTCATTCCACACTCATGTATGCATTTATATTAAGTGCAGTTATCCAAATTTAGTAAAACAATGTCTAATTTATTTTTCAACTAAATACCATGTGTCGTTAGCTAGGGTCAAAAATGGATTGCTTTTTAAATAATAGAAGATACAAAATGCATTGGTAGGATCATAGAAGATACAAAACGGATTGCTTTTCAACTAAAAAATGTCTAATCCAATCATTATCTTTGTCAAGGAAGAAAACTATTTTTTGTTTTTTGGACTTATCTTCCTCCCTTCATTATTTTTATAAACAAATGTTTCATCAAAGCGAAGTCTTCAACCATTACTAAATAAACATAGTTAATATCCGTTGTTAACTAAGGAATCTATTTATCACATTTTTCTTAGTAATTCCAATTTTTTTGCATAACAATAATGAGACTTATCTTTTGTAGAAGTAAACATGTTTACTTTTTAAACATACATTTATATCTTAATGGGTAAAAATAGTTCAAGGCCAGCAAAGTTTGCTTTGGATTTTCTAATAATGCTGCAATATCTCAACCTTCGAATATGTACTTGCTTTCACATTACAACCAAGCATTGGACTCAGCCCAGTTCTACATATTTGGTACATTTAGTACTAGCCGTTAGGCTCATGCATACTTGGTATATTTAATACTAGCCGTTAGGCTTATGCATACTTGGTATATTTAATACTAGCCGCTAGGCTCATGCATATTTGGTATATTATGTACTAGCCGTTAAGCTTATAGCACTATATATATGTGTTCTTTATATCATGCCTTTGTATCAATAAAATTACAATCATTCCTCACTAATAACTCTCCTCCTCATCTCTTAATACGATATCAGAGCATTAATGCCGAAAGGTTTATTCTCAATCAAAAGTGTTGATCACAACTACAACTCTATAGTGCCAGATCTCTTTCAACCTTCATTCTTTTCTGGATCTCTACATGCTGCCGTGAGCTTTATCACATTACGGTGATACAAGCTGCAACTATAAGTAAACTGCCTTGCCATATTCTCATATCTATGGCCAATGATTCCGGCGTCACATCTGCTGTATCAGCAAGCGCCCTCAAAAACACCCCACCAAACCATCATGATCTGATCAAACCAGTCAAGTCATTACTACATCGTTGGATGAGGATAACTATATACTATGGAAATACCAAATTGAAATCGCGTTAAAGGGCTATGGACTACAAGAGTATGTCAATGGAGTCATAACTATACCAGCAGTGATGATAGCAGACCAAAATGGCAATCTCTCACCGAACCCTGACCACGTCAAATTTCAGAAACAGGACAGCCTGTTATCATCATGGCTGCTATCATCGATAAGCCCGAGTTTGCTATCACAGATAGTAGGCTGCAACACATCTCATGAAATATGGACCACTGTGCAACAGATTTTCAGTTCACAATCAGCTACTAGAATCATGCAATATAAAAGGGAATTACAAAATTCTTAAAAAAAAGAAGGCAAGCATGAAAGAGTACTTAGGAAAAATTAAAAACCTATGTGACAAACTAAATGCCGTTGGTCATAAGATCAGCGACAGTGAGCAAATCCTATTTATTATTGGTGGATTAGATGAAGAATATGAATCTCTAGCAACCGTTTTTGTAACAACCCGAATTTTAATAACGTGTTAAGACAAGAATCGAGGCAGAATTAAATTTTAAAATAAGAATCAAGAGAAACGGGTTGCGCCGTTGCGTTCGTCTCGGAATTCTGGTTGGAAACAAGCCCGAAATTTCGTAAATCGGAGTCCGTATGACCGAGATATGGCCTCTAGAAGTTTCACGAAAAATCAGGAAATGAAAACAGATTTTCAAATTTCGAATTTAGCCCCAAACAGACTGGGCGCGAAAATTTCCCGCCCAGCCCCAGGTCGACTGGGGAGTCGACCCCCCAGGGACCAGGTCGACTGGGCAGTCGACCTGGGTGTCGACATGGGGTCGACCTCCCTGGTCGAGCCAGTTTGGCCTGGTGCACCTGCTTGCTCCTTTGGGTCTGTTCTGTTGGCCTGTGACGAGATTGGATGGTTCAGATCTAAACTAGGGTTAATCTAAGGGCCTAAACTAGTCCTAACTTCTATAAAAACACCCTAAGACCTAGCCTAATTCACTACAAACCATCCTAACAACAAAGTGCTGCCCAAATGTCTCTTGATCATGGCCTCCATCTTCAACCTCAAAGGCCTAAGCATGCAAACTAGATTCAAGTCAAAGGAGCAAGCTTTCTACATCAAATCAAGGAAGTAGAGCATCATCTCAACACCGTTCTATGACAAATGCTTGCTCATAAATCTCTAGCCACGCTTTGTAAGTTCTAGCTACTTTTAGATCTAAACGGTAGTTCTAATGTTGACATGAAATAAAATGAGATGAAACCTAAGTATGTTAGTCTATGTGAATCTAGTCTTGCCCCTCTCTTGAACCTATGACTTTGGGCTATTTCTTAGTGATTAAATCATGCCACTCATGTTGTGTTTGACCTAGTTTATCATGCAAGATTGAATCTTGACTTGTGGAATGTTGGCATGAACCCTTAGAACAAATTTGACTTGTGGAACATTCATATGAACTTGACTTGGGGCTTATGCATGTAAAAGAATCTAAACCCCTCATGACCATTTACATGCCTATGATGATGAACCTAGTGTTATGCTATCATACATGTTTGAGGCCAATTCTTTTATGCTATCATACATGTTTGAGGCCAATCCCTTTATGCTATCATACATGTTTGAGGCCAATATGTTGTCATATTATTCCTACTATGTTGACTCGCTTTCACTTGCGTTGGGAATACGCCTTGGGTAGTTTAGGCAAACTTGAGATGGGCTATGAAACTTAACATGAATTAAGTAATGGGACAATGGGCATAAGTGGAAAACGTGGACTTTGTCGTAGCCTAAATTTTACATGAACATGACAAGTAGAAAAACATGAAAGTGGCCAACTCGAGGTTGGGTTGAGTTTGTAGCATAAATCTGCCCGGAACCGCCCGGCAAATCCAGTAGCTACAGACAATAAGACCCAATGTGAGTAGTTGGTCATATCGCGCTCAAAACCCGAGGTTAGACTAGGTTGTGGTGTAAAGCTGCCCGGACCCGCCCGGCGTAACCAGTAACCACAACAAAGTCTAATGTGAGAGGTTGAGGTGCATTAATTTACTTAATGCCACATGATAAGGTTAAGTTAGTTTGACTAATGGCACTTAACCGATATGACATGAATGGGTAGGTTAAGTAAGACCATACTTGATTACTTAAAGACACTTAACCATATAACACGATTAGCGGATGGGTTAGTTTAACCTAAATGGGTTGATAACACCCGACTGGGATAACGCGATGCTTGGTAGGGTTAATTAAACCCACAAGAATGATACTTAACCATTATAAATACGACTAGTGGATGGGGTTAAGTAAACCTACACTTAACCAATCCGACTCGGTAATTTGATGGGGTTAAGTTAACTTACACTTAACCAATCTAACTTGATGATTTGATGGGGTTAAGTCACGAACCTCTTAAATATGCTTAACCAATCCGACTCGATAATTTAATGGGGTTAAGTTAACCTATACTTAACCAATCCGACTCGATAATTTAATGGGGTTAAGTTAACCTACACTTAACCAATTTTACTCGATGATTTGATGAGGTTAAGACAACCTATACTTAACCAATCTGACGCGGTAGCTGGATGGGGTTAAGATAGCCTATACTTAACCAATCTGACACGGTAATTTGATA